>JASERS010000002.1:5167441-10167441 GCA_036711965.1 Onthophagus sagittarius
TTCCAAAAGACTCGAACTGTTTTCTGAAGATTCACTACTGCCTCTGGAAGACTTGATACTGCTTCCACAAAACTGAAAATGCTTCTAAAAGACTTGATATTGTTTCTAAAAGACTTGATCTGTTTTCTGAAGATTCACTACTGCCTCTGGAAGACTTAATACTGCTTCCACATAACTGAAAATGCTTCTAGAAGACTTGATATTGTTTCCAAAAGATTTGAACTGTTTTCTGAAGACTCACTACTGCCTCTGGAAGACTTGATACTGCTTCTACAAAACTGAAAATGCTTCTGGAGGACCTGACACTGCTTCTAGATGATTTGATACTGCTTCCACAAAAGTGAAAATGATTCTAGAAGACTTAACATTGTTTCTAAAAGACTTGATCTGTTTTCTGAAGACTCACTACTGCCTCTGGAAGACTTGATACTGCTTACACAAAACTGAAAATGCTTCTGGAGGACCTGACACTGCTTATAGTTGATCTGGTACTGCTTTCACAAAACTGAAAATGTTTCTACAAGACTTGATACTGCTTCCACAAAATTGAAAATGTTTCTAGAAGACTTGATACTGCTTCCACAAAACTGAAAATGTTTCTAGAAGACTTGATATGGCTTCTAAAAGACTTGAACTGTTTTCTGAAGATTCACTACTGCTTCTGGAAGACTTAATACTGCTTCCACAAAACTGAAAATGCTTCTACAAGACTTGATATTGTTTCCAAAAGATTTGAACTGTTTTCTGAAGACTCATTACTGCCTCTGGAAGACTTGATACTGCTTCTACAAACTTGAAAATGCTTCTGGAGGACCTGACACTGCTTCTAGATAATTTGATACTGCTTCCACAAAAGTGAAAATGATTCTAGAAGACTTAATATTGTTTCTAAAAGACTTGATCTGTTTTCTGAAGACTCACTACTGCCTCTGGAAGACTTGATACTGCTTACACAAAACTGAAAATGCTTCTGGAGGACCTGACGCTGCTTATAGTTGATCTGGTACTGCTTTCACAAAACTGAAAATGTTTCTAGAAGACTTGATACTGCTTCCACAAAACTGAAAATGTTTCTAGAAGACTTGATACTGCTTCCACAAAACTGAAAATGTTTCTAGAAGACTTGATATGACTTCTAAAAGACTTGAACTGTTTTCTGATGATTCACTACTGCCTCAGGAAGACTTAATACTGCTTCCACAAAACTGAAAATGCTTCTAGAAGACTTGATATTGTTTCCAAAAGATTTGAACTGTTTTCTGAAGACTCATTGCTGCCTCTGGAAGACTTGATACTGCTTCTACAAACTTGAAAATGCTTCTGGAGGACCTGACACTGCTTCTAGATGATTTGATACTGCTTCCACAAAAGTGAAAATGATTCTAGAAGACTTGATATTGTTTCTAAAAGACTTGATCTGTTTTCTGAAGACTCACTACCGCCTCTGGAAGACTTGATACTGCTTCCACAAAACTGAAAATGCGTCTGGAGGACCTGACACTGCTTCTAGTTGATCTGGTACTGCTTTCACAAAACTGAAAATGTTTCTAGAAGACTTGATACTGCTTCCACAAAACTGAAAATGTTTCTAGAAGACTTGATACTGCTTCCACAAAACTGAAAATGTTTCTAGAAGACTTGATACTGCTTTCACAAAACTGAAAATGTTTCTAGAAGACTTGATATTACTTTCAAAAGACTTGAACTGTTTTCTGAAGACTCACTACTGCCTCTGGAAGACTTGATACTGCTTCCACAAAACTGAAAATGCTTCTGGAAGACCTGACACTGCTTCTAGTTGATCTGGTACTGCTTTCACAAAACTGAAAATGTTTCTAGAAGACTTGATACTGCTTCCACAAAATTGAAAATGTTTCTAGAAGACTTGATACTGCTTCCACAAAACTGAAAATGTTTCTAGAAGACTTGATACTGCTTCCACAAAATTGAAAATGTTTCTAGAAGACTTGATACTGCTTCCACAAAACTGAAAATGTTTCTAGAAGACTTGATACTGCTTCCACAAAATTGAAAACGTTTCTAGAAAACTTGATACTGCTTTCACAAAACTGAAAATGTTTCTAGAAGACTTGATATTACTTCCAAAAGACTTGAACTGTTTTCTGAAGATTCACTACTGCCTCTGGAAGACTTAATACTGCTTCCACAAAACTGAAAATGCTTCTGGAGGACCTGACACTGTTTCTAGATGATCTGATACTGCTTTCACAAAACTAAAAATGCTTCTGGAGGACTTGATACTGTTTCCAGAAGACTTGATATTTCTTCCAGAAAACTTGAACTGCTTTCTGAAGACTCGATACTACCTCTGGAAGAGTTGATACTGGTTTTAAAGACTTCAAAAGCATGTCAAGTTTTCTTTCCAAAAGACTTCAATTGTTTCCAAGATGTTTGATACTATCCCTGGAAGACTTGATACTACTTTTAAAAGACTTGATATGCTTTATACGGCCTTGATACTCAGAAATGTTCTAAAAGCAGTATCATTGCTTCTTAAGAGGGTAATACAGTGAGATGTTTATTTGATTATTTAAATATACAATACAGGGCAGGTTCCAAGAAATTAACCGAATGAGTGCAAAACCAAATTCCTTTCTCCAATTTTCTTTCCTTTCTTCTATTATTTCTTCTTTACTAATTCATTTATTATCAATAATTCGCTTTCTTTGTTCTGTTATTTTTTTTTTAAATAAATTTTTCCCTTTTTTCGGGCTTATTTATTTTTTTATTTATTTATTAATAACATGCGTTGTTCTTTTTCGTTTCTATGACTTTCCTATCATTTTGCTTTTAGTAAATTATGTTATTTCTTGTTTATTGTTATTTTTTTTGTAAACTACTTTCTTTAACATTGAAAAGTCTGAAAGAGTGAATATTATTGCAACAGGTAATACATGAAAAATTAAGTTAATGAATTTACCCTGAGAACCTTGAACAGAATGGATTAAAAAATAAGAAAAAAAATAACCAGTTTAATAAGTCGTAAATCAGCGACTGTTTCCATTAAAAAAAAAAAACGAAAATTCTCATAACATCTCAAAATTTAAAACCGAAAAAATTTTTTCAACTACGTCAACAGTTCTCTGTAAAAAAAGTGCTCATATAATGTTTTAATTATAATACTCCACCAAGAATAATAACTATAATGAGGCGAAGTCGTTATAAATAAAAATTATGATTTATTAATATTGCCAAAAATATTGGTATTTTTAGAATAAAATTCCATTAAAATTCAACGCAATATCTTTCAATGTTACAATCTTAGCGCCATCTCTCTGTGTTAAAAAAATCTAACACCACGCAATAAACAGTTATCTTAAGTGTTAATTATTGATGTTTGTATCATAAATATTCAATAATAAATATAATAATTAATCAATATTAACTAAAATGTTCATATTTTTAAAATAAATATTAACATTAGCGCCATCTCTTCACGTTTAAAACAAGCTTTTCGATTCAATAAAAAAGTTTTGTGTGTTAGTTGTTTGTTTGTATCAATTTGTTGCATTAATAGTTATTAATAAATATGATGATTAATTAATATTACCTAAAATATTAATATTTTTAAAATAAAATCTAATTAAATTTTGAAGCAATAACTTTAAATGACACAATTTTAGCGCCCTCTATTCGCAATAAAAACAACTTTATTATACAACAATTATTAACGCTTTTTTTTGCATTTCTTATAAATAAAAATTATAACCAATATTCTCAAAAATATTCATATTTTTAGAATAAAATTATTTATAACAATATAATATTCAATGTTATAATTTTAGCGCCTTCTTTCCGTGTCAAAAAAAATCTCACCACGTAATAAAAAGTTATCTTAAATGTTAGTTATTAATGTTTCTATCATATAATATTTAAAAAATAGATATAATAATTAATTAATATCAATATTTACATATTAATTTCATTAAATTTGAATGTAATAAAAAAAATATTAATTTTAGCGCCATCTCTCCGCGATAAAAGCAACTGTATTACACAGCGATTATTATTATTTTTTTTTGATATTTAAAAAAATTATTAGTATTAAAATTATAAATAAAAATTATAACTAATATTCTCAAAAATATTGATATTTTTAGAATAAAATTATTTATAACAATATTGTATTGAATGTCATAATTTTAGCGCCATCTTTCCGTGTCAAAAAAAATCTCATCAAGTAATAAAAAGCGATCTTAAATTTTAATTATTTATGCTTGTATCATCAATATTCAATAATAAATATATATTATAATTAATCAGTATTCATTAAAATATTCATATTTTTATAATAAATCTCATTAAATTTGAATGTAATAAAAAATATTAACTTGAGCGCCATCTCTTCATGTTTAAAACAACCTCACTCAATAAAAAAGTTTTGTGTGTTAATTATTTATGTTTGTATCAATTTGTTGCATTAATAGTTATTAATAAATATGATGATTAATTAATATTACCGAAAATATTAATATTTTTAAAATAAAATCTAATTAAATTTTGAAGTAATGACACAATTTTAGCGCCCTCTATCCGCGATAAAAGCAACTTTATTACATAGCAATTATTAACGGTTTTTTTGCATTTAAAAAAATTATAGGTCATAAAATTATAAATAAAAATTATAAGTAATATTTCCAAAAATATTCATATTTTTAGAATAAAATTTAATTAAAATTTAAGGCAATATTGTAATCAATGTCATAATCTTAGCGCCATCTCTCCGCGTTAAAAAAATCTCACATTACGCAATAAAAAGCGATTTTAAACGTAAATTATTAATGTTTGTATCATTAATATTCAAAAAATATTTGTAATAATTAATTAATATTAATATTTTTATATTAAATTTCATTAAATTTGAATGTAATAAAAAAATTTTGTGCAAACACGCCATCTATCCGCGTTAAAAGCGAGTTCACTTAATAAAAAAAAATTGTATGTTAATTGTTTATGTTTGTATCAATTTGTTGCATTAATAGTTATTAATAAATATGATGATTAATTAATATTACCGAAAATATTAATATTTTTAAAATAAAATCTAATTAAATTTTGAAGTAATGACACAATTTTAGCGCCCTCTATCCGCGATAAAAGCAACTTTATTACATAGCAATTATTAACGTTTTTTTTGCATTTAAAAAAATTGTAGGTATTAAAATTATAAATAAAAATTATAAGTAATATTCCCAAAAATATTCATATTTTTAGAATAAAATTTAATTAAAATTTAACGTAATATTGTAATCAATGTTATAATCTTAGCGCCATCTGTCCGCGTTAAAAAAATGTCACATCACGCAATAAAAAGCGATTTTAAACGTAAATTATTAATGTTTGTACCATTAATATTCAAAAAATATTTGTAATAATTAATTAATATTAATATTAAATTTCATTAAATTTAAATGTAATAAAAAAGTTTTGTGGAAACGCGCCATCTATCCGCGTTAAAAACAATCTCACACCACTCAATAAAAATGTGATCTGAAACGTCAATCATTGACGTTTGTATCATACCCAGTCGTTTCTTTTTAGCGGTAAATTACGCATCAAACCGTAAGTATTTTACAAAATATTGTGTAACAACCCATTCCAATTCATATTTTTCAGGAAATTTGCGTAATTACACCAACGAATTAAAATGGCGTTAAACGCCGTTACGGGTAAGCTCCTAAAGGTAGCACAAAGCCCCATTAAAATCGCGACCGTTTCTTACCACCCCAAAGTAATTGATCACTACGAAAACCCACGAAACGTCGGTTCTTTAGACAAAGCCGACACCAACGTAGGTACCGGATTAGTTGGGGCACCCGCGTGCGGAGACGTAATGAAGTTACAAATTAAAGTTGATGCCGAAGGGAAGATCATCGACGCGAAATTTAAAACTTTCGGTTGCGGATCGGCCATCGCGAGTAGCTCGTTAGCAACGGAATGGGTTAAAGGGAAAACCATCGATCAAGCTTTGAAATTGAAAAATACGGATATCGCGAAAGAATTGTGTTTGCCCCCGGTGAAATTGCATTGCTCCATGTTGGCTGAGGATGCGATTAAAGCGGCGTTGTCTGATTATAAAATTAAGCAACAAAAAAAATCTGAGTAAAAATTAAAGAATAAAAATGAAGGTGTGATACTGAAATGTGAAACGTTTAGGATATGGGTGATTTGTAATAGTTTAGTATAAAATTTAGAAATGTTAGAATACAACTAAAATAAATAAATAAATTATTCACTTACTTTATTTTAGATTAATCCTTGTTATTTCTAAGATGTTGTTTTTGTCCACTTTGTTGATTTGTTCTTATCGTGATACATTTCTTATCTAAAAACGTGAGGAGATCCTACAAACGCATCAAAATCAGTTTATTTAATTTGAAATGTTATCTTATTTAATATATTACTTGAATGTGATAATTTAAGCCTTCCTTCTTCATCATTTCATATAAAACTTCTAATTGAAGGGGAACATATAAAAGGAGATTTTCTTTTATTTCCGGGTTTGATGTTAAAAAATTAAACCATGCAATGTGTAAGGGTAAGGCACATGATGATATTTTCTTCGATGGTTTTCTTTCAAATATTAGATCATTGCTGAAAAAAAATATATAAATAAAAATGTGCTTATCATTTATGTTAAAATAAAAAGTGTTTATCTCTTGTGTGGAGATTGTACAAATTGGTGTTTATGAAAACAAAACGGAATAATGTATATCTTTTTTAATTTACCTTGACCTAAAAACATATATATTTTAGATTATTTAGCTGAAAATACATTTAATAAAAAATTGTCTTTATGCTATATGATCTTGAAAACTTAAAAAAAAATCAATTTTGCCTGTAATGTTTTTTTTTGGTATTATGTTTTAGAATCACTTTATAAAGTATGTCAAACATTTGAAATTGTCGATCGTTTTATTTGGATTGAAGTTACCATCTTCAAATTGTTTAAATTTACTATATCATTCAGCGTTTTTTCCCTAATTCAGCCTGTATTTTGAACTGAGACTTGATCTGCTTCTAGATGACTTGATAGTGCTTCCAAAAGACTTGAAATCCGCCCAAAAAAAATTTTAAAGCGTTCAGAAATTTTGATACTAATTACTATTTTGATACTAACATGAAGTGCTTACAGATGATTTGTTATTGCTTCTAAAAAACTTGAACTGATTTCAAAGGCTGCCTACAGCGTCTAGAATACTTAACATTGCTTCCAAAAGACTTAGGTATTTGTATTTGTTTTAGGTATTGTCTCTGGAAGACTAAAAATGTCTCCAGAAGACGTAATACTGCTTTCGAAAGGTTTGAAATACATCCAGAAGACTTAATACTACTTCTAGAAGACTTAAACTTCATCTAGAAGACGTGATACTGATTCTAGAATCCTTGAAATGCTTCTAGAAGATTTGATACTGTTTGTAGGAGACTTGATACTACTTTCAAAAGACTTGAACTGCTTCCAGAAGACTTGATACTACTCCTAGAAGACTTAAACTACTTCTAGAAGATGTGATACTGATTCTAGAATACTTGAAATTCTGCTAGAAGATTTGATACTGTTTCTAGGAGACTTGATACTGCTTTCAAAAGACTTAAACTGCTTCCAGAGGACTTGATACTACTTCTAGAAGACTTAAACTACTTCTAGAAGATGTGATCCTGATTCTAAAATACTTGAAATTCTTCTAGAAGATTTGATACTATTTCTAAGAGACTTGATACTACTTTCAAAAGATTTGAACTGCTTCCAGAAGACTTGATACTACTCCTAGAAGACTTAAACTACTTCTAGAAGATGTGATACTGATTCTAGAATACTTGAAATGCTTCTAGAAGATTTGATACTGTTTCTAGGAGACTTGATACTGCTTTCAAAAGACTTAAACTGCTTCCAGAGGACTTGATACTACTTCTAAAAGACTTAAACTACTTCTAGAAGATGTGATACTGATTCTAGAATACTTGACATTCTTCTAGAAGATTTGATACTGTTTCTAGGAGACTTGATACTGCTTTCAAAAGACTTAAACTGCTTCCAGAGGACTTGATACTACTTCTAAAAGACTTAAACTACTTCTAGAAGATGTGATACTGATTCTAGAATACTTGACATTCTTCTAGAAGATTTGATATTGTTTCTAGGAGACTTGATACTGCTTTCAAAAGACTTAAACTGCTTCCAGAGGATTTGATACTACTTCTAAAAGACTTAAACTACTTCTAGAAGATGTGATACTGATTCTAGAATACTTGACATTCTTCTAGAAGATTTGATACTGTTTCTAGGAGACTTGATACTGCTTTCAAAAGACTTAAACTGCTTCCAGAGGACTTGATACTACTTCTAAAAGACTTAAACTACTTCTAGAAGATGTGATACTGATTCTAGAATACTTGACATTCTTCTAGAAGATTTGATACTGTTTCTAGGAGACTTGATACTGCTTTCAAAAGACTTAAACTGCTTCCAGAGGACTTGATACTACTTCTAAAAGACTTAAACTACTTCTAGAAGATGTGATACTGATTCTAGAATACTTGACATTCTTCTAGAAGATTTGATACTGTTTCTAGGAGACTTGATACTGCTGTCAAAAGACTTAAACTGCTTCCAGAGGACTTGATACTACTTCTAAAAGACTTAAACTACTTCTAGAAGATGTGATACTGATTCTAGAATACTTGACATTCTTCTAGAAGATTTGATACTGTTTCTAGGAGACTTGATACTGCTTTCAAAAGACTTAAACTGCTTCCAGAGGTCTTGATACTACTTCTAAAAGACTTAAACTACTTCTAGAAGATGTGATACTGATTCTAGAATACTTGACATTCTTCTAGAAGATTTGATACTGTTTCTAGGAGACTTGATACTGCTTTCAAAAGACTTGAACTGCTTCCAAAGGACTTGATACTACTTCTAGAAGACTTAAACTATTTCTAGAAGATGTGATACTGATTCTAGAATACTTAAAATGCTTCTAGAAGATTTGATATTGTTTGTAGGAGACTTGATACTGCTTTCAAAAGACTTGAACTCCTTTCAGAAGACTTGATACTACTTCTAGGAGACTTAAACTACTTCTAGAAGATGTGATCCTGATTCTAGAAGATTTGATACTGTTTCTAGGAGACTTGATACTACTTACAAAAGACTTGAAATGCTTGCAGAAGACTTGATACTACTTCTAGAAGACTTAAACTACTTCTAGAAGATGTGATCCTGATTCTAGAATACTTGGAATTCTTCTAGAAGATTTGATACTGTTTCTAGGAGACTTGATACTACTTTCAAAAGTCTTGAAATGCTTGCAGAAGACTTGATACTACTTCTAGAAGACTTAAACTACTTCTAGAAGATGTGATCCTGATTCTAGAATACTTGAAATTCTTCTAGAAGATTTGATACTGTTTCTAGGAGACTTGACACTACTACCAAAGGCTTCAACTGCTTTCAGAAGACTTGATACTACTTCTAGGAGACTTAAACTACTTCTAGAAGATGTGATCCTGATTCTAGAATACTTGAAATGCTTCTAGAAGATTTGATACTGTTTGTAGGACACTTGATACTACTTTCAAAGGACTTGAACTGCTTCCAGAAGACTTGATACTACTTCTAGAAGACTTAAACTACTTCTAGAAGATGTGATCCTGATTCTAGAATACTTGAAATGCTTCTAGAAGATTTGATACTGTTTGTAGGAGACGTGATACTACTTTCAAAAGACTTGAACTGCTTCCAGAAGAGTTGATACTACTTCTAGAAGACTTAAACTACTTCTAGAAGATGTGATCCTGATTCTAGAATACTTAAAATGCTTCTAGAAGATTTGATACTCTTTGTAGGAGACTTGATACTACTTTCAAAAGACTTGAACTGAATCCCGGAATTGTTTTATGCGTTTTCAAAGGTGTTTTTAAAAGACTTTGGTTTCTCCTGGTCAACTTTATCTGCAACTCAGTAAATGAAATATCGCCTGCGCCTTCATGGTCGACTTTGTCATCTTCACCATCATTTCCTCTAAGTCTTTTTATTATATACTTTATCTCTTTCACCAGTACCTCTCCTTTACTCTTATTATTCTTTGTTTTATTGAGCAAAAGTTCATTGTTACCGGAAATCCAGTTTGAGTCACTTTCCTATAGCAAGGACAAGCTAAGGACGTTTTGCGTCTTTTCATTTTTCGGGATCGTTAACTGATTAATATAGAAGCTAACACGGAATACCAAATTTTTCCGCATCTTTGTTATCCAGGGATCCCGATATCCCGGGATGTAATCCATAATTCAAGCACATTACACTAGCAGTGACAAACATTTTTTTGCAAGCAATATCAATATAATCATCTGCAAGCAATATCAAGTTTTTTGGAAACAGTATCAAATCTTCCAGAGACAGTAGTAAATCTTCTGGAAGCAGTTCAAGTCTTTTGGAAGAATTTGAAGGCCGTGCAAGCAGTATCAAGCCTTCTGATATAAGAATTGATATAAGACTAATATAAGTGATATTAGGATCTTTTTTACAAATAATCTATTAAACATCTTGTTAAAAAAAGGTTCGCTTTTATTGATTCACTTTTTTTTTCATTTTATGTAAACATAAAAATGTGGTGGAAAATTCGATTCCCAATTCCTTTTTTTGTTACTTTTTTCTTGGGAATTTTACGTTTTTCTCCAGAAATCACAAATTATAAAAAGTTTCCTCTGAATCACCCTCCATTTGGGATCTTTTGGACATCTTCTTGAAGCACTTCAAGTCTTCTGGAAGCATTTCATGTGTATTGGGAGCAATATCAAGTTTTTAGAAACAGTATTCAGTATATCAAGGGCAATAGTAAATCTCCTGGAGGCAGTTTAAGTCTTCTGGAAGACTTAAACTTTTGAATTTCAAGTTTTCTCTTGGTACTGCAAGTGCGACAGAAGCAGTATCGAGTTTTTCGGAAGCAGTTTGGGTCTTCTGGAAGAATTTTAAACTTTTTGGAAGCAGTATCATGTTTTGCAGAGGCAGTATCGAGTCTCTTGTAAGAAGTTCAAGTCTTCTAGATACAGTATCAAGTTTTCTGCAAGCATTTCAAGCCTTCCAAAGGCAATATCAAGTCTTCTGGCAGTATTTCACGTTTTCTGGAAGCATTTCAAGTCATCTAGAAGCAGTATCCAGTCTTTTGGAAGCAGATTAAGTTTTACAGAACCAGCATCGAGTCATCTGGAAGCATTTTAAGTCTACTGGAAGCCTTTCAAGTCTTTTGGAAGCAATGTCAAGTCATCCAGAAGTAGTATCAAGTCTTCTGAAAGCAGATTAAGTCTTGCAGAAGCACTAACGAGTTGTCTGGAAGCAGATTAAGTTTTGCAGAAGCAGTATCGAGTTGTCTGGAATCATTTCAGATCTCCTGGAAGCATTTCAAGTCTTCTGAAAACATTAAAAATCTGCTACAAGTAATATTAAGTTTTCTAGAAACAGTATCATGTCTTCCAGGGAGAGTGGTAAATCTTTTGAAAATAGTTCAAGTCTTCTGGAAGAATTGCAAGTATTTTGCAAGCAATATCAAGTCTTACAGAGCCAGTATGAAGCCTTATGCAAGCAGTTCAAGTCTTCTAAAAGCATTCCAATTAGTATCAAGTCATTTAGAAGCAGTATTAAATCTTCTGCAAGCATTTCAAACTTCCAAAAGCAATATCAAGTCTTCTCAAGGCATTTCACGTCTTCTGTAAGTATTTCATGTCTTTTAGAAGCAGTATCAACTCATCTAGAAAACTTGATACTAGTGTCAAGTCATCTAGAAGCAAAATTAAGCTTTCTGGAAGCATTTCAGGTCTTTTAGAAGCATTTCAAATCATCTGCAAGCAATAGCAAGTTTTCTAGAAACAATATCAAGTCTTTCAGGGATAGTAGTAAATCTTCTCAAGTCTTCTGGAAGAATTTCAAGTCTTTTGGAAGCAGTATTAAGTCATTTAAAAGCACCATCAAGTCTTCTGCAAAAATTTCAAATTTTCCGGAAGCATTTCAAAAATTTTCTCGAGGATATTGAGAAACCTCTTTAGTGTTAACGTTATGCGTTGACATTAGAGAGGTTTCTTAACTTGGTTGAAGAAATCAAAATATTTCTGGCGGAAAATACAAAGGACGTTCTGGAACTCGCAACCCAGATTGGATATGTGATTTGCAAGTTCTTGTAGACATCACAAATCACTTGAATGTCTTAACTACGCGACTTTATGGCAAAGTCAATTGATTCTGCAGCTATACTTTCATGTTTCGGACAAAAATCTTGAAGTCACAGACACGGACGAAGAATAGAATCGAAACTGATGTATAAAGTGGAAATCGTATAGTCTTAGAGAGAGAGAGAGAGGAAGTTCAAGATTACGACAAATTACATTGGTAAAGAGATGAGAGACAAAGAAGGTGGGAGAATATCTGTGAAAGAAGAAAGAGCAGAACAATTGAATTTAAAGAATTTTACTTGAGTAGTAGAATTTCGGATAAAGCAATTAAACTTTCAAGATTAACTAACTTGTTAAAAATTAAAAAATTAAAAAGAAGCGTAATCGGCAAACAACGAAAGTATAACAACAACAAAATCTTAATTAGATAAAAAACAAAAATCTCACCTTTCTGGAATATCCCCAACAATTTCAATTCCATCTTTATTTCGTTTCATCCCATCCAAATCACTCCGACTCGAAACCATCAAATCTTCCCCATCATTCAAATCACAGTCACTTTTTCTTCGTTTAGCCTTACAATCCCCATCATCACTATCATCATTCTGTTCCAAATCATTTCCCAAAACCGGATGCGTCGAATAATAAATATGTTTTAAAATTTGAACCCCCCGACGTCGTTTTAAATTTTTCACCCCAACCTTTTCCAATTCCCCCTCAATCGTCGGCGTATTCATCCCATCATAATTAGGCATAGGCGTTATATTCCTCGTTTTAATAACAACATTATCCGGCGTTGAGGAACAATTTTCATCGGTTCTTTTTAAAGGTAACGTTTTCGTAAGTTCCGTAATTCTTTTATGAATCAATTTCGGTGTATTTTGATTTTGGATTAAATCGTTAAGGGGGGATTTTTTTGATTTGTTTGTTTTAGGTGTTGAGTAAACTGATGAGTAATTGATTTCTTCATCACTGATATTAATTGTATCTGAAGGATTATTTTTTGAGTCAGAAATTTCTTTTAAATCATCGTTTTTGAAAAAAAATGATAAAGTTTTTTGGGTTTCTCTCGGAGATGAAAATGTTAAGGATTTTTTGAATTTTTTAGGGGTCGGTTTTTTGACCGATTTAATTTGTTCTGATGATAAAGATTTTTTGAATTTTTTCGGGGTAAACAAATTTGTCTTATCATCATCATTTTGCACATCACTTTTCTTCAAAGGTTTCGAGATCAAATCGTTTATAAAATCATCATTTGATTTAAATTCATTATTTTTATCGACATATTTAATAAATTTTTCCTTATTTGAATTAATTTTAAAATAAAGTTCGTATTCGAAACGATTAGATTCATCATCGGACTCAACATTATCATTAAAAGAACTAATTAAGGAATTAATCTCTTGCGATACATCACTAAATTTATCTTCCTCATCAGAATCTTGAGTTAAATCTAAAATAACATCCTCTTCATTAAACATTTTTGATTTATTAATGAATTGATCGTTTTTATTTTCTTCGTCCAATTCTTGAGTTAAATCAAAAACATCATCACTTTGAGATTTATTATCACTATTATTATCAATTAATTCACTTTTTGTTTCATTTAATGATTGACTCAAAGATTTATCATCATCAGAATCTAAATCTTTAATTCCTAAATAAACCAAATCCGATATTTCATCACCATCGTTATTAACATAACCTATTTCATTACTTTTATCTTTATTAAGTTGAGAATTCATCTCATTTAACTCAAAAGACTTCCTTGAATCATTTAATTCCTTATCATTACATTTTTGAGATAATCTAAAAGCAAATTCATCACCATCGATTTTAAAACTTTCAAAACGATCGATTCCTTTTGTACTTTTAAACATCTCAAAATCTGATTTTGAATTATTATCTTCATTTAATTCGTTTTTTGGCTCATTTAATTCACTCAAAGATTCATTTTTATCATCAGAATCTAAATTTTTAATTCCCAAATAAACCAAATCCGATATTTCATCATCATCGTTATTAACATAACCTATTTCATTACTTTTATCTTTATTAAGTTGAGAATTCATCTCATTTAACTCAAAAGACTTCCTTGAATCATTTAATTCTTTATCATTACGTTTTTCAGATAATCTAAAAGCAAATTCATCACAATCGATGTTAAAACTTTCAAAACGATTGATTCCTTTCATACTTTTAAACATCCCAAAACCCGATTTTGAGTTATTATCTTCAATTAATTCGTTTTTTGGCTCATTTAATTGACTCAAAGATTCATTTTTATCATCAGAATCTAAATTTTTAATTCCTAAATAAACCAAATCCGATATTTCATCACCATCGTTATTAACATAACCTATTTCATTACTTTTATCTTTATTAAGTTGAGAATTCATCTCATTTAACTCAAAAGACTTCCTTGAATCATTTAATTCCTTATCATTACGTTTTTGAGATAATCTAAAAGCAAGTTCATCACCATCGATGTTAAAACTTTCAAAACGATTGATTCCTTTCGTACTTTTAAACATCTCAAAACCTGATTTTGAGTTATTATCTTCAATTAATTCGTTTTTTGGCTCATTTAATTGACTCAAAGATTCATTTTTATCATCAGAATCTAAATTTTTAATTCCCAAATAAACCAAATCCGATATTTCATCACCATCGTTATTAATATAACCTATTTCATTACTTTTATCTTTATTAAGTTGAGAATTCATCTCATTTAACTCAAAAGACTTCCTTGAATCATTTAATTCCTTATCATTACGTTTTTGAGATAATCTAAAAGCAAATTCATCACCATCGATGTTAAAACTTTCAAAACGATCGATTCCTTTCGTACTTTTAAACATCTCAAAACCCGATTTTGAGTTATTATCTTCAATTAATTCGTTTTTTGGCTCATTTAATTGACTCAAAGATTCATTTTTATCATCAGAATGTAAATTTTTAATTCCCAAATAAACCAAATCCGATATTTCATCATCATCGTTATTAACATAACCTATTTCATTACTTTTATCTTTATTAAGTTGAGAATTCATCTCATTTAACTCAAAAGACTTCCTTGAATCATTTAATTCCTTATCATTACGTTTTTGAGATAATCTAAAAGCCAATTCATCACCATCGATGTTAAAACTTTCAAAATGATCGATTCCTTTCGTACTTTTAATCATCTCAAAACCTGATTTTGAATTATTATCTTCATTTAATTCGATTTTTGGCTCATTTAACTCATTCAAAGATTCATTTTTATCATCAGAATCTAAATTTTTAATTCCCAAATAAACCAAATCCGATATTTCATCACCATCGTTATTAACATAACCTATTTCATTACTTTTATCTTTATTAAGATGAGAATTCATCTCATTTAACTCAAAAGACTTCCTTGAATCATTTAATTCCTCATTACATTTTTGAGATACACTAAAAGCAAATTCATCCCCTTCAACATTAAAACTTTCGAAATGATCGATTCCTTTGGTGCTTTTAAACGTCTCAAAATCTGATTCCGAGTCGCTCATAATTAACGATTTAACTGATTGAGCCTCGATGATTTTATTTGATGAGGAATTAATTCGTTTATTAAAACTTAATCTTAAATCTTTATCATTAATTTCGTCATCGGATGAATCAAATAAATCTGGAGACATTTCCCGTTCATTTTTAACCTTCACTTCTTCACTAAAATCGATTTTTTCTTCATCAGTTAAATCGATAATTTCATCAAAATCATTTTTTTTATTATTTTTAAGAGGACTTTTATCTCGACCAGGAATCTTCGCCCAATCCTTCAACAAACTCCCACATTTAAACGTAGATTGACTCAAATTCAAAATCGGAACATAAAAATTATTTTTTTCCAAATTATTTTGGCTCTTTAAAAAACATGTAGGGGTAAAACTTAAAATTGATTTTAAATAATCACTCGAAACGTAATATTCATCCTTTTTATCAATATTTGGGGCGATATTTTCCGATAAAATCAACGAAACTTTTTTTGCGACATCAATTTCTCGATTTTCTTGGGTTTTAATGAAAAGCGTTGGGGTGATGAAGCGAAATTTCGAATTTTTCGCCCTTTTGACATCCTAAAATAACAATTAATTTGTATTATTCTCTTAATTAACCGAATTAATAATTAACCTTAACAATAACATCCCCCGTTTCTTTATTATTAGACTTAAATCCAAATTGTTCCAAAGTGGCACGAACATTTAAAACTTTTTCTTGACTCGTAATCTCAAAATCATCTTTTTGTTCAGATTTAGATAAAGCAACAGCCATTTGGACATGTTCCGGGTTACATTTTGTGTTTGAAAATTGTTTCTCGAGCATTTTAACCAAAGTATTAACCTGTCCCCGTTTCCCTTTCCCTTTATTAACTCTCTTCCCCTTTTTCTTCGCATCATTCTTATTTTCATTAACTTTTTGAACCTTCCTAACAACTTTGGGAGTTTTAAAATCACCTGCTTCACTTACCGAATCATTCAAAACAACTTTTTGCTCCTTAACTAAATTCTTATAAGGGGACACAAAATATTTTGATGTCGTTTGAGAGCTGGAAATAAAATCATTCATTACAACTTCATCCCTTTATTATTTAATTCATTTAAAACATTAAATCACTAAAAACAAACTAACTTATTTGTGTCGTCTTGGTTAATAATCGACTTTGCTTGAAATGGCTTTGCTGAGCCAGGATTGCTCCGTAACCTTCTCATCTTCCTCTTCTTGTTTCTTCAAGCGATATCTGCTGAAAGCGAAAGCAGTGCCGGGGTCTCTAAGTCCTGCTGAGACGATTTGGATGTGAGTCATATGATCTTGGGAATAATGGAATTTCCCGTCGTGGATGCTCTGTTTTAACTTTTGGGTTTGTGGCCACAACCTAATTTGGAACGGATTTGAGAGAAAAATTGGTTTAGATAACGCTTTTTGTGAGAAAAATGCGACTTACTCGTATAAATACCAACAAATTCCGCCGAAAACTAATCCGCCGAGTGCGAAATAATTTCGATAAGTATACAAAGGGGTTCCTTTACTTCTGCGTGGTTTTCGGATTTTTTCGTTAATATTTCTATCCATAACAAGTCAAAATCTTTTTTTTGAAAGGATTAAATTGGGAAGGTGATTTGAGGTTAGAATTTTGACAGTTAAAGCATTGTAAATTGCGACATCTATGTGTGGGATTATATAATCTTTAAATTTATTAAAAAAAATGTTTAAATAATTTAATTTCTTTCAAAAGATTTAAATTAATAATTCGATGTGGTGAGAAATTTCGATTTTTTACGTTAATGTTTATAATAAATTTAGAATAATAAGAAAGTGAAGTTTAAATTAAGATTTAAGTTAAGTTTAAACAAAATATTTTGAGTTATAAAGATACAATTTGTGTTTATTATATTGTTTATACTTACAATTGAAATTAAAAGCACATATTACTTATATAACACAAAAATTTTAACCTTTAATTGTAAATAATTCGTTATAATTTTAGTTAAATTTGCATAAAAAAGATGGCGCCACATAAATTATTAATTTTTAACGACAATTATTTTTTCAACATTTTGAAATAATTTTATTTATACTTGAAATAAAGCAATAGCAGTAATAATAGTAATAACATAAATTGTAGGTAAGTCAATTAATTTTTTTAAGTTAATGTTGCCTTAAAGTTATAAAACATCAACTTTATAAGGTATTTTGAGTAATAAATTGTAATTTATGTTTATTATTTTGTTTATAATTACGATTTAAACTAAAATCATTATTTATTATTACTTTTATAATATATTCTCAATAAATGTTTTGATTTTTAGTTATAAATTGAGATAATGATTTTGCATAAAATAGATGGCGCCACATAATTATGTGGTAATCAATTTTTATGTTAATTATTTTATTAACAATTTAATTTTTTGTTGATATTAAATAATAGCGCTTTAAGATACATTCTATCAATTTTAATTAATATATTATATTAAATTTCAAATAAATTTTGTACAAAACAAGGGAATTAAGAATGATTGAATTTAGGTTGGCAATAAATTTTTTTTGACATTTAAATTGTGGCTTAAATTGGCGTCGTTTTGTGATATTTTTAAAATTTAATATAAAAAGCTATAATTTCATCTTCTTATTCCAATTACATCGTCTTAAGACCGTTTTGGTTCGATTTACGGTCTTAACATTACCGGTGAGTCGGTTTTTTATTATACTGTTTCAAAATTTGTTCATTCTCCAAACTTTTTTTCACCTTCTAATCCTCTGTTTAATTTTATTTCTTCTCTTTTCCTCTGTCTACTTCATATTTCTTACTTTAAAGCTGTATTACAGATTGTATGTGCATTTTGTTTCTTTTCAGTCTATTTAATTCGTTTCTTCAATTATGGTAGGAGCACCATTTAAGAACACTGCATCATTTATGACTATTTCATAAGAAGTGGTTTTGCATTAATGTCTTAATAGAAGTAATTGAAAATTAAGTGTAATTGCACGTTTCGTGGCAACAGCTCCAAATGGATGGGGTATTGGCAAAACAGAAAATTGTTGGATAGCCTACGATTTGTGACCATATTGAAGAGCAAATTTCTCTGGATTTGAGTTTGATTGAATATGTTTGGGGTAGATTGGATCGAGGACTTCAACATTATCCGACTTCTCCAGCTAACTTTGAGGAGATATGGAAACAAGTTCAGACGGAATGGTAGACCACCCTTCTTCTTACATTACTACATCTCCTTCCAGCAGGGTTGCAATATTGTTGTTCATGCAAAGGTAAGTTATACTATTTTAGTACTACTTCCATGCCAAATTTTATTCTGCTAGACATACGCATTCAGATTATACAGGGTGTGCTCGTGAATTATTTCCAACAGTGTATTTGTTTCAAAATTGTACTTAATTGCGTTCGATTTTTACGAAAACATATTGTGGTGGCTTTTATGGCCATAACAATGTTTTTGGTGGTTATAAATGAGAGAATTGATTTACTTTTGAACATTATTTTCGGTGTTTTAATACTTGAAATTATACATAAAATTGAAAGTATCTATATGTTATAAGAAAGACACTATTTTAATTTTTTTCTCGCATGTTTTTCAATTTTTAATTATTTTTAAATTTTTTTTTTAAATTAATTATTCTTTTTGCTCTGACATTTTCTTAGGTTGGATTAGTCCTCTTGTTTCTTTTTGGTCCCTGTTCTGGCATTTTCTTAAGTTGGATTGGAGTCTTTTCGGTTTTTTGATCTTTATTTTGACATTTCCTTGGGTTGGATTAGCCTCTCTTCGGCGTTTTGGTTTCTGTTAACATTTTCTTGGATTGGGTTAACTTCTTTTTGGTTTAGCTTCTTTTGGCTTTTTGTTCTCTGCTCTGACATATTCTTGGGTTAAATTAACCTTTATTTGGCTTTTTGGTCCCTGTTCTGACATTTTCTTAAAGTTGGGTTAGCTTCTTTTTGGCTTAGCCTCTTTAGGCTTTTTGGTCTTTGCTCTGATATTTTCTTGAGGTGTGGGTTAGCTTCTTTTTAGCTTTTTGGTCTTTATTCTGACATTTTCTTCAGTTGGGTTGGTTCTTTTCGGTTTGTTAGTTTCTGTTTTGACAATTTCTTGGGTTGGGGGCTAACCCTTTTTATCTTTTTGGTATCTGTATCTTGTTGGGTTGTGCCGATCTGATGCTTCATTGCGATAGGTTAGGCCAAAATTTTGGTGCTTGACAATTTCTGGGATTTGGTTAGCCTCTTTTTATCAGTTTGATCTCTGTACTGACTTTTTTTGGGTTGGGCCCTTCTGATATTTTATTGGAGTGTTAGACTCATTTCGATTTTTTGGTTTCCGTTCTAATATTTTCTTTAGTGCTTCTTGAGTGATTCTTGAGTTAACTTCTTTTTGGCTTGTTGGTCTCTATTCTGACATTTTATTGTATTGGGTTAGCCTCATCTTGGCTTTCTGGTTGTCTGACATATCTTGAGATGTAATATATTCTGACATTATCTTGAGATGGGTTGGTCTCTTATAGGTTTTTTGATCTTTGTGTTCCGACAATTTCTTAAGTTGGGTTAGCCCCTTTTTATCCTTTTAGTTTCTGTACTGACATGTTTTGGGTTGGACCTTTCTGACATTTTATTGAGTTGAATTGGTTTCTTTTTGGCATTTTGGTCTCTGTTCTGACATTTTTTTAAGTTGGGTTGGATTCCTTTTGGCTTTTTGATCCCTGCTATGACATTTTCTTGGGTTGGGTTGGCCTCTTTTTGGTCCTTATTCTGACATTTTCTTGGCTTGGGTCGGATTCTTTACCGCTTTTTGGTTTTTCTTCTGACATTTTCTTGTGTTGGACTAGTCTTGTTCGGCTTTTTGGTTTCTGATCGTACATTCTCTTAGGTTGGGTAGACTTCTTTTTGGCTTTTTGGTCCCATTCTGACATTTTCTTAAATTGGGTTAGATTCTTTTCGACGTATTGGTCTCTGTTCTGATATTATCTAGGGAAGGACTAGTCTTTTTCGGCTTTTTGGTTTCTGTTCTAACATTTTCTTGGGTTGGGTTAACTTCTTTTTGGCTTAGTCCTTTTTGACTTTTTGGTCTCTGTACTGACATTTTCTTGGGTTGGATTAATCTCTTTTTGGTACCTGTTCTGACATTTTCTTAAGTTGAGTTGGAGTCTTTTCGGTTTTTTGGTCTTTATTTTGACATTTCCTTGCGTTGGATTAGCCTCTTTTCGGCGTTTTGGTTTCTGTTCTGACATTTTCTTGGATTAGGTTAACTTCTTTTTTCCTTAGCCTCTTTTGGCTTTTTGGTCTCTGCTCTGACATATTCTTGGGTTGGATAAGCCTTTATTTGGCTTTTTGGTCTCTGCTTTGACATATTCTTGGATTGGGTTAGCCTTTATTTGGCTTTTGATCCCTGTTCTGTCATTTTCTTAAAGCTGGATTAGCCCCTTTTCGGCGTTTTAGTTTCTGTTTGAGATTTTCTTGGGTTGGATTAGCCTCTGTTTGACCGTTTTGGTCTCTGTGCTGACATTATTTTGGGTTGGGTTAGCTGTTCTGATATTTTATTGAGTTGGGTTGGCTTCTTTTTGGCTTTTTAATCTCTGTTCCGGCAATTTCTTGAGTTGGGTTAGCCCCTTTTTATTTGTTTGGTTTCTATATTAACATGTTTTGGGTTGGGCCATTCTGACATTTTATTGAGTTGGATTTCCTTCTCGTTGACCTCTTGGTCTCTGTTTTGACATTTTCTTATGTTGCGTTGGATTCTTTTCGGCTTTTTGATTTCTGTTTTGAGATTTTCTTGGGTTGGATTAGCCCAATTCTTTTTGACCGTGTTGGTCTCTGTGCTGGGTTGGGTTAACTGTTCTGATATTTTATTGAGTTGGGTTGGCTTCTTTTTGGCTTTTTAATCTCTGTTCCGGCAATTTCTTGAGTTGGGTTAGCCCCTTTTTATTTGTTTGGTTTCTATATTGACATGTTTTGGGTTGGGCCATTCTGACATTTTATTGAGTTGGATTTCCTTCTCGTTGACTTCTTGGTCTCTGTTCTGACATTTTCTTATGTTGCGTTGGATTCTTTTCGGCTTTTTGATCTCTGTTTTGAGATTTTCTTGGGTTGGATTAGCCTCTTTTTGACCGTTTTAGTCTCTGTGCTGACATTATTTTGGGTTGGGTTAGCTGTTCTGATATTTTATTGAGTTGGGTTGGCTTCTTTTTGGCTTTTTGGTCTCTGTTCCGGCAATTTCTTGAGTTGGGTTAGCCCTTTTTTATTTGTTTGGTTTCTATATTGACATATTTTTAGTTAGGTCATTCTGACATTTTATTGAGTTGGATCGGCTTCTTTTTGGCTTTTTGGTCTCTATTCTGACGTTTTCTTATGTTGGGTTGGATTCTTTTCGGCTGTTTGGTCTCTGTTTTGAGATTTTCTTGGATTGGATTAGCCTCTGTTTGAACGTATTGATCTCTGTACTGACATTTCTTTGAGTTAGGTTAGCTTCTTTTTGGCTTAGTCTCTTTTGGCTTTTTGTTCTCTGCTCTTACATTTTCTTGGGTTGGGTTAGCTTCTTTTTGGTCCCTGTTTTGACATTTTATTGAGTTCTTCTTGACTGTTTGATCTCTCTTCTAACATTTTCATGAGATAGGTTAGCTTCTTTTGGTTTTTTGGTGTTTATTCTAACATTCTTTTGGGTTTGCTTCGTCTCTGTACGCCTTTTTAGTCCGTTCTGTGGTTCCGTTCTGATTTTTTCTTTTGTTAGCAGTTCTTTTCTTCATTACTTAGTTCACTGTTTTGTCTATTCCTCTTCTTTGTTTAAAACCTTCCTTGCTCAGATGAACATTAACTTGATGATGAACATCTGATAAATTTCGTCTTATCTCAGTTCTTCTTTCTTCACATTCTTTTTAGTCATACACTCCATTGTTAAATTAACTTTTTGCGTTCTTTGTCTATCTTTCCATGCTTCTACATATTAAATTTTCATCCATATATTTATTCTCTCTGTTTTATAAGTAGTCTTCTTTTTACGGTTTCAATTCTTGTTCAGTTTCTTCCTTTTATTACTATTCTTCATTTTCTGTATCCCTCTCATTTCTAGCAGTCAGAATTATTTTCAAGTCTTTATTTTCTTAATTTGGTCTCTTTCTTTATTTTACACAAAATATTCATATATTTTAATTTCTAATCAATTTCTTCATCACCAGCTGTTTCAGCAATACACATTACTGTCTCTTTGTTAACCATCCTTTATTTCATATTCTAGCCTCTGCAGAATCTCTATTGCAAGACCTTATCCAAAATTTTCTCCATTCATCACCATCTCCATTTTTTTTCAAGAAATTATTTCTTCTTTCATTGCAAGTTTTTCCAGCTATACAACCTATCAGTCTCTCTGAATCGAAATGTTACCCGACTCATTCAAGTAATCTTCCTCCTTCCCAGCTTCTTTTTCTTGTCGTTATAGCTTCTTAATAAATTTTATCTGCTCTGTTTAATCTCTCACTCACAACTGTCACTTGTCAGTTTAACAGAACATAACAAGAAATTTTATTGGAAAGATAACATTTTTTTACTCAGTTTGATTTCTTCAATACCAAGTCTTATTCTTCTCTCTAAAACATATCATTTACTAAAACTATTTAATACATTTTTAAAGTTATTTCAAAATAAGTCTACCACAATTCCATACTAATACCTCAAGAATGATAAATCAACTTACTTTATGAAACACTTTATTAATAAATATTGTATCAACAAGCTTAACATGTAGGCAACATTAAACTAACGATCGAACCGGAATTGAACACGCTCAACTCAAATATTACATCATATTAATATTGATAAGATTCGTTTTTTTAGGCGCGTTCAATACCAATTCGAATATCGGATAGATGCTGATAATAATGTCGTAGAAACTGAAGCGTTCACTTTTATATTAATACCCTAAAAGTACCCTAAAAATGCGTTCGTAAAGTTATTTCGCAGTCTTCTTATTACTTAGGTACGCTATGAGAAAGAGAGATGGATGTGTCTATTTTAAGTAGGAAATGAGAAACGATTAGAGTTTTGAAATAAGGAGTAAGCACTATCACGATGTATTTAATTTTAATTATTAATAATTATTTTTTTGAAAATTTAGATACTCAATTTGTGGGATCAATTAAATTTGAGTCGAAAAAATGATATGTGAATTTCACAGTGAAGAGAATTCGGTCGGTTTATAAAATTAAGTTTTATTATTTTATTGAATGATATAAATAATTTTTTTTTAGGTAGAAAAAAATTTAAATTTAATGATCCCAACGAATTAGTATGTTTTTTTTTATAAAAAAGCCTCTATTTAATTATTTAGTTATTTATTTTTTTTTGTAAAAAGTATAATTATCATATTTTTATGATATATTAATAGACATTGACGATTTTATGAAGCGATTCAGAAATAAATTGAGCGAAAAGAGGGAAGAATCGTGATTGTAAGCTTTTTTTAAGATAGTATTATACGAGTTTAAATCAAAAAAATCTTCGATGTTACAAAATACTATCATTAATTTCATTATTTGATAAGGACGTGCATGCAGGACGAGATTAAAGAACGTGTTAGCAAAAAGAACGCATAACATCCTATCCGGTACAAAAGTTCACATTAAAAAAATAAATTGATACAATTTTAACACTTTTACGAATTTCTATAACAAATTTTTTTCTTATTTATCTCATCGGTTTTTATTATTTATTTTTTTTGTTTTAATTTTGTCTAAACTATTTATTTATTTATTTTTTGTTTCACACATGTAGGGTCTGTTATTGCAGTCAGTTTACGAATTATTGCTCGCTAAACAGTGACACAACTAAACATGTTTCTTTTACTTTAAACTAAACACTTTTACCTCTATAATACATAATACACACATTGTTCTGATTTATTTTTTAATCGCTATTTCATTTTTATTTTCGGCTATTGCAAACTAAATTTTACTTTATCGTAATGTACAGGGTGACAATTTTTCGTTTCGTAATAATAATTAAAAATGTTTTTTTTTTGTGGAGATTTTAACAATTTTTATGTTTACCAATTTTATTACTAAATATTTTAGAATCTATGGATATTTGTTGTTGGATGATTTTAGAATTCGTTTTTTTGGGTGTTATGGGTTTATTTTTTGATGAATTTAATCGGGATGTAGGAAGACCGATGATTCAGTGCAAACATAAAAATTGTTCGCTTTTATTACATACTATTTGAATTGACTTTGTCTTTTTTTTGATTCTCGTAAAAAAATACTACTTGAAACGTTAATGTTTTTGCCATTTAGTAATAATGGAAATTTAAAATTTTTGTAAAAATATTAAGGATTTTCTTTTTGTATTGAGATATTACAAAATAAGTGCTTTTCGTAACTTAATTAACTAACAATTAAGATTTTCATCAGTTGAGAGCATAAAAAAGTTTTGCTGCAGAAAAATAATTTTCTGAAAATTCTAGAAATTATTGCAGTTTACAAGAATCAAGTAATCAAGAAAAAAAGCAAGAAAACTTTGTATAGAACGAATTTCGAGTTTTACATTTGTGAGAATGAGGAAAATTAAGAAGATTTTCAAATCAAATTTGATGCCGATTTCGTTTCTGTAACATTGTAATCAATAAAGTGTAAAATAAACGATGCCACATAAAAAAATAGAAGAAGTTTAGGTAGTTCCCAGGTATGAGACGAACAATTTTAACGTTGTAGAAAATATTCGAGAATATTCCGATCCTTGATGACAACATGATGGTGATGATGATCATCATCACAAATATTCTACATCATCTAGATTGTAATCAATAAACTGTAAAATAAACAATGCCACATAAAAAGATAGAAGAGATTAAGCTAGTTTCCAGGTATGAGAACAACAATTTTAACGTTGTAGAAGATATTCGAGAATATTCCGATCCGATGATGACAACATGATGATGATAATGATCATCAATCATCTACATCAACTACATTGTAATCAATAAAGTACAAAGTAAACGATGCCATATAAAAAGTTAGAAGAGCTTAAGGAGTTCCGAGGTATGAGAGCAACAATTTTAACGTTATAGAAGATATTCGAAAATATTCCGATCTGATGATGATGATAATGATCAACATCATCAATAATCTACATCAACTACATTGTAATCAATAAAGTGCAAAGTAAACGATGCCACATAACAAAATAGAAGAGATTACGGTAGTTCCGATGTATGAGAGCAACAATTTTAACGTTGTAGAAGATATTCGAGAATATTCCGATCCTTGATGACAACATGATGATGATCATCATCACAAATATTCTACATCATCTAGATTGTAATCAATAAACTGTAAAATAAACGATGCCACTTAAAAAGATAGAAGAGATAAGTTAGTTTCCAGGTATGAGAGCAACAATTTTAACGTTGTAGAAAATGTTCGAGAATATTTCGATCCGATGCAGACAACATGATGATGATGATCATCATTAATAATCTACATCAACAACATTGTAATCAATAAAGTGCAAAGTAAGGTAGTTCCGAAGTATGAGAGCAACAATTTTAACGTTGTAGAAGATATTCGGCAATATTCCGATCTGATGATGATGATAATGATCAACATCATCAATAATCTACATCAACTACATTGTAATCAATAAAGTGCAAAGTAAACGGTGCCACATAAAAAGATAGAAGAAATTACGGTAGTTCCGATGTATGAGAGCAACAATTTTAACGTTGTAGAAGATATTCGGCAATATTCCGAACTGATGATGATGATAATGATCAACATCATCAATAATCTACATCAACTACATTGTAATCAATAAAGTGCAAAGTAAACGGTGCCACATAAAAAGATAGAAGAAATTACGGTAGTTCCGATGTATGAGAGCAACAATTTTAACGTTGTAGAAGATATTCGGCAATATTCCGATCTGATGATGATGATAATGATCAACATCATCAATAATCTACATCAACTACATTGTAATCAATAAAGTGCAAAGTAAACGGTGCCACATAAAAAGATAGAAGAAATTACGGTAGTTCCGATGTATGAGAGCAACAATTTTAACGTTGTAGAAGATATTCGGCAATATTCCGAACTGATGATGATGATAATGATCAACATCATCAATAATCTACATCAACTACATTGTAATCAATAAAGTGCAAAGTAAACGGTGCCACATAAAAAGATAGAAGAAATTACGGTAGTTCCGATGTATGAGAGCAACAATTTTAACGTTGTAGAAGATATTCGGCAATATTCCGATCTGATGATGATGATAATGATCAACATCATCAATAATCTACATCAACTACATTGTAATCAATAAAGTGCAAAGTAAACGGTGCCACATAAAAAGATAGAAGAAATTACGGTAGTTCCGATGTATGAGAGCAACAATTTTAACGTTGTAGAAGATATTCGTGAATATTCCGATCCGATAATGACATCATGATGATGATGGAGAAGATGTGAAAAGAGATATTGACAGAATGTAAAATAGAGATTTTATAGATGAAATTGACATATTAGGTATATCCAGAAGTATTTCTAAAACATTTATTAATCAAGCTAACTCCAGGCAGATTGTATGAGCATTGTATGAGTATGTAAATCATCGAAATCATTGATCTGCTTCCAGAAGACTTGATATTGCTTGTAAAGGGCTTGATACTGCTTCCAAAAAAACTTGAAATGTTTCTATAATACGTGAAAGGCTTCTGCAAGACTTGATACTGCTTCTAGAAGACTTGATACTGCTTCTAGAAGACTTGATACTGCTTCTAGAAGACTTGATACTGCTTCTAGAAGGCTTGATATTGCTTCTAGAAGACTTTATACTGCTTCTAGTAGACTTGATACTGCTTCTAGAAGACTTGATACTGCTTCTAGAAGACTTGAAATGCTTCTAGAAAACTTGATAATACTTGTAAGTGACATGATACTGCTTCCAAAAAACTTGAAATGCTTTTGCAAGACTTAAACTGCTTCCAGAAGATAATATTGCTTCCAGAAGGCTTAAAATGCTTCCAAATAACTTAAAATGCTTCTAGAAGACTTCATACTGATTTTAGAAGACTACACATTGCTTCCAGAAGATTTAATATTGCTTTCAGAAGGCTTAAAATGCTTCCAAATAACTTAAAATGCTTCTAGAAGACTTTATACTTATTTTAGAAGACAACGCATTGCTTCCAGAAGACTTAATACTACTTCCAAAAGATTTGAAATACTTCCAGAAGATGTCATACTGATTTTAAAACACTATGCTTTGCTACACGGAGTGAATAATGATTAATCAACTTAACAGATTAATCATTATCTGAAACATCAAGATTTCAAAAAAGTTAATTTAACCTTTATAAAATAAAAAAGGCAGCTTTCTTATCGACATAAGAATGTAATGTTAGTGACAAAAATTTCTTACATTTGTCGACAACAAAGTAAAATACGAAAATGAATCAGATGAAGATAAAAAATGTTGTTTGAAGGTGAAGACTGATGATTCGAATATTAACTTGATTTCTGAGAGTGAGCATTAGTACCGCAGAAAACAGAAAATGCAAAAATTACTGTCTTGAATTTTTTGCTTGAGATCCTGAAATGTTTATGTACGTAATATAGCAATTATATTATATGTTATATTATATTGTACATTTTTTTATATTCAATATTATTATATCAGCTATTATTCACGAAGTGGCACAATTAACCTGAATAAATAATAGCTCTCATAATATGCACATATAATAATATACTATTAAATTCGTTTATTTCAAATTAACATTATTTGACCTGTGTCGGTTTTCTCGGAAGTGAATAGAATCTAGAATAGATGAACAAAACTGTTAGAAAACGGGAAAAACTTTCGACAGTTTTCCATTAAAGATAAACAATGGATACCTTTAACAAGCTATTAGAATGTGTTATATCCGATATATGATAAGTATGCCTCAATGTTTTAAAGAATATCATCATTTTCGTTTAAGAACCATCTCGATATCTCTCGATCTCTCGAGCACCAAATTTAAACGCAAATTATCGTAGAAGGAGATTGCAATTTGCCAGAGAACATTTTGACTGGAATGCTGGTGATTGGGAACAAATACTGTTCATAGATGAGGATCAAGGTTTTGTTTATACAGCTCAGATAGACGTTTAAGAGTAAATCGACGTCCCAATGAATATAACATACGATCGATAACTTTATTTAATGGAGGATCTATAATGTTTTGGGGTGGAATTTCGCTACAACACGAACAGACCTTATATTTTGCGAAAAGGTTCATTAACAGGTGAAAGGTACATTACTGACATTTTATCGGAACACGTGGTACCCTTTGCTCCTTACATAGGAAATAATTTTTTATTAATGCATGATAATGCAAGACCTCATGTTGCCCGTATGGTCCGTGACTATTTGGATGAAGTTAGTATACAAACCTTGAACTGGCCACCCTGTAGCTCTGATCTCAATCCAATAGATAATATACCACCAATAATACCAATAATAGATACACCACCTATCGTTTTGGAGGACGTTGAGAGGATAGTAAGAGAGGTTTGGGATGCAATTGATCAAGATCAAATTCGACGCTTGATTTTAAGTATGCTTCGTCGCTGTGAAGAAGTGATTCGTAAGAGAGGCGGAAATACACGTTATTAGATGATTTTGAGAGAATTGATTAAGGATTTTATAGTGTTTTTTTAGTTTTCACCTATTTGTTTAAAATGTTAATAAAAATTCGATACATTTAAAATTGTGTATCTTCATCTTCCTTGATAAGAGAGGTATCGAGATGATTCTTGAACGAAAATTTAGAGAAGGGTTGCTATTCTAACGTAATGTAAATGGAATGTAGCGGTTCTTTCTGATAAATTCCACAGGGTGTTGCAAAATTAGAAGAAAAAACATCTTCCAAACTTCTTTTTTTCTTTTGAAAAATATTGTCAGAAACCATCAACACATTTCTTCCTTAAAAATTAATCTATACCGTGAAGAAAGAATCATCAAAATCCATCCGTTGATTCACAAAAAAGATACCTTTAAACTTAATGTATAATTTAGGTGTTGCGATAATTTTGAAGGGTAGTGTAAATTTGAGGAGAGTGTTTATTAGTTATCTAGCTACAAAGTTTTTAGTGGTATTAAAGAAATCCACTAATCTGCATACCATCCTTAGCTAAATGCAGTAGAAAAAATTGATGCAGTATTTAAGAGCTTACTCAGAGCTTTGAGTTGCGAAGATGGAAAAGAGTGAGACGAGTATATTGATCAAGCAATATTTTCCATAAAGAGTACACCACATGGAACACATGGTTTCAATTCTGTGGTGTTATATTATGGGAAGCAAATTAGATTTCCGTTAAATATGTTAGAAGATTTATGGAATGACAGAGATACTAATAAACCAGAAGTTAGTTATGTTTTGAAATTACTAAAACGATTAAAAACACGCAGAAAATTGTAGAAATTAGTATGAAAGAAACACAGAATACATCAAACAAATATTATGATAAAAGAGCAAAAAAAGTTATTTACAAAGAAGGGAATAAAGTGAATGAAGCACATAAAAGCATGAGGCATGCTTTCCTTTAGGAATACGCTGATGCATGGTTCTTAAATATGTATGAAGACTATTAGTAGAATTTCCATTGCACATTATCTTGTTTCTATTAAGAAATAGTACCAAACATAAAAATGTTTCTTATTGATGGTGATCACTTTGTAAATAATGATCTGACAGTCTAGTCCCACTTAAATTGTGCCACTGATTTGACTAAACATATGGTGAAGGCGACAAGTGAGACTGCCTACATGTACAATTTAATCTTAAGATTGATGCCTGAATCCTGGGAGGACCAAAATCAAGGAAAAAAACTTGATTACTAGCATCAATGTCAATGACGTCAGTGATATATGCCGCACTAACATGACAAAAAAATTCTAAGAACAGAAGCTATCGAAATTTATTGACAGGAGTAAACCGGAAACTTTTAGAAACATATAGGACAGAGGGTGTTCAGGTGATCGAGGGATTGTCTCCAATGGACTTCCTGTACCAAGGAAAGATCAAACGAAATGGCTAAACTACGAGCGGTGAATAAGTTTTATAATAACAGAGATAAATCCACGAATGCGAGAAAATGAGAGGAAGTGGGCTTCTACCTAGCACAGACGTTGACTGGACATGGAGTGTTTAGAAAATATCTGCACAAGATAAAAAAATTAGAGTCTGAAAATGCTGGTTTTGCAGAAATATAGATACGGTTAAATATACTTTGTATGCGAAGAATTCAATGGACAAATAAAATGGAACATGACTATGCGAAAGCTCGAAACTGAAGAAAATTGGAATGCAGTAAATGACATGGTTAGAGCAATAATGAAGATAAAGGAAATACACAAAACTTGAAGAGAGACTCGATGTGGAATTATTACATAAAACACTTATTTCATAATACTCATCTAACTTTAAAAATAATTCACTTTATCCCACATACATATTTTTACAAAAAAATTAAATTTCGCATTATTATTATTTCACGATCTACACATGACCTATACATTTGTACCTGATTTTCATTAAGCAAATTCAGATTATACATTAACCGGTTTTTTAAAGCTAGCAAAATATTTCCTATTTTTTTAGCATCTTATAAAATAATATCACCTACAGGCCGGAATAGTTGCGTTAAAGCTAAAAAAATAATAACAAAAAAAAAGTTTTTGGACGCAAAATGAAATTCTTATCAACTTGAGCGTAAACTGTATATTAATTATCACTCTGTATATTAAAGACCCTAAAATTACCTTGTTTAATTTGTATGTTTTGTCGTAATTCCTAAGGGATTTTCGGGAAACCCCTGCCTAAAATGTTACACCTACATGCTTTCCTGTTTTTTACCATTTCTATTTCTCTCTCATGTTAAGTTCTATTAAATCTAGTCTTTTTTTTGTTATTTAGTACCTTATCATACTCCTTATTAATTTTTTTTCGATGCTCCTCACTATATGTAAAATGTTTATGTTATAGTTTAATAATTACTCTTTCGCCGTTTCTATCGGATTTTGTTTGTTTAAATCCGATTGTAATTAACGCCAAATAAATTGCTACAACGTACCACTTTGACTGTTTCGTTGAGGTGGATTTTTTCTTAAATCTTCCAACTGAATCAACTGATATAAAAAAATATAGTTATTAATAGTTATTTATTATACGTGGGGAAAAAAGTATTAGCCTTGTTTATAGATATATATAGTTATCCAAAGAATTTAGTTAGTGGTCGCGATGCCTAGATGGTAGGGTGAGTTATGTGTCGCTAAAGTCCCTAGATTACTAAAGTACCGTTTGTCAGTGTATATCACTGCTTTTTTACAAATTATTGCGTTTGTAACGATGCCGTTTTTTGTTGTCACTTGATGAAGCCACTGTGTAGAGAAGCATTTCTCAACTTCTTTTGACCTGCTATAGAATTTATCCAAAAATTGCACGGACCGGTAAATTATCTTGAAAAATGTTGAGTTAATTGTAAATGATGTAAAATGAAATGGTATTAACTTTGAACAATAATAATACGTAACCTGGTGTATGAATAGGGAGTTTATGTGTGAGAAAAATGTTTTGCTTCGCCTCCGATTCGAGAACATTATTAAACTTCACCTTTCGTTTCTTTGATGGCTGATACTGCTTAAAACAAACTTGATAAGCTTCCAGGAGGCTTGAACCGCTTTCAAAAGATTTGATGCTGCCTCTGGAAGACTTGACAATGTTTCTAAAAGCCTTAATATTGCTTGCAGAAGGCTTGAACTGCTTCCACAAGATTTTATACTGCAGCTAGAAGACTTGATACTGTTTCTACTTACAATGATTCCAGACTAATTACAATGCTACCAGAAAACTTGCAATACTTACAGATGACTTGACATTGTATCTAGAAGACTTGAAATGCTTTCAGAGTACTTAATGTTGCTGTTAGAAGACTTGATTTGCTGTCGGAAAACTGGATACTGCATCTAGATTATTTGATTTTGTCTTTAGAAAACTTGATATTGCTGCCAGAAGACTGCTTCTAGAATACTTAAAATGTTTCTAGATGACTTACAAAGATTTCAGGCTAATTACAATGCTACCAGAAAACTTGCAATGCTTCCAGATGACTTGACATTGTTTCTAGAAGACTTGAAATGCTTCCAGACGATTAACAATACTTCCAAAAGGCTTGAAATGCTTTCAGAGTACTTGATGTTGCTGTTAGAAGACTTGATGCTGCCTCTAGATTATTTGATAGAGGCAGCATCAAGAAGACTTAAACTGTTTGCAGAATACTGATACTGCTTCTAGAATATTGTAGAACACATTTTAACTATAAAATGTTTTGAACTGCTTCGAAATTACTTAATAGTGCTTTTAGAAGACTTGAAATGGTTCCAAAAGAATTGATATCGTTTATAAAACTGCTGGCAGAAAATGTTGTTTGATAATGAGAAGACATTTTAATTGCAAATGACAAGAAACTGTTAATACGATTTGATTTTGCTTCCAAAATACCAAATACTGCTAGGATATAAAATGCTTATTTCAAAAGTTCAAAAAATTTTAATTATAGACCAAAAACTGCTTTAAAGCTGCAAGCACTGCTGACATAAGGCATTTCTATTGCAAATTAACCATAGGTGTCAAATTCATGAGAGTGTTTCATTTCACCCTTGTTTTGAGAACAGTCATTCGTCGTTTGAGTCTTATTCCCAATTCAGTTTTTTCAGTATCCAGCACTCATACTTATTTTCAAAAACCGGCTTATGAAGCTGCGAAGATTGTGTTAGATGTACCACTGACGTTCTAAAGATGAATTAGTTAGCTGCAGAATTCTTCGAATCCTCTATTTGGGCATCGTAAATGTTACACAAATTGCTGGTTCTGGTCCTAAAAATGCATTAACGCTGCCCTCTCGTACTAGCTTTTCTGCCGTTTCGTTGGTAGCACTTCCAGACTGACCTCAGTGTAGTTAAAACAACGAACCGTTTGAACTATCAGTATTTCTACAAAAATTTTGATAATCCTCTACTTGATTTCGAGCTTTATGGAGATCAGTTACTCAACTTGTGTACTCGTTCTATCCCAAGATCGACCTTCACTTGCGTAATTAATAGTAAAAAAATCCAATATAATTATATTTATAAACTCATTTCTTCAGTGTTATATATTTAGAAATCTGAAACTAGCAACTGACGCCATTAACTATGACAACATTCTGATCTGAAATAATGCTTTGACGTCCTCCAACATCGGCAAATACAGAAAAAAAAAATTAACTAACTAGAAACTGACGAAATGATCTGTTTATCTTTATTAGCTGTTTTCACTAAAACTTATTTTCGAACGTAAATTCCCTTTTCGTATACAAAAACACATATATTGAAAAAAAATGTTAACTTGAATGGATGATTGCGGTCCGCCGAACCAGCGGTTGCAAATTGCTAAAAGATTTTATTAGTCATAAAATCGTGGCTGAGAGAAAATACTAGATATTATTTTCAGGATTCTAAGATGACTGCTAGGAGGTGCAAATGCCATCTTTAATGTCTTAACAATTAAATAATCAGTTATCTTAGGAATGGTATCTCAATTTTAAGATACATTTCAGTTTTAGTCCAGTCCTAGTATATCCCGGGTTCATGTCGGGATTTCATGAAAAAAGATTTATCGTTTAGCATTAATAAAGATTTGCAATGAAAATACGCTTGGTACCAAATAAATTAGTTTGGAAGCATTTAAAGCCTTATAGAGGCAATGTCAAGTATTCTAAAAGCGATATCAAATCTTCTAGAAGCAGTATCAAATCTTCTGTTAGCATTTTAAATGTTTTGGAAGCATTTTAAATCTTCTAGAAGTAGTATCAAGTCTTCTGGAAACTTCTCAAGTCTTCTGGAAGCATTTCAAATCTTCTAGGAGTAGTATAAAGTCTCATAGGGGCAGCTTCGAGACTTTAGGAAGTATTTTAAAACATCTAGAAGTAGCATCCAGCCTTTTAGAAACATTTCATGTAATTTTGAAGTATTTCAAGTCTTGTAAAAATAAGTATAAGGCCTTCTAGAAATACTGTAAGTCGTCTGGAAACATTTCAACTATTCTGGAAACCATATCAAGTTTTCTAGAGACAGTATCAAATCATCTAGAGGCAGTATCCAGTTTCTGACAGCAAATCAAGTCTTCTAACAGCAACATTAAGTACTTTGAAAGCATTTTAAATGTTCTGGAAGTATTGCTAATCGCCTGGAAGCATTTCAAGTCTTCTAGAAACAATGTCAAGTCATCTGGAAGCATTGCAAGTTTTCTGGTAGCATTGTAATTAGTCTGGAATCATTGTAAGTTATCTGGAAACATTTTAAGTATTCTAAAAGCAGTATCAGTCTTCTGGAAACATTTCAAGTCTTCTGGAAGCAATATCAAATTTTTTAGAGACAGTATCAAATTATTTAGAGGCAGTATCCAGTCTTCCGAGAGCAAATCAAGTCTTCTAACAGCAACATCAAGTACTCTGAAAGCATTTCAAGTCTTCTAGAAACAATGTCAAGTCATCTGGAAGCATTGCAAGTTTTCTGGTAGCATTGTAATTAGTCTGGAATCATTGTAAGTCATCTGGAAACATTTTAAGTATTTTAGAAGCATATCAGTTTTCTGGAATTATTTCAAGTCTTCTGGAAGCAATATTAAGTTTTCTAGAGACAGTATCAAATAATCTAGAGGCAGTATTCAGTCTTCCGACAGCAAATCCAGTCTTCTAACAGCAACATCAAGTACTCTGAAAGCATTTCAAGTCTTCTAGAAACAATGTCAAGTCATCTGGAAGCGTTGCAAGTTTTCTGGTAGCATTGTAATTAGTCTGGAATCATTGTAAGTAGAAACAGTATCAAGTCTTCTAGCTGCAGTATAAAATCTTGTGGAAGCAGTTCAAGCCTTCTGCAAGCAATATTAAGGCTTCTAGAAACATTGTCAAGTCTTCCAGAGGCAGTATCAAATCTTTTGAAAGCAGTTCAAGCCTCCTGGAAGCTTATCAAGTTTGTTTTAAGCAGTATCAGCCATCAAAGAAACGAAAGGTGAAGTTTAATAATGTTCTCGAACCGGAGGCGAAGCAAAACTTTTTTCTCACACATGAACTCCCTATTCATTATTTCAGAGTACTTGTACTCTGAAAGCATTTCAAGTCTTCTAGAAACAATGTCAAGTCATCTGGAAGCATTGCAAGTTTTCTGGTAGCATTGTAATTAGTCTGGAATCATTGTAAGCTATCTGGAAACATTTTAAGTATTCTAAAAGCAGTATCAGTCTTCTGGAAACATTTCAAGTCTTCTGGAAGCAATATCAAATTTTCTAGAGACAGTATCAAATTATCTAGAGGCAGTATCCAGTTTTCCGAGAGCAAATCAAGTCTTCTAACAGCAACATCAAGTACTCTGATAGCATTTTAAGTTTTCTGGAAGTATTATTAATCGTCTGGAAGCATTTCAAGTCTTCTAGAAACAATGTCAAGTCACATGGAAGCATTGCAAGTTTTCTGGTAGCATTGTAATTAGTCTGAAATCATTGTAAGTCATCTGGAAATATTTTAAGTATTTTAGAAGCATATCAGTCTTCTGGAATTATTTCAAGTCTTCTGGAAGCAATATTAAGTTTTCTAGAGACAGTATCAAATAATCTAGAGGCAGTATCCAGTCTTCCGACAGCAAATCAAGTCTTCTAACAGCAACATCAAGTGCTCTGAAAGCATTTCAAATCTTCTGGAAGGATTACAAATTTTCTGGTAGCATCGTAAGTAGTCTGAAATCATTGTAGGTCATCTGGAAACATTTTAAGTATTCTAGAAACAGTCACAGTTTTCTCAAATTTCAAATTCTAGTTTTCTAGATGTAATCTCAAGTCTTCTGGAAGCATTTCAAATTTTTATAGTTTCCAAGACAGCCTACTCGGATATTAAATTTGTACCAGCTGTATATATGTATACAAACTTAAATTTGGGGAATCCAGGGAATTTGTTTGATTAATCTTTTATGTTGTGTCACTAAATAACCTTTTATTTGAAATTATATTTGACAAACCAAGGTACTTTAGAAATCTAGGGACTTTAGAGCAATCCATCTCGACTGGTCAAATAACTATGTATATTTATAAACAAGGGTATTAGATTTTGTCTTGTGCATAATATATTATTTTTTTTTTTATAATAGGAAAAACAACGCTTTAATAATAAAAAATTTATTATTGTTTTTTAAACATGACATTTTATCTCTGTTAACACTTCGTAAAATGTAATTTTTTTGCCCATGGAGAAAAAAACCGTACATTTTTCCCATGGGCAAAAAAATGATATTTTACTATTTGTCAACAAGGATGAAATATCAAATTTTTTCCCGTTAAAACAGATTAATATTAACTTACTTTTTCGATTGGTATCAAATTTAATTCTCCACCACCACATTGCGGGGGAGGAAGTGGGGCGGTTGGTGTAACGGCCAATTTACTCGCTTTTTCTGCCGCCTCCCTTGCCCTCCGTTCTTTCAACTTCAACGAGAAAATGGCCACCGATCGCGCTCTTTTCATCAGGCTTTGTTTTACTCGTGTTTTCTTTGCTGCTAATTCTTCAGCTAAAATTATTTACAAAAATTAATTTTATTTCAATCATTATTATTATTTACCTTTTGCTTGTTCATCAGCTTCTTGGCTTGAAATACTTTTCGCGCTATCACTTAATGAAGCATCGATTGGGGCTGGGCTAGTTTTTGGGATAAGCACGTTACTATTACTTGGAGGTGTTCGAGGTCGGGGTGGCCAAATCGGGCTATTTTTTAACAAATCAGAATCAGAACTCGATGAATCCTTGAATATAAAATAAATTAATATGAATTAATTAATTAAAATGGAAATCATCAACAAACTTTGCTTGCTATGCAATCGCTGCTTCGATGAATATCTTCCTCTTTTAATCTCCTCGACCATTCAGCCCCGCCAGTTGGGCCAATTGTTAAATGATACCCCCCTTCTTCAGTCCATTCTTTTGATTTTCTCGGTTTAAACGGCGGAATCGGTTGGATACTATCCGGGGTGATCGAAACGGGTTTGTGGTGCGAATTAAATGAATGAGGGGTGGTTGGTGTTGAAACCGGCGTAACGCTAGTCGATGTTTTTAGAATTTCGTTGCTTCCTTCTTTACTAGACGGCTTCTCTAATTTATCCAATTTATCTTCTTTCGAATCCTTTTTATTCTCCCCTTCGTTATTCGTCACTAAGCTATGACTTGGAGAAACGGAAAATCTCCCGATTGTTTTTGATGTTGGTAAGATCTCATCGGGGGATGGAGTTCCGGTTGCTCCGACTCGGCTCGCTTCACGTCGAGCCCACTCAATTTTGGCCATTTCCGTTGCTAGCCAACCCGGAATGTCGGGAATCGCGCATGTTATTATAAATCGGATGCATAGCATTATGTGTTCTAAAGCTACGATTAAAAGGATTGTTTGCGTTGCTGTCATATCGGGGAACATTCGATGTACTTGGCCTGAGAGGCCTATTAATGCGCAATTTACTAAAACTGCCATTATGCTCATGTATTCCATGCAATGCTGAAATAGAATAACAAAATTAAATTTGATTGAATCACAATACAATATATGTATAATAACACACATAGTTTTCTATAAGGACGAAATTGCCAAAATTATCTTTTGGTTTATGATTTCACTGAGTAATAAATAAGCTCTCTAACTGGAACTTATTTCAACAAACATTAAATAATCAAATTCAACTTAATGACCCTCTAAAAACAAACGGAGACATTGAAAAGGATATAAAACATAGCTTAGGCTTCAACATCTCTTTTAAAACCAAAACTTAAATCTAACATACTGTGAGCGTCAAAAAAAAGTAAACAGCTGTTGTTTTTCTATTAAAAGGTTAATAAAAATGCAGTTAATAACGAAAATCAGAAAGTTTTATTGCAGTCTTCACAACTCATCTATACTATATTTAAATCAATAGAAACATGAAAAAAAAAACAAATCATTACCCGTAATAATTCAGATTATTGTAAATATCTACCGAATTTACGCGTCAAAAGAAAGTAAACAGACTTCGGAATTAATAGGTATTAAGTACAAAAATAAATATAATATTAACTTTTAATACTTGGTTTGAGCTCCTTTGGCCTTCAACACTTCCCTTAATCTCCTTGGCATGGATTCCACCAAGTATTTTGTAATATTTTGAGGGATTTTCATCCATTCTTCAGTTAAAGCTTTTTTAAGGTCGTCTTTATTTGAAATTGTCCTTTCTCTGATCTTCCTGTCAACGTGATCCCACAGATGTTCTATAGGATTAATCTGGGGACTGCGGTGGATGATCAAGGGTTTTAGGGACTCGGTATAGCATCCATTCCTTCACAATTTTGGAAGTGTGCTTTGGATCGTTATCCTGTTGGAAGATCCAGTTCTCTGATAAGCCCAATTCATTAATACTCGGGGAAATATTGTTCTTTAAAATGGTTAAATAGTCCATTTTATTCATTGTTGATTCAATAAAAACTAGATTACCGACCCCCGACGCCGCCATACAGCCCCAGACCATAGCCGAGCCTCCACCGTGTTTGATGGTATTGGTAACAAATTTCTCTTTGAAAGCCTCATTTTTTGGCCGCCATATCTTTGGTGATTTTCTTTTACCAAAAATTTCAAATTTACTTTCATCACTAAATAATATATTTTTCCAAAAATCTGGAGCTTCGTTCTAATATTTTTTTGCGAAATCAAGACGTTTCTGTTTATTTATTTTCGATATGTAAGGCTTTTTATGGGGTGTTCTTCCGTGCAGGCCACTTCTATGGAGTGTTCTTTATATGGTACTGGAACTTATGGTTGTGTTTGCTATCTGCGATATGTCGTTTGCTATTTTAACCGCACTTGAACATGGATTATTCTTCACTTCTCTTACCACTGCTCTAGCCTGTGCTTCTGTAAGGCGCTTTGGTCGTCCAACGCGTTGTAAATCGGCTACAGTATGATGTTTTGCGTATTTATCCAACATTTTTTTTATTGTGCAGTGATTTCGTCCCATTATTTTAGCTATTTCGCGTAAGGATTTACCTTTTTTATTTAAACTTAATATAATTTTACGCGTTTCTATACTTGTTTGTTTTCCCATGATGATTTTTGGTATTTATAATTAATTTCGACGTTCAACCACTTGCTGTTTCTTCTAAAATGTTCTAAAGTTGTCCTGGGAGGGGTTTATAAGTATTTATACGAAAATTGTGGTACTTCCCCTAAATCTAAAATGAATTTACAACAACTGGACCGGCTGTTTACTTTCTTTTGACGCGTAAAAATCGGGGTATTTTTACTCTAAAGGGGATTTACCATATTTGTGGGGTTTTTTGCTTAACTATTTTTTGCGATAGGATTGCTCACAAATAAAGTCGTAAATTTTGGTATATAAATTTTTATTGTAAGTTAACAGAATCATAGTAAAAAGGGTTTTTAGAAGTAAAGAGCTAGTGTTTACTTTCTTTTGACGCTCACAGTATATCCTAAAGTCATTAGAAATAAAATTGCAGAAAAACGGAAAGCGGGAAAGAAAATGCAAAGTAATAAAATTTTTAGTGATAAAATTAAATTAAATAAATTAACAGCTGTATTAAGAACGTTAATAGAACCCAGAAACCATACAATAATTCATAATTATTCTCTGTGGAAATTAATAAGAACGCTTAAAGTTCCAAAAACAAATACATTTCCAATTCTTATAATACTGAGAGTAATCGAGGAAGAGTTAATTTCTTTGCTGAACATCTTAAGGAATCTTATATACAGCGTGGACTATTACTAATGGGACAGTTAATTTCTTACATCAAATTATTACGATTTAACCCAATTTATTTTAGTCCAATTGTTGATAATAACAAAGATAGAGATGGTTAAAGTTAATATTTTATTATCGTTTTTCTTGAATAATTTCGTTTTTTCTTACATTATGAACATGAAAATTGGTACATTAGAATTTTTTAAGACGGTAAATAAAAAACTGTCTTCTTTAAAAAACTGCTTAACATTTTTATAATTCATATAATTTAGGCAAGTTCCTCAGACATTTTTACATAAATTTGGTATACTTACTAATTTTGTCTAATACTCTCCGTTTCCGAGATAATCACTGTTTAAGGGCAATTTGCAAAATTTAATATCCCAGTGAGATCAATTGGCATTGGCAAAGATGTATATATCAGAACTAATACCAAATTAAAATTTATTGTTTTAAGAAGTGATAACATATCAATTTTCATGTTCATAATTTAAGGAAAAGCTAAATTATTAGAAGAAAAACGAAATTAATGTATTAATTTTAACCATCTCTATCTTCGTTATTATTTAACAATTGGATTAAGATAAATTGAATGATATTGTAATAATATCATGATTTAACCCAATTTATCTTTGTTTAACTGTAAATAAAGACTTTTTCACCGCCAATAAAGATTTCTTAAGTATAGTTAAATTTTGCAGTGTGTGCTTGAACGGTGATTATCTTGGAAACGGAAAACTTTAGAGAATATTGGTAGGTATACCAAATTTACGTAAAAATGTCTTAGGAACTTGATTAAGTTATATGAGTTGCAAAAATTTTAACGATGAAAAAGATGTGGCAACTTTAAGGAAGCTTTTTAAAGTAGACAGCGCCATCTGACCGATAAATCAAAACAAATATCAAATTCTTATTTATCGTTTTAAAAAATGCTAATATACCAATTTTCATGTTCATAATGTAAGAAAATACGAAGTTATTTAAGAAAAACGAAAATAAAGTAATAACTTATATCTGTATCTTCGTTATTATATATTAACAATTGGACTAAGGTAAATTGGGTTAAATCGTAATAATTTTATGTAAGGAATTCACTGTTGCTCTGTGTCCCATTAGTAATGGACCACCCTGTATACAGTCTAATAACTATGTTAAACAATGAATGAGTGCTGGAAAAAGTGCATTCCAAAAAAAAAGATCCGCACTTCAGAATCGGACTTTCACCGATTCCAGAGCGAAAGTTGCTCCCCATTCTTCCCCTATCACCTTCCAACCTCCACTGTTATGAGTATAGTGAGAAAGTAACTTAAAGCTGGGGAAAAACTTTATTAATGGTTTTATCCAAGGTCCGTAAAGCGTATTGTACCAAGTTGGCCAAAGACTGAAAAACGCGTTTTGAAGGGTAAGGAGGGAAGTGACGTCACGAGTTACGTGGCAGTGGTTGTTAGGTCCATTACTATCATCTTTTAGTTAAATTTATCTTTTAGATAAATCCATCCACTGGCCAATCAGAATGCGTAAAATAGCCGTAACCATGGTAATAATTCCTTAGATATCTTAATCAGAAGATGGTAGTAACGAGCCTTACTATCTCAAGTTATCTCACAGATAAAAAATCCCTGAGATATCCAAAGACTCTAATGATGTTTGGGCTAAATTTTTAAATTGGGAACCATATAGTCAAAAGGCCTAATATTTTGACATTTTAACTAATTTTAACCACAAATGACATCGTTGAACTTAATTGAGCTTTTTCTAATATTTTGTATACATTTAAAAATTCTTTAAAAATCAATTTTTTGGAAAATTGTTACGAAATTTCTTTCAATTACTAATTGAAGCATCTACCTTTCAAAAATGAAATCAATTTTAAAATTTCTCACTTAGTTCTTAAGATATAAGATGTTGAACTTAATTTGGATTTTTCCAATATTTTGTATAAATTTAAAAATTCCTGAAAACTCTATTTTTTGAAAAATTATTATGAAATTAGTTTCAATTACTAATTAGAGCATCTAATTTCTAAAAGTGAAGTCAATTTGAAAATATCTCACTTAGTTCTTGAGATATAAGTTGCTGAGCTTAATTGGGATTTTTTCAGTATTTTGTATAAATTTAAAAATTCTTGAAAACTCGATTTTTTGAAAAATTGTTATAAAATTACTTCAATTACTAATTGGAGCATCTACTTTCTAAAAGTGAAGTCAATTTGAAAATATCTCACTTAATTCTTGAGATATAAGCTGCTGAGCTTAATTGGAATTTTTTCAGTATTTTGTATAAATTTAAAAATTCCTGAAAAATTGATTTTTTTGAAAAATTTTTATAAAATTACTTTCAATTACTAATTGGAGCATCTACTTTCTAAAAGTGAAGTCAATTTGAAAATATCTCACTTAGTTCTTGAGATATAAACTGCTGAACTTAATTGGGATTCTTCCGATATTTTGTATAAATTTATAAATTCCTGAAAAATTGATTTTTTGAAAAATTGTTATAAAATTACTTTCAATTACTAATTGAAGCATCTACTTTCTAAAAGTGAAGTCAATTTGAAAATATCTCACTTAGGTCTTGAGATATAACCTGCTGAGTTTAATTGGAATTTTTCCAGTATTTTGTATAAATTTAAAAATTCCTGAAAAATTGATTTTTTGAAAAATTGTTATGAAATTACTTTCAGTTACTAATTGGAGCATCTACTTTCTAAAAGTGAAGTCTATTTGAAAATATCTCACTTAGGTCTTGAGATATAAGCTGCTGAGTTTAATTGGAATTTTTCCAGTATTTTGTATAAATTTAAAAATTCCTGAAAAATTGATTTTTTGAAAAATTGTTATAAAATTACTTTCAATTACTAATTGAAGCATCTACTTTCTAAAAGTGAAGTCAATTTGAAAATATCTCACTTAATTCTTGAGATATAAGCTGCTGAGCTTAATTGGGATTTTTCAGTATTTTGTATAAATTTAAAAATTCTTGAAAACTCGATTTTTTGAAAAATTGTTATAAAATTACTTTCAATTACTAATTGAAGCATCTACTTTCTAAAAGTGAAGTCAATTTGAAAATATCTCACTTAATTCTTGAGATATAAGCTGCTGAGTTTAATTGGAATTTTTCCAGTATTTTGTATAAATTTAAAAATTCATGAAAAATTGATTTTTTAAAAAATTGTTATAAAATTACTTTCAATTACTAATTGGAGCATCTACTTTCTAAAAGTGATGTCAATTTGAAAATATCTCACTTAGGTCTTGAGATATAAGCTGCTGAGTTTAATTGGAATTTTTTCAGTATTTTGTATAAATTTAAGAATTCCTGAAAAATTGATTTTTTTTAAAATTGTTATGAAATTACTTTCAATTACTAATTGGAGCATCTACTTTCTAAAAGTGATGTCAATTTGAAAATATCTCACTTAGATCTTGAGATATAAGCTGCTGAGTTTAATTGGAATTTTTTCAGTATTTTGTATAAATTTAAGAATTCCTGAAAAATTGATTTTTTGAAAAATTGTTATAAATTTACTTTCAATTACTAATTGAAGCATCTACTTTCTAAAAGTGAAGTCAATTTGAAAATATCTCACTTAGGTCTTGAGATATAAGCTGCTGAGTTTAATTGGAATTTTTCCAGTATTTTGTATAAATTTAAAAATTCCTGAAAAATTGATTTTTTGAAAAATTGTTATGAAATTACTTTCAGTTATTAATTGGAGCATCTACTTTCTAAAAGTGAAGTCTATTTGAAAATATCTCACTTAGCTCTTGAGATATAAACCGCTGAACTGAATTGGGATTCTTTCGATATTTTGTATAAATTTAAAAATTCCTGAAAACTGGATTTTTTGAAAAATTGTTATGCAATTCCTTTCAATTAGTAATTGGAGCATCTACTTTCTAAAAGTGTAGTCAATTTGAAAATATCTCACTTAGTTCTTCAGATATAAACTGCTGAACATAATTGGGATTCTTCCGATATTTTGTATAAATTAAAAATTTCTGAAAACACGATTATTTGAAAAATTGTTATGAAATTATTTTCAATTACTAATTGGAGCATCTATTTTCTAAAATTGAAGTCTATTTGAAAATATCTCACTTAGTTCTTGAGATATAAACCACTGAACTGAAGTGATGCTTTCGATTTTTTGAAAAATTGTTATAAAATTACTTTCAATTACTAAGCAGAAGATGGTAGTAAACGAGCCTTAGAAGTTGAATCAATTTAATTTATCTTCTATTATGTACTGCTTTCTTAATGCAGTACATAATAGATTAATAATTTTCATAAGTTTAAAACCAGTATTTTACTGGATTAGAAATAAACCAAAGATATGTGGATAATTTAAAAAACAAAATTGTGTAATATTAGACAATTTTCTTTTAAAATCTCTTAAATGATGGCACTTGTATATCTAGGTTGCATCTGGTTATGAATTAAGTGTTTTTTAATTCATTTTCAATAATATTTATGCAAAAAGTATCGTTCAACCTATTGTAGGTTTTAAATTGTGAATAATTTTTGTACTGAAAATCCGAAATTGTGATATTTTGAAAATAATTGCTGTATTTTTGCAAATTCTTTATTTTCAGGTTGTAACTGGTTATGAATTATGCTTTTCCAAACCATTATGAACAATTTTCACGAATGAGGTCTTTGATTATCACATTTTGATTTTTGAATAATGAAAAAGTTTTGCAATAAAAATCATCAATTATGATGTTTTAGAGATTTTGACGTTAAACTGTAATAACCAAATTCTAATGCGTTCTGGATTTTAGTGTGTATTTCAAAAATTTTCTCTTTATTCCCGCAATCTTGTCACATGTAGGTTGTTACGGATTATGCTTTTCTGGTTCTCTAACTACTAATGAACGAAAAAAAATTCATTAAATAATATTCGTTTAATAGGGCTTTCTGCAACTTGTTTTTTGAGATATGGTCGATTTTTGGGAAATGATATGAATGAAAAAGAGGAATCTCAAAATAAATCTTCAAAATTGCCAAAATATTAAATAACCTTTAAAATAATAAAACCAAAATTAAAAATCTCTAAAGTCTTGTCCATTCAAAGCAAATTCTTGATCAAAGGCTTAAAAGAAAAATCCAAAAAGGCAAAATAAAGACGGGGCAGAGGATTCTTTAAGCAAATAAAAAGATGGTTCGGGTTTTGACTTTTTATAACGGTAGTTCTTCTTTTTCTTTTAATAGAAATTATATTATCATTTATTTTATCATGCCATTTTACTTTATACTAATTTTTTTCTAAAAATTATATGGAAAATATCAAGTTTGTTCACTTAAAATCGAGATATAGCTCAATGTGCGTCACAATTTTGCCACTTTTTCTGATTTTATTCATCAGATCCGGACATTTCTCAGGTCGGGACAAAAACCGGACAAATTTGGCAAATCCGAATTGTTCTCAAAATATTTTAAGATTTTCAACTATTCTGATTTAAATTATCAACCATAAGTATTTTTTTTTGAGAGTAGTTTTAAAATAATATTAATAATAAAAACAATCTGAACGGACTAACTAATAGCAATGTAGTAATCACGATTACTATTTGAGTGAGCAAAAGATGGTGCTCATTGAAAATAAATATTCAAGTATGAAACAAGATATATATCAGGACATACGTTATAGTGCTATTTAATACTCAATAAGTATACAATATTTCATAACTGCCAAAATAAAGCTTTATAAGCGGTAAGCTTTTAAGAGAAAAACTGTACACGACTGCTCCACTTTGAGATAGAACGATTTAGACAAGAACTGATTTATCATCAATACATTCTTTCTTGGTCCTTGGGGACCAAAAGCATTTGCAACAAAATGTAAAAAAAGAAAATCACCATTGAGGATTTTTCAACTCATTTAGAAAGTTAGACACCTAAGACTCAAAATCATTACCAAAATTATGGTCATAAACATTACTTAAGCTTCACTTACTTGCCAAGTTCCAATATTTGGTACTCGTTGTCCAAAAGGCCTCTGACAAACATAAGCCAATTTAAAAGCATCACTCCTTATCTCAATAAAATTATTAAACATCGCGCATAAAGCAGCCGGGGGAAACGCAGATGAAAACAAAATAACATATCCCAACTGCATCGTCATCTCGAGGTGTTCAGAAAACGTCCCATCGTACTAAAAACACAAAATCATTTCCATTTCGATTTAAAATCAAATAAAATTCTATTTCACCTTAAATAAAGAACTTTCTAACTCAGCTTGACTCATACTTCGTTTACTAGTAACCCCTTCAGGCGTATCACCATCTTTTTGACCATCAGATTCCGGTTCTTGCACTTCACCAGGGGGTGGTCTAGACGAACTCGTCGGACTTAACGCTCCCCAGAGATCAAAACTCATTTTGGCCAATTTTAAATGTTCCAACATATATGGTAAAGCTGATTCTTTTAAATTTCCGATTACTTGGCGCGAAATTAATAAAGCGGCAAGTTGCTGAAATAACAAAGATTGTAATGATAAATTGATTTAATTCGATTTTTACCTCTTTTAATCTCGCTTGATCTTGCAAATAAAACGCGATGTAGAAAAGGGACATGAACGAGTTGATGAATTGGAACTAAAAAAAGAAATTAAGAATTAATTCTTTTTGCGTCAATTTATTTTTGAGTGCTGGTAAAATAAAATAAAGTGGAATTGATTTCATGCAATTCTCATTGATTCGTAATTAATAAAATTCTTATATACACAAAATATACAATTTTAAGTAATTTAAGTAATCATTTTGTTATTACTGAAATTAATTTTAATTGGGAGTACAACACAACACAAAACAAACGGGTTCGTCTACATTAAATTGATTTACTAGAAACGATCTACTTGAAATAAAACAGAGACATGAACTGGAAATATACAAACCAAAGCCACTTTTCCGATCAGGTGATTCTCATACTTGGTTTCAAGACGGTAATTCTCTGGCAGCAGCGTGAGGAAAACACGCCAACAATAAGTACCACTATTCTAACAGAACTTAGAAACTATTCTAAAATAGTGGACGGATAAAAATACAAAAATAATTTGAATAAAAATTTTTGATTTTGTATCAAATTTCGGATATATACAAGATTAGGAATGAATTAGAAAGATCATCTCGTGATTTCGCCTTATATGTATAGTTTTGTTACTAAAAATAGCTAAGGAATAAAGATTTCTTTATTCTAAATACCATGCAATGCTAAATTTTGGAAAAGTAATAATTTATTTGAAGTAAATAGATAATAAGAAAGAGTTAACTTTATTGTTCGAGGAATAAAAACTTAAATTACCTTTATCGTTGAGCCATAAAGCGATTTTGAAGTAAGCCTCGTCCATTAAGGTGATTACAACGGCCAACATCACCTTGGGAATGTATCCTAACCAAATTGGAAAGCCTCGTACGTGTATTTGAGCATCCCACCAATCCTTAAAAATTTAAAAAATCAAAAATCCGTTCGTGTTAAATGTCACTATCAATAGAATTGAAAAGAAATAACTTTCTAAAATCTTGGTAGTAAAATTTCGCAAATAATGTATGATGTAGGCGAAGGATGATGTAGTGGAGATATAAGATGACATAAATGATGAGATAAAATGTAGTAGTGTGATAGGATATGAGAAAGACGATAAAACTGAGATGTGTGTATACGAAATTAAAGGGGTGTCTTCAAACAACATCTAAATTTCATTCTAAGCTTAAAGATAAATGCGTTTACTACAACTCAAATCTTTTCTTTACTCTTATTGTTAGATATTTAACGCTCGTGAGTGCTCGGCACTAATCGGCCGGTGATCCGATCTCTGCATATTCTTGATTTCGAACTTAGAATCTAAGCAGTTGTAAACTTTTAATGTTTAGGTTTTAAATTTTAAATAATAATTTATTATTGGCGTTTAACAAAAACGTTAAAAAAAAGCATTATCGCATGTTGAATTACTTCAAAACTATAACCATGAATTTATTTTTGACAAATAACAAATAACAATATCAGTGTATAATTTCTTCATGTCAACAAGTGTTGGGAGGTCGTTGAATGGAGATATCTTAGAATGGTGCGTTTCCATGCGGAGAAAAATGTGGAATGAAAGTATAAGGAATGTATGTAAAATAGTGTAAACAGTAAAACAAACAAAAAGGGGACACGTTATTCCAGAAATTTATATACTTCAGTGCAGAAGAAACATGAACAATTGAGAAAAGCAAGAAGATGATATCAGACTATGGGATCTTTAGGTAAAGACACAATGACGAACATAACACAATAATGAGGATAAGTGTAAGCTGTAGAATGAGAAAGAACTGAAAAGAAGAGTTGATGCAAGTTGGTACAATAACTTTCATGCCTCTTTATAAAAGATGAAGTAACAGAAGACGGATGGATAATTGAAGAAAGCAAGAAGAAGAGATCATACCAGCAAATTGTGAGATAAAAATACAATGAGCTAAATAACAACGATTTGTGGAATCTCCAAAACATCATATAAATCATATAAAGAGCAATTGAAGCCATAACTAAAACTAATAGGTGGGAAATAGATATGGCATCATTAATACATGTAGTAATTTATTCAAAAATACAACCAAGATATCTTAAATTGTAAGTATTTCAATAAATTACAATTATGTTCATTGTACACTGCGGATATAGAAGACAGATTGGCAGAGGGACAGTTGGGAGGGGTAGTGACCGGAAGGAGGAAGGTGCATGTACTGACATACGCTAATGACTTAGTAGTGATTGCGAGGAACGCGGGTGAAATGAACAATGATCGTAAATAAGACGAAATTGATGAAGTTTTGTAAGGGGAATCGAAGAAAATTGAAAATTGGAGATTGATTTAGAGGATGTGCCAAGATGCTGGAGTTGAGATTAACTAGGAAGACTCCGAGATATATAGTTGTTGAAGAAATGAAACTAGATAAGTTGAGGATGGTGGCGGCTAAATGGTCGGTGCGTTTTGAGGAAAGGGTGAAAGGTAGAGGGCACATTGTAAAATCATGGAGGAGTGCAAAAAAGGGAAGAGTACTATAGAAGCTTGGGATACTCAACGAAAGGGGTGATCAGAAAGAGAAGAGACGGGATTGAAATGTGGAAACAGTTGGAGAGCACGAAGTATACGCAGAAGATAAGAACGGCGATAAGGGAAAATACCTGATGATGGAGAGAGATGAGGAGGGAAAGAGGCTGGTTGCCAGGTTCAGGTGTGGAAATGAGGAGACGGCTAACAGATATTGGAAGATTCTTCTTTAAATGAGTTATTGAGTATCGATACCATCGTGATATCGATACTATTCCAAGTATCGAAAATATCGAAGTATTGAAAGTATCGAAAATATCGAAAACATCGAATTATTAGAAATAATAGTGCATAATAAGCATATTTCTTATGTATTTTCTTCCTAGATTTTACTTTTAGATACTGTACGTTATCTTAATGATGGCCAACATGTTGGCAGTGTTAGTGTTTATATCTCCAAAGTCCTGCTCATCATTTGGAAGTCTGTTAACCTGCTAGGAACATGAGTTAGAACTGTTCCAAACACTGCACATTATCTTAACTGGCAGCATGAGCTATTATGTCTCCAAAGTCATGCTCATCAACTTGAAATTTGTCAACTTATTGACAGCATGAACTATTACTGTTTCAAACACTGTACACTATGAGTGCTTGTGTCTCCATAGTTCTGCTCGTCAGCTTGAAGTCTGCCAACTTATTGGCAGCATGAGCTATTACTATTCCATAGACTATGTATTATCTAAGACTGCCAACTTGCTGACAGCAGGAGCTATTACTGTTCCACAGACTATATATTATTTTAACAACTTTTAACTTCTTGGCAGCATAAGCTTTTATGTCTCTATAGTCTATTACTGTACCATAGACTATATGTTATCTTAATGGCTGCCGACTTGTTGGCAACATAATTAATCTTGTTTCACCGATTATACAGGCTGTCCGGTATTTTCCGGATCAGACGTATACAGCGATGTAGAGTACATTATTATACTATATATGTTTATAACAACTGCATGAGAACTGTTAAAAGACGTCTAATAGCAACTCTGGAAAACGACAGAGGAGGTCGTAAATCAAACTCAGGAAATCGGTCCAACTCCCCGCCTATCATTCGTTTCTTACGCGTTTATTTCTCATAAGAATTTGTTTATTGATTTTTCCCTTTGAAACATTCATAAAACAATTCAATAAGTTATGTGTCATAATATGTAAAAGCACAATAAATACGTAGGAGGGGAGTGATAAGGTGACCTCTTCAGTCGTTTTCCAGGATCGCTATTGGACATCTTTTAACAGTTCCTGTGCGGTTGTTATAAGGAATGTGAAGAAATTTTATTAGACAAATCGTCTTAAAATAATGTGTCTACATCGCTACATACCTCTGATCCGGAAGATACCGGACACCTGTATACTATCTTTTTACTGTTCAAAATACTATACATTATCTTACAGATATTATTGGCAGCATGTTTTCAGAATCATTTTTGGCAACTGAAGGTCTGCCAACTTCTTGGCAGCATGAGCTGTTATAATTCCAAAGTCCTGCTCATCACTTTGAAGTCTTGAAACTTGTTAACAGCATAAGCTATTACCGTTCCACAGACTATATATTATTTTGATTTTGAAGCTATTATTATTCCAAACACTATACATTATCTTAAAGACTTATATCTCCAAAGTCTGCTTCTCAGTTTGAAGTCTGCCAACTTGATGACACCATGAGTTATTCTTTTCTAAACACTGTACATTATATTAAAGACTGCTGAGAGCTGTTATATCTCCAAAGGCCTGCTCATCAGCTTAAAGTCTGCAAACTTGTTGATAGAATGAGTCAATTCTATTTCATAGACTATATATTATTTGAAGGACTGCCAACTTGTTGACAGGGTGAGCTATTACGTCTCCAAAATCTTGCTCATCAGTTTGAAGTCTGCTAACTTATTCATAACATGAGCTATTCCAAATATTGTACATTATCTTAAAGACTTCATATATCATGAGCTATTATGCCTTAAAGCTCCTACTCATCACTTTGTAGTCTGCTAACTTGTTTACAGTTGGTTTATTGAACAGAGAATTACGTATCAATTTATAAAAAAAGAGAAATGATTACATCTGATCACTGTAAGATATTAATTTGTACGAAAATGTCTTTCTGCATCTCTTTTCATTGTCTCAGTACGTCTCTCTTTACTTCGTCTAATAGGTTCCTTACAAAATAAATTTTTCGTTGAATTACAGGTTGTAGGGAACTTAAAAAAAAGCTCTATCAGCTGCATCTCGGAAAGAAGCCGTCCAATGATTAGTTAATCACAGACATGTTAATATGTGCTGTTTCTCCATTAATTTCCATTTCTAACTTTAGTAACTACTTGGGCTGGGCGGTAGCAAAAATAAGATATAGAGTATTAATACCTTTATGGTAGCGATACTATTCAAAGCATCAAAAGTATCGAATTATTGGAAATAATATTTTAATAATAAAATAAAGTATATAATAAGCACATTTTTTATGTATTTTCCTTCGTAGATTTTAATTTTGGAATTAAAGTGGTGGAAATAATAAAGACAAAATAAAAGAGAAATAAATTCCGCACTTCAACTCTTATTAAGAACATATGGATTCAATATGTTCTTAATAATTTTCCTTGATTACCATACTCATCGCAAAAAAACAAGAATATACGTAAAATTTCGAGTTATTAATTGTAACAGGAATTGAAATAATAAGGAATAACCACATATTGACTGTTATCTTCAAAGTATATTAGCTCTCTTGAAGTACTTTAGGACAGATCTTGATCTGATGTATATCGATCTTAAATATACTGTAATCTCAATTTCCTGTATACATAAAACAAGTTGCAATTCTTCGACACTTTCGATATTTCAATACTTTTCATACTTCGATACTTTTGATACTTCAATACTGATACTTTGCTGCTAGCGAATATCGATACTGAGGTAGGTATCGATACCATCGACAAGTATCGACACTTTGCTCAACACTGATTGTAACAAGTATGATGTCGAGATGAACAGAGTGTTAAATAATTATGTACCCAAAATTCACAGGATTGGTATTGGACGCGACGAAAATTTCTGTTATTTAATCATATTATATTATTATATAAACGATAATTCTGTTTCCTAGAGCTATTTCGAAACATAAAGGCACTAAAAAATCACAACAATAACATTCGATTGATCAGGTATCAACATCTGGTTCACTCACGTGGGTCACGATAATTATATAACACGGTATATTCGGTTTTTCTTTCGTAATACACATATTTGTGGTAAAGTGTTATTTTTATAAAGAAAATTTTAATCTTCTGAGCAAAGATGAGAAAGAAATTGCGTGTATGGGTACTTTAAAGTACACCAACATTCAAAAATTAATCATTTTTCACTATGTAATAAATAAATACATAACATTATTCTTATTTTATTTTTCGTTGGTATATTTTTTGCAGCATTATAATAAACGCCGACTAATCGGTTTTATCGTTTAATGAGCCGATTAATCGCCGATTAGTCGGCAGACTAAAAAGTGGCCGAATAATCGGTTCTTCCGATTAGTCGCCGAGATTAATCGGTACAACCCTAATTTCCATGAGAATACTTTTTTCCGAAAATATATTATTATCTATAAAGCTATACCAAAACTTATAAGACTTGTTATCGTAATTATGTTAATGTGATTATTACATTTTTATCTAAAATTTTATTTTGAAAATCAGAATTCTAAATATTGCAGACTTGGTATGAATCACCCTGTATATACTATTTTTGAGGTTCAAATAAAATCAAACTCAATCAAGAATTTAATGAGCATGGCTTAATTGGCTAAGCTTATGCTTTTTTATCAAGAGGTTTGAATAACATTAACAAGAAAAGAATCATTACTATATGTTAAAAATGTTATTGCAGAAGTAATCAGTTATATTATGGATATTTGAAGGCGCTTTTTTGAATCAAATAATTAAATTCATTCTGCAACCAAGCATATCTAAATTGTAAGCAATGAAATCAAAGCTTATTAATTAATATCTAAAGTATAATATACTTACTTGAAATTGTAATGAAACGATCATAACAAAAAACACCGAACACAAACAGAAGGCAATGACGGGTACCGACACAAAATATCGATAGACGTGTCGTTTCCAAGTCGGCTGCCAAGGTTCCAATCGTCCCGTAACCGGGCTGGGTTCTAAAGGACCCTGGAAACATACCACATGTCGGGATACCTGGATAGGTCGACATGTTTTAAAACTCAAAACATCTAATAAAAAGCCGAATTAATTTTCTTTATATAAACAAAAAAATAATTTTTTAATTAGCGTTAAATGCACACATTTAAAAACATTATTTTTAACAACAAAATTTTTTGAATTGATTGTAATTTGTTTGAATATCCATTTTACGAGTAATGAATCAAATAAAAATATAAACATCTTTTCTTTGTACTTTAACTGGTCTTTTATTTAAAAATAATGTCTTACTAGTTTCGGCTAATCGCCATCTTTAGAGACAAGTCAATATAAGAAATTATAAGTTAGTTAGAACAATTTACACAAAACACATATTACAAATTATTCCACGTGTGATTGCTTTAACCATTGTTATTATAAATAAAAAGCTATTATTTTTGCACTATCAATGGTTTATTATTTTATTTACACTACCGATTTCGATGTATAAACAACATCATCTTCGGGTGTTCCTATAAATTAAAGTAGAATATAAACGAAATAATAATAATAATAATAAAAATAATTTATTAGTCTCAGTGCCACATAACTGTAGATGGAGATAAGTCATACAATACATTATTACACATAACAAAATATACAAAGAAAAAAAAAAAAAGAAAAAAGCTAAATACATCTTTATGCTTATGGTAAGTCCGTGACCCCACAGAGATACTCCCGTAAACTATAAAAAACATTTTCGATCAAGTACGCCTTAACTTTATTTTTGAATTCACGAGGAGCGGTGATGCTTTTTATTGAGACAGGTAACTTATTATATAGTTTTACAAAATCGTATTGCGGACTTTTCTCAAAAAATGCTGTTTTGTGTCGCAACAACGGCAAATCAACACGTCTCGTCTCATACTGGCTAACAGAGCCCAAAAATCTTTCACGATTTCCGTTGACAAACACCACAGCTTTGAGAATATAGATACAAGGGAAGGTAAGAATACTATTATTTTTAAAAACTTCCTTGCAGGATTCACCACATTGTAATTGAAAAATTAATTTGATTATTCGTTTCTGAGTCACAAATACACGCCGCCACTGAGAACTTCTGCCCCACAAAAGAATATTGTATGAAATATGTGAGTAGCAAAGCGCGTAATATGCGTCCAGGAGTGACGTCCTGTCCAACGAATATTTGAGCTTGAGCAACGCAAAATACGACGAATTTAATCTTTTACATACGTTATTTATATGTGGTCCAAAACTCATTTCGGTATCAATGCTCAAGCCCAAAAAGTTGGCTTCCTTCTGTAAAGGAATCCCAGCAAGATGTTCTATGGAAAGCGGTCGCCGAACATGAAAATTTACGCAGACAGTTTTCTGTACATTCAAGATTATTCTGTTTCGGGTGCACCAATCTACAAAACGCTCTACAGTGCTACCAACCAACCTATCAAGCTCACTCCGATCACGAGCAGCAATAGCGATAGAGGTGTCATCCGCATACATCACCACATGAACATTCTCGAAAAAACTTGGTAAATCATTTACAAAAATTAAGAACAGTAAGGGACCCAGTATGGAACCCTGAGGTACGCCAAGATTTACAGGTGAGTCCTCCGAGGCTATTCCCGACAGAACCACTCTCAAACTACGACTTGTAACGAAAGAAGTTAACCATTTAAGCAGACTTCCACGAATACCCACATTGTATAACTGAAATAACATTAAACCCTATTATTGCTTATGACAAAATTAAAAAAATAAAATAAATCTAAACAAAAATTTTTATTATTATTATTATAAAAATATTTGTTTAGATTTATTTTATTTTAATTTTGTCATAAGCAATAATAGGGTTTAATGTTATTTCGTTTATAATTTAATAATAATAATAATAATAACACACATTTATTGCCTAAAAAAAAAAAAGAAATTACAAAAAGAAAAGTATACATTAGCAACATATAAACATCAAGACAAAAGGATCAATTTATCGCTGTAAACGATATCTTCCAAGAAACCCAACTACTACTGTGTATAAAATTAAACTCAAAGATTATGGCTAGCTGCGGCAATATGATATCCTTTGCAGGATTAGAAATGGAGCAAACATCAATTATCATCATACAGGATAGACAACAAACACAAAGAAGTCAAGAAGACAGTTGGAGAGTAAGAAGATGGCATTTCAATAAATTTTTAAAAGACACAAAACTTGTTGCATTGCGAATAGCGACAGGATCGATTGTACTGTAAAAGATCTGTGAAAAATCTCAGTAGCATGAACCGGAAACATTAAGGTGGTATCAGAACTGGATCGGGTGGCCAAACCATGCGACGACAAAAACTTAAATGAGTCAGATAAATATGCAGGAGTGCAGCTCTGCAGAACCTTGTACAAAGTAGAGAGTATTCGAAAAGACCTGCGATTCTGCAGTAATTACGATACGGCGTTATGTGCTGAAACCTCCCCAGATCAAAGATGTAACGAATACAATTATTCTGAAGTCTCTCCAATTTATTCTGGAGAGTTAAAGAAAGATTAGGATATACCACATCACCATAATCAATATGAGGCAAGATAAGAGAGTAACAAAGGTTGCGACGAACAACAGGCAGGAGGAAACACCGAAGTTTTCTCAAAGTGTGGAAGCAGTAGTAAACCCTTTTACAAACACTCTGTACCTGAGGTCTCCAGGACAGTGTCAAATCCATAATCAAACCAAGATTCTTAACAGTGTCCGAAAACTGAATAACGTTGCCATCAAGCATTACTTGAGAGGAAGAGTGAAAGTTCATCTTTGATAATAGAGGACGAGTGCCAAAAGCAATGGCTTACGTTTTCGACGGATTTAATTTAAGCCCATAACGATTAGACCATTCAAGAATACTGGCAAGGTCATTATTAAGACGAAGAACAGCATCTTCAAGGTTATCAATAGGTGTTGAAGTGTAAATTTGTAGGTCATCAGCATACAAAATGATAATTACATGAAATATTATCCGTAATACCATTTATAAAAATCGAAAAGAGTAAGATAATTTACTTTAATTTATAGGAACACCCGAAGATGATGTTGTTTATACATCGAAACCGGTAGTGTAAATAAAATAATAAACCATTGATAGTGCAAAAATAATAGCTTTTTACATATTACAAAGTTGACGAACGTGAGTTAAATGATTATTTAACTTTTAAGTTGTTTTAATTAACTTATAATTGTGAACGTGAAAACCGATTTGCATATTACAAATTAATTTCTTATATTGAGTTGTCTCTAAAGATGGCGATTAGCCGAAACTAGTAAGACATAATTTTAAATAAAAGACCAGTTAAAGTACAAAAAAATTTTTTTAATTGCGTGTACTGAACGCGACGAATAAATAAAACGAACAAAATCAGTTTTTTCATTATGCGCCTAAACAAAATAACTGACTAAATAATTTCAAATTTTTACTCACCCTGAATAACGGACGTGGTTCCGCTAAAAGATCATCCCTTTGATCCAGTGTACCCCATCTAAACGCTAATTCCGCAGAGTATCTTTTCCACGCTTGCAAATACGTAGTAGCCCAAACAACATTGAAAACCGAAAAGAGAACGTAACCGACGTCCTCTAAAGTTTGATGTTTTCCATTACAACATAACTAGAATTAATTATTTTATATTAATTATTTATTAGTAATTTTTTGGATTTATGGATTTTACCCAAAATAAAAATCCAACAACCGCTGGAATACTTAATGCTGTTGTGTAATGGCCTAACCACGCAAAATACATTCCTATTTTAACTCCAAAGTATTCTGAGATTTCATCTAATACAAATAAATTAATAAACATTAAATGCTTATATGTTATCTAATATTACCTAAAGGTTGTCGTGCAAATACGTCTCTAACCCATGAATTTTGTAATCTTTCTAAAGCTGTCGCGTCGTGTATTGGAAAGATTTGTGATATAACTCCGGCAGAAAGGCATTTAGGAACTAGAATTTAAGATTGTTTTATTAAGTTATGCTTTTTTTAAATATACTTACTAATAGGTTGTCCTTCTAATAAATTAACACCAGATAATGAAACATTATCGTTACATTTTGATTTTATACTCTCCAACAAACGCAAAACCAGCCACTGTCTTTCTTGTGTAGTAAAGAAAAACTCTTCGTTTTCGCACCCCTCGAAAAGCTGTACGTCCTGAACGGAGAATTCTTTCAATCCTCCTCCTTTAGAATCTTTCAGAGACTTCGGCAAATGATATTCTTCGGCAGCTTTTAATAAACTAAAAGTTTTAATTACATACATTTTTCTTTAAATATAAGATTAAGTTTTTAAACCCTTTCAGACTTGAAAGATCATAAATATATCCATTTTTCGATTAGTCCTGGTACTTTAGGGAAAACAATGAACTTGAACAATGGACAAAAGAACGATGTCGTGTGCGATTAAGCTATTTCAAATCATTTGTTAGTCTTAGAACACCATGAATTTAACTCTTCCACCAACAATGAGACATCACAACGAGTTAAAAAGAAATTCTAAATATAGAATTAATTGTATGGAATCAATCATCCATTGAGATTGAAAGCTGTTTAGTAAAAACAAAGTTTTTAGCAGAATTTACCATAGATCAGGAAGAGTAATTGTCTTATAAATTGTATTTGCTCACTTTTACTGGTAAAAAACGATTTATAACGTAAATTAAAGGGTAAAGTTTCTAGTTCATAGGCGCCGGTATTTAAAATTACTCCCCAAAAAAAATCGTTCGAATCTGCTGCTGCTGACACTCAAATGGCTTAGTAGTAAATGTTCTGGAAGCAGTTCAAGTCTTCTACAAACAATATCAAGTTTTTTAGAAGTAGCATCAAGTCTTCCAGAGACAGTACCACAAACTTTTGGAGCTAGCATTGAGTCTTATGGAAGCAGTTGAAATTTGCTGGAAGCATTTCAAGTCTTCCGAAAGTAGTGTCCAATCATCTGAAAGCATCAAGTCTTCTGGAAGCAATATTAAGACTTCTAGTAGCAGTGTCAAGCCTTCTGTAAGCATTGCAATTATTTCAGAGATATACCGTCTAATATTACGTCTTCTGAAAGCATTTCAAATATTCTAGAGGCAGTATCAATATTTGTAAAAGCAGTATCAAGTCTTCTGCATGTATTTGAAGTATTCTAGAGGCAATATCAAGTTTCCTGAAAGCACTTCAAGTCTTCTAGATACAGTATCAATCCTTTGAAAGCATATCAAGTATTTTGGAAGCAGTATCAAGTCTTCCAAAGGCAGTATCAACTCTTCTGGAAGCGCTTCAAGTCTTCTGAGAGATTTCAAAGTTTCTGAAAGATTTCAAGTATTTTGGAAGCATTTCAAATCTTTTGCAAACAGTATAATGTTATCTAGAAGCAGTAAGAAACCTTCTGAAAGTAGATCAATTCTTCAAAAAGCAGTATCAAAACTTTTAGAGCTAGTATCGAGTCTTAAGAAGCAGTTCAAATCTGCTGGAGACTTTACAGGTCTTCTGAAAGTAGTATCAAATCATCTGGAAGCATTAAATTTTCTGAAAATAATACTAAGACATCTAGTAGCAACTTTCTGGAAGCATTTCAAGTATTCCAGAAAAAATATTAAGTTTTCTGAAAGCATTTCAAATATTCCAGAAGCTGTATCAATATCTGTAGAAGTAGTATGAAGTCCTCTGTATGTATTTGAAGTATTCCTGAAAAGACTTCAAATGCTTCTAGAAGATTTGATACTCTGCATCTAGAAGACATGATATTGCGTTTGGAAGGTTTGCCATGCTTCCAGAAGTTTTGATACCGTTTCCAGAATACTTGATACTGCTTCTAGAAGACTAGATATTGCTTTTATAAGACTCGAAATGCTTCCAAAAGACTTAATACTACATCTAGAAGACTTAATATTGCTTACCGAAGACTTGAAATGCTTACAGAAGACCTGATATTGCCTTTGAAAGGGTTAAAATGCTTCCATAAGTCTTGATACTGTTTCCAAAAAGCTTGGTACTGCTTTTAGATGATCTGAAATGCTTGCAAAAGACTTAATACTGCTTCCAATATACTGGACATTGCTTCCTTAAGACTTTTTTTTTTGTCACTCATTTTGTTTTTTTCAAGCGATCGTTTTAAAATACTGCATCTTCGTTAGTAGCCGAAATAATAAAGTAAATAAAGAAACAAAATGCTCAGAAAAGATTGGGTTACAATTTGATTAAAGGTCAATTCAATTCTGGGGAAGCAGAGGTTACAGCAGAGGGAATTCTTCAATTCCCTTTGCAAATCTCGAGCGCGGTTCGCTAGAAAGCCACCATTGAAGTTGTGGCTAACTTAAGGGTGCTTATTACAAATGTTATATTGGTGTTTGTGCACCCTGATATGGGGCCTATGGTACATTTGCAATGAAAATGTTTTCTGCCAGCAGTATTTAGAGTTTTACAAGCAGTATCAAGTCTTGAATTGGAAGTTTTTGTTTTCTGGAATGAATATTTTGTATTTTGCCGACAGTATTTTTGAAGCAAAATCTAATTTTATTAACAAGTTCTTGCGTTATGCAATAAAAATGTTTTCTGCCAGGAGTATTTAGTATTAATTAACAGTTTTTGGACCACTTACATAAAGATTTTGCATTTTGACAAGCAGTATTTAATATTTTCAAAGAAAAATTTTTTTGTCAGCAGTTTTTCAAGCAGTATCAAGTTTTCAGGAAGGGTTTCAAGTATTCTAGAAGCAGTATTTAGTCTTTTGGAAGTGTTTCAAGTTTTCTGGATGCAATATCAAGTTAGAAGCAGTACCAAGTCGATTGGAATTATTTTAAGTTTTCCGGAGTATAGTCTCCTCAAAGTAGTTCAAGTATGTTGGAAATAGTTTCAAGTCTTCCAAAGACAGTATTGAGTCTTCTGGGAGCATTTCAAGTCTTCTGGAAGCAATGTCAAGGCTGCTAGAATCAGTATCAAGTCTTCTGCAAACATTCCATGCTTACCAGAAGCGATATCAAGTCTTCAAGTTTTTCGATAGCATTTCAAGTCTTCTAGAGGTAATGTCAAACCTTCTGAAAGTATTTCAAGTTTTTCAAAGGCAATATCAAGTCTCCTGGAAGACTTGATACTGCTTCTAGAAGACTAGATATTACTTACCGAAGACTTGAAATGCTTCCAGAAGACCTGATATTGCCTTTGGAACGTCTGAAATGCTTCCAGAAGTCTTAATACTGTTTCAAGAAGACAAGATATTGCTTCCATAAGACTTGAAATGCTTCCAGAAGACTTTATATTGCATCTAGAAGACTTAATATTACTTACCGAAGACTTGAAATTCTTCCAGAAGACCTGATATTGCCTTTAGAATGTTTGAAATGCTTCCAGAAGTCTTGATACTGTTTCCAGAATATTTAATACTGTTTTCAGAAGATTTAATACTGCTTCTAGAAGATTTGAAATGTTTGCAGAAGACTTGATACTGTTTCAAGAAGACAAGATATTGCTTCCATAAGATTTGAAATGCTTCCAAAAGTCTTGATATTGCTTCTAGAATACTTGATAGTGCATCTAGAAGACTTAATATTACTTACCGAAGACTTGAAATGCTTCCAGAAGACCTGATATTGCCTTTGGAACGTTTGAAATGCTTCCAAAAGTCTTGATACTGTTTCCAGAAGATTTAATACTGTTTCTAGAAGATTTGAAATGATTCCAGAAGACTTGATATTGCTTCTAGAAGACGTTTTAAGAAGACTTTAAAGCATTAATTCTCGACGGGGGCGGTACCGCCTCCTGGGGGCGCTGTGAGGGTCGTGAGGATTTTCAAAGGCAATATCAAGTCTCCTGGAAGACTTGATACTGCTTCTAGAAGACTAGATATTACTTACCGAAGACTTGAAATGCTTCCAGAAGACCTGATATTGCCTTTGGAACGTTTGAAATGCTTCCAGAAGTCTTAATATTGTTTCAAGAAGACAAGATATTGCTTCCATAAGGCTTGAAATGCTTCCAGAAGACTTGATATTGCATCTAGAAGACTTAATATTACTTACCGAAGACTTGAAATTCTTCCAGAAGACCTGATATTGCCTTTAGAACGTTTGAAATGCTTCCAGAAGTCTTAATACTGTTTCCAGAAGATTTAATACTGTTTCCAGAAGATTTAATACTGCTTCTAGAAGATTTGAAATGTTTGCAGAAGACTTGATATTGTTTCAAGAAGACAAGATATTGCTTCCATAAGATTTGAAAGGCTTCCAAAAGTCTTGATATTGCTTCCAGAATACTTGATAGTGCATCTAGAAGACTTAATATTACTTACCGAAGACTTGAAATGCTTCCAGAAGACCTTTGGAACGTTTGAAATGCTTCCAAAGGTCTTCATACTGTTTCCAGAAGATTTAATACTGTCTCTAGAAGATTTGAAATGATTCCAGAAGACTTGATATTGCTTCTAGAAGACTTTTTAAGAAGACTTTAAAGCAATAATTCTCGACGGGGGCGGTACCGTCTCCTGGGGGCGCTGTGAGGGTCGTGAAGATTTTCAAAGGCAATATCAAGTCTCCTGGAAGACTTGATACTGCTTCTAGAAGACCTGATATTGCCTTTGGAACGTTTGAAATGCTTCCAGAAGTCTTAATATTGTTTCAAGAAGACAAGATATTGCTTCCATAAGACTTGAAATGCTTCCAGAAGACTTGATATTGCATCTAGAAGACTTAATATTACTTACCGAAGACTTGACATTTTTCCAGAAGACGTGATATTGCCTTTAGAACGTTTGAAATGCTTCCAGAAGTCTTGATACTGTTTCCAGAAGATTTAATACTGCTTCTAGAAGATTTGAAATGCTTCCAGAAGACTTGATACTGCTCCTAGAAGATGTGAAATGTTTGCAGAAGACTTGATACTGTTTCAAGAAGACAAGATATTGCTTCCATAAGATTTGAAATGCTTCCAAAAGTCTTGATATTGCTTCCAGAATACTTGATAGTGCATCTAGAAGACTTAATATTACTTACCGAAGACTTGAAATGCTTCCAGAAGACCTGATATTGCCTTTGAAACGTTTGAAATGCTTCCAAAAGTCTTGATACTGTTTCCAGAAGATTTAATACTGCTTCTAGAAGATTTGAAATGCTTCCAGAAGACTTGATACTGCTCCTAGAAGATGTGAAATGCTTACAGAAGACTTGATACTGTTTCAAGAAGACAAGATATTGCTTCCATAAGATTTGAAATGCTTCCAAAAGTCTTGATATTGCTTCCAGAATACTTGATAGTGCATCTAGAAGACTTAATATTACTTATTGAAGACTTGAAATGCTTCCAGAAGACCTGAGATTGCCTTTGGAACGTTTGAAATGCTTCCAAAAGTCTTGATACTGTTTCCAGAAGATTTAATACTGTTTCTAGAAGATTTGAAATGATTCCAGATGACTTGATATTGCTTCTAGAAGACGTTTTAAGAAGACTTTAAAGCAATAATTCTCGACGAGGGCGGCACCGCCTCCTGGGGGCGCTGTGAGGGTCGTGAGGATGCCCTGAGACACGCTTGGGCGGTAAGGGGGCGTTAGGCATGTTTTGGGCTGATCCCAATTTAATTTTAAAACATGCGACATCTTGCATTGACGATAATCGATGACGATCGTAAAGATTGACGACTTTTTATTCAGGCAACTAATTTACATTGCGGGATTCTTCAAAAAGGAAGGGGCGTTGAAAAAGTCACTGCGGTAGCTTTAAACAGTTTGAGAATCAGTGCTTTGAAATTTGAAATTCTAACTTCTTACAAACACTCGCGAAATTTGAATAAAATTTTTCTATTGATAAACCCAGTTTACATGGATAAACAAAGAACAGTTGTCGTTCTTATTATTTTCCTGCATATTCCGCGGGACAAAGTTGATACTGCTTCTAGAAGACTAGATATTACTTCCAGAAGACTTGAAATGCTTCCAGAATTATGTATGTCTAACGTGCTGTTGCAGGACCAGCAGGACATTTCAGAACTGAGCAAAACTACAGAATCAAACAACAAAGACTCAGGCTCAGAAACTATTAGGCTTTTAAACCAAAAAAAAAAACATTATGTTCTTATTGTTTCGGACTCATATGATAGTGATAATAATGAACAAAGATGAAAAGAAAATATTTCAGATAATATTCATAATTCCTTACGTGTTGAAGAAGATGTTTTCGACAAGGAGCGGTTGGCCACTTTAAGCCAAAAGAAAAATAATTAATAACTTTAAAAAAGTTAACGAATTTACTACTTAAAATAATATTAAGGTGTCTGTCTTAAATACACGGTTTTAAATACACTAATTTTTCTCTAACTCGAAGGTTTCTTCTGTTCCCTTAGTGATTCGAGTTAGGGAAATTTCACTACACTATTTTATTTTTTTTAATTTCGGGACTTTTGAAATCCTGGGGCTTCTTAATGGTACCTATCATTTCTTTCATGAAATCCCGAAATAGACGTGGGACGAAATATCCTATTTACAAGGTTTCCGCGTAAGATCAAGAAAACACAACGTGTGTTCGGATCTCTTCTTCTAACACATAAGATTTTTGTGGCATCTCGCTCAAATACCTTTTACTGATTTTTAATTCACGCCAATTGCATGTGAAGCAACACGACGTCACCAAAGTTAAAAAGTTTTTGCTAAACTATCCAATAAGCAAATAAAAAAGTGTGTAATTGCCTTATTCTGCTTAAGACAGCAAAAACAATCTTTTAGGTTTCAAATGCTATGTTGAAATCTTCTTCAGAAATAAGTTTGAGGTATCAATATATATTTGATTGAGAAATTAGTTTTAAACGTTAGTTATATTAATTTGAAAATATTTTTCTAACTTTTTTGACACGTTGCAATAAAATATTTGAAAAAATCGAAGAAATTTTTGGGATTTAGAGTCTTAGTTTTTCTGTAAAGCATTCTTAGCTATTTTTAGTGTAATTCATTGGCCCAAAAAAATGTTAAAGTATTCTGGGTACCAAAAAACACTCTTGTTTGTTTAGTATTATCTTAAAACGATGAGCATTTGATGGTAAAGATCTTTTTGATTCCTAGTTTTTAGTGCTAGGCTTTAATAATAAGCTAAATGTGGATTACCATTAAACACTGTTGAAAAATAACATTTGGTTAAATTTCGTCAAGAATCAAGATTATGACAAATTTAGATTTGAAAAATTTACTTAAAAAACTGGTTTCACCTCAAAACCAGCTTCCTTCTATTTCATTGAAATAAATTTCATCAAATTGCCATTTATGTTGTGCAAAATAAAAATTACTAATCAAGAGTAACCGCGTAATGTGCGATATTAAATCACAACTACATTATTAGCGCCATATTTTTCCCCCCTAAAATTACAAATGGGGTAAAAATGACTCATTCTTTTAAACCTTTAAATAAGTTTAAATTAAAATTTCCTTATTTGATTTTAAACAAACATTTCAAATTTGAAAGAGTTTTTTCCCAAATTTTTTTAAAATAAAAATTTTTCCTTACATATTAAAAGGTGCTGTAAGATAAAAAGCACTACTTTGCGTACTAGCGTGATGCCTCACGTGTACAGTTAATCCCGGCGATTGGCGAAGTTTAGACAATAACCAAAGTAGCGAAGAATCCTCGGTGTTTGGCGGAAAAACGACGACTACATCGCAATTCGGCGTCGAAACCCTTTTAAGCCATAGCCTTTTCGGTGCCAAAAAGTGTCTGGCACAAGGAATTTTTCGTTTTATTAACTCAGACGCTACAAAAAAAAGCAATTTTTGTATTTAAAAAAATTAAACGAAAAATTTTTTATTGAAAATTTTTGTGTGAATTACCTTGTTCGAAAGTATCTTGAGCGCACTCAACAAATTTCCTCCTTCTCGTCTGAGTTTCGTCATTTTCCTTTAAATCGGTTTCACCACATTCACCACCACCAACTTCCTCAGTAGCCATAATTTTTTCCCTTTTTTTAAACGCGGTCTTACGCTCGTTTTCTTAAAAACGGCCGCGAATCAATGAACACCTAATGTTAGGTAACAGGTTTGCTGCCCCCACTGTTTGTGTCAGTGTGTGCGTGTTGGACGCCTACCCTCTTTCAGAGTAGCAGCCATCTTTGTCCTCGACATTCCCCTTCTGTAAACATAAGGGGGGTGAACATTTTTAGTACCCCTGTAATCGCATAACCAACTCGCTCTTATACGCAATAATATCGAGCCTTTCTCTTTTACTCTTGCGTTTTCCTCGATTCCCGGTCGTTTTAAACTGTGATCGGGTCGCCGATTTCCGTCGTGCATTTTCCTCTCGCACGCTATTCTATTAATATTGATTCCAATCAAAATTTATGTATGCCAACGAGAATTATTTAAATGTATTTATAACCTTTAAAGGGTGGGTTTAATTGATATGTTCGTGGGAAAAACCGGATACGTTTTAATTGAAATTTCGAGTTTTGTTTAAATTTCAATTTGAATTCCAATGAAATGAATGGAATTTATTGTGATTTGAATGAAATACCATTTCTCTCCAAAACCGATTCCTTTAGACTTTCGAAATGTAGTACACTTATTTAGAACAAAATTTTTAGGCCAAAATGAAAAAGATTTTACTTTAAATGACGTTTATTTGTCAAAATTCAAAATTTAAGTTTGAATGTTAACCTTTCGGTACACGCACCGGACTCTCACTCCGGGTTCTGCACCCTCTATTGTTTAACAGAAAAGGCAACTTTTTTACCGACATAATTATGTCATTTTAGTGTCAAAAATTTCTTAGTGTACAACACAGTAAAATACGAATATGAATACGATAGCGAAGAAAAATACTCTTTGAAGGTGAAGACTGAAGCTTTTCAAAATATTTTGCAGACGGTAAGATGTTTTTTTTTCGTTCAAAATGGCTTCTTATCTGATTAGAAGAAACGAAGAAGATAATGAAAGCTGTAGAACATAAATGCCCCGAAAAATGTGCAGCGTATTCAACGCGGGCATTTATTTGCCTATCGCAGATTTTATGATAATAAAAAAATTTTTTTAATTATTGTCTTAAAAAGAATACAAATTAAAGTCCCTAGATTTATAAAGTACCGGGCTTCCAGAAGACTGTTACTGCTTCTAGAGGATTTACAATGCTTTCAGATAACTTGATATAGCATCTAGAAAACTTAAAACGTTTCCAGAAGACTTGATGTTGTTACCTCTAGATGATTTGATACTGTTTTCAGAAAACTTTATATTGCTTTCAGAAGACTTGAATTTCTAGACTGATATTTCTAGAAGACTTAAAATGATGAATTTACAGATGTCTTACAATGCATCCAGACGACTTACAATGCTTACAGATGACTTACAACGCTTTTAGAAGCCTTGATATTGCATCTAGAGGACTTGAAGTGTGTCCAGACGACCTACAATGCTTCCAAAGTACTTTATCTCGCTGTTAGAAGACTGAAGATGCTTCCAGAAGACTTGATATTGTATCTAAGAAACTTGATATGGTTTCCAGAATACTTGGAATGTTTCCAGAAGACTGATACTGCTTCTAGAAGACTTAAAATATTTCCAGATGACTTACAATACTTCCAGACGACTTACAATGTTTCCAGAAGACCTTATACTTACTTTTAGAAGACTTGAAATACTTCAAAATTACTTGAAGTGCTTCCAAAAGACTGGATACTACTTCCAGAAGACTTGATACTGCTTCTAGATGTTTTAAAATGCCTCCTAAAGCTTTGATACTGCCCCTATAAGACTTTATACTGCTTCTAGACGATTTCAAATGTTTTCAGAAGACTTGGGAAGTTTCCAAAAGACTTGATACTGCTTCTAGAAAATTTTAATAATTAAGAATCGATACTGCTTCTAGATATTTTAAAATGCTTTCAAAAGATTAGATATAGCCCCTGTAAGACTTTATACTATTTCTGGAAGATTTGAAATGCTTTCAGAAGACTCGAGAAGATTCCAGAAGACTTGATACTGCTTCTAGATGTTTTAAAATGCTTTCTAAAGGTTTGATACTGTCCCTGTAAGACTTTATACTGCTTCCAGAAGATTTCAAATGCTTTCAGAAGACTTGAGAAGTTTCCAAAAGACTTGATACTGCTTCTAGAAGATTTTAATAATTAAGACATGATACTGCTTCTAGTTATTTTAAAATGCTTCCAAAAGATTAGATATAGCCCCTGTAAGACTTTATACTGTTTCTGGAAGATTTGAAATGCTTTCAGAAGACTCGAGAAGATTCCAGAAGACTTGATACTACTTCTAGAAGATTTAAAATGGTTACAAAAGTCTCGATATTGGCTCAGGTAGGCTTAATATTGCTTCTAGAAGATCTAAATTGCTTCCAAAACATTTGGAATGCTAACAAAAGATTTGATATTGCTGTCAGAATACTTAACATTGCGTCTATAAGGTTTGAAATGCTTCCAGAAAATTAATTTATTTGGTGCCAATCGTATTTTCATTGCAAATCTTTCTTAATGCTCCCAGACTTCTAAACCATAAATCTTCTTTCATGAAATCCCGGCATGAACTCGGAATATACTGGGACTGGACTGAAACTGAAATGTACAAGTATCTTAAAATTGAGATACCATTCCTAAGATGACTAATTGTTTAATTGTTAAGATTTCAAGGCATTAAAGATGGTATTTGCACCTCCTAGCGGTCATCTCAGAATCCTGAAAATAATTTCCTGTATTTTCTCTTAGCCACTTTAGTCATAAAGTTTTTTTCCTGCAAATCTGCTGTCAAATAATTTCCAGTATTTTCTCTTAGCCACGATTTTATGATTAATAAAATCTTTTCCTGCAAGTTTAACTATCGACTTACAGAGTCTTTTAGCAATTTGCAACCGCTGGTTCGGCGGACCGCAACCATTCAAGTTAACATTTTTTTTTAATATATCCGTTCTTGTCTACGAAAAAAGGACTTACTTTCGAAAATAAGTTTTGGTGGAAACAGCTAATAAAGGTAAATAGGTCATTTCGTCAGTTTCTAGTTAGTTAATCCCTTTTTTCTGTATTTGCCGATGTTGAAGGACGTCAAAGTATTATTTCAGATCAGAATGTTGTCGTTGTTAATGGCGTTAGTTGCTAGTTTCAGATTTCTAAATATATAATACTGTAGAAGTGAGTTTGTAAATATAATTATATTGGACATTTTATTACTGATTGCGCAAGTGAACTCATCTCCACAAAGCTCGAAATCAAGTAGAGGATTATCAAAATTTATGTGGAAATACAGATAGCTCAAACGGTTCGTCGTTTTAACTACACTGAGGTCACTCTGGAAGTGCTGCCAATGAAACGGCAGATGAGCTAGTGCTAAAGCGTTTTTAGGACCAGAACCAGCAATTTGTGTAAGATTTACGATGCCCAAATAGAGGATTCGAATAATTCTGCAGCTAACTGATTTATCTTTAGATCGTCAGTGGTACATCTAACACAATCTTCGTAGCTTCATAAGCGCCGGTTTTTGAAAATAAGTAAGGGTGCTGGATAGTGAAAAAACTGAATTGGGAAAAGATTCAAACGACGAATGACTGTTCTCAAAACAAAAGTGACATGAAAAACGTCCATGTATCTGGCGCCTATGGTTAATTTGCAATAGAAATGCCTTATATCAACAGTGCTTACACCTTCGCAAGCAATATTTGGTCTATAATTGAAATTTTTTGAACTTTTGAAATGAACATTTTGTATCCTAGCAGTATTTGGTATTTCGGAAGCAAAATCAAATTGTATTAACAATTTCGTGCCTTTTGCAATAAAAATGTCTTCTTTAAGGCTTTGCATTTTCAAACATTTTTTTGCCAGTAGTTTTACAAACGGTATCAAGTCTTTTGGAATCATTTAAAATCTTCTAAAAATAGTATCAAGTGTTCAGCTGCAGTATAAAATCTTATGGAAGCAGTTCAAGCCTTCTGAAAGCTATGTCAAGGCTTCTAGAAGCATTATCAAGTCTTCCAGAGGTAGCATCAACATTTTTGAAAGCAGTTCAAAGCTCCTGGTAGCTTATCAAGTTTGTTTTAAGCAGTATCAGCCACCGAAGAAACGAAAGGTGAAGTTTAATAATGGTCTCAAATCGGGGGCGGAGCAAAACGTTTTTCTCACACATAAACTCCCTATTCGTACACCTGGTCACTGACATGCTGTCAAAACACCATTTTGGCTCGAATCGTTTGAATACATAGATATCATGAACCGCGGTATTTTAATAATCTAGGGAGTTTAATACAAATTACACATCAGCGCCATCTCTTATTTGGCAAAGAAACCCGGACTCTCAGTCCGGTGCGAGCACTCACGTCAAAAAAAAAATGCGCGTGTACTGGAGGGTTAATTTTGTTGTTTAATATCTAATAAAAATTAAACGCGAAATGAAACGATAAAAAGGGATATTAATGAAATAAAAATAAGATTATGTACTTTTTGTGTTAATTTTGGAATGAAAGTATAACAAAATTAACGCGAAATATAAGCTAAAAAAAAATTTCATTAGAAATATGCCATCCATCTACTGGACAAATCTTGTATCAAGCAAAATATTGTCCTGAATCATTGAGGTCTTATATATATATCTAGATATATATATAAGACCTCAATGTCCTGAATCCTGATTTTTTAAAATTTAATGTAAATAAATGTTTTTTAATTATTCCGTAATCAATTAAATTGTGTAATTAAAACTTCAAAAATTTATTATTAAGTTTGGATGCTTTTTACGCCTTGCATATAAATATAAATAAGTTATTCAAAGAGTTAGTGGTTGTAGTTAGTAGTTTAGTTAGTGGTCGCGATGCCTAGATGGCAGGGTTAAAAATTATAATCAGAATATTTATTATGATCAGAAATTATAAGAATTAGAGCATAAAAAGAAATCATGACGATAAGAGAAAAAAAAAGGATTTTACACCTATGCTATATTTTTTAATGCGTTGTCTTCCGACATAAAATTAAAATATACAGGTATCCCAAAATTGAGAAACCATTTTACCATATTAATAAGACGTGTATCGACAGTGGAGGACGACTGATAGGGTTTTCCTATGAAAGAAAGAATCTGAGTGGGAAAATTGACTGAATTAAGGATAGTTTAAGGAACAATGAAAGGCTAATAAAGTGGGTGATGGAGCTGGCAAGAGAGGAAAAGAGAAGGGTGGAAAGTATCTTGGGGGAGAAGCTGAGAGAGGGACAGCAAAGGTTAAGGCAAAGTGTGATGAGAGTGTTTTGTAGAATGGAGGAAATTATAATAGTCATTTAGATCAAGATTGGGGAACTTGAGGAAACGGAGAGCTTTAAAGGTAGATGCGAGAAGTTAGAATTCGAAATTAGGAAGAAGATGGAGTAGATCAAAAGTATAATAAGCGAAAGGGAAAAACGAAGTGAGGACGAATCGCTGAATCACAAAATAGAGTGAGGGAGCGAAGTGAAAAATCGTGGTTATTGAAGAAGAGAAGGGCAAGGAAAAAGAGAAGCAGGAGGAAGGAAGGAGATCTGAAGGTGAATGCGATGTGGAGAACAAAAGGAAATAAAGTAATAGTAGAGGAGGGATCGAAGCACGATACAGGTATGGTAAAGGAAGAGATAAAGAAGAAGATAGACCCAAGAATAGTGATTTTTGCTGTACCGAAGGAAATGGAGGAAGAGAAGATGATGAAACAGATCTAGGAGAAGAACTTGGAAGTCATGGGATTGGGAATGGGGAGTTTGTTAGGGGATGAGGATAAATTTTTAGATGGGAAAGCGAGAGGAGACTATAATGATATCACAAAGTGATGGAGGTGAGCCTATAGGGCTAAAATTATGCAGGGTGGAAGACTTTCGAGGTATGACACGATGTTACAAATGCCAGCGTTTCGGGCACGTGCAGGCGAAATGTAAAAAAAAAAGAGTGTAAAGTGGGAGGAAGTGGACCGGCGTGTTCAAACTGCATGGAAGTTAGTAGTAGTGGGTATGAGGGGGAATCCTGAAGCGGTATTAGGGAGTGACCACAAAGGGCAAAGGAATTAGAGAGAATAGAGAAAATTACAGATTATGTGGGAGAGGGAGAAGAGAAGGAAAAGGGCTCCACAAAAAACTAGGCAGGGTTGTGAGGCTAGGGCAGCAGAAGGAACCAGAAGTGAGTTAGAAGCGGTTAAAGTAGTTTTCTTGAATGTAGCGGGGATTATGGTATTATATAAAGGTGATCAGTTCTGGGAGAATTTGAAAGGTTTTGAGGTGATTTGTGTAGAAGATAGAGGGAAAGATGCCAGATTGATGTAGATGAGAGTGTGTATTTACGAAGAAAAGGAATAATAAGGGAAGGGCCAATGGGGGGATAATAACGGGAATTACAACAGGTCTGGAAGAAGAGAATGAACGGTTGGAGGGTTGAAGGAACAAGAGGAGGGTAAAGAGGAATAATAAATGGACCTCAAGGATCTCTGGAGGCTGCAGGGGATACGACGATCCACGGAGAAGATACAAAACTGTGAGGGAAGACTGTTGTTAAGGTGGGTGGCAGAGACGGGTGGAAAATTCTGAGTGAGAATATGTAGGAATGTGAAGAGGGGGAGTAAACTTATATAGGGGCAAGAGGAGCATCAGTAATTGATTATGTGGTGGTGGATCAAGAGATGTGGGAGTGAATGGAAAGATTTAGGGTGGGAGAGTCCATAAAATCGGATCACCAACCGTTGGAGGTCGAGATAAGGGGGCGAAGTATATTGTTTGTTTAGAATAGAAAAACTTAGAGAGAGGAGAGATATAAACCGCTGAACTTAATTGGGATTCTTCCGATATTTTGTATAAATTTATAAATTTCTGAAAAATCGATTTTTTGAAAAATTGTTATGAAATTACTTTCAATTACTAATTGGAGCATCTACTCTCTAAAAGTGAAGCCAATTTGAAAATGTCGCACATAGTGCTTGAGATATAAGCTGCTGAGCTTAATTGCGATTTTTTCAGTATTTTGTATAAATTTAAGAATTCCTGAAAAATCAATTTTTTTGGAAAATTGTTACAAAATTAGTTTCAATTACTAATTGAAGCATCTACTTTCTAAAAGTGAAGTCAATTTGAAAATATCTCACTTAGTTCTTGAGATGTAATCTTCTGAATTTGATTGGGATTTTTTCAGTATTTTGTATAAATTTAAGAATTCCTGAAAACTCATTTTTTTGGAAAATTGTTACGAAACCAGTTTCAATTAGTAATTAAAGCATCTACTTTCTAAAAGTTAAGTAAATTTTGAGATATCTCACTTAATTCTTGAGATGTAATCTTCTGAACTTGATTAGGATTTTTCCAACATTTTGTATAAATTTAAATATTCTTGAAAAAAACAATTTTTTAGGATAATTGCTATGAAATAACTTTCAATTACTAATTAGAGCATCTAATTTCTAAAAGTGAAGTCAATTTGAAAATATATCACTTAGTTCTTGAGATATAAACCGCTGAACTTAATTGGGATTTTTCCGATATTTTGTATAAATTTCTGAAAAATCGATTATTTGAAAAATTGTTATGAAATTACTTTGAATTACTAATTGGAGCATATCTAATTTCTAAACGCGAAGTCAATTTGAAAATATCTCACTTAGTTCTTGAGATGTAAACTGCTGAACTTAATTGGAATTCTTCCGATATTTTGTATAAATTTAAAAATTCCTAAGAAATCGATTTTTTGAAAAATTGTTATGAAATTACTTTCAATTACTAATTGGAGCGTCAACTTTCTAAAAGTGAAGTCAATTTGAAAATATCTCACTTAGTTCTTGAGATATAAGCTGCTGAGCTTAATTGGGATTTTTTCTCTATTTTGTATAAATTTAAGAATTCCTGAAAACTCAATTTTTTGGAAAATTGTTACGAAACTAGTTTCAATTACTAATTAAAGCATCTACTTTCTAAAAGTTAAGTAAATTTTGAGATATCTCACTTAATTCTTGAGATGTAATCTTCTGAACTTGATTAGGATTTTTCCAACATTTTGTATAAATTTAAATATTCTTGAAAAATTGTTTTTTTGGAAAACTGTTACGAAATTACTTTCAATTACTAATTAGAGCTTCTAGTTTCTAAAAGTGAAGTCAATTTGAAAATATCTCACTTAATTGTTGAGATATAAGCTGCTGAACTTAATTGGAATTTTTCCAATATTTTGTATAAATTTAAATATTCTTGAAAAAACGATTTTTTAGGAAAATTGCTATGAAATTACTTTCAATTACTAATTAGAGCTTCTACTTTCTAAAAGTAGAAGCTCAATTTGAAAATATCTCACTTAGTTCTTGAGATATAACCTGCTTAACTTAATTGGGATTCTTCCAAAATTTTGTATAAATTTGAAAATTCCTGAAAATTCGATTTTTTGAAAAATTGTTATAAAATTACTTTGAATTACTAATTGGAGCATATCTAATTTCTAAACGCGAAGTCAATTTGAAAATATCTCACTTAGTTCTTGAGATGTAAACTGCTGAACTTAATTGGAATTCTTCCGATATTTTGTATAAATTTAAAAATTCCTGAGAAATCGATTTTTTGAAAAATTGTTATGAAATTACTTTCAATTACTAATTGGAGCGTCAACTTTCTAAAAGTGAAGTCAATTTGAAAATATCTCACTTAGTTCTTGAGATATAAGCTGCTGAGCTTAATTGGGATTTTTTCTCTATTTTGTATAAATTTAAGAATTCCTGAAAACTCAATTTTTTGGAAAATTGTTACGAAACTAGTTTCAATTACTAATTAAAGCATCTACTTTCTAAAAGTTAAGTAAATTTTGAGATATCTCACTTAATTCTTGAGATGTAATCTTCTGAACTTGATTAGGATTTTTCCAACATTTTGTATAAATTTAAATATTCTTGAAAAATTGTTTTTTTGGAAAACTGTTACGAAATTACTTTCAATTACTAATTAGAGCTTCTAGTTTCTAAAAGTGAAGTCAATTTGAAAATATCTCACTTAATTGTTGAGATATAAGCTGCTGAACTTAATTGGAATTTTTCCAATATTTTGTATAAATTTAAATATTCTTGAAAAAACGATTTTTTAGGAAAATTGCTATGAAATTACTTTCAATTACTAATTAGAGCTTCTACTTTCTAAAAGTAGAAGCTCAATTTGAAAATATCTCACTTAGTTCTTGAGATATAACCTGCTTAACTTAATTGGGATTCTTCCAAAATTTTGTATAAATTTGAAAATTCCTGAAAATTCGATTTTTTGAAAAATTGTTATAAAATTACTTTCAGTTAGTAAGCAGAAGATGGTAGTAAACGAGCCTTAGAAATTGAATCAATTTAATTTGTCTTCTATTATCTACTGCTTTCTTAATGTTGATTGTGAAAGATACGTGTTTTGATTTTTATTATTTAATTAAACAAAATACGTAAATTTGAAACCAGTCAAATATTAGAAATGAATCAAAAATATGTGGATAACTTAAAAAACATAATTGTGTAATATTAGACAATTTTCTTTTAAAAACTCTTAAATGATGGCACTTTTGCAGATTTTTTAACAATTCCCCAGTTGTGTATCTAGGTTGCATCTGGTTATGGATTAAGTGTTTATAGTTCATTATCAATAATATTTATGCAAAAAGTATCTTTCTATTTATTTTAGGTTTTGAATTGTGATTAATTTTTGTACTGAAAATCCGAAATTATGATATTTTGAAAATATTTGCTGTATTTTTGCAAATTCTTTATTTTCAGGTTGTAACCGGTTATGAATTATGCTTTTCCATTTCTTTTCCATTTCTCATCCATTTTGATCGAATATTGAAATAGAAATAAGATTACCTCATATGCTTATTTTAAAAATAAAATAAAATTAAATTAATATGACGTAAAAACAACTAAAAATTTTTTAATCATAAAGAACCATCTAGCGGATAATAATTATTTGTCCTAAAATTTATGAGATTAATTTATTTTTTTTTAATTTAATGGTTATTAATGTACTTAATTATTTCACAATCAATTAAATTGTATATCTAATAATTAATTTTTAAGTTTGCATAATTTTTTGTGCAGGGTGTGCAAATTTTGGTGTTATTATAGGGTATCTCTGAAACTATAAGAGATACGAAAAAAATAGGTGCCATGTCCCGATCTCTTTTTTCGAAAAATATTCAATCCCGCAAAGACAAAACCTCTATCTTCTTTTGTTTTTAAGTTATAGCCAAAAAGTCATATTTTCGCCATTTCATAAAATGCTCATATCTCGTTTATTTTTGAAATTGAAGAAACGCAGTTAATACATGCTTAAGACACTTTTTTGAGTAGAATGTAATGGCGGTGAAAGATTTTAAATAAAGTTAGTAATTTTTGAGATATAACACAAAGTTGGGTTTTTTTAAATACAACCAATAGTAGATTATGGTATTACTGTACTTGTTATTGCGGAAAATAAGCGTTATTTTTCAATTCGAAAATATTAAAGGAAAAAGACGATAATTTTTATAATAGTAGGCGTGGAAAACGTCATATGCCACTTAGTTACTATGGTAACGAGAGGTTAATTGTCATTTCGTTCATGTTTTTTCTCAACATGAGATCTCCGATTAATAAGTTCCAAATTATCTTTAAATAAAACGATCAAATTAAATAAAGAATATATTAGAGTCTTTAAACCCTTAATGTCTTTTTATTGATTCAAATGGTTTAGTAAGACATAGGTGTTAAAAATAGGAAAGCTATTTACCATTAGTTGTAAAAACTAATTTGTTAATTTTACTGTTTTACTTAGTGTTAATTTAGTTTTTTATTACTGTAAAATTTGACCTAACAGATAAGGCCAATTTTAGAGTGGAGCTTCTTAAACATTAAACCAAAATTAACTATTAATTTTTTTAGTTAAATCACACCAAATTTTCAAATTATCCCCTGTTATTTTGGATCCATAAATTGCACTTCTTGTCTCATCTTTTATCGAAATCACGAACAATCATGAATTAAATAAAAAGTAACTCTCGATACCATGATATCTAAGTGGCATATGACGTTTTTCATGCCTACTATGAAAAAGTTTTCATTTTTATCCTTTAATATCTTAAAATGGAAAAAAACGCTTATTTTCCGCAATAACGCCATACATCATTGGAAAGCTAAAAATGTGCTCTTTTTAGTAACACCATAATCAACAATTGGTTGTATTTAAAAAAACACAACATTGTGTTACATCTCAAAAATTATCAACTTTATTTAAAATTTTTCAACGGCATTATATTCTACTCAAAAAAGTGTCTTAAGAATGTATTAACTGCGTTTCTTCAAATTCAAAAATAAACGAAATAGGAGCATTTCTTGAAATGGCGAAAATATGACTTTTTGGTTATAACTTAAAAACAAAAGAAGATTGAGATTTTGTCTTTGCGGGATTGCATATTTCTCGAAAAAAGAGACCGGGACATGGCACCTATTTTTTTCGTATCTCTTATAGTTTCAGAGATATCCTATAATAATACCAAAATTTGCCCACCCTGTACATATTGCTTAAATGGTGCTTCAGCAAAGTTGACTTTTTTTAATTAATCAATTAATTTAATGCAAATATAATTAATTTCAATAAAATTAGTTAAAAGTTATTCATTTTAACTTGACATTTATTTTATATAACTTTTCTGCATTAAATTAATTGGGAAAACGAAGCGCCATCTATGAACATGAATATGCCATTATCTCTTCATATTTTTCCTAATTAGATGAAAATTTATTAACAAATTAAAATAGAGAATAGCGAAAAATAGATCGAGTTCATCAAATTTCGTTAAAGTTTCAATTGAAATTTCAATTAAATGTATAAAATTTAAGAAATACTTACATTAGTGATTTACATAAAATTCCATTTATTTGAAAGCTGTCTCAAAATCTTCGCATTTCTTTGGATTCTTGAAATGTAGTGCTTATCGAAAAGAAGAATTTAACGATAAGATTAAAACGTTTTGGGTAAAAATACAGGAAATACCTTTTTAGCAGAGTTAACCTTAAATATTGACATTTATCTGTCAAAATCCAAAACTGAAGTTTTAATGTCCAATTTGAAGTCGAATATCTAAATAAACACAAAATAAAATGATAAAAAAGAATAATATTGAAACAGAAATAAGATTACCTCATATGCTTATTTTAAAAATAAAATTAAATTAATATGACGTAAAAACAACAACAAAAAAATTTAATCATAAAGCGCCATCTAGCGGATAATAATTATTTGTCCTAAAATTTATAAGATTAATTTATTTTTTTTTAATTTAATTATTATTAATGTACTTAATTATTCCGCAATCGATTAAATTGTATATCTAATAATTAATTATTAAGTTTGCATAATTTTTAGTACATATCGCTTAAATGGTGCTTCAGCAAAGTTGACTATTTTTACTTAATAAATTAATTTAATGTAAATATAATTAATTTTATATTAATAAAATTAGTTAAAAGTTATTCATTTTAACTTGATATTTATTTTATTTAAATTTTCTGCATTAAATTAAGTAGAAAAATGAAGCGCCATCTATGAACATGAATATGTCATTATCTCTTTATATTTTTCCTAATTAGATGAAAATTTATTAACAAATTTTGAAGAAAAAAAGCTTTAATTTATGTTTTTTGGCGAAAAATAGATCAAGTTAATCAAATTTCGTTAAAGTTTCAATTGCAATTTTAATTAAATGTATAAAATTTAAGAAATACTTACATTACTGATTTAAATAGAACCCCATTTATTGGAAAACTGTCTCAAAAACTGCGCATTTTTTTGGATTCTTGAACTGTAGTGCTTATCTAAAAGAAGAATTTAACGATAAGATTAAAAAGTTTTGGGTAAAAATGCAGGAAATACCTTTTTAGCAGAGTTAACCTTAAATATTGACATTTATCTGTCAAAATCCAAAACTGAAGTTTTAATGTCCAATTTGAAGTCGAATATCTAAATAAACACAAAATAAAATGATAAAAAAGAATAATATTGAAACAGAAATAAGATTACCTCATATGCTTATTTTAAAAATAAAATTAAATTAATATGACGTAAAAACAACAAAAAAAAATTTAATCATAAAGCGCCATCTAGCGGATAATAATTATTTGTCCTAAAATTTATAAGATTAATTTATTTTTTTTAAAATTTAATTATTATTAAGTTTGCATAATTTTTAGTACATATCGCTTAAATGCTGCTTCAGCAAAGTTGACTATTTTTAATTAATAAATTAATTTAATGTAAATATAATTAATTTTATATTAATAAAATTAGTTAAAAGTTATTCATTTTAACTTGATATTTATTTTATTTAAATTTTCTGCATTAAATTAAGTGGAAAAATGAAGCGCCATCTATGAACATGAATATGTCATTATCTCTTTAAATTTTACCTAATTAGATGAAAATTTATTAACAAATTTTGAAGAAAAAAAGCTTTAATTTATGTTTTTTTGGTCAAAAATAGATCGAGTTAATCAAATTTCGTTAAAGTTTCAATTGCAATTTCAATTAAATGTATAAAATTTAAGAAATACTTACATTAGTGATTTAAATAGAACCCCATTTATTGGAAAGCTGTCTCAAAAACTGCGCATTTTTTTTGGATTCTTGAACTGTAGTGCTTATCTAAAAGAAGAATTTAACGATAAAATTAAAAGGTTTTGGGTAAAAATAGAGGAAATACCTTTTTAGCAGAGTTAACCTTAAATATTGACACATATCTGTCAAAATCCAAAACTGAAGTTTTAATGTCCAATATGAAGTCGAATATCTAAATAAACACAAAATAAAACGATAAAAAAGAATAATATTGAAATAGAAATAAGATTACCTCATATGCTTATTTTAAAAATAAAATTAAATTAATATGACGTAAAAACAACTAAAAAAAATTTTGTCATAAAGCGCCATCTAGCGGATAATAATTATTTGCCCTAAACTTTATGAGATTAATTTTTTTTTTTAATTTAATGATTATTAATGTACTTAATTATTCCGCCATCAATAAAATTGTATATCTAATAATTAAGTATTAAGTTTGCATAATTTTTTGTACATATCCCTTAAATGATGCTTCAGCAAAGTTGACTTTTTTTAATTAATCAATTAATTTAATGCAAATATAATTAATTTCAATAAAAGTAGTTAAAGATTGTTAATTTTAACTTGATATTTATTTTATTTAACTTTTCTGGATTAAATTAATTGGGAAAACGAAGCGCCATCTATGAACATGAATATGTCATTATCTCTTTATATTGTGCCTAATTAGATGAAAATTTATTAACAAATTTTAAAGCAAAAAGGCTTTAATTTATGTTTTATGGCGAAAAATAGATCGAGTTCATCAAATTTCGTTAAAGTTTCAATTGAAATTTCAATTAAATGTATAAAATTTAAGAAATACTTACATTAGTGATTTACATAAAATTCCATTTATTTGAAAGCTGTCTCAAAATCTTCGCATTTCTTTGGATTTTTGAAATGTGGTGTTTATCTAAAAGAAAAATTTAGCGATTAAATTAAAAACTTTTGGGTGAAAATGAACGAAATAACTTTTTCGCGGATTTAAGCTTAAAAATTTACACTTATCTATCAAAATCCAAAATTGAAGTTTCAAGGTTCGTATACAGTACCAGGTTGGCCAGAGACTGAAAAACGCGTTTTGAAGGGTAAGGAGGGGGTGACGTCAGGAGTTACGTAGCAGTGGGAGTTGGGTCCATTACTATCATCGTTTAGTTAAATTTATCTTTTAGATGAATCCATCCACTAGCCTATCAAAATGCGTAAAATAGCCGTAACTATGGTAATAATTCTTTAGATATCTTAATCAGAAGATGGTAGTAACGAGCCTTACTATCTCAAGTTATCTCACAGATAAAAAATCCGTGAGATATCCAAAGACTCTAATCATATTTGGGTTAAATTTTTAAATTGGTAACAAAAGGCCTAATATTTTGACATTCTAAAATTGTTACGAAATTAGTTTCAATTACTAATTGAAGCATCTACTTTCTAAAAGTGAAGTCAATTTGAAAATATCTCACTTAGTTCTTGAGATATAAGCTGCTGAGCTTAATTGGGATTTTTCCAGTATTTTGTATAAATTTAAAAATTTATGAAAAATCGATTTTTTGAAAAATTGTTATGAAATTACTTTCAATTACTAATTGGAGCATATCTAATTTCTAAACGTGAAGTCAATTTGAAAATATCGCACTTAGTTCTTGAGATATAAACTGCTGAACTATTGGAATTCTTCCGATATTTTGTATAAATTTAAAAATTTCTGAGAAATCGATTTTTCGAAAAATTGTTATGAAATTACTTTCAATTACTAATTGGAGCGTCAACTTTCTAAAAGTGAAGTCAATTTGAAAATATCTCACTTAGTTCTTGAGATATAAGCTGCTGAGCTTAATTGGGATTTTTCCAGTATTTTGTATAAATTTAAAAATTTATGAAAAATCGATTTTTTGAAAAATTGTTATGAAATTACTTTCAATTACTAATTGGAGCATATCTAATTTCTAAAAGTGAAGTCAATTTGAAAATATCTCACTTAGTTCTTGAGATATAAGCTGCTGAGCTTAATTGGGATTTTTCATGTATTTTGTATAAATTTAAAAATTCATGAAAAATCGATTTTTTGAAAAATTGTTATGAAATTACTTTCAATTACTAATTGGAGAATCTAATTTTTAAAAGTGAAGTCAATTTGAATATATCTCACTTAGTTTTTGAGATATTAGCTGCTGAACTTAATTGAGATTTATCCAATATTTTGAATAAATTTAAAAATTCTTGAAAAATTGATTTTTTGGAAAACTGTTACGAAATTACTTTCAATTACTAATTAGAGCATCTAATTTCTAAAAGTGAAGTCAATTTGAAGATATCACTTAGTTCTTGAGATGTAAGCTGGTGAGCTTAATTGGGATTTTTTCAGCATTTTGTATAAATTTAAAAATTTATGAAAAATCGATTTTTGGAAAAATTGTTATGAAATTACTTTCAATTACTAATTGGAGAATCTACTTTCTAAAAGTGAAGTAAATTTTGAGATATCTCACTTAATTCTTGAGATGTAATCTTCTGAACTTGGTTAGGATTTTTCCAACATTTTGTATACATTTAAATATTTTTGAAAAAACGATTTTTTAGGAAAATTGCTATGAAATTACTTCCAATTACTAATTAGAGCATCTAATTTCTAAAAGTGAAGTCAATTTGAAAATATCTCACTTAGTTCTTGAGATGTAAGCTGGTGTGCTTAATTGGGATTTTTTCAGTATTTTGTATAAATTTAAGAATTCCTGAAAACTCAATTTTTTGGAAAATTGTTATGAAATTACTTTCAATTACTAATTGGAGAATCTACTTTCTAAAAGTGAAGTAAATTTTGAGATATCTCACTTAATTCTTGAGATGTAATCTTCTGAACTTGGTTAGGATTTTTCCAACATTTTGTATACATTTAAATATTTTTGAAAAACGATTTTTTAGGAAAATTGCTATGAAATTACTTTCAATTACTAATTAGAGCATCTAATTTCTAAAAGTGAAGTCAATTTGAAAATATCTCACTTAGTTCTTGAGATGTAAGCTGGTGTGCTTAATTGGGATTTTTTCAGTATTTTGTATAAATTTAAGAATTCCTGAAAACTCAATTTTTTGGAAAATTGTAATGAAATTACTTTCAATTACTAATTGGAGAATCTACTTTCTAAAAGTGAAGTAAATTTTGAGATATCTCACTTAATTCTTGAGATGTAATCTTCTGAACTTGGTTAGGATTTTTCCAACATTTTGTATACATTTAAATATTTTTGAAAAAACGATTTTTTAGGAAAATTGCTATGAAATTACTTTCAATTACTAATTAGAGCATCTAATTTCTAAAAGTGAAGTCAATTTGAAAATATCTCACTTAGTTCTTGAGATGTAAGCTGGTGTGCTTAATTGGGATTTTTTCAGTATTTTGTATAAATTTAAGAATTCCTGAAAACTCAATTTTTTGGAAAATTGTTATGAAATTACTTTCAATTACTAATTGGAGAATCTACTTTCTAAAAGTGAAGTAAATTTTGAGATATCTCACTTAATTCTTGAGATGTAATCTTCTGAACTTGGTTAGGATTTTTCCAACATTTTGTATACATTTAAATATTTTTGAAAAACGATTTTTTAGGAAAATTGCTATGAAATTACTTTCAATTACTAATTAGAGCATCTAATTTCTAAAAGTGAAGTCAATTTGAAAATATCTCACTTAGTTCTTGAGATGTAAGCTGGTGTGCTTAATTGGGATTTTTTCAGTATTTTGTATAAATTTAAGAATTCCTGAAAACTCAATTTTTTGGAAAATTGTTATGAAATTACTTTCAATTACTAATTGGAGAATCTACTTTCTAAAAGTGAAGTAAATTTTGAGATATCTCACTTAATTCTTGAGATGTAATCTTCTGAACTTGGTTAGGATTTTTCCAACATTTTGTATACATTTAAATATTTTTGAAAAACGATTTTTTAGGAAAATTGCTATGAAATTACTTTCAATTACTAATTAGAGCATCTAATTTCTAAAAGTGAAGTCAATTTGAAAATATCTCACTTAGTTCTTGAGATGTAAGCTGGTGTGCTTAATTGGGATTTTTTCAGTATTTTGTATAAATTTAAGAATTCCTGAAAACTCAATTTTTTGGAAAATTGTTATGAAATTACTTTCAATTACTAATTGGAGAATCTACTTTCTAAAAGTGAAGTAAATTTTGAGATATCTCACTTAATTCTTGAGATGTAATCTTCTGAACTTGGTTAGGATTTTTCCAACATTTTGTATACATTTAAATATTTTTGAAAAAACGATTTTTTAGGAAAATTGCTATGAAATTACTTTCAATTACTAATTAGAGCATCTAATTTCTAAAAGTGAAGTCAATTTGAAAATATCTCACTTAGTTCTTGAGATGTAAGCTGGTGTGCTTAATTGGGATTTTTTCAGTATTTTGTATAAATTTAAGAATTCCTGAAAACTCAATTTTTTGGAAAATTGTAATGAAATTACTTTCAATTACTAATTGGAGAATCTACTTTCTAAAAGTGAAGTAAATTTTGAGATATCTCACTTAATTCTTGAGATGTAATCTTCTGAACTTGGTTAGGATTTTTCCAACATTTTGTATACATTTAAATATTTTTGAAAAACGATTTTTTAGGAAAATTGCTATGAAATTACTTTCAATTACTAATTAGAGCATCTAATTTCTAAAAGTGAAGTCAATTTGAAAATATCTCACTTAGTTCTTGAGATGTAAGCTGGTGTGCTTAATTGGGATTTTTTCAGTATTTTGTATAAATTTAAGAATTCCTGAAAACTCAATTTTTTGGAAAATTGTTATGAAATTACTTTCAATTACTAATTGGAGAATCTACTTTCTAAAAGTGAAGTAAATTTTGAGATATCTCACTTAATTCTTGAGATGTAATCTTCTGAACTTGGTTAGGATTTTTCCAACATTTTGTATACATTTAAATATTTTTGAAAAAACGATTTTTTAGGAAAATTGCTATGAAATTACTTTCAATTACTAATTAGAGCATCTAATTTCTAAAAGTGAAGTCAATTTGAAAATATCTCACTTAGTTCTTGAGATGTAAGCTGGTGTGCTTAATTGGGATTTTTTCAGTATTTTGTATAAATTTAAGAATTCCTGAAAACTCAATTTTTTGGAAAATTGTAATGAAATTACTTTCAATTACTAATTGGAGAATCTACTTTCTAAAAGTGAAGTAAATTTTGAGATATCTCACTTAATTCTTGAGATGTAATCTTCTGAACTTGGTTAGGATTTTTCCAACATTTTGTATACATTTAAATATTTTTGAAAAACGATTTTTTAGGAAAATTGCTATGAAATTACTTTCAATTACTAATTAGAGCATCTAATTTCTAAAAGTGAAGTCAATTTGAAAATATCTCACTTAGTTCTTGAGATGTAAGCTGGTGTGCTTAATTGGGATTTTTTCAGTATTTTGTATAAATTTAAGAATTCCTGAAAACTCAATTTTTTGGAAAATTGTAATGAAATTACTTTCAATTACTAATTGGAGAATCTACTTTCTAAAAGTGAAGTAAATTTTGAGATATCTCACTTAATTCTTGAGATGTAATCTTCTGAACTTGGTTAGGATTTTTCCAACATTTTGTATACATTTAAATATTTTTGAAAAACGATTTTTTAGGAAAATTGCTATGAAATTACTTTCAATTACTAATTAGAGCATCTAATTTCTAAAAGTGAAGTCAATTTGAAAATATCTCACTTAGTTCTTGAGATGTAAGCTGGTGTGCTTAATTGGGATTTTTTCAGTATTTTGTATAAATTTAAGAATTCCTGAAAACTCAATTTTTTGGAAAATTGTAATGAAATTACTTTCAATTACTAATTGGAGAATCTACTTTCTAAAAGTGAAGTAAATTTTGAGATATCTCACTTAATTCTTGAGATGTAATCTTCTGAACTTGGTTAGGATTTTTCCAACATTTTGTATACATTTAAATATTTTTGAAAAACGATTTTTTAGGAAAATTGCTATGAAATTACTTTCAATTACTAATTAGAGCATCTAATTTCTAAAAGTGAAGTCAATTTGAAAATATCTCACTTAGTTCTTGAGATGTAAGCTGGTGTGCTTAATTGGGATTTTTTCAGTATTTTGTATAAATTTAAGAATTCCTGAAAACTCAATTTTTTGGAAAATTGTTATGAAATTACTTTCAATTACTAATTGGAGAATCTACTTTCTAAAAGTGAAGTAAATTTTGAGATATCTCACTTAATTCTTGAGATGTAATCTTCTGAACTTGGTTAGGATTTTTCCAACATTTTGTATACATTTAAATATTTTTGAAAAACGATTTTTTAGGAAAATTGCTATGAAATTACTTTCAATTACTAATTAGAGCATCTAATTTCTAAAAGTGAAGTCAATTTGAAAATATCTCACTTAGTTCTTGAGATGTAAGCTGGTGTGCTTAATTGGGATTTTTTCAGTATTTTGTATAAATTTAAGAATTCCTGAAAACTCAATTTTTTGGAAAATTGTAATGAAATTACTTTCAATTACTAATTGGAGAATCTACTTTCTAAAAGTGAAGTAAATTTTGAGATATCTCACTTAATTCTTGAGATGTAATCTTCTGAACTTGGTTAGGATTTTTCCAACATTTTGTATACATTTAAATATTTTTGAAAAACGATTTTTTAGGAAAATTGCTATGAAATTACTTTCAATTACTAATTAGAGCATCTAATTTCTAAAAGTGAAGTCAATTTGAAAATATCTCACTTAGTTCTTGAGATGTAAGCTGGTGTGCTTAATTGGGATTTTTTCAGTATTTTGTATAAATTTAAGAATTCCTGAAAACTCAATTTTTTGGAAAATTGTAATGAAATTACTTTCAATTACTAATTGGAGAATCTACTTTCTAAAAGTGAAGTAAATTTTGAGATATCTCACTTAATTCTTGAGATGTAATCTTCTGAACTTGGTTAGGATTTTTCCAACATTTTGTATACATTTAAATATTTTTGAAAAACGATTTTTTAGGAAAATTGCTATGAAATTACTTTCAATTACTAATTAGAGCATCTAATTTCTAAAAGTGAAGTCAATTTGAAAATATCTCACTTAGTTCTTGAGATGTAAGCTGGTGTGCTTAATTGGGATTTTTTCAGTATTTTGTATAAATTTAAGAATTCCTGAAAACTCAATTTTTTGGAAAATTGTTATGAAATTACTTTCAATTACTAATTGGAGAATCTACTTTCTAAAAGTGAAGTAAATTTTGAGATATCTCACTTAATTCTTGAGATGTAATCTTCTGAACTTGGTTAGGATTTTTCCAACATTTTGTATACATTTAAATATTTTTGAAAAAACGATTTTTTAGGAAAATTGCTATGAAATTACTTTCAATTACTAATTAGAGCATCTAATTTCTAAAAGTGAAGTCAATTTGAAAATATCTCACTTAGTTCTTGAGATGTAAGCTGGTGTGCTTAATTGGGATTTTTTCAGTATTTTGTATAAATTTAAGAATTCCTGAAAACTCAATTTTTTGGAAAATTGTAATGAAATTACTTTCAATTACTAATTGGAGAATCTACTTTCTAAAAGTGAAGTAAATTTTGAGATATCTCACTTAATTCTTGAGATGTAATCTTCTGAACTTGGTTAGGATTTTTCCAACATTTTGTATACATTTAAATATTTTTGAAAAACGATTTTTTAGGAAAATTGCTATGAAATTACTTTCAATTACTAATTAGAGCATCTAATTTCTAAAAGTGAAGTCAATTTGAAAATATCTCACTTAGTTCTTGAGATGTAAGCTGGTGTGCTTAATTGGGATTTTTTCAGTATTTTGTATAAATTTAAGAATTCCTGAAAACTCAATTTTTTGGAAAATTGTTATGAAATTACTTTCAATTACTAATTGGAGAATCTACTTTCTAAAAGTGAAGTAAATTTTGAGATATCTCACTTAATTCTTGAGATGTAATCTTCTGAACTTGGTTAGGATTTTTCCAACATTTTGTATACATTTAAATATTTTTGAAAAAACGATTTTTTAGGAAAATTGCTATGAAATTACTTTCAATTACTAATTAGAGCATCTAATTTCTAAAAGTGAAGTCAATTTGAAAATATCTCACTTAGTTCTTGAGATGTAAGCTGGTGTGCTTAATTGGGATTTTTTCAGTATTTTGTATAAATTTAAGAATTCCTGAAAACTCAATTTTTTGGAAAATTGTTATGAAATTACTTTCAATTACTAATTGGAGAATCTACTTTCTAAAAGTGAAGTAAATTTTGAGATATCTCACTTAATTCTTGAGATGTAATCTTCTGAACTTGGTTAGGATTTTTCCAACATTTTGTATACATTTAAATATTTTTGAAAAAACGATTTTTTAGGAAAATTGCTATGAAATTACTTTCAATTACTAATTAGAGCATCTAATTTCTAAAAGTGAAGTCAATTTGAAAATATCTCACTTAGTTCTTGAGATGTAAGCTGGTGTGCTTAATTGGGATTTTTTCAGTATTTTGTATAAATTTAAGAATTCCTGAAAACTCAATTTTTTGGAAAATTGTTACGAAATTAGTTTCAATTACTAATTAAAGCATCTACTTTCTAAAGGTTAAGTAGATTTTGAGATATCTCACTTAGTTCTTGAGATGTAATCTTCTGAACTTGATTGGGACTTTTCCAATATTTTGTATACATTTAAAATTTTTTGAAAAATCGATTTTTTGGAAAATTGTTACAAAATTAGTTTCAATTACTAATTGAAGCATCTAATTTCTAAAAGTGAAGTCAATTTGAAAATATCTCACTTAGTTCTTGAGATATAAACCGCTGAACTTAATTGGGATTTTTCCAATATTTTGTATAAATTTAAAAATTCATGAAAAATCGATTTTTTGAAAAATTGTTATGAAATTAGTTTCAATTACTAATTGGAGCATCTACTTTCTAAAAGTGAAGTCAATTTGAAAATATCTCACTTAGTTCTTGAGATATAAGCTGCTGAACTTAATTGCGATTTTTCCAATATTTTAAAAACACAATTGTGTAATATTAGACAATTTTCTTTTAAGAACTCTTAAATAATGGCACTTTTGCAGATTTTTTAACAATTCCCCAGTTGTATATCTAGGTTGCATCTGGTTATGGATTAAGTGTTTATAGTTCATTATCAACAATACTTATGCAAAAAGTATCTTTCTATTTATTTTAATTAAAAGTTATTAATTTTAACTTGATATTTATTTTATTTAACTTTTCTGCATTAAATTAATTGGGAAAATGAAGCGCCATCTATGAACATGAATATGTCATTATCTCTTTATATTGTTCCTAATTAGATTAAAATTTATTACCAAATTTTGAAGAAAAATAGCTTTAATTTATGTTTTTTGCCGAAAAATAGATCGAGTTCATCAAATTTCGTTAAAGTTTCAATTGCAATTTCAATTAAATGTATAAAATTTAAGAAATACTTACATTAGTGATTTACATAAAATTCCATTTATTTGAAAGCTGTCTCAAAATCTTCGCATTTCTTTGGATTTTTGAAATGTGGTGTTTATCTAAAAGAAAAATTTATCGATTAAATTAAAAACTTTTGGGTGAAAATGAACGAAATACCTTTTTCGCGGATTTAACCTTAAAAATTTACACTTATCTGTCAAAATCCAAAATTTAAGTTTCAAGGTCCAATTTGAAGCTGAATATCTAAATAAACGCAAAATAAAGCGATAAAAACGAATAGTATTGAAATAAAATAAGATTTCTTACCTCAAATTTCTATTTTAAAAATAAAAATTAGAAGAAATTAAGATGACGCGGACTAAAACAATTTCAATCAAAAAGTGCCATCTACCGGACAATAATTAATGCCTTAAAATTTATGAGATTAATTTAAATTTATTATTTTATTTAATTAATTTATTATTAATACGAATTTGTATGTATCTAATAATTAATTATTAAGTTTGCATAATTTTTTTAATTAATTTTAATTAATTTATTAGATTAAATGGAAAATAGAACCGCCATCTATGAACGAGAACCCACCATTAGATCTGTTTATATTTTTTATACCAAACTTGAATCGGCGGCACAATAACATGTTTTGAAGAACTTTTTCTTTGCATTTAATGAATGATACATTAACTTTAAAAGAAAAATCCTCGAAAATGGTGCGAGCATCCAACAGATTAGCACGTAGTAAGAAAATTTCTCATCCCCCATACTACTTTAATTAAAAATACTTAATTAGTTCCCAGTGCTGGACCATCCAATTCGGGAGAAAAAACCTCCAATTTATCTTTTAGAAGAAGTAGATCATCTTCATCTTCACCAAACAGCATTCATTGTAAGTACTAAACCTAATTACATAAACTTTCCATCATTAAATTTAATTTTAATTAATTTAGCTAGCCCAAGCGATAATTCAACGATTACAAAAAAAAGCAAACGAAAAACTTCACCTCTAATTAGAAACGATCGAAATGGAGTAAATAATAATGGGACGATTTTTATTAGAGGATTTTATATCACCAAAAAGGATATCGAAGAAGCCGGTTGTAGTAAAAACAGCCGATATGTACCATCATCCCATGATGAATTAGAAGAAAATAAAGAGAATTTTTTAAATAACGAGCCGTTAATAAACAAAAGGATTCCAATAGATGTTAACCCAAGCAATACGGTTAAAAGAATGAAATCGAACGTTTATCAAAATCTGGCTAAATTTGAGGCTTTGGGACAAAGTGGTGAAAATGTTAATACAAATATTGATTCCGATATGTTAACAGAGTAATTTTAATGTTCTTGTTCGTTAAATAATATTTATAATTATGTTTAATTCATTTAGTGTTCTAGTCTTTGACGAAAAAAGTTTCATATTTGTGGTTGTTTTTTTGATCTCCTTGTTTTGTCTCGTAATTGCCAAAAATGATATTGTGTCTGCTAAGATGTAAAAAGAATTGATTGAGGGGATATATTTAGATGATAAATTATTATTAATGTTGATTGTTAAGATTTTTAATTGTTTATATTAACAGAGTAAGGACTCATCTCCGACTTAGAAGATTTATTGTAATTTAATGTTTCTAAAGCATTATTTTTGCAAATCTAAGTCTTTGATGAACTCTAATGTTACTCTAAATTTTTTTTCTTAGAGTTCAATGGTATACAATGGTCCCCTGATGCTCAACTTGTCCAATATAGAAGAGGTGATATTTTAGGGGCAAGTTTTGGTTTTCATTATACTTTTCACCTGGCTGTGTTTTTTCAAACTTTGTTATTGATGGTTAAGTTGGGGTTAACAGGTTTTCTTAACAAATTTTAATTGAAGCGAAAACCGGTTGATGAAACCAGTTTATATATTTTTTTTTAAGTATTTCCACCCATTCTATGAAAATAATCCGGGTATTTTTATGAAATTGACCATACATTTTGGGCAAGATTTTCAAAATGTGTTTTATATTTTCATCATAGATTTGAAAATCCGTGTCGTTGCTGGATGGTGAAAGGAAATAAATTGGAAAAAAGCTCATACGATGAAGAAAAAGGTTAATAGTACATTGAAATTAAAAAAAAAATCTTGAAAACAGTAGCTTCAATTTAAACTGACCGGAAAAAAGCCGATCACTAAAATAAATTAGTCACAACTTCAAAGCTGGCTTTCTGGCGAACCGGACATTCCATTTTGATGATTCTTTATTTGATCTTGATTTTTCTGCGATAGAAATTGTCATTCAGATTTTAATTTGAACACATATGAGGTGGAAGAATGTGAAAAACTTTTTTTCTCGAAATTTACAGCACCTGAGAGCACGTGTTTTGAATTGAGACTTGATATTGCTTCTAGAACACTTAAGATTGCTTCCAGATAGCTTGTTATTGCTTATAGATGACTTGATATTCTATAAGTCATGAAATGTTTCTACAAGAGTTGATACCGCTTCTAGGAGGCTTGCAGAAGACTTGAAATGCTCCCAAAAGACTCGATACTACCTCTAGAAAACTTGAAACTGCTTCTAACAAATATAAACTGCTTCCAGAAGAGTTGAAATGTTTCCAGAAGAATTGTAATACTTTCAGAAGATTTGAATTACTTCTACAAGACTTGATATAAGCTTTTGAAGATTTGATATTGCTTCCAGAAGACTTAAAATGCTCCCAGAAGATTTGATACTGCCTTTGGAAGACTTGAAACTGCTTCCAACAGATTTGAACTGCTTCCAGAAGTTTTGCAATACTTCCAGAAGATTTCATACCGGTTCTAGAAAACTTAAATTGTTTTCAGAAGACTTGATATTGCTTCTAGGACACATAAGATTGCTTCCAGATAGCTTGTTATTGCTTATAGATGACTTGATAGTGCTTCCAAAAAACTTGAAATGCATCTGCAAGACTTGACATATTTCTATAAGTCATTAAAATCTTTCTACAAGAGTTGATACCGCTTCTAGGAGGCTTGCAGAAGACTTGAAATGCTCCCAAAAGACTCGATACTACCTCTGGAAAACTTGAAGCTGTTTCTAAGAAATATGAACTGCTTCCAGAAGAGTTGAAATGTTTCCAGAAGAATTGTAATACTTTCAGAAGATTTGAATTCCTTCTACAAGACTTGATATCGGATTTTGAAGATTTGATATTGCTTCCAGAAGACTTAAAATGCTCCCAGAAGATTTGATACTGCCTTTGGAAGACTTAAAACTGCTTCCAACAGACTTGAACTGCTTCCAGAAGTTTTGCAATACTTCCAGAAGATTTCATACCGGTTCTAGAAGACTTAAATTGTTTTCAGAAGACTTGATATTGTTTCTAGGACACTTAAGATTGCTTCCAGATAGCTTGTTATTGCTTATAGATGACTTGATAGTGCTTCCAAAAAACTTGAAATGCATCTGCAAGACATGACATACTTCTATAAGTCATGAAATGTTTCTACAAGAGTTGATACCGCTTCTAGGAGGCTTGCAGAAGACTCGAAATGCTCCCAAAAGACTCGATACTACCTCTGGAAAACTTGAAACTGCTTCTAAGAAATATGAACTGCTTCCAGAAGAGTTGAAATGTTTCCAGAAGAATCTTAATACTTTCAGAAGATTTGAATTACTTCTACAAGACTTGATATCAGATTTTGAAGATTTGATATTGCTTCCAGAAGACTTAAAATGCTCGTAGAAAATTTGATACTGCCCTTGGAAGACTTGAAACTGCTTTCAACAGACTTGAACTGCTTCCAGAAGTTTTGTATTGCTTCCAGAAGATTTCATACCGGTTCTAGAAGACTTAAATTGTTTTCAGAAGACTTGATATTGCTTCTAGGACACTTAAGATTGCTTCGAGATAGCTTGTTATTGCTTATAGAGAACTTGATAGTGCTTCCAAAAAACTTGAAATGCATCTGCAAGACATGACATATTTCTATAAGTCATTAAAATCTTTCTACAAGAGTTGATACCGCTTCTAGGAGGCTTGCAGAAGACTTAAAATGCTCCCAAAAGACTCGATACAAAACTCTCGATTTTTCAAAGACGATTAGGAAATTTTTATTTTATGAAGTGCTACTAATTTATCTCAAAAGATATTTCGTAAACGTGATGAGATATACATGATTTTGTTATGAGAAAATTACATACAAGATATATTCTGTATAATAATAATAATAATTTTATTCGCATACGAAATAAAAAAACATATCACATTCAATTATTTAGAATACACATTCAATTATTTCTCGCTAACTAATCGAGAATTATGGTATCCTGTTAATAATCCGACCAAGAGTTGTATTTATTAACCAGCTAAGACTTCATAACTTTTTAAAATTCAGCGTTCTTCATAACTTTTACTGTAGTTGGGTAACATATTATAGAACTTAACGCCCCAAAAATCGGCATGCCTTTTTATTGTTTCTATTCCCTCCCCCCTTCCCACATCTTCGCCTCCCCGCCCCCCATCACCTCCCTTATCCATCTTTTACTCCTCTCTCCCAAAACCTGCATCTTGTCCATTGCCTCCTCCCCTAGCTCACTACACCCTCTCAGCATGTGTTCCAGCGTTTCCCAATCTTCACCACACAGCCTACACCTCTCAACATCGTCCGCGCAGTATCTATTTCCCCCCTCCTCATTGCCACAGCGGAATCTGGCTACCAATCCCATCCCTTCATCATCCCCTCCATCAACAAATACTTTGGTTGCTCCTCTATCACTATCCCCCCATACCTTTCATTGCATCTCCCTTCTCGTATCTGTGACCTTCTTTCCTGCCTCTGTATATCCCTGTCCCTATCTTTCAGTTCCCTGCACGTTTCGTCTCTTTCCGCTGTTCTGTTTTCGATGCCATTTAGTGAGTATCCCACCCTTCTATAATATTCTTCCCTGTCTCTTTGCCCATAGATCGGCTTCCTCCCCTTAATTTCCTTCCAACACTGTCCCAGAATCTTGCACTGTGGTCTTGCTTCTATCATTTCCTCATACTCCACCGCTCTTCTCCCCGCCCCCATCCTTACTGCATCCATCTTAACCTCCTCCCTCACTATATACCCTGGGGTCTCCCTTGCCAACCCTAGTACCCATCTCCAATATCGTGTTTGTATATCCTCCGGCAGACCTTGTTCTCTCCATCCCCATACTTCTGCGTATATACATACATCATTGGACTCCTTTCCAAGTCATCAAACATCACCTTTCTTTTTCCCACGTCCCTTCCAAAAGTTCTTTCTCTCCATCCCCAAACCTATCCCATCACTTTGTTCGCCCTTTTTGCCATCCACCCCACACGCGCCCCGACCTCTTTCACTTGCTCTATCTCACTTCCCTGCCACCTCCACTCCTCCTTCCTTCTTCTCGCTTCTTTGCAGAATTTCATTATCTTTTTCTTCGCGACGTTTACCTCCAACCAAAATATCTTTCCAGGAACCTCATCATCTTCTTCATCTCCACCGCCTCTCTAGCCAGTTTCTATTCTATATAAAGGAGGTCTAAAATTATCTTTACTTCTTATTTCGTAAGAGTGAAAATTTTTATTCGTAACAAATTTGTTTGTTATGGATATATTCTTGCGTATACTTCATTGTATATATATATATCCTCATATACTCCCCTGTATGCAGCGACCAAGACAATTTGTCATCAAGAAACAAGCCCAAAAACCTAACTACCTGTAGATTAGACTGTGTTCGAAAGTCTTTAGCTTGGTTAATGACATTTAAAGACTTCGAACGCAACACCTTAAGATCTTTTCCAGTAATTAAGATGGATGTATTGTTAGCATATAAATGGACGCTACATGGCAAGTTATTTATATAAATAATGAACAGTAACGCCCCAAGAACAGGTCCTTGCGATACTCCACTATTCATTATGACGGTTTTCGACGTATCATTTTGCCAAAAGACATAATACTTTCTAGCATCTAGGTATGATTTTAACAAACTTAGTAGTTGACCTCTGAAGCCATAAAAATTCAACTTTCTTACTTAAATATAATGACTAGCTTTGCAAAGTGTAACAACTTTGTTGATAAAATCAGCAACATCCATCATCGCAATAAGTGCTGATTTGTTAATTCTATAGCCGTGTTGTTGACAGTAGCAACAGTTGCACCTTAGCAATTTTTATTTCTTTCGGGAAAACCTGTATAATTTGATGTATAATCCTCTGATCCAGGAGATAACGGACACCTGTATATGATATAAAACTGATTTTGAAACCGACAATTTGACGTAGTTCGAGAAATCCTAAGAATGGCTTTTCAATAAAACTGAAAATTATTTGAAGAACTCTCGCAGGATAGCAACCAGGTAAATAACTAAAAGTGGTATAGATATTGGCACCTGTTGACTTTTGTCTAGACGATTGACCTGTGAGAAATTTAAGAGGTACATCTCACCTTCTAAGTTGCGCTCTCCGCCACATTCTCGAAGATGTACAACTGATAATAATTCCTTTTACTAAATTTTTTGGGTTAAAGTATAAAACTCGACGTGTTTCGGCACATAACGATATCTTCAAGCATTTTTAAATTAGATTTGGTTATAAATGATGCGTCTTATATGTTTGGATCAATGTTGTTATTAGTTTATTAATACATCATTCAGTATATTATCAATCCTTAAAAATCATTAGTTTTAATTTCGAATTTGTCAGCAAAAAGAAACGAATTCAAAAAATTCAACAACCGGTTTTCATGGTAAATTTAATTTGATCAATTATTTCATCGCAACAAAATTGTTGGAAAGGAATGAAAGAAGTTGCACACGCTAAACGTGCCCCAAGAGGATAGTTAAGTAGTTGTTTACTCGAATCGATGTCCTTAACATTTCGAACGCCATCCGCCAAATCAGTGGAGATCCTGGAACGAATCCAATTCGGACTTAATTTATTGGTGACATCGTCAGATTTATTTTGTACACGGAAAAAGTGGACCCGACGAAAAGGGAACATATTTTCCCGATTACGAGGTGATAATGATGCGAAAGAACGTTTATTTAAAGAGTTGCGAACCAAGTTTAGTACTTGAGTACGAAGATTTTATTTGTGTACCCCTTCTACGTTTTATTAGATGTTATAATTCTCGGTTGGCTCTTTGAGATGATGATGAATCGAATGTCTGGGTGTAGTTGTCAGATTGGATCCGACCATGAATCGGCGATCCCACCACCGTCCGTTTCGATTCAAAGGACAATCAAACGAGACGATATAAAGCCGGGACGACATTGGCACAGATGACCCTTAAATTGAATAGTTACCGGACGCTATTCGAAAAAGAATTCCGAGTCATGACTTAATCAGGTCTGATCATGGACTTGTTTGTCGCTCGGTCTCAACTTTGACATTAGGCTGGGCCTCAGCTTGACATTTGTACGGCGTAAATCACGGCCCCCACCACAGAAAATCCGATTTTTTTCAAGTACCCATTTTTGAGTGCAATACTACCATCAGACGTCCGCGATCGAACGAACTCCGTGTTCTCTTTCCTGAATTCGTATTTTTTATTCGACGAGAAGAAGCCCGAAAGAAGAAAGTGTTGTCACGTGGACGACGAAATTAGTGTAACCCCAAAGTAGTAAGTTCGTGTAGTAGAAAAGAAACAACCCCCTTTCCAAGATGCCTTTCAATGTTATGATTCAACTTTGCCGCGTTACGCGCGCGAGCAAACTTTTCCAAAGAAACTTTTACCTGCCTTTATTGAAACCCCTTTCGCCAAAAGATGCACTCCGAAGACACATCATCACCGGGAAAAATTTACTGGGACAAAGAATCGAGCATTACATCCCCGTTCTTGAGGAGTACTCGGCTAGGCTACAAAGAAGAAAATACATGATCAAAGGACAGGGGAAAAAAAGACAACGAAAGAAGGCGTCGATGAAATATGTTATGCCGTTTTTCGACGAAGAAATGGAAGGCCACTCCGAGCTTAGAAGTACAATCGCGAGAAAATCTAAAGGTAGAGGACAATGTTATACTTATTTCGTTCCCGATAAGAATTGCACTTTGGTGATACCCCATCAATTTGAAAGAGCCATCCGAGACAAAGACATTCTTGACGTAGTCATGGCGCAAAGAAGCGAAAAAATCGTAGTCAAATTAAAAAATGAAAAAAAAGTCACATTACCCTTAGTCGCGTATGATGGAAATTCCCCGTTTTACTCCGGAGAAGGTTGGACAAGAAAAGAAGTCGAGGAGTACCATCACCACGGCAAAGAAACCATGTCTTTAGCGAAACTCTTCGAGGCCAAAGAGCAAGGCGTAGAAGAATGGGAATTAGAAATGATGCGACTCGCCAATAAGAGAAAGAAGAAGCATAAAGGTGAAGGAACCCAAGATTGGAAGCAAATGATGGCGGCGGCCGCCGATAACATGGATTGGGACAAATTCGAGGAAGATTGTAAACAAATCGTGGACGAGGTAAAAGACCCCGTCGAGGACGAACCCATCGCCATGGAGGTCGACGACATGGCCAAAACTAAAAACGTCAATGAAAAACTTATGGCAGCAGGACCAGAAGTTTTGGACAAACTCCCATTGATGGGCGAAATTCCAGAATGCGTTAAATTAATGCCCGACGGGAACTTCACCGAAATCGCCGAAGTTTCCGGCGTAACCTTAACATTAGGATCAAACGGAAAAGAGCGCTTCGTCGCCGGCCAAATGGTAAAAGGCGAAGAAGGCGACATCTTCATGCCGGGTCAAACCGTCGAAAACGAAGAGGGTAATTTCGAATACACCCCCGGTTTCACCATCATGATGGACGGCGAACCCACGTTATTACCCGGCTTAGTCATGGGCGATGACCCCAACAAACCCATGTTCTTACCCGGCGAATCAACCATCACAGAATCCGGCGAGCTTCAATTCACCGAAACCGAAGCCGATCGCGATCCAAATTACGTAACACCTCCCCCAGAACCCGAACCAGAACCGGAAATCGAAGAGGAGGAAATCGAAGAAGAAGAGGAAGAAGAAGAACCGGTCAAACCACCCCCAAAACCGAGGCCGAAACCCCAAGAATACAAAGTACCAAGACGGGAAATCAAAGAACCCGAAGGTATTAAAAGAAGGGAGAAAGCTCCGAAGAAGAAAATGCCGGTCCCCGAGGCACCTCCGCCCGAAGAACCTAAAGCTAAAGTACAAACTGAAACGAAAGTTTATGATATGTCGACGGTTCAACTCGAGAAAGACACGATAGAGCAAGAAAAAGAACGCGTCAAAAAATTAACGGAAAAGAAAAACGTCGAAGAAAGATCAATCAATATAAAACGAAGGGAAATTATTAATAAAGCCAAACAATTATTAAAAGACATCCCCCCCGCTAAATACGTCCCGCTTGAACCGGTCAAAAAGAGTGAAAAATTGGCCGAATGGGAACAAAGCATCAAAAAAGGAAACTTCTTCGAAGTCGATCATAAACGGTTTATTAATAAAGACCTTAAAAGGCACCGAAAAGTAAACTGGAAGGAGCCGTTCGCTTTCCAAGAAGTTATCGAGTCCGTTGGTATTAATCGCACGAAAGTTTGGAGGCCTGTTTATTAAAAAAAAATCGTAGATATTATTATTTTAATTAATTAATTAATTAACTTAATTAAATTAATTCAATTTTTTCTTTTGATACACACACACGCAATAAATAATACACAACCCCAATTAAACATTTCATTTTGCCATCATACTTTAATCCGTTTAATTGTAAATAGTATAAAGAGACAATCTATTTTGAACAAATAAATAAATTCATTACCACCAATTGCGATGGTAGTTTTATTTTTGGTGCTGTGACCCTTTTAACTTTGAAAGAATAGGTTTATTGTTGGAACAAGGTGACCGGATGGTTCGATGGTTGCCAAAGGAAGCCAGACGGCGATGTTGCGTTATAGATTCTTGGAGATCGGACTAATTCGTCCGTTCAAGAATGTACCTTTTGAAGAACGTTGCCGTTGGGCAAATTGACAAGATTGTGAGGAACGAATCGATCAAAGTCGGGTTTAATGTCAAATTAGTTAAATGTTAGTTGATTTAAATTGATTTCAAAATATTCAAAATTGTTTGTTGCGTTTAAGTCGATATTGTTATAATTTAATTTTTAATAATTATTAATGGATAAATATGTTTAAAATATAAACTGCGTTTGAAAAATGAAAATGGGTCAAGTAACACTGATCGTGTTTGGATATTTTGAGTTGCAATCTTATTTTGGGGATATATTAGTTGGCTTATAATTGGATTAGAAACAGGAAGTCCCACGCAATCCAAAGAACATAAATGGTATTGAGAAGCCGAAATATAGAGATCTTCCTTAAAAAAAGTTCAAGTTATCCCAAAAATTTAATTTTTTATAAATGATTAAAAAATCTTTAATTTTATGAAATGTCGCAAATTAAGGTTGAGTTAAATACTTGATATCCCAAAAGCTAAGTGAATTACTCAAGTATGGTTCTGTTTTCAAAGAAGTACATACTTTCCTTTATAACACACAATAAATGTCATCAAGATGTCTTAAGAAGTCGATTTTCTACGATTTTTTAAAAATAATAACTAAATACTATTTTTATGAAATGCTATAAATTTAAGTCGAGTTCAAAAATACACATCTGGAAAATGGATTGAGATATTCGAGTATGGGTTTGATCTTGCAAAAACGCATATTTTCCTTTATAAATTACCAAATTTAACAAAAACTAAGCTGCATAAAAGAATCATTTCTTCTTCATTTACTGGAATTAATATATGATGTTAAAAAAAGCTTTTTCAAAAAAATCATATCTTCCTTATTTATTGGAATTAATATATGATTATTGATTTATTTTAAAGCTTAAAGTCTGTATTTGAGTGTTGTATAAAATAAATTTTCAAAAATGATTGTAATTTTTTTTTGAAAAAAAATGAATGTAATATCTTGTCTTTACTCAAATTTCACAAAAAAAAGCTTTTTCAAAAAAATCATATCTTCCTTATTTATTGGGATTAATATATGATTTTTGATTCAAATTAAAACTTAAGGTATCTACTTTGTGATGGAGTATAACAAATATCAAATCATGTTTTCTAATTTTCTGGAGAGAAGTTAAAGAAATATCAAAAAATTGCTCAAATTCAACAAAAACAAAGTTGCTTCAAAAATCATATCTTCTTCATTTACTGGAATTAATATATGGTTTTTGATTTAATTTAAAGCTTAAAGCCTCTATTTGAGTGTTGTATAAAATAAACTTTCAAAAATGATTGTAATTTTTTTTGAAAAAAATGAAAGTAATATCTTGTCTTTACTCAAGTTTCACAAAAAAAGCTTTTTCAAAAAAATCATATCTTCCTTATTTATTGGGATTAATATATGATTTTTGATTCAAATTAAAACTTAAGGTATCTACTTTGTGATGGAGTATAACAAATATCAAATCATGTTTTCTAATTTTCTGGAGAGAAGTTAAAGAAATATCAAAAAATTCCTCAAATTCAACAAAAACAAAGTTGCTTAAAAAAATCATATCTTCTTCATTTACTGGAATTAATATATGGTTTTTGATTTAATTTAAAGGTTAAAGCCTCTATTTGAGTGTTGTATAAAATAAACTTCCAAAAATGATTGTAATTTTTTTTTTGAAAAAAATGAAAGTAATATCTTGTCTTTACTCAAGTTTCACAAAAAAAGCTTTTTCAAAAAAATCATATCTTCCTTATTTATTGGGATTAATATATGATTTTTGATTCAAATTAAAACTTAAGGTATCTACTTTGTGATGGAGTATAACAAATATCAAATCATGTTTTCTAATTTTCTGGAGAGAAGTTAAAGAAACATCAAAAAATTGCTCAAATTCAACAAAAACAAAGTTGCTTAAAAAAATCATATCTTCTTCATTTACTGGAATTAATATATGGTTTTTGATTTAATTTAAAGGTTAAAGCCTCTATTTGAGTGTTGTATAAAATAAACTTCCAAAAATGATTGTAATTTTTTTTTTGAAAAAAATGAAAGTAATATCTTGTCTTTACTCAAGTTTCACAAAAAAAGCTTTTTCAAAAAAATCATATCTTCCTTATTTATTGGGATTAATATATGATTTTTGATTCAAATTAAAACTTAAGGTATCTACTTTGTGATGGAGTATAACAAATATCAAATCATGTTTTCTAATTTTCTGGAGAGAAGTTAAAGAAACATCAAAAAATTGCTCAAATTCAACAAAAACAAAGCTGCTTAAAAAAATCATATCTTCTTCATTTACTGGAATTAATATATGGTTTTTGATTTAATTTAAAGCTTAAAGCCTCTATTTGAGTGTTGTATAAAATAAACTTTCAAAAATGATTGTAATTTTTTTTGAAAAAAATGAAAGTAATATCTTGTCTTTACTCAAGTTTCACAAAAAAAGCTTTTTCAAAAAAATCATACCTTCCTTATTTATTGGGATTAATATATGATTTTTTATTCAAATTAAAACTTAAGGTATCTACATTGTGATGGAGTATAACAAATATCAAACCATGTTTTCTAATTTTCTGGAGAGAAGTTAAAGAAACATCGAAAAATTGCTCAATTTTAACAAAAACGAAGTTGCTTAAAAAAATCATATCTTCTTCATTTACTGGAATTAATATATGGTTTTTGATTTAATTTAAAGCTTAAAGCCTCTATTTGAGTGTTGTATAAAATAAACTTTCAAAAATGATTGTAATTTTTTTTTTAAAAAATTAAAGTAATATCTTGTCTTTACTCAAGTTTCACAAAAAAAGCTTTTTCAAAAAAATCATACCTTCCTTATTTATTGGGATTAATATATGATTTTTTATTCAAATTAAAACTTAAGGTATCTACTTTGTGATGGAGTATAACAAATATCAAACCATGTTTTCTAATTTTCTGGAGAGAAGTTAAAGAAACATCGAAAAATTGCTCAAATTCAACAAAAACAAAGTTGCTTAAAAAAATCATATCTTCTTCATTTACTGGAATTAAGATATGGTTTTTGATTTAGTTTAAAGCTTAAAGCCTCTATTTGAGTGTTGTATAAAATAAACTTTCAAAAATGATTGTAATTTTTTTTTGAAAAAAATGAAAGTAATATCTTGTCTTTACTCAAGTTTCACAAAAAAAGCTTTTTCAAAAAAATCATATCTTCCTTATTTATTGGGATTAATATATGATTTTTGATTCAAATTAAAACTTAAGGTATCTACTTTGTGATGGAGTATAACAAATATCAAATCATGTTTTATAATTTTCTGGAGAGAAGTTAAAGAAACATCGAAAAATTGCTCAAATTCAACAAAAACAAAGTTGCTTAAAAAAATCATATCCTCTTCATTTACTGGAATTAATATATGGTTTTTGATTTAATTTAAAGCTTAAAGCCTCTATTTGAGTGTTGTATAAAATAAACTTTCAAAAATGATTGTAATTTTTTTTGAAAAAAATGAAAGTAATATCTTGTCTTTACTCAAGTTTCACAAAAAAAGCTTTTTCAAAAAAATCATATCTTCCTTATTTATTGGGATTAATATATGATTTTTGATTCAAATTAAAACTTAAGGTATCTACTTTGTGATGGAGTATAACAAATATCAAATCATGTTTTCTAATTTTCTGGAGAGAAGTTAAAGAAATATCAAAAAATTCCTCAAATTCAACAAAAACAAAGTTGCTTAAAAAAATCATATCTTCTTCATTTACTGGAATTAATATATGGTTTTTGATTTAATTTAAAGGTTAAAGCCTCTATTTGAGTGTTGTATAAAATAAACTTCCAAAAATGATTGTAATTTTTTTTTTGAAAAAAATGAAAGTAATATCTTGTCTTTACTCAAGTTTCACAAAAAAAGCTTTTTCAAAAAAATCATATCTTCCTTATTTATTGGGATTAATATATGATTTTTGATTCAAATTAAAACTTAAGGTATCTACTTTGTGATGGAGTATAACAAATATCAAATCATGTTTTCTAATTTTCTGGAGAGAAGTTAAAGAAACATCAAAAAATTGCTCAAATTCAACAAAAACAAAGTTGCTTAAAAAAATCATATCTTCTTCATTTACTGGAATTAATATATGGTTTTTGATTTAATTTAAAGGTTAAAGCCTCTATTTGAGTGTTGTATAAAATAAACTTCCAAAAATGATTGTAATTTTTTTTTTGAAAAAAATGAAAGTAATATCTTGTCTTTACTCAAGTTTCACAAAAAAAGCTTTTTCAAAAAAATCATATCTTCCTTATTTATTGGGATTAATATATGATTTTTGATTCAAATTAAAACTTAAGGTATCTACTTTGTGATGGAGTATAACAAATATCAAATCATGTTTTCTAATTTTCTGGAGAGAAGTTAAAGAAACATCAAAAAATTGCTCAAATTCAACAAAAACAAAGCTGCTTAAAAAAATCATATCTTCTTCATTTACTGGAATTAATATATGGTTTTTGATTTAATTTAAAGCTTAAAGCCTCTATTTGAGTGTTGTATAAAATAAACTTTCAAAAATGATTGTAATTTTTTTTGAAAAAAATGAAAGTAATATCTTGTCTTTACTCAAGTTTCACAAAAAAAGCTTTTTCAAAAAAATCATACCTTCCTTATTTATTGGGATTAATATATGATTTTTTATTCAAATTAAAACTTAAGGTATCTACATTGTGATGGAGTATAACAAATATCAAACCATGTTTTCTAATTTTCTGGAGAGAAGTTAAAGAAACATCGAAAAATTGCTCAATTTTAACAAAAACGAAGTTGCTTAAAAAAATCATATCTTCTTCATTTACTGGAATTAATATATGGTTTTTGATTTAATTTAAAGCTTAAAGCCTCTATTTGAGTGTTGTATAAAATAAACTTTCAAAAATGATTGTAATTTTTTTTTAAAAAAATTAAAGTAATATCTTGTCTTTACTCAAGTTTCACAAAAAAAGCTTTTTCAAAAAAATCATACCTTCCTTATTTATTGGGATTAATATATGATTTTTTATTCAAATTAAAACTTAAGGTATCTACTTTGTGATGGAGTATAACAAATATCAAACCATGTTTTCTAATTTTCTGGAGAGAAGTTAAAGAAACATCGAAAAATTGCTCAAATTCAACAAAAACAAAGTTGCTTAAAAAAATCATATCTTCTTCATTTACTGGAATTAAGATATGGTTTTTGATTTAGTTTAAAGCTTAAAGCCTCTATTTGAGTGTTGTATAAAATAAACTTTCAAAAATGATTGTAATTTTTTTTTGAAAAAAATGAAAGTAATATCTTGTCTTTACTCAAGTTTCACAAAAAAAGCTTTTTCAAAAAAATCATATCTTCCTTATTTATTGGGATTAATATATGATTTTTGATTCAAATTAAAACTTAAGGTATCTACTTTGTGATGGAGTATAACAAATATCAAATCATGTTTTATAATTTTCTGGAGAGAAGTTAAAGAAACATCGAAAAATTGCTCAAATTCAACAAAAACAAAGTTGCTTAAAAAAATCATATCCTCTTCATTTACTGGAATTAATATATGGTTTTTGATTTAATTTAAAGCTTAAAGCCTCTATTTGAGTGTTGTATAAAATAAACTTTCAAAAATGATTGTAATTTTTTTTTTTTGAAAATAATGAAAGTAATATTTTGTCTTTACTCAAGTTTCACAAAAAAAGCTTTTTCAAAAAAATCATATCTTCCTTATTTATTGGGATTAATATATGATTTTTGATTCAAATTAAAACTTAAGGTATCTACTTTGTGATGGAGTATAACAAATTTCAAATCATGTTTTCTAATTATCTGGAGAGAAGTTAAAGAAACATCGAAAAATTGCTCAAATTCAACAAAAACAAAGTTGCTTAAAAAAATCATATCTTCTTCATTTACTGGAATTAATATATGGTTTTTGATTTAATTTAAAGCTTAAAGCCTCTATTTGAGTGTTGTATAAAATAAACTTTCAAAAATGATTGTAATTTTTTTTTTTTGAAAATAATGAAAGTAATATTTTGTCTTTACTCAAGTTTCACAAAAAAAGCTTTTTCAAAAAAATCATATCTTCCTTATTTATTGGGATTAATATATGATTTTTGATTCAAATTAAAACTTAAGGTATCTACTTTGTGATGGAGTATAACAAATATCAAATCATGTTTTCTAATTATCTGGAGAGAAGTTAAAGAAACATCGAAAAATTGCTCAAATTCAACAAAAACAAAGTTGCTTAAAAAAATCATATCCTCTTCATTTACTGGAATTAATATATGGTTTTTGATTTAATTTAAAGCTTAAAGCCTCTATTTGAGTGTTGTATAAAATAAACTTTCAAAAATGATTGTAATTTTTTTTTTTTTGAAAATAATGAAAGTAATATTTTGTCTTTACTCAAGTTTCACAAAAAAAGCTTTTTCAAAAAAATCATATCTTCCTTATTTATTGGGATTAATATATGATTTTTGATTCAAATTAAAACTTAAGGTATCTACTTTGTGATGGAGTATAACAAATATCAAATCATGTTTTATAATTTTCTGGAGAGAAGTTAAAGAAACATCGAAAAATTGCTCAAATTCAACAAAAACAAAGTTGCTTAAAAAAATCATATCTTCCTTATTTATTGGAATTAATATATGATTATTGATTTATTTTAAAGCTTAAAGTCTGTATTTGAGTGTTGTATAAAATAAACTTTCAAAAATGATTGTAATTTTTTTTTGAAAAAAATGAATGTAATATCTTGTCTTTACTCAAGTTTCACAAAAAAAGCTTTTTCAAAAAAATCATATCTTATTTATTGGGATTAATATATGATTTTTGATTCAAATTAAAACTTAAGGTATCTACTTCGTGATGGAGTATAACAAATATCAAAATCATGTTTTCTAATTTTCTGGAGAGAAGTTAAAGAAACATCGAAAAATTGCTCAAATTCAACAAAAACAAAGTTGCTTAAAAAAATCATATCTTCTTCATTTACTGGAATTAATATATGGTTTTTGATTTAATTTAAAGCTTAAAGCCTCTATTTGAGTGTTGTATAAAATAAACTTTCAAAAATGATTGTAATTTTTTTTGAAAAAAATTAAAGTAATATCTTGTCTTTACTCAAGTTTCACAAAAAAAGCTTTTTCAAAAAAATCATATCTTCCTTATTTATTGGGATTAATATATGATTTTTGATTCAAATTAAAACTTAAGGTATCTACTTCGTGATGGAGTATAACAAATATCAAAATCATGTTTTCTAATTTTCTGGAGAGAAGTTAAAGAAACATCGAAAAATTGCTCAAATTCAACAAAAACAAAGTTGCTTAAAAAAATCATATCTTCTTCATTTACTGGAATTAATATATGGTTTTTGATTTAATTTAAAGCTTAAAGCCTCTATTTGAGTGTTGTATAAAATAAACTTTCAAAAATGATTGTATTTTTTTTTGAAAAAAATGAAAGTAATATATTGTCTTTACTCAAGTTTCACAAAAAAAGCTTTTTCAAAAAAATCATATCTTCCTTATTTATTGGGATTAATATATGATTTTTGATTCAAATTAAAACTTAAGCTATCTACTTTGTGATGGAGTATAACAAATATCAAATCATGTTTTCTAATTTTCTGGAGAGAAGTTAAAGAAACATCGAAAAATTGCTCAAATTCAACAAAAACAAAGTTGCTTAAAAAAATCATATCTTCTTCATTTACTGGAATTAATATATGGTTTTTGATTTAATTTAAAGCTTAAAGCCTCTATTTGAGTGTTGTATAAAATAAACTTTCAAAAATGATTGTAATTTTTTTTTTTTTTAAATGAAAGTAATATCTTGTCTTTACTCAAGTTTCACAAAAACAGCTTTTTCAAAAAAATCATATCTTCCTTATTTATTGGGATTAATATATGATTTTTGATTCAAATTAAAACTTAAGGCATCTACTTTGTGATGGAGTATAACAAATATCAAATCATGTTTTCTAATTTTCTGGAGAGAAGTTAAAGAAACATCGAAAAATTGCTCAAATTCAACAAAAACAAAGTTGCTTAAAAAATCATATCTTCTTCATTTACTGGAATTAATATATGGTTTTTGATTTAATTTAAAGCTTAAAGCCTCTATTTGAGTGTTGTATAAAATAAACTTTCAAAAATGATTGTAATTTTTTTTTGAAAAAAATGAAAGTAATATCTTGACTTTACTCAAGTTTCACAAAAAAAGCTTTTTCAAAAAAATCATATCTTCCTTATTTATTGGGATTAATATATGATTTTTGATTCAAATTAAAACTTAAGGTATCTACTTTGTGATGGAGTATAACAAATATGAAATCATGTTTTATAATTTTCTGGAGAGAAGTTAAAGAAACATCGAAAAATTGCTCAAATTCAACAAAAACAAAGTTGCTTAAAAAAATCATATCTTCTTCATTTACTGGAATTAATATATGGTTTTTGATTTAATTTAAAGCTTAAAGCCTCTATTTGAGTGTTGTATAAAATAAACTTTCAAAAATGATTGTAATTTTTTTTTTGAAAAAAATGAAAGTAATATTTTGTCTTTACTCAAGTTTCACAAAAAAAGCTTTTTCAAAAAAATCATATCTTCCCTATTTATTGGGATTAATATATGATTTTTGATTCAAATTAAAACTTAAGGCATCTACTTTGTGATGGAGTATAACAAATATCAAATCATGTTTTCTAATTTTGCTGGAGAGAAGTTAAAGAAATATCAAAAAATTGCTCAAGTTCAACAAAAACAAAGTTGCTTAAAAAATCATATCTTCTTCATTTACTGGAATTAATATATGGTTTTTGATTTAATTTAAAGCTTAAAGCCTCTATTTGAGTGTAGTATAAATGTATAAATGATTATAATTTTTTTTTTTAATGAAAGTAATATCTTGTCTTTACTCAAGTTTCCCAAAAAATAGCTTTTTCAAAAAAATTATATCTTCCCTATTTATTGGGATTAATATATGATTTTTGATTCAAATTAAAACTTAAGGCATCTACTTTATGATGGAGTATAACAAATATCAAATCATATTTTCTAATTTTTGGAAAAGAAATTAAAAGAATCTAAAAAAATTGCTCAAATTCAACAAAAACCAAGCTGCTTAAAAAATCATATTGTTCTTAATTATTGGAATTAATATATGATTTTTGATTTGATTTAAAGCTTAAAGCCTCTATTTGAATGTTGTATAAAATAAATTTTCAAAAATGATTGAAATTTTTTGGAAAAATTAAATAGATTTTTTATTTTTGAACTTAATTATAGTATAACTTATTTTATAGTATATTTTTTAATTTTTATTATGTTGATTTTTTTGGGGTTTATAAAGGAAAGTAGAAAGATTTATAAAGTCTCGCTTCATTTTTGAGATATCAAGTTTTGAACTCAACCTAAGTTTGTATCATGTTATAAAAATACAAATTTTCTTAAGAATTTTTGAAAAAATCGTAAAACATCGAATTCTTAAGATATTATGATGAAATTTTTTGTGATTTATAAAGAAAAGTATGTACTTTTCTCAGAATATAACTATTTTTCAATATCCCGCTTCATTTTGGAGATATCAAATTTAAAACTCAACTTAAATTTGTAACAATTCATTAAATTAAAACTATTTTTAATAAATTTTGAAAAAATCAAATTCTTAAGATATTATGCTGATTTTTTTTGTGATTTATAAAAAAAAGTATGTACTTTCCTCGAAATATAACCGCACTTGAGTATCTTGCTTCATTTTTGAGATACCAAGTTCTGAACTCAACCTAAATTTATATCATTTCATAAACATTAAAATTTTCTTAATCATTTTTGAAGAAGTCGTAAAAAATCAAATTCTTAAACTATCATCATGATTTTTTTATTATTTATAAAGGAAATCATGTATTTTCCTCAGAATATTACCATATTTCAGTATTTCGCTTCATTTTTGAGATACCAGCATTTAATTTGTATCATGTCTCAAAAATTAAAATATTTTAAATTATTTTTGAAAAAATCGTAACAAATCGAATTCGTAAGATATTAAGATAATTTTTTTTATAATTTATTAAGAAAAGCATGTTCTTTTAAACGAACTATACGGCAATTGAATATCTCGATTTGTTTTTGAGATATCAAGTTTAAAACTCAACCTAAATTTGTAATAATTCATTAAATTAAAACTATTTTTAATAAATTTTGAAAAAATCGTATAAAATCCAATTCTTAAGATATTATGCTGAATTTTTTTGTGATTTATAAAAAAAGTATATACTTTCCTCGGAATATAACCACACTTGAGTATCTTGCTTCATTTTTGAGATACCAAGTTCTGAAAGCAACCTAAATTTATATCATTTCATTACCATTAAAATTTTCTTAATCATTTTTGAAAAAATCGTAAAAAATCAAATTCTTAAACTATCATCATGATTTTTTTATTATTTATAAAGGAAATTATGTATTTTCCTCAGAATATTACCATATTTCAGTATTTCCCTTCATTTTTGAGATACCAGCATTTAATTTGTATCATGTCACAAAAATTAAAATATTTTAAAATATTTTTGAAAAAATCGTAACAAATCGAATTCGTAAGATATTAAGATAATTTTTTTTATAATTTATTAAGAAAAGCATGTTCTTTTAAACGAACTATACGGCAATTGAATATCTCGATTTGTTTTTGAGATATCAAGTTTAAAACTCAACCTAAATTTGTAATAATTCATTAAATTAAAACTACTTTTAATAAATTTTGAAAAAATCTTATAAAATCCAATTTTTAAGATATTATGCTGAATTTTTTTGTGATTTATAAAAAAAGTATATACTTTCCTCGGAATATAACCGCACTTGAGTATCTTGCTTCATTTTTGAGATATCAAGTTTTAAACTCAACCTAAGTTTGTATCATGTTATAAAAATTCAAATCTTCTTATTAATATTTGAAAAAATCAAATTCTTAAGATATCATCATGAAATTTTTTATGATTTATAAAGGAAATTATGTACTTTTCTCAGAATATAACTATACTTCAATATCCCGCTTCATTTTGGAGATATCAAATTTAAAACTCAACTTAAATTTGTAACAATTCATTAAATTAAAACTATTTTTAATAAATTTTGAAAAAATCTTATAAAATCGCTCTTAAAATATTATGCTAAATTTTTTTGTGATTTATAAAAAAAGTATGTGCTTTCCTCGGAATATAACCACACTTGAGTATCTTGCTTCATTTTTGAGATATCAAGTTTTAAACTCAACCTAAGTTTGTATCATGTTATAAAAATTCAAATCTTCTTATTAATGTTTGAAAAAATCGTAAAAAATCAAATTCTTAAGATATCATCATGAAATTTTTTATGATTTATAAAGGAAATTATGTACTTTTCTCAGAATATAACTATACTTCAATATCGAAACTTCATTTTGGAGATATCAAATTTAAAACTCAACCTAAATTTGTAACAATTCATTAAATTAAAACTATTTTTAATAAATTTTGAAAAAATCTTATAAAATCGCTCTTAAGATATTATGCTAAATTTTTTTGTGATTTATAAAAAAAAAGTATGTGCTTTCCTCGGAATATAACCACACTTGAGTATCTTGCTTCATTTTTGAGATATCAAGTTTTAAACTCAACCTAAGTTTGTATCATGTTATAAAAATTCAAATCTTCTTATTAATGTTTGAAAAAATCGTAAAAAATCAAATTCTTAAGATATCATCATGAAATTTTTTATGATTTATAAAGGAAATTATGTACTTTTCTCAGAATATAACTATACTTCAATATCGCCGCTTCATTTTGGAGATATCAAATTTAAAACTCAACCTAAATTTGTAACAATTCATTAAATTAAAACTATTTTTAATAAATTTTGAAAAAATCTTATAAAATCGCTCTTAAGATATTATGCTAAATTTTTTTGTGATTTATAAAAAAAAAGTATGTGCTTTCCTCGGAATATAACCACACTTGAGTATCTTGCTTCATTTTTGAGATATCAAGTTTTAAACTCAACCTAAGTTTGTATCATGTTATAAAAATTCAAATCTTCTTATTAATGTTTGAAAAAATCGTAAAAAATCAAATTCTTAAGATATCATCATGAAATTTTTTATGATTTATAAAGGAAATTATGTACTTTTCTCAGAATATAACTATACTTCAATATCCCGCTTCATTTTGGAGATATCAAATTTAAAACTCAACTTAAATTTGTAACAATTCATTAAATTAAAACTATTCTTAATAAATTTTAAAAAAATCTTATAAAATCGCTCTTAAGATATTATGCTAAATTTTTTTGTGATTTATAAAAAAAAAGTATGTGCTTTCCTCGGAATATAACCACACTTGAGTATCTTGCTTCATTTTTGAGATATCAAGTTTTAAACTCAACCTAAGTTTGTATCATGTTATAAAAATTCAAATTTTCTTAAGAATTTTTGAAAAAATCGTAAAAAATCGAATTCTTAAGATATTATGATGAAATTTTTTGTAATTTATAAAGAGAAGTATGTACTTTTCTTAGAATATAACTATTTTTCAATATCCCGCTTCATTTTGGAGATATCAAATTTAAAACTCAACTTAAATTTGTAACAATTCATTAAATTAAAACTATTTTTAATAAATTTTGAAAAAATCAAATTCTTAAGATATTATGCTGATTTTTTTTGTGATTTATAAAAAAAAGTATGTACTTTCCTCGAAATATAACCGCACTTGAGTATCTTGCTTCATTTTTGAGATACCAAGTTCTGAACTCAACCTAAATTTATATTATTTCATAAACATTAAAATTTTCTTAATCATTTTTGAAAAAGTCGTAAAAAATCAAATTCTTAAACTATCATCATGATTTTTTTATAAAGGAAATTATGTATTTTCCTCAGAATATTACCATATTTCAGTATTTCGCTTCATTTTTGAGATACCAGCATTTAATTTGTATCATGTCACAAAAATTAAAATATTTTAAATTATTTTTGAAAAAATCGTAACAAATCGAATTCGTAAGATATTAAGATAATTTTTTTTATAATTTATTAAGAAAAGCATGTTCTTTTAAACGAACTATACGGCAATTGAATATCTCGATTTGTTTTTGAGATATCAAGTTTAAAACTCAACCTAAATTTGTAATAATTCATTAAATTAAAACTACTTTTAATAAATTTTGAAAAAAATCGTATAAAATCCAATTTTTAAGATATTATGCTGAATCTTTTTGTGATTTATAAAAAAAGTATATACTTTCCTCGGAATATAACCACACTTGAGTATCTTGCTTCATTTTTGAGATACCAAGTTCTGAAATCAACCTAAATTTATATCTTTTCATTACCATTAAAATTTTCTTAATCATTTTTGAAAAAGTCGTAAAAAATCAAATTCTTACACTATCATCATGATTTTTTTATTATTTATAAAGGAAATTATGTATTTTTCTCAGAATATTACCATATTTCAGTATTTCGCTTCATTTTTGAGATACCAGCATTTAATTTGTATCATGTCACAAAAATTAAAATATTTTAAATTATTTTTGAAAAAATCGTAACAAATCGAATTCGTAAGATATTAAGATAATTTTTTTTATAGTTTATTAAGAAAAGCATGTTCTTTTAAACGATCTATACGGCAATTGAATATCTCGATTTGTTTTTGAGATATCAAGTTTAAAACTCAACCTAAATTTGTAATAATTCATTAAATTAAAACTACTTTTAATAAATTTTGAAAAAATCGTATAAAATCCAATTTTTAAGATATTATGCTGAATTTTTTTGTGATTTATAAAAAAAGTGTATACTTTCCTCGGAATATAACCACACTTGAGTATCTTGCTTCATTTTTGAGATATCAAGTTTTAAACTCAACCTAAGTTTGTATCATGTTATAAAAATTCAAATTTTCTTAAGAATTTTTGAAAAAATCGTAAAAAATCGAATTTTTAAGATATTATGCTGAATTTTTTTGTGATTTATAAAAAAAGTATATACTTTCCTCGGAATATAACCACACTTGAGTATCTTGCTTCATTTTTGAGATACCAAGTTCTGAAATCAAACTAAATTTATATCATTTCATTACCATTAAAATTTTCTTAATCATTTTTGAAAAAGTCGTAAAAAATCGAATTCTTAAGATATCATCATGAAATTTTTTATAATTTATAAAGGACATTATGCATTTTCCTCAGAATATTACCATACTTGAGTATTTCGCTTCATTTTTGAGATACCAAGATTTAATTTGTATCATGTCACAGAAATTAAAATTTTTGTAATTATTTTTGAAAAATCGTAAAAAATCGAATTCTTAAGATATTAGGACAAATTTTTTTATGATTTATAAAGAAAAGCATGTTCTTTTAAACGAACTATACGACAATTGAATATCTCAATTTGTTTTTGAGATATCAAGTTTAAAACTCAACCTAAATTTGTAACAATTCATTAAATTAAATTTTTTTTAATAAATTTTGAAAAAATCGTATAAAATCGAATTCTTAAAATATTATGATGAATTTTTTTTGATTTATAAAGAAAGGTATGTACTTTTTTCATACCATAATTGACTATCCCAGTTCATTTTTGAGACATCAACTTTTGACTTCAACCTGAATTCTACCCAGTCGGATTTTAAAGATACCTGGATAGTCTTGATATCAATGATACCAGTGTGACTGTATTAATTTAATTGTACTTGTGATCTTTTTGAATTACAATAATTTCCTTTTCAAGAAAGTAATGGCTATGTTCTGTTGGATGCAATCCAGATTTGTAAATAGCAAACATCTTAAAAAAGAAATATTTATTTGAATAGCTTTTGTTACGCACAACATTAGAAAGAATTATGTAAACAAAAATACGTATCTATAAATAAAAAAATGTTTGTAAATTATACCGAAATTAACCTTGATCTTTAATCTAAATGTACACTGAAAATCCACGTGCCATTTTAAAGATATTTCAACAGGTAGCTGAGATCCCTGCTTCAAGCGTTCATTAAGTAATCCGTCCTGTTTCTTCTTGATCGAATTTGATATACCAAAGGTCAATCCAAACCGGGATCGGTATCCGAAATGCTATTGGACACAGGGTTGACACCTCTCCCACGCCGATTATCTATTAATGTTCTATCCCATCTCTGGTTTCAGTCCCGTGCAGGTAACAGCTGACCGCGGACATATATAGAAGAATTGCGATCAGAAACCCGAAACTACCGTTCGTTAATTACTCGATAATAATATCTTCACAGTTCCCAGTTTGAATCGCAACAAACAACATGGTTGAGAAAAAAGTCGTTAAGAAGAAGAAGAAGGAAAAAGTTGTCGAAGAGGTTTTCATCCCACAAAGGGAGGCGAAAGTCGATCCGCTGATAGCTTACGAGGAGCGCAAGAAGCAGCAAGAAGAAGAAGACAACAAGAGGATTAAAGAGAGGAAAGAGAATAAGATTAGGGAAGAAGAAGCAAAGGTTGATAAGTTACGCATGGCGATCAGAAGACAATGTAAAAGTATGGTAATTATTAAACCACCGCCTTATAAGCCATTAGAACCAATAAAGAAGAGTTCAAAATTGGCCGAATACGAAGATCTGATCTCGAAAGGAACTTTCTTCGACGACGACAACACCAAAAGGATTTTAGAAGACGTTAGGCAAACGAGCAGAAAGTTTAAACTCATGGAGAAATTGATGGCCCACGGGATCATAGACGGAAACTCCCCGGTATTCGGGAGAGTTTAAATTTTAAAACGGCGTCGCGGCGCCTCACCTCGTTCAGTAGTGCTTCAGTGTGCGTCGCAGATACCCGGCGTACGTTCGCTGGCACTTTCGAATCCGAGAATAACCGCGACATCAAATCATTAAAATTCAAAACGAACATTCTGCGATTAACTAATATCTTCGCGAGTAGCTTTTAATTAATTACATTTTCTTTTTTTCGCTCATTATTGTTAACCACAATTTAATTACATTATTTAATTTGTATTTTACCATCTAATACTTTTTTTGGGGTTGTGTATATATTATATATGTGTGTGTGTAAAGAAAATATTTGAAACGCTAGATAAAACTGAATCAGTTTTAAAATAATAAACCCAGAAAAAAAGTAATAAATTGTTAGTTTTATTCTACATCAAACAAAAAATCCGATCAAACAGAAATGTAAGTACATTTTTGCAAAAATAGCTTTTCTGCTGGTTTCTTAATTAATTTTGAGAATATTTGCTAAAAATATTTCGTTAAAAGTAACAAAACATCAAATTTATTAACATCAAAAATATTGTACATAAATTTGGTAATTAATTATAAAGTTAAGTTGAGTCTCTTATTGACTAGATTAAAGTGTTAAAATAATGATTAACTTTAAAAGTTATTATTTTAGCAACAAGAAAGTTTTTTTTAAGTTATTTATGTTTTGATTTGTATGTTAAGACAAGAATATCACGAATTTATCTCAGCATAACCCATAACTCTTGAGGTGTAACGATTAATACACTGAGAGTTGAAGTACTATTTTAGTATAAGTTTTGGATTCTATCCAAAAATGTACTTAAGCCATATTTGCTTCTCGATTCAAAATAATCCTAAGATTATTTTTCATATCAATATTTTCTTGATTTTATTTGCATTTAGTGTTCTTGTAATTTACAACACGTCATAGCTGTGTGTTATATCTTATAAGAAAAAGCAAACAATAAAACGAGAAACACAAATTATAAAAAAAATTACCTCCAACTTCAACAATTGCTATCTTGGTGGTGGTTAAAATCGAAGTAACTAAATTGTGGATGCTGATTCAGAATTCCATGATAATTTTAATGGTGAAACCCGTTTTTTAATAGCTCGATTGGTTCTTGAGAAATCAATCTTTGAAGTTAGTCTATAAAAAGCAATCGATTGATTTTGACACGATGTTAGTGTTGATTTCAACAAATGATATCTGGATAGTGATTAAAATTGAAACAACTAGATTATGGATGCTGATTCAGAATTCTATGACAATTTTGATGGTAAAATCCGTTTTTTAATATCTCGATTGGTTCTTGAGAAATCAATCATTGAAGTTAGTCTATAAAAAACAATCGATTGATTTCGACACGTTATTAGTGTTGATTTTAACGAATGCTATCTGGATAGTGATTAAAATCGAAGTCACTAAATTATGGATGCTGATTCAGAATTCTATGACAATTTTAATGGTGAAATCCGTTTTTTAATATCTCGATTTGTTCTTGAGAAATCAATGTTTGAAGTTAGTCTATTAAAAACAATCGATTGATTTTGACACGTTATTAGTGTTGATTTTAACGAATGCTATCTGGATAATGATTAAAATTGAAGTAACTAAATTATGGATGCTGATTCAGGATTCTATCACAATTTTAATGGTGAAATCCGTTTCTTAATATCTCGATTGGTTCTTGAGAAATCAACCTTTGAAGTTAGTCTATAAAAATCAATCGATTAATTTTGACACATTATTAGTGTTGATTTCAACACACGCTATTTGAATAGTGATTAAAATTGAAGCAACTAGATTATGGATGCTGATTCAGAATTCTATGATAATTTTAATGGTGAAATCTGTTTTTTAATATCTCGATTGGTTCTTGAGAAATCAATCTTTGAAGTTAGTCTATAAGAAACAAGCGATTGATTTTGACACGTTATTAGTGTTGATTTCAACAAATGCTATCTGGATAGTGATTAAAATTGAAATAACTAGTTTATGGATTCTGATTCAGAATTCTATGACAATTTTAATGGTGAAATCCGTTTTTTAATATCTCGATTGGTTCTTGAGAAATCAATCTTTGAAGTTAGTCTATAAAAAATAATCGATTGATTTTGACACGTTATTAGTGTTGATTTTATCGAATGCTATCCGGATAGTGATTAAAATCGAAGTAACAAAATTATGGATGCTGATTCACAATTCTATGATAATTTTAATGGTGAAATCTGTTTTTTAATATCTCGATTGGTTCTTGAGAAATCAATCTTTGAAGTTAGTCTATAAGAAACAAGCGATTGATTTTGACACGTTATTAGTGTTGATTTCAACAAATGCTATCTGGATAGTGATTAAAATTGAAATAACTAGTTTATGGATTCTGATTCAGAATTCTATGACAATTTTAATGGTGAAATCCGTTTTTTAATATCTCGATTGGTTCTTGAGAAATCAATCTTTGAAGTTAGTCTATGAGAAACAAGCGATTGATTTTGACACGTTATCAGTGTTGATTTCAACAAATGCTATCAGAGTAGTGATTAAAATCGAAGTAACGAATTTGTGAGTATTGAGTCAGAATCATAAGACAATTTTAATGGTGAAAACCGCTTTTTAATATCTCAATTGGTTCTTGAGGAATCAAGCTGTACAGTTATCATATAAAAGCAACCGATTTGTTTTGACGCGTTGTTCGTGTTGCTTTCAACAAATGATATCTGGGTGCTGATTAATATCGAAGTAACTAAATTATGAGCACTTATTCAGAATTATATGACAATTTTAATAATGAAACCCGTTTGTTAATATCCTGATTGGTTCTTGAGGAATCAGTCTTTGAAGTTAGTCTATAAAAAACAATCGGTTGATTTTAACGCATTGTCAGTGTTGATCTCAACAAATGTTATCTGGATAGTGATTAAACTCGATGTAACCAAATTATGAGTATTGAGTCAGAATTCTATGACAATTTTAATGGTGAAAACCGCATTTCAATATCGCGATTGATTTTTAATGAATCAATCTTTAAAGCTATCATATAAAAACAAACGATTTGTTTTTACGCGTTATTAGTGTTGGTTTCAACAAATGATATCTGGGTGGTGATTAAAATCGAAGTAACTAAATCGTGAGCGTTGATTCAGAATTCTATAGCAATTTTGATGGCGAAACCCGTTTTTTGATATCTCGATTGGTTCTTGAGGAATCAATCGTTGAAGTTAGTCTATAAAAAAATCATTAATTTATTTTGATGCATTGTTAGTATTGTTTTTAATAAATGCTATTTGGGTGGTGATTAAAATCAAGGCAGTGTCAAATCTTCTGGAAGCATTTCAAGCCTTTAAAAGGCAATGTTAAGCCTTCTGAAAGCAGTTCAAGTCTTCTGAAGCATTACAAATCTTCTGGAAAGATTTTAAATCTTCTTTTTCACTTTTTAACACAATTCTAAGATTTTTTTTCGATCATACTATAGTATGAAATTGGCCTGCCTAAGAAAAACTTTGGGAATCCTTGGATTAGACTCTATAAACTTGGTTTTCCTCTAAACTTTAGAAAAAGAGCAATTAGGTATTGTAGATGTATTTTAAGGACGATTTAGGCATAATCCCTATAGATATTGATTGACAAAACATAGATTAAGCTTAAGATTAACTTATTTTTAAAATTCTGTTTGTTAACAATTACACAAAGGCTTGAACTTTACTAATTTTGAGCTATGTTAAGCACAAAACGGTGTTTTTCATTTTTTATTAATTTTATTATCAACTAACTTATTATTTTAGATAGAGAAAGACTCAAGTTTTCAAATGAATAATAATTTTCATTTATTATTAATAATTAATAATGTATTATCGACAATTACGTTAATTTTTTATTTAACTCATATAAAGTGGATACGAAGTAATTTTGTAGTAGCTTAACAGTAATGTAACCTCAAATTTAGTTTTTCATTAATCTTTTCTTACATTTCATATTTATCCGGTTGAAACCATTGAAAATGATTACTATTTCGCAAATTCATTCCGAGTTTTGATGACGAATTGGACGAAAATTCTTCAAATATTTGATTATATTTTTGAAGTTGATCGTTGAAATGTAAAAGGAAAGGTTCCAAAATCTGCAAAACAAAGATAAAGGACATTAAAATTACAAAGTTCATAATTAATGTTATAATAAAAATTTCAATAAATATTTTATAAATTTCAATGGTGATATTTGACATTTCGAAGTTGGTAGTAATAATGGAGAAATTTAAATTACGAATTTCATGTTGAAGAGTTCAACCAATCAGGGAGCGTTATTTGAATTGTTTTAGCTATAAACAAACAAAATTGATAGAGTTTAGTCAAGTTTAGTTGAGAGTTGTCACAGTTAGTGTAATTGTACTAGATCCAATGCTATTTGTTGCTATTTAGTGCTTTAGCAGAGGATAGTGTATCATACAAGGTTCATACATTCATACAATATGAATAGTCCTATTTTATGCCCCATTTATGTTTTACTGAACGATTATGGTCAAAAATTTCAAAAAAAAAATGTTTCCAGGTCATTAAACTCTAAGAAAACAGTAATGAATGATTAATAATGAAGTACGTCTTTCACTGTGTTGAATGAATTAAAATTAGATCTAATACCAGGACCAATTCTAGGACTAAAACTCGAAGTTTTTTCGTATTATCGTGTGTCTTTTGAAATAATGTTTAACATTTCGAATGCCATGCTGCAACCTTCTTCAGAAACTGGTTCAAATGAACTAAAGCTTCTCTCAATTGGAGAAGCAAGAGCAAGTTTGATGGAAATATTGGCATGTCGGATTATTCTGACAGCAGCTTTGATCTCCAGTACCAAATCTCCACAGTAAAGTACGTCGATATAATCATTATAGTATGGGATGATTCAACATCATAAAGACTGATCAACATACCTTCAAATATTTTACCTGCAGGTTACCTCGACGATTTGATGTTAAATCGTTTTTTGCATGTTTTGAAAGAGACATAATTTGTCAAAAAAAGATATATTTATCTTCAAACCGACCATAAATTGCAAAAATATGTAACGGGATTAGGTGTTTCAACAAGGCAACGATTTGAAACAAGTTTGTCCTAAGACATCAATATCATTATCATTTGAGATATTTCGCTGGTTCAAACGAACCATTTGATTCAATTGAGCTAGTTTCTTAAGGAGATTGCAACATAGCATCCTAAACGTCAAACATTTTTTCAAAGGGTGCATGGTAAAATCCGATAGCTTTTAGTTTTAGTTCTAGTATTAGGTCTAATCTTAGTCCTTTAGATGCTTAATTATACGAATCTATTTTTATACCTTGATTATGATAAGTAAAAAAGAACCTTTTATGTACATCTTGTATATTTTTTACATGTATAAATCTGCCCCATACCTGTATGAAAGTACATATCACATATGGGGACTTCTATGACTTAAGGCGAAATCGTTCCTTTGATATCCTATTAAATAGGATAAGACGACTTTATCCTCACTCCGTCGAAGTCGCTTGCGGGCGAGGAGGGAGGATTTTAATTTATTTTTGAACGAAATACAGTTCAATCCCTTAAGGTGCACTGGTAGATCATTGTACGTTTTGGAGTACAATGATTATTGGCGTTTTGGTTAATTCCAACTATTTGCGAATCATGAAATGAGGCGAAATCAAAAACATTAAACCGCGCATAGAAAAGCAATTTGCCTGATTATGTTACTTCTGCAAATGATAGCATCCCTCATCTACTTCCAAAAATTAGACAAAACATATTACTTTTACCAAAAAAAGTTTCTTGGAAGCTAATGTTTAATTATTAATGAATATTTCTCCTTTTTGTGTTTGCGTTAATTAGTTAAAAAAAGACACAAACGTATAATATAAATTTGACGAATTTTATAAATTTTAACAGTTTAATACCTAAAAAATTTTCAACATTTCATTATTGCTTAAAATATCGTTTAACATTTTAATATTAACAATTATAATTTTCATTTTTATATAAATATTAAGTGTAACTTTTATTAAAATTTGTTTTGAAACACGCAGTCCAACAAATGACATTAAAACCAAGTTTTTGTTACTAAGGGTATAAAAGAAAATCCAGATATGCTTTCATAACATTTTTGACTTTTCGTTAAACGTGATAGTATCGCTTGTGAGAGAATAATTTATCAGTATCGACATCATTGAAAATTTTGGTAACAATTTTTTTTTCGTGAAGACAAAAACACAAATTAACAATACGATATATTTTAGATAATCGTAATTATCAATCATGAAGTTTTCACATAGATTTTGCAAGAATTTAACACATAGACTTTGCATTTTGACATATAGGATTTTTTATATGCCATTTACTCCACGAGTAAATTATCTTCATTAATCAGAATGATATCGTAAAAATAGAACCCTCACGATTTGTTTTTAAATCGGTCTAACATTACTATTTAAATAAAAATAATGATGCACTTCAATAATGATTATCTCAAGAAGTTAGAGATATATTTCCAAACAATTTCTTTCATTAAAAACCTCACATTTTTCTTAATATTTAGTGATAATATCAGAATGATATCGTAAAAATAGAACTCTCAAGATTATTTTTTTTAATCGAACAAGCATTACTATTTAAATAAAAATAATGATGCACTTCAACAATGATTATCTCAAAAAGTTAGAGATGTTTTTCTAAACAATATCTTTCACTAAAAACCTCACAATTTTCTTAATATTTAGTGATAATATCAGAATGATATCGTAAAAATAGAACCCTCACGATTTTTTTTTTAATCGTTCTAATATTACTATTTAAATAAAAATAATGATGCACTTCAACAATGATTATCTCAAGAAGTTAGAGATATTTTTCCAAACAATTTCTTTCAATAAAAACCTCAAATTTTTCTTAATATTTAGTGATATCAGAATGATATCGTAAAAATAGAACTTCCACGATTATTTTTTTTTATCGAACAAACATTACTATTTATATAAAAATAATGATGCAGTTCAACAACGATTATCTCAAGAAGTTAAAGATATTTTTCCAAACAATTTCTTTCATTAAAAACCTCACAATTTTCTTAATATTTAGTGATAATATCAGAATGATATCGTAAAAATAGAACCCTCACGATTTCTTTTTAAATCGGTCTAATATTACTATTTAAATAAAAATAATGATGCACTACAACAATGATTATCTCAAGAAGTTAGAGATATTTTTCCAAACAATTTCTTTCAATAAAAACCTGAAATTTTTCTTAATATTTAGTGATATCAGAATGATATCGTAAAAATAGAACTTCCACGATTTTTTTTTTATCGAACAAACATTACTATTTATATAAAAATAATGATGCACTTCAACAACGATTATCTCAAGAAGTTAAAGATATTTTTCCAAACAATTTCTTTCATTAAAAACCTCACAATTTTCTTAATATTTAGTGATAATATCAGAATGATATCGTAAAAATAGAACCCTCACGATTTCTTTTTAAATCGGTCTAATATTACTATTTAAATAAAAATAATGATGCACTACAACAATGATTATCTCAAGAAGTTAGAGATATTTTTCCAAACAATTTCTTTCAATAAAAACCTGAAATTTTTTTTAATATTTAGTGATATCAGAATGATATCGTAAAAATAGAACTTCCACGATTTTTTTTTTATCGAACAAACATTACTATTTATATAAAAATAATGATGCACTTCAACAACGATTATCTCAAGAAGTTAAAGATATTTTTCCAAACAATTTCTTTCATTAAAAACCTCACAATTTTCTTAATATTTAGTGATAATATCAGAATGATATCTTAAAAATAGAACCCTCACGATTTTTTTTTAATTGGCCTAACATTATTACTTAAATAAAAATAATGATGCACTTCAACAACGATTATCTCAAGAAGTTAGAGATATTTTTCAAAACAGTTTTTTTCATTAAAAACCTAAAATTTTTCTTAATATTTAGTGATAATATAAGAATGATATCGTAAGCATAGAACCCTCACGATTTTTTTTAATTGGCCTAACATTATTACTTAAATAAAAATAATGATGCACTTCAATAATGATTATCTCAAGAAGTTAGAGATATATTTCCAAACAATTTCTTTCATTAAAAACCTCACATTTTTCTTAATATTTAGTGATAATATCAGAATGATATCGTAAAAATAGAACTCTCACGATTATTTTTTTTATCAAACATTACTATTTAAATAAAAATAATGATGCACTTCAACAATGATTATCTCAAAAAGTTAGAGATGTTTTTCTAAACAATTTCTTTCATTAAAAACCTCACAATTTTCTTAATATTTAGTGATAATATCAGAATGATATCGTAAAAATACAACCCTCACGATTTTTTTTTAAATCGGTCTAATAGTACTATTTAAATAAAAATAATGATGCACTACAACAATGATTATCTCAAGAAGTTAGAGATATTTTTCAAAATAATTTTTTTTTTAAAAACCTCACATTTTTCTTAATATTTAGTGATAATATCAGAATGATATCGTAAAAATAGAACTCTCACGATTATTTTCTTTTATCAAACAAACATTACTATTTAAATAAAAACAATGATGCACTTCAACAATGATTATCTCAAAAAGTTAGAGGTGTTTTTTTTTAAAAACCTCACATTTTTCTTAATATTTAGTGATAATATCAGAATGATATCGTAAAAATAGAACTCTCACGATTATTTTTTTTTATCAAACAAACATTACTATTTAAATAAAAACAATGATGCACTTCAACAATGATTATCTCAAAAAGTTAGAGGTGTTTTTCTAAACAATTTCTTTCATTAAAAACCTCACAATTTTCTTAATATTTAGTGATAATATCAGAATGATATCGTAAAAATAGAACCCTCACGATTTCTTTTTAAATCGGTCTAATATTACTATTTAAATAAAAATAATGATGCACTACAACAATGATTATCTCAAGAAGTTAGAGATATTTTTCCAAACAATTTATTTCAATAAAAACCTGAAATTTTTCTTAATATTTAGTGATATCAGAATGATATCGTAAAAATAGAACTTCCACGATTTTTTTTTTATCGAACAAACATTACTATTTATATAAAAATAATGATGCACTTCAACAACGATTATCTCAAGAAGTTAAAGATATTTTTCCAAACAATTTCTTTCATTAAAAACCTCACAATTTTCTTAATATTTAGTGATAATATCAGAATGATATCGTAAAAATAGAACCCTCACGATTTCTTTTTAAATCGGTCTAATATTACTATTTAAATAAAAATAATGATGCACTACAACAATGATTATCTCAAGAAGTTAGAGATATTTTTCCAAACAATTTCTTTCAATAAAAACCTGAAATTTTTCTTAATATTTAGTGATATCAGAATGATATCGTAAAAATAGAACTTCCACGATTTTTTTTTTATCGAACAAACATTACTATTTATATAAAAATAATGATGCACTTCAACAACGATTATCTCAAGAAGTTAAAGATATTTTTCCAAACAATTTCTTTCATTAAAAACCTCACAATTTTCTTAATATTTAGTGATAATATCAGAATGATATCTTAAAAATAGAACCCTCACGATTTTTTTCTAATTGGCCTAACATTATTACTTAAATAAAAATAATGATGCACTTCAACAACGATTATCTCAAGAAGTTAGAGATATTTTTCAAAACAGTTTTTTTTCATTAAAAACCTAAAATTTTTCTTAATATTTAGTGATAATATAAGAATGATATCGTAAGCATAGAACCCTCACGATTTTTTTTAATTGGCCTAACATTATTATTTAAATAAAAATAATGATGCACTTCAATAATGATTTTCTCAAGAAGTTAGAGATATATTTCCAAACAATTTCTTTCATTAAAAACCTCACAATTTTCTTAATATTTAGTGATAATATCAGAATGATATCTTAAAAATAGAACCCTCACGATTTTTTTCTAATTGGCCTAACATTATTACTTAAATAAAAATAATGATGCACTTCAACAACGATTATCTCAAGAAGTTAGAGATATTTTTCAAAACAGTTTTTTTCATTAAAAACCTAAAATTTTTCTTAATATTTAGTGATAATATAAGAATGATATCGTAAGCATAGAACCCTCACGATTTTTTTTAATTGGCCTAACATTATTATTTAAATAAAAATAATGATGCACTTCAATAATGATTTTCTCAAGAAGTTAGAGATATATTTCCAAACAATTTCTTTCATTAAAAACCTCACATTTTTCTTAATATTTAGTGATAATATCAGAATGATATCGTAAAAATAGAACTCTCACGATTATTTTTTTTATCAAACATTACTATTTAAATAAAAATAATGATGCACTTCAACAATGATTATCTCAAAAAGTTAGAGATGTTTTTCTAAACAATTTCTTTCATTAAAAACCTCACAATTTTCTTAATATTTAGTGATAATATCAGAATGATATCGTAAAAATAGAACCCTCACGATTTTTTTTTTTTAATCGTTCTAATATTACTATTTAAATAAAAATAATGATGCACTTCAACAATGATTATCTCAAGAAGTTAGAGATATTTTTCCAAACAATTTCTTTCAATAAAAACCTCAAATTTTTCTTAATATTTAGTGATATCAGAATGATATCGTAAAAATAGAACTTCCACGATTATTTTTTTTTTTATCGAACAAACATTACTATTTATATAAAAATAATGATGCAGTTCAACAACGATTATCTCAAGAAGTTAAAGATATTTTTCCAAACAATTTCTTTCATTAAAAACCTCACAATTTTCTTAATATTTAGTGATAATATCAGAATGATATCTTAAAAATAGAACCCTCACGATTTTTTTTAAATCGGACTAACATTATTACTTAAATAAAAATAATGATGCACTTCAACAACGATTATCTCAAGAAGTTAAAGATATTTTTCCAAACAATTTCTTTCATTAAAAACCTCACAATTTTCTTAATATTTAGTGATAATATCAGAATGATATCTTAAAAATAGAACCCTCACGATTTTTTTTAAATCGGACTAACATTATTACTTAAATAAAAATAATGATGCACTTCAACAACGATTATCTCAAGAAGTTAGAGATATTTTTCAAAACAATTTTTTTCATTAAAAACCTCAAATTTTTCTTAATATTTAGTGATAATATAAGAATGATATCGTAAACATAGAACCCTCACGATTTTTTTTAATTGGCCTAACATTATTATTTAAATAAAAATAATGATGTACTTCAACAACGATTATCTCAAGAAGTTAGAGATATTTTTCAAAACAGTTTTTTTCATTGAAAACCTCAAATTTTTCTTAATATTTAGTGATAATATCAGAATGATATCATAAAAATAAAACTCTCACAATTATTTTTTTTAATCGAACAAACTTTACTATTTAAATAAAAATAGTGATGCACTTCAAGAATGATTATCTCAAGAAGTTTGAGATATTTTTCAAAACAATTTTTTTCATTAAAAAGCTCACATTTTTCTTAATATTTAGTGATAATATCAGAACGATATCGTAAACATAGAATCCTCACGATTTTTTTTTTAATCGGACTAACATTATTATTTAAATAAAAATAATGATGCAGTTCAACAACGATTATCTCAAGAAGTTAAAGATATTTTTCCAAACAATTTCTTTCATTAAAAACCTCACAATTTTCTTAATATTTAGTGATAATATCAGAATGATATCTTAAAAATAGAACCCTCACATTTTTCTTAATATTTAGTGATAATATCAGAATGATATCGTAAAAATAGAACTCTCACGATTATTTTTTTTATCAAACATTACTATTTAAATAAAAATAATGATGCACTTCAACAATGATTATCTCAAAAAGTTAGAGATGTTTTTCTAAACAATTTCTTTCATTAAAAACCTCACAATTTTCTTAATATTTAGTGATAATATCAGAATGATATCGTAAAAATAGAACCCTCACGATTTTTTTTTTTTTTTAATCGTTCTAATATTACTATTTAAATAAAAATAATGATGCACTTCAACAATGATTATCTCAAGAAGTTAGAGATATTTTTCCAAACAATTTCTTTCAATAAAAACCTCAAATTTTTCTTAATATTTAGTGATATCAGAATGATATCGTAAAAATAGAACTTCCACGATTATTTTTTTTTTATCGAACAAACATTACTATTTATATAAAAATAATGATGCAGTTCAACAACGATTATCTCAAGAAGTTAAAGATATTTTTCCAAACAATTTCTTTCATTAAAAACCTCACAATTTTCTTAATATTTAGTGATAATATCAGAATGATATCTTAAAAATAGAATCCTCACGATTTTTTTTTTAATCGGACTAACATTATTATTTAAATAAAAATAATGATGCAGTTCAACAACGATTATCTCAAGAAGTTAAAGATATTTTTCCAAACAATTTCTTTCATTAAAAACCTCACAATTTTCTTAATATTTAGTGATAATATCAGAATGATATCTTAAAAATAGAACCCTCACGATTTTTTTTAAATCGGACTAACATTATTACTTAAATAAAAATAATGATGCACTTCAACAACGATTATCTCAAGAAGTTAGAGATATTTTTCAAAACAATTTTTTTCATTAAAAACCTCAAATTTTTCTTAATATTTAGTGATAATATAAGAATGATATCGTAAACATAGAACCCTCACGATTTTTTTTAATTGGCCTAACATTATTATTTAAATAAAAATAATGATGTACTTCAACAACGATTATCTCAAGAAGTTAGAGATATTTTTCAAAACAGTTTTTTTCATTGAAAACCTCAAATTTTTCTTAATATTTAGTGATAATATCAGAATGATATCATAAAAATAAAACTCTCACAATTATTTTTTTTAATCGAACAAACTTTACTATTTAAATAAAAATAGTGATGCACTTCAAGAATGATTATCTCAAGAAGTTTGAGATATTTTTCAAAACAATTTTTTTCATTAAAAAGCTCACATTTTTCTTAATATTTAGTGATAATATCAGAACGATATCGTAAACATAGAATCCTCACGATTTTTTTTTTTAATCGGACTAACATTATTATTTAAATAAAAATAATGATGCAGTTCAACAACGATTATCTCAAGAAGTTAAAGATATTTTTCCAAACAATTTCTTTCATTAAAAACCTCACAATTTTCTTAATATTTAGTGATAATATCAGAATGATATCTTAAAAATAGAACCCTCACATTTTTCTTAATATTTAGTGATAATATCAGAATGATATCGTAAAAATAGAACTCTCACGATTATTTTTTTTATCAAACATTACTATTTAAATAAAAATAATGATGCACTTCAACAATGATTATCTCAAAAAGTTAGAGATGTTTTTCTAAACAATTTCTTTCATTAAAAACCTCACAATTTTCTTAATATTTAGTGATAATATCAGAATGATATCGTAAAAATAGAACCCTCACGATTTTTTTTTTTTTTTAATCGTTCTAATATTACTATTTAAATAAAAATAATGATGCACTTCAACAATGATTATCTCAAGAAGTTAGAGATATTTTTCCAAACAATTTCTTTCAATAAAAACCTCAAATTTTTCTTAATATTTAGTGATATCAGAATGATATCGTAAAAATAGAACTTCCACGATTATTTTTTTTTTATCGAACAAACATTACTATTTATATAAAAATAATGATGCAGTTCAACAACGATTATCTCAAGAAGTTAAAGATATTTTTCCAAACAATTTCTTTCATTAAAAACCTCACAATTTTCTTAATATTTAGTGATAATATCAGAATGATATCTTAAAAATAGAATCCTCACGATTTTTTTTTTAATCGGACTAACATTATTATTTAAATAAAAATAATGATGCAGTTCAACAACGATTATCTCAAGAAGTTAAAGATATTTTTCCAAACAATTTCTTTCATTAAAAACCTCACAATTTTCTTAATATTTAGTGATAATATCAGAATGATATCTTAAAAATAGAACCCTCACGATTTTTTTTAAATCGGACTAACATTATTACTTAAATAAAAATAATGATGCACTTCAACAACGATTATCTCAAGAAGTTAGAGATATTTTTCAAAACAATTTTTTTCATTAAAAACCTCAAATTTTTCTTAATATTTAGTGATAATATAAGAATGATATCGTAAACATAGAACCCTCACGATTTTTTTTAATTGGCCTAACATTATTATTTAAATAAAAATAATGATGTACTTCAACAACGATTATCTCAAGAAGTTAGAGATATTTTTCAAAACAGTTTTTTTCATTGAAAACCTCAAATTTTTCTTAATATTTAGTGATAATATCAGAATGATATCATAAAAATAAAACTCTCACAATTATTTTTTTTAATCGAACAAACTTTACTATTTAAATAAAAATAGTGATGCACTTCAAGAATGATTATCTCAAGAAGTTTGAGATATTTTTCAAAACAATTTTTTTCATTAAAAAGCTCACATTTTTCTTAATATTTAGTGATAATATCAGAACGATATCGTAAACATAGAATCCTCACGATTTTTTTTTTTAATCGGACTAACATTATTATTTAAATAAAAATAATGATGCAGTTCAACAACGATTATCTCAAGAAGTTAAAGATATTTTTCCAAACAATTTCTTTCATTAAAAACCTCACAATTTTCTTAATATTTAGTGATAATATCAGAATGATATCTTAAAAATAGAACCCTCACGATTTGTTTTTAAATCGGTCTAACATTACTATTTAAATAAAAATAATGATGCACTTCAATAATGATTATCTCAAGAAGTTAGAGATATATTTCCAAACAATTTCTTTCATTAAAAACCTCACATTTTTCTTAATATTTAGTGATAATATCAGAATGATATCGTAAAAATAGAACTCTCACGATTATTTTTTTTAATCGAACAAGCATTACTATTTAAATAAAAATAATGATGCACTTCAACAATGATTATCTCAAAAAGTTAGAGATGTTTTTCTAAACAATTTCTTTCATTAAAAACCTCACAATTTTCTTAATATTTAGTGATAATATCAGAATGATATCGTAAAAATAGAACCCTCACGATTTTTTTTTTTTAATCGTTCTAATATTACTATTTAAATAAAAATAATGATGCACTTCAACAATGATTATCTCAAGAAGTTAGAGATATTTTTCCAAACAATTTCTTTCAATAAAAACCTCAAATTTTTCTTAATATTTAGTGATATCAGAATGATATCGTAAAAATAGAACTTCCACGATTATTTTTTTTTTATCGAACAAACATTACTATTTATATAAAAATAATGATGCACTTCAACAACGATTATCTCAAGAAGTTAAAGATATTTTTCCAAACAATTTCTTTCATTAAAAACCTCACATTTTTCTTAATATTTAGTGATAATATCAGAATGATATCGTAAAAATAGAACTCTCACGATTATTTTTTTTAATCGAACAAGCATTACTATTTAAATAAAAATAATGATGCACTTCAACAATGATTATCTCAAAAAGTTAGAGATGTTTTTCTAAACAATTTCTTTCATTAAAAACCTCACAATTTTCTTAATATTTAGTGATAATATCAGAATGATATCGTAAAAATAGAACCCTCACGATTTTTTTTTTTTAATCGTTCTAATATTACTATTTAAATAAAAATAATGATGCACTTCAACAATGATTATCTCAAGAAGTTAGAGATATTTTTCCAAACAATTTCTTTCAATAAAAACCTCAAATTTTTCTTAATATTTAGTGATATCAGAATGATATCGTAAAAATAGAACTTCCACGATTATTTTTTTTTTTATCGAACAAACATTACTATTTATATAAAAATAATGATGCAGTTCAACAACGATTATCTCAAGAAGTTAAAGATATTTTTCCAAACAATTTCTTTCATTAAAAACCTCACAATTTTCTTAATATTTAGTGATAATATCAGAATGATATCTTAAAAATAGAACCCTCACGATTTTTTTTAAATCGGACTAACATTATTACTTAAATAAAAATAATGATGCACTTCAACAACGATTATCTCAAGAAGTTAGAGATATTTTTCAAAACAATTTTTTTCATTAAAAACCTCAAATTTTTCTTAATATTTAGTGATAATATAAGAATGATATCGTAAACATAGAACCCTCACGATTTTTTTTAATTGGCCTAACATTATTATTTAAATAAAAATAATGATGTACTTCAACAACGATTATCTCAAGAAGTTAGAGATATTTTTCAAAACAGTTTTTTTCATTGAAAACCTCAAATTTTTCTTAATATTTAGTGATAATATCAGAATGATATCATAAAAATAAAACTCTCACAATTATTTTTTTTAATCGAACAAACTTTACTATTTAAATAAAAATAGTGATGCACTTCAAGAATGATTATCTCAAGAAGTTTGAGATATTTTTCAAAACAATTTTTTTCATTAAAAAGCTCACATTTTTCTTAATATTTAGTGATAATATCAGAACGATATCGTAAACATAGAATCCTCACGATTTTTTTTTTAATCGGACTAACATTATTATTTAAATAAAAATAATGATGCAGTTCAACAACGATTATCTCAAGAAGTTAAAGATATTTTTCCAAACAATTTCTTTCATTAAAAACCTCACAATTTTCTTAATATTTAGTGATAATATCAGAATGATATCTTAAAAATAGAACCCTCACGATTTTTTTTAAATCGGACTAACATTATTACTTAAATAAAAATAATGATGCACTTCAATAATGATTATCTCAAGAAGTTAGAGATATATTTCCAAACAATTTCTTTCATTAAAAACCTCACATTTTTCTTAATATTTAGTGATAATATCAGAATGATATCGTAAAAATAGAACTCTCACGATTATTTTTTTTATCAAACATTACTATTTAAATAAAAATAATGATGCACTTCAACAATGATTATCTCAAAAAGTTAGAGATGTTTTTTTAAACAATTTCTTTCATTAAAAACCTCACAATTTTCTTAATATTTAGTGATAATATCAGAATGATATCGTAAAAATAGAACCCTCACGATTTTTTTTTTTTTTTAATCGTTCTAATATTACTATTTAAATAAAAATAATGATGCACTTCAACAATGATTATCTCAAGAAGTTAGAGATATTTTTCCAAACAATTTCTTTCAATAAAAACCTCAAATTTTTCTTAATATTTAGTGATATCAGAATGATATCGTAAAAATAGAACTTCCACGATTATTTTTTTTTTATCGAACAAACATTACTATTTATATAAAAATAATGATGCAGTTCAACAACGATTATCTCAAGAAGTTAAAGATATTTTTCCAAACAATTTCTTTCATTAAAAACCTCACAATTTTCTTAATATTTAGTGATAATATCAGAATGATATCTTAAAAATAGAACCCTCACGATTTTTTTTAAATCGGACTAACATTATTACTTAAATAAAAATAATGATGCACTTCAACAACGATTATCTCAAGAAGTTAGAGATATTTTTCAAAACAATTTTTTTCATTAAAAACCTCAAATTTTTCTTAATATTTAGTGATAATATAAGAATGATATCGTAAACATAGAACCCTCACGATTTTTTTTAATTGGCCTAACATTATTATTTAAATAAAAATAATGATGTACTTCAACAACGATTATCTCAAGAAGTTAGAGATATTTTTCAAAACAGTTTTTTTCATTGAAAACCTCAAATTTTTCTTAATATTTAGTGATAATATCAGAATGATATCATAAAAATAAAACTCTCACAATTATTTTTTTTAATCGAACAAACTTTACTATTTAAATAAAAATAGTGATGCACTTCAAGAATGATTATCTCAAGAAGTTTGAGATATTTTTCAAAACAATTTTTTTCATTAAAAAGCTCACATTTTTCTTAATATTTAGTGATAATATCAGAACGATATCGTAAACATAGAATCCTCACGATTTTTTTTTTAATCGGACTAACATTATTATTTAAATAAAAATAATGATGCAGTTCAACAACGATTATCTCAAGAAGTTAAAGATATTTTTCCAAACAATTTCTTTCATTAAAAACCTCACAATTTTCTTAATATTTAGTGATAATATCAGAATGATATCTTAAAAATAGAACCCTCACGATTTTTTTTAAATCGGACTAACATTATTACTTAAATAAAAATAATGATGCACTTCAACAACGATTATCTCAAGAAGTTAGAGATATTTTTCAAAACAATTTTTTTCATTAAAAACCTCAAATTTTTCTTAATATTTAGTGATAATATAAGAATGATATCGTAAACATAGAACCCTCACGATTTTTTTTAATTGGCCTAACATTATTATTTAAATAAAAATAATGATGTACTTCAACAACGATTATCTCAAGAAGTTAGAGATATTTTTCAAAACAGTTTTTTTCATTGAAAACCTCAAATTTTTCTTAATATTTAGTGATAATATCAGAATGATATCATAAAAATAAAACTCTCACAATTATTTTTTTTAATCGAACAAACTTTACTATTTAAATAAAAATAGTGATGCACTTCAAGAATGATTATCTCAAGAAGTTTGAGATATTTTTCAAAACAATTTTTTTCATTAAAAAGTTCACATTTTTCTTAATATTTAGTGATAATATCAGAACGATATCGTAAACATAGAATCCTCACGATTTTTTTTTTAATCGGACTAACATTATTATTTAAATAAAAATAATGATGCACTTCAACAACGATTATCTCAAGAAGTTAGAGATATTTTTCAAAACTTTTTTTTTTGTTAAAAAGCTCACATTTTTCTTAATATTTAGTGATAACATCAGAATAATATCGTAAAAAATAGACCTCTCACGATATTTTGAATACTTTATCAAACAAATTAAATTTAAGAATCCAGTCGTTAAGCTTATTATTTATAATACATATATATTTTCTCAAATTAATTTATCTATATTTTTTTAAGCATGAACTACGTACTCAACTTCTGCAAAATCACCGGAAAGAGTCGAATCTTCAAACGACACTTTTATCTACCACTTCTAAAACCTCAAACGCCCAAAGATGCGTTACGAACGTTCAAGATAACCGGAAAGTGGCTTCTTGGCTCAAAAGTCCAACATTACATGCCCGTTTTATTTAACCACCGCAGAAAGCGATCGAAATCATCGAAAGATTACGGCAGAATCACGCACAAACTTATGAAAGGTTATAAATATCTTACACCTGTACTCGATCCAAATTTAGAAAGCCATCAATTACTTCTAAATATATTAAAGAATAAATCGGGCGCTGGAAAGTTCGTTTACACCATCGAAGACAAAAAGCACAATTTAGTTTTTTCGGCCGAATTAGAATTAGCCATTCGAGATGGTGATATAATAGACGTTTTAGTTTCACATAGTAGTAATAAGATTTTGTTGAAACTCAAAGATTTTAAGAAAGTTCCCTTAGATCTTGAAAATTTTAATTTAGACGAGCCTATGTTTAATGGGGAAGGGCAAACTTCGAGTGAGGAAGAGAAATTTCATCATTATGGGAAATTTACGATGAGTTTAGCGAGGATTTTTGAAGAGAAAGAGAGGGAGTTGGAAGAATGGGAGTTGGAGTTGATGAATATCATTGAGAGGCGTAAAAAGCAACATGGGGAGGGGACGATTGAGTGGGACGATATGGTTAAGGAGGAAATTAAGAATTTGAATTGGAAGAAATTCGAGAAGGAGGCGAAACAAGTTATTGACACGATTTTCGAGCAAGTTGAGGAGGAACATATTGGGATGGAGGTGGAGGACTTTGAGATTACCAAGAATGTTTGTGATAAAATTGTTGAGAATGACGCGTTGGGTTTGTTACCGACGATGAATGAGATTAATGAGATTGTTAAGAATTTGGGGAAGGCGAAATCTTGCGTTATTGGGGATGTTAAGAAAATTTCTGGGGTTAAGATCGTTTTGGATAATGGGAGGGAGATTTTTGTGCCTGGGCAAATGGTTAAAACGGATGAGGGGGATGTTTTTGTGCCGGGGCAAACGATCGAAAATGAATTTGGGTTTGAGTACGCTCCGGGGATTACGATTAATTTGGATGGAAAACCTTCGTTGATTACTGGGTTGATTATGGCTGAAGAGAATACGCAGAAACCGATGTTTCTTCCTTCAGAATCGACTATTACTGCTGATGGGCAGTTGACTTTTACGACGAATCCTGAGGAACGGCCTAAACCGGTTCCGAAAGTTGATAAAGTGGAGAAGGTGCCAAAGAAGAAGAAGAAAAAGAAGAAGAAATGTAAAAATGAAGATGATTTGGGGAATGAGAATTGTTTGTTAAATGATAGGGAGATAATAATTATTGAGGAAAATCTTGGGGTGGTTGAGGAACCTAAAATTGAGGGGATTTTGAATGAAATTAAGTTAGATGATGTAGCAATTGATTTGATTGAGGAGACTCCGAGTTATTTGGAAGAAACGTCTTTCGTTGATTCAAAGATGGGTTCGATGGATAATTTAGCTGAGGATGAGTATATCCCAAAAGATAAAGAACCTCTCGATATAAAACCGATCGATGATGGGATGGACGATGTAATCGCCTCAGTCGAAGAAAAAAAATCAGATTTACAAAAAAAATTAGAAGAACTTCGCAAAATAACCCTTCCAGCTGGCGATGACTTCGTAACTTACGTGACATTAGACGACGCCAACGAAATTGCGCTAAAAATAACCGACGACGAAACTAAAAGTTACAAAATAGCCGATATCTTAATAACATTATTGCGCAGGGCCTCAACTTTCCGAGAAAGAAGCAAAATAAACATGCAAAACATAAACAACCCGATCATGTTGGATAGCACCGTTTTTATAACTGAAGCCGATGAAAAATTCTTCGTGGCAAACCCCAACGTTAAAATCGCCTTAAAAAGCGCAGCTGTCGCAGCAAATGATATCTTCAAAAAGCGCCCCAAAGATCAAGCGTTGGCTTTATCGATGATGGGGGAGATAATAATCGATTTATTGAAAGATAAAAATAAAGTTTTAGACGAAATGTGCTTGTTGATGAACACCCCGATCGATCGAAACGAAATTAGCACGAGCATTTTTAAAGAGTTAACTCAAGATATACGTGAGAATAAAGTAGATTTGCTTAAGAGTTTCATCGATTTATGTGATAAACACGAACATGTTGGGATGCTCGATAAAATTTTGGATGTATTACCAGAAGATAACATCACAACAACCGCAATCAAAAAATTGGGAAAAATCGACCCAGAACTCCTTTATTTCGTGGCTGATAACGTCGAAGAACGAATCAACATGGTTAAAACCGAATTAGCCGCGATGAATTTGCTCGAGGATTCAATTATTGAAGCAGTTAAAGACTTTTCGAACGAAAAATTGCAAGAATTCGCAATCTTATCAAACAAAAATAATCTAGTCGATTTCGTCTCGGAAGGAATCGGGATTGCAAAAGCTTTGGGGTTACAAGAAGTCTCAGAAAGTTTGGGCCAAACCCTCATCACCTCAGACTTAAACATCATGTCTTTAGACAAATCATCCCTCGATTTACTAAAACGATTAATCATAATAAGAAAACTCGCCGAACGAGATTACTCCTGCAAAACAGCTTTAGAAAGAATCCGAAAAAACCCGGATTGCGGCCAAACCGATCCAAGAATCCGACAATTAGTGCGTGAAAGCGCCTCTTTAATGCTACAACCAAATCCGATTAAAACCTCGCGGGAGATCCCATTAAGATTGTTTCGAAATGAAAATTTTTTGGCGATCGAGGATTATTTAATAAGAAGAAATAAAGGGGAACATCCGATTTTAATAAGTAGAAATGGAGTCCAAGCCGTTGTCCCGAAAGAAGCTGCGAGAGGGGTTTTGGCAGGACGAGTACCATATCTTTTAATCGACGAAAGCGGTGTGACCAATTTTAAACCAATGCATATGTTTAATGCGTTAAAAATGAGTAGAAATCGCGAAAAGCGGTACGAAAATTACGCGAGTGTTGGGGGGCACGAAAAATTGTTGGATCCCGAATCGAAGAAGCGACAAGAAAAATTGTACAGCCCGCCGAAAAGATCTTCAGCTGAAGTAAGAAATCGCGTGCGTAGAATGTCCCTTAATAATCGTATGGTTGCATAGTTTAAATTAATATTTTCGTGTATGAACGTTGAAAAAAAATTTTTTTTGGTGATTTATGTGGATGTTTTTGTTTTGTTTATTTACTTTGCCTAAAAACGATTTCGGTTTCAATCTAATCGATTTAAAACGTTTAAGTTAACGGTGAATGGTTGGTGTTTTAAAAATAAACTAGTTGTAGACGGTGATAAATTTATGGAGTCTCACACCTACGCTTTGGCACTTCTGTAATATGGTGAGTCACGGTTTAATGCCCGTCTGGTATTTTCTATAATGTGGCGAAAAAATGCTTTTATGGGTTTGATAGCTTTTCGGCGAAATTCTTTGCTTAAATTTGTTGCTTCTTAAAATTCCATTTTTACATTTTATCACTTACGTATTTTAAGCATTAATGCGAGCCATAATTTATCTATCCTATAAGACAGTATTCTTCAACTTATTTTGAGCGAATTGGAAGAGTTTGAGGATTCCACTCAAACCCTTAAAATTTGCGAGATTTCACGACGAATTTGGGACATACCCTTTACAACATCACATTAAAATCTACATATGTAGATGTCATTAGTCCATTTTGGATCAATTTAATGAATGAACATTCAAAAATCTCCAAACACGCTATAGAAGAATTGATGCTTTTCTTAACAACCTATCTCTGTAAGAAATCTTATGTCGCTACAAAGACGAAGATATTGATAAATTGTGCAACAATAATTAAGCACAACAAAGTTATTAATATACTCACTTTCATATGAAATAAACCAAACACCAAAATTCAATCTATAATTTTGATACTTCGATGAAATAATAGTTATCTCCAACTTTCAATTTTTCATCTTAGCAATTAATGAATTTTTGTTGCTCGGATATGATCTTTATGGTCTAAAGAAAATATTGAGAAGTTGTCCTGTTGGGTGACTTGCTTTTGCTTCCTAATACTGCTACATGACATTTATTTCTATCCATTTTGATTCTGGATTTATAACTAAAATGGTCGATTTTGACCTTATGAATATTTGCTGCCACATACATAAGGAACTGTCATTGTCAGATATTATCTGGTAATGTTCTATGTAGTTTGGTATCATTATGACCAATTTTTGCTAATAAAATTTATTTCTATCTATTTTGGTTCTCTAAGCATAGGTTGTATCTATGCTTATAATCAAAATTGTCGATGTTAACATTTTGGTATTTCCTGCTATATACGAAAGGAACTGTCATCATTAGATTTTATATGGTAATGGTTTATATGTTTTGAGATAATTATGAATAATTTTTATTAATAATAGTCATTTCTAACTGGTTTGGTTCTCGAGTTACAACCTATGCTTGTAACCAAAATTGTCCAATAATATATTGGTATTTGCTGTTACATACATAAAGAACTGTCATTGGTAGACTCTATCTGGTAATGGTTTATGTATTTTCCGATAATTATGCACAATTTTTATTAATGGATTTTATTTCAATTTAGTTTGGTTCCCATGCTACAATCTATGATTATAACCAAAATGTCGATTTTAATATTTTGGTATTTCCTGCTTCATACATAAGGAACTGTCATCATTAGATTTTATATGGTAATGGTTTACATATTTCGGGATAATTATAAACAATTTTTGCTAACAACATTTATCTATATCTATTTGGGTTCTTAACTTAAAACCTATGCTTGTAACCAAAATGTCGATTTAACATTTTGATATTTCCTACTACATACATAAAAAACTGTCATCGTTAGACTTTATCTGTTAATGGTTTATGTATTTTACGATAATTATGAACAATTTTTCTTAATGACATTTATTTCTATCTATTTTGGTTCTAGAGTTACAACCTATGCTTATGACCAGAATTGTCGATTTTAACATTTTGGTATTTCCTGATTCATATATAAAGAACTATCATCATTAGACTTCATCTGCTGATGGTTTATGTATTGTGGGATAATTATGAACAATTCTTATTAATAACAATCATTTCTAACTGGTTTGGCTTCCGAGTTATAACCTATGCTTGTAACCAAAATTGTCCTAAACTTTCACATTTTGGTATTTCCTGCTACGCACATAAAGAACTGTGGTCATTTGACTTTATCTAGTAATGGTTTATGTATTTTGTTATAATTATGAACAATTTTTATTAATGACTTTTATTTCAATCTATTTTGATTCTCATGTTACAATCTATACTTATAACCAAAATGTCGATTTTAACATTTTGGTATTTCCTGCTTCATACATAAAGAACTATCATTATTAGACTTTATATGGTAATGGTTTATATATTTTGGGATAATTATAAACAATTTTTGTTAATAGCATTTATCTATATCTATTTGGGTTTTCGAGTTACAACCTATGCTTCTAACCAAATTGTCGATTTTAACATTTTGGTATTTCCTACTACATACATAAAGAACTATCATCGTTAGACTTTATCTGTTAATGGTTTATGTATTTTACGATAATTATGAACAATTTTTCTTAATGACATTTATTTCTATCTATTTTGGTTCTAGAGTTACAACCTATGCTTATAACCAGAATTGTCGATTTTAACATATTGGTATTTCCTGATTCATATATAAAGAACTATCATCATTAGACTTCATCTGCTGATGGTTTATGTATTGTGGGATAATGATTAACAATTCTTATTAATATTAATCATTTCTAACTAGTTTGGTTCTCGAGTTACAACCTATGCTTGTAACCAAAATTATCCACTTTAACATTTTGGTATTTCCTGCTAAAATAATGTACTGTAGTCATTAGACTTTATCTAGTAATGATTTAAATATTTTGGGGTAATTATGAACAATTTTTGTTAATGATTTTTATTACAATCTATTTTGGTTCTCATGTTACAATCTATGATTATAACCAAAATGTCGATTTTAACATTTTCGTATTTCCTGCTTCATACCTAAAGAACTGTCATCATTAGACTTTATCTCGTAATGGTCTATATATTTTGGGATAATTATGAACAATTTTTATTAATAACAATCATTTGTAACTGTATTGATTCTCGAGTACAACCAATGATTGCAACCAATATTGTCCATTTTAACATATTGCTATTTCCTGCTACGTACGTAAAGAACTGTAATCATTAGACTTTATCTGGTAATGGTTTATGTATTTTGGGATAATTATGAACAAGTTTTTTTAGTGACGTTTATTTCAATCTATTTTGATTCTCATGTTACAATCTATGCTTGTAACCAAAATGTTGATTTTAACACTTTAGTATTCTTCATACATAAAGAACTGTCATCATTAAACTTTATCTAATAATGGATTATGTGTTTTGAGCTAATTATGAATAACTTTTGCTAATAAAATATACTTCTATCTATTTTGGTTCTTGAGATACAACCTATGGTTATAACAAAAATTTTCAGTGTTCACATTTTGGTATTTCCTGATTCATATATAAAGAAGTATCATCATTAGACTTTATCTGCTGATGGTTTATGTATTGTGGGATAATTATGAATAATTTTTGTTCATGACATTTATTTCTATCTATTTTGGTTCTCCTGTTACTACCTATATTTATAATTAAAATTGCCCATTTTCACATTTTGATACTTCCTGTTTCATACATAAAAAACTGCCATCTTTAGACTTTATCTGATAATGAATTATATGTTATGGGCTCATTATGAATAATTTTTGTCAATGATATTTATTTCTACTTATTTTGGTTCTGAAGTTACAACCTATGCTTCTAACCAAAATTATTGATTTTATCATTTTGGTACTATCTGCTACATACATAAAGAACTGTCGTCACTAGACTTTATCTGCTAATGGTTTATATCTTTTGGGAGAATTATGAATAATTTTTATCAATGGCATTTATTTCTATCTGCTTTGGTTCTCGAGATACACCCTATGCTTGTAACCAAAATTGTCTATTTTCACATATTGATACTTCCTGCTATATACATAAGGAATGGTCATCGTTAGATTTTATGATTTTATAATAGTTCATGTATTTTGGGATAATTATGAACAACTTTGTTCCTGACATTTATTTCTATCTATTTTGGTTTTCGTATTACAACCTATACTTATAACCAGAATTGTCAATGTTAACATCTTGGTATTTCCTGCCTCATATATAAAGAACTATCATTATTAGACTTTATCTAATAATGGTTTATGTATTTTGGGATAATTATAAACAATTTTTGTTCATGACATTTATTTCTATCTATTTTGGTTCTCGTATTACAACCTATGCTTATAACCAGAATTGTCGATTTCGATGGTTTATGTAGTTTGGGATAATTATAAACAATTTTTGTTAATGACATTTATTTCTATCTGTTTTGGTTCTCGAGTTACAACCTATGCTTATAATCAAAATGTCGATTTTAACATTTTGGTATTTCCTGCTTCATACAATGGTTTATATATTTTGGCATAATTATAAACAATTTTTGTTAATAACTTTTATCTGTATCTATTTAGGTTCTCGAGTTACAACCTATGCTAATTTATTAGATATTTGATGTATTTGATGTTTTGATAATTTGATCTTGATGTGATCAGATATTTGTTGCCGAAGCGAAATTTTATCAACGAAAAGTTATATTTTGCTTAAAAGAGAAGCCCTTGCCTGGTATACCGCTGTCTGAAAGACAGTTGAATCCAGACTAGGCATGGGTATTAGTGATTGATATTGCTTCTGAAAAACTTAATACTGCTTCTAGAAGATTTGAAATGCTTCAAGAAGACTTGATATTGCTTTTGGAAGACTTTATACTACTTCTAAAAAAGTTGACGTCGCCTCTGGAAGACCACTTGCGATGCTCCAGACCACCTGATACTGTTTTTACAAGACTTAAAATACGTCCAGAAAATTTGATATTACCTCTGAATGACTGAATGTTTCCAGAAGGCTTGATACTACTTCCAAAAGCGTTGATACTGCTTCTAGAAGACTTAAAATGCTTCCAAATAACTTAAAATCCTTCTAGAACACTTGATACTGCTTCCAGAAAACTTGAAATGCTTCCAGAAGACTTAAAATACTTTTAGAAGACTTGATATTGCTTCCATAAAATTACGCATTGTTTCCAGAAGACTTGATACTGCTTCCATGAGACTTATAATGCTCCCAGAAGGTTCGATACTGTCTCTGGAAGACTTGACATGCTTCTAGAAGACTTGATACTACTTCTAGAAGATGTGATACTGCTTCCAAAAGACTTGAAGTACTTTCACAAGACGTGATTCTGCTTCTAGAAGACTTGAATTGCTTCTAAAAGATTTGATACTGCTCCCAGAGGACTTGATACAGCTTCTAGAAGACGTGAATTGCTTCCAGAGGGCTTGATATTGCTTCTAGAAGATTGATACTGCTTCCAGAAGACTTGAAATGCTTCCAGAATACTTAAAATGCTTCCAGAAGACTTGATCCTACTTCCAGAAAGCATGCATTGCTGAAATTCTTCTAGAAGACTTAATATTTCTTCTAGAAGACTTGATATTGCTTCCAAAAGACTTGATACTGCTTCCAAAAGACTTGAAATACTTGCAGAAAATTTGAAATCCTTCTGCATGATTTAAAATGCTTCTAGAAAATTGGAAACTGCTTCCAGAAGATTTGAAATGTTTCCAAAAGACCTAAAATGTTACCAAATAACTTAAAATGCTTCTAGAGGACTTGATATTGCTTTTAGAAGACTTGATACTGCTTGCAGAAGACTCCCAGAAGGTTTAATACTGTCTCTGGATAACTTGAAATGCTTCTAGAAGACTGGATATTACTTCTGGAAGAGTTGATACTGCTTCTAAATGACTTGATATTATTTCCAAAAGACTTGCAATATTTTCAGAAGACTTGATACTTTTTTAAACGACTTTAAATGCCTCCAAAAGACTTGATGCTGCTTTCAAATGACTTGATATTACTTTCAGAAGAGTTGATATTGCTTTTAAAAAATTTGATATTTCAGTACACTTGAAATGCTTCTAAAAGAGTATCCATACAAAGTTGTTATTGGTTTATATAGACAAATTTTTTAAATTTTAATGTGTTATTGAGCTTTTTGTTTTTGTATGGAGCTTCACAGTTTCGTCCTAACTTCTACTGTAAACTTTTTTTTGAGAGCACATATTTCTGTGCAAATAAAACGCTTTTGTGGACGATGTAGCGAATGAAAACTTTAATCGACAACTGTTGGATAGAAGAACAACGAAGACCATCATCAAGCCCAATATCGTATAAAAATCAGCAAAGGTTAGATTGATCCACGGTGAAGTGGATATTCACATTCTTATTGATAATACATTAACAAACATTCGGGATTGGTCGCAGACATCGAAGACGAAGTAATAATTGTGCATGAATTCTGCAGACTTTGAATTCAATTTAAAATCGTGGCGTATTAAAAATAGATAATGACGAAATAGTGCTGCAAAAGAAAGGATATGAAACTTTTCGCATGATCTTACCCACAGATACCTCCTCACCAAAACGAAGTGAAGTCATTCTGAATGGCACGTTTAGTGAAGGTTGCATCATGATGTCCAAACCTATCAATATCGAAAGAAACTCTATAATTTGGTATCGAGACATCGGTTGGAAAAAAGACACATCAATAAAACAAACAACAATTTCAGTCAATTGGCATTCCACAAACATTTACTTTAATATCAGTTACTTATCCAAATTTATAACCATAAAGTGTTCTTGATTTAATTCATATTGCTTTGACACAGATTCATTCTGCTTTGTTTAACCAAAGATTAAAGAGTAAACAAGACAGGATGCTGCGTGTCGGCACCTTTAATGTAAGACTGTAATTTTTCATTATCTTCGACTCTATAGACTTTTAAATTGAAATGCACAATGAATAGATTAAAATATCAGCTGTTACATTAAATCTGCCTTTTGTGCGATGAAGATCCGAAAATTTTAAAGTTTGAGGAGTCGTTTGGATTGGCCAATGACGCCATGTGATGTTAGTACGTTCATATAAGTTTGTCATCAATCAGATGTTTAAACGTTTCCAAAGTTATGATAAAATTTTGATGGGATGGCAGATTTCGAGAGAATTGGCCTCATGCCAAAAGTTTCCTAATATGGGTTTTCAAGCATATCTCAACTCTCGAACTGCAAAACATTGTTGGCAAGGTGTAACTACGTAAGCGAAACAGTAATTAAGGCATTAATCGATCATATTTATTAATTGGTATTATATCTTAATCTCATTTTAAGAAGAAAGCGTTTTGATGATTAAGTTATCTTAATACATATGTGTTTATTTTGAGTTATTGTCTTAGATACAATAAATATTAACACTCTATACTAAATTTGATTCAACATCTCAATCAGTGTACTCAATAAAGCAAAGAAACGAATCGTGGTTTATACTGAAAATAACACTCAATTACGAACCATTACCCGCTCAATTACCAACGAAGAAATCAGTAAACGTTCGTCAAACACGAAACGGTACCACAAAGATGATACCTTTTATGACAAAGAACCGTCTCATCGTAAGACTTTACCGAACCTAATTGCTCCGAAACCAATTTTCCTTCTTGTTTCCCTTCGCAACACGAACGAACAGAAAGAACGAGCATTAGCGGAGAAGAAGGGAAGTAGAAAATAGGGCCCGGGTACTTACGGTTGGTTTACCAAAGAAAAGCTCAAAGAGACCCGAACCGGTAAGTAATAATACACCCGATACTGTTATTACCAAGACCGACGAGACCCAACAGAATCCGCGATTCTCGACCACTTTTCCTCTTCAACGTTGCTTGTTTCTTTTAGAGAAGACGGACATGTGATGATTATCGTCGACTCAGGCGTCCGTTAGGTTTGTCTTCTAGATGCTGGAATGTAAGTAAAGAGATGAGCAAAAAAGAGACCAGCTTTAATGAGATGTAATCTTTTTTTTAAACAAATTCTATATTTATACCTCAATGTCAACTTAGGTTAGGTGACAAATTCGGTTCTGAACATTGTCCAAAAACAATAATATACACATCGACATTGTGCACGGTGAAATCCCAAGGTGAAATTCTCCTTCGAATATCAATCGGCACGCGTAGCTTGGTTGCAAAACTTTGTCATCGTTGTCAAATTAGGCAACGAAAAAGAAACATCATCATTTAATGTATTCTTTTCGATTCGAGACGTTTGGATAATCGCACCCTTAGTTCCCCATCTCTCTTCAGTTTAAGTTTGAAGGTACGTTCTTTTTTTGTCTTATTCCGGCACGTTCTTCGTTCGTTTTACTCGTTACGTTCTCGGTGGGTTTAAATCGCCATCGTACCATGAGTTTATTAATACGACACACAAACCACGTCTTCTTACACGTGTTACCTCTTCTCTCATCTTAAACCAGTCTTTGTTGTTTTTCTTTTTTAGTTTTGCTTTTTTTCGGTTTTCTTGTGGGCTATTTTTACGATTCACCTCGACTTAATGAGGCTAACTGATCCCAGATGGTGTTAATTTTAAATATGTAAACCAGGAAAAGAATACAGAATACATACGTGATATTTATTGAACACGTGTTATAAAAATTTGCAAAAAATGTATATCTTATAAACGAGTTTAAAAAAAATGGTAGTCGCTATTCACGGAGTGAATAATAGCTGATTATATGCGAATATAATACTAAACTTTAAATTGAAATAATTTAATTAATTGTTTCAATTTAGTTACGTAGTAACCTTAATATTTTCGAGGTTGGCGATAAAAAGATTTAAATTTAACACATAAATGTCAAAGGATTATTTTCGGTTATTTCCATTCTACCTCCTTAACATAATCCTACAGCTTCTATCAAACCAAACCTCATCGGTTGAAGTCCAGAATTTCTTATAAAGACTCTTTTTCATGCGATTAGGTCTTTCTCAAGGCTCACCTTTGTCTTGGATCCTATGTAATTTAACAACGCTCCCTACATCCTCCAATAAGCTGGTGCCAAAAACGTCAAAAGCATACGAATAAGAATATGGTTTTCAAACTTAGAGAATGCAGTTAAATTCATTCAAAACTCTCCAACAAAAATGCTTTGAGCATTAACATTCCACCATCAGCATTTCAAGTCTTTTGGAATAAGGTCAGAGACTTCTAAAAGTATTTCAGGTCTTCTAGAAGAAATATTAAGTGCTTAGGCAGTATTTTAAGTCTGCAGTATTTAAAGCTGATTAAGTTTTGTAGGAGCAGAATTCTAATTAATATTCTGGAAGCATTTCAAGTCTTGTAGAAGCATTTTAAGTCTTCTGGAAGCATTTTAAGTCTTTTGAAAGCAGTATCAAGTCTTCTAGAAGCAGCACCAAATTTTCTAGAAGTATTTTAAATCTTGCAGAAGCATTTCAAGTTTTCTGGAAGCATTTGAAATTTTTTGGAAACTGTATTAATTGTTCTGGAAGCATTTCAAGTCTTCTGGAAGCAGTATCAAGTCTTTTGGAAAGATTTCAAGTCTTCTAGAAGCATTTCAGGTCTTCTAGAAACAGTATCAAGTTTTCTGGAAGTAATATCAAGTCTTCTGGAAGCAGTATCAAGTCTTCTGGAAACATTACAAGTCTTCCAGGAATAATGTTAAGCTTCTGAAAGCAATATCAAGTATTCCAAAATCAATATCAAGTATTCTTGAAGCAGTATGAAGTTTTCTGGAAGCATTTCAAGTCTTCTAGAAACAGTATCAATTCTTCTTGAAGTAATATCAAGTCTTCTGGAAGCATTTCAAGTCTTCTGGAAGCAGTATCATGTCTTCTGGAAACATTACAAGTCTTCAAGGAATAATGTGAAGCCTTCTGGAAGCAATATCAAGTATACCAAAATCAATATCAAATCTTCTTGAAGCATTTAAAAACTTCTAGAAGTAGTGCAAAGTCTTCTGGAAGTAATATCAAGCCTTCTGGAAGCATTTCAAGTCTTCTGGAAGCAGTATTAAGTCTTTTGGAAACATTTTAAGTCTTTTGGAAACAGTATCAAGCCTTCTGGAAGCATTTCAAGTCTTCTGGAAGCAGTATCAAGTCTTTTGGAAAGATTTCAAGTCTTCTAGAAGCATTTCAGGTCTTCTAGAAACAGTATCAAGTTTTCTGGAAGTAATATCAAGTCTTTTGGAAGCAGTATCAAGTCTTCTGGAAACATTACAAGTCTTCCAGGAATAATGTTAAGCTTCTGGAAGCAATATCAAGTATTCCAAAATCAATATCAAGTATTCTTGAAGCAGTATGAAGTTCTCTGGAAGCATTTCAAGTCTTCTAGAAACAGTATCAATTCTTCTTGAAGTAATATCAAGTCTTCTGGAAGCATTTCAAGTCTTCTGGAAGCAGTATCAAGTCTTCTGGAAACATTACAAGTCTTCTAGGAATAATGTGAAGCCTTCTGGAAGCAATATCAAGTATTCCAAAATCAATATCAAATCTTCTTGAAGCATTTAAAAACTTCTAGAAGTAGTACAAAGTCTTCTGGAAGTAATATCAAGCCTTCTGGAAGCATTTCAAGTCTTCTGGAAGCAGTATCAAGTCTTTTGGAAACATTTTAAGTCTTTTGGAAACAGTATCAAGTCTTCTGGAAGCATTTCAAGTCTTCTGGAAGCAGTATCAAGTCTTTTGGAAAGATTTCAAGTCTTCTAGAAGCATTTCAGGTCTTCTAGAAACAGTATCAAGTTTTCTGGAAGTAATATCAAGTCTTTTGGAAGCAGTATCAAGTCTTCTGGAAACATTACAAGTCTTCCAGGAATAATGTTAAGCTTCTGGAAGCAATATCAAGTATTCCAAAATCAATATCAAGTATTCTTGAAGCAGTATGAAGTTCTCTGGAAGCATTTCAAGTCTTCTAGAAACAGTATCAATTCTTCTTGAAGTAATATCAAGTCTTCTGGAAGCATTTCAAGTCTTCTGGAAGCAGTATCAAGTCTTCTGGAAACATTACAAGTCTTCTAGAAATAATGTGAAGCCTTCTGGAAGCAATATCAAGTATTCCAAAATCAATATCAAATCTTCTTGAAGCATTTAAAAACTTCTAGAAGTAGTACAAAGTCTTCTGGAAGTAATATCAAGCCTTCTGGAAGCATTTCAAGTCTTCTGAAAGCAGTATCAAGTCTTTTGGAAACATTTTAAGTCTTTTGGAAACAGTATCAAGTCTTCTGGAAGCATTTCAAGTCTTCTGGAAGCAGTATCAAGTCTTTTGGAAAGATTTCAAGTCTTCTAGAAGCATTTCAGGTCTTCTAGAAACAGTATCAAGTTTTCTGGAAGTAATATCAAGTCTTTTGGAAGCAGTATCAAGTCTTCTGGAAGCATTACAAGTCTTCCAGGAATAATGTGAAGCCTTCTGGAAGCAATATCAAGTATTCCAAAATCAATATCAAATCTTCTTGAAGCATTTAAAAACTTCTAGAAGTAGTACAAAGTCTTCTGGAAGTAATATCAAGCCTTCTGGAAGCATTTCAAGTCTTCTGGAAGCAGTATCAAGTCTTTTGGAAATATTTTAAGTCTTTTGGAAACAGTATCAAGTCTTCTGGAAGCATTTCAAGTCTTCTGGAAGCAGTATCAAGTCTTTTGGAAGTAATATCAAGTCTTCTGGAAGCATTTCAGGTCTTCTGGAAGCAGTATCAAGTCTTTTGGAAGTAATGTCAAGTCTTCTGGAAGCATTTCAAGTCTTCTGGAAGCAGTATCAAGTCTTTTGGAAGTAATATCAAGTCTTCTGGAAGCATTTCAAGTCTTTTGGAAGCAGTATCAAGTCTTCTGGAAACATTACAAGTCTTCCAGGAATAATGTGAAGCCTTCTGGAAGCAATATCAAGTATTCCAAAATCAATATCAAATCTTCTTGAAGCATTTAAAAATATCAAGTCTTCTGCAACAAAAAGAAAAGCAGCATTTCAAGACTTCTGAATGCGAAATCAAGGCTTCTACAAAGCATTCTAACTCTTCTAAAGGCAGTATTAAGTCTTATGAATTCATTTTAAGTCTTCTAGAGACAATATTAAGTCTTTTGGAAGCATTCTAAGTCTTCCAGACTCAATACCAAGTCTTCTGACAACATCTGAAGTCTTCTGGAATAAGTTGAAGTCTTCTGGCATCATTTCCAATCTTCTGGAAACGATATCAAGACTTCTAATGCACATAATTAGATATACTTCTGTTAAAATAGTATTTAAGCAGGAATTAGTGTCAATTTATAATTTCTTAGTTAAAATAAAAAAATATTTTAAGATTTGATGACATTTCAAAACAAAAATAAAATTTTACTATTTAAGTCTTCTAAAAGCAGTATTCAATTTTCCAGAGGTATTATCGGGTCTTCTGAAGGTAGTTCAAGTCTTGTGGAAGCATTTTATGTTTTCTGGAAATAATAAAAAATCTTCTGGAAACTGTATCAAGTCGTCAAGAAGCATTTCAGTTCTTCTGGAAGCATTTCAAATCTTGTGGAAGTAGATCAAGTCTTGTAGAAGCAGTATCAACTCTGTAATCTATTAACTCTTCCAGGGGCAGTATTAAGTCTTCTAGAATAAGTGGGAAGTCTTCTGAAAGTATTTTCAGTCTTTTAAAGGCGATATTCAGTCTTCTGGCAGCATTTCAAGTCTTCTGGAACAAGTACAAAATTTTCTATAACCAATTCAAGTCTTCCAGAGGCAATATTAAGACTTCTGGCGGCATTTCAAATCCTCTGAATGAGATATCAAGGCTTCTAGAAGCAGTGTCAAATCAGCTGGTAGCATTTTAAATCTTTCAGAGGCTACATTAAATCTTTTAAATTCATTTTAAGTCTTCTAGAGGCTATATTAGTGTGTTCTGGAAGCATTTCAAGTTTTCTGAAACATGTATGAAGTCTTCCAAAGATAATATCTGATCTTCTGGCAGTATATCAAGTCTTTTGGAAGGAACATGAAGTCTTCTAGACGCAGTATCAAATCTGCTAGAAGCATTTTAAGTCTTCCAGAGGTAATATTATGTCTTCTAGAAGCATTTCAAGTCTTGTAGAATGAGTTTGAAGTCTTTTCAAGTTATTTCAAGTCTTTCAGACTCAATATCAAGCCTTCTGGCAGCATTTCAAGACTTCCGAATATGAAATCAAGGCTTATGAATTCATTTTAAGTCTTCTCGAGACAATATTAAGACTTCTGGAAGCATTCTAAGTCTTCCAGACTCAATACCAAGTCTTCTAACAACATCTTAAGTCTACTGGAATAAGTTGAAGTCTTCTGGCATCATTTTAAATCTTCTGGAAATGATATCAAGACTTCTAATACACATAATTACGTAATATACTTCCTTTAAAATAGTATTTAAGCAGGAATTAGCGTCAGTTTATAATTTCTTAATTAAAATAAAAAAAATATTTTGGATTTGGTGACATTTCAAAACGTAAGAATTAAATTTTGCTATTTAAAATCAATTTTATTAATAGATATATCAAATTTGGTTTTCTCATTTCAAATATTTACGTAAAATCGTAATTAATTAATTAAAAGCATGAAAAAAAGTCGCTTAATTGTTTAAATTTTATTACGTAGTAATTTTATTTTTTCGAAGTTGGCAGTAAAAAATATTCAACGTCAACACGTAAACGTCAAAATTATTTAGCCGTTATAAATGTGATTTTTACTTAAAATAATCAAGAACAAACCGATTTTACTAAAAGAAATAAGTAAATGTAAGTTAAATCCACTTATTTAACAACATTTTTTAGTTCTAAATATAGTCGTATTAATATTATGAACCAAAAACAATTTTGAGGTTATGTTTACATCATAAAGTTTTTCTTTCGTACCAAAATCTTTAATATACGTAATTACATAAAGTATACTTGTTTTAAAGTAGTATTTAAGCAGGAGTTAGCGTCAATTTATAATTTTTTGATTAAAATAAAAAAAATATTTTTTAGATTTTATGACATCTCAAAACGTAAGAATACAATTTTTCTATTTAAAAACAAATTTTCATAATAGATATATCAAATTTGGTTTTATCATTTCAAATATTTACGTAAAATCGTAATTAATTTAATAAAAAAAATTAAATAATTCGATTAATTACTAAAATTTTATTACGTAGTAATTTTAATTTTTCGAGGTTGGCAGTAAAGATTCAACGTCAACTCGTAAACGTCAAAGATTATTTAAGTGTTATTAATATGATTTTTACTTAAAATGATCAAGAACAAACCGATTTTATCAAAAGAAATAAGTAAAAGTAAGTTAAATGCATTTAATTAACAACATTTTTTAGTTCAAAATATAATAATATTAATGTTATGAAGTAAAAGCAACTTTGAGGTTATGTTTCGTACCAAATTATTTAATTTTTTAAAAATATCTTTATAATTATCAATTTTATTACTCGTAAACAAAATTTAGTATTATATTCGTATATAATAAGCTATTATTGACTCAAGGTAATACCCCTCATTATATACTTATATAATAATTATATTATTGAGTTCTTGAAAGGATATTTTTTTTTAATTTGTTTAATTTAACATTTATAGCACAATGAATTCGTTACATAGACCCGTATATATGCATGGTAAAGCGATGGCACAATGCCCCATACCGATGCGCCCTGCAAAACCACCCCAAAGACCGAATTCACCACCCCCACCTTCACCGATAACCCCTGGTCCGAGCACTTCTTTTATCCCCGCCGAAGAAGAAGCCGAAGAAATCGAAGAGCACATACCATATTTAATCTGCCGATCCGATTGCAAAATGGTCGTACCCCATGAAGCAACAAGAGACGTTTTAATGGGAAGAGTCTCTTATTACCTCCTAGATGAAAATGGGGTCCAAAAATATATCCCCAAACACATGTTTTGCGCGCTAAAACTCAACAAAAAGCAACGCGATAAATACGGGGAATACCCGGTGGTTGGAGCCCATCAAAGATTTTTACCCAAAAAAGAAGTTAAAAAACGCAACTATAAAAGGCATTATATTTCGCAAGAAGTCGGCGCGAGAGGAGTTTATGGCGTAAGTTTTTTTTTATTTATGTCGATTCGTCTAGAATGTGGTCAATTTTATTTCTGGAATGAAAAAGGAATGGCGTGTTGTGTCCGAATTAAACTCGCATAACATTAGCAAGTCAACGTCCGCGGGAACACTAAAGATTATCTATCTAAACGAAAATTCGTGTCGTGTTTCGAGGTCAAATCGAAAATAAAAACAATTTTTTTCTTCTTACTCCGAATTCGGAGTGTTATTTCGTATGGTCATTTCTAAATTGCTAAACGGGTCATAAAACGGAACCGTTAATTTATACGAGCGCGAATATGCTACATGAAAATTCCGAAGTGAGCGATACTTTGAACTAATAGGCACCGATCGAATCGTACAATGGAACAATTAAAACCGTTAATGTATGCAGTTTCAGACCGTATGGGTGGTCTGAACGACGGTATAATCCGATTTCAATAGAAAGTATTGGCAGTACAACATAATGTTTGGTGGTTACACGTTAGTTTTGCTACCGGAGAAACTGTACTCGGCTATAAATTAGAATACCTAGTCTATAGGAAAGTACATAATTTCTAAATCAATGTGTTTGTAATTTCAATCAAACAAGCACCTTTAATGAATTTAAATGAGTTGTCAAATTTATTTATGTATTCATTCATTCGAAGCTGTTAATAAGCGTTTAAAATGTAAAATGTTAAATACCAGAATTTTATTTTAAAAAATTATAGGATGGAGGTTTATAAAAAGTAAAAATTCCCCATTCTTTAACATTTAAATTACAATTTTGAAATGTAGGTAAAATAATGCTTTATTAACTAAGAAACGAGTTGAAGAAACATTGCTATTTCCAAGTTCTAAGATTTTCTTCCTAGGTATTAATAAATTTTTGCCCTTGTAATGCCCCCAATTCGACATTTTCGAAATTTTGCCCATATTAATAGAAGGATTAAACTAGAAGGAAACTGGCATGTTAAAAAATCATCATACACATAATACACTTCGTAATGTACACAAAAAGTATCATGTCCTTTGAATTGGCACATCATCATGTAGATATTTTCAAGGTGATCTCCATTACCGACGTCGCCTTCATTCTATTATATAACGAAGGAAATCAGTATACTTTTACATAAACCATGGCGGGCCTCGTGGAAGGATGTACTCTATGTGTGTGTGTGCACATCGTATGCCCCTTTCCAGTGGACAACACATCTGAAATCCCTTCCCATTTTATTATGGCATGTAGTATTGCTGACATACACACATGGTTGTCTACACTTAGCAGCAGAAGTCTGCGTACAAAAAACTTCTAACACTTTAACTGAAAAAATAAGGGTCATGATCTAATGTGATAAACTTCAATTTTTTTTATTTTGTGTATTAACTACATATAATTCTATTAATAAAATATGCATCAATAAAACAGAAATATTAGTTAGAAAAAAATTAAAATTAAAAATTCTCCAAATAATGCGTATGCAAAAATCTGCGTACAAATAAAGACGCCTTCTCCAAAATATACTTATTTACTTAAATACGTAGTTGGCGATCAATTATATTAGCAGAGGCTTAGAAGCTAAAAGTTAGAATGGACACGAAAGGAAAGGAAATTGAATTGGGAGAGAGAAAAATTTATGTAAAGTTATGGAAGGAAGGAAAATCTTTTCGAAAAATAGGAGAAACTGTCGGCAGGTCACACTCTTCCATTCAAAAAGTAATTAATAATTATAAAGACACTGAAGATTACCTCTCACGTCCGCGATCTGACCGAGAGAAGCGACCCCTTTTAACAAACCGAGAGAAGCGAAAAATTGTACAGCAGGTTAGAAAAGAACCTAGGCTGACGGCAAAAAAAAATAGTAGAAAATGTACAAGAATCCATTTGTGTCTGAGGTCAATCGTCAGAAGCGGATCGCCTTTGCAAAAAAAACTTTTAGACAAGCCCATTGAATTCTGGGAGAAAGTTCTCTTTACAGATGAACTTGTATGGAGAATAGGTTTTCTCCATACAAGTTTTAACGTTTCCTTCGACGTTATGTTGTGTCTCCGAATCCTGCGTTCCAGTAAATCCCAGAGGTGTTCGATGGGATTCAAGTCCGGCGATTGTGGAGGTGTTTTAAGTTGCTTTGGGATATTGTATAGTAGCCAAAGCTTAGTGTTGTGGGCGCAATGTTTGGGGTCATTATCTTGTTGAAAAAAGTATTCGGGCCCCAAGCCCAAGTTTTCGATGCTAGGCTTCAAATTTTCTTTTAAAATGTCTATATACATTTTATGGTCCATTGTCGATGTTATGAAAACCAACCTTCCCACCCCTTTGGTGCACATACACCCCCAAACCATAACTCCACCACCTCCGTGTTTTACAGTCGCTTTCAAATTTTCGGGATTAAGGGCAGAATTAGGTTTTCTCCATACAAGTTGTTTACCCTTAATGCCGAAAATGCAAAATTTGCTCTCATCTGTAAAGAGAACTTTCTCTCAGAATTCAATGGGCTTGTCTAAGAATTTTTTTGCAAAGGCGCTCCGCATCTGACGATTGACCTCTGACACAAATGGCTTTTTTCGTGCAACGCGACTGTGATCGTTAGCTTTTTTTAACGTCCTTCTCACCGTATCTTTGCTGATAGTTTTATGAAATTCTTCTTGTACATTTTCTACTATTTTTTTTGCCGTCAGCCTAGGTTCTTTTCTAACCAGCTGTACAATTTTTCGCTTCTCTCGGTTTGTTAAAAGTGGTCGCTTCTCTCGGTCAGATCGCGGACGTGAGAGGTAATCTTCAGTGTCTTTATAATTATTAATTACTCTTTGAATGGAAGAGTGTGACCTGCCGATAGTTTCTCCTATTTTTCGAAAAGATTTTCCCTCTTTCCATAACTTTACAATAATTTTTCTCTCTCCCAATTCAATTTCCTTTCCTTTCCTGTCCATTCTAACTTTTAGCTTCTAAGCCTCTGCTAATATAATTGACACCGATTACCTTTTATTTAAATCGGAAAGCGTACATCTCCAACTACGTATTTAAGTAAATAAGTATATTTTGGAGAAGGCGTCTTTATTTGTACGCAGATTTTTGCATACGCATTATTTGGAGAATTTTTAATTTTAATTTTTTTTGTAACTAATATTTCTGTTTTATTGATGCATATTTTGTTAATAGAATTCAATGTAGTTAATACACAAAATAAAAAAAAAAATTGAAGTTTATCACATTAGATCATGACCCTTATTTTTTCAGTTAAAGTGTTAGAAGTTTTTTGTACACAGACTTCTGCTGCTAAGTGTATGTAAAGACCGGATTTATAGAAAATATGCTTATACTCAAAATTAACGGCATTACAAATATATTTAAATATCTCTACGAATCAGTTAAAAATAAGTGAAATAAGACCAGGTTAGTTATGCCTTTTTTGCCTTTTTTGAATTTTCATGCCTATTATTTTTTTATGCCTATTTAAAGCCTTTTCCAACTTTTTGGCGTCTTTTCCCCAAAAATTGGTTGAATTATGAAAAAATATTTCGCTGCGCCTCTGTACATTTCCTCGTTGTGTCGTCTGACGTATGATCCGCGTTTTTCATCGATCCGAATTTCAGCTTTGGAATTTCCCGTTGTGCCGTGAGGTCTTACACGGGATTCCCCGTATGTGGTTTGATTTGCGTCGAGTCTTCAATTCATTTAGTTGTATTAAAGTTACTCGAGTGACAGTGTGAAGTTCTTGCGTAGTACAATGCCGAAACAAAAGCCAACCGTAGAAAAATGGATTAAAGATTACAAAGAATTGAAATATGAACGCAATCGTTTATTTTGCCAAGCCTGTTCAAAAATCGTAAGTATTGATGGAGTTAATCGAGTAAAAACAATTAATTATATTAATTATATTTTTAAATAATGATTAAATTATGTATAATACCAAAGGTTTTTAAATATTTAAAACCGAAATTTAAATCTTTTTACGGTAAAAATTGGAAATTATAAAAAATATCATGTCCCAAAATTCACTAGAAATAAAATTCACTATTGATTCAATGTAGTACTTCGATCACTAAAATTAATAGAACAATATATTGATTGTTTAATAATTATGGAAGATATTATAAAATACTGACGTTATTAAATTACTGTTAACAGATTAATTGTGACAAGAAATACTACATAATTCAGCGTGTCAAAACATCATTGCATCAGGAAAAATTAAAACTGACTAAAAATCAATCCAAAAAACAACAAACTATAGGTACAGCTATACAATCTGTGGCATCAACATCCGGCTACACTCAATAATCAAAATTCAATTTTGATCTTTGCAAAGCTTTGATAAAAGCAAACATACCAATCCATAAAGTGGCAAATAAATATTTCAAAACTTTTTTACAAACGTATTGTACAATGCATATTCCCGATGAAAGCCATCTCCGCAAAAATTATATTACTTCAGTCTACAAAGAAGTTATTCAAGAAATAAAAAATATTATTGGACATAATTATATTTGGATAAGTGTAGACGAAACAACTGATGTATGTGGACGATACGTGGCAAATTTAATACTTGGATTATTAAGGGATGAAAATTCATCAAAAAGTTTTCTAATTAGTACCAAAGAATTAAGTAAAACAAATAATAATACGGTTGTTAGTTTAGTTTAGTTTAAGTAATTGAGATATCTTAAGATACTGCGATTTCATTCTTTTTGATAAATTAAAATCAATATGAAATTCAAAAACTCGCTGAAAAGGCAATTTTTGACTTTAGGACTTGATTTTTGCGTTAGATTAAAGCCCATTTCTTCATTTTTAAGAAAATGTATAGATATTATGATAACTAACTCATTGAGATATTTCAAGAGATTGGGAGCTCAACCTTTTTGACTCATGCTAAAATTAAGAAAAGAAGGGGTGATATTCAAAAAAAAGCTGAGGAGCTAATTTTGAAGATTATGGCATGATTTTTACGTTATCTTGAAGCTTAAGTCTTCATCTTTAAGAAAATCTATAGATATCGTGGTTTATAATATCAAAGTTATTGAAATATCTTAAGATACTGCGATTTCAATCTTTATGATAAATTAAAATCAATATGAAATTCAAAAACTCGTTGAAAAGGTAATTTTTGGCTTTAGGACTTGAATTTGCGTTAGATTAAAGCCCATTTCTTCATTTTTAAGAAAATGTATAGATGTTATGATAACTAACTTATTGAGATATTTCAAGAGATTGGGAACTCAACCTTTTTAACTCATGCTAAAATTAAGAAAAGAAGGGGCGATATTCAAAAAAAAGCTGAGGAGTTAATTTTGAAGATTATGGCATGATTTTATGTTATCTTGAAGCTTAAGTCTTCATCTTTAAGAAAATCTATAGATATCGTGGTTTATAATATCAAAGTTATTGAGATATCTTAAGATACTGCGATTTCAATCTTTATGATAAATTAAAATCATTATGAAATTCAAAAACTCGCTGAAAAGGTAATTTTTGGCTTTAGGACTTGATTTTTGCGTTAGATTAAAGCACATTTCTTCATTTTTAAGAAAATGTATAGATATTATGATAACTAACTTATTGAGATATTTCAAGAGATTGGGAACTCAACCTTTTTGACTCATGCTAAAATTAAGAGAAGAAGGGGTGATATTCAAAAAAAAGCTGAGGAGCTAATTTTGAAGATTATGGCATGATTTTTACGTTATCTTGAAGCTTAAGTCTTCATCTTTAAGAAAATCTATAGATATCGTGGTTTATAATATCAAAGTTATTGAGATATCTTAAGATACTGCGATTTCAATCTTTTTGATAAATTAAAATCAATATAAAATTCAAAAACTCGCTGAAAAGGTAATTTTTGGCTTTAGGACTTGATTTTTGCGTTAGATTAAAGCCCATTTCTTCATTTTTAAGAAAATGTATAGATATTATGATAACTAACATATTGAGATATTTCAAGAGATTGGGAACTCAACCTTTTTGGCTCATGCTAAAATTAAAAGAAAGAAGGGGTGATATTCAAGAAAAAGTTGAGGAGCTAATTTTGAAGATTATGGCATGATTTTTACGTTATCTTGAAGCTTAAGTCTTCATCTTTAAGAAAAGCTATAGATATCGTGGTTTATAATATCAAAGTTATTGAGATATCTTAAGATACTGCGATTTCAATCTTTTTGATAAATTAAAATCAATATGAAATTCAAAAACTCGCTGAAAAGGCAATTCTTGGCTTTAGGACTTGATTTTTGCGTTAGATTAAAGCCCATTTCTTCATTTTTAAGAAAATGTATCGATATTATGATAACTAACTTATTGAGATATTTCAAAAGATTGGGAACTCAACCTTTTTGGCTCATGCTAAAATTAAAAGAAAGAAGGGGTGATATTCAAGAAAAAGTTGAGGAGCTAATTTTGAAGATTATGGCATGATTTTTACGTTATCTTGAAGCTTAAGTCTTCATCTTTAAGAAAATCTATAGATATCGTGGTTTATAATATCAAAGTTATTGAGATATCTTAAGATACTGCGATTTCAATCTTTTTGATAAATTAAAATCAATATGAAATTCAAAAACTCGCTGAAAAGGCAATTCTTGGCTTTAGGACTTGATTTTTGCGTTAGATTAAAGCCCATTTCTTCATTTTTAAGAAAATGTATCGATATTATGATAACTAACTTATTGAGATATTTCAAAAGATTGGGAACTCAACCTTTTTGGCTCATGCTAAAATTTAAAAAAAGAAGGGGTGATATTCAAGAAAAAGCTGAGAAGCTAATTTTGAAGATTACGGCATGATTTTTACGTTATCTTGAAGCTTAAGTCTTCATCTTTAAGAAAATCTATAGATATCGTGGTTTATAATATCAAAGTTATTGAGATATCTTAAGATACTGCGATTTCAATCTTTTTGGTAAATTAAAATCAATATGAAATTCAAAAACTCGCTGAAAAGGTAATTTTTGACTTTAGGACTTGATTTTTGCGTTAGATTAAAGCCCATTTCTTCTTTTTTTATTATTTTTATTTACTTTCTTCATAATTATTATTAACTTATTGAGATATTTCATGAGATTGGGAACTCAACCTTTTTGGCTCATGCTAAAATTAAAAAAAAGGTGTGATATTCAAAAAAAAATTGAGGAACTAATTTTGAAGATTATGGCATGATTTTTAATGTTTTTTACAGAATGGAAATTTTTCAATAAGAAAAAGTTATGAGGATTTTTGAAACCGTAACAGATATCGATATGCGGTTTGCACCATTCAGTTTTCTTATAAAAATCAAGCCTTAGTTAGACACATATCCTTCATCCTATACTATAAATCTTCATTTGTATTATCAAAGATGATAATCTTTAACGTTATTTTCCATTATATCGTTTTCACTCATATTTTGAAACGTCATTTGTCTTTTTCTCACCTTCAAATCTTTTCTTTTTTAGTTTGTCTTCACTTTCGTCTTAATGCTTATCTTTTCCGCGTCTTTTCATCTTAGCTTTGTAGAGTTTTGGAATTTTTAAGTTCTTATTTTTGATTAATTTTATAATAAATTCGTAGCAAGTCTCAATTAAATTTGGAATGTTTTTATGCACATAATAAGGTGTGATGAAATCATTTTTGAAATTTTTATATTATACATAATCATTTATGATATACTTAAAATATTTTTTGACTTATAATTAGGCTGAGAAAATTGCAAATTGAGATCGATTTTTATCTGCATCATTCTTTTTAATTCTCAATCTTCACTTCTTCTATGTTAACGGTTTTTAATTATAAGAAAGGTATAATTTTAAAACTGCTTGATTATTTTTAAAGGTGTCAAGTTGTAGTATCAAAAGTGCCTTTTCGCCAATGAAATAATAGTCATCCATTACCGTTATCATAATATGCATATACCTTCTGACACACTCTATTCTCATACAATATAAATAACTTCTTGTTTAGAGCTGTCACAATTGCGGCAAAAACGTTACTTATATCAATTTATCTTCTTCAAATTTCCCCCATAAACCATCTGTTCGGAAACCCAAAAAGGTTCCTCTTCGCCGTCTACAACATCATCGTTCAAAAGTCCTTTCTCTTGGTTGCACCCATGATACCTACGGTGTACAAACCAAACCCATGGTCGATGTTGTTGGAGGCAACGGCAGGTGTCTACCACTACCGCCATGACAGGTGAGCACGCGGTCAGTTCTGGTCGAACCGCGAAGGCCTCCTGACGTATTCCGTCTTCTTCCGGTGTTCTTGCGTGAGGTTCTCTTTTTCTGTACCTTTCTTTTCCTTTAGTGCGTTTGGAATCGGTCTGTGGAACCTTCAAGTTGTACAACGAACAGGATTAATAACGTGCACGTCCAGTTCAATCCGATCCTCAAGAGTAAGTTCATTCAACATTTCTTCCTTTTTGCTCTTTACAAAGACAAAGAGAAAGATTTACGAAAGGTATTGCGCCGCACTCTAATAAATGAATTCGCGGTACGACGATTTGTGTTACTTCCGGTGCGCTTAATTATCATTTGCCACGGTTCGTAGTTTTAACTTATATACAAGTTAAGACTTTTTCTATTTCTTTAAACATTTTCTTATTCTCCTTTAGTACAAAACAAAAATTTGTAATTTGACTTTTTTGCTAATTAAATTTTTATGTAATTTAAATTTAACATTAAAATTGATTACGCGAAATCCCAAAACTTTCTAAGACGCAATAAGAAAATAATGATCCCACAAGAAACATGAATCTTCGTTAGCTTTTCAATTCTTCTTGGGCAGATCGTCGAAAATACATTAGCAAAACAGCAATGTTACGATCCATTCTCAGATGTAATCGCTCACAACTTCATACCCAGATCAAATTTGCATACAACTTGCCCGTGTTGGTTTATTACCATTCGCTCTCTCAACAATGGAATTGCAATTCCTATACGATTCGCGTCGTTACATTAGATTTTCTCAGTGGGAGACTTAACAAGAAAGATGTAACAACGACTTTCAATTTAAATTCTTAAAAACAAAAAAAAAGATCCATTTAATGTGAACTTAAGAGTCGAAAGAGAATTGTTCTTGTTCGAGGCGTTTTAGAAAGTGTGTGTTTCAAAAAGATTTATCTTCGCGTTGTTGGTTTGTCCCTAAAAGTTTCCTATTAAGCTTGGTAGTAGCAAGAGCGGCATGCAAAAGTTTCTCCCCATAAACTACGTTCTGGTCGTAAAACGGCTTGGTGAACAATAAAGCGACAACATTATCAACGATTTCCATCTGCACGATGAGTTTGCAAATGCGTAATGAAGTTGAATGCGTTTTAAAATGAAATTTATCAATTTGTGGCAGGTGCTTTATGGCTTTGAGCTTAAATTCCAATGTGGTGAGTGGTTATTGTTTTCAATAAAATGTTATTAACAACATAGAAACTGTAACATTGATAAATGGCCGAGTTGTAACGTAATTTATCGCTTATTGTTCCAAGTATAATCTGAACCTTTTAATGACCACTTCATTTTGTTCTAGGACGTTAATGGAAAGTAGGTTTTCTTAATTAAACTCTCTTTATCAGTCATAACAGTAACTAAGAAAAGATTTCCGACTCATTTAATAAAATAAAACTAAATATTTTTGTTTATCAATCCGGATACAATAAAGATTGAGTTGAATGCATCTAAAGCAATTTATTCTTCGTATTTGATAAACTTCTTCATAATCCCTGGAAAGCCTCTTTAAAGCCTCTTTCACAACATTGATAAAGATCGTGATCTTTCTCTTCTGAATCTAGGTAAAGATGTGTGCTATTTTAATTCTAAAGACTACAAAGTCTTTGGGGAAAATATTGAAGATGAAAAGATTCTAAGAATATTTGTTTAATAAATAAAACAGAAGTATGTTAAAATATTTTAAGTTAATGAGATATATATACAATAATCAATAAATATCATAGAAGTTGTTTGTTCGCCTTAAAATATTTTTGTGTTAAATTGAAGCTTAATTCTTCATCTAATTCTATAGATATTGTGGTCTATTATATGAAATAGATAATTAAAGATCTTGCATAATAAGACGATGTATCATTTATTAATTTTTCCACTAGTTTCGAAGTATAAACTTCATCTTCAGGAAAAATTGGTCAAAGTATAGAACAAATTAATTAACATATCAATTACTAAACTATTGTGTAGAAATTATTAATAACAATATTAAAGAACTTTGAAATAAAAATTTTTATCATACAGAATTTACAAGAATAACCTTTAGTGTTAGAAAACACGGTTAAAAGAATCTTCTTTTTCTTAAAGATGAAGTTTATACATCGAAACTAGTAGAAAAACTAATAAATGATACATCGCCTTAATATGAAAGATCTTTTAATATCTATTCAATTACACGATGTCAAAAAAACAAACCATCAACCTATATTATATGAAAGATATCGAGATATTTTAAGATAATGCGAATTCAATCTTTTTGATGAATTAAAATCAAAATGGAATTAAAAAACTCGCTGAAAAGCTGATTTTTGGCTTAAAGATTTGATTTTTGCGTTAGATTCAAGCTCATTTCTTCATTTTTGAGAAAATTTAGATGCTATGATCTATTGTAACCAACTTATTGAGATATTTCAAGAAATTGTGTTCCCAATTTCTTCAATCTCTTCTTCTCATTCCCAACCTTTTTGACATAAACTAAAATTAAAAAGGAATGGGTGATATTCAAAAAAAAAAAAGCTGAAGAGGAAATTATGAAGATTACCACATGATTTTTACGTTAATTTGAAGCTTAATTCTTCATCTTCAAGAAAATCCATAGATATCGTGGTATATAATGTCAAAGTTGTTGAGATATTTTGAGATACTGCGTATTCAAACTTTTTGATAAATTAAAATCAAAACTAAATTCAAAAAATCGGTGAAAAGCTAATGTTTGACTTTAAGACTTGATTTTTGCGTTAGATTAAAACTCATTTCTTCATTTTTAAGAAAATGTATTGATATCATGATCTATTATAACTGGATCGTTGAAATATTTCAAGAAATTGAGAACTCAACCTTTTTGACATAAACTAAAATTAAAAAAACAATGGGTGATATTCAAAAATAAGCTGAAGAGCAAATTATGAAGATTACCACAGGATTTTTACGTTATTTTGAAGCTTAATTCTTCATCTTTAAGAAAATCCATAGATATCGTGGTATATAATGTTAAAGTTGTTCAGATATTTTGAGATACTGCGCATTCAAACTTTTTGATAAATTAAAATCAAAACTAAATTCAAAAAATCATTGAAAAGCTAATTTTTGACTTTAAGATTTGATTTTTGTGTTAGATTAAAACTCATTTCTTCATTTTTAAGAAAATGTATTGATATCATGATCTATTATAACTGGATCGTTGAAATATTTCAAGAAATTGAGAACTCAACCTTTTTGACATAAACTAAAATTAAGAAAAGAATGGATGATATTCAAAAAAAAGCTGAAGAGCAAATTATAAAGATTACCACATGATTTTTACGTTATTTTGAAGCTTAATTCTTCATCTTTAAGAAAATTCATAGATATCGTGGTATATAATGTTAAAGTTGTTCAGATATTTTGAGATACTGCGTATTCAAACTTTTTGATAAATTAAAATCAAAACTAAATTCAAAAAATCATTGAAAAGCTAATTTTTGACTTTAAGATTTGATTTTTGTGTTAGATTAAAACTCATTTCTTCATTTTTAAGAAAATGTATTGATATCATGATCTATTATAACTGGATCGTTGAAATATTTCAAGAAATTGAGAACTCAACCTTTTTGACATAAACTAAAATTAAAAAAACAATGGGTGATATTCAAAAAAAAGCTGAAGAGCAAATTATAAAGATTACCACATGATTTTTACGTTATTTTGAAGCTTAATTCTTCATCTTTAAGAAAATTCATAGATATCGTGGTATATAATGTTAAAGTTGTTCAGATATTTTGAGATACTGCGTATTCAAACTTTTTGATAAATTAAAATCAAAACGAAATTCAAAAAATCATTGAAAAGCTAATTTTTGACTTTAAGACTTGATTTTTGTGTTAGATTAAAGCTCATTTCTTCATTTTTAAGAAAATGTATTGATATCATGATCTATTATAACAAGATCGTTGAAATATTTCAAGAAATTGACAACTCAACCTTTTTGACATAAACTAAAATTAAAAAAAGAATGAGTGATATTCAAAAAAAAAGCTGAAGAGCAAATTATGAAGATTACCACATGATTTTTACGTTAATTTGAAGCTTAATTCTTCATCTTCAAGAAAATCCATAGATATCGTGGTATATAATGTCAAAGTTGTTGAGATATTTTGAGATACTGTGTATTCAAACTTTTTGATAAATTAAAATCAAAACTAAATTCAAAAAATCATTGAAAAGCTAATTTTTGACTTTAAGATTTGATTTTTGTGTTAGATTAAAACTCATTTCTTCATTTTTAAGAAAATGTATTGATATCATGATCTATTATAACTGGATCGTTGAAATATTTCAAGAAATTGAGAACTCAACCTTTTTGACATAGACTAAAATTAAAAAAAGAATGGATAATATTCAAAAAAAAGCTGAAGAGCAAATTATGAAGATTACCACATGATTTTTACGTTAATTTGAAGCTTAATTCTTCATCTTCAAGAAAATCCATAGATATTGTGGTATATAATGTCAAAGTTGTTGAGATATATTGAGATACTGCGTATTCAAACTTTTTGATAAATTAAAATCAAAACTAAATTCAAAAAATCATTGAAAAGCTAATTTTTGACTTTAAGATTTGATTTTTGTGTTAGATTAAAACTCATTTCTTCATTTTTAAGAAAATGTATTGATATCATGATCTATTATAACAAGATCGTTGAAATATTTCAAGAAATTGAGAACTCAACCTTTTTGACATAAACTAAAATTAAAAAAAGAATGAGTGATATTCAAAAAAAAAGTTGAAGAGCAAATTTTGAAGATTACCACATAATTTTTACGTTATTTTGAAGCTTAATTCTTCATCTTTAAGAAAATCCATAGATATCGTGGTATATAATGTTAAAGTTGTTCAGATATTTTGAGATACTGCGTATTTAACTTTTTGATAAATTAAAATCAAAACGAAATTGAAAAAATTATTGAAAAGCTAATTTTGACTTTAATATTTGATTTTTGTGTTAGATTAAAACTCATTTCTTCATTTTTAAGAAAATGTATTGATATCATGATCTATTATAACAGGATCGTTGAAATATTTCAAGAAATTGAGAACTCAACCTTATTGACATAAACTAAAATTAAAAAAAACAATGGGTGACATTCAAAAATAAGCTGAAGAGCAAATTATGAAGATTACCACATGATTTTTACGTTATTTTGAAGCTTAATTCTTTATCTTCAAGAAAATCCATAGATATCGTGGCATATAATGTCAAAGTTGTTGAGATATTTTGGGATACTGCGTATTCAAACTTTTTGATAAATTAAAATCAAAACTAAATTCAAAAAATCGGTGAAAAGCTAATGTTTGACTTTAAGACTTGATTTTTGCGTTAGATTAAAACTCATTTCTTCATTTTTAAGAAAATGTATTGATATCATGATCTATTATAACTGGATCGTTGAAATATTTCAAGAAATTGAGAACTCAACCTTTTTGACATAAACTAAAATTAAAAAAACAATGGGTGATATTCAAAAATAAGCTGAAGAGCAAATTATGAAGATTACCACAGGATTTTTACGTTATTTTGAAGCTTAATTCTTCATCTTTAAGAAAATCCATAGATATCGTGGTATATAATGTCAAAGTTGTTGAGATATTTTGAGATACTGCATATTCAAACTTTTTGATAAATTAAAATCAAAACTAAATTCAAGAAATCATTGAAAAGCTAATTTTTGACTTTAAGATTTGAATTTTGTGTTATTAAAACTCATTTCTTCATTTTTAAGAAAATGTATTGATATCATGATCTATTATAACTGGATCGTTGAAATATTTCAAGAAATTGAGAACTCAACCTTTTTGACATAAACTAAAATTAAAAAAACAATGGGTGATATTCAAAAATAAGCTGAAGAGCAAATTATGAAGATTACCACAGGATTTTTACGTTATTTTGAAGCTTAATTCTTCATCTTCAAGAAAATCCATAGATATCGTGGCATATAATGTCAAAGTTGTTGAGATATTTTGAGATACTGCGTATTCAAACTTTTTGATAAATTAAAATCAAAACAAATTTCAAAAAATTATTGAAAAGCTAATTTTTGACTTTAAGACTTGATTTTTGCGTTAGATTAAAGCTCATTTCTTCACTTTTAAGAAAATGTATTGATATCATGATCTATTATAACAAGATCGTTGAAATATTTCAAGAAATTGAGAACTCAACCTTTTTGACATAGATTAAAATTAAAAAAAGAATGGATAATATTCAAAAAAAAGCTGAAGAGCAAATTATGAAGATTACCACATGATTTTTACGATATTTTGAAGCTTAATTCTTCATCTTCAAGAAAATCCATAGATATCGTGGCATATAATGTCAAAGTTGTTGAGATATTTTGAGATACTGCGTATTCAAACTTTTTGATAAATTAAAATCAAAACTAAATTCAAAAAATCATTGAAAAGCTAATTTTTGACTTTAAGATTTGATTTTTGTGTTAGATTAAAACTCATTTCTTCATTTTTAAGAAAATGTATTGATATCATGATCTATTATAACTGGATCGTTGAAATATTTCAAGAAATTGAGAACTCAACCTTTTTGACATAGACTAAAATTAAAAAAAGAATGGATAATATTCAAAAAAAAGCTGAAGAGCAAATTATGAAGATTACCACATGATTTTTACGATATTTTGAAGCTTAGTTCTTCATCTTCAAGAAAATCCATAGATATCGTGGCATATAATGTCAAAGTTGTTGAGATATTTTGAGATACTGCGTATTCAAACTTTTTGATAAATTAAAATCAAAACTAAATTCAAAAAATCATTGAAAAGCTAATTTTTGACTTTAAGACTTGATTTTTGTGTTAGGTTAAAACTCATTTCTTCATTTCTAAGAAAATGTATTGATATCATGATCTACTGTAACAAGATCGTTGAAATATTTCAAGAAATTGAGAACTCAACCTTTTTGACATAAACTAAAATTAAAAAAAGAATGAGTGATATTCAAAAAAAAAGTTGAAGAGCAAATTTTGAAGATTACCACATGATTTTTACGTTATTTTGAAGCTTAATTCTTCATCTTTAAAAAAATCCATAGATATTGTGGTATATAATGTTAAAGTTGTTCAGATATTTTGAGATACTGCATATTTAAACTTTTTGATAAATTAAAATCAAAACGAAATTCAAAAAATCATTGAAAAGCTAATTTTTGACTTTAAGATTTGATTTTTGTGTTAGATTAAAACTCATTTCTTCATTTTTAAGAAAATGTATTGATATCATGATCTATTATAACTGGATCGTTGAAATATTTCAAGAAATTGAGAAGTCAACCCTTTTGACATAAACTAAAATTAAAAGAAGAATGAGTGATATTCAAAAAAAAGCTGAAGAGCAAATTTTGAAGATTACCACATGATTTTTACGTTATTTTGAAGCTTAATTCTTTATCTTTAAGAAAATCCATAGATGTCGTAGTATATAGTGTCAAAGTTGTTGAGATATTTTGAGATACTGCGTATTCAAACTTTTTGATAAATTAAAATCAAAACTAAATTCAAAAAATCGGTGAAAAGCTAATTTTTGACTTTAAGACTTGATTTTTGCGTTAGATTAAAACTCATTTCTTCATTTTTAAGAAAATGTATTGATATCATGATCTATTATAACTAGATCGTTGAAATATTTCAAGAAATTGAGAACTCAACCTTTTTGACAGACTAAAATTAAAAAAAGAATGGTTAATATTCAAAAAAAAACTGAAGAGCAAATTATGAAGATTACCACATGATTTTTACGTTATTTTGAAGCTTAGTTCTTCATCTTTAAGAAAATCCATAGATGTCGTAGTATATAATTTCAAAGTTGTTGAGATATTTTGAGATACTGCGTATTCATACTTTTTGATAAATTAAAATCAAAACTAAATTCAAAAAATCATTGAAAAGCTAATTTTTGACTTTAAGACTTGATTTTTGCGTTAGATTAAAACTCAATTCTTCATTTTTAAGAAAATGTATTGATATCATGATCTATTATAACTAGATCGTTGAAATATTTCAAGAAATTGAGAACTCAACCTTTTTGACATAAACTAAAATTAAAAAAACAATGGGTGATATTCAAAAATAAGCTGAAGAGCAAATTATGAAGATTACCACATGATTTTTACGTTATTTTGAAGCTTAATTCTTCATCTTCAAGAAAATCCATAGATATCGTGGCATATAATGTCAAAGTTGTTGAGATATTTTGAGATACTGCGTATTCAAACTTTTTGATAAATTAAAATTAAAACTAAATTCAAAAAATCATTGAAAAGCTAATTTTTTACTTTAAGACTTGATTTTTGTGTTAGATTAAAACTCATTTCTTCATTTTTAAGAAAATGTATTGATATCATGATCTATTATAACTGGATCGTTGAAATATTTCAAGAAATTGAGAACTCAACCTTTTTGACATAAACTAAAATTAAAAAAACAATGGGTGATATTCAAAAATAAGCTGAAGAGCAAATTATGAAGATTACCACATGATTTTTACGTTATTTTGAAGCTTAATTCTTCATCTTCAAGAAAATCCATAGATATCGTGGCATATAATGTCAAAGTTGTTGAGATATTTTGAGATACTGCGTATTCATACTTTTTGATAAATTAAAATCAAAACTAAATTCAAAAAATCATTGAAAAGCTAATTTTTGACTTTAAGACTTGATTTTTGCGTTAGATTAAAACTCAATTCTTCATTTCTAAGAAAATGTATTGATATCATGATCTACTGTAACAAGATCGTTGAAATATTTCAAGAAATTGAGAACTCAACCTTTTTGACATAAACTAAAATTAAAAAAAGAATGAGTGATATTCAAAAAAAAAGTTGAAGAGCAAATTTTGAAGATTACCACATGATTTTTACGTTATTTTGAAGCTTAATTCTTCATCTTTAAGAAAATCCATAGATATTGTGGTATATAATGTTAAAGTTGTTCAGATATTTTGAGATACTGCGTATTTAAACTTTTTGATAAATTAAAATCAAAACGAAATTCAAAAAATCATTGAAAAGCTAATTTTTGACTTTAAGATTTGATTTTTGTGTTAGATTAAAACTCATTTCTTCATTTTTAAGAAAATGTATTGATACCATGATCTATTATAACTGGATCGTTGAAATATTTCAAGAAATTGAGAACTCAACCTTTTTGACATAGACTAAAATTAAAAAAAGAATGGATAATATTCAAAAAAAAGCTGAAGAGCAAATTATGAAGATTACCACATGATTTTTACGATATTTTGAAGCTTAATTCTTCATCTTCAAGAAAATCCATAGATATCGTGGCATATAATGTCAAAGTTGTTGAGATATTTTGAGATACTGCGTATTCAAACTTTTTGATAAATTAAAATCAAAACTAAATTCAAAAAATCATTGAAAAGCTAATTTTTGACTTTAAGACTTGATTTTTGTGTTAGGTTAAAACTCATTTCTTCATTTCTAAGAAAATGTATTGATATCATGATCTACTGTAACAAGATCGTTGAAATATTTCAAGAAATTGAGAACTCAACCTTTTTGACATAAACTAAAATTAAAAAAAGAATGAGTGATATTCAAAAATAAGCTGAAGAGCAAATTATGAAGATTACCACATGATTTTTACGTTATTTTGAAGCTTAATTCTTCATCTTCAAGAAAATCCATAGATATCGTGGCATATAATGTCAAAGTTGTTGAGATATTTTGAGATACTGCGTATTCAAACTTTTTGATAAATTAAAATCAAAACGAAATTCAAAAAATCATTGAAAAGCTAATTTTTGACTTTAAGATTTGATTTTTGCGTTAAATTAAAGCTCATTTCTTCATTTTTAAGAAAATGTATGGATATCATCATGTCTTATAACTAAATTATTGAGATATTTCAAGAGATTGGGAACTAAACCTTTTTGACTCATGTTAGAATTAAAAAAAGAAGGGGTGACATTCAAAAAAATGGTGAGGAGATATTTTTGATGGTTATGGCATCATTTTTACGTTATCTTGAACCTTAATACTTCATCTTTAAGAAAATCAATCAATAGATATCGTGGTTTATAATATCAAAATTATTGAGATATTTTAAGATACTGCGTATTCAAACTTTTTGATATATTAAAATCAAAATGAGATTCAAAAACTCACTGAAAAGCTCATTTTTGACTTTAAGAAATGGTTTTTGCGTTAGATTACAGCTCATTTCTTCATTTTTACGAAAATGTATTGATATCATGATACATGATAACTAACTTATTGAGATATTTCAAGAGATTTGGAACTCAACCTTTTTGATATAAACTAAAATTAAAAATAGAAGGGGTGACATTAAAATAGTCTTGATTTTTGTGTTATCTTGAAGCTTAGTTCTTCATCTTTAAGAAAATTTATAGATATCGTGGTTTATTATATCAAAGTTGTTGAGATATTTTAAGATACAACGAATTCAATCTTTTTGATAAATTAAAATCAAAATGAACTTAAAAAACTCGCTAATAAGCTAATTTTTGAGTTAAGACTTGATTTTTTGTGTTAAATTAAAGCTCATTACTTCATTTTTAAGAAAATGTATAGATATCATGATCTATTATAACAAACTTATTGAGATATTTCAGGAGATTGGGAACTCAACTTTCTTGTCACGTGCTAAAATTAAAAAAAAAATAGTGATGAAATTAAAAAAAGATTGAGAAGCTAATTTTTAAGATTATGGACATGATTTTTATGTTGTCTTGAAGCTTAATTCTTCAAATTTAAGAAAATCCATAGGTATCATGGTCTACAACAACAAAGTTATTGAGATATTTTAAGATACTCTGAATCCAATTGTTTTGATTAATTAAAATTAAAATGAAACTCAAAAAATCGCTAAAAAGCTAATTTTTGACGTTTTAATCAAGTTAGCTTAAAGCTCATTTCTTCATTTTTGAGAAAATACATAGATATGCAAAAAATATTTCAAGATCGAACTCGACCTTTTAACAAACGTTAAAATTAAACATGAAACGATCAAATTCAAAACATTACTGATAACTTAATTTGTAATTTTAAGTTATGATTTTATGTTAAAATGAAGCTTAGAAAGAAATCATATAAACGTCAAAAACGAAGATTACAAAATTATTTGGATATTTAAAAATAACAAACTGTTTACCTGCAGATAACCATCAGGTTTAAAATACAAAATAGATAAAATTCAAAGAATCATTGGAACGATATTTAACATAACTTAAGAAGTTATTGTTGCGTTAAATTGAAGCTAAATTCTTAATCTTTAAAAAATCTATAGAAATGTTAACATATAGTAACAAAGTCATTGAGATGTTTTAGTTTTGAAAAGTCAACATTTTTAACAAATATCAATGTTTCAGCAAACTATCGTGAAATTTAAAAATGGCTGAAATATTCATTTTTAATCTTAAGATGTGATTTTTATGTCAAAATAACGCCTAATTCTTCATGTTTGAGAAAACAGAAAACTTATGATTTATAAGAAAATGTTATTGAGATATTTTAAAATATTGAGGACCCTCGATTTTTCTGTTCAATTAAAGATCGTTTCTTGACTTTTATGAAAATATATAAATATCGTTAAGGTCAGTACAAAATTATTGAGATATTTAATCATAATCAAAGCATAATGATCATAATTACATAAAATAATTAAAAAAATGTTTATTTTATATAAAAGTAAAAGCTTTTTCTTGAAAAAAAAATATAATATAAAAATCATAACCAACAATACCAATATTGTTAAAGTATTTAAGAACTTTACCGTTTGAATAAAAGTCAGATCGAAGAATTTATGAAGAGGACTTTAACTAGTTTATCGAAAAGAGGTTAATGAAAAACTATTCACGTGGTTAATTAATCAAAATAGTTTTGTTAAGCCATCGAGTGGTATCGATTGAAAAACGTCAACAAAGTTTTCTATAACATCCCGTTTTTTTTGTGACCCACTTTTGCAATGGCTGCGCGACTTTTTCCGTCTTACTACACTAATCAAGGAGTTGATTTTTTTTAAATCTAGATAATTATTGGGATCTCGGTAGGATACCGCTATCTTTCCGGTTTTTATGTGGGTCACCTCGAAAATGTCGATTGAAAATTTTCACTTTTAATTAGGTATATATTTAAATATATGGATCCGTTTAAATTTTAATGTTAATTCTTTTAAGTAGTACATTTCTTAGTCATTTGTATTAATGATATTTATTCAAGATATCTTGAATTATTCCCAAAAGCAATCAAATAAATATTCCCACAAGTCATCATCTGCTATTGATTTATTGATGTATACTTAGTTCCACAAAAATTACAATACTTAAAACAAAAAATTAAAATTTAGCAATAACTAACAATAAATTGGAAGAAATAAATTGTCAATTACAAATTGGCCACAATTTCGTTCTAAATTTGGGAACAATGCCAGGAATACGTCAACATCAACATTTTTCCCAATTGAGTCATTTTGGACGTGGTCGTATTATTGGCATAAGAGAGGAATAAGATAAATTGCTCGTCGTGTATATCAAAATGTTACAACAGTATTGTTCAAAACATTCAACATCTGTTGTTATCTTTCAAATTTAAATAGTTACCTCTCATAGAGTTAAAGAATGTTTTTCAGGAATATTCATGAATGGTTAGCTAAAGATTTTGTTGTGATAAGAAGTTTGCCAAAAATAAGTTTTTGCTAAAATAAAGCTTTCCTAACTTACTTGAGTATGATATCAATTACGTCATTTGGCAAAGATTATGGTATGCTTTAGGTAATTAATTAATACAATAACATTCAACTGCTTAAAATATCAGATTGAACATGCCAACTTCACTGCTAATAAATATCTATTTTACTGACCAAGCTGAGTTGACTAAACATGGAATGTTTAGCTTTACAATAATCGCAATTGATGCAACAACCTTCCATCTATTTTTGCGTAAACAGCTGATTAGGCATCGTTTTGAATAATTGAAGAATACTTCATTTGCAATTAACAATTTATTTGAAAAATTGATACAGATTCTTTCGTTTGCAAGATCATAAACTGTTGCATCAAACGAGATGGATAGGGTGAATATCTTTGCATAGCATCCATAAGACTAATGACTCAAATGACTCAAAAACTAAGACTATAGAAGGATATACTAAGCAGATTCTCAAAATTCATCTTCTCGCAACAAAAAATTGATAATCAGGATACTTTGGCATCGAAGGTCGATAATGAATGGGAAAATTTCAACTTCATACAACGCAAAAACTTCAAGTCTAAGTTGCGAATCGGTTGATAAATCTGCAAGAGGAGTGTAAATTAAACGAATCAACATAATTAAATAAGATCGAGCTAATTTATAGCATTCTTATTAAAAAGTTTTTACTAAGACATACAGTGTGTCCGTAAAGTAGATGCAATTTTGATAGTTTCAAAGTATGATGATTCACATTGACTTTTAATGTCAAATTTTACTTTAACAATGTAAGAATTGATGAGAGCTTACTTTGATAAGAGTAAGGTAACAAATTGTTAGATATTTGGACCAAATTGTTATCATTGGAGAAAATGCTTATCTCCATAAACTAATAAAAATTCCGATTAGATTGAAAAACTTTGAACTGCGACTTTGTGCATGATAAAGTACATGCTTTTCTCTACAAATAGCCATAATTTCATTAACTTGTCTTAAGATTTCGAATTTTCATATCAAAAGTTCATATCTCAAAAACGAATAAAATTGCTTAATGCTATTATGATCATGAAAAAGTACATGCTTTTCTTTACAAATAGCAATAATTTCATTAAAATATCTTAAGAATTCAATTTTTTATGATTTTTTTGAAAATTATTGCAGAACATTGTTATCTTCGTAAAATAATAAAAATTTCGATTGAGTTCAAAAGTTCATATCTCAAAAACGAATAAAGTTTTTTTAATGCTGTTATGACCATAAAAAGTGCGTGCTTTTCTCTACAAATAGACATAATTTCATTAAAATATCTTAAGAATTCAATTTTTTATGATTTTTTGAAAATTATTGTAGAAAATTTGTTATTTCCGTAAAGTAATAAAAATTCCGATTGAGTTCAAAAGTTCATATTTCAAAAACGAATAAAGTTTTTTTAATGCTGTTATGATCATAAAAAGTACGTGCTTTTCTCTACAAATAGCCATCATTTCAATAAAATATCTTAAGAATTCAATTTTTTATGACTTTTGAAAATTATTGGAGAACATTGTTAGCTCCGTGAAATAATAAAAATTCCGATTGAGTTCAAAAGTTCATATTTCAAAAACGAATAAAGTTTTTTTAATGCTGTTATGATCATAAAAAGTACGTACTTTTCTTTACAAATAGCAATAATTTCATTAAAATATCTTAAGAATTCAATTTTTTATGATTTTTTAAAAATTATTGTAGAAAATTTGTTATTTCCGTAAAGTAATAAAAATTCCGATTGAGTTCAAAAGTTCATATTTCAAAAACGAATAAAGTTTTTTTAATGCTGTTATGATCATAAAAAGTACGTGCTTTTCTCTACAAATAGCCATCATTTCAATAAAATATCTTAAGAATTCAATTTTTTATGACTTTTTTGAAAATTATTGGAGAACATTGTTAGCTCCGTGAAATAATAAAAATTCCGATTGAGTTCAAAAGTTCATATTTGAAAAACGAATAAAGTTTTTTTTAATGCTGTTATGATCATAAAAAGTACGTGCTTTTCTCTACAAATAGCCATCATTTCAATAAAATATCTTAAGAATTCAATTTTTTATGATTTTTTGAAAATTATTGTAGAAAATTTGTTATTTCCGTAAAGTAATAAAAATTTCGATTGAGTTCAAAAGTTCATATCTCAAAAACGAATAAAGTTTTTTAATGCTGTTATATTCATGAAAAAGTACGTGCTTTTCTCTACAAATAGACATAATTTCATTAAAATATCTTAAGAATTCAATTTTTTATGATTTTTTGAAAATTATTGTAGAAAATTTGTTATTTCCGTAATGTAATAAAAATTTCGATTGAGTTCAAAAGTTCATATCTCAAAAACGAATAAAGTTTTTTAATGCTGTTATATTCATGAAAAAGTACGTGCTTTTCTCTACAAATAGACATAATTTCATTAAAATATCTTAAGAATTCAATTTTTTATGATTTTTTGAAAATTATTGTAGAAAATTTGTTATTTCCGTAAAGTAATAAAAATTCCGATTGAGTTCAAAAGTTCATATTTCAAAAACGAATAAAGTTTTTTTAATGCTGTTATGATCATAAAAAGTACGTGCTTTTCTCTACAAATAGCCATCATTTCAATAAAATATCTTAAGAATTCAATTTTTTATGACTTTTTTGAAAATTATTGGAGAACATTGTTAGCTCCGTGAAATAATAAAAATTCCGATTGAGTTCAAAAGTTCATATTTCAAAAACGAATAAAGTTTTTTTAATGCTGTTATGATAATAAAAAGAACGTGCTTTTCTTTACAAATAGCAATAATTTCATTAAAATATCTTAAGAATTCAATTTTTTATGATTTTTTTAAAATTATTATAGAAAATTTGTTGTCTCCGTAAAGTAATAAAAAATTCGATTGAATTCAAAAGTTCATATCTCAAAAACGAATGAAGTTTGACCATAAAAAAGTACATGCTTTTCTCTACAAATAGCCATAATTTCATTAAAATATCTTAAGAATTCAATTTTTTATGATTTTTTTGAAAATTATTCAACATCTGTTGCTATCTTTCAAATTTAAATAGTTACCTCTCATAGAGTTAAAGAATGTTTTTCAGGAATATTCATGAAGGGTTAGCTAAAGATTTTGTTGTGATAAGAAGTTTGCCAAAAATAAGTTTTTGCTAAAATAAAGCTTTCCTAACTTACTTGAGTATGATATCAATTACGTCAGTTGGCAAAGATTATGCTATGCTTTAGGTAATTAATTAATACAATAACATTTAACTGCTTAAAATATCAGATTGAACATGCCAACTTCACTGCTAATAAATATCTATTTTACTGACCAAGCTGAGTTGACTAAACATGGAATGTTTAGCTTTACAATAATCACAATTGATGCAACAACCTCCCATCTATTTTTACGTAAACAGCTGATTAGGCATCGTTTTGAATAATTGAAGAATACTTCATTTGCAATTAACAATTTATTTGAAAAATTAATACAGATTCTTTCGTTTGCAAGATCATAAACTGTTGCATCAAACGAGATGGATAGGGTGAATATCTTTGCATAGCATCCATAAGACTAATGACTCAAATGACTCAAAAACTAAGACTATAGAAGGATATACTAAGCAGATTCTCAAAATTCATCTTCTCGCAACAAAAAATTGATAATCAGGATACTTTGGCATCGAAGGTCGATAATGAATGGGAAGATTTCAACTTCATACAACGTAAAAGCTTCAAGTCTAAGTTGAGAATCGGTTGATAAATCTCCAAGAGAAGTGTAAATTAAACGAATCAACATAATTAAATAAGATCGAGCTAATTTATAGCATCCTTATTAAAAAGTTTTTACTAAGACATACAGTGTGTCCGTAAAGTAGATGCAATTTTGATAGTTTCAAAGTATGATGATTCACATTGACTTTTAATGTCAGATTTTACTTTAACAATGTAAAAATTGATGAGAGCTTACTTTGAGAAGAGTAAGGTAACAAATTGTTAGATATTTGGACCAAATTGTTATCATTGGAGAAAATGCTTATCTCCATAAACTAATAAAAATTCCGATTAGATTGAAAAACTTTGAACTGCGACTTTGTGCATGATAAAGTACATGCTTTTCTCTACAAATAGCCATAATTTCATTAACTTGTCTTAAGATTTCGAATTTTCATATCAAAAGTTCATATCTCAAAAACGAATAAAATTGCTTAATGCTATTATGATCATGAAAAAGTACGTGCTGTTCTCTACAAATAGCCATCATTTCAGTAAAATATCTTAGGAATTCAATTTTTTATGATTTTTTTGAAAATTATTGCAGAACATTGTTATCTTCGTAAAATAATAAAAATTTCGATTGAGTTCAAAAGTTCATATCTCAAAAACGAATAAAGTTTTTTAATGCTGTTATATTCATGAAAAAGTACGTGCTTTTCTCTACAAATAGACATAATTTCATTAAAATATCTTAAGAATTCAATTTTTTATGATTTTTTGAAAATTATTGTAGAAAATTTGTTATTTCCGTAATGTAATAAAAATTTCGATTGAGTTCAAAAGTTCATATCTCAAAAACGAATAAAGTTTTTTAATGCTGTTATATTCATGAAAAAGTACGTGCTTTTCTCTACAAATAGACATAATTTCATTAAAATATCTTAAGAATTCAATCTTTTATGATTTTTTGAAAATTATTGTAGAAAATTTGTTATTTCCGTAAAGTAATAAAAATTCCGATTGAGTTCAAAAGTTCATATTTCAAAAACGAATAAAGTTTTTTTAATGCTGTTATGATCATAAAAAGTACGTGCTTTTCTCTACAAATAGCCATCATTTCAATAAAATATCTTAAGAATTCAATTTTTTATGACTTTTTTGAAAATTATTGGAGAACATTGTTAGCTCCGTGAAATAATAAAAATTCCGATTGAGTTCAAAAGTTCATATTTCAAAAACGAATAAAGTTTTTTTAATGCTGTTATGATAATAAAAAGAACGTGCTTTTCTTTACAAATAGCAATAATTTCATTAAAATATCTTAAGAATTCAATTTTTTATGATTTTTTTAAAATTATTATAGAAAATTTGTTGTCTCCGTAAAGTAATAAAAAATTCGATTGAATTCAAAAGTTCATATCTCAAAAACGAATGAAGTTTGACCATAAAAAAGTACATGCTTTTCTCTACAAATAGCCATAATTTCATTAAAATATCTTAGGAATTCAATTTTTTATGATTTTTTTGAAAATTATTCAACATCTGTTGCTATCTTTCAAATTTAAATAGTTACCTCTCATAGAGTTAAAGAATGTTTTTCAGGAATATTCATGAAGGGTTAGCTAAAGATTTTGTTGTGATAAGAAGTTTGCCAAAAATAAGTTTTTGCTAAAATAAAGCTTTCCTAACTTACTTGAGTATGATATCAATTACGTCAGTTGGCAAAGATTATGCTATGCTTTAGGTAATTAATTAATACAATAACATTTAACTGCTTAAAATATCAGATTGAACATGCCAACTTCACTGCTAATAAATATCTATTTTACTGACCAAGCTGAGTTGACTAAACATGGAATGTTTAGCTTTACAATAATCACAATTGATGCAACAACCTCCCATCTATTTTTACGTAAACAGCTGATTAGGCATCGTTTTGAATAATTGAAGAATACTTCATTTGCAATTAACAATTTATTTGAAAAATTGATACAGATACTTTCGTTTGCAAGATCATAAACTGTTGCATCAAACGAGATGGATAGGGTGAATATCTTTGCATAGCATCCATAAGACTAATGACTCAAATGACTCAAAAACTAAGACTATAGAAGGATATACTAAGCAGATTCTCAAAATTCATCTTCTCGCAACAAAAAATTGATAATCAGGATACTTTGGCATCGAAGGTCGATAATGAATGGGAAGATTTCAACTTCATACAACGCAAAAGCTTCAAGTCTAAGTTGAGAATCGGTTGATAAATCTCTGATGAAATCTGAGGAGTGTAAATTAAACGAATCAACATAATTAAATAAGATCGAGCTAATTTATAGCATCCTTATTAAAAAGTTTTTACTAAGACATACAGTGTGTCCGTAAAGTAGATGCAATTTTGATAGTTTCAAAGTATGATGATTCACATTGACTTTTAATGTCAGATTTTACTTTAACAATGTAAGAATTGATGAGAGCTTACTTTGATAAGAGTAAGGTAACAAATTGTTAGATATTTGGACCAAATTGTTATCATTTTTAGGATATATCATCTGTTGTAGAAGTTATTTATTATACACAGTGTGTTCACGATGACAGAAACTATTTCTGTAGATTTTTGACAATTGCTCTTTGGCAGAAATAATACAATGGACGAATTTAAACTCTTGTTTTATGATTTATTTAGATACTTCGTTAACACTAGACTTTATCATATTGAAGATCATAGCACCAAAGGACCATATTAGTATCAAATATTAGTTGTGTTGGGTTGAGCCATTAACAACCTTTAACCCAACCCAACCCAATTAGCTAGTTAATACTAGTTATTAATTGGGTTAGGTTGGCACTAACAATTACAATCAATCAATAAAAAAAGAACGCGGAATGAACATGATGCTTAAAAGAAACCAAAATAAAATTGCAAACTATTAATATCTCGTTGATCGATGATGATCAGATTGTTCAGAAAATCTTCAATAAAAAACTGAAACTTTAACTTGACTGCCAAACAAGATAGAATAGCCTTTTAATCATGTTAAAGCAATAACAAACTGAAAAACTGCATTATAAAAGCAATAATTGATTTGCGAAGTTCCATTGTTAGTAAGAATGAGTTCAAATTATGAGGAGGAATTCTTTTGGTTCCAGTCAAAGTGACAGTTGAAAGCATTTGTCATCAAGACATGAATCCAATAAAATTGATATTGTTTTAAAATGCATGCTGCAAAAATTTTCAAAAAAAAGTTAATGCTCCTTTAGGAATGACTTTAGAAGATTGTTTGGTTTTGATGATTCAAAAGCGTAAGACTGTATTGTTCAGTCTTCGTCGATATTTAAACGATTCATGCTGAATTTCCGGTAACAAAGACCCTTTGGTCAATAAAACTAAGAAAAAATATGAGTTAAAGATACGTACTGGTGAAAAAGATCAAAAATATAACAGAATGATTTATTGTTAGAGGAAGTTAGAGGTGATATTTCGTTTTTAGTTCGTTTGTTGACCTGCAGAAGAAGTTGACCGAAATTTAAAAAAAAAAACCTTTAAAAATGCATAAATCAATCCCGGAATCTCAGATTTTATAATGTGATCCCAAAATTCCGGGGATTGTGTATTTGCTACAGGATTGTAATTCTTAGTTGGCACTAAATTGATTGAGCCATCAACCGTATTTGAACCCAACCCAACCCATCCAGCTAGTTAGTGCTGGATATTAATTGGATTTGGGTGAGCCATTAACTTTAACCCAACCCAATTAGCTAGTTAACATTGAATATTACTTGGGTTAGGTTGAACCATCAACGTGATCTGAACCAAACCCAACCCAAATTGCTAGTTAGTGCTAGAAATTAAGTCATTAATCTTAACCTAACCCAACCCCACCCAACCAACTACTTGGCATTAAATATTTGTTGAGTTAAGCCATCAATTTGATCTTACTTAATTATTTGATTTGAGTTGGCAGTAGATTTAGTCTGGTTAGGTTGAGTCATCAAAAATTGATCAGACGATCATTCAAAATTTTGTTGAATTTATTTCTTTCATCATGCATACACTCTATATCGGAACTTTAAAACAAATACGTGCTTTTCTCTACAAATAGCCATCATTTCATTTATGTATATGTGAAGAATTCGATTCTGTATGAATTTTTTTTGAAAATCATTAGAAAATATGCTTATCTCCATAAACTAATAAAAATTCCGATTAGATTGAAAAACTCATAGCTCAAAAATACGACTTTGCTCATGAAAAAGTACATGCTTTTCTCTATAAATAGAAACATTTCATTTACTTGTTTTAAGATTGCGAATTTTCGTGATTCTTTGAAAATTATTACAGCAAATTGTCATCTTCGTAAATTAATAAAAGTTCCGATTGGTTTCAAAAGTTCATATCTCAAAAACGAATAGTTTTTTTAATGCTGTTATGATCATAAAAAGTACGTGCTTTTCTCTACAAATAGCCATCATTTCAATAAAATATCTTAAGAATTCAATTTTTTATGACTTTTTTGAAAATTATTGGAGAACATTGTTAGCTCCGTGAAATAATAAAAATTCCGATTGAGTTCAAAAGTTCATATTTCAAAAACGAATAGTTTTTTTAATGCTGTTATGATAATAAAAAGTACGTGCTTTTCTTTACAAATAGCAATAATTTCATTAAAATATCTTAAGAATTCAATTTTTTATGACTTTTTTGAAAATTATTGGAGAACATTGTTAGCTCCGTGAAATAATAAAAATTCCGATTGAGTTCAAAAGTTCATATTTCAAAAACGAATAAAGTTTTTTTAATGCTGTTATGATCATAAAAAGTACGTGCTTTTCTTTACAAATAGCAATAATTTCATTAAAATATCTTAAGAATTCAATTTTTATGATTTTTTAAAAATTATTATAGAAAATTTGTTGTCTCCGTAAAGTAATAAAAAATTCGATTGAATTCAAAAGTTCATATCTCAAAAACGAATGAAGTTTGACCATAAAAAAGTGTTATGACCATAAAAAAGTACATGCTTTTCTCTACAAATAGACATAATTTCATTAAAATATCTTAAGAATTCAATTTTTTATGATTTTTTGAAAATTATTGTAGAAAATTTGTTATTTCCGTAAAGTAATAAAAATTCCGATTGAGTTCAAAAGTTCATATTTCAAAAACGAATAAAGTTTTTTTAATGCTGTTATGATCATAAAAAGTACGTGCTTTTCTCTACAAATAGCCATCATTTCAATAAAATATCTTAAGAATTCAATTTTTTATGACTTTTTTGAAAATTATTGGAGAACATTGTTAGCTCCGTGAAATAATAAAAATTCCGATTGAGTTCAAAAGTTCATATTTCAAAAACGAATAGTTTTTTTAATGCTGTTATGATAATAAAAAGTACGTGCTTTTCTTTACAAATAGCAATAATTTCATTAAAATATCTTAAGAATTCAATTTTTTATGACTTTTTTGAAAATTATTGGAGAACATTGTTAGCTCCGTGAAATAATAAAAATTCCGATTGAGTTCAAAAGTTCATATTTCAAAAACGAATAAAGTTTTTTTAATGCTGTTATGATCATAAAAAGTACGTGCTTTTCTTTACAAATAGCAATAATTTCATTAAAATATCTTAAGAATTCAATTTTTATGATTTTTTAAAAATTATTATAGAAAATTTGTTGTCTCCGTAAAGTAATAAAAAATTCGATTGAATTCAAAAGTTCATATCTCAAAAACGAATGAAGTTTGACCATAAAAAAGTGTTATGACCATAAAAAAGTACATGCTTTTCTCTACAAATAGACATAATTTCATTAAAATATCTTAAGAATTCAATTTTTTATGATTTTTTGAAAATTATTGTAGAAAATTTGTTATTTCCGTAAAGTAATAAAAATTCCGATTGAGTTCAAAAGTTCATATTTCAAAAACGAATAAAGTTTTTTTAATGCTGTTATGATCATAAAAAGTACGTGCTTTTCTCTACAAATAGCCATCATTTCAATAAAATATCTTAAGAATTCAATTTTTTATGACTTTTTTGAAAATTATTGGAGAACATTGTTAGCTCCGTGAAATAATAAAAATTCCGATTGAGTTCAAAAGTTCATATTTCAAAAACGAATAAAGTTTTTTTAATGCTGTTATGATAATAAAAAGAACGTGCTTTTCTTTACAAATAGCAATAATTTCATTAAAATATCTTAAGAATTCAATTTTTTATGATTTTTTTAAAATTATTATAGAAAATTTGTTGTCTCCGTAAAGTAATAAAAAATTCGATTGAATTCAAAAGTTCATATCTCAAAAACGAATGAAGTTTGACCATAAAAAAGTGTTATGACCATAAAAAAGTACATGCTTTTCTCTACAAATAGCCATAATTTCATTAAAATATCTTAAGAATTCAATTTTTTATGATTTTTTTGAAAATTATTCAACATCTGTTGCTATCTTTCAAATTTAAATAGTTACCTCTCATAGAGTTAAAGAATGTTTTTCAGGAATATTCATGAATGGTTAGCTAAAGATTTTGTTGTGATAAGAAGTTTGCCAAAAATAAGTTTTTGCTAAAATAAAGCTTTCCTAAGTTACTTGAGTATGATATCAATTACGTCATTTGGCAAAGATTATGGTATGCTTTAGGTAATTAATTAATACAACAACATTCAACTGCTTAAAATATCAGATTGAACATGCCAACTTCACTGCTAATAAATATCTATTTTACTGACCAAGCTGAGTTGACTAAACATGGAATGTTTAGCTTTACAATAATCACAATTGATGCAACAACCTCCCATCTATTTTTGCGTAAACAGCTGATTAGGCATCGTTTTGAATAATTGAAGAATACTTCATTTGCAATTAACAATTTATTTGAAAAATTGATACAGATTCTTTCGTTTGCAAGATCATAAACTGTTGCATCAAACGAGATGGATAGGGTGAATATCTTTGCTTAGCATCCGTAACACTAATGACTCAAATGACTCAAAAACTAAGACTATAAAAGGATATACTAAGCAGATTCTCAAAGTTCATCTTCTCGCAACAAAAAATTGATAATCAGGATACTTTGGCATCGAAGGTCGATAATGAATAGGAAGATTTCAACTTCATACAACGCAAAAACTTCAAGTCTAAGTTGCGAATCGGTTGATAAATCTCCAAGAGGAGTGTAAATTAATCGAATCAACATAATTAAATAAGATCGAGCTAATTTATAGCATCCTTATTAAAAAGTTTATACTAAGACATACAGTGTGTCCGTAAAGTAGATGCAATTTTGATAGTTTCAAAGTATGATGATTCACATTGACTTTTAATGTCAGATTTTACTTTAACAATGTAAGAATTGATGAGAGCTTACTTTGATAAGAGTAAGGTAACAAATTGTTAGATATTTGGACCAAATTGTTATAATTGGAGAAAATGCTTATCTCTATAAACTAATAAAAATTCCGATTAGATTGAAAAACTTTGAACTACGACTTTGTGCATGATAAAGTACATGCCATAATTTCATTAACTTGTCTTAAGATTTCGAATTTTCATATCAAAAGTTCATATCTCAAAAACGAATAAAATTGCTTAATGCTATTATGATCATGAAAAAGTACGTGCTTTTCTTTACAAATAGCAATAATTTCATTAAAATATCTTAAGAATTCAATTTTTTATGATTTTTTTGAAAATTATTGCAGAACATTGTTATCTTCGTAAAATAATAAAAATTTCGATTGAGTTCAAAAGTTCATATCTCAAAAACGAATAAAGTTTTTTAATGCTGTTATATTCATGAAAAAGTACGTGCTTTTCTCTACAAATAGACATAATTTCATTAAAATATCTTAAGAATTCAATTTTTTATGATTTTTTGAAAATTATTGTAGAAAATTTGTTATTTCCGTAAAGTAATAAAAATTCCGATTGAGTTCAAAAGTTCATATTTCAAAAACGAATAAAGTTTTTTTAATGCTGTTATGATCATAAAAAGTACGTGCTTTTCTTTACAAATAGCCATCATTTCAATAAAATATCTTAAGAATTCAATTTTTTATGACTTTTTTGAAAATTATTGGAGAACATTGTTAGCTCCGTGAAATAATAAAAATTCCGATTGAGTTCAAAAGTTCATATTTCAAAAACGTATAAAGTTTTTTTAATGCTGTTATGATAATAAAAAGTACGTGCTTTTCTTTACAAATAGCAATAATTTCATTAAAATATCTTAAGAATTCAATTTTTTATGATTTTTTAAAAATTATTATAGAAAATTTGTTGTCTCCGTAAAGTAATAAAAAATTCGATTGAATTCAAAAGTTCATATCTCAAAAACGAATGAAGTTTGACCATAAAAAAGTACATGCTTTTCTCTACAAATAGCCATAATTTCATTAAAATATCTTAAGAATTCAATTTTTTATGATTTTTTTGAAAATTATTCAACATCTGTTGCTATCTTTCAAATTTAAATAGTTACCTCTCATAGAGTTAAAGAATGTTTTTCAGGAATATTCATGAAGGGTTAGCTAAAGATTTTGTTGTGATAAGAAGTTTGCCAAAAATAAGTTTTTGCTAAAATAAAGCTTTCCTAACTTACTTGAGTATGATATCAATTACGTCAGTTGGCAAAGATTATGCTATGCTTTAGGTAATTAATTAATACAATAACATTTAACTGCTTAAAATATCAGATTGAACATGCCAACTTCACTGCTAATAAATATCTATTTTACTGACCAAGCTGAGTTGACTAAACATGGAATGTTTAGCTTTACAATAATCACAATTGATGCAACAACCTCCCATCTATTTTTACGTAAACAGCTGATTAGGCATCGTTTTGAATAATTGAAGAATACTTCATTTGCAATTAACAATTTATTTGAAAAATTGATACAGATTCTTTCGTTTGCAAGATCATAAACTGTTGCATCAAACGAGATGGATAGGGTGAATATCTTTGCATAGCATCCATAAGACTAATGACTCAAATGACTCAAAAACTAAGACTATAGAAGGATATACTAAGCAGATTCTCAAAATTCATCTTCTCGCAACAAAAAATTGATAATCAGGATACTTTGGCATCGAAGGTCGATAATGAATGGGAAGATTTCAACTTCATACAACGCAAAAGCTTCAAGTCTAAGTTGCGAATCGGTTGATAAATCTCCAAGAGGAGTGTAAATTAATCGAATCAACATAATTAAATAAGATCGAGCTAATTTATAGCATCCTTATTAAAAAGTTTATACTAAGACATACAGTGTGTCCGTAAAGTAGATGCAATTTTGATAGTTTCAAAGTATGATGATTCACATTGACTTTTAATGTCAGATTTTACTTTAACAATGTAAGAATTGATGAGAGCTTACTTTGATAAGAGTAAGGTAACAAATTGTTAGATATTTGGACCAAATTGTTATAATTGGAGAAAATGCTTATCTCTATAAACTAATAAAAATTCCGATTAGATTGAAAAACTTTGAACTACGACTTTGTGCATGATAAAGTACATGCCATAATTTCATTAACTTGTCTTAAGATTTCGAATTTTCATATCAAAAGTTCATATCTCAAAAACGAATAAAATTGCTTAATGCTATTATGATCATGAAAAAGTACGTGCTTTTCTTTACAAATAGCAATAATTTCATTAAAATATCTTAAGAATTCAATTTTTTATGATTTTTTTGAAAATTATTGCAGAACATTGTTATCTTCGTAAAATAATAAAAATTTCGATTGAGTTCAAAAGTTCATATCTCAAAAACGAATAAAGTTTTTTAATGCTGTTATATTCATGAAAAAGTACGTGCTTTTCTCTACAAATAGACATAATTTCATTAAAATATCTTAAGAATTCAATTTTTTATGATTTTTTGAAAATTATTGTAGAAAATTTGTTATTTCCGTAAAGTAATAAAAATTCCGATTGAGTTCAAAAGTTCATATTTCAAAAACGAATAAAGTTTTTTTAATGCTGTTATGATCATAAAAAGTACGTGCTTTTCTTTACAAATAGCCATCATTTCAATAAAATATCTTAAGAATTCAATTTTTTATGACTTTTTTGAAAATTATTGGAGAACATTGTTAGCTCCGTGAAATAATAAAAATTCCGATTGAGTTCAAAAGTTCATATTTCAAAAACGTATAAAGTTTTTTTAATGCTGTTATGATAATAAAAAGTACGTGCTTTTCTTTACAAATAGCAATAATTTCATTAAAATATCTTAAGAATTCAATTTTTTATGATTTTTTAAAAATTATTATAGAAAATTTGTTGTCTCCGTAAAGTAATAAAAAATTCGATTGAATTCAAAAGTTCATATCTCAAAAACGAATGAAGTTTGACCATAAAAAAGTACATGCTTTTCTCTACAAATAGCCATAATTTCATTAAAATATCTTAAGAATTCAATTTTTTATGATTTTTTTGAAAATTATTCAACATCTGTTGCTATCTTTCAAATTTAAATAGTTACCTCTCATAGAGTTAAAGAATGTTTTTCAGGAATATTCATGAAGGGTTAGCTAAAGATTTTGTTGTGATAAGAAGTTTGCCAAAAATAAGTTTTTGCTAAAATAAAGCTTTCCTAACTTACTTGAGTATGATATCAATTACGTCAGTTGGCAAAGATTATGGTATGCTTTAGGTAATTAATTAATACAATAACATTCAATTGCTTAAAATATCAGATTGAACATGCCAACTTCACTGCTAATAAATATCTATTTTACTGACCAAGCTGAGTTGACTAAACATGGAATGTTTAGCTTTACAATAATCACAATTGATGCAACAACCTTCCATCTATTTTTGCGTAAACAGCTGATTAGGCATCGTTTTGAATAATTGAAGAATACTTCATTTGCAATTAACAATTTATTTGAAAAATTGATACAGATTCTTTCGTTTGCAAGATCATAAACTGTTGCATCAAACGAGATGGATAGGGTGAATATCTTTGCATAGCATCCATAAGACTAATGACTCAAATGACTCAAAAACTAAGACTATAGAAGGATATACTAAGCAGATTCTCAAAATTCATCTTCTCGCAACAAAAAATTGATAATCAGGATACTTTGGCATCGAAGGTCGATAATGAATGGGAAGATTTCAACTTCATACAACGCAAAAGCTTCAAGTCTAAGTTGAGAATCGGTTGATAAATCTCTGATGAAATCTGAGGAGTGTAAATTAAACGAATCAACATAATTAAATAAGATCGAGCTAATTTATAGCATCCTTATTAAAAAGTTTTTACTAAGACATACAGTGTGTCCGTAAAGTAGATGCAATTTTGATAGTTTCAAAGTATGATGATTCACATTGACTTTTAATGTCAGATTTTACTTTAACAATGTAAGAATTGATGAGAGCTTACTTTGATAAGAGTAAGGTAACAAATTGTTAGATATTTGGACCAAATTGTTATCATTTTTAGGATATATTATCTGTTGTAGAAGTTATTTATTATACACAGTGTGTTCGCGATGGCAGAAACTATTTCTGTAGATTTTTGACAATTGCTCTTTGGCAGAAATAATACAGTGGACGAATTTAAACTCTTGTTTTATGATTTATTTAGATACTTCGTTAACATTAGACTTTATCATATTGAAGATCATAGCACCAAAGGACCATATTAGTATCAAATATTAGTTGTGTTGGGTTGAGCCATTAACAATCTTTAACTCAACCCAACCCAATTAGCTAGTTAATGCTAGTTATTAATTGGGTTGGGTTGGCACTAACAATTACAATCAATCAATAAAAAAAGAACGCGGAATGAACATGATGCTCAAAAGAAACCAAAATAAAATCGCAAACTATTAATATCTCGTTGATCGATGATGATCAGATTGTTCAGAAAATCTCCAATAAAAAACTGAAACTTTAACTTGACTGCCAAACAAGATAGAATAGCCTTTTAATCATGTTAAAGCAATAACAAACTGAAAAACTGCATTATAAAAGCAATAATTGATTTGCGAAGTTCCATTGTTAGTAACAATGAGTTCAAATTATGAGGAATTCTTTTGGTTCCAGTCAAAGTGACAGTTGAAAGCATTTGTCATCAAGACATGAATTCCAATAAAATTGATATTGTTTTAAAATGCATGCTGCAAAAAATTTTCAAAAAAAAATTAATGCTCCTTTAGGAATGACTTTAAAAGATTGTTTGGTTTCGATGATTCAAAAGCGTAAGACTGTATTGTTCAGTCTTCGTCCATATTTAAACGATTCATGCTGAATTTCCGGTAATAAAGACTCTTTGGTCAATAAAACTAAGAAAAAATATGAGTTAAAGATACGTACTGGTGAAAAAGATCAAAAATATAACAGAATGATTTATTGTTAGAGGAAATTAGAGGCGATTTTTCGTTTTTAGTTCGTTTGTTGACCTGCAGAAGAAGTTGACCGAATTTTTTTAAAAAAACCTTTAAAAATGCATAAATCAATCCCGGAATCAGGATTGTAATTCTTAGTTGGCACTAAATTGATTGAGCCATCAACCGTATTTGAACCCAACCCAACCCACCCAGCTAGTTAGTGCTGGATATTAATTGGATTTGGGTGAGCCATTAACTTTAACCCAACCCACTTAGCTAGTTAACATTGAATATTACTTGGGTTAGGTTGAACCATCAACGTGATCTGAACCAAACCCAACCCAAATTGCTAGTTAGTGCTAGAAATTGAGTCATTAATCTTAACCTAACCCAACCCCACCCAACCAACTACTTGGCATTAAATATTTGTTGAGTTGAGCCATCAATTTGATCTTACTTAATTATTTGATTTGAGTTGGCAGTAGATTTAGTCTGGTTAGGTTGAGTCATCAAAAATTGATTTTGTTGAATTTATTTCTTTCATCATGCATACACTCTATATCGGAACTTTAAAACAAATACGTGCTTTTCTCTACAAATAGCCATCATTTCATTTATGTATATGTGAAGAATTCGATTCTGTATGATTTTTTTGAAAATCATTAGAAAATATGCTTATCTCCATAAACTAATAAAAATTCCGATTAGATTGAAAAACTCATAGCTCAAAAATACGACTTTGCTCATGAAAAAATACATGCTTTTCTCTATAAATAGAAACATTTCATTAACTTGTCTTAAGATTGCGAATTTTCGTGATTCTTTGAAAATTATTACAGCAAATTGTCATCTTCGTAAACTAATAAAAGCTCCGATTGGTTTCAAAAGTTCATATCTCAAAAACGAATGAAGTTTTTTGAATGCTGTTTTATTTGTCAAAGAGTACATGGATTTCTTTACAAATGGCCATTATTTCGTTAATATATCTTAAGAAATCGCTTTTTATGATTTTTTGAAAATCATTGGAACAAATTGTTTTGTTTCAGTTGATTTAAAAAATTTATATCACAAAAACGATTTGAGATATTAAAGTATGGTTTTGTGCGTATCAAAGTGTATACTTTTCTTTATAAATCACAACAAGTTTCATTAAGATATCCTACGAATACGATTTTTTTCAAAATTTAAATATTAATAATTATTTTTAAAATTTTTAAACAAATTTAGGTTGAGTTCAAAACTGTATCTAGAAAATAAACCGAGATACTCAAATGTAATTTTATTTTGATAAAAGTCGTTCTTTTAAAAAATTCTTTTATAAATTACAAAAACAAATTTCTTCAAGATATCTTAAGAATTTGATTAGTTACGATTTTTCAAAAATTATTAGGGAAATTTTTGTTTTATGGAATGTTTCAAATTTATCTCAAAAGATATCTCAATTGAAATATTCATGTATGATTTTATTCTGTGAGAAATTCATACTTTGATTTATAAATCACAAAAAATTTTATCAAGATATATTCTGCATCTATATACTCCTCTGATTTAGAAGATAACCGGATACCCGGCTGAAGATGATGCTGGATGTCCGGTATCTGGCTTTTCGTAAAATCTTTATTCGTTCGCTCTTTAATATGCAGCTCATTAACAGATACTCCTTCTATATCTACTGGTATGGTAACAAACGGAAATGAAGAATTTGTACATCATTAAAGTAAGATTGCTTCTGGTACATAACTCAGGTAGATTAGCTCTGATACTTACACTGATACAAATAAATTCGGTTTCTCAACTTTACAAACTTGGATTGGATAAATTGCTTATTCACCGTGAAAACATCACATACCAATAGGTTAAAAATTAACAGTTTCAAGGAAAAGCTAGTAGTGAGTTACATCCGTATGTGTAGTTATGCATGCATTAACTCTTCTATCTATGCTCTCTATTAAGTGGTCGATGTATCTCGTTCCATGTAGCTTCTAGACGGTGTCGATGTTTATCCAGATTCTCTAGATACTTCTTTTAGTTGCCTACCTATAATATCCCAGATATGCTTAATTGACAAGCCAAGGTAAAATCTGCCATACAACCTACTTTCTTGAGAGCTTTCTTGTAATCACAGCAATACAGGGCTTTGCATTGTACTGTCCATTCCGTAACATTATCGATGTAAGGACGTTCGTCCAGCACATATTATCCCCCAAACCATAACCCCAGGTGTCACAACACTGTGTCGTCTTTGAACGAACTCTAAATGTTTTCTCCTCGACATCGCTCCACCCTTCGACAACTATCATTTATCCATAAACAGAACCTTAATTCATCCTTGAAGATGATGTCATTCCGTTGATAAACCTATCCTTGTCGTTTTTGACACAATGCAAGTCTGTCTACTTTAATGGAAGTATCAAAATGTCAAAATCCAGAATTTTAGATATAAAGATAAGTGGCACCTGGTTAGTTTGTGGGGGAAAAGAAAGAAAAGAAAAGAAAAAAAGAAAGAAACCCGAAAGAAAGAAATTCTTCTGTAAGTAGTTGCCAAATTTTGAGGACTTTTTATTATGATATAATTAATATATTCCAAGATGGAGAGAACCATAGATTAATATATAACAAATATTCTTCACTTAAAACTGATAAGACTTTTTCATTTTTTCATGTTTGTTTTATGAATCTTGCAAATGGTGAGATATTTGGGGTGCTGATAACAAATCTGAGGTCGAAATTATAAATTTTTCAAAAATCATCTTGATTTTTGATACATTTAGAACTCAAATTGCAAAAAAAAACAGGATAATATACACACAGCTTCATATTCAGGGTCATGGCTGGTACAGGACGTCTTCTAGTACATGTTGGGTTGAATCCCGATTCTTGTTAGACAAAAGTAAAAGAAAAATAATGTCAAAACCCACAAACACTTCCGGAAATCATTAAAGGTTTCCATTAATTTACATAGCAAGACTCATAATAACGAAATTTTTGCCAATATTCCTAAATTTTTATTCCTAGGTTATATCTAGTTATGGACTAAGATCATTGCCAACAATATTTATGCAAAAAGTATCTTTTTGTCGGTTTTAGTTTTTGTGTTGTGGCTGATTTTTATGCCAAAACTTCATAGTTTTCATATGTATGTTATACCTGTTTATGGGTTATTCTTTTATGTGTCAAAAGAAAAAGGAAAGATGACAACAGATTGTCTTCAAAACAGAAATAAATATACACATGAAAATGTATTGAATGATCTGTGATTTAATGAACTGTTTGTTCGTAATGAATTTATCTTTTTTAATTAAATTTGTCTTATCGGCGTTCGGATATTTTCCTTACATTTGGAAAGAAGTTGTTTATAATATTCATCTTTTTTCGATTTGTTATGGTATTCACCGCTTTTCTATCTTCCGCAAAGCAGGTAAAGTCAGTAACCAACGACATGGATCTTTGAGCCATTACTTTTGTTGCCTTTCAACCAATCTTTTCTTTCCATTTTTCTTTGAATAGTAAAGGTTACCAAGAGCTCCTTACAAAACTTGTAAAGCGTGGCTTCACAGAGACAAACATCTGAAAGGTTTGCTTAATTGGTGGCAAGAAGTTCTATTAGGAATTATTATTGCTATTTATTAATATTTTATTGCATCTTCTTTTTTGGGTAATTTGGGGAATATGGCTATATTAGTTTTGGCAGTATTCCTATCTAATTGTAAGACAAATTTGCGGCCAAAATAGTAGTATCATCAACAAAACGTCTATCAATATTCTTAAAGTACAATATTTTAACTTTAATTTAAAAATCAGAAAAAGTTTTTGTTTTCCGAAATAATTCGAAAAGTTTTTTCATAAATAGTGATGTGAATGTTAAAAAAAGGACGTTACGAAGAGTTATTTGCGAGAAAGTTATTTAGAACTTTACATTACAGAGATGGCATAAAAAACTTTCCTCTTATCACAAGTTAAAAGACTACGTCTTAAAAAGCTTTTCCATTTTCCTGATTGAGATCTAGACTACTTTCCATTACCATCTTAATGTAAAAAGACATTATTGATATGGAGAGAAAATGCAAGAGAAAATTTATAAAGTAAATAACTTTCTTTTTAATTTATATTTATTTTTGAAAAAAAGAACCGTTCGTGCGGATGCCGGTAAATCTTGTTTAAAAATCTTTTCTTCGTCGTGAGATGTCGCCGATCGAGAAGCGCACGTTTGTCCGCGAACTTTTAACTTCTCGTTCTTGTTGTCTCGATTTCTTCTTATGTGGGATTCGTGGTATGTACAATGTGTACATGTGGAAATCGAACCAACCGGTACGTTCGCGAATCCGCGTTGTGAAACAAAGTGGAACGCGCCTTGAAATGGTCTTCTTCGTTCTTCGGTCTGCTTCGATCGTTGCGGACGGCCAGAACAGCCAAGAGCACGAGGGCGCCCTTCTTCTTCGATGCCGGCGACATAAATCGACGCGGCTCGACGACAAATGCCGAGAAAATTGCGTGATTGCCTCCAGGTCGTGGGGCCTCCGGCATACACACCGTTTGTATACACACACGTAGGTATGTAAGTACGCCGGACACGAACTCGACGACAAGAAGGGGCCACGAGCGGGAATAAAACAATGGCCAAAGGGGAGAGAAACTTGGGCACGTCTCATACATACTAAACGTTCTGTATACATTTACTAACACAACGCATTTTTAACGTTACCATCTTATTCAATCAACTCAAATAAAACAAATGTAGTTGATTTCCATAAAAATGGCAACACCTAAAATTTATTGAAATTTTTTCAACGATGTCTTTTTTCAAGGATTAAAATTTGATCAAACCGAGTTAACTAAATTTAAAATTTACATAAAACAAGTTCCAACCCAAATCAACTTAATAGCTTGATTTAAGTTAATTGTTTTGACTCACTTATAAATTAAATTTGTTAATTTTAAGGAGAAAAGTTTCCAAAAAGATGTTTGCATATACTGATTTATTTAGGGTTAGTTTATCAATGTCGAATTAAATCTGTTAGGTATGTAACTGATAAATAACCTTGTCTAGCAATTAACCTCAGTGAAGCGTTTGTCCAGCAACTTTCTACCCGATAGGCACCAAACTAGAAGATAGAGAAAAGATGGTACCCCTGACTGATAACTTGAGAAACGAAACGGAACGTGATTGATCATATTTGCATAATTGATATTAGTTTGTGAAGTTGATCTAAACATCTGATCATGTTTTAGAGGTTATCATTCCGGTGTGCTTTCTATATTGTGCGTTGCTTATGACTACCTCTCTCTAATGGATATTTATAAGACACCAATGAAGATAAGGATATTGTCCAACTCTTAAATTATAAACGATGACCATATACATTATTTTATTACATTCAAAGTGCCGTCTTAAGATATTTGGCGTCGCAAGGTGGGGTTGGATGAACGAAACGAATGCACCCCTTTTCACACAAAATAGAAAAAGAGATTCTACATTTGGGACTTGTGTTAGTTTTACTTCAATTAAAATATACAGGGTTGCTAAATCAGTTTGTAAAGTACTTTGTTGTTAAAGAAAAATGTCTTCAGATGTATGGCTAAATCCAACCCAACCCAACCCTGCATATTTGAATAGACTAGAATAAAACTAGACCTAGAACCAGAATCATTTGAGTTTAGTCGCATTGAGAGATTTACGGCTAAACTGAATTTATTTAGTTCTAGATCTATAGTTAGATTTAATGATATAAAACTAGAACTAGATACTAGAAACAACTACGCCTCTATTTATACAAAATTCAATACCAACAAGAAGGTTCTCACCTTAAAGGGGACACTGGGTAATCGTATGATAGAGACACCATGCATTTCATTGCAAAAACAGGCTCCCCAGGAGTTAGCACAACCCTATTAGCCCTTAGGTTTAGGATGGCGCTGTACATAATATGAAATATGAAAATATAAAATAGAACAAAAAGATCATTCAAAAAATAATAATTTTTTACTACGTACATTTTCAGAAAACGGATCAGTTGAGAATTTTCCTTATAGGAACATATTGAAATTTTAAAATCGTGTTATACCAAATTATGTTGTTTATCTTGTTATTGGTGTCTTATAAAACAAAAACAAAATCACTTTGAGGAGTTGGACGACCACGACTACGTCCAACTCTTCAAACTCTAACACATTCATTTTCTTCGCTTTGTTTCCAAGTTATTGCGTTGAATCTCTTGTTTTCTATAACATTTTTATATTGGTTTGCTAAAACTATCAGCAAGTCTTTTCTGGTTAGAAATACTTGAACTAGGTATCACAACTTTATTTCAAACTGGTAGCTAAACGTAATATTTGCCTATAAGATAACCCTAAACTAACTACCAGCTACAATTTTAACTGACAGATAAATCGTCTTAACCATATATTGTTAAACCAGCCCTTAAAGGTATACATAAAACCTTCTTGTCAACAAGGTTGTGTAATATGTTGAGTAAATCAATGAGTAACGTTTGCAACAATACTATCCATAAACCATCCATAAATAATAAAAAAGCTATTTATAAATGAATATTGTTTGTATTATAAAAGAACCAGAAAAGCATAATCCATAATTAGTTACATCCTAGATATAAGAAGATTGCACGAATACAGTAAACATCTTCAAAATATCATAATTTTGGGTTTTCAACACAAAAATTAACCACAATTTATGAACTACAACAACCAGAAATATACTTTTTGCACATCATTGTTTGTAATGAACCATAAACCCTAATCTATGATCAATCAGACACTGCCCAAATATCTCAGAAATCTCCATAATATCATCGTTTGAAAGTCTACAAATATGAATTGAAATTCTAAAATTAAAATCCACGAAGAATTCATTATCCATAATTTGTTAGACTATTACATTTGACTTTGCCATTTTTGGTAGATACCTGAAAAGGATAAAACGAATGGAGACGGAGGATTACTGATTAATGGAAAGTGTGATACGCGATAAAAAAGGTTGAAAGAGATAGATATCGGAAATCAGAAGTGCAATGATGATTATTAGCTATGGATTTGGGAGAACATTAAGGTTGAGGAAGAATGTTTGTATTGAAGGACATATTTCGATTGACTTCGAAGACGTATACCGGTATTTTGTAGACAATACGACAAGCAAAGGAAATTAGAGAATTTACAGAAGAACAAAGGAGGAATTTAAAGAATTTGATTGGAGAATTTCCTGAATAATTTTCAAATCGACTTGGGAGAACTTTGGTTCAACATGATATTGGTCTCAAAGAGGAAAGGATTATCCTACTAAACCAAATTCACAATCTTCAAGAGTACCAGAAATTATAGATGAAGAAGACATCGTATATAAAATCACGATCGCCATTCTTTTTTATTTTATATCACCATGCCAACCATGATTTTTTATAATGGTAGAAAATTGGAGGACTTGCTTCTAGAAGGTTTGAAGACTTAAACTGCTTCTGGAAGATTCTAAAACTAGAAACTTTCGGGTTTTGCCATGTGTTTTTTGAAAAAATGTTTGACGTTTCGGATGCCATGTTGCAACCTTCTCCAGAAACTGGTTCTAACTGACAAAATCGGGAATCGTAAAACAATATATAGGTCGAAAACTAATTAATAATTAATTTATATTAACAACAACAAGCTAATTACTAACTAATTACTGCGTCGCCTCCGGTTTGGGAGTCGTGTTCGTCTTCACCACCATCTTCCATGTTCTGCTGAGTTTCCAGCCATTTTCTCTGTTGACGTTGTTTTTATGTCGGTGGATTTCTATGGCTTTTCTAGTCAGCCGTTGATGATATTTATTATTCCTAGCCAGAACCTTTCAGAAATCTCGTGTTAGTCCTAGTGATAGTTCTAGTGTTAGTGCTAGTGTTTTAGTTCTAATTTTAGTTCAATTAACACCAGTTGTGAAAGCCTTCGTAACTTGATACTGCTTCCAAAAGACTTATAATGCTTGCAGAAAACTTGCCATGCTTGTAGAAAACATATATACTTACTGATATCTCTTTGTAGTTGAATTGTTATGAGAAAACTGCATCATGTACAAAAGGATTGAGGAACAATAAAAATTATAAGCAACTGGAAACACGAACGTGATAAAACACTATCCGAAAATAACACTTAATCGTCTCATTCATACAAAAGCATTTATTCGGACATGTTTATAATTATCGCACAATGAACGTAGTCTCTCATTGCTAAATTGTTTTCAAAATATTTGACCTGCTTCCAAAATACTTGTAGTTTTTCTAGAAGACTTGATACTGCATGTAGAAGACTAGAAATACTTTTAGAAATACTGCTTCTAAAAGAGTTGATATTGTTTTCAGAAGAGTTGATGCGTATAGAAACCTTAATACTGCTTCTAGAATATTTCAAATGCTTCCAGAAGACTTAATACTGATTCTAAAAGACTTAATATTGCTTCCAGAGGATTTGAAATACTTTCAAAAGGTTTGATGTTGTCCACGTATGACTTGAAAAAAGACTTATTTTTCCCATTTCCATGCCAGCAACTGCAAATGCGATGGTATTTTGAAAAGCATGTATGATGTTTTGCATTTTTCCACCATTTTGTTTAAGAACCGTAATTCGTCGTTCTAAGTTTCTAATAAGTCTATTCCTAATTGTGATTTGAATACTTTTCTTCATTCTGATGCTTTCAGTGCTTGAATTTTTTTCTCAATATGTACTTAAACAAGTTATTTTAGTACACAAATAAAAATAAACAGTCATGTCGCTAAACATATAGAGATACATTCAGTATGGTATGCAAGTCATTTCTTCATTTTCAACAATAAGATCTCCACGATCTTCCAAATTTTATCATTTTTTTGTGATTCTACAAAATTGTCAAAAACATATGATCCATTAACATTTCTGTAAACGTTTTTTTAGCACCTTCCGTCTGTAAACGAGGGTCTTTCAAGTTCATATTTTATCTCATATTACCTTCTTTTAAGGGGGATCCACACAATGTGCATCAATTTATTAGTAAATTTTTTACTTAAACAACTTAGGTCGGATACGAAATACACAGGTTTACAGACGAAGGGTTAAGTTAAAGTAACAAGTTATACATCATTTGAATCACGTTCAACCTTCAATTTGATATCAAGTCAATTCTTCATTTTCAAAAATAAAACCTTCACGATCTTACAAATTTTACTATTTTTTCGCCTTTCTACTAAAACGTCAAAAACACGTTAATATTTCTTAGGTGGAGCCAATTTCAAGTTGAAACAACGAGTTATGCATCATTTAAAACAAGAATGTTTGATCTTCAAATTGATACATAAGCCATTTCTTCAGTTTCAAAAGTAAGACGTTCACATTCACTCTAACATCTCTTAATTGGAATTGATTTCAAATTGAAACGAGTTATACATCATTTTAAGAAGGAAGGTTCAACATTCAGTTCTGTATGCAAGTCATTTCTTCATTTGAAAAAATAAGACCTTTACGATCTTTTTCAAGTTTAGTTATTCTTTAACATTTCTTAGATGGAGTCGATTTCAAGCTGAAACAACGAGTTATACATCATTTGAAAGAGGAAGGTGCAACTTTTAATTAGATGAAGAAATGGTTTCTATCCATTTCTTCATTTTTTAAATAAAACCTCGATAATCTTTCAAATTTTATCATTTTTATCTTGATTCCTTTAAAACGCCAATAACACATCATCCTTTAATATTTCTTAATTGGAATTGGTTTCAAATTCAAAAGAATTATACATCACTTTAAAGATGAAAGTTCCCGTCTCAATTTGATATACAAGTTATTTTCTTCATTTTCAAGCATAAGACGTCCACGATCTTTCAAATTTTATCATTTTTCGCGTCAAAAACACATTATCCTTTAATACTTCTTAGGTGGAATCGGTTTCAAATTGAAACAACGAGTTATACATCATTTGAAAGACAAAGGTTCAATCTTTAATTTGGCATGTAAGTCATTTCTTCATTTTTAAAAATATGACCTCTACGATCTTTAAAATTTTATAATTTTTTCGTGATTAAACAACGAGTTAAATTCATCATTTTAAAGACGACTGTTCAACTTTCAATTTGATATACAACTCATTTCTTCCTTTCCAAAAATAATACCTTCACGACCTTGTTATAATTTTATTATTTTTTTCTTGATTCTACAAAAACTCCAAAAACACATCATCTATTAACATTTCTTTGGTGAAATCGATTTCAAAATTGAAACAACAAGTTATACATCATTTAAAAAATGAAGGTTCAACTTTCAATTTGATATACAAGTCATTTCTTCATTTTTAAAAGTAAGACTACCACGGTTTTTCAAATTTTATCATTTTTATGTTGATTCTATTAAAACCTCAAAAACACCACATCATTTAACATTTCTTAAGTGGAATCGATTTTAAACTGAAATAACAAGTTATACATCATTTTATAAAGGAAGGTTCAACCTTCAATTCTGTATGCAAGTCATTTCTTTTTTTGAAAACATAAGACCTGCACGATCTTTTTCAAGTTAAGTTATTCTTTAACATTTCTTATATATCATTTGAAAGAGGAAGGTGCAACTTTTAATTAGATATAGAAACCATTTTTATCTTGATTCCATTAAAACGTCAAAAACACATCATCCTTTAACATTTCTTAATTGGAATTGGTTTCAAATTCAAAAGAATTATACATCACTTTAAAGATTAAGGTTCCCGTCTCAATTTGATATACAAGTTATTTTCTTCATTTTCAAGCATAAGACGTCCACGATCTTTCAAATTTTATCATTTTTCGCGTCAAAAACACATTATCTTTTAATACTTCTTAGGTGGAATCGGTTTCAAATTGAAACAACGATTTATACATCATTTGAAAGACAAAGGTTCAATCTTTAATTTGGCATGTAAGTCATTTCTTCGTTTTTAAAAATATGACCTCTACGATCTTTAAAATTTTATAATTTTTTCGTGATTAAACAACGAGTTAAATTCATCATTTTAAAGACGACTGTTCAACTTTCAATTTGATATACAACTCATTTCTTCATTTCCAAAAATAATACCTTCACGACCTTGTTATAATTTTATTATTTTTTTCTTGATTCTACAAAAACTCCAAAAACACATCATCTTTTAACATTTCTTAGGTGAAATCGATTTCAAAATTGAAACAAGTTATACATCATTTAAAAAATGAAGGTTCAACTTTCTATTTGATATACAAGTCATTTCTTCATTTTCAAAAATAAGACTACCACGGCTTTTCAAATTTTATCATTTTTATGTTGATTCTATTAAAACCTCAAAAACACCACATCATTTAACATTTCTTAAGTGGAATCGATTTTAAACTGAAATAACAAGTTATACATCATTTTATAAAGGAAGGTTCAACCTTCAATTCTGTATGCAAGTCATTTCTTCTTTTGAAAAAATAAGACCTGCACGATCTTTTTCAAGTTAAGTTATTCTTTAACATTTCTTATATATCATTTGAAAGAGGAAGGTGCAACTTTTAATTAGATATAGAAACCATTTTTATCTTGATTCCATTAAAACGTCAAAAACACATCATCCTTTAACATTTCTTAATTGGAATTGGTTTCATATTGAAAAGCATTATAAGACGTCGACGATCTTTCAAATTTTATCGTTTTTCGTGTCAAAAACACATTATCCTTTAATACTTCTTAGGTGGAATCGGTTTCAAATTGAAACAACGAGTTATACATCATTTGAAAGACAAAGGTTCAATCTTCAATTTGGCATCTAAGTAATTTCTTCATTTTTAAAAATATGACCTCTACCATCTTTAAAATTTTATAATTTTTTCGTGATTAAACAACGAGTTATTCATCATTTTAAAGACGACTGTTCAACTTTCAATTTGATATACAACTCATTTCTTCATTTCCAAAAATAATACCTTCACGACCTTGTTATAATTTTATTATTTTTTTCTTGATTCTACAAAAACTCCAAAAACACATCATCTATTAACATTTCTTTGGTGAAATCGATTTCAAAATTGAAACAAGTTATACATCATTTAAAAAATGAAGGTTCAACTTTCAATTTGATATACAAGTCATTTCTTCATTTTTAAAAGTAAGACTACCACGGTTTTTCAAATTTTATCATTTTTATGTTGATTCTATTAAAACCTCAAAAACACCACATCATTTAACATTTCTTAAGTGGAATCGATTTTAAACTGAAATAACAAGTTATACATCATTTTATAAAGGAAGGTTCAACCTTCAATTCTGTATGCAAGTCATTTCTTTTTTTGAAAACATAAGACCTGCACGATCTTTTTCAAGTTAAGTTATTCTTTAACATTTCTTATATATCATTTGAAAGAGGAAGGTGCAACTTTTAATTAGATATAGAAACCATCTTTATCTTGATTCCATTAAAACGTCAAAAACACATCATCCTTTAACATTTCTTAATTGGCATTGGTTTCAAATTCAAAAGAACTATACATCATTTTAAAGAGAAATGTTTCAAAGTGAAAGAACGAGTTATACATGATTTTTTATACTTCTTCATTTTCAAAAGTAAAACCTCCACGATCTTTCATATTTTATCATTTTCTTTAGTGATTCTACTAAAACGTTTCTGCAAAAATATCATTGAAAGGTTGCCGCTTTCTTAGATATCATTCATGATAAATTTTCTAATTTCTAATATTATTATGAAAGTTGATGACAACTAAGAAATACTTTAACGGTAAGCATTTACAATTTGAATTAAAATTTTACTTTTTGTTTTATTTAAAGAAACCTAATTTAATAATGATAGTCAATATTTTAAAATCAATAAAAATTGTGTTTAACCGTAACGAAAATTTTTAAAACCGTAATAAACGGTTAACATTGAGGAACACAGCATAAATCTAAAAAGCAAAGGAAACATGTGCTTAATTACATAAAGCATTAAGTTTACGTTCACACGTTTAAATTAAAATACAATATCGATTCGCGTTCTCTTCGTGTCTATAATAAAATGCCATAAAGAAAAGGAACTTGGAAACATTTCTAAATAGAACAACTGCGAATAGACAACCGGTAAACGGTCGCCAATGTTTTTCTTTCCGTTCTATTGGAATTTAGAGTAACAACACAACGAAACGAAACCGGTCGTTTTCATCCCAATAGCATAGGAGTGAATAAATTTAGATCGATGCCAACGAACCGATTTCATGTTAAAACAGTTTTCGAAGCCTCCACAGAAATATTGAACTGAACCTACTTTGCAAGTATCACCATCGCCGCAAGTCATTCAATAGTTTTCATCATTTATTCATGTCGTTTTGTTCCGATAACGGTCACTTTTTATTAATAGTACACAACGATGAGAAAAAAAAATTCTCAAACGGTGCTTTTGATCACTTTTTTTATAAATCATCTCCCCATAAAAAAGACGTTATAGTAAACGGTTTTTGTGACGAATGAATAATGAGACCCGATTCAAAGTGTTATGTTAATGGTTTAATTAGCACTCATACCCATTTATTAGAATTATCGATCGGAATCATTAATATTAATTAGCGGTGATTTAAAAAAGTATAAATACCAAAATGATTTTTATTACTCAATCTGCATATTTATAGTTACCTAATTTTGATTTATTATTAATTAATTGATTCGGAATCAAAATATTAATGAATGTATTTTCCGGATTGAATCAGTATTGGTAACGACACAATTTTTCCTCGACTATTAAAAAGACCGCAGCACAGATGTCCAGCGAAGGCGAACTCTTTCCCATTTACCCACAACCATTACAATCGAAACCGAGATATTGTCGTTAACGTTAACGTTTTCAGTCGGCCGTTTGTTGTCGGCAGCACGTTTTACCGTTTAAATAGTGTTTTTAAAGGTAACATCATTCTTGGGCAAATGAGTCGCTATCCCCTTGACCCATGAGCACATTCGGAGAACATATTGTGGAGATGCATTCTGGAAAGTGGCACGTACTGGGCGTGTGGTGGCTCAGAATCCAACATAGTTATTGTATAACGGCACTTTTTGGATGTTTCTGTCAGATATGAACTTTATAAATGATGATTGCTTTTAGTTGATCTTTTTTGTAATGCTTTTAAGGTGGTTTTATAGTTTTAATAGGATTATTATTCAAATTATATTTCATTAAAAGCATAGCTTAGTAGGATTCTTAAGTTTTATTGATTGTACTTCATTATTTATTTTGTCCATCGGAATTTATGACCATTCTAATCAATTATGAATATAATATTTCTTTTTGAATGCGAAATAAGTTGTATGAAATACATACAGGATGTTTCTGTGAATCAAATCTTCAATATAGATCGTCTTAGAAAGAGATTCGTTCACATTATGTTCCTTGCAATTTTTGTAATATCCTAAAATCTCAAAATTTCCAACTGATTCTCAAGTTGATTTAGTCTTAAAATCTTCTTCGATTTTTTGAAAAATATTGAAGAAATTTTTAATTTTATGAAATGCCACAAATTTATGTTGACTTCAAAACTTGATATCTCAAAAACGAGTTTAGATATTCGAATATGATTTTATTCTCAGAAAAGTTAATCATTTTCTTTATAAATGACAAAAAGCTTTATTAAGATGTTTTAAGAATTCGATTTTCTACGATTTTTCAAAAAATTATTAAGGTATTTTCTAAGATATCTTAAAACCGAATTGAGAGATACTCACGAATAGTTTAGTTCTCAGAACATTTCATTCTTTCCTTTATAAATCATAAAATTCAAAAATATCTTACAGATTCGTTCCAAAATGATCAAGAAAATTTTTAATTTTATGAAACGCTAAAATTTTAGGTTGCGGCAAAAGCACGATATTTCAAAAATGAAATAAAACACTCAAAAGCTGTATACTTTTCTTTATATATCACAAAAGTATTACATAAAATTAAAAAAATTCATTTCATCAATCATTTCAAAAATTAAAAAATTCATCAAAATATCTTAAGAATTCGATTTCTTATACTATTTTTCAAAGATCATTAAGAAAATTATTAATTTTATGAAATGTTAGAAATTTTAGTTGAGTTCAAAACTTGATATCTCAAAAATGAGTTGAGATATTCAAATATAATTTCATTATCAGAAAAATCAATACTTCCCTTAATAAATAGCAAAAAAATTCATCAAGATATCTTAAGAATAAGATTTTCAGCGATTTTTCACTGAAAAACTGACGAATTGAGATACTCCCGTTTGGTTTAATTCTTAAAAAAGAACATACTTCTTATATAAATCACAAAAAAATATTAAGATATCTTAAGGATTGAATTTTATGCGATTCAAAAATGGTCAAGGAATTTGTTAAAAATGCTACAAATTTGGTTGGATTGAGTTCAAAATTTGATATCTCAAAAACGAATTGAGATACTCACGTTTGGTTTAATTCTCAAAAAAAGAACATACCTTCTTTTATAAATCACAAAAAAAATTATTAAGATATCTTAAGGATTGAATTTTATGCGATTTTTCAAAAATGGTCAAGGAATTTGTTAAAAATGCTACAAATTTGGGTTGAGTTCAAAATTTGATATCTCAAAAACGAATTGAGATACTCACGTTTGGTTTCATTCCCAAAAAAATAACATACCTTCTTTTATAAATCACAAAAAAAATTATTAAGATATCTTGAGGATTGAATTTTATGTGATTTTTCAAAAATGGTCAAAGGATTTGTTAAAAATGCTACAAATTTGGGTTGAGTTCAAAGCTTGATATCTCAAAAAGGAATTGAGATACTCACGCCTGGTATAATTCTCAAAAAAAGAACATACCTTCTTTTATAAATCACAAAAAAAAATATTAAGATATCTTAAGGATTGAATTTTATGCGATTTTTCAAAAATGGTCAAGGAATTTGTTAAAAATGCTACAAATTTGGGTTGAGTTCAAAATTTGATATCTCAAAAACGAATTGAGATACTCACGTTTGGTTTCATTCCCAAAAAAAGAACATACCTTCTTTTATAAATCACAAAAAAAAATTATTAAGATATCTTGAGGATTGAATTTTATGTGATTTTTCAAAAATGGTCAAAGGATTTGTTAAAAATGCTACAAATTTGGGTTGAGTTCAAAGCTTGATATCTCAAAAAGGAATTGAGATACTCACGCCTGGTATAATTCTCAAAAAAAGAACATACCTTCTTTTATAAATCACAAAAAAAATATTAAGATATCTTAAGGATTGAATTTTATGCGATTTTTCAAAAATGGTCAAGGAATTTGTTAAAAATGCTACAAATTTGGGTTGAGTTCAAAATTTGATATCTCAAAAACGAATTGAGATACTCACGTTTTGTTTCATTCCCAAAAAAATAACACACCTTCTCTTATAAATCACAAAAAAAAATTATTAAGATATCTTGAGGATTGAATTTTATGTGATTTTTCAAAAATGGTCAAAGGATTTGATAAAAATGCTACAAATTTGGATTGAGTTCAAAGCTTGATATCTCAAAAAGGAATTGAGATACTCACGCCTGGTATAATTCTCAAAAAAAGAACATACCTTCTTTTATAAATCACAAAAAAAATATTAAGATATCTTAAGGATTGAATTTTATGCGATTTTTCAAAAATGGTCAAGGAATTTGTTAAAAATGCTACAAATTTGGGTTGAGTTCAAAATTTGATATCTCAAAAACGAATTGAGATACTCACGTTTGGTTTCATTGCCAAAAAAATAACATACCTTCTCTAATAAATCACAAAAAAAATTATTAAGATATCTTGAGGATTGAATTTTATGTGATTTTTCAAAAATGGTCAAAGGATTTGTTAAAAATGCTACAAATTTGGGTTGAGTTCAAAGCTTGATATCTCAAAAAGGAATTGAGATACTCACGCCTGGTATAATTCTCAAAAAAAGAACATACCTTCTTTTATAAATCACAAAAAAAATATTAAGATATCTTAAGGATTGAATTTTATGCGATTTTTCAAAAATGGTCAAGGAATTTGTTAAAAATGCTACAAATTTGGGTTGAGTTCAAAATTTGATATCTCAAAAACGAATTGAGATACTCACGTTTGGTTTCATTCCCAAAAAAAGAACACACCTTCTCTTATAAATCACAAAAAAAAATTATTAAGATATCTTGAGGATTGAATTTTATGTGATTTTTCAAAAATGGTCAAAGGATTTGTTAAAAATGCTACAAATTTGGGTTGAGTTCAAAGCTTGATATCTCAAAAAGGAATTGAGATACTCACGCCTGGTATAATTCTCAAAAAAAGAACATACCTTCTTTTATAAATCACAAAAAAAAATATTAAGATATCTTAAGGATTGAATTTTATGCGATTTTTCAAAAATGGTCAAGGAATTTGTTAAGAATGCAACAAATTTGGGTTGAGTTCAAAATTTGATATCTCAAAAACAAATTTAGATACTCACGTTTGGTTTCATTCCCAAAAAAATAACATACCTTCTTTTATAAATCACAAAAAAAATTATTAAGATATCTTGAGGATTGAATTTTATGTGATTTTTCAAAAATGGTCAAAGGATTTGTTAAAAATGTTACAAATTTGGGTTGAGTTCAAAGCTTGATATCTCAAAAACGAATTGAGATACTCACGTCTGGTTCAATTCTCAAAAAGAACATACCTTCTTTTATAAATCACAAAAAAAAATGTTAAGATATCTTAAGGATTTAATTTTATACGATTTTTCAAAAATGGTCAAGGAATTTGTTAAAAATGCTACAAATTTGGGTTGAATTCAAAAATTGATATCTCCAAAATGATTTGAGATACCCACGTTTGGTTTAATTCTCAAAAAAGAAATTTTGGTTGAGTTCAAAACTTGATATCTCAAAAATGAGTTGAGATATTCAAATATAATTTCATTATCAGAAAAATCAATACTTTCCTTAATAAATAGCAAAAAAATTCATCAAAATATCTTAAGAATAAGATTTTCAGCGATTTTTCAAAAGTGATATCTCAAAAACGAATTGAGATACTCACGTTTGGTTTCATTCCCAAAAAAAGAACAAACCTTCTTTTATAAATCACAAAAAAAATTATTAAGATATCTTGAGGATTGAATTTTATGTGATTTTTCAAAAATGGTCAAAGGATTTGCTAAAAATGCTACAAATTTGGGTTGAGTTCAAAGCTTGATATCTCAAAAAGGAATTGAGATACTCACGTCTGGTATAATTCTCAAAAAAAGAACATACCTTCTTTTATAAATGACAAAAAAAATATTAAGATATCTTAAGGATTGAATTTTATGCGATTTTTCAAAAATGGTCAAGGAATTTGTTAAAAATGCTACAAATTTGGGTTGAGTTCAAAGCTTGATATCTTAAAAACGAATTGAGATACTCACGTTTGGATTAATTCTCAAAAAAAGAACATACCTTCTTTTATAAATCACAAAAGAATATTAAGATATCTTAAGAATTGAATGTTATGCGATTTTTCAAAATGGTCAAGGAATTTGTTAAAAATGCTACAAATTTGGGTTGAGTTGAAAGCTTGATATCTCAAAAACGAAATGAGATACGTTCGGTTTAATTCTCAAGAAAGAACATACCTTCTTATATAAATCACAAAAAAATTATTAAGATATCTTAAGGATTGAATTTTATGCGATTTTTAAAAAATGGTCAAGGAATTTGTTAAAAATGCTACAAATTTGGGTTGAGTTCAAAGCTTAATATCTTAAAAATGAATTGAGATACTCACGTCCGGTTTAATTCACAAGAAAGAACATACCTTCTTATATAAATCACAAAAAAATATAAAGCAAGAAATAAAGCAGATTAAAAAAACACACAAAAGCAAAAACTAAAATCCACCGATGCAAGATACGTTCTATATTAGTTTTAAAATTGTGATGATCTATGCAGATTCAAACGCAACGAATGTGGTTCTGATATACTATAATGTGGTCCAATAACATTATGAATTTCTTACACGAGTAATAAATGAGAGTATCATCCCCATATAGGTCATATTAACAAGTTGTTAAGCGAGTAGTAGGCAAGGCAGAAATAGATATTGAGAACAATCGATGGTTGTAATTGACAGTCTTTTAAATAACTTTCCAGTAATTGAACATTATTTAGTCCAGCATAGCGCAAAATTGCAATTGGTATCTTATGGTTTATAGCATGATTATGTATATAATCACATAGTTGATCAATTGCTAATAGTAGCTCTAAAGTCTTCAGAATAGGTATGACATGTAGATCTACAATATTGAAATTTAAATCGTTACGACGGAATTCTCTTTACGGCAATGTTTAGCAGCTTGTTCTTCAAGTGTATCTTGAAAAGCTTCCCCTGAAAAAAATTACGGGTAGCAATGAGAAATGCTGGGTGGTGAAGCAAATGTTGTATAATTTCCATAAGCAGCTTCCTTAAGATTTCCCTTGGGATGTTGTCCTATTTAAGAGCGCTGCTAGTCCCCTGTTAAGTTTCTAACGACTTTAGCTACTTCCAAAGTTTGCGCGTTTTTACCAGTAATTTTTGCTCTTGCTCATTAGTTTGATTACAGGCCTCTCACATGTTTCAAAATTGAAAAACCATGCGTAAGTTGACATTTGTGAATAGGAAGTCCTATTTCTTATCCATAAAATCCATAGATGCAGGATTCTATAGTAAATTCAGAATATTAAAAATGACTTTGTGCATCTGTATATGTACATTTTAAGATTATTAGAATATTGTGTATTAAATGAATCAAATTAAAGTTACTATAACGCTAATCAACAGACACGAAAAACATTCAAAATTTAACATTGAATCTATAACGCAACAAAAAATTTTTTATTTAAGAACGTCAACTTAAGCATGGTATTTCAATTTTCGGACAGCCTGTACATTTCAATTTTATCGCTAAATGTGCTCGTTAAAAAATAGAACATAAACGTCCAAGTCTATTTTTTTCTAAGAATATCCGCCGAATTTATATCATTAATAATATATAATTAATTCATAGATTAATTTTTTTTGTACATATTGTATATACTCAAATCGCCAAGGTCGTTGAAGGGCATGGTGCTAGAGATATAATCTCTAATATTGACAGAAACTTGGCCAAATCTGCAATGAAGCATATAATATAATAAAGTATATAATACGCTTGTTTACAATGTTCACCATATTTGATAAACGTCAAATAATACGTCGATAAACGTCGACGAGCGTGGTCGTGTTGTCGTACGGTTCTTGATTTTTCACTTATGGGACAATTTATTGAACTTCATTTATTTATAATTCAAACACTAAGTGATTGTTTAAGTGGTTTACAAGTATATGTGACGTAATAAACTTATGTGCAAGTATCGTATAACAAAAATTTGGATTTTATTGTGAATTTTTCTCGTGTTATTATTGTCATCGTTAATGTGGATGCGGTAAAACCAGTTTTCTGTGTAGTCCCGGGTCCCTTCGTACAATTTTATTTTTGTTTCGATATTTAACTTTTTACTCTCTTCAAGATTAAACTAATGGCTCACACACGAATTTCGGATATGAAAGTTAATGACTTAAGAAGTAAATTGAAAGAACAAGGACTACCATATAGGGGTCGTAAAGCTGAACTTGTCGATTCACTTAAATTAGCTTTGAATTCAAGCGTATTAATTGATGATCTGAATATTAGTACATCATCATCTTCCAGCGACGAAACGGTAATATTAAAACAAGTAAATGGAGGGAAGAATAAAGGGATGTCAGTGACATTTCGCATACTGAATAAACTTAAAAAACTTGAAGATGATATTAAATATTTAAAAGTTATCAACACAAAACTTAGAAAGGATCTACTCAAATCTAAATCTGAGATTGTTAAGATGCATACCTTTATTAATGAAACTAATTCAAAACATCATAGAAAAGACTCAAATGTTAAAACAGATAAGGTTGCAATTGATGCACAAAAGAAAGGATTTAATCAGAGGCAAAATAAAGTTGGTAATACTTCTCTGGGTCACATTACTTCATCAAATGGATTGGGGTTAGTGAAGGGTGCAGACTTAAGTAATTCAAAGGTGCATGTCGAAATTAAAACCTGTAGCGAAAAACCGAATATTCTTGTTCTTGGTGATAGCCATGGTAGAAATATTTCTCAGTTACTTCGAGATTCGAATATCGGCTCTGAATACTCTATCACATCTATTTTTAAACCGAATGCATTATTAGAACAAGTGATCGTCGATGCTGATAAATTGACATCTACTTTTGATTTTTCGGACTATTTGGTTGTTTTTGGAGGATCAAATGATGTGTTACGTAATAATACCGTAAATTTCAAGAAACTAAAGATTCTCCAATCATGTGCTTGCCGCACAAATGTCATTTTAGTATCAGTTCCATATTGGTACAAGCAAAATGTATTATATAAGAAATCTATCGATGAGCTCAACTTTAAAATCAAGAATGGGATTGTTGAGGATTCTGGTATTCAACTAATAGATACAACTAGATTTCTTAGACTGCCATTTTTTACGAAGCATGGCATACACTTAAATTTTAAAGGTAAACAACTGCTCGTTGAACATTTGATTCGGAAAATTAATCCAATGCTGGTTCAAAATCCTCATATTAATCTGCGAAATCTAGTTACGGTTAAGCCATTGGTATCGGTGATTTCCTCACGACATCCAGCTACCACACTTAACGGATCTTCAAGTATATCATCTGTTGCATTGTCTTCAGTGGAACTGCAGTGTGATATGAGGGATCAGAATGCAGACGTACACCACTCTACTGGCGCAGTAACCAATTGTGTGACCGGAATAAAAGTGTCTACGGCTAGTGATGTTGACGTTGTAACGTCTGATATCGTGGATATTCCTGGTGAGGTTTCTTTTTTATAACACATGCAGATACTCCAGCTAAATCAGTCACAGTTATTCATGTTAATGTTCAATCAATTTTTAACAAATTCAATAAACTTGAAATCTTAGTAAAAGAACATGCTCCTGATTTATTATGTATTACGGAGCATTGGGCTACTCTTAATGCCTCTTGCGCTCTCAATTTGCCTGGATATAAGTTGGCATCCGTGTATTTTCGAACGACAAGAAAGCATGGAGGTGTCCTAATCTTTGCAAAAAATAATTTGATGGTATCGGCTTTTGATATTAGTAATTTTGTGACGGAAATGGAGTTGGAGGCCTGCTGTGTTACTTTAAATTGTAAAAAGCTAAGTATAGTGTGTGTTTGCGTTTATCGGCCGCCATCTGGTTCCAGTGACTCTTTTATCGATAAACTGTCCATGCTACTGTCTTATGTGTCAATTAATTTTCAAAATCTTGTATTGTGCGGAGATTTGAACATGGATGTTAATAGAGATTGTTCAATGTCAAAAATGTTGCGGGATGTATTTGATTCTTTTCAACTTAATGGAAAAAGTACTGAGCCTACCCGTATAGTGTTTGGTGAGACGAGCACGAACGAGTCAACTTTAGATTATATGGTAACCAATTTACCGATTGGAATGTGTATTTTTAATGTTTTTAACGCGAATATTGCTGATCACTTTGCTGGCTCGTTGGTGTTTAATTATACTGACAGTTTTATTACTCGGACGCGTGTCGAGACGCACGGAGAATTGGCTGGTAGAAGAATGAGTGATTCATGTTTACACGAACTGTATCGCTCACTTATATCCCAGGACTGGTCTAGCTTTACTTCTTATGTGATGTTGGATGTAAACGTTGACGATATTTTTAACCGTTTTTTTAATATTTTTACTTATTGTTTTGAGTTATGCTGTCCAGTTGTACATCAAGTTTCAGTAGGCGTTAGGCGTAGTAGTTGGGTCACTCCTGAGATAGTTAAAGCTGGGGATAGTCTAAGAAACATGCATTGGTTAATTAGAAATGGGTTCCGTGATCAACGTGCAAAATACAACGATATGAAATCTTCTTATAAATCACTGATTGATAATGCTAAACGATTTTTTATAGCTAATCAAATTTCTAATGCTTCCAACAAAACACGTAGTTTATGGCGATATATAAACACACAGTTGGGAAGGAGTAATGATGAGAGAGATATAATGTTAAATATTGACGGGGTTTCAATTTCTGACCCAAAACGATTATCCAACGCATTTTGTGAATATTTTTCGACGGTAGCGGCTGATAAAGTGCGATATGCTTTTGGTTCTCTTGTTGTGGATTCATGTACGTTGGGTATAACTGTTTCTTCCAGTATATATTTATGGCCGGTGTCTCCTGAGGAGATAGTTGAGTCTATCAGTGCTTTAAAGAATGTGAGCAGTGTGGGTACTGACGGAATTGGTGTGAGAGTTGTCAAATACGTTGCCAGCGTTATTGCTGAACCTCTTGCGCTCATTTTAAATCGGTCGATAACAGCGGGCGTTTTCCCATCATCCCTTAAAGTTGCTAAAGTGATACCGATTCTAAAAAAAGGTAATACGACCTGTATTGAGAACTATAGACCGATAGCAATTTGTAGTATATTTTCTAAAGTATTCGAAAAAATAATTAGTAACAGGATTCTAGATTTTCTTGACAAGCAGGGTACAATTAGTAGCTGCCAGCATGGTTTCAGACGTAAACTATCTACTGAGACTGCCTCAATTGAGTTCGTCCAGTATATTTATGACAATATTGATCAGGGAAATTACGTGGTTGGATTGTTTTTTGACCTTAGTAGGGCGTTTGATTCCCTCAATCCAAATTTCCTTTGTAGGAAGTTATACTGTATGGGTATCCGCGGTCCTATTTTGAACTGGTTTCTTTCCTTCTTAACCGACCGTTCTCTCAGAGTTGTGTTGTCGAATGTTAGCTCGGATGAGTCATCTGTTGACTTGGGGATTCCACAGGGTTCAATTTTAGGACCTTTGCTTTTCATACTTTTCATTAATGACTTACCTGACTTTCTTGAGGATACTCATCTGGTTATGTACGTTGATGACTCATCTGTTGCGGTTGCAGATGCGGATCCGGATACGTTAAATTTAAAAATTACATCAACTATTAAAACGTTTTCTGTATGGTGTGAGCGTAATAGGATTATGTTAAACGTGGATAAAACAGTTTGCGTTAGTTTTTACAAGCGTCGCTCATTGCCGGCCAGTTTTGAAAATAAATTTTTATTTGCCCATAGTACGCGATTTCTTGGTTTGGTGTTGGATGATAGACTCTCATCACATAGAAACTGTGTGCAAAAAATTGAACTCAGCCTATTATGCAATTTTGAAATTGAAAAAAAGTTTAAATATAAATTCGCTATTAAGTATGTATTACGCACTGTGCTACTCTGCTATTTCCTACAATATACTGGTGTGGGGTGCTGCAACTGACATTGAGTTTAAACGCGTGTTTGTGGCACAGAAGCGCATCATTAGATTAATGTTCGATTTAAATGGCAGGGAATCATGTAGGGAAGTTTTCAGGGAACAGTCGATACTCACCTTGCCATCCATTTACTTATTGAAGTCTTTGTTATATGTGAAGACTAATATGAGCCGTTTTGAAATGTCCACTCATGAATACAATACCCGTGGTAGAGATAATCTGGTTCTCTCTCAACATGTCACCACCACATTTGAAAAAAGTCCCTTTTATGACTTACCCAAAATATATAATAAATTACCCCGTTCAATCAGATCTCAGGAGTGTCCAAAGAAATATAAACAAGATGTAAAACGATATCTCTTGGATTCTGTGTTTTACTCTAAACGAGAATTTTTAGATATGTAGTGACTTATGTTAGTTTTAACAGATTGTATAATTTGCTGTTGTATTTTGATGTTCTATGTACTGACTTGTCACATCTACTTATGTAGCCCACGTGATTTAATAAATATTATTATTATTATTATTATTATTCTTCTCAATATCATAAAAAACTCCAATGTTTCGCCTGCAAGAGACCTTGGCGTTTTTAGTATATGATAGCTAATTCAATTACTACAAAAAAATTTAATGAACATATGTCTTATTTCAAATATTTACGACATTGTACCACTTTAAAGTTTTAATCACATAAATATTACAAATATTTGTCCAAATCCTTCTGCTAGAATACATGCTTCACAACGAAGAATTAAAGAGTTGAGAGATTGGTTTAATCGATAATTACTCTTCCGTGATCATCGTGTTGGTACCACATATTTAGAATTTGTTCATCATTTTGTTAAAAAAAGTCTGTCATTTACAGTATTCAAACGACATTCGACTATTGCTGTTAAATATTCCACCCCAATTGTTGATGTCGAAACGTTGCTAATATTTTCTTGGCTTAATCGCTTACAGATTTTGTAACATCCACATATGTTCATTATGGTATTTATTTATACCATCTCGAGCAAAATATGATTAATCTGTCAAGAGAACATTTGAAATGAAGTCATTATTTTGGACATGTTGCTGTAATAATCATTCACAAAATGCTAATCTAATGCATGTTATGTGCTATTCTTCAAATGCTGATGAAAGTATTATCAAGGACAGCATTAATCACAGCTTCTTCGTCCTTTACATTAACTACATACAATCGAATTTTCTATATATAATAAATGACGCTGTTATTTTTCTTTTGTACTGATTATCGAGGATTTCTATTACAAAAACCATACACCAAAATTATATCAGCATACTCAGCTATAAGCATAAATTTTGGGTTTCTTCTTGTATGAAATAATTAAACCTTACAGCGATCATGACTTTTTTTCAGTTTTTGTTGAATATTTGATTTTACTGACTATTAGTAATTTCTCTGCAGAAAACTTTAATTATAGTAGGATATCTGTTCATGAACTTTTTTGGTAATTAGATTAGCTATTATATGTCAAAGTTTGATGGTGGGCTAATAAATCACCTGTATATCCTGCTTTCTTACAGTATTGATCAAATTCTTGTCAATATTACATCATCCCAGCGTGTTGAGACCTTATTATTATTACATAGCAAAAATAATTAATTTAGATTTTATCGCTTTTTACACTAAAACCTGATCATTTAAAATGTTTTTCTCTAATTTTTATAGGAGTTTTCTTTGTGTCAATTATATTCATTAGAATCCTTACTAAGTCAAAATTTCTAAAAAAATCTTTAACAATTGCCATTTGTAACTACGATTAATGTAGCTCTAGGAAAAATATCTCAAATAACTACATTTCTTTACCAATAATTGTTGCAATATTAACATCAATATAAATGAAACATAAATATTTATCAACATTAAGTATTACTTCAAATATGATAATCGTAACACAGAGTCATAAATTATTTACCATATTTTAGAAAAATAGTACTATTTTGCACACACACAGATTACCCTGTTCGACATTCTCATTAATATGTAAATTATTATCCTGTTATAATTGGGTTTAGTAGATAGTTCAGTTTTACCGTTGTATTTGAGCGTTTTAAATCGGACTAACTGCACACGTCCCCCGTTTTAAATTGCTAAATTACCAATATTATTAGCAGCCATTAGAACGAAGATTATATAACAACAATCCGAAAAATAAAACCTTAAAAGGGTTCCTTTATAACTCCATTCTAAGACGTTAATAGACAATAAATAAATTGTTGTGGTAGGAGAAAAAGCTTCGTTAAAATAACATGCCATGAAATTGACGTTAATTATGGGATGCCAAAGACGTTTCGATGTGCATTATTGATTCTTTCTGCGCTACCGAAACTACCGAAGGGATAATTTCATTTTTTAGTAAAAAATTTCTTTGATTTCTAAGAAGACTAGAGAAGGATCTTTTTTTTTCGTGTGTTGAAGAAGATGGAATAGTCTTCTTGGCGGACAACGTCGCCTTTGGTAGGTATGCAACGATATCATTAGCGGGAGATTTGCTGGAGAACGTTGAAATGCACGAGCTAGGTCAGTAACCTAATGGCAAGGTCGATCCTACGGTATAGATAACTTTGCCCGCTATAAAACCAGTCGATTTTATTGTGCAAAGTTTAAACGTTAAATTGTTATTGACACTCGAATCGAAATCACCCACAAATCAAACGATAAGAAAAAAAACGTAATACAATTAGGTTCAAAAACAATTACGTTTATTTCCATAACAAATAACAAGTCGAAAAACACTTCGCACCCCGAAATTTACGGTCGTTTTTGACGTTTTGAAATTTTGCCAAAATTTCCAATAACATCTGTCTTAAATGTTTGAGGACGAAAACTTTATGGCTTTAATTTACGAAGCGGTTTGTCATCGAAATTATTAAATGGAGTATATATTATAAATACTTAGTATCTGTCTAATACATTTTATAAAGAAAAATATATACAGGGTGTTCACATTATTGTATAATTCACTATTTTTACACAGCAACATTTAAATTCATTTATTCATCCCATCGTCTCCTTTCTTAACTCGTTGCATCATTTTAAATTATGATCTCACGTTTAGATTTAATTTCTGCCCATCTCTTGGTCTTTGTTTATCTAATACTTATTCCTCATTTCCTCATTCCCACATTGGTACCTAACCACTAATTTGTCGTTCTCTATCACTATTTACAGTTCCTTTATCATTAACTCCGCTAATCTAACACCACTACTCACTACATTTCAAACACTTAAGATGATTAATTTCTATTAACCAATTCCAAAATTGCACAAATAGTGAAACTTGAACATGTTTTAATGAACCAGATATGAGAGATAGTTTTTATATCGAAGAAATATTTAGGTCATTTAGTTGATCATTAAAACTAACTTTGTTTGAATACCTTAATAATCATGCTAACTAAAACATAGATGTAGGTCAAGTGACACTTTCGTTTTATAACTTATTTATTTATTTATTATCCAATTTATCTTCGAGGTCGACACAGAAATACCAATTCTTTTAATGTCGTTTCTCTTTGAATCGTTTTAAAGAGGTTTATGTCTATTAATGTCTACAATTAACTCGAAAGTAATCGGTTAATTTCGATCTCTTTCTCCGTCACCTTTTCTTAATTTTTAAAACTGTTAATGATAAGAAATTATTGTAGGCTAGAAATGGGTGTTGATGAAATTATTTGTGGTACATTAAATCTTAATTCTAAAGAATTAACTGTATCAATTTTTGCTAAAATGTGTTTTAAGATTATTGTTCTGTACCAGAGCAAAAATCTCTAAAAATTTAAAAATTTTTGATAATTCCTTGATCTAACGGTTGACAAACTGCTGTTGTATTAACAGGAAGAAAATTTAAGGAATTTATAAGATATGATAAGAATTATACAACGACCAAAGCTCGTCCCCTTTTGCCGTAATAAATCAAATTATCTCAATTCGTTCTTGAGTTACAACTGTTTTAATCTCTATTTCAAAAATCAATTCCAACTAAATATGGAGGATTATTATATAATTTTTATTTACCATACCCTAAATGTTTATTGAATTTGCTTTAAAATGCTTTTTATCTCATCAATGTATCTCAATTCGTTCTTGAGATTAATAATGTTACGGATGTAGGGTTAGCGGATGCGGAACCGGATTTTTTAATTCTAATTTTACAAATGCGAATTTTTCGATACGGATTTAACGGATACGGACTCGAACAGGAAACGCGGATATAACGAACCTTCAAGGGACGTGAAAACCGGTTCGTTATAACCGAAGTTCGTTATTGGTAAAAATTAAAGAAAATAATGAATTATTAAATTGAATGAACTTAAGCAATTTGAGAAGAAATTTAACGAAATCAGTCTGCTATCATGGTATCAAGTTGGATTGGGTACAGCTTCAACTTCATACCATCCCTCATATTGAATGGTATGAACTTGAAGTTGAACCAAACCCAACTTGATACCATCTTTTAAATTGAATTGAACTTACAAGCATTATTTTGAAAAGCCAAACCTAAAATATGGACAAAAATTACGAAATATTTCTTCAACTTCATACCATCTCTCATAATAAATATTATGAAGTTGGAGCTTAACCCAACCCAACCACGGAAGAATTTTGGATTTGATTTTTTGATATATGAGGAATGGCGTGAAGTTGAAGATTACCCAAATTCAACCATAGACGAAAACGTTCATATCGTCCCTCATATTGAATGGAAGAATCCGACTATAGGAGAGAAAATCACTAGGTTAGGTTGGGTTGAACTTCAATTTAATACCATTCAATATGAAGGATAGTATAAAGTTGGAGTTCAACTTTACCTTGAGTTTTCTTACCTTGGAACCACATCAATAATAATTAGTTCGTTATAACCGGTTTCCTTGTAGGTAAAATTATGTTAAAGAGACATTTTTGGGAGTATTGTGTTAGTTCGTTATAACCGGGTGCGTTATTCTTATTCAAAAAGTAATTAACAATTGCTATTAAAAATAAGATATTCTCTATATAAGAGAGAATGCATTTTCAATCCTCCAATAATCGTCTATCATTCGAGACAAGAGTTGTCAATCATGAAAACTTCTTACTAGATGACATTTTTCAGCTCGTCCAAATTTCATGAGCTTTCTGAATAGTCCTCGTCCCATGTTGCATTTTGGCAATATCTCATGGTACCCAAGGTCACCTAACATGTCAATATATGTGTCCTGATCTATGAAAGTTTAGACTTACGTTCGAAAGTAAGTTTTCCACAAAGCTCGAAATCAAGTAGTGGATTATCAAAATTTGAGTGAACCAAACGGTTCGTCACTTTAACCACACTGAGTCTACCACATTAACAGGGTTGTTTTGATCTGGGTCTCCCCGAGCTCTGAGTTGCTGTCAATAAAACGAGATGAGCTAGTACGAGAGGGCAGCATTTATGCGTTTTACAAATATTGTGTAATATTTGTGATGGCCAAATTGAAAATTGGTAAAATTTTGCAGTCATCTGATTTTCTTTAAAGTGTCAGTGGTATATCTAACACAATCTACTTGCATAGCTTCAAATGCACCGGGTTTTGAAAATAAGTGTGGGTGCTGAAAAAACTAGGTTGTGGAGATTGACGGAAAAAAGAGGAAATGAAATGCCTTCTAGTTATTAATTGGCATGATTTTGAACTTTCAACATGTGCATGTTATTTGCCAACAGTACTTGGTATTTTTGAAGCGAACTAAAATTATATTAACAGTTTCTTGCCTTTTGCAATAAAAATGTCGCATTTTGTCCAATATTTATTTTTTTGCGAGCAGTATCAAGTCTTCAGGACATATTTCAAGACTTCAATAGGAAATCATTACAAGGGTTCTAGAGATAGTATTAAGTCTTTTGGAAATAATTTAAATATTCTGAAAGCAATATAATTTTTTTTAAAAGCAGTATCAAATCTTCAGGACAAATTTCAAAACTTCAATAGGAAATATTAAGTGTTCTGAAAGTATTTTCAAGATTGCTAGAAGTACTATCAAGTCTTCTGAAGCATTGCAAATTTTCTGGAGACATTTTCAGTCATCTGGAAGCAATATTAATTCTTCTAGAAACAGTATCAAGTCTTTTCCAAGGGTAGTATCAAAACTTTTGGAAGCATTTCGAGCCTTCTGGAAATATGTTAGGTTTTCTGAAAATTGTTTAAATCTTTTAAAAGCAGTATCAAGTCTTCTCGAGGCAGTATCGAGTTTTCTGGAAGCTATATCAAGTCTTGCGTAATCAAATCTTTTAAAATCCGTATCAAGTCTTCCCAAGCAGTATTGAGTCTTCTGAAAGTAGTTTATATCTTCTCGAAGCATATATTAGGTCTTCTCGAAGTAGTATCAAGTCTTCTAGAAGCAGTATCAAGTCTTCTAGAAGCAGTATCAAGGTTTCTGGAAACATTTCAAGTCTTTTAGAAGCAATATCAAGTCTTCTCGAGGCAGTATCGAGTTTTCTGGAAGCTATATCAAGTCTTGCGTAATCAAATCTTTTAAAATCCGTATCAAGTCTTCCCAGGCAGTATTGAGTCTTCTGAAAGTAGTTTATATCTTCTCGAAGCAATATTTAGTCTTCTCGAAACAGTATCAAGTCTTCTAGAAGCAGTATCAAGGTTTCTGGAAACATTTCAAGTCTTTTAGAAGCAATATCAAGTCTTCTCGAGGCAGTATCGAGTTTTCTGGAAGCTATATCAAGTCTTGCGTAATCAAATCTTTTAAAATCCGTATCAAGTCTTCCCAGGCAGTATTGAGTCTTCTGAAAGTAGTTTACATCTTCTCGAAGCAATATTTAGTCTTCTCGAAGCAGTATCAAGTCTTTTAGAAGCAGTATCAAGGTTTCTGGAAACATTTCAAGTCTTTTAGAAGCAATATCAAGTCTTCTCGAGGCAGTATCGAGTTTTCTGGAAGCTATATCAAGTCTTGCGTAATCAAATCTTTTAAAATCCGTATCAAGTCTTCCCAGGCAGTATTGAGTCTTCTGAAAGTAGTTTACATCTTCTCGAAGCAATATTTAGTCTTCTCGAAGCAGTATCAAGTCTTCTAGAAGCAGTATCAAGGTTTCTGGAAACATTTCAAGTCTTTTAGAAGCAATATCAAGTCTTCTCGAGGCAGTATCGAGTTTTCTGGAAGCTATATCAAGTCTTGCGTAATCAAATCTTTTAAAATCCGTATCAAGTCTTCCCAGACAGTATTGAGTCTTCTGAAAGTAGTTTACATCTTCTCGAAGCAATATTTAGTCTTCTCGAAGCAGTATCAAGTCTTTTAGAAGCAGTATCAAGGTTTCTGGAAACATTTCAAGTCTTTTAGAAGCAATATCAAGTCTTTCAGAGGCAGTATCGAGTTTTCTGGAAGCTATATCAAGTCTTGCGTAATCAAATCTTTTAAAATCCGTATCATGTCTTCCCAGGCAGTATTGAGTCTTCTGAAAGTAGTTTATATCTTCTCGAAGCAATATTTAGTCTTCTCGAAGCAGTATCAAGTCTTCTAGAAGCAGTATCAAGGTTTCTGGAAACATTTCAAGTCTTGTAAAAGCAATATCAAGTCTTCTCGAGGCAGTATCGAGTTTTCTGGAAGCTATATCAAGTCTTGCGTAATCAAATCTTTTAAAATCCGTATCAAGTCTTCCCAGGCAGTATTGAGTCTTCTGAAAGTAGTTTATATCTTCTCGAAGCAATATTTAGTCTTCTAGAAGCAGTATCAAGTCTTTTAGAAGCAGTATCAAGGTTTCTGGAAACATTTCAAGTCTTTTAAAAGCAATATCAAGTCTTCTCGAGGCAGTATCGAGTTTTCTGGAAGCTATATCAAGTCTTGCGTAATCAAATCTTTTAAAATCCGTATCAAGTCTTCCCAGGCAGTATTGAGTCTTCTGAAAGTAGTTTACATCTTCTCGAAGCAATATTTAGTCTTCTCGAAGCAGTATCAAGTCTTCTAGAAGCAGTATCAAGGTTTCTGGAAACATTTCAGGTCTTGTAAAAGCAATATCAAGTCTTTCAGAGGCAGTATCGAGTTTTCTGGAAGCAGTTCAAGTCTTCTGAAAGCAATATCAAGTTTTCTAAAATCTTCGTAAAATGGTTTCAAGAAAGATGACTATAAAGGAAAACACAAAAACAGCTTGATATAGTCAAATGTGTTTTTTTATCTCATCATGTATTTTCCCAACAAATAATGTCTGTCTGTTTCGTGTTCGTATTCTTTTAAGGAACTTCTAAATAATCTATAAGTTTTTGGTTTTCACCAAGTGAAAGAGCGTCTCAAAATCATACTGAATCGATAAAAAAGTGGAAACATTTTTTTCATACATTCGTGGGCCAGGTCACATATGATTTTTTTTCTATGGAAATATCTAAAGTACCATATGTACACTCATAAACCACGCAATTTGAATATGTTGAGGATTCTATCCGACAAATAATGCTCACGATTGAGGAGGATAGAAAACACCATTCAATAGAATGGTCATCACCTATATGAGATTATTTTGCACACTAATTCAAATGGCACGTGATCTTTGTTTTTGCATAAATAAATTCCTTTCAAATTTAAAATTTACCAAGTTCAAGTAAAGTAAATATAAAGTAGTACTCACTGTATTATCATATCATATATACCATGCGTTTGAAAATCATTACAAACAATTTATAAAAAAATCGCTGAAGCGAGTCTAAAGATTTAAATTTTTTGCAATCTTGTGGTGTATATTTTCAATTTCTTCCGCCATTTTTAAACGAGTTATAGTAGATGTAACAAAAATTGTTATTTTTCCTTTCTATATTTAGATCTAGAAAGTCAATTTTATTATCGTTTTCCTTCTCCAGAGTAAAGTTGATATATGTACGTATATCGTTTATGTGTTTAAGTAAGTTATTAATACGTTTTTCATCATTTGTGACTATTATAGCGTACACATCATTTATCTCTAAATGGGTTTCTTTTATTAATCATTAATTCGTTTTCAATTTTGTCAAGAAATATATCCGCCATAATTCCGCTGCGAGATGATCCCATTGGAAAACCCCTTGTTTAGGTATACAATTTATTATTAAAGGAACAAAAATTAAAAAATCATATTAAGGATCTTTGTGAAAAATTAGTACATTAAATTTACTTCAAATTGTTTTTTAATTTCGAAATATTTCTCCCTCCCCTTTTCTTATTCTTAAAAAGATATGAATGTTAAGAAGTTATTGTAAACCAGAAGTTCATGTTACTTATCAAAATCGCCATTCCATAGAACCATTAAATTGAACAACCTACGCAAGTTCCAATCCAATCCGATTTGAAATCAATTTATCTGCGTATCTCTTGGGAACGTCCGGGTGTGAGCCTCTTTCAACCAATAACTTCTTCGACGAAATCAATCGATATAAATAACGAGGCGAGGAGAAACCGCCACCGCGCCTTGTTTACAACCATCCGATACCATAATATTCAATTATTGTGTGTAACAGGAAATCCAATTGGCCATCCGACTATTTCCTCCAAGACTATACCTACATCGTTCTCTCTCCCACTCGTTTTTAAGACTCTACACTTTCCGAAGAGTTGTTACACGCGGAATGTTGGTTAAGTTGGAGCGCGGATTGCATAATTATAATTTATGGATGTTGTAGAAAGCGAGTAGGAGACCGTAACGATACCTACATCTTTTACGTTTAGAAGGCGATCTTCAACTGTGATTAATTCGCGGAAAGTTTAATTTATTGTTTCCATTTTTGGATTTGGCTGTTAAACCTTTTCTTAAAGTATATGTGTATACATATATTTTTTATTATATTACGGTCGATTAAATACTTTGAAATGAAAAACTTGGTTGAAACCATTTTTGGCAGATTTGGATCAAATTCAAAATTGCACGTGTCTTGAAAGAGACCTGGTCCAAATGGCTGCATTACTTTTGTGTATCGGTCTTGGCGACATCTTAATCGCAACGTTGACAGTAATAGATCGAAAAAGATATTAGCCGTTCTTTCTTAAAATATAGGTTGCCACACGGGATGTTAATGCTTTGATGCTTTAGGAGACTTTGATTAAGTATCGCGGTTAATTCCATCTACGTAATATGTCTTAACTCCTAAATGGGAAATTTTGAAGAAATTATCTCAAAAGAATTTTGAAATATAATTTAAAATTAATCGTATCAATTAACATATTAATTGAATCGTAATAATGTAATTCAAAAAACGATTCATTGTTAATTTCAAAATGGATTCCTTCTGATGGTGATATCGAGATATCGAGAAGATTTTTTTGAAGGGTTACAAAAAAACTAATAAAAATATATTAATACTTGGTGACTTCAATATTTGTGTAAATGAAAAAACAAAAGTGAAGGAAAATGTTTTAAGTTATTATGTCAGAGTATGGTTTGTATCCTATGCTTGATGAACGTTCAAGGATTCGGAGGCGTTGTAAAAAGTGTCAACCTTCATTTAGGTGATTATTTGGCACAAAAAGAATCTTGTGTCTTAACATCTGGAAAACAAGAAATTAAAATAACCCAAACATGAAGAATAAACGCTACTACATAGAAATTTTCAAACATCTATTAGAAAAGAGTGGATTGGTCACAAATACATAACACAAGTCTCAATGTCATATCCTCCTGATGTGGTTTAAAAGGAGGTTTAATACGATTTTAGAAGTAACAGGAAATAATATACATAAAAATATGTATAAAGCATTTAAGCAACAATGCAGAAATGAAGCAAAAAAGAAGCTTATACAAAATGTATAAATAACGCAGAAAAGAAAATAAAAACAGTTTGTAAAACAAATGAAGAAGTAGGAAAAGGATGTATTAAGAGTGATGTTAAGACCACACTGAATGTAAATGCTCTTAATAACCATTTCATTGCTATTGAGCAGTCAATCTTTTTAAAACAAAATGCTGTGTTAAGTCAAATGGAAACAGTGGATCTGGTAACATTAAAATCAAACAAGTTCTTAAATGAGAAACTATAGAAAGCTGTGATGTCACACAAATCATTAAAAATATGAAAAACACTAACAGAACAGATATTTAAGGCCAAAAGTAATACCAATTAAGAAACCAGGGGACCCAAATGATTGTGGCAAATATAGACATATATTAATATTACCGACGATATCAAAAGTATTTGAAATGGTCATAAAGAGAAGGATAATAGAATATTTAGAAGAAGAAGACCTCATAACCAAATATCAGCTCTACTAAATGTTATTCAAAAAATAGCAGATGATTTTGACTAACAAAAATACTCGCAAATAGCCTGTTGTGATCTCAGCAGGGCTTTTGATATGGTACATCACAGAATATTAAGAAAAAGAATACATAAATATGTCTTCAAAGCTACTGCATATTTAATAATATCTGCATATCTAATATAAATATATTAACCTTTTACTTGTATAAGAGAGAGCAATAAGCGTATTGGAAAGGAAACTGGAAAGGAAATCTGTGCTTGGATTTGTACTTTGTCCATTTGTCTCTATGCAGATGACATGTCTGTTATCAACCAAGGAAATGATATTCAGTAACTTTAAAATAAAACGCAAACATCATTAGATGATGTAAAAAATGGTTTGATATGAACAAAATGAAATTAAATACAGATAAAATCAAAATACTAGCTTTTTTTCTACAGAAAAAGACAGACACTGAAATTCAAAAGACAAATTTTCTAGGCATTATGCTGTCTCAAAGTTTCACGTGGTCGGACCATGTAACAAACTTAAAAAAAATCAAATTCAATATATTGTATGAAGGTTGCATTTAAAAATTGACCTACAAAAGAAACATAGAACGTCTACTTCGCTTACTTTCACAGCATGGCAACGTATTGCATATAGATTTAGAGGAATTTATTGTCAAACAGTGTTTGTGGGCAACATCATCTAGAGCTTGTAAATCAGCATTTATATTATTTTCAGCCACAACAACGTTTGTAGTAGGAAATGTGTAGTAGAGTTGGATATCATCAGCATAGATATGGGGAGTGCAGTGTTTCAATACCATTCATAGCTGGGACGTATATATTGAAAATGACTGGCCCCAGTATGGAAGTCTGTGAAACACTCGATATGATATTAGCTGGTAAACATGACTCTCCATTACAAGCAACTTGCTGTGAATGGTTATACAAGTAGCTTTAGACAAGTGCAAGCGCAGACTGAGAAAATCCAATAAACCTAAGTATTTCGACAAGCAATGAATGACAGAGAAATCAAGTAAGACCAAAACTATCACTAACTCGTCATCAATATCATCCATAATACGCAAGAGAGCGTATTGTGTAGCTGTAACCACAGCGGAAACCAGACTGAAAAGTAGAGTACTCATTCAAGTGCACCCACAACCCAGTGAAACACTACACCAAGGCAGTATTTAACTGAAATTTAACGATTTTCTCCAACACTATACTGATGGGATGGAAATCCTCGTACTTAGTTGACAAATTTATTTTTGGTAATGCTCTCGTTACCAAAAATTAAATCCAATCATTAGGAAAGTAGTTTATGCGAATGCATACATTTAAAATATTGTTATGTGGCGTAAAGGCTGAAGAACAATCAACTTATAACATATTATAAGTAACATATTAGTTAAATAATAAGTTGCTTAACTTATTTATCAGCGCCAGAAGACTCACTCTCTTTATAATACTTCCAGTGACCTCTGTTTTAGATCTTCTATAGCTTAACTTAGTTCTATCCCTAAAATCCGCATTGTTTTTTAAGGATCCGCATCCGCCTATATTTTAATGGAGCTCCGGTCTCGTTGGCATTAATAAATACATTTTTAAAGTCGTTTTAGAAGCAACTAATACTAGATATAAAACTAGAAACATCTTGGTTTAGCTATGCATTTGCATTGAAAAATGCTTTTGATTAATGTTTTCCAAAATCAGAAATGTCGATATTTTCTGGAAAACGTCTCATTTAGCATTTATAATTATTTTGCATACATTAAACAACCTGAAGATGTATCTAACCAATTACTACTATTATGATACAACCTAGCAATCTTTTTTTAGCTTTTAGCATCCTTGGCACTCTCCCAAAAACACCAGAATCTATTATTTTCAATATCGCATAAAAATTATTTCGCATTTTCTGAAAAACATCTCTTTTATGTTTTTTAATTGTTTTGCATCAATTAAGCAAGTTAAAGATGTATAGACCCAATTATTATCATTTTGACACACTCTAAGAGGCTTTTTCTGACTTTTGACATCAATTGTTTTAAGTTTGTCAACATTGATTAAGTATGTCAGAAATGCATTTAGTGGATTTTGGTCAAGACCAATTAATATATTTCATAACTAAAAATGTTTGTCTTTCTGAAAAACATCTCATTTAGTATTTTTTAATTTACAATTGGTTTACATTGATAGGACCAATTGCTATCATTTTGGCATATCCTGAGATGCCTAGGTAATGTATAAAATACCTGGGGTAATGTATGAAATACCAGGCAATGTATAAAATATTGCGAAGATCATTGAAATCGACAGAATCTATTTCTAGCAGTTTTATTGGTCCATGATTTTTGAAGATTGTTATGGACTGCTTTGGGTTGGGTTGGATTGAGCTCCAACTTCAAATCATCCTTCATACTGAATGGTATGAAGTTAATATGAAGGTTGAACTCCAAAAAGGTACGATGTTGGAGTTTAACCCAACCTAACCAAACACAACCCAACCCAATTAAACCGAGCGCAACTAACATAACCCAACCAATAACATTCTTCATATTGAAATTTCTCATACTGATCTTCTAAGTTTTCCGGAACTATTCCGCGATTTTTTCTTCTATAGTTAGATTGGGTTAAACTCTAACTTCACACGATTCAATATGAGAGATGATATGAAGGTTCTTCTATGGTTGAGTTGGGTACAGCTGCAACTTCATATTATTAAGCATGAGGGAGTTAAGTTGTGTTCATGAGTTGGGTTGGGTTGGGTTAGCTTGAGCTCCAACCTCATACTATTCAATATAAGGGATGGTATGAAGTTGAAGTTCAACCTAACCTAACCATAACATACCACACTTTTTGTGTAGCGAAATCACTTTATTTCGTGATTTCTTCTGTCATACTTTAGGTTTGATTCTTTCTTCTAGTAGCTGGGTTGAGTCAAGCTTCAACTCCATGTCATCCCTCATATGACAAAAATCAAATCCAGAACAACAAAACCTCCAAGTTTAATTCAACATATTGAATTGAATAAGAGATGGTATGAAGATGAAGCTCTACCCAACGCAACTTGATACCATGACACCAGAGTGATTTCTCCCCAAATTGATTAATTTCTAGATGTCCATGGTTATCTTCGGATATCGGAGAGGTGGTGTTAATATTCCTTTGGTAGATGATGCTAAGATTTTTGGTCTTTTGAATCAGAATTAAGATTTACAAGACATGTATCATTGACCTTAAAATCTGGATATATAAAACTGAAAACGTTGTACCCTATCAGACACAGGCTTCCTGCCAACATTAAGAGGATGCTGTGTGATGCACTTATTCTGACAAAATTTAATTATGTTGACATTATATATGGTCCTCGCCTAACTACAATCAATGAAATACGCATCCAACGTATTCAAAATACAAATTTAAGATTTATTTTTTGTCTCGGGAAGTATGATGGAATTTCGCCCAACTTAGTAGACTTGAATTGGTTAAATATTAATCGGCGACGTGAATTGCATAAGGCCCCGAATACCATCTCAACAAGGTGACTTTTAGAATCAATGTCCATAACCTCAATCTCAGATACAAAGGTCTCATTTCTTCACCCCTGCACCAGATTGAAATGTTCAAAAGATCATTCTTTTTGAACTAAATTTAGAACAAATACTAACACTAAAACTATCACTAGAACTAGGACTAGGACTAATACTAGATCTAAAACCAGAAACATCAGAAACCTTCTTCAGAAACTTGTTGGTGATTGGTTTGGAAAGACTTGAAGAAATGGTCTTTAACACATTAAATTCTAAGTAAATTTACTTTAAATTGCTTTTTATTTTATAATAATATCTCAAAGTTTTTTAGATACAATTTTGTAAACTTCAACTTCTACGTTTATTTTAAACAGTCACGACATTACAGTTTGATGATTGGAAGAAATTATCTTCAAAACATTAAATCCTAAGTAAATTTACTTTAAATTGCTTTTTACTTCATAGTCATATCTCAAACGGTTTTTGAGATACGATTTTTTAAAGTTAATTATTTTCAATTCAGCTTCTTGAATTGTGATTTTGAGTGTTTAATTCAAACAATCGCGACATTAAAGTTTGAAGATTTGAAGAAATGATCATGAACACATTAAATCCTAAGTAAAGTTACTTTAAATTATCTTTTTACTTCATAATAATATCTCAAATGATTTTTGAGATTTGATTTTTTAGAGTTAATTATTTCTAATTCAACATATCCAATTCTGATTTTGCAATGTTTATTTAAAACAGTCGCGACGAAGATTGAAGATTTGAAAAAAAATCTTCAAAAAATTAAATTCTAAATAAATTTACTTTAAATTTCGTTTTGCTTTATAGTAATATCTCAAATAATTGTTGAAATACAATTTTTAAAAGTTAATTATTTCTAATTCAACTTCTACAATTATGATTATGCAGTCTTTATTTCCAAACAGTCACTACATCAAAGTTTGAAGATTTGAAGAAATGATCTTCAACACATTAAATCCTAAATAAATTTACTTTAAATTGCTTTTTATTTCATGGTAATATCTCAAATAGTTTCTGAGATACAATTTTTTAAAGTTAACTATTCTTAATTCAACAGTTACAATTGTGATTTTGCAGAGTTTATTTCAAACAGTCACTACATCAATGTTTGAAGATGTGAAGAAATGATCTTCAACACATTAAATCCTCAATAAATTTACTTTAAGTTGCTTTTTATTTCATGGTAATATCTCAAATAGTTTCTGAGATACAATTTTTTAAAGTTAACTATTCTTAATTCAACAGTTACAATTGTGATTTTGCAGTGTTTATTTCAAACAGTCACTACATCAAAGTTTGATGATTTGAAGAAATGATCTTCAACACTTTAAATTCTAAGTAAATTTATTTTGATTTCCTTTTTACTTCATAGTTATACCTCAAATCGTTCTTGAGATATGATTTTTTTAAATTAATTATTTTCAATTCAACATCTACAATTGTCATTTTGCAATATTTATTTCAAACAGTCGCGACATCAAAGATTGAAGATTTGAAGAAATGATCTTCAATACATTAAATCCAAACTCAATTTATTTTAATTTCCCTTTTACTTCATAGTATTATCTCAAACGGTTTTTGAAATACGATATATTAAATTTAATTCCTTAAACAAAAACAGCTTGTTGCATCAAACGCTTAATAAACGAACTTCGAAGAATTTTGTATCAAGTACAATAATAATAATTAATTTAAATAAACAAAAAATTGGTTGTCATGGTTACGCACTGCTACTGCTATCTTTGTATCAAATGAATGGAAAATAATGAAACTTAAATAAATTTTTCTCGAAAATTTTCTTATTTAACCGATATTAATATTTATTGTACATAATTCAGAAAAAAATCCTGTTTCATATTCCGATATAAAAAATGGAATGTTCCATTAAAATAAACTTCGACGACGTCATAACTCGTTTAAGAATGGTGGAAAAGATTTAATATACATCCCATTACCGTCAATCTATATAATTCAATTACTTAATACAATGCTTAGGTAATGTATAAAATACCTGGGTAGACACTGTATGAAATTGATATGACATTTACATTCAGTCTATTTTAAACAGTTTCATTGGTCCATGATTTTTGACGAATATTATGGACGGCGTTGGGTTGGGTTGATTCTTCATATTGAATGGTATGAAGTTAGCATGAAGATTAAACTCCAACTTCATACTATCTTTTATATGGAATGGTATGACGTTGGAGTTCAACTCAACTTAACCAAACCCAATCCAACCTAACCAAACCGAACACAACCAACCTAACCCAACCCATAACATTCCTCATATTGAATGATATAAAGCTGGAGCTTAAGTCTCATTATTACAATCTACTAGTTTAAGCAATCTAAGGGATTAATACCAAGGTTTCGGCTATTTTGCGCGATATGATTGGTAAGTAGATGGGTTTATCTATAAAATAAATTTAACTAAAAGATGGTAATAATGGACCCAACCCAACCACATATAACGAAGCTTCTCAATTTTTTAGAAATATTACGCGATTTTTTCTTCTATAGATGGATTGGGTTGAAGTCTAACTTGTAGGTCATATTTACAAGGTTTTCTTGTAACTATGAGGAATAGTATATTTTAGAATATTTTGATTTGTCCTTCTATGGTTGAGTTGTGTTAACCTTCAATTTCATGCTATCTCCCATATAAGAAAAAATCAAATCAAAAATTCTTCTGTGATTGGGTTGGGTTGGGTTGGGCTGAAGCTCAACCTAACCCAATCATAATATAGTATACCCGCAATTTATAATTTTTGGAAATATGTTATATTTTAGATTTGATTTTTTCTTCTATAATTGGGTTGAGTCGAGTAATGTTTGAAACGGTTTTTAAGCTACGATTTTTAAAGTTAATTACTTTTATCTCAAAATCTATAGATAGTTTTGATTCTTTTTTGTACTTTCTTATTATTAAATATAAAATGTTTTATGTTCTATCGGTTTCGGTTTTGGTTAGACCATCTTCAGGAAAATTTTGAATCGGTTTTCAGGAATATACACTGTTAATTATTTGATATTTATATTTTTTCCAATTTCTCTTCTTTTATACCATTAATTTTATGAGAAATCTTTATTTTGTTGTAAATTTGTTCGTAATTGTTTAACATGTGCCTGAACAAATATTTTTAACGTATTCGAAGCTATGTTGAAGATGGTCTAACCAAGATCGAAACCGGAAGAGCGATAGAATAAAAACACATTACATATGATAATAAAAAGGTACAAAAAAATCAATTTAACGATAAAATGTTCTAATAAATTTTCTTGATATAAGAAATGATAAATAATTGAATTTGCTTTAAATTGTTTTTTGTTTTATTAAGTTATCCCAATTCGTTTTTACTACGATTACTAGAAATGTTCATTCTTAAAGTTCTTAACAAACAAATCAGAGTTAATTGCTTTAAATCTTACATTTATGATATAAAACGAATTTTTAAAATTACATTTACGGCGTTATTTTACACCAAATTAGACGATTTATCATCGCTTGTATAACGTTAGTACATACTCAACAACGATAAAACCAATCATTAATAAACGACGATAATTATTAATGAGAGAGGATGTGAAATCTAATAAACGAAAATGAAAAAGTTAAATATAAATATCCTGGAGGAGATTCAACAGGAAGTTTAAGCCACAAAAAAACGAAACAGTACATTTAGTTGTTCAGGAAAAGAACTTAAACGTATCAATACGCTCATTAAATTTCATAAGAAGTCACAAAATTAATTAGGTATAAAGTACAAGTTAACAAACACCGTCGTGTTAACAAAAAGAAACGTCGGAAGATGTTAAAGTCGTTAAACGATGACCAATTAGCCGGAATAAACCCACGGTTGATGTCTGATGTCGTTGAAAGTTTTTCTTTGAGGAAAGACCGAGAAAGCTTTGAGCGCTTTGAGCGAGCGTTCGACGACCAGAAACCAGCAGGAGCGAGTTGGAATGCAGAAGATGTCGGAACGATCATCTCGTCTCCGACACTTCCTATTTCATAAATTCAAACCGGTGCAGACGCTATTTTGTGCACCAGACCGTTAACTTTGCGCGTTCTCAATAGATTTTCCCACTCCTATGTCTCATTTAAATCGTTAATGGACGAATCAATTGAATTAATTTCTCGAATAAATTTCAATGTCCAACATTCAAAAACATAAACTTAGATTAAACTGTATGTATAAACAAGATATTTTAACGAAACGTTAGAAATATGATAAGACGATGCGATGGGTATTTTAGATTTTCTCTTCGCGTTAGGATATGGGAGAAACGTCGAAAGATAAAACTGTTCTCGTAAAGGAAAGCTGACTCTACCGTATAAGACGAAGCGAATACCAGTAAATGCTCGCAAGATACATGCGCGTAATGTCTTCAAACACCTGACGTTCGTAACCATTTTACGCTTCGCTAGATTTATTAGGACGGTTTACTTCGGCGTTTGGAATTCTTGGAAACGTTTTGTGTGAATGAAACGAACGGTATCCAAATAAAACTAATGGCTTTTTCAACTCTTCGATTTTATTACTTCACTTTTAAACCTTTCACCACGATTACTTCTTTGTTTACCCACAAATCACACATTACATGAAACAGCCTCCCTTTTAGTAAAAAAAGCTGTACAGTACTGCTTCTACCACCAAAGCGAAGGTGACAAACAATTGGTTATTTTTTGCACACTTTGCTTTCAACACAAAGTGTGTTTTGTGTGTGTTGAAGAACTGGGACGATGGTTTCAAAGTAAAAAGGAATTGTTTCATTTTGCAATAAATATGTTTGACTGCACACCGATGAGTGCTACTTTTTCTCTTCATATGGCTTTTGTCTTGTTCTTCATGGGCCTGATTTACCTGTACCTTGTATTAAACCAACATTTAGAAACATTTTAGGTGATGTTGATCATTTCTTTCAAGACTAGCTCACCTACAATGAGTCAAATCTTTTCACGCAGTCGAATTTAAACAATTTCGTTAGAAATTTAACGTTTTGAAAGGATTCAGTCGAAGAACATCCTTCTCTTGGTACAAAAGTAGTTTTTTGAAATAACGTTTCTGATTTAATGGATTTAATATAAAATACGACCCTAGAGAATAGAGACTTTTCATTGATTCCTCTAAAAGAAGCCTGGAAGCTGTTCTTCTCCACAATTTCAACCAATATGATTCTGTACCAATATGACCTATCATTTGAAAGAATATTATGAGGATTGCAAATTGGTACTTAGCAAACTCAGATTTACTCTGATCATAAGTGGACTATTTGTGGGGATTTGAAAGCGATCTTTATGTTTTTAGGTACATAGAGTGACCATACAAAGTACCTTTGCTTCCTCTTTGAATGGAATACCCGTGACTGTAAAGAGCATGTGTTAAAAACGAATGACCGGTAAAAAACTCTTTAGTACCTATATAGGCTAAATAGTAGCCTCTATTTCCTATACTTCACATAGAGTTGAGACTGATTAAACAATTCATTAAAGCATTGCTTAAAGAAGAAGAGTGGTTCAGATATCTCTGTGAGCATTTGTTAGTCCTGATATAAGAAAACTTCGACTTGAAAATGGAAGACCAGGAAAGGAAAAAAAAAGACACTTCCTCTGAAATAAAAAAAGAACTCAAACTACAAGAACATTGCTGCCAATTGTTATAAAACTATAAGCTGTTAAACAGCAACATGACTCTTAAAATTCATTTCTTTCATTCTCATCTGGCACCAAGATTAAAAGATTTGTTACGCAGATTTTAATGCGCTAATAAGTTAATATGATTAACCACTGCAAGAAAAGTACCACACGAAGTTTTGGAGGGAAAAGAAAACGTTACTACAACAATTTAGAAAGGGGTTTAGTAAGACACGGTATCTCAAAAACCATCTGAGATATCACTATAAAGTAGAAAGGAATTTAAAGTAGATTTACTTTGGATTTAATTTGTTGAAGATCATTTCTTCAGATTTTCATACTTTGATGTCGCGACTGTTTGAAATAAATACTGCAAAATCAGAATTGTAGATGTTGAATTAGAAATAATTAACTTTAAAAAATCGTCTCTCAAAAACTATTTGAGATATTATTAAGAAGTAAGTAGTTATTTTTGATTCTAGATAGCGAAATAACACGTTTGCATTCTAGAACGAAAGATTTTTTGCGAGCTTTAGCGAGAAAATTAAAATGAAACGCTTTGAAGTTTTTGTACCTTTTTATTACTAGATGGAATTAGCTTTTAATTCTATTCTTCTACCGGTTTTGGACTTGGTTAGGCCATCTTCAACAAAGATTCGAATACGTCAAAAATCTCTTTTCTGGTGCATGCAGTGATATTATGCATTTCGAAATACATAACTTCCCATATAAAGTAAAGCACGCTAAACAATTACAATAGAACAAATTTATGCAACATACTAAACATTTTTCATAAAATTAATGATCGAACCAAGACCGAAACCGGTAAAACAAAAAGGACATTCCATTTACTAACAAAAACGTGCAAAAAAATCAAAACTAACTATAGATTTTGAGTTAAAAATAATTAACTTTAAAAAACGTATCTCTGAAACCGTTTGAGATATTATCATGAAGTACAAAGCAATTTAAAATAAACTTACTTAGAATTTAATGTGTTGAAGATTATTTCTTCAAATCTTTGATAACGCGACTCTATGACAATTGTAGATGAATTAGAAATAATTAACATTAACAAATTGTATCTCAAAAACTGTTTGAGATATTACTATCAAGTAAAAAGCAGTTTAATGTAAACTTGCTTAGGATTTAATGTGTTAAAGATCTTTTTTTCAAATCTTCAAACATTAATGCCATGATTGTTGTAACAAACATTGGAAAATCACAATTGTTGATGTTCAATTGGAAATAATTAACTTTACAAAATCATATCTCAAAAACTGTTAAAGACTTTACCATGAAATAAAAAGCATTTTAAAGTAAACTCTTCAACTTTTCAAACTTTGATATTCTGACTGTTTGAAATAAACACTGCAAAATCACAACTGTAAATGTTGAATTGGGAACAATTAACGTTAAAAAATCATATCTCATAAACTAATTGAGATATTACCATAAAATAAAAAGCACTTTAAAGTAAATTTACTTAAGATTTAATATTCTAATTATTTACTTTTATTTAATTAACTTTATTTCCGATTTATCTTTTTTGATGAATTTTATAAAATATACAAATACATTTACCATTGGTAGTTAAAGAACGCAAAAAGATCGCTTAGGAAATATTATATATAAAGAGCAAAAACAATTTCAAGAATGTAGGCCTTTTAGACTAATTAATAGGAACATAAACTTTTTAAGAAAATAATTTTTTCTTGTTTTATACGAGTCAATTAACTAAAGGAATCGTTTAGTAGAGAATATTAAGATCGCCAGCCGCTCGTAGTCGGTAGTAAAATCGTATTTTGCTTCTTTTGCGATACATCCAGCAACCTTTAGCTTAGAATCTTCATAATATCTACAACGTTGCGTGCTGGAATTCCTTCCGAGCTTTAATCTGTTAATCGAAAGCTGTGTTTACGCGTAGATTCCGGCGTTTGATGTTTCAAAGTTAATGCAAGTAGTCGATCGATATGCTCGGAGATTTATCAGATTATCTAGGATTAACATGTTATTTTCTTTAGATGGGTTATCAACTCTGTCTATCAAAGCCACTAATTACGAATTAAAAAGATTTACCCTACGTATTTTTTTTAAACTTATTTAGTTTATTATTTATTCTCTAAATAACATTTGGATAGGTTCCATATTTGAGTCATCAATCAAGTTTTAAGGTTTCTATCAGTGTAAAGACTTTAAATTTAAATAGGTTTCGTGTTCTAGTTATCCGGCGATTTATCTAAACAACGTGGTGTAAGTATTTCCGCATATTTTCCACCAATATTAACCCTTCTCAAGTTACTTGGAGTCTGGTAGGCTCAGATTATTCTATTTTTGGTAATATTGTCTTTTAAAGAGTTATAACTTCAAAATTTGAAAAAATAAAGATCATTTTTTCAACGCATTAAATGCTAAATAAATTTACTTTAAATCGCTTTTTATTTCACGTTAATATCTCAAATAGTTTTTGAGATACGATTTTTTAAAATTAATTATCCCCAATTCAACATTTACGGTTGTGATTTTGCAGTGTTGATTTCAAATAGTCACTACATCAAAGCTTGATGATTTGAAGAAATGATCGTTAACACATTAAATCCTAAATAAATTTACTCTAAATTGCTTTTTGTTTCATAGTAATATCTCAAATAGTTTTTGAGATACGATTTTTTAAAGTTAATTACAAATTCAAATAGTTGATTTCAAATAGTCACTACATCAAAGCTTGATGATTTGAAGAAATGATCGTTAACACATTAAATCCTAAATAAATTTACTCTAAATTGCTTTTTATTTCATGTTAATATCTCAAATAGTTTTTGAGATACGATCTTTTAAAGTTAATTGTACCCAATTCAACATTTACAGTTGTGATTTTGCAGTGTTGATTTCAAATAGTCACTACATCAAAGCTTGATGATTTGAAGAAATGATCGTTAACACATTAAATCCTAAATAAATTTACTCTAAATTGCTTTCTATTTCATGTTAAAATCTCAAATAGTTTTTGAGATACGATCTTTTAAAGTTAACTGTACCCAATTCAACATTTGCAGTTGTGATTTTGCAGTGTTGATTTCAAATAGTCACTACATCAAAGCTTGATGATTTGAAGAAATGATCGTTAACACATTAAATCCTAAATAAATTTACTCTAAATTGCTTTTTATTTCATGCTAATATCTCAAATAGTTTTTGAGATACGATCTTTTAAAGTTAATTGTACCCAATTCAACATTTACAGTTGTGATTTTGCAGTGTTGATTTCAAATAGTCACTACATCAAAGCTTGATGATTTGAAGAAATGATCGTTAACACATTAAATCCTAAATAAATTTACTCTAAATTGCTTTTTATTTCATGTTAATATCTCAAATAGCTTTTGAGATACGATCTTTTAAACTTAACTGTACCCAATTCAACATTTGCAGTTGTGATTTTGCAGTGTTGATTTCAAATAGTCACTACACCAAAGTTTGATGATTTGAAGAAATGATCGTTAACACATTAAATCCTAAGTAAATTTACTCTAAATTGCTTTTTATTTCATGCTAATATCTCAAATAGTTTTTGAGATACGATCTTTTAAAGTTAATTGTACCCAATTCAACATTTACAGTTGTGATTTTGCAGTGTTGATTTCAAATAGTCACTACATCAAAGCTTGATGATTTGAAGAAATGATCGTTAACACATTAAATCCTAAATAAATTTACTCTAAATTGCTTTTTATTTCATGTTAATATCTCAAATAGCTTTTGAGATACGATCTTTTAAACTTAACTGTACCCAATTCAACATTTGCAGTTGTGATTTTGCAGTGTTGATTTCAAATAGTCACTACATCGAAGCTTGATGATTTGAAGAAATGATCGTTAACACATTAAATCCTAAATAAATTTACTCTAAATTGCTTTTTATTTCATGGTAATATCTCAAATAGTTTTTGAGATACGATTTTATAAAGTTAATTGTACCCAATTCAACATTTACAGTTGTGATTTTGCAGTGTTGATTTCAAATAGTCACTATATCAAAGTTTAATGATTTGAAGAAATAATCGTTAACACATTAAATCCTAAATAAATTTACTCTAAACTGCTTCTTATTTCATGGTAATATCTCAAATAGTTTTTGAGATACGATTTTTTAAAGTTAATTGTACCCAATTCAACATTTACAGTTGTGATTTTGCAGTGTTGATTTCAAATAGTCACTACATCAAAGCTTGATGATTTGAAGAAATGATCGCTAACACATTAAATCCTAAATAAATTTACTCTAAATTGCTTTTTATTTCATGTTAATATCTCAAATAGTTTTTGAGATACGATCTTTTAAACTTAACTGTACCCAATTCAACATTTGCAGTTGTGATTTTGCAGTGTTGATTTCAAATAGTCACTACATCAAAGCTTGATGATTTGAAGAAATGATCGTTAACACATTAAATCCTAAATAAATTTACTCTAAATTGCTTTTTATTTCATGGTAATATCTCAAATAGTTTTTGAGATACGATTTTTTAAAGTTATTTGTACCCAATTCAACATTTACAGTTGTGATTTTGCAGTGTTGATTTCAAATAGTCACTACATCAAAGCTTGATGATTTGAAGAAATGATCGTTAACACATTAAATCCTAAATAAATTTATTCTAAATTGCTTTTTATTTCATGTTAATATCTCAAATAGTTTTTGAGATACGATCTTTTAAAGTTAATTGTATCCAATTCAACATTTACAGTTGTGATTTTGCAGTGTTGATTTCAAATAGTCACTACATCAAAGCTTGATGATTTGAAGAAATGATCGTTAACACATTAAATCCTATATAAATTTACTCTAAATTGCTTTTTATTTCATGTTAATATCTCAAACAGTTTTTGAGATACGATGTTTTAAAGTTAACTGTACCCAATTCAACATTTACAGTTGTGATTTTGCAGTGTTGATTTCAAATAGTCACTACATCAAAGCTTGATGATTTGAAGAAATGATCGTTAACACATTAAATCCTATATAAATTTACTCTAAATTGCTTTTTATTTCATGTTAATATCTCAAATAGTTTTTGAGATACGATCTTTTAAAGTTAACTGTACCCAATTCAACATTTACAGTTGTGATTTTGCAGTGTTGATTTCAAATAGTCACTACATCAAAGCTTGATGATTTGAAGAAATGATCGTTAACACATTAAATCCTAAATAAATTTACTCTAAATTGCTTTTTGTTTCATGGTAATATCTCAAATAGTTTTTGAGATATGATTTTTTAAAGTTAATTGTACCCAATTCAACATTTCCAGTTGTGATTTTGCAGTGTTGATTTCAAATAGTCACTACATCAAAGCTTGATGATTTGAAGAAATGATCGTTAACACATTAAATCCTAAATAAATTTACTCTAAATTGCTTTTTATTTCATGTTAATATCTCAAATAGTTTTTGAGATACGATCTTTTAAAGTTAATTGTATCCAATTCAACATTTACAGTTGTGATTTTGCAGTGTTGATTTCAAATAGTCACTACATCAAAGCTTGATGATTTGAAGAAATGATCGTTAACACATTAAATCCTAAATAAATTTACTCTAAACTGCTTTTTATTTCATGGTAATATCTCAAATAGTTTTTGAGACACGATTTTTTAAAGTTAATTGTACCCAATTCAACATTTACAGTTGTGATTTTGCAGTGTTGATTTCAAATAGTCACTACATCAAAGCTTGATGATTTGAAGAAATGTTCGTTAACACATTAAATCCTAAATAAATTTACTCTAAATTGCTTTTTGTTTCATGGTAATATCTCAAATAGTTTTTGAGATACGATTTTTTAAAGTTAATTGTACCCAATTCAACATTTACAGTTGTGATTTTGCAGTGTTGATTTCAAATAGTCACTACATCAAAGCTTGATGATTTGAAGAAATGATCGTTAACACATTAAATCCTAAATAAATTTACTCTAAATTGCTTTTTATTTCATGTTAATATCTCAAATAGTTTTTGAGATACGATCTTTTAAAGTTAATTGTATCCAATTCAACATTTACAGTTGTGATTTTGCAGTGTTGATTTCAAATAGTCACTACATCAAAGCTTGATGATTTGAAGAAATGATCGTTAACACATTAAATCCTAAATAAATTTACTCTAAATTGCTTTTTATTTCATGTTAATATCTCAAATAGTTTTTGAGATACGATGTTTTAAAGTGAACTGTACCCAATTCAACATTTACAGTTGTGATTTTGCAGTGTTGATTTCAAATAGTCACTACATCAAAGCTTGATGATTTGAAGAAATGATCGTTAACACATTAAATCCTATATAAATTTACTCTAAATTGCTTTTTATTTCATGTTAATATCTCAAATAGTTTTTGAGATACGATCTTTTAAAGTTAACTGTACCCAATTCAACATTTACAGTTGTGATTTTGCAGTGTTGATTTCAAATAGTCACTACATCAAAGCTTGATGATTTGAAGAAATGATCGTTAACACATTAAATCCTAAATAAATTTACTCTAAATTGCTTTTTATTTCATGTTAATATCTCAAATAGTTTTTGAGATACGGTCTTTTAAACTTAACTGTACCCAATTCAACATTTGCAGTTGTGATTTTGCAGTGTTGATTTCAAATAGTCACTACATCAAAGCTTGATGATTTGAAGAAATGATCGTTAACACATTAAATCCTAAATAAATTTACTCTAAATTGCTTTTTATTTCATGTTAATATCTCAAATAGTTTTTGAGATACGATCTTTTAAACTTAACTGTACCCAATTCAACATTTGCAGTTGTGATTTTGCAGTGTTGATTTCAAATAGTCACTACATCAAAGCTTGATGATTTGAAGAAATGATTGTTAACACATTAAATCCTAAATAAATTTATTCTAAATTGCTTTTTATTTCATGTTAATATCTCAAATAGTTTTTGAGATACGATCTTTTAAAGTTTATTATTCCCAATTCAACATTTCCAGTTGTGATTTTGCAGTGTTGATTTCAAATAGTCACTACATCAAAGCTTGATGATTTGAAGAAATGATCGTTAACACATTAAATCCTAAATAAATTTACTCTAAATTGCTTTTTATTTCATGTTAATATCTCAAATAGTTTTTGAGATACGATCTTTTAAACTTAACTGTACCCAATTCAACATTTGCAGTTGTGATTTTGCAGTGTTGATTTCAAATAGTCACTACATCAAAGCTTGATGATTTGAAGAAATGATCGTTAACACATTAAATCCTATATAAATTTACTCTAAATTGCTTTTTATTTCATGTTAATATCTCAAATAGTTTTTGAGATACGATCTTTTAAAGTTAACTGTACCCAATTCAACATTTACAGTTGTGATTTTGCAGTGTTGATTTCAAATAGTCACTACATCAAAGCTTGATGATTTGAAGAAATGATCGTTAACACATTAAATCCCAAATAAATTTACTCTAAATTGCTTTTTGTTTCATGGTAATATCTCAAATAGTTTTTGAGATACGATTTTTTAAAGTTAATTGTACCCAATTCAACATTTCCAGTTGTGATTTTGCAGTGTTGATTTCAAATAGTCACTACATCAAAGCTTGATGATTTGAAGAAATGATCGTTAACACATTAAATCCTAAATAAATTTACTCTAAATTGCTTTTTATTTCATGTTAATATCTCAAATAGTTTTTGAGATACGATCTTTTAAAGTTAATTGTATCCAATTCAACATTTACAGTTGTGATTTTGCAGTGTTGATTTCAAATAGTCACTACATCAAAGCTTGATGATTTGAAGAAATGATCGTTAACACATTAAATCCTAAATAAATTTACTCTAAACTGCTTTTTATTTCATGGTAATATCTCAAATAGTTTTTGAGACACGATTTTTTAAAGTTAATTGTACCCAATTCAACATTTACAGTTGTGATTTTGCAGTGTTGATTTCAAATAGTCACTACATCAAAGCTTGATGATTTGAAGAAATGTTCGTTAACACATTAAATCCTAAATAAATTTACTCTAAATTGCTTTTTGTTTCATGGTAATATCTCAAATAGTTTTTGAGATACGATTTTTTAAAGTTAATTGTACCCAATTCAACATTTACAGTTGTGATTTTGCAGTGTTGATTTCAAATAGTCACTACATCAAAGCTTGATGATTTGAAGAAATGATCGTTAACACATTAAATCCTAAATAAATTTACTCTAAATTGCTTTTTATTTCATGTTAATATCTCAAATAGTTTTTGAGATACGATCTTTTAAAGTTAATTGTATCCAATTCAACATTTACAGTTGTGATTTTGCAGTGTTGATTTCAAATAGTCACTACATCAAAGCTTGATGATTTGAAGAAATGATCGTTAACACATTAAATCCTAAATAAATTTACTCTAAATTGCTTTTTATTTCATGTTAATATCTCAAATAGCTTTTGAGATACGATCTTTTAAACTTAACTGTACCCAATTCAACATTTGCAGTTGTGATTTTGCAGTGTTGATTTCAAATAGTCACTACACCAAAGCTTGATGATTTGAAGAAATGATCGTTAACACATTAAATTCTAAATAAATTTACTCTAAATTGCTTTTTATTTCATGTTAATATCTCAAATAGTTTTTGAGATACGATCTTTTAAAGTTAATTGTACCCAATTCAACATTTACAGTTGTGATTTTGCAGTGTTGATTTCAAATAGTCACTACATCAAAGCTTGATGATTTGAAGAAATGATCGTTAACACATTAAATCCTAAATAAATTTACTCTAAATTGCTTTCTATTTCATGTTAATATCTCAAATAGTTTTTGAGATACGATCTTTTAAAGTTTATTATTCCCAATTCAACATTTACAGTTGTGATTTTGCAGTGTTTACTTCAAACAATCACTACATCAAAGTTTGATGATTTGAAGAAATGATCTTCAACATATTAAATCCTAAATAAATTTAAATTAAATTGCTTTTTATTTCGTGGTAATATCTCAAATAATTTTTGAGATACGATTTTTTAAAGTTTATTATTCCCAATTCAACATTTACAGTTGTGATTTTGCAGTGTTTATTTCAAACAGTCACTACATCAAAGTTTGATGATTTGAAGAAGTGATCTTCAATACATTAAACTCTAAATAAATTTGCTTTAAATTGCTGTTTACTTCATAGTAATATTTCAGACAATTCTTCAGATATCATGAAATATTTTATTTCATGGAAAAAAAGATAACTAAGTTGGTGGGATCGTTTGCAGAGGATGCAAAATACGGCGTAAATTAAATAACTAACAAAAAAGAAAGGAAATGGAAAAAGAGGAAAACGGCGTCACTCGTCCTTCCCACAAGATATCAAACCCTACAGGAAGTAAAGTAATTCATAAACTATTTAAATTGCTTTCCTAGAAACTACAATCTCATAGAACTACCTTGACTTTCATTTAATTGCAAATAATTGATCCATACTGATGTACAATTATATTGTTTTCTTTTTTAATTATATATCAAAAAGAAATATCATTCATTAAAAAATTATTCACTAAAAAGAATAATTTTCTAATATTTACATCAATATGCAAATGAGGATGTCATGTTAAACAACATCAAAAGCTTTTTTATGGTGTAAAAGATATTGAATAAAATTATGATATCAGAATTGATATTTCAAGAAATATTAAAGTTTTAATAATTAATTATTTTAATTCATCAAATCCACAATTTATGACTTAATCTATCTTTCTCTCGGTAGATAATCGTTTTGCGTGAATGTGAATGAAAAAGTTAATTGAATGTGAATTAATCGGTTTTTCTGTGATACAATTTAATGGTTTTTGTTGCATATTAACTAATCGATAGGCGTGTCGCATTCAGATTAGTGTCGTGATTAAGCTATTAAACTATTAATTGGTCAAAATCGATCGGTTTAACATGAAATTATTTTAATTTTTTTTAAAATTTTCTTTATAGCGATATGCTGATCGGTACAACTATAGCAGAGAACCATTGCCGATGACAGCCCTTTACGGGGCTAGCTACAGGCCGAGGGCCTAACATCATGCGCGAAGAGGAATTAGAAGTAGCCCTTAAGGTAATTAATTTAATTATTTTTTAGTAATAAATAACTTAGTTACTTCTTTAATTTAAATTTCTTTTTTTCTTCCTGAGTCATTATAATTTTTGGTTACTATTTTTCGAATCAAGGTTTTATAGCTTCTATTTTAGGAGATGTTTACAAAAGTGTCAATTTAGAATCATTCGAAAAATCGGTTTTTGAATCGTTTCTTTTCTTGTGTCTATATCTTGATTTATGTCAGAGTGATGAAAATAAAAGGTATAGTTTATAAAAGAAGATTTATTCTTTCATTTGATGAAATTTAAAAATAAAATTTTTGGGTAACAGATTATCCATAATTAAACAGCTTCTAGAATTTCGTTAGAAAAATTTTTGAAATAGATATACAGGGTGAGTCAATAGTACGAAGACGGAAGATTGTGGTCTGACTGTTGAAAATAAAAAAAATGGTTTATGCCAACATTTTTTAAATAACTTAATAAAAATGAAATAAAGCTTTCCGAAGCCTTGGAAAAATACTGGGTGTTCCATTTAAAATTACAAAATAATGGCACCCCAAATATTCCGTAAATTAAGCGGTTCTGGTAACCATCCTGTATAATATTAGCTTTGTTTATCGATATACCAAATTGCAATCTGTAATATTTAATAATATTGCTGATTATAAATTTTAAATGACTCAAAAAAAAAAGAATAATGTGGCTTCTTTAAAAATTTTTACAAAATGATTAATAATTTGGCAACTTTGCATTCAAAATTTGAATTATTTAAGATGGCTAATCAGCATATGTGGAAGGGTACTCTTCCGTGGCAAAATATTTAAATTTAGGTGAAGTTCAAAATCGAATTGATATATTCATGCATAGATTGGAAAAGTGCATATTTTTTTTATAAATCACAAAAAAATTCATTAAGATATCTTAAGAATTCGATTTTTTACGATTTTTCAAAAAAGTGATTAAGGAAATTTTTAATTTTATGAAACCCTACAAATTTAAGTTGAGTTCAGAACTTGATATCTCAAAAACGAATTGAGATACGTATGTATTGATTTGTTCTCCAAAAAATGTATATATTCCTTTATAAATCACAAAAAAATTCATCAAGATATCTTAAGAAATCAATTTTTTTCCATTTTCAAAAATAACTAAGGAAATTTTTAATTTTTTGAAACGTTACAAATTTTGGTTGAGTTCAAAACTTGATATCTCAAAAACGAATTGAGCTACTCATGCATGGATTTATTTTCGAAAAAACGTTTCATATCCTTTATAAATCACAAAAAGTCATCAAGATATCATAAGAATTCGATTTTTTAAGATTTTTAAAAATAATTAAGGAAATTTTTAATTTTATGAAATGCCAGAAATTTTGGATAAGTTCAAAATTTGATATCTTACAAACGAATTGAGCTTGCTCTCCGAAAAATGCACTCTCCTTTATATATTACAAAAAAATATCAAGATATCATAAGAATTCGATTTTTTACGATTTTTCAAAAATGTTTAAGGAAATTTTTGATTATGAAATACCAAAGATTCCTTGGCTCAAAATAGATCGATTTAAGTTACTTATCTATTCTAGTCTCTAATCTTCCGTTGTACATCCATTTCAGAGACGCCTGTATATGATAATATATATTTATATATTATTAAGGATATCTCAAAAACGATATATTTTCAACAAACAAAGTCTTACTCTTAATAGTATTGTTCTCTTGCACTTTTGCACTCAGGTGCATAGATATCGATGTAAATATGAAATTGGAAATTAACACTTTGATACACTTGGGATTTGAAGCATATCAGACAAAAATTTATAGCATATCAATTTTGACAAATTTTTGCTTTCAAATTGCAAAATCAATTGATTTGAAACATCAGAAATCTGTAATAGCTTCTCATCACGAGGTACTATAAATCAGCAAAGAAAAAAGATCTATTTTAAGTACCAATATGACAGGTATCATAATAACAAAATGCGCCTCTAGTCAAAAATCAGAAAACTTTATATTTCAAATAGGATCTCTTAAAGTCTAGGTTCGTTATTTCTCAGCCTCAATTATCCACCTAATCAGAGGATGCGGCTTGGACATGTTTTCGATGTTAAAGTGCTTCGTGCATTCTCTTCTATCAAGACCATAGCTATGGGTGCTTATGGTCTGAACTCGAGATGTCTGGGTGAATTGATTCAATCTGATATACTTATGTGGAACAATAAACCCAATCAGTAAAGAAGGTTATAAATACTTTGAAATAATTCTGAATGATTATTTTCATTTTAGAATGGCATTCTTATCAAAAAATAAAAATAAAGTATAGCAAAATTTGATAAACATCACACAGTTAATTAAAATACGGAAATGTAAAGTAAAATAGAATTAGAATAGATAAAAGTAAAAGAAAAGGAACTAACCGAGAATATACAATACCATATACACGTCAATTAAAATGAAAGATGAAAAGGATTAATAAAACCCATACTAGATAGAGTCAGAAAAATATTTTTGGGACAGATTTGCTTAAAGATTTGTGGGAAGAATTCCTTCTGCAAAAATTTGGTATGGTGAAAATTAATGTGAATAAATTGATAGTTTCTAGAAGTAAGATATCCGAAAGTAAGGAACCTAGAACAAAATTAGGAAGATTTGTTGGATATTTTACGGGAAGAATGGGATCCGAAAAATGACAAAGTAATAATGTCATGAAATATTGTGTGCGATGAAGCATGAAGTTAATGAAACCAAATCAAAAGAATTAATGGGTGAAATTGAAGGTGATAAAAATAAAATGAATGAGAATGAAAAACCAAGTGAACATAGTGAAGAAACAGATGAAAAGCAGCGAAGATGAGGAACAAAAAGAAGTAAAACATACAAGATCTAGATGAACAATAAAGAATCCAAATTACCTGGACGAGTATGAGGTTTATTCTGCGTACTGTTTATTATTAGAAGACGAGACACCAAAAAGATTTGAAAAACCAAATGAAAAAAGAGTTAAATTGACAAAGAGTTAAAGACACATGAAGAACAAACATGGACAATAGTAAATACACCAAGAGATGACTCAAACGAAGATGGAGGGTTTTAATTTACTTTTGAACGAAATACAGCTCAATTCTTTAAAGGATTGGACTGGACGTTTACTTTTAGTAATTTTATGAGAAACGCAAGTTGCATACAGTTCATGTCCGTTCTTCATATTGAACCAACCACCCAGTCTTTGCCAACTCATAACTAATATGAGTTGAACGAATCCCCAGCGAAGCATCCACGCAAAGAACAGTTTAAAACAGTGAACAACAATAATACAGAACAATAATATGAGAATAATCATAACATTAATAAGCTAACTAATAACAAGCAATGAAAGAGAAAAAAAAATAGAGAAGAATGGCTGAAGTCTTGATTGTAAGTATTAAGAAGCCGAACAACAGGCGAGTTCTGATGAACGTTCGTATTAGATAAGCTTAAATGAAATGTAGTATTGTGCCGAGTGAATCGCTGTGGTACATTAAAGTTCAATACAGCCAACAGATCAGGAGCGTCCAGCATGCCATTGACGAGTTTGAAAAGAAAGATCAAGTCCGAAACAACTCGACGCTGCCGCAAAGACAAAAAGCTAAAAACCGTACAGCGTCTATCATAATCGCAATAGGGAAGATAATATTTGTGTGCCAAATAGCGTACGAAACGTCGTTGAACAGCTTCGATGCGATCACGATAGACTGCGTACATCGGATTCCACACTATGGAACCATAGGATAATACAGTATTCACAAATGCCATATAAAGGGATTTAATGCTTGTAAAATTAGTATAGTTTCTACTTATTCTAATAACAAACCCTAAGTTCCATAGAGCTCTCTCTACCATGAATTCGATGTGAAGGGAATTTGGCATCAAGTATAATGCCAAGATCCTTCACTTTATCAGTAGAGATTATAACTTTACCATTAAAGTTGTAGTTAAAATTAATGGGGCAACGTTTCCATGTGAATGTTATTTTTTGGCATTTGTCATAGTTAAGATAAAGTTTATTAACGCGGCAGTACTCATGCCAATGGTCAAGGTCCTCCTGGAGCCTCAAGCAGTCAAGACTTGAGCTAACTCTAGTAAATATTTTATTATCATCCGCATAGAGCAGGAATTTAGAAAATTTAAAACAAGAAGAAATGTCATTTATGTAAATTAAAAATAATGTGGGCCCAAGATGACTTCCCTGAGGCACACCAGATGAGATGGGTTTGAAATCAGATAGAAACCACTCATCCGACAGATAAGACAATATCCAGCGTACAATGCCAGCAGGAATGTTAAAAGAGGACAGCTTTTTTATAAGAATACCATGATCGATCTTATCGAAGGCTTTACACTAATCGGTGTAAATTGCGTCAACCTGTGAGTCTTCATTCAAGGTAGATTTTATAAAGTTAAAATAAGACACCAAGTTAGACTCGATCGATCGGCCAGAAAAGAAACCATGTTGTTCGGTAATGAGAGAGTGGACAATAGAGTAGTTGAAATAATTATAAACAATTTTTTCAAATACTGTGGGGATAGATGAAAGAATAGATATCGGACGGTAATTTGATATCAACTGTCTATTTCCGACTTTAAATATTGGAACCACAAACGCTGTTTTCCACGTGCTAAGGAATGTACCTTCCAGTAAAGATTGAAAGAAGGTGGAATGCCATCTGAGCGAGGACTAGAAAATTTGTCTAGATGGGTTAAAACATTAAGGACTGCGTCAGCAGAGAACCAAGGTGACACACTCAGGTCACAGAGAATCATTGAACGGTCAATGAAACTATACACGAAAACCGAAGCAAAATACTCTCCAAATGCATGACAGATATCAGAACCTGAGCACACCATTGCCCCATCAGCGGAAAACATAGTAAATGGCATGCCAGATGCTACCTCCCTCTTGGACCTAACAAAAGACCAGATTCCTTTAGGGTTCTCCACAACTGCTGCCTGAACTGAATTTAAGTAATCTCTATAGTCAGCTACGATAATCTTCTTAGACCTACAGCACAAAACAGAGAAAACCAGGTAATCCCATCTATAGAACCCCATATGTAACCCCATGTATAATCTAATACATAGAACCAAGCTATACTATAACATAATTCTTAAAATTTTTTTTTTAATACATCCCTATGAGCAAAAAAAAAGTACGAAGGGCGCTCCAAATACCTGGCCACATGCTTCTCCAGCCTCAACTGATGATCCAATGTGATTCTTAAAATTTGTATATCATCAGAAGCAGTAAGAGGTTGGCCATCCACCAACAATTGCTTGGAAATCAATTTATTACTCTCCTTGTGTCACTACCTCAAAATAGAACAACAGAAGTCTTATATAGATTAAGCACAAGCTCATGTCGTTTTGCAACATCAGAAAATAATGCCTACATCTGAGTTAAATTTTATGCTGGAATTTTCCCAATTATTTGGATTAAAATTCAACAGAAGCTGTGTATATGCATACAAATGAATCTGCGAATGCTCAAGTCCTTGGTTAAAATCAGATGTATAGATAGAGAACAATGGATCAAAAATAAAGGTGATTTTCGGGACAAATGTAATTAAGTTAATATGCAAGTATATTATGATTTATTGTATCAAATGATTAGGTGAAATCCAATGATAAAAGAATCTCTCCAGAAGCAAATACCTCAAATGTAATGGAAAATTGCCAATCTTTCGCAAGCAGATTGACTGAGTCATGGTGATTTCGCACCATGACTCTATTATATTAAGAATTTTGCCTCTTTGAGGCGTTTAATAAGGCTATGTAAGATGTAGAGAGGTTCAATAGAATTAGAGAAAGACCACCTCTTAGAGAACATCCTCTCTGACTGAAGCAGGTCTTTATCTAACCACAAATGGTAGAAGGAACATTATGTTAAGCTAAAGCTTCGCCAATACCAAAAAAAGTCGTCTTATGAAGCGCCCTCAATGTCTAAGAATACTCTCAAGGCGGACTCTGAAATTCAACGTACTTTCTCAAAACTAATCAGAGAGTGAAGAGCTATCAACGTGGACTTGCCTTGGGTGTAACTGTGTTGATCTGAATCTAAGGGACAATAATCCTTTAGGTAACGATCCCACAGCCGCTCTAAAGTTTTTATAAAAAAAGGGAAGCTGATTGGTCTGAAAGACTTCGGAAGGAGGTAGTTTTGCTTACCCGGTTTAGGTATGAAATTTGCCGTAACCTCACGCCAACAACTGGGTATCTAATATAAGCTAATATAAGCTTTAAATATAAGGTAATATAATATAATGTAATATAAGCTTTCTAGAAGATTGTAGGTGTAAAAGCGAGACGGTACCCTTTTTAAACGAGAGAGTTGCCAGAGCTGATGTCTTCGCAGTATCTCTTCCAAGCCTCTATCTTCTTCCACCTTCCAACGTACAGTCTTCAGTACGTCAGAAGTTTCTGCTCTGTTTCAAAAGCAGATTTTCGGGCTTTAGAAAGTCTGCTTTTGTAGCAAATCTAATCGGAACTAAATTTTGACTGCTAAAGATTGTGAGAGAGGCTGTTTTGGTCTCCCTCTTGAGGTCGCGGAGTCTGCCACCAGACGAAGGGGACATGCCTTTTTATACGCAGTTATCAAGGAGTTCTTCAAAGCCATGGATCGTTCCTCAACATAACAGCTCGATTCAGGTTACTTAACCTTCCCTCACCTAAACACCCAGATAGCACAGACTTGAACTTGTCCACATCAGTACTTCTGGAGTTGTGCTTCAGGTTTTTCGCGATCTTTTTTAAATCAAGATCGAAGGTGATCCATCTATGATCTGACGTTGAAACCAAGTCAGAGGCTCTCCAGATATTGATTTCATGAGGAATACCCATCTAGGCCATGGTAATATCAATAAGTGATATTACTGATAGTAACTAAGGTGGGCTCTGAGTTTCGTTTAAGTAAATCAAGATTGCTAAAAACAAAGTCTAAAACTGACTTACCCCTGCTGTTGTCCTCAACACAGCCCCAGAATACCGAGTGCGCATTAGAATTACAGCCAAGACGAGGTTCCAATTACTTGATCTCGCTTCATCTGCAAGGCTCAAATTTCTAGGTAGGTGCCTGACACTCTCAGGCATGATTGTGTTCTGGCACGTAAACGGCTGTTCTCATTTTTCCACTACCGGAACAGCTGAAAATAGATTAAGATCACTGAATCTACGAATATCGGATTTAAAAATTAAAATTTCTAAATCAGTGCTATCTAGTGACGACAGAGGAGTCAGATCCATTACTTCGGTGAGGTGACGTCCATAGCCACAAAAGTCAAGGATTAATGAGCAAGATGAAGAAAAATTTAAGCTTGACTAATTGTAGGATTGCAATAGGATATATGGAAAACAATATACTCTGAGCTCTTTGACTCTATTTCATCAACCATTGCTATTAGGGGAGCCTTATCATCTTTTAAAGAAAGTAAGATTTAGGGGTGATACTCGACATCTTTATTTGAAAGATCATTTAGTTATAACATTTATGCCAGTTATAAACCCCTCTCAATGATATCTAAATTAAAATGTTGATGAAATTAAAGAGTTGATTAATTGTTGTACAATTTTTGATGATTTTTTTCTCTTTTTATTACTATATTTGTGACTATATACTCTTAGTGTTAGACAGATTCAGAGTACTAACAGGGAATATATACAATCAGTTGAACTGTACCCTGAGTTTCTCTAAATATGTTTCTATATATATTTTTATTTTATTTTATTGTATCATATTTATATTTGTGGAAAATAAACACAATTATTATTATTATTATTATTATTATTTTCTGTTTAGGTGGTAATTGTGGGCAACGGTGGAGTAGGAAAATCTAGCATGATCCAAAGATACTGCAAAGGCACATTTACAAAAGATTACAAAAAAACGATAGGAGTCGATTTTCTGGAGCGACAAATTGAGTAAGTAATAAAAAAATCTTTATTGTATAAATAAAAATTTAAGAATTTTCTCGATTTATTTGAACGTAAATTTTTAAACATTATTAAAATACCAAAAAGAGAAATCGTCGGCCTTGCACGTTATAACTAATAAAGTGTTTGTTTTATTACACATCGTTTCACGTGTTCATACAAAAGAATCCTTGTCGTAAACCGTAAACTCTATGGCTGCAAGATGTTTCTTATAGCCAGAAAACCTCCTTAACACGTTAATTAATTGTTGTAGTTGTCTCGCCAATGGAAAATTAATCACGAACAAGTTACGTTTTGGCACAATCCCTGTTCATTCGAAATTAAACACCGTAACATTCTCGTTATTCATATAAAATTTTCTGGCACTTAACGAGTGGGCGTTAACATTTCACAAAAGAAATTATTGCTGGCAAGTGTGCGAACATGTTAAATATAAAAATTTATTGTCGAAATTCTGTATCTTTTTTTAATTTGCCCAAAAATGAGCTGTACTTTTACAGTCAATTACGCGAAATCATGGGAATTAACAAGAACTGGTTCCTGAGAAAAACGATGTAAAGGTGCAGATGTTGGGGTAATAATATTATAATGAGTGAGCAAAAAAAATGTAAAGTGAGATGATGAAATGATCTATACGGAGTTGGGATCTAATTAAATAGGATTTTATATGTTTAGTGTATTGATTTTAATCGATTTTGATGAATAATATCAAATTCGAAAGCATAATTTTTTAGCAATATGAAAATGTATTTGTCATAAAATCATATCTGATTTGTAACGGAACGTATTGAGTTTGTCTATGCTGATATTTTTGAGTCCTCCTTTATAACCTTCTTTCTGAAGATACATAAGAAGACCTCAGACCTCGTTTGTACTCAATTTGCAGTTCCATGTGTTCACCTTAACTAGTTCATCTACACTCTCATTACAAACATAACCGCCGTGACCCTTCACCCATAAAAGTTTTACCACATGGCGTCGGTTATTTAATCTAATGACGTTGTTTAAAATTTCTACTACGAGAAGTGTTTTTTGTGTATTACAACCAGTAGAATGCTTTTTAAATTACTAATACACTAAATGCTACCATTTTACAAACGTATTTTATTGAACATATCTAAAATTGTCATCGCTTCCGCTCTAAAAATACGTATTGTGTTTAAACTCAGTATGGTAATCAACAGTGCGAATCAATAAAGCACAACCAATACCGCCAATTTTAGTGAACTGGAGGGTTCACAAATGCAAGGTCTCAGTAAAAAAATACTTTGTTCTTTCAGACATCATTTCCGTATGGGGAAATAATCACCTGATTTCAGCCAAAATAGTCAAAAAATTTTGGCAGTTAGTCAAAAATCGAACACTTCGAAATAGAGAGTAAATGAGGAAAAGAAATCTGAAAGTAGTGACAATAAGGAAAATAGGCTAGTTTTTCCAGAACCTACTCGTGCTAACAAAACCACTGCTAACTTCGTAATCTTAGCCTGCAACATTTTATGGTTCGAAATCCACGAACCACCTGCTTCGTGGACAAGAAATTGCGTCTGAAGTTGCTATGGCTTCAACGTTAAGTACTTCGATAGGAATAGATTGTATGACACCTAAATAAATGCGTAGTGAATTGCTCTGAATGGCTCAAATGGGCTCAAGCTGATTTATCGATGCACTATTGTACACAACGCAACAAAAAATTAATGGAACTTTATACAATTGTTATGAAAGTTCAGTTCCGTAGAGAAATCTGCACCACTTTTTACCTTCGCAGGAATACGTTATATTTTTATAAATTTCTCAAATTTTTCCAACAACATAATTATTATATGTCTCACCATCTTAATTTATTATCAATCGCAATTCCTAAATATCTGGTTCCAGTCGCTATGGGAAAAATAAAAGGCTGAATGAAATCATTCAGTCTAATGTTACCTAAGAAGATATTTCTGTGTAAGATTGCGGGCTTATCAGATGCAAGTAGCATCCCGTTATCCTCTATCCACCCTTTCAAAATATTGAGTGTGCTTGTAAGATTGTGATGGAGCTCTTTTAAAGTATTATTAGATGATGCAAGATAAAATATGTCAACATATTGAATAGTTTTAGCTGTAATATCCAGGAAGTCAGGAGAATCGTTGTAATAAATATTAAAATGAATTGAAGAATATAAAGAACTGGGAATAGAGCTCTGAGACATACCAAGAGAGATTTTCCGAGGACCGATAAAATTTCCTCTTATAATTAATTAATCTTGAGATTGAAGAACGTTTGAATGACTGCCATATTCAGCACTTGATTTGAATATGAATTGATATCTGCTACTTGATCGGCTATCATTGGTGATATGGCAGAATTTGTTGCAGAAGGAAATAACACTGATGCAGATTTTTCAGAAGACTTGGCAGATAATGAAAAATACTTTGGCGGCTTTCTTCCGAATTTTGACCTACTCTACTCGAGGAAGCGGCATTACTCTTTCGAAATGCTTTGATTAAACATGTTCATTTCATCCCAATCATTTGCTTTTGAAATCTCGTGCGTTCTTCGTAAATTAATATGTCACTTGATGTGGTACAACTACCATTTAAGCAGGAGTTAATGTATATCTACATTAAGTCATTATATTTGTGTGCATACTAAACATACTCCATATACATGCTGCTTAAATGTACATCTGCCTTTAATCTGCACTCACTTTAACATGAAATGCACCACTCATTAAGAATTAGTCTACAATTTAGGAATGCTTTAATATTCTTTACGAAAAAGCTAGTACTGGGTTGTATCCCGATGCGCAACTATGCATGCATTAACTTTTCTATCCATGCTCTTTGTATGATATCCTAGGGTAGCATGTTCCGTGCATCCTTTAGATGGTGTCGAATCATCTAGATTCTCAGGAAGCCTGGGTACATAGAACATTATTATAGAATATTCTTGTAACCACAGCAGTATGGTGGTTTGCATTATTTTAATGTGGTTCGAATAAACGTATTATCCCTCAATAATCCTAGGCATTAAGACTGTGTCGTCTTTGAACGAACTCCAAATTCCGTCTTTCTCCTAGATTTTGCCACACCATTCCACAACTATCATTCAAGTATAAACAAAACCTTGATTCATCATTTATTTCTGAAAACGATGTCATTATTCCATTGATGAACTTAGCCTTACCGTTCTTGACACCATGCAAGCCTGGCTACTTTAAGGGGAGTAGATAATGGAAGTTGAAGTTAAAGACAGTATGAATGAATGGGCTTCATTCATGGGCGCAAAAGAAGAAATTTTTCCGTAAACAGTTGACATCGACAATAACCTTATTGGTAAAGCAACGTTTTCAATTATGCTTCTTTCATGCATTAAAACCTTATGGACGGTGATATCAACTATATTTATTTACTAACAATTCACTTACAAAAGTATACTGAATCTCTTAATAAAATTCGCATCGACACCAGTTATATCCGCAACTAATTGTGGATTTGAAAAAATCTTCTTGCAGTGTTGCCATCGTTACTTGTCGCACTTCTCTGCTTAACAAAATCAACTTTGAGCTCTGTCTTTATATTTTAAAATTCTTCTGAATGATCTTTTTTTATTTTCTTTCATTGTTTTCTCCTCATTTATGGTAGCCCACCGTTTTTTAAAAAGTACCACCAATTCTAGTGAACTGAAGGGTTCACAAATGCATGGTCTCAGTAAAAAGTACCTTGTTCTTTCAAACATCATTTCCGTATGGGGAAATAATCACCTGATTTTAGCCAAAATAGTCAAAAAATGTGGCAGTTAGTCAAAAATCGTCAAAAATAATCAAAAATCGAACATCTTGAAATAGAGAGTAAATGAGGAAAAGAAATCTGAAAGTAGTGACAATAAGGAAAATAGGCCAGTATTTCCAGAATCTACTCTACTAACTTTGTGATCTTAGCCTGCAACATTTTATGGTTCGAAATCCACGAACCACCTGCTTCGTGGACAAGAAATTGCGTCTGAAGTTGCTATGGCTTCAACGTTAAGTACTTCGATAGGAGTAGATTGTATGACACCTAAATAAATGCGTAGTGAATTGCTCTGAATGGCTCAAATGGGCTCAAGCTGATTTATCCATGCACTATTGTACACAACGCAACAAAAAATTAACGCAACTTTATAAAATTGTTAAGAAAGTTCAGTTCCGTATAGAAATCTGCACCACATTTTACCTTCGCAGGAATACGTTATATGTTTATAAATTTCTCAAATTTTTCCAACAACATAATCATTATATCTCTTACCATCTTAATTTATTATCAATCGCAATTCCTAAATATCTGGTTCCAGTCGCTATGGGAAAAATAAAAGGCTGAATGAAATCATTCAGTCTAATGTTACCTAAGAGGATATTTCTGTGTAAGATTGCGGGCTTATCAGATGCAAGTAGCATCCCGTTATCCTCTATCCACCCTTTCAAAATATTGAGTGTGCTTGTAAGATTGTGATGGAGCTCTTTTAAAGTATTATTAGATGATGCAAGATAAAATATGTCAACATATTGAATAGTTTTAGCTGTAATATCCAGGAAGTCAGGAGAATCGTTGTAATAAATATTAAAATGAATTGAAGAATATAAAGAACTGGGAATAGAGCTCTGAGACATACCAAGAGAGATTTTCCGAGGACCGATAAAATTTCCTCTTATAATTAATTAATCTTGAGATTGAGGAACGTTTGAATGACTGCTATATTCAGCACTTGATTTCAATATGAATTGATATCTACTACTTGATCGGCTATCATTGGTAATATGGCAGAATTTGTTGCAGAAGGAAATAACACTGACGCAGATTTTTCAAAAGACTTGGCAGATAATGAAAAATGCTTTGGCGGCTTTTTTCCGAATTTTGACCTACTCTACTCGAGGAAGCGGCATTACTCTTTCGAAATGCTTTGATTAAACATGTTCATTTCATCCCAATCATTTGGTTTTGAAATCTCGTGTGTTCTTCGTAAATTAATATGTCACTTGATGTGGTACAACTACCATTTCAGCAGGAGTTAATGCTTATCTACATCAAATCGTTATATTTTGTGTGCATACTAGACATACTTCATAGACATACTACTAAAATGTGTTCCTGCCTTTAATCTACACTCATTTTAACATAAAATGCACTATTACTCTTAATGGTAGTCTACAATTTTGAAATGCTTTATTATCAACTAAGAAACGATAAAATTTAGTTAAAAAATTAACATTTTTCACAAAAAAGATAATACTACGTTGTATTCCTAGGCGCAACTATGCATACATTAACTTTTCTATCCATGCTCTTTATATGGAATCCTGGGGTATCTCGTTCCATGCAACCTCTAAATGGTGTCGAATCATCTAGATTCTCTGGACACCTGGGTACTTCTCTTAGTCGCCGACCCATCATATCCCAGACATATTCAATTGGCGATAAGCCTTGCTCCAAGAAGCTTCTTGTAACCACAGCAGAATGAGGTTACAGCAGTACACTTTCCAACATTATCCTGTTGGAAAGTGGCATTCTGCAATGTCTGCATAAATGGTACTAAGATCAATTCCAGAATGTTGTCGATGTAACGTGTTTAATGTGCCTAATATAAACGTAATAGGAATGAATATATTTTCCCCCATACTATCACCTCAGCTGTTAAGGCTGTGTGTCGTCTTTGAACGAATACCATATTCCGTCTTTCTCCTCGATTTCCCATCATTTACCCATAAACATATCTATGATTTATCACTGAAAACAATAACATTCCATTAAACCCACTCTTGACGTTCTTGGCATCATGCAAGTCTGCCTGCTTTATGGGGAGGTGTTAATGTTAACTCCAAAGGAAGAAATTCAGCAACATAGCAATCGACCTTATTTTTTGAAATAGATCCCTGGTAATCATCTGCCTACCTAAGAAGTCAGTGTTAACATGCGTTGTTTCTTAGGGCAAGTCTTAGAGCAAACCGAACACCTCTACCATAAAGACCATATCCGAGAAACTGTAGTATGGTTCCGATTTAACCATCCCCCAATCTCTCGGATTGAAAGACCCACCACTTTCTTACCGATAATTCGATTTCTATCAGTCATTGATATCGGCAAAATTTCCGCGACGTCATCTTGCATTACACAAGGCGTCTCAACAGTTTGATATCAAACAAACTAATATTTTGTGGGTAGAAATTCATTCATTGCAAGAAAAAAATATTGAAAGTTAATAACAATGGTGCAGGAAGCAAACAGTTGAAATTTTTCGACGGAAACTTTTATCGCTTCTTAGTTAATAATAAAGCATTATTTTATCAAAGATTGCAAATTGTAATTTGAATTTTACTGAGTTGGTGGATTTTATATGAAATCGGGCATATTTAATTCACTACAATAAGCTTTCCACTTATTCCGTTTCTTTGCCTTTCGAAATTGTTTAACACAACTCTTAACTAAATTAACTTTCTTAATTGATATTGTTCATAAAATCTTTTCCTTTCAAATTTATCGATATTGAGAAAAATTTCATTTCTTTAATAAAATTAAAATCGTCGTTTTATTAATAACGAGAGTGTGGAGGTTGTTACGGTAATAGTGGTTTTTAGAGTTCGATGGAATCTCTCTGAAAAGCCGTTACTTTGTGAATGATACGTAGAAGTGTGGAGTTGTAAGATAACAGTGTTTCAGTTCCGTCCGTTTTTTTCCGCATTCGACAAGATTGATAATAAGATCAGGTTTGAACCTGTACTTTTTCGTTTCACTATGCAGATTATAAAAAAACACTTTTACGTTGACTGTGTTGAGTGGCATGTTGCGGGCATGACTTGTAATAATAATAATTTATGGTTTCTCAAAGGATTACAATTTTATAGCACCACTACAATACTGCCAATCATAATATTAATCATTCTGTTAACTCTGTGTATCCTTTCTTCTTCTCGTTTCCATAACCTTCCACATCCATCTTCTTCCCTCGGCTCTCCTTTCCAATAGCTGCCTTCATTCCATCTCCTCCCTCAATTCATTACATTCCACTACACATTTCACTCTTCCCCACATCTACACCCCCTTTCGGCATTCTCCATCCAATATCTGTTGGCCATCTCCTCATTCCAACACCTGAACCTGGCAACTACTCTCTTCCCCTCATCTTCCTCCCTCATCAGATACTTTGGTAGCCAAATCTTCTATAGTATTCTTCCCTTCCTTGCTACGTATAATATACTCCTTGTCTTCTTCAATCTGTCTGCAGTACTCCCCCAAGATCTTATAATGTTCTCTACCTTCCACCCTTTCCTCAAAACACATCGCTCGCTTACCTGCCTCCTCCCTCAACTTATCTAGCTTCATTTCTTTCCTGACTATATATCCTGGAGTCTCCCTAGATAATCCACCTCCGGTATCTGGATATCTGGTTCCTCTAAGAGACCCACATCTCTCCCAAAGATTTTCTCACCTCATTCCCAAACCTATCCCATAATCTTATTTGCCCTCGTTGCCAACATTCTAATATATCCTCTTTTCTTGTTGTTTTCCTTAAATCTATTCCACGTTCACCCTCAAATTCTTCCTCCCAAAATACCCATCCAGTAACCGTATCATTGGCTTCATTTCATCCATGTCCCTCGCAATCACCACCAAGTCATCAGCGTATATTAGTACGTGCACCTCCTTCCGATCATCACAAGAATCCCTTCCATATCCTCAACGCTATCCACAATCTCTCCTTCTTTTCCATCGTTGCCTCCATCCAAGCATCGTTCTGGACTCCATCTTCTCCGAGTACCTCTGTTCTAATCCCGTCAAATAAGTAATCTCCCCTCCTCTTCCCCCTTCTTATCTTATTTATGTATTTCCAAACATCTCCCTTCCCTCTCCCCATTGAGTATATGTCCAACGTGACGTAAGTCGTGGGTGGCGGGGGAGGTCATCGACCTGCCGTCTGGCGATTCACAATTTTGGGGTTTCTCAACCAGAAATGGTTTTAGTGACATCAAAGATGATTTCATCATCGCTAGGCGATTGCTGGCTCTGGGATGTTCTCACTTGACGTTTCATGTATGACAAGAAGCTCGCTGTCCTATTGTCTTGAGTTTGATGGTCCTTGTCTCAGGAAATCTGGAGTGGTGTATGACTATCTTCCACGCAGCTGACAAGTGTAGCGCATCATCTGAGGATGCCGTTCTTTATTATTTCGATAGATTCCCGGATTAATCTGGTTTTCCAATGCGGAACGTTAGCTATCTCTTTGCAACCCCCGAAATTGATGGTATGACCTATGTCCAGATGGTGGCGAAAGAGAGCAGAAATGAGCTGCTTGCTGCGTATACTCAGTTTGTATTCTTCTACTCTGGCAGCTATTCTTCTGTTGGTCTTTCCCACGTTGGTGTCACCGCACAAGCCAAAAGGGGTGGAATAAACTCCTAGATTTTCCAATTTCATTTGGTCCTGGGTGTAGCGGTCTTCCTAAGCGGTTAGTTGTTCCTTTGATGTAGGATAGTACGATGAGGAGTCTTCTGCTCTCTTCTTGTATTTGAAGTAGCTGTTTTCAGCAAGGGCTTGAGATTAGAGAGTTGACGACTGATTCGATCTGTGAAGGATGATGATGGGAAAAGGCGTTTAGGTATCGGTTCGTGGTAGGTTTTGGTGGGTAGGTCCTATGCCTGTCCATTTTTTTCTATTTTCGTGGTGAACTGGATCTTTGAATGAATGGTATTTAAATATCCTTAGAATTCCTGGAGTTTTTTTCCAAAAGACCAAATAACGAAGATATCATCGACGTACCAGATCTCTATCTTCGACTTGTATCTTGCCTCCCTCAAGAAAAGCCAGAAGCCAGCAGAAAGCCAGAAGAAAGCGTTATCTTCTCGAGATAGATCATGAAATCCTGTTTGTAAATCTGGCAGTCAAACAGAAAATAGGCGCTATTGAGGCAGTGTTTGGCGAGGCCTACGATATGGCTAGATACTGGGATAGAGAGACTTAACATCGAAACTCGCCAAGATGTTACTTTTTTCAATTTGAATGTTGTCCAGAATTTAAATAAAATGTTCAAAATTTCGTACGTTGTTCCTTTGATGTAGGCTAGTACGATGAGGAGTCTTCTGCTCTCTTCTTGTATTTGAAGTAGTTGTTTTCAACAAGGGCTTGAGATTAGAGAGTTGACGACTGATTCGATCTGTGAAGGATGATGATGGGAAAAGGCGTTCAGGTATCGGTTCGTGATAGGTTTTGGTGGGAAGGTCCTATGCCTGTCCATTTTTTTCTATTTTCATGGTGAACTGGATCTTTGAATGAATGGTATTTAAATATCCTTAGAATTCCTGGAGTTTTTTTGCAAAAGACCAAATAACGAAGATATCATCGACGTACCAGATCTCTATCTTCGACTTGTATCTTGCCTCCCTCAAGAAAAGCCAGAAGCCAGCAGAAAGCCAGAAGAAAGCGTTATCTTCTCGAGATAGATCATGAAATCCTGTTTGTAAATCTGACAGTCAAACAGAAAATAGGCGCTATTGAGGCAGTGTTTGGCGACGCCTACGATGTGGCTAGATACTTGGATAGAGAGACTTAACATCGAAACTCTCCAAGATGTTACTTTCTTCAATTTGCATGTTGTCCAGAATTTAAATGAAATGTTCAAAATTTCGTACGTAGGAGTCAGCTTGTTCTGTTAAAGGCTGCAAGATCTTTGCTAGGTACTTTTCAAGTTTTTGTACCGGTGAGATGAAAACACTCGCAATGGGTTGAAGTGGGACATCCGGCTTGTGTATTTTGGGGAGACCATAAAATTTAGGACTCCTGCTTTATTTCTGTCAAGGAATTAGAGTCTTCTTTATCTCTGAATCAATTGGAGATGCCTATATTTTTGATTTGGTCGTCTTTTCCAGGTAATCTTGTCTTGGTGTTATCTTTGAGTAAGTCCATAATTTTGTGCTTGTAGTCCATTAAGTTCATAACCACCATAATCAACTACCTAATCATCTAAGTTTGCTTTTGCACTCTAAACCCTCTTGCCATATGATTATTTTAGGAACTGAATATGTCATTCTATACACTAACATGTATACTTCAAGCCTACATATTTATTTTTCATCACTATGTAGCACTAAGTCGTGTATGCACATCTATGTGACCTCTCCTGGTGTATATATCTTGTTGAATTTTGAAGAGCATCTTTTTCCACTTTTCTTTTATAGCTGGAATAATTTTTTTGGTAATCATCTCCACATAAATTTGGTGACTAACTTCAACAAATGTTATCAATAATGTCTCTTTGCTGGTTCTTAAATTACTATTTGACAAAGTGTGAACATATCAGACACAACATATCAGAATAATTGAAGCATATCAGACAAAGTCTTATAGAATAACAATTGCAGTAAATTTTCGTGCTATTTTACACTTTTCTTCTTATTGTTAGTTGCATCAATATTGAGAAAAATAAAAGTTAAAAGTTAAATGAAATCGTAAAAAAAAATTTCTATCAAATTTTATTCTTAAAATATCTTCTAAATGTTTGAGAATGTGAATTTTTTAAATATGTGAGAACACATTTAGATTTATAAATATGCATCAATAAAGAATCAAAGGTTTTTAAAAAAAGAAAGATCCCAAAAATACGTTCAAGACGATTTTTTTAGAACTTGTGGTTTTATTGTGAAGTTATTTATAAAGTTTTTCTATTTTTAGAGTTGATGGCGAAGATGTAAGATTAATGTTATGGGACACGGCGGGCCAAGAAGAGTTCGATGCCATTACGAAGGCGTATTACAGAGGAGCCCAAGCTTGCGTCCTCGCCTTCTCAACGACCGATAGGGATTCTTTCGAAGCGGCACACTCGTGGAAACTCAAAGTAAATAAAATAACTAAATTCGAAAATATCGCATCCTCTTTGATGGCTTCGCTCCTTAAATATCTTTCCGTTACGTAACGAAGATGTGTCAGTCTTTCACTTTTCTCTCTTTTTAAGCTCGTTACAGAAACATTACCCCACTAAAAATATCTTCTCTGAACTAACCAAGATTTATATTGCTTCTAAGAATAATTTTCTTGGATTAACTGAGAATGAACATTTTTATGGGGGTATAATTAGCCGGGACTTATGCAGATTTCTTTATTGAAAACTAAATTATGATTACATTCCCATTCGTTACAATAACGACCTTTTTACACAAATTAGGGATGTGGATGTAATGAATAAAAAGGGAGTAAAAGAAACCTACAATTATCTTTGACGTACATTGTACATTGTCCCGGGGAAAATTGCGAAATTATACCTTTTATAAAGTCACGAATGCAAATTATTTCGAATTATAAACGTAATAAGACTAATTTTATAGGAAATGAATTTTAATAAATTAAATGAGAATTCTTTTTTAAATTTTATTGCAGGTTGAAAATGAATGTGGTGAAATTCCTACGGTTATAGTCCAGAATAAAATAGACCTAATCGAGCACAGCGTCGTCAGCCCGTAAGTACTAATATTAATTTTTAATCATAAAAACCGAGTTATGTAATTACAAATCGTACTGCCTATAAATAATGATTACGACTTCTTAATGTGACGGAGAATCTCGTTTGAAATACGACCATTGTCAGAAATGCGGAAGGTGTAAAGCTTACGTGAATATTTTTACGTGTGCACATCGACCGAACCTGTTATTTATTGCTCGTTAAAGTTCCTGGAAAGAGCGCGTGCACGGTTCATTAGGGTATTTGCCAAAAATCGAAATATCCACGACTCAAAAGCTAAAATTTCTTTATCATTCTAAAATTGAATGATAAATTAGAGTTAATTAAGTGAAGATTAGCATGATGAATGTAATAATTAAAGAATTATTAAGAAGAACGCAATGTGAGTATAGAGACAAGGTTTGGTTGTAATGTAACTGTACACTCGACCTATAAATCTTATGCAAATTCTAAACTGGTTGCAGTAAATAAAACGATCTTGTCGGCCAGAAATTTCTGCGAAGGTGTACTGGTAATCTAAATATTGCAAACGACGACTACAGCTGCGACGCCGCGCCGCCCGTTGTAATTAAACATTCTGCATGTTTTATTTATAATGTTACAGTTACCATATAACTGGGTTGAGTAAATACTGAAGATAAGGAAAAAAAGTAATTGCCACTGTTAGAATAACCTTGTCCCAACCGATTTCTAAGGAAATGTAAGAAGTTGATGAATAAGTTATAATTAAGTTGCAACATTTTCTGATTATTACAATGTTTAAACAAGTATACATAGGCATATATAGGTATTATATCTTTTAAATACAAAGTTTTTAAAATATGTACTTTATGTCAAAGTTAATTTCTTTTTAGTTAGGTGAAAATTAAAATTTGCTACATTTACAAAAAAAAAAAAACGTTTTGAATGAAATTTATTTAGTATTGATAATGTATTTTATATATCATTACAAAGACAAAGTCAGGACAAAGTTTCTTTTAGTTTAACCCTTGTACGACCAAAACTGGGTCAATAATGACCCGAAAACAATAATTGTTTAAATAGTATTCGAAATATAAATTGGATGTTGTTGTCCTTCCATAAATTCTCTAGTATTACTATTCTCATGCGATATGCAAATTTATATTACAAATATTGTGATTATCAGATACTTTGGAATCGGAATAGTGCATCAAGTCTTAAGGAGGGAGTTTGTTTGAATCCATGTTGCAAGTTTATTAAATATTTAAAATATAGAGTAACACAACTTCTTTACTTGCTATTGTTTATTTGTTCGGTACCGGTTTCGAGTTTTACAATCTCATCATCAGCCGAATCTACAAATTAAAATTGGAAATCAAATATAATCGTCGATATTTTGTTTATTCAATTATATGTGTTTTTTGCAAAATATTTGTTTAAAATTTAATAAATAATAAAATTAAAATTAAAAACTTACGTCAAAATATTAAAATACTACAAAATGGTAATAAATATATAAAACATTTACACAGAACAATTTACACGAACTACACAAACACAGAAGAAAACTTGAAATGGACAGGTTTTATTGTATGCTAAAAATTGTAGGTGTATCTTCTTTGAGCAAAGTAAGAGGGATTGATTTAGAGAAGAAGAGAAGATACAAATTAAGTTTTGAAAATTATAATGTTTTGAGAAACGTAAATAAAGGATTGTAGACGTGTGTTACTTGATCATTTAATAAATTGAAATTTATGTCTTTTTTGTGTTTGTCGATTTCATACATTTCTAATAAATCCATTTTAAAACCTTTGTTGCAATGGTGTATCAATTTAGCATTTTTATAATTTATTTTATGCCCTGTTTCAATGGCATGCCTATATACATTAGAATTTTCTTTTGTTTGATGTTCATATATTCTAGTTTCTAGTTTTCGACCCGTTTGTCCTACATATATAGAATTACAGTTTGTACATTCAATGGAATAAACCCCACTCTTTTGAAGGTAATTAGTTTTATTATGACAATTTGTTAATAGTTTCAAAATTGAATTTTGATTTGAAAAAGCCAGTGTGATGTTATTGTTAGAAAATATTTTTTTAGATTTGAAACTTAGTGTATTAAAGGGTATTGGTTTATATAAATTGTTATTTGGGTTTTTTGTATATATTGGGTCTTGTTGTTTTTGTAATTTTTGATATAGTCTATTAATTAATTTGTGTGGGTATTTATTTTGATCTGCGATTTTAAGTATATATTTTAATTCTTTATCTTTGTTAATGTTCGATAATGGATATTTAAGAACTCTATTTATCAGATAGTGAAATCCTGCCATTTTGTGCGAAAATGCATGTGCGGAGTCATAGGGAATAATAGTAGGAACTACTGTAGGTTTTCGATATATATCATACTCGATGCATTTGTTACGTCTTGTTAAGGTTAGATCCAAAAAATTTAATTTATTGTTTTTCTCTGTTTCTAAGGTAAATTTTAAATTATTATGTATTTCATTTATATATTCAAGAAATTTGTTTAAAGTTTCGACACCCCCTTCCCAAATACAAAAAACATCATCAACGTATCGTATCCATTTTACAATGTATTTTCTATAAGGATTTGTATTATTGATTATGAATTGTGTTTCTATATGATTTAGATATATGTCTGATATGATACCTGATAAATGCATTCCCATAGGTAGTCCTAGAGCAATTTTATAGTAATCATCGTCAAATGTACAGTAATTCTGTTCAATAATATGTTTAGTTATTTTATTAAGACCTTCAATTATGTTGTTATTTTTATTTCTAAATGTATTCTTAAACATTGTTGATATTAAATTTAGTGTTAAATCTGTTGGAACATTTGAGTATAAATTAGTAATATCAAAAGATACCAGTAAAGAATTGTTGTTTAGTTCAATGTTACTTGTTGCTTTTATAAAATCAATGGAGTTTGAAGTGGTAAATAATGGTTCAAAATTTATTATACGTAATACATTCAGCATAAAGTTAGCTAATTTAGAAGTAGGAGAGTTTTGGAAGGCTGTAATGGGTCGTATAGGCATATTTTCTTTATGTAATTTTGGTAATGAATATAATTTGGGAATTGTTGGGTTCATGTGTATAAACTTGTTGCTGAAAAAATTATTATTGCCATGTGATTGATTTAAATTAGGGGAAAATTCGATTAGAGTCTCTTTATATTGATTGATTAAATTTTTTGTTTTTCTGATGATTGTATCTAATGGATTTTTGTTTAGTTTTACATAATTATTTTGTTTCATATATTCTTTAGTTTTTTGATTATATTCTTCTCTATTGATAATGACAATACCAGCTCCCTTATCTGCTTTTACAAAAACGGCGTTTTCTTTTTTAAGTTTTTCGCGGATTGATTTTATTGTTTTCCAATATGTTAAGTGAGTTTTGTTGGTGTTATTGATGGATTCATCCTTTTCAGTCTTTTTTATGAAAGGTATAAGATCATTTTTTAAATTTTCGTGTTCTGGAACATTTTTTATTGCTACGTCGAAGTCAATAGTTAAAAGGGGAAGATTAATCCTTGAGAATAACGCGAATTTATAACCTTTATTTAGAAGATTTGTTTCTTCTTGGTTAAAAACGATGTTTGTGTAATTTCTGTATTGGGTGTATACATTTTTATTGTTGGTTGAATTAGATGTTGGTTTATTATTTAAAAGATTTTCAAATTTCCTGTTCTTTTTTCTCAGATCTTCTTGTTTGTGGAGAAATGCCTGTGTTTTTGTTTTATTGATAATCTCATCAATTTCTAGAAAGTGCAGTTGGTCTCTTAAACCTCTATGTATTTTTGAAAGCTTTTCGTAGTAGAAGTTAAGGTTCTTAAAATGTCGTCTTTTTTCATCGCGAAGCAGTTTTGAAGAAATGTATGTTTGTGTGCTGTTCCTGAGTTTTTCAGATTTAATCCTTGCAAAATTCGGAATTATATTGTGTTTTAAGCATTTGTTGATAAAATTAATGTGGTTCTTCGTGATTTCCATTTTTATGTAGATTTTTTCGAAACCATGGATTAATGATGAAGTTTTATTTTGATATTGTTTGTTTGAATCCATGTTGCAAGTTTATTAAATATTTAAAATATAGAGTGACACAACTTCTTTACTTGCTATTGTTTATTTGTTCGGTACCGGTTTCGAGTTTTACAATCTCATCATCAGCCGAATCTACAAATTAAAATTGTAGAAAAAATTGCAGAGAGGTTTATAAAAGTTGAGAAAAATGAAGGACAACGAATAGTAAAATCGTTATCAATTTTTTTTTTTAATTTTTAAAATAATAGTGGAATATGGTGGATATTGTTAGCTGAAGAACTTCTCACAAAAAAATTAACATTACAGTCAACCCTCCTATAACGCGCTGAGTGCGTACCGCATTCTATGGAAACCGCGCTATAAGAAACTCGGATTTAACCGTACAAACCAGGGTAATTCGTAGCGCGTTGTATGGAAACCGCGCTATAAGAAACGCAGAATTAGTACAAATCACATTATTCGTACCGCGTTATATGGAGACCAATAAGGACAAGATAAATTATAAATTATTTTTATTGAATTGAAGAGTTTATATAAAGAAATGATACCAAAACTAAACTGAAAAACTGTTTTCCAACAAAAACAAGAAAGACTTTTATAAAATTTAATCTTTCAACACTCATCCTTGCTGTCAGATGATATGAGTCGCCTAACTCGTCTTCTTTTAATAGGCAAAATGTCTTCATCATTTGGCTCATCTTCACATTGGTTTTCGATTGTAGCTTTTTTTTTCTAACTCCACTAAAACCTCTCTATAGGGAGCTAAGCAATCTCTTAACTCTCCTTTAAACTTTGCGCTACGCACCGTTGAATGATCAGTTTGAATTCTTTAGCCAAATTTAGCCCTTTTTTCACATCTTGTAAATCGACATTTGGCACAAATTCGTTTTCCTTATTTTCGTTTACCAATGGATTTGAGGTGGGTGCATCAATTAAATCCATCAATTCATCCTCATTTAAAGTTTCTTCCCCGAGTACGAGTTCTCTTACATCCTGATGATTTGTTATAAATTCTTCATCGCCTAAACGAGAAGCAATGTTTACTATTTCTGTAACTGGGAGTGAAATTGTAGAATCATCTTGTATTGTTTGAACCATTTCAGGTAAAAGGGGTTTCCAACACGCATTAAGCGTTGATGGTTTAATTTCCGAGCAAGCCGATAACACGGTTCTAATACAATCTAAAATAGAAAGTTCCATCCAAACTTGAGTAAGGGTTTTATTTTCACTACTTTCTAATCTGTCGAAAATGGTTTGGAAAACTTGGCGTGTGTAATACATTTTTAAAGTTTGAATGACTCCTTAGTCCAAAGGTTGTATTAATGACGTGCAGTTAGGAGGAAGGAAGACAATTTTTACCTTTGGATGATCCAGTTGTACGTTGTGGCAACCAGCGTTATCAAGAACCAATAAAACTTTGAAATACAATTTTTTTTCCATCGTATGGGTTTCAACTGCCGGGATAAAACAATTCTAAAACCAATCCTTAAATAAATCTTGGGTCATCCAAGCTTTCTTATTAGATCGCCAGAATACAGGCAATTCGGTCTTATTAATCTTTTTCATAACACGGGGAGTTGAAGAACGATTTATTATCATAGGTTTTATCATCAGGCTTCCTGAAAGATTGCTGCACATATGAAGGGTGACACGTTCTTTTGAAGGTTTAAACCCCTGAGCACGCCTTTGATTTTTCAAAATGAAGGTCCTAGATGGTAGTTTTTTCCAATATAATGCCGTTTCATCGGCGTTAAAAATCTGATGAGGTGAATAGCCTCCTTCATTGATAATTCTAGCTAATTCCAGCTTATAATTCTTGGCAGCCTCAGCATCTGCTGAGGCCTGTTCTCCTTGAAACTTAATATTGTATGAGTTCCTTTTTTTTCTAGCTCTGCAGAAGAATGCCCAATATTCCTTAAATGCTCATAGATTTTAAGTGCTTTCTGCTTGATAACATTTCCACTGATAGGAATCTTTTTGGCTACACAGTCTTCCAACCAGATCATTAACGCCCGTTCCATTTTAATCGTATTAGAATTTCGTGTGCGAGTGACACGTTTCGCACCTAACGGACAGCCATCTGCCACAGTTTTCCTTATATTGTCTGCATTTTTCTTTAGGGTTCGAATTGTTGATTCATTCAACTTGGTTGATTTTGCAACCGACGATAGATTTTCCCCACCTTCTAAACGATTTAGAATTTCGATTTTATCTTCAAGAGATATAAACTTTCTTTTTAACCCTTTCCTTGTTTCTTTCGTGTTTGACATGATGCAAATCTCATTACTTTATTATTATTATATTAGAACAAATGAAGAATATTACTTACAGTATTGTGTAATGTTGTCCAATTATAAACCACAAATTAAGCAGCAAAAAACTGAACGAACGGACGGTGCAGAAAAATTTTTAGAAAGACTTGGTCACTTATAATTCAAATAGGCCCTAACGAACTAAACATAGGCTAAACATTCTTAGGCTACGCGGGAGGAACTTATGGGATGCTGTTGACGGAAACCGCGCTGTAAGAGTATCGTGTTATAGGAGGGCTGTTGCATTGTCATTGTCGCGTTCTGAGAGTACCGCGTTATAGGAGGGTTGACTGTACTAGGGATTGTTCGAAGAAATTTAAAGGATTAAAAATGTTGCCCTCGTTATTCATCATGATTGTATTCCGCAAAGGACATAAATCTATAATCAAAGGAATGTGTGATAGTTTACCATCTATGCAGCATACAAATGAGATAAGCAATCAAAACCAAATATTGTTTTGGAATATAGCGAAACAAAGAATGGAGTCTTGGACAAACTCATTCATGAACATAGGCACCCATTTCTGGAAATACGTGTGGGTGCTGAAAAAAATCTGAAATGGCAAAGAATTCAGGCGACGAATTAAGTTTGAAAACGTAAGTTTGAAACTGAAAAAAATTAAAATACGTGCTCTCAATACACTGAAATTAAAAAAAAATAATTGGAAATAGTTACTTAAATCCAGATAAAACCAACAATACTGTTGAACTTTACTTCAAATTTTCTGCAAGCAATCTTTTAGAAGCAGTATCGAGACGCATTTCAAATCTTCCAGAGGTATTTTCAATTTTTATGGAAGCATTTCAAATCTTATAGAAGCGGTATCAAGTCTTCTGGAAGCATTTCAAGTTTTTTTGCAAGCAATATGAAGTCTTTCAGAAGCAATACCAATTCTCCTGGAAGCATTTCAAGTCTTATAGAAACAATATCAGGTCTTGTGGAAGGATTTGAACTCTTCTAGAAGCAATATCAACCATGTAGTAGTAATAGCCAAGAAATGCATCCAGAAGAAATATTTCCACTCTTCTAGAAGCGGTATCAAGTCTTGTCTCAATTCTACTCAATTCCAAATATGTCTTACAGTATTTAAAGCATTTCATGTCTTACATGAGCGGTATCAAGTCTTGTGGAAGGATTCGAAGTCTTCCAGAAGCAATATCAAGTCTTCTGGAAGCATTTCAAGTCTTTTGCAAGCAATATCAAGCCTTTTAAGTCTTATAGAAACGATAACAAGCCTTGTAGAAGGATTTGAACTCTTCTAGAAGCAATATCAAGTATATAGTAGTAATAGTTGTGAATCGATTGTTAAATCTCAAAATAGAGTGTAAATTAGCCGAATCGACACAATCAAATAAATTTATGATTTATAATATGAACATATTGCGCAGTATCGAATCCTGCATAATATTGTTCTTAACTAATGGTGAACCATTAGTCTATTTTATATAATACGTTTTTCATGATGCTGAATGTATGTAAAATGATTAATGTTGATATTAATACACATACAAAATTTTATGAAAGTGCAGAGCACACATACGGATAGTTGCCGAATGTCTGGTTTCTCTTGATGCACAAGCACCCATCAAAATTATGAATGGTTTTAACTGGATTGAAATAATTGTTTTGAGAGCGCTTTTTTGAATTGAGACTTGATACTGCTTCTAGAAGACTTGAAATGCATCCAAAAGACTTGAAACGCTTCCAGAAAACTTGACACTGCTTCTGGATGACTTGATACTGTCTCTTAAAGACTTAATACTGTTTCTAGAAGACTTGGTATTGCTTCCAGAAGACATGCAATACTTCCAGAAGACTTGACACTGCGTCTTGAAGACTCGATACTATCTCCGAAAGATTTGATACTGTCTTTGAAAGACTAGATACTGTCTCCAAAAGACTTAAAATGTTTCCAGAAGACCTGAAATGCATCTAGAAGACTTGAAATTCATCCAGAAGACTTGATGCTGTCTCTGGAAGTCTTAATACTGTTTCTGGAAGACTTGGTATTGCTTCCAGAAGACATGCAATACTTATAGTAGACTTGACACTGTCTCTGGAAGACTCGATACTGTCTCCGAAAAACTTGATATTATCATTGGAAGACAAGATATTGTTTCCAAAAGACTTAAAATGTTTCTAGAAAACTTGAAATGCCTCCAGAAGACTTGGTATTGCTTCCAGAAGACATGCAATACCTCTAGAAGACTTGACACAGCCTCTGGAAAACTTGATACTTTCTCTGAAAGATTTGACACTGCTTCTAAAAGTCTTAAAATTTTGAAATATGAATTCTCTATCCCACATAATCCCAAGATTTATGGGCTACATTACATTGTAATTATCAATAAAAAGTGTTCAAGGTGTTTTACTTGATGGTAATGCACTTAAGACATGATAAAAATAGTACGATTGGCCATTCTGACTTCACAAACATTTTCTGTTTGTCTATTTGCTGCCACAATAAAATGCAAATAAAATAATTTCACTACTTAACTTATAATAACCTTGTATGTAAGGAAAGCAAGGAAATAGAGGCTAAGCTTCCGCGCACAGCACTTGGGCCTCATCGAACCAATAACATCAACCAGCCTAAAAAATTACCATACTCTAGAATGTCACTCAGAGGCATGTTCCTGATGTCATTTGTGGTCGGCCATGCCTCCATGGTTTATTCAATAACCCAGAATGACTAAACCTGAATTTATCCACGTCCGTCCTTTTGAGATTACGAATAAGTTTATTTCTGCATTTTGGTGTTTTCAAGATAGAAACACATTGCATTACATAACTTTATCCATAAACAAATACCCAAGAGATCCGAAAGTCCTGAAATCTTAATCGATTTTCCGAGATAACATTCGAGATTTAAATATGTATGGAATCCCGGGATTTTTGGATTTGAAATCTCAGGATGGCAATCCCTGCTTGAAATACTTGTCTCTGGAAGACTTGAAATGCTTTCAAAAGAGTTGAAATGCTTGCAGAAGAGTTGATGCTGCTTCTAGAAGACTTGGCATTACTTCTAAAAGACTACATACTGTTTCTTGAAACGAGGTACTGCTTCGAGAAATTTTTAAAAATGCTTCCAGAAGACTTGCTACTTTCCCTGAAAAACTTGTTACTGCTTCTAGAAGATTTGATATTGTTTCCGGAAGAGTCAAAATGTTTCTAGAAAACTTGAACTGCTTCCAGAACACTCGATACAGCCTCTGGAGAACTAGATACTGCTTGCAAAAGATTTGAAGCGCTTCCAGAAGATTTAAAATGCTTACAGAAGAGGTGTTTCTGCTTCTAGAAGATAAGGTATTACTTCCAGAAGACTTAACACTGGTCGTGGAAAACCTGAAATGTTTCCAGAAGATTTGAAATTCATCCAGAAGACTTGATGCTGTCTCTGGAAGTCTTAATACTGCTCTGGAAGACTTGGTATTGCTTCCAGTACACTTGACACTATTTCTGGAAGACTCGATACTGTCTCCGAAAAACTTGATCTTATCATTGGAAGACAAGATATTGCTTCCAAAAGACTTGAAATGTTTTTAGAAAACTTGAAATGCATCCAGAAGGCTTGGTATTGCTTCCAGAAGACATGCAATACGTCTAGAAGACTTGACACAGCCTCTGGAAAACTTGATACTTTCTTTGAAAGATTTGACACTGCTTCTAAAAGTCTTAAAATTTTGAGATAAGAATTCTCTATCCCGCATAATCCCAAGATTTATGGGCTACATTGTAATTATCAATAAAAAACGTTCAAGGTGTTTTACTTGATGGTAATGCACTTAAGACATGATAAAAATAGTACGATTGGTCATTCTAACTTCACAAACATTCTCTGTTTGTGTATTTGCTGCCACAATAAAATGAAAATAAATTAATTTCACTACTTAACTTATAATAACCTTGTATGTAAGGAAATAGGAGCTATGGTTCCGCACACAGCACTTGGGCCTCATCGAACCAATAACATCAACCAGCCTAAAAAATTACCATACTCTAGAATGTCACTCAGAGGCATGTTCCTGATGTCATTTGTGGTCGGCCATGTCTCCATGGTTTATTCAATAACCCAGAATGACTAGACCTGAATTTATCCACGTCCGTCCTTCCGAGATTACGGATAAGTTTATTTCTGCATTTTGGCGTTTTCAAGATAAAAACGCATTACATTAAATAACTTATCCATAAACAGATACCCAAGAGATCCGAAAGTCCTGAAATTTTAATCAATTTTCCGGGATAACTTTCGAGATTTAAATATGTATGGAATCCCGGGATTTTTGGATTTGAAATCCCAGGATTGCAATCCCTGCTTGAAATACTTGTCTCTGAAAGACTTGAAATGCTTTCAAAAGAGTTGAAATGCTTGCAGAAGAGTTGATGCTGCTTCTAGAAGACTTGGCATTACTTCTAAAAGACTACATACTGTCTCTTGAAACGAGATACTGCTTCCAGAAATACTGCCTCTGGAGAACTAGATACTGCTTGTAAAAGACTTGAAGCGCTTCCAGAATATTTAAAATGCTTACAAAAGAGTTGATTCTGCTTCTAGAACACTAGGTATTACTTCCAGAAGACTTAACACTGCTCGTGGAAGATCTGAAATGTTTCCAGAAGATTTGATTTTGTCTCTGGAAGACTTCAAATTCTTCCAGAAGACTCAATGCTGTTTCTTGAAACGTGATGCTAGTTTCAAAATACATGAAAAGCTCCAAGACTTGCTATGCATCAAGAAAACCTAATACTCCTTCCAGAAGACTTGATATTTTGAATTTTTTCAGACCTTTCCAGTTTTCGCAAATTACAAAAACAAATCTAGATTACTTATGTATACAGTATGTCTTGAAAGCAAGTACAGAGAATGGTACTTTGGTCCAAGAGACAAAGATTGCTGTAGAAAGTGTCTCATTTTTTAAGAAAAAATACATTTCGAACAAAATTGATTGAGGTTTAATAATGTGTGTTATATATCATTTTAAATACAACATTTCATTCAGCTTCAAAATGATATATAAACAGTTTTCTTATCTTGAAATTCAAGCTCATTATGATGTGTTAAAACTAACATTTGTTTCAGTTTGTTAGGATAAAATCAAAATTTGCAACGTTTAAATAAAATGCATTTTGAACAACATTTTTTTAACATTGATTATGCATTCAAAGTTATATATAAATCGTATTTCTTATCTTCAAAAGTCCAATACGATTTATTAAAATAAATAAATGAGGTTAAAATCGAAATTCCATCATCTACGAGAACTTGTTCTTATCAAAATTATTTATATCAAATTTTTCGAATTTTTGAATAAATCCAGGATATAAAGCGAAGTGAATCCAAGCAAATAATGTTTAGAATCTATTTCCAGTGTACGCCTTTCTATTTCTAGACAACACCTCACAGGAATCTCACTAAAATTAACGCGGACACGTCACTATAAATGCATTGAACAGATAAACAAATATGAAGTGTGTTGCTTCAAAATTTATCGATAAACAAACTTTTTTTTCCAAAATTAGAAGAGAACTAACTTTACTTTTGATGATGTTTTATATCAGCCGAAACATCTCAAAGAAAATTAAATTAAATGATTTTCCGAAAATTAATTAATTAGAAAAGATATTAGTAGAGAAGTTAATAAAGAAGATGGAGGTGAAGAAAATAATCAAGAAGAATAAAAACTAAACTGTTTCTAAGAATAAACATTTTTTAAACGAAATGACAACTCTTCAACAACTTGATGAACGAGCCTGAAAATCTAGGACATGAAAAGCGCTATAAATAACATCTTCATATTGGTTTCCTGAAACGTGTCATCGATGGTTTTGAAGTATTTCTGCATATAACTCTTGGTTATTTCGAAGAAAAAATGGATATAAGAGAATAAACTTTTTTTTTTAATTAAGGAAATCAGATTTTATGAGTAACGTTTATAAATATCTTTGATTAACGGATTATTACCATCAATCTCTATCGTAAAGACTTGGAAATGAGATCATATTTAGTTACATCATTATTTCAACATCGAAGCTTATAACGATTATAAACAGCTTTTAATTTAATGTAGTTATTGAAAAATAATGCTTAAATCTCGTCATTAATGGAGACTTAGATTGAAGAAAAAAATACTTAGATTACCAAGTTGAACGTGAAATAGACTCAAATGATTTCCGGTAAATCTTGTCCAGAGAAATATAAATTAACACGTAGTAATCACGTCGACAACGTGACAAAGTTCCTAACTCGCTCATTAGGATTTTCGCCGTATTACAATCTGGTTAATTGGAATTCTCTTCATAAATTACACGATACAACTTGACACTCGGTTTTCAATTCTAAACAAGTAGTTAACTTCTTGTTAACGAGACATGAGTTATTATTATAAATTTATTTTCAAATGAATACCTAATATAATAAATTCGTTTTATATAAATAACAGGAAATGGATAAAAAATATTTTCTTAATAAACCCAGGAACTAAGTTGAAACGAACAATGTTTAGAATCTATTTCCAGGGTTTCGGATTCTATTTTTAAACAACATCGTCACAAGAATCTTACTAAAATTAACTTGGACACGTCACCGTAAATATATATGCAGACTTCTCGTGCGAAGCAACGATTTCCGTTTAAAAATACGTTGGAGGAACAAAAGATTGTTCTGAGTACAATAAAGGCTAGATATATTGGACATAATGAATAACATAAATAAAAATATTATAGAATATTTATTTAATTTTGAATTAACTGATTTGTTAGTATATGCTGATTTGAATACAGAGGCAGGATTTTTTCTTAATAAAAAGCAATTCTGCAGGAATAGATGGGTTAAATTTTAAAATGATCCCAGAATTTGAAAAAAAGGCAAAGATGCCAAAAGCTCAGCGTCGATCAGTCTTTCGAGATATGAATGCAAGATGATTTGGAGGAGTAGGTATATTCGGGATAATATTAAGGGTTGAGAAAGAATTTTTGTATAAAAAGAAATAATCTCGGCCTCAAGTATCATAAATAATACTTTGGATGATAAAGTGTTGGGTTGGAATTTCGAAATCTAATCCAACTCAACCCAACTTAGGAATGCATGGTCAGTCGGCATCTTCGATATCGGGTAAGATATGATTATGACAATCCAAGACGATTAACAGTAGTGTATTTAAAATAATATTTAAGTTGAGGAAGGAAATTTATATCAGATGAAATAATCTGCAAGCCCCAAGTATAATAAATAACACTTTGGCTAACCGAAGTGTTGGGTTGGGTTGGAATTTTGGGTTAAATGACACTTTGGAATCGATTCACAATGCTAAACAATGGCTGGGAGACATTGGCTTAACATTAAACAAGGAGGAAACGCAAAAGGTCATATTTAATGGAGAACTTGAAAAGGCAGAATGTAAATCAATAATATTTTTGAGGTTACATGAGGAACTCAAGTTGTTTATCCTCAAGTGCATAAGAGAAGACAGAACTATTAATTTCTTTGAAGTTACTAAACTTACATATTATGCCTCCTTTCACAGCCGAGCAACCTACGGTGGTATCTTTTTCTTGGGAATGTCTTCGGCTGCAGAATCGAAAAGTGCGTAAACTTTTCATCTGAAAGGCATAAAAAGTTGCTAAGAAAGAATATTTTACTAAATATAAGATGCTTAATAACAATAATAATAATAATCCTCGATTGTGCCTTTTACACCCGTCATAAAATACATTAATAATTAAAAATCAAAAGGAAGGAGATACACCAAATGTTTAGTAATGGTTATGCCAAATTTGCCCAGATCTATCTGTCAGTCAAGATTTTGCATTCTATCCAATGTATTTAATATTTTTTGAAATACGAAATACGATGAAAATGTTTTCTGTCAGAAGTTATAAAAACAATATCAAGTCTTGTGGAAGCAGTATCAAGTCTTTTGAAAGCATTTCAATTCTTTTAAGAGCAATATTAAGTTTTCCCGAGGCAATGTTGAGTTTTCTGGAAGAAAGCATTTCAAGTAGCAATTAACGTCAAGAATTCGAACGAAATTGAGGCCTCTATAATTTTTTTTCAGATACAATTGATCTAAATTGAATCCGTTGTAGGCCTTAAAACAGATGTAAGCTTTAGTCGTTCTATTTCAAAATTTCCTTCAGATTTGTCCAACGATTTCTCTTATTTTAAATTTTATCTTGTTTAAATATCTTCTGGAAACATTTCAACTCTTTCAAAGATAATATCAAGTTTTCTGGAAGCATTTCATGTCTTCTAGAAGTAGTAGCAAGTATTCTGAGATATGATAAGTATTCTGGAAACATTCCAAGTCTTTTGGAAGTAATATTAGGTCCTCTAGACGCAGTATTAAGTCTTTTTGGAAGTCGTTGAAATTTTTTGAAATCATTGCAAGTCTTCTGGAAGCAATATCATGTGTTTAAGAAGCAGTATCAAGTCTTCTAGGGGCAGTATCAAACCATCTAGAAGCATTTGAAGTCTTCTGGAAGCAACATCATGTTTTCTAGATGCAATATCAAGTCTCCTTGAAGCAATATCAAGTCTTTGAAAAGCAGTATGAAGTCTTTTGGAAGCAATTCAAGTATTTCAATAGCAATATTCAGTTTTCTGAAAGCAGTTCAAGCCTTCTAAAAGTAGTATTAAGTTTTTAGAAGCATTATAGATATTCTAAATATTTCACGTCTTTTATAAGCAATATCAGATTCTTCAGAAGATTATGTCTGCTATGGGCAGTATCAAGTCTTCTGGAAACAATATAAAGTGTTCTAAACACAGTATAAAGTCTTCTAAGGGTAGTATCAAGTTCTTTGGTAGCAATATCAAGTCTTCTGAAAGCGGATTGAAGTCGTTTGGAAGTATTTTAAGTCTTCCAAAAGCAATATTAAGTTTGTTGGAAACATCAAGTGCTCTAGAAACAGTATCAAGTCTTTTAGAAGTAGTATCATGTCCGAACTAAAATTAGAACTAACATTAGCACTAACACTAGAACTATCACTAGGACTAACAGTAGATCTAAAGCTAGAAACCTTCGGGTTTTGCCGTGCGTTTTTTGAAAAAATGTTTGACGTTTCGGACGCCATGTTGCAACCTTCTTCAGAAACTGGTTCGAAGTGACAAAATCGGGAATTGTAAAACAATATATAGGTCGAAAAACTAATTAATAAATTACTGCGTCGCGTCCGGTTTGGGAATCGCATTCGTTTTCACCACTATCTTCCATGTTCTGCTGAGTTCCCAGCCATCTTCTCTGTTGACGTTGTTTTTATATCGGTGGATTTTTATGGCTTCTCTTGTTAGCCGTTGATGATATATATTAGTCCTAGCCAGAACCCTTGTTTTGTCGAAGTTTATTCGGTGACCTTCTGAGTGACAATGTTCCGCAACCGCCGACGGCATTCGATATTTCGTCCGGTTTGGCCAACGTAAAACTTCCCACAAATGCATGATAGCCGATAGACACCCGCTCCTTTTAAAAGAATCGAGAGTTTATACCGAATTTTGGTGACAGTTCCGTATCGCACCACGATGTCATTTTTCTTTAGGTTTCTTGCAATTCGTTCCGTTACACCGGAAACGTAAGGAAGACAGATGAATCCAGCTGGTTCTGTACTTGCTGGAGCTTCTTCTCTCTGCTTCCGCTTCTTGGTGGCTCGGTAGATGTCCTTTAAACTATATCCATTTTTCTGTAGTACGTTTCATAGAAACCGTTCCTCTTTCTTTAGTTGTCTCCTTTACATATTCTTGCTGCTCTCTGGAACAGAGTGCGACTGACTGGTCTTATATATCCTTTCTCGTAGTAATGCCTGTTCTGTCCTAATCAAGATTCTACGAGCTGCAGCGGAGTCGATGTGGTGCTTCATCTTCAAGAACGTTGGCGTAACTTTCGTCTCTGCATCTTCGTAAACAAGCTAAACTGCTTAACAGCTTGCGTTGTCTAATCCGTGAGTTATCGAAGTTCTTGATTTGTTTGTTGATAGCCATGGGATCTCCTTTGTCGCCGGTAATAGCAAACTTTTACATGGAATTATTCGAAGAAAATGCTCTGAAGAAGAACCAATGGAAAGCAAAGCTTTGGCTCCGATATGTGGACGACACGTTTGTTGTATGGCAACATGGTAGAGAACGCATCTTTGAATTTCTAGGACATCCAAACGCTCAACATCCCATGATCAAGTTTACCATGGAAACGGAGTCCGCTAAGCAGTTGCCAACAACAAATGGTGACATGGAACTGGGGGTGTATCCAAAGAAAACCCACACCAATAGGTATTTAGAGGCAACATCACACCATCATCCCCAACAGAAGAGGTCGGTCATTCGCACTCTGTTCCACAGAGCAACTGGAACGTACTACAGAAAAATAGATATAGTTTAAAGGACATCATCCGAGCCACCACGCAGCGGAAGCAGGGAGAAGAAGCTCCAGCAAGTACAGAACCAGCTGGATTCATCGGTCTTCCTTACGTTTCCGGTGTAACGGAACGAATGGCAAGAGACCTAAAGAAAAACGACATCGTGGTGCTATACGAAACGGTCACCAAAACTCGGAATACACTCCCGATAGCCAAGGACAAGCTACCTCTTTTAAAAGGAGCGGGTGTCTATCGGCTATCATGCAGTTGTGGGAAGTATTACGTTGACCAAACCGGACGAAACATCGAATGCCGTATCAAGGAACACGAGAGGGGTATGAGGCTGAGGAAGATTTAACAATCCGCGGTTGCGGAACATTGTCACTCAGAAGGTCACCGAATAAACTTCGACAAAACAAAGGTTCTGGGTAGGACTAATAAATATCATCAACGGCTAACAAGAGAAGCCATAAAAATCCACCGACATAAAAATAACGTCAACAGAGAAGATGGCTGGGAACTCAGCAGAACATGGAAGATGGTGGTGAAGACGAATATGACTCTCAAGCCGGATGCGACGCAATAATGAGTTAGTAACTAGCATTAATTAATTTTCGACCGATATATTGCTTTACGATTCCCGACTTTTATCATTTCGAACCAGTTCCTGAAGAAGGTTGCAACATGGCATCCGAAACGTCAAACATTTTTTCAGAAAACGGACGGCAAAACCCGAAAGTTTCTAGTTCTAGATCTAGTGTTAGTCCTAGTGATAGTTCTAGTGTTAGTTCAGTTAACACCGGTCGTGAAAGCCTTCGTACTTATACTATTTCATCCTGTTTTGTAGTCTAGTTGGAATTTCAGTTCTTCTCCGCGTTCTTCTTTCACATATTTTTGAAGAACTTCGTCTTTTGTTGAGATTTTCGGTATTTTCTGACCATCATTGATCAACGACATATTAATCCCAGATTCCAGGAATCCCGATATCCTGAGATTGTATTCTCTAATTTAAGCACTTATGCTAGCAGTGACAACAATTTTCTTTTTATTCATATTAAATAATGTTAGTATGTGTTAGAAAACATTTTTTTCTAATAAACAAAACGATTTTACTCCAGATTTTTTTTTGTATTTCTAATTTGATTGTTTATATGTCTAAGTTTTTTAGTTTTTTAGAAGAACTTTCAAGTCTTCTAGAAGCAGTATTAAATCTTTTAAAGCATTACAAGTATTCTGAATATTTCAAGTTTTTTGGAACCTATATCAGGTTCTTTCGAAGTTTTCTTAAGTCTTCTAAGGGCAGCATCAAACCTTTTAGAAGCATTTCATATCTTCTGGAAGCGATATCAATACTTCTAAAAGCATTTCATATTGGCTGAGAGCAACATCAAGTCTTCTAAATGCAGTGTCACGTCTTCTGGAAGTATTTCTAATCGTTCAGGGGCAGTATAAAGTCGTTTGGAGGCAATATCAAGTCTTCTGAAAATAGTACCAAGTCTTCAAAAAGGGGCATGAAATTTTTTGGAAGCATTTCAAGCCTTCTGAGATATTACAAGTATTTTGGACACATTTCCAATCTTTTGGAAGTAGTATCAAGTCCTCTAGAAGCAGTATTAAGCTTTCTATGAACAGTATCAAGTCTTTTCGAAGCATTTCAAGCCTTCTGAGATATTACAAGTATTTTAGATACATTTCCAATCTTTTGGAAGCAGTATCAGGTCCTCTAGAAGCAGTATTAATTTTTTTATGAACAGTATCAAGTCTTTTCGAAGCATTTTAAGCCTTCTGAGATATTACAAGTATTTTGGACACATTTCCAATCTTTTGGAAGCAGCATCAGGTCCTCTAGAAGCAGTATTAAGCTTTCTATGAACAGTATCAAGTCTTTTCGAAGCATTTCAAGCCTTCTGAGATTTTACAAGTATTTTGGACACATTTCCAATCTTTTGGAAGCAGTATCAGGTCCTCTAGGAGCAGTATTAAGCTTTCTATGAACAGTATCAAGTCTTTTCGAAGCATTTCAAGCCTTCTGAGATATTACAAGTATTTTGGACACATTTATAATCTTTTGGAAGCAGTATCAGGTCCTCTAGAAGCAGTATTAATTTTTTTATGAACAGTATCAAGTCTTTTCGAAGCATTTTAAGTCTTCTGAGACATTACAAGTATTTTGGACACATTTCCAATCTTTTGGAAGCAGTATCAGGTCCTCTAGAAGCAGTATTAATTTTTTTATGAACAATATCAAGTCTTTTCGAAGCATTTTAAGCCTTCTGAGATATTACAAGTATTTTGGACACATTTCCAATCTTTTGGAAGCAGTATCAGGTCCTCTAGAAGCAGTATTAATTTTTTTATGAACAGTATCAAGTCTTTTCGAAGCATTTTAAGCCTTCTGAGATATTGCAAGTATTTTGGACACATTTCCAATCTTTTGGAAGCAGTATCAGGTCCTCTAGAAGCAGTATTAATTTTTTTATGAACAGTATCAAGTCTTTTCGAAGCATTTTAAGCCTTCTGAGATATTGCAAGTATTTTGGACACATTTCCAATCTTTTGGAAGCAGTATCAGGTCCTCTAGAAGCAGTATTAATTTTTTTATGAACAGTATCAAGTCTTTTCGAAGCATTTTAAGCCTTCTGAGATATTACAAGTATTTTGGACACATTTCCAATCTTTTGGAAGCAGTATCAGGTCCTCTAGAAGCAGTATTAATTTTTTTATGAACAGTATCAAGTCTTTTCGAAGCATTTTAAGCCTTCTGAGATATTGCAAGTATTTTGGACACATTTCCAATCTTTTGGAAGCAGTATCAGGTCCTCTAGAAGCAGTATTAAGCTTTCTATGAACGGTATCAAGTCTTTTTGAAGCATTTCAAGCCTTCTGAGATATTACAAGTATTTTGGATACATTTCTAATCTTTTGGAAGCAGTATCAGGTCCTCTAGAAGCAGTATTAAGCTTTCTATGAACAGTATCAAGTCTTTGCGAAGCATTTCAAGCCTTCTGAAATATTACAAGTATTTTGGACACATTTCCAATCTTTTGGAAGCAGTATCAGGTCCTCTAGACGCAGTATTAATTTTTTTATGAACAGTATCAAGTCTTTTCGAAGCATTTCAAGCCTTCTGAGATATTACAAGTATTTTGGACACATTTCCAATCTTTTGGAAGCAGTATCAGGTCCTCTAGAAGCAGTATTAATTTGTTTATGAACAGTATCAAGTCTTTTCGAAGAATTTCAAGCCTTCTGAGATATTTCAAGTATTTTGGACACATTTCCAATCTTTTGGAAGCAGTATCAGGTCCTCTAGAAGCAGTATTAAGCTTTCTATGAACAGTATCAAGTCTTTTCGAAGCATTTCAAGCCTTCTGAGATATTACAAGTATTTTGGATACATTTCCAATCTTTTGGAAGCAGTATCAGGTCCTCTAGAAGCAGTATTAATTTTTTTATGAACAGTATCAAGTCTTTTCGAAGCATTTTAAGCCTTCTGAGATATTACAAGTATTTTGGACACATTTCCAATCTTTTGCAAGCAGTATCAGGTCCTCTAGAAGCAGTATTAAGCTTTCTATGAACAGTATCAAGTCTTTTCGAAGCATTTCAAGCCTTCTGAGATATTACAAGTATTTTGGATACATTTCCAATCTTTTGGAAGCAGTATCAGGTCCTCTAGAAGGAGTATTAATTTTTTTATGAACAGTATCAAGTCTTTTCGAAGCATTTTAAGCCTTCTGAGATATTACAAGTATTTTGGACACATTTCCAATCTTTTGGAAGCAGTATCAGGTCCTCTAGAAGCAGTATTAAGCTTTCTATGAACAGTATCAAGTCTTTTCGAAGCATTTCAAGCCTTCTGAGATATTACAAGTATTTTGGATACATTTCCAATCTTTTGGAAGCAGTATCAGGTCCTCTAGAAGCAGTATTAATTTTTTTATGAACAGTATCAAGTCTTTTCGAAGCATTTTAAGCCTTCTGAGATATTACAAGTATTTTGGACACATTTCCAATCTTTTGGAAGCAGTATCAGGTCCTCTAGAAGCAGTATTAATTTTTTTATGAACAGTATCAAGTCTTTTCGAAGCATTTTAAGCCTTCTGAGATATTACAAGTATTTTGGACACATTTCCAATCTTTTGGAAGCAGTATCAGGTCCTCTAGAAGCAGTATTAAGCTTTCTATGAACAGTATCAAGTCTTTTCGAAGCATTTCAAGCCTTCTGAGATATTACAGGTATTTTGGACACATTTCCAATCTTTTGGAAGCAGTATCAGGTCCTCTAGAAGCAGTATTAAGCTTTCTATGAACAGTATCAAGTCTTTTCGAAGCATTTCAAGCCTTCTGAGATATTACAAGTATTTTGGACACATTTCCAATCTTTTGCAAGCAGTATCAGGTCCTCTAGAAGCAGTATTAATTTTTTTATGAACAGTATCAAGTCTTTTCGAAGCATTTCAAGCCTTCTGAGATATTACAAGTATTTTGGACACATTTCCAATCTTTTGGAAGCAGTATCAGGTCCTCTAGAAGCAGTATTAATTTTTTTATGAACAGTATCAAGTCTTTTCGAAGCATTTTAAGCCTTCTGAGATATTACAAGTATTTTGGACACATTTCCAATCTTTTGGAAGCAGTATCAGGTCCTCTAGAAGCAGTATTAAGCTTTCTATGAACAGTATCAAGTCTTTTCAAAACATTTCAAGCCTTCTGAGAGAAGGCACACAGTGTATGCTTCTAGATAATTCATTTCGACATACTCCATTGCATTATCTAATTCTCCCGATTAATATTTGCTCCTCAAAATCGATGTTTTAGTATATTGGCCAAATAATGAGCGGAAGTTAACGTCATTTTTAAACGTTTAAAACAATAAAAAACATGTATTTTGTTTAAAGTGAAAAAGAAAACATGTTTGAAGAAGGTTGGTGAAATATCGCATTCTTCTTCATGGTCGACTTTGTTATCTTCACCTTCATTTCCTCTAAATCTTTCTATTATATTTTTAATCACTTTCACCAGTACATTTCTTGTACTCTTATTATTGTTAGTGTTATTAAGCTAATGGTTTTCGTTACTAGAAATTCATTTTGGGTCGTTTAAATATCAACGAAGGCTGAACGAAGACGATTACAGTCTTACAAATACCTTCAACACTCACTTTGACCCGATCTAAAAGTTAAAGCAACTGTCACTGCCATTAATGCATATAATGCAGTGTTGCAAACTGTTACATGGCTTTAACATGATTAAAAGGCTATTTCATCCTGGTTTGTAGTCAAGTTTTAGTTTTAGTTCTTCTCCGCGTTTTTCTTTCACATATTTTTGAAGAACTTCGTTTTTTATTGAGATTTTCGATATTTTCTGACCATCATTGATCAACGACGTATTAATCCCAGATTTCAGGAATCCCGATATCCCGAGATTGTATTCTCTAATTCAAGCACTTACGCTAACAGTGACAATTTTCTTTTTATTCATATTAAATAATGTTAGTATGTGTTAGAAAACATTTTTTTCTAATAAACAAAACCGTTTTACTCCAGATTTTTTTGAAACTAAACTTCGCCGAAATCTAAGTAACTTTATTGCATTCATGCTGTGGTAAATCATTTCACTTTCAATTTAGTTTTCGATTCACACTTCAATTTCTAACCAAAGCGCCATGGCAAAACTCAACAGGTACAAATTAAAAACTTTTCATAATCAATTGAAATCGAGATTTTGCAACACTTAATTCTTTTGGCAAAAAAAAACACCCAAACTCTTTGTATCACAATTTAAACACACATTTAACCGCACTATTTTTCTGTACACACATCAAAATAAGTATGTTGATGGCAACATTTATCCAAAAATAAAATCGGATTACACAAAACGCAATGTTAAAAATCTTGTAACCCGTCGCTTGAACGTATTCTCTGCACTTGTTCTCGCGAAATTTTAAACGTTTGTTGATACATCCGGTGCCAAAGAAAACTTAACTTATAAAATAATGAATCGGATTTTACTTTTATATTTATGTTATTTTGAGTTGAATTTAATTTCCAAACATCTTTATTTACCCAAAAGAAATCTTAAAGGTTATTATTATTCGTTATTAATTAACGGGCTTATGGCGCAAAGTTTATTACCCCGAGAACGCTAATTTATTCATGTGGGTTTAACTAAAATCCTTTTGATGTCCCACCGTTTAATTAATAGCTTTCGTGTTTGCTTTTAAAACAAGGAATTAGCGAAAGATTAAAATGATTTTGTTGGGTTTATTTTAATTTTTTGTTTCAGGGAGGAAGTTGATTTATTAGCCAGGGCTTTGGGTTGCAAATTAATCAGAACCTCCGTTAAAGAAGACGTAAACGTAGCAGCCGTTTTTAGGCATTTAGCAGCGAGATGTCTTCAAGAAATGAGAGAACCCCGCGATGATTATTTTGTCGCCCCAAACGGACATCACCCAGTTACGATTAGTAAGTACAAAACGATAAAAAGTGATTCATTTGATTAAAATTTCGGACGTAACAAAGTTTATTTTCGCCAAAAAACTAAATATGTGGGAATATTTACGTTTTAAATGAATCTTTGCCAAAAACTTTTACCTCGTTTTAATGAGGATCATTGTATAGATAAATGGTAATTCATTAAGACAACCACAAGATTTATTATTTTTAATAATTAAAATGATTTTAATTTATTATCTTTATTTTTAGGTGCCTTTAATACTAGTCACCCATCAAAAAATCAAAACGGCACGATTATCCTGCGACCGAACAAACACAAAAAGCGAAAGAACGTGCTAAAAAGTGCATGCAGATTGTTTTAATTAAAAGACGAATTTGGCCCAACCACCAAAAGTGCTACTTTTAGTCACCTTTTTTTGTAATATATTTTTTGTTTTTGTAATTTCCCCCTTATTTTGAACTTTTTTAATCAATAAAAATAATTGTATTCAGGCCAATGGTGAAGTGCTAATAATATAATAACATTGATTGTATCACCTTAAAAAAAACTGATTATTTTAACCGTATTTGTAAATATTCTTGCCCGGCAAAAACAAATAAAATTATTTAAACAAAATAAATAATGAATCGAGAATGAATTGTGAACACACACATAGTATTTTTTTCCTTTTATTTTCGTACCTCGTTATGTATGTATATGTATTTTAATTTATTCGCATCATGATGTGTATTATTATTATTCTCTCCTTCTTTTCACTTTCTGTTACGTTATCGTTTTATTTATGAATTTACTTTTAAGGTTTTTTTTTGAATTACGCCCTTAATTTGTATAAAAATCATGGATTTTACGTATTGTATATGAAATAGCACTATTATCGATCAATAAAGAAAAATTTTAATCTATCGTTTTAGTTTTTTATCATCATTCATTATATTTAATTAAGTTTATTAAAGAATTTGGAATGAAAGAAATATCTTAACCCTCTATTGCATAATGTTCCCTTTCGGGAACACAACATTCTAATATATATTGGAATCCATGTTGCAAGTCAAAATTATAAAAAAATGTCAAAAGACCTCTTACTTGCTTTATTAATAAAAAATTTTCAGTCGTACATGTTTCGGGCAATACCCATCATCAGCGACAAGCTGTTAAAGATAAATTACAAATATCAATATAAAAAATCTTAAAATAAAATTACAAAAGGTTAAAATATTAAAAACTAGAAATCTTATAATAATCCAAAAAAATTTTCATACAAAATACTTATCATGTTGTAAAAATATTAATAATAATAAAAAATAAATGACACGTCTGAACTATGAAACATTAACTTGAAATCTCAAAATAACGTGGTTATATAATCGTAATACAATAAATATAAAAAATATAAAGAATATGTAATAAAAAAGAACTTACTGTCAGTAGCTGCAGGAAAAAGGAATATTAAAATTAAAAAACATTAATTTTCTGAAGGAATATTAAGTTAATTTGATAAATATAAATTTTTTGGCGAAATTTGAAATTAAAGATGTTAAAAAGGCAAGAGAATAAGCGACACTGAAGGTGACTGCAATGATAATTCGCTATAAAAGACAGAAAAGAAGAGAAAAAAAAAAAAAAAAATAACCAATTTATCAGAGATAGAATTTAATGTGCAGGAAAAAGAATTTTTGAACAAAGGGCATAAATATGCTTTATATAACACACCCCAAATAGAAAATTTAGCTGTAGACTTTGATGTAGTAATTAAAGGTCACCCTCAATCGAATGAAATTAAAAATGACTTAATATCTTTCCTCAAACATTCAAAAAAGAAAATTGATAAATGTAATAATTTTAACATTTCTGAATGGAAACTAATAAAAAGTATAAAAACTAAACTTAAAGATAATGATTCCATATTTGTAAAAGGAGATAAAGGGGCTGGTGTTGTTATTATCAAAAAAGAGGATTACATAAAAAAAACACATGATTTCATGTTAAATAATTCTTACAAAAAACTAAAAAATGATCCACTGGAGAAAGTAATTAGAAAAACTAGAGAAATAATTAATTCATGTAAAAATACACTGATAGAGTATACTCCCTTCTTGAAAGACAAAGTTAATTGTTTTTTTAATAGTTCAATGTTCATACACATGAATCCTAAGATACCTAGACTTTACGGTTTACCCAAATTACATAAACCTGACATTCCAATCAGACCCATAACTTCTTTTAATTCATCGCCTACAGCAAAGATAGCAGAATTTTTGAAAAACATTTTTAAAAAAATAGATTTCAAACCCACTTTTTCTATTTCAAATTCCCTTAATTTCATAAATAAAACTAAAACACTTGATTATAAAAATAAAATTATGGTCTCTTTTGATGTTACTAATCTCTATGCTAATGTCCCCATTGATTTAACTTTGGATTTAGTGTCAAATATGTTTAATGGCTACTTTGCTAATAAAAATACCGTCACAAATTTAAACACACTTCTCAGGCATTTAATAACTCAAAATTATTGTTCATTCAATGATGATTTTTATCATATTTCGGAGGGTCTACCAATGGGAATGCCCCTTTCAGGGTTACTTTCTGATATTTTTCTGAATCACATAGAAAACTTTTTTATTATGATAAACACTAATCCTTTTAAGAATAACATTTATAGTTGGGTGAGATATGTGGATGATATTTTTTGTGTATGGGATGGTGATGAGGCTTCGATTGTTAATTTTCTTGATTTCCTTAATGATATTCATCCTAAACTACATTTTACTCATGAGATAGAATTAAATAATAGTATTAATTTTTTGGATCTAAAAATCACTCGATTGGAAGACTATGTAACCTATAATATTTTTAGAAAACCAACAGCTGTTCCTTCTACAATTCCTTTCAATTCGGCACATCCTTTAGATCATAAATTAGCGAATTTCAGATTTCTAATTAACAGATGTTTAGATTACCCATTGTCAGATAATAACAGAACTTTGGAATTGAATTACATATATACTTTAGCTAAAAACAATGGTTTCCCTAAGAAGATTATTGACAAACTTATACACAATATTCAACAACGTAAAGATCCTTTATACAATAAAACAGAAATTGTTTCAATATATAAATCTATCCCTTTTAATTTCGTCTCCGCAAAGAGCAATCATTTGTTTAAAAAATATAACATTTCCTTAGCCTTTTCTAATCATAATACTGTATTTAATTTACTTTCTAATTTTCACATAAATAAGAACAATCATTTGAAAGACAGTGGAGTGTACACTATTAATTGCCTGAATTGTAATAGTATATACATAGGCCAAACTGGCCGAAAATTGGAAACTCGCATTAATGAACATAGAAATAAAGCCCAATCAAATGTATATAAACATAGAATTGAAACAGGTCATTGCATAGACTATAATAATGTGAAACTAATTCATAAATGTCCTAAAAGTTATAGGTTGGATTTATTGGAGCTTTTGGAGATTCATAAATATAAGAAGAATGTCATACATAATGTTATTAACGATCAGATTTTTAATAATTATGAACCTTTGTTTAAATATTTAATTTAACTTACAATTTTCCGGTCTTTTATAATATTTGTGAACATTTTGGCTTTTATACACATTTTATATTATTCAAACATATTTTATTTATAGATCACTTTTCAATTGTTGGCAATCTTTACCAAGAGAAGTTTTAACCTTTTTTTGATGTTATTCCTCTCTCCATCCTGCTCGATTTTTCTCTTCTTTTCTGTCTTTTATAGCGAATTATCATTGCAGTCACCTTCAGTGTCGCTTATTCTCTTGCCTTTTTAACATCTTTAATTTCAAATTTCGCCAAAAAATTTATACTTATCAAATTAACTTAATATTCCTTCAGAAAATTAATGTTTTTTAATTTTAATATTCCTTTTTCCTGCAGCTACTTACAGTAAGTTCTTTTTTATTACATATTCTTTATATTTTTTATATTTATTGTATTACGATTATATAACCACGTTATTTTGAGATTTCAAGTTAATGTTTCATAGTTCAGACGTGTCATTTATTTTTTATTATTATTAATATTTTTACAACATGATAAGTATTTTGTATGAAAATTTTTTTGGATTATTATAAGATTTCTAGTTTTTAATATTTTAACCTTTTGTAATTTTATTTTAAGATTTTTTATATTGATATTTGTAATTTATCTTTAACAGCTTGTCGCTGATGATGGGTATTGCCCGAAACATGTACGACTGAAAATTTTTTATTAATAAAGCAAGTAAGAGGTCTTTTGACATTTTTTTACAACATTCTAAGCCAATAAAGTGGCCATATGTTGTATTAAGCGGCGAAACTGATAGATACATTATGAATATCTAGTATAGTTTTTTACCTTTCGTAAATTTTTTGTCCGAGAGGTGGTGTTTGTGTTGGTGTGTTGCATTTATATACAATTCGCGTCGAATCAATGGCCACTTGATCATTTTGATTGATTTTAGAAGATCAAATCTAGTTTCTAGGGTTATTTTCTGGTAAGTATGTATTTTTTATACTTAGTTTCAAGTGTTAGGAGTAGAATAATGCATAATTCGATATATTTCGTTCGTTCCTTTTTTTGCAGCAGGTCATAACTTGTTTGTTCCCATTTGGGAACATTATGCTCAAAAAGTTAAAGTGTGCAATTATTTCTTATTTCTACACACAGACGATCCACAATGGATTTTCCGGGCGATTTTCCAACAATTAGACCAAGCGCTTTTTATGGAAGAAAAAAAGTTCAAGTTGATGCAATTCGAGATATTCCTTCAGATAGCGAGGATTCTGAGCTATCAGATGATGATGAAGGTAAATTTTATGCCAGTAAAAATAGTTTGGTCTTGATGTTCATATGCATATTTTTCTCTGCAGTGGAAGTACAGGTTCCTCACGACTTAAATGATGACGAGATTGAATCCCAGGATATTGAGGACCCAGACGACATACCTTTGACGCAATTATTTGATCTTCCCCCAAATACGAGATTTTTCTTTTCAAATGTTGAAAATGTTACTTGGAAATCTTCAAAAACTAATAGAGATCCACAGGGTAATAAGTTTTTTGGAGAATGCGATCTTCCAGAATATATTTTAGAATTACAAAGTGCATATAGTCTATTCAAATTCTTTATGTCTGATGATTTTATATCTATGGTGGTTGAGCAAACATGTTTGTACAGCACACAAAGAAGACCTGACAGGCCTTTGAGAACTGATGCTAAAGAAATTGAGCAGTTTTTGGGGATAGTTATATGGATGTCTTTGATAAGGCAGCACTCAACGCGTAGGTACTGGTCGGCCAATACTAGAACACCACAAATAGCAGACATCATGCCTCTCAATAGATTTGAGGAGCTGAAACGTTTTTTGCATTTCTCAGATAATACCTTAGCCACTGGAAGCACACATAAAATTATGCCGGTATTGAATCAAATAAAGAAATCCTGCCAAAAAATCCCTTTTGAGGAAAATTTATCCTGTGATGAACAAATTATTTCATTCAAGGGAAGAACATCTTTAAAGACATATAATCCCAAAAAGCCACACAAATGGGGTTACAAAATGTATGTCTAATCAGGAGTAAGTGGCTTCAGTACAAATTTTGAGCTTTGCAATAGTAAAGCTGACAAAAATCTATTGCCAGGGGAACCAAATCTTGGAGCTGCCAGCAATATCATCATCCGTTTATGTAGACCAATTCCGAGAGACAAAAATCATAAGGTTTACTATGACAATTATTTTTCTGGTATAAATTTGTTATCCTATCTGGGAAAATTAGGCATACAAAGTGTGGCAACAATAAGATCTAATCGGCGGAAGGGCCTAAAAATGGTTAGTGAAAAAGAAATGAAAAAAAAGGGACGAGGCTCACACATTGAGAAAACTGCAAATGTTGCTGGAGTAGATGTTCATGTTGTGCAGTGGTATGATAATCGATTGGTTACATTACTTTCTACATTCTCTGGTACATTTCCACTTACCAAAGTAAAGCGTTTTTTCAAGTCGGAGAACTGCAAGAAAGAAATTGATCGTGCCGACATTGTTTCAATCTACAACATGCACATGGGAGGGGTAGATTTACAGGATTCTCTATCAGGATTATATCCCATAAAATTGAAGAGCCGCAAATGGTATATGCGCATATTTTGCCACATGCTTGACGTTGTGGTAGTAAATTCATGGTTACTTTCAAGAAGAATCAATAAACAACTAAACAAGAATGAGAAGGTTTCTCTATTGGAATTCAAAACAATACTAGCACAAGATCTATGTCTAGTGGGAAAAATAAAGGCAAAAAAGACAGGCCGACCTAACAGTAGTGGCGCCAATACGCCCATCGACTCGCCCATTCCTTTCACACCTAAAAGAAAATGTTTGGAACCACGTCCAACAAGAAACATAATATTGGATAATACTGGACATTGGCCTTTACAGACAGAAAACCGAGAAAGATGCAAAAAACCTAACTGCAAGGGTAAATCCAGAACAATGTGCGAAAAATGTGGAATACATTTGTGTTTAAATAAAGTAAATAATCGCTTCAAGTCATTTCACACCATGTAAAAAAAAATGTACTTTGAGCCCACAATGTGCCCATTTGGGAACACATTTTTTTTTTCTCTACAAATACAAATTTTGAAAAAAAAAACTCATAGGTGTCTTATTTCTATGCACATTTATCACAAAAAATGCAAAAAAAAATTTTTTTCAAACTATAAAATAAATTATGCAATAGAGGGTTAAGATGTAAATGTAACCTCAAAGTCGATTTTTGTTCATAATATTAATACGATTATACTTTGAACTAAAAAAAGTTGTTAAATAAGTGCATTTAACTTACATTTACTTATTTTTCTTAATAAAATCGGTTTGTTTTAGATAATTTTGGCAAAAAAACGTATTTTTAACGTTTAAATAGTCTTTGACGTTTATGTGTTGACGTTGAAACTTTTTTATTGCCAACTTCGAAAAATTAAAATTACTACGTAATCAAATTTGAGTAATTAATAGAATTATTTCAAATTTGTAATTAATTAATTCGATTTTACGTAAATATTTGAAATGAGAAAATCAAATTTGATACACCTATTAATAAAATTAATTTAAAATTCCAAAATGTTATTCTTACCTTTTGAAATGTCACTAAATTTTCAAATATTTCTTCTTTATTTTAAATAAAATTATAAATTGAAGTTAATTCCTCCTTAAATATGTTGTGAGACCAAATATACTTTATGTAATTACGTGTATTAAAGAATCTGGAACGAAAGAAAAATTTTGAATATGTAGATATAACCTCAAAGTTGATTTTTGTTTATAACATTAATAGGATTATGTTTTGAGCTAAAAAATGTTGTGAAATAAGTGCATTTAACTTACGTTTATTTATTTTGTTAGTAAAATCGGTTTGTTTCTAATTATTTTAAGTAAAAAAACGTATTTATAACGTTGAAATAATTTTTGACATTTATGTATTGACGCTGCATCTTTTTTACTGCCAACCTCGAAAACCAAAATTACTACGTAACAAAATTTAAGTAATTAATCGATTTATTTTACGACTTTAATTAATTAATTGCGATTTTACGTAAGTATTTGAAATGAGATAATCAACTTTGATATATCTATTAATAAAATTAATTTTAAATTGTAAAATTTTATTCTTACCTTTTAAAATGTCACTAAATCCCCAAAATTTTTTTTTATTTTAACCAAAAAATTATAAATTGAGGTTAATTCCTGTTTAAATGCGATTTTAAATCAAGTATCCTTTATGGAATTACGTAACTTGAAGAATCTGGAATGAAAAAAAAGATGTAAACCTAACCTCAAAGTTGATTATTGATCATAATTTTAAAAGGATTATAGTCTGAACTAAAAAATGTTATTAAATAAGTGGATTTAATTTACGTTTATTTATTTGTTAGTAAAATCGGTTTGTTATTGATTATTTTAAGTGAAAAAAATCGTATTAATAACGTTTAAACAATCTTTGACGTTTATGTGTTGGCGTTGAATCTTTTTTACTACCAACTTCGAAAACTAAAATTACTAAGTAATAAAATTTGAGTAATTAATCGATTTATTACACATTTTTAATTAATTAATTCCGATTTTACGTATATATTTGAAATGAGAAAATTAAATTTGATATATCTATTAATAAAATTAATTTTAAATAGTAAAATTTTATTCTTACCTTTTGAAGTATCACTAAATCTTCATATATTTTTTTATTTTAACCAACAAGTTATAAACTGAGGTCAATTTCTGCTTAAATACCATTTTAAATCAAGTATACTTTATGGAATCACGTAAATTAAGGAATCTGGAATGAAAGAAAAAAAAATTTAAGATGTAAACCTAACCCCAAAGTTGATTTTTGATCATAACATTAAAAGGATTACAGTTTCAACTAATAAATGTCATTAAATAAGTGTATTTAACTTCCACTTATTTATTATTGTAGTAAGATTGGTTTCATTTTGATTATTTTAAGAAAAAAAAACATATTTATAACGTTTAAACAATCTTTGACGTTTATGTGTTGAAGTTGAACCTTTTTTACTGCCAACCTCGAAAACTAAAATTACTAAGTAATAAAATTTGGGTAATTAATCAAATTATTTCACGTTATTAATTAATTAATTGCGATTTTAGGTAAATAATAGAAATGATAAAATCAAATTTGATACATCTATCAATAAAATTAATTTTAAATAGTAAAATTTTATTCTTACCTTTTGAAATGTCACTAAATCTTAAAATATTTTTTTTATTTTAGACAAAAAATTATAATCTGAGGTTAATTTCTGCTTAAATACGATTTTAAATCAAGCATACTTTATGGAATTACGTAAATTGAAGAATCTGGAATGAAAGAAAAAAATGTCAAGATGTAAACATAACCTCAAAGTTGATTTCTGTTCATAACATTAAAACGATTATAATTTGAACTAAAAATGTTATTAAATAAGTGTATTTAACTTACGTTTATTTATTTTGTTATTAAAATCGGTTTGTTTTTGATTATTTTAAGTAAAAAGCGTATTTATAATGTATAAACATACTTTGACATTTCTGTATTGACATTGAATCTATTTTACTGCCAACTTCGAAAACTAAAATTACTAAGATTAAAAAATCTTGGGAAAAGCAACCAATGGATAAGAAAACAACTTCCTTTTTCGCTATCCGAGCTTTCGCAATTATTTTATTGCTTCATCAGGGAAACACTACAATATTAAAATAGATTGGCAACGTTACAAAAAATCTTAAAATTAAAGTCGACGTACAATAACAAGGTCATCACATCAGTCAATGTAGAGGACAATGACAAGGTTAAAAATAGAATGATTTTTTTGTTATTTTTTGTTTTTTTGTTTTCCAAAAAAAAACAAGAACAAAACAGGTAAATTTTGAATTTTGTTAGAGGAACGCTGGAGGAGCAAAAAAGGAAAAAAGCGGCTCAAAAAGTTAAGGACGTAACTCTCGTCGTGTAAAGTCGTTGTTAATTATAAAACTATAGATTGAACTTATCCCTTCTGTATCCGTCCTGAAATTCACTGAATTTTTGTCTTTATTAATGTAAACCATTTCAAGGAAAAGACGTTGTTATAAACCGACTCTCTGTCTAAAATCTTAGCGTTGCTAAAATCAAAATGGTGACCTTCCTTAACATGATGGTAAACAAGAGCACTTCTATTCTCATTTCTACCCCTACAATCATTCCGATGTTGTTTAAGTCTATTCCCGAAATACTGCGCTGTCGTACCAATGTACGTTCCTTCACAATTAACGCAAGGAATAGAGTAAATGATGTTAGATTGTTGTGAAATAGGAACGTTGTCCTTGGTTTTTGAAAATCTCTATCAATTTGTAAGTAATTATATGTAGCAAATTTAATATTGAACTGATCGAAAAAGGATATAAACCTAGATGTAAAGCCTTTGATGAAGGGTATTTTTACATATTTAAACTGTGTTGCTTCTTCAACAATATCAGACCTTTGGTCACCATCAAAATCACTTATGGAAGTTACTAAAGAATGGTTGAGAATTCTTTTCAAAAGACGCGGAGGATAACCGTTATTAACAAAAACATTCATCAGTTTTTTTAGATTATGTTTACGAAAGGAAGGATGAGAGAGTTTCAGAACTCTATGCTTCATCCCCACAACAGTATTAATTTTTTGGTTCATTGGATGATTAGAAAAGAAGTTGATGTGTCGACCCGTGTAAGTTGGTTTAGTATACCAATCCAGGAGGATCAGGATGAACTGAACCATCCGTCTCCATCTCTATTGTAAATCGAATATTAATACTGTAACTATTGAAAACATCTAATATAGTGTTAAGATGATCACTTGGTACTGAACAAATTATGTCATCAACATATTTGAAAATGAAAGGTAATTCAAACGGTAACTTAGGAATACAATAATCCAGTAAACTATCCATCACCATAGTGGCCAAAATTGGACTAAGAGGACTTCCCATAGGCGTACCAAAAATTTGATTGTAAAATACACCATTAAATGTAAACGACGACGTATCAAAAAGGAAAGTAATTAAATCAATAATGGTTGTAATGTCCAAGCTTGTGTTATTTTCTAGATAGTTCCAGTTATCAACTATGGTCTGTTTTACCAATTCTAAGGGGATGTTTGTAAATAAGGAAACAACATCAAGAGAAATAAGCACGTAGGTGGGAGGTAGAAGAAGGTTCTTCATTCTTTCAGCAAAAGTGAAAGAATCTTTAATATTATATTCAGTCCTTTCCGCGAACGTCGACGTTAGTATATTAGCTAGAAATTTAGATAGTTTATAAGTAGGTGATCCTACAAAAGAAATAATCGGACGTAACGGGCAGTCCAACTTATGCACCTTAGGCAATCCATAGTATTTCGGAATTGTACCATTGTGACAAATCAATTGTGAATAGGTATTCCTATCGATGTATTCTTTATCTAATAGTACTTTTATAAACTTATTCATTTTTGTTTGAATTTTCGTTGTTGGATCTTTGTTAATTACTTTATAAGTTGATTGATCGTTTAAAAGTAGTAAAGATTTAGTAATGTATTCTGATTTGTTCATAGCGACTGTAATTTGACTTTTATCAGCTTTAAGCAATAACAAGGCATCATCTCTTTCTTCCTTGATGAAGGAAATAGTCTTTTTTAAAGATTTCGTAATAAATGAATTAGTTGGATTAGGAGGTGATGTGTTTAACAAAAAATTAGTTGCTAAATTAGTGCATGAAGGTCCCCGAGGTCACCACGTACCAGTCCGATCAAAATTTGAACGGTCCCATCAAAAGTTATTCGACATCGAAATTTTGAGGTGCACTTTTTCCGTGGTTTGAATGATCTCAGGATCTACCGGGCCGATCGAAAAACTGAATACACCAAAAAATACCCTGATAACCGACGATGTCCGTAGGCATATTTTGATTTTCGTCCGACTTCCCGTCTCGAATCTCTACACTTCCAAAGTCGACCGATTTTTAGGGCTAATTTTGAAAACGCTATTGCGGGGCGCCGGTTGGACCTAGAGGCATGGGGCCGATTTTAAAATGAGCGGAGCCTCGCGAAGAACCGATTGAATCTATCCGCGCATGCGCAGAACGTTTCTCTGATTTTTAAAAATTTTTTAACCGAAAAAATTAAAAAAATTCCTAAAATTTTTTCGTCGGGTCCGGAAGACGCGGAAAGTCCCCGAGGTCACCACGTACCGGTCCGATCAAAATTTGAACGGTCCTATCAAAAGTTATTCGACATCGAAATTTTGAGGTGCACTTTTTCCGTGGTTTGAATGATCTCAGGATCTACAGGGCCGATTGAAAAACTGAATACACCAAAAGATACCCTAATAACCGACGAGGTCCGTAGGCATAGTTTGGTTTTCGCCCGACTTCCCGTCTCAAATCTCTACACTTCCAAAGTCGACCGATTTTTAGGGCTAATTTTGAAAACGCTATTGCGGGGCGCCGGTTGGACCTAGAGGCATGGGGCCGATCTTAAAATGAGCGGAGTCTTGCGAAGAACCGATTGAATCTATTCGCGCGTGCGCAGAACGTTTCTCTGATTTTTAAAAATTTTTTAACCGAAAAAATTAAAAAAATTCCTAAAATTTTTTCGTCGGTTCCGGAAGACGCGGAAGGTCCCCGAGGTCACCACGTACCGGTCCGATCAAAATTTGAACGGTCCTATCAAAAGTTATTCGACATCGAAATTTTGAGGTGCACTTTTTCCGTGGTTTGAATGATCTCAGGATCTACAGGGCCGATTGAAAAACTGAATACACCAAAAGATACCCTAATAACCGACGAGGTCCGTAGGCATAGTTTGGTTTTCGCCCGACTTCCCGTCTCAAATCTCTACACTTCCAAAGTCGACCGATTTTTAGGGCTAATTTTGAAAACGCTATTGCGGGGCGCCGGTTGTACCCAGAGGCATGGGGCCGGTCTTAAAATGAGCGGAGTCTTGCGAAGAACCGATTGAATCTATCCGCACGTGCGCAGAACGTTTCTCTGATTTTTAAAAATTTTTTAACCGAAAAAATTAAAAAAATTCCTAAAATTTTTCCGTCGCTTCCGGAAGACGCGGAAGGTCCCCGAGGTCACCACGTACCGGTCCGATCAAAATTTGAACGGTCCTATCAAAAGTTATTCGACATCGAAATTTTGAGGTGCACTTTTTTCGTGGTTTGAATGATCTCAGGATCTACAGGGCCGATTGAAAAACTGAATACACCAAAAGATACCCTAATAACCGACGAGGTCCGTAGGCATAGTTTGGTTTTCGCCCGACTTCCCGTCTCAAATCTCTACACTTCCAAAGTCGACCGATTTTTAGGGCTAATTTTGAAAACGCTATTGCGGGGCGCCGGTTGTACCCAGAGGCATGGGGCCGGTCTTAAAATGAGCGGAGTCTTGCGAAGAACCGATTGAATCTATCCGCACGTGCGCAGAACGTTTCTCTGATTTTTAAAAATTTTTTAACCGAAAAAATTAAAAAAATTCCTAAAATTTTTCCGTCGGTTCCGGAAGACGCGGAAGGTCCCCGAGGTCACCACGTACCGGTCCGATCAAAATTTGAACGGTCCTATCAAAAGTTATTCGACATCGAAATTTTGAGGTGCACTTTTTTCGTGGTTTGAATGATCTCAGGATCTACAGGGCCGATTGAAAAACTGAATACACCAAAAGATACCCTAATAACCGACGAGGTCCGTAGGCATAGTTTGGTTTTCGCCCGACTTCCCGTCTCAAATCTCTACACTTCCAAAGTCGACCGATTTTTAGGGCTAATTTTGAAAACGCTATTGCGGGGCGCCGGTTGGACCTAGAGGCATGGGGCCGATCTTAAAATGAGCGGAGTCTTGCGAAGAACCGATTGAATCTATTCGCGCGTGCGCAGAACGTTTCTCTGATTTTTAAAAATTTTTTAACCGAAAAAATTAAAAAAATTCCTAAAATTTTTTCGTCGGTTCCGGAAGACGCCGAAGGTCCCCGAGGTCACCACGTACCGGTCCGATCAAAATTTGAACGGTCCTATCAAAAGTTATTCGACATCGAAATTTTGAGGTGCACTTTTTCCGCGGTTTGAATGATCTCACGATCTACCGGGCCGATCGAAAAAATGAATACACCAAAAAATACCCTGATAACCGACGATGTCCGTAGGCATATTTTGATTTTCGTTCGACTTCCCGTCTCGAATCTCTACACTTCCAAAGTCGACCGATTTTTAGGGCTAATTTTGAAAACGCTATTGCGGGGCGCCGGTTGGACCTAGAGGCATGGGGCCGATCTTAAAATGAGCGGAGTCTTGCGAAGAACCGATTGAATCTATTCGCGCGTGCGCAGAACGTTTCTCTGATTTTTAAAAATTTTTTAACCGAAAAAATTAAAAAAATTCCTAAAATTTTTTCGTCGGTTCCGGAAGACGCGGAAGGTCCCCGAGGTCACCACGTACCGGTCCGATCAAAATTTGAACGGTCCTATCAAAAGTTATTCGACATCGAAATTTTGAGGTGCACTTTTTTCGTGGTTTGAATGATCTCACGATCTACCGGGCCGATCGAAAAAATGAATACACCAAAAAATACCCTGATAACCGACGATGTCCGTAGGCATATTTTGATTTTCGTCCGACTTCCCGTCTCGAATCTCTTCACTTCCAAAGTCGACCGATTTTTAGGGCTAATTTTGAAAACCCAATTGCGGGGCGCCGGTTGGACCTAGAGGCACGGGGCCGGTCTTAAAATGAGCGGAGCCTTGCGAAGAACCGATCGAATCTATCCTCGCATGCGCAGAACGTTTCTCTGATTTTTAAAGATTTTTTAACCGAAAAAATTAAAAAAATTCCTAAAATTTTTTCGTCGGTTCCGGAAGAAGCGGAAGGTTCCCGAGGTCACCACGTACCGGTCCGATCAAAATTTGAACGGTCCTATCAAAAGTTATTCGACATCGAAATTTTGAGGTGCACTTTTTCCGTGCTTTGAATGATCTCAGGATCTACCGGGCCGATCGAAAAACTGAATACACCAAAAAATACCCTCATAACCGACGAGGTCCGTAGGCATATTTTGGTTTTCGTCCGATTTTCCGTTTGGAATCTCTACACTTTCAAATTTGAGGTTTGTAAAAAAATCACTTTTTCGACACGAAAAAACGACAGAGGCTCGCGACCGTTGGGTCTAGCTACCCGCGAAAGGTCTTAAAAGACGCGGCCCGAGGCATCCTACGAAACCGTCCGTTTCGCCATGGGATAGCGTTGAAAAAAATTTGGCGCTACCGCAAACCTTTTTTGAAAATACTCCGATACTACCGTATCGATTCAAAAACGTATCGTAAAGTAGTCCTCCATATGCACTAACTGGACCCCAACGGGCGTATTTGCGACGTATTTCCTTCACCGTTTTTTTCCAACACGAAGTACACCATGTTTTTGCAAAAACACGCGCATGCGTATATATCGTACGCGCATGCGCGCGAGTCGAACGCGATCGACTCGCGATAGGTCACTGAATATAACGCAAAAGACCGCATGCCGATCGGACGCCTCTGAGCCGAGCTTTGCTATACCCGAAAGTGAGCTCACGTCGGCCATTGGTGGGTGTAGACTATTAACAGTTATTCTGTGGTTTAACCACAGAATAACTGTTAATAGTTATTCTGTGGTTAAACTAACCTATAAGAAAACCAACAACAATATGCGATGCTACTGCGCCGCACACGTTTCAACAAGTATAATGCGTTAATCACAACAACCCCACCCTAGCTTATTCTTAATACGCCGTCGGCTGTAAGGCTAATTGCAAAAAACCTCAATAAAACCAAGCTTTTTAAAGAAACAGTTGTCCACTTTTCAATTGGACTAATGGTTCGTGGGCTTATTGTAACAAGCCTAAAAAATTTCAGGCTGTTTACAAAATGTGAGATAATTTTCCAATTTACCGGGCACATTGCAAAATGACGGCGCTTATTGTAATAAGCTGGATTTCGCAATATGCCTACGACATATCTTTATATTTTATTTTCGGGAGTTCTCGGCAATAATCGGCTGGTGGTCCGATCTGTGCACACCAGTTTTGAAAATTTTAGGTTGTCCGTAAATAAATCAAGTTTGGTGTTGAGATTGCCATTTTTGTAGCAAATTTATTATCTTTAATGCATATGTATAAAATGTTAGTTCTATGTTAAATGTTCTCATTGATAATTAGGAAATAGAATAATCAAGAAAATACTTATAATGAATGAAACTTCTTATGACGTCTTCTAAAATCTCATAAATTTAACTCATCTTCATCCATTTATTTATCATCAGACTTAGATGAACTTATTACACCTAATCCCGATTTCTAAATTATCATCCTAAAATGATTTCGATTAAAATTAAGTAGCCTAACGTAAGCCTAACGTAATTAAGAAATGTACGATGAAATTATAAAAGAAAATTACTTCAAAAATTAAAATGATGTAGTTTGCATGTTAAAAGTATTCGGACAATGTGTTTTCGCTAAATTTATATAAGGAGCGTTCGAATTAACGCTTAATATCCAATTATGACTCAACTTATTCCAAAAATGAATCATATAGCTATTTTTAACTATTTTTAAGACATCCTCAGCAAATTTTGGATCAAATAATCGCCGCCAATCTTCATAATAAACCGGGAAAAAGTAATTCTCCGAAAAGATTTTTAAATAATCGCATTTATTGTCAGAAAAATTCGATGTAGTCCCACACAATTTTTTCACCCCTCTAAAAAAATAAATTTAACTTAACTTATTAGTTTAAATTAAACATAAATACCTAGTAAATAGATATGGTCCATTCCCACCCCACGATTTTGGGTCATAATTTGCATTAAGATCTTTTAAAAGTGTAGTTAAAAAGTGATTACCACTTTGATTGAAAGCTAAAATTGCGGTTCCCAAAACTTTTTCGGATTCTCTCCCAACGAAATTTCCCCCCAATTCATTTAAAGATTTTAATATCATTACATCACCGTCCAAATAAACCCCCCCATAATTCCTTAAAAGGATTACACAAAACGCATCTTTGAAATGTTCGACGTAATGATCCGACTTTTGAATCAAACCTTTCTTGAATAACTCCTCAATTTCCGTATTTTTAACTAAATCTTCGATTTTTACGTAAACAATCTGAACGTTATCGTACGATAAAACCGACTCGAAATTAGTATCGTTTATTTCCATAAAAGCTTCGTAATATCTCCCAACGTAAATGTAATAAATTGATCGATTTCGATGATGTAAAGCTGCGGATTCCACGGCGCAAGATACTCGGGGATTAATCGTGATGGATTTGTGTTGATAATCTTTAAGGGAGGTGTCCAAAAAGAATATTGAGTTGTTTTTGATGTTTAAATCGAAGAGGTTTTTTAAAATTGTTCGATTATTTTGTAAAGTTCGAAGGAGTTGGGTTACTTTGTTTCCTAATAACGCGTAAGTAATGAAAAAGAAAATTCCGAATGAGACGAAAATAATAAAAACGCGACGAATTTTTTTGTGGGTGTTGTTAAAAAGTAATAACATTATTTATAATGGAGAAGAACTACACGTATTGAAAACTCACGATGGAATAAAAATGAACGTTTTTTTGTATCTGTTTGGAAACATTAATCTAATCTATTGTATACATATACCTCAAGAACACGGAAAAGGTAGGTATGGGAACATATAGGTAGGTATGGGAATTGATAGGAAAGTTTGTTTTAAAACTATTTATTTTAATCAATTTTATTTTTATATTATTTATATTTAGTTTCAGATTTATCATTTCATTTTTGCTTTGAAAAATTTTTAGAGGGCGTAACTTTTGATGATAAAGAATACATAGAAAATCTTATCGTATTATTTAACAATCCCGGTTTGAAATGGTTCGCATTTCTTGCGTTCCCATCATTATCACTGGGTTTTACAAAGTACACTTTCGCAGTGTAATAAACGTTTCCTATCCAATCAGTAACATGTCGATATGCTTATTGGTCATCGTAAACTTTTAATATTCTTATTTTTAAGTGATTGTATCTTTCATAATATTGCCGCTTCCGATGGTGTTGCCACTAAAAAAATCGTGTGTTACATAGGAACCGATTGTTCGAAACGGCTTGGAAGAGGTTCTTTTCATATCAACGATTTGGATGCGGATTTATGCACTCACGTCATTTTGGGATTTGCTCGTTTGAAAGATGAACGAACTATTTATCTATTAGGTAAGTTAGTTCAGATTGATTAATCTGATTAATCTTACAATTAGTTATTTAAAATAATATTTATAAAATTAATTTTATTTTTTACCCAATAAACGAGAAAAGAACTAGGTATGAAAAAGTTTACTCAACGTTTTTACAGTTTAGAAATATCCTTTTACTGAATTAAACGAGCTTTTCATTTATATATACAAGAAGTTTCTGTATGTCGTAACAACGAAGTTTCTTTTTTATTTTACTTTTTTATTACGTCGTAAAAACTTAATTCAACTGATTCTTAAAGTCGATTTCTAACTGATTCTAATGTCGAGAAAAAAGAGAATTTGGAACATCCAAAGGAAACAGCATCTGGCCAAAATATATATTGTCAACAAGACAATATAAGAAGTAAAAATTGCTTATTACCCATTGCGAGTATTACTTTGCTTATGATTTGTCCTCATTTTAGCTTACGATCGTTGAAAATGTTTTAAAAACGAGAAATAGTTTCGAAGAGTAAAAATTGTTTTAAAAAGGACATCTATTCCTTTTCAGAATTAGACGTAAAATTTAAAGGTTTACGATAGAATAACAACGTTTTAAGAATACTACCTTTATAAACACCTGTACAGCATTGTGCCTGGCATATTATCAAAAGTGATCATCTCTTTAAAAGTGAACTTTAAAGTTCTTTTTCAGGAGATATTTGAAAACATTAGTCTCTGGATAGAGTTGTACAATTGACCACACTTAAACTCGGTTAAATTTGCTATAATATGCTTATCATTTTATCAATATATCTCAATTCATTCTTGAGATATGTTATTTTAAATTTCTGTTTTTAAATAAGTGACGATACAACATGCAGAGTTAGATGTAAAAAATCGCACCAAAGATGATTATGGAAAATAAGAATTTGTCTTTTTCCCAGGAAATCTTCATTAAATTTGCTTTAATATGATCGTTATTACAAGATAATATCTCAATTCGTTGTTGAAATATCATTTTTCTTCTTGAATCTGCTTCAAGATTTGATTCTTACAAATATCTTTGATGCGATCAATTTGATTTGGATCGATCAAATCGACATAAAACATAATCACATCATTATTAAGCGAATTAAACAAATTCAAAATGAATTTGTTTAATTTGCCTTTATTAAACATTGAATCAAACTTTTTGATTTTGATCTTGACTCTCTAAATTATTCAAATCCTCCAAGAACTCTTGAGTTAAATCATTCTCAAGATCCAAAATAATCGGCTTCAACCCCGAATCTGTTTAAATTTGAGTGATAAAAAGCGAGTTTGCTTCAAAATTTGATTCTTACAAATATCTTTGATGCGATCAATTTGATTTGGATCGATCAAATCGACATAAAACATAATCACATCATTATTAAACGAACTAAACAAATTCAAAATGAATTTGTTTAATTTAGCTTTATTAAAAATTGAATCAAACTTTTTGATTTTGATCTTGATTCTCTAAATTATTCAAATCCTTCAACAACTCTTGAGTTAAATCATTCTCAAGATCCAAAATAATCGGCTTCAACCCCGAAACTGTTTAAATTTGAGTGATAAAAAGCGAATTTGCTTCAAAATTTGATTCTTACAAATATCTTTGATGCGATCAATTTGATTTGGATCGATCAAATCGACATAAAACATAATCACATCATTGTTAAACGAATTAAACAAATTCAAAATGAATTTGTTTAATATACCTTTATTAAAAATTGAATCAAATTTATTTGATTTTGATCTTGACTCTCTAAATTATTCAAATCCTCCAACAACTCTTGAGTTAAATCATTCTCAAGATCCAAAATAATCGGCTTCAACCCCGAAACTGTTTAAATTTGAGTGATAAAAAGCGAATTTGCTTCAAAATTTGATTCTTACAAATATCTTTGATGCGATCAATTTGATTTGGATCGATCAAATCGACATAAAACATAATCACATCATTATTAAACGAACTAAACAAATTCAAAATGAATTTGTTTAATTTAGCTTTATTAAAAATTGACTCAAACTTTTTGATTTTGATTCTCTAAATTATTCAAATCCTCCAACAACTCTTGAGTTAAATCATTCTCAAGATCCAAAATAATCGGCTTCAACCCCGAAACTGTTTAAATTTGAGTGATAAAAAGCGAATTTGCTTCAAAATTTGATTCTTACAAATATCTTTGATGCGATCAATTTGATTTGGATCGATCAAATCGACATAAAACATAATCACATCATTGTTAAACGAACTAAACAAATTCAAAATGAATTTGTTTAATTTAGCTTTATTAAAAATTGAATCAAACTTTTTGATTTTGATCTTGATTCTCTAAATTATTCAAATCCTTCAACAACTCTTGAGTTAAATCATTCTCAAGATCCAAAATAATCGGCTTCAACCCCGAAACTGTTTAAATTTGAGTGATAAAAAGCGAATTTGCTTCAAAATTTGATTCTTACAAATATCTTTGATGCGATCAATTTGATTTGGATCGATCAAATCGACATAAAACATAATCACATCATTATTAAATGAACTAAACAAATTCAAAATGAATTTGTTTAATTTAGCTTTATTAAAAATTGAATCAAACTTTTTGATTTTGATTCTCTAAATTATTCAAATCCTCCAACAACTCTTGAGTTAAATCATTCTCAAGATCCAAAATAATCGGCTTCAACCCCGAAACTGTTTAAATTTGAGTGATAAAAAGCGAATTTGCTTCAAAATTTGATTCTTACAAATATCTTTGATGCGGTCAATTTGATTTGGATCGATCAAATCGACATAAAACATAATCACATCATTATTAAATGAACTAAACAAATTCAAAATGAATTTGTTTAATTTAGCTTTATTAAAAATTGAATCAAACTTTTTGATTTTGATTCTCTAAATTATTCAAATCCTCCAACAACTCTTGAGTTAAATCATTCTCAAGATCCAAAATAATCGGCTTCAACCCCGAAACTGTTTAAATTTGAGTGATAAAAAGCGAATTTGCTTCAAAATTTGATTCTTACAAATATCTTTGATGCGGTCAATTTGATTTGGATCGATCAAATCGACATAAAACATAATCACATCATTATTAAACGAATTAAACAAATTCAAAATGAATTTGTTTAATTTACCTTCATTAAAAATTGAATCCAACTTTTTTGATTTTGATCTTGACTCTAAATTATTCAAATCCTCCAACAACTCTTGATTTAAAACACACTTAAACTTGATTAAATTTGCTTTAATATGCTTCTTATTTTATCAATATATCTCAATTCATTCTTGAGATATGATTTTTAATTTTCTATTTTTAAATATGTAACGACACAAGACTCAGAGTTGTATTTAAAAAATTGTAACAACGCCGATTATGAAAAACAAGAGTTAATCTTTTTCCCAGCAAATCTTCATTAAACTTGCTTTAATATGATCGTTATTACATGACGATATCTCAATTCGTTCTTGAGATATCATTTTTTAAATCTTTGTTATTCTCATGTTCAGTACATAAATATGCAATGTTCTGTTTATAAGAATCTGATAATGGTGCTTATGAAAAAGAAGAAATTATTTAAAACACACTTAAACTTGATAAAATTTGCTTTAAAATGTTTATTATTTTATCAATATATCTCAATCTATTCTTGAGATATGATATTTTAAATTTCTAGTTTTAAATAAGTAACGATATAACCTCGCAGAGTTGGATATAAAAAATCGTAGCAACGACGATTATGAAAAGCAAGAATTTATCTTTTTCCCAGGAAATCTTTATTAAATTTACTTTAATCTGATCGCTATTACATGATGATGTCTCAATTCGTTCTTGAGATATCATTTTTTAAATCTTTGTTATTCTCATGTTCAGTACATAAATATGCAATGTTCTGTTTATAAGAATCTGATAATGGTGCTTATGAAAAAGAAGAAATTATTTAAAACACACTTAAACTTGATTAAATTTGCTTTAAAATGTTTATTATTTTATCAATATATCTCAATCCATTCTTGAGATATGATATTTTAAATTTCTAGTTTTAAATAAGTAACGATATAACCCCGCAGAGTTGGATATAAAAAATCGTAGCAACGACGATTATGAAAAGCAAGAATTTATCTTTTTCCCAGGAAATCTTTATTAAATTTACTTTAATATGATCGCTATTACATGATGATATCTCAATTCGTTCTTGGGATATCATTTTTTAAAATTTTTGTTATTCTCATGTTCAGTATACAAATATGCAATGTGCTTGTAAAGGTCTGTTAATGGTGCTTATGAAGGAGAAGAAATGATTTAAAGCACACATAAACTTGATTAAACTTGCTTTAATATGCTTCTTATTTCATCAATATATCTCAATTCATTCTTGAGATATATTTTAAATTTCTATTTTTAAATTAGTAACAATACAACACGCCGAGTTGGATATAAAAAAATCGTAGCAACGACGATTATAAAAGCCAAGAATTTATCTTTTTCCCAGGAAATCTTCGTTAAATTTGCTTTAATATGATCGTTACTACATGATGATATCCCAATTTGTTCTTGAGATATAATTTTTTTTAATCTTTATTATTATCATGTTTAGTATATAGATATGCAATGTTGTGCTTATAAACATCTGACAATGGTGCTTATGAAAAAGAAGAAATAATTTATAGTATACTTAAACTGGATTAAATTTGCTTTAAAATACTTATTATTTCATCAATATATCTCAATTCATTCTTGAGATATGATATTTTAAATTTCTATTTTTAAATAAGTAACGATATAACACGTAGAGTTGGATATAAAAAATCGTAGCAACGAAGATTATGGAGAACAAGAATTTATCTTTCTCTCAGGAAATCTCCATTAAATTTGCTTTAATATGATCGTTATTACATGATGATATCTGAATTCGTTGTTGAGATATCATTTTTTTTTAAACCTGTGTTATTCTCAAGTTCAGTATATAAATATGCAATGTTGTGCTTATAAAGATCTGACAATGGTGCTTATGAAAAAGAAGAAATAATTTATAGTATACTTAAACTGGATTAAATTTGCTTTAAAATACTTATTATTTGATCAATATATCTCAATTCATTCTTGAGATATGATATTTTAAATTTCTATTTTTAAATAAATAACGATACAACACTTTGGGTTGGATATAAAAAATTGTAGCAACGATGATCATGAAAACCAAGAAGTTATCTTTTTCTCAGGAAATCTCCATTAAATTTGCTTTAATATGATTGTTATTAGATGATGATATCTCAATTCGTTGTTGAGATATCATTTTTTAAATGTTTGTTATTCTCATGTTCAGTATATAAATATGCAATGTTGTGCTTATAAGAATCTGACAATGGTGCTCATGAAAAAGAAGTAATGATTTAAAGCACACTTAAACTTGATTAAATTTACTTTAATATGCTTCTTATTTTATCAATATATCTCAATTCATTCTTGAGATATGATATTTTAAATTTCTATCTTTAAATAAGTAATGATACAACACGCAGTGTTGGATATAAAAAATCGTAGCAATGACGATTATAAAAACCAAGAATTTGTTTTCTTCCTAGGAAATCTCCATTAAATCTGCTTTAATATGATCGTTATTACATGATGATATCTCAATTCGTTGTTGAGATATCAATTTTTTAAAACCTTTCTTATTCTCAAGTTCAGTATATAAATATGCAATGTTGTGCTTATTAACATCTGATAATGGTGCTTATGAAGGGTAAGAAATGATTTAACACATACTTAAACTTGATTAAATTTGCTTTAAAATCCTTATTATTTTATCAATATATCTCAATTCATTCTTGAGATATGATATTTTAAATTTCTATTTTTAAATAAATAACGATACAACACTTTGGGTTGGATATAAAAAATTGTAGCAACGATGATCATGAAAACCAAGAAGTTATCTTTTTCTCAGGAAATCTCCATTAAATTTGCTTTAATATGATTGTTATTAGATGATGATATCTCAATTCGTTGTTGAGATATCATTTTTTAAATGTTTGTTATTCTCATGTTCAGTATATAAATATGCAATGTTGTGCTTATAAGAATCTGACAATGGTGCTCATGAAAAAGAAGTAATGATTTAAAGCACACTTAAACTTGATTAAATTTACTTTAATATGCTTCTTATTTTATCAATATATCTCAATTCATTCTTGAGATATGATATTTTAAATTTCTATCTTTAAATAAGTAATGATACAACACGCAGTGTTGGATATAAAAAATCGTAGCAATGACGATTATAAAAACCAAGAATTTGTTTTCTTCCTAGGAAATCTCCATTAAATCTGCTTTAATATGATCGTTATTACATGATGATATCTCAATTCGTTGTTGAGATATCAATTTTTTAAAACCTTTCTTATTCTCAAGTTCAGTATATAAATATGCAATGTTGTGCTTATTAACATCTGATAATGGTGCTTATGAAGGGTAAGAAATGATTTAACACATACTTAAACTTGATTAAATTTGCTTTAAAATCCTTATTATTTTATCAATATATCTCAATTCATTCTTGAGATATGATATTTTAAATTTCTATTTTTAAATAAATATCGATACAACACTTTGGGTTGGATATAAAAAATTGTAGCAACGATGATCATGAAAACCAAGAAGTTATCTTTTTCTCAGGAAATCTCCATTAAATTTGCTTTAATATGATTGTTATTAGATGATGATATCTCAATTCGTTGTTGAGATATCATTTTTTAAATGTTTGTTATTCTCATGTTCAGTATATAAATATGCAATGTTGTGCTTATAAGAATCTGACAATGGTGCTCATGAAAAAGAAGTAATGATTTAAAGCACACTTAAACTTGATTAAATTTACTTTAATATGCTTCTTATTTTATCAATATATCTCAATTCATTCTTGAGATATGATATTTTAAATTTCTATCTTTAAATAAGTAATGATACAACACGCAGTGTTGGATATAAAAAATCGTAGCAATGACGATTATAAAAACCAAGAATTTGTTTTCTTCCTAGGAAATCTCCATTAAATCTGCTTTAATATGATCGTTATTACATGATGATATCTCAATTCGTTGTTGAGATATCAATTTTTTAAAACCTTTCTTATTCTCAAGTTCAGTATATAAATATGCAATGTTGTGCTTATAAACATCTGATAATGGTGCTTATGAAGGATCAGAAATGATTTAACACATACTTAAACTTGATTAAATTTGCTTTAAAATCCTTATTATTTTATCAATATATCTTAATTCATTCTTGAGATATGATATTTTAAATTTCTATTTTTAAATAAGTAACGATACAACACTTTGGGTTGGATATAAAAAATCGTAGCAACGATGATCATGAAAACCAAGAAGTTATCTTTTTCTCAGGAAATCTCCATTAAATTTGCTTTAATATGATTGTTATTAGATGATGATATCTCAATTCGCTGTTGAGATATCATTTTTTAAATTTTTGTTATTCTTATGTTCAGTATATAAATATGCAATGTTGTGCTTATAAGAATCTGACAATGGTGCTCATGAAAAAGAAGTAATGATTTAAAGCACACTTAAACTTGAATAAATTTACTTTAATATGCTTCTTATTTTATCAATATATCTCAATTCATTCTTGAGATATGATATTTTAAATTTCTATCTTTAAATAAGTAATGATACAACACGCAGTGTTGGATATAAAAAATCGTAGCAACGACGATTATAAAAACCAAGAATTTGTCTTCTTCCCAGGAAATCTCCAATAAATTTGCTATAATATGATCGTTATTACATGATGATATCCCAATTCGTTCTTGAGATATATTTTTTTTTTAAATCTTTGTTATTATCTTGTTTAGTATATAGATATGCAATGTTGTGCTTATAAAGATCTGACAATGGTGTTTATGAAAAAGAAGAAATAATATAAAGTGCACTTAAACTGGATTAAATTTGCTTTAATATGCCTATTATTTTATCAATATATCTCAATTCATTCTTGAGATATGTTAATTTAAATTTTTGGTTTTAAATAAGTGACGATACAATACTTTGGGTTGGATATAAAAAATCGCAACGATGATCATGAAAACCAAGAAGTTATCTTTTTCTCAGGAAATCTCCATTAAATTTGCTTTAATATGATTGTTATTAGATGATGATATCTCAATTCGTTGTTGAGAAATCATTTTTTAAAATTTTTGTTACTCTCATGTTCAGTATATAAACATGCAATGTTATGCTTATAATTATCTAACAATGGTGCTTATAAAAAAGAAAAAATGATTTAAGGGGCACTTAAACTTAATTAAATTTGCTTTAAAATGCTTATCATTTTATCAATATATCTCAATTCATCCTTGAGATATATTTTTAATTTCTATTTTAAAAGGTTGTTTTGGTAATATAAAAAAAGTTGCTCTCCCTGTAAACCGAGTTTATTGTGAAATTATTTTTTGAAGATGTCAGACAGATGATGTCCGTTTTCTGCAATACATAGCTGTAATTGATCCTCAAAGTTTCACATCATCTCGTACTATGACAGCTTCTTTCAACTCTTAAAGGTTTCTAGGTTTACTGACCTTCGCCTTTTGTTGTCCCCATAAAATAATCTGGAGCTATGAGCCAGTTATTTTTAAACCACAGATAATATTAATTTGTGACTCCATAAGCGCCGTTTTTTGACAATACGTTTGGGTGTTGAAAAAAAATCTGAATTTGGAAAACACTCAAAAGACAAATGGAGAGCCACCCTCCAAGAAAAAGAAAGAGTGAAAACCATCTGTGTCTGGCGCCTATGGTTCATTTGTAACGAAAATATCTTTTGCCAGTCTTTAATTGGCAGTTCTTGAACTTCTAAGATGTAGATTTTGTATTTTGCCAACAATATCTATATATTTTGGAAGCAAAATCAAATTTTATCAACAGTATCTTATATCTTGCCATGAAAATGTTTGTCAGCAGTTTTACAAGCTCAAGTCTTATGAAGGCATTTCAAGTTCTTTAGGAGCATTGTTAAGGCTTTTGAAAACAATTTAGATCTTCTAGAAGCAGTATCAAGTCTTTTAGATGCATTTCAAGACCTCTGGAATCAATATCAAGTCTTCTAGAAGCAGTATCAAGTCTGTTGGAGGAAGAATTTCAAATCTTTTGGAAGCATTTTCTAGTCTTCTAAAAGCAGTGTCAAGTCTTTTAGAAGCAGTATCAATTTACCTGGAGGGGTTTCAAGTTTTCTGGGTCTTTTAAAAGCAGTGTTAAATCTTCCAGAGGCAACATCGAATCTTCTGAAAGCAGTTAGTTTAAGTCTTGTCATCATCATGTCTCAATTCAAAAAATGTGCTCTCAAAAAAAACACTTGCTTGGTACTGAGACTAAATTAAGAAGGGAGAGTTTAAAAGTGCATTAAAATTAAAAAATTAATTGGAGATAACCACTTAAATCCAGATAAAGCCGTTAACAATTTTGTGTGTGTTAAAAGAAATTATTTATTTCGGCCTTAGCTACAATATTTCTGAAGAATGAAACGAGAAATCATCAGTCGTTATTGAGCTATAACTAAAAACCTAACTAAACAAACATAACATTCAGGAACAAATATAATCATAAATAAAAATGTTGGCCTGAGAATGCTAAATCCTTTAAAGATTTTTCTGTACTATTACATTATGTAATTTATTAGTCTTATTGTAATTAAGACGCTTGTTTAAATGCTTCAATTTCTCATCATTCTCATACTGACAAATAATGTTGCAATTATGAGAGCATTTGGCAAAATTATCTTTTTCTTCATCCACATTAAATTTAATGTACAAGTTATTGCACATGACCCACATTTATAACAAAAAAGAAAGAAATATTAACATTATTTCTGTTGAAGTCATTTACTTTTGCTATTGAGTCCTAGAATGGTAATTCTCCGGCAATTTTTTATCTTAAGTTATGTGGATATAATGTAAACTATGGTCTACATACCTTTCTCCGCAATTAGCACACGACAAAAATAACAAATAAAAATATTAAGTAATCTTAATATCACAATAACGTATGAGAATAGATTCCAAAAACATTGTATTTTAAGATTAGATAAATTAGATGAAACAATTTTTGATAATCTCCTTTACCAAAATAAATCAGTCATATATGGTGCATACATCAAAATATTGATTAGAAAGAACTAATATTTCCAAATCTCTGAGAATTTATTTAATTTCTTGATACATTTTCTGTATTTGTAACATAATCAAATTATTTCTTTTGTAGCTAGTTGGATCGAATTTATGAAAGGCACCAACATAACGAGCGTTAAAAAGAAATTTCCCGGTGTTATATTTATGGTGGCCTTAGGAGGTTGGTACAATGGCGTTCAGCCGTTTATGAAATTTACCGATCACAAAGAAAATCAAAAAATTTTCGCCCAAACAGCTCTCGATTTTGTCGAGTAATACCTTACAATAAATTCTTGTAGAAACATTTTTAAACTTATTATTTTTTTTTTTAGAAAACATGATTTTGACGGATTAGAATTGTGCTGGTTGTACCCCACAAAAAGAGGCGGTTATATAACCGATCGAAAAACTTTTGTCGAATTGATAAAAGCAAGTAATAACATTTATAAATTAATAATTTTAAGAATTTGCGTAAACTTAAATTTTACAAAAAAAATCTTTTAGGAATTTAAAATTGTATTCTCAGAGAATAATTTATTATTCTCAGTTCTTATAAGCGGGGCTTCCACGACGATAAGTTCGGGTTACGATGTACCCGAAATTTTTAAAAACGTCGATTTTGTCGATATTATCAGCTATGATTACAATGGATTATGGAGTGATAGGATTGCCCCAAATGCGCCACTTTACAGTAATGATCAAAATAACGTGGTTTGTATAATATCTTTTTTTAGATTAGGACAAAACTATTTTCAGGAGTCATCTCAAAAATCTTTATAACTAAGTTAATACATTAATTCTATTTTTTCTTACTTTCTTAGAATTCTTTAATGGGACTTGAAAGGACACAGGAAGCCTCATGTTTTTGAACCAGCAATAGATCATGCTGTCAAGTTAATACTCACTGTTTTTGCCATATTTGATACTTTATTCTAAATTTCAATCGAGGAATGAAACATAAAAAAATGACAGAAACATGAAATTTATTTGAAGCTTTCATTATTTCACCATCATGAAATAACGATTAGATGTGATATTTCACCAGACCTGGCAGCAACTAAGGTACGATCGAGTTTAATACTTCAGCCAAGAAAAGACGAAGGTCATTACTAAATAATTGTTTGGAGAATAGCACAAATTTGATTGAGTTGATTCCTGAAGTGTTGTACGTTTCAAAAGAGAAAGGGTGAGGATAACATCTGATATCAGAAAAAGTTTTTACGAATTCTTTTGAATTTCCAAGATAGAGATTTCCTGAGGTCGAAGACAGACGAAAGGTTGTGTTTGGCGTGAATCTAAGTCCTTTTCTGCACGGTATGATTTTAGAACAATATCTTGAAAAATATTGCATAGGACGAGATTTATTCTAAATTCACAGTAAATTGGTTAAGGAAAGCTTTTCATGTAGATAACTGTATCACTAGTGTACCGGGAGTTCGAAGACAGCGCTCAACCGCGTCGGACGTGTGTAGCCTAGCGAGTTTTACAGCTGTGCGTTCGTATAAAAACACGTTCTTCTGCAAAGTTCGAGAATACATTGACGATTTTATTCTGTTGTAATACGGGAAATAAAGCCGCCTTAGGGTGAGCAAAGTAAAATTAAAACGTTATGTCCAACGCAAAACGATCTGCAGATCATTTAACACCTTCCACAGATGATTTATCGAAAAAATATTCTTGGGATCCTCCAAATATATTAAGTCAAAACCGTTTTCAAATTTTAGAAAATATTTCTGATGAACATGGCGAAAGCTCACAGCAACAAGCCTCACATTCCAAAGCATCATCCAAACAACAAGATACATTACAACAAAATATTTCATCTCAGCAAAAAATAAAAATTCCGCCTATATTCCTACAAAATGCTCTTAATCATCAACAAACCATCAATGATCTCAAGGCCTTAACCGTTCATGATTTCACCACCACGTATAATAATAAAAACTTAAAAATTAATTTGACAGATAGCAACGACTATAGAACGGTCACTAAATATTACAAAGAAAATAATGCGCAATTTTATACATTTCAAGATCCTTCTGTTAAACCACTATCGGTAGTAATTCGGCATGTTCCCATATCACTTTCGGAAGATGAAATAAATTCTGAATTATTACCATATAACCTTCCAATAATAAAAATAACTAGATTAGTTAACAAAGAAAAATATCCTATACCTCTCTGTGTGCGATTGATCTTACTCCATGCGAAAAAGCGAAGGAGATATTTAAAATCAAAGAAATTTCTAAGGCAATAGTTACAGTTGAGATAAGAAGAAAGCCAAATAATGTTCCTCAATACTATAATTGTCAAAGATTTGGACATACAAAGAATTATTGTTCATTAAAGCCGAGGTGTGTCAAATGTGGAGAGCAACACAACCATGCTCAATGTACAAAAAACAAAGCTGACCCTCCTAAGTGTGCGAACTGTGATGGACCTCATCCATCTAATTATAGGGGATGTAAGAGTCACACTGATCTACAAAACAAAAATCCCCGACATCAAGACCGCAGTTATATTAATTCCCAAAGAAAAAATTCACAACCCAGTTTCCGCACTCTTAGTCCTGAAATTTCTTTCGCTAACGCAGTTCAAGGTAAAGCTAATAAATCCAATAATATTCCTTCTTTCACATCCCAAAATGAAACTCAAACCTCCTCTCCTTTGGTGACAGTCATTATAAATCTCCTGAAACAGGTCCTTATCCCAATTATCAATGAAATCAAATCACACCTAATCAACGAGATCTTACCTTCCCTTATTCATGTCAAATAATACAAGTCTACAACGTTTAGAAAATATCACAATTTTAAACTATAATACAAATGGGTTAAAAAAGCAAAAAGCTCTTATCATTGCATTTCTTGCGAGATATAACATAGACATAGCATGTATCTCGGAGACACATCTTGCGCCAGGAGAAAATCTCCGAATTGGTGGTTATAACATATACAGGTATGATAGAAACTCTCAAACAGCAGCTGGTGGCGTCGCAATCATAATTAGACGCCAAATTAAACATCACTTATATAGTATTACCACCTCATCATTAGAAACTGTTGCTATCCAATATGAGATAAAAGGACACGCCCCGATAACTTTAATATGTGCCTATAAACAGCCAAACAAATCGTTGATTAATGATGATTTTAAAAAAATATTTCAAATAGTAGGACCTGTGATGTTAATTGGAGATCTCAACAGTAAATTAAAACATTGGGGATGCCGTGCAGACAATCCTTCAGGATCTCAATTAGAAAATCTGGCAAACATTCATCAGCTTCAAATTCATTGTCCAACTGGTTATACGTATCACCCATTCCGTAATGATCATCTACCAGACATCCTAGATATTGTTATTACTAAAAACTTTCATCTTCCATTAACTCAAACAGTCATAACTGAATTAAACTCAGATCACCTGCCAGTCTTAATCAACTTATCAAGACAGATGTTGTACGTTCCAACTGTACCAAAACTTATAAATGGATTTGTCAACTGGAATGAATTTCAAGACCTTATGAGATCCTACCATATAAGTGAACCGCCTCCAATCCGGGAATCAATAAACATTTCAATTCGGCAACTTACCACAAATATGACAGAGGCAATCAGGCATGCTACAATACCAACAACCAAAAAACCCGTTGTAAATTATAATATTCCACCAACACGAATTCTTGAAATCATTAAAGAAAAACGTTTAGTTAGACGAGAATGGCAACGTACTCGAAATCCTTTTACTAAGAAGAAATTAAATAAATTGACTCATACAATAACTCTGCAACTCGATGCTCATCGAATTCAAAAATACAATGACATGTTAAATAATTTAAATACATCGGACCCTGGAATGTGGAAAGCCACTAGACGAATATTAAAAAAATATGAAGAACTCCCAACGTTAATAGTTGACGGCATACATATTAATACAGATCATGATAAATCCCATGCTTTTGCTGATTACCTAGAAAATTCTTTTAGTCCAATTATTACGGACAAAAATACGGATTTTGCGGCTATAGTTCATCGATATAATGAATCACACCTACTAAGCGAAGGAAACTATACCGAGACAATAACAGCAGAAGAGGTTAAGGCGCAAATTAAACGTCTACTCAATCGCAAAGCTCCAGGACATGATTTGATACCAAACATTTTATTGAAATATCTTCCCGATAATATCATTGATCACATTAAAAGCATCTTCAACAGTTGTTTACAAATAGGCTACTTTCCCATTGCATGGAAGAAAGCTGAAATCTTACTGTTCCCAAAGCCCGGTAAATGCAAATCCGAAATTCAAAATTATCGTCCCATTAGTCTTCTTCCAACTCTGTCAAAACTATTTGAAAAAATAATATTCACTCGTCTGCAAGATGAAATGATGAATCTTGATATTATCCCCGATGTACAATTTGGATTTAGAGCAAACCATTCTGCGACACACCAACTTGCAAGAGTCGCAGAAATCATAGAAAAGGGATTTGAAGATAAAAAATACACCGCAGCTGGTTTCTTAGACGTTGCAAGAGCATTTGACACCGTTTGGCTACAAGGTCTTAAATACAAACTGCACCACGCGGGTTTAAGCAGGTATCTCTGCGCTATTCTGATATCCTACCTTGAAGAGAGAACATTTAGTGTTAGAATAAATGGCAGCTATTCTTCTACTAAACCCATCCGAGCTGGAGTGCCACAAGGAGGTATACTATCACCTACGTTATTTAATATCTACATGCACGACATTCCATTACAAACCGGCAACGATAAGGCTATGTACGCAGATGATATGATCATTATAACACAAAGTTATGATTTAAAAGACGCCATTGAAAAACTCCAAAATTCAATCAATATATTACAGAAGTGGCTTTCAAAGTGGTGTATTCATTTAAATGCAAATAAGTGTGAAACAAAAATTTTTACTTTGAAACGAGTGATTGATCCACCGTGCATAATAATAAACAACAAGCCCATAGTTTGGAATCAAAAAGACAAAGCGGTGAAATATTTGGGAGTTCATCTTGACCAACGTTTAACTTGGGGTATCCATATCAACACACGAGTAAATCAGGCATATGATCGATTAAAACAACTATATTCCCTGATTAACAGAAAAACTCCCCTAAGGATGGAATGCACACTTCTACTATACAAAGCACTAATCAGATCCTTGGTCACTTATGCCTGTCCAGTTTGGAGTAACGCTTCCACTACTAACATTAAAAAAATTCAAACATTACAAAATAAAATATTAAGGATCGCAGTGGATGCCCCTTGGTTTATAAGAAACGAGCAATTGCATGATGAATTATGTATAGACTATATAGCAAACTTTATAAAAATGTTGACCAAAAACTTCTACAGTAACCTCAACAAGTGTCCTAGCGCGACCAGACTGCACATTGGGCAACGTAACATTCACTCCAGAATAAAAAGAAAACTGCCTCAAGATCTATTGACTGATGAGTCGGAATAACAGATGGTGAAGTGTTTCCTCCTGTGATGTCTTAATTAAGAGTAATCCAATAAGATCTAAGCCATGAAATAACATATTGTAATTGTTGAGCTGGTTTTTTTTTTTTAATAAAATAAAATACTAGTGTACCGGATTAACAAGCAACAGATCTCTTCGAAGCTGGTTTTGATTCGATAGGGTAGGAGTGTAGCAGTATAGAAAAACATAACAAATTGATGTTTTCTTATAGACCTAAGCTAATGTTACAGAAAGTTTGGAAAAATGAAATTCTATGGGATGAGGATCTGAACGAAAAACGAAATGTTCATAAAGTGGGTGCCTAAATTGTCTTGCATTCTTCGTATACAGATTATGGTTGTCTTTCTGGAAATTGAAACTTATGAAGGTGTCAAAATATTCTTGTTACAAGCAAGATCGAAAGTGGCACCGATCAAAAAGATATCCATAGAAAAACTAGAATTGTTAGCGACTATACTTAGCGTCGTACTTGCTATAAGGATGGAAGATACCTTATACATGGTGTTTAGGTGGATAAAGCGAAGAATGGTCAACTTTCATTTGGAGCAAAGTGAAAAAGATTAGAGAGTTGATGAATGTAGAAGCATGGCGATATGTACCGAGTTCGAAACCACTTGGAGGTGGAATGCCCTGGGATTGAACCAGTGGATAATGAAGAATAAATTAATATAACGAAAAAGAAAAAAACAGTTCTGTCAATTATCAATACCAATGATGTTGGTCGTTTCTATTGATTCTTCTTAAGTTATAAGAAAACCGTCCAAATGATTGTGTAGATGTTCTGGTTTGTAAATAATTGTAGATATCCTGATAAAAGAAGAGAAAAGTCTGTAGCTATAGAGAAATAAATTTGGCAGAAAGGAGACTGTACTCGTTACAATACGCGAACCTGCAATCAAAGAGGAGCAATAAGTTTCGTTGATGGAAGCAGCATTGGTACCAACATCAGTTGAAGAAGCACAACGACGTAATCATAACCACAATGTGCAAAATTGATTTATTTCAACTATTGAGTAAATCTAAAATCCTTGAATGTGTTAAATATTTGCCGGTGCTCAATGGTCAAAGAAATTGCTCAGAACGCGTTGTAATCGTTTTAGCTTACCTTCGTGTTGTGAATAAAAATTTCAGTACGTAACAGTAACACTGGGGAATAGAAGAATTTTACAAAAGTTGCAACAAATTTTATTTTTAACACTATTTCTCTCATACACTTGTCCTCTCAGATTCGTAGATGTTGAGAACAGTGCAATAATGTGAAAATTTGGCGAATATCGTTCTTTTACAAGATCTTAAAGGTAGCACTTGAATTCGAAGTATGTTACATAAAAGATTTTGGTTTCTGCATTTTTGAATATATAGGGTTTGTTTAACAATGTAATACCAATAAATGTAATAACAATCTCTTGGAAGAGATGCTCTTGACAGAAGAGTGGACTAAACTATAGCGAGATGGATCCGTATTGATAGTAGAATTGTTTTTAATTCACTACATGGTGAGCCCACATTGATCCGTTGTTTTCGGTGACCTGATTGTGATAGTCACAGCAGCTAGTGTGGAAATACAAGCGTATGTTGATGACATTGCCATTATGGTCAAAGGAAAACAGCCCTAGATACCATTTCCGAGTGGTGTAGGGGAGAGATTCTTTTGATAAACCAGTAAAAGACAGTCGTTGTACCTTTTACAAGGAATTAGAAGCTGGATGGATTAATCTGCACTACCAACCAAAGTGAAGAAATTTCATTTTCAAAGGAAGTTAAATATTTAGCGTAATCCTAGATGAAACTCACTCTTGGAATAGACATTTGCAGGAAGTTTTACAAAAAGTTAGATTATCCTGAAAGACTGTGCTGGTTCTATGTGACTGTGGTGCAATAAGCACCAAAGATTTGCGTTGTGCAATAAGCACAACGCCAGTTCTAAGATGAATGTTCTAGTTTTTCAAATTCCTTTACACGTGCGTATAGAAAAAGTAATCAGATATATCATCAATGAGCTGCGGACGATGCTATGACATTGATGTTATGCTATCAATACCGTTAGATTTGACGGTTCCATTGTCAGTGCTTAATGCTTAATACCGGACTTAATAATAATAATAATAATAATATTTATTTGAAAAGACACAATTACAGAATATTATAATACAAAACTTCGAATACTATTACTAGCAAAGAAAACAACCGATACTGTATCCTTCCAAAGGGGATTGAGTCAGCGCACCAGGTCAAACCAGGAATAACTGTTTTTCATCAACCCCAAAATAACAAAATTAAGAATTAATTTATAATAATAATAACAATGACATTGATCTAAGAAGACTTACGAGACGAAAGAGAAGAGAAAAGAAACAGAAAAACAACAAAAAGGAAGGAAAGCAACATAAGAGAAACATGTACAAGAAAAGAAGGAAAGAGAAAGAAAGAAAACAAAAAAAAGATAAGAGTCTATTGGCGCTGCTGCTGAAGCAAATGAGATCTGTAAGCTGATCTAAAGGATTACTCACTCCGCTGCTTAATTTGCTCTGGGATGCTGTTGAGAACTTTGCAAACAGAATACGAAAAGGACCTTTTGAAAAGTTCAGTACGGTGAGCTGGTATCGTAAGCGTGAAACGATGACGAATGTTCAAATTATGAACATCACAGCGAAAGCAAATTTTGTTCCATAAATAAGGAGGGGTTTTATATAAAATGACTCGGTGAAAGAGACAAGCAGCGTGTAGAGACCTCCGATTCGCCATATTAAGCCAGTTGACCCGACCTTGAGCACTCGAGACATGATCTCTCCTTCTCAAACCAAAAATGAAACGCAAGCAAGCGTTTTGAACACGTTGAATACGAATGGAAGTAAAGTTATCTATACAAGAGCCGTATAAGACATCACGGAAATTAAAGAGAGACAAAACCAAAAATTTACACAACTGTATTTTTAAACGTAAATTAAGTAAGCAACGATTACTGTAAAGGAGTCGAAGGGTAGAGTAAGCACTACGAATAAGGTTTGAAACATGAGATCGAAATCTAAAAGAAGAATCTATAACAATACCTAGATTCCTAGCCTCTTCAGTAAAGTTAAGTGAAACATCACCAATCTTAATAGATAGAGACTTTCGCATAGAATCACGGAAGGATGGACACCCAAACAGCATAACGGAGGATTTCTTAGCATTAATATTTAAACATAGCTGAGACGCACGAGTGATTAACCTTTGCAGATCATCGTTAATACATTCCTGAGCAACGCAAAGTTGATCCGGAGTAAAAGAAAAATACAGTTGCGTGTCGTCGGCGTATACTTAACTATCTGAACGATAGTCCTGGATTGAATATGAATATTGCCTGGTTTAGGCAGATATTTGCATGTTCGCAAATGGATTAAAAACACCAGAAGGAGTCTGGGTATGAGTATACTGCTAGACATTATGCATTAAGCAAGCTTACAGCCTGGGTACTTAGTGTATTGTAAAACGTTCACATTTTTCAATACACTTCTATTATGTCTTCGATAGCTTCTTAACATATTATAATTGATATAGATTTGTGGTTTTACCCCCCAGGCAAGGGGAATGCCACTGTTGTGATGGACAACGAAGAATATGACGCCAAAATTATGGACCTACTGGAACCATCCACCTACAGGAAAATCAAGAAGGACCCTATAGACAAGATCGTAAGGAATATGAAGGTCCTTGTAAAATCCACAAGAATTCCGACGAAACACCAGAAAGGTTTGTTTGTGCAGGCGCCGGTACCACCAAGAATTTATGGACTATCGAAGATCTATAAACCAGACGTCACCCTTTATCTTATCGTCAGTGTCATCAACTCCCCGATCTACCTAATGGCCAAACATCTCGCGGAAATTCTGCCTCCTTTTATAGGCAACACAGAATCATATGTTAGGGACTCGACACATTTCGTGGAATCGGTGAAAAATGTAAAGTTAGATGCTGAGGATATTTTGGTTAGTTTCGATGTAGAATCTCTTTTTACTAGGGTTAAAAGTAAATTAAGGATGTGGTAGACGGTCTTCGCCAAAAACGTATTCCGGAGGGATTACCAGATTTAGTGGAATGTTACAGTTGGCTTTTTTAGGCAATATTACACCATCATCCCCAACAGAAGAGGTCCGTGATCCGCACTTTGTTCTAGAGAGCAGCAAGAATATATGAAGGAAACAATCTGATGAAGAAGGAACGTTTTCTACAGGACGTAGTACAGAAGAATGGTTATAGTTTGAGGAAAATCAGCTGAATTTATCTGTCTTCCTTATGTTTTCGGAGTAACGGAACGAATTGTAAGACACCTCAAGAAAAACGGCATCGTGGTGCGATACGAAACGAACACAAAAACTCGGAATACACTCCCGATAGCCAAGGACAAGCTACCTCTTTTACGTTGGCCAAACCGGACGAAACATCAAATGTCGTATCAAGGAACACAAGAGGGATATGAGACTGAGGAAGATTCAACAATTGGCGGTTGCGGAACATTGCCATTCAGAGGGAAACCGAATAGACTTCGACAAAACAAAGGTTCTGGCTAGGACTAATAAATATCATCAAAGGCTGACAAGAGAAGCCATAGAAATCAACCGACATAAAAACAACGTCAACTGAGAAGATGGTTCCCAGCCATCATCTCAGTAGAATATGGAAGGTGGTGATGAAGACGAGTACGATAATTAATTATTAATTAGTTTTTTAATTTTTCTGAGATAATCAAGCCGCTCTCGAGGTACTGAATGGAAAGAAGTGTTGCCTCTGGTTAGTGACTGTAAGAGTAGTTTAGACATACTAAGTTTCTCTGATATCACACTGATGTTGCTGGCAATGAAGTGGCAGATGATGTAGCACAAATGGGCAGCGCTAATGCACTTGTGAGACCAGGACCAGTAGCTTGTAGTATCATCTGCGATAGCAAACACAGGATTGCACTGTTAGCTGAAGAAAGACTTCGCCTACTATTGACCAGTTTTGTTGAAATGAGACATGCGAAGTTATTCATTAACAACGCCGCTGTACAATCCAGAAATATTTTAGGACCTGCTCGAAATAGTATTAGAGTCGTAATGAGTGTTTTTGCTGGGCATTGTCGATTAAAGACATACCTCAACTTATTAGGCATAACCAATGATGTTGAATGCCGTCTATAAGCGAAGAACAAGAGATTCTCGATTTTTGCGTCGCAGTTTATCTCCCCTAAGGATCTCAAAAGTGGTGCACCAAACAAGGTATTATTAATATTTGTTAAGTGTATTGGACGCCGAAATTTGATTACTTTATTCATCGGGTCGCGGTGTAAATTTTTCTAGTTCCCCTACCCAATATGCAATTTATATAATATAATGTTACAAAAAAATCTTTTAGAACAAAAGTTAAAGTAATTATTTCTTGTAATGTATCGATAATATGTTGAGTTTAGAGGGAGATATCTCAAATCTTATATTTATAAGATTCCTGAAAATGGTTTTGATCAATCGAAACCGCCTTATTAAGTTATTTAAATTCTTAATTGATAATTTCATTTTAGAATTACACAGTACAAATTTTAATAAAATTAGGTGCAGATCACGAAAAAATGGTAATCGGTATGCCCTTTTACGGAAGAAACTTTTTCGCCACAGAAAACCAATCTTTAGACATCGGCGATTTCTTCGACAAAAACAAAGAGAGAATTAGAACGTTCACCGGGCCTTATATGAGAGACGAATCCGGGGATTTTGCTTATAACGAGGTAACTAAATTAATTAAATTTAATCCATCAATTGCAATAATAATTTTCAGATTTGTTTAGAAAAAATGATTCCGAATAAATGGGAGAATCGTTGGGACGAAAAAAGCAAAACCCCTTATTTAATATCAAACGATAAATTAATAACGTACGAGAATGCAGAATCGATTAATTTCAAAGTAAAATATGCGTTTAAGGAGAAATTAGGGGGGGTGATGATTTTTTCGATAGACCAAGACGATTTTCGAGGCGATTGTTTTAATAAATCGCAAGATAACGAAGCGTTTAAAACATTTCCTATGCTTAGGAATTTAAACAGAACGTTTCGTAATTGTCTAGAAATGCATAAAACACATAAACAGGATGAAACACGAAAACAACAAGAAAAACCTATAAAGTCGTTCGAAATTAATTGTACTAAATCAAAACAATCTAATCCAATATTTACTTTATTTATATTTATTTTTATATTATATAGATTTTATTTATAAAATAAAATTGTACTTACTTTATAACTTTTTATTAATTAATTTAAATTCGGGAACTTTAAACAATCACAACAAAAAATTCTCAACCACAAATAACACAACTAATAAATAAAACATCAACAAATTCGATTTGTGATTGATAGAGCCGTTTCGAATTTCCCCGGTAGATAAATAATTATCGATCTCGTCATCGATTTCGTACCGATAACTAGATAATTCTCGTTGAATTGTTCGTAACAACGGATATTTTTCACCGCAATCCCCGCGAAAATCATCGTCATCGATCGCGTACGCTGAAAAACCCCCCAATCGATGATTCAAAGCGAATTGAACTTTTAATTGGATCGCTTGTTCGTTATCGAACGAAATCATCCGGTCTTCATCAACGGCCATCGGAGTGTTACTTTCGTCGTCCCAAAAAATCGTCCAATTTTGGGATGAATTTTTAAATAGTAAACATGTCTGAAATTTAAAAAAAATGTAAAACTAATAATGTTGTTTTTGAGTTAGGTTTTAATTTGGATTACTTCGTGATAACTTAAAAAGCCTCGTTCTGCAGTGTAAGCTCCTTCGAATCCGCGGCCTACGAATTGTTGGCCGAATTTTGGGTGGTTTTCGTTGAATGATTCGGTGTCGTTTAGAATGTAAGTTCTTCCGAAAAGGGGAATCCCCAGTAGGAGTTTGTGTGGGTTTGCGCCTAATTTTAATAGATACTTTATGCTGTATTCCTAAAAAAATTTAATACAAAAAAATTAAATGTGAACTCTCTATAGGGTGCTTCAAAAGTGATAAATTGATGGGATGATTTTTCAGAGAAAATTAAAGGCATCTTTCATGTACAACTCTCCAAAATAAAGCTTAAATTAGGTCTAAAAGGGTTTGAAAAATATCAAAATATCATATATGCTCTCCAAAGAAACCTTCCCAGCAGATGATGAAGTTAATTAGAATTTAAAAAATCTATTGAAAAGGGTAACTTCGATCCAGATGAAACCATTATAAATTTTATACAGGTGCTCTTTGAAAGCATTTAAAATCTTCTGGAAGAAGTATCAAGTCTTCTAGAAGCATTTCAAGTCTTCTGGAAACATTTCAAGCCTTTCAAAGGCAACATCAAGTCTTCTAGAAGTATTTGAAATCTTCTAGAAGAAGCATAAAGTTTTCCAGAAGCTTTCCAAATTTTCTGGAATCAATATCAAGTCTTTTATAAGCAGTCTAAAGTCTTCTGGAAACAGTATCAAGTCTTCCAGAAACATTTCAAGTCTTCTGGAAGCAATATCAAGTCCTCTGGAGATATTTCAAATTTTCTAGAAACAGTATAAAGTCTTCCAGAAACATTTCAAGTTTTCTGGAAGAATTTCAAGTTTTCTGCAAGCAATATCAAGTTTTCCAGAAATAGTATCATCAAGCCTTCCAGGAGCAATAGCAAATATTCTGGAAGCAGTTCAAGTATTCTGGAAGCACATCAAGTCTTCTAGAAGCAGTATCAAGTTTTTTGAAAACATATTTAGTCTTCTGGAAACATTTCAAGTCCCCTAAAAGCAAATTGATGAAAATTAGCTTGAAAATTTTTTGAAAAAGACATTTTCATCAAATAAAAAACTTTACTTTGTACTTTAAATAGTTTTTCATTACAAATTATTATCTGACTAGTTTTGCCTAATCGCTATCTTCAGAGATAAAGTCAAGATTATAAGAAATTAATCCGAAATACGTAAATCAGACTTCATTATCACATAAATTAGATGTAAAATTTTATTAAAGAGTGAAAGTACATTAAAGACATAGAAAACAATTTTATGAAGTCGATAAACTCAATATCAAGTCTTCTGGAAGTATTTAAAGTCTTCTAGAAGCATTTCAGGTTTTCTAGAAGCAGTATCAAGCCTTCTGGAAACATTTCAAGTCTTCTGCAAGCAATATCACGTTTTCTAAAAACAGTATCAAGTTTTCCAGGAGCAATAGTAAATCTTCTGGAAGCAGTTCAAGCCTTCTGGAATTATTTCAAGTCTTCTGGAAGCAATATCAAGCCTTCTGGAAATATTTCAAATCCTCTAAAAGCATTTCAACTTTTCTAGAAGCATTTCAAATCTTCTGCAAGCAATATCAAGTTATCTAAAAACAGTACCAAACCTTCCAAGGGCTATAGTAAATCTTCTGCAAGCAATATCAAGTTATCTAAAAACAGTACCAAACCTTCCAAAGGCTATAGTAAATCTTCTGGAAGCAATATCAAGTCATCTTGAAATGTTTCAAATCCTCTAAAAGCATTTAGAGTTTTCTAGAAGCAGTATCAAGCCTCCTGGAAACATTTCAAGTCTTCTGCAAGCAATATCAAGTTTTCTAAAAACAGCATCAAGTTTTCCAGGAGCAATAGTAAATCTTCTGGAAGTAGTTCAAGCCTTCTGGAATTATTTCAATTCTTTTGGAAGCAATATCAAGTCTTCTGGAAATATTTGAAATCCTCTAAAAGCATTTCAACTGTTCTAGAAGCATTTCAAATCTTCTGCAAGCAATATCAAGTTATCTAAAACCGGTGCCAAACCTTCCAAGGGCAATAGTAAATCTTCTGGAAGCAATATCAAGCCATCTAGAAATGTTTCAAATCCTCTAAAAGCATTTCGAGTTTTCTAGAAGCAGTATCAAGCCTTCTAGAAACATTTCAAGCCTTCTGCAAGCAATATTGTTTTCTAGAAATAATATCAAATCTTCCAGGAGCAATAATAAATCTTCTGGAAGCAGTTCAAGTCTTCTACAAGAAGCAGATCAAGTCTTCTAGAAGCAGTATAAAGTCTTCTGGAAACATTTCAAGTCTTCTGGAAGCAAATGAAGTCTTCTAAAAGCAATATCAAGTCTTCTGGAAATATTTCAAATCCTCTAGAAGCATTTCATGTTTTCTAGAAGCAGTATAGTAGTTTATAGAAGCAACATTATATGAAAGGCCCCTGTTAATTTTCACTCTAAAATCACCTCCTCAAATCTTTCGCATCAATTTAAAAACAGCCTGTCACGTTATTAAGGAACAAAATCAATTAATGTCTCTAAAAATTATTAAACTGATGTAAATGAAGAGATTATCGAACTAAGATAATAAAACGTCCTAAAAACCAGAAATATCTTTCTATTTGCAGTATTCTAGAGGGAAATCAAAAACAAGTTACTCATCAGGATGTAAATAACAAGATTTTGAATAAAACAATTTGAATATATGTGTGGCCAAATTGGTAATAAGAAATGTAGTAGAAAAAATGTATTAGAAGTATACTCCATTGATCTGGAGGAATGCAGAGTTTGTTATTGGGTTTATTGCCGGAACACGTAATCTAAACGGAGTCAACACAACATTTCTTCAGATAATAAATGTTGAGTTGCCCCAGAATCAAAAATGAAATTGTTTGTTACATTTTCTTCTACAAAAGTTTTTAAACTAACAAATATACTACATATATCATTTGCAATTTCGAAAAAAAAAGACGCGGGTTTCTTATTTCGAGAGATTGACCACATTATTATTTATTATTCGGAGACTCTGCCCTACTGAAACATCAACCTGAAGAAACAACACACATGAAGACCGATTAGCATCGATTTCAAACATCGATTACTGTTGATCGGACGACTTCTAGAAGATTTGATCAGCTTCCAAAAATTTGATACCACTTCTAGAAGAGTTTTCCTTTGGAAGCATTTCTTGAATATTACTACTACATACTTGATATTGCTTCTAGAAATGTTCAAATCTTTCTACCAGACTTGATACCGTTTCTATAAGACTTGAAAGGCTTCAAGGAGAGTTGGTATTGCTTCTGGAAGACTTGATATTGCTTGCAAAAAACTTGAATTGCTTCCAGAAGACTCGTTATTGCTTCTGGAAGACTTCGAATCCTGCCACAAGATTTGATACCGCTTCTATAAGACATAAAATGCTTCCATAAAAACTGATAATGCCTCTCGTAAGTTAGGCACCGGTACAAGAGTACATATTTTGAATTGAGATTTGATACTGCTTCCAGAAGACTTGATACTACTGCTAGATGGCTTGATATTACTTCCAGAAGATTTGATCTGCTTCCAGAAGAATTGTTACTGCTTCCAAAAATCTTGAAACGTTTCGAAAAGTCCTGAAACGCTTCCAGAAATTTGATACTTCTTCTAGAAAACCTCAAATCTTCCCACAAGACTTAATACTGCTTCTAGAAGAGTTGAAATGCTTCCTCTGGTAGCATTTCTTGACTATTACTACTACATACTTCATATGGCTTCTAGTAGTATTCAAATCCTTCCACCAGACTTGATACCGTTTCTATAAGACTTGAAAGGCTTCAAGGAGAGTTGGTATTGCTTCTGGAAGACTTGATATTGCTTGCAAAAAACTTGAATTGCTTTTTCTTGCTACATGCTTGATATTGCTTCTAGAAGAGTCCAAATCCATCCACAAGACTTGATACTGTTTCTATAAGACTTGAAATGCTTCCAGGAGAATTGGTATTGCTTGTGAAAGACTTGATATTGCTTGCAGTAAACTTGAAATGCTTCCAGAAGACTTGATACCGTTTCTAAAAGATTTGAAATGCTTCCATACAAATTGAAAATACCTCTGGAAGACTTGAAATGCATCTAAAAGACTCGATACTGCTTCTAAAAGATTTTATATTGCTTGCAGAAAATTTGAAGTAAACTTCAACAGTATTGTTGGTTTTATCTGGACTTAAGTTACTATTTTGAATTATTTTTTAAATTCAATGTATTGAGAACAGGTATTTTAATTTTTTTTAGACGTTTTCAAACTCAATTCGTCGGCTGAGTCTTTTGCCATTTCAGATTTTTTCAGCACCCACACGTATTTTCAAAAATCGGTGCCTAGGTTCATGAATGAGTTTGTCCAAGACTCCATTCTTTGATTCGCTATATTCCAAAACAATATTTGGTTTGTAATATATTTCGCAATTGCTTATCTCATGGGTATGCTGCATAGATGATAAAACTAGTACACATTTCTTTGATTATAGATTTATGTCCTTTGTGGAATAGAATCAGGATGAATAACGAGGGCAATACTTTTAGCAAATCCTTTATATTTCTTCCAACAATATCAAGTAATGTTAATTTTTTTGTGTACTATTACTTTAAAAAATTTTGAAAAAATCTGATAACGTTTTTACTGTTCGTTGTCCTACATTTTTCTCAAATTTTATAAGCCTCTCTGCAATTCTTTTGAGGCTTATAGGTCTCAATAGCAGTCTGATGATCACAATATTTGCAATGTAAAGTTGCATATCGCATGAGAATAGTAATACTAGAGAATATGTGGAAGGACAACAACATCCAATTTGTATTTCGAATACTATTTAAACAATTATTGTTTCCGGGTCATTATTGACCCAGTTTTGGTTGTACAAGAGTTAATTGCATTGAGGGTTAGGTTATATAATATGATTAATAAAATGATATATGAATAACTAAATAAAAAAGATCATATACCACTTACAAAATCTTCTGAAAACGAACAGAAAAAAGAATATAAAGAAGGCATGTATTACAAGGTCAAACAAAGCAATCAAATCGTTTACACCAACATGGCATGAATTGAAAAAACATGGATGAATTGTTAGCGTAAATCTTGGAAAAACTAAGCAAGGAAAGGAAAAGCACTATATAAGTAAAAAAAACTGAAATATTTACTTGAAAAACATTATAGTTTAAATTTGTTAAAACAAACTCATTAAGTAGAAGTAATTCAAAAAAAAGAACAAGAAAAATAATTTAATATCAAAGAAATCTAAAATTAGCTAAAGAGGCAATTAGTCTCTGAGAAATTTAAATTGGAAATAAATGGCGAAATATTTAAATTTGTTATTGCATGAAATTGAATGAATATAATCGAGATGAATCCATTGTAGCATATTATTAAGGATATAATTAACTTTTTTTTGCATTTTTTTTTCTAACATCAATAATAACAAAGAACACCAAACGAAATAAATGGATATAAGGTTTTTGTAGTTATAATACCTAAATGAAACGATGAAAACTTACGGTATTGAGAAAATCAGGTCCAGTTAATCCAGAATTAGCACCAGTCATTCGACTCCACCATCCGTGATAATCATAATTGTAAACCAACATATAATCAAGAATTTCAGACAATTTTGGAACATCGTACCCATAATCAATTGTATCTTTGCTGCTTCCAACGCAAGCTGTTAAAATATAATTTAATTCTTTGAACGCAAATTTAAGTTCCTTAATTAAAAAAAAAAAATTAATAAATTATTAAAAATTAATAAATATGATTGTATTACTTTTAATAATTGAATATAATTTTCTTTATCGATAGTTGAACCCCCACGTTTTCCTGGATATTGCCAAACTAAGTGCATACCATCTAAGTTATTTTCTCTAAAAATAGTTTTGTAAATTATTTGAAATAGATGAATAATTAAAATTGTTTACTTTATGAAATCTAAGGTGTTATTTACAAATCGTTTAACTCGTATTGGATTCGCAGCCATTCGAGAATATTTTATTGAACCATCAAGCCAACCACCCAAAGACACCAAAATTTGTATATCGGGACTTTTCGCTTTTAATTTTGCGATGTTTTCGTGCGATTTCGATCCTAATAATTCAGTCCAAGCTTCTGCAAAATAATCTTAAATTTATTAGTCTTATCACGTCGCGTAAGATTGAGTCTTATTAAAGGATTTTGAAAATGTTTCAGTTTTCACCGAGTTAATTATCACATAAGAAAATGTTACTCATTGTTTATATAGTTAATATATACACAGAATTCTTGTTAATAAAAAAAACAATACAATTACTAATAAGTTTTTAATATTTACCAAAAATAATTATCTCATCCGTCGTTTCATTCAGATGAGTATATCCAAACACAAGATGAGTACACAAACTTGGGTCGATCTTTTCAAAACTAAATGCGCCAATGTCCTTACGATAAACACTCCATATCTCCACGTGACAAATCACAATTTTATTGTGATGCGAACCTGTAATTAATAATCACCGCACATTGCATGCTTACAAACTCAAAATAAAAAAGATTCAAACAAAATCTATTAAAACAAATTTTAAATCATCATCAAATTTATTGAATTTTGAATGATACTAAAACTAGATGTATGCAAATAATATTCAAATTTAAATATTAAAGTTGAATAAAAACATAAATATAATTACCGTTAATGGCTATATCTTGAATAAAACCGAAGGTTGTTCCAAGAAAACCGCACAAGACATAAAAGTACAAACACTGAGAAGTTTTCATTGTGATGAGTTGTTTTGTTCGATTAATTTAACACTTGGCATTTCTATTGGAAAAACGCAACACTTAAATGTGTATTTTTGCTTAATACAATGGAGCGACTTTAACCTGTTGTGTTCTCAAGGTGGCAGGAAAAGGAATTGTTGTAATATTCGTGATGTTGTTGATTCTGTAGGATTTGTATTAATAGTAGTAGTAGGGATATCGTATCGTGGACTTTATAAATGAAAACCTATAATAAATGTAAATTTTATTGGATAGAGTAAAAGTTGCTTAAAAAACCCGAAACGTAGTGATTTTTTAGAAAGTCCAAAGGTGGAGTTTTGGTTTTTTTCTTGTGAGTTGTGGTGATATTCAAATTGGCCGGAATCCTTGGAAAATTGTTTTGGTTTGGTTACGAATCCCTTACGTGCTTCTTAGATTGGAAATGATAATAATTCAGTATAAAAGATGCTGTAGACAATATTTGCGGATTATCGAATGAACTGAAATTCATAAGATTAAACCGAATGGAAAAAAATGTTCCCCAATTGTATTGGTTCTGCGATTGGTAACAGTTTCCCTGATGTGCTTCAAAAAATTAAACAAAACCTGTTACGTTTATAAGAAAACGTTGGTTTTGAGAACTTAGATGATGACGTTGTGAATTAAGTGGATGTTTAGCAATATTTGTGTCATCTTTGTATTATTATGGTATAAAATAAAAAAAATCAATACTTAAATATAATATAATGAATAAGACCTTAATATTTTGGTTTAACGATGTGTAGTATATTTATAAATATAGATATACGTGTTTCGGTTTATACAAAAACCGTCATCAGGCACGACGTCAATTATAGAAATACATCTTCAAAATGAAGCGTCAAAAAGTTTTCTACATAAATAAAAGTATTTCTCAGTTTTTCTACGTCCTTCTTCAACAAACCATCCCATTTTCTTGGTCTGTAACTTGTAGTTTTTAAGAATACGTTTCTCCATTTTTAATACAATTGTGTTTTTTTGTGTTGTAATGTAATGTTTGTATTTCTATAATTGACGTCGTGCCTGATGACGGCTTTTGTATAAACCGAAACATGTATAGCACCTATATTTATAAATATACTATACATCGTTAAACCAAAATATTAAGGTCTTATTCATTATATATTTGTAACGATGTACTTAGAATCCAAATTATCCTTAAAGGTGATAGTTTGAAGAAGAATTAGATGATATAACATTTCTACAATTGAGGTTAAAGCAGCTATCCAAGGCACTTACCATATTCTTCGTGGTATTACCACTGTTGTTGAAGTTAAAAAGAGAAACGTTTTACAATGTAGGAAAACAATAAAGGAAACTGAGAAATTAGAATATTTCTCCAAATCAAAATCCTTTGATTTTTGTCATTTTACTAAACTTGTTTCTTGTTGCTTAATAAAATAAATATAATGACTACATGATTTTGTACTTTTAGATTGAAGCACAATATAAGATATTTTTTTATTGTGGATACGTTTCTTGTTTATGATTCACAGAAACTTGCGGGAAATCTCAAGTAATATTGAGTTTCAGTTAAGATTAAGGAGATTCTCATCTAAAACAGTAATACCTAAAGTGCCTAAAATTTTTTCTTTCAACTGATGTCTGAGAAACTGAGAAATTGCTTGTTTCTTTAAAAGATGCAGCATTAAAAGTAGTGACAGTGGGATCAAATTAAAAGATTGAACGAAATCTGATTTCTCTAAATCATTATGTAGGAAAGGTTTATCAACAAAATGATGATGCATCGTGATTGGTTTCAAATTTGTAACATGGTTTCTTAAGCTGATTAAAAGTGGAGAAGTATCTATAGAATTGTGGGAATTTGAAAAGAATTCACATGAGAGTGTTAAGGGTTGACCATAAATTAACTCAGCAGACGAAGAACCTAAATCCTCTTTTATTATTGAAGATAAGCCAAGAAGAATAATAGGTAATTCATCTTTCCAATGGGTTCTATTTCGTCTAGCAATAGTCTCTAAATTTCTATGAAATCTTTCAACAATACCATGACAATTTGAAACAAACCAAAACAATTATACATAAACACCTTGACCTAATCGTAAGGAATAGTGCACGTAAATTGTCTTAGCCACAGTTGATGCGGAAATTGATGAAAGAAGAAAAGCTTCATCTAGTAAAGTACATCTAGTAAATCGTTCTATTGTTATTAAAATGTAAGTCCGTCTGATGGTTGTTACTATACGGAAGAAGAGAGAAATTGGAGTATTAGGAAACGAATTGTTTCTTGTTTTAAACGAAGTTTACTGTTGCGGTTACTATTTTGAGCTTTAAGTGCAATTGATTGAGTTCTTCATCAATAGATAGAGCTTGTTACAAAGTGTGAAGATTCAGTTCCTTAAATCAAAAGAATCAATATCGTTGTCTAATCGTAACATTACCTTTAATATAAACAATGTCCGTAGAATCGCATCACCAACCTTTGGAGGTCGTGATCAGAAAAGAATTCACAAGAGATCAATCTGGTCAGAAAGAGGGGTAGTAAATCATTACAGGAGAAAATTGCAGGATTGGCAACAGAGGGTAGAAATGGCGAGGCAGATACAGGATTTGGTGAACATTGCGGATTATCGAATGAACTGAAATTCACAAGATTAAACCGAATGGAAAAAAATGTTCCCCAATTGTATTAGTTCCGCGATTGGTAACAGTTTCCCTGATGTGCTTCAAAAAATTAAACAAAACCTGTTACGTTTATAAGAAAACATTGGTTTTGAGAACTTAGATGATGACGTTGTGAATTAAGTGGATGTTTAGCAATATTTGTGTCATCTTTGTATTATTATGGTATAAAATAAAAAAAATTAAAAAAATCAATACTTAAATATAATATAATGAATAAGACCTTAATATTTTGGTTTAACGATGTGTAGTATATTTATAAATATAGATATACGTGTTTCGGTTTATACAAAAACCATCATCAGGCACGACGTCAATTATAGAAATACAACATCTTCAAAATGAAGCGTCAAAAAGTTTTCTACATAAATAAAAGTATTTCTCAGTTTTTCTACGTCCTTCTTCAACAAACCATCCCATTTTCTTGGTCTGTAACTTGTAGTTTTTAAGAAAACGTTTCTCCATTTTTAATACAATTGTGTTTGTTGTGTTGTAATGTAATGTTTGTATTTCTATAATTGACGTCGTGCCTGATGACGGCTTTTGTATAAACCGAAACACGTATAGCACCTATATTTATAAATATACTATACATCGTTAAACCAAAATATTAAGGTCTTATTCATTATATATTTGTAACGATGTACTTAGAATCCAAATTATCCTTAAAGGTGATAGTTTGAAGAAGAATTAGATGATATAACATTTCTACAATTGAGGTTAAAGCAGCTATCCAAGGCACTTACCATATTCTTCGTGGTATTACCACTGTTGTAAACTGTTATAAGAAGTTAAAAAGAGAAACGTTTTACAATGTCGGAAAACCATAAAGGAAACTGAGAAATTAGGATATTTCTCCAAATTAAAATCCTTTGATTTTTGTCATTTTACTAAATTAGTTTCTTGTTGCTTAATAAAATAAATATAATGACTACATGATTTTGTACTTTTAGATTGAAGCACAATATAAGATATTTTTTGATTGTGGATACGTTTCTTGTTTACGATTCACAGAAACTTGCGGGGAATCTCAAGTAATGTTGAGTTTCAGTTAAGATTAAGGAGATTCTCATCTAAAACAGTAATGCCTAAAGTGCTTAAAATTTTTTCTTTCAGCTGATGTCTGAGAAACTGAGAAATTGCTTGTTTCTTTAAAAGATGCAGCATTAAAAGTAGTGACAGTGGGATCAAATTAAAAGATTGAACGAAATCTGATTTCTCTAAATCATTATGTAGGAAAAGTTTATCAACAAAATGATGATGCATCGTGATTGGTTTCAAATTTGTAACATGGTTTCTTAAGCTGATTAAAAGTGGAGAAGTATCTATAGAAATGTGGGAATTTGAAAAGAATTCACCTGAGAGTGTTAAGGGTTGACCATAAATTAACTCAGCAGACGAAGAACCTAAGTCCTCTTTTATTATTGAAGATAAGCCAAGAAGAATAATAGGTAATTCATCTTTCCAATGGGTTCTATTTCGTCTAGCAATAGTCTCTAAATTTCTATGAAATCTTTCAACAATACCATGACAATTTGAAACAAACCAAAACAATTATACATAAACACCTTGACCTAATCGTAAGGAACGTAAATTGTCTTAGCAACAGTTGATGCGGAAATTGATGAAAGAAGAAAAGCTTCATCTAGTAAAGTACATCTAGTAAATCGTTCTATTGTTATTAAAATGTAAGTCCATCTGATGGTTGTTACTATACGAAAGAAGAGAAAAATTGGATTATTAGAAAACGGAATTGTTTCTTGTTTTAAACGAAGTTTACAGTTGCGGTTACTATTTTGAGCTTTAAGTGCAATTGATTGAGTTCTTCATCAATAGATAGAGCTTGCTGCAAAGTGTGAAGATTCACTTCCTTAAATCAAAAGAATCAATATTGTTGTCTAATCGTAACATTACCTTTAATATAAACAATGTCCGTAGAATCGCATCACCAACCTTTGGAGGTCGTGATCAGAAAAGAATTCACAAGAGATCAATCTGGTCAGAAAGAGGGGTAAATCATTACAGGAGAAAATTGCAGGATTGGCAACAAAGGGTAGAGATGGCGAGGCAGATACAGGATTTGGTGAACATGGTCGAAGAAGCAGTTTTAAAGGAAAACGTGCGAGGGGTGGGGCAGAGCTCGAGAAAAACGAGCGGTGGAATGGAGAGTGCAGAAAGATGAAAAGGGAAGCGAGGAGAAAATTGAGAAAGTGGCGAACAGGGGCGGTTCAATATAAGGAAGCAAGAAGGAGGTATAAGGATACTAGCAAAAGAAAAAAGAAGGAACTTAGAGAGAAGAAGGCGGACGAAATTATGTCTGGAAATACATAAATAAGGTAAGAAAGGGGAGAGGAGATATTACTGGTGAGATTATCATGATGAAGTGGAGCGAGTACTTTATGGAGTTACTGAGGGGAAATGCACGTATTGGCGTACGCTGATGACTTGGTGGTGATTGCGAAGGACGCGGGTGAAATGAGGGCAATGATATTGGTCACTGGAAGAGTATTTTGGCAAGAAAGATTTAGGAGTGAATGTGGATCAGACGAAAATGATGAGGTTCTGTAAGGGCTTTGAGGAAAAACTGAAAATTGGAGATGGAAGGGCAACGTAATGGAGGAAGTGCGGGAGTACGTGTACTTGGAGTACAGATTTAAGGGGACAACAAAGAGGGAGAACATATTAGAATGTTGGCAACGAGGGCAAATAGGATTATGGGACAGATTTGGGGATGAGGTGAGAAGATTTTTGGGAGAGATATGGAAAGAAGGAATTACTAAGCTCTAAACATTACATTCCTGCTATATGGAGATGGAAAAAGCAAGGACTCTTAGCGGATGTAAAGACAAGGTACTAGAGGTGGGTGTTGGGATTAGCTAGGGAGACTGCGGGATATATAGTTAGGGAAGAAATGAAGCTAGATAAGTTGAGGGTGGAGGCGGGTTAGTGAGAAGTGCGTTTTAAAGAAAAGGTGGAAGGTAGTCGACATTGTAAGATCTTGGGAGAGTGATGCAGATTGATTGAAATAGCCAGAAGGGTGAGATCCTCAACGAAAGAGGTGATCAGACAAAAGAAGAGACGGGATTGAAACGTGGAAACAGTTGGAGAGCACGGACAGAGATATTGATATACAAAAGAGAAGGACGGCGATAAGGAAAATTAGGTATAATTCGAATTATTACGAGTTAACATCGGAAAGTACCTAATGAGGGAAGGGGTGAGGAGGGAAAGAGACTAATTTCAGGTGTGGATACGAGGAGAGGGCCAACAGATATTGGATGGAGGAAGCTCAGGAAAGGTATAGATAGGGAAGGGTGAGAGTCCGTACAGCCGTTCTGGTGGAGTGTGGTGAACTGAAGGAGGAGGAAATGAATTGATGGTAGGTATTGGGAAAGAGAGCGGAGGGAAGAAAATGGATGCGGGAGGATATGGAAGCGAGAAGAAGGAGGGATACAGAGAGATAACAGAATAGTTATTATAATGGTTAGGGTACATATTATTGTAATGGTGTAAAATTGTAATCTTTTGGTAAACAATAAAATTATTGTTATTATAAACAATGTCTGTTGAGAATTATGCTATAAAATTTAGATAACAAGATTTTTTCTGTTTTTAAGGAAAAAGATAAGGTTAAAAGTTCACGATCATAAGTTGAATATTTCAATTGACTTGGGGAAAGGTCTTTTGTGAAAAATGCAATTGGTTGCAAAATCTTGTTGATCGATTGTTTTAATGTCACTCCAATGGCATATAGTTGGAAGGATCAGTGGTAAGAATTAGTTTAGCAGATGGATTCTTATGAGTTAAAATTGTAGCATTAGCTGATAAAGATTTTGGTTCTTGAAAGCTTTGATGACATTCATTTGACCAGGAAGAAATGTTCTTTGTTTAATCACTTCTTGAAGTAATGTCGAAAGGGGGTGTAAAGGATAAAGTAGATGAAAAAATTTTGGAACGAGCCTATGATAAATGTTTTTGGATTTGGAAAATTATTGATAACCGATATTCTCTGGTTTAAAGAAAGAATACATTTTGAAGAGATGGTGTGGAATAAAACATTTAATTGTGAAACACCAAACTCATATTTAGGGTTTCCAGATTTAAAAATGACCTCACCCTGAGATTCTGACGACCAAAAAAAAAAAAAAAAATTGCAAATTTTTCATTCCCTCAGTTTGGATAATAAACTTTTTATTTTTTTCGAAAAAGAAAAACAAATAGTCTAAACAACAAAAGTTTGTTCCAAAAAAATATTCTAAAATAAAACATTGCATTTCATTTTCTTACTTTGAATAATAAATTTTTTTTTTAAAAAACAACAATTTAAACATAATGTACGTAAAAATAAAACAAAAATGTTACAAATTTTCACTAAAACTGTACAACTTTATATTACATAAATAAAGCATGACATTATTTGTAACTTAGTTTAGTTACGTTTTTGAAACTTATATTTGCTGTTACTTTGGCATATTTTTAATAAATTATTTTGTTCGCGTTTTTCTAAATATTCAGCAAATTGTCGGCATGATATATTGAAATTTAATTTTGTACATAATTCTGCCTTTACCAAAGCCACGCTCATGCGATTACGTTCGTCAGTCCAGAAGTTTTTCATTAACGAAAATATTCTTTCGGGGTAAGCATTGCTTACGGGTATCGATAAAATTTTAATGACAATTTTCGTCAATTGTGGCATATCTGCAGTTTCAAATATCTGACACCATATTTTGTCTATTTTGTCTAAGAAGAAGTACCTCATCATGTAATTGATCTTCATCTATATTTACTTTGATAACATTTTTAGCTTCTAATATCTTTTGATACTCAATACTTTTATTTTTTTTTTTAATTTAAGCATTCAAAATATTTAAAAGGTGAGTTTTCAAAATCATAATACTGGTTTAAGTAATTTAAAGTTCTTTGATAAACTAATATAGCTTCTTTTATAAATGTTTGTTTTTGAGATGGTGTAAGATATCCCAAAGCCATTGATATTTTGCTTCCAAAAAATTGATCTTCCAGTCGGCTTTCTATTTGTTCCTTTAAATCTAACATTATATTATGTAACTCTAAGCTTGTTATATAATTACTCTCCAGTTTCATTATATGCACGTTCAACATATGCATATAATGATGTAAGAAATAAACATAACATTCTGAAAATGAAATATCAGGTTTTTAAGTCATTATCCATTTCATGTTCTTGACTACTAAAAAAACTCCATATATTTTTATGACAATTTTCTTCGCCTAACTCTAAAAAGTATGTTTTAACTGCTGGCCAACATCGTATTAAACGTTCAAGAGCAGCATATAGGGAAAGCCATCTTGTTGTAACATGCCTTATCATTTTTTGATATTCAATGTCCAAATAATCAAAACACTCTTTTAGAGATTCTGTTTTATTAGCACTATTTGAAAATTCTGCATAAATTTTTAATATTAAATTTTCAACATCAAAAGATAATACTTTACAAGCATTTCTACCAGCATTATGTATAACGTGGCAGTTACAATTAGCCTTTACAATTCCCTTGTTCTCAGCGCTCAATTTTTGGTAAACAGAGTTATGAATGCCATAATTTGCAGAAATGATTTATTCAGGATAAACGGTCCACAAAGTAATTAATGAAACAACTTTTTAAAATTGCTAATATATTTCGAATGTGTTTTTCATTCTTCTTCAGAGCATTTATGTTGCTAAAATGGAGATTTTTTTATTACAATTAATGAAAAGGTTTTTTAACATGAGCATCCAACATATGTTGAAGACGCCAAAGAACAAAATAAGATGAAATTAAACTTACTTGTTTTAAAAAGCATGAAATATAAAAATCGTCTTGGTCATAGTAGAAAACACATTAAAACTGAGTATAGGTAAATTAAAATAACAAATTAAAAGTTCAACAAGAACGTGTAAAATTTAACCATACAAAATGGACTCGATGAGAACGTTAAAATGTAAAAATTGATATGAAAAAAAAAACCTGTTTTCGATCGCAAACACAACCCCGAAAAACGAAACTGCGCACAAACCGAAATTTACCAAAAACAAAGCGGAAACTTTAAAAATTTAAATTTCAAAAATTCAAACCAAAGAAACGATTTATCAAATAAAAACAATAAAACGTAATCAGAAAAATTAATACAGACTATGTAAATAAGAAAATGCAATTAACAATCAAAAATGAACCTACTAACTTAAAAACTAGAAAAGCATATCATTAGAGAAAGTAGAAACATTATTAATATCATGATTATGTTGGGTTGGTGGATTATAGTTATGGTTAGTCTTGTCCCTAGTAAACAAGTAAGCATATATGTTACTTAAATTCTGAGTATCCGTTCTATAGTTAACAGTATTACTAGTGTAATTTATATGGACCATCTCTAAGAAAATTTTATTGTAGTAATTAGATTCAACATCCAAAATTTTAACGTTATCAAAATCGAAGGTGTGTTTGCAATCCTGAACATGTTGGGATAATGCACAAACGGTCTTATTCAACCGGCAGTTACTTTTATGTTTAGAAATTCTACTTTTAAGCCATTGAGAAGTCTGACCAACATATTTTCCACTACAATCGTTGCATGAAATGCAGTAAATTAAATTGGATTTAAATTTGTTTTCTGTAGCGTCTTTAAGTTTTGTGAAATGGTTACCAAGTTTGTTATCGTAGCGCTCAACTACTTTTAAATTGTCAATCACTGATAATGTTTTTTTTTCAAAGAATCACTTAACTTCTCGATATAAGGTAGTTTTTTATAAATGATAGGTTCAGTTGTAAGTAAAGATGGGTTAGTTAAACTGACCTGGTTTATGTTATTATTAATTAACGGTGTTGAAAATAAAATTTTATTAATTAATTTACTTGGGTAACCATTATTAACAAAAGTTTTTTGTAGAAATTCAAAGTTTTCACAAAGAAATTCTTTATCACAAATGTTGGAGACTCTGTGCTTCATGCAACGTACAGTTGAAAGTTTGTGCTTAAAGCTATGACTTGAGAAATAATTAAGATAACGTCCTGAGTAAGTCGGTTTAACGTACCAATCAAACTTAATCTTATTGAAACCGTCTCTGATTATTTTAGTATCCAAAAAAGGAATGCTATTATTACTTTCCAACTCCATTGTAAACTGAATGCTCGGATGAAAATCATTAAAACAATTTAACACTGTATTGACATCATCCTTATGTACCCCCAAAACCAAATCATCAACATATTTCTTAATGAAATTTATACGAAAAACTGAACCATTATTAATCAAAATCTCGTCCAACGCATAGTCCATCACAATCAAAGCCAAGACAGATGATATTTTAGATCCCATAAGTGTACCTTCGACTTGATGATAAATAACATTATCAAATGTAAAAATTGAAGTGTCAAAAATCAACTTTAAACCTGTTAAAAAGGTATCCCTATCCCATGAGCAATGTTCAGCAATTAAATTCCATTTTTCCTTAATTATCTCATTAACCAAATCCAAAGGGATAACGGTGAACAAACTAACAACATCTAAAGAAATTAAGATGTGATTTTCAGGGAGGCTGTAACCTCTAAACTCTTCAACAAATTGAAAAGTGTTAGTGATGTTATAATTAGTTCTGTTACTAAAAGTCCGACTTAATATATCAGAAATGTGACCCGACAAATCGTACGATGCCGCACCAATGGAAGAGATGATAGGTCTTAAAGGTACTCCTTCCTTTTGAATTTTTGGCAGAAAGTATGCTTTGGTTAAAATAGAATTATTAGTTGTTTTTATTAGTTTATTTGATAAATCGTTTCTTTGGTTTGAATTTTTGAAATTTAAATTTTTAAAGTTTCCGCTTTGTTTTTGGTAAATTTCGGTTTGTGCGCAGTTTCGTTTTTCGGGGTTGTGTTTGCGATCGAAAACAGGTTTTTTTTTTATATCAATTTTTACATTTTAACGTTCTCATTGAGTCCATTTTGTATGGTTAAATTTTACACGTTCTTGTTGAACTTTTAATTTGTTATTTTAATTTACCGATACTCAGTTTTAATGTGTTTTCTACTATGACCAAGACGATTTTTATATTTCATGCTTTTTAAAACAAGTAAGTTTAATTTCATCTTATTTTGTTCTTTGGCGTCTTCAACATATGTTGGATGCTCATGTTAAAAAACCTTTTCATTAATTGTAATAAAAAAATCTCCATTTTAGCAACATAAATGCTCTGAAGAAGAATGAAAAATACATTCGAAATATATTAGCAATTTTAAAAAGTTGTTTCATTAATTACTTTGTGGACCGTTTATCCTGAATAAATCATTTTTATACTTATTGCCCACGTACGGTCGTTGGATACTTCTTGCCGATAATTTACAGATGCATTATCCGCACTGTATGCGCTTATATCGGATGCTTTTAGTGAAAATATCTCCAATGTTTTCAGTATACTATTATTAATTGATAAAGAAGATTCATCATTATTTTCAATAAAGTCTAAAAGTTTGTTTACTACACCATTCTTGAGACTGAAATATCTGACTGCTATTGGAAAGAGCTTTCGACTGCCCTTATTTGAAGCATCACACATAATTGAAAATGCTATAGAGTTGGGCGTACCAGCGCCCATTTCTTCCAATACACGTTCAACACTTTTAGGGCCCAAACAATTTGCAATTATTGCTTCCGCTTTTGTTCGACCGCAATGAACTTTCTTTGCCAAATCAGAATCACGATAAACATAAGAATTTAATTTAATGCCGCAATCAGTACTCAAATAACTATGATGATGATTTACGGCGTGATAAATTTGAGACACTTCAATTATGGTTACATAGTTATCTTCGTTGGAAAGTTTGTTTGGTAAAAACGCTGTAAGTAGTGTATTTTTGGACAATGTGTTAGCGGTCTTAGAATGACCTTTACTATTTAAATGAGTTTTTAAAGATTTTTCACCATCATGTTGAACAGTAAATTTTATGTTGCAGATATTACATTTAGCTGTAAACTCATCTATTTTCACCAACCAACTTTTGTATAGCGGATTTTGTCTCCAACTGTCCTTAAAATGCGTTGCATAATAAAAAGGCCAAGTCTTTTTATTTTTATGGAAGGATTCGAAAGACGTAGATGCACTCGAATTTTCTCTGTTATTGTTCTCACTCATTGCAAATTGCAAAACTGTAAATAACTACAAAACTTTTTAAAACTCACAAAACAAATCAAAAAATTGCACTGAAACTTTACGATTGCAATCGTTATTAATAATAAAAGGTAGCGGTAAACAACAAGTTCACGTGATGAAGATCGGAAAGAAGCGAATAAGTGATTCCCCTATCCTTTTCCTATTTCGATTACAGATTACTACGTAAAAAGACTTATTTAGTGCAACAGATAGCACAACTTTGATAAAAATAACAATAATATGTTTTCTTATAACTTCAACAAAAAATTAGTTCTGTTAAAATTAATTACTCTTAAAATTTAAGCGTTATTTTTAATTTTTAACAGGAATAAATGATTCTCTTAGACGCAAAAAAACTTTATTAAGCATTACAAATGTTAACGATCTACCCGATAGACAATACAGCAGACTCGCGATAATGTGAACTTACGCTAGTGTGAACAACTCTATAAGATGAACACCAAAATTTTTGTATATACTACTCTGTAACATGAATTCGTAATCTCGATAACGTGATTCATAATAACGAAGTCAAACACGCTTTGTCTTGTTAGAAAAGTGATGGCTGCTGTGTAGTAGTGGAGACGAAATCGTCGTTTGTGAGTCTTAGTTTTCTTAAAAATGGCGAAAATAAAAAGTAAGTGTTTATCTCTCTGCGAAAAATCTAAAGTAATTGAAGAATATGAGAAAGGAGTAAGTGTTTCCGCGTTAGCTAGAAAGTACGGCATAGCAAAATCAACCGTGTGTTCAATAAAAAATAAAAAATCAAAAATATTAGCAATGCTAGGTTAACCATTAAGATCAAGTCGAAAATGCACATTGAAAAAAGCAGAATATCCAAAAATGGAGAAAGCGTTGTACAAATGGTTTCGTTGCCAGCGCGAGAGGCAAGCGCGTATTAATGGGAACTTATGAAACAAAGAGCCATATATTATTTCAACAAATATTATACAGGAAGATTTAACGTTAGTGATGGTTGGTTTCAAAAGTTTAAAATGCGATATGGAGTAAGGCTGTTAAAGGTCTGTGGAGAAAAACTGTCATCTCAACCTGAACTTGTCCAGCCCTTTAAACGTAAATTGGAGAATAAGATTCATGAACTGAACCTATGTGACCATCAACTTTACAATGCTGATGAAACGGGTTTATACTGGCAACTGTTACCAGACAAAACTTACGTTTTTCTGGACGAGAAATCAGCTCCTGGTATGAAATCGGCAAAACAACGCATAACTTTTCTTGGATGTGCAAATGCGTCTGGATCTCATAAATTACGACCTCTAGTAATTGGCAAAGCAAAAAATCCCAGATGTTTTAAAAATTTTAATAACCCAGTTATTTACACCAATACCAAAAATGCTTGGATGACGGCGGCAGTTTTTAAAACTTGGTTTTTTGACAATTTCGTTCCAGAGGTATAATTATTAGATGTGTTAGTGAAAAAAATATTCCTATAGTTGATCGAATTTTAGGTTAAAAGATATTTAAAAAATGAAAATCTTCCACAAAGGGCGTTACTCCTTTTAGATAATGCGCCTTCACATCCTTCCGAAGAAGAACTTAAAACTGAAGATGGAATGATATCTATCATGTTCTTACCACCAAACGTAACTGCTTTGATCCAGCCTATGGATCAAAACGCATTAAAAATCACGAAACTGCATTACAGAAATAGCTTGTTAAGTTTTGTTTTGTGTCATAGTAAAGAAGAAGTTGGAAGTGCACTGAAAAAAATATCACTTAAGTTTGCTGTGGAAACTTTGGCAGCAGCATGGCAGAAATTAGAACCAACAATTTTACAAAAATGTTGGAAAAAAATAAGAAGTAATGAAGAGTATGATGATGAAGATGAACTACCGCTGTCAACTTTGCAAGAAATCTGGAGAAATGAAACGGAACACATCGTTCAAGACACCCTATCACTTCTACAAGAAATTCAACCTGTAAGTAGTGCACAATTTGGTTATACACTTTTCAGTTGAAATTATAATCTGTCCAAATAATTTTTAGGCCAACTACAATTTTAAAGATGTTGAGCTATGGAATAGCGACGTTTGTGAAATTCAAAACATTTCAGAAGAAGAAAATATAACTGAAGAAGAAGCCGATATTTTCGAAGAAGAAAACGATTCCAGAGTGAATACCACCCATACAATAACCCATGCTAACGCAATTAAGTGTTTAGAAACTGCAATACAATAGGCCGAAAACAATAATATCGATTTTAGTGAAACGTATTCATGAAAAAGCTGTCCTATAACTTCATATTTTTTACATAATATATAAATTTTGTTAAAAACTTATAAATAAAACTTTTAAAATTACGTCAACAAACATTATTATTTGTAAATTTGCAGTAATGTAAATAGAAGAAAAGACATTCTTTAAGGTGAACAAGTTCGGTAGCTTGAACAGGCACGGTTTTATTCTGTTCACGTTATCGCGAGTCCACTGTATTTTGAGTCTTAATATTTATTATCTTTACCATTCTTAATATGTTTTCCTGTTGTAAAAAAAGTTTTAGATTTTTTCCATTATTCTTTTGTTAAATACGTTTTTACCCGGAGAAAATGTGTAGTGAACCGGAGCCTGAAGACCGCATGTCAAAACCCGGAGTCTCCGGAGAGCTGGCAACCCTACTCATATTTCGAAAATATAAGACTAATACTAAATTAGTTTAATCGATCGAAAAATTGTTTAAGATATCAATCATATCATCAAAATATACGAAAATTAAATTTCAAACCTTTAGTGACTTCATTGATGAACCTTTGGAACGTTTGAGCAGCATTACGTAAGCTAAATGGCATTCGTAAAACTTCAAAAAGTCCAAAAGGTGTTGAAATTGCAGTTTCATAAATCTTTTCTTCTGCAACTAAAATTTGGTGATAAGTAGCGATGGGCAAAGTATCGATACTTGTCGATGGTATCGATACCAACTTTTAGTTAAGTTTTTAATTGTTGTTAAATTAATTATGAATTAATATTTACTTGTTATAATTTTGATGATATTCTTTTATTTTCATTCTACCAATTTCATCGTTAGTCATAGATCTTCAGGAACACATTCAATTAGGTCCTTAGATCGAAAATGTTCTACATTTACCGTAGAACATTTTCTTATAATACGTTTACGTGAATTTTGCCTTGAAAAATTAAATTATATAATTTGTACATTATATTATGCACCAATCCAATCTTTCGCTGTATATGTAAAGTTTATCAAATACGACATTGTTTACGTTGATCTTCTGAGAGGATAAAGAATGATAAAGAGGATAATTTATTCCTCTTAATGAAAGACAATGCATTTTTTAGAATACACAAAAGCTGAAATAAACAATGAAAGTTGTTTCCTAAATTTTAATACATCCACTTACTTTCTACAATTTTGGTATTCAAATCAGTTTGAACCTTCAAAATATTTATGGCAATTTACGCATATGTAGATAAAATTAATAGACAACATTCAAAATTTTTGCATCTTAATTTCAATTTAATTCTATTTCGCTAGACTATTAATAATTTAGGAAGTATGAGTCATCAAACTTAATTTCCATATAAGCACCCTATATATTATGCTATTTCAAAGGCAATTAAACGTCTAATAGTTTTTATTTCCATTTTTTGCTAGTCGTGTTTCCTTTAAACGCATTATTATGCGAATAAATTTATTATTGTTTTTGATGTGACCTTTAAACGTCTCATAGGTGTTTCAAAATTTAAATCATTTATTTTTTTAAACAAATCACAAATTGCAATTAAATAATTATTGTTTACGAATTATTTTGAGACCGTTTTAGTCGTAAAATGGATTTTTTTTTTGAAGATAGTATAATTTTCCTTGAAATATTTCTTAATGAATGTAATACATATACTTATTTTTAAATTATCAAGAAATATGCGAGAATGTGCGAAGGATATGAAAAAAGCGAACCATTTTTTTAAAGTACGAATTACTTTTTATCTTGTAAACAAAATTTTAATAATTCTAAAGATAATTTGTATAGGTAAAAATTGAGTTTTAAATGTGGGTAAAGATGATATAATTAAAAATAGGAGCAATTTCTTTGAAGAATCTTGCATCACTTCTTAGTATAGAATAAAATGTAAAAAACGAAAAAAATTATATAACTTGTACACGGTCACTTTATTACGAAAATTAGCAATTCCAATAGAATAAACCATACAATTACCACGATAAATTATTAAAATTACCACTGCTACGGAGTTAACTACAATATTTTTTTATCATTTACCGTTAAACTATTAGGTGCACGTATTTAAAGTGTTTATAATAAATTGTTTACAAATAGGTAAGATTAAAACTAAACGATTTTTGTTTTATGTCTCATGTTACTAATTATTGAAATGGAACATATTTTGATTTATTTGTATTAAAATATCTCAAACGAAGGATTTAAGATCTACTAATGAGAGAATCTGATTTGAGACAAAATTGTTCTTTGTATATCTTAGTAAATATATAAAATCTTATATAAGACGATTTTATTCTTACTTTTCCGAGGTCGCTTGAGGGCAAGGCATTCCAAAATGAACGATTTATTTATTTATGTTAAAAATAATATAAAATTCACTGTTATCAACTCCTCTATCAATATTGAACAACTCCGAAGCAAAGGAGTGATTAAAGAAGATAATTTGAAATATGGAATTTCAAGCCTCCATGCTTGGATAAAAACGTTTAAGTGCATTTTACATATTGCCTACAGAGTGGAGATATGCAAATGGCAAGTCAGGAAAAAATATAAAAATAAAGTAGAAACAAAAAGAAGGAAATGCAACAAAAATTTCGTCGTAAAATGGGTCTTTTGGTTAATATGCCTAAGCCAGGTTTAGGAACAAAGGAACAACCAATGATGGCAAGACAACCAGACGCGTTTTAAAAAATTCTTAATTGGCTTAAAAGAGAATCTTTTTCGTGAAAATTTACTCGACAGCAAACACTTTAAGACAATTGGCAGCTTGCGACCATCGTAGCCTAAGAAAAGTAGCACGTTACCATCAGAAGTTAAAAAGGTGATTAAATGTAAAGCAAATGATAATAGTGAAAGTGCGTCAAATGATAGTGACATGGACAGTAATTAAAAAGTAAAAACCTTCGTTTATGTATATATTGCTAATTTCGTTCCATTTTACTTTTTCTATTCAGCAACATATTCATCAATACTTACAAACTATTCACTTAATGTAATATCCTATCCATTCATAAAGCTTTTCAAGGATAAATTATATGTTTTACCAGATAAAATAATTTCGCTCACTTAGATAGCCAATCTTTAAACATGAAGCATAGGAAGCTTCAATCTTAAAAAGGGCTTTGCCAACAGTATACCTGTTGGAGATAATATGGATTTGTACAATGATACCCCTTTTTCTAATAATAATAATTTGTTTCCCAAAGGACTACAATTATAGAACACCACTGCAAGCATATTCCAATCATTACAATAACCATTCTATTAACTCTCTATTTCCTTCCTTTTCCTTGCTTCCATAACCTTCCGCATCCACCCTCTTTCCTCTTCTCACTCTCCCAGTAAGCGCCTACAATCCATCTCCTCTTCCATCAAGTAAGGAGGAGTAAGGACTTCCACCCCTCCCTATACAATCTACCCCTTCGCCCTTTCCGCATCCACCATCCAATATCTATTGGCCTTCTCATTCCGCACCTGAACCTGGCAACCACTTTATTCCAATACTCATCCCCCTCCTTTATCAGGTACTTTGGTAGCCTCTTCGATATCACCTCGTAATACTTCGACTTATATCTACTTTCTCCTATCGCCGTAGTTATCTTTTATATATCCACATCCTGTGCTCTTCAACTGTTTCCACATTATAATGCCGTAGCTTCCCTTTCTGATCACCCCTTTCGTTGAGTACCCCACCCTTATACAGTACTCTTCTCTTTAATGCTGCCCATAACGCCCATTACCCGCTTTAATGTATCTGCAACAATCCCTTTCCTCAAAACGCACCCTTCGCTTACCCGCCTCCACCCTCAACTTATCTAGCTAGCTTCATTTCTTCTCTGTCTGCACATTCTCTAACAGCCCTTGTTTTCCATCCCCATATCTCCATCCCATACATAACTACGCTTTTTACTAAGCTCTTAAAAATTAAATTTCTCCCATATCTCTCCCAAAAATCCTCTCACCCCAACCGAAACCATAACCCTATTTGCTCTCGTTCTAATATCTATCCTCCTTGTTGTTCTCCTTAAATCTATACCCCAAGTATACTCCCTCACTTTCTCGATTACGTTGCCCTTCCAGCTACAATTTTTAGTTTTTCTTCGACCCTTTTTTCATCCTTCCTGCCAAAATAGCAAATACCCTTCCATCGACCGTATCATTGCCCTCATTTCATCCTCGTTCCTCACAATCACCACTAAGTCATCAGCGTATACCAGTATGCCTTCATCCTTCCGATCACCACACCTCCCAAATGTCCCCATGCCAATCTGTCTTCTACGTCTTATATCTTTCTTAGCGCGTTTATCATTCACTCCGATATCCCCCTCTCTCCATCTCCTCCCATAGTTTCACTTTGTATTTCTTTCTGTACCTTGCCGAACGCCGCGTTTAATTCGACAAAAAGGACATAAAGCTTCCCTCCCTTTTGATCCAGCTCACTATCCACCAGCTGTTTCAGTATATATACGTTGTCTATCGCTCCTCTTCTTTTTCTAAACCCTGACTGACCGTCTTGCAAGCAGGACCTTCGCGTATATCTTATACGACGTATTCAGTAAGCTAATATCTCCATAGCTCTATCTATACCTTATCTTTTCATCAATTTTTGTACGCGTGACTTATTATTGCCGTTCTCCACCCTACCGGAAACTCTTCTCCCTTCCATACCCTCCTCAGCCCCATCCATAATCTTTCCCTCACTTCCATTGTTGCCTCCATCCAAGCTTCGTTCTGGATCCCATCTTCTCCGGGTGCCTTTTCGTAACCGTCTCTTACTAACTCCTCTGCTCACCTTTGATTATTTCCTCCCAGTAACCTCATAAAGTACTCCCTCCACTTCATCATAGGTATCTAAGCCTTCAAGTGAGGCACTGTGTATATCCTCACTATTCTATCTTGGTCATTTGTATATCTGTTGCTTTAGAGTTGTGAAGATGTTCGAGATGATGGCGCTATTTTGCCTGCTCTCACTCAAACCGGGCTGGTAACACCAACGCCCAGGAACGTGGGTGTGGTTAGCCCAAGAGTTAGACGACAGAACCATTCGTCCCCATCCTTGTCATCCTATTTTTGTATTTCCAGACATCTCCCTCCAGTCTCGCCGACGTAATAGTAACTCTGAATTCTTTACGATTGAGGTAGACACTGTGCGTAAATTGATAACATCACGCTCATGTATTAGTTCTTATATGTTAAAATTATGCTGCCCGGTATTGTTCTCCTACGTCACGCATATTATCAACACTTGTTTATTTGAAGGTACTGTGCCAGAATATTGAAAACATGTTATTGTAAAACCTATTCCAAAAAAATGTGTACCTTCTTTGCTTGGTGATGTACGACCTATTTCTTTCCAAGGTGTTTGAGAGAGTCATTCAACTTCAGCTAAAACATTTTATTAACTTATACGATTATTTTCCTCCTGCACAGTCACAAACGACATCATCATGGTAGAGGTGATATTACAATAGTGACGTTGCTATATTAAAATAGTGCGTTTGATACAGTAAACCATTACATTATTGAAAATTCTGAGTTTTGTTGGACTTTGTCCATGTTCACAGCGTCTCATTTGTGATTATTTATTTAATTTTTTCAAACAGTAGAAATTGATAATTTGGTGTCTTCTGCCAGACCAGTTATGCATGGTGTTCCACAGGAGTAAATTTCTGCGCCGATTTTATATACGTTTTACTTATATACATTAACTTATATACGTATTATTTTAAAATCTATCAAATTTAATAAATTTCATATATATGTATATGCAGACAGGAACTTGGACCTTGAAAACCTGTGGGATACCTCAAATGAAATTGAATCCTGAAAAGTCTCGTAATATTTGGTAGTAGATGTATCTGCTCAGACTTGAAAAACTTAATACAAGTTACTGTTGGTTGTAGCACGCTTCCTTTTAAAGAATGATCTAAAAATCTAGACCTTTCCCTTTCAAAAGATTTTAGATATGCAGCTCAAGTGAGTAAGTTTATAAAAAACGTTTACTCAAGTTTGTGTATGCGTTATTCTCACTGATCACACCTTCCTGTCAATTTGAAGAAAAGGCTATGCGATACGCCTATCTTATCTCAGTTTAATTACGTGGTACTGGTTTAACATCCTGCGATTTGTATTTCTGATGCAAAACGCATTGGTGCAAAATAATTGCCTGCGACATATTTAGAAAGAATTTCAAGTCTTCTCGAAGAAGTATCAAGTCTTTTGGATGCAGTTCAAGTGTTCTGAAAACAACATGAAGTCTTCTAGAAGCAATATCAAGTCTTTCAGGGGCAGTGCCAACCCTTCTAGAAGCAGTTTGAGAGCTTTTCATGTTCTCTGGAAGCAATATCAAGTCGTTTAGAAATGTTTCAATTCTTGTGGAAACATTTCAAGTCTTCTGGAAGCATTGCAAGTTTAATTCTTGATGTGTACCAGCGTTAAATTTTGAGTTGTAATTAATAAAGTTTGTAGAGCTTTTATCAAATCTTTTCTAAGTCCTAATCTAAACTATAACCAGGCCTTTACATTTTGTGTCAAACTTGGCTTTTCTTGCTCTAATGCTTTAGATAATGCGTTCAAATATAGATTTGATTTGAAGAATCGAAATGCATCGTGTAACTGATTTAATATGATACCTGTTGTAACATGGCAGCTTTCAGTGCAGGCACAAGAGACAAGAAATGAGGACATAATGTAATTCAAAGCATGTCACACTAGAAAGTCATTGTATACACTAACCTGTGAAGATTTTTCACATGATTTTTATATTATGGGATTCTGTTATTCTTATAGCCTTCAGAACGTTCCAGAATGCCTTATTAAAAGGAGGTAAGTTGGGAAACAAGGAAGCTCATCACGGATACTGTGAAAGAGGATATGGTTGATGTCTTTTGATATCATTCTTGGAATAGTAATAATTTACCAATCCTTGTAAACTGCACCATTCCTTAATCTTACCTTAATTACGTCTAGATTAGATTACAGTCACTATCAGAATGTACCTTTTTGTTGCTAACACCACCATGAATTCAATTATGACTTTAAAATAAATAATGACGAATGAACAATACATTTGAATTGTAATTAAATTCACTAATTGAATTAATTACACATTCTTGAAGAAACTTTCTTTTTTTACCAAGGTTATAATAGTATTTAAATGGTTCATTTGATACAAAAATAATTTTATTATTATTTATATATATTGTAAAAACCAATTCCATCTTTATTTACAAATAATAAAAATGACATTTTTTAATTAAAATTAATCAGAATCTGAGCAAACTTCATCCTTAATTTTATTACCATCATCATCACTATTCTCTTCATCATCCGTATCTTCAGGTTTGGCTTTTTTAATTTTAGCCAACAATTGCGTGGCTGGATTAAAAACACCACTCGTTTGCGCATTGCAAATAAAACATCTCGTCGATTTCTTATACCTTTCAACCGCGCATTTCTCACAAAAATAATGTTTACACCTAACAAATCAAAATTACTTATAATTTGAGTTAAAAACCTTAAATGATCTTTTCACCTTGTTATGATGGGATCAACAAATTTCTTACGACAAATAACACATTTATACGGAAAATCATCTTCGTCCGAATCGATTTCGTATTTTTTGTCATCGTCGCTTTCTTTTCCGTATTCGCCAGCTTCCCATTCTTGTTCTAATTGCCAACCGTGTTTGTAATCGCTGCGATCGTGCAAAAATTTACATGAATCACCGAAACCACAGAAACCGGTTTCTTTGTAATCTTTACATATGTCTGGTTGGTAATCCCATCGTACTGTTGCTCTTAAATTCGATGGAGCTCTAATTGGACCGCGTCTTACGAGACCTTTACAAATTAATTTGATTTAATTAAATTTTAATCATTTTTAATTAATACAAAAGGTTATTAATGGAGATGAACGAAGGAGACCTGGGAATATGTGCAAATTGTAGCTAATCGGATAAAGGCGAATGGAAGATTTATTTATGTTTTAAAATAATAAAAAGTTTCTACAGGATGATTGAAATTCGAGCTCCGAATGGAAACTATAAAAGTTATCACGTTATCATCTTTTATTTATCCTGACTAATTGAGATATCGTCATAAAATAAGAAGCAATTTGAATACAATACTGATGAATCAACACTATTTGGAGAGTTACCACATCATACATTACAACATGCCAAAGAAATCTCAACGTCAGGGTGAAAATGTTCCAAAGCGATGGTAATCATAAACTCAAAATGATGGTTTTTGGAAAAGGTAAAAATCTCAGAACTTTTAAAAAACGAATATTCAGGTAAAGCACCAATTTAACAAGTCCAAGATTGATTCCCCAAATCTTTAAATTTAAAAGGTATGATTTTTTGATTAAAACTCTGCATAAATGTAGTTACATGTTAGGTAAATATCAAGCAATTTTCAAAAAATATAGCAATGAAATAAGGAGCAATTTGAAAATTTCTTTAGTATTGAATATAGCAATAGAATTCATGTAATTATGTATCTTAGAGTTAGTTACAAATCAAGCAATCAAGAAATCGTATCTCATGAATTAAATGAGATATCACCACGGAATAACAAGCCCATTTGAAGCAAATTTATTATTTAACGCAGAAAAAATGGTTTCTTCAAATTGTTTAAATCTCCGAGTTATTATTATTAAATTAGAACTCCACTAAAACGTAATTTTGTATGTTAGATAAAAATCAAGAAATTTTCAAAAAATTGTATCTCAAGATAATCACATAATCAATAATCAAGATATTGCAATGAAATAAGAAGTAATTTGAAGGAAATTTGTTGAGTATTTAATGTGCCAAAGATTGTTTCTTCAAATGTTCAAATCTCCATAAGTCAAGCAATTTTTAAGAAAGTATATCTCAAGAACTAAATGAGTTATCACCATTGAATAAGAGGCAATTTTAAGTAAATTTATTTAGTAAATTCCTTTTCTTCAAATCTTTAATTCTTCCAGTTATATTGTGTAGAGTTTTATAAACATTTAATTACATGTATTAGGAAAAATCAAATCTCAAGAAATAATTGAGATATCGCAATGAGATAAGAAACAATTTCAAACAAATTTATTTAGTATTTAATGTGCCAACGACCGTTTCTTCAACTCTTTAAATCTTTTTATTAAACCTCTGCAAAAACTGTGAGGAAAAATCAAATAATTAAAAAAATCATATCTTAAGAACTAATTGAGATACAATAATGATATAAGAAGTAGATTGAAGCAAATTAATTTAGCATTTAATGTGCCAAAGACTGTTCCTTCAAATCTTTAAATTTTCCAGTTATGATTTTTTGATTAAAACTCTACAAAAACGTAATTACATGTGTTAGGAAAAATCAAGCAAGTTTCAAAAAATCGTATCTCAAGAACTAATTGAGATATAACAATGATATAAGAAGTAAATTGAAGCAAATTTATTTAGTTTTTAATATGTCAAAAGACCGTTTCTTCAAATCTTTAAATATACGAGTTGTGAATTTTTTATTAAAGGTCTGCAAAAACGTAATTATGTACATGTATTAGGAATAATGAAGCAATTTTCAAAAAATCGTACCTCAAGAACTGATTTAGATATAACAATGATATAAGAAGTAAATTGAAGCAAATTTATTTAGTATTTAAAATGCCAAAGACCGTTTCTTTAAATATATGAGTTGTGAATTTTTTATTAAAAGTCTGCAAAAATGTAATTACATGTATTAGGAAAAATAAAGCAATTTTCAAAAAATCGTATCTCAAGAACTAATTGAGATATGACAATGAAATAAGAAGTAATTTAAAGAAAATTAATTTAGCATTTAATGCGTCAAAAACCGTTTCTTCAAATCTTTAAATTTTCGAGTCAAGATTTTTTGATAAAAACTCTACAAAAACATAATTACATGTGTTCGGAAAAATCAAGCAATTTTCAAAAAACCGTATCTCAAGAACTAATTGAGAAATAATAATAATATAAGAAGTAAATTGAAGTAGATTTATTTCTTATTTAATATGCCAAAGACCGTTTCTTTAAATCTTTAAATACACGAGTTGTGAATTTTTTATTAAAAGTCTGCAAAAACGTAATTACATGTATTAGGAAAAATCAAGCAATTTTCAAAAAATTATATCTCAAGAAGTAATTGAGATATGACAATAAAATAAGAAGTAATTTGAAGCAAGTTTATTTTATATTTAATATACCAAAGACCGTTTCTTTAAATCAAGAAATTTTCGAGTTATAATTTTTTGATTAACACTCTACAAAAAGGTAATTACATGTGTTAGGAAAAATCAAGCAATTTTCAAAAAATCGTATCTCAAGAACTAATTGGGATATAACAATGATATAAGAAACAAATTGAATCAAACTTATTTAGTATTTAATATGCCAAAGACCGTTTCTTCAAATCTATAAATATACGAGTTGTGATTTTTTTATTAAAGGTCTGCAAAAACGAAATTACATATACTAGGGAAAATCAAGTAATTTTCAAAAAATCGTATTTCAAGAACTAATTGAGATACAATAATGATATAAGAAATAAATTGAAGGAAATTAATTTAGTGTTTAATATGCCAAAGACCGTTTCTTCAAATCAAGAAATCTTCGAGTTATAATTTTTTGATTAAAACTCTGCAAAAAGGTACGATATCTAATTAAGATATCGCAATGAAATAAGAAGCAATTTGAAGCAAATTTATTTAATATTCAATGTACCAAAGGTACACACTAAATTTTTAATATTAGGTTGGGTTGGGTTGCACTTCCATTTCGAAACTTGTTTCTCAATAAAATTGGAATCCGACCCAACCCGAAACTGTTAACATGCACTGAAAACACTGTTCAATACTTATTTCTGAAGAAAGATTCCACCTAACTCGCACGTTTTTAGCCTTATGTTGGGTTGAGTTAGGTTGCACCTCGCTTAGAAAAGAAAAATATTTCAAACATATTTATGAAGAAGGTTGCACCCAATCAAAAATTAAAAAAAAGGTACGGGTTGGATTGGATTGCAGATTTGTGTAGAAAACTCTTCAAACCTCTTCAACACGGTGTTATTAGTAACAATAGATATTTTAATGTAAATTTACGCTTAATGATGACTTCTTGATAATGAGCTGATTAAGCTCGAAACATCGTAAGATTTATATATTTTTAATTTTTAAATAAATTGGAAATTATACTGAGAAGTTGTGTTTGTTATAATTGAAAGTAAACTCTTCAAACCTGTTTCTGAACAAAATTGGAACCCACCCAACTCTTATCTAAATGCATATATGCTCTTCAATATATAAAATTGGACCCCAAAATGACTTCTTTATTTACATACTTTTAGCATGTAACACATTTAAAAGAGGAGATATAAGAATTTATCCATACAAGATTGCTTACATAAGTTTTTACATCATATACTTATTTGTTATTCATCCTCATAATTATTACTCACGTGCTTTACAACATTGAATTTTTTTTTAATTTCCATTCGGTCGTAGGTTTGAAAAAGTTATTTAAAAGGAAATTTGTCAAAAAATGTTTAATGGGGAGCACGATATTCCAAAAACAGATCAATCCACGTTATTGACGACAAAACCAATAATGAGTTTTAACTGTGTTTAAATGCGAAAACATAAAACATGTTGTATACAATATTCAACAAAATGTATCTCAGGAACTAATTGATTTATCGCAATGAAATACGAGGCAGTTTGAAGTAAATTTATTTAGTATTTAATGTGCCAAATATTGCTTCTTCAAATCATTAAATCAAATTATGATCTTTTGATTAAAACTCTCCAAAACGTTATATGGGTAAGGTAAAAATCAAGCAATTTTCAAAAAATTACATCACAAGAACTAATTGAGATATCGTAATGACATAAGAAACAATTTGAAGCAAATTTATTTAGTATCTAATGTACCAAAGATTGTTTCTCCAATTTTTTAAATCTCCGAGCTACGAATTTTTGATTAAAAGTCTGCAAAAACGTAATTAGTGTGTTAGATAAAAATAAAACAATTTTGAAAGGATCATATCTTATATAAATTAATTGAGACATCGCCATGAAATGAGAATCAATTTGAAGCAAATTTATTTAGCATTTAATGAGCCAAAGAGCAATTCTTCAAATTTTCAAATTTTTGAGTTATGATTTTTTGAAGAAATTTTCAAAAAGACCTAGCTCAAGAACTAATTGAGATATAACAATGACATAGGAAGTAAATTGAAGCAAATTTATTTAGTATTTAATATGCCAAAGACCGTTGCTTCAAATCAAGAAATCTTCATGTTATAATGTTTTGATTAACACTCTGCAAAATGGTAATTACATGTGTTAGGAAAAATCAAGTAATTTTCAAAAAATCGTATCTCAAGAACTAATTGAAATATAAGAATGATAAAAGAAGTAAATTGAAGCAAATTTATTAAGTATTTAATATGCCAAAGACCGTTTTTTAAAGTTTATATATATTCGAGTTGTGATTTCTTTATTAAAACTCTGTAAAAAGATAATTACATGTGTTGGGAAAAATCAAGCAATTTTCAAAAAATCGTATCTCAAGAACTAATTGAGATACAATAATGATGTAAGAAGTAAATTGAAGCAAGTTAATTTAGCGTTTAATATGCCAAAGGCCGTTTCATCAACACTTTAAATTTTTGAGTTATGATTATTTGATTAAAACTCTACAAGAACATAATTACATGTGTTAGAAAAAACAAGCGATTTTCAAAAAATCGTATCGCAAGAACTAATTGAGATATGACAATGATATAAGAAGTTAATTAAAGCAAATATATTTAGTATTTAATCTGCCAAACACCGTTTCTTCAAATCTTTAAATATACGATTTGTGATTTCTTTATTAAAACTCTGCGAAAACTGTTAGGAAAAATCAAGCAATTTTCAAGATGTCATATCTCAAGAACTAATTGAGATACAATAATGATATAAGAAGTAAATCGAAGCAAATTAATTTAGAATTTAATGTGCCAAAGACTGTTTCTTAAAATTTTTAAATTTTCGAGTTATAATTTTTTGATTAAAACTCTACAAAAACATAATTATATGTGTTAGGAAAAAATCAAGCAATTTTCAAAAAATCGTATCTCAAGAACTAATTCAGATATAACAATGATATAAGAAGTAAATTGAAGCAAATTTATTTAGTATTTAATATGCCAAAAACCGTTGCTTCAAATCAAGAAATCTTCAAGTTATAATGTTTTGATTAACACTCTGCAAAATGGTAATTACATATGTTAGGAAAAATCAAGCAATTTTCAAAAAATCGTATCTCAAGAACTAATTGAGATACAATTATGATATAAGAAGTAAATTGAAGCAAGTTAATTTAGCGTTTAATGTGCCAAAGGCCGTTTCATCAACTCTTTAAATTTTTGAGTTATGATTATTTGATTAAAACTCTACAAGAACATAATTACATGTGTTAGAAAAAACAAGCGATTTTCAAAAAATCGTATCGCAAGAACTAATTGAGATATGACAATGATATAAGAAGTTAATTGAAGCAAATATATTTAGTATTTAATCTGCCAAAGACCGTTTCTTCAAATCTTTAAATATACAATTTGTGATTTCTTTATTAAAACTCTGCAAAAACTGTTAGGAAAAATCAAGCAATTTTCAAGATGTCATATCTCAAGAACTAATTGAGATACAATAATGATAAAGGAAGTAAATCGAAGCAAATTAATTTAGAATTTAATGTGCCAAAGACTGTTTCTTAAAATTTTTAAATTTTCGAGTTATAATTTTTTGATTAAAACTCTACAAAAACATAATTATATGTGTTAGGAAAAAATCAAGCAATTTTCAAAAAATCGTATCTCAAGAACTAATTAAGATATAACAATGATATAAGAAGTAAATTGAAGCAAATTTATTTAGTATTTAATATGCCAAAGACCGTTGCTTCAAATCAAGAAATCTTCAAGTTATAATGTTTTGATTAACACTCTGCAAAATGGTAATTACATGTGTTAGGAAAAATCAAGCAATTTTCAAGATGTCATATCTCAAGAACTAATTGAGATACAATAATGATATAAGAAGTAAATCGAAGCAAATTAATTTAGAATTTAATGTGCCAAAGACTGTTTCTTAAAATTTTTAAATTTTCGAGTTATAATTTTTTGATTAAAACTCTACAAAAACATAATTATATGTGTTAGGAAAAAATCAAGCAATTTTCAAAAAATCGTATCTCAAGAACTAATTCAGATATAACAATGATATAAGAAGTAAATTGAAGCAAATTTATTTAGTATTTAATATGCCAAAAACCGTTGCTTCAAATCAAGAAATCTTCAAGTTATAATGTTTTGATTAACACTCTGCAAAATGGTAATTACATGTGTTAGGAAAAATCAAGCAATTTTCAAAAAATCGTATCTCAAGAACTAATTGAGATACAATTATGATATAAGAAGTAAATTGAAGCAAGTTAATTTAGCGTTTAATGTGCCAAAGGCCGTTTCATCAACTCTTTAAATTTTTGAGTTATGATTATTTGATTAAAACTCTACAAGAACATAATTACATGTGTTAGAAAAAACAAGCGATTTTCAAAAAATCGTATCGCAAGAACTAATTGAGATATGACAATGATATAAGAAGTTAATTGAAGCAAATATATTTAGTATTTAATCTGCCAAAGACCGTTTCTTCAAATCTTTAAATATACAATTTGTGATTTCTTTATTAAAACTCTGCAAAAACTGTTAGGAAAAATCAAGCAATTTTCAAGATGTCATATCTCAAGAACTAATTGAGATACAATAATGATATAAGAAGTAAATCGAAGCAAATTAATTTAGAATTTAATGTGCCAAAGACTGTTTCTTAAAATTTTTAAATTTTCGAGTTATGATTTTTTGATTAAAACTCTACAAAAACATAATTATATGTGTTAGGAAAAAATCAAGCAATTTTCAAAAAATCGTATCTCAAGAACTAATTAAGATATAACAATGATACAAGAAGTAAATTGAATCAAATTTATTTAGTATTTAATATGCCAAAGACCGTTGCTTCAAATCAAGAAATCTTCAAGTTATAATGTTTTGATTAACACTCTGCAAAATGATAATTACATGTGTTAGGAAAAATCAAGCAATTTTCAAAAAATCGTATCTCAAGAACTAATTGAGATATAAGAATGATAAAAGAAGTAAATTGAAGCAAATTTATTAAGTATTTAATATGCCAAAGACCGTTTTTTAAAGTTTATATATATTCGAGTTGTGATTTCTTTATTAAAACTCTGCAAAAAGATAATTACATGTGTTAGGAAAAATCAAGCAATTTTCAAAAAATCGTATCTCAAGAACTAATTGAGATACAATTATGATATAAGAAGTAAATTGAAGCAAGTTAATTTAGCGTTTAATGTGCCAAAGACCGTTTCTTCAAATCTTTAAATTTTCTAGTTATAATTTTTTGATTAACACTCTGCAAAAAGGTAATTACATATGTTTGGAAAAATCAAGCAATTTTCAAAAAATCGTATCTCAAGAACTAATTGAGATATCGCAATGAAATAAGAAACAATTTGAGAAACATTTAGTTAGTGTTTAATATACGAAAGATTGTTTTTCCAATTTTTTTAAATCTCCAAACTACGAATTTTTGATTAAAAGTCTGCAAAAACCTAATTGGTGTGTTTGATAAAAATAAATAAAAGATAAAAATATATAAATAAAAAATAAAAAAAAATAAAGCAAGTTTGATAGAATCATATCTTATAAATTAATTGAGAAGAAATAATAAGAATGAAATATAAAATAAGAAGCAATTTGAAGCAAATTTATTTAGTATTTCATTAAAATTTGGCAACAATCTTCGGCACATTTCTCCAACTCTTTAAGTATCTGAGTTTCGATTCTTTTTATTAAAACTCTACAAAAACGTAATTATTAGGTAAAAATCAAATTTAATTGCTTCTTATTCAGTATTTAATGTGTCAAAGATTATTTCTCTAAATCTATACATCTCTCAGTTACCAAGGTCCATAAAGCATCTTGCACCAGGTTGGGTAGAGACAGAAGAACGCGTTTTGAAGGATAAGGAGGGTGGTGAGGTCACAAATTATTAAACAGTGTGAGCTAAAACCTGAAACCATGCAATTTATCTTATATGTACTGCTTGCTTAATTTTAATTATGAAAGTTACGTTTCTCGTTTTTTATTATTTAATTAAATAAAATATATAAGTTCGAATCATCTAAAATATTTGAAATGTAAAACTTGTTATATTTTGTTTAATTTTAGATAATTTTCTTTCAAAAATATTTGATTTTCAGAGCCCTTATTAAGTCCTTACATTTTCGATTAATTTTTATAGTTATGTAATGATAACACCTTAACAATTCCACCAGAGTTTTTATCTATATTATTAATTCATTTATATCTAGCTTATATCTGGTTATGGAAGCATTTATAGTTCATTACCAACAATGTTTATACAAAAAGTATTTTCCTGTTTGTATCAGTTTTTGAGTTACGGTTGATTTTTGTGCTGAAAATCGGAAAATATTATATTTTGAAAACTTTTATATTATTTCTATATATATAGTTGTTATATATTCTTTATGTTCAGGTTGTAACTGGTTGTGGATTATCTTTTTTCGCATCGTTATGAACAATTTCAGTGAATGGTTTTTTGACCATCCATTTTAATTTTTGAATTATGAAGTGTTTTTCAATAAAAATGATATTTTAGAGCTTTTGACGTTATTACTGCAAAACTGTAATACATAAATTGTAATGGAACATCATACACTGCTCTCAAAAAGAGACAGTTTGATGATTACTGAATATTAAAACCACAACAACATATTTTCATACATAAGACTTTTCTCCATGCATTTTTATTTTTGAGTTTCAATTAATTTTTATAGTAAGACTCTTAAATGATGACATATGGAGATTTTTGGTAATTTTCTGTCAGTTTTAGTTATGTATATTTTGAAGATTTTTTTTCTTTATTCCCCCAATTTTATCATATCTAGGTTAAAACTGGTTATAGATTATACTTTCATGGTTCATTAACTGTTAAAGAAAGAAATAACGTAGTAAACAATCATTGTTTAATAAACTCTTGATTTTTGAGTTATGGTCGATGTTTGAGAAATGATATATTTTCCTATATAAACTAAATTAGCATTTATTTTATCATGCTATGTTATTTTATACTAATTTTTCCCTAATAATTATATGAAAATCCTCAAAATTTAAACAAAATTCAATTAGATAAAAGTCGAGTAATTAAAAAGAAAATGTAGTTTTATAATCATAAGACAAATTAAAAAACAGCTACATATTTTTGATTGATAAACGAATCATTCTTAATTAATCATTTATCAAATCGTTTCATTTAATCATTTTTATCCAAAATATTTATCCTAAAATAATCTTTCATCCCTTAAAAAAAACTTTTTCTCAACCCTGTAAACAATTTTTATCCCAAACACAATGTTACAAAACATCAAAATGATGAATTTTTGTTATTAAATTAGAATTTTAGGTGTTAATGAAATATTTAAATGACGATAAATAGTGCTGTTTCAGCATCATTTTCTTTTTAACTCTTATAATTTCCAAGATAACTTATTCAAACATCAAATTAAGACCACCTAATATTACATATTTACCAGAACTTGCATTCCCCGCTGCAGTATCTTTCGGCTTATAATATTGGGCATAATTATTTAACCCACGATAAACTTTATCATCAGCTTGACCTTCAAGTTCTTTATTTATTTCTAAACGCTTTTCAAAAATGGCTTGAGCATCTCGATCCTTTTCTGTCTCAATTTCCTTCAATTTCAATCAATTATTAAGTTATTAACATATTTATAATTATTAACTTACCAATGTAGCTGTTGCACCTTGATCATTTGGCCCCTCAGGCATAGCAGTTTTCTTCGATTTATAATTAACAGTAACCACATCTTCTTCACTACTACTTGTTGTACTATCGTTATCACCTCCAGCTTTTTGTTTCTTTCTTGTGGTACTTTGAACATTAGGATTAGCCTTGATTTTTCTGTGGCCCCTTTTTATTATATTACTACTCTCTTCTTTTTCACTGTTATCTGTTTAATATAAAAAAAATAATAATTATAAAAATGTAACATAACCTATAAAAAAAAATACCATTTTCTGAAGACGAATTTTTTCGTTTTCTAACTTCGCGAGATTTTATGTTACGCTTTTTAAACATAAAAGTGCACGTTGAAGAACCTGGATCAGCCATAATTAATTATTTTAATAAATAATTTAAGTTTTATTTAATTCTTTTAATCATAACCTAAACACTTTTTTATTTATGTCATTTAATCGCACAACTATAATAAGTGACTATCTTCATACATATCTTCATTTAACCTTATTTATATATTTTTTATTTATTTATAATTACAAAAATAAAAATATTTATTAAAAATGATTTGGATAAGATCAATTTAATTTAATTAATTAATTTATCCAAAAAGAAATTAAAGTTTAAAAAGTAAGTTGGTATAACATGAAATTAGTTACGTCAAAATCAACATACAAACCCGACGTTTTCAAAGTTACTCGTCATTCTGCATCTTTATTAAAAATGTTTTTCAATTCCGATTCATTTTCGGCCCCTTCTTTTTGGCAAAACGGCCCCGCGCCGGGGGCAATTCATCATTTTCCGGGAAATGCATCCGGAAATGTTGATTACTTCACCCGCTCCAAGTAAGTTAACCTCAAATTTTCACAAATTTGCTTCATCATAATTTTTCTTTGTATTTCTTAGGGCCCCAGTTACAACAGCCACATCGATCATTTCGATGGTTTTTGATAAAGGGGTGATAATCGCTGGCGATCTTTTGGGTTCGTATGGTTCGTTGGCTAGATATCGTAATTGTCCGAGAGTTATGAAAGTTAATAAGAATATTATTTTGGGGGCTGGAGGAGATTATGGTGATTTTCAGTATGTTAAGGATTTTATTGATCAAAAAATGTAAGGATTTAATCAATTTATGCATTGGGGAAAGTAAAAATTATTTTTTGGTTTAGAATTGACGAGCAATGTTTGGACGATGGGTTCACTTTAAAACCAAATTCTCTTTATTGTTGGTTAACAAGGATTTTGTATAATAGAAGGAGTAAATTTGATCCATTTTGGAATAATTTCGTTGTTGGAGGACTCCAAGTAATTCTTTTTTATTAATTTTCTTTTTTATTATTTATTAACGTATTAAATTTTTTGATTTAATAGGATGGTCAACCATTTTTGGGAACCGTTGATAAATTAGGGACTTCATACCAAGATAAGACGATTTGCACAGGTTATGGGGCTTACATGGCTCTTCCTATTTTAAGAGCTGCCCTTGAAAAGAATCCCAACCCAACTGAACAGGATGCAAGACAACTTATTCATAAATGTATGGAAGTTTTGTTTTATCGCGATGCAAGGAGTTATCCTAAATATCAATTGGCTATTATTACACCCGATGGGGTTAATGTTGATGGGCCTATTGAGGTTCAACAAAATTGGAACCTTGCTCATTTGATTAATTAATATTACTTTTATAAGTTAATTTTCTTTTAAAATTAATAAATATGCTTTTTTCTAAGGGCTTTAGTGCCTTCTTCCAATTGATCCATGTATCTTGTTCCTTTTGTGAATGTTCTTAGGTATTTTCTAGCAATCTTCTGCATACAGTACATTTACAATGAAAGGAATAAACTGATTTGGCCAAAAGTAACTTTTTAATGTTAAAATCCTGTATATTTTCATGGATTTGAATACAGGATTACATACACTTTTCAATAGACCACAATTATCAGACTTATTATGAATGGTTTTTATGACAATTTCTTAAAAGAACTCACTCTTAGTAGATTATAGAACCTTAAATTTGTTGAATATAATTTTTTTGAATTTATCATGAACATACTGTATATGCATAGTTAATTTTTCTTCTATAATACCAGCCATTTTGTTGTTAAATTGGCAAAATTAACATCGAATTTTATTTTATTATGTTGTGAAATAAATGTGAGAGTTAACAAAAAGTAAACAATATTAAATACTGACATATTGATCATAAACTACGAAAAATTCAGAAGGTAATTTATTAGAATTTTAACTTCCAACTATGGAGTTATTAAATATTAAGAAAACAACATAAATTTTATAAAAGTCCTGATGATCCTGATACTCTGACAAGTATTACAAAGAAAAAAATTAACTATAACTTTTTGAATTAAAGTGGATTGAAAAAAAAATATTTTCTCATAAAAGATGAAGTTTCTTTATTTATTAATCGGTACTACACATTTGTTTCGGTTTTTCACCGTCATCAGTCACACATCTGATTGTAAATAAAGAAAATTTTTTTATGAAACATAAAACATAAATGGTAAAACATTTTAAAAAACAAAAAATGTTATGTTGAACGCACCAAAGTAACACTTTAAAACAAGAACAATATTACACCAATGTTACACCAACGTGAATGGTTGCTGTAAAAACAGAAACAAATCTGTAACACCGATTAATAAATAAACTTAATCTTTTATGAGAAAATATTATATTTTTTCAATCCACTTTAATTCTAAAATTAAAGATGAACCTGGAGCTAAGCATATATCAAAGTCATACACCAAAACTGGTCGTATTAGACTCTCTTGTAGAGTTGGCATGATGTAGCTCTTGATAGGTTATCAAATCTCTGTGCCTAATGAGGCCATAATACGTCCCTTTTATCAAAGAAGAATTATTCTTGATAAAAGAAGAGGTTTAACTATTCTAGTCACTATGATTCTCATTTTAACAGCAGCCATTGAAAAAAATTCCAACATAACTGAAATTGAGTGACATGATACTGTTTCCAAAAGGCTTAATATCGCTTCTGAAAGATTAGAAATACTATGATAATATTTCATATTTATTCCAGAACACTTGAAATGCTGTCAGAAGACTTGATATGGTCTCTGAAACACTTGAAATGCTACCAAAAGACTTAATATTACTTCCACAAGACTTAATACTGTTTCTAGAAAACTTGAAAGTGCATCTAGAAGACTTGATACTGCTTCCAAAAAACTTGAATTGCTTCCAGAAGATTTAATATTGCGTCTGGAAGATTTAAAATGCTTCCAGTATACTTGATACAGCTTCTAAAAATCTTGATACTGCTTCCAGAAAACTTAATACTGTTTGTAGAAGACTTGAAATGATTCTAGAAGAGTTGATACTGTTTACAGAAGACTTGAAATGCTTACAGAAAACTTGATCTACTTCCAAAAGACTTACTACTGCCCTTGGAAGACTTAATACTGCTTCTAGAAACATCTATGTCGCTTCCAGAAAACTTGAAATTTTGCCAGAAGACTTATTGAAATGAATTAAATAAACTACAATGAACACTGGTTGTGACAGCCTTTGTATTTATATTGTTGAAATAATTCCAGAAAATATGACATTGCCTCTGGAAAAGATAAAATGCTTCCAGCAGACTTGATACTGTTTCAAGAAGACTTGAAATGCTTCTAGAAGACTTGATACTGCTTCCAGGAGACTTGAAATGCTTCAGCAGACTTACTACTGCCCCTGGAAGACATGATACTGTTTCTAAAAGATTTAATATTATTTCCAGAAAAACAATCGATGATACCAACAATTAATTTATTAACTAATTTTAGTATTTGAAATTCTACCAGAAGACTTGATACTGCTTCTAGAATACTGGATACTATTTCCAGAAGACTTAATAATGTTTGTCTGCTCCCCGGAGACTTGAAATGCTTCTACAAAACTTGAACTACTTCCAAAAAACTTACTATTACCCTTCGAAGACTTGATACTGCTTCTAGAAAACTTGATATTACTTCCAAAAGACTTCAAAACCTGCCAAAAGACTTCATATTAATTCTGAAGGCTTAAAATTATTGCAGAAGACTTAACATTGTCTTTGGAAGATTTAAAATACTTGCAGCGACTTGATACTGTTTCTAGAAGACCTGAAATGCTTCCTTAAAACTTGAAAGTGCATCTAGAAGACTTGATACTGCTTCCAAAAGACTTGAATTGCTTCCAGATTTGATATTGCGTCTAGAAGATTTAAAATGCTTCCAGTATATTTGATACAGCTTCTAAAAAGCTTGATACTGCTTCCAGAAAACTTAATACTGTTTGTAGAAGACTTGATACTGTTTACAGAAGACTTGAAATGCTTACAGAAAACTTGATCTACTTCCAAAAGACTTACTACTGCCCTTGGAAGACTTAATACTGCTTCTAGAAACATTTATGTCGCTTCCAGAAAACTTGAAATTTTGCCAGAAAACTTATTGAAATGAATTAATTAAACTACAATGAACACTGGTTGTGACAGCCTTCATATTTATATTGTTGAAATAATTCCAGAAAATATGACATTGCCTCTGGAAAAGATAAAATGCTTCCAGCAGACTTGATACTGTTACAAGAAGACTTGAAATGCTTCTAGAAGACTAGATACTGCTTTCAGGAGACTTGAAATGCTTCAGCAGACTTACTACTGCCCCTGGAAGACATGAGACTGTTTCTAAAAGATTTAATATTGTTTCCGGAAAAACAATCGATGATACCAACAATTAATTTATTAACTAATTTTAGTATTTGAAATTCTACCAGAAGACTTGATACTGCTTCTAGAATACTGGATACTGTTTCCAGAAGACTTAATATTGTTTGTCTGCTTCCAGGAGACTTGAAATGCTTCTAGAAAACTTTAACTACTTCCAAAAAACTTACTATTACCCTTCGAAGACTTGATACTGCTTCTAGAATACTGGATACTGTTTCCAGAAGACTTAATATTGTTTGTCTGCTTCCAGGAGACTTGAAATGCTTCTAGAAAACTTGAACTACTTCCAAAAAACTTACTATTACCCTTCGAAGACTTGATACTGCTTCTAGAAAACTTGATATTACTTCCAAAAGACTTCAAAACCTGCCAAAAGTCTTCATATTAATTCTGAAGGCTTAAAATTATTCCAAAAGACTTGACATTGTCTTTGGAAGATTTAAAATACTTGCAGCGACTTGATACTGTTTCTAGAAGACCTGAAATGCTTCCCTAAAACTTGAAATGCTTCTAGAAGACTTGATACTGCCTTCAGGAAACTTGTAAGGCATCCAGAAGACTTTATACTGCTTTCAAAAGACTTGAAGTGCTTCCAGAAGATTTGATATTGCCTCTAGAAGACTTGAAATGTTTCTAGAAGATTTTATATTGCCTCTAGAAGCCTAAAAATGCTTCCAGTAAATTTGATACAGTTAGAAGACTTGATGTTGCTTCTAGAAGATTTAACACTGTTTATAGAAAACTTGAAATGCTTCTAGAAAACTTTGTACTGTTTCCAAGAGATTTGATATTGCTTCTGGAAGAGTTCATGCTGCTTTCAGGAGACTTGAAATGCTTCAGCAGACTTACTACTGCCCCTGCAAGACATGAGACTGTTTCTAAAAGATTTAATATTGTTTCCAGAAAAACAATCGATGATACCAACAATTAATTTATTAACTGATTTTAGTATTTGAAATTCTACCAGAAGACTTGATACTGCTTCCAAGAGACTTGAAATGCTTCCAGAAAACTTGAACTACTTCCAAAAAACTTACTATTGCCCTTCGAAGACTTGATACTGCTTCTAGAAAACTTGATATCACTTCCAAAAGACTTCAAAACCTGCCAAAAGTCTTCATATTAATTCTGAAGGCTTAAAATTATTCCAGAAGACTTGACATTGTCTTTGGAAGATTTAAAATACTTGCAGCGACTTGATACTATTTCTAGAAGACCTGAAATGCTTCCCTAAAACTTGAAATGCTTCTAGAAGACTTGATACTGCCTTCAGGAGACTTGTAATGCATCCAGAAGACTTTATACTGCTTTCAAAAAACTTGAAGTGCTTCCAGAAGATTTGATATTGCCTCTAGAAGACTTTATATTGCCTCTAGAAGCCTAAAATTGCTTCCAGTAAATTTGATACAGTTAGAAGACTTGATATTGTTTCTAGAAGACTTAACACTGTTTATAGAAAACTTGAAATGCTTCTAGAAGACCTGATACTGCCTTCAGGAGACTTGTAATGCATCCAGAAGACTTTATACTGCTTTCAAAAAACTTGAAGTGCTTCCAGAAGACTTGATATTGCCTCTAGAAGACTTTATATTGCCTCTAGAAGCTTAAAAATGCTTCCAGTAAATTTGATACAGTTAGAAGACTTGATGTTGCTTCTAGAAGACTTAACACTGTTTATAGAAAACTTGAAATGCTTCTAGAAAACTTTGTACTGCTTCCAAGAGATTTGATATTGCTTCTGGAAGAGTTCATGCTGCTTTCAGGAGACTTGAAATGCTTCAGCAGACTTACTACTGCCCCTGCAAGACATGAGACTGTTTCTAAAAGATTTAATATTGTTTCCAGAAAAACAATCGATGATACCAACAATTAATTTATTAACTAATTTTAGTATTTCAAATTCTACCAGAAGACTTGATACTGCTTCCAGGAGACTTGAAATGCTTCCAGAAAACTTGAACTACTTCCAAAAAACTTATTATTGCCCTTCGAAAATTTGATACTGCTTCTAGAAAACTTGATATCACTTCCAAAAGACTTCAAAGCCCGCCAAAAGTCTTCATATTAATTCTGAAGGCTTAAAATTATTCCAGAAGACTTGACATTGTCTTTGGAAGATTTAAAATACTTGCAGCGACTTGATACTGTTTCTAGAAGACCTGAAATGCTTCCCTAAAACTTGAAATGCTTCTAGAAGACTTGATACTGCCTTCAGGAAACTTGTAATGCATCCAGAAGACTTTATACTGCTTTCAAAAAACTTGAAGTGCTTCCAGAAGATTTGATATTGCCTCTAGAAGCCTAAAATGCTTCCAGTAAATTTGATACAGTTAGAAGACTTGAAATGCTTCTAGAAAATGTTGTATTGCTTCCAAGAGACTTGATATTGCTTCTGGTAGATTTAAAATGCTTCCAACAGACTTAGTACTGCCCTTGGAAGACTTGATACTGTTTCTAGAAAACTTAATATCGCTTTCAGAAGACTTGAAATGATATGATTTGATATTGCTTTTGGAAGATTTAAAATGCTTTTAACAGACTTAATACTACTTCTAGGAAACTTGGAATGCTTCCAAAGATCTTGAACTATTTACAAAAGACTTGCTACTGCCCTTAGAAGATTTAATACTGCTTCTTGAAACATAGATGTCACTTCCAGAAGACTTAATATTGCCTCTGGAAAAGTTTTGAAAAAACTTGAAATGATTCCAGAAGACATGACATTTTTATTGCTTCTGGAAAATTTGAAATATTTCCAGAAGACTAGAAAAGCTTATTCATTTTTAATCTGAATGTACTATTCAGTTTTTTCTTCCCAATTCAGTGCCAGCATCTGTTGCAAATGCTTCTTTTTCGAAGAGCAATCATTCTTGGTTTGAGTCTATTCCCAATTCAGTTTTCTTCCTACCATGTCTAAAATTTTTGATAAGCGCAACTATTGCATTTTTCCAACAATTTCAATAAACCTAATTTTAGTGTGCTGCGCAGATTTGGGGTGAAATCTTTTGGATCTGTGGATGGTGTTAAATTTGTATAATCCTATTATATATATAATCCTATCCTATATAAAATATCTAATATCCAATTAGATATTTTATTGCTTATAATTAGATTTTCTATTTTAATTCCGGAAAATTTTATTCCGATATTAAAAACCGTTATTGTTGGCAAAATACCGGTATTGCCACGAAAAAAATAATATAACCCATTTTAAATATAAAATGGTTAGAATATTAATAAAATTAAGCTATTATGTGATATCACAAAATGTGGAATAAGAAAAGACCACGTTTTCAACGAAGAAACGGTATCCTCAATGTTAACACTGTTTATAGAAAACTTGAAATGCTTCTAGAAAACTTTGTACAGATGATTTTATATTGCTTCTGGAAGACTTAAAATGTTTCTAGCAGAAATGATACTACTTCTTGAAATAAGACTTGAAATGCTTCCAGAAAATTTGAACTATTTCCAAAAAACTTTCTACTGCCCTTGGAAGATTTAACACTGCTTCTAGAAATATCGATGTCGCTTCCGGAAGACTTAAATGCTGTCAAAAGACTTGATATTGCCTCTGAAAGACTTAAAATACTTGCAGCAAACTTGATACTACTTCTAGAAGACTTCATACTTTAACAAGAAGACTTGATACTGCTTCCAGAAAACTTAATAGTTTTTAGAAGACTTGAAAAGCTTTCCCAAGGCTTTAAATGCTTATAGAAGACTTGATACTGCTTCCAGGAGACTTGAAAAGCTTCCAGAAAACTTGAACTGCTCTGAAAAACTTACTACTGTCATCGGAAGAAGTCTTCAAATCCTGCTAGAAGAACTTATACTTATTCTAAAAGATTTGAAATGATTCCAGAAGACTTGACATTGCCTCTGGAAGACTTAAAATGCTTCCAACAGACTTGATACTGTTTCTAAAAGACTTGATATTACTTCCAGAATGCTTCCCCAAAACTTGAAATGCTCTAGAGTGTCAAATGGAAGACGAGACATTTGGCGGTCAACAATCGCCCCAAATTTTTTGAATATAAGGAACATATCTTTCTGTTCTATATTAATATTCTTGAAAATATTGGGTTGGGTTTCTGACGCTTGAATGAACTGTTAATTATGTGATGTATAAAGGGACATATAATCAAATAGACATATAAAGGGATAATCTCTTATGTTTAGACTTTGGCTTCATCCATTAGTTCTTCTTGCACGTTTATGTGAACTGTTTGATTAGCTTTCTTCTTTTGAATCAGCTTCTACGTGGTATCTGTTAGTCATTCCTTATTGAGTTGTCTCTTTGGTATTAAGTAAAGCCGGACGAGCCCGATAGAAAGCAGTGGAGTGGGAAGTGGCGCATTACGACAGATTTCTTTCCATTCCCTGGGCGAACCCAATATCTTCTCTCTCTTTACTCTTTTAGGAGAGGTGCCAATATCATAATATGAATATCTTCATAATTTGAATCAGACTCATATGAATAAAAAAACATTATAGACTCTCGTAAGAACTCTCTGAGTGTTAAGACTTTAAGTATAAGTAAGACCCAGTAAGAAGTTTCGATTGTATTTTTTCTTGGAGCTTCTTTAGAATCTTCTTGCATGAAAGGATTGCAAAATTTTAAGTATGTATCTTAGGTTGGTTGGTATTTCAATAAAAGATGGGCACTGCAGCCTTTTTATTTCATACATCTAATAATAAGATCTCACTTAATGAGGTGAGTTTTGTATTATGCCATCTGGTAATGGTCATATTATTAATTGTATAGATTTGAGTGTATAGCTATTTAGATAATTATAGAGTGTATACATACATTACAGAAATTCTCCTATTCTTCGTCCTCAGATGGGTTGGTTCAGGGGAAGTTGAGGTTAGAGGCTACTTCATCATTATTCTTACCTCTCATCAATATATCCACTCCATTGTTGACTTTTCTTATGCTTTGTTTCCACAGTAAATTAGGTTTTTGCCATATTCCATTGCTTGTTCTTGTCCAGACATTGAATTTCACTAAGTTTTGTTTCACCACTATATTTGAGACCAGCGGATGATTAATTCATAGATCCAATCCTGATGAAGGAATTACCATTTTAGCATACCTACTAGACATTTTCAAAGGGGTTATTTTATGGGGAGTTACCACAAACATCAATAACTTATTATCAATTTAGACGTTGGTTAATTAAAACATTCTAAAATTTAATGTTATTTTAATATTATTTGAGCATATAATGAGGGCTATTATTAACGAAGATAAAGCTTGTGCCATAAGCTTTATAATTTAATAAACCAAAAATTATAAATTGAGACTAATACCTGCTTAAATATAATTTTAAACCAGCATGCTTTATGTAATTACATATACATAGAATTTGGAATGAAAGAAAAAATGTTATGATGCAAATGTAACCTCAAAGTTGGTTTTTTGTTCATAACATTAACACGATTATAATTTAAACTATAAATGTTGTTAAATAAGTGCAGATAACTTACGTTTACGTATTTATGAAGTAAAATTGGCCCATTTTTGATTATTTTAAGTAAAAAACGTTTTACAACGTTTGAATAACTGGGTTGACGTCGAATTTCTTTTTACTACCAACCTTGAAAAAATTAATATTACTATACAATAAAATTTCGATATAATTTTTTAAATAATCCTTTATTAGATAGAAAACTAATTAATTACATGTATTTGCTTATCAACATTAGTACATATTAAATAGATATGAAATGACCGTTTTAAAAACAATTACTCCAGTCTTAGGCAACATACAATAAACAAAAAAAAAACAAAACCTCTCTTTAAACAAGTTGGACACTAAATTTCGCGAGATAACCTTCTAAAATTGTTAAAGATTGCTTATTAATGGAATTAACAAGAAGAGGTAATCTCCCGGGTTGAGAAGCACCCAAAGTACCCAAACTTTGCGCTAAGAATTGTCGTGGCTCAGAAATAGCTAAAAAGATAATAACTTATTGAGTAAATAAATTGATTAATTTAAAAATTTACCTTGTAAAGGATCAGGTTTAGCATTATTAGCAAAATTTAATTTAGCACTAGCTGTTTGAAACGTTGGGGTATCATCGATTTCAATGAAATGATCGTCGGGAAATGTGCTTTCATCTCGGGGCATTTCAAAGAAACATATTAAAGCTTGTAGTAATTGGGGCCAATATTTCTCGTAAGATCCTGTGTACATTTGGGGACATTCGCAAAGTAATTTTATTATTCCACATGCGGCGATTTTTCGTTCAATGACGCCGGAAACTTTTTGTAATTCGGTTATAAATAGTTTTTCTAACACCATTCCAAACATTCTTTAATTATAATTATTAATTAAAATGATTTATAATTAAATTAAAAAAAAAAAAATTATATCTTACTGCGCTTGTATCCCATCAATAATCACAATCAATTCACTTGGGGAGTATTTAACCATAAACAAACAGAAGAAACCGATTAAATTTATAACATATTTTGTTGTTTTACTCGATGATAAACGTTGGAAAAGTAAAAAGAAAATTTGTTTTTGGAAGGGGACTAAAGCTTCGCTATTTAAAACAAATACTCAATATTAGATACTCAACATAGATACTCAATATTTCAAAAATTTAATTAAAATACTTACGTTGGAACATGAAGTACTATATTTTGTAATAAATGAAATCCTTCATGATCGTTAGATTTTGAGGCTATTAATTTTTGAAAAACACCTAAGAACCCACTCTAAAATAATGAGACAATTCAAAAATAACCTAATTTAAAAATTAAGTTAATAAATACCAATTTATCTTGGGCAACGATTTGTGGTGCAGCCTGCACAGAAAACGCGCTCAATAATCTCACCAAAGGACTGATATTTGCGGGGCGTTCCCATAAAACTGGAGCTAATAAATGGGGCAATAATTGCATGTATGGATCGGGGATAGCACCAGGTGGGGTTAATTCCATTAATAAAGAGAGTAATTGAAAAACATATGGGATAAATTCTATAACAAAAAATAAATTAATTTAAAACTATTTTTAAGAATTTTCTTTTAAATTACCTTGAATATCTTGTTGGAGAATTCCTTGGAAGATTGGGAATAAAACGTCTTCGAAAGACGAGACAGCTGTTGGATTTCCAGTGCATACAATTCTAATAATAAACAATTATTAATAAAATTATTAATAATAATTTTAAAATTATTTTTACCGAATTGCGAGTGAGAAGGTTTCGAATAAATAATGATTGAAATGTGGTTTTGATGGATTTTTGCAAACCGCTTGTAGCTTTTCTGTTAGTTTAGGTAGAGCTACTCCTAAGTATGGCACGACTTTTTCTTTTAATGTGGAGAATGTACGCATTATTGCTAAAATATTAAACAAATTGTTTTATGATGATAAGTTTTAATTTTAATTTACCTTTCATGACGTATTCGTTTTCTTCAGAAACGGGCCTATCTAAAACGGCAAATAAATTCGATAGAGCGTCGTTTGCTAATGCGGAGAAATCGTTTGAGTTAACACTAAAATAAAAATAAAACAATTTAGAAAAAAATAATAATTACACTTAAATACTTCTTTGAATAGAAACTATAAATACAAACAGTCCATATGTTTCTTCAGTGTAATGTTTTGTGCTTGAGGCAGTTAAGTTGTTGAAGTAATGGTTCTTATTTGCTACATTTTAATTACAATTTCGCAAAAGGAAATTGAATTAAAATCGAATTCTCAAGTTATCATTTATCATCAACATATACAAAACTTTGAAATTTGTAATGAGGGTGTAAAATTTCCGGGACCAAAAATATTTTTGGGATTCAGGACTAATTGTAAGTTTTAAGTCCAGTACTTGGTTTAAACGTCCCGAAATTCTCGAAACTAACCTCGAAGTCAAAATAAGTTTCCAAAAAGCATTTAAAAACGTAAAACACTCAGGTTCTTTGAATTATGTACAGCAGATTAACAATGAAGAGAAAGTCGTTTGTTAAATAACGTAACAAAACGTTGTTAAATACATAAGTAATTAGAGACTTCACGCATCAATGTAAATGAGGGTAACATAGTAGCTGTTATTTGTTGTAATCAAATGTTTTAAGTACGTCAAATGTTTTTGTAATAAATAGATATATGTTATAAACTTTGACGAAAGATTAAATTGAATGACCATATATCTTGACAGCCAAAAATATCTAAAAATATAACTTTATTTAATGGAAACAAACAGACTTCCCCCTTAAGTCTTGATTCTACTTGGCATTGCCTGTGAATAACTTCTAGAAAATTTGATATTGCATCCAAAAAGATTGAAATGCTTCTAGAAGACTTGAAACGCTTCCAGAACACTTGACACTGCTTCTAGAAAACTTGGTATGCTTCCTGAAGATTTGATATTGCATCCAGAAAGATTGAAATGCTTCTGGAAGACTTGAAATGCTTCCAGGACACTTGAAATGATTCCAGAACACTTGAAACTGCTTCTAGAAGAATTGAAATCCTTTCATAAGACTTGAACCTGTTCCTAGAAGACTTGGTATGCTTCCTGAAGATTTGATATTGCATCCAGAAAGATTGATATGCTTTTAGAAGTCTTGAAATGCTTTTAGAACACTTGAAACTGTTTCTAGAAAAATTGAAATCCTTCCATAAGACTTAAAACTGCTTCTAGAAGACTTGATATGCTTCCTGAAGATTTGATATTGCATCCAGAAAGATTGAAATGCTGCCAGAAGACTTGATACGGCATCTAAAAACCTTGAAATACTTCCAGAAGACTTGATACTGCTTCTGGAAGACTTGAAATGTTTCCTGAAGATTTGATTATGCATCTAGAAGACTTAAAATGCTTCCAGAACATTTGAAACTGCTTCTAGAAGACTTGAAATGCTTCCAAAAGACTAGATACTGCATTTAGAAAGCTTAACATACTTCCAGCAGACTTGACACAGCTTATAGAAGACTTGAAATTCTTCTAGAAGACTTGAAATGCTTCCAGAACACTCGAAACTGCTTTTAGAAGAATTGAAATACTTCCATAAGACTTGAAACTGCTACTAAAAGACTTGAAATGCTGCCAGAAGACTTGATACTACATCAAGAAAGCTTGAAATACTTCCAGAAGACTTGAAATGGTTCCAGAATACTTGAAACTGTTTCTAGAAGAATTGAAATCCTTCTATAAGACTTGAAACTGCTTCTAGAAGACTTGATATGCTTCCTGAAGATTTGATATTGCATCCAGAAAGATTGAAATGTTTCTAGAAGACTTGAAATGCTTCCAGAACACTTGAAACTGCGTCTAGAAGAATTGAAATGCTGCCAGACGACTTGATACGGCATCTAAAAAGCTTGAAAATAAAATCTTACAGATCTATTACATATCCAGGAACCATAGCACATAAGATAAAGAAGATATTTTATAAGAATAATATCTTACTTTCTTTCAAAAACAGGAACACACTAAAAAACATCATCGTGAATAACAAAGACCGAACTCCAATTTTATCATAGAGTGGTGTATACCAACTTCAATGCGGAACATGTCTGGCCACATATATTGGTGAGACAGGAAGAAATATTCAAACTAGAATAAAAGAACACAAAAACAGTACAAAATCAAATTTTGGCAGTTTAGTAAATATAATAGAAATTATAATTTAATAAATAATATTATGCAAAAAAATTCGTGTGCCACCTTGTGGTACACGCGGCCATAGAGCAACCAACATTCGTGTACCACCATGTGGCACACACGGTCCGGAATGTGTTAATGAAAAGAATTAAATCAAAACATTCCTACCTTGATAGGAATAAATACATTAAAAAATACTTACATTGGCATATTATTATTATCCTTCATAACCAAAATTTTCTCAATAGTACACGCCGCATAAGTATGAATAACAGCACTCTCCGACGTTAAATGTCGAACCAATTGAGGTAAAGTTCCAATCACCATTTCTTTAGGAAGAATTGACCTGAAAGTCATCACGTATTTGATCGCGTCCGCCTTTAAAACCGGCAATTCATTAACATCCTGTCGTTCTAATTCGGAGACGATGTGCTGCTGGAAAAATTGAGGAACTGAAACTAATTGACTCGTTTGTGTAACCCCGTGTTTTTGAGTTTGACCACGACTTATTAAAGATGTAACTAAGTATAATGCCGCGTCTTTACTTCTCCAATTAGCTTGTTGGTTTTCTGAGTATTTTTGAATCATAACCTAATAAAAAAAAAGAATATAAAAAAAAATAAGTGAAAAGGTTTAAATTATTACTTGAAGATATTGACCGAAAATTTCCATGATTCTAGCTTCAAAATTTTGACTTAAAGTGTTTACTAAATCACAAGCGGCTCGACGTCTGGTAAAAATATCGGAACCTTCAATGTCTCTTCTTGTATATTCTTCGGGATTATCTTCAAAAAGTTCTTGATCCGACTCTAAACATGAAATTTTTGTTATAAAATTATCTTAATATTACAAAAAAATATTTACGTCTAAATTCCATGTTTGGTATAATAACTTTTTCGCAAATCCCATTTAAAACGTTGTTATTTTCAAATAAATTTCGATAATGATTCTTTTCGGCAACGGATGATAAAAATTGGAGAGCATTTGAGACTAAAAGGTCGTATTTGGGTTGTAAACTGGTCGAAACCAATAAAATCCAAACGTCAGTGACGAATTGGGGAAGATATTCTTGGAATTCTTCGTCGTATTTTTGTGCGTAAAGGCCAATGTTGTCACAAATTTGAGATTTTAAATGTTCCATTACACCAGCTTCTTCATCATCCTATTGTTTAATACAATTAATTTTTAAAAACATATGTATAAACTACTCAGAGGGTATTGTATCTCGATAATGATAAGCCTTAGGGGATTGAAAAGTAGCAGGAATTTTGCAAGTTTTTGCTATTTTCAAATGTTAGATGAGCTATAAATTTTACAACGTTTGTTAACCTACTAATAAGGAACGATTTCTTTTGGATTATTCCACCGATATGAGAACATTTAAAAAAATACGTTGAAATGTCTCAATCTCAATCTCCATCCCGCGTAGTTGATGAGAGTTTTGAAAGACTAAATGATAAAAATATCGTATACAATACCACTGAGGTTTATCAAAAAAGAAGATTAATACACGGCGAGACATACAGCACTATTCATAGGTTGGTATTTTGGAACATATGTTATGTTGGTATAATAAGTATTCAATAAGGATCCTAATATCAAACAACACATACTTGGTGGACCACACAGTTGATCTTATCCATTAGGCCAAAAAGTTGCCTGATTTGTACATAAAAATCAATAAAATAACGAAGCGAATACTCTTCTGGACCTTTTTGTTTAACAAATGCGAGTTTTAACAAAAATAATTACTGTAACAAATGATTTAGTATTAAATTTTACATGGAATAAGGTTCATCAGGCTTAATCAAAGACACCGGATGCTCACATGGGTGCTCTGGGTGTGCAAGCACTCATCAAAATCGTTAATGGTATTATCTGAATTAAAGTTGCCATTTGCGTTTAATTTTAATGTAATATTAAATGTACCCAGCATCTGTTACGAATGTATATTTGGAGAGCATATATTTTGAATTAAAAGTTGATACTACTTCCAGAAGACCTGAAAAGCTTCTAAAAGCCTTGATACTGTTTCCAGAAGACCTGAAATATTTCCAAAAGGCTTCATACTGCTTCTGAAAGATTTGATCTTGTTCCATAAAACTTGATACTGCTTTCACAAGACCTAAAATGCCATCAAAAGACTTGAAATGTATACAGAAGAATTGAAATACTTTCACAAGACTCGATACTGCCGCTGGAAAACTTGATACTGCTTCCAAAAGAATTGAAATGCTTACAGAAGATTTAATAGTGTTTCTAGAAAACTTGATGCTGCTTATAGAAGACTACTTACTGCTCCTAGAAGACTTGACCCTGTTTCCAAAATACCTGAAATGACTTGAAGACAAAGGACTTGTAATCCGCCCAGAAGAATTAAAATGCTTTTGGAAGATTTGCTACTGGCCCTGGAAATCTTGATACTGCTTGTAGAAGACCTGAAATCTAAAGATTTGAAATGCATCCAGAAAAATTGAAATACTTTCACTGTCGATACTGTCTTTGGAAAAGCTGATACTGCTTTCAAAAAACTTGAAATGCTTTTAGAAGGCATTTCGCTCAGAAGCTCTGGAAGGCTGGAAGTGCTTCCAGAAGACTGCTTCTAGAAGTACCAAGTTGAAAAACTTTCAGCAGACGTGATATTACCTTTGGAAGACTTTGAACTTTGAAATGTTTCCAAAAGAACCCATACAAAATCTGGATTGAAGTTACCATTTTTATTTAATAATTTTAATCCACTATTGAGTATTTTCTTTACAATTCAGACTTAGCATCTGTTGTGATCGTCTTTTTTGGGAGGGCAGGCATTTTGAATTGTTCCAGGTCGTGTCAAACCTGATTCAGACTTTTATTTTTTTTTTTTTGAGAATCGTCATTCGTCGTTTTTCTTTGCTTCTTTTTTGAACATTCGACATTAAAAATAAAAGCAAATTAGAAATTAATTATCTGTTTTGCTTTGTATAATTCATTGACTTTCAACATTGATAACATTCTAAATAATAGGTATGTGTTCAAAGACAAATAAAATAACATTATATGTAGCTTAGAAACTGATGACAACGATGATTGCGATAGCAATGATACTAGTCCCAAACAATCACCATCGAAAAGCAATATTTATGAATATATACTGTGATGTATATACAGGCTGTAATACCTGAAGAATTAAATATATTATTATTTATATTAAAATAGTCTCCATTAAAGTTTCTTTAAAATTAAACATGAGGCAGAATGGAAGGGCATTTTTGTAATGAGAATAACTCAGCTTAATTAAAAAAATGTTTATATAAAGTTCAGCTAGATGTTTCATTAAATAAGTTCCAAAAATTGAGAATTGTGTCCATGGTGAATTAACATAGAAGAAATGTATGGTTGGTTTCAACAAGATAGTACCACAGCACATTACAGCCAGAGCATCAATGGAAGCTGCTAAAGTTGAAAGAAGTTATCACAGCACAAGTGAAAATGACGTCAACATATGTGAGAAATCGATGAAGACGTTTAAGGATTGGCCCTGACATTATCTTGAAAATTTAATTTTTTTATCGTTAAATGGTTGTTACATCAAAACTTCACTTTTTCATAAAGTTTTGTTTACAACAGCTGAATTATGCTTATTTCAAAAATACTCTTTCAATCTACACCATTCTGTAGTTACAATTCATAGAAATAGAGTACAAACGTTATATTTCACAAAAACTTTTTGAAGACTTCTTTTTTTATTGAAATTGTATGACAATTTTTAGAAGATTTCATTCGCCAAAATTTTTTCTTTACATGGAAATATTAATAAAAATTAATCAAACCTGTCTAGCAATGATGGCTGTTCAAAAAATTGGGTCTGAAAAAATTCAAAATACTTGCCCTCCAAAAAAATGTTCGCTGGAGATTCTGGAACGGAATCGAGAAGAAAAAACTCGAATAGTGCATTAAAGTTTAACACAAAATAATTGAAAATGATAACTTTAATCCAAATAAAACCACTAAGAATTTTGGATGTGTGCTGTTTTCGAAGCATTTGAAATCCTCTAGAAGTAGTATCAAGTCTTCTGACAGCAGTATCAAGTCTTCCTAAAACTCTTAATGTCTCCCAGAGACAATATCAAGCCTGCTAGAAGCATTTTAAGACTCCTAGAAGTAGTATTAAGTGTTCTAAAAACAGAATTAAGTGTTCTGGAAGCAATATCAAGCCTTCTAGCAGCAGGATCAAGTCTTCTGAAAACTTTTCAAGACTTAAAGAGACAATATCAAGTCCATTGAAAATATTGCAAGATTTCTACAAGTAGTCTCAACTCTCTTTGGAGCATTACAAGTTTTCTGGAAGCAATATCAAGTCTTCTAGAAGTATTTCATATTTTTTGCATGCATTTTAAGTCTTCTGGAAGCAATATCTAGTCTTCTAGCAGCAGAATTAAGTCTACTGAAAACTTTATAAGTCTTCCAGAGACAATATCAAGTCTATTGGAAGCAGTATCAAGTCTTTTGGAACCATTGCAAGTCTTCTGGAAGCAATATCAAGTCATCAGGAACCATCGCAAGTCTTCTGGAAGCAATACCAAGTCTTCTAGAAGTATTTCATGTATCTTGCATGCATTTCAAGTCTTCTGAAAACTTTATAAGTCTTCCAGAGGCAATATCAAGCCTATTGGAAGCAGTATCAGGTCTTTTGGAACCATTGCAAGTCTTCTGAAAGCAATACCAAGTCTTCTAGAAGCATTTCATGTTTTTTGCATGCATTTCAAATCTTCTGGAAGCAATATCTAGTTTTCTAGCAGCAGAATTATGTCTACCGAAAACTTTATAAGTCTTCCAAAGACAATATCAAGTCTATTGGAAGCAGTATCAAGTCTTTTGGAACCATTGCAAGTCTTCTGAAAACTTTTCTAGTCTTACAGAGACAATATCAAGCCTACTGGAAACATTTCAAGATTTCTACAAGTAATGTTAAGTCTACTTGAAGTATTGCAAGTCTTCTAGACGCAACATTAAGTCTTCTGGAACCATTGCAAGTCTTCTGGCAGCAATACCAAGTCTTCTAGAAGTATTTCATGTTTTTTGCATACATTTCAAGTCATCTGGAAGCAATATCAAGTTTTGTAGAAGCATTTCAAGGCTTATAGAAACAGTATCAAGTTTTCTGGAAGCATTACAAGTTTTTGGAAGCATTTCAAGACTTCTAGAAACAGTATCAAGTTTTCTGGAAGCATTGCAAGTCTTCTTGAAGCAATATTGAGTCTTCTATCAGCAGTACCAAGTTTTCTGAAAATTTTATGTCTTCCAGATATCAAGTCTACTGGAAGCATTTCAAGACATCTTGGAGCAGTATAAAGTAGAAACATTGTAAGTCTTCTGGAAGCAAGTTAACACTTCTGGAAGCGTTTCAAGATTTCTAGAAGCAGTATCAACCTTTCTGGATGCATGGTAGGTCTTCTGTGAGGATTAGAAGTCTTCTGAAAGCATTTCAAAACATCTATAAACTGTACCAAGATTTGCGGAAGCAATATTGAGTCTTCTAGCAGCAGTATCAAGACTTCTGAAAACTTTTCAAGTCTTACAGAGACAATATCAAGCCCATTGAAAATATTTCAAGATTTCTACAAGTAGTCTCAAGTCTCTTTGAAGTATTACAAGCTTTCTGGAAGCAATATCAAGTCTTCTAGAAGTATTTCATATTTCTTGCATGCATTTCAAGTCTTCTGGAAGCAATATCTAGTCTTCTAGCAGCAGAATTAAGTGTCCTGAAAACTTTATAAGTCTTCCAGAGACAATATCAAGTCTATTGGAAGCAGTATCAAGTCTTTTGGAACCATTGCAAGTCTTCTGGAGCAATATCAAGTCTTCAGGAACCATTGCAAGCGTTCTGGAAGCAATACCATGTCTTCTAGAAGTATTTCATGTTTATTGTATGCATTTCAAGTCTTCTGGAAGCAATATCTAGTCTTCTAGCAGCAGAATTAAGTCTTCCGAAAACTTTATAAATCTTCCAAAGACAATATCAAGTCTATTGGAAGCAGTATCAGGTCTTTTGGAACCATTGCAAGTCTTCTGAAAACTTTTCCAGTCTTACAGAGACAATATCAAGCCTACTGGAAACATTTCAAGATTTCTACAAGTAATCTTAAGTCAACTTGAAGTATTGCAAGTCTTCTAGAAGCAACATTAAGTCTTCTGGAACCATTGCAAGTCTTCTGGCAGCAATACCAAGTCTTCTAGAAGTATTTCATGTTTATTGCATACATTTCAAGTCTTCTGGAAGCAATATCAAGTTTTGTGGAAGCATTTCAAGGCTTATAGAAACAGTATCAAGTTTTCTGGAAGCATTTCAAGACTTCTAGAAACAGTATCAAGTTTTCTGGAAGTAATATTGAGTCTTCTATCAGCAGTACAAAGTTTTCTGAAAATTTTATGTCTTCCAGATATCAAGTCTACTGGAAGCATTTCAAGACATCTTGGAGAAATATCAAGTAGAAACATTGTAAGTCTTCTGGAAGCAAGTTAACACTTCTGGAAGCGTTTCAAGATTTCTAGAAGCAGTATCAACCTTTCTGGATGCGTTGTAGGTCTTCTGTGAGGATTAGAAGTCTTCTGAAAGCATTTCAAAACATCTATAAACTGTACCAAGATTTGCGGAAGCGATATTGAGTCTTCTAGCAGCAGTATCAAGTCTTCTGAAAACTTTTCAAGTCTTAAAGAGACAATATCAAGCCCATTGAAAATATTTAAAGATTTCTACAGGTAGTCACAAGTCTCTTTGAAGTATTACAAGTTTTCTGGAAGCAATATCAAGTCTTCTAGAAGTATTTCATATTTTTTGCATGCATTTTAAGTCTTCTGGAAGCAATATCTAGTCTTCTAGCAGCAGAATTAAGTCTACTGAAAACTTTATAAGTCTTCCAGAGACAATATCAAGTCTATTGGAAGCAGTATCAAGTCTTTTGGAACCATTGCAAGTCTTCTGGAAGCAATATCAAGTCATCAGGAACCATTGCAAGCGTTCTGGAAGCAATACCAAGTCTTCTAAAAGTATTTCATGTTTTTTGTATGCATTTCAAGTCTTCTGGAAGCAATATCTAGTTTTCTAGCAGCAGAATTAAGTCTTCCGAAAACTTTATAAATCTTCCAAAGACAATATCAAGTCTATTGGAAGCAGTATCAGGTCTTTTGGAACCATTGCAAGTCTTCTGAAAACTTTTCCAGTCTTACAGAGACAATATCAAGCCTACTGGAAACATTTCAAGATTTCTACAAGTAATCGTAAGTCAACTTGAAGTATTGCAAGTCTTCTAGAAGCAACATTAAGTCTTCTGGAACCATTGCAAGTCTTCTGGCAGCAATACCAAGTCTTCTAGAAGTATTTCATGTTTATTGCATACATTTCAAGTCTTCTGGAAGCAATATCAAGTTTTGTGGAAGCATTTCAAGGCTTATAGAAACAGTATCAAGTTTTCTGGAATCATTGCAAGTTTTTGGAAGCATTTCAAGACTTCTAGAAACAGTATTAAGTTTTCTGGAAGTAATATTGAGTCTTCTATCAGCGGTACAAAGTTTTCTGAAAATTTTATGTCTTCCAGATATCAAGTCTACTGGAAGCATTTCAAGACATCTTGGAGAAATATCAAGTAGAAACATTGTAAGTCTTCTGGAAGCAAGTTAACACTTCTGGAAGCGTTTCAAGATTTCTACAAGCAGTATCAACCTTTCTGGATGTAAGTCTTCTGTGAGGATTAGAAGTCTTCTGAAAGCATTTCAAAACATCTATAAACTGTACCAAGATTTGCGGAAGCAATATTGAGTCTTCTAGCAGCAGTATCAAGACTTCTGAAAACTTTTCAAGTCTTAAAGAGACAATATCAAGCCCATTGAAAATATTTCAAGATTTCTACAAGTAGTCTCAAGTCTCTTTGAAGTATTACAAGTTTTCTGGAAGCAATATCAAGTCTTCTAGAAGTATTTCATATTTCTTGCATGCATTTCAAGTCTTCTGGAAGCAATATCTAGTCTTCTAGCAGCAGCAGTATCAAGTCTTCTGAAAACTTTTCAAGCCTTAAAGAGACAATATCAAGCCCATTGAAAATATTTCAAGATTTCTACAAGTAGTCTCAAGTCTCTTTGAAGTATTACAAGTTTTCTGGAAGCAATATCAAGTCTTCTAGAAGTATTTCATATTTTTTGCATGCATTTCAAGTCTTCTGGAAGCAATATCTAGTCTTCTAGCAGCAGAATTAAGTCTCCTGAAAACTTTATAAGTCTTCCAGAGATAATATCAAGTCTATTGGAAGCAGTATCAAGTCTTTTGAAACCATTGCAAGTCTTCTGGAAGCAATATCAAGTTTTGTGGAAGCATTTCAAGGCTTATAGAAACAGTATCAAGTTTTTGGAAGCATTTCAAGACTTCTAGAAACAGTATCGAGTTTTCTAGAAGCATTGCAAGTCTTCTGGAAGCAATATTGAGTCTTCTATCAGCAGTACCAAGTTTTCTGAAAATTTTATGTCTCCAAATATCAAGTCTACTGGAAGCATTTCAAGACATCTTGGAGCAGTATCAAGTAGAAACATTGTAAGTCTTCTGGAAGCGTTTCAAGATTTCTAGAAGCACTATCAACCTTTCTGGATGCATTGTAAGTCTTCTGTGAGGATTAGAAGTCTTCTGAAAGCATTTCAAAACAGCTATAAACTGTACCAAGATTTGCGGAAGCAAAATTGAGTCTTCTAGCAGCAGTATCAAGTCTTCTGAAAACTTTATAAGTCTTGTAGAGACAATATCAAGTTTTTAGAAGCATTTCTATGCATTTTGGAGACAGTATCAAGTCCAGAAGATTGCTATTGATTAAGTGTTATGAAACCAGATCATGTCTTTTAGAAGCATTTCAGCAAGGTCAAGAGGAGACAAAAAGGCCAGAAAATTGCGAAGGGTTGCTCAATACTAGGTGGAGGATATTGAGGCAACAATAGAAGAACTTATGTATGGCCTTGGAATAGCAGATTGAAAATAATTAGAAAAATATTTAATTTTAAGACGCTAACGAGGTACCTACTGCTTTTATTCGCGGTTTTTCTTGAAACTACCCAATCGATTTGGTTCACTTATTTTTCGTATTAAAAATTTAGGTTTTTTTTTAACAGTTCCGTAAACTTTATTTTTTTAAACCCTACATCACGCCTTAGCTATTATTACTCTTTTAAATGAAGAGAAAAATTGTTTTTACATTTCAAGCAATGCCTGATAGAGATACACTTATCGAATCGGAATTGGTGATATAACCTTTTAATGGAGAACGATTCTTTTTAACTTTTTTTCCCACTTCTTTTTAAACATGTGATTTAATCTTAATGATTGCTTGGCTTTTTATGACCAAAATTAATTCTAAGTGTTTTTATCTTATTTTTTTGATATACTTTAGTTTGGTCCTCAGCTTTTAAATACACTTCAAAAATAGTTTTGAACTAGTCCTAAGCTTGGGTAAAGCATGGCTCTAGAACATAACATTTTTGTGCTTTGTGACATTTAAGAATACTTTATCTGATTAAAACATACAAATGTTGTAATAATCGAGATCTAAAAACTATGTTATATATACATATCAAAACATGTTTTAAGGCAACCTAATATACTTGTTCAAACAACATAAAAAATATTTAAATTGGTAATAGTGCAAAAGATATTGAAGCATAAACTGCATTGGTCCTCCTTTGTTATGTATAGGTAGATATCAAAAATATTGAAAACCAAATTATGATAAAGTTATAGCTCGTCATTTAACATTCTGATAATTTTATGTTTCATTATAGTAATAATGCCTGTAGTTATTAATTTATAAACTTCATAATAATTTATTTTCGTCTTTCTCTCATTTTACTGATAAAGACTTTTTTCCAAACATCTAAGCCTTACCAATAATGAGATACAGATCCTGCATCTAAATATATAAAATTTATTAATTACCCCTGTATCTAAGATTTTTACTTCAGCCGTTAATAACGTATGGAAACTATTCATCCAAGTACTCATATTATCTTCAAAAAATTCTGGTAAATCTTGAGAGTTTAGCGAATAAAAAACTTTACATATCAAAACTAAGGAACTATAAATAATCTTTAAAGCATTTGCATCTTGGGCATGGACTTGGGTTAAACTTAAAGTTGCCTTAAAAAAAGAACACATTATCAAAATTAATTATTGCAATAAAAATAATTATTACCAATAATAAATCTGTAAGTGGTTGAGTTAACTTCTCCAATACATACTTAATCTCCGTCCACAACTCATTCGATTTAAACTCATACCTATATTTTTTAAACAAAGAATGTGCCGTGCGTAAAATTCCATTAATAACATTAAAATCACCCGTGGAGAATTTTTCAATCATTTGAGTAATTAATTCAGGCCATTTCAACGGAAAATCAGTCTTTCCAATAATGCTAATAGCATCACTTAACTGCTTTTGTATCATCTCCGGCGAACTCAACATTAACGTAACAATTAATTGCTTAATTGCAGCTCTATCGCTTTCGTGTATCCTATCCGGTTGGTCCTCATCAACACTCCAATTCCTTTTAATATAATTCTTAAAAGCAATAGACCCTGCAATGCGTATTTCCATTTGTACCTCATTTTTGTGGACGAGATGTAAGAGGAGAACTGGGTAATTTTGATTCACTTCGACTCCCTCCAAAAACTTTTCGGCTGCAAGATATTTATGTTTGTTTATGTGAGAATGTTATATTTGTTTGATTTTTACCTGGTTTTCGTATGTTAACATCGGGGCTTAGCGTTTGTTGTAGGTAGTCTCCAAGGGTTCGCAAATTATCGTCTGATATTTCCATTATATACGATTGGGGTTAAATTAATATGATAATTTGATGATAATTATACACTTTTTTGATAACCTAAAGGAACATGTGAGTTGTTTAACCCTTGGTTTAACGAGAATATTATTTGAAAGATTTCCGGCTTAACAAAACGGTTATTCTGTCACTTGCTACCAACTAAATAAAAATAAATTGAGAATTATTAGAATTCCCTAAATAGTAAAAGAAAAATTACGATTAATTATTCAATATTATATTCATTTTTAAATCTTTCTTTTATATTTATATTTTATTTTATTAAATAGTTCCCACATGTTTGTATATTTAAATAAATAAATTGAAAATTTGCTTTAGTTTTAATAGATGGCGCTGTCAAATTTTAAACTTGAAATCTGTTTTTAAAAGATATAATGTTTTATTATCGATGTTCAATTAGACATTAATTTTTAAATATTTATTTTATATTTATATTTTATTAAATAAGCTAAAATTTGTATGTATTTAAATAAATTTAATGAAAATTTGGTTTACGTCTAATAGATGGCGCTGTTAATATTATTAAATTTCAAATTTCTTTTTAAATTTCTTTAATTTTTGATTTTCGTCGTTCCTTCATTTTGATATACAAGAAATTTCTTCATTGTCAAAAATAAGATCTCCACGATCTTACTAATTTAATAATTTTTTCCTCATTAACTAAAACGTCCTTAAACACAACATCCTTTAACATTTCTTGAGGAATCGATATTAAATTGAAGCAAAACGAGTTATACCTCATTTGAAAGAGAAAGGTTCAATCTTAAATTTCATAAACAAGTCATTTCTTCATTTTCAAAAATAAAACCACCGCGATCTTTTTCAAATTTTATAATTTTTTCGTGATTATACTAAAACGTCAAAAACACATCATCTTTTAAGATTTCTTGGGTGGAATCTATTTTAAACTAAAACAACGATTTATACATCATTTGAAAGAGGAAGGTTCAATCTTCAATTTAATATACACGTAATTTCTTCATTTTCAAAAACAAGACCTTCACGATCTTTCAAATTTTATCATTCTTTTTCGTGACTTGTTAAAAACACATCATTCTTTAATATTTCTTAGGTGGAATCGGTTTCAAATTAAAACAACGACTTACATATCATTTAAAAGAGGAAGGTTCAATCTTCAATTTCATATACAAGTAATTTCTTCAGTTTCAAAAATAAGTCTCCACGGTCTCTTTCAAATTTTATCATTTTTTCGTCATTAACTAAAATGTCAGAAACACAACATCCTTTAACATTTCTTGTGCGGAATCGATTTCAAATTGAAACAAAACGAGGTTGACATCATTTAGAAGAGGAGGGTTCAATCTTCAATTTAATATACAAGTAATTTCTTCATTTTCAAAAATAAGACCTCCACGATCTTTCAAGTATTATCATTCTTTTTCGTGACTTGTCAAGAACACATCACTCTTTGACATTTCTTAGACGGAATCGGTTTCCAATTAAAACAACGATTTATATATCATTTGAAAGAGGAAGGTTCAATCTTCAATTTGATATACAAGTAATTTCTTCAGTTTCAAAAATAAGTCTCTACGGTCTCTTTCAAGTTTAATAATTTTTTTCGTCATTAACTAAAATGTCAAAAATACAACATCCTTTAACATTTCTGAGATGGAATCGATTTTAGATTGAAACAAAACGAGGTTTACACCATTTAAAAGAGGAAGGTTCAATCTTCAATTTGATATACAAATCATTTCTTCATTTTCAAAAATAAGACCACCACGATCTTTCAAGCTTTATCATTCTTCTTCGTGACTTGTCAAAAACACATTATTCTTTAACATTTCTTAGACGGAATCGGTTTCAAATTAAAACAACGATTTATATATCATTTGAAAGATTTAGGTTCAATCTTCAATTTCATATACAAGTAATTTCTTCAATTTCAAAAATAAGTCTCAACGATCTCTTTCAAATTTAATCATTTTTTTCGTCATTAACTAAAATGTCAAAAACACAACATCCTTTAACATTTCTTAGGTGGAATCGATTTCAAATTGAAACAAAACGAGGTTTACATCCTTTGAAAGAGGAAGGTTCAATCTTCGATTTGATATACAAGTAATTTCTTCATTTTCAAAAATAAGACCTTCACGATCTTTCAAATTTGATCACTGTTTTTCGTGACTTGTCAAAAACATATTATTCTTTAACATTTCTTAGGCGGAATCGGTTTCAAATTAAAACAACGATTTATACATCATCTGAAAGAGGAAGGTTCAATCTTCAATTTGATATACAGGTAATTTCTTCAATTTCAAAAATAGGTCTCCACAGTCTCTTTCAAATTTAATAATTTTTTCCGTCATTAACTAAAATGTCAAAAACACAACATCCTTTAACATTTCTGAGGTGGAATCGATTTCAAATTGAAACAAAACGAGGTTTACATCATTTGAAAGAGGAAGGTTCAATCTTCAATTTGATATACAAGTCATTTCTTCAGTTTCAAAAATAAGTCTCCATGGTCTCTTTCAAATTTAATCATTTTTTCGTCATTAACTAAAATGTCAAAAACACAACATCCTTTAACATTTCTTGTGCGGAATCGATTTCAAATTGAAACAAAACGAGGTTTACACCATTTGAAAGAGCAAGGTTCAACCTTCAATTTGATATACAAGTCATTTTTTCACTTTTAAAAATACGACCTCCATGATCTATCAAATTTTATCATACTTTCTCGTGACTTTATCAATAACACATCACTTTTTAACATTTCCTAGGTGAAATCAGTTTTAAATTTAAAACAACAATTTATACATAATTTGAAAGAGGAAGGTTCAATCTTCAATGTAATATACAAATAATTTCTTCATTTTCAAAAATAAGCTTCCACGATCTTTCAAATTTTATGATTGTTCTACTAAAACGTCAAAAATACATAATCCGTTAATGTTTCTTAGGTGGAATCAGTTTCAAATTGAAACAATGAGTTATACCTCATTTGAAAGATGAAGGTTGAGCCTTCAATTTGATACATAAGTAATTTTTTTATTTTCAAAAATAAGACCTCCACGATCTTTCGAATTTAATCATTTTTTTTTTCGTCATTAACCAAAACGTCTTTAAACACAACATCCTTTAACATTTCTTACGTGGAATAGATTTTAAACTGAAACAACGAGTTATACATCATTTGAAACAGCAAGGTTTAACTTTCAATTTGATATACAAGTAATTTCTTCACTTTCAAAAATACGACCTTCAGGATCTATCAAATTTTATCATACTTTCTCGTGACTTTATCAATAACACATCATTCTTTAACATTTCCTAGGGGAAATTAATTTTAAATTGAAACAACGAGTTATACATCATTAGAAAGAGGAAGGTTCAACCTTCGATTTGATTATAAGTCAGATAATTTCCTCATTTTCAAAAATAAGACCTCCACGATCCTATTCAAATTTTAACCTTTTTTCGTGATTCCACTGAAACTAGGAGAAAATTGCTGGAAATTATTGTCATGTATCTATTATGACCGCTCTGGGATGCAAACATCATCTTGAATTGGCAAAAAGTATAACCTTTTTAAAGTTTAGATAATTTCTTTTCATTATAATATTTTTCACTTATCTCTAGAAATTAAGTAAAACTGTAAAGATTTGGCTTTTCTAAGAAAATTTACAATTTCTGTGGTTTTCTTAAAATGTACTCCAGTGGCGAAATATCAAATGACATTCATCACAAATAAGGCAGAATTTGTAGTACAAGAAAAGCTCTTTTCAACGATACCAAAGATTTTAAATTGCGTTTAGCCATTTTGAAATGATAAGCATATGTTTATAAATATTGAAAATAAAACAACTAATGATCATAACTCCTCCTACAATTTACAATTATTTATTTAATCTTCTACGTTTCGGGACTTTTTCATATCCTGAGGATTAAAATCTTTAAACAAATTTTCAACAATTAAATATTATTGCAATACATGTGTTTTCAAACCAGAATACGATTCTTACCATATTATTTTATTACAAACATATACATATCAATTGTTTAACATGTATTAAACAATTGAACGTCTATTTTCCATTTGAACAACGCATTGGCAAGTTCACAAATTTCTCTAAATAATATGACAAGGTTAATATATATTTTATGTAGAACCTGTTTAAAACTCCTTCACTCCATCTATCATAACACCAACACAGTTTTAAAATTAAAACTGTTTTTAGTTTTCTTATAATTTTTTGTTATAAAGATTGATTCTAAGTTCTTCCTTAATATTGTGTTTTTATTTGTTGTTAATATTTTTGGATTATCAAAATCAAACTTATGATTCAATGTCACCGCATGTTGACACAAAGCTGTTTTATTTTGCGTTTTTATTTGTTTAGTGTCGTATTTATGTTGCTGTATACGTTTTTTGAGATGCTGTTTTGATTCTCCTATGTATACTTTATCGCAATCTATGCAATTTAATTGATATACACTTTATCTAACGGTTTGATTTTGTCTTTTATATTTGATATGATATTTCATACTTTTTAAAAATGTTCGTTATTTTGTTTGTTAACGTAGGTATATATTTAATTTTGCAAAACTCTTTATTCTGAGTATCGTTTTGTCTAATGGTATTATGAGTGTTATGATCGTTCCCTAGTATCTGGCCTGTATCGTTTAGTCTGGTTATGAAATTTATTATTAACGATTATTTTATATTTGGTTTTTGCTTAATCATTTTGGCAAAAGTGACTTCGAAAACCGGATAGATCTCTATAAGTTCTGAGAGCTTCAATTAACCTTAAACCGCATTAATGCAAATTTAAAATCATTTAATCATTTTTAGTTTTATCAATTTTGTTTATTGTAATTTTATTTTTAATTTGTTTTTATTTCTGTTGGCAATGAATTTTCGCGTGTCTTATCAAATCGGGTGGTTCTAGTTTTTTGATGGACGAGCAGGTATAAATAGGGAGATTGACAGGAAATTTTCCTCTTTGATTTTTGATCTTACACGAGTAAACATGTGTTACGTTCCAAAGACGTTCAACCATCAGAAATACGTTCAATCCCGATTTAATTTTCATTTCATTAATCATAAAACCGTTCAACATCGAAGGTAGTTTATTTTTTTTCAATTTTTACTTAATAATTATACTTTTATTTTTAATTTGTTGTTATTTCGGTTAGCTATGAATTTTCGCGTGTCGTATCAAATCGGGTGGTTCTAGTTTTTTGGTGGATGAGTAGGAATAAAAGGGAGATTGACAGGAAATTTTTGATTTTTGATCTTACTCGAGTAAACAAGTATTAAGTTCCGAAGACGTTCAACCATCAAAAATACGTTCAACTACGATTTCATTTTCATTTCATTTATCATAAAGCCGTTCAACACCGAAAGTAATTTAAATTTTCTTTTAATTTTTACACGAATGTCATGAATTTTGTTTTGATTCTTTCAGGTTAACGTGAGTCGAGATAAAATCACTTATTAAAAAAGAAGAGGAGAAGAGGGGTCGGCTGCCTATCAAGTCTACCACTCAAGCAAAATCTTTCAGTTGAACATCAACTTCTACTAAAGAACATGTAAGTGCGGAACATTTTCGATAATCACGTTTGTTATCTAAAGATGCTCAAGGTTTCACGTTTCAGTGAAGAGATGTACAAGTAACATGAGTCACGTCGTGAGCGCGCGTGATCGTGAGTAACTTTGGATACGACGTGATTCGATTTGATTTTCCCAAAGATATTGTAATAAATAAAATCTATAGTTCATTTTTTTTCTATAATACCTTTCGACGTAAAGTTTTAACGTTGTATAAAATTTATGTTATATTCAATAAAACAACATAAATTGTTGTGAAAACTTCAATTTTGTCAATTTTGCGTACTTAGGTTGGCAATTTTAAACGATGGACGAAAAATCCTTTCAGCATTCACCTTTTAATTTGTTGGTAATCTTAAACGATGGAAGAAAATTCCTTTCAGCACTTATCTTTTAAATTAATTTAGAACATTTTTCATCTAAAACATTCTCTTCCATCATCAATACTTTTTCATTTGTAACCCCATTGTAATGCTGAAAACATCAATTTTATCAGTTTTGCCTTCTTAGGTAGGTAAACTTAAAAGATGAATGAAAAATCCTTTCAGCACTCACCTTTTAAATTAATTTAGAACATTTTTTATCCAAAACACTCTTCCGTCATCAATACTTTTTCATTTGTAACCTCATTACAATGTTGAAAACCTCAATTTTATCAATTTTGCATTCTTAGGTTGGTAATCTTAAACGATGGACGAAAATTCCTTTCAGAACTTATCTTTTAAATTAATTTAGAACATTTCTTATCCAAAACATTTTCTTTCATCATCAATACTGTTTCATTTGTAACCCCATTGTAATGCTGAATACCTCAATTTTATCAGTTTTGCGTTTTTTAGGTTAGTAATCTTAAACACGAATGAAAAATCCTTTCAGCACTAACCTTTTAAATTAATTTAGAACATTTTTTATCCAAAACATTCTCTTCCATCATCAATACTTTTTCATTTGTAACCCTATTGTAATGTTGAAAACCTCAATTTTATCAATTTTGCTTTCTTAGGTAGGTAATCTTGAACAATGGAAGAGAATTCCTTTCAGAACTTATCTTTTAAATTAATTTAGAACATTTCTTATCCAAAACAATTTCTTTCATCATTAATACTTTTTCATTTGTAACCCCATTGTAATGCTGAAAACATCAATTTTATCAGTTTTGCGTTCTTAGGTTGGTAATCTTAAAAGATGAATGAAAAATCCTTTCAGCACTCACCTTTTAAATTAATTTAGAACATTTTTTATCCAAAACATTCTCTTCCGTCATCAATACTTTTTCATTTGTAACCTCATTGTAATGCTGAAAACTTCAATTTGTTGTTAAATAAAATTTGCTAAATATAAATTTAGCAAATTAGAAATATCTGAAATAAAATTTTATTTCAGATATTTCATACTTTTTAAAAATGTTCGTTATTTTCTTTGTTAACGTAGGTATATATTTAATTTTGCACAACTCTTTATTCTGAGTATCTTTTTGTCTAATGGTATTATGAGTGTTATGATCGTTCCCTAGTATCTGTCCTGTATCATTTAGTCTTGTTATGAAATTTGTAATTAACGATTGTTTTATATTTGGTTTTTGCTTAATCATTTTGGCAAAAGTGACTTCGAAAACTGGATAGATCTCTATAAGTTCCGAGGGCTTCAATTAACCTTAAACCGCATTAATGATTCCCTCAAAAACCCAAATTCAAAATTATTTAATCATTTTTAGTTTTATCAAATTTGTTTATTGTAATTTTATTTTTAATTTGTTTTTATTTCTGTTGGCAATGAATTTTCGCGTGTCTTATCAAATCGGGTGGTTCTAGTTTTTTGGTGGACGAGCAGGTATAAATAGGGAGATTGACAGGAAATTTTCCTCTTTGATTTTTGATCTTACACGAGTAAACATGTGTTACGTTCCAAAGACGTTCAACCATTGGAAATACGTTCAACCCCGATTTAATTTTCATTTAATTTATCATAAAACCGTTCAACATCGAAGGTAATTTATTTTTTTTTTAATTTTTGCTAATTAATTATACTTTTATTTTTAATTTGTTTTTATTTCGGTTGGCAATGAATTTTCGCGTGTCGTATCAAATCGGGTGGTTCTAGTTTTTTGGTGGACGAGCAGGTATAAATAGGGAGATTAACAGGAAATTTTCCTCTTTGATTTTTGATCTTACCCGAATAAACATGTGTTACGTTCCAAAGACGTTCAACCATTAGAAATACGTTCAACCTCGATTTAATTTTCATTTAATTTATCATAAAACCGTTCAACATCGAAGGTAATTTATTTTTTTTTTAATTTTTGCTAAATAATTATACTTTTATTTTTAATTTGTTTTTATTTCGGTTTGCAATGAATTTTCGCGTGTCGTATCAAATCGGGTGGTTCTAGTTTTTTGGTGGACGAGCAGGTATAAATAGGGAGATTGCCAGGAAATTTTCCTCTTTGATTTTTGATCTTACTCGAATAAACATGTGTTACGTTCCAAAGACGTTCAACCATTAGAAATACGTTCAACCCCGATTTAATTTTCATTTAATTTATCATAAAACCGTTCAACATCGAAGGTAATTTATTTTTTTTTTAATTTTTGCTAAATAATTATACTTTTATTTTTAATTTGTTTTTATTTCGGTTTGCAATGAATTTTCGCGTGTCGTATCAAATCGGGTGGTTCTAGTTTTTTGGTGGACGAGCAGGTATAAATAGGGAGATTGACAGGAAATTTTCCTCTTTGATTTTTGATCTTACTCGAGTAAACATGTATTAAGTTCCGAACACGTTCAACCATTAGAAAGACGTTCAACCCCGATTTAATTTTCATTTAATTTATCATAAAACCGTTCAACATCGAAGGTAATTTAATTTTTTTTTATTTTTGCTTAATAATTATACTTTTATTTTTAATTTGTTTTAATTTCGGTTGGCAATGAATTTTCGCGTGACGTATCAAATCGGGTGGTTCTAGTTTTTTGGTGGACGAGCAGGTATAAATAGGGAGATTGACAGGAAATTTTCCTCTTTGATTTTTGATCTTACTCGAATAAACATGTGTTACGTTCCAAAGACGTTCAACCATTAGAAATACGTTCAACCCCGATTTAATTTTCATTTAATTTATCTAAAACCGTTCAACATCGAAGGTAGTTTATTTTTTTTTAATTTTTACTTAATAATTATACTTTTATTTTTAATTTGTTGTTATTTCGGTTGGCAATGAATTTTCGCGTGTCTTATCAAGTCGGGTGGTTCTAGTTTTTTGGTGGATGAGTAGGAATAAACGGGAGATTGACAGGAAATTTTTGATTTTTGATCTTACTCGAGTAAACAAGTATTAAGTTCCGAAGACGTTCAACCATCATAAATACGTTCAACACGATTTAATTTTCATTTCATTTATCATAAAGCCATTCAACATTGAAGGTAATTTGATTTTTTTTAATATTCACACGAATCTCATGCATTTTCTTTTAATTCTTTCAGATTAACGTGAGTCGAGATGAAATCATTTACTAAAAAAGAAGAGGAGAAGAGGGATCGGCTGCCTATCAAGTCTACCTAACCATTCAAGCAAAATCGTTCAGTTGGACATCAACTTCTACTAAACAACATGTAAGTGTTGTTACATTACATTTTCGATAATCACGTTTGTTATCTAAAGATGCTCAAGGTTTAACGTTTCATTGTAGAGATGTGCAAGTAACCTGAGTCACGTCGTGAACGCGCGTGATCGTGAGTAACTTTGGTTACGACGTTACTCGATTTGATTTTCCCAATGATATTGTAATAAATAAAACCTATAATTCATTTTATTTCTATAATACCTTTCGACGTAAACTTTTAACGTTTTATAAAATTCATGTTATATTTAATAAAACAACATAAATTGTTGTGAAAACTTCAATTTTATCAATTTTGCATACTTAGGTTGGTAATCTTAAATGATGGACGAAAAATCTTTTCAGTACTCACCTTTTAAATTAATTTAGAACATTTTTTATGAAAAACATTATCTTCCATCATCAATACTTTTTCATTTGTAACCCCATTGTAATGCTGAAAATATCAATTTTATCAATTTTGCGTTCTTAGGTTAGTAATCTTCAACGATGCACGAAAAATCATTTTAGCACTCGCATTTTAAATTAATTTGAAACATGTTTTTCCAAAACATTTTCTTCCATCATCAATACTTTTTCATTTATAACCAATCTTAATGCTGAAAACCTCAATTTTATCAATTTTGCGTTCTTAGGTTAGTAATTTTAAAAGATGGACGAAATGTCCTGTCAGCATTCATCTTTTAAATTAATTTAGAACATTCTTTATTCAAAACATTATCTTCCATCATCAATACTTTTTTTATTTGTTACCCCATTGTAATGCTAAAAACATCAATTTTATCAGTTTTGCTTTCATAGGTTGGTAATCTTAAACGATGGACGAAAAGTCCTTTGAGTACTCACCTTTCAAATTAACCTAGAACATTTTTTATCCGAAACATTTTCTTCTATCAACAATACTTTTTCATTTGTAACCCCATTGTAATGCTGAAAACCTCAATTTTGCCAATTTTGTGTTCTTAGGTTAGTAATCTTAAACACGAATGAAAATTCCTTTCAGCACATACCTTCTAAATTAATTTAGAACATTTCTTTATCCAAGACATTTTCTTCTATAATCAAAACCTTTTCAATTGTAACCCCATTGTAATGCAGAAAACTTCAATTTTATCAATTTTGCGTTTTTAGGTTGATAATTTTAAACGATGGACGAAAAATCCTTTCAGCACTCTTCTTTTACATTAATTTAGAAATTTTTTTTTCCAAAACATTCTGTTCCATCATCAATACTTTTTCATTTGTAACCCTATTGTAATGTTGAAAACCTCAATTTTATCAGTTTTGCGTTCTTAGGTTGGTAATCTTAAACGATGGAAGAAAATTCTTTTCAGCACTTATCTTTTAAATCAATTTAGAACATTTCTTATCCAAAACATTTTCTTCCATCGTCAATACTTTTTCATTTCTAACCCATCTTTATACTGAAAACCTAAATTTTATCAACTTTGCGTTCTTACGTTGGTAATCTTAAACGATGGATGAAAAATCCTTTCAGTACTCACCTTTTAAATTAACTTAAAACATTTTTTTTCGAAACATTTTCAAATCATTCAAATCATAGCACCAATCATAACATCAACACAGTTTTAAAACTAACTGTTTTCCTATAATTTTTTGTTATAAAGATCGATTCCAATTTCTTCCTTAATATTGTGTTTTTATTTGTTGTTAATATTTTTGGATGATCAAAATCAAACTTTTGATTCAATGTCACCGCATGTTGACACAAAGCTGTTTTATTTTGCGTTTCTTTTTGTTTAGTATCGTCTTTATGTTGCTGTATACGTTTTTTGAGATGCTGTTTTGATTCTCCTATGTATATCTTATCGCAATCTATGCTTTAATTGATATACGGTATCCACTTTATCTAAAGGTTTGATTTTGTCCTTCATATTTGATATTAAGGTGCCGATTTTCTTGTTATTATATTTAGCAAACCTTATTTCAGATATTTCATACTTTTTAAAAATGTTCGTTATTTTGTTTGTTAACGTAGGTATATATTTAATTTTGCAAAACTCTTTATTCTGAGTATCTTTTTGTCTAATGGTATTATGAGTGTTATGATCGTTCCCTAGTATCTGTCCTGTATCGTTTAGTTTGGTTATGAAATTTATTATTAACGATTATTTTATATTTTGTTTTTGCTTAATTATTTTGGCAAAAGTGACTTCGAAAACCGGATAGATCTCTATAAGTGCTGAGGGCTTCAATTAACCTTAAACCGCATTAATGATTCCCTCAAAAACCCAAATTTAAAATCATTTAATCATTTTTAGTTTTATCAATTTTGTTTATTATAATTTTATTTTTAATTTGTTTTTATTTCGGTTGGCAATGAATTTTCGCGTGTCGTATCAAATCGGGTGGTTCTAGTTTTTTGGTGGACGAGCAGGTATAAATAGGGAGATTGAGAGGAAATTTTCCTCTTTGATTTTTGATCTTACACGAGTAAGCATGTGTTACGTTCCAAAGACGTTCAACCATTAGAAATACGTTCAACCCCGATTTAATTTTTATTTCATTTATCATAAAATCGTTCAACATCGAAGGTAATTTAATTTTTTTTTATTTTTGCTTAATAATTATACTTTTATTTTTAATTTGTTTTTATTTCGGTTGGCAATGAATTTTCGCGTGTCGTATCAAATCGGGTGGTTCTAGTTTTTTGGTGGACGAGCAGGTATAAATAGGGAGATTGACAGGAAATATTCCTCTTTGATTTTTGATCTTACTCGAGTAAACATGTATTAAGTTCCGAAGACGTTCAACCATCAGAAATACGGTTAACCCTGATTTAATTTTCATTTCATTTATTATAAAACCATTCAACATCAAAGGTAATTTAATTTTTTTAAATTTTTGCTTAATAATTAAACTTTTATTTTTATTTGTTATTATTTCGGTTGGCTATGAATTTTCGCGTGTCGTATCAAATCGGGTGGTTCTATTTTTTTGGTGGACGAGTAGGAATAAAAGGGAGATTGACAGGTAATTTTCCTCTTTGATTTTTGATCTTACTCGAATAAACATGTGTTACGTTCCAAAGACGATTAACCATTAGAAATACGTTCAACCCCGATTTAATTTTCATTTAATTTATCATAAAACCGTTCAACATCGAAGGTAGTTTATTTTTTTTTTAATTTTTACTTAATAATTATACTTTTATTTTTAATTTGTTGTTATTTCGGTTGGCAATGAATTTTTGCGTGTCGTATCAAATCGGGTGGTTCTAGTTTTTTGGTGGATGAGTAGGAATAAAAGGGAGATTGACAGGAAATTTTTGATTTTTGATCTTACTCGAGTAAACAAGTATTAAGATCCGAAGACGTTCAACCATCATAAATACGTTCAACACGATTTAATTTTCATTTCATTTATCATAAAGCCGTTCAACATCGAAGGTAATTTTTTAATTGTTTCAGGTCGACGTGAGTGGAGATGAAATACTTTATTAAAGAAGAAGGGAGAAGAGGATTTTTTACTTTCACCAATTTTGTTTATTATACTTTTATTTTCAATTTGTTTTTATTTCGGTTGGCAATGAATTTTCACGTGACGTATCAAGTCGGCCGGTTTCGAGTTTTTTAATGAACGAGCAGGTATAAATCGACAAGAAATTTTCCTCTTTGATTTTTGATCTTCCTCGAGTACACATGTGTTACGTTCCGAAGACGTTCAACCAGCAGAAATACGTTCAATTCCGATTTCATTTTCATTTTGTTCATCATAAAGTCGTTCAACATGGAAGGTAATTTAATTTTTCTTTTAATTTTTACACGAATCTCACGCAGTTCCTTTTAATTGTATTAGGTTCACGTGAGTCGAGATGAAATAATTTTTAAAAAAGAAGAGGAGAAGAGGGGTCGGCTGCCTATCAAATCTACCTAACCACTCAAGCAAAATCGTTCAGTTGGACATCAATTTCTACTAAATAACATGTAAGTGCGGGATATTTTCTATAATTACGTTAATAACCAATGAAACGTTAATTACGATTAACGTTTCGTGATCGTGAGTAACTTTGGTTACGACGTGACTCGATTTGATTTACTCACAAATAATGTAATAAAGAAAACCTATAGTTCATTTTTGTCTATAATACCTGTCGACGTAAAGTTTTAACGTTGTACAAAATTTCTGTTGTATTCAATAACACAACATAAATTGAGGAGCTCGCGTGCAAAACAGGATATATCCATTTTTTAAGGATTTTTTAAGGATTTTAAGGACAGTTTGCTTTTAAAGATAAGCAACGCATATTTTTAACTAGTTATTAGAGTGTGATATGTCCGCTTCTTCTTGTAATTGAATTTACCAAGCGGTAGACGCCATATCTCGCTTGCGAATTCATATGCCAAGTAAATTTCGTCAAAATGTGAATATAACCGGTTTTGTACGCGAGCTTCTCAATTGTTGTGGAAACTTCAATTTTATCAATTTTGCGTTCTTAGGTTGATAATCTTAAACGATGGACGAAAATTCCTTTAAGCACTTACCTTTTAAATTAATTTAGACATTTTTAACCAAAACATTTTCTTCAATCATCAATACTTTTTCATTTATAACCAATCTTAATACTGAAAACCTCAATTTAATCAATTTTGCGTTCTCAGGTTGGTAATCTTAAACGATGGACGAAAAATCCTCTCAGCACTTACCTTTTAAATTAATTTAGAACATTTTTATCCAAAACATCAATTTTAAAATTAACTGTTTCCTTATAAGTTTTTGTTATAAAGATCGATTCCAATTTCTTCCTTAATATTGTGTTTTTATTTGTTGTTAATATTTTTGGATTATCAAAATCAAACTTTTAATTCAATGTCACAGCATGTTGACACAAAGCTGTTTTATTTTGCGCTTTTATTTGTTTAGGTTCGTTAATTTATTTGTTAACGTAGGTATATGTTTAATTTTGCAAAACACTTTATTCTGAGTATCTTTATGTCTAACGGTATTAAGAGTGTTATGATCGCTCCCTAGTATCTGTCCTGTATCGTTTAGTCTAGTTATGAAATTTGTAGTTAACGATTGTTTTATATTTGGTTTTTGCTTAATCATTCTGGCAAAAGTGACTTCGAAAACTGGATAGATCTCTATCCTCAAATTCAAAATTATTTCATCATTTTTAGTTTTATCAATTTTGTTTATTATAATTTTATTTTTAATTTGTTTTTATTTCGGTTGGCAATGAATTTTCGCGTGTCGTATCAAATCGGGTGGTTCTAGTTTTTTGGTGGACGAGCAGGTATAAATAGGGAGATTGCCAGGAAATTTTCCTCTTTGATTTCTGATCTTACACGAGTAAACATGTGTTACGTTCCAAAGAGGTTCAACCATCAGAAATACGTTCAATACGATTTAATTTTCATTTAATTTATCATAAAACCGTTCAACATCGAAGGTAATTTAATTATACTTTTATTATTAATTTGTTTTTATTTCGGTTGGCTATGAATTTTCGCGTGGTTCTAGTTTTTTGGTGGACGAGTAGGAATAAAAGGGAGATTGACAGGAAATATTCCTCTTTGATTTTTGATCTTACTCGAGTAAACATGTATTAAGTTCCGAAGACGTTCAACCATCATAAATACGTTCAACACGATTTAATTTTCATTTCATTTATCATAAAGCCGTTCAGCATCGAAGGTAATTTTTTAATTGTTTCACGTCGACGTGAGTGGAGATGAAATAATTTAATAAAGAAGAAGGGAGAAGAGGAGTTTTTGCTTTCATCAATTTTGTTTATTATTCTTTTATTTTCAATTTGTTTTTATTTCCGTTGACAATAAATTTTCGCGAGACGTATCAAGTCGGCCGGTTTCGAGTTTTTTGATGAACGACCAGGTAGAAATCGACGAGAAATTTTCCTCTTTGATTTTTGATTTTCCTCGAGTAAACATGTGTTACGTTCCGAAGACGTTCAACCATCAAAAATACGTTCAACTACGATTTCATTTTCATTTCATTTATCATAAAGCCGTTCAACACCGAAAGTAATTTAAATTTTCTTTTAATTTTTACACGAATGTCATGAATTTTGTTTTGATTCTTTCAGGTTAACGTGAGTCGAGATAAAATCACTTATTAAAAAAGAAGAGGAGAAGAGGGGTCGGCTGCCTATCAAGTCTACCACTCAAGCAAAATCTTTCAGTTGAACATCAACTTCTACTAAACAACATGTAAGTGCGGAACATTTTCGATAATCACGTTTGTTATCTAAAGATGCTCAAGGTTTCACGTTTCAGTGAAGAGATGTACAAGTAACATGAGTCACGTCGTGAGCGCGCGTGATCGTGAGTAACTTTGGATACGACGTGATTCGATTTGATTTTCCCAAAGATATTGTAATAAACAAAATCTATAGTTCATTTTTTTTTCTATAATACCTTTCGACGTAAAGTTTTAACGTTGTATAAAATTTATGTTATATTCAATAAAACAACATAAATTGTTGTGAAAACTTCAATTTTGTCAATTTTGCGTACTTAGGTTGGCAATTTTAAACGATGGACGAAAAATCCTTTCAGCATTCACCTTTTAATTTGTTGGTAATCTTAAACGATGGAAGAAAATTCCTTTCAGCACTTATCTTTTAAATTAATTCAGAACATTTTTTATCTAAAACATTCTCTTCCATCATCAATACTTTTTCATTTGTAACCCCATTGTAATGTTGAAAACATCAATTTTATCAGTTTTGCGTTCTTAGGTAGGTAAACTTAAAAGATGAATGAAAAATCCTTTCAGCACTCACCTTTTAAATTAATTTAGAACATTTTTTATCCAAAACACTCTTCCGTCATCAATACTTTTTCATTTGTAACCCCATTGTAATGCTGAAAACATCAATTTTATCAGTTTTGCGTTCTTAGGTAGGTAAACTTAAAAGATAAATGAAAAATCCTTTCAGCACTCACCTTTTAAATTAATTTAGAACATTTTTTATCCAAAACACTCTTCCGTCATCAATACTTTTTCATTTGTAACCCCATTGTAATGCTGAAAACATCAATTTTATCAGTTTTGCGTTCTTAGGTAGGTAAACTTAAAAGATTAATGAAAAATCCTTTCAGCACTCACCTTTTAAATTAATTTAGAACATTTTTTATCCAAAACACTCTTCCGTCATCAATACTTTTTCATTTGTAACCCCATTACAATGTTGAAAACCTCAATTTTATCAGTTTTGCATCCTTAGGTTGGTAATCTTAAACGATGGACGAAAATTCCTTTCAGAACTTATCTTTTAACCCTCGTATTCCGGTGCCTGGGTCTATTTGGACCCAAATAAATTTTTGTGAGAAATTGTAATAAATAGATTTGTCGTTACTCAAGGAGTGCGTTAAGTTAGATCGGCGTCAAACGGACGTCCCGACGAAAAAACGACGAAAAAATATGTCTCGACCGTTTCTTTACAGCGCCAGGCGTCTGTCTGTGTAAGAGGCTATAGCGACAATACAATTGCCATTAAATTCTTGATTTAGTTCACAGAAGGTGTATTTTAGAGCAACGATCTACATCGAAAAATAAAATGTTTGCTAATTTTGTAAATAATAATGATGATTATAACAATGAAGTGTTTTCTGATGATGAATGTGCGTCATTGACTTTTAGTGATGCAGTACCAGAAGAAGAGGATTATGAAAGTGATGAGTTTAGTGGTGAAAATAGTAATAATATGTCACACTGTAAAGACCAAAATGTTTGTGGACGAACATGGAGATATATTTCCCCCACAAACAGAAATGCAGAATTTGGTAAATATGATGCTACACTCACAGCAAATTCTGAGGGTGTAGAAACCATGGAACAATGTTTTGATTTATTTATAAATGATGAAATCATGGACATTATAATTACTTATACAAATGAAAAAGCGGTTAAATATTATGAAATGTTTTCAAATAATATATGGAAGCCGGTAGACCGTGTTGAATTGAAGGCATTTTTTGGGATTTTACTAATTACTGGCCGTTTTCGGGAATCACGTGAAAGCAAAAAAGATCTATTGAAGAAAAAGATTGCTTATAGTCGACAAATTTATCGAGCATCTATGTCTCGTGATAGATTTACAAACATTTTACGATTTTTGCGTTTTGACGACTTTCAGACACGAGAAGAAAGAAAAATGACCGATAAGTTGGCAGCTTTGAGAACCATTACAAATATTTTAACAAGAAATTGCAGAGATAATTACCGAGCGTCTAATGTAGGCACTATTGATGAACAATTAGTAACATTTCGAGGAAGATGTCCATTCAAGGTGTATATGCCGAGCAAGCCGGGGAAATATGGGCTGAAATTATGGGCCCTATGTGACGCTACTACATATTATTGTTGTAATTTTGAAGTGTATTTAGGAAAATGCGGAAACACACCGGAGAAAGGACAAGGACAACGAGTAGTTAGAGTTCTTTCAGAGTTTTGGAAGGGATCTAATCGAACTATCACAACCGACAATTTTTTTACGGATATCTCACTTGCAGAGGATTTACTCAAAGATAACATATTTATAGTGGGAACAATGCGGAAAAATAGAAAGGATTTACCAAAATCTTTGATAACAATATCCGGAAGAGCTCAATTCTCTTCCGATTTTATATTTTCTGAAAATCTAACACTTGTGTCGTATATCCCAAAACCAAGAAAATGCGTAGTTTTACTTTCGAGCGTTCATCGAGAACATGCTATTTCTGACGAAAATAATAATTACAAACCTAATATTATCAATTATTACAATTCAACAAAAAGTGGAGTGGATGTTTTAGATAAAATTCTAAGAGAATACACTTGCCGGAGATGTACACGACGTTGGCCTCTGTCGCTTTTTTTACATTATATAGATATTGCAGCCTATAATGCATTTGTACTATGGCAACTCAAAAATCCGGATTGGGCAACTGGTAACATAAAATCAAGAAGAAAACAATTTATAGAAAATTTGTCTGAACAGTTAGTTGCTGCAAACATAGATTCTAGAGCTAGAGCATTTGAAACCAATGCAGTAGTATTTTCGAGACACATTGTGGACGCCATCGAAAGTACAGGCCGAAAAATAAATAAACAAATGAGTACAACATTAGAAAAACGCTCAAGACATCTTGAGCTTGTGTATTGGAAATGACAATAAATATAAATCAAAATGTGATGTTTGTCATAAATATGTATGTAATATACATTCAACATGTACAAAAAATATTTTGTGTACAAATTGTAATGATTTAGAATAAATATTTTTTATGTAATTTTTTTAAAATTTTATTTTTATGTATTATTTTATATCGCTAATAATAGTTCACCTTTAAAATAAAATAAGTCAAAATCATAATGGCAAAAGCTTCATTTTTTATATTCTACGTAAACAAAAACTGTTCGGGTCTCGGTTGACCCAGGCACCGTCCGCAACGGTTGGCGAAACGTCAGTACTGCGAGGGTTAAATTAATTTAGAACATTTCTTATCCAAAACATTTTCTTTCATCATCAATACTTGTTCATTTGTAACCCCATTGTAATGCTGAAAACATCAATTTTATCAGTTTTGCGTTTTTAGGTTAGTAATCTTAAACACGAATGAAAAATCCTTTCAGCACTCACCTTTTAAATTAATTTAGAACATTTTTTATCCAAAATATTCTCTTCCGTCATTAATACTTTTTCAGTTGTAACCTCATTGTAATGCTGAAAACTCCAATTTTATCAACTTTGCGTTCTTAGGTTGGCAATTTTAAACGATGGACGAAAAGTCCTTTCACCGCTCTCCTTCTAAATTAAGTTAGAACATTTCTTATCAAAAACATTTTCTTTCATCGTCAATACTTTTTCATTTATAACCCATCTTTATACTGAAAACCCCAATTTTATCAATTTTGCGTTCTTACGTTGGTAATCTTAAACGATGGACGAAAAATCCTTTCAGAGCTCACCTTTTAAATCAACTTAAAACATTTTCATAACACCAACACAGTTTTAAAATTAACTGTTTTCTTATAATTTTTTGTTATAAAGATCGATTTCAATTTCTTCCTTAATATCGTGTTTTTGTTTGTTGTTAATATTGTTGGATTATCAAAATCAAACTTATGATTCAATGTCATCGCATGTTGACACAAAGCTTTTATTTTGCGTTTTTATTTGTTTAGTATCATATTTATGTTGTTGTATACGTTTTTTGAGATACTGTTTTGATTCTCCTATGTATATTTTATCGCAATCTATGCAATTTAATTTAAATAATATTATTTTATCTTTAATATTTAAAGATAAAGTGGATACTGTATATCACAGTATCCACTTTATCTAAAGGTTTCATTTTGTCCTTCATATTTGATATTAACGTGCCGATTTTGTTGTTAAATAAAATTTGCTAAATATAAATTTAGCAAATTTTATTTCAGATATTTCATACTTTTTAAAAATGTTCGTTATTTTCTTTGTTAACGTAGGTATATATTTAATTTTGCACAACTCTTTATTCTGAGTATCTTTTTGTCTAATGGTATTATGAGTGTTATGATCGTTCCCTAGTATCTGTCCTGTATCATTTAGTCTTGTTATGAAATTTGTAATTAACGATTGTTTTATATTTGGTTTTTGCTTAATAATTTTGGCAAAAGTGACTTCGAAAACTGGATAGATCTCTATAAGTTCCGAGGGCTTCAATTAACCTTAAATCGCATTAATGATTCCCTCAAAAACCCAAATTCAAAATTATTTAATCATTTTTAGTTTTATCAATTTTGTTTATTGTAATTTTATTTTTAATTTGTTTTTATTTCTGTTGGCAATGAATTTTCGCGTGATTTATCAACTCGGCCGGTTTCGAGTTTTTTAGTGGGCGAGCAGGTATAAAGAGAGAGATTGACAAGAAATTTTCCTCTTTGATTTTTGATCTTAAACGAGTAAACATGTGTTACGTTCCAAAGACGTTCAACCATTAGAAATACGTTCAACCCCGATTTAATTTTCATTTAATTTATCATAAAACCGTTCAACATCGAAGGTAGTTTAATTTTTTTTTTAATTTTTACTTAATAATTATACTTTTATTTTTAATTTGTTGTTATTTCGGTTGGCAATGAATTTTCGCGTGTCTTATCAAATCGGGTGGTTCTAGTTTTTTGGTGGATGAGTAGGAATAAAAGGGAGATTGACAGGAAATTTTTGATTTTTGATCTTACTCGAGTAAACAAGTATTAAGTTCCGAAGACGTTCAACTATCAGAAATACGTTCAACACGATTTAATTTTCATTTCATTTATCATAAAGCCGTTCAACGTCGAAGGTAATTTTTTAATTGTTTCAGGTCGACGTGAGTGGAGATGAAATAATTTATTAAAGAAGAAGGGAGAAGAGGAGTTTTTACTTTCATCAATTTTGTTTATTATAATTTTATTTTCAATTTGTTTTTATTTCGGTTGGCAATGAATTTTTACGTGACATATCAAGTCGGCCGGTTACCAGTTTTTTAATGAACGAGCAGGTATAAATCGACAAGAAATTTTCTTCTTTGATTTTTGATCTTCCTCGAGTGAATATGTGCTACGTTCCGAAGACGTTCAATCATTAGAAATACGTTCAACGCCGATTTAATTTTCATTTCATTTATCATAAGGCCGTTTAACATTGAAGGTAATTTATTTCTTTTTAATTTTTAAAGCAATCTCATGCGTTTCCTTTTAATTGTTTCAGGTTGACGTGAGTGGGGATGAAATAATTTACTAAACAAGAAGGGGAAGTGGAGTCGGCCGGTTACGAGTTTTTTGATGGATGAGCAGGTATAAATCGACAAGAAATTTTCCTCTTTGATTTTTGATCTTCCTCGAGTGAACATGTATTACGTTCCGAAGACGTTCAACCAGCAGAAATACGTTCAATCCCGCTTTCATTTTCATTTCATTTATCATAAAGCCATTCAACATTGAAGGCAATTTGATTTCTTTTAATATTCACACGAATCTCACGCATTTTCTTTTAATTCTTTCAGGTTAACGTGAGTCGAGATGAAATAATTTATTAAAAAAGAAGAGGAGAAGAGGGATCGGCTGCCTATCAAATCTACATAACCACTCAAGCAAAATCATTCAGTTGGACATCAACTGCTACTAAACAACATGTAAGTGCGAAACATTTCGATAATCACGTTTGTTATCTAAAGATGCTCACGGTTTAACGCTTCATTGTAGAGATGTGCAAGTAACGTGAGTCACGTCGTGAGCGCGCGTGATCGTGAGTAACTTTGGTTACGACGTGACTCGATTTGATTTTCCCAAAGATATTGTAATAAATAAAATCTATAGTTCATTTTTTTTCTATAATACTTTTCGTCGTAAAGTTTTAACGTTGTATAAAATTTATGTTACATTCAATAAAACAACATAAATTGTTGTGAAAACTTCGATTTTGTCAATTTTGCGTACTTAGGTTGCTAATTTTAAACGATGGACGAAAAATCCTTTCAGCATTCACCTTTTAAATTAATTTAGAACATTTTTTATCCAAAACATTCTCTTCCATCATCAATACTTTTTCATTTGTAACCCCGTTGTAATGCTGAAAACTCAATTTTATCAATTTTGCGTTCTTAGTTCGGTAATCTTAAACGATGGACAAAAATTCCTTTCAGCACTGTCCTTCTAAATTAATTTAGAATATTTTTTATCCAAAACATTATCTTCCATCATAAATACTTTTTCATTTGTAACCCCATTGTAATGTTAAAATCCCCAATTTTATCAATTTTGCGTTCTTAGGTTGGTAATCTTAAACGATGGACGAAAATTCCTTTCAGCACTGTCCTTCTAAATTAATTTAGAACATTTTTTCTCCAAAACATTCTCTTCCATCATCAAAACTTTTTCATTTATAACCAATCTTAGTATTGAAAACCTCAATTTTATCAATTTTGCGTTCTTTGGTTGGTAATCTTAAACGATGGACAAAAAATCCTTTCAGCACTGTCCTTCTAAATTAATTTAGAATATTTTTTATCCAAAACATTATCTTCCATCATCAATACTTTTTCATTTGTAACCACATTGTAATGTTAAAATCTCCAATTTTATCAATTTTGCGTTCTTAGGTTGGTAATCTTAAACGATGGACGAAAATTTCTTTCAGCACTGTCCTTCTAAATTAATTTAGAGCATTTTTTCTCCAAAACATTCTCTTCTATCATTAAAACTTTTTCATTTATAACAAATCTTAGTATTGAAAACCTCATTTTTATCAATTTTGCGTTCTTAGGTTGGTATCTTAAACGATGGATGAAAAATCCTTTCAGTACTCACCTTTTAAATTTATTTAAAACATTTTTTGTCCAAAACATTTTCTTCCATCAGCAATACTTTTTCATTTGTAACCCCATTGTAATGTTAAAATCCAAAATTTTATAAAGTTTGCGTTTTTAGGTTGGTAATCTTAAACGATGGACGAAAATTCCTTTCAGCACTGTCCTTCTAAATTAATTTAGAACATTTTTTCTCCAAAACATTATCTTCCATCATCAATACTTTTTCATTTGTAACCCCATTTTAATGTTAAAATCCCCAATTTTATCAATTTTGCGTTCTTAGGTTGGTATCTTAAACGATGAATGAAAAATCCTTTCAGCATTCACCTTTTAAATTTATATAGAACATTTTTTGTCCAAAATATTTTCTTCCATCATCAATTCTTCTTCGTTTGTAACCCCATTGTAATGCTAAAAACCTTAATTTTATCAATTTTGCTTTCTTAGGTTGGTAATCTTAAACGACCAATAAAAATTCCTTTCAGCACTGTCCTTCTAAATTAATTTAGAACATTTTTTGTCCAAAACATTCTCTTCTATCATCTCTTCCATCATTTATAACCAATCTTAATACTGAAAACCTCATTTTTATCAATTTTGCGTTCTTAGGTTGGTATATTAAACGATGGATGAGAAATCCTTTCAGTACTTACCTTTTAAATTTATTTAAAACATTTTTTGTCCAAAACATTTTCTTCCGTCATCAATACTTTTTCATTTGTAACCCCATTGTAATGTTAAAATCCCCAATTTTATCAATTTTGCGTTCTTAAGTTGGTAATCTTAAACGATGGACGGACATTCCTTTCAGCACTTACCTTTTAAATTAATTTAGAACATATTTATCCAAAACATTTTCTGCCTTCATCAATACTTTTTCATTTATAACCCATCTTAATACTGAAAACCTAATTTTTATCAATTTTGCGTTTTTAGATTGGTAATCTTAAACGATGGACGATAAATCCTTTCAGCACTCACCTTTTAAATTAGCTTTGAACATCTTTTCCAAAACATTTTCTTCGGTCATTAATTCTTTTTGATTTTACCCATTATAATGTTAAAAACGCGAATTTCAACAATTTTATGTTCGTAATTTGTTAAAAATTGCTAAGCACTACGCAAAAGTTAACTTTTAGTAGTAGTTTTCGGTTTTTTAAATGCATTTAGCATTAAAATAATAGTGAATGAAACGGATTACCCAGATTCAGAATTCCTATTTATTCGCTTGTAATTTTTCTAGATTGTCCCATTTGGAACCTGAGGAAATGTCGACACCCTATCCGTAGATTCGCGTGGGATAGATTAATAGTAAATTAATAACAACATTCATAATTTAACATTAAAATATCATTGTTTAAATGTTTACGTAACTCATTTTTTTTTGTATGGGGTTTATTACACGTGGTAAATAATCATGGCGATAGACGCTCTAGTTAGAATGTTTTAGGCCAATTCATGAGACATGTTGCTAGTGAACATCAACGCCCTCCAGCAGTGGGTATAATCGCATGTTGGTTATTTATCCATAAATTTGTTGGTCCTTTTATCTTAATTGTTTCTCTAATTTAAGCTATTTTTGATATGGGTTCCTACATTGATGCTTAAAAAAACTGTAAATATTAATTTAAAAAATGGTCATCTATAGCTTTTCTTTATGTTGTATAATTTAATATTAGTGGTGGTAATAAATAAAATGTTTATGAGGAAGAAATTATGAGTTCCTTAAATGAAGTAAATTAAAAGAAATAGCTATTATATCATTTTCAATTTGTAAATCTTTTTGATTTTCCATTTAATTGAAATCGTATTTTTTGTTGAATTTCTCAATATGGCTCATTGGTCGCTTTAAACTCAAAACAGTTTTTAATTTCTGATTTGGTATGCAAAGTCTTTATTGTGGTCAATTTTCATTTTCGTCTTTACACGTTCGTTGAAAACAAAAGTTTTGTGTGGTTGACACGAAAGTGTTTTTGTTAAATTAGATAGCAGTGGAAATTTTGTAATCTTTGTAACGTGTCCTCAAAAATTTTCTACATTAAGCATCTCAGTTTCGTCAAAATTCAAATTGGTGTTGTGAAGAGTTCGCTATTCCCTTAATTCCGTTATATTTTCCGGGTAAATACTTGGGAAATAATAAAATAGTTCAGTAATTGAAGTGTTATGTGCTTTTTGTTCAAAATATGGTCTAAAATCGCTTGTTTGTTCAACATGTTTAAACACTTTAAAGTTCTTTGTCATCGAAAGGAAATCTACATCTGATTTAGGTTGCTGCCTTAATTTAAAACTTTATACATTATCTATAAAAATTTGTTAGTTTATCGTCATCCAGCTCTTTAGTGTCCTATTTTAACAGAGTTAGATTTGGTATCATTTGGTCCTAACGTTCTTTACATCAACATTTAATACTTTCTGTTCGTTGACCGTTGAAATATCTTTGGCATAGTATTTCTTTTCTTCTTCATTATTTTGAAAATTATGAAAACAAAAATGTAAGTTTAGGTTGCTTTCGTAATTTTCTTACAATTCTCTTCATGCTTAGACGAATTTTTAAGTCGCATATAGAACAATAAAAGTACGTATCACCTTTTTTACTTTTTGCAAGTCATCCACTAAATTTTTCATCTTTGAGCCAAGACTCAATAAATTTTTGCTCATATCTGACTACTTTCGTCTTTTTAGGTGGTGATTTATCAAAATTTGACTCACTATCTCTGTTATTAAGCATATTCCTAACTTTTTGATTGTTTTCAAATCAACAATTCAAAATAACAATCCTGGCAAGACAAACAATAAAAGACAGGAACTCTGTTTTGTCTCTATTTTCTATCAATTAATGCTATCTATTAAATCGATTAACAGTTACATAGTTTGGTCTCCTAGATTCTAAATAACAAGTTTATCTGTAGCAGAATTATTAACTAAGAAACAGTAGATTTGAAGGTCTAAACTAAAACCTAAACATTTCAAAAAAAACTGCAAAACTGCAGTTAAAATTCCTCCACTGCAGACTGAGAGTCATTCTTCTAGAGCATAATTTGATACACATTTTAATTTATATCCCAATAATTACTCGTCCAAATATCAGTTATCTGAAATCATTTCAAACGGGGCATATTCGTCTTCAATTTGATTCATTCCACTATCTTCATTATTTTAACTTTGGCGTTCTTCTGAATTCTCCCATTTTTTGAGAAAAACTATCAATTTTGAATATATTGTGAATTTTGAATATCTGGTTTTGGATTATCCACTCTTACACATCTATACGATGAATATTATTCCACGTAAGAAATAATCATGGTGATATGCGCACTCTGTGTGGGTTATTACATTCACGAAGACATTGTCAATAGTGAGGCCTATGCACTCTCCAGTCAGCTGATAGGCAAGTTGGTATTTACCACTAATGTGTAAGTACTTTATCGGTAATGCCCGTTACCGTGTAAAGTATATTGATCCCTTTCATATCTCAAATTGCTAGGTTTTCATATTAATAGATATGTATAAATAGGATTTTGTTTGAAATAATTTTATATTAAAGTAGAATTAATTGCTTGTCCAACCTATTTTTGATATGGGGTCTTTGTACTGATAGAATGAGAATCATTCTATTAGTGCATATCACATATCAACCCTATTACCCCACGTGGGGAAATAATCATCGTGCTGGTTATAATCGCATGGAGACACTTTGTTAGCGAGGCTTACAACCCCTCCTGGGTGCCTGCGAAGTGTGAGATTAATCACATGGTGGTTATTTATCCACAAATACCTAAGTATACTTTATCGGTAATGTCCGTTACCGTGTAAAGTATATACATTCCTTCCATACCTCAACTTGTTAGGTTTTCATATTAATAGATATGTATAAATAGGATTTCGTGCTAAATAATTTTAAATTAAAGTAGTATTAATTGTTTTTTCAACCTATTTTTGATATGGGGTTTTGTACTGATAGAATGAGAATCATTCTATTAGTGCATATCACATATCAACCCTATTACCCCACGTGGGGAAATAATCATCGTGCTGGTTATAATCGCATGGAGATACTTTGTTAGCGAGGCTTACAACCCCTCCTGGGTGTCTACGAAGTGTGAGATTAATCAGATGGTGGGTATTTATCCACAAATACCTAAGTATACTTTATCGGTAATGTCCGTTACCATGTAAAGTATATACATTCCTTCCATACCTCAACTTGTTAGGTTTTCATGTTGATAGATATGTATAAATAGGATTTCGTTCGAAATAATTTTATATTAAAGTAGTATTAATTGTTTGTCCAACCTATTTCTGATATGGGGTATTTGTACTGATAGAATGAGAATCATTCTATTAGTGCATACCACATATCAACCTTATTACCCCACGTGGGAAAATAATCATCGTGCTGGTTATAATCGCATGGAGACACTTTGTTAGCGAGGCTTACAACCCCTCCTGGGTGCCTGCGAAGTGTGAGAATGATCACATGGTGGTTATTTATCCACAAATACCTAAATATGCTTTATCGGTAATGTCCGTTACCGTGTAAAGTATATACATTCCTTCCATACCTCAAATTGCTAGGATTTCATGTTAATAGATAATTTTTTTTCATTTATTCATTCGAAATAATTTTATATTAAGATAGTATTAATTGTTTGTCCAACCTAATTCTGATATGGGGTCCTTGTACTGATAGAATGAGAATCATTCTATTAGTGCATACCACATATCAACCTTATTACCCCACGTGGGGAAATAGTCATCGTGCTGGTTATAATCGCATGGAGACACTTCGTTAGCGAGGCTTACAACCCCTCCTGGGTGTCTACGAAGTGTGAGATTAATCACATGGTGAGTATTTATCCACAAATACCTAAGTATACTTTATCGGTAATGTCCGTTACCGTGTAAAGTATATTGATCCCTTCCATGTCTTAAGCTTGTTTAGTTTTCTATGTATTGTATATATAAATAGAATATTCGTGAAAATAATTTAACATTAAAAGATGAAGAAGATTATTTAAGTGTATAAAGAGTAAATAATTTATTGTTGTTTAATTTGATGTTCATTAAAATTTTTGATCTGTAATAATATAACTTGAAATTTTAATATAATAAATGTTTCTTATTAAGCTATATTTATTTTCTAAACATCTTCAAGCTTTCATTTTAACCCATATCTTGATAAATTTTTTTAAATATATGTTGTTCCTAACGATGATTTACCGAAACAACAATACCTATATTATTTTAAATAATCATAATATTTATTGGTTCATATAACCACATAAACAGTACAGTTATGCCAAAAAAAAGAAATAATAATAATAAGAAAATAAAAATCAATTAAAACAATGAACCAAAGAGGATTGAGGACTGTTTTTCATCAATCCTCAATTTACCTTACATATAACTAATAGAAGTTAACTAAAACTAATCGATGTACGTCGCAGATTCAAATGAGAGAAAAGGAAGAGAAAAAAGAAAGAAAGCAAAACAAAAATTACTACTTGATTTTAATAAGAATAAGAAAAAGAAATATAATATAAAAATAAAACAATACTTGCTTTTTAAACATATTAAATAGAAATTATGCATTAGAATAAATAGTAAAAAAGCTATTTTAAGTATATGAAAACATCCCAGAAAGAAAGAATGAAAGAGACGGAGGAGAACGCCGATTTAAAGAATCAGGTTGTACAATTTAAGCACACAATAAGAGAACGATCTTTTATAAATTTCATAATTGTGCCTAGGTATTGTTAAGCCATGCCGGTGCCTAACATTGACATTATGAACATCAGTTCTGTAGCGTATTCTATTGTATAGGTACGGCGCACAGTGAGCTGGATTAGGATGTTAGATGGACAAAATTATTTTATGTGTTCAACGGATATATTTGACATCTGAGAACATCAAAAAAGTGCTAACAAAATTCAACGTTAATTTTTTCGGTATTTAAATTGTTTCTTTTGATCTATTTCTTGATGTAGAAAAATGAGTGCATACATATTGAGTATTTGATATTAATATTACAATTAAATGCATTTTATCACAGTTAGTGTTAAAAATAATACAGATCTATGTCTCAAAATTCCGTCGCACTAAATCTGTTGAGTTCAAAAGAAGATTCAACATTAACTATATACATTATTGGTCGTTTTGTTTTTAAACCGACGGAAATTCAAAATCGGAATCATCTTCCGATGATTCTGTGTTGCTACTCGAAATTGTCGGGCTTTTATTGGTATAATCCCGTGCTTTTTCTTCTTTTTGAAGCAGTTGTTGCGCTTCAGGATCAAGTTCTTTAGGGGGTATACCAGAAAATGATCTGAGGTTGGTTATTACAGGATCCGACGAAATAAGGAGCATGTGCAACAAATCTTCAGATGTAGAAGGTACTACGTGCTGTTTTTCTTGTGTGGTGCAGACGATATCTTTTAAAATCTTTATTTCTTGCTTCTTGAGCTTCTTCAGATAATTGCCCAATAGGCACAAGCGCGTGTTTTATAGCAAGAGACCCATGCACTAATATTTTATGTACAGTAGGTGGCATTCTGTACCAACCATACAAATCGACAAATAGTCGGGCGGTGTTAAAAGCAAATTCGTTATATTTCTTTTCATCTATGGGATATCCGCTGGAAATAACCTACCTCCGAAAAAAAGCAAAAGTTATTTTAAACGTTTTTTTTTCAGACAAAATATACCTGAAGAATCGTCGAAAATTTTGAAATCAATTGTTTGTCAATACCCGTAGCTGCAGCAGCTTCATCAGCATTTTTAAAAAATCTACGAGCCACATTCCCGGTATTTGACGTGCCACTTCCTTGCACCACTTTATCCACTTTGATGCCTATGGATTTCCACAAGGTTTCTTGTATTTCTTTTTTTCTTAAATCACACATTTTTTTTTCTTCTTCAGAAGTACCCCTCAAACTATATTTTTTAATTTCTAATTTATAGGCTATATGGAGAATACACTCCAAGAATTTTATCCAAGCATGTAAAGTACTTAGTCCATATTCGAGGTTATCCGTGTTAACATTTCGGTTCCCTACTTGGTCTAAATTATTCATTTCTGTGGGTTTACAGCCACACAGATAACAAGTTTGGCTTGAGGTATCCGTAAGGACATTTATGACTTTAGTGTCAAGCATTGTTAAGACTAATTTAAAATGAATTTTAATTGGTATTCCTGCAAAAAAATATAATGAAACAAGAGGACCAAAAATAATTTTTATCCGTGTTACCGTTAACGAGATATTCTAATGGTTGAAGGGCGGCGATTTCTTCTTTCATTTTGTTTATCTCTTGTTTTGTTAAATATTTGGTTTCTTTTGCAAAGAGAAACTTTATGGGACGACAATATCTAGTCGAGGAAGGATGTGGGTTTTCCCATTGAATCACTTTTTCTTGGGTACCATTTGCAATTGCAAGAAATTGAAGAGGCACTGCAGAAAACATAAAAATACTATTGTTGGAGTAAACTATTGCTTCCTCTTCATTTTCTTCCGAAACATTTGAGTCTTCTCTGTCGGAAGTTTGTAATATTTATGTCGTCGTTTGAAGGGTAACATCTTCGCTTAGCTGCCCGAATTTTGTCATACGAAGGAAAAACATCAGCTTTTCGTTCCTTCATTGCTAATCTTGTAATTTTGTATGATTCTTTCGTAAGTCATATGTGCCAGAGCTTCATCTTCAGTAAAACGCACTACTTTATCTGTACCTTTTAAAGATTTTCGATAAACGTTCAAAATCTTAATAGGGGTATCATTTGAAGCTGTAGTAGCTTCCTCCAACAATTTTGCAGCAGCACGTTTTCCTTCTTTTTGCAGTGCCACTTTTGCCGCGAAATAAATTTGATTTGAAGGAGTTGTAGCACGCAGTTCTTCTGTTTTACGCCTTTTGGTGCGATCGGACGCTTCTGAGAAACTATGAGAAAGTTGAATAAAAGCAAGTAGAGTAAACAAACTACGGATTAAGGAAATCATTAGTGATTCTTTTACTTTGTTAACGGTCTACCGCTAGAAGACTTTATTTCGATATCTCCTCTTGTAGTGTTAAAGGCTCGGTCTAACCAACTTTGCTGTTTAGCTTCGAAATAATCCAATCTATGTCTACATAGTATCAATTTAGATTTTAAATTTACCACAAAACTATGAATTCGACTATCCATCACAGGTCGAAGATTATTGTCCATTTTTAAGAGACTGTCTATATGTCCCAGTAAAAAATGTTCATTTTCTATTACTGATTTGGTCCAAAAAGATGATCTGTTGTCTTTCAAAACATTGTATAACATACGATTCGTAATTATAACTTCAGCAGTCATACTGAACTTGAATTATTTTTTTTACTCGTTACTACTCGTTATTACTCGTAGAGTGGTTAATTGTGGCTCTCAATTTTTTAGTATAGTAATTAATACTCTATATAAAAACGCTGTACAAAATTTGAAAGCGAACTTCGTCGAACTTTAAAAGTTATATTCTACAAAAATGTCACATTCATTTATTTTTAGAAAAAAACTGAGTGCACGAAATACGGGTGGTGTTCACTTACTTTTGGATATATTTTGATGATACTGGATGAAATTTGTTCTTGACAGTTGTAAAAACACACAGCACAAACTAATTGCAACGAAAAATTAACTACTTACTGAAAATAACACCTGTAAATATGACGCGTTACCGGTCTTAATGAGAGTGTACGACTTAAGTTAATTATTTTGTTTTGAAGGCAGCCTCACGGCAAAACAGTTTACTTGATCGGTTTAGGATATGTGCTGTTTAGGTAAATGGACTTTTCAGAAAGAGTTTATGTACTTGGAATTTCCAAATTTAAACTTTTGTTTTTTTGGTTTTGTCCAGCTAGAATCGTAATTCAGCCCACTGTGCGGCGGACTCGTAAACACAATGACTTTATGATATAAGCATAATGAGTGAAGAACTCTTCTACGAGCCATGTTTAAGCAACCCACCCAGCCAAGTGAGTGAGCCATATGCTCCCATCTGTTTATTCCGCAAACATGAATTTTGTAACTTAAATTTTATGAGTGGTTACACTGTTCAAACAAGAATTATATACAGGAGCTCCGTAATTAAAAATGGAGAGCACTAAAGTGCAACATAATTGAATTTTTAGTTTAGTACTTAAAATGTGCTTATTAGAATATAACAGTTTTAAAGTGGAATAAGCTCTTTGAAGTAGGGAGCCAACATGCTTCCTAAATCTAAGGTCCTCCTTGATGATCATACTCAGATTCTTCACACTGTCCCCAAAATTTAGTGTGTGTCCATCAACTATAATATTAAGGTTGGATTTAACATACCGAACTACACCCGCACCACCGAAAACCATCACGGATGACTTTGAGCCATTAACACTAAGATTAAGCTTTTTTGCAGGTTGAATTAAGTTTTCAACGTCGGCATTTATATTTCTTTCCGAATTTAATAAATCAGTAAGATCAAGAGAATAGCGTAGTTGTGTGTCATCTGCATACATAGATGGTGTACAATATTTTAACACATTAGCTAGCTCACACGTATAAATCAAATATAATAGTGGTCCAAGAATAGAACCTTATGGTATTCCTGAAATTATATTTGCTGCAGAAGAATGAGCTTTATGGAAGGAGATAACTTTTGAGGGGTTGGCAAGAAAACTTTCAAGTAGTTTGATAGCCGGTTTGGAAAGCCCAATATAATGTAAGATAGCTAATAAGGTTTTGTGATTTAAACGGTCAAAAGCCTGAGAAAAATCTAAAAAAACAAGGACTGAGACCTTTCTATTATCAATAGACTCAAAAATATCATCCGTCACATCCAACAGCGCAGTGGTACAGCTACATCCCGGTCTGAATCCAGATCTTTTTTACAAATAGAGTCATTTCACCATCAAAAACACTTCGTTCTTTAACATTTCTTCGGCGGATTTCTTCAAATTAAAACAACGAGATGTACATCATTTTAAAGAAAAAAGTTTAACATTTAAGTTGGTATGCAAGTCATTTCTTCATTTTCAAAAATAAAACCTCCAAAATCTTTAAAATTTTATCATTTCACTAAAACGTCAAAAACACATCGTAGGCGTTATCGACTTCACATTGAAACAACCATTTATACATCATTTTAAAGAGGAAGGCTCAACCTTTAATTTAATATAAAAATCATTTCTTCATTTTCAAAAATAAGACCTCCACGATCTTCCCACTTTTATAATTTATTTCGTTATTCTACTAAAACATTCAAAACCATTTTTTAGTCGGAATCAATTTCAAATCTAAAAAACGAGTTATATATTATTGTAAAGAGGATGTTTTTTATTTCATATTTTATGATTTTTTCGTGATTCTACTAAAACGTAAAAACACATCCTGTATCAAAACATTTATGTAAGTTTTTGTGGAACCGTATTTTCGTCTTTGATCTAAAAATAAAAAAGTTTTATGTACCGGAACTATTTATTTAAAAACAAAATATTACATCAAAATCGCGCTCATTTACACCATGATTGAAATTAAAACTGTATATTCAAGTTCAAAGAGACCGAGCCGTTTAAAGCCCTTTAGTTGAGACGAAAATAAACATGCACACTCAGGTTGGTAATCTCGTGCTGACTACATCCTTCTCTCGGTATTCTTTTTCCGATGGGCTCCTAAATACGTTTACTTTTGCCTTTTACGGCAGTTTACTATCTCCTTTACATCCAATATCGTCTTTTCGTCTTTTCGTCTTTTCCTCCCTTTTTCACTTTTTCTTTTTTGCTTTGCCGCTTCCTTAGCTTTTCGTTTTATTGAACAGATGTTTCTGGTATTTGTTTTCTTGAAGTTTGTTTATGTATGGATTAGATTTGAGACGGTTCTTTTTGTTAATAGACATCTTCCAACCGAAGGATATAATAATAAACAAAATCTCATTTTTAAGTGGATTAAAAAAAAATTAATAAACATAATTATTCAAGTGCCACATAAACTTGTGATTTTAATAATTTTTTGAGAGCCTTTTTTAATAGAATTGGGTGCGGTTGGACGTCTGGGAACAAAAAAAACGTTACACAAATCCGTCGCATTGTCGTTTTTCTCTCGTTGTGTTCTTTTTGGGTTCGTTTCACTCCACTTTGCGGATATAAAAGCTCTTTTGTGATTTCGTACCATGGAAGTAATTAAGTGTATCTTTTTTTTCTGGCTTACACGGAATTGGGATTGTGAACCAAATAAAGAATTGCTTTTTAGAAGTCGAAATCTTATCACAAAAAGATATATTAATAAGTTAATGTTATTTCTTCTCCAAATCAAACATTTTTGATGTGTTGCAAAATTATTATTAATCTGCTTGGTCAGCTTTTGCCAAGCAAAAAAAATAAAAATTTCGAACAAAGAGTGTTCCAAATTTCCATCTCAAAGCTCCACCAAACTGAATCCATGCATATTTTTGCATATAATCAATCATTGCGAATAAGCGAATAAGTTAACTGAAACTCCCCATTCAAATTATTATTTCTATCAATTTAATCAGTATACTTCTCCTCTACTCCACTTGATTTAATGTGAACGCTTCAAACTTTGTTGTTATGAACGCAATATAACCGGGAACGACATGTCCTCATTGACAAACAGTGAGTGTTAGTAAACAAGTAAATGTTTGTAAATAGTTTCGGCGTTTTGGGTAGCCTTTGTCCATGATACTTTGTATAAAAATGGATTACGAAGGATTAATTTGTGCTAAAACTAATTGTGTTATTGTGGTTACTTCGCGAGCGTAAACATAAATACGATGGAGTTTCCAAACTCTATATTTGCTCTTTGTTTGGGGTTAAATTCAATGTTTTACTACATACTTGTGTTTCTCTTTGATTTATAACCCTTTGGATGAAAGTATCGTTGAATTAATACAAAAGTTAATAGAAGTATTTGATCATAATTTATATTCATTCGTAGATGTTGGAGTTTTTCTCTTTAGAAAATGTTTTACTAAGCGGCGTGAGTTTTTACATCATTATTATAATATACGCTTATTACTCACAAAATAGCTCGCAAAACTTCTTCAATAAAAAGAAGTCTAAGTACCTATTAAGTTATTAGCAAATTTACTATAAATTATTAAGTTATTACACATTTACTAGATTGTTCGATTTAAAACAAGGATTTAAAATATGTATACTTTTTGGTGCTCTGAAAAATTTGTTATTTTCTTAAATTTTTCAATAAAATCTCTGTTCGATTAGACAGGCTTTCATCCGTTTAAACATTTAGTGGTATAAATCCTAAATGCCTCTCCATTATGCAAATATTTCGGGCAGGTTCAACTTGTACAAAACGAATAATTAGTGTTTTGCTCGACATGGCTTACATTTCGAGTGCAATTCAGTACGATCGAGTAATTCTTGAACTTTGAAGTGTCATTAAGATTTTTTTTTGCCTATAATTGTCCCAAGTAAATGATTTATTTCGTTTTGAGTGTTTTTGCTTAAATAGTGAACGTATGATTGTCTTAACATTAAATGTAGCTAAAATTTCAAGAAATCTGAGTGGAAAAGAATCTGAATTAAAAAATTTGAAGCATCATAAGTGCCAAAGAATGTTTACAATATTATTATATAAAAAAGACCAAAAATGATAACATCAAATTCCTTTTTACCATTTTTTTTTCTTATTTACCAATAAAATCTGTAAACAATTAATTGATAAATACAATTTTTTTTATCATAACACAAATCAAAATATGAACCATTTAATCGAAATTCTTAATCATGTATATAAACAAAATTTATTCACTTTCAATAACAAATATTACATCATAAAAGACGGTTTACCCAAACCTTAATGTCACAAAAACGGATCGAATTATTCTAGAATGGTTTAGTTCTCGAAAAAGTTCATACTTTCCTTTATAAACGACAGAAAGTTTCATCAAGATATCGTAAGAATTCGACTTTTTACGTTTTTTCAAAATGATTAAGGAAATCATTAATTTTGTGAAATGCCGATAATTTAGGTTGAGTTTAAAACTTGATATCTCAAAAACAGAACGAAATATTCAAGTATGATTTAGTTCTCGAAAAAAATACATAGTTTCCTTTATAAACGACAAAAAATTTCATCAAGATAACTTATAAATTCGATTTTTTACGATTTTTTCAAAATAATTAAGGAAATCGTTAAATTTGTGAAATGCCCATAATTTAGGTTGAGTATAAAACTTGATGTCTCAAAAACGGATTAATGTATTCAAATATGGTTTTGTTTCCAAAAAAGGACATATTTTCTTTTATAAATAACAGAAAATTTTATTAAGATATCTTAAGAATTCGATTTTATACGATTTTTTCAAAATGATTAAGGAAACTGTTAATTTCGCGATTTGCTATAAATGTAGGTTGAACTCAAAACTTGATATCTCAAAAACAGACTGGGATATTCAAGTATGGTTTAGTTCTCGAAAAAGTACAAACTTTGCTTTATAAATGACAGAAATTTCATCAATATTTGTTAGGAATCCGATTTTTTATGATTATTCGAAATGATCAAGGAAATCGTTAATTTTATTAAATGCTACAAATTTAGCTTGAATTTAAAACTTTATATCTGAAGAACGGATCGAGATATTCAAGTATGATTTACTTCTCAAAAAAGTTCATACTTTACTATATAAATGACAGAAAATTTTCATCAAGAAATCGTAAGAATTCGATTTATTACAATTTTTTTCAAAATGATTAAAGAAGTCATTAATTTTGTAAAATGCTACAAATTTAGGTTGAATTTAAAGTTGATATCTGCAGAACGGATCGAGATATTAAAGTATGGTTTAGTTCTCGAAAAAGTACAAAATTTCCTTTATAAATGACAGAAATTTTCATGAATATATGTTAGGAATCCGATTTTTTACGATTTTTTGGAATGATCAAGGAAATCGTTAATTTTATTAAATGCTACAAATTTTGATTGAATTTAAAACTTTATATCTCAAGAACGGATCGAGATATTCAAGTATGATTTAGTTCTCAAAAAAATTCATACTTTACTATAAATGACAGAAAAATTTCATCAAGAAATCGTAAGAATTCGATTTATTACAATTTTTTCAAAATGATTAAAGAAGTCATTAATTTTGTGAAATGCTACAAATTTAGGTTGAATTTAAAGTTGATATCTGCAGAACGGATCGAGATATTAAAGTAAGGTTTAGTTCTCGAAAAAGTACAAACTTTCCTTTATAAATGATAGAAACTTCCATCAATATATGTTAGGAATCCGATTTTTACGATTTTTCGAAATGATCAAGGAAATCGTTAATTTTATTAAATGCTACAAATTTAGGTTGAATTTAAAACTTTATATCTCAAGAACGGATCGAGATATTCAAGTATGATTTAGTTCTCAAAAAAGTTCATACTTTACTATAAATGACAAAATAATTTCATCAAGAAATCGTAAGAATTCGATTTTTTACAAATTTTTCAAAATGTTTAAAGAAGTCATTAATTTTATAAAATGCTACAAATTTAGGTTGAATTTAAAACTTTATATCTCAAAAGCGGATCGAGATATTCAAGTATGATTTAGTTCTCAGAAAAGTTCATACTTTACTATAAATGACAAAATAATTTCATCAAGAAATCGTAAGAATTCGATTTTTTACAAATGTTTCAAAATGTTTAAAGAAGTCATTAATTTTGTAAAATGCTACAAATTTAGGTTGAATTTAAAACTTTATATCTCAAAAGCGGATCGAGATATTCAAGTATGATTTAGTTCTTAGAAAAGTTCATACTTTACTATAAATGACAAAATAATTTCATCAAGAAATCGTAAGCATTCGATTTTTTACAAATTTTTCAAAATGTTTAAAGAAGTCATTAATTTTGTAAAATGCTACAAATTTAGGTTGAATTTAAAGTTGATATCTGCAGAACGGATCGAGATATTAAAGTATGGTTTAGTTCTCGAAAAAGTACAAACTTTCCTTTATAAATGATAGAAACTTCCATCAATATATGTTAGGAATCCGATTTTTTACGATTTTTCGAAATGATCAAGGAAATCGTTAATTTTATTAAATGCTACAAATTTAGATTGAATTTAAAACTTTATATCTCAAGAACGAATCGAGATATTCAAGTATGATTTAGTTCTCAAAAAAGTTCATACTTTACTATATAAATGACAAAATAATTTCATCAAGAAATCGTAAGAATTCGATTTTTTACAAATTTTTCAAAATGTTTAAAGAAGTCATTAATTTTGTAAAATGCTACAAATTTAGGTTGAATTTAAAACTTTATATCTCAAGAGCGGATCGAGATATTCAAGTATGATTTAGTTCTCAGAAAAGTTCATACTTTTCTATATAAATAACAGAAACATTTTATCAAAAAATCGTAAGAATCCGATTTATTACAATTTTTTCAAAATGATTAAAGAAGTCATTAATTTTATTAAATGCTACAAATTTAGGCTGAATTTAAAACTTGATATCTCCAGAACGGATCGAGATATTCAAGTATGGTTCAATTCTTGAAAAAGTACATACCTTCCTTTATAAATGACAGAAAGTTTCATCAAGATATCCTAAGAATTCGATTTTTTACAATTTTTTAAAATTATTAAGGAACTCACTAATTTTGTGAAATTCTACAATTTTAGATCGAGTTCAAAACTTGATATCTCAAAAACGGATTAAGATATTCAAATATGATTTTGTTTTCAAATAGAACATATTTTCGTTTATAAATAACACAATTTCATCAAGATATCTTAAAAATCGATCTTTCAGATTTTTTTTAAATGGTTAAGGAAACCGTTAATTTATTGAAATGACACAAATTTAATTGATTAAAATTAATTTCGTAATCCTTAAAACGTTTATTAGAAATTTTACAAAATGTGATATTATTTTCTATCATTGTAATGTATATTAATTAAATGTAATAGTGGAGTTGGATATGCTTTTAATGTTATTTTCTTGATACTTTGACTTTTATCTCTGAGGATGGTTATGTGACCGAAACTAGTCAGATAAATAGAATTTTTAATTTAATAAACGACCAGTTAAAAGTACAAAAGAAGTGTCAATTATATATCCTTTCGATACAAATTTAGGCTGAACTCAAAACATGATAATTATTAGTATTATAAAATAAATAGTAATGTATATAATAAAGTAAAATTTTAAGGAAATAACTTATGTGATCATTCTTTATGTACATAAAGCACTACTTTTAAAAGAGATCTTTTCCCCATTGCATAAACTGCCAAATTTTATCTCCCTAAGACAAATCATATTGAAAATGTTCAAGACAATGTTTAAAAATGTGTTAACTTTGAATTTTGACACGAATCGTTATCATTATTATATTACTCTAGTATTAGTAGTTAAAATTATGCAACAAATTATGCAATAACAATTTTTGATTAACGATATCTGCCTATTGGTATCTCTCTCTCATAAAAGTGTTGGTATGAAATCAGGTGTATCCTATAAAATCATTTTCGCCCATATCTTCTGCTGTCTTGGAAATTTGTCAAATCATAACTTTATTTTATTTGTACATATGACAATTTCAAAAAATTTCCTACATGATATATAAACATGATTTATTTCAACAATTGAGTAGTTATTTTTGTTCGCTTTCTGCTCATCGCCACAAGCGAATCTGGCCACCGGCTCATTCCTTTCCTCACTTCCTTCCTTAGGTATTTCGCAAGCTGCTCTGCAATTATGTTCTCATATCCTTCATTTTATTTTCCCTCCCTTATCAGCGTCCTTCTTTTCTATTTGTGAACTCTTCAATCCGTGCTTACCTCTCTTCCAGACGCATCATAACTCCTTTCCTCATCTTCTTTGGAAACACTCTCCTGAGTTTTTTTGAGGGCCTCCATCTCAGAGATCTGCTGTAACTGTAGAGATTTTTCTATGTTTGCTCTTGAAAAAGGACCCAAAATCAAATCAGGTATGTTCATTTTCAAAACATCATCAAATCGTAGCTTAAAATCTGATTAGAGGACATCCAAGTGCCCACAATATGAAATACTGTAGGGGTTTCCTTTTAATCTCCTTTTCTCATTAATCTTTTTTCTTATTCCTAATAAATTTGGGAACTGATTGAATTTCTCTTGTTCAAAATTTCGTTTGTACATAAGGACTTTTGTAACTAATGCAGGAATAACAGATTATTTTTTATTAAATTCAGTTTATCACGTTGAAGCTGAAACTTGCTTCAATTAAATTTTTGAAAGAAGTGACCGTCTTCCTTAAAATTTAAACGATGTTATTTTGGGATTTATCTTGCAAGAACCATAGTCTCCGATTTTTGAAACTGTGTATGGGAAAAAACGACAAAGACGTGAAATGTTCTATTTTCGAAGGATTTTCAGTGTTGTGATAGCAATATCAAGTCTTCTGGAAGCAATGTCAAGTCTTGCGGTAGCAGTTAAGATCTTCCATAGGCAATATCATGGAAGGATTTCAAGCCTTCTAGAAGCGGTATCAAGTCTTCTGAAAGCATTTCAAGTCTTTTACAAGCAATATCAAGTCTTCTAGAAGCAGTATCAATTTGAAAGCATTTCAAGTCTTTTGAAAGCAGTATCAAGTCTTCTAGAAGCAGTATTAAGTCTTCTGGAAGCATTTCAAGTCTTTTGAAAGCAGTATCAAGACTTTGGAAGCAATATTAAGTATTCTAGAAGCAGTATTAACTCTTCTGAAAGCATTTCAAGTGTTTTGGAGGCAGTATCAAGTCATCTAGAAGCAGTATCAAGTCTTATGGCACCAGATCAAGTTTTCTACAAGCAGTACCAAGTCTTCTGGAAGCAGTATAAAATCGTAATTCAAAATATGTGCTCTTCAAAAAAAAAACAAATTCGCAGCAGATGTCAAAATTACATCTCAAGTCTTTTGAAAGCAGTATCAAGTCTTTGGAAGCAATATCAAGTCTTCTAGAAGCAACGTTAAGTCTTCTGGAAGCATTTCAAGTCTTTTGAAAGCAGTATCAAGTCATTTAGAAAAAACGATAAAGAAGTGAAAAGTTCTATTTTCGAAGGATTTTCAGTGTTTTGATAGCAATATCAAGTCTTCTGGAAGCAATGTCAAGTCTTGCGGTAGCAGTTAAGTTCTTCTAGAGGCAATATCACGGCTTTTGGAAGCACTTTAAGTCTTCTAGAAGCGGTATCAAGTCTTCTGAAAGCATTTCAAGTCTTTTACAAGCAATATCAAGTCTTCTAGAAGCAATATCAATTTGAAAGCATTTCAAGTCTTTTGAAAGTAGTATCAAGTCTTCTAGAAGTAGTATTAAGTCTTCTGGAAGCATTTCAAGTCTTTTGGAAGCAGCATCAAGTCACCTAGAAGCAGTATCAAGTCTTATGGCACCAGATCAAGTCTTCTACAAGCAGCACCAAGTCTTCTGGAAGCAGTATAAAGTCTTAATTCAAAATATGTGCTCTTCAAAAAAAAAAAAAACACATTCGCAGCAGATGCCAAAACTGCATCTCAAGTTTTTTGAAAGCAGTATCAAGCCTTTGGAAGCAATATCAAGTCTTCTAGAAGCAACTTTAAGTCTTCTGGAAGCATTTCAAGCCTTTTGAAAGCAGTATCAAGTCATTTAGAAGCAGTATCTAGTCACATGAACCCAGATCAAGGTTTTAAGAAGCAGTACCAAGTCTTCTAGAAGCAGTCTAAAGTCTTAATTCAAAATATGTGCTCTCCAAAAAAACACTTTAACAAAATAAGCACCTTTTGACAACCAACGAATTTCTGTATGAAACTGCGAAATTCTTTATAGTTTTCAACGCAAAGTTGTTTAAATAATCTTTTATTCAATGATTTGCTTCTGATTGTGTTGATATCTTTAATTCCGTGCAGAAAGTCCAGGCCCCTTACTAATCTACTTTAGAGATCGATACTTTCTTATAAGCTCAATGAAAAAAAAAATGCTGTAGTGTTTATTATCATCAGGGAACATTTTTGCGAATCAATATTTTGGTCCCCATTTTCTTTATCAATTTTTCATACAGTTTAGCAAAAAAATCACGGTTTAGTAAAATGCGTTTATTTTGAAATGATTTCAACGAGGTTTTAACCAAAATGTGTCAAATAATGTCGTTTGTCGGATTCTGTTTCATCAACTTTTCATAGTTAGGACTCCTTAATTTCTTAAGAGCGATTTAATGGAATTATAAATTAAAGAGAAACAGAAATAAGACCTAATTTTCAAATATTCATCAAATTCGAAAAATATTATTTTTTCTTTATATGGTTTTTATCTATCGTAAAGTAGAGAAAGTTGCTGGCACCCTCAAAAATCGGGTACTTTTTTTATTTAATTCGAGATAAAAGAAAATCCTAAGATCCGATAACTCAAAAATTAACATATGATACACAGAAATGTTCATTGATTATAAAAAAAAACTTTATCACACGCAGTTACGAAGATATCGATCTCGAAAGGGAGAGGCCTTGACTTTTTGCACGGACTTTAGATATTGATAGTATACTGTGAATACTTTCTTTTTTTAAGTATGAAAGAAGCGCTCTATTAGATAAGATATTACTCAGACGCATTTCTTTTTCTTAAAAAACCTCATCCAAAGTATTAAATATTGATTTTCCTTTAGCACCAGTTTGCAAATATTTAAGAAATAACATTTCTTGGAAAATTTGTTCTTTCTTTAAGAACCACGCGTATGCTGAACGTAAAACTTTAATGCTTTTACTTCACATATGGCAAATATATTTAGTTCTTTACCAATAATATGAGGATTTCCCGATTTCGCAATCATTAAAAAAATTTTGTAAGAAGCAACCCCAACCCAACCCATCGAATGCTATCTTGTTGTTTGATAAATTTTTATTTTAATACTCGAAAATATGATAAACCCTTATCTTTTTTATCACCATGAATTTTAGTTAAATGGTCCTGTCAACTGGAAGATTACATAGCTTTGATAAAACTTTCTGGCAAATCACATACATTGGTAATAAATTGTATGTCCCCTCAACAGTTACTCATCTTCCACCAGGGGCTCATTCCTTCGATCTGAACTCATGATACTATTTAAGACATTGACGGTTCTATGCATTTCATTTTCTATACACTCTATCTATGCCTTCCATTTTAAGTTTTTTCCAATTCGACTCATCTCTAATCGTAAGTGGTTGTTCTTGTTCATTATTTTTAATATACGATGACAAGATCGTCAGCATAAACAATCCATTTTTCGTTTTCAAGTATTTGATCGAAAACGACATTCCACAATATGGGCCTCAAGATTTCTTCAAGATATCATCTTCAAATTACTGCTTCTATTGCATGTAAGGCTTAAGTTTGGCATTAGTTCCTAATAGAAACAAAGTAATATGCAACGGCTGTGCTTCATACATATTTAAGAACCATTCATGAGCACATTTCTAGTAGAAAGTATGAACTTTGACAAATTTATTTAAGAAAAAGGTGAAAGATATCGGAGTAGAATGAAGAGATTTTGTCATATAGATCTTCATAATCAAGTACATCGTATACGAGTTATGATGACATAAATTGGATGTTATTATGTTATTTTCATGTACCATCGAAGTATTTAGGCAATAAAATAGAAATCTAAAAAGATTCCAAATCGGGGATTCCTTTTGGCTAAGTTTCAGCTTTCTAATGAGATACTATTCATCAAAATCGATTAAGAGGTTCTCAACACATAAAATCCTAATTAATAGGATTAACTTTGCTGGAATAAGAATATTTATTAATTCTTATTCCAGCCTAACACATTAAAATTCCAAGACATCTAAGTGGTTCAATACATTAATCGTAAAACACAAATCTTAAACTTTATCATATAAGTTCAGTACGTTGTCTTCATCTTCCTAATCACATCCAAACGTCCAATTTTTTTAGGGCAGCTTTTCTTAGGAGCTTTCAGAAGTTCCACAGTTCGGAGTACGCCCCGAATAACCGAGAGAGGTCGCTAACGTTCAAAACAGCATTTAGTCTGTCCGCGACCGCTGTGCTGGGTCGTTGCGTTTACACCGCGGTCACAGCACAACCGAAGAGAAGGAATTGATTCCGGCGCGAACAAGTTCGCGTTCAAATGACCACCAAAAATAAAACACAAAATAAACAATCAATTCGTTATTGATTTCTTGGTAATCATCCAAACTTTAAGTGATACTAAAAATCGACGATTAAACTTTTATTGTTTCAATTTCTAAACATAAGAGACAATTTTGATTCATTTCGGAATGTGTTTGTGATTTTAAGACATAAAAAAGAATCATTTTTTGGGTGAATTCAAGATTATTCAAAAAGAAAGTGAAAAGGTAAGTTTTAGGATTTGATCAATGTTTTCAGTATTGATTGTGGTTTTAATTTTTTTTCTTATTATATGGTGATTTAAATAACAAAAAAAAACTAAACAAATATAGAAATAATCAATATATTATTTCATTTCCCCCATCCCCCATTTTTCTATTTGTTATTTTCTAGCGGATGTTGTAATAGAAGTGTCAGTGCATGTTGATGGATTACGCAGCTTATATATCGTCGACAATACAATTGGTGCAGATGTTAAAAATGATTGTCTTGACACTTCCTATAAATATTAAAATACACCGTTGTTATAAATTTACAAAAACATTACACCGATTGTTGGGTTAAAATAAATCATTTTCGATTAATTTGATTACAACGATTATATCTCTCGGCTAAATTTAGCTAATACCTCCAAGAAAATGAACGCATTAATGTTAAGTGTACCTAAAATCGTCGTTTTAACCTAAATTTTGAAAATAAGTAATAAGTAAGAAGAAGAGAAAGTTTATGGTGTCGTCGCTGGGTGGCGCGCAAATCCGGGGGTTCACCGAATTTGCATATATAGCTGCTTATGGGGGAATGCCGTGACAAGACATATTTTGTGGCGGAAAAAATGCATATAAACGGTGCCTCACCCCGAAAAACCGAACGGACACAAAAGTAATTTAAATCGACCTCGTCCTATTATTAATACGGAGTGAATTACTTTCATACATATAAAACGGGTATTAATCCATAAATTACCATGTAAACTGGAGGCATTATAGATAAACAAATAGGAGGTACTTTAAAATTAGTCTTAAATTTTTGAAAATTTTTTTTTTTTGATATTTAAAGAATAAATTAAAAGAATTTAAATAATTTTATTATCTTAATTTGATGGAATTAAGCTTAATTTATGATTTTTTATTTAAAATAAAAAATAATTTAAGATTTAATTACATTCCAAAAGCTAAGAATAAAATTTAACAATTAAAAATCAATTTAATTAATAGATTTATTTAAAATACACTTAAAATACTTAAAAAGAATAGTTTTCGTAAATATTTTTATTAAATTTAACCAAGTCATTAATCATTACGAGGTTAATGTCGTTTTTAAAATATTCATTTAAAATCGATTTCCTGCGATATCTTCATGAAACTTTAATGAACTTATAAACATTGCATTACGTTTTCATCTATTATGTGTATAACTTGTTTTTAATGAAGTCACCATACCGAATAAAGTCGTTTACCAAGATTTCTATTATGCATAGATTTTGATAACTTCAACCAAGATTTGAGCTCGAATTTTTAAAAGATATATCTTGCAGAGAACCAATTATTTGTTAATATCTATTCAACGAAATTTTATTACAGTTTACTAACACTTGCTATCGTTTCTTGTACATACAAAAGATTAAAATTTAAGAAATCGCCTTGGCTTTAATAATGAAGATTAGGGAAGGATCATGGCTTAAATTGAAGATAAATGTCTCCTTTAACCCTTCGTCAGTGTGGTGATGTAAAGTCACATCAGTGGTGTGGTGGGGTATCTGATACCCCATGGTGATTTTTTTTAACAAATTACTATATAATAATATAGTTTTTATATCTTTAATGTCTTTCAGTGGTAATAAATTGAAGAGAATATCATCAATTACTTTATAACAACGATAAAATTTTGGAATATAATTTATTTTTAGAAGCTATTACATTTCACAGATGGGAAAAACGGGAATTTATTTAATAAATCACCTATGCGTAACTGTAACTAACTCATAATATAACAAATATTATTTTTCTTAACAAAATGTCTATATTGCATAAAAAAAATAAATTAGGTAAGTATTTACTACAACAACATAATTACATGCTATCAGTGTTGGCACAATTATCGCACATCAGATTAAAATGTGTGAGACATAGAGTAGCATGACATCGCATGCATTTATGAAAAGTTTTGCGATCTTTATTTCGTGGACATACGGAACATCTTTTGGATGTTTTCGGCTGTTTAGAACTAGGTTCACCAACATTTTCTTGTAAATCCACTCGGAGCTCACGTGGCAGTCGTTTGTTCTGTAATCTTGCTTCTTTAGCATGAGTTATAAGTTGTAAACCAAAATCTTTTAGAAACTGCCGCCGTTTAAAATTATATTGTTTTGTATTGGCTTTATAAATAACGAAAGCATTTATTGCAATTGTATTTAGAAAGGAGAAAAATAATGTTAGAGGCCATCGTCTACTGTTTCCGATAACACTGTAGTTTGCTGACATCTGATCTAATTGATCTACACCTCCTTTGGTTGAATTGTAGAAATCAATGATCTCTGGTAATTGTTTTGGTCCAGATTCCTGCAGAATGTTATTAGTATGATGTAGAGTGGAAAATAAAATAACATTTTTCGATCGTCGAAGAACATAGGAAACAGCGGTAATATCCCCTTGAAATGCAAATAATGAACTCGCTGCAACTCTTGTTTTTATATTTAGAAACTCTCGTGGAATCTGTGTTTTATTTTTTCGTACTGTTCCTACAGATGTCAGCTTATCAGTGTGTAACAAGTCAATCATCAAGGGATAGCTCGTGTACCAATTGTCAAAGGTAACATTACGTTTTGATCCAGACATTGGTCTTACTAAACGTTTCACTATATCATGTGGTTTATTGCTTAACCTGAATGGACCTGGTGGTTGTAAACCAACATAGACTTCCATGTTGATAGAATAGAAGGTTTTCGCGTCAACTAGAGCGTGTACTTTTAGTCCATACTTACTGGGTTTGTTTGGTATGTATTGGAGAAAATCAATTCTTCCTCTGAAGGGCTCTAATTTTTCATCGACGGTAAGATACTCACTAGGTGTGTAATACATTGGAAAATGCTCAACAAGTTTCTCAAAAATTCCTCTTATAGGAGCAAGTTTATCTAGAGATCTTCTCTGGGCTCTGTTTTCGATATTATCAAAACGGAGGCATTGCAATAAAATGGCAAATCTCTGTTGGGACATTGTTTTTCTAAACACATCTATGCCAGTATCATCTGTACACCATAGATCGGCAATATTCTCTCTATTTCCTTTATATAATCCAGCTAAATACAATAAACCAAGCAGTGCCTTTATTTCAACTACGTTTGTTTCCTTTACTAAATATTTATGATTTGTATCATATTTTACACCCTTAGTGTTTATTTTGATATTTGTATTGAATACAATGTCTCCTAACATGTCATCCGTAAGAAACAATGACCAGCATGATATTGGATTTTGTTTATGTTTTGCCTCACCTTTCACTCCTGGTAAATGAGTGATTATATTCTCAGACCTTGTTCTGATGGTTTTTTCCCTGGTTCCCTGAACCATTTTGTTCCATCTTTAGCTAGCATAAACCGTGTGTTACTAGTTTCCACTTGATCGTCATCGTCAGTATCGTCTTCACTCGTTTCTTCGGCGAAATGTTCTCTAATATCAGCAACTATATCAGTATGAGGAGACACTTCTTCATCTTCTGAGTTTGAGTCGATAAACGATTCAGAATCGGAAAGAACCTCCGCCCACAAGGCTAATAACCTATTCTGTTCTTTTTCGTACTCGTATTTTGACATTTTCGCATAAAATCATGAAGAGATTTGAGATGAACAATGACTCAACATGCACTTGTCAGGTGTACTCACGAGTTAAGTGTGGTGGGGTATAGCATACCACAGTCGTATTCTGCATTTATTATTTTATTTTTCCGAACTTGTACACTTATAATATAGATGACGTTCTACTAACAACGTACTTTTCTCCAGCTACTAAAAATTAGTAGTAACACATTCTATAATATTTAGAGAAATATAATGATTGGGGTATGTTATACCCCACCACACTGATGAAGGGTTAAACTAATTAACTACTGTTTTATTCAATTTATTAAACAAATATTTTAAATTCGTGAAGTTGTTTTTCAATTTACTACGATATTAAGACAAATTAAACAACCTGGACAGATTAACCGAATTATTGGACCAAATAAGCGACCTAATAAGTAATAAATCGGAGTGCAACTTTATTTTAAAATATCTTATAATTCTTTCTAGAAAGATATTGACAAAGATGATTGATCCCAACCTCGAGGAATAATTTGATAACTGTTACTAAATTGTAACAGTTTTGTGAATGAGTTTATTAAATGTAAAAAATGCCTGCAATTTGAATTTTGATTAAAGTTCAATTTGAAACAAAAAGTTATATGTTGCTGAGAAACATAAAGAAAATAAAACAAAGATCTATTAAGACCAATTTATGATGAAATTAGATATAATGAATACCAGAATCGAAGCTAATATTCAAATTAATTTAGAAATTCTTAGTTAGATTTAAAACTTGCATAGAAAAAAACAGCCTGAGTACTATTAGGTATTGAAAAGATTATGAATATTGGAAAAGCATGGGAAAACACGCATTAAGAACAGACGAGAGATTACGTCTCATTTAGATCTCAAAAACTGTAATCGCTGGCAAATCAATAAGAAAGCACAAATACAGTAAGCTCTTTTATTGTCTAATCGCATTTTTCATTTCCGAAATTGTTTAAGACGTAGTATACATTGCATTTAGTAGCAGTGAGGCTAATAAAACTAAAAAATATTGAATAGCAAAAAAAGATATTTACTCAAACAAAAATAAAAAAGGAACAATAATAATCTTAAATAATTTTACATTCAATATAAATTGGTTCGATTTCCGCCGATCCGAAGTTACCAAACTGTTGATCCATAGTTTTTACCAAACCATGGGACAATCTCACTCCATAGATAGAGACAGCTTCATATACTTATTACAATTTGTCTTATAGAATTCTTTTGAGTTTGACATCTATCTCGATTTATCTAAAACCAATAGTCTAATTATTTGTCTTTAAACTAAAGACTTAGCATTTACATAAATTTCAAATATGACAAATGTATGCAAGTACCCCATACGTGGGGCATTTCATATTTTTGATTTTTGGTAGTTAAGCGTCTAGAGAAGAACTGAAATTAGAACTATTACTAGGACTAATACTACAACTAAAACTAAAAGTAAAAGTTATCTGGTTTTGTTATGCGTTCTTTAAAAGAATATTTGACAAAATATTTTTAAAAAAATGTCATGTTTCAAATTTCTTGAATAAATGGTTCATTTGAACCTGCGGAATGTCTCAAAACGGCGCAATGATATTGATATTTCAGGAAAAGCTGGGTCAGTAAGGTTTTAATCACTCGACGCTACGTAGACTTGTAAAATTGAAGAAATTACTAACGCGTGGTTAAATCGTATTTGGTGCCACATAGATAACATAGCTATTCATACACGCAAATATTATTCTGTTGATATGCGTATAACTTCATATATATTTAGTGTAAGATGGTGATATTAAGATAAAAGATACTAAATAATTTGTTGGTGACAGAGTCGAAGTTTACTCATTTTACACAGATTTTTTTCTTCGATTTTATGGATTCTTCTCAAATTCAGTGTTATGTAAATAATGTTGAAACGGATGCATTAAGTTTGAGTCAGATGCAGTTTGACAAGATTGAGATTGTAGTGGTTAATAGTAGTTAAAATATCGTATTAAATTATTGAATCATTTTAAAGTAACCAGCGATTAGAGAGTTTGTTTCCATCTTTCTAAAGAAGACAGAAAAATGAGCCTAATAGTGGTGATCTAAATACTGGCCGATATCTATTTTGCTGGTATTTGGGAAAGTGTTTCAACGTACGTCTATTCATCGCTTTCAAGTTTAAAATCAATTGTAGACAATTTTTTTTTGCTGGCAGGCCGCTCGGTTGAGAGTAACTTGCTTGAATATACCCAATATATTTTGAATTCTTTGGATTATTCTTATCTACTTGATTCAATTACGTTAGTTTCAAACTAACGTAATTTGTTATACAGGCTAAACTTTTCAAATGTCTTGCTTCTTATCCGAAGAGGAGATTGTTATGGTTAATGATTTATTCTTTAATCCGATTCCTTCTGGTGTACCTCAGGGTAGAGAACTTATTAATTTGATTATAAATTAATCGTATTTCACAAAATGGCAGAATTAATAGAATGTTTAGTTTTATATATCATATTAAAAAAAAAGAAATATTAAAAAATCGTTTAATATTTATATTAATGACATATTTGATGTCGTTAATATGCCTTGTATAGATATTGTTAAGGTTTTCCTAGACCTCATGTTAAATGTTGTATACATTTGAACGGAATGTTAGATGAAATAGTACAAATAAATTAATCCCTACTTAAAGACAACATTAAGGAATAGTAGTGGCATATCCGCTAACCTTCTTGAATGCATATTTAACCAGATTATTTGCGAAAAATTACTACTAATTGTAAGAAACATAAAGAGAATAAACCAAAGGCCTATAAGACCAATTTATGATGAATTTAGATATAATGAATACCAGAATCGAAGCTAATATTCAAATTAATTTAGAAATTCTTAGTTAGATTTAGAACTTGCGAAAAAAAACAGCCTGAGTACTATTAGATATTGAAAAAATTATAAATCTTTCTGAAAAGATATTTTACAAAGATGATTAGGGCTAACTTGGAGGAATAATTGATAAAAACTGATTGAATTTGTTCAGACGAACAGACTGTAAGAAAAACTATGGGAAAACACGAAATAAGGATAGATGAGAGGTTACATCTCATTTACATCTCAAAAACTGTAATCGCTTGCAAATCAATAAGAAAGCACAAATATAGTAAGCTCTTTTATTGTCTAATTGCATTTTTCAAAAAAAGATATTTACTCAAACAAAAATAAAAAAGGAACAATAATAATCTTAAATAATTTTACATTCAATATAAATTGATTCGATTTCCGCCGATCCGAAGATATCAAACTGTTGATCCATGGTTTTTACCAAACCATGGGACAATCTCACCCCATAGATAGAGACAGCTTCATATAGTTATTACAATTTGTCCTATAGAATTCATTTGAGTTTGACTAATTATTTGTCTTTAAAGTAAAGACTTAGTATTTACATAAATTTCAAACATGAAAAATGTATGCAAGTACCCCATGCGTGGGGCACTTCATATTTTTGATTAATTGATAGTTAAGCGTCTAGACAAGAACTAAAATTAGAACTATTACTAGGACTAATACTACAACTAAAACTAATACTAGTAGTTATCTGAGATTATGCGCTCTATGAAAGAATATTTGACAAAACATTTTTAAAAAATGCCATGTTGCAAATTTCTTGAATATATGGAACAGCGGAATGTCTCAAAACGGTGAAATGATATTGATATCTCGGAAAAGCTGGGTCAGTAAGGTTTTAATCACTCGACGCTACGTAGACCTGTAAAATTGGAATAATTACTAACGCGTGGCTAAATCGTGTTTGGTACCACATAGATAATATAGCTATGCATACACGCAAATATTATTCTGTTGATATGCGCATAACTTCATATATATTTAGTTTAAGATGATGATATTAAGATGAAAGATACTAAATAATTTGTTGATGACGGAGTCGAAGTTTACTCATTTTACACAGATTTTTTTCTTCAATTTTGTGGATTCTTCTCAAATTTAGCATAATGTAAATAGTGTGAAAACGGATGGATTAAATTTGAGTCAGATGTAGTTTGACAAGACTGAGATTGTAGTGGTTAATAGTAGTTAGAACTGCTCGAATAAATAAAGCCAAAAATATCGTATTAAATTAATGAATCATTTTAAAGTAACCAGCGATTAAAGAGTTTGATGCCATTATTTTAAAGAAGACATTTTTGCTAGCATTTGGGAAAGTATTTTAAGCACGTCTATTATTTGCTCTTAACTTTAAAATAAAAGGTAGGCAATATTTTTTGCTGGCAAGTCGCTCGTTTGAAAGTAACTTGAATGTATCTAACACATTTTGAATTTTTATCTACTTGACTCAGTTTATACGGACTTTAGTAAGGCTTTCGACCAGGTGGATCACAACTTACTACTAAAAACTTAAACTAACGAAATTTGGTATACAGGCTATCGTAAAGGAGAAACTGTTTCGCTTAATGGGTTCTTCTTTAATCCGATTCTTTCTGATGATGTTTGTTTTGCTTGCAACTCCCCTCAGTTGTATTCCGGATTCCCAAATAGCTCTTAGTATAGCCTTGTAGATTTTAAGATTATTTTCCTTGCTTAAGCCGGAGCTCTTATTCATATACCAATACATTTTTCTATACAACATTTCCAATTGTAATCTTTTAGCCTATATGTGCTTATTCCAAGTAAGATGTCTGCCTAGATATATTCCGAAGTAAATGGCATAATTTTCCATGGGTAGCAAAATATTGTTGAGCTTCTGATGAATATGTTCCTTCGTGCGTAGTCTTTGCATCATTAACACTTATTTTCCATTTAAATAAAAAAATCAAAAAATTCCGAAGAAGAAAAAATTCTTTATTTGAACTTAACGACCAGTTTCGGAAATAAATTTTCCGTCTTCAGGTTCGTTGTTTATTACAAATTTACTTCCGTAACTTAACGACCGTTAAGTTCAAATAAAGAATTTTTCTTCGGAATTTTTTATTTAATTGCATTTCATTGCAAGTTACAATGAAGTTATTTATTAAACGACTTATTTTCCACGTTTCTAGTCATTTCTCTAACAGATTTAGATGATGAAGTTGTTGGGTAGCTATTATTTATATAGCTGATTCAGAATTAGTGGCCATAACTACGGCGTCGTCAGCGTAGGTACCAATGACCCAATGTACAATACTGGAATGTCTGATGTATGCAGTAAATATGCACTTCCTTATGGAACTCGGGTTTATCTCTTTTTATACCTTGTATACCTTCTTGACGTACCAAAAAGTAACGATTTTTTAGGTATGAGTCCAAGATAATAGCCATACTATGCGATAACCACATTACTCAATTTTGATAACAAGCCATCACGCCAGACCTTGTTAAAACCCTGAGAGACGTTCAAAAAGGCAGCACTGCAAGAAGATTTTTTGTTCTCCAGGACATCCCTTGTAGTCGATATCACCCAATGAACCTGTTCTATTATGCCATGTTGAGATCTAAAGCCAAAATGATAATCTGGTATCAGCCTCCTTGGTGATAAAATTTCCTGGAGTCTTACCAAAAGAACCTTCTCAAACATCTTCAACTCTTAACCGTATTGGAGAAGACTGATAGGTCTATATGATGTCATATTACTTGGGTTTTAATTTGGCTTAGGTATCATCATTTGAGATACCGTTCATTGCTTCGGAAAGTAGCGTATTCTGATTACTACGTTGAAAATACATGAAATCAATGTGATTCCTTTATCAGGAAGTTGTTTTTAGACTTCGCTTATGATCAGATCGCAACCAGGTGATTTCTTTGATTTTTGTCCATTAATACTATTAACGATTCTTCTGATTAATTAATGAATTCTGATTTCCGTCAAGCTTACTTTCTTAATTAGGAGGTTTATCTGATAAGGAGCTGCTAGTGCTTCCTGTATAAATTCATCGTGATCATCTGGTGCTCTAGAATTAAGTATAAATAATGTTTGTATATGTTCAGCAAAGGCTACTGTCCTTTAGTCTTCATTTTTTCAGTTTGGTTATTTTCCATAAAGAATAATTTTTGTCTGCTCTATGTTAACAGATTTTTTAGAAAGTTTTCGGTAGTCAAGATTTTATGTTATTATAACGCTTCTTTTAGTTGTTGTGAAGCTTTATTTAGTTTAGTTTTATCTCGGGAGTTACGGGTAATTTGCCAGGTTTTCCTCTTCTCTTTGATCAAGCTGAATATTTCCCGTGCATAAATGCCGGGTTTAGTAATAAATGATAATTGTGGGGTAGATTTCCATGTAGCGTTTTCTATTGTTACTGTTAGATATTGCACCACTTCTTCGATGTCGTTACCAGTCTTAAAAGAGAGATTCAGCTTTATGACCTCAGAAATTGAATGCTCAATAACGGACCAGTTGGTTTTTGCATTAATTAAAGTTTGTGATTTGGTCAGAAGGCATACTTTAATTTTTGTGTTCACAATAAATGGAGAATAGTCAGATGACAATTCAAATAGAGGTTCAAGGTTAACATAGTGTGATGGGATTTCTTTAAAACACAAAAATCCAAAAGATCATGTAATTTAGCCAGGTTCGAGGACCAACATGTCGATTGTCCTGTAGAAAGAGTGCACAGTTTATTTTTCAAGACAGTTTTGTAGAGATTTCTTCCTCTGGTGGTGATGAGTCTTGATTCCCAATTAGTTTTGAGTTATAATTGCCTGCTAAGAAGTGACATTTAAGGAATTTAAAAAAAATACTACACTGGACGTCGGTTATAGATTTATTCGAAGAACAGCATACAGCAAATGACTTTTGCTATAATGACTTTTAGGAAGATTAAAATCAAACGTTTTTAGTTCCAAGATTAATAGAAATCTCATATATATATAAACTAATTTTATAGTTCTTATGGTTACATATCATAAATTAAACTTGACTAAATTCAATTTAGAACGGAGTCCAATTTTTATACAAAAATGGGAAAAATTACTTAACTTCTATAGTAATTTTATTTTTGATTTTTGGGCGTTCAGATTACTGGGGTTTGGCTTATCGAAGTCCAATTTGTTCAAATCATCAGTCAATTGATCGGATTATCCACTCAAATAAGAAAGAATAAAATATTAATTTCGGCTTAAAAAACATAGAAAACTATGCAATAAACTATCTATCTTATTAACATATTTAAGCTTATCTATTTAGAAGAAAACTGATTATGGATTATTTCGATACTGTTAAGTGTTGAAAAAGCTTAAGAGAGTTGTTTCGAAAGATGTCTTGCTGGTAAAGTTTTTAAAGCTAATTTGAAGATAGAAAATGAAAGGTAAAATCAATTCACATTGTTAACCATCTCGACCGTTGATGGTACAAATGATACGGAAAATGTGATTAAACTGAAGCAAAGATTCACGGGTGAATGAGCCTAAACGTAAACGACACTTATTGTTAGTATACGTTGTGGGTAATATAAACATTGAAGCATTCAAGAAATCTTCACCGAATGTAAGACGTGTTAAGATAAAAGTTGAAAATACATACATAGAAGTTAATTGAGAGTTAAAAAATGTTAATTGTAAATTAACTTAAAAAGTTTTTTGATTTTTGGGATACATTTTTAGATATTATAGAGATTTGAGTTATGGCTATAAATAAATTAAAACTGTTTAAAAGCGATCCTTATTGACGATTTGATGAACTGTAATCTATGACTTTAGAACGCAAAGGTTTTATATTAAATCAACTCCAATACTTGAATCTCCTGGACAGGAAGAAACCCGTTCACCTATCAGCAGAGAATTTATCCAGGATGTCCATCTATCGATCGTCACCCTTCCTTGTTCTAATACAAGACAGCTATAGATAAAAGAATGATAACATTTTTTTTTACTTTACGAAAAATTGTTAACTTAAAATTTTATACAACCGTTTTTTTGTTAGCTTACACCAACTTTAAATTAGCTCGACTTAGCTAATAAACACTTAAACTACTACTTGAATTAGCTTTTAAATACTAAAACATATTTAAATACTGTCAGTCAAAAAGTAATGGGGGCAATACATAATTTTATTTAAAACGTTCCGTTTGATTTGACGAAAAATGAATTTGTAATAAGTAATTCTCGCGAAGGGAATTGCACCGATGCTAAACGAAAATCAATATTATATTGTATCGTACATTCGCTGTGTTTTATATCGTTTCATCTCGTTGACAGAAATTTCCAGGAATTCCTCCGGGAATCCGAGTCTCGGAATCATGTGGCTATAATTTTAAAAATTAGTTTTATGTTCAAGTAAAGTCATAAATCTTGGACTTTCATTTTATTTGATATTCGAGAAAATTATCAAGATTTTGATGTTTGTCTCCAGCTTCTCTATAATAAAGTTATCGTTTTGTAGATCTTTAGCTGTCTCTTAGATTTGAAATGTGTATTAATTATGCATAAATCAACATCATTGCATAATATTTTCTCTAATGGTAAAGTTATTGTATCGATTTCACATTTCTATATTTATGTACGATACCTAAAGTAAATTGTCTTTTCTTTCCTTTCTTCGAGCAACTTCAAATGTGTTTACATTTTATACTCAGTGCAATACCGTCTTCTTTTGATGTACATGGTTCGTCTTTTTTGTTAGTACTCTTGAATATCTTCTAGTGAAATCGAACAATCTGTATATTCACAAATTCTCTAGAGTGCGGTTACAATCGTATAGGTTGTAGAAATTTCAACGGTAAAATGGAAAAGATTTCGCTTCAAACGTATTGTGTCTTGATATTTTTCTATCATTTCCTTTATTGTACAGCCGATTCCGATTAATTGGAATGTATTGGGATCAAAGGCATTTTGTTTTCCATCGAAATAATCATCTACCTTTTGCTTTAAATTCATTGTGTTTTAGTTTTTTCACAATCTTTTTTGAATTTTTATCTAATTCAATACCGATAACACTTACATTTCCTTCATTAATGCCCAGTTTCTCGTACGTTATGGTATTGACTAGATATCAGAGCGACAGTTATTGGATCGATATCTTTTATTGAGTCGAAATCGTCTATTGGATTTAACAATATAATAATATACAATAAAACACAATAAGTAACATAAACAAATAATTTCTTAACAAAAATAAAAAAAATGCTGAACAAGAAATTAATAATAATGAAAATTAACAAAAGAAAATCAAATAATAACGAAAATGATTAGTAAAAGAACATAATTAACTAATAAGAAAATATTTTAAAGGCTCAATTACACAAAGAACAATTGTAGGTAAATTATATTTATTATTAATTTCAAAAAATCATAAAAAATCAGGTCATCTTCATCATGGCTTCTCTGCATCACAATTGCTTAATCATTGGAGATTTTAATCCTAACCCTACCAAAACAAGACAAATCAACCGATTCGTATCTTCGACCAATTTTAGCCGCATTAGAACTGCTCCAACGTTTGTCATGGTAAACAATCAAAGTACCACTCCGGACATGATCTTCTGCTCCAGAAATATAAGATCCTTGAAAACTCACGTTGCAGTCATTCCCGACCTGTGTTCCGACCACCTTGGTATTCTGATTCACCTGAAGATGACGACTCCCATCCCAAGACCGATTCCAAAAATCATAAAAAACTACAACCTATGCAATATGGAAGTGGTTAACTCAGGCAACTCAGGGTTTATCAGCACCAATCCTATAATTACCGGAGATACGATTTCAGATTTTAATGAAAATCTCAGGAATCTGATTGACGAAGCCAGCCCAAATAAAGTCGAAAAATACTACAATTTTCCATTACCAAAATTCATCGTAAGGTTAATTAAAGAAAAGAGACGATTATACCGCGACTTTAGAATGTCTGAGATCCCCGACCTAAAAAGGAAATTTAATGAACTTAATAAACATATTCAAGCCTTAATAAAACAATTCAAAAGTGAAAAGTACATCGAAGCCTGTGATAAAATCAACAAATCAAAAGGCAAAAAATACTGGCAAGAAGTTCGGAAATTATCCAGGTATCAAAAGTCCCCTGAAACCAACCAACTCATTGACCCCTCAGATGGCACATCACACACCGATCCTGAGGAAATTGTTAACATCCACGGGGATTACCTCCAGCGTGTGTTTTCATTTTCCGAGGATGCTTCCTTCTGCTCCGTCAACAAAGCATTAATAGATGACTGGTATAAATCTGCTTTCACCACCCAGGCCGACACTCCCGAAGATGCTCGCATCCACGAGGACGAATACTACTTAATTCTAAGTAAAGGAACAAGCACCGCCCCTGGATACGACCATGTCACAAAAAACATCCTGAGAAAGCTAATTCCTCCCTCTCATGAATACATCATAAAAATCCTCAACTACTGCCTCATGAACCAATATTTCCCCGAAGATTGGAAGTCATCCATAATAATTTGCGTTCCCAAAAAAGAAGCATCTCTATCTGACCCATCCAACTATCGTCCTATCTGCCTTCTTCCCGTCATTGGCAAGATCCTCGAAACACACATTAAGAACAAACTATTGGAAGTAATGTCTCATAAAACACCGAATTACCAGTTTGGCTTTCAATCTGGTAGATCTACGTCCCATGCTCTGGCAGTGCTAATCTCCAACTTTCAAGTGACACGCCTCCAAAAACGCCACTCTGCGGCAGTCTTCTTGGATATACGTAAAGCGTTCGATTCAGTATGGCATCGGGGACTCCTATACAAACTTAGCAAACTGGATATCCCGCCTTACCTCCTTAATCTACTCAACCAATTCCTTTCCAACCGCTCCTCAGTAGTCAGATTAAAAAACTACTTCTCCCGCAAATACTCCCCTCAGCAAGGCCTTCCGCAAGGGTTGCCCCTCTCTCCAACACTTTATAACTTGTTTTCCTGTGACATCTACGATCCCAATCCAGATACCTTCGACTTAGACTCATACGCTCTACTCTACGCTGACGACACTACCTTGGTAACACACGGCAAAACCATCTCATCCGCAGTCCAAAGGTTGCAGTCGCTGATACAATCCACTGAGAGTTGGCTACAAAAATGGAGAATTCAAATTAATCCTTCTTAAACTCAATTCTTCATTCCATTTCTTCCCATCCATGCTCCTTCCCCTACCGGAACGTAGGGGAAGGAGCATACCAAGGACGCGGCATATCAACTAAATGCGCTGCCCACATCTACAAGACCATCTGTAGACCGGTCATTGAGTACTCATCACTAATCCTCTTCGAAGCATCCAGAGGAGCAAGGTACCACCTCGAAGTAGCGGAGAGATCTGCACTTAGATGCGTCTCGCGAATCCGACACCCCGAAAATCCACTTTTCAATCCCAGACGAACTCCTTTACAACCTTACCGAAATACCTCCAATTCATATCCGTCTACAAATTTTATCCCATAATGCTGCCATCAACTTCCCCATTGACATTCGATTTTTCGTGATCTTTGAAACAAGATTATTAATTTCATAAAATCATGAAAAATTAGGTTAACTTATATAATCTTTATCTCAAAAAAGAATGAAGATTTTCTAATTTAGTACTCACCATGACAAAATAGACACTTACCTCTATAAATTTTGAATGTATCATTAAAATATCTCAAGACTTCGATTTTTGATGATTTTAATTAACTTGAGATAGCCATAAATGTTCACGTTGAATTTAATAATTTATATCTCAATAACGAATAAATATTTTCAAGATCCGGTTTCATCACGAGAAAGTAGACACTTTCCTCTATAAATCATGAATAATTCATTAAGATATCTTAAGAATTCGATTTTTCGTGATTTTTTAAAACAAGATTAATAATTTCAAAAAATTATAAAAAATTAGGATAACTTAAATAATCTTTATCTCAAAAACGAATTAAGATTTTCTAATTTAGTTCTTACAATGACAAAGTAAACACTTACCTGTATACATTTTGAATGTTTCATTAAAATATCTCAAGAACTCGATTTTTAATGATTTTAATTAACTTGAGATAACCATAAATGTTCAGGTTGAATTTAATGATTTATATCTCAAAACCGAATAAATATTTTCAAGATCTGGTTTCATCACGAGAAAGTAAATACTTTTTTCCATAAATCATGAATAATTCGTTAAAATATCTTAAGAATTCGATTTTCGTAATTTTTTAAAACAAGATTAATAATTTCAAAAAATTATAAAAAATTAGGTTAACTTAAATAATCTTTATCTCAAAAACGAATTAAGATTTTTTAATTTGGTTCTCACCATGAAAGAATAGACACTTACCTCTATAAATTTTGAATGCTTCATTAAAATATTTCAAGAATTCGATTTTTGGTGATTTTTAATTAACTTGAGATAACCATAAATGTTCACGTTGAATTTAATGATTTATATCTCAAAAACGAATAAATATTTTCAAGATCCGGTTTCATCGCGAGAAAGTAGACATTTTCCCCTGTGAATCATAAATAATTTATTAAGATATCTTAAGAATTCGATTTTTCGTGATTTTTTAAAACAAGATTAGTAATTTCAAAAAATCATAAAAAATTAGATTAAGTTAAATAATTTTTATCTCAAAAACGAATAAAGATTTTCTAATTTGGTTCTCACCACGACAAAATAGACACTTTCTTTTATAAATTTTGAATGTTTCATAAAAATATCTCAAGAATTCGACTTTTGGTAATTTTTAATTAGCTTGAGATAGCCATAAATGTTCACATTGAATTTAATGATTTATATCTCAATAACGAATAAATATTTTCAAGATCCGGTTTCATCACGAGAAAGTAGACACTTTCCTCTATAAATCATGAATAATTCATTAAGATATCTTAAGAATTTGATTTTTCGTGATTTTTTAAAACAAGATTAATAGTTTCAAAAAATTATAAAAAATTAGGTTAAATTAAATAATCTTTATCTCAAAAACGAATAACCTTTTTCTAATTCGATTCTCACCATGATAAAGTAGACAAATATTTTTAATATATGGGTGTTTGGATGAACTTGAAATTGATAAAATCGACCTGAATTCTTTTGAGATACAATTCTGTGAGAAGATGTTCGAATTTTACCTAATTAGTAATTAATAATTTGTAATTATTTTTTTGCCAAATTCAATTTTCCTTCCAGGATTTTTTGTTTCTTTCCGTATTAGAAAGCAATCAAAACGTAGAAGTCTTAAAATGCCCATGAATTTATTAAGTAATATTTCCTCTCAGAGATATTTCTTGTTTTCGAGTAATACCCGGAAACGTCCAGTAATTAGTAAAATCCCAAAAAATTCCTTCAATTCAAATAAAGGGATTCATTAATATTTTCCCCAATTCCTTCTTCAAATATGACAACATTTCCAATGCAGATATTGTATAAAACTACACATACAAAAATTGACGTCCTACATTTTAATCGCATACTCATCGATAGGCAAAAAAATCTCCTTTTAAAAAATGATACCATTTCAACTTCTTGATCTTTTCCTTGTACGAACCAGTAATTTGGCAGAAATTGTTTAAGATAGTTTTCGAAATATCATCTTATCATATTCGTCGTCGTGAATGATATTCATATTTGATAAATTGCAATCGAATGAGACAGGAAGCAATCATTTTGGCGAATATTTGTCCTGATTAAACGGAAAGCTGTCTCAATAAAACGATTTGAATATACATTAAATACATTCTTTGGATTCTCTACTTTTAAATTTGGCTCAGATAAGCGACTATCCAGATTCATTAGAATTCCAATTATGCAGAGTCGACGCTATTATGTAAAATTACTTCTTAACGATTTAACACTGTTTTTTTTAACAATTACATTATTTATATCTTTTGCAATTAATTTTAAAGGTTCTGTAATTGAATGTAAGGGCTTTAATAAGTGTCTATTTACGTTTAGAAATTACAAACAAACATTTTGGACGTAACACTATTTTACACCCACGTGCCTAAATAAAATTATCCAGTAAATCCTTGTCGTGCCTAATTTTCTCTCGCACGTCCCATCTCGACACGTCCGCACTCATATATGTGTGTGTAACGGAATTAGCCAGACACGAACTAATATCCGAGCCGCTTAATGAACGATACGCGAGCCGCACCAGCTAAGTCTATGATCAAAGGGCCGTCGCCGACAGCGACAACATCTATTAACGGCGCTACCAACAATAATATCACTTTGTCAGTATTTCGGTGGCCTCCAATCGCGTACCCAACATACACAAGGTTCAACAAGGTTAAGGTAGTTATTTGTCCCCCTTAGCTGGAATCACTTAATTACCGAAGCGCCCGATTCGATTATTACCGGCCTCTGAAATTGTTTAGTTCCGAAATTCCCAAAACTATTACTATTAGCGGAAACTGCAAAAGTTTCCTTCCGAGAGCTTGCGATAACCAACTTTACCAACGCCCACGACTATCGTATATCACAGATTGCGTCCGGGCTAAAACTCCGCAAACAACAATTTCAGTTTTACGATGAGAAACGAAAATTAATAAAGTATTTATTAATTATACTGTGATGCAAGAGATTTTAATGGTTAATAATGAGTTGAGTGGTTTTAGTTAATTTTGGATTGCACGTGGCTCACTGCTGCAGAAACGTAAAATGTAATTCGGGAATTCAAGATGCGATTCATTTGATATTTGCCATCTTAAGGGGACCACTTGATGAAAAATCGCAAAAAAATCGATTTTTTTTATTGATGATTTTTATTAAGTAGAATTTCAGCTTTAATTTGATACCTCATTTATAATTTTATGTACGTTGTAAGTATTCTTTTTTGTTAAATAAGTGTAAGTGTAAGAATTATTTTTTGTTTAGTAAATTCTATACGAATAAGTCTCAAATTTTGATTGTTTGCATAGTCCCAAGTTCAAAAACACCTTCTTTTGATTTGTTCACTTTACGAACTAAGGGCCAGTTTATCAATATCGAGTTAAATCTGTTAGGTATGCAACTGATAGATAAGCTTGCCTAACAGTTAACATCAGTGAAGTGTTTATCCACACACTTTCAACCCGACAGATGGCAAGCTACAAGATAAAAAGAAATTGGTACCCCTGACTTTCTTTGAAACAATTAAAGTTTTCTGGAAGCAAAATCAAATCTTCTAGAAGCAGTATCAAGTCTCTAGAAGTAGTTAAAGCCCATCTGGAAGCATTTCAAACCTTCTGAAACCACTTCAAGTCTTTTAACAGCAGTATTAAATCTTCTGAAGCACAATAACTTTTGTGGAAACATATAAGGTTTTCTGGAAGCAATATCAAGTCTTCTAGAAACAGTATCAAGTCTTTTAGGAGCAGTATCAAGTCTTCTAGAAGTAGTTAAAGCCATCTGGAAGCATTTTAAATCTTCTGAAAGCACTTCAAGTCTTTTAAAAACAGTATCAAATCTTCTGAAGCACAATAACTTTTGTGGAAACATTTAAAGTTTTCTGGAAGCATTATCAAGTCTTCTAAAAGCAGTATCAAGCCTTTTAGGAGCAGTATCAAGTCAACGAGCTGTCAAGAAGGTATTAGCAAAAACCCAGCATCCACGTAATACTACTAATTGTTCATTCATGGTCACATTTTGGGTTGGTTCGAAATTGGAACAAATCACCTTCTTTATCATCCAGTCTTTTCTTGTGTCAACGTCATCAAAATGAAGATTTCTCAGAAGAAACATGGATCGTTTTGCAAGTTATCTCGAAAGATGGTCGTCTGTAGCTCATAGATCCAACCAGTAGTTCAGATAAGAACAAGAGTCATAGGATTTCTTACATTTCTTCAATTGTTGTAGATTCTGCGTCAGGATGATACGTCAGACTTGAAACAATCGTCTTAAATCCTTTTACATTGTGCATTGTACATCATAAATTGAAAACTTCCTGAAATGCTTCCAAAATGCTTGATATTGCCTCTGAAAGACTTGAACTTCTTCTAGAAGACATGAAATGCTTCCAGAACACTTAATATTCCCTTTTGAAGACTTGATACTGCTTCTAGAAGACTTTAAATGTTTTGGGAAGACTTTCAATACATTTAGAAGACTTGACGCTGGTTATAGAAGACTTGAAATGCCTCCAAAACATTTGGTATTGCCTCCGGAACACTTGAACTACTTCTAAAATACTTGAAATGCTTCCAAAAGAATTTATATTGCCCTTAGAAGACTTGATACTGTTCCTAGAATACTTGAATTGCTTCCCAAAAAATTGACATTGCTTGTGAAAGTCTTGACCTACTTCTAGAAAACTTGAAATGCTTGCAGAACACTTAATAATCCTTCTGCAAGACTTGATACTGTCTCTAGAAGACATAAAAGCTTTTCAGAAGACTTACAATACTTTGAAAAGATTTGATACTGCTTCTAAAAGATTTAAAATATTTCCAAAATACTGGATATTGCTTCTAGAATACTTAATAAAATGCTTCCTGGAGGCTTCATACTGATTGTAAAACTGTTGGCAGAAAACACTTTCATCCCAGAAAAAATATACAGCATTTGACTTTATTTCGCAAATATTAGACAAAATGCAAAACCCTGGCGTAAGTTGTAGAGAAACTGTTAATTAAACTCTAAATATTGCTAGAAGAAGACAATTTTTAGACAAATTCAAAGACAAAATTTGATTTTGCTTCCAAAATACCAAATATTGTTGGCAAGATAAAATATCTTCATCTCAAAAGTTCAAAAATTGCTAAAATATTGCTTAGAAACTCAAAACACTAGATAAAGATGTTGATGCAAACCACAAGAATTTAGAGTGTATGATCGTTAGATGAACACTTCCAAATCTTTTTAGCAATGATTGAGTTGACCCACTTTTGAGTTGAGCAACTTTTTTCCGCGCAATATTCTCAGCACATGTTCTGGTTTGCTTTTGGATAGGTCTTTTATAGCACTTCGATTGATCTTTACCAAGGAGATTTCTGACCTACTCTAAACTTCGTCATTTCTCTCGACACTATTGGCTTCAGTTTCATTGCAGAAGTCATGATATTTAGCTGGTGGATTTTAGAATGGACGAATTGGTTACGATCGTCGCCATCAACATCAAAATTATAGCTGTCATCCTCTGCTGCAGCAATACTTGAAGCATCCGTAGTAGCATCCAAATTTTCTATAACATAGTCATCATCGGCCCAGAATTTTCTAGCTTCTTTCTCCAATTTCCTTCACTACAAAGTAAATCTTCAACTTGTTACCTAAAACCAGTCATCTCATTAACTACTAAAACTTCTTACAGCTTCATATTGTTAATGGGTTGGTTCAATTAAAGCTTTTTTGATTAATCATAAAAAAAATTCTTAAAATTTGTGTGAATTGACTTGAAACAATCGTCTTAAATCCTTTTACATTGTGCATTGTACATCATAAATTAAAAACTTCCTGAAATGCTTCCAAAATGCTTGATATTGCCTCTGAAAGACTTGAACTTCTTCTAGAAGACATGAAATGCTTCCAGAACACTTAATATTCCCTTTTGAAGACTTGATACTGCTTCTAGAAGACTTTAAATGTTTTGGGAAGACTTTCAATACATTTAGAAGACTTGACGCTGGTTATAGAAGACTTAAAATGCCTCCAAAACATTTGGTATTGCCTCCGGAACACTTGAACTACTTCTAAAATACTTGAAATGCTTCCAAAAGAATTTATATTGCCCTTAGAAGACTTGATACTGTTCCTAGAATACTTGAATTGCTTCCCAAAAAATTGACATTGCTTGTGGAAGTCTTGACCTACTTCTAGAAAACTTGAAACGCTTGCAAAACACTTAATAATCCTTTTGCAAGACTTGATACTGTCTCTTAGAAGACATAAAAGCTTTTCAGAAGACTTACGATACTTTGAAAAGGTTTGATACTGCTTCTAAAAGATTTAAAATATTTCCAAAATACTGGATATTGTTTCTAGAAGACTTAATCAAATGCCTCCTGGAGGCTTGATACTGATTGTAAAACTGTTGGCAGAAAACACTTTCATCCCAGAAAAAATATACAGCATTTGACTTTATTTCGCAAATATTAGACAAAATGCAAAACCCTGGCGTAAGTTGTAGAGAAACTGTTAATTAAACTCTAAATATTGCTAGAAGAAGACAATTTTTAGACAAATTCCATCAAATTCAAAGACAAAATTTGATTTTGCTTCCAAAATACCAAATATTGTTGGCAAGATACAATATCTTCATCTCAAAAGTTCAAAAATTACCAAAATATTGCTTAGAAACTCAAAACACTAAATAAAGATGTTGATGCAAACCACAAGAATTTAGAGTGTATGATCGTTAGATGAACACTTCCAAATCTTTTTAGCAATGATTGAGTTGACGCACTTTTGAGTTGAGCAACTTTTTTTCCGCGCAATATTCTCAGCACATGTTCTGGTTTGCTTTTGGATAGGTCTTTTATAGCACTTCGATTGATCTTTACCAAGGAGATATCTGACCCACTCTAAACTTCGTCATTTCCATCGACTCTATTGGCTTCAGTTTCATTGCAGAAGTCATGATATTTAGCTGGTGGATTTTAGAATGGACGAATTGGTTACGATCGTCGCCATCAACATCAGAATTATAGCTGTCATCCTCTGCTGCAGCAATACTTGAAACATCCGTAGCAGCATCCAAATTTTCTATAACATAGTCATCATCGGCCCAGAATCAATTTCCATCATTACAAAGTAAATCTTCACCTTGTTACCTAAAACCAGTCATCTCATTAACTACTAAAATTTCTTATAGCCTCTTGTTATCAATGGGTTAGTTCAATTAAAATTTTTTGATTAATCATAAAAAAATTCTTAAAATTTGTGTGAATTGACTTGAAACAATCGTCTTAAATCCTTTAACATTGTGCATTGTACACCATAAATTGGGCCAACTTACTGTACACAGCTGCAACCATCGTCTTTTCAAAGTTAAGTTAACGATTGCAATTGAAAACAACCCGTCGTATACGAGCCTGTTGATACTCAACGAGGAGGGAGAATCTTGTACGTTCTCTTTTTGCAATGAAAAGGCTGTAGTTGCCCAGTTTTCCACCTGGTCGTAGTCGTCGTCGTCGTCGTCGTCGACATAGTCAACGTTAGGAAATGGAGGAACTTGTAAACAGAACCCTAGACGCAATATTGTTGAGTGCCAGCCCAGTATGAGAGCTCTAGTAGTTTCCTTCATATATACACAACGCAATGAATAAGCTTGTTCGTCGTGTGCCCAACGAACAGAAATTTATCCTTAACCGAACATGTTTTATCTGTTTATTTAAAGGAAATGAAAACGAATTTAACTTTAAAAGAAAATGTGAGATGTGTGAGAATTTTTTAGATTTAGAAACTATTTCCTATGATAAATATTCGCTCGTGAATGGGATATGAAAAATATCTCTCAAGACATTTGTTCCAAGATCTATTCAAATAAACTTTCATCCGTTCAAACGTCACCGGGAAATATAAACGGGATCTTGTATTGTCGCGGAATCGATATTCCTGTTTATCTAAGGTGATATTTCCTTGCTGACAATGTATTGAATTTCGAAATGTGCCATACAACCGAATAAATAAGACTTGTTTTTACGATTTTAAATTTCTATCTCGAAATATTCATTTTAACAACCATCCATATAAAATAACGATCAATATGGCAATAATTGGAGGAAAATTTTCAATGATTTTGTAGAGATAACGAGCTGTTATAAATTAAACGGAAAAAATATCGATAATAAAAATGTACATATCATGTATGGTACAACCGTTAAACTTCATAAAACAATCAAAAATGTCCCGGTTCCAATTTAAATGCTAATTTATTATCGATGGTCCGATCACGGGAAATCGTCCGAATAACTTTTTTCCGATACATCAATAGCGACCCCCCTCTCTGTCAGCAATTTTCCGGATATTTCCACATCAAAAAAACGGGACGTTCAAAAATCAAATTATAATACCGGAGCAGTAAATGAATTTTATGGGATGTGGTCGCGAAAGCGAAAATTTGTCCTGGAAAACATACAGACGACGACAACGGTAAAAACAACGAGAAACGCCGGCGCTCGTCCGTGTGCTAATTTTGACGTTGGTGTTCACCAAGCGCACGTAACCGAATTAACAGAGGATGTTTCTCCGACGAAACATATTCTGTTTTGTACCACTCTTTTTTTTTATTTCCCATATGATTTCGAAACGACCTAGATTTACAATATTGCTAATTAATTTGGTACACCAACAAACAACTCAATTAATAGTTACACACTTTAGGTAAATTTCCCATGGTGATGTTGTTATCGTCCTGATTTGACACGTAATTATTAAGTGCTTTAAGCGTAGTCGTTGTTGCGATTATATGTGAAAGCTTCTCTCGACCAGTTGGGTCAAATGTTTTAACTATAAGGAAGTTAGGGAGTGACGTCTAACACACTACCCAGAAGTTAGTCTGATTAAATCAGTTTCAACTTTACTACTATGTTTGAATCAGGTATAACAGATTCACTTTGTCCCTTTTAAATACCTCCTCTAAACTGTTTAGATAACTAATTTATCTCTGTTATATTAATTAATTGACGCTATATATTAATATATTAATTAACGCTAATTTTACAGTTAAAGACAGATTAGATCTTATTGACACCATTCAAAAGATACAATTACCTGAAAATTTCACTTTGTTATCATTTGATATCACAAATCTTTACACCAACATACCAGTTACAGAAACCTTAGACCTAATAAAAGATTTAATCAGTAACAAAATCAACAACACAGACTCAGAACATATTTATAATCTATTAAAACTTTGTACAGAACAAAATTTTTGTTCTTTCAACAATTCATTTTATAAATACAATGAAGGTCTACCTATGGGTTCTCCTTTGAGTGGTCTCCTCTCTGATATTTTTTTGAATGAACTTGAAAATAAAATTTTAAATCCTAATAATTATCAAAATAAAAATATAAAACTTTGGCGAAGATATGTTGATAACATATTTATTATCTGGGATAATGACAATGAATCTACTATACAACACTTTCACAATTACATAAACACTTTGCACCAAAACATCAAATTCACTTTAGAAATCGAAAATGATAATGAATTGAATTTTTTGGATCTAACTTTAATTAATAATAAAGACAGAATTGATTTTAAAATATATAGAAAACCAACACAAACAGACACAATAATTCCACACCAATCCTACCATCATAATTCTCATAAAAATTCTGCATTAAGAGCTTACTTACATAGATATCTCAATACTCCATTATCTGATTTACACAAAACTAACGAACTCAATATAATCAAAAACATTGCTGTTAACAATGGTTTTTCCAATAGTACTATCAACACATTATTGCACAAGATTCATTTAAAACAACAACATAATTTATCAACTAGTTTACAAACAATTAACCCGTCTTCACAAATTTTAACTTATAGATCTATTAATTACCCAGGATATATATCATATAACATACAAAGAATTTTTCGCAGATACAACATCAACATATCCTTTAAAAACAATGACACAATTTTCAAAAAATTATTTAATGCCAAAGATAAAATTAATTTTTTGGATGAGAATGGAGTTTACAAGTTGGAGTGTGGTACCTGTGGTGCTACATACATAGGTTAAACTGGTAGATCTATTAAGACACGTATAAAAGAACATCAACTAAACGACAATTCTAATTTTGGTAGACATATAATGACATATAGTCATTATTTTGATATCCAACAAAATGTAACATTAATACATAAACAAAATAAAGGATTCAAATTGAATCTTTTAGAAAGTTATGAAATTGATAAATTCAAAACTCTACACAACGATCAACATTGTCTTAACGACCAAGTTCAAACTTCTCAAATTCCTCTATACAAATACCTTTCAAACCCTTTTCCCCAAAGTTAAGAGGACTTATGTAATTGTTTATCATTTTTTTTTAATTTGAATTTTCAATACTTCATATAAAATTTACCATCTCTTTTAATGAATAGTCTACATCTTTCTCTTACAAATACAAAACCAGTTTTGCTATACCATGCTTAATCCAGTTCATCTTCTTATTTTATCGCCATTATCAATTTTAACATATCATATAACGTACTAAAATTTTAATTTTATAATTTTATTTTATAATTCTAACGTCAACATAGTTCAATGTACTACCTAATGAGTTTACAAAATAATTGTCTAAATATTTATAAAATTCACATAGATTAAGGAAGTAATTGGGTACAAATTTATAAATTTCACACGTGTTCTTTTTAATACTTACATGTCTTAACATGTAAGTATTAAAAACTTATTAAAATGTCCCCTACCATTAATAATTAGCTTATATATCTAAGATAAATTACTTGTAATTATTTTAAACATCATGTACATTGTTTGTATTTCAATTTTTCTTGTAGAGTCTCTGAAGATGCTATAAAAGCGAAACTAGTTAGACAAAAATTAAATAAAACCAGTTAAAGTACAAAGAATTTTATTTATTTAATCATATTTATCATTACTGGTAGGCCAGGCGCGCACATCGCGATTTTCATGCGATTATTTGTCGCAGCGACATAAAAGTAGTAGTCGCAAAAAATTTGTATGGTCGCGCATTTGCGACTGATTAATCGTGACTAGAGCCTAGTATCAACATGGACTTCATAGAAACCGCTTGTATAGTGGCTCTGTTATTACGAAAGAAATTAAGAAAGCAACGGAAAAGAAAATTTTGGGTGCATCCAATTTTATCTGATAGAGAACATCGGGGTCAATTTTACATTCTTCATGAAGATTTAAGAAAGCATCCTCGTAAATTCTTTAACTATTACAGAATGAGTGAAAAATCTTTTCTTGAATTATTAAAAATAATAGGACCGAAAATATCGTACCAAAATAGTAAATGGAGAAAATGTATACCACCTGAGGAATGTCTTGCAGTAACAATAAGGTAAGAAGGTACTTTTACCAGCTTTTGTTTTGTGTCGTCGTTCTGCCAAATTAACTAGATATTTTCTGCAAACTACTATTAGACTAGATATATAGAAGTAGATATTAAAAATAAGGTTAAATAATAAATATATGTTCTATTTGTTTAATTTAATTAATTTATTGATTTGACAAGTCAAAATATGCATTGTCACCATCAGAAAAAATGGTTGCTGATGGTGTGGACTGTGCAGAGTTGACCGTTGATGTCGATGGCGCGGAGTAAATACTTTCATTGCCTCCTTGTTGCTGTTGTTGAAAATTTGATCTTGGAAATTGCACTTGGTCTACCGGACGGTTAGGATAAAGATGAGAATAAGATTGTTGCATTGAACTGTAAAAAACTGGAGGATTTCCGACGTTTTTTGCATTTTTCATGATATTTAAGATTTCAATTTTCGCATAATGTTTTTGGTCATCAGTTAATTTTTTGAACATTGGAACAAGCATAAGTGAAAAATTTTTATCTTCGTCGATTGTTTCACATAGCTTATCCTCCAATATTTTCAGTAACTTTTCTTCATATGGAATTGTTTTAAGCACAGTTTTTCTTGCAGCCCTTCTTTTAGATATGGATGTACTTTCCGAATTTTCTGTATTGGTTGCTAAAGAAGGAGAAGATATCATTTATTGATTTTCTTGATCAATCTCAATTGATTGAGAAGGTCCGGTGTTGCTGGTAGTTGGTCTATCTTTCATTATTGGGAAAAGGAATTGCAATTGGTCGAAATAAATATATCTTCTTTTTTTTTGCTGCTTGCCCAGACACTGCTTTACGCTGGGCTGCTAATTCCCTAGCGAAACAATCTTTTAAATTTTTCCATTTTTTTTGAATAATTTTTCCTGCAATAAAAAACAGTTATTATTTATTTTTCAGATACCTTGCTACCGGCAATAGTTTCAATTCTTTACACTTTGAATTTTTACTTGCGGTTACCACGATAAGGGAAATTGTTGAAGACACGTGTAACCAATTATGGAACTATTTACAGCCTTTATATATGCCAGAAAAGTCTGAAGAAGATTGGATAAATATTGCCAAAGAGTTTTACGATAGGAGAAATTTTCCGAACTGTATCGGTGCAGTCGACGGCAAGCACATTAGATTACAGAAACCAAATAATACTGGTTCCGAATTTTATAATTATAAAAACTTTTATTCGACTATTCTTTTGGGTATAGTAGACGCCGACTACTGTTTTACAGCAATAGATGTAGGAGCATATGGTGCTGAAGCGATTCCAGTGTTTTTAAGAATTCGAATTTTGGTCAAAGATTACATAATAACCAATTAAATGTTCCTACTCCACAAAAATTACCAAACAACGAGATGGGAGAACCCATACTTTTCATGATAGTAGGAGATGAAGCATTCGCGTTATCACAAAATGTTTTACGGCCTTATCCTCGAACAAACTTAACAATGAAACAAAGAGTCTTTAATTATAGACTGACTCGTGCACGGCGTATGGTAGAGTGTACCTTTGGTATTTTAGCGAACAAATGGCGTATTTTGCATCGATCATTAGACGTGCGAGTCGAATTTGCCGACCTTATCATTAAAACATGTTGCATTCTACATAACTTCGTGCGAAAGAAAGACGGTGTGCAAATGGAGGACGAATTTTATGAGTGTTTATTACAGAGCTGTCCTCCAGCTGGAATAAGACCTAACAGAGTTGGTCTTAATATAAGAGACTATATGGCAAATTACTTTACATCATAATGCTATGTGTGTTATTTTTGCGACCAAACAGTCGCGCGACAGAAAATCGCATGTGCGCGCCTGGCCGTAGAATGGGTATTTTAAACTTCTCAACCTATATTAATTAATTGTTGTTAAAATCGATTATAACTCATAAACTAAATTGTATTGTTAGAGTGATTTTTTAATGTTTATTTTTGAAGATTATGTAAGAATCTGCTTAATTACTAGTAGAAGAAATCAATAATAAATACGTAAAATTCTTTGGCCTTATTTATTCTGCTTACCTTTACAGAAATTTTGAAGCAAATTGCAAAAAACATCTTCATTTCCGTACTTCCATTCTACCTTATGGTGTAGGGTCTCGGATCTCCTTTTATTGGATTTTTGGTCTGCATCATCTTCGTACCTCCGGTCTCATATTAAACATCATCTTTAGTATCAGAATACTATGAATACCCATGATGATTCTGGTACTCAAGATGATGTTTAATATGAGACCGGAAATTAATTAGAATTACGTATTTATGTTGTCTTATCACAAAGATAATCTATGTTGGTGGGCAAGTCGCCGTTGGTTACACTGATTTTGAGAATGCTTTTCTTTGATTAGCTTGATCACAACATGTTATTGAAGAGGATGAGTTATTTTGGATATTCATTAAACTTAAGGAACAACGTACCATCCTGATAGAGTGTGCTGAGTGTTTTATAATTATTTTGAATCCCATGGTTATTACATCTAGAATTTCTCAGGAGCCCTAGGATCACTATAATTTGATATTTATGTAATCGATTAATTAGACTCATTTACATGTCCAGTGCTTGCTTACGTTGATGACTTGAAAATATTTATTAAGACTGGAATATTGGAAGATGCTCGAATATTACAAGACAATATAGATGTGATTCATGAGTGGTGTAAATCCAATTATCTTTCACTAATTGGTACTTAGTAAATGCTGCCATGTATCATTTACTAAGAAAATTGCGTGAGATTCCCGTTTCGCAACTTTTCTCGAACATCCACAGACTAGAGATGTGTGCGTGAGTGCCCGCTCACGTCCGATCACGATCTAGACCCATGCGTGGGTCACGCACGCCACTTACGTGAATATCATACATGAATTACGTAATTCACGCGTGGATCACGTCGATTCACGTGACTCACGCTCAATTAGGTAATATTAATTGATATTAATTAATCGAATTTGACAGAATGGCAGAATTAACAGTGTTTACTTTTATTTTTGTTTATCATGTTCTGAAATAAATAATAAAAGCTGGCATATTCTTATGGGCAATACTTCCTTTAAAGCTTTAAAGATCTTCCTCCATTCATCACAAATTTGAATTAAATTTTGTTCTATTTGATTTTCCTTGAATAATATAGTATAGTAATATCGTAAGTTATAATAAGTACATTTTTTATGATATTTTTAATTTTGTGATTAAAATGGTGGAAAGAATAAAAGCAAAATGAAAGAAAAATGAATTATGCACCCTAACTTGTTAAAATTGTTGATGGTTCTATCTGGATTGAAGATTATCATCATCTTCCATTACATTTTTAATTTTGATGTATCATTAAGCTTTTTCGACCAAGTTCAGTCCTAGCATCTGCTGCGAATATTTTTTTAAAAGCACATGTTATGAATTAAGGCTTTATACTGCTTCCAAGAGACTTGATATTGCTTCCAGAAAAATTGAAATATTTCTAAAAGACTAGCAATATTTTCAGAAGATTTGATACTGGTTATAGAAAACTTGAAATACTTTCAGAAGACTCGATATTGCCTTTGGTAGACTTCATACTGCTGACAAAAGACTTTAAATGCTTCTAGAAGACTTGCTATTTCCCCTAGAAGACTTGACACTGGTTCTAGAAGACATGAAATGCTTCCAACACTTAATATTCAGTTTTGAAGAGTTGGTACTGCTTCTAAGAGACTTTAAAGGTTTTAGGAAGGCTTTCAATACATTCAAAAGACTTGACGCTGGTTATAAAAGACTTGAAATGCTTCCAAAGCATTTGGTATTGCCTCCGGAAGACTTGAACTACTTCTAGAAGACTTGAAATGATTCCAGAACATTTAATACTCTGATGCACGTGACTTGCAATACATTCAGAAGATGCTGGTAATAGAAGCCTTGAAATGCTTCCATAATGCTGGGTATTTCCTTTGGAAGACTTGAAGTTGCTTCGAAAAGATTTGAAATGCTTCCAAGAGACTTGATATTGCTTCCAGAAAAATTGAAATATTTCTAAAAGACTAGCAATATTTTCAGAAGATTTGATACTGGTTATAGAAAACTTAAAATGCTTTCAGAAGACTCGATATTGCCTTTGGTAGACTTCATACTGCTGACAAAAGACTTTAAATGCTTCTAGAAGACTTGCTATTTCCCCTAGAAGACTTGACACTGGTTCTAGAAGACATGAAATGCTTCCAACACTTAATATTCAGTTTTGAAGAGTTGGTACTGCTTCTAAGAGACTTTAAAGGTTTTGGGAAGGCTTTCAATACATTCAAAAGACTTGACGCTGGTTATAAAAGACTTGAAATGCTTCCAAAGCATTTGGTGTTGCCTCCGGAAGACTTGAACTACTTCTAGAAGACTTGAAATGATTCCAGAACATTTAATACTCTGATGCACGTGACTTGCAATACATTCAGAAGATGCTGGTAATAGAAGCCTTGAAATGCTTCCATAATGCTGGGTATTTCCTTTGGAAGACTTGAAGTTGCTTCGAAAAGATTTGAAATGCTTCCAAGAGACTTGATATTGCTTCCAGAAAAATTGAAATATTTCTAAAAGACTAGCAATATTTTCAGAAGATTTGATACTGGTTATAGAAAACTTGAAATACTTTCAGAAGACTCGATATTGCCTTTGGTAGACTTCATACTGCTGACAAAAGACTTTAAATGCTTCTAGAAGACTTGCTATTTCCCCTAGAAGACTTGACACTGGTTCCAGAAGACATGAAATGCTTCCAACACTTAATATTCAGTTTCGAAGACTTGGTACTGCTTCTAAGAGACTTTAAAGGTTTTGGGAAGGCTTTCAATACATTCAAAAGACTTGACGCTGGTTATAAAAGACTTGAAATGCTTCCAAAGCATTTGGTATTGCCTCCGGAAGACTTGAACTACTTCTAGAAGACTTGAAATGATTCCAGAACATTTAATACTCTGATGCACGTGACTTGCAATACATTCAGAAGATGCTGGTAATAGAAGCCTTGAAATGCTTCCATAATGCTGGGTATTTCCTTTGGAAGACTTGAAGTTGCTTCGAAAAGATTTGAAATGCTTCCAAGAGACTTGATATTGCTTCCAGAAAAATTGAAATATTTCTAAAAGACTAGCAATATTTTCAGAAGATTTGATACTGGTTATAGAAAACTTAAAATGCTTTCAGAAGACTCGATATTGCCTTTGGTAGACTTCATACTGCTGACAAAAGACTTTAAATGCTTCTAGAAGACTTGCTATTTCCCCTAGAAGACTTGACACTGGTTCTAGAAGACATGAAATGCTTCCAACACTTAATATTCAGTTTTGAAGAGTTGGTACTGCTTCTAAGAGACTTTAAAGGTTTTAGGAAGGCTTTCAATACATTCAAAAGACTTCACGCTGGTTTGAAAACTTGAAATGCTTCCAAAGCATTTGGTATTGCCTCCGGAAGACTTGAACTACTTCTAGAAGACTTGAAATGATTCCAGAACATTTAATACTCTGATGCACGTGACTTGCAATACATTCAGAAGATGCTGGTAATAGAAGCCTTGAAATGCTTCCATAATGCTGGGTATTTCCTTTGGAAGACTTGAAGTTGCTTCGAAAAGACTTAAAATGCTTCCAAAAGACTTTATATTGCCTCTAGAACACTTGATACTGTTCCTAGAATACTTGAATTGCTTCCCAAAAAATTGATACTTCTAGAAAACTTGAAATGCTTGCAGAACACTTAATAATCCTTCTGCAAGACTTGATACTCTTTCTAAAAAATTTAAAAGCTTTTCAGAAGAATTACAATACTTTGAAAAGATTTGATACTGCTTCTAAAAGATTTGAAATATTTCCAAAATACTGGATATTGCTTCTAGAAGACTTAATAAAGTGCCTCCTGAAAGCTTGATACCGGTTGTAAATCTGCTGACAGAAAACATTTTCATCGTAAAAAACAATATAAAGCATTTGACTTTATTTCGTAAATGTTGGACAAAATGCAAAACCCTGACGTAAGTCGTAGAGAAACTATTAATTAAACTCTAAATACTGCTAGAAGAAGACAATTTTTACACAAATTCAAAGACAAAATTTGATTTTGCTTCCAAAATACCAAATATTGTTGGCAAGATACAATATCTTCGTCTCAAAAGTACAAAAATTGTCAAAATATTACTTGCAAAACCCAAAACTCTGCTGGCAGAAGATATTTCTTTTGCAAACCAACCATAGGAGCAAGATACGTGGTTGTTCATATAGTCTTTCATCAATTCAGGTGTTTTCATCACCCAATACTCATATTATTTTGAAATAACCCTTATTCCCACTTTATATTCTTCATAATACTCTCGTTTATCATACTCATCACATAAAACCAAATAGATATATAAAATTTCGAGCTATTAACCGTAACAGATTTTCAAACAGCAGATTCTTCATAGTACTTTATCTCTTGAAGCATTTTAGGACACATCTCGATGTGAATGTCTCTCATCTTTTTAACATTAACGGATTATGGAAATATGGAGGAATAACTCTTCAAAGTATCTTGGCTCCCTATCTTGGTTTCTTCAATATTTTTTATGTAGAATCAAAAAAACAAATAAAAAACAATTTTCGATATTTCGACACATTTGATACTATCGATACATCGACTTTCAATGCTGATACCTTGAGGGTATCGATTGTCGATACCAAAGTACTTAAAACCTCTCTAAGGACTAAAAACTTATTCGTAACATACGATTCACGATCGATATTTACAAGGTCTCTTCGGTGCTTTGTTGTATTTTCAAACAATATTTAAATTGTTAAATATTGTGTTTTTGTATTTTTCGTTAATGCGGACCTGAACAAATTTGGTATACCGGTCAGTAAAATATTGGTATTAAAAAGGAATTAAAAACTCGATCTAATCGGGTCACGCCGGATCCCATCGAAACAAAAGTTACTCAAAATTAATCCCCACTCACGGTGAGTCATCGTAAGCATGACCCATCGTGACCGGTGAGGACTCACGTAATTTGTACATCTTTACCACCGACTGACTTCCAACTGCAAACATAACGTTTGTTTAAAAAAACATAATTAAAACATAATGTTTTTTATTATATTGGGGTTTCTTCACGGTTTAATTGGAATACAAAAGAATTCTTGACGGTGTAATCGATGTTTGTAAACAAAATTGACCAATTTAACATTTTTTCCGGGGATGATTGACAGGTTAAAATAAAAACTTCGCGCTTTAATTGGGGTACAAAAGGAAGTTACCTGGCTTAACCCTTCTTTATTACAATGGCGGTTTCTTCACGGTTTAATTGGGATACAAAAGAAATCTTCAGGGTATAATTAATGTTTGTAAACAAAACTGACCTGCTTAACATTTTCTCCGGGGATGATTGACAGGATAAAATAAAAACTTCACGCTTTAATTGAAATATAAAAGGAGAAGAATCGTCACGGTATAATTAATGTTTGTAAACAAAACTGACCTACTTAAATTCTTGCAAGGGATAATTAACAAGAGAATTGTTAAAGAGTGTTGTCAATGCTTACAAGAAAGAAACTCTTTTGGAAAAATCAGTCTAGTCAAGAAAAAGCAGTCACCAGGTGTGATTTTTGATTACAAACTCTGTTTCTTGCCCCATATTGAAGAGATGAGCTCGCCGATCTGGAGCACATTGGGGTTTTATCCCGAGGATCAAAGGTGGAGTTGGCAATTCTAGTACTCTAGAAAAGCTGTTTATGTCTTTGGTTGTATCTTGGCTTCAATTATCATCTGATGATCTAGCTTATGATTGAAAAAGTTTAGCGTCGCCTTTGAAAGTTTCTTTCTTATTGTGTGGATTGTTAATATCCATAAAGAGGCATGAACTACTAGGACTTATTGTAACACCACGAAATTTTTTCTCTACAAATCATAAGAAGGGGCCAGAGTGTATACTACTTGAAGAGGTTGTGAATGGTTTGTGATCAACTATCTTATAAAATATTTTAAATCTGACTTGAATAAGAACTCCTACTTAGATTATTTCCAAACATCTTTATATTGTATAGTGACTGATCCATTAGTCTAAGTTCAAATTTTTGCTTGAATTTTGGCATCTGTCCAATACAATTTAGGCTTTAATTATACCATTTATGGTTTGATATGGGCAACTGTTACACCAAGGTATGTGGTCGATAAAATGGCAAGGCAACATAATCGAACAGTACTGCGATTATGACAGCAATCGTTGTGAATTAAACCTATTGAACTGATAGGACAAATAAAAGGGGAAGTTGCAAATACTAATAATAATTTAAAATGAAAAGCCTGCATCCTTTTTTTCAACAAGCTGATTATTCGACATCCTATTCGCCAAAGGTACGAGTTTTTGTTTCAATTCTGGCATCTATTCAATACAATTCAGGCATTGCTTTGAAATGTGCAGTCATAAATTGTCAAAATTCCTACTCCAATAAACTGCAATATATAATTGTATTATTGCAAGTTTCAGTTTGAACCGCTTAGTGCCTGCTTTTTTGTTAAAATTTAAACGTTGTGATTATCTTTTCAATTTTGAAGTGTAATCAGAGCAGTAATTGAATTACAAACATGTTTTTCAAGTTAAAATTCGTCTATAAGATAATTTTAAACTTTTGTTAGCAGTATGGTAACATCAAAGTCAATTTTATTCATTTATAATGTCGAGTCTTGCTAGTATAATTTAGAATTGTACTTACAGTTCAAAGCATCTTGAAGGAATTTTAATGAAGATTAAATGAGCTATCAATAACTTTTATTTTCTCTAATCCGGGTTGTTATGATTTTTAAACTCAATTCTCCATGTTTCATTGTTTTACATGTTGAGATTTAAATGATGATATTTCAAATGGAAAAAGAAAATTTAACAATAATAGAATGAGCCATAAAGAATTTCTTGTTCCGATAGCCTTGGTTGTTATTTTATATTTTAACAACAAAAATTTAAAAGGTAATATCTCAAGAACAACTTGTGATATAATCATGAAACAAAGAGCGATTTAATGCATATTTACTGGAGATTGAACGAGCTATCAAGAATTTCTTGTTTTCGATAGCCTGGGTTGTTATGATTTCTTGAACTCAACTCCGTACGATTGTTTTATATTTTAAGTCTCTCAAGTATAACTTGAGATATAATCATTAAATAAAGAGTGATTCAAAGCAAATTTAATGAAGATTGAGTGAGTTATAAATAATTTCTTGTTTCCCGTAACCTGAGTTGTCATGATTTTTTAAACCCAATTTTGACAAAGAACGTCTTAAAGAGAATTTTATAAAGATTCAATGAGCCATACATAATTTTGTATCTTCCATAATTCAGATTGTTATGATTTTTTAAACTGAACTTTATGCATCTTGTGGGTCATATGTTATCATATGGATCCTGTTAGTGTAACAGCAAAGTTATGAATTTATATGAAATTATGAAATATATTTTGTTTTATTCATGTGAAGTTTTCATGTATCAAAATGAGGAAATTCTTCATATACTAGAAATTAATAGAAGTATATGCTTATAGTTGTTCATAACGACCATCTTATTAACTTATCACTCCGAACTTTAGAATATTTTCAACATTTTTTGGAATTTGCACTTTCATGTTAGTTTGTGCATTGCGCAGTGTAATATTGGGTGTCTTTTTATTAACCATAATGGACTACAATAGAACAACGAATGAATTAGTCATCTTAAATTTTATCATTCTTGCTGGTACCTTAACACCTTTACATTACTAGTATCAGAACGACAATGTTTGTAGTAATGATAATACTGTATTTTTATCAGGTCTTGTATTGTATTGTATGTTGCTCTTCAAAAGTAAAAATCATTAAAGATAACCAATCTTATTAACAACTTTATTCCATACGCACACAGGACGCACAAGCGCCCATACCGAATTGTTAATGGTTTTATCTGAATTAAAAGTTGCCGTTTTGTATATACTATTGAGTATTTTCTTCTTAATTTAGGCCAAGCGTCTACAGTAAACCTTTTTAGGAAAGAATTAAGACTTGAAATGCTTTCACAAAACTTGATACTGCTTGAAGAAGACCTGAAATGCATCCAGAAGATGTTATTGTGATATTATTCCACAAAAACTTGTAATGCTTTCAGAAGACTTGCACTGCTTCTAGAAGACTTGAAATGTTTCCAGTAGCCTTCATACTGCTTTTAAAAGACTTGGATTGCTTTCAGAAGACTTGATACTACTGCTAAATGACTTGATACTGTTTCCAAAAGACATGAAATACTTCAAGAAGATTTCCAATGGTTTCTCGAGACTTGTTACTACATCAAGAAGACTTGATACAGCTTCCAGATGACTTGATGCTGCTACTAGAAGACTTGACTTGCTTCTGGAAGACTCGATCTGCTTCGAAACGTCTTGATACTATTTCTAGATGACTCGATATTCTTCCAAAAGACTTATACTGCTTCCAGAAAATTTGATATTTTTGTCACAAGATTTGAAATATTTCCATGAGACTTGCAACGCTTTCAGAAGGCTTAACATGCTTCTAGAGGACGTTATTTACATCCAGAAGACTTAACACTGCTTATAGATAACGTGATCTGCATCTAGAAGACTTGGCACTGCTTGTAGATGAGTTGATACTTTTCTCAAAAGACTTGAAATACTTCAAGAAGACTTCAAATGATTATTTTAAATTATATGTTATTATAAATGGTTATTTCCAATTAAATTACTTCAAATACTGATACCAAAATTCTGGATTCCAGATGCTATTTCCGGAAGACTTGGTACTGTTTCTAGAAGATTTGATATATTTCCTCTAAGTTTGATATTACTTTTAAAAGACATAAAATACTTCCTGAATGCTTAATACTGGAAGACCTAAAATGTTTTCACAAGACATGTTACCACATCTAGAAAACTTGATACTGTTTCCAGCAAACCTGAAATTCTCTCAGAAGACCTAAAACTGTTCCTAGATGACTTGAAATGCTTCCAGAAGACTTCAAAGGTTTCCAGAAGACTTGATATTTTTCCTAGAAGACTTAAAATGCTTTCATTAGACTTATAATACTTCTAGAAAACTTCTAGCAGGCTTGAAATGTTCCCAGTAGGCCTAATATTGCTTTTAATAGACTTGAAATCCTTCCACAAGACTTGTTACTACTGCTTCTAGAAGCTTGATCTGTTTCTAGATGACTTGACACTGCTTCTAGATGACTTGAAGTGCTCCTACTGGAGTTGTTACTACATCTAGGATTCTGAATACTACTTCCAGAGGACCTGAAATGCTTCCAGAAGGCTTCATGCTGCTTCTGGATGACTTGATGTTCTTCCAGAATACTTGAAATACTTCCAGATGTCTTGAAATGTGCCCAGATGATACTGATACTGCTCCTAGAAGACTTGATATTGCTTCCAGAAACCTTGAAATGCTTATAGAAGACTTAAAATGCTTCCAAAAGACTTGAAATACTTTTAAATGAGCACCGATACAAAATTATTACTGGTTTTACCAGGATTAATGTCATCATTTTCAATTATTTTTTTAATTTTAATATTCTATTGAGCTTCTGTCTCCCAATTCAGTCCAAACAGTTGCCGCGACTCCGTTCTGATATTTTTTTCAAGGTACCCATCATTCGTCGATTGAGTCTTTCTTCAATTCTGTTTTTTTCAGCACCCAAGTACACAAATCAATCTTGTTCTTCGTCAATTTCTCATCTTCCATGATCCGGGTTGTTATTATTTTCCAACTTAACTTTGCGTTTGATTGTTTTAGATTTTTATACAAAAATTTAGACGATTATATCTCAAGAACAAGTTGTGATATAGTCATGAAATGAAGAACAATGTAAAGCAAATTTAATGATAATTGAGTGAGACACAAAGAATTTCTTGTTTCCATAACTAAGGTTGCTGTAATTTTTTAAACTCAACTCTGCATAAGTTTCCAGAAGACTTCAAAAGTTTCCAGAAGACTTCAAAAGTTTCCAGAAGACTTTATATTTATCCTAGAAGACTTAAAATGCTTTCATTAGACTTATAATACTTCTAGAAAACTTCTAGCAGGCTTGAAATATTCCCAGTAGACCTAATATTGCTTTTAATAGACTTGAAATCCTTCCACAAGACTTGTTACTACTGCTTCTAGAAGCTTGATCTGTTTCTAGATGACTTGATACTGCTTCCAGAGGACCTGAAATGCTTCCAGAAGGCTTCATGCTGCTTCTGGATGACTTGATATTCTTCCAGAATACTTGAAATACTTCCAGATGTCTGGAAATGTGTCCAGATGCTACTGATACTGCTCCTAGAAGACTTGATATTGCTTCCAGAAATCTTGAAATGCTTATAGAAGACTTAAAATGCTTGATAGTGCTGCTAAAAGACTTGATTCTGCTTCCAAAAGACATGAAATACTTCAAGAAGACTTCCAATGGTTTTCCGAGACTTGTTACTACAACTAGAAGACTTGATACAGCTTCCAGAAGACTTGATGCTGCTACTGGAAGACTCGGTCTGCTTCAAAACGTCTTGATACTATTTCTAGATGACTCGATATTCTTCCAAAAGACTTATACTGCTTCCAGAAAACTTGATATTGTTGTCATAAGATTTGAAATACTTCCATGAGACTTGCAACGCTTTCAGAAGGCTTAACATGCTTCTAGAGGTCGTAATTTACATCCAGAAGACTTAACATTGCTTATAGATAACGTGATCTGCATCTGAAAGACTTGTTACTGCTTGTAGATGAATTGACACTTTTTCAAAAGACTTGAAATGCTTCAAGAAGACTTCAAATGATTATTTTAAATTATATGTTATTATAAACGGTTATTTCAAATTAAATTACTTTAAATACTGATACCAAAATTCTGGATTCCAAATGTTATTTCTGGAAGACTTGATACTGTTTCTAGAAGATTTGATATATTTCCTGTAGGTTTGATATTACTTTTAAAAGACTTAAAATACTTCCAGAATGCTTGATACTGGAAGACCTAAAATGTTTCCACAAGACATGTTACCACATCTAGAAAACTTGATACTCTTTTATCTACTGCTCCTAGATGACTTGAAATGCTTCCAGAAGACTTCAAAGGTTTCCAGAAGACTTGATATTTTTCCTAGAAGACTTAAAATGCTTTCATTAGACTTATAATACTTCTAGAAAACTTCTAGTAGACTTGAAATATTAACAGTAGGCCTAATACTGGTTTTAATAGACTTGAAATCCTTCCACAAGACTTGTTACTACTACTTCTAGAAGCTTGATCTGTTTCTAGATGACTTGATACTGTTTCTAGATGACTTGAAGTGCTTCTACTGGGTTGTTACTACATCTAGGATTCTGGATACTGCTTCCAGAGGACCTGAAATGCTTCCAGAAGGCTTCATGCTGCTTCTGGATGACTTGATATTCTTCCAGAATACTTGAAATACTTCCAGATGTCTGGAAATGTGTCCAGATGATACTGATACTGCTCCTAGAAGACTTGATATTGCGCCCAGAAACCGTGAAATGCTTATAGAAGACTTATAATGCCTCCAAAAGACTTGAAATACTTTCAAATGAGCACCGATACAAAATTATTACTGGTTTTACCAGGATTAATGTCATCATTTTCAATTATTTTTTTAATTTTAATATTCTATTGAGCTTCTGTCTCCCAATTCAGTCCAAACAGTTGCCGCGACTCCGTTCTGATATTTTTTTCAAGGTACCCATCATTCGTCGATTGAGTCTTTCTTCAATTCTGTTTTTTTCAGCACCCAAGTACACAAATCAATCTTGTTCTTCATCAATTTCTCATCTTCCATGATCCGGGTTGTTATTATTTTTCAACTCAACTTTGCGTTTGATTGTTTTAGATTTTTATGCAAAAATTTAAACGATTATATCTCAAGAACAAGTTGTGATATAGTCATGAAATGAAGAACAATTTAAAGCAAATTTAATGATAATTGAGTGAGACACAAAGAACATCTTGTTTCCATAACTAAGGTTGCTGTAATTTTTTAAACTCAACTCTGCATAAGTTTCCAAAAGACTTCAAAAGTTTCCAGAAGACTTGTTATTTTTCCTAGAAGACTTAAAATGCTTTCATTAGACTTATAATACTTCTAGAAAACTTCTAGTAGACTTGAAATATTCCCCATAGGCCTAATACTGCTTTTAATAGACTTGAAATGCTTCCACAAGGCTTGTTACTACTGCTTCTAGAAGCTTGATCTGTTTCTAGATGACTTGATACTGCTTCTAGATGACTTGAAGTGCTCCTACTGGAGTTGTTACTACATCTAGGATTTTGGATACTGCTTCCAGAGGACCTGAAATGCTTCCAGAAGGCTTCATGCTGCTTCTGGATGACTTGATATTCTTCCAGAATACTTGAAATACTTCCAGATGTCTGGAAATGTGTCCAGATGATACTGATACTGCTCCTAGAAGACTTGATATTGCGTCCAGAAACCGTGAAATGCTTATAGAAAACTTATAATGCTTCCAAAAGACTTGAAATACTTTCAAATGAGCACCGATACAAAATTATTACTGGTTTTACCAGGATTAATGTCATCATTTTCAATTATTTTTTTAACTTTAATATTCTATTGAGCTTCTGTCTTCCAATTCAGTTCAAACAGTTGCCGCGACTCCGTTCTGATATTTTTTTCAAGATACCCGTCATTCGTCGATTGAGACTTTCTTCAATTCAGTTTTTTTTCAGCACCCAAGTACACAAATCAATCTTGTTCTTCGTCAATTTACATTTTCAGAATAACTTCAATAATAAACCGAATAAATATCTCAGTGTACTTCTTGAATCAAAAAAAGGAATGAGTGATTGAAAATTTTATAAAAACCATTTACCAAAGAATAGCAATTTATATATTACATTTATTTATTTTTGACCACCACATATGAATATTAACAAGTACTTTACATTTACGAAAGAAAGTTTTATTTACACAGTAGCAATGTGGAAAATGTGATTGCAGTGGAGATGAAGTTGACGTTGAGAAGAGCTGATGGTGAATACGTAATAAAGACTTTTTATATGCGCATTTTTTGATGCAGTTTTTGCATCATCTGCTCTAGAATTTTGAAACACAAATTTTACCAATCTACACTATAACGTAGACACTTCCATAGTTAGTAGTGGATAAGTTATGAATATAACAGAAAATAGTTTTGGGTCACTAAAATCTTTCGTTATTCTACAAACAATGCATTAAACCTTTTTATTAACATGTATTAGAAATGCTATTTTATAATGGTTTTTGCCATAATACACATTAAATAGTTGATGGAACTAAACGTGTTGGTACGAACGTTATTACACATAAATTCAACATGTCTGTATCACGCACCAAAGAAATTAACTCTCCCCACAATGGTGAGAAGTTAAGTGTTTAGAGGGAGCGTTCTGAATACATCATTTCTCTGCTCTATATATCACGTTGATACAGTGCATGTGACTTGATATATTGCAATTCTTTATTTACATCTAAAGATAAAATAAAATAAATTTTGATATCTGCACGAGTATAATATCGTTTCGATGAAATTGAGGGGATATTAATTAAGGAATATAATGAAGGTTAAGTGAGGTGGAAGATTGTTCAAACGTAGAATGAAATTACTCCCGGTTTAACAAGAAACTTAATTGGCCACGACTGTGCCCACAGACGATTACAGAGAGTGATAAACTGCAACGGTTCCGTGATCAAGTGCTCCCCAGTTCCTGATTATATTTACCACTATTGCATTTCCCTTTGAAATCTAACTTAGCTGAACATATCAATCAAAAATATATGAAATATATATTCGTTGACGGCTAAGAATAGATGACCCCAGGGGGATAAAAAATGTTATTACGATCCTAATGTATAAAAAAGGAGTAAATAACGTTTTGGTTGTTCGCGGACGTGACATCTATCCATTTCAGTTTCCCTTCACAAAATTGGTGGGAAAGATAAAATGGTCCAGCTGGGACTACGGTTTCCCAAACTAATAGCAAATTTATGACATTCGCGCTCGATGTCCACCCATCCTCCGCACAAACACGTTTCGCGTTAGTAATTTTGTTCCGGGGTAATTAAAATGGAACATTCGAGCTTTCGCGTTTTCGAAAAAAGAAAACCATCCGTTATGCCTCACGTTATATGAGAACCTGGCACGCAGTTTGACAGTTTCAGTTATCTCCATCCCGAAATCGTCTACTACAAGTACAAGCTCTCGAAATAGGAATTAATGAGCGTACCAGGTTTTGGTTTTATGGCTGGTTGCGGTAATCGGGTTAAAATGGGCAGTTTACACCGTACGCGTTAAAAATGGCTTAAAATGACGGAGGAAAAGAAATACGGAGGTAGTTAGAAAGCAAAACACGTCAATTTGCGGCAGTAATAAGTTCCAACGAGAAATGAGTGAGAACGGTCGTTTGTAGTGTATTTACACCCGCGTCGCACGTGAATTCTAAGCACATCGTCCCGCAAAGCTAACAACGTCAAATTAGAGCGAATGCGCGCCAACTGTACACTTGGAATTTAATTAAGAACAAACAGACCGAATTTTCATAAATTTTCGTCCTTACCGGCACCGCTCGGTTCACTCCACGCAATTTGTTTGCGAGGGCACGAGTTAAAAGTTATTTTCAATTATGAACAATGCTACAAACGTGTTGAACTATTACAAAGTTTCTACCAAGATACGTTATGAATTTTCATTAAGAAATTTAGTTTGGTGAAATTATTAACGAAATTCTAAGTATTATAATTCCTAATATTACCTTTACTTGAACTTCTATAATGAGGATTATTATATTTTACCATAATTTCCCTTTTTGCCTCTATAAGTAAATAAAAAGAGGGAGTCCATAGCTTGTCTCGATTTTCAAAATAATATTATTTATTATCCGAGGGAGAGATCATTAAAAACCACGTTCTTCATAAAGTTATGTAAAGTAACGAAAAACTTTACAATTTGCAGCGACCATTAGACCTAGATATTGAAAACATGCTACTATGCATATCGCAATTGTATAACGTCTAGTAAATATACAGGGTGTTCCTGTAAGTTGTGGAATACTTTCAATCATAAGCACTAAAGATAAAATTTAATGATTTGTGTAGAAATTTTTGATGAAAGTCATAAATGGCAAAAATATGGACCCTCAACGTTAATAAATTTTTAAACATATTCTTAAATACAATGTAAGCCGGTTATAATGAACCTAGATGAAACAAATTTCCGGTTATAACGAGATAACATCGTAATAGACACGAAAATATTGAAAACGGATAAACATGGTAATGTCGTAGACCCCACTACACAAAACAGTTTCAAAAATGGTTTACACAGAAACGCCAACAAAATGAAACCGTTCGATAATGTTAGGGTTAAAAGCAATAGAATTTGGTTGAATGTTGGATGATAACTTTGAATGTACTAAAAGTTGAATAGAACGATGGAAGAGATGATGACATTTATGTTATGAGTATATTATTAGCATACGAGAATAGATCAACTGGTAATGTTTCTGCTAAAGGATTATCAAACGAATCTGATGAAAATGAAGAAATGGCAGATGTTGATAATGAAGGAATTCCGGAAGTTAAAATTGTGGATTTTCAAGACAAAGTTGACTCAAATATTCCTACTGTTATGGATGGAAATAAAATCGACACCATCACAAATATTAATGCACGTTAATCAGAAGATCCAAGGTGATTTAAAAATGTTAAGAATTAACCAAGAATAAGCGTAAAATAGCTTATTTTGTTGGTTGATAATTGCCCTTTTCAACGTATATCTCCAATTTAAATTCAAACTAGTTGATCTTTATGCCACCGAATATAAACAGTAATCTTAAGACTGTAATCTTAAGATTACTGTTTATATTGAGATATATGCGCCTGAACTGAATTGGGATTTTTCAATGTTTTGAATAAATTTAAAAATTCTTGAACACTCGATTTCTTTTTGGAAAATTGTTATGAAATTACTTTCAGTCACTAAGTGGACTATCTTCTTTCCAAAAATGAAGCCAATTTTCAGATATCTCACTTAGGTTTTGAGATATAAGCTGCTGAACTTAATTGGGATTTTTCCAATATTTTCAATACATTTAAAATTCATTTTTTTGGAAAATTATTATAAAATTACTTTCAATTACTAATTGGGTTATCTACATTCCGAAAATGAAGTCAATTTTGAGATATCTCATTTAGTATTTGGGATATAAGCTGCTGAACTTAATTGGGATTTTTTATAAAGATTATATTGGAAAAGATCCTCAAAAATTTGATTTTAAATTCCTAAATTCTTTCGGAAAAAAAATAGATCAGCAAATAGCAATATCTTAAGCTTTTGATGAAAATGTAATGATAATGTTGATAACATTTTGAGTTTTGACCTCATTTTGAGTTAATCAGTTTGATATTAAGGTGAAAATATCTAGAAAACTATGCGGTGTACTTTAACTATTTTAAAGTTTTAAAAAAGAAATCCTCAGCTTCAATTTGAGGGTGGTGAAATTTTTTAAATACTTATGAACAACATACAAGAGATTTTTAAGTTTAAAGCTAATTTTTCTTATTATTTTTATAATGCAGTTCAACATGCGTTATACATCATCTTAATAAGGTCATCTGCTTTAGTTAAAAGCAAAAATATTCCTTACTTACAACTTTTCTATAATCAGTTTGATATTTAGATTTTTTTTAATCATGTAACTACATCATTTATCGTCGTGACAGAAATTCGACTGCTTCTGCTTGTTCTGAAGGCGGTGGTGTTCTAGTTGCGGTTCGCGCGGGCATTGTCGCTGTTCCGGTGCCTAATTTTCATTCGGATGCCGAGGACCTTTGGTTGAATGTGTGCTATTGTGGTTCGCGAGTGTTATTATGCTGCGTTTATTTGCCTCCGGGTGATTCTGTATCATTCAGCCTCTTCCTCCGTCAACTCCAGTGCGTCCGCGACCGATGTCCAGACACTCCTATATTATTGGTGGGTGATTTCAATGTTCCTAATATTTCTTGGTCCGCATCGGTTGCGGGGAACCTAATTCCTGTTGTTGTCCCTAGCCCTCGCGCGACTGAGTTACTTCTTACTATTTCGTATTGTAACCTATCTCAATTTAATAGCATTGCTAACAACAACTCTAGATACCTAGATTTAATTTTGTGTAACTCGGGGGGAGTCGATGCGGTGCGCTCCTGTAACGATCCACTGGTTGACTTGGATGGGCATCACCCGGCTTTAGAATTTTTGTTTAAGTTTAATAAGACTCGTATCTTGCGTGAAAGCCCATCGGTCACCTGGAGGTTTGATCGAGCTGATTTTGACGGTCTCAGGGGTGGGCTGGCAGGTGTTGATTGGGGCAGTTTGTTTGGGGGGTTGGATGTAGACCACTGCGTTGACACTTTTTACTCTGTTTTACATAGGTATATGACCGAATTTGTTCCCCAGAGCTTCTCTCGTAATAATCGTTATCCTCATTGGTTTACACCTTCCACTATTAAATCTGTGACAGAAAAGTTGAAATATCATAGAAAATGGAAAAGATGGGGTAACAGAAACGACTATCTTAGCTTTAGCGTTCAGCGCAAACGTACCAAAGCTTTAATTGCTGCTGATTATCGCACTTATCTGAATCGAGTTCAGAGTAACCTAATTAATAACCCATCCAGTTTGTGGTCTTTTGTTAAAAACAAGAGACACAGCGGCGGCAGTATTCCGTCTCAAATGGAGCTGAACGGTGAGGTAGCAGACGACGGAGATCGGATTGCTGAACTTTTTTCTCAGTTTTTTAGTTCGGTTTATATCGACGGTTGCCTGAATGCCTCTCAGAAACGAAATGTTATTTATCAATCGCAGCCTTGGTTCTCTGAACATGATGTTTTTCATCTTATCGCACTAGTCGACCATAAATTGGGCCCTGGTCCTGATGGCTTGCCGGGATGTTTTATTGCTAAATGTGCGAAAGAGTTGGCAGCTCCTCTATTCATTATCTTCAGCCGCTCAATTGAAAATTCAGTCTTTCCTTCTGAATGGAAAAAAGCCTTCATAATTCCAGTCTTTAAATGGGGTAACAGACATTTTGTGTCCAACTATCGTCCAATTTCCCTATTATCTATTGTTTCGAAGATCTTTGAAAAATTAATTTATGAGAACCTATATAGCTATCTTCGACCTGCTATAATCCCTCAACAACACGGTTTTTTACGTGGGCGGTCAGTGGAGACGAATCTGGTTGAATTTGTTCAGTATATTCAAAATTCTATGAATGATAACTCTCAGGTGGATGCTATCTACACTGATCTAAAGAAAGCTTTTGACAAACTTCACCATAATGTTCTTATGGAAAAGCTGAACAGATTCAACTTATCTAACGGGTTGTTTCTTTGGATTTCGTCCTATTTATCTGGGAGGTTTCAAGCAGTGAAAGTAAATAACTATACATCTAGTTTTACTCCTGTTACATCTGGTGTACCTCAAGGTAGCCACCTTGGACCTATTCTATTTCTAGCTTATATAAATGATGTTTCTAAATGCTTTCATTATTCTTATTTTTCTCTTTTTGCTGATGACTGTAAAATTTATGCCAGTATTAAGTCTGCTTCTGACTGTATTCGGTTGCAAGAAGACCTTGACAGATTCGATTCTTATTGCTCCCAAAATTACTTATTTCTAAATTCTGATAAATGTTGTCAGATCACGTTCAGCAGAAAGAGATATAATGTTAACTTCAAATATAAGTTAGGTCCCCATTTTCTTACTCAATCCTCCACAATTAAGGATCTTGGTGTTATATTGGATTCTAAACTACTCTTTCGCGATCATATTACGTATATCGTTTCTGAAGCTACAAAGCGCCTCGGATTTATTATTAGAATTTCTCGTCCATTTTCTAACGTGCGCTGCATTACTTCCTTGTATATCGCATACGTGGTTACCGGTCTAAATTTCGCTTCAGTTGTGTGGAGTCCTGCCTATAATGTTCACATTGACCTTATTGAAGGCCTACAGAGAAGATTTGTTCGTTATTTAGCTCACAAATTTTATATTCCGTACTGCTTTTATTCTCAAAGATGCCAAGTGTTTGGTTTAAGATCTCTTTGTGGCCGTCGATACAGTTCTGACCTATTGTTTCTGTACAAATTGGTTAATGGAATTCTCGACGCTCCGATTCTTTTAAACGACATTCACTTTAATGTTCCATCTTATGTTACTCGTTCCCCATTTATGTTCAAGCTACCTGCTTCTGGATCCAATGCGCATGCCGGTTCGCCTCTGTTGAGACTAATGCACACTTACAATGTCTATTGTTCCAATGTTAATCTTTTTTGTAATTCATTGATGTCGTTTAAAAAATCTGTTTTAGCTTTAAGTATTTGTCATTAATTTTTTGTTTTCTTATAAAGTTTGCTGTTTCTTTTGTATTATTGTAGTGGACACTTTTTTGGGATTTCTCCTGTATGTGTCCCGAATATAAATAAATAAATAAATAAATAAATGTCTATGATTCAACCCATATAATCGAATGATCTTTTGATCTCCCTGTTGATACACGTATAACTAAATAAATCATCTACTAATAAAGTGAAGAGATATACCGAGATTTCCTGCTAAAATCAATTTGCTATTAGGAGAGAGAATATGCAGATTCAGCGTCGAAGTGTTGCAAGTAAAGATGGGAAAATTTCGAATAGTTCTCTTAATAACTGGCTTAGAAGTTAGGAAGCGTAAACTGTTGCAAAGATTGCAGCCCTTCCAAAGCTAAGAAATAATAAGTCATGTGGTCGGGACCAAATCCTGCAGAATTCCTAGGATGGAGTTCAACTGATGAGTTAATTATGTGGAACTTTATAACTGTACTCTTTAATATTCATATGAATATATGAAAATTTTGTTAAACATAGCACATAAAGTATGTTTCTATGTAGTATATTAAAGTATATTGAAAGTACTTCCTTATATGATGCAGTTACTATAAAAGGACGAATCAAATTTCTTTTGCACTTATCAACTAACTTGTCTTTAACATCTGCCTGGAAAAGATGATGTGGGATACAACCTATAACACTAAAAATACTATAATAAAGTTCAATTGCTGGTAATCAACATAAATAACCTTAACATTTTTGTTTGAACTTGACCTCATTATCAGCCAACAACTATAGCTCACCAATAAATAAACCAAATGTAGTGCGTAACTACCTCGGTAAGTAACAATGATAACCTCTAAATTAATTTTGCAGTTACTATTTATTATTTTGAAATGAGACAATTAACTTTCTGTTAAACTGAAATGTTTAACTTAAATGTCCAATTCTTACATAAAAATAGGAAAAGCTTTGGTTTCGGTTCAAAATTGAGTTTTGGACACTAATAATAATACTTTTTTCAAAAACGTAACCTTATTACATTTAAATCGTCCACAATACACATTTGACAAAAAGAATATACGTAAAAAATTTTACATTATGTTAATCTCATGTTATAACAATTTTTTTATCATTATTCGTTCTTATTCTGTTTAACTGATTGATAGTAAAAGCTATTATGTAACTTTGAAACCCTATTTAATGGTACCAATAAATCAAATCAATAACGTTTGTGATAGTTCTATGTATCCGCGTTCTTGTGTATGCTCATTTCCTGTGTGCATATCATTCAGTGTGAGTATTTTTGGTGCCATGAAATTCGTTCGACAACTCTCATTTAATGCAATTTTGCAAGTATTCTAACAGCTTTTCAATGTCGCTTGAAGCTCCTCAAGTAAGAATGCCATATGTTGCTGTCACAGTATAGTATGGTGAGAAAATATGGAAAATACACACTTTTTGCTTCTTTAATCGGTAAAACCCACTTTCCGACAATACAAAGATGTTGTCAAGATGTTTTATTTGTCACGTCCTTTGTTATTTTGGTATAAAACGTTAGTTAGTTGGGTTTGTCCTTATTTAATTGTAGACTATTTGAATCAAATTCATTTTTCAAAAAACCAATCATCTTTCATTAGTTTTTTGTTGCAGCTGCAGAAGACCTGCAAAAGAATTAACAAAGGACTTATCGTGTGTAAGCAGTTAAGGTTTCGTGTACATTGTCGAATTAACAATTGGCCAAAAAGTATGCGCTTGTTAATATGCATACAGCTATTACTAATGCAAAATTCATCATACTTTTGTATTGGCAACATCAAAACAAGAGTGACAATCTAGAGTTACTGTTAGAAGAAAACTGAACAGCATGGAATATTAAGTTCTTCAACATTAGCAATTTGTTGAAACCTTTATCATGGTACCTTCCTAGAGCAATAGAACTGTTTGTATGTAGTTCGTTATAAATTAAAAACATGTCTACTCATTCTACAAAGATGAAGTTGATAATATATCCTATGATAAATAATTAAACCATTAAATTCTTCATATATCAATATACGATTGTTATTCATGGCATAAATTAATTTCGAACATATTTTTATATTTATATTTTATATGATGCATCTCTTATTCTATGTTGCACTATGATACTGTTGGAAGAGCTTTGATGCATAAATAATTGATTTCTCTTAAGCTGGCAGGACCATAATGACAGAATTGATTCAGACTTAACCCTAACTGTGGTGAACTGGTCACATTTTAACTTCGCTAAAATCGAAGAAAAAATAATTTTTCATAATATTCATGCATTTATTTTTTTTCTGATTAATCTCCAGTGAGCAAAATCCAAACCAACCCAATATGTCAAAACTGTAAAAAGATCGTTTTTCGATATTCATTTATTTTTTAGAAACTTTTCTGATTACTCTGCAGTATGAAGCTATCAAAATGAAGAAAAAATCCAACCCAGCCAAGCCAACATCATTAAATTCTTCTCGACAAATGTGTCTAATCCTAAGCAAAAATCGTTTTGTCTGGATATACATGCTTTTCTAACAAACTTTTCTGACTGATCTCTTGTATAAAGCCATCAATATGAAGATGTACCCAACCCAACCCAACATCACAAACTTCTTCTCGAAATCTTTATCAAATTCAAAGAAAAAATCGTTTTTTCATAAATTTATGCATTTTTAACAAACATCTCTAATTGTTCTCCAGTATGAAGCTGTCAAGATGTGAAAAAATCTAACTCAACACATTTTTCTCTTTAATGCATTAGTCATGGGTACATAGTACACATTTTTTGTTGTTGGTACAAAATTAGTACAAAATAAGTACTAAATAACCCAATACGTCTCAATTCTACTAATCTAATAATAACCTAATCTTCAATAGGATTCTACCATGATGGTTCTTGCCATCTTAAGAGAGATAAATAATTGTTGTTAATTGATAGAAAAGAAAAGAATGATAAGAAAGAAAAGACCATCTTCCAGACCAATATCACCTGCATCAGACTAAATGGAGATGTACGTAACTCTCTCAAATTCAAATAAAGGAGGTTTCTATTGAACTAAAACTAGAATTAAAAGAAGGATTATCATTAGAACTAGCACTACAACTAGAGCAAAAAACTAGAGTTTTTTGAAAAAATGTTGTGAAACTGGCTCGAAAAAATTTCTAAGCGAAACCAGTTTCGAAGTGAAGTTTATATTATTTACACTTTGTAAAGTGTTATAGTGTTTATTTTTTAAATAAATTTAAATAACGGTCCACTGTGTAGAAAAAATTATCACAAACAATAGAAAAAATCCTATATTTTGTTGCAACAATGATAACAAGGTGTATGATTTAAGATCTGTCTTAATTTCAAATCCATCTCAGCCATTTTCCCATAAATTGTATTTAATGGATTTATCGAATTTATCCGTTACTTTTGGAAAGCGCTGTATGCTGATATATAGTTATGTTTATCAATATTTCGTAATTGACGCCAAAACTACTCTCTTTGTGACATCATGCACAGAACAAACGCATTTTGGAATGATTAAATATCCTTAAATTCCTATCATCAAAAGATAATGTTGGTAATGACATTTGAGAGAATGAATCATCCCCTGATCCATTGCCTTAAGATTACTGTTTATATTCCCAATTCACTGTTAAAATCCCAATTCAGTTCAGGCGCATATATCTCAAAAACTAATGTAATTTTGTAACAATTTTCAAAAAAATCGATTTTACAAGAATGTTTAAAGTTATTCAAAATATTGGAAAAATCCCAATTAAGTTCAGCAGCTTATATCTCTAGAACTAATTGAAATATTTCAAAATTAGAGTCATTTTTGGAAAGTAGATGCTACAATTGGTAATTGAACGTAATTTCATAACAATTTGTCAAAAAAATCGATTTTTCAGAGTTTTTAAAATTATTAAAAATATGGAAAAATTCCAATTAAGTTCAACAGCTAATATCTCAAGAACTAAGTGAGATATCTCAAATTTGACTTCATTTTCGGAAAGTAGAAGCTCCATTTAGTAATTGAAAATAATTTCATAACAATTTGTCTAAAAAATCGATTCTTCAAGGGTTTTTGAAGTTATTCAAAATATTGGAAAAATCCCAATTAAGTTCAGCAGCTTATATCTCAAGATTTAAGTGAGATATCTTAAAATTGACTTTATTTTCGGAAAGTAGATACTCCAACTAGTAATTGAAAACAATTTCATAACAATTTATCTAAAAAATCGATTCTTCAAGAGTTTTTAAAATTATTCAAAATATTGGAAAAATCCCAATTATATTCAGCACCTTATATCACAAGAACTAAGTGAGATATCTCAAAATTGACTTCATTTTCGGAAAGTAGAAGCTCCATTTAGTAATTGAAAATAATTTCACAACAATTTGTCCAAATAACTGATTTTTCAAGCGTTTATCAAATTATTCAAAATATGGAAAAATACCAATTAAGTTCAGCAGCTTATATCTCGAGAACTAAGTGAGATATCTCAAAATTGACATTATTTTCGGAAAGTAGATGCTCCAATTAGTAATTGAAAATAATTTAATGACAATTTGTCTAAAAAATCGATTCTTCAAGGGTTTTTGAAGTTATTCAAAATATTGAAAAAATCCCAATTATGTTCAGCAGCTTATATCTTAAGATTTAAGTGAGATATCTCAAAATTGATATTATTTTCGGAAAGTAGAAGCTCCATTTAGTAATTGAATATAATTTCATAACAATTTGTCTAAAAAATCGATTCTTCAAGGGTTTTTGAAGTTATTCAAAATATTGGAAAAATCCCAATTAAGTTCAGCAGCTTATATCTCAAGATTTAAGTGAGATATCTTAAAATTGACTTTATTTTCGGAAAGTAGATACTCCAACTAGTAATTGAAAACAATTTCATAACAATTTATCTAAAAAATCGATTCTTCAAGAGTTTTTAAAATTATTCAAAATATTGGAAAAATCCCAATTATATTCAGCACCTTATATCACAAGAACTAAGTGAGATATCTCAAAATTGACTTCATTTTCGGAAAGTAGAAGCTCCATTTAGTAATTGAAAATAATTTCACAACAATTTGTCCAAATAACTGATTTTTCAAGCGTTTATCAAATTATTCAAAATATGGAAAAATACCAATTAAGTTCAGCAGCTTATATCTCGAGAACTAAGTGAGATATCTCAAAATTGACATTATTTTCGGAAAGTAGATGCTCCAATTAGTAATTGAAAATAATTTAATGACAATTTGTCTAAAAAATCGATTCTTCAAGGGTTTTTGAAGTTATTCAAAATATTGAAAAAATCCCAATTATGTTCAGCAGCTTATATCTTAAGATTTAAGTGAGATATCTCAAAATTGATATTATTTTCAGAAAGTAGATACTCCAATTAGTAATTGAAAATAATTTCATAACAATTTGTCTAAAAAATCGATTCTTCAAGGGTTTTTGAAATTATTCAAAATATTGGAAAAATCCCAATTAAGTTCAGCAGCTTATATCTCAAGAACTAAGTGAGATATCTTAAAATTGACATTATTTTCGGAAAGTAGATGCTCCAATTAGTAATTGAAAATAATTTAATGACAATTTGTCTAAAAAATCGATTCTTCAAGGGTTTTTGAAGTTATTCAAAATTTTGAAAAAATCCCAATTATGTTCAGCAGCTTATATCTTAAGATTTAAATGAGATATCTCAAAATTGACTTTATTATCGGAAAGTAGATGCTCCAATTAGTAATCAAAAGCAATTTCATAAGAATTTTCAAAAGAATAAAGGATTTTTCAAGAAATTTTAAATTTATTCAAAATATTAGAAAAATCCTAATTAAGTCCAGCAGCTTATATCTCAAGAATTAAGTAAGATATCTCAAAATTGACTCCATTTTCGGATAGCAGAAGCTCCAGTTAGTAATTAAAAGTAATTTGGTAACAATTTTCCAAACAAATCGATTTTTTAAGAATTTTTAAATTCATTCAAAATATTGAAGAAATCCCAATTAAGTTTAGCAGCTTATATCTCCAGAACTAAGTGAGATATCTCAAAATTGACATTATTTTCGGAAAGTAGATACTCTAATTAGTAATTGAAAATAATTTCATAACAATTGGTCTAAAAAATCGATTCTTGAAGGGTTTTTGAAATTATTCAAAATATTGAAAAAATCCCAATTATGTTCAGCAACTTATATCTCAAGCTTTAAGTGAGATATCTTAAAATTGACTTTATTTTCGGCAAGTAATGCTGCAATTAGTAATCAAAAGCAATTTCATAAGAATTTTCAAAAAAAAAAACGATTTTCCAAGGATTTTTAAATTTATTCAAATATTGGAAAAATCCCAATTAAGTCCAGCAGCTTATATCTCAAGAACTAAGTGAGATATCTCAAATTTGACTTTATTTTCGGATAGTAGAGGCTCCAATTAGTAATTAAAAGTAATTTTGTAACAATTTTCCAAAAAACCGATTTTTTAAGAATTTTTAAATTCATTCAAAATATTGGAGAAATCCCAATTAAGTTTAGCAGCTTATATCTCCAGAACTAAGTGAGATATCTTAAAATTGACTTCATTTTCGGATAGTAGAAACTCCAATTAGTAATTTAAAGTAATTTCGTAACAATTATCCAAAAAAATCGCCTTTTTAAAAATATTTATTCAAATATTTATTAATTTATTCAATTTATTGGAAAAAACCCAATTAAGTTGGATAGCTAATATCCCAAGAATTAAAGGAGATATCTCAAAATTGACTTCATTTTCGGAACGTAGATGCTCCGATTAGTAATTGAAAGTAATTTCGTGACAATTTTCCAGAAAACCATTATTATGTTTCTATACCTTAGAAAACAAAATAAATCAGAATATTTATTTTTATCCATTTTTCATCGATGTATTAAATAAATTGGAATTAAAATGAATTTCTACGTTTTTTTTTAACTTTTAATCGATGTATTTATAAACACATTTTATATTATAAATACATCGATTAAAAGTAAAAAAAAAACGAAGAAATAAATACTTTAATTCCAATTTATAAAGGGAATAAAGTTGCACTTGATGTCATTTGAGGTTTAAATTAGTTGTATGGTTACCAATTTAATAAATTATCCCAACTATAATCATTAGATTCTTTAGATATCTCAAAGATTTCTTATCTGTGAGATAACTTGAGGTGTAAACTATTAGCTTAGCGGTATCTTATAGCTAGCTTATCTAACAGATTATATCATGATCTTCAAGATCTAAAATTTTTGGATAACTCGTTAATTCTAAATAAAATTGGATGCATGTATATGTATAAAAATAACATTCTAGTACTATACATTCATTATACTTAATCATGATTACTGCAAATATAATTTATTAATAGCAGATGGAGGATATTAATGGAGGGTCAGACATCATCGATGATTGAGGTATGACGTGCTTAGTTGAGAGTGTAATTCGAATGCTATGACAACGGAATAGCCACTTGCATTCTCTGATGAGCTAAGTGTATAGTGGGATTATGTTTACAATTCGGGGAATAGAAATATTACTATATCAATACATAATCATCTTGAATCGATATCAATGTTAAAATTATCCCAAACTTGACATAACAGCAATTTCATATATCTTGCGTGAAATCGCTTTAGGATACATACCAGTCGAAATGAACGGAAATGAACGTCAAATGTCGTATTACCAAGCTTTAGAAGTATCTTTAGTCGAATTGTCTCGTAGGGAGTAAACTTCGGCTCCATTGTTTTTGCATCGTCTCTATTAAGGGGTGCTTGCTACTCATCCGTTCCGGAATGCTATAGGTCCTTCGCCTTTCCCTTCCATCATTGTTATGGTAATTTGTGCTGAAAGGGAACCGTGATTGTCACTTGTTTCCTCTTGTCGTCCCTCAAACCACCGAAGGAACACCCCTTTCATCAACTCCTCATTTCAATTCAGATGAATATGGGTTATTTAGCAAAATGAACATGATTAAACACATCTTTATATTACCGAATTGATGATCTTTTGGAATTCGATCGGTGGTAGATGTTAATTAAAATAATTATAGGTTATGGGGTAACTAATCGATATGAGCCGCTCCTAATTTAAATCCGGTGTCGAATTAAATACACAAGTAATTAAATCCCAGTTGCGCTTTATGAGTATGACGTGAGTCCCGCCCTATATTAATATTGGGGGCAAATTTTCGATATGCTTTTTCAACGCTTTAATTTGCATATTAAACGTCGATGAATTCGACGCAATTATTTATTACACTTTATTTTATGGCCAGCGGGATAAAATGAATTAATAAACACGCTGCACTTTTGATATATTAATTTGATGCACGCGCTGAAAATTTGTGTCGAGTTTATTAATGTTAATTTACATCGTGTTTGTTTTATAATTTTACTATTTATTTATGCTTATTAATATTGACGAAGGTGTATATATACGTCCCGTTTAAATATAAATCAATTTGTGTGGGAGGTAAAAGTCGGTTTAGAGTGAAAACAAACTCCACAGGATCAAAAAAAAAGACAGAATGTTTTCATTCAATTTTTCGTGCCTCTCAGAAAATGCGTTATAAACACAAATGTTGAAAAAAGGAACATTCCATCTTTTCGCCGGGTTATAAAATATGAAGTAAAAGTTTAATGGATGGAACTAAATGAGGATAGAAAGGTTGCTGGAAATGAAACGATAGAGCTTCGAATTAATCCCCTCTCTTTATTTCGGCTACTTTCCCCTATTATAAATTCTCATTCGCCGCTCATGCTGCGTTAGAGGGTTCTCTGAAACTTTTAATTTTAATTAACCCGCTTAATTACGTGTTTTGGTTACGTGAAATGGTTAAAAAGTTTTTCTAAAAGATACTTTCGTCTAATGTGTGTATAAAAAATCTATTTTAAAAGCTTATAACTTAAAAATTTTAAGATTATATTACTAAATAAATTAGCTTTTAACAAATTTATAAAAATCATAATAATAACTCAGTGAGATTTGAAAAACATAAAGATTAATTATTCTAACGTTAATATTTATTATTAAATCATAACTCTAAATGAAAATTAAATAAATTAGCTTTTATTTACTTTTTATAGCATGATGATATTTTAATTAGACGTTGAGATACATAAGGATTAATTCCAAGATATATATGTCTATAATTATTCACGGATGTATTCAAAAGCATCATACCTCAGACATTTGTAGACTCCAAGAAATGACCTTTGATGTTACAAATATTTATTAAATTTGCTTTAAATTGCTTTTTATTACGTGATAATATCTCAATTAGTCTTTGAGATAGGTGAAGATGAATTATTTTAATATATATGTACAAAATTATGCAAGAAAGTGTTAAAAAAATCATAACTCTGAAATTTGAAGATTGCAACAAATGATTTTCAATTTTTTAAATATTTATTAAATTTGCTTTAAATTGTTTTTTATTGCGTGATAATATCTCAATTAGTTTTTGAGATAGGTGAAGATAAATTATTTTAATATTTATATTCAAAATTATGCAAGAAAGTGTTAAAAAAATCATAACACTGAAATTTGAAGATTGCAATAAATGATTTTCAATTTTCTAAATATTTATTAAATTTGCTTTAAATTACTTTTTATTGCGTGATAATATCTGAATTAATGTTTGAGATAGGTGAAGATAAATTATTTTAATATTTATGTTGAAAATTATGCAAGAAAATGTTGAAAAAATCATAATTCTGGAATTTGAACATTGCAACAAATTATCTTCAATTTTTTAAATATTTATTAAATTTGCTTTAAATTGCTTTTTATTGCGTGATAATATCTCAATTAGTTTTTGAGATAGGTGAAGATAAATTGATTTTAATATTTATGTTCAAAATTATGCAAGAAAGTGTTAAAAAAATCATAACTCTGAAATTTGAAGATTGCAACAAATTATCTTCAATTTTTTAAATATTTATTAAATTTGCTTTAAATTGCTTTTTATTGCGTGATAATAACTCAATTACTTTTTGAGATAGGTGAAGATAAATTATTTTAATATTTATGTTTAAAATTATGCAAGAAAATGTTAAAAAAATCATAATTCTGGAATTTGAAGATTGCAACAAATGATTTTCAATTTTTTAAATACTTATTAAATTTGCTTTAAATTGCTTTTTATTACGTGATAATATCTCAATTAGTTTTTGAGATAGGTGAAGATAAATTATTTTAATATTTATGTTCAGTTATGCAAGAAAATGTTAAAAAAATCATAACTCTGAAATTTGAAGATTGCAACAAATAATTCTCAATTTTTTAAACATTTATTAAATTTGCTTTAAATTGCTTTTTATTGCCTGATAATATCTCAATTAGTTTTTGAGATAGGTGAAGATGAATTATTTTAATATTTATGCACAAAATTATGCAAGAAAGTGTTAAAAAAATCATAACTCTGAAATTTGATGATTGCAACAAATGATTCTCAATTTTTTAAATACTTATTAAATTTGCTTTAAATTGCTTTTTATTACGTGATAATATCTCAATTAGTTTTTGAGATAGGTGAAGATAAATTATTTTAATATTTATGTTCAGTTATGCAAGAAAATGTTAAAAAAATCATAACTCTGAAATTTGAAGATTGCAACAAATGCTTTTCCATTTTTTAAATATTTATTAAATTTTCTTTAAATTGCTTTCTATTGCGTGATAATATCTCAATTAGTTTTTGAGATAGGAGACGATAAATTATTTTAATATTTATGTTCAAAATTATGCAAAAAAGTGTTAAAAAAATCATAACTCTGAAATTTGAAGATTGCAACAAATGATTTTCAATTATCTAAATATTTATTAAATTTGCTTTAAATTGCTTTTTATTGCGTGATAATATCTCAATTAGTTTTTGAGATAGGAGATGATAAATTATTTTAATATTTATGTTCAAAATTATGCAAAAAAGTGTTAAAAAAATCATAACTCTGAAATTTGAAGATTGCAACAAATGATTTTCAATTATCTAAATATTTATTAAATTTGCTTTAAATTGCTTTTTATTGCGTGATAATATCTCAATTAGTTTTTGACATAGGTGAACATAAATTATTTTAATATTTATGTTCAAAATTATGCAAGAAAGTGTTAAAAAAATCATAACTCTGAAATTTGAAGATTGCAACAAATGATCTTTAATTTTTTAAATATTTGTTAAATTTGCTTCAAATTGCTTTTTATTGTGTGATAATAACTCAATTAGTTTTTGAGATAGGTGAAGATAAATTATTTTAATATTTATGTTTAAAATTATGCAAGAAAATGTTAAAAAAATCATAATTCTGAAATTTGAAGATTGCAACAAATGATTTTCAATTTTTTAAATATTTATTAAATTTGCTTTAAATTGCTTTTTATTGCGTGATAATATCTCAATTAGTTTTTGACATAGGTGAACATAAATTATTTTAATATTTATGTTCAAAATTATGCAAGAAAGTGTTAAAAAAATCATAACTCTGAAATTTGAAGATTGCAACAAATGATTTTCAATTATCTAAATATTTATTAAATTTGCTTTAAATTGCTTTTTATTGCGTGATAATATCTCAATTAGTTTTTGACATAGGTGAACATAAATTATTTTAATATTTATGTTCAAAATTATGCAAGAAAGTGTTAAAAAAATCATAACTCTGAAATTTGAAGATTGCAACAAATGATCTTTAATTTTTTAAATATTTGTTAAATTTGCTTCAAATTGCTTTTTATTGTGTGATAATAACTCAATTAGTTTTTGAGATAGGTGAAGATAAATTATTTTAATATTTATGTTTAAAATTATGCAAGAAAATGTTAAAAAAATCATAATTCTGAAATTTGAAGATTGCAACAAATGATTTTCAATTTTTTAAATATTTATTAAATTTGCTTTAAATTGCTTTTTATTGCGTGATAATATCTCAATTAGTTTTTGACATAGGTGAACATAAATTATTTTAATATTTATGTTCAAAATTATGCAAGAAAGTGTTAAAAAAATCATAACTCTGAAATTTGAAGATTGCAACAAATGATTTTCAATTTTTTAAATATTTATTAAATTTGCTTTAAATTGCTTTTTATTGCGTGATAATATCTCAATTAGTTTTTGAGATAGGTGAAGATAAATTGATTTTAACATTTATGTTTAAAATTATGGAAGAAAGTGTTAAAAAAATCATAACTCTGAAATTTGAAGATTGCAACAAATTATCTTGATTTTTTTAAATATTTATTAAATTTGCTTTAAATTGCTTTTTATTGCGTGATAATATCTCAATTAGTTTTTGAGATAGGTGAAGATAAATTATTTTAATATTTATGTTGAAAATTATGCAAGGAAGTGTTAAAAAAATCATAACTCTGAAATTTGAAGATTGCAACAAATTATCTTGATTTTTTTAAATATTTATTAAATTTGCTTTAAATTGCTTTTTATTGCGTGATAATATCTCAATTAGTTTTTGAGATAGGTGAAGATAAATTATTTTAATATTTATGTTGAAAATTATGCAAGGAAGTGTTAAAAAAATCATAACTCCGAAATTTGAAGATTGCAACAAATTATCTTGATTTTTTTAATATTTATTAAATTTGCTTTAAATTGCTTTTTATTGCGTGATAATATCTCAATTAGTTTTTGAGATAGGTGAAGATAAATTATTTTAATATTTATGTTGAAAATTATGCAAGAAAGTGTTAAAAAAATCATAACTCTGAAATTTGAAGGTTGCAACAAATGATTCTCAATTTTTAAATATTTATTAAATTTGCTTTAAATTGCTTTTTATTGCGTGATAATATCTCAATTAGTTTTTGAGATAGGTGACGATAAATTATTATAATATTTATGTTCAAGATTATGCAAGAAAGTGTTAAAAAAATCATAACTCTGAAATTTGAAGATTGCAACAAATGATTCTCAATTTTTTAAACATTTATTAAATTTGCTTTAAATTGCTTTTTATTGCGTGGTAATAACTCAATTAGTTTTTGAGATAGGTGATGATAAATTATTTTGATATTTATGTTCAGTTATGCAAGAAAATGTTATAAAAATCATAACTCTGAAATTTGAAGATTGCAACAAATGATTTTCAACTTTTTAAATATTTATTAAATTTGCTGTAAATTGCTTTTTATTGCGTGATAATATCTCAATTAGTCTTTGAGATAGGTGAAGATGAATTATTTTAATATTTATGTACAAAATTATGCAAGAAAGTGTTAAAAAAATCATAACTCTGAAATTTGAAGGTTGCAACAAATGATTCTCAATTTTTTAAATATTTATTAAATTTGCTTTAAATTGCTTTTTATTGCGTGATAATATCTCAATTAGTTTTTGAGATAGGTGACGATAAATTATTTTAATATTTATGTTCAAGATTATGCAAGAAAGTGTTAAAAAAATCATAACTCTGAAATTTGAAGATTGCAACAAATGATTCTCAATTATTTAAATATTTATTAAATTTGCTTTAAATTGCTTTTTATTGCGTGATAATATCTCAATTAATGTTTGAGATAGGTGAAGATAAATTATTTTAATATTTATGTTGAAAATTATGCAAGGAAGTGTTAAAAAAATCATAACTCTGAAATTTGAAGATTGCAACAAATTATCTTGATTTTTTTAAATATTTATTAAATTTGCTTTGAATTGCTTTTTATTTCGTGATAATATCTCAATTAGTTTTTGAGATAGGTGAGGATAAATTATTTTAATATTTATGTTCAGTTATGCAAGAAAATGTTAAAAAAATCATAACTCTGAAATTTGAAGATTGCAACAAATGATTTTCAATTTTTTAAACATTTATTAAATTTGCTTTAAATTGCTTTTTATTGCCTGATAATATCTCAATTAGTTTTTGAGATAGGTGAAGATAAATTATTTTAATATTTATGTTCAGTTATGCAAGAAAATGTTAAAAAAATCATAACTCTGAAATTTGAAGATTGCAACAAATGATTCTCAATTTTTTAAATATTTATTAAATTTGCTTTAAATTGCTTTTTATTACATGATAATATCTCAATTAGTTTTTGAGATAGGTGAAGATAAATTATTTTAATATTTATGTTCAGTTATGCAAGAAAATGTTAAAAAAATCATAACTCTGAAATTTGATGATTGCAACAAATGATTCTCAATTTTTTAAATGTTTATTAAATTTGCTTTAAATTGCTTTTTATTGCGTGATAATATCTCAATTAGTTTTTGAGATAGGTGAAGATAAATTATTTTAATATTTATGTTCAAGATTATGCAAGAAAGTGTTAAAAAAATCATGACTCTGAAATTTGAAGATTGCAACAAATGATTTTCAATTTTTTAAATATTTATTAAATTTGCTTTAAATTGCTTTTTATTGCGTGATAATATCTCAATTAGTTTTTGAGATAGGTGAAGATAAATTATTTTAATATTTATATTCAAAATTATGCAAGAAAGTGTTAAAAAAATCATAACTCTGAAATTTGAAGATTGCAACAAATGATTTTCAATTTTTTAAATATTTATTTAATTTGCTTTAAATTGCTTTTTATTGCGTGATAATATCTCAATTAGTTTTTGAGATAGGTGATGATAAATTATTTTAATATTTATGTTCAAGATTATGCAAGAAAGTGTTAAAAAAATCATAACTCTGAAATTTGAAGATTGCAACAAATGATTTTCAATTTTTTAAATATTTATTAAATTTGCTTTAAATTGCTTTTTATTGCGTGGTAATAACTCAATTAGTTTTTGAGATAGGTGAAGATAAATTATTTTAATATTTATATTCAAAATTATGCAAGAAAGTGTTAAAAAAATCATAACTCTGAAATTTGAAGATTGCAACAAATGATTTTCAATTTTTTAAATATTTATTAAATTTGCTTTAAATTGCTTTTTATTGCGTAATAATATCTCAATTAGTCTTTGAGATAGGTGAAGATGAATTATTTTAATATTTATGTACAAAATTATGCAAGAAAGTGTTAAAAAAATCATAACTCTGAAATTTGAAGATTGCAACAAATGATTTTCAATTTTTTAAATATTTATTTAATTTGCTTTAAATTGCTTTTTATTGCGTGATAATATCTCAATTAGTCTTTGAGATAGGTGATGATAAATTATTTTAATATTTATGTTCAAGATTATGCAAGAAAGTGTTAAAAAAATCATAACTCTGAAATTTGAAGATTGCAACAAATGATTTTCAATTTTTTAAATATTTATTAAATTTGCTTTAAATTGCTTTTTATTGCGTGGTAATAACTCAATTAGTTTTTGAGATAGGAGACGATAAATTATTTTAATATTTATGTTCAAAATTATGCAAAAAAGTGTTAAAAAAATCATAACTCTGAAATTTGAAGATTGCAACAAATGATTCTCAATTATTTAAATATTTATTAAATTTGCTTTTAATTGCTTTTTATTGCGTGATAATATCTCAATTAGTTTTTGAGATAGGAGACGATAAATTATTTTAATATTTATGTTCAAAATTATGCAAGAAAGTGTTAAAAAAATCATAACTCTGAAATTTGAAGATTGCAACAAATGATTCTCAATTATTTAAATATTTATTAAATTTGCTTTAAATTGCTTTTTATTGCGTGATAATATCTCAATTAATTTTTGAGGTAGGTGAATATAAATTATTTTAATATTTATCTTCAAAATTATGCAAGGAGGTATTAAAAAAATCGTATCTTTGAAATTTAAGGATTGTAACAAATGATCTTCAATGTTTTAAATATTTGTTAAATTTGCTTTAAATTGCTTTTTATTGCGTAATAATATCTCAATTCGTTTTTGAGATATCTGAATATGAACTATTCTAATACTAATGTTTGAAATCATACAACGATGTTTGATGAATTGTAACTTCGAAATTTGAAAATTAAAAGACATGATCTTTGAAGTTCTAAATACTTATAATATTTGCTTTAAATTACTTGTTATTGCGAGATAATGTCTCAATTAGTTTTTGAGATACGTAAAAATTAACTATTCAGGTAGAATTGTAATTGTGAAACTTGAAGATTGCAAAAAACGACATTTTAAGATTTAAATACTTATTAAATTTGCTTTAAATTGCTTGTAATTAAGTAATAATATCTCAATTAGTTTTTGAGATAACTATTCTGATACGTACGTTTGAAATTATACCACGATGTGTTTACAAAATTGTAACTGCGAAACTTGAAGATTGCAAAAAATGATCTTTAAAGTTTTAAATACTTATTAAATTTGCTTTAAATTGTTTGTTATTGCGTAATAATATCTCAATTAGTTTTTGAGATACGCAAAGATCAACTATTCTGATATGTACATTTGAAATTATACAACGATGTGTTTAAAAAATTGTAACTGCGAAACTTGAAGATTGCAAAAAATGATCTGTAACGTTTTAAATACTTCTTAAATTTGCTTTAAATTACTTGTTATTGCGTAATAATATCTCAATTAGTTTTTGAGATTCGTCAATGTTAACTATTCTAATACTTATGCTTGAAATCATACAACGATGTGTTTAAAAAACTGTAACTTCGAAATTTGAAGATTCAAGAAATGATCTTTAAAATTTTAAATAATTATTGAAATTTGCTTTAAATTGTTTTTTATTGCGTGATAATATCTCAATTAGTTTTTAAGATACATAAAGATTAACTACTCTAATAGTTATGTTTGAAATTAAACCATGATGTGTTTAAAAAATGGTAACTGCGAAACTTGAAAATACCAAGAACTGATCTTTGCAGTTTTATATACTTACTCAATTAGCTTTTGAGATACGTAAAGATTCATTATTCCAATATCTGTATGCAAGGATGTATTCAAAAATCATATCTTATAATTAACTATTTTAATATTTATGTTTAAAGCTATACAACGACGTAAAGATTAATTATTCTAATATTTGAGTTTAAAATAAATAACTTAAACTTTAAACTTTGGAGATTCCAAGAAATGATCTTCAAGAAGGTTATTCTCATATTTATGTCTAAAATTATTTGCAAGACAGACAAGAAAATTGTAAGACTTGCTTTAACTTTCTGCTTATTCCGTGATAATATCTCAGTTAGTTGTTGAGATACATAATGATTAACTATCCATAAATCCATAAATTAAAAAGATAATATTTTTTTTAATAACCACTCTTATTATTGAGGTTAAATTGAATAATCTAATTTACATCATCATATCTCAAAGACGAATTGAGATATTATTATGAAATAAAAATCATTTTGAAGCAAATTTAATCTAGTTTTAACACACCAATTATAATTTCTTTCATTCCATAAATTAAAAAGATAAAATTTTTTTAAACCACCTCTCTTATAAAAACCAAAAAATTCGATTTTTCGATTTTTTCGTTCAGTTTTTATTTTTTCTATCGACCCTTTATTTTATTATAAAAGTCCAGGTCTCAACAAAACATTAAAACAATTTATTTTTAAAAAATAATTTGTGGGCTGTAAATAGGGGGGAGAATTTCGGAAGGTTACGTTCAAAAAATCATAATCAAAATATTAAGTACTTAGTAAATTTACTTTAAATTGATTTTATATTTAATGATAATGTTTTAATTACTTTTTAAGACACATAAATATTAATTAAATTAACGTTTATGATCGAGATAGTTAAAAACATTTCCTGTTAATTACGTATTTTAGTTAAAAGAAACGATTAAAAATTTCTATCTAAAACATACTTTAATCATATATACGTCTAAAAAAATCAATTTTCTTTTGAAATTGCTACTTAATTTAGATTAAACGGATACATTTCTGGTTTATTTTATATAACGGTTGATTCATCGTTTCCTTCTGGATCACTTCATTCGCTCTTGATCCCTAGATTACCACTTTATAAATAGTTTTACTTGTTTTTGAACAAAAATAGACTTGACCACTTTAAAGTATTTGTAGACACAATATTTTTTGCATCATCGTTTTTAAAATTGAATTTTCCGTAACAGGAGAGGAGAGAAGTCTGCAGGGGTTAATTGAGCGATTTTATTCCACGTTGGTTATCCGAGAGTACGCGCGGTTTGAAAATGCAAAGAGAAACAAAACGATATGGAATTTCCGTGAATCTCAAAGGAATTCTATGCAAGCCCCGATCTTTCACGTAATTACTACGTTTGACCTAGAATTTCTTTCTGGCCCTTTACTTTTTTCATTCTCTTCTTTTTTTTGTATCGTAACCCGCGCGATTATTTATTTACACCTTAATTCCGTCTAATTGAAGTAGATAAACCACACTTCGTTAAAATTTATGTCACAACTCCTCTCTCAAATTGCAATTCCAGTTTTCTTAATATTTTACTTTCCGGCGCCACTAAACAAGAATTGGTCAGATATTTTAGTAATAAGGTTTATAGAACTCTTAACAAATTTATTACGAGACCGACATTTCTAAAATTACCGTTCAAAAAATTTAAAACGAAATTTTATCGGGGATAAAGTCATTCGGAAAGATCGAGTGACTATTTTAAAAATAAAGAACTAACATGTTCTGTATAGCTGCTATCAATAATTACGTTCGTAACAGCGACGTTAGTTTGCATCTGGGGACGACTGCTCATCCATAAATAAGAGTTTATCGTAGTACAACTCGAATTTGCGAGGTTATAGTATGGTTATTTTGCTCTTTCTGTTTGTTTGCTTCGCGTTAAAATGTAAACGTCAATGTTTGTTCCGCATAAATTCCTAGTTTTGGTATTTATTATGTCTCTATTGCTTTCTATTTCGATTAAGTTTGAAATTAGATTAGGGGTTTAGTATAATTTTATTATTATTACGTATTTATATGCCTATAAAGTCCACATAAAGATTACAGAGACATAAATTGCGTCAATAAATTTTATATAGACATTAATGATCAAATTGGAACAAATTTGATTGAAAAACCAATTTGAGATTTTAAATCTGAGTCTTCAAATTGCTGATAATATGCAATGACTTAAAATTGATTATGGAAAGTGTTTTTATGTTTTATGGCCAACAATTTTTTTTTCATAAATTAATATGGAATCGAAATAATTATAATTGGTGTATAAAAACTAGATTAAATTTGCTTCAAAATGATTTTTATTTCAAAATAATATCTCAATTCGTCTTTGAGATATGATGGTGTAAATTAGATTATTCAAATTAACCTCAATAATAAGAGAGGTGATTTAAAAAATTTTTATCTTTTTAATTTATGGAATCGAAGAAATTATAATTGGTGTGTTAAAACTAAATTAAATTAGCTTCAAAATGATTTTTATTTCATAAGAATATCTCAATCCGTTTTTGAGATATGATGATGTAAATTAGATTATTCAGTTTAACCTCAATAATAAGAGAAGTGATTTAAAAAAAATTATCTTATTAATTTATGGAATCGAAGAAATTATAATTGGTGTGTTAAAACTGCATTAAATTTGCTTCAAAATGATTTTTAATTCATGGCGATATCTCAATTCGTCTTTGAGATATGATGGTGTAAATTAGATTATTCAATTTAACCTCAATAATAAGAAAGGTGATTTAAAAAATGTTAATCTTTTTAATTTATGGAATCGAAGAAATTATAATTGGTGTGTTAATACTGGATTAAATTTGCTTCAAAATGATTTTTATTTCATAATAATATCTCTATTCGTCTTTGAGATATGATGATGTAAATTAGATTATTCAATTTAACTTCAATAATAAGAGAGGTGATTTAAAAAAATTTTATCTTTTTAATTTATGGAATCGAAGAAATTATAATTTGTGTGTTAAAACTAGTTTAAATTTGCTTCAAAATGATTTTTATCTCATAATAATATCTCAATTAGTCTTTGAGATATGATGATGTAAATTAGATTATTCAATTTAATCTCAACAACAAGAGAGGCGATTTAAAACAAAAAACATCTTTTTAATTTATGAAATGGAAGAAATTATAATTGGTGTGTTAAAACTAGATTAAATTTGCTTCAAAATGATTTTTATCTCATAATAATATCTCAATTAGTCTTTGAGATATGATAATGTAAATTAGATTATTCAATTTAATCTCAATAACCAGAGAGGCGATTTAAAACAAAAAACATCTTTTTAATTTATGAAATCGAAGAAATTATAATTGGTGTGTCAAAACTGGATTACATTTACTTCAAAATGATTTTTATTTCATAATAATATCTCAATTCGTCTTTGAGATATGATGATGTAAATTAGATTATTCAATTTACCTTCAATAATAAGAAAGGTGATTTAAAAAAATTTTATCTTTTTAATTTATGGAATCGAAGAAATTATAATTTGTGTGTTAAAACTAGATTAAATTTGCTTCAAAATGATTTTTATCTCATAATAATATCTCAATTAGTCTTTGAGATATGATGATGTAAATTAGATTATTCAATTTAACCTCAATAACCAGAGAGGCGATTTAAAACAAAAAACATCATCCTCATTTTTATTCAGATTCATTCATCCTCCTCATTTTTTAATAGAAACTTTCTCCCTACGCTTTTAGTTTTCGAGTTATTATAAATATTATTTATGCATAACTCGGAAATGAATCAGCCTTAAGATTATCGATCAAAGTTGCTGCTACTTTCCATTAAATCGTTTACTGATTACGCTTTTATTAAAAATTAGTTTAGTTTAAAGAATTTTTATGCATATTTCATAATTCTTAATCTGAATACTGTATTATATTTTAATGTTAAAGAATGTTAATTTTAATAGAACTTTGGAATTTCAAGTCTTCCAACTTCCTAATTTTAGATAATATCTTAAAGCTATTTAAGAATAATAATTTTATGATTCATTGTTAACATTTTCTTTAATAAACAGGAGTAGTAGCAAGTGGTATAGAGAGTGTTTACTATTGCTAGAATCTTTCCCTTAAGAAAAAGTACTAGCCTTGGATAGCAGAAAACCTTAAACTTCTTTATTTTTCTACTCATACCCTACCATCTATTGCTAATGCTTTTGATGATTTTTGACGTTCTCTAAGCAGGAAATTTCTTAAATTTTGCTTCCCATAGTTTTAAATTACCAAATCTTCTGTTTTCATATTTAGGAGCTTTTCCTATTTTGAAAAGATTTCTAATTACACAGAGGGACAAATAACTACGTTAAAGCGGCTAGATTAATGTCTGATAGCAGAATTGCAATGTGGTAACGAGAAGAGGGTGCATACATTATTGAATGCGTGATGAGATGAAAATAAGGAGGGTGTATAGCAATGAGGGTTGAAAAGGGTGCCAATTACAACTGGAATACCTACAGTATGATTGCAAAATATACTAAAAGCTTATTATTATTAAAAAAATGTTAAGATTAAAAAATTAGTATCAGGATCATTATGGGAAAAGCTCAATATTTTAGAAAACTAAAAGATGTCAAATACTTACCCTGAAAGGTCAACAGAGTTGTTACTTAGCACTAGAGATTATCTAAAATTATGATAAATAAGAAACAAAGGAACTAAAATTAGAACTAACACTAGCACTAACACTAGAACTATCACTAAGACTAACACTAGATCTAAAACTAGAAACTTTCGGGTTTCGCCGTGCGTTTTTTGAAAAAATGTTTGACGTTTTGGATGCCATGTTGCAACCTTCTTCAGAAACTGGTTCTAACTGACAAAATCGGGGATCGTAAAACAATATATAGGTCGAAAAACTAATTAATAATTAATTTATATTAATTACAAGCTAATTACTAACTAATTACTGCGTCGCGTCCGGTTTGGGAATCGTGTTCGTCTTCACCACCATCTTCCATGTTCTGTTGAGTTCCCAGCCATCTTCTCTGTTGACCTTGTTTTTATGTCGGTGGATTTCTATGGCTTCCCTTGTCAGCCGTTGATGATATTTATTACTCCTAGCCAGAACCTTTATTTTGTTGAAATTTATTCGGTGTCCCTCCGAATGGCAATGTTCCGCAACCGCCGACTGTTGAATCTTCCTCAGCCTCACCTCGATGTTTCGTCCGGTTTGGCCAACGTAAAACTTCCCACAACTGCATGACAGCCGATAGACACCCGCTCCTTTTAATAAAGGTAGCTTGTCCTTGGCTACCGGGAGTGTATTCCGAATTTTGGTGACCGTTCCATATCGCACCACGATGTCGTTTTTCTTGAGGTGTCTTGCAATTCGTTCCGTTACACCGGAAACGTAAGGAAGACAGATGAAACCAGCTGGTTCTGTACTTGCTGCAGCTTCTTCTCCTTGCTTCCGCTGCTTGATGGCTCGGTTGATGTCCTTTAAACTATATCCATTTTTTTGTAGTACGTTCCGTAGAAACCGTTCTTCCTTCTTTAGGTTATCTCCTTTACATATTCTTGCTGCTCTCTGAAACAAAGTGCGAATTACGGACCTCTTCTGTTGGGGATAATGGTGCGATGTTGCCTCTAAGTACCTATTGGTGTGGGTTTTCTTTCGATACACCCCCAGTTCCATATCACCATTTGTCGTTCTAGTGACCAATACATCTAAGAAGGGCAACTGCTTGGTGGATTCTGTTGAAGAAATAATCTGCGAAGTGGAAGCAGTAATTCGAGGGATGCCCACACTGAAAGCCGAAGAGATCCGACAAGAAGTTGCCAGGGTATTGAAATCAGCAAAACCACCAAAATCCAACTTGACAGTTAACGAGAAGAAGGCACTCCGATCTATTAAAGAAAAGTCAGAAATCGTCGTGTTACCATCTGACAAGGGGAATGCCACCGTTGTGATGGACAAGGAAGAATATGACGCCAAAATGATAGACCTACTGGACCCGGCCACTTACAGGAAGATGAAGAAGGACCCTACAGACAAGATCGTAAGAAATATGATAGCCTTGTAAAATCCACAGCTATTCCACCAGAACATCAGAAAGGTTTGTTTGTGCAGGCTCCGGTACCACCAAGAATTTATGGACTACCGAAGATCCATAAACCAGACGTCCCCCTTCGTCCTATCGTCAGTGCCATCAATTCCCCAACGTACCTACTAGCCAAACATCTCGTTAAAATTCTCTCTCCTTTTATAGGCAACACGGAATCATATGTTAGGGACTCGACACATTTCGTGGAATCAGTGAAAAATGTAAAGTTAGATGCTGAGGATATTTTGGTTAGTTTCGATGTAGAATCTCTTTTTACTAGGGTACCAATTAAGGATGCGGTAGAGGGTCTTCGCCAAAAAAAACTCATTCCAGAGGGTTTGCCAGAGTACGTGCCAGGTTTAGTGGAATTTTGTTTATCGTCGACGTATTTCAGTTGGAAAGGAGAGTTTTACGAACAGCCATGGGATCTCCTTTGTCGCCGGTGATAGCTAACTTTTACATGGAATTGTTCGAAGGAAATGCTCTGATGAAGAGCCAATGGAAACCAAAGCTATGGCTCCGATATGTGGACGACACGTTTGTGGTATGGCAACATGGTAGGGAACGCCTCTTTGAATTTCTAAGTCATCTAAACACTCAACATCCCATGATCAAATTTACCATGGAAACAGAATCCGCGAAGCAGTTGCCCTTCTTAGATGTATTGGTCACTAGAACGACAAATGGTGATATGGAACTGGGGGTGTATCGAAAGAAAACCCACACCAATAGGTACTTAGAGGCAACATCGCACCATCATCCCCAACAGAAGAGGTCCGTAATTCGCACTTTGTTTCAGAGAGCAGCAAGAATATGTAAAGGAAATAACCTAAAGAAGAAAGAACGCTTTTTACGGAACGTACTACAGAAAAATGGATATAGTTTAAAGGACATCAACCGAGCCACCAAGCAGCGGAAGCAGGGAGAAGAAGCTGCAACAAGTATAGAACCAGCTGGTTTCATCTGTCTTCCTTACGTTTCCGGTGTAACGGAACGAATTGCAAGACACCTCAAGAAAAACGACATCGTGGTGCGATACGGAACGGTCACCAAAATTCCGAATACACTCCCGGTAGCCAAGGACAAGCTACCTCTATTAAAAGGAGCGGGTGTCTATCGGCTGTCATGCAGTTGTGGGAAGTTTTACGTTGGCCAAACCGGACGAAACATCGAATGCCGTATCAAGGAACACGAGAGGGATGTGAGGCTGAGGAAGATTCAAGAGTCGGCGGTTGCGGAACATTGCCATTCGGAGGGACACCGAATAAACTTCGACAAAACAAAGGTTCTGGCTAGGAATAATAAATATCATCAACGGCTGACAAGAGAAGCTATAGAAATCCACCGACATAAAAACAACGTCAACAGAGAAGATGGCTGGGAACTCAGCAGAACATGGAAGGTGGTGGTGAAGACGAACACGACTCCCAAACCGGACGCGTCGCAGTAATTAGTTAGTAATTAGCTTGTAATTAATATAAATTAATTATTAATTAGTTTTTCGTGGCATCCGAAACGTCAAATATTTTTTCAAAAAACGCACCGCGAAACCCGAAAGTTTCTAGTTTTAGATCTAGTGTTAGTCTTAGTGATAGTTCTAGTGTTAGTGCTAGTGTTAGTTCTAATTTTGGTTCAATTAACACCGGTCGTGAAAGCCTTCGTACTTATAAGAAACAAGACTTTTTAGTCTCATATTAAGATTGTTTTAAATCTAATTAAATTTTGGCATTCTCTATTTCTATGAGAAGGTACACACCATTAAAATAGATATCGGTGTTGAAAAACTTTTCAAATGTGGTATATATTAAACTTCACCGGCAAATATAGGGTACGCCTAACTTGTGCAATTCGAATTCCTTTCAATATCGATTTCCCCATCTGTTCGACGGTAGATGCAATCCAATTTTTCGCGGGGGAGGGCAAAATATTCTAATATCTCCAGATCCTCCGGAGTCGCGTACGGTGAAACGTGGACGTAAATAATGCAACGTCGTCCGTAAGACACGTCAGACTCGGCAATATTTAATTTCGACGCCCTTCTAACCGGCTTAGGGGATGGAGGAGGAACAGGCGGGACTCCAAATGCGGTGAACTCGAAGCCGAATACATAAAACATCGTAAAATATTGATTATGTGCACTTTGGCTTCCCCTTTTACTCCCATCACAACCGCATCATCTCTACCACCGATATATTCCATGTTACATGTTTAATCCGAATGTGCTCAACATTACACAAATGTTTATGTTTAATGGGGTGAATTTATAACTCATCGATTTTTCTGGAAAATATAACCTAAATTTGATTGGATATTTGGGGTGAATTCCCATGATCTTTAGTTATTTAGTTAGTTTTAGGAGTAGGTATATTTCCCGGGATACATCTTTTATACGGTTGGGGATAACAAAATGTGTTGTAAATTTTCGAGTTGCACCCCGAAGGTGCGAATTATTTATTATTAGGGCTATTTATCTGTCGGCGGGATATGGGTTTTAGGAGTCGCTATATTATACTTAATGTTAGACGTTTGGGCATGTCCCAATTTATCAGAATTAAGAGAATTGTTGTCACATGGTGTTGTTTTCAATTTGTCGCTAAAAATGTCTTTAAAACAGTACAACAATTTTAAATTTTAATAAGCTACGCAATTATTTTATTTAATTTTTTTTCATTAAGTAATTATTTCGAAAATGTAATTGTGATATCTGATAGAATTCTCTATAATTAAACCTAAGTTCGACTCACAAATTATGAATCGATTTTTTTTTGGATTCAAAATTAATGAATGCCTTCATAATTTGACACAGGACGCTACTTTTTAATATGAGCTACTGCTGTATCTAACCGGTCTTTAGAAAATCTAAGGTATGCTTGAGTATAGTAGAATTTTTAAATACTTGGGTATCAAGAACATGTAGATACAGAAAAGTGAAGGTCCTAACACAAAACCTTGGGGAACACTTAACCATAATACTCACATTTCAACTTCACACATTGTCTACGATTGATCAAGTAAAAATACGGCATTTCAATAAATATCTGTAACATGTAATAAAGCAGTTGTACAGCTTTGGCCAGAGATGATCCTGATTAACAACTCAATTAACTACATAATTTTTTCTAATAATTTATTGAGAGTAGGTTGAGTGTAATTGGTGAAGAATTTTTCACCACGAAGCACGATAACCAAGGTACGGTAGTCTTCAGGATAGTAATTAAACTCTATCTAACCATTCATATATGTGTTAAGTAAGGTAGTACACGAGGAAGTATCATCTCAATTGATGCATGTATATTAAACAAATCTAAAATTGTTTTATTTTATGTTCAACAGCCATATTAAAAATCATATTAAAAATCTTGTAAGTAAAAACAAGAATAATCTCTATAAGAATAACAAGATATGCTATTTTGTTATATCCGATGTGTGGATGGTCATAATCTAACAATATAAAATTTCGTTATGAGAAACATCACCATAATCTAGAACAACAAGTGCAGACTCTGTAACTATATCCAGCAATGTAGAAAAATTGCTAGTGGTTCTTGTATACATTAATTTCTTGATATACGCACTATGCAAATTAAATAAATATATGTTTGGATCATCAAGAAACAACACATAATCATAAAACATTTTAAGGTCAATTATAGGTGATTATTAAAAGAACAGTATCCAAACCAGAGGGATTTTAACACAACCAATCGCCATGATACATGGTTTCGTTCTGACAGAGACCCGCTCATAATCAGCTATACAATTAATAATATTACTCCGCAAATACTGACAAATGCCGCATTCAATGCAATGAGTTTTTTATTGCAGATAATGTTTAATTTTAAAAAGAATTTGGGGCCTTGTATATCGTTAAAGAGGCATTTGTGAGCCTATATCTATTAAGAATGTTCATTTTCATTTTTTAAAACAAGATTATTAATTTCAAAAAAATCATAAAAAATAGGTTAACTTAAATAATCTTTATCTCAAAAACGAATAAAGATTTTCTAATTTGGTTCTCACCATGACAAAATAGAAACTTGCCTCTATAAATTTTGAATGTTTCATTAAAATATCTTAAGAATTCGATTTTTGGTGATTTTTAATTAACTTGAGATAGCCATAAATGTTCACTTTGAATTTAATGATTTATATCTCAAAAACAAATAAATATTTTCAAGATCCGCTTTCATCACGAGAAAATAAACAGTTTTCTCTATAAATGATGGGTAGTTCATTAAGATATCTTAAGAATTCGATTTTTCGTGAATTATTAAAACAATATTATTAATTTCAAAAAATCATAAAAAATTAGGTTAACTTAAATAATCTTTATCTCAAAAACGAATAAATATTTTGTAATTCGGTTCTCACCTTGATAAAATAGACACTTGCCCTTATAAATCTTGAATGTTTCATTAAAATATCTTAAGAATTCGATTTTTGGTGATTTTTAATTAACTTGAGATAGCCATAAATGTTCACTTTGAATTTAATGATTTATATCTCAAAAACAAATAAATATTTTCAAGATCCGCTTTCATCACGAGAAAATAGACACTTTCCTCTATATATCATGTATAGTTCATTAAGATATCTTAAGAATTCGGTTTTTCGTGATTTTTTAAAACAAGATTATTAATTTCAAAAAATCGTAAAAAATTAGGTTAACTTAAATAATCTTTATCTCAACAACGAATAAAGATTTTCTAATTTGGTTCTGACCATGATAAAATAGACACTTGCGTCTATAAATTTTGAATGTTTCATTAAAATATCTCAAGAATTCGATTTTTGGTGATTTTTAATTAACTTGAGATAGCCATAAGTGTTTACGTTGAATTTAATGATTTATATCTCAAAAACGAATAAATATTTTCAAGATCCGCTTTCATCACGAGAAAATAGACACCTTCCTGTATATATCATGTATAGTTCATTAAGATATCTTAAGAATTCGGTTTTTCGTGATTTTTTAAAACAAGATTATTAATTTTAAAAAAATCATAAAAAATTGGTAAACTTAAATAATCTATATCTCAAAAACGAATAAAGATTTTCTAATTTGGTTCTCACCATGATAAAATAGACACTTGCCTCTATAAATTTTGAATGTTTCATTAAAATATTTCAAGAATTCGATTTTTGGTGATTTTTAATTAACTTGAGATAGCCATAAATGTTCAGGTTGAATTTAATGATTTATATCTCAATAACGAATAAATATTTTCAAGATCAGCTTTCATCACGAGAAAATAGACACTTTCCTCTATATATCATGTATAGTTCATTAAGATATCTTAAGAATTCGGGTTTTCGTGATTTTTTAAAACAAGATTATTAATTTTTAAAAAAATCATAAAAAATAGGTAAAATTAAATAATCTATATCTCAAAATCGAATAAAGATTTTCTAATTTGGTTCTGACCATGATAAAATAGACACTTGCGTCTATAAATTTTGAATGTTTCATTAAAATATTTCAAGAATTCGATTTTTGGTGATTTTTAATTAACTTGAGATAGCCATAAGTGTTTACGTTGAATTTAATGATTTATATCTCAAAAACGAATAAATATTTTCAAGATCCGCTTCCATCACGAGAAAATAGACACTTTCCTGTATATATCATGTATAGTTCATTAAGATATCTTAAGAATTCGGTTTTTCGTGATTTTTTAAAACAAGATTATTAATTTTTAAAAAATCATAAAAAATAGGTAAACTTAAATAATCTATATCTCAAAAACGAATAAAGATTTTCTAATTTGGTTCTCACCATGATAAAATAGACACTTGCCTCTATAAATTTTGAATGTTTCATTAAAATATTTCAAGAATTCGATTTATGGTGATTTTTAATTAACTTGAGATAGCCATAAATGTTCACGTTGAATTTAATGATTTATATCTCAATAACGAATAAATATTTTCAAGATTGTTATATTATGGCGCGAAAATTTCTTTTCTGCGAAAGAAGAAGTCCTTCAATTTTAAAAAATTCAAAGGTATTTAATAAGGAATTCATTAATATTATCCCCAATTCCTTCTTTAAATATGGCAACAATTCCAATTCAGATATTGTATAAAACGTTTTAATCGCATTCTCATCGATAGGCAAGGAAATCTCCTTTTTAAAATTTTAAAGTAATGCACAATGTTTAATTACATAAATATTTATGTAAATATAAAAAAAATAGATTCCATGATTATAGCTTGTTGCTACAACGAAATTTGCTACAACGAAAAGATTTTGCTGCACGAATTTGAGGTGCAAAAACCAAACATCTGATTTATTAACTTTTTTATGCAGACATAATACGAAATAATTATTAATCAAAATTTATCTAAAATTAACATCTACACTTATCGACTATGTTGATATCACAGAACCTGGTTAAATCATAATAAAGAAGAATAAACTGTGTTTTTTTTTGTTTTTTAACATTTTTACTTTGGCGAAATGGTTTTTATTTGCATTGGGGTATTTAATTGACTTCATTTAGTTGCTTTTTAAAAGATGTTACTTCCTGTATTGCTTCATCGAGTTGACTTTGTAGTTATAATTTTTGGCAAAATTTTTTCGAAAAGAAGTTTTAACCAACAAAGGCACCATTTATTGTAGATAACGATCTTATATAATATTTAGGAATATGTTTTACAAATTTTACCACGATGTTGTGTGATTTATAAACCACCGAATGTCAATGCTAATCAGGATTTTTTTATGGCTCTGGAAGATGTGTTGGCCAATATCAGTGTTATGGCTGACGAGGTTCTGTGCATGGGTGATCTAAATATCGATTTACTAAGAATACACAATAATGCAGCCAAAGATCTAACCCATACCATGGAATTGTTCGGCTTACAGCTGATAATTTCGCAACCTACTCGTATATCTGAAAAATCCGTTTCATTAATTGACTTAATTATATTCACGGATGAGGTAATGGGGGTAATGCATGTGCCTGAGTTCTCGGATCACGAGCTCGTATACTGTATTTTGTCCGCTGCAGTCCCTAAAGGAACATCAATCATAAAAACATATCGTGACTTTTCCTGTTTTAATCGTGATATTTTCTATAACCATTTACAGTCCATCTCGTGGCGTAATATTTACGATTTAAATACAGTTGATGAAAAAGTTAAATTCTTCAACATTAACTTAACTACCTTATTGAATTTACACGCTCCCTACAAAACGGCCAGAATTTCGAAACCTAGATATCCATGGTTATCTTCGGATATCAGAGATCTAATGAATGACAGAAATAAGATGCTTAGTAAATATAAAATATCTAAAAGTAAGCAGGATTGGGAAAATTATCGTAGTATGCGTAATAGAGTTACTAATTTATTAAGGCGATCAAAAAAACAGTATTTACATTATTCTATTTATAACGGGAATTTGCAGAGTACATGGTCCGTATTACGAAGTTTATCTGGATCCCCGAATTCATCTATCCCTGACCACTTGTGTGATGTGGAGAGGATTAATCAACATTTCATAAAGTCTATACCTAGATTGAATAATGGTTATACTTTAAATATGTTAAATTATTTTTTAAATAACTCTATTACCAGTACGAGCGACCTTAAAATTTGAAACTGTTACTGAGGATACCGTCCAGGACATCCTCCATCGAATGCATTCTAATGCAGTAGGGGCCGATGGTTTCCCAATGCGATTAATAAGGGAATGCTTGCCGTTTATCAGTAAATTCATTGCTCACATCATTAATTATTCTATGTCTAACTCGTCCTTCCCTTCCTCTTGGAAACTAGCAGCGGTCCAACCAATTGCAAAAGTTAAAAATCCTATCACTTTTAACGATCTGAGGCCTATAAGTATACTGCCTGCAATTTCGAAAGTGCTCGAAAGAGTCATAAACAACCAACTACGTAAACACTTGGAAGAAAATGATATTCTGCCTTCAATTCAGTCAGGCTTTAGAGCCGGCTACAGCTGCATATCAACGTTAGCAGCTGTTTCAGATGATATATTTCGGGCTACAGACAGCGGCAAACCGACTCTGCTTGTGTTGCTGGATTATAGTAAGGCTTTCGACACCGTCAATCACTCGTTATTACTCTCCATTTTAAAGTACATAGGTCTGGAAAATTTTGCTGTTCGACTTCCTCATAAAGAAAACTCTTCATCTCGCAGATTGAGCTGTGGAGTTGCACAGGGATCTATCTTGTCTCCGACGTTGTTTTGTATTTACACCTCCTTTCTTAGCAAAGTCTTCATACATTGCAAGGTCCAGAGGTATATATTTCCTTTTATCCAAACGATCTTTTTAAAACTTTAAAAATAATTAACGACGAATTATCCGAACTCTTTCTGCTAGCACAGCAATACAACTTAGTGCTTAATCCGCAGAAATATAAACTTCTTTTATTTGGTAGAAGGAAAGATGTTCAAGAATGCAGAAACCGGATTAATATAAATATAGGTGGTATTAATATTCCTTTGGTGGATGATGTTAGGAATCTTGGTCTTACTTTTGATTCAGAGTTAAGATTTTCAAGACATGTATCATTGGCCTTACAATCTGGATATGGAAAACTGAAAACGTTGTACCCTATGAGACATATGCTTCCTGTTAACATTAAGACGATGCTGTGTGATGCACTTATTCTGTCTAAATTTAATTATGCTGATATTATATATGGTTCTTGTCTAACTAAAAGCGATGAAATACGCATCCAACGTATTCAAAATACATGTTTAAGATTTATTTTTTGTCTCAGGAAGTATGATAGAATTTCGCACAAGTTAATAGACCTGAATTGGTTGAATATGAAAGGACGACGTGAATTGCATAAGGCTGTTTTCTTTCACAAGATACTTCGTACAAATACTCCCGAATACCTTCTCAACAAGGTGACCTTCAGAACCTCAATCTCAGATACAAAGGTCTCATTACTCCACCTCTTCACCAAACGGAAATGTTCAAAAGATCATTCTCTTATCAAATTGCTAAAGTATATAATGATATCGCAATCTCATTGAAATTCTTGTCGGTGCTCTCATTTAAAAGAAGGTTACGGTCGAGCTTGTTGCAAGAGCAAAACGCGTCTTTAGTGTAAATCAATTCGTATTGTTTTGACATACTGATGTTTGGAGTTCTTACATCTTTTACCCTAACGTATATATGTTATTATCAGATCGATTGTAGTAGTTTAATGGCTCAATGTTTTTTAAACGTTAATTCTTTTTTCTGTACTGAAACCATACCGGACAATCAATTACTAATTCAATCAATTTGTATATTGATGATCTCCAATATCGCCAACTTTGTACAAAACTATACTGCTACGATATTTATGAATGTTAATAACATCCAAGTTGTAAAAGAATGATTTTGAATATTTAAGCTATGGAGTTTTCGATACTGATTTAGGATCCACATCCATGACCATTTTTTACACGAGTCTTGCTTATGATCGAATTCTCTTATTAACCTTACGATTCATCTTTTTGAATATGTCAAAATATCTCAAAAGCGAAATATGCGAGGATTAATTTGAAATATGTTTTGATGCTAGCATTGAATTATACAAAATATTCAACATTTGTGTACTACTGGTGCAGTAAAATAAAATTGTATGAATACAATTTGTTACATAACATCCAGTAAATTAATATTTATTAATAAGACACATTATCTATTTTAAAACATTCAGTGTAACATTAAAATACTTCTTTATTTATTGTGTAGACAAATAAACCTTTAATAATTCTCCGCACGGAAGACAGTCTTTAAAAAAATTTAATCTCCTAGGATACATTGAAATGAATGTAACAAAGCAAGAATGGAGAAAGATTTTATCACGCTCCATTGGGCGGTTCTTATACTTGATGCTGTTCTAAATTTCACAAAAGACGAAAATTTTCCTTTAAAATTTTATTTAAATTATTTTTTTTTTTCAAAATAAAAAATCAAAATTTTTTTTTAAATTAATAAATCATTAAAAAACTTCGATATAAAAGTAAATGAATGCTTTTTGTTCGCTAGTCAAAAAGTGGAAGTAGAATTTATTAAAAGAAAATGTGTATTCATCATTTTCGAGAAGAGAGTAACTTTAATCAAGAAATACAGACGTCTTTATATAAACCGGGACGCGAACTGCAATTTTAATTTGTTTGAGTGAGTTCCGCTAAAACCGCGTTGAAAGTGCACAAAAAATGACCCAAAAAAATTTGGCAAATGACCCCAAGGAAATATAATAACCACCAATTTTCACCTTAAATTATCTCCGACTTTTCTAATTCATTAAAAAATAAAAATTATTCTTCGGCTACTACATAAATTATTTCGCCGGAACAAATTAATTAGCATGCAAATGAGATATTCCTTTCAAAATTTACATTGGTTATGTAAATTGGTTATTGGAAACCGATGATTAGACTGGATAGATTAATTTTCATACTAACACTGAACTAATCAAAACGAATTAATGGATGAATGATCGCCCCCTGTTTAAAATAAATCTCTGCCAAACTAAACGAAAATCTATTTTAAGTGAAAAGTTATTTTAAGAAATCTAAAAGCTTTCCACTTAAAACAACTCGATCATTTATACTAAGGAAAAATCTATTTTTTTTTGGATGTAATCTCCACAAATTAGCGAGCGACATCTGTTCTGCCAATCTTCTCGAACATGCGACTCCTCGTATTAGATTACCTTTGATATGTTGAGATCAAGAGCCGAACGGACAACGTCTTGTTTGTCCTCCTTCTTTGTGTCATTCAGAGCAATTAGTGGGATATTTATTTTTAGTAAAAGAAGTTGACGGGGAGGATTTATTTTCTTGGAGATTTCTGTTAGTTCTTTAAATTAATGAAGGCTTCTTTGAAAACACAAATACAATAGTAAATATACATCTGTCAACGTAGTCGTTTTCAGAATTTCATGAACGCAATTCCAAATCCAAGTTGGTTACGGATCGATGGTGTGCCGCACATAAGCGTGGAACTGTGAACTGCTAACCAGAGCGTGTCTCGGGTTCAGTTTTCCATGCACACCACCTCGTCATCCCTTTCTGTACCGCCTCGTTCTCTTTATCCCGTATACTCCTCGTCCCGATCCGAGCTGGCACGTGGATTTTGTGCTCTCTCGTTGTGCATGCACAACACTGATTAATTAACGGCTCCGGTGGCACGTGCGAAGCCTAATTGGGCGTGAATCCAACAGTACGCCAGATCCAAACCTAGCTCGCATCCTGACGACGTTTCATTTTGGATTTATAGATAGACAATAACCGAATCAATATCCTAATTAATTAACCATACGGCTATGGCTATTCATTCGTGTAGCGTGGTAAAAGAGTCCCCTGAGGAACATGTTCTGTGGGATTTGCACAGAATTAAGCTTTGATAAATCATCCGAAACATTCAAAGAAAATAATTTAGCATTTGAACTCTAGAACGACAAAAATAATACAGTATCGAGTTCTGCGTCTTGCTTACTTAGGTCGGTTAGTTTCTGAGGGGCGTAAGATCTATTATAATTTAAATTCTTCAAAGGTTTATGTCAAGTTAAGGTCCTCGATTAACGTTTACTATTACTTCAAAAAAGTCTTGTTTCTTTATACCAGCAAGTGTCAGAAAACCCTTTCCGAAAATTTCGTGTCTTAAACAGTTTCTGGTCCCATTTCTCCAAAGTATGTTCTGTGAGCTCTGATCCGAAGTTGCAAAGTCGATCAGTTTGATTCTAAGGTTACTCAATGTGAAAGAGGTAGTTCTTCTGGGATAGAGTTAATTTTCGGCTGTCTATGTTTGGAAGTTCTTTCCAACACGAGAGACTACCTTTGAGACTTTTTCGTAGGTTAGTAGGTTTCGTGAGTTTCTTCTTTAAGGTCTTTGTGACCTAAAAACCACCTACTCTATAACTTCTTGGTGTACTTCGAGCTTTCTGCAAGGAACATTAAGGCTTCTACAAGCATTATCAAATCTTCCAGAGACAGTATCAATTATTTGGAAGCAGTTCAAGCATGCTGGAAGCTTAACAAGTTTGTCTTAAGCAGTATCAGCCATCAATGAAACGAAAAGTGAAGTCGGAAGCCGTCTGAAATCATTCCAAGTCTTCTAGGGGCATTTCAAGTATTCTGGAAGCATTTTAAGGCTTCTGAAAGCATTATAAACATATAATTAAGTTTGTACCTGCCAATGTTAAATCATCCTTCATTCACCTTCATGTCAAGTTAAGGTCCTCGATGAACGTTTACTATTACTTCAAAAAAGTCTTGTTTCTTTATACCAGCAACCCATTTCCCCAAAGTATGTTCTGTGAGCTCTGATCCGAAGTTGCAAAGTCGATCAGTTTGATTCTAAGGTTACTCAATGTGGAAGAGGTAGTATAAAGGGTATATATTTTAGGATTATCTTTGCTGAGACACGAAAGCTCTTTAGTTTCTTCTGGGATAGAGTTAATTTTCGGCTGTCTATGTTTGGAAGTTCTTTCCAACACGAGAGACTACCTTTGAGACTTTTTCGTAGGTTAGTAGGTTTCGTGAGTTTCTTCTTTAAGGTCTTTGTGACCTAAAAACCACCATAGAGTAACTTCTTGGTGTACTTCGAGCTTTCTGCAAGGAACATTAAGGCTTCTACAAGCATTATCAAATCTTCCAGAGACAGTATCAATTATTTGGAAGCAGTTCAAGCATGCTAGAAACTTAACAAGTTTGTCTTAAGCAGTATCAGCCATCAATGAAACGAAAAGTGAAGTCTGAAGTCGTCTGAAATCATTCCAAGTCTTCTAGGGGCATTTCAAGTATTCTGGAAGCATTTTAAAGCTTCTGAAAGCATTATAAACATGTAATTAAGTTTGTACCTGCCAATGTTAAATCATCCTTCATTCAGGTTCATGTCAAGTTAAGGTCCTCGATGAACGTTTACTATTACTTCAAAAAAGTCTTGTTTCTTTATACCAGCAACTCATTTCCCCAAAGTATGTTCTGTGAGCTCTGATCCGAAGTTGCAAAGTCGATCAGTTTGATTCTAAGGTTACTCAATGTGGAAGAGGTAGTATAAAGGGTATATATTTTAGGATTATCTTTGCTGAGACACGAAAGCTCTTTAGTTTCTTCTGGGATAGAGTTAATTTTCGGCTGTCTATGTTTGGAAGTTCTTTCCAACACGAGAGACTACCTTTGAGACTTTTTCGTAGGTTAGTAGGTTTCGTGAGTTTCTTCTTTAAGGTCTTTGTGACCTAAAAACCACCATAGAGTAACTTCTTGGTGTACTTCGAGCTTTCTGCAAGGAACATTAAGGCTTCTACAAGCATTATCAAATCTTCCAGAGACAGTATCAATTATTTGGAAGCAGTTCAAGCATGCTGGAAGCTTAACAAGTTTGTCTTAAGCAGTATCAGCCATCAATGAAACGAAAAGTGAAGTCTGAAGTCGTCTGAAATCATTCCAAGTCTTCTAGGGGCATTTCAAGTATTCTGGAAGCATTTTAAGGCTTCTGAAAGCATTATAAACATATAATTAAGTTTGTACCTGCCAATGTTAAATCATCCTTCATTCAGGTTCATGTCAAGTTAAGGTCCTCGATGAACGTTTACTATTACTTCAAAAAAGTCTTGTTTCTTTATACCAGCAACCCATTTCCCCAAAGTATGTTCTGTGAGCTCTGATCCGAAGTTGCAAAGTCGATCAGTTTGATTCTAAGGTTTCTCAATGTGGAAGAAGTAGTATAAAGGGTATATATTTTTTAGCATCATCTTTGCTAAGACACGAAAGCTCTTTAGTTTCTTCTGGGATAGAGTTAATGTTCGGCTGTCTATGTCTGGAAGTTCTTTCCAGCACAAGACTACCTTTGAGACTTTTTCGCAGGTTCGTAGATTTCGTGAGTTTCTTCTTCTGACCTGAAAAGCACCATAGAGTAACTTCTTGGTGTACTGTGATCTACACATAAAGCTACCCTCCTTTTGCATAGTGTAGAGATGGTGTGATGTATGGTCGAGTAAGGCTTCAAAATCAGAGAAGATCCCATTACACCGTTTCAACTATTATAGTGCATAGTGTATTAAGTTTTTAATTAACTTTAATCTCAACGGTTTATCAATAGTATCTTGTATTTTGGGATAAAAATGTTATATGCCAGCAGTTTTACAAGAAGTATTCAGTATTGGAGAAATTTCAATCAGTTTAAGCCTTCTAGAAGCACTATTAAGTTATTTTGAACCATTTCAAATCTTCTAGAAACAGTATAAAGCCTTCCAGCTGCAGTATAAAATCTTGTTGAAGTAGTTCGAGCTTTTTGCAAGGAACATTAAGGTTTCTACAAGCATTATCAAATTTTCCAAAGACCGTATCAATTATTTGGAAGCAGTTCAAGCCTGCTGGAAGCTTATCAAGTTTGTCTTAAGCAGTATCAGCCATCAAAGAAACGAAAAGTGAAGTATAAACTCGTCTGAAATCATTCCAAGTCTTCTAGGCATTTCAAGTATTCTGGAAGCATTTCAAGGCAAGAAAGCATTATAAACATGTAATTAAGTTTATACCTGCCAATTTTAAATCATCCTCCATGCCAAATGCACTAATCCTGATTCAATTAATTCAGTCATCCAAAAAAATTTAAAAAAGACCATTTCCTTTATAAAAGAGGAAAGAGATGATCCTTTGCTATTCCTCAGGGCAGATAAAAGTCAAATTAGAGTTGCATTAAATATATCAGCATATATTAACGAGTCTCTTCAACTTGTTCTGTGGGGTTTGCACAGATTTAAGCTTTGATAAATCATCCGAAACATTCAAGGAAAATAATGTAGCATTTGAACTCTAGAACCATAATATAATACAATATCGAGTTCTGCGTCTTGCTATTTTCTTTGATAGTGTTTATGATTAAGAGGTTACTTTACCAAGTCGGTTAGTTTCTGAGGGGCGCAGACAAACTTCAAATATTTCGTTTCCTAACGTGTTTATTTACATTTCGCACGAGAAATACGAATTCATGTATTTTATTCTTCGATGTGAATAGAATAAGAAGAAATTAGATAAAGACGAAGAGATTTAAGATTTTGGATATTCATGTTTTATAAGTTCAGTGTAAGGCAAAATCATCATGATCTCATAATATTAATTTGATTCAAAGTAACCGTGCAAGTAATTTTAGTTGAAACCAGAGGTTTCTACAAGCTCGACACAAAACATGTAATAACTAAAGTTTAAAAAATGAACCCCCAAGTCTTGTTTCTTTATACCAGCAAGTGCCAGAAAACCCTTTTCGAAAATTTCGTGTCTTAAACAGTTTCTGGTTTCATTTCTCCAAAGTATGTTCTGTGAGCTCTGATCCGAAGTTGCAAAGTCGATCAGTTGAGTGGAAGAGGTAGTATAAAGGGTATATATTTTAGGATTATCTTTGCTGAGACACGAAAGCTCTTTAGTTTCTTTTGGGATAGAGTTAATTTTCGGCTATCATCTCTGTCTTTGAGACTTTTTCGTAGGTTCGTAGGTTTCGTGAGTTTCTTCTTTAAGGTAAAAAGAAAGGAAAAATTTCATGTCTTTCAGAGGCAATATCAAGTATTCTAGAAGCAGTTTAAGTCTTCTAGAAGCACTATTAAATCATTTTGAACCATTTCAAATCTTCTAGAAACAGTATAAAGCCGTCCAGCTGCAGTATAAAATCTTGCGGAAGTAGTTCGAGCCTTCTGCAAGCAACATTAAGGCTTCTAGAAGCATTATCAAATCTTGCAGAGACAGCATCAAATATTTGGAAGCAGTTCAAGCCTGCTGGAAGCTTATCAAGTTTGTTTTAAGCAATATCAGCCATCAAAGAAACGAAAAGTGAAGTCTGAAGTCGTGTGAAATCATTCCAAGTGTTCTGGGGGCATTTCAAGTAAGGATTGCCTAAGGTGCATAAGTTGGACTGCCCACTGCGTCCAATTATTTCTTTTGTTGTTTATAGGTATCTTATGGGAAGGCTCGAAATGTATCTTTCGAGCCTTTCCATAAAACTTTCATTCATATAATATTTTCATACATATAACGTTGATACATATAAGAATCAACACAGAGCAGGAGCATGCAGAGGACAAAAAATTAAGATGATTTAACGGAATTTATTTTTATACTAAGCTGTACCCTAAAGGGGAATAATAACCCTTCAAAGATGAATTTTTAATTTTTTAAACGATCAATATCACAGTCATACATTAAGCATAGTAAGATATACCAAGGGTATATCTTGAATCATGCTGTATATCTTACTGAATATGTAATGTCTCCTATAAGACTATTTTATTCTCGTGAGATCGCTGTACATAAATCGGGATTAGAATCTTAATCGTATTGAACATTGTACATTTTTGTATTGAAAATGATTCAGGATTCAATTTTTTCATCGGTATTACTGGAACTTATCCAATGTTCCTGACACAGCTTCGACAAAAGAAATCTTGATAGGTAAAATTGCAAATATTAAGGAGCTATGGGACCTATAAATGTTGAAAAATGGAAAGCAATCATGTCATGAATTCCATGTTTTTTTAAATCTAAGTCAACGTAGATCATCAACTTAGACTAAGTTGGTTTTAATTTGATTATAATTGCATTCGTGGTAGCAATTACTGAACTGCCAGCTGATCTTTAGGCTTCAAATCTTGGAAAGGTAGCAATAAATTATGGTTCTTCAAAAATAGAACAAATTCATCTACGTTGGTTATGGTTCTTCTGGGATATCGTTAATGCCAAAATGTGGTTAGCCTAAGAAAGTAGGTGTGATGTAGTCTGTGTGAGCTTCAAGGAGGGGTCATTTATTAACAGCCTCACTGTTAGCCTCAAAGAGTTTGCTCCGGACTATTCCTAGTCTCCGTGATTCACATTGTGATGCTTAGCTTTAATTTCCAAGTATTAGTATTCCCAATTCGACATTAGGTTAGTACAATCATGGCTTCTTGATTTTGAAACTGATTTATGACGTCCAAGTCAAACTTTTGTCCAAGATAACACCAAGATACTTTGATTCTGGAGTAAAGGTTAGTGAATTATTGCAGATATTGGGTGGTGTTAAAATCATCATGTTTACCTCTAAACCGAATAGCTACGTCCTCAGCGTAACCGATTATGAAAAGATTTAGAAAGTCGGGAATAAGATCATGAACCTTATATGCAGCCTTCAACCTTTAACAGCTCTGTGCAGTGTGATACTTTTCACTTTAGTCTGAACAACTCCGTTTGCTAGCATTGTATTTATCCAGTCTGCGATGACCAAGGGAATTCTTCGAGATTCTAGTATTATGTTAATACTATTAAAGGTAATTTTGTCAAACGCTGCCTCTATGTCAAGGAAAGCTCCCAAAATAGACTCTTTTGAATTTACCATGTGTAGGGCGGCATCCACAGATTTGCCTTTGATATAAACATGTTGATGCAAGTGCAAAGGAAACGCTTTAAGTACATTTTTCTAATGTAATGGTCGCATAATCTTTAAGTGTCTTTAATAGAAATGATGAGAGACCGATTGGTGGAAAAGGTTTGGGATCCATTGAGTCTTTTTTTGTCGTTCTAAAAGATATTATGATTTTCCTTCAGCTGATGAGAACACATTTAAAAGCTATACAAACTTTAGAAACACTCATCAAGTATATTATATTATATCATATCTTCTAGGCTCCATTGAAGAGCGAAAAGATACCGTAAGCTCTGGGTCTTTTAAAGGACTTAAAACTATCAACTGATTCTATACAACCTGGTTGGCTATCTGCTAGTCATGTCTAGTAGGAGAGCTATTAAATTCCACTTACACTAAGTGGGAGCGTTGAAAACTCTTGCAAAAAACCTGGAATGTGAATATCCATTGGTAAGTGCAATGATTTTTCTGGCAAAACTGAATCAATCTTTTTTAGAATTCAGCTAATGTTAAATCAATGTTCATCGTTTTGAATGTAACAGGTGTAGCTCTTCATTGCTGCTCTAAAATTTTCTAAAAATATGGCTTGTAGAAGGCCTGAGTGAGTGTATCACTCCCGAAATTTGAATACTTCTCCAATTCATCAGCGTTTCCAGGAAAATCTAGTATTTGCTCAGTAAGGTAACTTGCAAAGATACTCAAATCAATTTACTTTGGATCACGGATCTTCTTTTTCAAAATCCTAATTCAAAAGGATTTTTCAAAAGGAGTCAAGTCTGATTCTTCCGACAGAAGATATTGGGAATTTGTCTCTAAGTCGTCAGAAACATTCAAATTGGTGTTTTGCATCATGGCAAGGTGCGTGCTTTAAACTGCAGTATAATACTGCAGTTTAAAGGAAAATTATAAGGTCTTTACTAAGCATCACGATTTAAGAAGCAGATAGGTATTATCTTCCTTAATTTCTGGATTGCTATATACATGTGTACTTGTAATTTCAACTTTTGGCACGTCCCTAACTCTTTCTTCGAGTTTCAGGAAAATTAACTTTTTTAAAGAATACATCATCATTCTTAATTTAAAGCCTAGGTATTTATCGTGATATTAAATACTTATAGAGCAGAAAGATACCGATAGATCTGGGTCTCTTAAAGACCTTAAAACTACCAACTGGTTCTGTACCACCTTGTTGGATATCTCCCAGTAGTGTCTGGCAGGAGAGTTCTTAACTTCCACTTAGTGTACAAGCATCGAAAAATCTTGCAAAAAACCTGGAAAGTGAACATCCTGGGTTTTTGGCAAAACTGAATAATTTTTTTTAGAATTCAGCTAATGTTCATCGTTTTGAATATAACAGATATAGCTCTTTATTTCTACTCTACAGTTCTCTAAAAACATACCGTGTGGAAAGCCTGAGTCAGTGTATCACCCCCGAGATTAAGAATACTTCTTCAATTCATCAGCATTTGCAGGAAAATCTCGTATTTGCTCAGTAAGGTAACTTGCAAAGATACTCAAGTCAGTTTACTTTGAAACACGGACCTTGTTTTTCAAAGTCCTAATTCAAAAGGATTTTTCAAAAGGAGTCAAGTCTGATTCTGCCGAATTTAGAAGATACGGGGAAATATATCTCCAAATTATCAGAACTATTCGAGTTGGTGTTTTGCATCATGGCAAGGTGCGTGCATAATACTGCATTTTATAATTGTAAGGTCCTCTCCAAATTCCTTACTAAGCATCAGGATTTGAGAAGCAGATAGGTATTATCTGCTTATCTTATCTGCTATCTGCTTATTCATTTCTGGAATATTTATACATATATACTTGTAATTTCAACTTTTGGCACGTCCCTAACTTTTTCTTTCAATTTCAGGAAAATTAACTTTGTTAAAGAATACATCGTCATTCTTAATTTAAAGCCTAATTTAAGCCTTAAAGGGCTTAAAACTACCAACTGGTTCTGTACCACTTACTGTAGAAGCGTATGTAATAGCAGAAGCCCATTTTTATCATCAATTTTCAAATGATCATAAGGAACGTAGTTTTGATTGCAATCAAAAATCAAAAAATATGCCCTTCCAGCAAAATTTTGCATGGTTTTCAAATTTTCCATGTGATTTTCCATCACTTGATATTCCTTTATTCTGTATCTTTACAGTTTGATATAAACAGAATAAAATAACTTGTCGAGCTCATCGGCTAACTGCTCCTTCATTTAGATGACATCTTCCTTTAGCATACCTTATAATTCTACGTTTTCGATTTTTTTTGGGTTGGGTTGGAATTTCCAAGAGCTTTGTCTTTGATATCGATCCGAAACGTACAAAAACGTTGGAACAACTGTTTTCCAACAAATCATCATCCCCATAAGCTTCTACTCACTTTTAATGAGCGTCGGTGGCAGTTTTCTATTCGTTAAACATGAAAAAAGCACTTTTCAGTACAAGTCTCGTTATATTCAAAGTTCTTTATCAGCTCTAAACCTATACATTATTGAAAAATTGTTTTGTTCAAAGCTATTAGAGACATTTCGAACGATTCGTTATTATAATTATTTATTATTTTCCAAGAACAATATTGAGGGTATTCATCTTTAATGTAATGAAACGTATTTACTCCATAACATTGTATTAAAGATTAATCATGAATCTAATGAGATGTTACATCAATTTGACGAATGATTTAAAACCTGAAGCAAAAAGTTGGATACTTTTTTTATGGTTGTAGTAAATTGAGCAAAAACTATTAGTTTTCTTCGGTATCGAAATCCTAGGAGGTGATTTATCCTTGGTTTTATCGCATCCTAAATACCAAAGAGGTATCCCAAAAGTGCACGGAACGATCCGAAGAGGTAGTAATCGGTCCTTTACAGCGATTTCTCCGGTTACGAAGTACCAGATATCTCCGTTTCAAACTTTTATCACTACCTGTGCTAACGGGGGCGCAGTTTTGATGATACTTAACCCGCTTTGAAATTTCGAAACTTCCGGCGTTTGTCGCCGTTTCCAACTTCTTAAAATCCCCGTAACAAACGCCTTTAAAAACTACGAACGTAAATTTAAAATTTTCAAAACACGCGAAAGAAAAACGAACTAAACAACGGTTAATAAATCGAAATAAAAAGATAACGTTTTTTCTTCTTTGTTTCAGGGTTGTTTCGGGAAAATGAGTGTTATTAAAAACGTGAATCATTAAGTGAACGTTAATAGCCAGTTGAGTGGTTTGTTTCGAGTAGAATAAACGTTGGAGGCGTTTATCTGGTGGAACAACGTTGATGACAATACAACATGAATTTCCTTCTAAATTATAGGGCGGCGACGACATCAAGATTTTAACGCAATGGGGAAACGGGGGGAACGTTGGACGACTAATTTTACCACTAATTGTGGCATAATAAGCCTGATGCTTGTCGTCAATTTAGTCGTTAGTGCGTCATATCAATTTACAGGTAAGTTTCAACTAATTCATTGATGTATTAAAAATTTGAATAAAACGATTTCCTTTGTATCAATTTGTAATAAATGGAACAGGAGGATAAAAAGCTCAACGACGAGAATTTCAATTAATCCTCATTAAAAATTGATTCTTCCGGTTGCATGAGCCGTGGCTTTCATACGCTCAGATAGCGTTTGTATCGTGTTAAACACTTACCCATTGTCAACGTTCCAGGTGATAAATTATTCACTAATAACAGGCGATGTTAACAGGGACAATTCGAGCCCGTTACACGTTTTTAATCGAACGTTTCAGCTGGAATCCATAGCTATAATTAACTACATACGATACGACATAATTACGCTTTTACTATGAGTCTGGAATGAATTTAACTGTTAAATATACGTTGTTAGGTATTAATAATTTTGTGAAATATCGATATTTGCAGTGTTCTTAATTTTAGGTGTAAAAATTTAATTTGTAATATCCTTCACCTGGAAATTGAAAACATCAAAGTAATTATAATCCATAAATCATAATAAAACAATGTAAAAAAAATATTGTTGCCGGTATCTCGTATCCCATTGACTTATTTTGCATGTTGTCGATTTTAAAGAAATATATATCATTTTGAACAGGAAATTTGTACCGTTAATTCGTGATATAACCCATATCTTTATCCACGGAAATATACTTAGATTCATTTTTTGAAGATTTGTTTGAATATTGCTGATCTTTCAAACTTTTTTATAAATCTTAATGAAATATTAAGATTTAAATATTAACATTTTAAACAGGAAATTTTAAATTTTAATTTGTGATATAACCGATATCTTCATCCATGGAAATATGCTTAGAATCATTTCTTGAAGATTTGTTTACATATCGACGATTTTAAGAAAAAAAATCAAAAGTTAGACCTTTCATTTTTGTGCTAGATATTTCGAGATTTTTCATAAATCTTAATGAAATATATATCATTTTAAACAGGAGATTTTTACCTTTAATTCGTGGTACAACCCATATTTTCATCCACAGAAATATGCTTAGAATGATTTCTTGAAGATTTGTTTGCATATTGACGATTTTAAGACAAAATCAAAAGTTAGAACTTCCATTTTTGTGCTAGATCTATCAAGATTTTTCATAAATCTTAATGAAGTTTATATCATGTTAAACAGGAAATTCTTGCCTTTAATTTGTGATATAGTACATATCTTCATCCCCAAAAATATGATTAGAATGATTTTTTGAAGATCATTTTGCATATTGTCGAATTTAAGAAAAAGAATCAGAAGTTAGAACTTCCAATTTTATACTGGATCCTTCGAGATTTTTTATAAATCCTTATAAAACATATATCATTTTAAATAGGAAATCTTTACCATTAATTCGTGATATAACCCATATCTTTATCTCCGTAAATATGCTTAGAATCATTTCTTGAAGATTTGTTTGCTTATTGTTGATTTTAAGAAAAAAATCAAAAGTTAGAGCTTAAAATTTTTTGACTAGATCTTTCGAGATTTTTCATAAATCTTAATGAAATATATATCATTTTAAACAGGAAATCTTTAGCTTTAATTCGTGATATAAACTATATCTTCGTCCCCAGAAATATGTTTAGAATCATTTTTTGAAGATTTGTTTGTACATTGACGATTTTAAGAAAAAAAAATCAAAAGTTGGAGCTTAAACTTTTTTGCTAGATCTTTCGAGATTGTTCATAAATCTTAATGAGATATATATCATTTTAAACAGGAAATCTTTACATTTAATTCGTGATATAAACCATATCTTCATCTCCAGAAATATGCTTAGAATGATTTTTTGAAAATTACTTTGCATATTGACGATTTTAAGAAAAAATCAAAAGTTACAACTTCCATTTTTGTGCTAGATCTATCAAGATTTTTCATAAATCTTAATGAAGTTTATATTATGTTAAACAGGAAATTCTTACCTTTAATTTGTGATATAGTACATATCTTCATCACCAAAAATATGATTAGAATGATTTTTTGAAGATCATTTTGCATATTGTCGAATTTAAGAAAAAGAATCAGAATTTAGAACTCCCAGTTTTATGCTGGATCCTACGAGATTTTTCATAAATCTTTATAAAACATATATCATTTTAAATAGGAAATCTTTACCATTAATTCGTGATATAACCCATATCTTTATCTCCGTAAATATGCTTAGAATCATTTCTTGAAGATTTGTTTGCTTATTGTTGATTTTAAGAAAAAAATCAACAGTTAGAGCTTAAAATTTTTTGACTAGATCTTTCGAGATTTTTCATAAATCTTAATGAAATATATATCATTTTAAACAGGAAATCTTTAGCTTTAATTCGTGATATAAACTATATCTTCGTCCCCAGAAATATGTTTAGAATCATTTTTTGAAGATTTGTTTGTACATTGACGATTTTAAGAAAAAAAAATCAAAAGTTGGAGCTTAAACTTTTTTGCTAGATCTTTCGAGATTGTTCATAAATCTTAATGAGATATATATCATTTTAAACAGGAAATCTTTACATTTAATTCGTGATATAAACCATATCTTCATCTCCAGAAATATGCTTAGAATGATTTTTTGAAAATTACTTTGCATATTGTCGATTTTAAGAAAAAAAATCAAAAGAACTCCAAATTTTATGCTGGATCTCTCGAGCTTTTTCATAAATCTTAATGAAATATATATCATTTTAAACAGGAAATCTTTAGCTTTAATTTGTGATATAACCCATATCTTTATCCACGGAAATATGCTTAGAATAATTTATTGAAGATTTGTTTGTACATTGACGATTTTAAGAAAAAAATCAAAACTTAGAGCTTACAATTTTTTGCTAGATCTTCCGAGATTTTTCATAAATCTTAATGAGATATATATCATTTTATACAGAAAATCTTTACCTTTAATTCGTGATATAAACCATATCTTCATCTCCAGAAACATGCTTAGAATAATTTTTTGAAAATTACTTTGCATATTGTCGATTTTAAGAAAAAAAAATCAAAAGAACTCCAAATTTTATGCTGGATCTCTCGAGCTTTTTCATAAATCTTAATGAAATATATATCATTTTAAACAGGAAATCTTTAGCTTTAATTTGTGATATAACCCATATCTTTATCCACGGAAATATGCTTAGAATAATTTTTTGAAAATCACTTTATATATTGTCGATTTTAAGAAAAAAAATCAAAAGAGCTCCAAATTTTATGCTGAATCTCTCGAGCTTTTTCATAAATCTTAATGAAATATATATCATTTTAAACAGGAAATCTTAACCTTTAATTTTGATATAACCCATATCTTCATCCACGGAAATATGCTTAGAATGAGTTTTTAAAGATTATGTTGCATATTGTCGATTTTACGAAAAGAAGTCTAAAGTTAGAACTCTCAATTTTATGCTAGATCTGTCGAGCGTTTTCATAAATCTCAATGAAGTATATAAAGAAAGATGATCTTTCTTTAAATAAAAAAGAAAATTTAAAACTCCAAATCTTATGCTGAATCTTTGGCAATTTTTTATAAATCTTAACGAAATATATGTTACCATGAAAAGAAAATCTTTACATTTAATATCTTCGGTCTCATGCATAGAATGATTTCTTGAAGATAACTTTACGACATAATTATGCTTTTACTATAAGTATGAAATATATTTAACTGTTAAATATATGCTTTACTATTAGATATTAAAAATACAGTGAAATATCGATATTTACAGTAATATTCGTAATTATATATGTTTAAAATTAATTTGTAAAAATCCTTCACCGGCAAATTCATAACATCAAAGCCATTTTAATCCATTAACTCTATCATAATGAAAAAATGTAAAAAAAATGTTGCTGTCGTCTCGTGTTTCATCGACTTTATTCAACGTATAGAGAAGAGTGACATGGTATAGCTGTATCTCCATGTATTTGCATATGCAGATGCCACTCCATTAATTTCACAAAGTTGTAATTCTGAAACTCAGATACCATTGAACAGCTTCAAATGATCGTCAACTGGGGATGTGGAGAGTGAAATAACTTTTTTTTTATTTTGTAGAATAAAGCACTGGATAGCACTACTGGTTGAAAAATTAAAATAATTACATCATCATTAAGTGCTATAAATTGTTTTATTTGAAATTAAACACGATGATATTCGAAAAAAATTGCGGGTTATAACATTTTTTCCCTCAATAAATGCAGCTACTGTGAAAGAAAAGTAAACGATGCGAATACTTGTTTTTGCTGCAAATTCACTTCTTCATTATTTCAACATACTGATCAGAGTTCTCGGATATCAGAAACAAAGTGTTCTAGAAATCTCCCTAGAAATTAAAAAAAAGTAGATACTTAGTACCCCAAACATCCCCTTGGTTTTGGAGTTGTGATAAATATTTTAAATAATGAAGATGGGGGACAAGTACACCTTTTTGTGCTGCACTGATATTTCGAAGATACTATCATGTACAGGTCTCTCTTAAAGAAGTAAAACATTCCTTATATTTAAAGGATATTAAAGACACCAGTGTCAATCGTTTCAAGAGTTTGCAACGGTTACGTATTTTCCAAATCATCAAAAAGAAATCTACTTTTCATCTTCATTAGCTTTGACTTAAGACCTCTCTCTATTAAATTGAATGCTTTCCTCATTTGCGCAAGACAAGTAACTTTACTGTTTACTGTGTAACGCGTATCTCTTACTACCTTTGCTGCCAAGAAATACATCCGTACTTTCCAAGCCATAAATACAGCAAATTTAAAGGATTTCTTGTGATTTGGTGCATTTTCAGAAAAAAAAATCAAATTGACGTGCAGAGTGTCATTGAAGTGTCTGTCTATTGAAACAAATGTTAAGTTCAAATATTACCCAGTAATACAATATTTTGATCTACGAGTTGACCATCGTTTATAATTAAAAGTGTTTTATTTATCGTAGCATTCGTAGGATAGTATATAATTCTAGATACATTTAGGTACAGAAATAGCAACTCAGACTTTATATTTGATCGATTAGTTAAAAATAAAACCGTTTAAACTATGGATTACATAACATTTGGTTATTTAGGGTTTTTTGATGTATACGATTAAATTGTTTATCGTGTAGAGAACGTAACAGAGGGTAGCAGTTGCGAAATGTTTGTGTTATGCACAGGTTATTCAAACTATTGTTTATTTATTTTCCCAAGTGGATATAGTAACAGACCTAACCCAATAATACTGTACCACAAACAACCAAATGTACAGTTTATAATAATAGTAAAAAATTAATAACTATACCTACCTACGAAAATGAAAGGATAAAAACTTAATGTAGGTGATATAACTATCAGATATCAAATGACTGTCCGAGGTAACACAACAACTGCAGCAAAAATCAGTTTTTTAAATACATATAAAGAAAGTTGAAACAAATTTATGTTGACACGATTTTCGAACCTTGCTATTTTCAATAAAGGAAAGTTTTGATAGGCATTAGTTCTATGGAGAAGGCGTCATAAATAAAGCGCAGTAGTCTCGGAAGAACACAAATACCTACAGAATTGGTAAGCTCAGGAAAATCAGAAAAAAGATTCTTAATATTCGAAAAAATGTACAGAATGATTCATAACCAATGTATGTTCCGGAAAATTTAATCGAAAGGAAATCTACGTTGAATTCATAATCTATATTGAATTCGCTTAAGTCTAGATTTATATCAGTGATAATCCAAACAATGGTGCAAAAGTTAAGTGTACAGTGTTGATAGGAAAAATAGAGAGTTTTAATTGCATTAATGTTAAAAGGAGTGACGTAGACTGTATAATTAATCCTAATATACACCAGGCTTTAGATAATTCAAATCAGATTGCAGTCTGAAATAATTAAGAGGCGAGAGAATAAAAAATTGTCAGCATATATTAAGCATTGGACGTATTGAATGACATAAAATATATCGTTAGCATAAGTATTAAAAAAATAAAGGGCCTAAATCTCTGAGAAATACTAGATTAAAAAGACAACCATTAACAAAAACAATTTGGTATCTTTTCTTCAGGTAAGAAGTAGGACATTTCAAAAGATTCCTTTATATACCAAACTTTGTTAGGTTAAACAGTAGTAAGTTGTGATCCAGTTTGGCAAAAGCTTTACTAAAGTCTGTATAAATTGAATCGACTTGGCAGAAATCAGGCAGAGATAATAAAAAATATTGAATATATTCGAGCACATTATTCTCAACAGGGCGATCGAAAAATTTATGTTGCCTATAACTGATTTTAGATTTCATGGCAAAGAATAGACATGTTTGAAGCACTTTCTTAAGAACTTTCCCAAATACTGGCAAAATAAATATTGGGTGATAATTAGATATAAAAATACCACGGTCCTTTCTACAATGAAAGAAAGATATTCATAAGATTTAATGAAGTGTTAAATAAAATCGTTAAAAAAAGGGACAAAGGATGAGTTCATTAGTTCCTCCTTAATTTTAATTATGCCAAACTGCTTCTGACGTAAGGGGTAATATCAGTGTAGAAGCCTGTTTTCAAGGGTAATCTTTGGCATTTTTTAATGGAAGTGTTAAAATAAAGAAGAGAGGTGACGTAGGCTTATTTCGACAAATCCCTATGCTTTTCCTTAGATAATTTATTGCTAAACTTGGTGTTAAAGTTTGAAGTTAATCATCAAAAATTGTAAATTCTATAGCATCTTACCATTAATCAGCTTTTCCAGCACTAGTTTCAGCTAGTTTCAGCTTCTCACAGTTTGTCTTGTTTCGCATCGGCTTCGAGGCAAAGATTATAACAGTTGTAGCCAATTGTTATTTCCATAACTCCCATTGTTTTTAAAATTGTATTTAGTCCACCATTCAAAATATAAACGGCAATATCTGTACTTAAATCCAGTAATTTTTTTACCGCTTGACGTAGTCTTAGGAGCGATGGACCAAACTAATGAATTAAAGCTCTGATTACTATTTTGAGTGTATCCTCCAACGCAACTCTCAAGCAAATCTTCTCTACTTAAATTTTTATGGATATGTTGTTTCACTACAAAAACTTCCGGTTTGATTGGTGGTGGGTGTTTGTAATTATCGCGCCCTATGTCGATAAAAGAAGTTTTTTCGGCCAAAAGTTTTGGGGATATTAATTCTAAAAGTCAAACATATCACTTAAGCAAAGAAAAATCGATTTTGTTTAATTCTATACTGATAACTTAAAAACTTACCCCTTAAAGGAACTATATCAGTTTCGTATTAACACTTTGTCTATCAGTAGTACTTAGAAGTCTTCCAAATTTTGAATATAATTTTATAATACTCAAAAAGGTAGTTTTTGGATTCCGTATATGTAGTGGCACTCAATATAAAAAATACAAAATAGCGATTGTTATTAGAATTTAAATGAACTTAAAAATACCATTTGGTTACAAATGATGTTTAATAAATTTATTAACTCTGGTAGGAAAGGGTTAAGTACTAAGACCGCAATGTTCGATGTGTCCAGCTTTGTTTCTTCTTCCTTATAAATAACAATGAAAGTTTTCACATCTCACCTTCTTCATCTTATCTCATTTTACTCGTTCTCTTTTCATCCATTCCTTTTTACACTTCTGGACGAATGCCTCTTTAATATACCTCCATGTGTTTATCTCCTAGACCACCAATCCATCTTTTTGAAGGACTGCCTGTACTGGGCTTTGTTATTCTTGGCAGTCAGCACGTCCTATCTAACGTAGTCTTGTCTGGTTAGGTAATGGATGATCAACCGTTACAAATTTTGCTGTTTCTTGTGCTTATCTTCAATTGGTTTGTGTCATTCTTCGTCAATATTATGGTTTCCAGTCTGTGCGTCGTCACTGATAGTATGTATGAATTGTCTTGGATGAAGAAAAGATGGGTTGGTTTGCTTAAAAAAAATGCTGAGGCAGTTTTATTTGTTTAAGTAGTTTGCTAATATCTCTTCACGTTCGTTTTAGGTACCAAGACCGAAAGATTGTTTCCAAGGTTGTTTTCTCTTCTTTGTAAGTAACAATGAAAAATTTCATATTTAATCTCTAACTTCATATCTCATCAACGTTTTTCTATTTTCAATCATCATTTGTTCACTTCTGGATGAAGGAGTTTTTATTATTTTTCCATGTTTTTCTTTCCCTTGAATTACCTCAACCCATCTGATTCTCGTAATTTTCTTTATATCGTCTATGCATCTTCTGTATGCATCATCTGTTCGTATTGGAATTTCTTATTTCATTTCTGTCTAGGAAATGGATAATCATCCATTACAAATGTAACTCTTTAATATAAAATACATTACTCTTCAAAATAATCGCACCACCTAAATTATGCATTAAGCTTAATGATATTTTTTTTGTAAACCAACGGATGGATTTTGATGATTTTTTTTCACAGTACAGGTTGGTTTTTAAGGAAGAAATGTGTTGATGGTTTCTGACAATTGTCAACGTTTTTCCCATACGCAGGGTGTAAAGAAAAATTTGTTTTTTCTTCTAATTTTGCAACACCGTGTGGAGTTTATCACTTCCTTTACTTCCACTTTATTATTTCCTTTTCATTATGTTAGAATGGTTCCCTTCTCTACATTTTCGTTCAAGAATCATCTCGATATCTCTTTTATCAAGGAAGATACACATTCTTTAAGTTTGACTTAATTCTGTTGAAATGCATTTAACTGCCAGAGCACTAAATTTAAATGCAAATCATCGTAGAAGGAAATTGCAATTTTCCAGAGAACATTTTGACTGGAATGCTGATGACTGGGAATAAGACTGTTCACAGATGAGTCAAGGTTTTGTTTATACAGCTCAAATAGACGTTTAAGAGTAATTTGACGGCCCAATGAACGCTATGCACAATGCAACTTACGACCAACAACTTTATTTAATGGAGGATCTGTAATGGTTTGGGGTGGAATTTCGCTTACAGTACGAACAGACCATGTTTCTTTGGGAAGAGGTTCATTAACAGGTGAAAGGTATATTACAGACATTTTATCGGAACACGTGGTACCCTTTGTTCCTTACATAGGAAATAATTTTTTATTAATGCATGATAATGCAAGACCTCATGTTGCCCGTATGGTCTATGACTATTTGGATGAAGTTGGTCTACAAACCATGAACTGGCCACCCTGTAGTTCTGATCTCAATCCAATAGAGAATTTATGGGATAATATATCGGGCCGACATCCAACACCTATCGTTTTGGACAACGTTGAGAGGATGGTAAGAGAGGTTTGGGATGTAATTGATCAAGATCAAATTCGACGCTTGACTGATTAAGTATGATTAAGTATGCCTCGTCGCTGTGAAGAAGTGATTCGTAAGAGAGGCGGAAATACACGTTATTAGATGATTTTGAGAGAATTTATTAAGGATTATGTAGTGTTTTTTAGTTTTCACCTACTTGTTTAAAAGGTTAATAAAAATTCGTTACATTTAAACTTGTGTATCTTCTTTGATAAGAGATATCGAGATGATTCTTGAAGAAAATGTAGAGAAAGGTTGCTATTCTAACGTAATGTAAATGGAATGCAGCGCTTCTTTCTGATAAATTGCACAGGGTGTTGCAAAATTAGAAGAAAAAACAGAAACTTCTTTTTACACCTCGTATATGGGTAAAAGGTTGACAATTGTCAGAAACCATCAACACATTTCTTCCTTAAAAATTAACCTATACCGTGAAGAAAGAATCCCTTTAAACTTAGTACATAATTTAGGTGGTGCGATAATTTTGGAGAGTAGTGTATATAAAATAGTGGGAGTTATTAAAATATCGTTTAATCAAATTTAATTTTGATAGGGAAAGGATTAACAAAAACCGAAGAAAAGAAATCAACGAACAATGAGAATACTCCATTCCATCACCGACTACAATTTTATTGCATCACATTGTAGATGGAATGACATCCATACTCTTCTTAATCTTACTAAAAGTCCAAAACACTTTTAGATCAGATTGTATATTACTTCCAGCTTTTCTAACATATTTCGTTAATCATGATGAATTATATATTTTGAATGACTTCTTAAAATTGAAAATGTGACGTAGTCAAGTCAGTTTTCAAATTGTTTTTACTTGTAGTGGTTGGCAGTAGCATATTTTAAAAGGACACATTTCGAATAACAGTGTTTACATAGTTATAAAAGATTTAGTTCAGATTTCCAGTCAATTGTGTCCAAGTCATCATTTATTTCAAGAAGTCTGGCTTTTCTAAAATAAGAAAAGATCATTATGATGTGTAGATGAATGAGCAAAACGAACTGAGCTAGAAAACTCTAGAGTGGCTTATGCAAAGTCCGCTAGAATCAACAGATCAGACCAAATAGAAATTGGATTTGTGTTTAAAGAAGAATTTTTTTGATAACTTAGTTGGATAAGATCGTAAAGGAACAGAACATCCGGAAAGGTATCACAGTGGGTGCAGACGGATCATTTTAATACCTTCATTGTTGTTATTATTCAAAAGATATTAAGAGTAATTCATCCCTAAGTCTTTTGTAACTACAAATATAGTGTCTATATAAATATACAAATGTATGTCCTTGTGTTATCCTGGATCCCCGTCTTTGAAGATGACGTTTGAGGAAAGAAATTTCTAAATAAATGTCAAAGCTGATCAAAGAGCTGATGTGACTTCTTAATTTTGAAAAGTACCAGGTGAAGATGAGACGGATTGGAGAAAAAGTTAGATGGGATAAGAAGAACATTAAGGGCGTGTTGAATGAGAAATACAAAATTGAGGGGTTTTAAACGATTTGATAGAGGAAGAGTAAACCTGATTACTAAGAGAGTTATAAAGGTTGATAACGGAAAAGAAGAATGTGAGAGACTAAAAGGTGCTGGATTGTACTGAAAGCGATGTAAGATGCAAGCAGATTGCAGATGCCATTAATACCCAAGTGATTAGGAGTTTATAATAAAAAATTAAGGCAATTAAATTAAACGCGTTATATATTGTCCTATTTTTTCTTAGGATGAGTAACGAAGTTTATTTATTCTAGCAACAGTTTGTAGGTTGATAAATGAAACATTCTTTTTGTATTTGTTAACTTAACCAATAATTTAGACGTGATATCGAGGAACGTCACATGATGTAATTTAGAAGAGTGAAAGACGATATCTTCGTAGACATTAACTTATTTGAAGGTACAGAGTTGAATTGGAATAGATCTATTCTGCGGACAATTAAAGTGTGAATTTCAACACCCTTATGAAAATCGATAGTGGTTCCAGGTGGTACATTAGCAGATGGTGCAGCAAAATATTACTAACGGGCTTCACACGGCACATCGCAAATTGGTGGTTCGTATTATTGGTGCTCTAATTTAGCACAATTTAGACGTGTTTTGTTGCGACCACTAACTGCGTCTATATCACACGTCAAAGGTGTTTAGTGAGTTTGCCTAATTATTACATGATTGATAAAATTTTATATATTTGTGAAATATCAAAATATTTTCAAGAAGTTAAATTTTTATTTCAAGTTTATCGTAATTTCAACTTTTTTGTCTACCATATTAATGTAGTATTTTCATTTTTTATAAAATCGTCTAAAACATTAATTGTTTGGAGTACTGCAGTTTGTACGCATAACACAACATCAATATTTAGGTCTTCGTATATGCCAGCTTTGCATATGACTTCATTATCATAACATTATCATACTGGCTACTTCAGTCCTTTCTAAATCCACATTGAGTTTCATACAATTCTATTGCAGGTTCAAAAATATCTTTAATTTGGTGTGCAATATCTTTTCATTTTCCATCCTCCCCCAATATCGTCCCTTATACTCACTTATCGTTTTATAATTATTGCAACTTAATCTTGAAGTGGTAATGATGCGTTATATTGGATCCTTATGGGAGATTCCTCCCTTATTCAACATATAATGATTCTAGAAAGTTTAGTTTTGAAAAACATTCTTTATATTGCAAGAACACAAAAATAATTCTTTTATCTACCCTCAAAAGCAATTTTGTTATGAGCACACAGTAAATAACTTTCCTTTTGAAAATCTTATTAAGTCGACTTAATCTTCTAGTCCTGATATTTTATTCAGAAAACACAATAGCAGACAAAGGACCTTGTTAGGCCTGCGCTTGAAAACGGCTTAAAGTATGCAAATAAGTGCAGTACTGTACAGCGGAGCGAGTCGACGTCAAGGAAGAAGAGGTAAGTCTGCGTTGCAACTGGCGAAGGCCAAATTCGCATCCTCTGGCAACAAGTAATCCAATTTTCCGAACAACGGACAGCTCCCGAGCTTTCGAAAACGCCTCCCCCGACACAAACTTTCCTTTTTACTATCCTTTTTATTACCCCTTTATCGGCAATATTAATATCGCATTATGCCCCCTTCCTTGAAGGCCTTTCTTTTGCCCGGGACCAAGCATCAATGGAAGCTTTTTTCCCGGGGCCATTATTGGTGGCCAACATAAAAAGAGACCACGGCATGCATACCCAATGGCTTTTTTTTCCTTTAGGCTTTTACATCTCGAAGGCTTGAGGCAATCTTTTCCTTCTTCTTCTTATTCTTCTTATTTTTCTTCATCTCGGAGTGAGGGCTTCGCCGCGTTTATGAATAGATAGTATGCTGTCGTTTATCGAAAGGTTCTTAATGTTCTTGGGTGTGACCGCTTTTCAGAAACGACGAGGATGAGTCGAGACGTGTTAAGTATTAATAAATACCCATTACTATTAAAAGTCTCTACTTAGAGTCGGTTTTTACGACAATTTAAAAACGGATGTTCTTAAAAAACCCGGAAGACGGTCGTATGCAAATACAAGTTGAGCTCGAGAAAAGATAAAAGAATCTAAAGTAGACCATGTAACGCACGCGATTTTCATATTTAACTGTTGCTTTCCGTGTCGGTAGGTTGCATTGTCCGCACGTAACAACATCTGCACGTTTTTTTTTTTATTTTCGCGTTACACGACCAAACCGCTGTTTTAAATCGCCGTTAATTGTATTACGACTGTTGGTAAAACACTTTATGCGTAGTAATGGTGCATAATTTATAACACCGTTCGGTTCAAACCTGCAATATCGAGATAAATTTTTCAAAAAATCTCATTTGCATATCTAATAAAGTTGTTTAGACACGAAAGAAAATCTCAAAGTAAACCATAAACCCATTACAACTTTTTTAAATCATATTTACATTAAAAGTGTCGATTTCATATTATGTGTCGGCTACTCATTAAAACTTTTTCAGTCAATATTTGATAGAGTTTCTATTTTCTGATATAAACCGTTTAAAGCATAAAATGTTTAATAGGTTCTCAAAACCGAACGCGATCACGTTCTCGTTTTTGAAATCGTACCTTTAAAAGCGATCGTATAATATACGATCTTTAAAAAAAGGGCGGGTTTACTTCAATAAAACACTTCGGCAGTGAAAAACTGATTTCCACAGTTCGAGAGTAAACTGGCATTTTTATAATTCTTCTCTCGTCTCGCTATTGCCGTAATATCCGCTTTGATGTTTACGCTGATGGAAGCATTTAGGTTGGTGATCATTACCTTATACGCAGACCGTAATAAGGATTCCTAATCCTTTTGGGTGCCTGGAGGTTTAATATCGTACCTAAACGCTCTTTACTTTTAACAATCTAGAATATCTTCCCATTTTCGCCATCTGCTTTTCATAGCACCTTTTTACGAAAACGCTTTTTACTAAGAATTGATTAAAAATTAATGATTTTGTATATGTATATCATATACAATGAGGTGAGGTAATGAGATGTATTAAATCTGTTGTATATTAAAAGAATCGGAAAGAAGCTTTTAATCAAATTTGATTTCATACCTTAGGCATGCAGATATATTCATCATAAGTCAGCTATAATGGAGCAAGTTGGAATTAGGATGTTATCAAAAGGAAACTCATTAATCCATTTAATTTTGTTTTATTCTACCGATACTATTCTAAATTTAAAACACATATAGAGGTTTATGTTGAAAAACTTTATTTCAATTCAATTCTATATAGCTCTTTGTCCCATTCTCCCTTTAAGTTCCATTTCATATTTTTGAAGAATAGAACCTCAATTTGAAATCTACAGCAACAATAAACTTGAATGATTAGGCCTAAGCATTGCTACAAATCATATTTTATTAAATGACAAAGAGTGAAATAAAAGTGACGACGAGTTTTGGAGTTGGAGCCAGAATTAAACTTTGTTTCATGTGTTGGTGATGATGATTGTTGTACTGTTGACGATAGCTCTGTGGCTTTGTGACTGTCGTAATTAAGTTCTTTGGCCCGATCCTGGCTCTTTTATGGCTCAGTGTAACATCAGAATCCTTTGTCTGCCAAAATATCCGGTTGTCGAAGAGATTTTCTACCGAGTTGTAAAAAACTTTATGTTGTTTGACTGTCAAATATCCGAGACCGCTTTTGTGGGTTATAAATGTTTGATAAATCTAGGATCCTCGGATTTTAAGGGCTTTTGAGGGGATCTACAATCATTAAATCCATCCTAATCAATCCCAGTATAACTCAATAAAGAAATGTCGACCGATTATTTGTGATAAGAGATGTTTATTAACAGAATGTTTCATTGTGGCAATGTTTATTCTACTTTAACATCTATTCTACTTATTTTCAGTTACAAGTAGGTTTAGCTTTCATAGTTTCATAACGACATCTTTTATATTCTTGTCCTTTACTTGTAGGTTGTAGAATCAGGAGAAACAATATCAGCATCTAAATATTTTATTGAATGGATTTGTAGAAATTAATCCAGGAATAGTGCTAATTTGATTACTCAACTTATTTAACCCATTCAAGTACAACCATTCAAACATTGGAAAAATCGCCTCTACGTTTGTCAATGTCAGAAACTTTCTTATGAAAGCAATGAATTGAAGCGCCTTTATCTAGAAATCACATTTTTAATTTCTATTTCATTTATATCGCTCACAATCTGTTCTTTTTTTCTGCTGCTTCTCGTACTTACTCTTCTCCATTCACACATCTGTTATTGTCACACTTTTAACATCATTTCTAACTCCCTCTACTATCTCAAGAATTTGTTTCAAGTCTTCCTCGTTTTCTATATTCGATTATCTGTTAGATCAGTTGCAAGTGCCGAAGCTGATACACTTAATTTTACCGTAAGGAGGTCTTCTTAATTTCCATCTTCAACACTGCCTTGTGACGAGGATTCCCGTGCACAATTCTCAGACCCAAAAAATCAATCCAACCCAAGTCGACTTTAAAGACATCGACCACTGTAATGTTTACGATATAAGAAGTAATGTCATCAGTCCTAAATATTGTCCATGGTACTTGGGACAGCAAACGATTTTGAAGTCGTTTTGGGTTGGATTAGGCTGTGGTTAAGGTTGATTGGGTTGGGTTATTTCTAACATCTAATGGATGATAGAGCATCGATCTTAATATCAAGAACAATATAAAGACGCCGGTGTTTTAGAAGTCAATCGGGATTATTTACCTCATGGGATGTTTGCAATACAAAATCCAACCTAACCCAAATGGATTTCAAAGACATCGGCCACCGTAAGTAATATTTATGATGTAAAAAATCATTTCGTCAGCCCTAAGCATTGTTCATGGTATTCGGGACAATAAACGGCTTTGAAGTCGACTTGGATTGGATCAGATTTTGGGTAGGGTTGCTAAGGTTGGGTTATTTCTAACATCTAATGGTTGACTTCAAAAACGTTGGGCATCTTTAATATTATTCCTGATATTTGGGATGGCGTCTTTGAAGTCGACAGAGATTATTTTTCTTATAAGATGTGTATAATAAATGTACACAAATATAAACAAATATAAAAAATATAAACAAATGTATAAGAAATGAAAACATAACCCAAATCAACCCAACCCAAGTCGATTTTAAAGACATCGACCACTATAATATTTACGATACAAGAAGTAATGTCATCAGTTCTAAATATTGTCCATGCTACTTGGAACAGCAAACGATTTTGAAGTCAATTTGGTTTGGATTAGAGTTTGGTTAAGGTTGATTGGGTTGGGTTAGTTCTAACATCTAATCGATGATATAATCTCGGTCAACTTCGAAGATGTCGATCGCCCTTAATATTGTTCCTGATATTTGGGACTAAGAGGTATTAGAAATAAAAAACCCAACCCAACCCAAATCGATTTAAAAAACATCGACTACTGTAATATTTACGATATAAGAAATAACCTTGTCCGCTCTCAGTATTATTCACTTGAGACATTAAACGGCTTTTAAATTGACTTGGATGGTTGGATTAGGATTTAATTATCTCTTATCTCATAAGATGTTAAGAATAAAATATCCAACCCAAATCAACTCGACTAAGATCCAACCCAACTCAAGTAGATTTCAAAGATTTCAATTTTAATAAAATTAATTTGTAATATTTAAAAATTTGTTATAGTCACCAAGAAAACTTCATAACGTTTTCAGAATATCGATGAACATTTCAATGTGATAATGAGATTACTATTAATAAACACTTAAACTTACAAATTAAGCTTAAACTTAATTTTAGAATTACAAATTAATTTTATTAAAATTGAAATCTTTGATATCGACTTGGGTTGGGTTGGATCTTAGTTGATCCAACCCAACCCAATGATCTTAGTTGATCCAACCCAACCCAAGTCGAACAAATTTTTCAAAATTATAAATTGATTTTATTACAATTGAAATATTTGAAATCGACTTGGGTTGGGTTGGATCTTAGTTGATCCAACCCAACCCAAGGATCTTAGTTGATGGATCTTAGATGATTCAACCCAACCCAAGGATCTTAGTTGATGGATCTTAGATGATTCAACCCAACCCAAGTCGATTCCAAAATCGATTTCAAAGATTTCAATTGTAATAAAATCAATTTGTAATTTAGAAAAATTTGTTATAGTCACCAAGAAAACTCTATAAGATTTTCATAATATCGATGAACATTTCAATGTAATAATGAAATTACTATTAATAAACACTTAAATTTACAAATTAAACTTAAACTTAAAATTACAAATTAATTTTATTAAAATAGAAATCTTTGAAATCGATTTTGGTTGGGTTGGATCTTAGTTGATCCAACCCAACCCAAGGATCTTAGTTGATGGATCTTAGTTCATCCAACCCAACTAAAGCCGATTTCAAAGATTTCAATTTTAATAAAATTAATTTGTAATATTGAAAAATTTGTTATATTCACCAAGAAAACTCTATAACATTTTCATAGTAACGATAAACATTTCAATGTAATAATGAAATTACTATCAATAAACACTTAAATTTACAAATTAAACTTAAACTTAAAATTACAAATTAATTTTATTAAAATTGAAATCTTTGAAATCTATTTTGGTTGGGTTGGATCTTAGTTGATCCAACCCAACCCAAGCCGATTTCAAAGATTTCAATTTTAATAAAATTAATTTGTAATATTGAAAAATTTATTATATTCACCAAGAAAATTCTATAACATTTTCATAGCAACGATGAACATTTCAATGTAATAATGAAATTACTATTAATAAACACTTAAATTTACAAATTAAACTTAAACTTAAAATTAACAATTAATTTTATTAAAATTGAATCTTTGAAATCGATTTTGGTTGGGTTGGATCTTAGTTGATCCAACCCAACCCAAGGATCTTAGTTGATCCAACCCAACCCAAGGATCTTAGTTGATCCAACCCAACCCAAGGATCTTAGTTGATCCAACCCAACCCAAGGATCTTAGTTGATCCAACCCAACCCAAGGATCTTAGTTGATCCAACCCAACCCAAGGATCTTAGTTGATCCAACCCAACCCAAGGATCTTAGTTGATCCAACCCAACCCAAGCCGATTTCAAAGATTTCAATTTTAATAAAATTAATTTGTAATATTGAAAAATCTGTTATATTCACCAAGAAAATTCTATAACATTTTCATAGCAACGATGAACATTTCAATGTAATAATGAAATTACTATTAATAAACACTTAAATTTACAAATTAAACTTAAACTTAAAATTACAAATTAATTTTATTAAAATTGAAATCTTTGAAATCGATTTTGGTTGGGTTGGATCATAGTTGATCCAACCCAACCCAAGCCGATTTCAAAGATTTCAATTTTAATAAAATTAATTTGTAATATTGAAAAATTTGTTATATTTACAAAGAAAACTCTATAACATTTTCATAGTAACGATAAACATTTCAATGTAATAATGAAATTACTATTAATAAACACTTAAATTTACAAATTAAACTTAAACTTAAAATTACAAATTAATTTTATTAAAATTGAAATCTTTGAAATCGATTTTGGTTGGGTTGGATCTTAGTTGATCCAACCCAACCCAAGGATCTTAGTTGATGGATCTTAGTTGATCCAACCCAATCCAAGCCGATTTCAAAGATTTCAATTTTAATAAAATTAATTTGTAATATTGAAAAATTTGTTATATTTACCAAGAAAACTCTATAACATTTTCATAGTAACGATAAACATTTCAATGTAATAATGAAATTACTATTAATAAACACTTAAATTTACAAATTAAACTTAAAATTACAAATTAATTTTGTTAAATTTGAAATCTTTGAAATCGATTTTGGTTGGATTGGATCTTAGTTGATCCAACCCTACCCAAGCCGATTTCAAAGATTTCAATTTTAATAAAATTAATTTGTAATTTTGAAAAATTTGTTATAGTCACCAAAAAAACTTTATAACATTTTCATAATATCGATGAACATTTCAATGTGATAATGAGATTACTATTAATCAACACTTAAACTTACAAATTAAGCTTAAACTTAATTTTAAAATTACAAATTAATTTTATTAAAATTGAAATCTTTGAAATCGACTTGGGTTGGGTTGGATCTTAGTTGATCCAACCCAACCCAAGGATCTTAGTTGATGCATCTTAGTTGATCCAACCCAACCCAAGTCAAATTTTATTAAAATTGAAATATTTGAAATCGACTTGGGTTGGGTCGGATCTTAGTTGATCCAACCCAACCCAAGGATCTTAGTTGATGCATCTTAGTTGATCCAACCCAACCTAAGTCAAATTTTATTAAAATTGAAATCTTTGAAGTCAAATTTTCTTAAAATTGAAATCTTTGAAATCGACTTGGGTTGGGTTGGATCAACTAAGATGCATCAACTAAGATCCTTGGGTTGGGTTGGATCAACTAAGATCCAACCCAACCCAAGTCTATTTCAAAGATTTCAATTTTAATAAAATTAATTTGTAATTTTAAAATTAAGTTTAAGTTTAATTTGTAAGTGTAAGTGTTTATTAATAGTAATCTCATTATCACATTGAAATGTTCATCGATATTATGAAAATGTTATAAAGTTTTCTTGGTGACTATAACAAATTTTTAAATATTACAAATTAATTTTATTAAAATTGAAATTTTAATTAATTAACAACTTCAAAGCTGTTTGATGTCCCAAGTGAATAATACTGAGAGCGGACAGAGATTATTTCTTATATCGTAAATATAACTTACAGTGGTCGATGTCTTTGAAATCGATTTGGAATAATATTAAGGGTGGCCAACGTTTTTGAAGTTAACCATTAGATGTTAGAAATAACCCATCCTTAGCAACCCTACCCAAAATCTGATCCAACCCAAGTCGACTTCAAAGCCGTTTGTTGTCCCAAATACCATGAACAATGCTTAGGGCTGACGAGATGATTTTTTACATCATAAATATAACCTACGGTGGCCGATGTCTTTGAAATCCACTTGGGTTGAGTTGGATTTTGTATTGCAAACATCCCATGAGATAAATAATCTCGATTGACTTCTAAAACGCCGGCGTCTTTATATTGTTCCTGATATTAAGGTCGATACTCTATCATCCGTTAGATGTTAGAAATAACCCAACCCAATCAACCTTAACCAAAGCCCAATCCAACCCAAAACGACTTCAAAATCATTTGCTGTCCCAAGTAGCATGGACAATATTTAGGACTGATGACATTACTTCTTATATCGTAAATATTACGGTGGTCGATGTCTTTAAAATCGACTTGGGTTGGGTTGATTTTTTTGGGTCTGAGAATTGTGCACGGGAAACCTCGTCACAAGGCAGTGTTGAAGATGGAAATTAAGAAGACCTCCTTACGGTAAAATTAAGTGTAACAGCTTCAGCACTTGCAACTGATCTAACAGATAATCGAATATAGAAAACAAGGAAGACTTGAAACAAATTCTTGAGATAGTAGAGGGAGTCAGAGATGATGTGAAAAGTGTGACAATAACAGATGTGTGAATGGAGAAGAGTAAGTACGAGAAGCAGCTGAAAAAAGAACAGATTGTAAGCGATATAAATGAAATAGAAATTAAAAATGTGATTTCTAGATAAAACGCAGACTATAGACACTAATAAAGGCGCAAAAGATTCATTGCCTTCATAGGAAAGTTTCTGACATTGACAAACGTAGAGGCGATTTTTCCAATGTTGAATGGTTGTACTTGAATGGGTTAAATAAGTTGAGTAATCAAATTAGCACTATTCCTGGATTATTTTCTAGAAATCCATTCAATAAAATATTTAGATGCTGATATTGTTTCTCCTGGTTCTACAACCTACAAGTAAAGGACAAGAATACAAAAGATGTCGTTATGAAACTATGAAAGCTAAACCTAGTTGTAACTGAAAATAAGTAGAATAGACATTAAAGTAGAATAAACATTGCCACAATGAAACATTCTGTTAATAAACATCTCTTATCACAAATAATCGGTCGACTTTTCTTTATTGAGTTATACTGGGATTGATTAGGATGGATTTAATGATTGTAGATCCCCTCAAAAGCCCTTAAAATCCGAGGATCCTAGATTTATAAACAGCTTTGAAGTTGACTTGTATGGTTAGATTAGGATTTGGTAATCTCTTATCTCATGAGATGTTAAGAATAAAATATCCAACCCAAATCAACTCAATAAAGTTCCAACTCAACCCAAGTCGATTTCAAAAATTTCAATTTTAATAAAATTAATTTGTAATATTTAAAAATTTGTTATAGTCACCAAGAAAACTTTATAACATTTTCATAATATCGATGAACATTTCAATGTGATAATGAGATTACTATTAATAAACACTTAAACTTACAAATTAAGCTTAAACTTAATTTTAAAATTACAAATTAATTTTATTAAAATTGAAATCTTTGAAATAGACTTGGGTTGGGTTGGATCTTAGTTGATCCAACCCAACCCAAGGATCATAGTTGATGCATCTTAGTTGATCCAACCCAACCCAAGTCGATTTCAAAGATTTCAATTTTAATAAAATTAATTTGTAATTTTGAAAAATTTGTTATAGTCACCAAGAAAACTTTATAACATTTTCAGAATATCGATGAACATTTCAATGTGATAATGAGATTACTATTAATAAACACTTAAACTTACAAATTAAGCTTAAACGTAATTTTAAAATTACAAATTAATTTTATTAAAATTGAAATCTTTGAAATCGATTTTGGTTGGGTTGGATCTTAGTTGATCCAACCCAACCCAAGGATCTTAGTTGATGCATCTTAGTTGATCCAACCCAACCCAAGTCGATTTCAAAAATTTCAATTTTAATAAAATTAATTTGTAATATTTAAAAATTTGTTATAGTCACCAAGAAAACTTTATAACATTTTCATAATATCGATGAACATTTCAATGTGATAATGAGATTACTATTAATAAACACTTAAATTTACAAATTAAACTTAAACTTAAAATTACAAATTAATTTTATTAAAATTGAAATCTTTGAAATCGATTTTGGTTGGGTTGGATCTTAGTTGATCCAACCCAACCCAAGGATCTTAGTTGATGGATCTTAGTTGATCCAACCCAATCCAAGCCGATTTCAAAGATTTCAATTTTAATAAAATTAATTTGTAATATTGAAAAATTTGTTATATTTACCAAGAAAACTCTATAACATTTTCATAGTAACGATAAACATTTCAATGTAATAATGAAATTACTATTAATAAACACTTAAATTTACAAATTAAACTTAAAATTACAAATTAATTTTGTTAAATTTGAAATCTTTGAAATCGATTTTGGTTGGGTTGGATCTTAGTTGATCCAACCCAACCCAAGGATCTTAGTTGATGGATCTTAGTTGATCCAACCCAACCCAAGCCGATTTCAAAGATTTCAATTTTAATAGAATTAATTTGTAATTTTGAAAAATTTGTTATAGTCACCAAGAAAACTCTAACATTTTCATAGTAACGATAAACATTTCAATGTAATAATGAAATTACTATTAATAAATACTTAAATTTACAAATTAAACTTAAACTTAAAATTACAAATTAATTTTATTAAAATTGAAATCTTTGAAATCGATTTTGGTTGGGTTGGATCTTAGTTGATCCAACCCAACCCAAGGATTTTAGTTGATGGATCTTAGTTGATCCAACCCAACCCAAGCCGATTTCAAAGATTTCAGTTTTAATAAAATTAATTTGTAATATTGAAAAATTTGTTATATTTACCAAGAAAACTTTATAACATTTTCATAGTAACGATAAACATTTCAATGTAATAATGAAATTACTATTAATAAACACTCAAATTTACAAATTAAACTTAAAATTACAAATTAATTTTGTTAAAATTGAAATCTTTGAAATCAATTTTGGTTGGGTTGGATCTTAGTTGATCCAACCCAACCCAAGGATCTTAGTTGATGGATCTTAGTTGATCCAACCCAACCCAAGCCGATTTCAAAGATTTCAATTTTAATAAAATTAATCTGTAATTTTGAAAAATTTGTTATAGTCACCAAGAAAACTATAACATTTTCATAGTAACGATAAACATTTCAATGTAATAATAAAATTACTATTAATAAACATTGAAATTTACAAATTAAACTTAAACTTAAAATTACAAATTAATTTTATTAAAATTAAAATCTTTGAAATCGATTTTGGTTGGGTTGGATCTTAGTTGAACCAACCCAACCCAAGGATCTTAGTTGATGGATCTTAGTTGATCCAACCCAACCCAAGTCGTTTTCAAAGATTTCAATTTTAATAAAATTAATTTATAATATTGAAAAATTTGTTATAGTCACCAGAAAACTCTATAACATTTTCATAGTAACGATAAACATTTCAATGTAATAATGAAATTACTATTAATAAACACTTAAATTTACAAATTAAACTTAAAATTACAAATTAATTTGCTAAAATTGAAATCTTTGAAATCGATTTTGGTTGAGTTGGATCATAGTTGATCCAACCCAACCCAAGGATCTTAGTTGATGCATCTTAGTTGATCCAACCCAACCCAAGCCGATTTCAAAGATTTTAATTTTAATAAAATTAATTTGTAATATTGAAAAATTTGTTATATTTACCAAGAAAACTGTATAACATTTTCATAATAACGATAAACATTTCAATGTAATAATAAAATTACTATTAATAAACATTGAAATTTACAAATTAAACTTAAACTTAAAATTACAAATTAATTTTATTAAAATTAAAATCTTTGAAATCGATTTTGGTTGGGTTGGATCTTAGTTGAACCAACCCAACCCAAGGATCTTAGTTGATGGATGTTAGTTGATCCAACCCAACCCAAGCCGATTTCAAAGATTTCAATTTTAATAAAATTAATTTGTAATATTGAAAAATTTGTTATATTCACCAAGAAAATTCTATAACATTTTCATAGCAACGATGAACATTTCAATGTAATAATGAAATTACTGTTAATAAACACTTAAATTTACAAATTAAACTTAAAATTACAAATTAATTTTGTTAAAATTGAAATCTTTGAAATCAATTTTGGTTGGGTTGGATCTTAGTTGATCCAACCCAACCCAAGGATCTTAGTTGATGGATCTTAGTTGATCCAACCCAACCCAAGGATCTTAGTTGATGGATCTTAGTTGATCCAACCCAACCCAAGCCGATCTCAAAGATTTCAATTTTAATAAAATTAATTTGTAATATTGAAAAATTTGTTATATTTACCAAGAAAACTCTATAACATTTTCATAGTAACGATAAACATTTCAATGTAATAATAAAATTACTATTAATAAATATTGAAATTTACAAATTAAACTTAAACTTAAAATTACAAATTAATTTTATTAAAACTGAAATCTTTGAAATCGATTTTGGTTGGGTTGGATCTTAGTTGATCCAATCCAACCCAAGTCGATTTCAAAGATTTCAATTATAATAAAATTAATTTGTAATATTGAAAAATTTGTTATAGTAACCAAGAAAACTCTAACATTTTCATAATATCGATGAACATTTCAATGTGATAATGAAATTACAATTCTTTTAGAGTAGAAATAGTTTGTTTTACACAATTATCATCGACCATCGTGAAGATATGTGGTTATTAAACTAATTATAAATAAAATGGTTTAAAATAATCAACTTTTTTTCAATTAAATAAAGTAATTTGTCCACGTATAAAAAATTTCATAATTTCGCCATTCCATTTCAAAAAGGAATCGTACTTGTTAACTAAAAACAATAACATAAAACACTCATAATAATGGAGATTATTAAAATACATAGAGATGTAATTACCATAATATAACTTAATGGAACGCTTTCTGCAATGTTTATTCATCCATCACCTAAACTAGGTTTTTCATAAATAATTTTTAATTCCTTTTCTAGGAACATCCACACTAAAACCATAAAACTTCCCTTTGAGTGAAAGTAACGTTGTTGTAAAAACATCGCATACATGTTTCAGTTTGCTCGTTAGCGAAGTGAAAATTACGTGCATGAATTTTTTTCATTTTTGGTATTTGCTATTGAAAGTTTATTCAATACGATTCTGCAATATCCCGTTTCCAATGCTGCTTACTATCACGACCTACTTTTGTTTTGTGGCATTAATTTTTTTACGATAATTTTTTTGTTACAGATTCGGAGAATTATCATCGAATAAAACGTAGTTACGAATTGCCAAAAAACTCCAAGGGTAGGATAGGAAACGGAAACGTCGTTAATTTAGATAGGAGCAACATATTCGCTACGGAAAATTCAACAATAGTTGAAGTTCAACTCGGAGGTACAGCAACGTTACCTTGCATCGTTAAAAAATTCAGTAATGGAGTGGTGAGTATAAAATCAAAAACGATGTCTAAAAATAAATTTAAATTTCGTCTTCTCCTCCAAGAATGGGTTTATTTGAATAGATTCCAAATACGTTTTTTGCTATTCAAACATAAGTGGCCAATTAGTCCCGTAGATAACTTGAAAATTCATTTCCTCGTTCTATTCTTCGTTTTATTTTTCAATTCTCCCTTTAGTTCCCTTGTTGAAAATTGCCTTTTCTTGAAATTGTAATTCGAGATCGTCTCGTGCACTCCACCGGCTGTATGACTTCCCTTTTTCCAGGTCTCTTGGCTTCGTAAAGTAGAGACTCCTTCGTTGTTGACCGTCGGTCTCAACACTTACAGCGCAGACGAGCGAATCCTTGTGGAGCACGTGAGGCACCTGCAAAACTGGGGACTTCACATCAAAAAGGTGCAGTGGTCCGACGCTGGACTTTATGAATGTCAAGTTTCCACTCATCCACCAACAAGCATTTTTATTGAGCTCAAAGTTGCCGGTATGGGTAAAGAAAAGTTTTAATAACAAAATATTTATTTTCGTTTTATTGTTTATTAAAGAGGCAACAGCTGAAATAATAGGATCCCCGGATATTCACTTAAACGCCGGTTCTCAACTACGTCTTGTTTGCACGTTTAAAAATTCTACAGAAGATCCTTTGTACGTGTTTTGGTACCACGAAGACAAAATGATCAATTACGACCCCGGTGTTTACGTTTTACTGGAGAAGTCCTCAAGTATCCTTCAGGTGTCTGGGGCGGACAAGAGTCACGATGGAAACTACACTTGTAATCCTTCAAACGCTTTACCTGCGTCAATCAACGTCCATGTGTTAAATTCAACTGAAGGTAAGTGCGTTGTATTGATATATTTTGAAAATAACGCTTCAACAGTTGTTTTAAATACAATATAATAAAAAAATTCAAAATTGGAACAACACAAAGTACTAAAATAAAATAAATTTTTGTTTGAATTTGTGACGATTTCTTACGATTTCAAAACTAATTGTGAGAATTTATTGAAAAGATTAGCTTAATATAAAAGTTCAAATACTTTCCCTTCAAAGTAAGAAATTTAATAGACCATTGTCTATTATCAACAATCTCTTTCTAATCGTAATAATAATTTTAATAAATTTAATAAATAATTTAATAATTTAATAAATTTACAGTATATTGTCCAAATTGTCAAAATAGGAACCGAGGTCGTTTTCCATATCTACGTCGTTCATCTTCCCAATCTAAATTTTCATTATAAAGAAATATTTGCTATTACCACAAGAATGTCCAAGATAGAGCTTTAAAATGTGGCCAGATCAAAAATTTTGGCATCTGTGGTTTCAACAAGTGTTAGTATTTTAAGCGCCGTTAATATTTTACCAGTGATTAGTTTCTCCAGCCATTAGAGATTTTATAATGTCTGGATTGACTGATTATACTCTATGTATACTCCCAACACTTAATACAGCATGAAGGGTTATCTGATAAAAGGTGATCTGGAACTTGTGGTATTGTATCCTTTGTTGCTAAAAATTTCACAAACTCAATTCAGATCTTCAGATCTTATTCAGATCTGATAATTTATTCATGATCTGGTGAAAACTTCAGAGAAATTTCACATTTTTTCTAATTTTTCAACTCTTCATTTTTTCTTGATTAAAGTTTCGATTAAAGTATTAGATAAACAAAAAAGCTGTCAATTTATTGGCAGTGTGAGGTATTTGGTTTCCAAGATTCTGCTCATCACTTTGAAACCTGAAACTTGTTGGTAACATGAGCTATTAAAGCTCCAAATATTGTACATTATCTTAAATATTGCAACTTATTAGTATCATGAGCTGTTTTGTCACTAAAGCCATGCTTTTCAATTTGAAGTATGCCAACGTGTTCGCAGCATGAGCTATTACCGTTACACAAACTATATATTGTCTTAAAGATTGCTAATTTGTTGGCAGCATGAATTACTGTGTTCCCAAAGTGCTGCACATCAGCTTAAAGTTTGCCAACTTATAGGCAGCATGAGCTATTATGTTTCTAAATACTGGACGTTATCTTAATGACTGTCACTTATTGGTAGCATGAGCTGTTTTATCTCTAAAGTCATGCTTAATAATTTGAAGTCTGCCAACTTGTTGATAGCATCAGTTACTACCGTTCCAAACACTGAGCATGAACATAAAGATTACTAACTTGTTAGCAGCATGAGATATTGTCTCCAATGTCATGGTCATCAGCTTGAAGTCTGCCAACTTGGTGGCAGCATGAGTTATTGGCGTTACACAAACTATATGTTATCTTAAAGACTGCCAATTTGTTGGCAGCATGAATTACTGTGTTCCCAAAGTCTTGCTCATCAGTTTGCAGTCTGCCAACTTATTGGCAGCATGAGCTATTATGTCTCCATATACTGTACATTATCTTAAAGTCTTTCACTTCTTAGTAGCATAAGCTGTTTACTCTCTAAAGTCATACTTATCAACTTGAAGTCTGCCAACTTGTTGGTAACATGAATATATATCTCCAAAAACTGTACCTTTTTTTAAAGACTGCCAATTTGTTGGTAGCATGAACTATTGTGTTCCCAAAGTCCTGCTCATCAGTTTGAAGCAGCATGACCTCTTACTGTTTCAAATGCTCTACATTACCTTAAAGATTGTCAACTTGTTGGTAGCATAAGCTATTTTATCCACAAAGTCCTGCTCATCAGTTTGAAGTCTCCCAGCTTGTTGGCAGTACGAACTATTATGTCTCCAAACTTCTGTTTGTCACTTTGAAGTCTGTCACCTTGACTGGTTATACTCCATATGTATTCCCAACACTTAATACAGCATGAAGGGTTGTCTGATAAAAGGTGATCCGGAACTTGTAGTGTTGTATCCTTTGTTGCTAAAAATTTCACAAACTCAATTCAGATCTTCAGATCTTATTCAGATCTGATAATTTATTCATGATCTGGTGAAAACTTCAGAGAAATTTCACATTTTTTGTAATTTTTCAACTCTTCATTTTTTCTTGATTAAAGTTTCGATTAAAGTATTAGATAAACAAAAAAGCAGTCAATTTATTGGCAGTGTGAGGTATTTGGTTTCCAAGATTCTGCTCATCACTTTGAAACCTGAAACTTGTTGGTAACATGAGCTATTAAAGCTCCAAATATTGTACATTATCTTAAATATTGCAACTTATTAGTATCATGAGCTGTTTTGTCACTAAAGCCATGCTTTTCAATTTGAAGTATGCCAACGTGTTCGCAGCATGAGCTATTACCGTTACACAAACTATATATTGTCTTAAAGATTGCTAATTTGTTGGCAGCATGAATTACTGTGTTCCCAAAGTGCTGCACATCAGCTTAAAGTTTGCCAACTTATAGGCAGCATGAGCTATTATGTTTCTAAATACTGGACGTTATCTTAATGACTGTCACTTATTGGTAGCATGAGCTGTTTTATCTCTAAAGTCATGCTTAATAATTTGAAGTCTGCCAACTTGTTGATAGCATCAGTTACTACCGTTCCAAACACTGAGCATGAACATAAAGATTACTAACTTGTTAGCAGCATGAGATATTGTCTCCAATGTCATGGTCATCAGCTTGAAGTCTGCCAACTTGGTGGCAGCATGAGTTATTGGCGTTACACAAACTATATGTTATCTTAAAGACTGCCAATTTGTTGGCAGCATGAATTACTGTGTTCCCAAAGTCTTGCTCATCAGTTTGAAGTCTGCTAACTTGTTGGCAGCATGAGCTATTACGTCTCCATATACTGTACATTATCTTAAAGTCTTTCACTTCTTAGTAGCATCAGCTGTTTACTCTCTAAAGTCATACTTATCAACTTGAAGTCTGCCAACTTGTTGGTAACATGAATATATGTCTTCAAAAACTATACATTTTTTTAAAGACTGCCAATTTGTTGGTAGCATGAACTATTGTCTTCCCAAAGTCCTGCTCATCAGTTTGAAGCAGCATGACCTCTTACTGTTTCAAATGCTCTACATTACCTTAAAGATTGTCAGCTTGTTGGCAGCATGAGCTATTTTATCTACAAAGTCCTGCTCATTAGTTTGAAGTCTCCCAGCTAGTTGGCAGTACGAACTATTATGTCTCTAAACTTCTGCTCGTCACTTTGAAGTTTGCCACCTTGACTGGTTATACTCCATATGTACTCCCAACACTTAATACAGCATGAAGGGTTGTCTGATAAAAGGTGATCTGGAACTTGTGGTGTTGTATCCTTTGTTGCTAAAAATGTCACAAACTCAATTCAGATCTTTACATCAGATCTTATTCAGATCTGATAATTTATTCATGATCTGGTGAAAGCTTCAGAAAAATTGCATATTTTTTGTTATTTTTTAACACTTAATTTTTTCTTGATTAAAATTTCGAATAAAGTATTAGATAAACAAAAAAGCTGTCAATTTATTGGCAGTGTGAGGTATTTGGTTTCCATAGTTCTGCTCATCAGTTTGAAGTCTGAAACTTGTTGGTGAAGCATGAACTATTAAAGCTCCAAATGTTGTACATTATCTTAAATATTGCAACTTGTTAGTATCATGAGCTGTTTTGTCACTAAAGTCATGCTTATATATGCAAACTATATGTTATCTTAAAGTTTACCAATTTGTTGGCAGCAAGAACTATTGTTCCCCAAAATCTACCAACTTCATAGCAGCATGATCTATTACCGTTACACAAACTATATATTATCTTAAAGTCTACCAATTTGTTGGCAGCAGAAATTACTGTGTCCCCAAAGTGCTGCACATCAGTTTGAAGTTTGTCAACTTATAGACAGCATGAGCTATTATGTTTCCAAACACTGCACGTTATCTTAATGACTGTCACTTATTGGTAGCATGAGCTGTTTTATCTCTAAAGTCATGCTTAATAATTTAAAGCCTGAAAACTTGTTGATAGCATCAGTTATTAGCGTTTCAAACACTGGGCATGGACATAAAGATTACTAACTTGTTAGCAGCATGAGATATTATGTCTCCAATGTCATGGTCATCAGCTTGAAGTCTGCCAACTTGATGGCAGCATGAGCTGTTAGCGTTACACAAACTATGTGTTATCTTACATACTGTATGTCTCCATACAGTATATGGAGACATTATCTTCAAGTCTGTCACTTCTTAGTAGTATAAGCTGTTTACTCTCTAACGTCATGCTTATCAACATGAAGTCTGCGAACTTATTGGTAACATGAACATATGTCTCCAAAAACTGTACATTATCTTAGAGACTGCCAATTTGTTGAACTATTGTGTTGACCTATGCTTATATATAAATAAATGTCATTAACAAAAATTGTTCATAATTATCCAATATTATACAATATACGTACCTAATTCATTCGAGAGGGGGAGGAAGAATATGAAACAGTTTGATCTTTCTGATTTTCCAGTGCTGTATCGCAGATGTGCTGGATGTGATGGGTGTCAAAATTTAAGGGCGCACGGGGAAAATTAATAAATATTTTTTCTGTTTATGTACCACCATCAATCACATGATGTATTTAACAAGTTCAGTTGCTTGACTAATGATTGCGTAGTCGTGGATCCTTTTAATATTCCATCATATATATCAATTGATACCAATGACAAATTTGAGACGGCTTTGATCAATTTTCGATCTTTTCATCATTTTAGTCAGCTGAATGTAATCCTAAATGAAAATAACTGTTTGCTTGATTTATTATTTACCAACCTCAACTCCTCAGCATCCTGCCTACAACCAACCTATAATTTTAAGCGAGTCAACTACCCACTCTTGTACAGTTTCTTGATGGATTACTGGTCGTTTCTTCGTGATGTTGATGAAATATGTCTGCTTTTTATAAAAGTGTTAGGTAAGGTGAAAAACAGTATTCGCAAGAAAGAAGAAATACGCAAGAAATGTTAGAATGAGAAAGTTGTCTTTATTTTTTTTGATCCCGTTAGCAATGCGAAGAGATACAATAATAACATATATATAATATTGTAGAAACACGTCCTGAGGAAGATTAAAAATTTAATCGAAATATTGGCATGTTGAAATAGTTTGCTTTAATTTTGTCCAAGATCCTACTCTTGAAAATTATTGTTTCTCTTCGAAATGTTATAATGGTAAATCGATGTATTTTTTAGATGACTATCGATACAACTTATTGCTGAAGCTTATAGTCATACTTGAAGTCGGTTGAACAGTCTTTAAATTCTGATCTCAAGAATTTTTGGGCATTTGCGCTATCCTGAAAAGACGGCTTGGAGTTTAAAACAAGACAAACCATCGTTGATGCTCTTTCTACTTTCGTTCTGTATACACGCGATCTGATCTCGTAGGCGCGAATTTCAATCAGTCCAGTCTCAATTTGCAATTACCTATTGAGTCTTCCACATTGGAGAAGGTGAAGGATATATTGAAGAATGCTACGAATGCCATTTCTGCTGGTTTTGATGGGATACCAAGTTTTTTATTAAGGGACTATTTTTTAGTTTTGGCTGAACCATATGATTTTTAACTTGACTTTGTCTACCCATATGTTCGCACAATTTTGAAGAGAGGCAAAAAGATGACAGGCGGAATTTGTAAGCTATAGATCGTTGCTTCTCCAAGACATTTGAATGTATTCTTTTCAAGCATGTTTCATTCCACTTCAAAATCTACACAAGCCATTTTCGATGTCCTGCTTCACGCAATACATCGCGGATTTTGTAGATGCCAGAGGCCAGGTGGACACCGTTTATTTGGACATTCAGAAGACGTTTGATTAGCTGGATTATTTCATCTTATTGAAAAAGTTGAGTAATCTCGGATTTAATGCATCACTGCTATTATTGATGAAGTCTTATTAGCTAGATGTGGAGTTGGGCAATTTCTGAGATTCCACAAAGCTCTAACTTCGGGTCGTTGCTGTTCTTAGCATTCATCAATGATATTGCTGAGATCTTGGATTGTGAAAAACTATTGCTTGCTGATTACCTCAAAATTTTCTCCGCGATTGTGATCGTCTTTAGAGCAACCTTACTCGCGTACAAGAATGGTGGTTACGTAACCGTTTATCAATTAAAGCATCAACATTTTGACGATGTCTTTCTCAAGAAAGCTACTCACGATTAACCATGTGTATCTCTTAACCGACCAACTTTAATGCTATAACTTTGATGCTTTTTTATGATCCTGATCTTACATTTAATGAGCATATTCTTGACCTTGTTGCTAAGTGTGTTATAGAATTTCTGGATTTATCGTTCGTAATTGTAAGGGATTATCCTTACAATGTCTATGTACGTTGTTTTGTGCGCTGAGTAGATTGCGTTTGGAATACGCCACGATTGTTTGGTCCCCGATTGTTTGGTCTCAGTTCAGAAATCATTTTTAAAGTACTTATCCTATGGTACCGATTTTGCATATCCTCCAAGCGGTACGAAGTATGCTTAGCTGTTGTTATGTTATTGTTTCTTTTTTTCGTTATCCCAACGCAGAGTTGTTAGCACGTTAACTTTACATACAAACTTTTACGTTGTGATACAGATTGCAGTTGACTGATTCATCCTTGAAAAATTCTTCCTTGTCCTACCACAACTAAATCTACGTTCTCGTCTAATTTTTTATATTTGTTATTGTCGCACGAATAATGTATTAGGTAATCGTAGTGTGTCTTACTGTAATTTTTTCTTTGATTCTTTGGGCATAGTATTAAAGGCAACTATTAATCATGTATCTTAAGAGTTTGTGAATTTCGAATTCGCTTATTGCTGTTGCTATTGTTACTTTATTTTGTGCTTTACTTCACGTTCTGTACTTAGTAAGATTTTTTGCTATTGGGTGAGGTAAAACCTGTAGGAAGTAAAGTATTATTACTAGATAAATAAGCTATGTAGCAGGAAGTATTAAAATGTAAAAATCGATAATTTTGATTATCAACATAGGTTGTAACTCAAGAACCAAAATAAATGGAAATAAATGTCAGTAACAAGAATTGTTCAAAATTAGCTCATAATCTATTACAAGATAAATTCAAACGATAACAGTTCTTTATGTATGTAGTTATGTTATAAAATATGAAATCGTTTCAAAACTTTTTAACGACCAATAAAATAACACAAATTCTCTAAAACGCCACGTGGAATTTTATAACACACAGAGTTATGTCGTTCGGACTCCAAAGTAAACAATAATAACATGACCGGAGAATAAATAAACACGGCCGGAGAGTTTATGACTAAATTCGCGCTCGCAGGATGTATGTTTTGGGATCCTCGATCGAAAATACAACGACTTCTTGCACGTTGTTTACGCATACGCATAAATTTAGCGCGTGTTGGATAACTGCGCCCTCGCCAGTTGTTGCCTATCTATACCAAAAAAAAAATGAATGGGGGGAACCCCCGAGTAACGAACAACCATAACCGAATGGGTTCGTAAAACACAGCTTTTACTGGCTGTCGAAATTCGAGATAAAATATTCTGACCTATTTTTTTTTGAGGGGGTAAAGAAAAAAATGTGGGGAGTGAGTTGGGAAAAAGGGTTTTACTAAAATATGATTAGGTTTGTTTATGTAGTAGAGGGTGCATTTTATATTTTAGGGAACACGAAAATATTCGAGTTCTTTAGTTTCTTATTATTACGTAATATGTGTTTACATATCTTTTTAATTTAGGTTTTAAGGTATATAAAATTTATATTACTTGGAATTTAATTAAATTTTAACAAAGGTGTTAAGGGATAAATTTAATTTGGAGTATCTGAGCTGTAATAAAGTGAGTGAACAGAAGAAATTTACAAAATTTAAAATCAAAATTTGCAAATTTTTTAAATTCATATAAAAATGATTATTAATTAAAATAATTTATAAAAGATTTTTCCATTAACTTTACTTTTAAAAAAGAATATAAAATCAACATTTAACTACATAAAATATTGAAACAAATTTAATTACAAAATTTATAACCCAAACTCTCATTTTCATAAATATTTCATAACACTTTTTTAACTCAAAATTTCATCGGAGTAAAGTTTATAAAGTTAATATCAAGTTCGAACCACCTGAATTTTAAAAGCTGAATATACGAGTAAGTTGTGTCACAACGCATAAATCATTAATATTTCCATAAATATTTTATAAGTTGAAACCAATATTATCGAACGAGATAATTACTGTATATCACGGAAATTTCTTTTGTTCACGATAAATATATATTCCCAACATATTTTTAATTAATTTTCTTTTAATTAAAGTTCTTTTTCCTTATACAACTTTTAAATGATTAATAAATAATTAAAAGTATGATATAATTATATATTTAAAATATATGGGCCACAACATTTTGAACAAATAATGAAATGATCGCACAAATCCAATAATTGAAACAAATTTAATGACTTAAAACCAACTAAAGAAAACAAGAAGTCCATAATAATCTTTCAAACTTTGAATATTCAAAGAACGATTAAATTTTCTAAGAAAACATCTTGCTGCATTAAAATTACGAAAAGGAATTCTACTTCTTACCCTTTTGTATGAACTCAAGGATTTCATTTTAGTTTGCGTTGATTGCAGACATTGAATTCTTTGTAAACATCATTTTAATGTAATGATGTTTTTTCAACGAAGGGAGTTGTAGTCGAAATACAAATATACATAGGGGGTGAATAAATAAATAAAAAGCCTAATTGAAGGGGTTAAAAATATCTGTAACATTAGAATTAGTGATGTAGCTAATTCAGTTTCTTTGACTCTTTACATCATTTTTGAGGTAATCTTGAGAACGACCTAGGTTGCTTTTGTTGAGGTATAATTTTGTTGTGTTTATTTTTGTTTAGCGACGTTGTTCTCAGAATTTTGTGACCTAATCGTTCTTTTTCAATGTAACGCTACTTTTGAGGAACAATTGATTCCGGAAGTGAGTAATATTGCGAGGGTATGTGTGAACTGGAGGGATTATTGATTTGTCCGTTTATGAGGAAGAAGCGGGAGATAAAAGCAACTTTTGTTTCAATGAAACCAATAATTTTAACTCTGATTAAATGACATGTGATTTCACTTTACTTTAAACTAAATTTTCTTATGTTATCTTTAGAAGGGCAACTTAAATTGGCCAGCAATCTAACCCCATTACACTTCTTTCTTTAAGAAAACTGATCCTCTTTTTCTATTTAAACGAAAGTGTTGACAAATTTGCTTTGATTTTAAAACTAAGAAGTATCAGATGTATAATTGCTGAGAATGAACCACATTTATTGAAATTTGTTACAGAAAATTACACTCATAAAGTAGTATCATATTAGGTTGATTAATTAACAATTTAATTTGAAGTTTTCAAATACCTTGTTGTTTATTCAAATAACGTGGATATTATAGTATTTTAAGGGCCAAAAAGTTTTGAAGTTGCAGTAAATCTGCAAGATTACTGATATAAGTACGATATCTTCTCGTAACCTGCTTATTTGGACAATGACTATTATGAATGTTTTGTTTTGCGATCTTCTTTAAATATGCTTTTCTTTTAGTTTTAATAATTAATTTTTATGTAGTTTTTGGGGCTGATTTAAAAAATAATATTGATTTTTTTCTATTACGTAAGTCTTTACAAAATGAGGTAAAACTTTTAGAAAAATCGTCTCAATATGTATTTTAAATCGATATTGGTTATGTACATCTCATTAGAATTACATCTCATAGGTATTAATCAACAAATACCCCTTTCTTTGGGCACCCCTTTTGCATTGTAATAGGAGTTCATATAAATAATATTCTTACAGGCTCTAATCGTATCAGTCCCACCAAACAAATTTAAATTAATGTCCCTCAAAATAATACAATGTGCCTTTTGAGCTTCCATAATTTTATCTATGTGTACTAAAAAATCATTGACATGATTTGTTTTTGGGCTCGCTATAGATATTAATTAATTATAAACACAAAGTATGTTACAGTTCTCAATTTCCATTTCTTGGATATCTCTTTTTGCATATTCCAAATTGCCTTGAATTTCTATAATGATGAAAACATCATAACTTGGTATATTGAAACAGTCAATCTTATTTAGATAAATCCATGATTCAGTGAGTGCAATTATGTGAATTATAGGTTCATGGATATTTACAATTTGCATCAAATCATCAACCTTATTTCTTAGACTTCCTATGATTATGTAAAAGATATTAAGTTTTTTATCCATTTCTCTTTAGATTTGAACATTTGCACATTAAATCTATTTTTTATTCTTCTTACTTTAATAGTATGAAGTAAATTTATATAATCAGATCTTGATCGGATCTTATTCTGATAGACTGACCTTTATCTGGTTTACGAAGATAAATCTTACCATTTCTACAAAAAGCTCCTTAAAAATTATTTACTTTTTTTAATTCGTGTGTACTTTTATAAAGTTTCTGATTAGTGATAACAAGATCTTCGCTAAAAAATATATTTCCACTTTTTCCATGCAATCCACATTCACCAACTTCGATATCAGTACTTTATTTTTTTTAAGTTGTGATTTTAGGCATTTTGAATTTGACGATAATAGGTAGGATTTTTCTGCTTAACTCTAAAGCAGTCTATAACTTTGTAACTTGTGTTTCTTGGTATACCAGAAACAACAAAATTCTTTTGACGTTCAATTTGCTTACTTTGTTCAATCCTTTCTTCAATAGACGATTATTGTTTTTATAAAGCTTTATCTTCTCAAACAAGCCTTCAGACACTGTTTTCTGATCCTCTAAAGAATCTGACGTAAATTAGACTAATTTTTTTATCTTTAAGTTTTTTTTCAAGGGGTTTAAGGGCCTCATTTAAGAGTTGTTTTAATTTCATCCATAAATTTTGATGTTTCATAATTTTTATCTTCCCTGCACTTTATCTTCCCCTCATTTTATCATGTATTTTGCAACAAGTCAAAGTACAAATAGGGCACTGTAGGAATTGCAGATTTCACATCCCACATTTTCTAATTTTGTTTTCCATTTCTCATTACTTTCGCAACTTATTATTTATTGGCAACTATTTGCAATTTTCTGCTATTAAAGTCTAAATAGTTGGTCTTTCTCGTTAATTCCGAAGAAGTACTAGATTCGAATCAGTGCTTAATACGCACTAAATAGCAACAAATGGTACATGATCTAGTACAATTGTACTAATTGTGGCAACCCTGGATGCACTTATCACTATTTTGCCGGACGGCGCAGAAGATCCTTTAAGTTTCTTTGTAAAACTACCTGAGGAAACAGAGTTAAGTGTTCTATTTGTTATATCATGCTGTGTCAATAAGTTTTAAGCAATTTGCAGTGTCTATGTGGTTTTTCCAAAACTTGTATTTCTCTAAAATTAAAGTCTTCCAAAATGTTATCCTGTACGCTTTTTGTGTAGGCAGAAGCATTATTTATAAAGAAGGTACTTTTTTATCTTAGAGCCAGTAGTCTAAATTTTGAAAAAACCGTTTAATTGTTGATCTCCAAATAACAGACAGTTTCTCTTTTTGTACTTTGCACCTCTTCAATACTCGCGTGTTCTTCGATAAGTAAATAAATAGAGACTTTATCTTCATGCTGATGATCTTCATTGCCTTATGGCCTGATATCTTGGTCTCCTCTTATGTCATATAGTTCGATATCTCTTTTCAGAAGACGCCTGTTTCATCTCAATTGAAGACTTATTGGAGAATGTATTGCTCCTTGAGTTGCATTAAATTCATCAGTTATTTGAAGAGCCTGGTGAATAATTTGTTTAAATCGGCCTTATACCTCTGTATTTTCGCTGATGATGCTTTCGTTAACACTATCGTCTATTAGCTGCTTTTCGTTTATCCACACCAACCGCAATTTTTAATCTTCATCTATCACACGTGATCGCTGCTTCATCGACAAGTTCATTGTAACACCTTTTGCAGCATCTAAGCACTCTTTAGAATTGTCAATATGGAAGATATTGCCTTATATTTCTTGATGATCTCGTTCTTCACATAACTCTTTTCCAGTTTTTTATCTCAGAACCAACGGTACAGTTTAATTATTGTTCTCTACACAACAGGCAGTTTCTTCTTTTTTACTTTACATTTCTTGAATACTCGCGGGTTCTCCGATAAGTAAACAATTAGAGGCTTTATCTTTATGTCACCATTCGCATTCGTAGAAAAGGGAAGAGTCGTGATCTTCATTGCTTTATGGCCTAGTACAAGTTACTAGGCCATAAAGCAATGTTTGTTTTAAAGTTGTTTTAAATACAGCAATCATTGAAAGAACCTGGTGAATCATTTTTTAAATCGGCCTGTAAAACGTTTGTGTTTTCGCAGGTGATGCCTTCCTTAACAAAATCGTCTATTAGCTATTTTTCGTTTATCCACACCAACCGCAATTTTAAATCTTCATCTATCACACGTGATCGCTGCTTCATCGACAAGTTAATTGTGACACCTTTTGCAGCATCTAAGCTCTCATTACTCTTCAGAATTGTCCATATGGTAGATGTTGCCCTAAGTTTCCTGATGATCTCGTTCTTCACAAACTCTTTTCCAGGTTTTATCTCAGAACCAATGGTACAGTTTAATTATTGATCTCCACATAACAGGCAGTTTCTCCTTTTTTACTTTGCATTTCTTGAATACTTACGGGTTCTCCAATATGTAAACAATTAGAGGCTTTATCTCTATGTCACTATTCGCATTCGTAGAAAAGGGAAGAGTCGTGATATTCATTGCTTTATGGCCTGATAATTTGGCCTCCTGTTATATTATATTGTACCTCTTCGGCATTTTTTTTCAGATGAAGCATGTTTCATCACAATTGAAGACTTGCTGGAGAATGTAAGCAACTCAAGGAGGAGAGTTGTTTTAAATTCATAAATCATTTGAAGAACCTGGTGAATCATTTTTTAAATCGGCCTGTAATACGTTTATATTTTCGCACATGATGCTTTCGTTAACACTATCGTCTATTAGCTGCTTTTCGTTTATCCACACCAACCGCAATTTTTAATCTTCATCTATCACACGTGATCGCTACTTCATCGACAAGTTCATTGTAACACCTTTTGCAGCATCTAAGCACTCTTTAGAATTGTCAATATGGAAGATATTGCCTTATATTTCTTGATGATCTCGTTCTTCACATAACTCTTTTCCAGTTTTTTATCTCAGAACCAACCGTGCAGTTTAATTATTGATCTCTACACAACAGGCAGTTTCTTCTTTTTTACTTTACATTTCTTGAATACTCGCGGGTTCTCCGATAAGTAAACAATTAGAGGCTTTATCTTTATGTCACCATTCGCATTCGTAGAAAAGGGAAGAGTCGTGATCTTCATTGCTTTATGGCCTAGTACAAGTTACTAGGCCATAAAGCAATGTTTGTTTTAAAGTTGTTTTAAATACAGCAATCATTGAAAGAACCTGGTGAATCATTTTTTAAATCGGCCTGTAAAACGTTTGTGTTTTCGCAGGTGATGCCTTCCTTAACAAAATCGTCTATTAGCTACTTTTCGTTTATCCACACCAACCGCAATTTTAAATCTTCATCTATCACACGTGATCGCTGCTTCATCGACAAGTTAATTGTGACACCTTTTGCAGCATCTAAGCTCTCATTACTCTTCAGAATTGTCCATATGGTAGATGTTGCCCTAAGTTTCCTGATGATCTCGTTCTTCACAAACTCTTTTCCAGGTTTTATCTCAGAACCAATGGTACAGTTTAATTATTGATCTCCACATAACAGGCAGTTTCTCCTTTTTTACTTTGCATTTCTTGAATACTTACGGGTTCTCCAATATGTAAACAATTAGAGGCTTTATCTCTATGTCACTATTCGCATTCGTAGAAAAGGGAAGAGTCGTGATATTCATTGCTTTATGGCCTGATAATTTGGCCTCCTGTTATATTATATTGTACCTCTTCGGCATTTTTTTTCAGATGAAGCATGTTTCATCACAATTGAAGACTTGCTGGAGAATGTAAGCAACTCAAGGAGGAGAGTTGTTTTAAATTCATAAATCATTTGAAGAACCTGGTGAATCATTTTTTAAATCGGCCTGTAATACGTTTATATTTTCGCACATGATGCTTTCGTTAACACTATCGTCTATTAGCTGCTTTTCGTTTATCCACACCAACCGCAATTTTTAATCTTCATCTATCACACGTGATCGCTGCTTCATCGACAAGTTAATTGTGACACCTTTTGCAGCATCTAAGCTCTCATTACTCTTCAGAATTGTCCATATGGTAGATGTTGCCTTAAGTTTCTTGATAATCTCGTTCTTCACATAACTCTTTTCCAGTTCTTTATCTCAGAACCAATGGTACAGTTTAATTATTGATCTCCACATAACAGGCAGTTTCTCCTTTTTTACTTTGCATTTCTTGAATACTCACGGGTTCTCCAATATGTAAACAATTAGAGGCTTTATCTTTATATCACCATTCCTATTCGTAGAAAAGGGAAGAGTGGTGATCTTCATTGCTTTATGGCCTAGTAACTTGTCCTCTTCTTGTATTTTGTAGTTCCCCTTCGACATTTTTTTTCAGAAGAAGCCTGTTTCATCGCAAATGAAGACTTGCTGGAGAACATATTCCTCCTTGAGTTGCTTTAAATTCATCAGTCATTTGAAGAACCTGGTGAATCATTTTTTTAAATCCTTCCTTGACACAATCGTCTATTAGCTGCTTTTCGTTTATCCACACCAACCGCAATTTTTAATCTTCATATATCACACGTGATCGCTGCTTCATCGACAAGTTAATTGTGATACCTTTTGCAGCATCTAAGCTCTCATTACTCTTCAGAATAGTCCATATGATATATGTTGCCTTAAGTTTCTTGATGATCTCGTTCTTCACATAACTCTTTTCCAGCTTTTTATCTCAGAACCAACGGTACAGTTTAATTATTGATCTCCACATAACAGGCAGTTTCTCCTACTTTACTTTACATTTCTTGAATGCTCGCGGGTTCTCCGATATGTAAACAATTAGAGGCTTTATCTTTATGTCACCATTCGCATTCGTAGAAAAGGGATGAGTCGTGATCTTCATTGCTTTATGGCCTAGTAACTTATCCTCTGCTTGTGTATTGTAGGTCCTCTTCGACATTTTTTTTTCAGAGGAAGCCTGTTTCATCACAATTGAAGGCTTGCTGGAGAATGTAAGCAACTTAAGGAGGAGAGTTGTTTTAAATACATCAATCATTTGAAGAACCTGGTGAATCATTTTTTTAAATCCTTCCTTGACACAATCGTCTCTTAGTTGCTTTTCGTTTATCCACACCAACCGCAATTTTTAATCTTCTTCTATCACACGTGATCACCGCTTCAACGACAAATTAATTGTGACATCATTTACAGCATCTAAGCTCTCATTACTCTTCAGAATCGTCCATATAGCAAATGTTGCCTTAAGTTTCTTGATGGTCTCGTTCTTCACATAACTCTTTTCCAGTCTTTTTCTTCTTTCCAACACCATCAGATTTTTCTTCCTTGGCATTTTTAATATTCAATATTTACACCAACAATAAATAAAATAAACTTATTTAAATGTAGATCTAGAATCTTTATCACCAGATTCTCCAGATACAGGTTGATTTTCTTAGTAATCACAAAGTTTATATTTTTTTCTCGAATTTATTATTTATATTTACCGTTATTGTAAAATATTGATTTATTTACAACAAAAATAATTGTATAGCTTACATAAAATCCATTGTTTAAAAATCCCTTTATTATAAAATCAACAAAGAGATATTGTTAAACCTCGCACAATAGCGTCCAAATGTCACTACTTGAATTACGTTTTAAGTGGTAAACTTGATTGCTCGTTGCTTTGTATAATTTTACTTCGTTTTATTTGTGTTGTTCCAATTATACTAAATAAGCTGATAGTGCGTCCAACTTTGTAACAGTTGATTAAATTTCCCTAAGCGATCTGTTGGACATATATCAAATTCAGTTAATTAATATTGTGTCACACAATTACGTATTAATATAAAATAATTAACAAGTTCTTTATTTGCATTGTTTCAGAAGAAAATCCCGCAGCTATGTTACACGCCAACACTTCAACAATCAAATCAACTTCATCCATTTTAATGATAATCTTATCTTTTTTACAAATCTTAAACCCAATTATTGAATTAATCGTGAAAAGGTGAACGTGATAGTGAAATAACTATTTTTGTACATATTGTACGTATATGTAAATATTTTTGATGTTATCTCGAAATTTGTGTTAACTTCCGTCTATGATGTACGTTTTACTCTATTATCCCGTTTACTGTATCGTGGTAGTATCTCAATTTAAGATCAAATAAATTATGAATAAACATTTGTGTTTATTTATTTGGACAATTTTTCCTTAATTCAACCGAAATGTGTTTGCCTTTGAATCAAATAATAGCAGTTTTGTTCGTGATATAAAACGAGAAAACGAAAGAACGAAAGAAAATAAACAGACATAAATAAGAAGGGGAAGAGATCTTAGAAAGAAAATGTTGCCAATTAATGTGAGCGAGTTTTCAAAGCGTCCAGATTTTGTTGTTCTTTATACAGAGAGTGGTTGTGTCGTTGTCGTTTTATTTCTTTTCGCTCGTGACCACCGGACACTTTCGCCGTCCCACGATTTCAAAGATAAAAGGAAACCTTCGAAATGGACCGAAATGTATTTTGGGACTCAAAATGTAGAACAGTTTATGCACGCAACAAATGTGTAGTAGTGGTAGTAGTACGTGGGATGTTTTGTTCGTTTCAGTTTATGTGTGTATTTCAAGCGTTTCAAAAAAATAAACACAAATCAAGTTAAATATTGATAAAATGAAATTTTCCTATTTCACAGCAGAATTAAATTTTTAATTTTTGTTTATGCTTTGGATCGTCGACTAAATTAAAAAAATAATATATGTGAAATGAACATCTTCATTCAACGTCAATAAAATAGTATTAATTCAAGAAAGTTTATGGAATAAAATAAAAACTTTTTAAATTTTGTCTTGCAACTGTGGCGCGGAGTGAAACGTCTTGATAGATAAAAAACTTTTCAAAAACTTCTGGTTATAATGATGTACACAATCTTGAATGTGTGTTAAGAACTAGCAACTCTTTGTCGGTGAAATCTTGCGTCTTATCATTGGGTTTTATCCAACAGAATTTTGTAATAAGCACATTGCATACTAACAAGCAGTAATAAGCAGTTGCTGAACTGCATAAAATCTTCTTTGAATCATAAATTTTTTTTGCTTCGTCAAATTTAAGTTGATTTTTGGAAGAATTGAGTACTTTAAAACACCTCTTTTTTTAATGTCTTTATTTAATTAGATCTAAGGTGATATTGTGATCAGTCAAAAATATTTATTATTCGTCACTCAACGAGTTCTTCCATTAACTTCAACATTAATTATTCATATCTATAATATGTTATGCTTCTATCTTCTTCATGTTGGTAAACCATTCAGTATAAAGAATTAATAGCAATTTACAAAAACCCAGCACTTTACGAAACTGAACCTATGAAACTATTTGTTTTTCTGTTTCGACTGATGATTATAAGATATTAAACCATGATCTTGCAAAAGAAATGGTGGTGTTCATACTTAGTCATATGCCGACTCCAAGCCATACCAACCAATCAGCCTAACTTCCTTCCTCCAAAAAAGTAATTGGGCAATGCCTTAGGAACGGAGTGTTTGTCAACCAATCCACTCCATTCAAGTCAACATGCTTATCAGAAAGCAAAATCAACAATCACTGCTTTTCATGCTTTGACAAGTACCATTGAAGAGAAAATTGCAATTAAAGAAATAGCTCTATGTGTTTTCATAGATATAGAGGGTGGTTTTGATAACACCTCCTTCGAATCCTTAGAGAATACTCTAAATGTAAAAACCATACATCGATCAACAACCAACTGATTCCTAGCCATGTTGAAAAGCAGATAGGTAACAACCAATTTGGGAAGCGATTCGTTGCAGTAAAGGCACTAAGAGAATGCCTTCAAGGGGGAGTACTCTCACCTCTTTTATGGTGTCTGGTAGTGAATAATTTAATAAATCCCTTAACAAAAAATGGTTTCATGATCTATAAGCGAATATGATGCAAAATATGATACAAAAAGCCTTGCCAAATCAGCACTTGCAGGAATAATGGACTTAGCATCAATCCTAGCAAAATATGGATAGTCTTTTTCACTCGGAAAAGGAAGCTGCAATTGAAAATACCCCCATTGAAGGTAAAACTATAAACCTTAAAACAGAGCCTAAGTATGAGACATATTTTTTAAGTATAGACTGATTAAAAATTTAGCCGCGTTGTTGCTGCAGTCGGCATTTTGCACGCTCCGTACCTCCATATGTTGCCATATGACATCAATTGAAAATCATTCCATTATACTAACTATGAAACTCGCGCTGTAATTCATTTTCTTAATGCTGAAGGCGTGAAAGCAGCTGAAATTTATCGTTAGATCATGCATCATGCTTCAAGACAATGCCCGTCTACACACGGCCAATCAAACTCAAGATTTGATTAGACCATTCAAAAGCTAGGACCAATTTGGCCACCTGTACAGTCTTGATCTAGCGCTTAGTGACTACCACGTCTTCATGCATTTGAAGAGGCATTTGATTGGTCACCGGTTCGACAATGACGATGTCAAAATGACTGTAATACAGACGCTGTCTAATCAGGCGTCAGATTTCTACGAGGATGTCATTCAAAAGGTGGTAACCATGTAGGAAAGAATTTATGGTCGTAAACTACGAATGGCTCGTTGGGTTGGGTTTACTCTCACCCGATCTATATACGTATACAAAAGAGGCAACCTTGAATTTACTATCACCTTAATGTTCTATTACATTAGAGAATACGCTCTTCAGCCAAGTTGATACAGAGTAACAACAGAAGACAACTATAAATCCTCAAGGTCTACTCAAATCACTTGATCGAAATCAATACGGATCTTATTCCGACAGAATACAACTTCGATCAGTCATATAACGTCATATTTAGAAGTAAGGATGATTGAACGAAAGGCGAGCTTCAGCTAAAAAAGGAACCCTTGCTTGATATACCGATGCTTCAAAGACAATTGGATCCGGAGTAGGGATGGGCATTAGCAAACCAAACAGCCGCATTAAACAGCCACTTAGCTCAGATACAACCATTTTTCAAACAGAATATCTTGCTATAACTTCTACACCCATTTAAATGTCTAAAACAAACAAATAGGTGAAAATAGGGAAGACGCAAATGATGAAGTTTTGTAAGGGCGGGAGAAAAAGAGCAGAGAACTGAAGCTCCCATCTTCAGGAAGTCGATTGGATGGGAGATCGAATAAGCGAGTAAGCTGATGGAACAAGGGGAATAAGGTATGGGGTTGGGGAGAGAGTCTTTGGAAGGAATGTTGCAACGAAGAAGATTATGTTTGAAGGTCTGAATAACACTGTGATGATGTATGGTGCAGAGGTATGGGGATGAAGGGAGCAGGGAATGCTGGAGGACGTGCTAGCTATATATTAGAGATGGGTACTTGGGGTGGCAAGAGAAACAGCGGGGTATACCTCTCTATAGAGTAAGGGAAGAAATAAAGGTAAATAAGGTCAGAGTGGAGGCGTTCAGGAGGGCAGCGAAATATGTAGAAGGAATAGAAGGGAGGTCAAACTGAGAAAGGTCAGATATGGAAAAGGAGACAAAGACAATTATTACAAAATATTGGGCTATTCGGTAACTGAAATAAATGGTAGAGAGAGTAAGGGATAGGGACCTTACTATGTCCAGAGATAGGAAAGAAAGACACAAATAGAAGAGTATTTGAAGGTGGATCATATTGGAAGGAGACAAGGACGGGAAGAAATTGGTGGCTAGGTTCCGATGTGGAAGCGAGAAGAGGACTAATAGATATTGGATGGCCTATGAGGAAAGGGCTGTGCAGGGATGAATGGAAAACACTGGAACATACGTTTTAATGAGTGAAGTGAGTTAAGGGAGAATGAGATGGACCAAGAGCGGATCTTGGAGGAGGGAGAGAGGGGAAGCGATGGATGAGAAGTGTGATGGGGGTGAGGAGAGAAACGGCTGCTATGGACGCGAAATAGTAGGACAGGGGGTGATTGGGCCTTGGAGTAAACTTGGTGGTAGAAATGAGCTCACAGTGACATTGAGGACATCAAGAATGTAGACAAGCTGGTCAAAGAGGCAGCGAAAGCTGGATCCCAACACGGAAATGAAACAGATGGGAGGCCTAAAAGATAACTTCGTGCTGGAAAGTACTTCCGGGACACCAACAAAGTAGAATAGATCCTTCATAAAACAAAACTCAAGTGCTTTTTGCCACAGCAAAGAAGATGTAAGAAAGCTTTCAGACTTCCTGACCGAGCATAATATCATCATCTCCATATTGGACTAGGCGAGCATCAACGTGTCGTCTTTGCAATGACGAGTTAGAAACACGTAAACCTTTTTTGATAGAAATCGACATAAAGGAGACTTTCGGGCAATTTTAAGGTTCATTAAGCACTAAACTAATGATAAGCTAAAATGGGTCATCCTGACAATGAAAAATTTTCAACAGTAGAGTCAACCGTTTAACAGTATGTGTTTTTAGAAAGTGGTAACGTAGTGAATCGTTTGAAACACCATATAAAAATCTACATTTGCACGTGATAACAAGGATTTTGGATAAAATTGCTGAAAAATTGATGGCTTCTGTAATATAGGTTATATTAGGGATTCCATATGTAATCCTTTTCTACACACGTTGCCGTTGCCACAAAAATGAAGTACAGAAATAAGAAAAACATCCACATTTCTTCACCAAAAAATAAAGGTTGAAAATCATTGATCAAGAGCAATTTTTTGAACTTTTTCCTAAACTTTTATTAATAGCTCCTATAAAATCAACACTTTTTTATACAGGATGAATTATAACTCGACTGAAAAAAATTGTTTATAAAAAGATAAAGTTTAGATGTTACTATATAAAAATGAGAGCCTCGATAGAAACTAAGTGATACATTTTTCATAGATAAGTAATGTCCCATTTCAGTGATGCGCCGTGGCTCCCTCATTTCTCTGATCTCACATCTTCTGATTATTTTTTATACTCACTAAACGAGAGAAACACCCAAAGGCGAAGGTTTGCGTCCATAAATCTAGAATTCTGCAAGATTTGGAAGAAGCTATTACAGCACAAGTGAGGTAAGTTGACATCGATCTGTGTGAGAAGGTGGTGAGAAACTTTGAGGATCGATTATAGCAGTGCATTGTAGAAAACGGACTTTATCTGCATCTCAAACTTAATTGAGTACTGCACCGCGGCTCCCCGGGCAAACCTTAATCTTCCTATTTCTAGTTCTAGTGTTAGTTCTCGCTTTAGTTCGGTAAAAGAACAACCCTCTATTAAGACGGAACTCAAGCTATCCCAACCCAACCTAGCTTCAGAACTAATACTGGACTTTGAACTACAAATAGTTCGTCTTGCGTTAGTACTAAAACTAGCTTGTAGGTCTAGTATTGGTTATACTTTTAGTTCCAGAAGAATTTACAATAATATAGAGCTAAATAAGAGTTGAAACTAGAAATATTCAGGTTTGACCGTGCATTTTCAGACGATCTTTTGGTTCAGATGATCTTTGCCCTTTTCGTGTCGTTCCCCTTTCCTCATTTTCTTCTTCCGGGATAATATATTCCTACAATCATCGTCTCTCAGGGCACCATTCTCTGAAACGGGTGGAATAGAAATCTTCTGATGCTCCATCGCATCCCTTTTTCGCCATGTGGGTGATATATAAAGAATTAATTTTTTGGATTGTTCTTTACTGTATACGTATCCCGGTGAAAGGGGATTGTCTCCCCCCTTAACCTATCTTTTTCTTTTTTCTTCACTCTACGGCGTCTCTATTTATTTGGTATATTGGACTGCACTTCTTTTATCTGTTTGGTCACCATTCCCCGTCCTTACCTTCGCTTCTAAATATCTTCCTTTAAAGTAAGCCTGCATTTTCATAGTGTCAGCACTGACTAGAGTCTCTTCTTCTGATTTAAAGCAGTAAGCTTCTGAAAACACCGTGGCCAGTTAAGAATTGTGTTAGAAGATGGTTCAACTCGCTACATTTCCTAGAATTATATGTCCATATCTTTAGGTCATTTTCATTTTTTTAATTGCCATCTGTCCATAACCTCTTCTCTTGCTCTCTTCTTATGGTTCCTTCCTTTTTGGTGTATGGCAGTTCTTTCGTCAATTAAGAAGTGTATGGAAGTAAGTATACCTGCTATTACCACTGCATTAGCTGCTGCCACTGTTCTCTTCCTTATTACGTTACGATAATTGCCAAAACATCTGCATGACATACCATTTTGACCCCTAGTTCCATTTCCATTCTTAATAACTCATCGTAAAAGATATTCCATAAATAGAATATAGGATGGACCCCTGTGATACCCCACATGATATATCAAACTCTATACCATTTGGACCATTCTTATTTTATCTGATAGATAACTTTGAATTATTCTTTGTAGGTAGCTACTCACATTTCCCGTCTCCAGCGCTTCCAGTATTCCCTCCCAAGGGGCTGAATTGAAAGCATTTTCAATATCTGCCGTTACCATCACACACAGTTCTTGATTTTTGTAGGCTTTATACTTTTATAGTGGCTACGTAGCTTTGTACTTTTGTTGTGGTGTCTATTGTAGATCTTCCATTCTAGGCATATCGGCCTATATGCTGTATTACACTGAGGATCTTTCTTAGGCTTTTTTATCAAAACCAAATTTGCTATTTTCCAGGATTTAGGGAACACTCTCCTTTTACTCCTTTTTCTAACGTTTGTTTGTTACTTATAACGGTAGTATAGCCTTTTCCATTTCCTCCATAGTAAAAGTAGGTGTTTCTATCTGTGCCATTTGTTCTCGGTTCAGCTGTATCCTTACTTTTTTCTTTGCTTCTGGAAACAGTTTCGTTACCTGTTGTAATACACTAACACTTTCAGCAGTTAGGCAGGTCTTCTTAAGTTTTAACATTTTTGTGAGAATCAAATATGTCTTATCCAAACATTTTCATGCAATTCGTCAGGTAATCTTTTCCAGCTTTCCCTCTTAAGACGGAACCCAACTCAACCCAAGCCAACCTACTATCTTTAGTTGTTATTCAGTCTGAAGACGCACAGCTAAACGGAAGCTTTCTAATTCTAGGTCTAGTGTTACTTCTAGTTTTAATTCCTATTTAGCTCAAGCAGAACATAGAAAAACATGTGGGTTTAGCTAGAACCCAAGCCATCCCAACCCAACCTGGCTTCAGTACTAAGACTAGACATGGAATTAAATACACATTTTTTCGGTAAAATGAAGCAACATCATGGCCCCAAAAGACAACCCCACATCTTAGCAAAGAATGAAGATATGCGTAATAGAGATTTAATGATGCCTCGATGCTAGCTACTTTGGAAGTAATCCCACTGCAGGAAAAATGAAAGTTTCCTGCACTTTATAGCAGTACTTAATATTTGTTTTCTATGAATGCATAGATTATATACATAACATTATTTAGAAATATTTTGATAAAATCGCGAATAATTTAAATTAAATCAAGTTAAATCCGAGATGAATATGAAATATAGTGTGACCATAGTTAAATTATTAATATACAAGATGGCTTGAATATTCATTGCGGATGTATCCATTAATGTGTAAATATTCATATGCATTTCTAGAGATCGCTGGTTTCAAGCTTTAATTAATAATACAACATTTCCTTGCAACATAGAACATACAGAACACATTGTATAATTTTAAAATTGTACGATTCGAAATAAATCTAAAACATTAAAAAAGAAAACGTAAATTTCTTCAGAACTTAATTAAGACAAGAAAAGCTTCGACGTGTCGCCGGTAATTAGATGTCGACGACATCAACGACGCCTTCCAATCTTTAACAACTATAATACACCATTAATTAAAGTTACGTTTTCTGTAGTGTACTTTGTTCAAGCTTCAAAAACACGCGAGTTTTCTAAAACTTTGCGGGAAGTTTCCCAGCCTAGATCGGAGTAAAGTCGTGGAACGAGGACGTCGATTTCAAAAGCAGATAAGGTTTCCGTGTGAAGGTCGGTCTAGTTTTTAAATCCCGTAACTAAGCTGTTATGAAGAGCACGGACTAGACGCAAAAAGGACGTTCCTTTGATCCCCATGGACAGAAAAAACCGCTTCGTGCTCCTGCAGATTAAATCTGTCCCAATGAAAGCCTCCCCGTTACTCGGTGGTCAAAAAGATATCTTTCTCCCCACTCATTTGACGAGATATGTGTTTAATAACCATATCCAATTAATTGTAACCATCACCTCTAAGATAATTAAAATTTAGCTCTAAAAATGCGAAATTCACTTGAGTTTGGAATGTTCTCGTATCGCGTTAACTAAAATCGTTCCCTACCCTATATTACTGCAAATTGAAATTGGAGTAAAGGCCAAGTCGAGATTGCTTCACGTATTTTGTTCAAGGAACGTGTATCTACGAGAAGCACACTCCCGAAAATCCCTCAGGAAATATTCCATACCAAGTAAATCGAAATTTGAGGATGGATTCTCATCAAAGTGTTGTTGACTGTCCGGAACAATAATTATTCGGAAACTCTTGCGGTAACAGTGGTCATCTTGGCGGCGGCGGTGCAACCGTGCTGGCAATTATGTTGGCCCCCAGAAACTCGCCGCGTGTGTATATTAAATGGAAATTGGTCGGCCGCAGATTGGGAGGACCCTGCGAGGAGCGAAGTCGGGAAATGTGGGAACTTAACCGATACGGCAAATTGGAATGTCCTGGACGATTTCCTGAACTGATTTGCACCTCCGATTGCAGATAAGGTTCGTCATTAAACGCGGACGATCCTTTATTACGGATATAGCAAACTACATAACTTCCTGCTGTTAATGGTTGTGTAGATGTTATCGAATATGGAGAAAAACAAACAATTTTCGAATGTATTATTAGAACGATATTACCAGCTAGAACATAACTTTAGATGATATCTTTGTTTGTTTGGTTATCATATTGTTGATATCATTAATAACTGAGATGGTATGTATATGTGTATTATTCTCTGAATGTTTAACAAGCGACGTTTATGTTGTCGTGAATGAAGACCAAAGTTGATCTGCTACCATAAGATATTGAACACCATATCAAAATACAACGGATTTTCTAGACAATTAGAATTTTTCAACTTACCACAAATAAATAAATTTTACCATTTACATCAATTGACCTAAATAAATTAGAGATTCCAAATAAACTTATATTTGCTGATCCTCAATTTTATGAATCCAATAAAATTGATATCATCTTGGGAGCAACAATATTCTGGTGGGTTGGACAAGTACGATTAAGAAAACATCAGCAGTTTCTACAAAGGACACAATTTGGTTAAATTATTTTTGGACCATACATGAATCAACAACAGAATCAATTTACTCATTGTCATTTTACTTACTATATAATTTGAAAATACAAAATTTGTTCACAAAGGATGAACAATAATGTGAAGTTAATTTTCACACAATACTTGGAATCACTTGGAAGAAAATGATATTCTGCCTTCAATTCAGTCAGGCTTTAGAGTCGGCTACAGCTGCACATCAACGTTAGCAGCAGTTTCAGATGATATATTTCGGGCTACAGACAGCGGCAAACTGACTCTGCTTGTGTTGCTGGATTTTAGTAAGGCTTTCGACACCGTCAATCTCTCGTTATTACTCTCCATTTTAAAGTACATAGGTCTGGAAAATTCTGCTGTTGATTTTATGCGTAGCTATCTGTCGGACAGACAGCAGTAAGTTCGACTTCTTCATAAAGAAAACTCTTCGTCTCGCAGATTGAGCTGTGGAGTTGCACAGGGATCTATCTTGTCTCCGACGTTGTTTTGTATTTACACCTCCTTTCTTAGCAAAGTCTTCATACATTGCAAGGTCCAGAGGTATATATTTCCTTTTATCCAAACGATCTTTTTAAAACTTTAAAAATAATTAACGACGAATTATCCGAACTCTTTCTGCTAGCACAGCAATACAACTTAGTGCTTAATCCGCAGGAATCTAAACTTCTTTTATTTGGTAGAAGGAAAGATGTTCAAGAATGCAGAAACCGGATTAATATAAATATAGGTGGTATTAATATTCCTTTGGTGGATGATGCTAGGAATCTTGGTCTTACTTTTGATTCAGAGTTAAGATTTTCAAGACATGTATCATTGACCTTACAATCTGGATATGCAAAACTGAAAACGTTGTACCCTATGAGACATATGCTTCTTGTTAACATTAAGACGATGCTGTGTGATGCACTTATTTTGTCTAAATTTAATTATGCTGATATTATATATGGTTCTTGTATAACTAAAAGCGATGAAATACGCATCCAACGTATTCAAAATACATGTTTAAGATTTATTTTTTGTCTCAGGAAGTATGATAGAATTTCGCACAAGTTAATAGACCTGAATTGGTTGAATATGAAAGGACGACGTGAATTGCATAAGGCTGTTTTCTTTCACAAGATACTTCGTACAAATACTTCCGAATACCTTCTCAACAAGGTGACCTTCAGATCCGATGTCCATAACTTCAATCTCAGATACAAAGGTCTCATTACTCCACCTCTTCACCAAACGGAAATGTTCAAAAGATCATTCTCTTATCAAATTGCTAAAGTATATAATGATATCGCAAACTCATTGAAATTCTTGTCGGTGCTCTCATTTAAAAGAAGGTTACGGTCGAGCTTGTTGCAAGAGCAAAACGCGTCTTTAGTGTAAATCAATTCGTATTGTTTTGACATACTGATGTTTGGAGTTCTTACACTTCTTTTTTAAAGGTTAATTCTTTTTTCTGTACTGAAACCATACCGGACAATCAATTACTAATTCAATCAATTTGTATATTGATGATGATATGCATATTGATGCTTATTGATGCTTAAATTGTTAAGTTTTCATTTTTTTTTTTTTGTTATTTTGTTTGTTGCTTTCATTTGTTTAAATGCAAGTTATTTAAGTTATGTCCTTGTGTTTTAGTTAGTTAGTTAGATAGATAGATAGTAAAATAAGAGTACGGGTATAGTACGAGCAGAGATACTATACTCTCTGAACTTCGCCTTTTCAAACCGGCAGTTACTATTTAGTTACATATATATTTTATGACAGTTTTCTGTCCAGTTGATACTTTTTTTTTATAATATTGATAATTTTGTATATAATACTGTTCCTTCTCTTTGGTACTTTACGCTGGTTTGAATAAAGTCATTTATTATTATTATTATTTAAATTAATTTTCAAAATGCTACAACCACAAATGAGGATGGACGATTAAACGTCAAGGTCAAGGAACTAGGCGAGTCTTATGATACTGCTCCGAAAAGATTATCATTTATGGATGAATACGAAACTTTGGGACGTATGACAAAAAAACATGAAGACGTTATAAAATAATCAAGCAATAACATATATTATTTGCCACATCATGCAGTTTTTAAAGACTCTAATACAACTTCTCTTAATGTTTGTCTTAATGTTTCTTTAAATGAAAGATTGTTAATTGAACCAACAATTCAACCTGAACTTGAAGATTGATGAACATGATTTTAATATTATCGTGAAATACAGAACATACAAATATGTTATGAAAGACATTCATAAAATTTATGGACGAATAATAATAATAATAATAATTTATTGCCATAATAAAAAAAAGAAAATACAACTTAATGTATACATATCACAACTTAATATATAGAGATCTTTGCAAAAGCATCAATTTATCGCATAAACGATGTCTTCCAAAGGACCCAATCAATGAACTGTATACTGTGTTACAAAAAAATAAATTAAATGGCAAGCTTCAACGTTAAATTTATGGTAACTATACTGATGTGTCATGTTAGTTGCTAAAATAAGAGAAGAAGAGAAGCAAGAGAAGAAGAATAAAAGCAAAGAAGAAGAGAAGTTAGAAGTTTTCAGGCAGATAATTGGCAAGCAAATATATGGCGCTTTAGGTAATTTTTAAATGTTATAATGTGAGGAATATTACGAATATCAATAGGCAGATTGTTCCAAAGGGTTATCGCCTGTACAGTAAACGAGTTATGGTAAAATTCGGTATTATGGGTCGGGAACATAAGTAAAGAATCAAGCTGAGATCTTGTGGATAAACCATGTGACGACAAGCGCTGAAATATGCAGTACAGGTATCTTGGTGTTTGATTATGAAGAACATTATGTAACATAGTCAAAATACGAAATGAAAAAACAAATAATGATTAAAGTAAAGAAAAAAATGATCTCTTTCAATGTTTTGAGTTGAATACTGTATCATACGAAACATCATCAGCACCATTTTTAAAATACCAAGATGTGCAATTTGTATCAATTTTCATTCAGCTGAAATTCATGTGTTTTGTGATGCATCTGCAGCAGCATACGGTGCTTGTATCAATTTATGGCCAAAACGTAATACAAATGAGTATCATGTACAGTTATTGTGCACAAAATCATATGTTACACCATTAAAACAATAAATGTTACCAAGATTAAAATTATGTGATGCTGTTTTGGCAGCATTTCTGGTAGATTGTAGATAACGATGGCATACTTACTTACAGTGTGTGGATATTTGATCAATACAGTCATAGAATACAACAATCAACATTCAATCGTATTACCTATACATTATTTTACATATTTAATTATTAAAAATGAACATCAAAGGAATCTTCATGCTGCATTACAGTCACTTCTTGCAATCATTCATCAACTGTACTGGATAATTAAAACCAAAATACCGTGAAAAAGGTGTTAAGGCTGTTAAGAGATTGTTTGGTATGTGCTAAAGCAAATCCACACATATTAAAGTAAAGTATAGGTCAATCATTATTGCCAAACAACAAAACACCATTCTTGCGCCCAATTTGCTCTTTAACTGTTCCATTTTAGCCTGCGTAGATGGTAAAGTGGTCTAAGAAGACATAAAAAACTGAACAATATAAAGGCAACCTCTCATCAAATCACTTGCAATCGATCGAGTTGTTGAAAATCTGTCTCTTGTGACGAAAAGTTTTAAATGACGTTCTTTGCGATTTCTAGTCCTGTGGAAACCTCCAGATCTAAGACGACATTGGTCCAATCATTTCTCGCAGTATTTGAACCATAATTTTAATATAGATGTAATATACAATAATTGATGTTATATTTTATTATTAAAATAATATAGATTGAATGAGAATTTAGTAGAAATTGCTAGTCAATTAACCTTGATATATATGCCCATACAAATTTGGTAATTATTTATGAGTAGATGTTCTGAGATATTTTGAGAGCGTTTAAGTTATATATCAGCAAATTTTGTAAAATAACTTAAAAATTTATTTTGATAAGTACAAAAAGCTTAAAAATAAACCTAATTGTTAATTTCTGTATGATATGAAATACATATCTATATCTGTAGGGCCTTTTCATATTTAAACATTAAGTGGTGTTCTTATAACAATGGATGCAACTAACTTGTATATGTTACAAATATTTTGGCCGTACGTTGACGTCTGTTGAGTCGTCTGAGTCAAAAACTCGTGGTACAGAGTATAGTACAGTGTGCGTATCTGTTTTAAAACAGATGGGAGAACAAATTTCAGACTAAATGTAAAGGACGAAGATAATTAAGTTGTTATCAGATCGGTACATATTATTTATTACATTACTTTGTATCATAGAAGTCAGTTCTACGAGGAATCAATCAACATGAGAATTAACCTCACAGTTATTGATTGAAGAGCAAAGAATAGAAACAAACAAAACAACGAAAACTGAGAAGAAAATGATAAAATATTTTCAATGCGGAAAATTTGGACACCTTAAACAGAATTATAAGAAGAAAAAAGAAGACAGAATATGTCATATTTGTAAAAAACAATGTTACTTCTATATAAGCTAAAAATTGTTGGTTTAAAGATCAAACAAAGCAATAAACAAAATGAAGAAGCTAATAAAAACGAAAAAGTCCATGCATTTATCAATTCAGCCTTAGAAAGTGGGACAATAAATAGTGCAGATTGAACTTTGGATAGTGGTGCAAAGAAAGCAATAAACAAAATGAAGAAGCTAATAAAAGCGAAAAAGTCCATGCATTTATCAATTCAGCCTTAGAAAGTGGGACAATAAATAGTGCAGATTGAACTTTGGATAGTGGTGCAAGCGATCACATGCGTTATTAGAAAGAACAATTTGGTGTAGAAATGGGAACAATAAAACCTGCAAAAAAAAGTTAAAATTGAAAATGGAAATATCTTAGTAGCTACAGTAGTAGGAAGAATTTGATTAAATACATTCAATTAAAAGAATTGGGAAATGCTAGATTTGCAGAATGTTTTGTACGTACTAGATTTAAAAGTAAAGCTATTTTCTTCTAATACTATTAAATTTGAATACACAACGTTTGATTGTAAAGGATATATAGGAGTAATAAGAGAATTGTTAACATTAAATTTACCGATACTTCATGTATTGCAATTCCTACCAAAACGGGTCAAATGACCCTTCCTTATAATATTAATATTTCAATACTTTGAAAATAACATATTCTCCAAGCGGAGTTAAAGCTCCTCTGTTTACTAATTTTCCTATTTATGATGTAATTGGTGCTGACATCAAATGCTATCCAAAATTTGATACCAAACTTATTTAACTTGTTTGGCATATATTATGAAAACCTACACCATGATTTGGTCCTGAGACTGGTGACAATTTTGGCTATTCTTTATAAATTTGCAACAAACTTCAGCGATTAGAATATTTATCTGCTTGTAAACGCCGACTTCATTAATTTGAGCATCTTCTGTGCATTTTCTTATGCACTTCGTTACATGATTGTCAATATTTTTTCCCATTTTCAGCCAACAGTGTTTAGATTTACAACCAGTCAATTAATAAAAGGCTTCTTTTTATGTCTTTGTGCTTTTATTTAAAATGGAAGATATTTTTATAATAGTTCTACCGGTTTCGAATACCTGTTGTATAAAAATGAATTCGAAACATTGTAAATATGGCAATAAAACACAAACATATATAATTAATAAACATTAAATGTATTAATAAATTATTGCAGAAAATATTCTTGTTTAAGGTTATGTCATTTTGATAACGGTATAAAATAAAATAAAACACAAATAAAAGTTAAAACTTACGTCAGAATAACACTTTAAAAGACCTGCAGGTTAAAAAATCAGTCTTTAATTGAAAAATGAAGATTTTGCATTTTGCCAACAGTATATGATATTTTAGAAGCAAAATCAAATAGTATTAACAATTCTTTGCCATTTGTAATACAAATACCTTCTCTAAGCTTTTTACAATGATAATGTTTTCTACCAGCAGTTTTGCAAGCAGTATCAAGTCTTCTGGAAGTATTTCAAGCATTCTAGGAGTAGTATTAAGTCTTCTAGAAACAATATCAAAGCTTCTAGTAGTATCAAGTCGTTCAGAAGCAGTATCTAGAGTTTTAGAGACAGTTCAAGCCTTTTGGAACATTGCAAGTCTTCTAGAAGTAATATTGTCTTCAGAAAGCATTTTAAGTCGTTTACAAGCAGTATCAATTCTTCTGGAATGCAAGGCTACTGGAAACAATACTGGAATTGGTAGGCTATTGGCATTGCAAAGCTACAGGAAACATTTCAAGTCTTCTGGAAGCAATATCAAGTGTTTTGGAACAATTTCTAGTCTTCTGAAGAAACTATAAAGTCCCCTCAATAATAATAAATATTCTGGAATAATTTAAACTCTTCTAGAAGCATTTCAAGTCTTCCAGAGGCAATATCGAGTATTCTGGAGGTATTTAAAAACTTCTGAACTTGAAATATTTTTAAGTCTTGGGAAAGCACTATGAAGTCTTCCAATGACAGCATCGAGTCTTCTGGCAACATTTCAAGTCTTTTGGAAGTATTTCAAGTCTTCTATAAGCAATATCAAGACTGCTAAAAGTACTATCAATTCGTTCAGGAGCATAATCCAGAGTTCTAGAGGCAGTGTAAGTCTTCTAGAGCAGTGTCAAATCCTCTAGAAGCAGTATCAAGACTTCTCAAAGCATTGCAAGACTTTCGTAGATAATATCAAATCGCCTGATAAAATTTCTAGGCTGCTAGAAGCAGTGCTAAGTCTTCCAGGAGCTGTATCCAGTGTTCTAGAGGCAGCTTAAGTCTTCTGGAGCATTAGAAGTCTTCTACAAGTAGCATCAAGTCTTCTGGAAGCATTGCAAGTCTTTCGTAGATTATTTCAAGTCTTTTAAAAGCATTTCAAATCTCCTAGAAACAGTATTAAGTCTACTGGAAATATTTCAAGTCTTCTGTAAGCAATATCAAGTGTTTTGGAACCATTTCAAGTCTTCTGGAAGAACTATAAAGCCACCTCAATAATAATAAATATTCTGGAATAATTTAAAGCCTTCTAGAAGCATTTCAAGTCTTCCAGAGGCAATATCGAGTATTCTGGAGGTATTTAAAAACTTCTGGACTTGAAATGTTTTTAAGTCTTGCGAAAGTGGTATGAAGTCTTCCAATGGCAGCATCGAGTCTTCTGGCAACATTTCAAGTCTTTTGGAAGTATTTCAAGTCTTCTGTAAGTAATATCAAGATTGCTAGAAGTACTATCAATTCGTCCAGGAGCAGAATCCAGACTTCTTGAGGCAGTATAGGTCTTCTAGAGCAGTGTCAAATCCTCTAGAAGCAGCATCAAGGCTTCTCAAAGCATTACAAGACTTTCGTAGATAACAACAAATCGTCTGAAAAAAATTCTAGGCTGCTAGAAGCAGTGTTAAGTGTTCCAGGAGCAGTATCCAGTGTTCTAGAGGCAGTTTAAGTCTTCTGGAGCATTATAAGTCTTCTACAAGTAGCATCAAGTCTTCTGGAAGCATTGCAAGTCTTTCGTAGATTATTTCAAGTCTTTTAAAATATTTCAAATCTCCTGGAAACAGTATTAAGTCTACTGGAAATATTTCAAGTTTTCTGGAAGCAATATCAAGTGTTTTGGAACCATTTCAAGTCTACTGGAAGAACTATAAAACCACCTCAATAATAATAAATATTCTGGAATAATTTAAAGTCTTCTAGAAGCATTTCAAGTCTTCCAGATGCAATATCGAGTATTCCGGAAGTATTTAAAAGCTTCTGGACTTAAAATGTCTTTAAGTCTTGCGAAAGTAGTATGAAGTCTTCCAATGGCAGCATCGAGTCTTCTGGCAACATTTCAAGTCTTTTGGAAGTATTTCAAGTCTTCTGTAAGTAATATCAAGATTGCTAGAAGTACTATCAATTCGTCCAGGAGCAGAATCCAGACTTCTTGAGGCAGTATGAGTCTTCTAGAGCAGTGTCAAATCCTCTAGAAGCAGCATTAAGGGTTCTCAAAGCATTACAAGACTTTCGTAGATAACATCAAATCGTCTGGAAAAAATTCTAGGCCGCTAGAAGCAGTGTTAAGTGTTCCAGGAGCAGTATCCAGTGTTCTAGAGGCAGTTTAAGTCTTCTGGAGCATTAGAAGTCTTCTACAATTAGCATCAAGTCTTCTGGAAGCATTGCAAGTCTTTCATAGATTATTTCAAGTCTTTTAGAAGCATTTCAAATCTCCTAGAAACAGTATTAAGTCTAATGGAAATATTTCAAGTCTTCTGGAAGCAATATCAAGTGTTTTGGAACCATTTCAAGTCTTCTGGAAGAACTATAAAGCCACCTCAATAATAATAAATATTCTGGAATAATTTAAAGTCTTCTAGAAGCATTTCAAATCTTCCAGATGCAATATCGAGTATTCCGGAAGTATTTAAAAACTTCTGGACTTGAAATGTCTTTAAATCTTGCGAAAGTAGTATGAAGTCTTCCAAAGTGCAGCATCGAGTCTTCTGGCAACATTTCAAGTCTTTTGGAAGTATTTCAAGTCTTCTGTAAGGAATATCAAGATTGCTAGAAGTACTATTAATTCGTCCAGGAGCAGAATCCAGACTTCTTGAGGCAGTTTGAGTCTTCTAGAGCAGTGTTAAATCCTCTAGAAGCAGCATCAAGGCTTCTCAAAGCATTACAAGACTTTCGTAGATAACATCAAATCGTCTGAAAAAAATTCTAGGCTGCTAGATGCAGTGTTAAGTGTTCCAGGAGCAGTATCCAGTGTTCTAGAGGCAGTTTAAGTTTTCTGAAGCATTAGAACTCTTCTACAAGTAGAATCAAGTCTTCTTGAAGCATTGCATGTCTTTCATAGATTATTTCAAGTCTTTTAAAAGCATTTCAAATCTCCTAGAAATAGTATTAAGTCTAATGGAAATATTTCAAGTCTTCTGGAAGCAATATCAAGTGTTTTGGAACCATTTCAAGTCTTCTGGAAGAACAATAAAGCCACCTCAATAATAATAAATATTCTGGAATAATTTAAAGTCTTCTAGAAGCATTTCAAGTCTTCCAGATGCAATATTGAGTATTCTGGAAGTATTTAAAACCTTCTGGACTTAAAATGTCTTTAAGTCTTGCGAAAGTAGTATGAAGTCTTCCAATGGCAGCATCGAGTCTTCTGGCAACATTTCAAGTCTTTTGGAAGTATTTCAAGTCTTCTGTAAGTAATATCAAGATTGCTAGAAGTACTATTAATTCGTCCAGGAGCAGAATCCAGACTTCTTGAGGCAGTTTGAGTCTTCTAGAGCAGTGTTAAATCCTCTAGAAGCAGCATCAAGGCTTCTCAAAGCATTACAAGACTTTCGTAGATAACATCAAATCGTCTGAAAAAAATTCTAGGCTGCTAGAAGCAGTGTTAAGTGTTCCAGGAGCAGTATTCAGTGTTCTAGAGGCAGTTTAAGTCTTCTGGAGCATTAGAAGTCTTCTACAAGTAGCATCAAGACTTCTGGAAGCATTGCAAGTCTTTCGTAGATTATTTCAAGTCTTTTAAAAGCATTTTAAATCTCCTAGAAGCAGTATTAAGTCTACTAGAAATATTTCAAGTCTTCTGGAAGCAATATCAAGTGTTTTGGAACCATTTTGAGTCTTCTGGAAGAACTATAAAGTCACCTCAATAATAATAAATATTCTGCAATAATTTAAAGTCTTCCAGAATCATTTCAAGTCTTCCAGATGTACTATCGAGTATTCCGGAAGTATTTAAAAACTTCTGGACTTGAAATGTTTTAAGTCTTGCGATAGTAGTATGAACTCTTCTAATGGCAGCATCGAGTCTTCTGGCAACATTTCAAGTCTTTTGGAAGTATTTCAAGTCTTCTGTAAGTAATATAAAGATTGCTAGAATTACTATCAATTCGTCCAGAAGCAGAATCCAGACTTCTTGAGGCAGTATGAGTCTTCTAGAGCAGTGTCAAATCCTCTAGAAGCAGCATTAAGGCTTCTCAAAGCATTACAAGACTTTCGTAGATAACATCAAATCGTCTGGAAAAAATTCTAGGCCGCTAGAAGCAGTGTTAAGTGTTCCAGGAGCAGTACCCAGTGTTCTAGAGGCAGTTTAAGTCTTCTGGAGCAGTGTCAAATCCTCTAGAAGCAGTGTTAAGTCTTATGAAAACAGTTCAAGTCTTCTACAAGCAGTTTCAAGTCTTCCGGAAGCATTGCAATACTTCTGGAAGCATTTCAAGTCTTTCGTAGATAACATCAAATCTTTTCATTAAATTTAAAACCTCCTATAAGCTTATTACTGCTTCTCTTCGCCTACTGGAAATATTTCAAGTGTTCTGGAAGCAATATCAAGTCTTCTAGAAGCAGTATCGAGTCGTCTAATAATAGTATCAAGTGTTTTTATATAGCAGTTTAAGTTTTTTGGAAATTTTAAGTCTTCTGGAGCTATTTCAAGCTTCCTGGTACAACTATCAAGTTTTTTAGATGTAATATTAAGTTTTCTGCTTAAATTTAAAGTCTTCTAGAATAAGGGTCAAATCTTCTGAAAGCTTTTCAAGTCTTTTAAAATCAGTGTTAAGTTAAAACATTTACAGTCTTCCAGAGGTAGTTTCGAGTGTTATGGAAACAGCTCAAATCTTTTGGAAGAATTTCAAGTCTTCTAGATGTAATATCAAGTTCTCTTCAAACATTATCAAGGTTTTTAGAAATATTTCAAGCCCTGCGGAAATATTATAAACCTTCAGGACTTGAAATGCTTTCAAGTCTTGCGAAAGTAGTAATGTGTAGTCTTTTGAAAGTAGATTAAGTTTTCCAGAGATAATATCACGTGTGCTCAAAGCATTTCAAGCCCGCTAGAAGTAGTATTAAGTCTTTTGGAAGCAATACCAAGTCTTCTGGAAGCAGTATCAAGTCGTGCAGGAGCAGTATCAAGTATTCTGGAAGCAGTTTAAGTCTTCTGGTGTATTGTAAGTATTCTGGAAGCAATATCAAATCATTTGGAAACAGATCAAGTCTTCTAGAAGCGATATTATGTCTTCTGAAGACGTTCTTTGGAAGCAGTATGAAGTCTCATTTCAAAATACGTGCGGTCCAAAAAATTCGTGTCAAGTATAATTGGAATTGAGAAGTTGGTCCTTTATCCATCGGCCAACAGCAAATATTACACAATTCAGAATAATGTATCATACAATAGCAAAGATGTCCAAATGCAACGGTTTTATATCACAAGAAATACAAATCAAAATAGCGAGGTTAACACAACTTGCGATGTGATAACGTTATGTTCAACAGATTTTTACTAAAAAATTTAAATTGGTTTATTTGACCTGTCATGGAAGGTTTAGTGTTAAAGCGTTGTAATATCAATTATGAAGATACTGAGTTTTTAATGAAAGTTGTGTTGAAAAAAAACAGCATAGAATAATACTTTAATCTACTTTCACATTGTAGATGTGGAAGTAGATTGACGATTCCAGATGCGTCGTTGGGAGGATCGAAGTATTTTATGTTATTGAAAAATGATTTTACAAATTTTAGAACAATTATTTCCTAAAACACAAATACGAAGTGAAAGGAAAATTAATCCATTTTATAAACAGAGAACATACTATACACACTTTAAAAAATGGTAGAGTTGGGCGAGAAATGAGAAGTTTCGTAGAAGTAGCAAAGACAATGATGAAAGAAAAGGAGATTGGAAGTGAAGGATACGTACCTGTTCCGCCAGAAGGAAGAAGAAAAAGGGATAGTACGAGTAAAATAGTTTTGTTCATGGAATACGAACAGGATACGAAAGGATACAGGGTTAATTGTCACGAATCGAAACGATTTGAATACTATAGACATAATTTTCAAGCCGGATGGTGAAAATAGAAGAATAAGGAGTGGAAGAATGAAGTATTGAAAATCTAGAAGACGAAGAAGATTGTGAAGAAGAGGAAAACGTTGATATTAATATATTTTCAAGCGTAGGTCGAAGGTGTTCTAGTAATAATATTAGCCCCAGTAATAGTTGTGGAAACACACTGACTTGCTTATTTTTCAAATGTACCAAATAACTACTAGCTACATTTTATTAAAATTTGTATCGTTTATATGTTGTAATGATGTCTTTCATAGGTGGACGAAAATTTCAATAAAATCGTTCAACAAATTGTAGGTCGTGCAATTTTTATGAAAGTCAGTATATTTCTGGCACGTGTCAGCTTGGATAACCAAACTTTTATATTAAAGTTTGCGAGGATTTTAATCAATTAAGAATAATTTGAGTACGCTTTGTCTTACCAGTCTTTAGGAAGTGTCCAACTTTAGACGAATAATATTAAGGAAGAAAACTTAAATAAAAAATAAATAAAAGAACTGTCAAATAATATGAATTGACAAAGTAATTATCATTTGACCTTTCATAAATTTAAAATTTTTGGTCACGTTTCGTAAAATTTTCGGTATTCGGGTCAAAATTATAATCTTCCGTTTTCAGGAGATGGTATTAAAATTAAGTACCAAAGCCAATCTTATCATTACAAAAAATGTAAATGAAAGTCACAAAACTTTGAACACTACGCTCACGGTTAAAAACGAAGACGTTGATAAACTAGAATATGAAACGGGCTTGTTACGATTACACGAAAATCTTTCGGAGTTACATAAAGTACTTACTTCAACTGTGGAACATGAGAAAAATAAACGAAAAATGAAGAAGAATAGTAATAGTAATAAGGAAGAAAATTCGAAAGATGTTGCTACTAAATCGGTGAAAGAAGAAGAGTTTTCGTTAACGCAAGAAATTTTAAATTTACGCGAAAAATTAGAAATTGTTAAAAAGAATGAGAAATGTCGTAATAAAATAATGAAGCCCCAAAACCAAAAGCGCCAATTTACAAAGGACATAACTAGTTGTTTAGGGTTAATTTATACACTAAATAACGAATTAACGAATACATTTCCACGGAAAAATAAAACTTTATGGCGTTTAAATCAAATTTCCAACCGAAAAAAATAATTATACAAAAAAAATTGTACGATGTTTCGTGAATAATTATTTTGTAAAACATGGTCTGATATTATTTTAACAATAAAGAAAGAAAAATAAATTCGATATTTTTCATGTTTTTTTTTTGTTTCAATTGATGTTATTTACAATTTTAGTTTATCAATTCCATCGACATATATGACAAGGGTTGATAGAATTCCGAATTTATACAACTTTAATTGCACATACTTCACAAAACAACAAAAAAAAACGAAACAAAACGAATCGAAATATCGGAAATTTGGGTCATGTCCACCGAAAATTTGTATCATGTCAAAAGTGAACTCGCCCTTGCGTTCTTTCGGATGTCCTCGTCGTCCAATACGTATATATGTAAATTTATTCGCAAATAGTGGCCAATTTATGCCGGTCGAAGTGACTGGAAAATAACCAAACGGTGGTGCTGTTTAAAATTTATGCAGTCGTCTTCCCTTTTCCCCCTCGTTCGAAAGGAGCGGGGTTAACACTCTTCCTCACGGTTGAGCCTCCTGAAGCTGCCAATTCGTGTGGACTTGCCGGCGTTCTTTATTATACGAAGTCACGATGGAAGGGTATCGGGGAAAATCCTGAAATGGAGCACTACACGTAATTCGACAAAAAGGAGCTCGCTTTTTTATTCGATATCCGTGTAATTGGATTTTATAATATAATGTTGAAGATGTAATAGTTTTATGTTCAATATTGAACTATGGCAAAAAAGTGTATTAAACTAATAATTCAATTTAAATTATTTCATCTGCGACTGCTAGATAAGTCATCATTACCACACCCATTTGAGATGATTTGAGTTAACTGTTTAAAAAGAAACAATATTATTTATTATAAATATCAATTATTATGTATTTACATTTCAAAACACTTTTTCTAGATGAGGATTTTAAATAAATGTTATTAAAACTGACACTCATTCCAAAATATTTTTAAAAGTTCAAAGTAGACTTAAAAAAAAGATTTTTTAATAATTTTTAGCAGTCGTAGATAAAATGTTGTATATCACACTCGTACAGTAATTACTTTTATAGCCCATTTGTAATATAAATAGGTATTATAGTTTATATATTTTGATAAAACCATAATAAAATCATTCCAAGAAACAAACGTGCAGAAGATGTGTACAAAGTTAGTATCTATCTTTTGAAAGAAAGCGTAACATCATAAAAGATCCAGTTTCTGATATTATAAACTGCTCAAATGGGGAGAGTGTGTTTATTGATAGATTAGAACTTGCCAAAATTATACCAATACTTAAAAAGGGTTTTAAATATGAAGAAAACCGTCTCAACGCCATACTTTCATGATCTTTCAAAAGCGTTTGACTGTGAGATCTTTCTGAGCAACGAAGTTACGTTTTTCAACGTTTTTCACCAAGTTACACTAAATGAATCTTTTCGAGATATGAATTGATGATTTTCCTAATAAAAAAATTTTGACTTTTCTAACAATGATGTTCTTCATGATGACCTACCAAATAAAAAAACGCATCACTTAAAATGATGACCCTTTCTACGCTTTGCCAAAATTTTTGTAAGTACTTGCGTTATTCTGGCATTTTTCAATTTCAATTTTGAACAAATTTGAAAGTTGCTGTGAAATACACAGCCACAACAATTAAATTTTATAACGAGCTTGTAGTATCGTCTGTTCTGATAACTTCGGCTTTTTATTCAATTTTCTATTGTTATTAACATTCAATTTACAAGCTCTAAAGCAAGGGTTCCCAAAGATTTTCTTAAGGCCAACTTCATTTTACAAAAGCTAAATTAAAAACCATATTCACTCGTTATTTCGATGATTATAAGTAGGATCGAAAAAAAGTTGAAAAAAAGGTTTCACCATTAGAATTGCCATAGAATTCTGAATAAGTGCTCACAATTTAGTTACTTTGATTTTAATCACCAATCAGATATCATTAGTTGAAATCAACACTAATAACGCATCAAAATCAATCGGTTGTTTTTCTTATAGAATAACTTTAAAGATTCATTCCTCAAGAATCAATCAAGATATCAAAAAACGGGTTTCACCATTAAAACTGCCATAGAATTCTGAATAAGTGATCACAATTTAGTTATTTTGATTTTAATCACCACCCAAATATCATTAGTTGAAATCAACACTAATAACGCATCAAAATCAATCGGTTGTTTTTCTTATAGAATAACTTTAAAGATTCATTCCTCAAGAATCAATCAAGATATCAAAAAACGGGTTTCACCATTAAAAATGCCATAGAATTCTGAATAAGTGCTCACAATTTAGTTGCTTTGATTTTAATCACCACCCAGATATCATTAGTTGAAATCAATACTAATAACGCATCAAAATCAAACGATTGCTTTTTATAGAATAACTTTAAAGATTGATTCCTCGAGAATCAATCAAGATATCAAAAAACGGGTTTCACCATTAAAACTGCCATAAAATTCTGAATAAGTGATTACAATTTAGTTATTTTGATTTTAATCACCACCCAAATATCATTAGCTGAAATCAACACTAATAACGCATCAAAATCAATCGGTTGTTTTTTTATAGAATAACTTTAAAGATTGATTCCTCAAGAATCAATCAAGATATCAAAAAACGGGTTTCACCATTAAAACTGCCATAGAATTCAGAATTAGTGCTCACAATTTAGTTACTTTGATTTTAATCACCACACAGATATCATTAGTTGAAATCAATACTAATAACGCATCAAAATCAATCGGTTGTTTTTCTTATAGAATAACTTTAAAGATTCATTCCTCAAGAATCAATCAAGATATCAAAAAACGGGTTTCACCATTAAAAATGCCATAGAATTCTGAATAAGTGCTCACAATTTAGTTGCTTTGATTTTAATCACCACCCAGATATCATTAGTTGAAATCAATACTAATAACGCATCAAAATCAAACGGTTGCTTTTTATAGACTAACTTTAAAGATTGATTCCTCGAGAATCAATCAAGATATCAAAAAACGGGTTTCACCATTAAAACTGCCATAGAATTCTGAATAAGTGATCACAATTTAGTTATTTTGATTTTAATCACCACCCAAATATCATTAGTTGAAATCAACACTAATAACGCATCAAAATCAATCGGTTGTTTTTCTTATAGAATAACTTTAAAGATTCATTCCTCAAGAATCAATCAAGATATCAAAAAACGGGTTTCACCATTAAAAATGCCATAGAATTCTGAATAAGTGCTCACAATTTAGTTGCTTTGATTTTAATCACCACCCAAATATCATTAGTTGAAATCAACACTAATAACACATCAAAATCAAACGGTTGCTTTTTATAGAATAACTTTAAAGATTGATTCCTCGAGAATCAATCAAGATATCAAAAAACGGGTTTCACCATTAAAACTGCCATACCATTCTGAATAAGTGATTACAATTTAGTTATTTTGATTTTAATCACCACCCAAATATCATTAGTTGAAATCAACACTAATAACGCATCAAAATCAAACGGTTGCTTTTTATAGACTAACTTTAAAGATTCTATCCTCAAGAATCAATCAAGATATCAAAAAATGGGTTTCACCATTAAAACTGCCATAGAATTCAGAATTAGTGCTCACAATTTAGTTACTTTGATTTTAATCACCACCCAGATATCATTAGTTGAAATCAACAGTAATAACGCATTAAAATCAAACGGTTGTTTTTTTATAGAATAACTTTAAAGATTGATTCCTCAAGAATCAATCAAGATATCAAAAAATGGGTTTCACCATTAAAACTGCCATAGAATTCTGAATAAGTGATCACAATTTAGTTATTTTGATTTTAATCACCACCCAAATATCATTAGTTGAAATCAACACTAATAACGCATGAAAATCAAACGGTTACTTTTTATAGACTAACTTTAAAGATTCATTCCTCAAGAATCAATCAAGATATCAAAAAACGGGTTTCACCATTAAAAATGCCATAGAATTCAGAATTAGTGCTCACAATTTAGTTGCTTTGATTTTAATCACCACCCAAATATCATTAGTTGAAATCAACACTAATAACACATCAAAATCAAACGGTTGCTTTTTATAGACTAACTTTAAAGATTGATTCCTCGAGAATCAATCAAGATATCAAAAAACGGGTTTCACCATTAAAACTGCCATAGAATTCTGAATAAGTGATCACAATTTAGTTATTTTGATTTTAATCACCACCCAAATATCATTAGTTGAAATCAACACTAATAACGCATCAAAATCAATCGGTTGTTTTTCTTATAGAATAACTTTAAAGATTCATTCCTCAAGAATCAATCAAGATATCAAAAAACGGGTTTCACCATTAAAACTGCCATAGAATTCTGAATAAGTGATCACAATTTAGTTATTTTGATTTTAATCACCACCCAAATATCATTAGTTGAAATCAACACTAATAACGCATCAAAATCAATCGGTTGTTTTTCTTATAGAATAACTTTAAAGATTGATTCCTCGAGAATCAATCAAGATATCAAAAAACGGGTTTCACCATTAAAACTGCCATAGAATTCTGAATAAGTGATTACAATTTAGTTATTTTGATTTTAATCACCACCCAAATATCATTAGCTGAAATCAACACTAATAACGCATCAAAATCAATCGGTTGTTTTTTTATAGAATAACTTTAAAGATTGATTCCTCAAGAATCAATCAAGATATCAAAAAACGGGTTTCACCATTAAAACTGCCATAGAATTCAGAACTAGTGCTCACAATTTAGTTACTTTGATTTTAATCACCACACAGATATCATTAGTTGAAATCAATACTAATAACGCATCAAAATCAATCGGTTGTTTTTCTTATAGAATAACTTTAAAGATTCATTCCTCAAGAATCAATCAAGATATCAAAAAACGGGTTTCACCATTAAAAATGCCATAGAATTCTGAATAAGTGCTCACAATTTAGTTGCTTTGATTTTAATCACCACCCAGATATCATTAGTTGAAATCAATACTAATAACGCATCAAAATCAAACGGTTGCTTTTTATAGACTAACTTTAAAGATTGATTCCTCGAGAATCAATCAAGATATCAAAAAACGGGTTTCACCATTAAAAATGCCATAGAATTCTGAATAAGTGCTCACAATTTAGTTGCTTTGATTTTAATCACCACCCAGATATCATTAGTTGAAATCAATACTAATAACGCATCAAAATCAAACGGTTGCTTTTTATAGAATAACTTTAAAGATTGATTCCTCGAGAATCAATCAAGATATCAAAAAACGGGTTTCACCATTAAAACTGCCATAACATTCTGAATAAGTGATTACAATTTAGTTATTTTGATTTTAATCACCACCCAAATATCATTAGTTGAAATCAACACTAATAACGCATCAAAATCAAACGGTTGCTTTTTATAGACTAACTTTAAAGATTCTATCCTCAAGAATCAATCAAGATATCAAAAAATGGGTTTCACCATTAAAACTGCCATAGAATTCTGAATATGTGCTCACAATTTAGTTACTTTGATTTTAATCACCACCCAGGTATCATTAGTTGAAATCAACACTAATAACGCATTAAAATCAATCGATTGTTTTTTTATAGAATAACTTTAAAGATTGATTCCTCAAGAATCAATCAAGATATCAAAAAACGGGTTTCACCATTAAAACTGCCATAGAATTCAGAATTAGTGCTCACAATTTAGTTACTTTGATTTTAATCACCACACAGATATCATTAGTTGAAATCAATACTAATAACGCATCAAAATCAATCGGTTGTTTTTCTTATAGAATAACTTTAAAGATTCATTCCTCAAGAATCAATCAAGATATCAAAAAACGGGTTTCACCATTAAAACTGCCATAGAATTCTGAATAAGTGATCACAATTTAGTTATTTTGATTTTAATCACCACCCAAATATCATTAGTTGAAATCAATACTAATAACGCATCAAAATCAATCGGTTGTTTTTCTTATAGAATAACTTTAAAGATTCATTCCTCAAGAATCAATCAAGATATCAAAAAACGGGTTTCACCATTAAAAATGCCATAGAATTCTGAATAAGTGCTCACAATTTAGTTGCTTTGATTTTAATCACCACCCAGATATCATTAGTTGAAATCAATACTAATAACGCATCAAAATCAAACGGTTGCTTTTTATAGAATAACTTTAAAGATTGATTCCTCGAGAATCAATCAAGATATCAAAAAACGGGTTTCACCATTAAAACTGCCATAACATTCTGAATAAGTGATTACAATTTAGTTATTTTGATTTTAATCACCACCCAAATATCATTAGTTGAAATCAACACTAATAACGCATCAAAATCAAACGGTTGCTTTTTATAGACTAACTTTAAAGATTCTATCCTCAAGAATCAATCAAGATATCAAAAAATGGGTTTCACCATTAAAACTGCCATAGAATTCTGAATATGTGCTCACAATTTAGTTACTTTGATTTTAATCACCACCCAGGTATCATTAGTTGAAATCAACACTAATAACGCATTAAAATCAATCGATTGTTTTTTTATAGAATAACTTTAAAGATTGATTCCTCAAGAATCAATCAAGATATCAAAAAACGGGTTTCACCATTAAAACTGCCATAGAATTCTGAATATGTGCTCACAATTTAGTTACTTTGATTTTAATCACCACCCAGGTATCATTAGTTGAAATCAACACTAATAACGCATTAAAATCAATCGATTGTTTTTTTATAGAATAACTTTAAAGATTGATTCCTCAAGAATCAATCAAGATATCAAAAAACGGGTTTCACCATTAAAACTGCCATAGAATTCAGAATTAGTGCTCACAATTTAGTTACTTTGATTTTAATCACCACACAGATATCATTAGTTGAAATCAATACTAATAACGCATCAAAATCAATCGGTTGTTTTTCTTATAGAATAACTTTAAAGATTCATTCCTCAAGAATCAATCAAGATATCAAAAAACGGGTTTCACCATTAAAACTGCCATAGAATTCTGAATAAGTGATCACAATTTAGTTATTTTGATTTTAATCACCACCCAAATATCATTAGTTGAAATCAATACTAATAACGCATCAAAATCAATCGGTTGTTTTTCTTATAGAATAACTTTAAAGATTCATTCCTCAAGAATCAATCAAGATATCAAAAAACGGGTTTCACCATTAAAAATGCCATAGAATTCTGAATAAGTGCTCACAATTTAGTTGCTTTGATTTTAATCACCACCCAGATATCATTAGTTGAAATCAATACTAATAACGCATCAAAATCAAACGGTTGCTTTTTATAGAATAACTTTAAAGATTGATTCCTCGAGAATCAATCAAGATATCAAAAAACGGGTTTCACCATTAAAACTGCCATAAAATTCTGAATAAGTGATTACAATTTAGTTATTTTGATTTTAATCACCACCCAAATATCATTAGTTGAAATCAACACTAATAACGCATCAAAATCAATCGGTTGTTTTTTTATAGAATAACTTTTAAGATTGATTCCTCAAGAATCAATCAAGATATCAAAAAACGGGTTTCACCATTAAAACTGCCATAGAATTCAGAATTAGTGCTCACAATTTAGTTACTTTGATTTTAATCACCACACAGATATCATTAGTTGAAATCAATACTAATAACGCATCAAAATCAATCGGTTGTTTTTCTTATAGAATAACTTTAAAGATTCATTCCTCAAGAATCAATCAAGATATCAAAAAACGGGTTTCACCATTAAAACTGCCATAGAATTCTGAATAAGTGATCACAATTTAGTTATTTTGATTTTAATCACCACCCAAATATCATTAGTTGAAATCAATACTAATAACGCATCAAAATCAATCGGTTGTTTTTCTTATAGAATAACTTTAAAGATTCATTCCTCAAGAATCAATCAAGATATCAAAAAACGGGTTTCACCATTAAAAATGCCATAGAATTCTGAATAAGTGCTCACAATTTAGTTGCTTTGATTTTAATCACCACCCAGATATCATTAGTTGAAATCAATACTAATAACGCATCAAAATCAAACGGTTGCTTTTTATAGAATAACTTTAAAGATTGATTCCTCGAGAATCAATCAAGATATCAAAAAACGGGTTTCACCATTAAAACTGCCATAAAATTCTGAATAAGTGATTACAATTTAGTTATTTTGATTTTAATCACCACCCAAATATCATTAGTTGAAATCAATACTAATAACGCATCAAAATCAATCGGTTGTTTTTCTTATAGAATAACTTTAAAGATTCATTCCTCAAGAATCAATCAAGATATCAAAAAACGGGTTTCACCATTAAAAATGCCATAGAATTCTGAATAAGTGCTCACAATTTAGTTGCTTTGATTTTAATCACCACCCAGATATCATTAGTTGAAATCAATACTAATAACGCATCAAAATCAAACGGTTGCTTTTTATAGAATAACTTTAAAGATTGATTCCTCGAGAATCAATCAAGATATCAAAAAACGGGTTTCACCATTAAAACTGCCATAAAATTCTGAATAAGTGATTACAATTTAGTTATTTTGATTTTAATCACCACCCAAATATCATTAGTTGAAATCAACACTAATAACGCATCAAAATCAATCGGTTGTTTTTTTATAGAATAACTTTAAAGATTGATTCCTCAAGAATCAATCAAGATATCAAAAAACGGGTTTCACCATTAAAACTGCCATAGAATTCAGAATTAGTGCTCACAATTTAGTTACTTTGATTTTAATCACCACACAGATATCATTAGTTGAAATCAATACTAATAACGCATCAAAATCAATCGGTTGTTTTTCTTATAGAATAACTTTAAAGATTCATTCCTCAAGAATCAATCAAGATATCAAAAAACGGGTTTCACCATTAAAAATGCCATAGAATTCTGAATAAGTGCTCACAATTTAGTTGCTTTGATTTTAATCACCACCCAGATATCATTAGTTGAAATCAATACTAATAACGCATCAAAATCAAACGGTTGCTTTTTATAGAATAACTTTAAAGATTGATTCCTCGAGAATCAATCAAGATATCAAAAAACGGGTTTCACCATTAAAACTGCCATAACATTCTGAATAAGTGATTACAATTTAGTTATTTTGATTTTAATCACCACCCAAATATCATTAGTTGAAATCAACACTAATAACGCATCAAAATCAAACGGTTGCTTTTTATAGACTAACTTTAAAGATTCTATCCTCAAGAATCAATCAAGATATCAAAAAATGGGTTTCACCATTAAAACTGCCATAGAATTCAGAATTAGTGCTCACAATTTAGTTACTTTGATTTTAATCACCACCCAGATATCATTAGTTGAAATCAACAGTAATAACGCATTAAAATCAAACGGTTGTTTTTTTATAGAATAACTTTAAAGATTGATTCCTCAAGAATCAATCAAGATATCAAAAAATGGGTTTCACCATTAAAACTGCCATAGAATTCTGAATAAGTGATCACAATTTAGTTATTTTGATTTTAATCACCACCCAAATATCATTAGTTGAAATCAACACTAATAACGCATGAAAATCAAACGGTTACTTTTTATAGACTAACTTTAAAGATTCATTCCTCAAGAATCAATCAAGATATCAAAAAACGGGTTTCACCATTAAAAATGCCATAGAATTCAGAATTAGTGCTCACAATTTAGTTGCTTTGATTTTAATCACCACCCAAATATCATTAGTTGAAATCAACACTAATAACACATCAAAATCAAACGGTTGCTTTTTATAGACTAACTTTAAAGATTGATTCCTCGAGAATCAATCAAGATATCAAAAAACGGGTTTCACCATTAAAACTGCCATAGAATTCTGAATAAGTGATCACAATTTAGTTATTTTGATTTTAATCACCACCCAAATATCATTAGTTGAAATCAACACTAATAACGCATCAAAATCAATCGGTTGTTTTTCTTATAGAATAACTTTAAAGATTCATTCCTCAAGAATCAATCAAGATATCAAAAAACGGGTTTCACCATTAAAAATGCCATAGAATTCTGAATAAGTGCTCACAATTTAGTTGCTTTGATTTTAATCACCACCCAGATATCATTAGTTGAAATCAATACTAATAACGCATCAAAATCAAACGGTTGCTTTTTATAGAATAACTTTAAAGATTGATTCCTCGAGAATCAATCAAGATATCAAAAAACGGGTTTCACCATTAAAACTGCCATAAAATTCTGAATAAGTGATTACAATTTAGTTATTTTGATTTTAATCACCACCCAAATATCATTAGTTGAAATCAACACTAATAACGCATCAAAATCAATCGGTTGTTTTTTTATAGAATAACTTTAAAGATTGATTCCTCAAGAATCAATCAAGATATCAAAAAACGGGTTTCACCATTAAAACTGCCATAGAATTCAGAATTAGTGCTCACAATTTAGTTACTTTGATTTTAATCACCACACAGATATCATTAGTTGAAATCAATACTAATAACGCATCAAAATCAATCGGTTGTTTTTCTTATAGAATAACTTTAAAGATTCATTCCTCAAGAATCAATCAAGATATCAAAAAACGGGTTTCACCATTAAAAATGCCATAGAATTCTGAATAAGTGCTCACAATTTAGTTGCTTTGATTTTAATCACCACCCAGATATCATTAGTTGAAATCAATACTAATAACGCATCAAAATCAAACGGTTGCTTTTTATAGAATAACTTTAAAGATTGATTCCTCGAGAATCAATCAAGATATCAAAAAACGGGTTTCACCATTAAAACTGCCATAACATTCTGAATAAGTGATTACAATTTAGTTATTTTGATTTTAATCACCACCCAAATATCATTAGTTGAAATCAACACTAATAACGCATCAAAATCAAACGGTTGCTTTTTATAGACTAACTTTAAAGATTCTATCCTCAAGAATCAATCAAGATATCAAAAAATGGGTTTCACCATTAAAACTGCCATAGAATTCTGAATATGTGCTCACAATTTAGTTACTTTGATTTTAATCACCACCCAGGTATCATTAGTTGAAATCAACACTAATAACGCATTAAAATCAATCGATTGTTTTTTTATAGAATAACTTTAAAGATTGATTCCTCAAGAATCAATCAAGATATCAAAAAACGGGTTTCACCATTAAAACTGCCATAGAATTCTGAATATGTGCTCACAATTTAGTTACTTTGATTTTAATCACCACCCAGGTATCATTAGTTGAAATCAACACTAATAACGCATTAAAATCAATCGATTGTTTTTTTATAGAATAACTTTAAACATTGATTCCTCAAGAACCAATCAAGATATCAAAAAAAACGGGTTTCACCATTAAAACTGCCATAGAATTCAGAATTAGTGCTCACAATTTAGTTACTTTGATTTTAATCACCACACAGATATCATTAGTTGAAATCAACACTAACAACGCATCAAAATCAAACGGTTGTTTTTTTATAGAATAACTTTAAAGACTCCTCAAGAATCAACCAAGACATCAAAAAACGAGTTTCACCATTAAAATTGTCATAGAATTCTGAATCAGCATCCATTTGCTAATTCATTTACTTCCATCTCCAATTGTTGAAGGTGGAGATGAATAATTTAGAATAATGAATTCTAGAAATTGCAGATCTAACGATTAGTACCCGTCAAATTGTTCAACAATTCTAAGTATCCCTGAACAATATTTGGCGTACTTTGAAAAGTAATGATTGATACTCGTTGATTATCCCGTGCCACTGCAATTTTGTAAATGGCTACCAGGTCGTACCATCTGATGTATGAATGCTACTTTCCAGAAATGGTACTATTTCAAAATTTTTACAATTCCAATATGCAAGAATCTGATGGATTCTTCGATTTAAAGTGAATTTATGGGCGGAAATTGTGAACAATACTCTAATAGAACATTTTGAATCACCAGCTAGACTTAATGGACATGCTTATTTACAGTTTTTAGAAGGTATATTATATTTAGAAGAGATTTTAGTCGCAACCTACAAGATTTTCACAATAATATTTTTTCGCAAATATGGATTGGTCGGGGAGTCTCAATCTTAATCCATTAGACCTTTTTATAGGAATTGAGGATGAGTAGACATCACGGAAGTTAATACAATCGACTAACCACGAAATTGAATGAGAACTTGGTGTAGATGAGTGTATTTTACAATGGAAGACGCTGTATATTTTAAGATTTTTGGATTCCTTTTGACAAGATGTTGCAAAATTTTTCGAGTTAGAAGGGAATGTTTTCGAGATATTACAGCTTTTATTTAAAACGATTTGACATAAGATTTGATAGCTATAACCAAATTAGGGAGTCCAATTCCTGGAACCAAAAAGGTTTTGGAGACTCACAACATAGCTCTATTACCCAGTACTTGGGTTAATGTCCAAACATTCCAAGAAATACTCCAGAAATCAAAGTACGTTTGTAAAAAAAAACGTTCTAAAAGTACATTTGGTTTCTTGCTTTAGTGTTACTGTAGGATTTATTGATAGGCGCCTAATACATGGGTGCTCTGGATGTTAATTATTTTGCTAATTTTTATGTACTATTGAATGAAAATTTTTATTGTAAAGCACGTATTTTGCATTGAGATTTGATACTGCTTCTAGGAGATATAACAGTGCTTTCAGTAGATCCGAAATGTTTCCAGGAGACTTGATACTACCTTTAGAAGGCTTGATCTGCTTCCAGAAGACTTAAACTGCTTCCAGAAGATTTATTACTGCCTCTGGAAAGCTTGATACTGCATCTAAAAAACTTGATTTTGCTTCCAGAAGCCATGGAATATTTCCAGAAGTCTTGTAATGCTTCCAGAAGACTTCAGGCTGTTTCTAGAAGACTTGATATTACCTCTGGAAGATTTGAAATGCTTCTAGAACAAGAAATAAGAAACTGTTAATAAACCGTTTTGGATTTACCATTTGCTTGAAACTGCCTCTGGAAGACTTGATACTGCCTCTAGAACACTTAATGTTGTTTACAGAAGATTTGATATTGTTTCCAGAAGAGTTGATATAAGCTTCTAGAAGAATTGAAATGCTTCCAGAAGACAGAAAACATTTTTGTCGCAAAGAAACTAAAGATTATTGATAAATCATTTGAGTTTCACCATGCTCGCATTGCTACTGCTTCTGGAAGGCTTGATACTGCTTCTAAAAGACTTGATATTAATTCCAGAAGATTTGAAATAGTTTATGAAAACTTTCAATGCTTCTTGCAATGCTTCCAGAAAATTTGATCCAGCTTGTAAAACTACTGACAGAAAATATATTCGTCGCAAAAAACAAGCTGATTGAAAATGCTTCCAGAAAACTGATTGTTGAAAACTGAAGCATTGGCTTTACTTGAATCTAGTTTCCGCATGTTTTGTTGTAGATTTAAAAATAAAATGGTGATGCCGGTTTGAGATAGAACATGGATACATCATTATCTATTTCTGTTATTATTCTTTATTAATTACTATTAAGTGGTTTATTTAATGAAACATATCCAAATGGACAAACAATTAGTCAACTAGTTGTTACTCGGGTCATTAAACGGGTCATTTAAAGGATATTCGAAAATGCGGTAGAATGTTGCAGCAAATGAAGATATGAGGCAATGTGTGTTACATAAAATAATAGATAATACACATACCCCAGAAGATGACTTTGATAGACGTGTACAATATCAAGAAGAAATGATGAGGTATATGATGCTTATGGTATTTTGCAATAGCATGTAAAAAGGAATCTAAAGGCCTAAAATATATGGAATATTCCATTTAAACAAACACTCGCTTTATCGTAACTCAAACTGCCGTCGTCATTTTTATTTTTTCTTCTACTCCAAAAAGTAAGTAAAATGAAACAGAGTTTAGAAATGATGAGAATATAATAGGAGATAAGAACGCTGGTGTGGTAGTTATGGATGAAAAGTCCATAACTACCAATATTGTCAAGTACCTTATACTAGATACTAAGGAAACTTTTGATTGCGTTGCGGATTTCGATGTGGAAGGTTTGATTAAGGTACTCGAACACATATGCAGCTAAATTTCGTTTTGTTTTATAACAAATTTTACGTTATAAAGGATGGACTTCCTATGGAGACTCAACTTTTCTGGAATTTCTTAGATCTTACTCTTACCTGGGACACGTTGAATAACAAAATTGATTTCAATATATACAGAACACTGACAGCCACAGACGTCGTTATCCATAAAACATCATTCAAAATCTCTTCAGTTTAATTCCTAATACGTACCCTCCATATGTTATAAATCATCCTGTTTATGGAAACAAATCAAATTCTCCCCTATCTCTTCGACCAACCCAAACATCAATTCATGTGATAAAAGCTTCAAGTTTTCAAGCCATACGTTTTGAAGAATTCTGCTTGTGGTAAATTTGGGTCATTTAAGACCTAATATTTGCGATTCACTGTTTTGCAGTATTCTAGAATATTTGTTAACTGTTGTCACTCCTAGATGAATAAAAATCTAATTGTATTTAACAAACTATTTGGAATATTATGAATTTTTTGCAATCTATTCTGAGCGGATTATTCTTGCATTATCATAGTATTTTATGGTTAGTATGTCTTCTTATATCATACACGCAAGATTAAAGTGTACATCATGTGCTTATAGAGTTCAGCATATACATCCCTCAACAGGTGCATGTCCAATTATCCAGTTTTCTCAAAACATTGTACAAAGCTTTGTACCGGATTTGAAATGTATCTATGAATACATTTACCACTTTATTATTAGATCATGTTCAAATCTTAAGTCATACATAAAGGTAAAGGGATAATAATACCGTTATAACATCAAAAATCTAAATATATCGATAATTTAAATGTCATCGTATTCTAAAATTATTATAATATAGGAAAAATTAATTTCATAAATACGTTTTATGATTTTTGGCTCTTGTATTTTTAATAATGGATTTTTGGCTGTAATATGATGATGATCTTACCCATGTGTTTTGTGTATAACAGTTTTGGCAACGTATCCAGGAAAATTTAAGCCATTTATAAACTAATCCTCTCATAGTATGGTTTATAAACTTCGATTTTTTTCCCATCAAATTGAAATATTGAAACAACAAAAAAAAAAAGATTTATTTAACTGTATTAATGCTAAAGAATACCTTGATAGTAAATATAAAAAGGTCATTAATGGGTCGTATTATTTTAGTTTTTACGTTTATTAAATGATAACAACAATGAAGCTTACGACTTATTTCGTTCAAATATTAGTGAAAAATGGAATGCTCTTTGTAAAATCCAATGATCTGATTGTGATTCTTGACACATTGACATTTCAAAATAATTTAAATTGGCTTAAATTCGTTGTTGTCGGTACTAATGGAGCTCCATGTCTGGCTGCTATGGACAATTACAAGCGTTTAATTGACGGAAATCTCTACATGCACTTTGTAACTATTATATTATTTATGTAGGATCACTTACATTTATGTGTGCATTAATTCAAATAGAATTTATTTATAAAATTTCACTGATAATAAGATTGTTGATGAAAAATTATGTTATTGTCTTATCGAATTTTCTTGCTATAATAGTTTGAAAGCAAAATAAGGCAGCATACAATTTATTGAATTTTATTTGATTATTTGATAAGTTAAATAACAAAATGAGAAGAAATTAAGAAAAGAAAAAGTGATCGATTATTATTTTTATTTTTTTTTGTATTAAATACATATTTAATAAAACAATTGTTCAGTTAACACCTCATTAACAGATAATCGAAGAGTTTCAACTTCAAAACATTTTTGAGACATAACTAATATTTCTTGTTGACGATTACATATACGATAAAAATCAGGTTCAATAATTTTTGGTGGAAACAAATTCACTTTTTTATTTTTTAATGCATTAATCAACTCTAAACAACTCAATAAATCCTTCGTATACGGATCAATTCGTTTTTGGGACGTAATAAATGTTTCATCGCGCTTGCCAATAACATCTAGCACATCCTTTTCCTGTAATCATAAATTATTCGTTCATTATGATTTAAACTTTCCCCGATTTACCAACATTAAAAAAATCGGGTAAATGAAAATTTTCGTTCCTTTTATCAAACTTTTTACTTTTCCTTTTCTTTTTTTCGGTTTCCACTTTTGATGTTAACGCTGAGTGTAGTTTTAAAAGATTTTCGTGTAAATGTAGTAATCGTTTTTCGTATTCAGTTTTGTTAAGATCTTCATTATTATCTGCTGATTCAACGGTGTTGGGACCGGTCATCTTTTGAAGTGGTTTTGTAGATAAATTTTAATAGCATTTCCTGAAAATTTAAAACAATAATTTTGATCGCGATTATGGTGCGAAACTTGTCCAAAACTTAAAATTTATAAAACGTCATTTTATGTCAACATATTTGAGAGTTTTGTCAAGTTTTGTCAGATAGAGGCAGTTTTTACTGATATGATTGCGCATAAACTTTCTATAAGCACCGACAAAGTTTCTAAAAGTCTTGATCTTCTAGAAACATTACATTAAGAGAAAATCATTACAGAACCATCTAAAAATTGGTATAGGCATGCAACCAAAATGATCTTAACTTTAAAAGCTATGTTATCTACAAATTTGGATACTTTTAGGCCTAACAACAGTCTAATTCCATCAAAGGAACAGATGATTTCCACATATTTCCAGCATTAGCGAGTATGTGTGAATATCGTTTTCTTATGATCAGCTGATATTAAAAAAATGTTTATGTATTTTTATGCTCCACATTCGAAAAGCTCATGTAGGCTAAACGTTGTTTCTACTCTAGTTTGGAAGATATCTTCCTAACATTGCAGATAAGGAGCCTCCAAACTCTTGCCATATTACTAAAACATACTTAATTTCTGAGGAGAATGTAAAATGGGAGAACTACGACGATCTTCGTTTAGCAACAAGGATTACAAAAAAGTTACCCTTTTAGGAAAATGAGCTATTATTGTATGATTATGTTTGAAACGTACATTAATAAAAAATAAAGCAGCTTTCTAATGAATTATCATCGATTTGAATTATCAACGAATATGGAATTGAACAACAAATCACGCTATGTATAAAACATCAGGTAGCCCTTCAAATAGGTAAATAATGAATGATGGAATGAGTGAGTAATTAAAAAGAATAATGGTGATATAATGGTTTTATTTCAAAAAAGAGTACTAGAAGTGCCAATGTCCGGTCCACATCTATTCGTTTAAACATAATTCTTTCCTGAAAAGTTACAAATTACCGAAGGATTAACACTTTCGTCAGGTTGATTGCGAGATTTTGAAGAAAGGTATGGAGTTAGAGAATTGCAAGTTGGAGGAGGGCAACTAACAATAAGTGCAGACGAAGTTGAAGTTACAATATTTTTTGACATATTATCAAACATTATTAAAAACTGTTTTAGTACCTGTCCAAATATATAATGCTGATGAGAGAGGCCTCTATAGACATACAATTATAGGAAAGCTGAATTAGGAAAGGGTCAACGACGAATGACGAGTCTTCAAAAACGAGGTCTGAAAAGAAACGCTGCAAATGCTGGGATTGATTTGGGAAGAAACTTCAATCCAGATAAAACTATTAAAAAGGTTGTAGGACTTTTGCCAAGAGTGCTTAGAGTTTACAAGCAGTATCTAGTCTTTAATTTTTTATTAAAGAACTAAAAACTAAAAAACTTAAAATTTTTTATTAATTTTTGTATTTTACCAACAATATTTGGTATTTTGGAAGCAAAATCAATTTTTATTTACAGTTTGTTACCTTTTGCATGAATACGGTTTTCTATCAGCAGCTTTAGTCTTTAATTAACAATTTTTGGACTACTTACGTCAAGATTTTGCATTTTATCCAATATTACTTAATATTTTCGAAGAAAGTTCGAATAGTTTATTGTACCTTGTTTTTTTGATGAAAATGTTTTCTGACACAAAACAAAAAAAAATCTCTTTTAAACATTATTATAAAATTCTATTAATTTCACGTTTCATTTCACCAGTTATCTTTTTCATGTAATGATGTGCCGTTACCTGAGTCTGCACTTTTTGCAGAAGAGCGCGCATGAATTGCGTTAGAAAATAGTAGCATAGTAGCAGTAGTTGTAGATTGGTGTTAATGTCAGAAGGTATTGTCAAGCAATAAATAAAACTAAATTAGCGTTAGTTCCAGAAATCTATGCTATTTTAAAATCTCTTGGAGCACCCAAACATTGAAGATTAATTTTTCAACATAAAAGCATTTCAAGTCTTGTAAATGTAGTATCAAGCTTTCTATAAGCAGTATCAAGAAAAAAGAGAAAGCGATTGAAATCAGTTCGAGTCTTCTAGAATCATTTCAAGTCTTCGGAAAGTATTTTAAGTTTCTGGAAGAAGTATGAAGTTATCTAGAAGCATTCCCAGACGTTTAAGAGCAGTATTAACTCCTCTGGAAGCATTACAAGTCTTTTAGAAGCACTCTCAAGTCTTTTGGAAGCATTTGAAGTCTTCTGGAAGCATTTCAAATTTCCGGAAAGAGGACCTAGTTTGCTGGAAGCACATCAAGACGTTTAGAAGCAGTAATGTCTTCTAGAGGTATTACAAGTCCTGAAAAAGTTTTCTGGAAGCAGTATTAAAAAAAAAAGAATGCAGTTGAAAGCAATTCAAGTCTTTTGGAATCATTTTAAGTCTTCTTGAAGCAGCTCAACTCTTTTGGAAGCATTTCAAGTCTCTTAGAAGGAGTATCGAGTTATTTTGAAGCATTTCAAGACGTAGAAACTTTCTTAAAGCAGTATCAAAAGAAAAGAAAGCAGTCGAAAGCAATTCAAGTTCTGGAATAATTTCAAGTCTTCTGGAAGCATTTCAAGTCTTTTGGAAAAAGTATGAAGTTATCTGGAGGTATTTTGAGACGTTTAAGAGCAGTGTCAAGTCTTCTGGAAGCATTACAAGACTTCCAAAAGCATTATCAAATCTATTGGAAGCATTTAAAGTCTTCAAGAAGCATTTCAAACTTTTTGAAAATAGTATCCAGTTATCTGGAAGCATTTCCAGACGTTTAAGAGCAGTATTGTCTTCTGGAAGCATTACAAGTCTTCTAGAAGCACTATAAGATCTTTTGATAGAATTTGAAATCTTCTAAAAGTAGTATTAACCCTTTTAGAAACATATCAAAGTTTATGGAAACTATATCAAGTCTTTTAGAGCAGTGTTATGCCTTCTGAACACGGTTCAAGTCAAAAAAATATTGCTTGGAGAAGTTTTGCAAAACCCTTATCAGGTCGTTTAGAAGCATCATGTCTTTTAAACACAGCTCAAATCTTCTGTAAGCAATTCATGCCTTCTGGACGCATTTCAAGTCTTTTTGAAGCATTTCATATACTTCAGAAGCATTTCAACTTTTTTGGAAGCAGTATCATGTTATCTGGAGTTCTCTAAGATGTTAGGAGCAGAATTAAGTCTTTTGGAAGCTATTCAAGTCTTCTAGAGGTAGTATCATGTCTTCTAAATACAGTGCAAGTCTTCTGGAGGCAGTATCAAATCTTTTGGAAACATTTCAATGCTTCTCGAAGCAATATTAAGCCTTCCCGCAGCATCATGTCTTCTAAACACAATTCAAGTCTTCGGAAAGTAGTTAAATCTTTTCTAAGGATATCATGTCTTTTGAATGCAGTGTCAAGTCAGCTGGGACCAGTATGACGTTATTTTGGCAGCATTTTAAGTCTTCTAAGAGCAGTCTTCTGAAAACTGTTCAACTGTTCCGAAAGCATATCAAGTTTTTGGCAAGCAGTTTTAAGTCATCTTGCAGTATCAATTATTCCAGAGGCAGTGTTGACTCTTATGGACGCAGTTCAAGTCTTTTAGAAGCAGAATCATAATCCTGAGAATCAGCTTAAGTCTTCTAGAAGTAATATTAACCCTTGTGAAGTCATTTCGAATCTTCCAGAGGCAATATCAAGTATTTTGAAAATATTTCAAGTTTTCTAGGTACATTTTTAAGTTTTTTGGGACATTTCATAAATTTTGGCAATGTTAAGTGTTCTAGAGGCAGTATCCACTCTTCTAGAAGCAGTTCAAGCCTTTTGGAAGTATTTCGAGTCATCTAGAAGCAGTAACAAGTCTTCTGGAGCTATTTTCATTCTTCCAGAAGCAACATCAAGTTATTAAAGTACATACATTTTTATGTTGTGTGTTGGTAACTTGTCATTGTTTAATAGATTGTGAGTTGCATACATTCGGGATTTTTTTTTTATTTTTAACAGTTTTTTTACATTCTTTTTTATTTATAACATTTTATTTATGAATATCACCTACTTTGGTTTCTGAATTGAATTGTTTTTTGAATTGTTTTTATTAATTTTCTACCGGTTTCGGGGCATTATATCCCCATCCTCAGGAAAATACGTCAACTATCTTTAAAAAATACAGAAAAAACATTCACTTAAAGTTATTAACGAAGTGAAGATTATATTCTTGATGTATTTTGAGAAATAAATAACTGAATAATTACTTAGATGATGGAAAATAAGAACAAAAAAAAAAATAAAGAATATAATTTGCTGGGGGTTACGGTTAGGGGTCTCCTTCTTAATATTTATCAGAAAAATACGTATTTCGTGTAATAAATTAATTTTTCATTGGTTCACCATTTGTGGTTTTGGAAACCCAAAATAAAATAAAAGTGTAATAAAATTTCAACGTATTTTATAAAAACTTCTTCTATTTTCAGGTCCCATTGTTGTAAGGTCTTTATTTAAATATTTCGGCATTCTTTTTCACCCTCTCACATTTTCCTTTCAATTAAAAAAAAGAAGTAGCTACTTAAAGAAAACTATCTACGTTTCACAAAAAAATATTTAAAAACATTGACTTCTTTCAAAAGAAAAATATCCTACAAATAAAAAATTTCTTAAATTAATTAAATCGGTTTTTAGTATCAGTATCAAGTCATTTTTTAGTATCAGTAATATCATAGTAATAGTATCAAGTCGTCTGGATGAATTATAGGTCCTCTGGAAGTATTTGAAGTCTTCTGGAAGCATTTTAAGTATTCTAGGTGCAGTATCAAGACTTCTGGCATTTCAAGTATGGAAGCAATATCAGACCTTCTAGAATCAGTTTCTCTCTAAGTCTTCATTATGTCTTCAGTCATCAACATCAAGTCTGGAAACTTTCTTAAAGCAGTATCAAAAAAAAGAAAGCAGTCGAAACCAATTCAAGTTCTGGAATAATTTCAAGTCTTCTGGAAGCATTTCAAGTCTTTTGGAAAAAGTATGAAGTTATCTGGAGGCATTTTGAGACGTTTAAGAGCAGTGTCAAGTCTGTTGGAAGCATTACAAGACTTCCAAAAGCACTATCAAGTCTATTGGAAGCATTTGATGTTTTCAAGAAGCGTTTCAAACTTTTTGAAAAGAGTATCTAGTTATCTGGAAGCATTTCCAGACGTTTAAGAGCAGTATTGTCTTCTGGAAGCATTACAAGTATTCTAGAAGCACTATAAGATCTTTTGATAGAATTTGAAATCTTCTAAAAGTAGTATTAACCCTTTTGGAAACATATCAAAGTTTATGGAAACTATATCAAGTCTTTTAGAGCTATGTTATGCCTTCTGAACACAGTTCAAGTCAAAAAAACATTGCTTGGAGAAGTTTTGCAAAACCCTTATCAGGTCGTTAGAAGCATCATGTCTTTTGAACACAGCTCAAATCTTCTGTAAGCAATTCATGCCTTCTGGAAACATTTCAAATCTTTTTAAAGCATTTCATATGTTTCAGAAGCATTTCAACTCTTTTGGAAGCAGTGTCATCTTATCTGGAGTTCTCTAAGATGTAGGAGCAGAATTAAGTCTTTTGGAAGAATTTCAAGTTTTCTAGAGGCAGTATCATGTCTTCTAAATACAGTTCAAGTCTTCGAAAAGTAGTTAAATCTTTTCAAGTCATCTGGGACCAGTATGACGTTTTTTTGGCAGCATTTCAAGTTTTCTAAGAGCAGTAACAAGACTTCTGAAAACAGTTCAACTGTTCCGAAAGCATACCAAGTTTTTGGCAAGCAGTTTTAAGTCATCTTGCAGTATTAATTATTCCGGAGGCAGTGTTGACTCTTATGGACGCAGTTCAAGTCTTCTAGAAGCAGTATCATGTAATCCTGAACAAACTAGAAGTAATATTTCTTCAAGAAGGCGTTACTATTACTTTTAGAATACTTCTATAAATAATATTAACCTATAATATTAACTTCAGAGACAATATTAAGTATTACGAAAAGATTTTAAGTTTTCTAGGTGCAGTATCAAGTCTTTTGGAAGTCTTCTAGGGACATTTAAAAAATTTTGGCAACCTTGAGTGTTCTAGAGGCAGTATCCACTCTTCTAGAAGCAGTTCAAGCATTTTGGAAGTATTTCGAGTCATCTAGAAGCAGTAACAAGTCTTCTGGAGCTATTTTCATTATTCCAGAAGCAACATCAAGTTATTAAAGTACATAAATTTTTATGTTGTGTGTTGGTAACTTGTCATTGTTTAATAGATTAGTTTCTGCCTACTTTGGTTTCTGAATTGAATTGTTTTTATTAATTTTCTACCGGTTTCGGGGCATTATATCCCCATCCTCAGGAAAATACGTCAACTATCTTTAAAAAATACAGAAAAAACATTTACTTAAAGTTATTAACGAAGTGAAGATTATATTCTTGATGTATTTTGAGAAATAAATAATTGAATAATTACTTAGATGATGGAAAATAAGAACAAACAAAAAATAAAGAATATAATTTGCTGGGGGTTACGGTTAGGGGTCTCCTTCTTAATATTTATCAGAAAAATACGTATTTCGTGTAATAAATTAATTTTTCATTGGTTCGCCATTTGTGGCTTTGGAAACCCGAAATAAAATAAAAGTGTTTTTCTTTTACCAAATTACACGCACTTGCGGATTTCAACGTATTTTATAAAAAGTTCTTCTATTTTCAGGTACCATTGTCGTAAGGTCTTTATTTAAATATTTTGGCATTCTTTTTCAGCCCCTCACATTTTCCTTTCAATTAAAATAAAGAAGTAACTACTTAAAAAAATCTAATTACTTAAAGAAAACTATCTACGTTTCACAAAAAAATATTTAAAAAAATTCCTTAAATTAATTAAATCCACATTTCATTCTTTTCAATTTTCTGTATCCAGGTTTTTAGTATCAGTATCAAGCCATTTTTTAGTATCAGTTATATCATAGTAGTAGTATCAAGTCGTCTGGATGAATTACAGGTCCTCTGGAAGTATTTGAAGTCTTCTGGAAGCATTTTAAGTATTCTAGGTGCAGTATTAAGACTTCTGGTATTTCAAGTATGGAAGCAATATCAGACCTTCTAGAATCAGTTTCTCTCTAAGTCTTCATCAAGTCTTCAGTCAGCAACATCAAGTCTTCTAAAAGCAGTTCAAATCTTCCAGAAGCAGTATCAAGTTTTCTGAAAGCATTGCAAATCTTCTAGGGACATTTCAAGGCTTTTGGAAGCAATATCAAGTCTTAGAAGCAGAATCAACTGAAGACCTCTAGGAGGCATAGATAGTATTATGAACCCAACATTTTATGTCTTGGTTAAGTTTTAGTTAATTAAATGTCTTAAACGTATAGACATTAATGAGCATTCGAAGTTTAAAAAATCGTCTTAAGACTTATTTTTCATGATTTTGCATATCTACATAATAAATTTCTTTATAGCTTTATCCAGCTCACAATTTATTGTAATCGAAGTCCACTAATTATGTTGTCACACCCTATCTGTCAAAGATTAAATGATTTATAGTATTTTAACCAGTTCATTTGTAATAGTTGCACGCATATCTATCGATTTTCAACGTATCTAAAACTTTGTTAACGCAATCCTGGTAGAACACAAGCGACAGCTAAAGTTCTTAGACGAATCGATCAGAACTTAAATCTTCAGCTTTCAACCAGGAAATGAATTTACTTGATAGATAGGGGTTTATCGCGGGAGAGCTTAAGATACCCAACCAAGTGGGATCACGCTATTCGAAAGAGGATAGCGATTGAGGTATAAGGCAAGAGGGAAATTTTCCCAGATTCTCATTTCGCTCCGAGTTTCGCGCGCCGCCGAACAATAATCAAAATAGAAACTGCCACTAGGAATAACAGTAAAAAGACGATTTACGATTGAACAAGGGCGAGATGACCTAATCGTGTTTCCCTTCCTTCTTTTATTTGGTGACTAACGCACTAAAACGAGGGTGATCGTCTTTTACTGATTTAATCTACGCACCGACCGCAACGTGACGCCTCCGGAGGATTTTTAATAAACCAAATAAGCCGCACGCGATTTCTCGCCCTTTATAGACCGGAAACCACCCCCTATTTACCCGTAATAAATGGGGGAGGAAAAGAAAAAAGAAAAAGGTATTTATTGCCTGCATCCCCTAGGGTACTACACTGTCTACGTGTCGAATCTCCCTATTTGTTCAACCATTAAGCATCACAATAAGCCACTAATGTGAGTGTGTCTGTCGGTAACCGCACAATTCACCACCCCTTTTGTGAATGGAGGGTTCCTATTTATAGAACGATGAGTGTAAGAGACTTAAAGAAAAAAAAAATGACTTTGAGTCACTTAACACAAAGAAACTTTAATAATAATAAAATAATGAATCGTCGAGTGCATGGATTCTAATTATAGCGTAATTAATCCTACCTTTATAAACTCATCTTAGCGTAGAAATTTGACCGTTTCATAAAGCTGTCAGGGCAGCTATTTAACCTACCCCATTGTTCTGTTCTGGTAGTATAGAACAAAAGAGATTTAAACCGCTGTAGGGGTAAATATATTAACGTGATGTCACCTCTTTCAGTTACACTAAATAAATTCGGTTATACAAATTGACGTTATTGCGAACGACGATTGTTGTTCCAATTATTTATATTGAGTTCTACTAAATTAGTACCGAACATTTATTTTATCAAAATCGCAAATATAATCAATCAAAACCGTCGCGGATGTCGATCAATGTTAACGGAGTAAAAGGCTTGAATGCATTTTTTTTTCGAGTCGTAAAATTTAAAAATAATATTTATATAAATATTTGTTTAAAATATTTTTTTTTAACTCCAAATATATTTTCATTTAGTTTTCATCAAAAAATGTTTTAAATGTCTTATTCCGTTTCCATAGCTTGTAGAAAATGAATTGGGAACGTACCAATTTCCATCTTGCAACTTCTTTGTAGAGCTGATGAGAACGCGAATAATTTGAAATCCGGGTGGATAATTAGAATTTTGAATACTCGATAGCAAAGCTGATGCATTTTCATGAAGCAAAACTGAATAATGGAGTATTAATACGTATGGATTTGTTACGGATTTAATTCGCTAATTCATGTGAAGATTTTGGAAGGAGTTGAAAAAAAAATCTTTTATTAAAATTTAATTATTAATTACATTTATAATTAAATTTATTATCAATAATTTTTTTTATATTCACAAATAAAGCTATACTCAATTGGAGATGTTTAGTACAATAATTACTAATTCTTTAATTTACTTATACTTTAATTATTAGTTTGTTTCATACTGGGATTTTTTTTTTGTTCCTATATACTTATATTTTTACACACGTGCTTTACAACAAATTCTGTATCCTCAACGTCATAAACTATAATACTAGTATTTGTCTTAATTCTGAGTATATTTCATGATCATATTTTATCCTATGGATTCTGGTTTTAGTAAGGGTTCCAATACACGACAACTTTTCTTGCTGTATACATCATTATGTTGGTACCAAATATCTTCTAGCTGTGTCAACGGAATATCATCCACGATATTTGGTCCCGAATTGACTAGATAGCTATCTGACTATAATTTTTGATCGATGAACGTAGGTGGCAAGATATTTCTATTGGAGGTAGCAACCCAAACATTTGCACTAAACATTTGCTGCGAACCCTTAAGGACCTCGCATATGATGTTGTAAGTACCAATCGCAAAATTAAACATTTATTCATTGGTTGCCTGGTTGTAAATTTTGCGCTGACTGAATTTGATATCATGATGAAATGAAAGAGTTCCCACCGTATCATTGGATGCACAAAAAATTAAGAAAGGCCAAGTCTTCTAGGAACTCATCTGATCCTTACCAGATGAGTTCCTAGAAGATTTCATTAGGTTCATGAATAACCACGATAATAAGGACTTACTCTATCTGCATGTTATAGTAAACACGTTGACCACCTGTATGGTTTCCTGCAATATCAAATTCGGATAATCTGCTCTCCGTCCAACAAAAAACTACTCCAGATAGCTGATATTCTGCAATAACTGCCAAAGTAGTTTCATTGCAAAAACCATAAACAAAAATAATGTTGTCACACTCTTGAATAGTAACTTATTTCATGCTTACTAGGTAGAAATATGAGCATAAGGGATTTTAAATAATTTATAATTATCAAATTGACGTTATTTACTAACATTCATGAAAACGTGTTAGTCTTGAATTTGAGGACGAAGTATCAATGATGATTTCGTGTGATATGATTAAATTAATTACAAAATTCATTATACTAGTTACGTTCAAATGGTTTTTTCTTCACTCCTCAAACGTAAATGTTGGTTAGTAATCAGTTGAAGTACATCCGTGTATCGTGGAAAAGATGACATTGAAAGGTATTTGTTAGGCGAATTTCTGCTGGTTGAATTTCATGCGTCATATTTTAGTTCACTAGAGTATTGTGTTGATGTCTCTTTATAGTTCCTTATCTTTCCCCCCATCACTTACATGATACTATCAGATAGTAGATATAGAGTGAAATCTAGCACATTACCTTGAAGAACTCCCGCTTATATTTGTTTTAAACTCAGTATTCATCATCTTGTTTAACTTTGAAAAGTATTCTTTGGGAGTAGTCAATACTTACAAATTGATAGTTGGCTTCTGGATTTTTACTCACTCTGAAGTAATATAAGCCTTTAAATTTACGTTCCAAAGTTCCTCACTGCGATTTGATGTTGTTGAGATAAAGGATTTGACTACACAAGTCTATCACACGAAGCTGAGCAAACCAATTAGCAACGTCCCTTGATGTATGCCTCAAATACCTGAAGAAATAGGTTATTCTACAGAATATATTTGTATTTTTAGCAATCCATGGTACACATAATGCAGACCAGAAAGATTTTGGATTGTAGTGGATACCGATAGGACTACATCCATAGGCGCCGGTTTTAGGAAATACCCATGGATGCTGGGCGCTGAAAAAACTGAGTTGGGAAAAGACTTCAACGTGGAGTGGCAGCTATTAAACAGAAAATGTGTAAAAAAATACAAGAATTTGTTTTTTGCCAATAGTATTTGACATTTTGGGAGCAAAAGCAAATTTTATCAACAATTTGTTGCCTTTTGCAAAAAGTTTGTTTTCTTCCAACAATTTTACAAGCAGTATCAAGTCTTTTGAAAGCATTTTAAGTCTTCTGGAAACAATTCAAGTCTTGAAGCATTTCAAATCTTCTAGAAGCAGTATCAAGTCTTTTAGTAGTAGTATCAAGTCTTGTAGAAGCAGTTCAAGTCTTCTGGAAGCAGTAGCAAGTGTTCTAGTAGCAGTATCAATTCTCGTAGAAGTATTTTAAGTCATCTGAAAACATTTTAAATATTCTGGAAGCATTTCTATTTTTTGGAAGCAGTATCAAGTCTTCTGACTGCAGTTCAAGCCTTTTTACAGTATTTCGAGTCTTCTGGAAGTAGTATCAAGTCTGAAGTCAAGCAGTTCAGGTCTCCTAAAAGCATTTCGAGTTTTCTGAAGGCGTTTGCAAGTCTTTTGAAAACGTTTTCGAATAATAATAATAATAATAATAAACTTTATTGCCAACCCACATAGCAAATTACAAAAGTAATAAATCAATATAAAACCCAAAAAAATAAAAAAACATCAAACACAATAATTACTTAAAGAGATAAATCTATTTTACATAGTGCGTAAGCAATTCACGAGGCGGAGATTCAGGAAAAAAATCCTGTTCTTCCATCTGGACCTCGATGATAAAAAGAGTTATTACATTAATAATTATGAACATGCAAACACGAAACAAAAACAAAAAAAACAAATATATTGAATTGAATATAAATGTTAATTATATGTAAATTTAAAATTACTGAACAACTAACTAACTAAAACATCATTCCGCGACATGCGCAACGCAACTCGATATCGGGATTCCTTGCATCAGATAAGTATTCTGACATCTGAATAATCTCTCAAATAACCGAGACCTGAACGTCGACACACTTAACTTTCTATCAGCCATCGAAACGAGATTATAGGATTTGTAAACATGGTATGAGAAAGATCTCTCAAACAAACTGGTCCGATGGAGAGGTGGAGAAATAAAGAAAACAGCCCTAGTCAATCGATCATGAGCGTCTCGTCTGAACTTAATTTTTCTATATAAATAACTTGGAGTTTTGCTCAAAATCAGTTTATGATAAACCACCAATGTCTGTAGCACTCTTCTGTTCCTCATGGATAACCACCCAGCGTCAACCAACTTATGAGATATCTTATCATATTTTCGTATGCCATAAATAAAACGTAGACAGCAGTTTTGAACTTTTTGAATCCTGTTAGAATCAAAAGCAGTTAACGCCGGATGGTACACAGGAACCATGTAATTAAATTGAGACAAAACAAGAGAATCACATAGCATCCTCTTAACATCTATTGGCAAGTATGACCTATGCGGAAAAAGCAGTCTGAGAGCAAAATAAGCGTTCCTAATGTATTTACTGACCTGAGACGAAAATCTAAAAGAACCGTCAATCTCCAGACCAAGCCCCTTGTGACTATCAACTATAGGCAACTTCGTATTATCCATGACAATATCAAAAGACCCAGCTATACCTGAAGTAAACTTTGTATTCCCGAAGATCATCACCGCTGATTTATCAGGATTAATCCTGAGACTGTGTGCAGTGGATGCCCTATAAACACAATCAAGATCAGCATTGATGCGCAGAACAGCTTCCCGCCATTCACAGGGAAGAAAGGAGTGAACCAACTGCGTATCATCCGCATAAACATACCGTGTGCAATATCGAATTCGATCAAAAAGATGAGCTGTATAAATGGAAAACAAAATTGGTCCAAGAATAGATCCCTGCGGAACCCCTGAGGTAATCTCCCGTTGTCTGGATACCACCCCATCAATAACAACCGACTGTGATCTACCATTCAAATATGCACCCACCAAGTTTAGAGCAGTCGTATCCAATCCAATTGCCGAAAGAATCGACAAAAGAATGGAATAATTCACAGTGTCAAATGCACGACTAAAATCTAACACAGCAAGAACAGCAACATTACCCTGATCAACAGCAGCAATCAACTCATCCACAAGTGCCATCATTGAAGTAGTAGTACTAAAACCCATTCTGAAACCAGATTGAAATTCTGGAAGTATATTAAAATTATTCAGATATTCTACAAGTTGTTGTTTTAATATCTTCTCCAGGATCTTTGAAAAGGCTGGCAATAAACTGACTGGTCTCAGATGACTAAAACTGGTGGGATTTTGATTTTTAGGAATAGGTTTAATTAGAGCATGTTTCCAAATGTCTGGAAACCACCCCTCAGCAATACAAACATTTACTATATGCGTAATATAAGGCAAAACAACTGGACAGGCAAGCTTAATCATATCAGCGCTAATACCATCACTACCTTCAGAACATGACTTTAAGTCATACACAAGTTTCTCCACCGTTGAAGGACAAACAGTCGAAAATTTAAAAACGCCTCCATTATTAGACAAATTATTATAAAAATCCACCACTGATTGATCCAAAGGCATTAAACCAAGAATATCAGAGATACTATTCAAAAAGTAATCATTCAAATCATTAACATTTTTCAAACCATCTGGGATACCACATTCTGACTCCTTTTTCAAACTAAGTGCCCTCAGCTTAGACCACATTTGTTTTTTGTCACGCATATTACCAATATGACGAAAATAAGCCCGCTTCTCTGCCCTTACAGTAAGTGTCGTTAAGTTTCGGAGAATCTTCTTGAAGAATTTCAATTCCCTTGGAAATAGTATTAAGACGGAGGCTGTATCGAGATTTCTGGAAGCATTTTAAATCTTTTGCAAGCAATATCAACTTTCTTAAAAACATAATCAAGTCCCCTAAAGGTACTATCAAGTCGCTTCAAAAAACTCTTCATAGCAAATGTTGGGACTTAATTGCACTGAATTTGGGAACGCATAGTTGCATATCTAAGAAGACTGTTGATGATTTTTTTTCCAAAGACCGTAAAATGATATTGGTTTTCCACTTTGTCCAGTATTGGCTACTTATGCCTGAATCCAAATCCATACTCTCGTATTAGATATTAAATATTAGCCTACTTTCATATGAAATCCATAATCCATTAAAAGTCACACTACAATTTTGAAACTTCGGTAAAAAATGTTGAAAAAAATTTATTTGTAACATAAAAGAAAATTCATCAAAACACTTCATTTGATGATTGGTTCATGAAAATTGGAATGCAATGAGTTATTGAAATCCTGTATATGTAACGTTTTGAAGACTTATTGGTGTTAAATAACAGATCCATGGCGTATCAAGAAAAAGGAGGATTAGTTTTAGTAAGACTGAAACAACGTCACACGTCAATTGTCAGTTACTCAAAAAACTGAAAATTTAAGATATCTAGGAACGATATTGGGTTATTATGGAAATCTCATAGTAAGTACAAACCAGATACTTGCCTTAATTACACAAAGGTAAAAAGTACTAATATAAAATATATACAAGGTGAATAAAAATCTGCAATTTCATCGATTTATGATTCCACTTAAAGAAAAGGCAGATTCCTCCAAAAATACAACATTTTTCGTTTAAAAATATATATCGCTGGTCTTTGCTTATGTTCGCAGAATTGCAGCCGATTTGTTGAGTTAGTGAAGTTTTATGATGATGGAAAAAAGATTTTATGTCACTGTTCTTTTTATTGTTGTGTGTGTGCTGGTTCGGCCAATGAAAGACAGGTTTTCTTCTAAGTTTGTTTCCTGTATATTTTCTCCTGCAAGGAAATTCGTTCCTCTCTTGCTGCTCCAGTGGACATCCTCCCTCTAGACACTATATCAATTGGCAGTGTACTTACCATCACTTGTAGTGCCTCGGTGGAGACAATTCTGTAGGCACTAGTGATTTGTAGCAAAACCTGTCTCTCTATTCTTGACAATTTTTATTGTTGCTTTTTTGTATCGAACGTCTCCTCACGCTTTGAAGTCATATAACATTGGAGAGAAGACAACTGAACCAATTAGCACTCTTTTCTTCATACTTGCTTCGTATGTGGATCTCATTATTTTGCAAAATGTGCTAGCGGTATTTTGCGCCTTGATGTATACATATTCCACCTGTTTGTTCCACCGGAGATCTTTCTCCATTATTACTTCTAAATGTTGTAGGGAAAGGCCCGTTTCAATCATATGTTTCTGTACGTTGATGTTTGCTCCTCTGCCACATTTCCGATTCTTGATCATAATAGTCTCAGTCTTGTCCGGTACCACCTCCAATCCCATGTTCTTCATCTTTTGTGCAATTTGTTCCAGTACATTTTATTCTGTCTGTTCAATTTCCCATATCTCCCATCCGTTAATAATTACTGCTAAGTCTTCTGCGTTCGCAATCATTTTGACATTCTCGTTCTTTAGCTGTATTTCAAATATTTCATCAAAGAACACATTTCACAACAGCGGGCCTAAAATGGAGCCCTGTGGAACTCCTCTAGTTATCTACCCTGATAATACTTAATAACATTGATCAGATATGTGAAGATTCAATTCTTTTATAGTTGTTGAATGATTTTTTTTCCAGGGCGCCGAGCCGAACGCATTTTTTATCTCGATGGTTATTAGCATACTTTTCATTCCTTGTCTGAATTTTTGTAGCTTTTTTGCCTTCTTCATTATTTTTATTATTGTTTCAACTATAGATTTTCCCCTTCTAAACCTGAACTGATATTCAGACAGCACCCCTCTCGTCCAATTCTTTCTCTAGTCTATCTTTTATAATGCCTTCGCACACTTTCCCATAATAATTTAATAAATATAGGGGCCTGTACTTATTTGCACCCATCTGCTTTTCTATACGCATTTTTTTACGTAATCATTGTACAATTTTTCATTTTTTCACGTCCCACACTTACGGTGTCTTTGATAATTTGTCGCTTTCTTTGTGTTTTTGATTTCTTTTCTGAACGTTTTTCCTCGCTTCCTCGTATTCTCTATGTGTGTTTAGCAGCTCCGGCGTTAATAACTCTATTTCTTGCAACCTTTTTTGGATTTTGCCTTGGTATATCTACACCAATTCCTGTTTTCTCTTCCATCGTTTATCTCCGCTATGCTTTTCTTTGTCTTCCTTTCCCATTTCGATACTGAAATAGATGTTTAGATGGTCACTCAGATTCTCTTCATCTTCTACTCGCAAATTCCTCATGCTTGTAATTAATTTCTCGTTACACATCGTTATATCTATGTGGGATTATTGTTTCCCTCTTTTCCATGTTGGTCTATTTCCCTTATTTGCCATTATTAATCCCATTTTTGCTCTCTTCCCTCACTTAAAATCCCACTCTCTTAAAAGCATTTCTCTCTTACCCTCCTTATTGGAACCCCATGCTATGGAGTTAGCGTTACAATCACCTGCACCAAAATCTTTTGCTCGTCTCTTTTATCTACTATCTGATTAACCTCTTCTAGCTGTTCTTTGAAATTTTTTATTGAGTTATTTGGTAGGAAATAACAACCAATAATATTCCAAGTTTTGTGCTAATAGCTAGGAAAACAATGCCTTCTTCAAAACTTATCACTTCATCATCAAAACTAATTCACCTTAATATCTGGGCCATTTATCTTAATTGCTACATTTACATTTTTGTTTCTGAACTATTTTCCAGATTCATTCTGTTTCTTAACATTTTTTTCCATTAAATTCATTGCTTCTACACTCCTATTGGTATTAACCTGTAAGGATTTAATTTTGCAAGACATTTTAATCCTTTGATGGGTCTTTGGGTGGTTCCTCTGGAGTTCTGTTTTGAGCTCCTTCTCCTATCTTCATTTCCTTTTTCCTCTTGATAACAGTTATAAAGGTACGTAGATCCTTCTGACATTTAGCTACTTGTCGATTTTCTTGTTCTTGTGTGTGATCTTTTATGATATCTTGGTTTTCCATCTCATCGCCCTTACTATGCTCGCTGCTTTCTTCTCGCTGTAATACATCCCTTTTGTCTTTTCTGTTTTCTCCCTTTATTTCCTGCAATTCCCTTCCATTTATGCTTCCCCTTCTTCTTTCTTTTAACTCTATTATCTTATTCTTGTATATGGGACATCTTCCAGTTCCTGCACTGTGTCCTATTGTTCTGCAATCCGGGCATCTTGCCTTACTTTTGCAGTCCTTGGCTGGATGATCTCGATCTGTGCAGTTATAGCACCAGCTACCAACATCTAAGGCATTTCGAAATTTTGACTGATTTTTCTATTTTATATAATATAAGTTCTAATTTTACTCATATGTTTAGCCATCTTCTGCCCTACTTCTAATGCTACTGCATGCATGCTTTGAGCACACGGTCTAAGGTTCCCTACCTTGTAGTCATCTAGCTCTTCTGTGGTTGCTAGGCAATTTCTTCAGACAGCCTTTAGTACCTCCTTTCTGGTCGTCATCACTTCCATTCCCTTTAAACTAAGGAAGACTTTTTTTGTTGATCTATAAGCCCTCTAGAGCTGACCTATTGTCCTTGTTGTTGGCTTAGGATTCTCCCGATGCTTTCAGTGATAATACATTTTTTTTAACTTTTAATCGCTACTTAACGCCATCTATAAGGTAATTGCCAAAGGCTTTAAGCTGTTTTGGTGATTTTAGGTAATCCATTTTACACCGTTTCGTTGTGACTAAAAATTGTGACAAAATCATATATTTTAAGGGAACACATTCATGAAAGAATAACATATTTATTGTACTTTTACGAATACGGAATCGTTTGCTAAAATATATGGGCATTAATTGCCACATTTTCCATCTCATTTAAGTCCCTAAACTCATCTAGAGTACGATTTATATTAAAGCTTTATGATGGCTAATTCTTATAATTTATTGCTGCTAGGGTAATGATTATTTTGGAATACTAAATATATCATTTTATAGACTAACATGTGCACTTCAAGCTTAAATATTTATTTATCAATATGTAAGATTGTGTTAAGAAACTGTTGCTTACAAATTTTACCTAAAAATATCATACAACCTTACTAATATCTATATGTTATATCTGAAGATTTAGAGGGAAATTGTTCCAAGTGCTATCCAATTTAATATTTCACGTTATAAAGTAATCATGAGACAACAAAATAGTTTCGTATAGACGTCGAAATAATCTAACAACTCTACAAACTGTATTAAAACTAAAGTCATTCAATTATTGTTCTTTGACACTTACTTTTAAATTTAAAGCCTCGAAATATTTTCGCCCCGGTAACAAAATCAAAGTTGTCGGAGTCTTTGATTTATAAAGCGTTTAACTGTGACAACATCGATACGTATCGACGGTATACGAACTATTTTGCGAAGTCCCAGTTGCATCCATAGTACTACTACGTTCCATACGAAGTTTAGACTCTCCATGAATATTTTATGAGCAGCAACGGCGTCTGTTTGAACAGTTCTCCACAAACTCGCGGGCCGCGGAACTTTCTGCGGACTTGGATTTCTTGAGAAATTGCTTTATTCCATTCGCGTTAAGATGCCAACAACTTACTGAAACTCTGCCAACGGATCCCTCGCAATGAAATCGCCGCTAACGAGTCTATTTACGAAGTTGACCAAATGACACAGAAAATTGTCTCTGAATCTATTTGACGAATTAATTACGTGAATTAAAAAAAATGAACAATACAAAATGAAAACAAAAAGGGTAAATAAGTTGATCATTAAGAAAATTAACTCGACGAGAATGGAAGATCTTTGTTCGCGTTTGCGTAGGCTGAATAAAAAAAATATGTGCAGTAATAATTAACGTGTTAAAACATGCGCGTAGACACAAAGCCCTAAGGCCGTTCAATGTGGAGTAAAGAGAAAAGATGAAGAGTCACAAGGATTGCTATGTTGCCTCGTAACGAGCAAAAAATACAAGTGTGGGTCATGAATACACTTCGTTTCCCGGACTGAGTTCGGGGTAACAGTCTCTATTTTTAGCATACGTTTTTTGAAATACATTTTTGTAATATACGTACACGGTTTCTATTGTCTTCAGCTCAGGATAATTAAGTTTTGAAGTTGTTAATTCTTCCACCCATTTAATTTGAAATTGAGCACTTTTAAATCTTTTACTCGTTTTAGAATGGTGAGGAAATTTCGAAAAGTTAGCTCTCCCATCGTTCACTAATTTGTGGAACTATTTAAAGCTTCATTGTTAACATGCCGGGTCGCGGCGAGAGTAAACTCCTCAAGTTTTGGAGAGGCAAATGCGCTAAATACCCAAGACACCGAACTATTTCATTCGCTTACCATGTCGTGCAAATTCAAGAAGTTCAACTTTCGAAATCATAAATTGTTCGAGATTAATTCACTTCATTTAAAAAAATTACATATATCATTTTCAATTTCTTCATAAATATTCAAGAACAATCTAGGATAAAAATGAAAAACCAAAAATACGAGAAAAACCGACCCAAAGCGACAAGAAAAGTTATCGTCCAGACGCCTCTGCAATTGAAACCTTAATAATTAATGGTTTTCGTGTTAATGAAATTTTCATCCCGACCGCTCGTGGCATTAACTTCTTTAAGTGCTCTTGAATTAACAAGAGTAGGAGTTTTTAATTAAGTTTTGAAATGGGTAAATTGATGGGAGAGCCCTTTTTCAGTCAAAATATATCGATGTTAAACCAACAAAAAATAACCGAGACTTCCCCTTTTTTAATTTTTTATATGGCTAACTCGCTAATTGTGGCACGTTCGATTCGGGAAAAAGGGAAAATCAAGGTTGGATTTTTCACTTGAAAATAATTAACTTTAAAGCTGAAAAGGAAAATTAATTAGAAAAGTTGATTCAATTATAGAAGACGTTTTAAATTTGATTAATAAATCAAATGATGTGAAGTAACGTTTGGTTTACTTACGTTAAGAACAAGATTGAGTTTTGTTCAAACACGCAACGAGTCAATATAAAACTTTCGTTTGTCGAGCTAACCATTTGGAAGTTAAAAATTGATAGGAAAGTAGAACGGCTCGTTATGATTTATGGGCATGAGGGTTATGAAACGTCGTCTCTATTCATCAATCAAATGGTTACAATACAAGTCAATTGGAAAAACATGAACCACCAAAAACATATTTTTTTTCTATTATGAAAAATTTTGTAAGTTTTAAAAACTAGCTTATGTTTAAATTTTCAAAAATACGAAAAATATACGGTGTAAATTAATCGTTATAAGATTATCATTAAAATTAATTAGAAATCATCTTCAGAATTATTAAAATATAGAAGAAAAAATTATAAGCATACTAAAAATCATATAAATATAATGAAAAAAAATCACACTTATTCAAGAATAATGATAATGATATCTGTTATTTGACTGATAGAGATTTCATCATGATAAGAATAGGCAGATATCTAAACCCTGGTATAACCAAAATAACTGAACGATAATTGACGACCATAACGGATCAGTGCAGATTGTGGGTTACTGACATTGATATCTTTGCTTTCGATGATGATATCTGTCATCAGACAGATGGGGGTTACATTCATCAAAATGATAAACGAACATTGAGGACCATAACGGATCAATTTAAACCCAATTTAAACCCAGGTTTCATTGCACTTCCTTGATAATGTAAACATCTCAGTTTTTGGGTTACTCATATTAAAGTCTTTGTTTTCGGTAATGATATCTGTCATCAGACAGATGGGGGTTACATTCCACTGAAAATAAGTAAATATCTTAACTATGGTACGATCAAAATGATTGAACGAACATTGAGGACCATAACGGATCAATTTAAACCCAGGTTTCATTGCACTTCCTTGATAATGTAAACATCTCAGTTTTTGGGTTACTCATATTAAAGTCTTTGTTTTCGGTAATGATATCTGTCATCAGACAGATGGGGGTTACATTCCACTGAAAATAAGCAAATATCTTAACTATGGTACGATCAAAATGATTGAACGAACATTGAGGACCATAACGGATCAATTTAAACCCAATTTAAACCCAGGTTTCATTGCACTTCCTTGATAATGTAAACATCTCAGTTTTTGGGTTACTCATATTAAAGTCTTTGTTTTCGGTAATGATATCTGTCATCAGACAGATGGGGGTTACATTCCACTGAAAATAAGCAAATATCTTAACTATGGTACGATCAAAATGATTGAACGAACATTGAGGACCATAACGGATCAATTTAAATCCAATTTAAACCCAGGTTTCATTGCACTTCCTTGATAATGTAAACATCTCAGTTTTTGGGTTACTCATATTAAAGCCTTTGTTTTCGGTAATGACATCTGTCATCAGACAGATGGGGGTTACATTCCACTGAAAATAAGCAAATATCTTAACTATGGTACGATCAAAATGATTGAACGAACATTGAGGACCATAACGGATCAATTTAAATCCAATTTAAACCCAGGTTTCATTGCACTTCCTTGATAATGTAAACATCTCAGTTTTTGGGTTACTCATATTAAAGTCTTTGTTTTCGGTAATGATATCTGTCATCAAACAGATGGGGGTTACATTCCACTGAAAATAAGCAAATATCTTAACTATGGTACGATCAAAATGATTGAACGAACATTGAGGACCATAACGGATCAATTTAAACCCATTTAAACCCAATTTAAACCCAGGTTTCATTGCACTTCCTTGATAATGTAAACATCTCAGTTTTTGGGTTACTCATATTAAAGTCTTTGTTTTCGATAATATCTGTTATTAGACTAATGAAGATTTTATCATGATGAAAATACACAGATATCTTAACCCTGGTACAACCAAAATAATTGAAAGTACATTGGTAACATGCCCGTTTTTGGTTGACTGATATGGATGTCTTTGTTTTCTGTAATGATATCTTTCACACATTGTGGAACATTTTTGAGTTAATTGTCTGGGGGGTGATAAATTTTAAGTCAGGGTACTAAACCGTTATAGGAAATCCTTCAAACCATTTGGCGTTTTCAGGCCAAACTTTTTTTATAACCCAATTTTTTTGATTATCTTGATGTTTATTTGCTTAGTTTTTCAATTATAACCAAGAAACATTGGTTATAACTGAAAAACCTTAACCTGAAAATTGACCTTTCATTCTTCAGCAAAATTGTAGTTAACGCTTAAATAAATAATTTCTATTAATACATTCATATAGAATTATTTTTGAAAAATAACGTCTTTACTCGAATTCTAGGCATACACAAACGTCCATACAAAATTTTTTTTCAAGTTTTCACAAAATGATTATTTCAGATCAAAAATTTCTTTGATATGGTAAGTTTAATTTGGGTTGGGGTGAGTTGTTAAATTTAATTTGGTTGAAATTTAACGTCTCTTCAAAATATCCTTTATCTTGCGACATTCTGATATGGAACTACAATTTTCTGAATTCTGTTATGGATCTAGCTTTATATCGGTTTAGGATAGTTATTTTCTTTTGGAAGTTACTTAAGTAAGTTACTTGCATTCGGGCAGTATGCTAGATCTTACTCTATATCTATCCGCCAAAACTAGGCTAGTGATGAGGGGAAATTACTGTGTCTACATTTTCAGATGATAGAATACGCCATGCAATGGATGTCTTATTCTATTATCTGAACAATATGCAACAAAAAATTTAGAGATATTCTTTAAAAGAAAATATAGAGTCATAAAGTTCAGCGGGTAGAAATTCGTCCAACAAGCACTTTTGAATGGTTTTTCCTCCATGATGCACAGTTATATTTCAACTGGATGATAACCACACAAAGTCAATATGTCCAAAAATAGAAGGGAAACGATAATAACCTATCTAGTATCGAAGATCTTCACCTCAAAGAGTTAAGTCAAGGTCGCTCAAAAGAAGACAATAGCTGTTGTTTCACTACGTGTGTAGAATTAATATAATATAATAATATAATGTTTTAATGGGATATAAATGTGGATATTATTGTATCCATTAGATAAAGTTTTTTCACTTGAAATTTCAATGTGTCATATCTTAGCATATACTATAGCTTGTGTCTACTCATCATTATAATTCTCACAAACAATAATAATGGCTTTCAAACCGGTGATATGATTATTTAAATATACAAAATCGAATTATATTGAAATATTATATAGCGAAGAAGTGAAGATTAAAATAACGGCTAGGTGGGGATGATCTTCAGTTCTATATGCTGATCAATATTTCAAGGTCAAGGTATTTGCTTAACTTTCATCCATTGTTATTTTTAGAAGAGGTTGGCGACGGTAAAGGTCAAGGTGATGGTGAAGGTTGCTATACCTTCAAGCATGGTCAATTCTAGAACCTCACCATCGAAGAGACAACGTCAAGACCGTGATTAATGTTAGTAGACTTTCAGCCATTGTCAATTCCAAAAAGTTTTGACGACCTTAACTTTGAATTGCATCTTCGATACATTATATATTAGTCTATAAAATCTCGAATATTTATTTAAAGTTTTTTAGTTTCGATTCCTATTTCTTGTATAAACAGCAATATACCACTGTCGTCACAACGTAACAAAGAACCATATGACGCGCTGTAAATCCCCGATTAGAGAATTAGGCTGTCTTTCGAAATCCCATCAGGCAGAAGCGATAAAGCAAGTGTTGCTCCGATTGAAACTACACTTTTACAGCCGATCGTCCACCCAGACCGGACCATCCGGACCGACGCTAATACAAACGACCATAAATCTAACGCGGGAGCTGGCAGTCAGAGCCAAAAACCCAAACCCCCGCTGTACTGGTCCTCCCCCCGAAATCCTTCCCCTGACGGCCGTTGCATTCCAGACTGATGAATAGTTTTCGCAATGTGGGCCGAATCGATGAAATTACCGTGCTGGACTGTCTTTTAGCGCTTACTCCGTCTTTCTTTCTTTTAACCCTTAGTAGGCATTTAGGATTTTATCCCTCATTGTTAACTTTTTTACTGAAATTGTCCCTCGTCGACTTCGTTGTCGTCGAAGTAGTAATTCGATATAACTGTCCCTTTTATTTGACCCAAAAACAATAAATTTTCCGGGGGGAAATGTTCATTATTATGACTTTATTTATGGGGGGATTTAATTGCTTCTTTAAAGCGACCATCAATTATGTACTTAAACCAATTATTTTTGTTATATTTTTTAAATTGATATGTATTTTTCTATCGATATTTCGCTTGTAATATATACGCCTCCAACTACGAACAGCATTTATACCTTATGTGAAATATTTACGAATTATAAAAGCTTGCTTTTCAACCCACAACCGACCATCTGAATAAAACATCGACCGTGTAGAGATCAAAGAGCCGAGTAGAAACGATGGCAACGTTTACTTATCCCGGAGAAAAGTTGAAAAGCCCCAGCATTTATATATTCCGATTTATTGTGTATGGGGGACAACGCTTCGGTGAATTGATTAAAAATAAATATTGTCGAAGTCCACTTTTTAACGAAAAAAAAAAAAAAATTCGGTTCATTTTGCTCTCTTCTTTCGTTTTGGGCGTCATTCACTTTGATGCAATTCCTTTTCTCTCTCGAAACACGATCGTGGTTTGTATAAAAGCGGGATCTTTAATATAGACTTTGGAGGGAAAATGGAAGGAGAAATTAATAAACAGCCCGTCCCCCTTATCCTATTCACAGTTCGCCACCCTCGTTATCTGAATTGCTATGGAGAACCGCGCTATACCGTACTCGTCCTCTATTGTCTTATTTTTGTTACGATAAAATCTCATTGAACGACATTCAATTAAAATTTCATTGATTTTTCCGCGCTTATTAGAACTCTTCCGCGTTTTAAACGGGCTTTCAATTTTCTTGTGTTTATTAACTGTTTTGTGCATAAATTGGAAAATGAGATAACATAGTTATTTATTATACATGGGGAAAAAGTATTAGATTTTAGCTCGAGGTTAAAATTTGGCTTTTAATCGGAAAATGCCACTTTTTGCTCACGGAAGAAAAAACGTACTTTTATCCCATGGGCAAAAAAAAGTGACAATTTACAATTTTTTCGCATTAAAGACTGAAAAAGTTTTTAGTGTTGAAATTTGAGTAGAATTAGTAAACAAATCATTTGTGTAACATTATCTACCCTCCAAATTACAAAAAAGATTAATGACACCCCGACCTTGATACGATGTACCCGAAGAATCGCGATGGGGTATAATATATTACAATAGTCAATGAACTAAAAATAGCGCACGAAAGGTACTTTTTATTGGTTGCCCGTTATTGATCCGACCTCTGTCCGGAAACTTGCGAGTAATGATGCCATTACTCAATTTCTTGGTTAATATAAAATTCCCTCAGAACTCACCGTCAAATATCGATCGTATTGTTCTTATCTTTCTTATATCAATTTCCCAAAACTTTCGCAATAACCATCCACAAATTATAAATTGAAATGATCATTTATACGTAATACCGCTAACGAATATCAAAACTGTCAAGGGGAACTTTTGACAAAGCCGTTCGTGCTCCTTAGTCGCGTATTATGTCGACTGAAGCGGGAACTCCAAGTAATGAATGAGTCCATTGAATCTCCAAAATTACCTCCACTTCGCTTTTTGTGCGTGGGCGTTTCGCGGTTTCCAGGAAACCAAGTCGTCGACCGAATGGGGTGAGTTCAAGGGTTGGGGAATGGGGTCTCCCGTTTCTAAGCTATTAACTGGGGTGTAAATTGCTTTCCTGTAATTTCTACTAGTAAGTGGTAATATCCATATTTAGGTGTTCAAAGTTCAAAGGTGTCACTAAGACTAAGCTCTCCTGCTGTTTAAGTTTATTAATAGTGTTTCAATTGATACATACCTATTTAACGAAATAATATATCTCGCACAAAGTCCAAAATGTTTTCTTCAAGTTCGAGTCTTAAATTTCACGTAAACCTCTTTTATAGGTCTTCAGTTCTAGGTCTTGCTTCTAGTTATAGTGCTAGTGTTAGTTTAATGAACACTCTCCTAATGTTAAAAGCATGTCAGTTCTCTAAAACATCTTTTTAAGTTGTTTTTTATCAATAATAATCTTAGCGTAATAATAATAATTTTGCAAAGAAATGAGCTTTTAGAATTATTTGGAAAAAATACGGGTTTATAATGTAGTAAAAAAGTTTGAGGGATATAATTGCATTTAACATTAGGAAGCTATCTACAAAGACTATTAACTTTCAAGACTCATATCTAAGCCATTTATCAATTTAAACCAAACTTTTTTTCGTGAATCATCATCATTTATAGCTATTATGGCAGCATAATTAAAATTATGCTACCATTTACAGAAATTCTCTGTATATATTTTATCTCCACCAAACATAATTAAAGGAAAAATAACAAATTACGACGACTGTCTTGAATTTGAGTAAGCTAAGAAATGGATGTTGTAGCTTTTGTCTCCAGGGTAAAATAGCTGAAGGGATCTTAAAGCGGGTCAAAAAAGGGAAGCAAGTTCTAGAGTAAATTTTGTTATTCTCTCAATTTCATATTTACATCAAAATAATGAATATTCACGAAGTAAACGTGAATAAGAATGAAATAAACGTTATAATAAACGTTATAATAAACGTTATAAACGTGCCATATTTAAGGATCCAAATCGAGGTAATTCATAGCTAATTTCAGAACTATGCAAAACTAATATAATAATAATTCGAAAATGTTTGCTTATTTAAGCATATGGAGCAACATTTTTATATATAACATATTGAGGCAAGCTTGTATGAGAAGGACCAACTGAAAATTGCTGTATTATAAATCAGAATTGTAATAATATGATGGTACCTGATATTTATGTTGTCCATTTTGAAACTACACTAACGGTTTTCAAAATATTTACTTATTAAATTCTTAAATTGGTAATTAATCGGAAATGCTAGATTAGTAGTTAATATTCAAAACGTCTCCACCTGGGATACTTTAAAAAATACTTTCCAACATAACTTTGCTGATCAAAGAGATGAAGCTTGTTTAAATAGAGACTTAGTTACGTTACGACAAAACAATAATGAAACACCCCAACAATTTTACGACCGTTGTTTGTACATCTTAAATTTAATTTGTTCATACGTAGATATGCATGAAACTACGAATCCTGCAAAAGCATTAAAACGAAGTCTTTATAACAAATTAACTCTAAAAACATTTTTATCGGGATTAAAAGAACCACTAGGAACCACCATACGTTGCATGCGTCCTACCACCTTAACTGAAGCCCTACAACGTGTAACTCAAGAAAATAACACTTTTTGTTTCCAAAATCACACTAACAGACATTCTTTACCAAAACCAACACCAAAACCACATTTTCTTAAACAAGAACCAAATTTTAATTATAATAATCAGTATCCGCAGCATTTTGCACCTTTCGAATTTAACCCACGACGCACATCAGATAATTTCAATTATCAGAATCATTATTTCAACCCACAACGAACACCCCAAAAATCCATTTTGTAGTGAATCTACAAAATGGATTTCCATTTTGAAATTCATTTTGAAACTAATCTTATTCTAAATGTGTTTATCGTGGAGCTTTTTCAATGACTGTTTTATGCGAGAGACAAAGTAAATGTAATTTTTCACGATTTTCATGTTTGTTCACCAGTTTGCCTATGCCAATGTGTGAGATATCCTATCAAATTTCCTAATGCCATAAATAAAGCGAAAACAACTGTTCTGAACACGGTGAATACGATAAACGTCTCGATAGAGCAAACATGGTCAGTATACATTGAAAGTATGTCTAAATAATGATAGGATTAGGGCATCAAAGAGATTATGTTTAACGTTAAGTTCCAGACTGTGTGGGTACATAGATCTTAAGACCGTGAATGCCTTTTTAATATAAACAGATAGGTGATTACCAAATTTTGACTTTCAATTAAAGACAACACCCAAATTCTTTGCTTCTACCTGAATTTCTAGAACCCTTAGATTCTGGATTCGTGGAAAGATAGGCTGTTTTACTCACAGTTCTTTGACCTCAGTAGATCTCTGGTACTTACTTCCAGTCATTTTACATAGAAGACAAAGGCTATAATTGGTCTCGGTTGTGCTGCCTTTATTCAACTCATTCCAGTCTGGATAGGTATACATATCCTCTGTAGTAGATATGTTTCGTAAATATTTCTGTAGATACCAGCGTCTAGTAATTAGCTTTATGGCCAAACGTAGGTTCTTCCTGATCAGCCTCATAAATAAATCAGTTCTTTTGATGTCGGGCACATCAGAGTCTCCTGGCTTGGCGACATCGTGGTGTCTTGTCCCAGTAGTTTCGAAACATCTTACGTTTCATCTTCTTGAAGCTGTATTAAAGACCTTACTATTACGATGATAAATAGTTCTGACGATCCCGGATGGTTCTGCAACTTTCCTCACCAATGTGTCTATCATGTTATTAAGTTTATTTCCCGTATGACACTTTACTTATTAGCATATCGTAATCTCATTACTATTGACTGCTTTAAAAAGATTGTTATTATATCTCTGTAGGGCCATTTCTGTTGTTGTTTTTAGACTGTATACATGCTGATTTGAGTGCAGAGGAAGCTGATTTCACTTGATGTGGTAAGCTTGTTTAAAATATTGCAAGTGGGTTGAGGATACTTTCTTACAGGTAGCCCTCGGTTTACGCCGGCTCAATTTCTTTTCTCCGATACAAGACCGATTTTCGTTGTTCTGTGTGGTTCGTTTTTGTATTGTGTGGTTTTGTTAGTAAACTTTATAATTTATTTATTGAACGTTTTTATTGTTGGGTATGTATTATATATTTTTAAAACAATATTAAAATAAATAAAAATAGTAAAAAAAATTAAAATGAAATATTAAGTATCCCCGTATTCATACAAAACTAAAGAAGGGTTACTATGTCTACTAAACGAAAGTAGCAGATTTAACCCACCGTGTTAAGAAGGTACGGCAATCCATTTCCCTTAAAATAAAAATGGTTCGAGTTGTGATTCGAAAGTGAAAGAAAGTGAAAGAAGAAAGTGATTCGACGGATGGAAAATGGACAGACGCGCCTTAATGTCTGTAGTTCTTTAAACTTAGCTCCATCAACTGTTACCACAATCATGAAAAATGTAGAAAAAATTAAACACTCTTCTCAACAATGTACATCACAAAAAGTTAAACATGTAAGCTATAGCAGAAGTAAAATTTTTGAAAAAATGGGAAAATTGTTAACGTTATGGGTGGATGATGCTCATCACAGAAATACTGCGTTGACTCAAGCTGCTATAACGGAAAAAGCAAAATCAATTTTCAATAATCTTAAGGAAACCAATGGAGGTAATGAAACATTTTTGGGAAGCAAGGGTTGGTTTATGAGATTTAAGACACGCAGTAACTGTCGAAGTGTGAAATTATGTTTTGAAGCGGCAAGGCAGATGTTGCGGCTGCAGCTGCTTTTCCCAAGGAATCTCAGGCTTATGTAGAACAAGGCTATTCCCCTGACTTCATCTTTAATGCGGATGAGACAGGTCTTTATTGGAAAAAATTACCAGCATGGACATTTATTTCTGGAGAAGAGCGATCTACTCCAGGTTTTAAAGTTGCGAAAGAGAGAATAAATCTTTTGTTGGGAGCGAATGTTTCAGGAGCGTTGAAACTGAAACCAATGTTGGTGTATCATTCCTAAACACCGCGAGCTTTAAGAGGTCTCAATAAAGACATGTTACCAGTTTATTGGAAATGGAATAAAAAAGCATGGGTAACACGTCGTTTACTGTTCTTCGCCATTGGCTGTCAAAGTTGTTTATATGCATCCAAATACAACATCACTTTTGCAGCAAATGGATCAAGGGTAATTGCAACCTTTAAGGCATATTATCTCCGCAATACTTTGTTGGAAATGATAAGAGTTTTGGATACTGCTTTGGTCTATCGATATTTTAAAATGTATAAACAATATAAAGTAAGCTTGGATTGAAGTTTCAGCAAAATGTTTAAACGCCTGCATTTATGCCTGATTTGGAGGAAGTATCACAAGAGAATCTTGTTGAAGACATTACTAGGCTTGCAGGTGATTTGGGATTGGAAGATGTTAGTGCTGAAGAAGTCACAGCACATTTAGAAGTCCAAGATCAACCACTCTCAAATGAAGACCTAGAAGAATTATATACACAGTTGGATCGTGAACAGTCAGAGGATGAAGTGAACGAAGACGAAATTTAAAAAGTTATTAAAACGACCGGTCTAAAGCGTATCCTTTCAAGTATGGAAAGTAACGAATAAAGTATCGAATGTAAAGAGGGGCGTTATCGCATCGATTCGACCATATACTGAAGTTCTCAATGAAAGAAACCGAAAGTCCAAGCAATTAACGCTGGATACTTTCTTCCAAAAAGTATAAAAAATAAAAAAAATTTTAATTATTTTTTTGTCATAAAACTCGTTATAACAATTATATTTTTTATTTTATTTCTTATTAGTTTATATTATTCAAGTTTTACTGTAATACAAATAATATATTGTAATATTAAAAAACAACATAGTTCCTTTAATTTTGAGATACATACAACATTACAAGCTAACTCTACATGTATGTAGATTTATGTAGAACTCACTTAAATATAAATTCGTTTTACGCCGGTTTCGATTTACGTCGGAGCTTATAGGAACGGAACTGCGGCGTAAACCAAGGGCTACCTGTACTTCCTTAAAGTTATGTTTAACACCTCGATTTTTACGTTTAATAAACTAATTTACCAACAATGTGAAGGTACTCTTATAGATACCAAAATATCACCTATTTTGGTCTTACTGGTTATGAATTATGCCATTGATGAAATATTAAAAGATAACAATAAATCATACATACTATGTATGACTAATATCAACAAAAGAGAAATTTGATCGTTATCATCAATTTATGAAAGATTTAGAACTGATCAATTATCTTAGAAGTATTTTATTGTAAGGTTATGTTTTACACGACGCTAAAAAGAATGCTATTTATCTTTAGAATTTGAAGTAATAAAAATGACTAAAGTACTTATTGTGTCAACAGAACTTTATGTTGCAATTACTATCGATTAAGTTTAAGTTTCAACCGACATAAAATCGAATAACCAGAAAGTAACAATACTGTTTACAGGTCAAGGTTGTGGTACAAAAATGAACTGCATTAATTACAATAAAGTTCAACTTAAACACTGTTAATTTCTTGTAACACTAATTTAAAAGAACGTAAAATTTTTATACATTTTGAGACTGTTATTATAGGAAGAGGAATTATTTATTATTTTTTTTTTTCATATTTTAAAATTTTATTCTGCTATCCACCTCATCGCTGGTCTTCATAATATCCTTTACAGGTCGATTATATTTGCATATTTGGCTATTCGGTCTTCCGCCATTCTGTCCACATGTTGACTCCATTAGTACTTCCTCTTTATGGCCTTCCTACGTCACGAATGGGCTCATAGACTTGTTTTTGTTTGTGTCGGTCTTATAATGAAAGTCCAACTCAACAGCGGTTACTCATTTCTTCAAACCTATATCATAAGTCGAAATCACCAGAAATTTCGATTCTCAAATAATTGAGTCATCTGTTCTATGTCATAACCTATATTTGATATATCCTTCTCACAATTTTATTACAAAAATAATATATTAACTAATAGGGCTGGGCGATACCTTAAACGAGGTATCAAGTATCTATAATTCTGTAGTATCGATATTATTCAAAGTATATCGAAAGTATCGAATTATTGGAAATAATATTTTAATAATAGTTAGTACAGAATAAGTACATTTTTTAATGTATTTTTCTTTGTAGATTTTAATTTTGATGTTAAAATGGCAACCTTTATTCCCATATTCCTCATACGTTCTTGAGAATTTTCCTCGATTATCGTACTCATCGCGTAAAATTTCGTGCTTTTAACCCTAAGAGGTCTTGAAATAATGGGGAACAACCACATATTGACTGTCATCTTCAATGTATCTTAGGTCCTTTGACCATTTCAGTACATATATCTATGTTTCTTAATATTTTCTTATGTAGGATCACTCCTTCAAATATAAGTACTGTAAATGCAATTTCTTGTAAAAAAGGAGCAATTTTCGATACTTCGACACTTTGCTGATATCGAGGTAGATACCGAGGTAGGTATCGATAACATCGACAAGTATCGATACCTTACTTAGCATTATGCACACTAAAATGTTAATTAGATTATAAATAATAGAATAATAATTTAAAATAGTAGATAAAGACAAATATTAATTAGACTTACATGAAAAAACTGTATTTTGAAAAAATTAAACTTTTTTTAAATCCCAAAAATATGCTGAGTACAATAAAAGCGTTTATACATAAATGTCGGTTTTTGAAAATACATATGGTTACTGCGTGCTGAAAAACTGAATTGGAAAACGACGGAAAACGACGAATTGGGAAGCGAAAAAACGAAAAAAGAAAAAGAAGTAGTTTCTGTTTCGTGAACGCATTATCAAGCCATCTGGAAGCAGTACCAAGTCTTCTTAAAACAGTATCAAGTCTTTTTAAAGCATTTCAAGTGTTTTAAAAGCAGTATCAAGTCTTCTAAAGGCAGTATCGAGTCTTCTGGAAGTAGTACCAAGCTTTCTAGAAGTATTTACTGAGAAAGTATTTCTAGTTTCATAGCTTTATAAGTAGTATGCTTTATTAAGTTAGCATTTTTTATACTTTTGCAATGAACATTTTGTATTCCAATGGTATCTGGTATTTTGGAAGAAAAATCTTATTAACAATTTCTTGCCTATTTTAATAAAAATGTATAACAGTATTTGGTATTTAATTAACAGTTTGTGGACTACTTACGTCAATAGTTTGCATTCTGGCCAATAAACAACATTTTCTGCCATCCGTTTTACAAGCCTCATAGAAACAGTAGTAGGTCTTTTGGAAGAATTTCAAGTCTTCTAGAAGTTGTATCAAGTCTTCAAGAAGTATTTGATGTTTTGTGGAAGCAGAATCAAGTCATCTGGAAGCAGTACCAAGTCTTTTTAAAACAGTATCAAGTCTTTATAAAGCATCTCAAGTGTTTTAAAAGCAGTATCAAGTCTTCTAAAGGCAGTATCGAGTCTTCTGGAAGTAGTACCAAGTTTTCTAGAAGTATTTACTGAGAAGTATTTCTAGTTTCATAGCTTTATAAGCAGTATGCTTTATTAAGTTAGCACTTTTATACTTTTGCAATGAATATTTTGTAATCCAATGGTATCTGGTATTTTGGAAGTAAAATCTTATTAACAGTTTCTTGCATATTGCAATAAAAATGTCTTCTGCTAACAGTATTTAGTCTTTAATTAACAGTTTGTGGACAACTTACGTCAACAGTTTGCATTCTGGTCAATAAACAACATTTTCTGCCATCAGTTTTACAAGCCTCCTAGAAACAGTAATAGGTCTTTTGGAAGAATTTCAAGTCTTCTAGAAGTTGTATCAAGTCTTCAAGAAGTATTTTCTGTTTTGTGGAAACAGTATCAAGTCATCTAGAAGCAGTACCAAGTCTTCTTAAAGTAGTATCACGTCTTCTAAAGGCAGTATCGAGCCTTCTGGAAGTAGTACCAAGTTTTCTAGAAGTATTTACTGTGAAAGTATTTCTAGCTTCATAGCTTTATAAGTAGTATGCTTTATTAAGTTAGCATTTTTTATACTTTTGCAATGAACATTTTGTATTCCAATGGTATCTGGTATTTTGGAAGTAAAATCTTATTAACACATTCTTGCATATTGCAATAAAAATGTCTTCTGCTAACAGTATTTAGTCTTTAATTAACAGTTTGTGGACTACTTACGTCAATAGTTTACATTCTAGCCAATAAACATTTTCTGCCATCAGCTTTACAAGCCTCCTAGAAACAGTAGTAGGTCTTTTGGAAAAATTTCAAGTCTTCTAGAAGTTGTATCAAATCTTCAAGAAGTATTTTCTGTTTTGTGGAAACAGTATAAAGTCATCTAGAAGCAGTACCAAGTCTTCTTAAAACAGTATTAAGTCTTTTTAAAGCATTTTAAGTATTTTAAAAGTAGTATCAAGTCTTCTAAAGGCAGTATCAAATCTTCTATAGGCAGTATCGAGTCTTCTGGAAGTAGTACCAAGTTTTCTAGAAGCATTTCCTGTGGAAGTATTACAAGTGTGTTTGAAGCAGTACTAAGTCATCTAGATGCAGTATCAAGTCTTCTGAAAATATGTAAGGTCTTTTAAAGTCAATAAAAAGTTTTTAAGAGCTAGTGTAGTGTCTTCAACAAGCAGTTTAAGTCCTTTGGAAGTAGTATCAAGTTTTCTAGAAGCAGTATAAATTTTTTTAAAGGCAGTAGCGAGTATTCTGGAAGCAGTTCAAGTTTTCTGGAAGCTATTTCACGGCTTTTGAAGGTATTTAATGTCTTTTGGAAGCAGTATCAAGGGTTGTGGGTACATGTCAAGCTCTGTGGAAGCATTTCAAGTCTGATGAAGGTAGTATCAATCATTTTGAAGTAGTATCAAGTTTTTTTGGAAGCCTATGCATCTATATCTGATATATTTGATGATTTCCCTAGTTTAATAGCAAGAATTAGTCAATGAGTGGCGACAACAACATAATTTTAATTTTAGTACATTTAAGGCAGATGCAGATGTGGAAAAAATTTTGGATACATCTTTCAATGTTAAATTAGGCAATGGTGATTTCAAATTTCCAAAATTAACTCCATTTGTTTTTAATTTAGTATGTCTTGCTCATTCTAGTGCCACTGTACAAAGGATTCTATGTGAAAATTTATGTTTAATGTTAAATCATAATTTTGATATCATGTTATTGGTTTTGAAGGTTATATTTAGGTTGTTCTTACATTTTTTATTTTAAGGGAAGTTGTTTTTCTGATTAAATTATGTCAATGTGGTATTGTTGTTTTTGTTTACCATCTTGCTAATTATGTATTCAGGAACTTGATTAGCTGTTGTTATTTGTTCAATAATATTTATTTCATTTTCTAGATCAGATCAATTGGATTAAATTGTGTGTTGAAGGCTCTTTGTAGATATGTTCTTATTGCTGCGTATTTGTGTGTGTGAATGATTGCATCTATTTGTGTCAGCTTCCGGTATATCTTACATTTTATTTTGTTGTCTAATTTATGGGTTTCAATGTCTATCTATACATACATCTATTTTTGTATGAATACATTTTGTTGAATTATAGATATTTCTTCTTCTTTTCACCCCACTTAAAGAAACGACAGACCCAAAGAGGAAGAAGAGATAAGACACCATAGCACCTTATTTCTGAAACATTTGTTTTTCCATGTCACTTTCCATCCTCCCTTCTAATACCCACCCCATCCAATTTTCGTTCTTTTTAATCGAAGCCCAACTCGTTATGAAGCAGATAAAAAAACTTGATTAATAATTTTTAAATTTAAAAACAGAAATGCGGATTTCAAGCCAAAACGTGTTCTGAGTTGTCAAAGTGATTCAAAATTATAAGATTAATTTAGCTAAAGCCTAAGGCTACAAGGTTAATGTTTGCTTGCAAATGTTAAGAATTAAACAATAAAATTTATAAAAGTTACGAAATAAGATTAATAATTTTATTTTGATGAAAACATTTTGTGAGTATTTATTCGTTGATATAAATCCCCAAACTCAACCCAATTAATTTAAAATAAAATCTCATTAAAAAGCTATACATACAAAACAAAAAATAAATAACAACCTATTTATTATTAATCACCACTTTAGTGACATTAAATATTTAATTTCAAAACCAATTTTATATTTCTTTGTGTACAATGACGACCATTGTACGAAACAAAATGAGTTTTATAACATTTTCAAAACTTTACATTAAACATTTTGACATGAAATGATTTATGTGCGATTTTCAATTAAATGATAAAATTTAAAATTGATTGTACTTGAGCTAATCTTGTTTAGTTTGACCAAAAAAAAATCGAATACTATTTCGGTTTTTTTTTACCGGTAATCGAAATGATAACGGGTTTTACTATTAATAATCGTAATTAGATCCATTGAACGAGGCGCATCCACCAAAAATAGAGTCCCTTGAATGGCGTAAATGCTTCAACCCGCGGCACCAGACTATACATCACACGCGTTATTGCGACGCGTTATTGGATTTCGTCTATAGGCAACAATGATAAACGAGACCAGCCACTGGAAAAATGGAGATTTTAATGAGATTTTAAGCACCAACCCATTCGCCTGATACATTCCAAACCGACGACACCCGATCGATCGTTACGACATTGAAAAGAAGGATATCAAGAGGAACGAAGTCGCCGTGTATTTTCTTTTACTTTCGATATCTTTTATGACGGCAATTTTTCATGGAAATTTTTTTAAAAGTGGATAATAAGAATTACAAATAATTAATATAGGATATTGTGTAAAATACACTAACGTATATAGGAAATGTGAGCTGTGAATGTTAGGCTATGCTAGAAAAAATCGAAGTAGATAATCAGTTAAATGAATGGTTTAACGAGAGAATTGTTAGAATTGTTATTCATCGCATTCCACAAGCTCTGTTATTCTAGCTCCGTTAATCTGCGTGAAAAAGAAAGAAAAACCAGAATTTGTTATAATTATAGAAAATTTTATAAAAATATAATAAGACAGATTTCTATTCCTGCTGATTGAAGATATCTTAAATAGATTACAGGCTGCTTAATATTTTAGTGCTATGAATTTAAGGAATGCATCCTTTCATGTTAGAGTTGATAAAATCAACATAAAAATTAGAAGGAGGCCATTTTATCGTAGGAAATCCTTCATTCTTCAGCATTACCAATTGACCAATTTGAAACTTTTTCTGAATACCATTTCGACGCATTTTAGATGTATTGTGGGTAGTACTTAGACCAGTAGCTGCAAAATTGGTCAAATATTCGTCGCATTATTTGCCACCTGACAGTCTTGTTATGTTGATATCAACTGTAGGTGGTTCCCAGATGGGTGTGAGAGCAGATCCAATTAAAAAATGTTCCGGTGTTGGTACGTCAAGACTATTTGGATCATCAGTCATTGGACACAACGGTCTTGAGCTTAATATAGCTTCGATTTCAATTAATAATGTAATAATCAATTAATAACGAAAATTCTTCAAAAGATAAGGATGAGGACCTCCGGAGGAATTGAAAATCTATTGAGTTTCATCATTCACCAATTGGTTTACAAAAAACTTACATTGTTCAGATGTTGCATTGAAGTGATTGCGGAGTTCTCGATCGGCACCAAAAAGATTTTTTCCACAACCATGCATTTATGAGTAATAGATCGAACTGGTAAACAGCATCACAAAACTCAAAACTGTCGACGTAAAGAAACCAGGGCTGCTTCTCGTTCCAATTCAAATTAGTAAATTAAAGTCTTCCACTAAGTAGCCAAAATCCATTACCATCGATAAATAGTATCAGACGATGAAGATGATTTGATCGAGGTGGTGCGTGATTAGACATCAAGATGGAAATTTCAAAATTTTAGGTGTAAAACATATTTTTGAACTTGTTTTACCTAAACCAGTATAACAACTTTGATTTCGGAAGTAGATAACTCGTAGAAATAGAGATTTTCAATCTCTATTCAATCATATCAAATTTTCAACAGCATGCTGTGACTCGCTGTAATCTTGTGATAGAAGAACACCATTTAAGGAATTGTTGTGATTAATGCTATATGACTTGTTCGCTCTTCGAGATTTTCGGATTCAGAACAACGTGTGTATAGATACACTATCTATATCGTGGACACTCCACGATAAAATCGTCAGATTGAGCCATTCAGGACCTCTACACCAATACTGAAGATTACAAAGTTCAGACCACACCACGTGATGCCAAAGCAGCAGGATTTTCTATAGAAACAACATGATGCCATTGAGCAGATGACAGTTCCTGGATCTCGGCCATTCTGTTCCATACGGATTCCTTCCATCGTGATGGGTTAAAGCAATCCAATGAAGTACAATGACAGAATGTCTTCATACATTTCATTGTAACTTTGAGAATATTCTTCAGCCAACTGACATAAACAACGTATAGCAAGATATGGGGCGCAAGTTAGTCCATATATAACAGTGCGCAATTGTTATATTTTTATTAGATCAGATGAATTATCTTAAGAGATATTTGACCGAGACAAATATCTCTTCCATGAATTTGAATCTGAAAAGGAAAGTTGAATTCTTGGGATATACCATTCAGATAAAGCAGTCTGAAAAGAAAATACCTTTCGCAAATATCCTGAACCTAAGATCCTTAAACAGATTCAATCTTTTTTGGGTCTGAGTCGATAGTTTAGGACATTCGTACCTAATTATACGAATATATCGAGATAGAAACTGAGCGTTTAGCATTTCAAAGAAACACATACGTAATAAAGCTAACAATAAGAATTGCAAAATCTGATTAGTAAAGAGAATGGGTTGATTGAGAGACTATCTAATTCTTCTAGATTAGCACAGCAAACAAGGTAAGCCATTTTGGAGTGATAAAACACAGGAAATGGTAGCACGAGAGTTTTATGTTAAAAAGGTGAAAGAGAAAGTCAGGAAATGTGTAGAAAATTGTATCTTGTGGATATTTGTATATAAGAAGAAAGGAGGGTTTGCTACATATTGTGTTACATATTGTGTATAAATAGGCATTTTAGATTAGCCGTTTAGGACTATTACCGTTCACAAATAAAATTTAGCAATATGTGTTAGGTGTTATAGATGATTTTACAAAATTCGCTTGAACACTGTGATATCAAATGAAACTATTTCATGCTTAAAGAGAAAACAAGCTAATTTTGGTAACGAAGCAAGAATTCACTTTTCATGAATTTGAAGATTATTGCAAGGAGGATAAACCGAATTATTATACCGGTCTTGATAAAACTCAATATCGATAACTCAAACAAGTAATACAAATGTACAGATCAAATGCAATAAGTTTTAAATTCCACTTATGAAAGAAGTCTCAATGAGACATCATTTCAAGTATTAATAGGAGTACAGGTGAAGAGTAAGGAAGTTATTGAAATACGAGCCTTAACAGATCAGTGTTTAGTGGAAGGATTTCATGAAAATTGAGAAGAATTAAGGTAGGAAGTCAAGAAACAAATATTGACAGTTAAGAGGAAAATAACAACCAATATAATTTTTTTGACCAAGAGAAGTTAGAGGGTGTAGAACGGATATTTGATAACAGCAAAGGGAACCTAATTTAGACCTGGTATGAAACTAGATGGGAAAATTTTAGGACTGTATAAAATCAAAAAAGTAAAACCGAATGACAGATTCGATGTGATAAAACTCGCGCAGCACGAAAGGCCGATGAAGTCAACGACATATGCAGAATATTTGAAGCTATGGGTCGAGATCCAATCGGAAAGCGATCCGAGTCGGATAATATGTCGGATGACCGAATAGTCGATATGTCGGATAGACGAACTCATGACGATGCAATATTACAAGATCTAAGAAATACACTATATAACCTTAATTTAAGGGGGGTCAAGTAAACAGCCACATATTTCCGAATTTTTATTAAATTATTGGAAAGATGTATTAAATCAGTACAATCTACATTATAATATCTGCGATTTAAAGTTTACTATAGAATGATTTTGTTGAAAAATTTCAGAATGGCTATCCAACAGATTTTTAATCTCAGCAAAATAAGATTTTATTTTCTAGAGTTACATAAAAGTTTAAATGTATAGTGAAGAAATAAAGAAGAGTGAAAAAGTGAAAAATTAAAGATCTTACAAGTTTTGCCTTTGAAAGTGTAAGGTAATATTTGAATAATATGTTTTAAAGTAGTTTACTCATACTTGATACATCCTTTATATAATTTTGTAATAAACAAATAGCAAACACAAGGATTAATTATTATTTTTTTAATGAACTTTTAGATTCATGTAACAGCCAATAAATTAAATAATATATGTTAAGGCTCGTTATGATCGGTTAAGATTTGTAGATGCTATATTGCGTGGTGCAAAATTAACCTTTGAGAAAAACGCATTCAAAGTTTTTTCTAAAGAAATATAGTTACGACTAATAAAAGTGATGCCAGGGCCGTTTCTCTTCCATAAATTCATCCATTTTAACATATAATACTTTTATCCGAGCTGGTTAATATATTTTTTGTGCTACGATTCTGTGATCGATTGGCCATATCGTTCATAATTTGTAAAATGCATATATAGCCACAGTTGAAGATACATTTTGCAAATAAGGAGCAATGTGAACAATTTTAGAGACACTGTTTAGTTGGTCAGGGGCTAGACTTCAAAGCATTTCTGAAATACATCATCCCAAGACAAGTTCTTATACATCGGCAATATATACTTTCCATAGTATGCCAGAATCTAATAGAAAAGGATGAGTATAATAAGTTTTATTATCTAAAATCATGTCGAATTTGAATTGTTAATTGAATTTTCTAAGCAAAAAGAAAAAAATGAATTAGAATAGCTTTCTTTCGACAAATTGATAATAAAGTAAAATCTGTTTTTTGTTTTTGTTTTGTTATTGAAAATCCATTTAGGCCCATGAATTGTGCAGAAGGAGTGCGACGATAAATTTTCGCAATAAGGATTACTGCATATTTCAACTTTAACTCAAAAGATGTGCACTAAAAAATATAACACACTGCATAATCTCTAAATATATATACCATGATATTATAAGATCTCAGAAACACAGTATATTCCTAATTTAGGCATGTAAATGGTGTATATCAGGGTAGAAAGGAAAAAAAATGGCACTGCATTTACCACTGATTTATTTTAGTGCCATGAAGTTCACCAGGATCTCTCAAGTGCAATAACATCCTGATTTGCAAAAATAAGCTTTGCATTTTCAACGAAGTTTTGTAAAACCTAAAAGTCATATATACTAGTCACAAATATGACATCTTTTGGAAACTAATTTTCATTCTTTTTGCGCTACTGAAGCTTCTTCTTTTGCATCTTCTGCGTAATAATTTGTACATCTTCTTCTTTTTCGTCGATTATTATCCTTTTCTTCAATTTGCACTAAGCTTTGCTAAGATTCCTAATTGCTTAAGGGAATCTGAAAGAAGAAATCTTTCAAGACACGTCAAGTACAAGCATCTCCCTGAATGAGGTAATATGAATTTTCTTTTTGTGAAAATGATTGTAAATGAAAAAAATGCAGCGGTATTCAATAGAATCTCAAAAGCTACTTTGTGGTACCAACTGATGAGTTTTTTTTTTCAAGGACGTAAAATAACATGATAGTTAGTCTAAAAGGTCTATCCTTTGCTTGTTCTTGTTGTGTTCTAAAGTAGCAACTGGCTTACAGACTTCCTCTCTCAACTTTTCTTCAACTCTCTGAGATATGGATGAGAAATCCATCCAGTAATCATCTTTTCCAAAGTATGTTTTGTGCTTAAGAAGTAATCATCACGTTTGTCCTACCACTTTCCAACAACAATTCCTTTAAAATTTTGTTCGCTAACTTCTCTTTTTTTAGTTTTTTTGTCACGATATCCTTTGTAAGTATTTCGTGTTCTTTCTTAGTCTGTGAGCGACTTCCTCTCCCAACTTCTCTTCACCTCTCTATCAAATGGATGAGAAAAACATCCAGTTCTCATCTTTTCCAAAGTATGTTTTGTGCTTAGGAAGTAATCATCGCGTTTGTCCTTCCACTTTCCAACAACAATTCCTTTAAAATTTTGTTTGCTAACTTCTCCTTTTTTTGGTTTTTTGGTCACGATATCCTTTGTAAGTATTTCCTGTTCTTTCTTAGTCTGTGAGCGACTTCCTCTCCCAGCTTCTCTTCAACTTTCTAACAAATGGATGAGAAAAACATCCAGTTGTCATCTTTTCCAAAGTATGTTTTGTGCTTAGGAAGTAAACATCGTGTTTGTCCTTCCACTTTCCAACAACAATTCCTTTAAAATTTTGTTTGCTAACTTCTCCTTTTTAAGTTTTTTGTCACGATATCCTTTGTAAGTATTTCGTGTTCTTTCTTAGTCTTTGAGCGACTTCCTCTCCCAACTTTCTTCAACTCTCTAACAAATGGATGCGAAAAACATCCAGTTGTCATCTTTTCCAAAGTAAGTTTTGTGCTTAGGAAGTAATCATCGCGTTTGTCCTTCCACTTTCCAACAACAATTCCTTTAAAATTTTGTTCGCTAACTTCTCTTTTTTTAGTTTTTTTGTCACGATATCCTTTGTAAGTATTTCGTGTTCTTTCTTAGTCTGTGAGCGACTTCCTCTCCCAACTTCTCTTCACCTCTCTATCAAATGGATGAGAAAAACATCCAGTTGTCATCTTTTCCAAAGTATGTTTTGTGCTTAGGAAGTAAACATCGTGTTTGTCCTTCCACTTTCCAACAACAATTCCTTTAAAATTTTGTTTGCTAACTTCTCCTTTTTTTGGTTTTTTGGTCACGATATCCTTTGTAAGTATTTCCTGTTCTTTCTTAGTCTGTGAGCGACTTCCTCTCCCAGCTTCTCTTCAACTTTCTAACAAATGGATGAGAAAAACATCCAGTTGTCATCTTTTCCAAAGTATGTTTTGTGCTTAGGAAGTAAACATCGTGTTTGTCCTTCCACTTTCCAACAACAATTCCTTTAAAATTTTGTTTGCTAACTTCTCCTTTTTAAGTTTTTTGTCACGATATCCTTTGTAAGTATTTCGTGTTCTTTCTTAGTCTTTGAGCGACTTCCTCTCCCAACTTTCTTCAACTCTCTAACAAATGGATGCGAAAAACATCCAGTTGTCATCTTTTCCAAAGTAAGTTTTGTGCTTAGGAAGTAATCATCGCGTTTGTCCTACCACTTTCCAACAACAATTCCTTTAAAATTTTGTTCGCTAACTTCTCTTTTTTTAGTTTTTTTGTCACGATATCCTTTGTAAGTATTTCGTGTTCTTTCTTAGTCTGTGAGCGACTTCCTCTCCCAACTTCTCTTCACCTCTCTATCAAATGGATGAGAAAAACATCCAGTTCTCATCTTTTCCAAAGTATGTTTTGTGCTTAGGAAGTAATCATCGCGTTTGTCCTTCCACTTTCCAACAACAATTCCTTTAAAATTTTGTTTGCTAACTTCTCCTTTTTTTGGTTTTTTGGTCACGATATCCTTTGTAAGTATTTCCTGTTCTTTCTTAGTCTGTGAGCGACTTCCTCTCCCAGCTTCTCTTCAACTTTCTAACAAATGGATGAGAAAAACATCCAGTTGTCATCTTTTCCAAAGTATGTTTTGTGCTTAGGAAGTAAACATCGTGTTTGTCCTTCCACTTTCCAACAACAATTCCTTTAAAATTTTGTTTGCTAACTTCTCCTTTTTAAGTTTTTTGTCACGATATCCTTTGTAAGTATTTCGTGTTCTTTCTTAGTCTTTGAGCGACTTCCTCTCCCAACTTTCTTCAACTCTCTAACAAATGGATGCGAAAAACATCCAGTTGTCATCTTTTCCAAAGTAAGTTTTGTGCTTAGGAAGTAATCATCGCGTTTGTCCTTCCACTTTCCAACAACAATTCCTTTAAAATTTTGTTCGCTAACTTCTCTTTTTTTAGTTTTTTTGTCACGATATCCTTTGTAAGTATTTCGTGTTCTTTCTTAGTCTGTGAGCGACTTCCTCTCCCAACTTCTCTTCACCTCTCTATCAAATGGATGAGAAAAACATCCAGTTGTCATCTTTTCCAAAGTATGTTTTGTGCTTAGGAAGTAAACATCGTGTTTGTCCTTCCACTTTCCAACAACAATTCCTTTAAAATTTTGTTTGCTAACTTCTCCTTTTTTTGGTTTTTTGGTCACGATATCCTTTGTAAGTATTTCCTGTTCTTTCTTAGTCTGTGAGCGACTTCCTCTCCCAGCTTCTCTTCAACTTTCTAACAAATGGATGAGAAAAACATCCAGTTGTCATCTTTTCCAAAGTATGTTTTGTGCTTAGGAAGTAAACATCGTGTTTGTCCTTCCACTTTCCAACAACAATTCCTTTAAAATTTTGTTTGCTAACTTCTCCTTTTTAAGTTTTTTGTCACGATATCCTTTGTAAGTATTTCGTGTTCTTTCTTAGTCTTTGAGCGACTTCCTCTCCCAACTTTCTTCAACTCTCTAACAAATGGATGCGAAAAACATCCAGTTGTCATCTTTTCCAAAGTAAGTTTTGTGCTTAGGAAGTAATCATCGCGTTTGTCCTTCCACTTTCCAACAACAATTCCTTTAAAATTTTGTTCGCTAACTTCTCTTTTTTTAGTTTTTTTGTCACGATATCCTTTGTAAGTATTTCGTGTTCTTTCTTAGTCTGTGAGCGACTTCCTCTCCCAACTTCTCTTCACCTCTCTATCAAATGGATGAGAAAAACATCCAGTTCTCATCTTTTCCAAAGTATGTTTTGTGCTTAGGAAGTAATCATCGCGTTTGTCCTTCCACTTTCCAACAACAATTCCTTTAAAATTTTGTTTGCTAACTTCTCCTTTTTTTGGTTTTTTGGTCACGATATCCTTTGTAAGTATTTCCTGTTCTTTCTTAGTCTGTGAGCGACTTCCTCTTCCAGCTTCTCTTCAACTTTCTAACAAATGGATGAGAAAAACATCCAGTTGTCATCTTTTCCAAAGTATGTTTTGTGCTTAGGAAGTAAACATCGTGTTTGTCCTTCCACTTTCCAACAACAATTCCTTTAAAATTTTGTTTGCTAACTTCTCCTTTTTAAGTTTTTTGTCACGATATCCTTTGTAAGTATTTCGTGTTCTTTCTTAGTCTTTGAGCGACTTCCTCTCCCAACTTTCTTCAACTCTCTAACAAATGGATGCGAAAAACATCCAGTTGTCATCTTTTCCAAAGTAAGTTTTGTGCTTAGGAAGTAATCATCGCGTTTGTCCTTCCACTTTCCAACAACAATTCCTTTAAAATTTTGTTTACTAACTTCTCCTTTTTTAGTTTTTTGTCACGATATCCTTTGTAAGTATTTCGTGTTCTTTCTTAGTCTGTGAGCGACTTCCTCTCCCAACTTCTCTTCAACTCTCTAAGATATGGATGAGAAATCCATCCAGTTATCATCTTTTCCAAAGTAAGTTTTGTGCTTAGGAAGTAGTCATCGCATTTGTCCTTCCACTTTCCAACAACAATTCTTTTAAAATTTTGTTTGCTAACTTCTTCTTATTTAGTTTTTTGTCACGATATCCTTTGTAAGTATTTCGTGTTCTTTCTTAGTCTGTGAGCGACTTCCTCTCCCAACTTCTCTTCAACTCTTTAACAAATGGATGAGAAAAACATCCAGTTGTCATCTTTTCCAAAGTATGTTTTGTGCTTAAGAAGTAAACATCGTGTTTGTCCTACCACTTTCCAACAACAATTCCTTTAAAATTTTGTTTGCTAACTTCTCCTTTCTTAGTTTTTTTGTCACGATATCCTTTGTAAGTATTTCGTGTTCTTTCTTAGTCTGTGAGCGACTTCCTCTCCCAACTTTCTTCAACTCTCTAACAAATGGATGAGAAAAACATCCAGTTCTCATCTTTTCCAAAGTATGTTTTGTGTTTCGGAAGTAATCATAGCGTTTGTCCTTCCACTTTCCAACAACAATTCCTTTAAAATTTTGTTTGCTAACTTCTCCTTTTTTAGTTTTTTGTCACGATATCCTTTGTAAGTATTGCGTGTTCTTTCTTAGTCTGTGAGCGACTTCCTCTCCCAACTTCTCTTCACCTCTCTATCAAATGGATGAGAAAAACATCCAGTTGTCATCTTTTCCAAAGTATGTTTTGTGCTTACGAAGTAAACATCGCGTTTGTCCTTCCACTTTTTAACAACAACTTCTTTCAAATTTTGTTTACCAACTACTTTTTTTTAGTATTCTTTTGATATGATATCCTTTAGAAAACACTTCCTATCCTTTCTTAAGGTACTTCCGTTATAAAAAGGTTTCTCTATATAAAACAGAAATTGCCAATGGTATTGATGTTCAAAAGTTATCCACTACTGTTAGCCTTACTTCAGATAAATGTAGTTCTGCAACGTCCATAACTGCTTTTTGAACAAGTCCATCAACACATACTCAATGTATACCAATTGGATTGCAGAACTTGAACATTTTCACTCCATATTTGTGGCTTTTATTGGGACTGTACTGTCTGAATAATAATTGGCCATGGAAAGGAATCATTATTTCATCATCAGCTATCATACAATGTTCGACATTGAATTGATCCTGCCTCATGCGAAGTAGATTTCTTAGAAACTTTGTATACTATCACTTAATCAGCCGTTAAATTATCAGCAAAATGAACGAATCTCAGCAATGGTTGAAATCTGTTTCTGCTCATTACTTTTGGAACGATAAAATGTTTGTATAAAATGCTGGTGGACCATAATCAGCAATTACAAATCTGATATAAATTCAAATTCATTTTAAATTCAAATATTTAAATTCAGATATAAAGGACAGCAAAAAACTTCCACATTTCATCCTCATTGGTATTTACCCATTTATTGATTCGTCGAGTGACTTATTTCTTTCATCTCTGAGTAAGATGATGAAAATAAGCTTTCTACAGGATCATCATCATCAAGTGCGGCAGCAAGTTCATGTTTTTTATAGGTTTACGTCTAGTTCCACCATTGGATCCAGTTTTGAAACTAATGATGGATCTATTACATTATAAACAAATTATAATTATCATTTCTGCACTTGGTTCAAGCACTCATGGCAGCTAATGTGTTAAAAAGAAGTATATTGTTAATTGTAGTTAATTGTATTAAACATCAGAAACCGTGCAATAAACAAAGAATATTCAAAGTTCTTCATCCTTTACTAAAAAACCTACACTAAAATATAAAAACTACATTAATAACGATTCTAATAACTATAAATAATATGTTATCTTTGATACTGTGGTCGGGAGGAAATTACTGGGAACAACACAAAGACGTGCACTTCCGCGAAAATAGGTTATTTGGCGTGAAAATCATGGAAGGTGGTAAGGCGCAATCTCGGTTCTGCTCAAATTTCCTTCAAGGTAGCCTCGAGCACTTCCTAAATCGAATCCTCTTCCCTGGTTTGCCTTCGGTAGGCCAAAGTAGATAACGTCATTTGTTCCATTACCCCCCGGTCAACCCAGTTACAATATCTAAGACATTATAACAACATCATCGTCGTTCTCGCAACCGACAAATTTTCCTCCTCATTTTGATCCATTATACAAAAAAGACAAAAAATACAAAATAATTTTCTACGTCAGAATACGGGGGTAAAGCAATTTAAAGAGCAGGAAATGAAATTCCTCAACCCCGATAAATGATTTATTGTCCTTTATGTAGGTCACGACTAGAAGCACGATATTTTTCGAACAAGGTTTACATAAAATCTTGAACTACATACAACAAAATCCTCGAAAACAATTTCATATTTCGACTTATCTATTGTATTGTCTTGTTATAAAAGTTATTCATACGGTGATGTATTGAATCTATTATTGGAGTTTTGAACAATGAAGGGTTAAAAAACGTTTGCATCAGCGTCGGTCGTAAAAATTCCGTGGCGTAAAAATAGCGGAAAAGAGGAAATGCGGAACTGCCCTTTTTTTAACGTCACGTTCGCACTTTTCACTTGCGCCGTGTTTACAACTTCCGGCCGAGCGTTGTACGTTTCGTAAACGTGCTGGGCGAAAACACCAAAAACAAGCCAGGAAAAAACGAACCAGCAAAAACAAGCAATGACTAGAAATTTTAACTAAATAGCGCTTGGGTTAACTAACATCTTATCCAGCTCTAGTATTCAAGAAAATCGATTTTTGTTGAGATTTTTGTGAGTTTGTTATTGTTTATGAAACGGTTCAATTTCTGAATCGCGTGTTACTCGAGCGTAACCGATATAGAGAGAACCTTTCTTGTCTATACAACATAACTCCAAATTACCACATTATCATATAGATTTAACCGCCGAGGGACACGAATCAAATGCGGTTTCGATAGCGGCGACCTCTATCTCCTTCTGGTGGTCGAACATAACTTGATATGACTTCTATTTCACCGTATCGAATAGAACGTCGTCTATCTATTATTTATAACTGCTAACCGTTTATGACGGTACAACAGCAATATTTCCTTCGCTTACAAAGAAGTTATCTATGACAACAAATCTATAACTGAATAAAGCATAAAGTGACAGTTTGATTACTCTATTAGTATATACAAAGTTTGCGATAACTTGTAATTTAGAACGTAAGAATACGTCACGATTTTAACTTACGTACTTTTAAAACCAAGTCTGGTAGCGGATCAAACTTGAATATTTTATCAGATGCTACATACCATTAAGAATTCATGAAGGGAAGTTAGAGAAGAAAATGACTTTGCGTTCGAATTGCAGTGGGTGTGTTGAATAAAAAAGTTCTGTTCGTAACTGTACTCATTTCTTGCAAGAATTCATTTTCGGTTAAAATTTACTTTATCAAAATTCTCGTCAGTGGAAATTGAGAGTTTCTTGGTTTTCAATCTATTTTGTTAGTTTACATTTATAGGATCATCATGAATCCGTATTCTTTAAATGAAAAAGTTAAAAAAAAATCAACATCCTTTCTATTCGATTTATTTATTTATTTCCATTAAACCTCTACAGGGCAAGCCCCAATTACAAAGGTTTTATAAAATAAAACTACTACTACTAGGACCGTAACTTAACATTAACCCGAAAAACTTAATTGAAAAGCATCCAACACCAAACAAAAATGAACAGTTGTAATCGAAAAACAAATTTTCAAATTAATACCTAAAAACACTAGAATTACTAGAGTTTATAAAATTTTTTACATAATTTTTGAAAGATTTTGACTCCGAAGAACGAAAAAAGTCAACATCCTCAAGATTATTAACCAAACAAGAGGATCTGTAAATAGGTACGTGAAACAAAACGTCTGTACGGCGCTTGTCTACATAAAAACTGGTCTGCGACCGTGAAGCAAATCTCGGTACATTTAAGGCAATGTTCTCAACAATTTGGTTACCAATTAGAAGTTTGTTGAACCAAATTTTATGCAATGTATAAACATCTAAGATAGCACGCCTTCTCTCAAGGGAATTGAACTGGGGTACTCAAAAGTTGTAAATACGGTTCAAAGGTGGGATATGATCCTCGAAATTATAGATTTATAGGTCACATATTCAGTATTCCAAATGAATGAGGCGTACTTCAACTTACTTCTTACAAATGTATTAAAGAGTACTTTAAAGGTATTCTTATTTTGAAATTCAAAGCAATTTCTAACAATAAATCCCAATTGCCTATATGCATCTACCGCTAATCCATTAATATGCTTTGAAAATGAAAACTTTAAATCAAACGTAACACCCAAATCACAAATATATTCATTTCTTTTTAAAATCATCTTGTTCATTTCATAGTTATGAATTTGCAACCTTTTCTTCCTACTAAAAGTCAAAGCATTACAGAGCATTTCGACGTATTAAAATTTAGCTTATTAGAGATGCTCCATTGCCATATATTTACGATATCAGCTTGAATTAATGTGCAGTCGTATTGGTTCTTTATCACACGCCACATTTTAAAGTCGTCTGCATACAGAGCGCATTTACAGTGCTTTATGACATCAGGGAGATCATTTGTAAATAATAAAAAAAGCAATGATCCGAGATTAGAACCTTGTGGCACTCCAGAATGAATGAGGGACAACTCCCACCTTTCACCATTAAATACTACATACTGCATACGATTCGTAAAATAAGATGCAAATAATTTTAATAAATTGGTCGAAAAACCGTACTTATACAATTTACACAGCAGAATGTCAAAATTAACTCGGTCAAAGGCTTTTGCAAAATCGGTATATACCACGTCCATCTGTTGTTTGCTTTCTAAGGCTTGTGCTACATTCTCAGAAAAAACCGCTAATTTGGATACAGTTGATCTCCCTGGAAAGAAACCATGCTGAACATCAGATATATAATTTTTTGTATGTTGAAAAATTTTAATATATATAATATTTTCAAATATTTTCGAGATACATTGAATGAGAGCAATAGGTCTATAATTAGTAATTTGTTTCTTATCCCCACCTTTGTAAACTTTGGACAGGAAAAGCATAACTTTCTTCCACAAAGTGGGATATTCAGAAGTTTGTATTATTTTGAGAGGTTTCATTAAATATTCAATACAACCTTTGTAAATATATATAGGAATTTGATCTGAACCCACAGATGTTTTAGTTTTTATATTCATCAAGGCTGTAAGTATGTTTGCATCAATTATCTCATCAATAAGAATCAATTCAGAACCCACCCGCTCCCCAGTAAAGTTGATAGTAAAGGAGCTCCGCATACAGTCAGTATCTTTAATTAAAGCAATTAATAATGGAAAATCAGCCTTGCGATAATTGTATATGTTTGAATGAAACTGTGACTTGGTAGCTCTCTTTGGAAATATTGCATTAACACATAAAGGTGGGTGGAAAGAATCTACTTTAACTAACGCTCCATTACTTACTGTTACCTCAAAATTACAAAATATTAGATTTAAAAATCTGTTTAAATTATTAGGAATAAAGTTGCATTGTTTCAAATTATAAAAATTGCTAAATTCACATAATTCTCTTTCACATTGGGAGTTAACCACTGTTAAATTAGGTATAATATAAGGCAAATTAAAATTTCCTGGTATTATAACATTGGCTTAAAACATATATTGGTTGCATTCGCACATATTAAAAAAACTCCTGTAGGTTTCAAGTTGTGAACCTGGAGGAAAATAGATCACACACACATAAAAACATTTACCTCCAACCTTTATCTTAACCCACAATTCACCCAATTGTGAATTGAATGTAAGATCATGCGAATCCAAATTACGTTTACAGGCAATAAGCACTCCACCCCCGTCTTTTTTTGCGCTTGTATTGAAATTACGATCAAATCTGTATATTACATACCTATCATCTAGTAATTCAGATGACGAGATGCCCTCATTTAACCAAGTTTCTACTAGTACTATTATGTCAAAATCTTCAGACCAGCAATTTTTGTAAACTTCATTTAATTTCGTTTTCAAACCCCGGACGTTTTGATAATACACCGTTAAATTACCATTAGTGAACATCATTCAAGTCAGCTTGTTTGGTTATACGAAAAATCCGACTCCCATCGCTTTTCCTCATCAAAATCTTACCTTCCCTCGTCCACAAATATTTTATATCATTATTCTTTTTAAACTTCTGACATAGTCTAAACAACTGCTTAACACTAGAACACAAAAATTCTTGAAAATATATCTGATTATGACAAGTTATCACATTTGAAACCATTTCACCCAAATCACCGGTATTTAGCTTTGGCTTCTTTTTCTTTGCTTCTAAAAATTTTTTCTTATCTTGCCTACTTATAAATTTTACAATAATTCCCCTGTCTTGTTGTTTGTTCTTATTACCCAAGCGATGTGCCGCGTCGACCATAGATCGTTCAAGTGAGAAGTGTACTGCGCCAGCAACTATTTTAATTGTATTGTAAATATCCTCCTTGGGAATTTCAGGCACTCCGTTTATTTTGACACAGTTGATACGTGAGTACTGCTCCAACGACTCTATTTTTTCTTCCATTAGGTCATTTTGTTTCTTTAAAGCCACGTTCTCAATTCGTAGTGCACTCACATTTTCATTGCAATTTTTTATTTCTACTGCCTGCTTTTTAATCTTGTTTTAATCTTGTTAATCTTGTTTTTAATCTCACGTACATAAAGAAACTTATTCCTATGCAAGGAAAGCTCCATGTTCTAAGCATAGATGTATGAACTGATGTTACTACTAATACTATTATTTAATTACTAACTTATTAGATATTTATTTTTGCTCTATATATTTTCCCATGGCTGGTATATTTTAAAACAAGGAATTTCTCTTTGTCACATATTTTAGAATAATACCGTATTTCCTCCCTTTTACTTTTTTCCTGGTTACCTCTTTTGCAACACACCGTGCAACATTTTGTTGGTGCACCTTTTTTCAGTGGGTGAAATAAATTCAGCGAAGTGGTTTTCGGTCGGTTTAAAAAAGCCCGACATTTTTGGTCTTTCGTGCATGGTAGTCCTTGTTTTTTGGTGATGATGCTGAACTTGACCTTAAAGCTGATCGCCTTTCACCGTTGAGATTTTAAAGAATAAATGAATTGTAGATGGATATATCTAGCATATGTTAAGAAATTGCTGATACTGCTTTGTGATATGAGGCTAGGAAAAAGTGGAGTTGCAACCAATTCGTTTGAGGACTTTCTATCCTTATTTACAATACTTTGAAGAATGTTTAGTGGTAAAAATTCATAATGTATCGATGTATTCGATGAGGTTACTGGCTGTTGTTGTATAACTACGTGTTCCCATGAATGGAAATTTGGGTGGTGCTAAATTGAATTGATCTACACTTATTTGATTCCACTCTGATCCAATATTCATTATCACATCATCATTCATGATTGCTAACACTATTATCTCAATCGGTCAATCAACTCAATCTCAACCAACCAACCCACCCCAATGTCTGCGATATACTTTGATTCTTTCCCACTAAATAGGACAAGTATAATCAGCATCAATGCATGAGTTATGAAGAGCATCGCTAAAATTAAAGACTGACAAGTGAGTGCACTAACGCATATTCAGGTAGGTGAGCTCTATGTCGGCGATGTAACATATGTCGATTGTTATAGAGTAACTTCTTACTAGGTAACTTCTTGAAGTTCAAAGGAGAGTCTAATAACACCGAGATTACGAAATGCATAGAAAGTTGATAAACGAGCACCTTGCAGAACCAAATTAAAGTCTGCCATCGCTGGATTCAAAAATAACTACTGATGATTTAGAAGGGTTAATCGTTAAACAAAGCCAAGAAGCATACACTGATCAATCATACAAGTCATTGTTCATCCGATCCACTGCGATATTCACTTCATCACGTTTAAAGCTGTAATATACTTGAGTATCATCAACGTACATGTTATATTCACAATATTTCAAACAAGAACAAAGTTGGAACGAGACAAAGACAATAAATCATCATCAATCAAGTACAATAAAAGCCCGAGGAAAAAACATAGAAATTATGGGCAACATTATGGGCAACACATTGAAACTGATTACAAAGATAACATTTCAGCAAAGAAATGGCTTCAACAGATAATTTTATGTAGTGTAATATCGAAAATAAAGTTTCGTGATGTAACATATCAAATGCTTTTGAAGAGTTTATAAAGCAAGTGCACAGAGATATCCATCATCTACTCTCTTCATTGGTGCAACTGAAGCTAGGGCGGAATACAAACTGTTTAGGTCGAAAAATATTATTATCGGTGATAAAAGCCCTTAATTTCCCTGCATGGGGCTAACGTTGTTCAGACCTGAAGGGTGAGTACAAGAACCTTTCCGTAATCTATTCCTAGCATTATATTATACTACCATCTTCTCATATATTATTTTTCACTTTACTTTCAACTTTTCTTATCGTGGAGAGTGTCCTATCTATAGCAGCCATCACTTTCTAAATTGGTGGATTCTAATTCATCATCTTTATTAATCGTATTATTACTAGATCATACTTTAGAAAGATATCCGCTTATTCTTTGATTACATTAACGTTATCTTACTAAGGTTGCAGAGAGGTTGTGGATTTGTATTTTACGATTAACTCCATTAATTTGATTACTTTGGGCAATGTATTGTGTGCTGTGATATTACATAATTTTAATCCTTTTGCACACGAGCGGCGCCTTGGTGCTTTGATACGACAAAGTCCTCGAATGCAAAGGGTTAAATACAATTGTAATGAACACGTTTTGTCATCTGTTGCGACAAAATTACAATATACAAGGACTTTCCAATATTACCAGCACAAAGGCTTTGTTGCAACCTTTTTCAGAAACTGGTTCAAAGTTTGGTTTCTGAAGAAGGTTGCAACATGGCATCCAAAACGTCAAACATTTTTTCAAAAAACACACTACAAAACTTTAACCCTTTCCTCATATTGTTCACTTACTAACAAACCGACACAAATCAAAAAATTTTAAACAACTTTTAAAAATTGTTTATTTCATTATGAAATATGGGCCCTTATACTTTTTATGGCTTTCTACCGGTAATCACCATAAGTACGAAAGTGATATAGTTTCTGTAAAAAGAACATATAGTTTCGCGTATAATCCTTTCTGTTAAAATTTTCTGCTCTGGTCTCCACCTTCTTCTTTTTCGGAAAGCCTTTCACTCCCTTACTCAAGTGCATGTTTCTCATCACTCTGTTAACTCTGGCCTTCTGTACGAAATCCCATCCACAACATTCATAGTTGTATATCTTCGAGCTGTACATAAACACCACGTTAATAATAAAATTCGTCTTTTATACCTCGCTTAAGTACAATCTACCATATTCAACTGGAGAAGATTTTCTTCTTTTACAGAAAGAACTTCAGACAAACACTCCGTTCTACTACTGAAGACGATTTTCTATCTGCTATCTGCTATTTAAAGCACACCTCCTCCGAGGTAGGGGTTTCCAACGGACTCGTGTGACCTTCATTTAAGGTCACGTACAAGGAGAATGTCACGTTCACATTTAAGGTTGAAGTCAAAGTAAAGGTTATTGTTAAGGTCAAGGTCAAGGATAATGGTCAAGGTCTACGACCCCTTACCATTCTGTAACCTCCCCTCAGAACCTCCGGTCAAGGTCATGGTCACTCAGCGTGACCTTGGCCTTGACTTTTTGTTAGTGGTAAACTACATTTGAAGTCGAGGTCAAGGTCATCATAGAGGTCAAAGTAAAGGTCATTGCTACTAATCAAGGTCTACGACCCCCTTACCATTAGCCGATTCTGGAACCTCCTCTCAGAACCCAAGGTCAAGGTCAAGGTCATGGTCACGCAGAGTGTCCTTGGCCTTGACATTGGGTTCTGAGAGGAGGTTCTAGAATCGGCTATTATCTACTACTCGAACGTTGTTATTCTTGCCGGACTGACAATGAGACAAGGAACCACTCTCGTCATCATGACCTTTGTGATCTATTGCAGCCGTGAGGCGTTAAAACTTTAATCTTTAGCTTGTATATTATGGAAAAGGTGGTATTTGAGAGGTGTATGGCCGGTCAGAAAGCCTGAGAACGTCCTTACATCCCCTTGGCCGAGGTATAAAACATCTTGGGTAGTGTTTTCCAACGGAGGAACCTGGAAGTTCATTTCAGAGTGAGGCGTCCCAATTGTCAATTATCTATTTTATGTGACTTTTTTGTAGTTCACAACCGGATTGGGGTCTAATGAATGGCCTTTATGCTTCTTTTTTGGCCAGCTTTCTCATCAATGTTGTTGTGACATGTTACCAACTATAGAATAACATCATTACTCTGAGTAAGTTTTCATTTCCTTCACCTTGTCTATGCGGGGTTTCCACTATCTAGTATTACTCCTGGGTACTTACTATCAATTTTAAACTTTATAATTTTGCCTTCAATTGAAAGTGCTCAATGCAAAATTGTTAAATGGATCTTGCATTCAAGCAAAATGACTGAAATTTTTTAGTTTGACAGTGTTTATCAAACGACACAATAAATAGTGATAAATACTCTTCAAATATGGCTTTTGCATCGTTAGAAATATCATCATTTCCTTGATTTCAAATAATGTACGAATCTTTTACTACGGGAAACACTGACAACACTCTATTTAGTATTTGAATGATGTTATATTATCATACGAAGTATGGACGACTTCGGCTAACCTGGAAAGCAATACCTTTCCAAACATTGCGAAAAACTTTAATTCATTTTTTTTATCTCGAGAACTGTAACGGAAACACGGAAACTAAAATTTGGGAAACAGTTGTAGCTCGTAATAGGGCATGCTTTAAGCTTATTTGAATTTTCAATATTATCTTCTAATTGTAAGTGATTAAAGGCACCACCCCTGTTCAATTCTTGCCTAGATTTTTAATGTAACTATAAGAAATACACTGGTAAGAATATTTCAGGTAAAAATATTTTAAAACGTTTTTGCTTTTAAATCATCTTAGTTGTATATTCAATAGATTACTTGAGAACCAAAAAAGAAAAGTTGCAAATTTTCAAGAGCATTTAGTTAATTTTATGGGTTGGTATAAAATAAATATTTTCTATGAATATATCCTGCAAATCTTCAAAAGCTGATCCTTTAGCTAATTTTAAATTAATTAAGAACGAATTTTAATAAAAGTTGTGAATCTTCAAGACCACATCCTTTACCTAATTTTATGGGTTGGGTTGGATTGCTTACCCAACCTAACCCATAATTAGTTAAAGGATCAACTCTTGAAGATCTGCAACTTTGCTCTTTTGGTTCTCAAGTAATCTATTGAATATATAATATACAATAAATCGATCGATTAGCACATTGCGACTCTAAATATGTTACAATCTTAAAACAAGTTGTAGAACTTGAACTAGAATATTAGAAAAGTCAACTGTTACATATTTTTTGTTCTTCTCTGACTTTGAGATGTTTAATGGGGATCCATAATCATATATATTAATAGTCAAACTGCTTGCTAATAAGAAGGCAAACATGCTGAATAGTAACTCAACAACTTTTGTCAACAGTGTTTCAACAGTCAACTTTTGCTCTTAGATCATGACATAAATTTGACCTTAAAATCTTTTTAGAGTGCAGAGTCAATGCTTCAATTTTTAACGACTTTCTAGGCTAAGATATCGTGTAACGTATACAGTAAAATTTTTTTAGTTTTAAGGTAGTACTTAGTGAATACTTGGTGGATCATAATTTACAAGTAATTTACTTTCAGCAATATCATCCATAAATCTAAATTTAACATTGGTTAAAAATTTTTTGAAATGCAACTGAAAAAGTATAGCATTTAGGAACGTCTTGTAATAGAACGAAGCTTTCGATTTTTTATTTCTATCTTCATCAGGGTATACTATAAAAATATGGGAAAATAAATTAATAAAATCAGCCAATAAACTTACGTTTAGAAGTAAAACATTCCATTAATAGTAAACGCTATGGTCCCCATAAAAAAACATCAAAATGAGGAAATCAGTAATTAGGCCCAAAATACATCAATTAGCTTCAGTGTCGCACTGAATATGACCAACAAAACAAGATAATACTAACACATTGGAGCATCTAAGGAAGTTGTAGGTTACCAAGTTAAGGAACATACAAAACAGAAACATGACGTTGTAAAACTAAAAAGGAATAACGACAGTTTTTAAACAAACTGAAAGAAATAACATAGGATGTAGGAAAATTGTTGGTATAAAGATTTAAAAAAACGAATCTTATAATTAAAACCATCATAGTAATTATCAATTATTAATTGTACCTAATAGCGACCCACGCTGTTAATATCATTTAATGCAAGGAAAACATCAAAGGTTTAAATTAGAAATATATTGAATCCATTTAACAATCAGATATGAACAAATCATCATAGGGTTTGTTGGATATCTTAATTAGATGGCAATAAACCTTGCTGGGATTTATCCCGAGACCGTGGGTATCAGTTCGACAATTGATCGTATTGGGAATGGAGGAAATAGAGGACATTTCCATGAAGAATCTCCTACTATATACATCCTTCATACAAAAATTTTGGTCTAATTTCATCAAAGCAGCCCTTTAACTAGATTGTTATTGAATCCAGCAGTGAAGAGCCCCTTAACAAACTTGCAGGCTTTAATAGAACATGTCGCAAGAAGAACGTATTAAACACCATAATCAATTGGAAGAGTTTATTCATTGCTACAAAAATGAAATTGAAGAAGAAGAAATGTCCCTGTATTTTGGTATATGGATCAGGCTGTAGCATGTCAACTCTATGATAGAAGTATTGTTGTGCTTCATCGTAGGAAGCAGATATTTGCGATTTAAACGAGTGCTCGAAGGACGACGCATCTACGACATCCCATCAGTCATCAACACCAAGAACATGCTTTCGTCCTTCCACAGAATCTTCTCTCACTGCGATCGGATCTACTTGAGGTTCATCTTCGCTCATTCTATATGTGCGTTTCAGATCATAGCTGAAATAATCTTGATGTTATCCCATCATCTTGTACTCATCAGTCTCCTCTCGATCGTCTATTTAGACTTATTCAGCACACCGTAATTCTCTCAATGTTCATCGCCATCAGTTCGACGTACATTTTTTCTACATTTTTATCATTAAATAGTTATGCTAATCTTTTGAGGCGAATTTCAACTCATTTAATAATTTTATATGAGTATGACTTTTTTGTAGAAGATAGTCCTTACATCATACATTACGTGATTTTCTTTTCTTTTTGCACAAAATGAACAAACCTTAGACCACAAGTGCGTCATCGTCTTCCATGGCGGATCGACGCAGATGTCCTAGATATGTTGAGGCACTAGGAGGCACTGGTGGAGGCACTACTAATCTACTTTCGACAATATTGTGTAAGTAGATTGTACAGTTAAATTGCTACGATAAATCGTTACGTGTGTAGCCGGAATAATTTTAATTTAGAAGTCATAAAAATTTGGATTTTTTCAAGTTCTATTTAGAACGTTCAACATACCGACTCATTATGGCAATGTTGTCTTTCAATTCGATTTAGTACTAAACTTGTTTTTTGCACCAATATATGCTTACTTAGAGTTATGCATAGAACTTAGATTTTCTTAGAATGCTTGATTTATGAAAGTAGAAATTTTATAATCAAAAACTATAGATCTGTAGTTATTTGAGTAAAAGGTTTGTGAAAGGTTCCCTAGTAAACTTGTGATTCATTGGTTCAATAATACCTAGACGGGAGAATGTAGAAATGGGACCTAAATTACCTATCTAGGTCGCACATTTCGCCCCGAAAGCTGGTCAGCACATTTAAAAATCCCCACAAATGGGACAGGCGCGATTTACTAGTTCCCCAGGCGACCCTACGTTATCCTTTTCCGCAGTGGCACGATCTCGCGGTCGTCTAACCGAGTATTTCGACTTTGCCTCGCCGCCCCGTTACTGTTATGTAGTAGCGACGGCTTTTTCCGGCGCGGATTTATAAGGCGGGGTATAAAAGCTACGTCGCTAACCAAAAACCCTCGATCTCCGCCCCTCTTAGTAGATATGCAAAAATCGAGTTCGCTCTTTTCTCGTCAGTTGAACCACAATATTCGCACAGAGACCATACATTATCCCTTCTGAAGGCCGTTCCTTGTCTACAAGCAACCGTCTGGGTCTTCAATATGGACGTTTTGTGTAAGGACGAACCCGCGATAAGGTTCTTCCTTCACCCGGTCCGTGTTATCCTTCGAGACGGACGGTCGATCCTTCCCGTAGACGAAGGAGTGGACATGAACGTCCGACGTTGTAATCCGAAATCTCAAGTTGTTACAGGTTCGACCCGTTTCCTTAATAGCACAAAAGACTGGGTATAACGGGACCGCGAGGATTTACATCGTCTGGACGGATCCCTCAGGTGATTAACAGGTTGATTTATCTTCAAGGTCGGACCTAGCTGACCTTTCACTAAAACTTGTGACGTAAATACCCATTATCTTGCCAAAATAATGACTAACAAACTAGAAGCCTGTTGCACCCAAGGATTAACCTGTTTCTCTACGACCAGTGTTAATTTCTCTTGGCGTAATAGATGTTAGGGTGTATCTAATAACTTACATATAGCTACATAATCTTAACATACGACATCATTTTCAATTCACCTAATTGATGAGAGTATTGATGAAACTATTTCAAAGGATGTGTTGATGTTTAACTTGAGAAGTTAGTTATTCTAAACTTGAGTGAATGTAAACCAATTCTCGCATTCAATGCATTTCCTGTGGCATTCAAACCCGGTTGGAGTTAAGATTTAGTTTGGGATATCTTATCTCGTAATTCTGTACAAAACTTGAATCGTTAGTTAAAAAGTGTTTTTTTATATTGCTGCAAAACTGGACGAAGTTGTTTAAATTTTCATTATCAATAGGGTTCCAATTATGAGGTGAAAACTTTAAGAATCGAAAATTCAAATTTAACAATAGCAAAACTATTAGTTTCTTATAAATGTATTGTAATTATCATTTGTAAATATATGTTGCTTAAGTTTTGAGTGTCCGTTTTGAAATTCTTGCATGCTTTCTGTAATTAATATGTACCATTTCAAAAAAATCTGTTGTAATAATTACAACAGAATTGATAGACTTCCTCCAACAACGAGACTTATAGGAAGGCGTGACAAGCCTTAGGCTATAATAGTAGTTTTACAAAGTTCTGTGGTTCTTACCAGTTTAATATAACAGTACTCATTGTGTTTGCATAGCAGTCTAACACTGGATAGGAAAATGGGTTATTATCAACCAGTATTATCAATATTCGGAAGATATACACCTACACATTGAAAGGTCGAGACAAATTTAGCTCGGAAAAAAATGAAAGGGTCGAAGAACTGGAACGAGTGGTACTGGTGCTAAGAGTTGAAGTAGAGAACAGACCAGATATCTTCTACTTACCAGAGTAGAGTAGGTGCATCTTTGAATATACATCACCTTAAACCAAAGAGAAAGCTGCAAATCAGGTAAAAGCATGGAAGTCAATCAATTCCGTTCGTTAATAGGAAATAATATTAAGACAACGAACTGGGGTAAACTTCAAACGAAATTTAAACCAATGATATCCAATGTAATTCAATGAATGCGATAACTTCACAATTCATACAAACAAGACCGAAAAGCTATGATTTCTGAAGCAATAGACTGCAACGAGAAAGAGTAAACGTTTACTTTGGAGTTGTGCAATTGTAGACAGCAACGACCAAATTGGTCGCTACAATATTCGCTATTATCGTTTTTCCCAGCACCAACAAAAACGTACCGTAATAGATAAATAGAAAAGAGAAGGGAATATAAGTATGATTCAGATGGAAAAAGAGAAATATGCGAAAAGATTTATATTATCACCTAGAGACAGATCCCTGTGACATGTTATACAAAATAGTTACACAAAAAATAAGAACTCCAATAAGTTTCTCGACTTTGAAAAAAGGAGGTAGAAGTTGCACGTAGGGATGGCAAGAGGCGGCAACTATCTTGCTGCACGCAGTCCTAGACGATGGAAATTACAAGAAACACCGGAACAAAGGCAGCTGAGAGAGCAGCTTGCAGAACGGTGTACATCATAAACTAGTGCAAAAATAACAAAGAAGCTGGTCTTGATAACATCCCTGCGGAAATAATAAAAGCACTACAACGATTGTTATCTTTTCTCTTCGACGCATATATATATATATATATGGTAATTCGTAATGCTTCGCGGATGGAAAAGTATGTGTTTTGGTTGATCCGAGGCATCATCCGTTCATCCTCTTGGTTGTTCCCTGTGGACAGGGGCAGACGTTTCGCCAAGATCTCACTTGGCATCTTCAGTGCTTTGTCGTAGTCTCCTGTTGACAGACTGAGGTACTGCGGTGCTCTGGCTCCTTTTTATAGTAGGTCGTCTTGGTCGTAGGTGATAACGATTGGTCGGGGGTGAGGTGGTGGGGGTGTTTATGTCCGACGTGACGTGAGTCGTGGGTGGTGGGGGGAGGTCATTGACCTGTCGTACGGCGATTAACTGTCCTGGCGATTTTCCACCGGATATGGCTTTGATGACGTCATCCATGGGCGAGAAGAGGCCACTGACCCGCTGTCCGGTGATTGCTGGACCTGGGCTGCTCCCACTGGACGCTTCAAGAATGATAGGCAGCTCGGCGTCCTGCCGTTCCGAATTGGATGGTCCTTGCCTCAGGAAAGCAGCCCTGGGCCTGGAGTGCTCTAGGACCGTTCTCCACGCTGCTGACAAGTGTAGGGCATCATCCCTCTTGTTGAGGGTGCCGTTCTTCGCTATTTCATTGGATTCCCGGATCAATCTGGTTCTCCAATGCGGAACGTTGGCTACCTGCTTGCAACCCTCGAAATTGATGGTATGGCCTGTGTCCAGATGGTGGCGGAAGAGAGCAGAAGTGAGCTGTTTGTTTCGGATGCTCAGCTTGTGTTCTTCTACTCTGGCAGCTATTCTTCTGTTGGTCTGTCCCACGTAGTTCTTGTCGCATGAGCCGCAGGGGATGGAATAAACTCCTAGATTTTCCAATTTTATTTGGTCTTTTGGATTCCTGAGAGAAGCTCCTATAGTCTTGCCGGGTCTGTAGGTGGTACTAATGTCGTGTTTCCGTAGTAGTCTTCCTATGCGATCCGTTGTTCCTTTGATGTAGGGTAGTACGACGTTGGGTCTTCTGGTCTCTTCTTGTGGATGTGGGTCCTTCGGCTTGAATTGTCGATCGATAGCTTTCTTCACCATGTATTTGGAGTAGCCGTTTTGAGCAAGAGCCAAGGTGACTTTCGTCATTTCTTCTGATCTGTTATCGTTATCTGTAAGTCGAATGGATCTTGAGATTAGTGAGTTGGCGACTGATTGGATCTGTGAAGGATGATGATGAGAAGATGCATTTAAGTATCGATTCGTGTGGGTAGGTTTTCTGTATACAGTATGCTGCAGGCTGTTGCGAGATTTCTTTACTAATACGTCGAGAAAAGGTAGCTGTCCGTTTTCTTCTATTTCCGTGGTGAACTGGATCTTTGGATGAATGGTATTCAAATATTCTTGAAATTCCTGGAGCTTTTCTTTTCCAAAGGACCAAATGACGAAGATGTCATCAACGTACCGGATCCATAACTTCGGTTTGTATTTGGCCTCCCTTAACGCTTTCTTCTCGAGGTAAATCATGAACAGGTTGGCGATGACCGGGGACAGTGAAGAACCCATAGCTGCTCCTTCTACCTGCTTGTAAAGCTGACCGTCAAACAGAAAATAAGCATTGTTGAGACAGTGTTTGGCGAGGTCTACGATGTGGCTGGGCAAGTCTTCGTTTTCTCTGATCTGCTTGAGGGCCTCTTCGATCGGGATACTAGGATAGAGAGACTTGACATCGAAGCTCGCCAAGATGTCACTGTTTTCAATTTGAACGTTGTCCAGAATTTGAACGAAATGTTCAGAATTTCGCACGTAGGAGTCGGCTAGTTGTGTAATAGGCTGCATGATCTTCGCCAGGTACTTTTCAAGTTTTTGTACCGGTGAGTTGAAGGCACTCACAATGGGTCTAAGTGGAACGTCCGGCTTGTGTATCTTGGGAAGACCATAAAGTTTAGGGCACCTGCTTGATTTCTCTCGAGGGATTAGAGTTTTCTTTATCTCCGGATCTATTGGAGATGCCTCTATTTTCGACTTGCTTGTCTTTTCTAGGTAAGTTGTAGGGTCTCTTGCTGCTGGTTTGTAGGCCGTATCTTTGAGTAAGTCCATGATCTTCTGCTTGTAATCCACCGAGTCCATAACCACTGTGGCATTACCTTTGTCCGCCGGAAGTATGATGATATTGTGGTTGTTTTTAAGTTGCTTCAGGGCCTGGATTTCACTTGGATCTAAATTCGACTTCGGTGGTTTAGCTAAACGTAAAATCCTGGAGATGTCCATTCTTAAAATTTCGGCTTTTTGTTTCTCCATTGATGTTAAGCTGGATTCCACGTTAGCAATGATTTCTTCATCCGGAATGGTCTTTGGGGTTAAGGCGTAGTTGAATCCTTTACTTAAAACTGCTCGTTCTGCATCTGAACACAGGGAACAACCAAGAAGATGAACGGATGATACCTCGGATCAACCAAAACATATATATCTATATATATATATATCAAGAAAAATTCCTCAAAATATATAAACATGTAAATGTGTCGGTTTTATATGAAGATTGAGGCAAAGCAAACAAGATTCAACGTCTAACAGACCAATCTGCCTCCTAAGTACTATTCCGAAAATTCTCAACAAACTCTTTCGCAGCCGACTCCTGAATCATAGACTTCTGCTAAATGCGATAAACTATAACCAGTATGCATATACAAGAGGAACTTCGATGGAAGATGCGATAAGTAGATTAGCTGAGGAGATTAGGTTGACCTCATTCAGACCAAATATGCCAGAACGATTTTTATAAATAAATCACAAGCATTTGATGATCTATGGTGATCTATTCAAAAGATTTAAGACATTGAACTGCCCAATAAATCTCTACATCTTCAGAAGGTATTGTCAGATCTTCTAACATCGTAATAAAGAGATGATTATCAAGAAAGGAAGGCTACCAAGAATTGGTATGTGCTCAATATTCTGGGATATTGTGGTAAAATACCGTTTGAAAGACCAACAGCAACAATTGTAAATGTAGACTACATACTGTTAATAATACAAGAAAATGGCTAAAAAGAGGTAGAGGAGAAAGTCACATCAGTCATGAGCAAAGTATTCGACTTATGTGAAATAAATAAATCAACCTAGAACAAAAGATCACATATGGTGTTATGAAAACACTAAGAAAGAAGGTAACTGGTAATCAAAGAAGAAATGGCTTCAATAAAACGAAAATTTTTCATTAGAATTTCATTTCTAATAAAAAAAGAAATTTAACGAAGCAACGTGTTTTCAACAACATGGTGTAACACTTTCTTCTGCAGAAAATATAAGTATGGCATTTGGTGAATATTTCAGTTCTGTTTTTGATAATGTTTCTGCTTATATGCTAAATAAACATGATGCATACCTTCAGAAAAGTTCGTTGAACATGTTTACAATTAATACCATTTCGAATAATGAAATATTGGAAGCAATAGGAAGATTAAAGCCAAAAAAGGCACAAAGATCAGATAATATACCCCCTTACATCATAAAAGGTTGCAAAGAGTTTTTTGTATTGCCTCTCTCTATTATCTTTAACCTAGCCATTTCCACTTGTACATTTCCTTTACAATGGAAGTGGGTAAAGGTTGTACCTATACATAAGTCTGGTTCTGTAAGTGACATTGCCAATTACAGACCAATTTCAATAATATCATGTTTTGCAAAAGTCTTCGAAAGCATTATATATATTAGAATATTTAATCACGTTAAGGACACGTTACATGTTAACCTGTAGAAGCAAACTTAATTACTTTGAATGAATATGTTACTTCTGAATTTGATAGAAATGGTCAGGTTGACGTTATATATACCGACTTTTCCAAAACATTCGATAAAGTGAATCACGATGTACTTTTGGATAAGTTAGCTTTGTATGGTTTTTCTAGAGAAACATTAAATTTGTTTGTATCTTATCTGACGAATAGACATTTCTACGTCAGTTACAAAAATAGTGAGTCGCAGAAATTTAAAATAAACTGTGGCATTCCGCAAGGAAGTAACCTGGGACCTTTACTTTTCTTGTTGTTTATTAATGACTCCATTATAAAGGAGTCTGAATGCCTACTCTTTGTTGACGACCTAAAACTTTTTCGAAGTGTACGTAATGAAAATGATTGTGTATGTCTACAGTCAGATCTTAGAAGACTAATGACTTGGTGCGATGAGAATAGACTCCACCTTAATGAAGAAAAATGTGAAAAAATTACTTTTAGATTAAAGAAAGTACCGATTGTTTTTGAGTATTACATCAATAACCATAAACTGAAAAACGTTGCACGGAAGAAGGATTTAGGGGTAATATATACACAGAACTTTAACTTTGATGAGCATGTGAGAGCTACAACTTCATCAGCACTAAGGTTGTTAGGATTTATTATAAGAAATTGTCATTCCTTTTCCAATATTGACACCATGAAGTATCTGTATAACTCATTAATCAGATCAAAATTGGAATATGCTGTTGTGGTATGGGACCCTGGAACAGCCTATCATTCGCATATAATTGAAACAGTACAAAATAAATTTATTAAATATATTTTCTACAAAAAATACAATAGGTTTATTGGTTTTCAATCCTACGAATTCGCTCGTAGAGGTTTTGATATGACAAAATTATCGGTCAGACGGGGGGTGATAAGTCTTGGTTATTTGTACAAGATAATAAACAATAAGGTGGATGCTCCATCAATTTTGAGAGGTGTTGGTTTGTACGTCTAATACCATTAATAAATAAATAAATCATTTTTTCTTAAAGTTAGTTTAGTGGCGCCAAGATGTCATAAACATATCGACGTCTGACACATTTTCATATTTGGAGAAGTTCTGATTATATTCGTTTTGTCCAGAACTACCATCACAGATCCATTTGGTGTACAACGTTAATGACCCTAAGTTCTTGCTTTGTTTCTGTTATATCTATCAGTTACGGATAGCATCTACTTTTTTCTTGTATCACCTTATAATACGGTGAGAAGATGTCATGTCCTTCGTCTACAAGAGCTTGCCTCAAAACTTTGTACTGATGCCAATCTATTATCAGAGTCAATATGTGCAGAATGCGATATTGATTCAGGCAATGTTATCGTCTTGTGTCTATTAGACTATTTTAAAGCATTTGACACTCGAGCAGATTAATCAGATTAATTGCTGTGCTAACCTATTTGAAACTGCTACAAATATAGTACATAATTTCTTAGCTGATAGATTGCAAGTAATGTTACATCCAGTGTACCTCAGGGTCATCTACGGTTCTGGTTAGTTCTAAAAAATCAAATAAATTAATCAAAAGACATACATATCGTAATTAAAAATGAAACATTAAGTATGCAGAAATTAACAAGGCTTCAATTCCTTGAACTGTTACTAATGTGTGGGAGAAAGAGACAATTTTTTCAACATTTAATTAAAAAGGTAAGCCGATTCATCATTTTTTCCAGCTTGATATCGAGTCTATAGATTTTCCTTAAAACGTTAACGGTATGATAAAAAAAACTTAAAAATTTAAATTTTCAACCCGAGCTAACGTGCTTTAACGATGTTCGATTTCAAATAGTGAAAATGGATCAAGCATAAAGCTCTATTCGGAAGCAATCTGCACGGCTATTATTCGGTTTCCTCTCTCGTACCAAAGCATTTTAAATCCTCGGCTCACACATGTTATGAGGTTATCACCGGGTATTGAAGTTATTGACGTGATATTAAACTCCCGCAGAGAATCAATCTAGAGATCTGAAGTATAACAAATATTTGTATAATTAGTTTTGTAATAAAAAGTAACAATAAATTGCAATCTAACAAATTCGTCATCGTCAACCTTTACCACGTAGGACTTAAACCTTGAGTAAAGGATTTTCTGAGGTAATCACATATGAACGTGAGTGCAAATAATCATAGTCACGCAATACTTTTACGACGGCAACTTTATTTTATCACGAATATAAAAGAAAAGAATAAAAAAAGTTTATTTAATGATAACTTAATAAAATCTAATCAAACAAATTACATAATTAAAATTGCAATGCTATTATCAAAATTGTACTTAAAGATTTGTCGTTTTCATATCAGTTCCGTTATTTGCATGAAAGAGATTTATTCGCTTCGGAAAATCTAAGGTGAAATATCACGTGACCCTGGGGGCAATTAGAAACAAAGAGCGAGGTGAACGCGACGCCCCAAGAGTTCAAAGGCTAAGTACGCATACGTCGCCGAGGGGATGAAAGCGACAAAGGAACCGACGTTAATCTCAATAAGGAAATGGAAACGTCACGGTTCCCAGAAAATGGTTGGTTGTTATACAACGTACACTTTTCTTCAGGTAGTAAAACATAAAAGCTTTCTTTTCCGAGTTTCACAAACATAATCTCGAAAAAAGACGAAAAATTACACCAAAATGTACAACAGTTAATTTTTGAGTAATACCACCAAAAAAAGAAAAAACAAAAACGAGAAAATCACAAAGTTAATTTTAACTTTTTTAATTTAAAAATGTCAATATGTGGTTTAAAATAAAAGCGACTTTTTATTATTAACATCGTTATTCATAGTTAAACACCGCAATGCAGGTGAGAGGGAGTTTCCGTTTTTGCGGCAATTAAAAAGTTCTTCGCTACAAAATAAACGTAGCAAAACGCGGGAAATGACAAACAGTAAAAATTTAATTCCCATCATAAAATAATTTTACATTCGGCCTTCTCCCGGCGAAAGTTGGAATCAGTTGAGCTAGGATAAAGACCTGGCCGGGTTAGGACACTAAAGTTATTTTATGGAAGTCCTGTCTGTTCGGTGAGGAGAGGACTAAACGTTGCCGAGCCGAACCGCATATTTCCGGCCTTTTACTCTGCTAAAATAAAACTATTATATCCCTCGAGGGCGCCGGATGTCCTATATAAAGGAAGGGACTCGACTTGCTTTACACACGGAAATGAAATAACATCAACTTTACTTTCTCATCAATGTTTTTGATTTACAAACAAATGTAGATATTTTAAATTGTTATCATGAATTTCACTTATAAATATGAAACGCAGATGATGTAAGCAATGAAACTGGAGTGCATGCTTTCCGCACAATGACCCTTATTCATTCACCCAACCAGCCTAAGAATTTACCTTCTAACCAGCTCTTAATTTGACGATTCTGTGCCTTAGAGTTCTCTCGATCTAATTTCATGAAGTCGGAGGAACATTATGCTCTAACAAGTCCATGTACATGCTTTCCACACATCGTACTTAAGCCTCAATTTCTCTTGTGCATACTTTCAGCATTACCTCTGATCACATTAATCAGCCTAAGGATTTTCTAAAGGTACATCTACGGTAACAGCCCCTTGAAAGAAGGTAGGCCAGCCCTTAAATTAATGAAAGATTCCGTACATTAGAGCTCTTAGAGAAGAACGTATTTTTATCAAAAGCGATTTTCACATCAATAAAAATACCCATGGCAGATTCCTTGTAATTTAGTGCGTCACTGATGAAGCTGATCATTGTGTGAAGAGCCATCAATGTAGACATTTCCTGGGTGCAAGCCTGTTGATTAGTAGTAGATGTAAGCGATAGATAACCAAAGTATTACATATAGTTGTGTAAATCTTTTCATAGAATAATATATTTTGATTATCAATCTCTTTTAGATTTTCTGAGCTGTAAAATAAACAATATAAATACAAAGAAAATATCTTTATTTCATTTTATTTATAATTGGAATGTAATTTTCTTTGGTAATTCAAGGTAAATTTTCCTTAAAGTCGCTTTATATGTTTTCCTTCGTCTTTTCGTGTTTGAACAGCAATAAAAAGCAAAATATATCTCCAAATTGATTTTTCCAATTAATTATTTTTCTTACCTGGTAGTGGCGGACTGTTATTTGTTCGTCCTCGGGTTGTTCGTTCTTGTTTCTTGAAGTTTCCCTCCTTTTCTGTGTTTACAAGCTCCTTTATATAATTTTTAACCGCGGCCTAGATCTTCCTGGTCCTGAAAGTTGTTTGAATACAATTTTCAGACATTAAGGATGCCTCTGAAGTTTTTAAATCGCAACCTACCCCATATTTCAGATTGCAATAAAATACATTAAATGACAGTATGAATCGAAACATCTTCAAAATTACTCCAAATATATAGAAAGTTTGCGAACGCAAACATTTGAAGCGCGGGCTGAAATCGCAGCAATCTTTGTATACCAAAACGTGGAATATCATTCATCGATGGAAAAATAATAAAAGAATGCTTGATTGCAATAGCCGAAGAAATATACCCTGAAAACCTTAATTTATTTAAAAGTGTCAGTTTGTCAGCAAATACCGCGGCTCGGAGGGTATAAGACACATTGGACATCTTGAATAGGTTTCTTTAAACCTAGATGAGTCGACGAAAGTGTCAAATACTGCTCAGGTGTCGATTTTTATTCGCAGAGTAGGTAAAAGCTATGAAGTGTACGAAGAACTTCTTGATATTGATAATATTCATGGCAAGACAACTGGGGCAGATATTTTTAATAGCACATATTTCTACTACAACCGATGGAGGTAAAACTATGTCTGGTAAAAATAAAGGACTGGAATAATATTATTTCAATCGCAATTACGTAAAAAACGTTTCGAAAATTTTAAATCATGTGAAAAATTCAGTCACAATGCAGATACTGAATTTTCTTGAATTTTGCAGCTGAAACTTTGAGTGTTTTAAAGATAAATTTTGATTGATGGTTTCAAATTAAGCTTTTTCAAAATGAGTCATAATGGAAATTACTCTTGCTTAATTCACAATTCATGATTATCATTGATTCGGTCTATAATGGTATATGGACCTTCCCACAAGTTTTGAAGCTTTGGTGAGTAAACTTGGTTTGATCGTGATAGCCAAACTTGGTCTCCAAACTGAAATTCTACTTCCATAGCGTTAAGGACATAAATCTGCTTCATTATATCGCTAGCGATTTAGATGTGTAAACGTATCCGTTTGTGGATGTTATTCATTCGTTGCCGCAAATTGCTTACATAATCATCATTGGCAACTTCCTCGCCTGGCAGGCATCCAAACATAAAATCGCAGGGTAGATGCAACTTGCGACCCATAACGAGGTCTTTATCCCAGTCTTGTTGGTGGTCAGATACCACCTTGACTAGATGCCGCTTGATGGTCCTGTTCTTTCGCTCTGCCATTCTATCATACTCTGGATGGAGTGCTGTTATTCTTGTCTTCTTGGTATTTAACATTAGACATTGTGAAACAATGCCGACTCAAACTTTCGTCCTTGGTCAAAATGTAACTCTAAAATTACGTTAAATCTACAAATCCAATCCTTAACAAAGACCTCTGCTATCGTTGCGGCTTCTTGGTTTGGAAAAGCATAAATTTCCACTCATTTACTGAAGCCATCCATTACTATAACGATGTATTTATTGCCTTTGTCAGTCTTAGGGAATGGGCCAGGGACATCAATGGCAATTCTCTCATATGGGCTCCCAACATTGTTTTGTTACATTGGTGCAACGCATGTCATACTCTTCTTGCCACAATCATTCACGTCATCCTTGCAATTTGCCTAGTAAAACCGTTCTTTTAGCTTACTAACAGTCTTAGTAACGTCCAGGTAACCACCGGTGACTCATCTGAGTTTTGAAGTCGTCGCTGCAGAAGTCTAAGTAAGTAAGGCTCCGGTCGCCTTTTCCAATCGATAATCAAGTATAAGGTTTAGTAGCTACGGTTACGTTCAGTACTGGGATAATCAACCAAAAAGTCAATCAACCAAAAGTTTTGGTTGATCATCCCAGTACTCAACGTAACCTTGAAATATATACAACCAGTACTCACTTTCCTTTGGTAGCTACCTCGGTCAATACTTACGTCCTCGGTGTTCCAATGGTCATCTATTAAAGTTGTACTATAGACTTGAGTTTTCTTGCAGTTTTCAGAACATTGATCTTCTTGATAAAGTATCAGTGTTGCAATGTACACTACTCGCCCGATGTTCTATATCAAAGTCAAACAAAAGTATTGAAGCCTCTTAAATCATCTCGCAATCTGACTCGAGTCTTTTGAACCGGAAGAGCCATATTTGTGCGGTGTGATCTGATGGTTTCATTTGATTCGCTAAAAGTTCCCTTCTTGTTACAAAGTAGTTGCGTTCAGATTTCGATAAAGTTTTGTTAAAATATCCTATCATCTTTTCCTGAACATTTTGGTCTTGGGACAAGATCGTCCCCCTCATCCGATAATGAGCATTGGAACGGAGGTTAGTGTATATTTGAAGCGTTTAAATGTTTTTTGGCAGTCTTCTCTCCAATAATACCAAGTATCAGCTTCATGACGATATTGGCAAAAACTGGTGCTTACATATCTCCTGTAATTATATAGACCGAGAAAACATTATAGCTCATTCTTGTTGCTAGGTATTGTTAATTTTTAGACGGTGTCCTGATTATTTTGGACTTGGGACAAGGTCGTTCCCAGACCTATATTGCTAGCGTTCGCATCTAATCTCTCATCCGATAATGAGTAGCTCAATATTGGAACGGAGGTTAGTGTATATTTGAGCCGTTCGAATGTTTTTTGGCAGTCTTCTCCCCAATAATACCAAGTATCAGCTTCATGACGATATTGGCAAAAACTGGTACATATATATCTCCTGTAATTATATAAACCGAGAAAACTTCATAGCTCATTCTTGTTGCTAGGTATTGTTAATTTTTGGACGGTGTTCACTTTATTATTAACTACTGCGACTCCATGACTAAAGATAATATGTTCAAGATACTGGACTTCCTTTTGAAAGAGGTGACACTTCTTTAGATTCATCTTCAACCCTACACTTCGTAAGCCCTTAAATACTGCATCTCGAATCTTGATGAAGATGCTTCTTGAAAGATATGTCAATAATGTCATCAGGGTTTAGGGACCAAGCAAGTCTAGAAAAACTAGGAAGAACCTCTTAGGTTGGTCTTCTGGTGCCATTTCCATCTGCCAGTAACCATTCTTCATATCCCATGTCGAAAAGATTTTCGATTTTCGGCCACAGTATCTAGCGTCATCAATTCTTAGAGGAGGATTACTGCCTTTGTGCGTCATATTAACGAATTGACGATAATCCACACAAACTGGAACTTGACTAAAATTATAAGTGAAATACATAGATTTCTGGATTATCCCTTCGTTTTCCATATCTTGAACTATTTTATTAACTTCTTCTTTTTTCGCAAAGGGCAACTTTCTTGCTTTCTGACGATTCGGTGGTGATGGTTTATTTTATGCTGGACAGTATTGGTTCTCCCTTTCTCACCAACATCAAAAATATCCTGATAATGTCTATAACAGCGTTTCTGAACCTTTTTTGACCTGCGGATCTATAGAATTTGTTCAAAATCAATTATTTCGAACAATACCGTGTTCATGATGAAAGGAATAAATTCAATAAAATGCTTGTCTGTTAATTTTTAATTTTAATGGATCAACCCAAGACGACTAATATCTAGTGCTAAATAACTAATTGGGATCAAGTTGATGGCTCAACCCAACTAATATTAAATGCCAACTAGCTGGTTGGGTTGGGTTGGGTTAAGATTAATGGCTCAACTCAGCCTAACTAATAGCTAGCACTAACTACTTAGTTGGGTTAGATTGGATTCAGGTCAGGTTGATGGTTCAACCCAACGCAATTAATGTTTAATGTTAACTTTGAAATTATCAAAAGATGACTCTACATTATTCTTACATTATTCCATGACTTTATGGAATAATATAATTAATTATAAGGATGTTATAAATTAGCGTGATCTTATTTGATTGTATTGATTCATCTAATCTATTATTTTATTTTGAGATTTATCATCCCATTCGCAACTTGAAGTATCAACTTCAGACAAAAGTTGAAATTTTTTATTCATTATCGCTCTTCGATTTAAAAGCGTCCTGATTATCAGAGATGGTAGAATTCAGGTTGGGGCAATGTAAAATAAACTTGCATTATCCCTTACAAGCAGTTTTTGAGAAATAGTAAAGAAAAAAGTGTTAAAAGTGTTTGGAGCTAAGAAAACATGTTATTTTAATTCTTTATTGCGAGACTGTGAGCTTTGAGAATCTGGTTCTTATATCTTTCTCGTCCAATTTATAGCACTGTTAGTTAAATCTAAGTAATTTTAGTCATTAGTCTTATGCAAGGATATCCTCTGAACTGTTGTTAATTGCAGATGAAATAATTTTCAATTACTCAAAATCTGTTATACATACTAGTAAATCAACAATTCATTACGATGCCTAATCAACAGTTTACACAAACATAGATGGAAGATTGTTGCATCAATTGTGATTGTTGTGAAAGTTAAACATTCCATATTTAGTCAAATCAATTTTTGTATTAATATCACATTCTGCATGCCTACCATAATCTTAATAATAATAATAATAATAATAATGTATATTTATTTCCAACAGGTTCCACACCCAATTACAGGAAAACAAAATTAATAACTTAAATTAAGGTTGAACGGTATCAAATGAAACAAAAAAAAAATAGTAAAAATGGATATAGTCCACAAACTGGTCTGTCAAGTCCCAAATTGGTTGACAAGTCGATCATCCAGAAACGACCAAGAATCAAAAAAAATATCGCATTCATCAGAAATTTGATTAAAAAAGTTACACATCAGTGTCACAGGCGCACGCTGACCCACCGTTGTTCTGTTAGAATTACAATAGAACACACGCGTAGACCTATTATTTAATCTGGGCACGTTAAAATTAATGTTACACAGAATCTGCGAGCAATCAATAGTACCATGCAACAATCCATATAAAAATTTGACAGCGATCACTACTCTACGTGTAGATAGAGACACCATAGCAAATCGGTTCAGTAATGAGCGGTAATCAATACCTCTAGGCGGGTAAGTTGCATCAATACGATATGACAAAAATTTTAAATATAATCTTTGTATGCGCTCTACGGAATTAATATGAGTATTAAAGTAAGGTTGCCAAATCAATGCGGCATACTCAAGACGCGAACGAATTAAGGCATTAAAAACAGTAAGAAGCCCTACGGTCGAAAATTCTTTACAATTGCGATAAATAAATCCGTACGTTCGGTAGCATTTCGTGCAAAGATCAGAAATATGATTTACAAATGTTAGCTTAGAATCAAAGGTTACTCCTAAGTCTATGATAGTACTCATTCTACGCAAGTGAACATCGCCAATATAGTATTCGCAGGATATCAAAGAACTTCTGGTGTAAGACATGACGGCGCACTTAGACACATTTAGGCTCAAACGGTTACTCACACACCACTCAACGACACTGTCCAAACCACTCTGAAGAACCGCAACATCCGCCGGTGACCGAACCGAAGTGAAAATCTTCATGTCATCTGCAAACAGCAGCTTCTCACAATGAATGGCGTCCGTGATGTCATTGATGAAAATGAGAAAGAGAAGCGGTCCGAGGTTCGATCCCTGAGGCACTCCTGACGTCGGCCGAATAGACTGTGATGTGCAGTTGGCGTATCTAACGCGCTGCTCTCTTCCGCGAAGATAAGACTCCATAAGTGCGGTCAATTGATCACTAAAGCCAATCAAACTGAGTTTGGATAAAAGTGCGTAATGGTCAAGTTGGTCAAATGCCTTTTGGAAATCTAAGTAGATAACATCAACTTGACCTCTATCGTCAAGAACATCGCATAGATACTGCGTAAAGCACGCCAAGTTCGATACCGTAGAACGGTTTCTGACGAAACCATGTTGAAAGGGTACTATATAAGGCTTCACGTAGGTATAGATATATCTGTATAAGATTGATTCAAATATCTTCGAGAAATTGCATAATAAGGAAATGGGTCGATAGTTTTCGATATTGGTGGCATCATCTTTCTTATGAACGGGACAAACATAAGCCTTCTTCCATTGCACAGGCATTACAGAGTACTTAAGAATCATGTTGTAAATATGGAGCAAAGGAACATCAAAAATAGCAGCGCAGTCTCTCAAAAGGAAGCTAGGTATGCCGTCGATACCTGCAGTAAGTTTATTTTTTGAAAGCTTTAGTGCTGAGCGAACATCATCCTGCGTGAAGCCATCGATTCGGAGTGTCCGTTCCACTGACAAACCAGAAATAGGTACATTACAAGGGTCAGAAACAGTATAGACTTGACCGAAATAATCGGCAAACCCATCCACAATCGACGAACCTGTAGTAAACTCGAAATCCCGGTACTTCATAGCGCCAGGTATGCGTTATGAGTTTCACAATTATTTAAGTACAGTTTGTACGCGGCACTTATCATGGCTTTACTGAGGGATCTGTTGTACTTGAAACTATCCAAATAATGAGCAGTTCGATACATTCTGTATTTCCTAAGCGCACTTTCCTTGAGCCGAATAGCTTCTCTTATTTCATAAGTGAACCACGCAGGATACTTCTTCCCGGCTTTATTCAAAAATTTCATTTTAGGCACGGCGATATCAAGAGCTTTATAAATTAGTTCATAAAATGTTGCGCATCCGGCCTCGACGTCCGTTGCATTGTCCACCAATGACCAATCAGTGGCAGTTAATAAGCCATAGAGCAACGGAAAATCTGCTCGCTTGAAATTGTAACCAGCTACACCAGACGATGCCCGGAAGTTAGGAGAAGAAGATTCGATACATGAAAATGCAACGCGAAGTGCTGGATGGTGACGATCTTCGTCCACAATAGGATCTAAATTATTGTCAACCGAGCACGGAAAATTACTAAACACCAGGTCCAGTAATCGGTTATCCAGTAATCTTGGGCTAATGACGTTATTAATATCATATTAAAGCATCCTTAAGAACTAGAAAAGCTTTATTTTAGCAAAAACCCGTTTTTCAGTAAAGGTTTGGTCTTTTCCTATTTTTTTAATATGATTAATAAAGGAAAATATTTTTTGATACGTTTCAGGATGCAAAATTATCTCCTTAACTTCGTTGTCAGTTAAGCGGAAGACTCGACCAATGGATGAAGCTATGGCTATATCCTGGGAAAGCTATAGGTATCTCTGTCATGTTTTTAGAAAACATTGGCTCACCACTTATTCAGCATTTACGAGGTTGAACTAGTTAAGTTGGATTGAAATAAAATTAATGGTTCAGCCAAACCCAATTAATATCTAGCGTTAACTAGGTAGTTGGGTTGGGTTGGGTTGGGTTGAAATAAGTTTGATAGTCCAACCTAATTAATATTTTATGCCACCTAGCTAGTTGGGTTGGATTAAGGTCTTCAACCAATATCTAGGATTAACGTAAAATCCGTAAATAAATCATAAATCAAAAGTTTAAATTGGTCTGGTGCACCGTTTCTGCTTATTAGCGGTTGCGAATTGCTGGTCCGATACCAAGTTGTATAGATTCTTTGAACATTTCAAAGTAGATTCTTTGGACATATTAATGCTTGTAACAATCTATAATGTATCTATAATCGTTGGAATTGTAGTACGTATCAGGGCTTTACCCATAACATTTTGTCCGATGACTTTCCATCCAAAATACCGTCCAGAATGACTTTACTTCGTTTTGGTAAAGAGCTCTCCTTGGCTAAAATCACACGAACAGTTTCATTTCCTTTCTTTCGCAGCACTACACTTTTGCATCTGAATTGGTCTTAAATACACCACGTTTTAGATTGAATTCGAAGCCATCAGAATTCATAACGACTGAAGTATTAATTCGTCTTTGATGTCTGCGACCAATGCCGAATGTCTTGTTATTGTACGACCGAGAAGGATGTTAATGTCTACTTCACTGTGAATTAATGTCGTGATTCTAATCCTTTCTGATTTCTATAAGATACTAGGCTTGATAAAGGTCTTCGTCGAACCTGTATCCAACAGAAGCTGGTGAAATTTTCCATTCACTCTATCCACAAAAGCGCAGTAAGCCCGATGTTGTTGTGGTGCGAAATAACCGATTTCTTCCACATCGGTTTGATATAGGACCGATGTGCACTCCTTTTGCTGTTTTAGTCTTCCGACATAAATGATTTGGGCGCCTTGCAACCGTACTTTTTGCATCTAACCACACATATGCCCAAGCTCTCCCCAGTTCCAAAATCTAATTTCTCTCCGTTGAAGATAGCTTATCTAGTATCTTACCCGAATCACCTTGCAAGAAGACTGTTAGTGATGTGGCTTTCTCTTTAATTGACTTATTTACATTCGCTGATGTTTCGAACAGTTTGAAGTAAGTGCTCCAGGTATCCGATAATACTGGTGTTAACTCATTTATTGTAATGTCAGCTATATAACAGCCCTTCATAGCATTGGTATCTTGTAGTGCTACCATTTCCGTATTCCGAATTTCTTGTCTACTTCTAATAATTTTGGCCAGTTTTATCATTACTTTCTTGTTTAAGATTTTCAAAACTCTTTAGAAACTTCTATTCCAATATGCTGGAATTTTCTTGGAATTTCTCCTAGAAAATATGTTCCAAGTTACTGACATTCTCTTACAATTAGATTTATAGCAAAATGAAAGTAATATCGCAATCAACGGCAAACAAAAACATTTTCAGACGTTCTCTTTCTTCTAATTCATGATTCAAGTCTTGTACTATCAATTCTTTCAATCATTTCTTCGCGATCACAACTATTTAATGACACCAATTTGTTGTTTTTAAAAAAATCTTACATTTATGAAATAAAAGATTTTTTGAATGCTCGCATTTTTACCTTTTTAGTTTTTTTCAGATTTATCGGGGTTATAATTGCATCCACAATACCACTTCATTTGAAAGTGTTTAGTCGTAGAAACGCGGATTTCGCATCCGTAATTTTAAACTTTCAAACAAGAGAAGTGAGATGGAGTACTGAGGAAAATCGGATTATTCAAATATCCCTGATATAATATTATATATATGGAGGAAGCAGCTGGAATTTTAAGTTTGTTCTTGAAAGTCTATCCGTATTCCGTTGATTCGAGCGCCCGCCCGTCAGACAAAAGCAACCAATGTATTATACTTTTCCCGTTCCTTTGCGCAACATCACTTCATTATTTCCTTTTTTACTTCTATTGTCGTATGATTTACTAGTTTCGAATTCCGTTACGTCCCCAGAAAAGGATAAACCCGGCATAATATGATATATACCGAATGTAATGTTCGCCTTAAATTTCTTATGACGTCATAAAAGACCCTGTACTTCATGAAGGTTTTATTATTTTTTTTTTTCGTTTTGGCAAACAGCCACTCGTTGACAGGTTATAAAAATCGTTTAATGTGTTATGATGCATTTTATAGGGGGTGTATTTGAGTGGCTTAACGTGTATTTATTTTACTTATAAGCTATGCATTTCGATGTGATCAAGTTTAATCAGGTTTTGGTTATTTTAATTAAATTCCATGTAAAATTAATGCCGCACCAGGAATTTTTAAAGCTACTAAAACAACAAACGTTGAATTTCTGGGTTTCATGTCGCGTTTTGAAATTTGAAATATGCTATTCCCTGTAAGAGCGACTCCATGTTATCCCTTCATCGCAAAAACAATATCCTTCCGATCTCTACTACCATTTTTTATGCTGCTCGCGAATGTGTGTATAATGCTTTTACGTCTCCATATTTCATCATGAATTTTTTATGACGCTGCAGAATTCGATGTAGTTGTTATGAAATGGAATAGGTTGAGTTGAAGCATACTCAGAGACGTCAAAATTAGATTCCTCAAACAAAAATGGGACGTTGTAAATTGAGATTTAACAATCCCCCAAGTAATAATAAAGTTTTTAATCGATAATAACTCGAATAAAATTGCTTCCCTTGAAACGTATCATCAGACGTTATAAAAGGGATCCCAGAACACATATAACCACTATATCACCCTATAAATCGTCCTGCTTCAATTCAGTTTAATTCGGGGCATAAAACAGACGATCAACACTGTTAATAATTAGCCATAACGGTCGAGCAGTAACGTTTACGTATCCCACTATAAAATGGCCTTCATAGGCAACGTGGACGCTGAACGTTGAACGCAGGGACGTTGTGGATGGAGGGTAACGTGGATGAAGGGACAACGAAGAGGGAGACAATGAAGGGATTGCCGACCATCCAAATAGAAAGGGTAAATCGACATAGAAATTTATGGGGCGCTATATCAGCATTACAACGTCTACCAATGAATTTTTATTTAAATTCGAACGAGGATTCTCGCGGCGACGACGACGTTGACGGACGCAGATTTAAGGGCGTTACGACACCAACGTCGCCGTTAGCCCTTTCCTACTTTGACATGAGTACGCGATTTGCTCAAACCATTTATCAAAAGACCGCATCTGAAAATGCTACCCTCATAAAAAAGGGGATGGTGATTTCCTAAGAGACGAAAAGTTGTTTATGAAAAAATTGTCCTTGATACTAAAATTAAACAATCTATATTATAATGTTCCAATAATAACCATCAAAGTTCCTCTGATGACCGACTAAGCATAGTCGAAGTAATCCTTTCCGCTCCACTTCGCCATCCATTATATTATTCATAGAAGGACATCTCATCCCCCCCCATCAATTGAGGAGGTACTACTAAACCGCCCCAATTAGCTATTCCGTTAATAAAACTATCCTGTTAGGATTAATTCACTAACAAATTATTTTACCACCCCATTAATTATTACTAATCACATTAACCCACTTTCATATAATCCAAAAATCTTCTATAATTTTTTTTTAAAGTAAGAAGTAAACCATACCGTAAATTTCGATTAAGCCCACATATTTTCCTAACTCAGGTAAACACGTAACATTCTCCTGGAATTGAATGCAATAAAACGGTCCGGATTTGTTTTTTTTTGTGCTGGAGTAGAGCTGATCGCGAAGCCTCGATTTTCGCTAAATTAATTCGGAATGCTCACTCTCGAGCTTGTGTATGGCAGGAATTCGTTGAATCCGGGGAGAAATGCACATTTATTACTGGGTGGGGTGTAAATTTCATGGTTTCACCTGACTTAAATTGTTGTATGCGAGAGATTGTTGTCTTATGAAGCTAAAATGTAAATGTAATCTAAGCAGTTGCATATTATGTACGAATACGTAGTAATTAATATAGTTGTGATTGTTTCATCAAAGTTGCGAACTTCTAGAGTAGGTCAAGAATGTTAGTGTAGGATGAAACTTTATAATAACTTTGGTATAACTAATATTTTTAGTAAAAAGAAATTTAATAATACAAAATAGGCGATGTAAAGTTTCATATGCCTTAAAATGTGGATCGATTATTATTCAAAATTCCGAAGAAGAAGATTTTGTTGTAAACACAAAGATAATATCAATGTATAAACCTAAACTTCGAATAATACACGACTAATTTAAATGAAGAGTTGATGATTTGATATAATCATAATAGGTCTATCACAATACACTAAATATACTACAAATAAAGAAGTAAAGAGGAGAAGAAATGAAGCAGCAGAAAGCGATGAATATAATGAGTATAAGAAAGTGATAAACTCTGAAAAGTTAATAGGCATGATGGACAGAAAATGAGAAAAAGTTAGACCTAAGTAGAAAAAAGAATAGTGCAGGAACACCTTTATGAGGTGAATCCCAAATGACATCAAACTGTTTAAGAGGAAAAGGTATTAATTGAACTCAACGCGAATATTGAAAATAATATATATCTTACTTTTTTAAAAAGACTTATCAATTATAAAATGAAAAGTGTTTAAGATGTTAATCATAATCGTATTTTAAATGCATCTAAATAAGTCAAAATTAAGGTTTTTAAAATAGTAACAGAAAAGCAGAAAGATAATAGAAAATTAATTGAGAAAGTTTAAGATGAACAGTGAGAGGAGGAACATGATAGAGATGGGATATAAATAACCGGAAGGTTGCAATGACAACGAAGGACTAATACAAATATGGTACCAAACCTGAATAAGAAAAGTGTGGCAAAATTGAAAACCGATAGCATATGATAACATTTTTCTTCATGTATTAACAGGAGAAGATTACCCATCAGTTTTTTATTTGTCTATAATTATATTGCTGGTTCGATACTGTATTGACAGGTACAGAAAAAAAGTGTAGAGCTCTATGTTTCCTCAATATATGCGGCAAGATTTGCGAAACCATAACTAAAAGCAGGATAAGCGAATAATTATAAGAGATGGGCGAAATGTTAAACGACCAGTTTGGCTTCATCAAGGGCAAATCCATGGTACATGCGATTGAGGAGGTTTTGGAGGAGGTAAAAAATTGCGAAATGTATAGGAGAATAATAAGAGAAGTAAAAAGAAGAAGTATATATATTATAAGAGAAGAAAATGTCTGATGATAGCGGTAGACGTTAAGAACGCTTTTGGTACTGCTCCATGGGAGAAAATAATATATATATGCATTGAAAAACGAAAAGGTGTCTACCAATCTTGTCAGCATAATTAAGAAATATGTAAATGAGAGATACGTCGAGTATGAAGGCCATATGCATGAATTAACAAGAGGTGTACCACAGGGTTCGGTCTTAGCCCCCTTCTTTAGAATGTCTTCTTTGACGAACTGCTGTAAAAAGACACGAAGGAACCAGAAATTTGTATGATAGCTTATGCGGACGATCTCGCTATCGTAGTTTCAGGTAGAAACCTGGCAGAGATTGAGGAAAAGGCGCAAAGGGTAGTCGACGAGGTGATGTCAACCATGGAGGAGATGGGGCTCCAAACTACCCCTGAAAAAACTGAGATGGTGATACTCAGGAATAGAAACGAGACAAGTAGGGCGAGCCTGAGGGTAAAAGGAAGAGAAATCAAATCAAGTGTATCACTGAAATACCTGGGAGTGGTGCTTGATAAGGACTGCAAATGGAACAAGCATGTTGAAGGAGCAGTTATTAAAGGTAATGGGATTATCATAAGGACCCGGACCGGCGAAAAGAAGGATGACTTATTGGAGTCGCTCCAATAAGTCCTTTTTTCTCAAATTTTTCTCTCAACTCCTTTACGTATATAGGGCGTGGAGAGATGCCTGCAAAATTAAGAAAAATGTTAAAAGGCTGAAAGGGATATTGATCCGTATAGCGAACTCTATGCCATTGGACCTAAAGATTATGGAAAGCGCTGCTAAGTGGGAAAGAACGCAATCTGAGGCAAAGGAGGAATGAGAAGATAGATGGCGTAAAGATTCTGGGAAGGCTGAATTTGCCATTAGGTTGATAAGGGATGTAAGACAATGGGTGACTCTTGGGTTATGGTTATTTCAAGGCCTAGCTTTTTAAATTTAAGGTAAGTGCCATAGAGTTATGTGTGTATTGTGAGAAAAATGACGACATTAAACACACTTTCTACAGCTGTGTTGGTTGGTCGTGCGAAAGAAGGAAAGTGGTTAACCAAATAGGAGAGAACATTATGTCACACAACACAATAGACCTCATACTGGAACGTGAAGAAACGTGGAATATCCTAGCAACGTTATGAGAAACACAGGGACCGAGAAGGAGAGGGATGAGTGGCAGGGTCAAAGAGAAACGGGCGGGGAGAGGGTAAAAGTAATAAGAAGAGAACCATGAGTAGAAAAAGGAGGGAGTACTTGCGACTCCTCTATCCCTGGTATGTATTAAGAGTAATGAATTACTTGTAGAAGTTGTTGAAGAAGAAGAGAAGATGGTCTCGTACGAATAAGAAACTTGGGGGTTTTGGTAACCTCACATTTCCCGGATGTGTGGCTACGAAAAGGCGAGTAGTAGCGGGTGCTGGGTAGAAACAGAAGAGTCCATGCGACTCTTCTTGTATAAATTTAAAAATTCCTGAAAAATCGATTTTTTGAAGAATTGTTATGAAATTACTTTCAATTACTAACTAGAGCATCTACTTTCTAAAAGTGAAGTCAATTTGAAAATATCTCACTTAGTTCTTGAGATATAAACTGCTGAACTTAATTGGGATTCTTCCGATATTTTGTATAAATTTAAAAATTCCTGAAAACACAATTTTTTGAATTTTTTGAAAAATTGTTATGAAATTACTTTCAATTACTAATCGGAGCATCTACTTTCTAAAAGTGAAGTCAATTTGAAAATATCTCACTTAGTTCTTGAGATATAAGCTACTGAACTTAATTGAGATTTTTCCAGTATTTTGTATAAATTTAAAAATTCATGAAAAATCGGTTTTTTGGAAAATTGTTATGAAATTACTTTCAATTACTAATTGGAGCATCTTCTTTCTAAAAGTGAAGTCAATTTGAAAATATCTCACTTAGTTCTTCAGATATAAACTGCTGAACTTAATTAGGATTCTTCCGATATTTTGTATAAATTTAAAAATTCCTGAAAACTTGATTTTGTGAAAAATTGTTATGAAATTACTTTCAATTACTAATTAGAGAATCTAATTTCTAAAAGTGAAGTCAATTTGAAAATATCTCACCTCGTTCTTGAGATATAAACTGCTGAACTTAATTGGGATTCTTCCGATATTTAGTATAAATTAAAAAATTCCTGAAAACTCGATTTTTTGAAAAATTGTTATGAAATTACTTTCAATTACTAATCGGAGTATCTACTTTCTAAAAGTGCATTGTGATTTTGCTAGAGGCTGTCTAAACGAGAAGAGCAGAGGGTATCTTGATAAGAAACGTGGGGGGCCCAGGGAGATTCCCCCTTTCCCCATACGTATAGCAGAAAATGTGTTGCAAAAAGCTGTTGGAGCTTTTTTGTCTGTCTTATAGCGCCAGAAGGAGAAGCCAGGAGAAAGGATAATAAGGTGAAGTGAAGTGGTGACAGACGTGGACCAATCGGAGGGCTGGTGGGTAAAGCCAGATAGAGTATTTCTGTTTGTCCAAAAAGGTATTTTGAGAAAAGGGATTTTTTAGGCGGTCGGAGACAAACAGATAAGCTCCAACCCGTCACAATCACGACTTTGAGCGGCGTGATAGTCTTAGGCCTGGTGTCTGGCAGCAGATTTTTCTGAAAAAAATTAAAAAAAGGTAAAGAAAAGAGAAAAAAACTGAAACACTGGATAATTCAGTCATTTAAAATCATTACCGGGTTGAAAACTTGAAGTTAACTGTGCTTCAATTTATGAAAAGCCTTCAGAAAGTACCTAAAACTTCCTTTATATACAGCTAACCTCATAGTGTGCAGTTAATAGAATCGCGTTCACTTGTAACAAAAGAATCCAGAGTATTATTTACGTTAAGAATTTGGATGATATTACATAAAAAAGTACGGACTAGCAGAGTTGGGTAGGAATAGAGAATACAGAGTAGGGGTAGAGAAAAATAAAATCAAATGTGTGATTATAGATTAAGGACAATTTTCTACTAATGCACCACATGTATTAAATTTGTGGGTGCTACAAGATTCCATTACAAATGTAGCACAGTATTCAATATAATACATATAGAGAATGAGAGACGTATGATTGCAGGAAGTTTTTATTTATAAAAGTATCATTTGTACAAACCTAGATCATGGAAGTATTAAAACTATCCACATTGAATTTGTATTATAATATCATCTGATAGTGAGAAACTTCTTATAGGAGTGTATTATAGGAATAGTAAATATACTAATACATTGATACTAAAACAAGGACTAAGATAATAATTCCTAAGATCAATTATAATACCCTTTTGGATTAAAATGAAAAAATAATAATTCCCCCAAATTCCACGTGAGATAATGTAATAATGTTTCAAATTTGTCAAAAAGAAAAAATCTATCCAAATTTAGACTACTAACAGTATTCATCAATTGATCTCAACGTATGCTAAATTTGGTTTTTCTAACTTAATGTATTACTGAGATATCAAATGTTTAAATAATTTATGATCCATGTCAACTTTTTTTAGGCAGTTTGAGGATAAATATTTTCTTATGACAAATTATGTCTCTTCATATAAAACATAAAATACTATTTAACGTCAAATCGTTGATGTCACCTGCAGGCAAAAGTATTTGAAAGCATGTTGATCAATCTTGGTGATGTTTGAGATCAAAGCGGGTGCCTGAACCACAACGTATTCATAACATGCCATCATATCAAAACATCAAATTTTGTCTCGTTGCATTATACAATTTGCACCAACAGGTCTTGGGTCCAGTTGGTAGAAGCATTCGTTCATTTGATCTAGTTTCTGAAGAATGTTGTAATATGGCATCTGAAATGTCCAATATTTTTGCATTAGTAGTGTTAAAGCTGAAAATCTGCCAACATTTCTTCTTGTAATTTCTGACCGTAATCATTCAGCAAAACATAATTATCGCATCGCTCCAACATCAGAAACCAAAATAGATAAATGGGGCACATTTCAGATTATTGAGAGTTCTTACTGTCTTGTTGCATCTGTCGTCGACGTAGCTGATTCACAATTTAGGTTTGTGACTTCACTTAATGTTTTTTTCTCGACGAAAATCATAATTAAGTTGACGATGGCTGGGGATAGTGAAAAATCCATTGCTTCCATTTGTATTTGCTTGTAAATCTGGTCGTTAAATGGAAAGTAGGCATTATTGAGGCAATCTTTGGCGAGGTCTACGATGTGCTTGGATATGTCTTGATTCTCTCTGAGCTGTTTGTTAGATCATCTACATAGCCAACTATTTTAAAGTTGGCTTCAGTGACTGACATTAACTTATTTAATTGATTTAATTTTTATCTTTTGCTTTTAAAGTAATCGAAATATGATATACGATATCGTATATAAACCTTTTTCTAAAACTACGATACCGTATCGGCAATAATTCCGAAAAGTACAGAGTGAAGCAAGATGAAGGGGTCACGGCGGTAGGTTATCTTTCCGGAACATAAATAAATGCGACGGGAAGAATAATACGAAAAACCGACGGCAGATAACGTCCTCTTTCTTTGATATATTCGCATGGAAACACGCAGTTACTTTTAGGGGACGTCTGTTTGTAAAATAACGAATCCTCAAAAAATCAATAACTAACATTACCACAAACATCGTTTTAATTTTTTAAAACGATATTTGTTTTTTATCCAACGAATAAAAAGTGCCATTGTTTAAAAAATATTGAATGTAATTCTGTTAACGGATGTACGCAAAGTTTTAACGTTTCTCATTAAAATAGGTGCATTATGTATGGTTCTTTCATAAATTTCCGCATAAAGCGGTTGAGACTCGTTGCTACAACATAATTGACCTCATTAAACATAATTATTTTAATTGCGTGCGGGATTTAACTGAAGCTGATAAGAGTTGGCGTATTTCGTTGTTCGTCTTATTCAGTTAAGCTTTTGATTCCCTAATAAAGCAAAAATAACAAAACGTTTTATATAAATGTATTAATACCATTCGAAATAAATAAATCGATTCCATTCCATATTTCTTTAGAAATTTTAAATTCGTTTAATAAATACGGCATTGTTGTGTTTCGTTCGAGCGGAAGCACCATCGAGCAGTTCAATAAACAATTTTTTTGGAACGTTCATTAGTGTGAAGAAAATAAACTTCAATTACTTGACAATACAAGAAAAGAGTCTGTACACCGCAGGCGCCTCTGGAGCGGTTGCAGCTCTATTATTCAATAAACGAGTGAATTACAGCAGCCTTTCTCTTTCCTTCTTTCCAAGATTCCGTTTTCGTTGATTTCTCAAAGGCATTGGAAAGTGCCGCATAGAAACAGAGTACCGACTCGTTGTTCTTTGGGGATCTTGAAAATTTTAGGATACACATTGAAAGCTGTGACGACTTTTTTGAGAATTTTTTTGTCTCCATCAAGATAGTTGGATAAAATTGATGGAAAGCTTTAATATAAACCGTAGTGTTTGCTATGGTTATTAATGTATTTTGAATAATCGTGTTGGTCCGATTACGTAAACAGGTCATTAAAAGCAAGTTTTCGTGTAAAGTGTGAGTTTACCGCTCGTATAAAATAAGCGATGGTCCGCTGACACATGAAATAGGCTAACGGAACACCGATTTCGTTGGTGCTTACTGGGTGGAATTACCGCACAGGCCGCGCGAATATTAATTAAATAGCCGTTATAATGCATCCGTCCCGATACGCATTAGGGTTATTTGTACATAGCGTAATTTATACGAATAATATTGCCCAAGCTGCGTGGGTGCCGTGCCGAATACAAAATTCGACGATAAATTCTCGTTACGCGGTCCACATTTTCGGGATGCAATTCTCTGGTACCGTCGTATATTTTAATAAGATTACTGGCTATGGTTGTCACGAAATTTATGATCCATAACTGCAAATCTGTCTATAAATTTTCAAAGTTTTCTATTTTAACCACTATAAGATATGCCTTGTGAATGTTAAATGTCTTATTGAATATTTTTATCAAATATAAAATCTATTGGTTGTGCGCAATAAAATAAATATGATTTGAGTTATATATCTTCAAAAAATCTCATATTTATATCTATAGATAATAGTCATTTATATTACAAGTGAGTTAAAAACATAATTATTGCACGAGTGAGGTATCACAGGAATACTGTAATTATACTTTAGCCCATATGAGAAAATCAATTTTTTTGAAAAAAAAACGTCTACATACTGTTGAATTTCACCCAGACTCTCATTAGGTCTGGGTACTTGTCTTATGGCTAGTTTAGGATGTCAAACGTAACCGTAACCGTAGCAGTAGTCGTAAGAGTAAACGTAAGGAACTTAACGCTTACAACTGACCCGTTTAGGGAACAAACTTAAGATTTTAAAATTACAACTATTCGTGTATAGTTCGACAGCGACCGTGCGATTATGGATCGGAAAAAATTGTTTTAGCTGCAACAACGGCATGTCTAGCTGCAGCTACCGTTGTCATGCGAAAAAAATTAAAAATTCGTCGACGATTTTTACGAAATCCTATAAATGAAAATCATGAAACAGAAGGTCATTTTGCAACCCTAATAGCAGATATGCTAAAAAAGAAAAAGGTGAAGCACAATTTTTTAAGTACGTCAGAATGTCCTTCAAGGAATTTAAATATTTATTAAAATTAGTAGGACCTTCTTTGACAAATACACCAAAAAGAGAAGCTTTGTCTCCAGCTCACCGTCTATCACTAGGCAATCGTTTGTAGGCGATTGCCGAAACGGAACAACTGAATGAATATGATTTAACTTTTTTTACTGCTAAAACTACTGCAACGGTTACGGTCACAACCTTTACGTATGACATCCTAAACCCACCATTAGCCGCCGATCCATCATATCCCAGACAATCTCTATGCAGGCCAAGGCAAAATCTACAATCCAATCTGCTATAGGAACCTTTTTGTAACGACAGCAGTATGGAGTTTTGCATTTTCCTGCTGGAAAGCAGCATTTTGCAACGTCAGGGGTTAAGGCTGTAAGCAAATCAGAGATGAGATGAATCTTGAAAAAAATCGCTTTTGAAAGAATTGCAAAGGAACACACGAGGACGCTCTTCATGAAAGGGGAAGATAAAATAGCAAAGTTGCTTTGCTTCTTCTGGCCAGTCTTTCATCAGGGGACGCCGCACAGTGGTTCAAAACATGAAAAAGTGACGCATAGAGGTAAAAAACAAATTTACCCCTAGGTAATTTTGGGAAAGCCCTTTTATAAATAACACTTTTTTCCAAGAAAAGCCGATACCCAAAGTCAATTATATGCAAATCTACCTGAGTAAGATGGATTTGCTTATAAGGAGGTCGGGCAGGTTCTTAGGTCACTTTGCCTTATCGCTTCATTAGCGCACATTAAGATAATTTTGTGACGTTTCGAGTGATAGTTATTTCTGAAGAAAATATGGAATCCAAGCGTTTAGGTAAGTATTATCATATGTATATAACAGTTTTTCAATTGATGCCTTGCATGACAATTTTTAAGTTATAAACTGTAATAAGTCTCGACGCCCACCTATGCCCGCTTTGAATTTTCATCGTAAATATAGTTTAAAGTATTACGTACCTGGAGGTATATGATTTAGACCCACCATGATCCGCCTGTCGAAAATATGTTACATTTTAACACTACATATCCGTAAAATACGCAACTATTAGGAAATAAGTCATAATAAATGTTTACGCCAGCTTCAGCCCGCTGCAGTTATTGATTGTAAATATAATTTTGAGTATTATCTTATCAGTGGTGAATAATTTAAAACCATCTGGATCCAACTTTTGATTTATTTTATAGTGTTTCGCTGCAAATGCGATAAACTTTGGGAAGTGATTGTTTTCCGAAAATTAAAGTAGATGATTTATATACAAGAACCACATGCACATCGACACCCCTAGGTAACTACAACCCTCAAAAGTTGGAAAAAAATTTGCTACAAATTTGTCATTCCCCGATATCATTAGAAATCTTTTCTCCTTTAATATAATCAACAGGTGAGATGATATTGATGTTCCGCTTCACACATTGCCACTATCACTGATCAAGTTAAAGTAAGTATAGCTAACAGTTCATTAAATTTTTGGTAATAGTTTATTTTATATCATATCCTGTATAGTATAGTGCTATTATTTTTGCTAATGTATTTTTTTTATTACAGCTGAAATTACGCGTATAGATCTATGCAATAAATTTCTTAAGGGAGGTTTTAGTAATAGAACCGAAACAGAGGTATTTAACGAAATACTAACATACATGAACGGGCGCGGACTTTTTCCAAACGAAACCCAAATAAAATCTTTTTTAAAGAAGTGGGCAGAAAAATGGAGAAATTCTGGATATTCTTGGGAAAAATTTGTTGCCAAAAATCAACTTTGGTTAGATGACAAACCATTTAACAAATTATGTGATGAGAATGTGTCAGAACCTGGACCTTCGAAACGAAAATGTTTTGCAGATTTGTCAACCTCTCAAAAAAATAGAGTAACCAAAGGTAATAGATCAGCACGTGTTTGATATAATGTGGCTATAAAATTTATTTTTAGAAATAAGAGATAGTTACACGTCTGAAGAATTAGCGAATGCCGCCACATCTGCCCTTAGACAAGAGCATAAAATCGATGCAGCAAAAGCTGTAAAATTGGCTAGCTTAGTCCCAGAAGACGTATTGTCCGCTGTGGAGCGCAGTGCTCCCGAACCATTTTCTCCGGAAGAAGCAATAGCCTTATTTATTATAAATGGCAAACAAACAAAGGCTCAGTATCAAAATATGCGTTCAGCAGCATTGTGGAAAAGTAATATTCATTTTAAAATAACATTTAAATGGGGTATGGATGGCAGCAGTGGTCATCCTGAATTTAAACAAAGGTTTATTAATCCAGAAAATTCGGATGCCACCGTAATGTGTACGCACATATTACCCTTATTTATAGAAGGTGATAAGGTCATTGTTTGGAATAATGACTCTCCTAATTCGTCAAGGTATTTTTTCATATAAAATATTGTAACGCAGGCTCTAATCTCCTGTTTTTTTTTTAATTTAGTCTATGTAGGCCAATACGAATGGCATTCTGTAAAGAAGATCCAAATTCCATAACGGCAGAGTACACAAGAATGATGACAGTAATAGAAAATTTAAGGCCATCAATGATTAAGATGTCGGAATCATACGAGGTGGAAATGACACATAGTTTTCTGTTCACCATGATAAATGGAAAAGTTATCAACGCTATTATTAAAAATCCCGCAACTTCGGTAAGTGTGTTCATGATTATATTAAACGTGGGACAGAAACGAAAGAATTCTTTTGTCAATAAGATAACTAAAATTAAATGATTTTAGAGATGTCCAGTATGTTTAGCTGGACCTAAAGACTTAAATAAATTTCCAGACAAAGGAGCAATTAACAAAACTGTTTTTGGCTTTGGTATATCGCCATTACATGCGAAAATTAATATGATGCAGTTTTTACTACGATGTGCCTATAAGTAAGAGATTTACTTCTAATACTTCTTTATTTTCTATGACTAATTTCTTCTTAGATTGGACGAAAACAAGCAAACAGATGTGCGGAAGAAGGAAATTCAAAAACTGTTCAAGGAAAAAACTGGCCTAATTATAGACAAACCCAAGCCAGGTTTTGGAATTTCCCATGATGGGAATACCGCCAGAAGATTCTTTCAAGATTGTAAATTAACATCAGAAATAACAGGAATTGATGTTGAAATTATCGAGCGATTTTCAAATCTTTTAGCGGCAATATCTTGCAACACAGTAGTTAATTTCAAGAAATATGAAATGTACGGCATTGCAACAGCACAAAAGTTTTCGAAAACATACCCCTCATTCACATTTTCTCCAACTGTGCATAAAATTTTGTTTCACGGGCATGAATATATTCAACATTTTGGATCAATTCCATTAGGTAAATTATACTTGAATAGACAACAAACAAGAAAACTATAGTTTTTATTTTATAGGTGCTCTAAGTGAAGAACCACTGGAGTCTAGAAACAAAGATTTCAAGAAATATAGGACCGACTTTTCAAGAAAAACATCACGCAAAGATACACTTGAAGATATTTTTAACAGATTCATGTTAACGTCTGATCCTTTATTTTTTAAAATATTCAGAGCATTTAATAGATCATCTGCAAAGAGTAAATCTTCAACAAAAAAACTACACATAGATGATACTGCTGATTTTGAAGATGCTCCTTTGAATGAATCGTATGATTCAGATTCTGATGACGACATACAATTCGATGAGGAAAGTTCCTTACCAGTCTTCGCAGAAGAATTTGAAGACACCATTTAATATAGTAAAGTATGTTTATTGAATTTAATAAACTGGTTGTATTTCATTTTTTTGTATATATATATATACCTATATATAATACCTACACATAACCAATTACCTATGCATAAATACATGTAGGTATACTTATCTTCTGCACCAATACATGTAGGTATATTATCTTCTATATACTATTCTCATTACATATCTTTTTTTATTTTATATCGTCCAAACTACTTGAATCTATTCTATGGAATATTTTATTCCTTTACTTTCTATTAGTTCCAATTACACAACAAGACCAAACTATGATGTCAGAATATTTTGGAGGGCCATAGAAACTACAATTTTAGAAATTTTACAATTTTACAATTCATTTTATTTATTTTTATTCTAATTTAGAGTGACAATTTTTATGAATAAAATTGGAGATGTGCTCAGATAAAGTACCTTCCGGTACACTTCCGGTTACGCGAATTGATTGAAATTTGATATTTGGATATTTTGCAAGATTATAATAGATCATACAAAATGGCATTCATCTACACCAATTTAAATTACAACTTTATATGAAAATGTGGAGGTGGGGTGTTCAGGTAAAGTGTCACTTCCGGTTAACTAATTTGGTCTAAATTTTGATACAAATCATCATATTTGTTATAATACCTATATACCAAATTTCATCAACGTAATAAATTTCTAAAGGTCTATGCGTCACTTTTTGCCATTTTGAACCACTGTGCGCCGGCCGCTGAATACCATTCTTCTTTGGGCCATTCTCCCAATCTTTCGGTTATTACAAGGGGCATTACAAATCGTCTACTTGACATTTGACAATCAAATAAGTCGATGTTTTGTGGACAGAAATTTATACTGGGATTAATTGCTGGGTATTGTAAGCTTCATCACTTCTTAATTGATAATAAAGCATTATTTTATGGAAGTTTCAAATTTATGCTTTAAATTTTAAAGGGTGATGGATATTATATGAAAGATAGCATATATCAATATAATGATGAAGAATTGTTTGTAATAGGAATATTTAAAACAAAACTTAGCGACGAAAGCAATGAGGTTTATTTATGAAATAGTTAAATGAGGTTTGTTTGTTTGCAGCTACCGTTGTTATGCGAAAAAAATTAAAAATTCGTCGACGATTTTTATGAAATCCTGTTAATGAAAATCGTGAAACAGAAGGTCATTTTGCAACCCTAATAGCAGATATGCTAAAAAAAGAAAAAGATGAAGCACAATTTTTTAAGTACGTCAGAATGTCCTTCAAGGAATTTAAATATTTATTAAAATTAGTAGGACCTTCTTTGACAAAAACACCAAAAAGAAAAGCTTTGTCTCCAGCTCACCGTCTGATAATTACTTTACAGTACGTATGCGTGATTGAAAAGTGTGCTCCTAACATATATTATACTACTAGTATGCTTCATTTATTTATTTTGTTTGGTTTGTAGTTATCTAGCTGAAGGTTGTTCAATGCAAGAGACAACAGCTCTTCTTTGGCATATTTTACAGCCAAAAGTAATGCCAACGCCCGATATTAATGATTTTAAGAAAATTTAAAAAGAGTTTTCCGAAAGATGGCAACATCCGAATTGCATTGGTGCAATAGATGGGAAACATATTTACATTCAAGCACCTCAAAAGTCTGGAAGTGAATTTTATAACTACAAAAATAGTTTCAGTATCATTTTAATGGCAGCAGTAGATGCAGAATATAACTTAATTTCAGTAGATATTGGTGCTTCAGGTAGAAACCTTGACAGTACAGTGCTAAGAGAAACTTGTTTCGGCAAAGCACTGCTTAATGGAACTCTACTCCCACATTTTGTAATAGGTAATGCTGTATTCCCTTTGGCGGAAAATATAATGCGCCCACATATCCAGGGCGATATTTAGGCGTTGAACAAATATTTTTAATTATCGGCTCTCTAGGGCAAGAAGAACAGTTGAGAATGCGTTTGGAATTTTATGTCAGAGGTGGGCGCGTATTAAGAAGAACCATAGTAGCTTCAACTGAAATGGTTGAGCACATTGTTCAAGCTACTGTTGTTCTTTATAATTATCTTCGAAAATATAGGAATGGCGGATATTACTGTTCACCTGGTTATGGAGACCAAATAGGGGAAAATAGCGAAATAATCGAAGGACAATGGCGTTCAGAATCATTTTCTCTAGAAGGTGTACACCAAGCAGGGAGCAACAATTCGTCAAGAAAATATATAGAAAATCGAAAATTATTGTGCCAATATTTCAATAGTGAAGGTGCAGTTCCTTGGCAATTGAAACATGTGTGAAGAACTGGACAATAAATCCTTTTTAATATTTTTTTTATATTTTGTTTATTTTTTATTAAGTAATAATTGTATATTATTTTGTAACCTACACTTTAGTAATATTAGGTTAATGAGAATAAATAAGAATTTTTTTTAACATTTGTGTTTATTATTTTTAACGCATTCTAAAATAAATAAATCTCCATTCTTTAAACAAATATAACTTCTTAAAATATTTAAACTTAACTTATAAAATATTTGCACATACAAATCACAAGAAATATAACATTTCGTCACAAAAAGAACAAGAATTAGGAACATGAGAAAAAAGTAATCCAGCACGAAACATCGCTAATAAAAGACAATGTTAACAATCATCGTCATTAAGGAGCTGTAAGATTTTAATTCGAAGATTGCTTTGTAATCTACGTGGTTTTTCATTTAATAGTTGGCCTACCAACTTTCCAAATGTAACATTTGCATCATCTATAAATTTTGTTATTTGATCCATTGATTTAGAAATTTTGTCGGCCACGTTATCTATATCAGTTCTTTTTCTTCGTTTGGTGGGAGGAGGTGTCCATAGGGATTGAGATGGTATTAAAGGGGATTGTGGTCTAGAAGTTGCGGATGTTGATGGGATTGGAGATGGCAGTGATGGGGCTGAATTTTCTATGGGTGATAGCTCTGATTCTGGAAATGGTGTTGGTAATTTTTAGGAGGGATTTGAAAAAATTCTTCAAATAAATTGTTAGTTTCTGACAATGAATCAGAAACTTCTATAGTAGTGTTGTTGGTAGTGTTATCATAATCTATGGACGATGGTTTCAAAACGGGTTTTTTTGATCAAAAACAATACATTTTTGATTAAAATATGTGGGTCACCATGACTATAATAAATTATGTAAACAAAAACCAGGAACATTACCTTCGTCTGATAATTGATGATAAAAAAGATAAACTCTTATAATGCACCTAATTTGGTTCGGCAGCTGATCCGGACGGTTTTCGTTTGCTACATCTTCCATAATGCTGTCTTAAGTTTTTCTAGCGATTTTCGCACTGTTCAACTATAAATATAACGAACATAGTAAAGATAACGGTTACAATTTTCTTACATTAATCAATTTACCTGTACATTGCAATGTATTTGCTATTTTTAGCCAAGTATTCTCCACAATTATTTTGTTTTTGTAGTCTGCTGATAATGAGTCGTACAGACAGACACTCATTACATTGTGCTAGTGATATAAAATAATTGACGATTGAAACATCCGCCTGTGATGTCAACAAGTAAATAGAAAACAGCTGTAGGTTGCCATGTTTAACATTGACGGTTCGCATTACTGTGCATGCTCAAATTTTGTCTTAAACGTAAGAAGTTAAAAGTTGGTCAACTTTAGATTTTACGCTTTATACTTAAGCGACTGTAGGCCATTGCCTAAACGGAACAACTGAATGAATATGATTTAACTTTTTTTACTGCTAAAATTACTGCAACGGTTACGATTACAACCTTTACGTATGACATCCTAAACCCACCATTAGCCGCCGACCCATCATATCCCAGACAATTTCTATGCAGGCCAAGGCAAAATCTACAATCCAATCTGCTATAGGAACCTTTTTGTAACGACAGCAGTATGGAGTTTTGCATTTTCCTGCTGGAAAGCAGCATTTTGCAACGTCAGGGGTTAAGGCTGTAAGCAAAGCAGAGATGAGATGAATCTTGAAAAAAATCGCTTTTGAAAGAATTGCAAAGGAACGCACAAGGACGCTCTTCATGAAAGGGGAAGATAAAATTAACGACGAAATAGGTTGGTATTAGAACTGGAGAAGCTGCTGGACAACGAGGTTTATTTATGAAATAGTTAAACGAGGTTTGTTTATTTGAATCCTATACTATGATTATGAGAGTGATTTGAGATGTCAAAAATTGAACACTCGCACATAAATACATACCAACCCAGCAGATAGCTTTGAAGTATTGCCTTTAAGAAGAATGAATCTTAGGTAACCAGCTAGCACAAAATTGATTCTCAAAATTTCTATCCTAACACAATTTCACTTATCCGTTGTGCTATTTTTAGGAAGGTATTTCTTATTATTGGGAATTCAACCAAAGGTTGGGTAAATTAACCTCTTTTTATTGTAACCGTAGCTTTCGAATTTTATTGAATTCTTCATCAGAGAACGCTATAACATGAGAAAGAAAGCAAGGTGTTTAAAACGAGATGACGTTAACAGATTTATCATTGTTAGCTTTCAATTTCCATTTTTTTTAACCAACTGTCGATTTTGTTTAGATGCGTCTGTACAAATGTGGCCGCTATTTTCGGGTTTGCATGAGATGCTATTATTGCTGTATCATCTGCAAAGGTCGCAGTTTTTGTTTTACTTGTAGTTGGTAGATCTGCAGTGTAGAGGGAATAGAGCACGGGTCCCAGGACACTACCCTGTGGTATGCCTGATTTGATGGGGAAAAGATCTGTATATTCGTTGCCATACTTGACAAAGCCGAATCGATCATCTATGTACGAGCTTAATAGTTCGTACAAATTGTGTGGTAGTGTTTTTTCAGTTTGTATTTTATTCGAGTATGCCATACCTTGTCAAATGCTGCACTGATGTCCAAGAATACCGCATTGCCATAACGTTTATTTTCCAAGTCATCTTCAATCTGCTTTACGACTCTATGGACCTGCTGGATAGTTCCGTGTTCTTTTCTGAAGCCAAATTGATGGTGTGGTATGAGTTCCTTTTCTTCTAACATCTGTCGTAGTCTTTTTAACAGTAGTTTTTCCAGTACTTTTGAAAGTACTGGTAAAAGGCTAATTGGTCTGTAGGAGGATAACAGCTCAGATTTCTTTCCCGCCTTTGGTATCATGGTTACCTGTGCTACCTTCCATTGGCATGGAAAATATTTTAGTCTTAACACAGCATTGAAGATCTGCAGTACTGATACTAACGCTTTTCTCGGTAGCTTTTAAAGTACCTGTCCAGTAATAAGATCATATCCTGGTGATTTATGCGGGTTGATTTCCTTTGTTATGACCATGCTAACTTCCTTAAAGCTAAACGGTTTAATTGGAAATTCCATCTGAAACGGTTCCAGGCCATTTTCTATTTCTTGTTTATCTTCTATTATTTTCGATATTTGGTACGGTGTTAATACCATAGCTAGATGATCAGCAAATGCTTGTGCTTTCTCTGTGTCATTTCTAGCCCATGTTCCAGCGCTTAGCTTTAGTGGTGGTATATGTCGTTGCGGTTTTTTAAAATAATTAGTTGCTCTCCAAAGCGAGTATTCAGTATCACCAGTTGCAGATAATCCTTCCAGGTATGTTTGCAAGGACTGGTTTTTTAACGTTCGTGGTAGGTTTTTTAACGTTTTTGTTGCTTTGTTATACATTTGTTTATCTCTTTCCGTTCTCGTTCGCTGCCACCTTTTCCGTAGTCGACGCTTTTCTTCAATTTTGTCCTTGATAATCACAGGGATCCTGTCCTGGTATGATGCTCTGCTCTCGCCTTGGGTAGTTGCGTTCCACGCTGCTTATTGTGGAACTCGAGTAAGATTCATGGTTTCCCTCTCTATGTCCTCTCCAGTTTTAAGAGGTACTTGAAATTCAATTTCATCCAGAAGCTCTTGTTGAAAAACGTCCCATTTCGTTTTTTTATTGGTTAGTCTAGGCCCTTTTTCTACAATAGGGATTTCAGTAAATAACTGCAGAATTATCGGTGTATGATCCGAGGATAAGTCCAAGGAAGATGATATTTTGAGTAGTTTGCGGTTAATTCCTTTTGTAATAAAGATGTCGAGAACATCCGGAGTTCTTTCCCGATCAGCTGGCCAATATGTTGGTTCTCCTGTCGTTTTGTTATTTTTTATTGCGGATTCTCTTCCTTTCGATGTTATTAATCTTAACCCGCATTCTGTATGTTTTGCATTATAATCTCCTCCGGCGATAAATCTGTTTATCTGTTTATATATGTTAAACCAATAGTTTTTATGAATTCTTCATAGTGGTGCCTCTTATTATTATGTTTTGGTGGACAATAAACGGATGAGATATTGATTCCTCCACTGTGATTTTCGAGCTTAATTGTGGTAGCTTGGATAAAGTCTTTTTGGACGTAATTTAAAGTTGTCCTTAATATTTGTTTGTAGACTATGCGTAATATTACATGTATTTTTTTCTTGTTCTTTATTATATTATTATTTTATTTTTATGTATTATACGCTTTCCTGACTTGCGCAAATATTTCTGTATGACGTCGCCAATAAAGAATTATTATTATTATTATAACATCTAGAGGCCAAAAATTTAGATGATGTATTTTGATGTAATTTATCTCTATTCAAAGTTGGTAGTATTTCCCTTCAAATTTGACAAAAACGGTGAAAAACAGGATGTCTTCATGTATAAATCTGCCTGATACCTGTATGAAAGTCTTACAAAAAGTCATACAAATAAATTTAAACAAATATTATGTCTTTATTATAGAGACAGACAGTTGAACTATTAACTTTTGATGACACCCAAAGGTGCTCTATAAGATGAAATGTAAAAACTGTATGAAGCTGCCCCATCTTCCCCTACTTAATCGTTTACTAAGAGTATCTATTTGCTGTAGTGATTCACTTGTAGTGGTCTATGACGTTTCGTCCGTTTATTGTGTTGGTTCTCACTGGGCTCACTGGGCATCTTCAATACGATTGTCGTAGTCTCTTATCGACAGACTTATCACTGATCCATACTCTGGTGATTAACGGTTTTAGGAATTTTTCCACCGGATATCTTGGATGATAGCTAGTAGTGGTAGGAGGGGATGATATCATGTAAGGGTTCTTGTATCGGGAAGGTCAGAATCTGGTACGGTGTAGGATTGTATTTCATTTCACTAATTAGCGTCATCCCTTTTGTTGAAGCTATCGTTCTTTGTTAACTCGATGGACTCATAGATGTTTCTGGTCCCCCAGTGTAAAACGATGTATGACCTGTACAAGCTGCTACATGCATAAATAAAGGAGGATTACGAAGGAGACAAAAAGAAGCAAGTGTCTTCAGGGGTGTGAAGCTGCCCCATCTTCCTCTACTTACTCGTTTACCAAGAGTATCTATTTGCTGTAGTGATTCAGTTGTAGTGGTCTATGCGACGTTTCGTCTGTTTATTTTGTTCGTTCTGACTGGGCTCACTGGGCATCTTCAATACGATTGCCGTAGTCTCTTATCGACAGACTTATCACTGATCCATACTCTGGTGATTAACGGTTTTAGGAATTTTTCCACCGGATATCTTGGATGATAGCTAGTAGTGGTAGGAGGGGATGATATCATGTAAGGGTTCTTGTGTCGGGAAGGTCGGAATCTGGTACGGTGTAGGATTGTATTTCATTTGACTAATTAGCGTCATCCCTTTTGTTGAAGCTATCGTTCTTTGTTAACTCGATGGACTCATAGATGATTCTGGTCCCCCAGTGTAAAACGATGTATGACCTGTACAAGCTGCTACATGCATAAATAAAGGAGGATTACGAAGGAGACAAAAAGAAGCAAGTGTCTTCAGGGGTGTGAAGCTGCCCCATCTTCCTCTACTTACTCGTTTACCAAAAGTATCTATTTGCTGTAGTGATTCAGTTGTAGTGGTCTACGCGACGTTTCGTCCGTTTATTCTGTTGGTTCTGAGTGGGCATCTTCAGTACGATTGTCGCAGTCTCTTATCGATAGACTAATCACTGATCCGTACTCGGGTGATTAACGGTTTTAGAAATTTTTCCACCGGATATCTTGAATGATAGCTAGTAGTGGTGATAGAGATGACATCATGTAAGGCTTCTTGTGTCGGGAAGGTCGGTATCTGGTACGGCGTAGGATTGTATTTCATTAGCCTCATCCCTCTTATTGAGGCTATCGTTCTTTGTTAACTCGATGGACTCATGGATGATTCTGGTCCGCCAGTGTAAAATGATGTATGATCTGTGTAAGCTGTTACATGCAATAATGTAGTCTTGTATCAGTACTCTTCTACAAGAAACATGTTCCTGAATGAAATTCTTTTTATTCATATCAATACTTTGATAATATTAACAGAAAAGCATACAAAGCAGCTGTGGATCTTCTCTAAGATATTCTTGAGTAATCTGTTCTCGAAATATCTATCTACTCTATCTCAATGTGTTATATTCCATTTTCTATAAGTTTTTGCAGTTCTTTTAGTAGTAACAACAGAAAAAATAGAGATATACAAACTAGTAGAGAACCTAAAGCGAATCTCTAGTATATCTTTCTTTTATAGTATCCTTTTATTACAATAAGTGTATAGGACACAGTATGAAAGCAACTAGTTAATAGTTAGCGTATATAGTACCTGGTAAAAATTCTGTGATAAAATTTTGCATTCTAATATGATCTGCAATTAATCTTAAAATTATTGGGACACCAACGACGCGTTTCTTAATGCTATGCAAATAATTATTTCGATATGAGCTGATAAGAACAGTCGTTTGCAACGAAGTGTTATTAATATTTTGCATAATAGAGCAACTGGGGTGTATAGAAATATTTGGTTGCTCGATGTTGTCTTTTTTATACAAGCGTCCGGTATCTTTAAAGTAATATTTTCTACATCTGTAAGAATATTTCAATCTGCTAATCAGTCAGTGGTCTAACGTATGTCTGAATCTGATCTGATGATCTGATTTCTCTAATCTCGAAAATTTCATTCATCATTCATCCTCAATTCCATAGTGATAAATGTTGTACTTATCTATGTTGCTACCCATTCGTTTTATATAAAAATATATATAATTTTATGACTTCTTACTATTTAGTCTCACATTAAATAATTATCTTTTTTTCAATACTAAAAAATTGCCACATCATTTAGTTACAATTAATTTTATGTCCAGTCAAAAATCATTCTTTGGTTCATTCCAAAAATAACTAAATAATCATTCATAAACAATCATTTACTTTTTATTTCAAAATTTAATATTTGAATTCCGACCGCAACTTATAATTAGTTGATTTCCAATAAACGATAAATAGAAAAAAAATGGATTTCTGTGAAATTAATTGTACGTTTGAGAAGTTAAAGTATTTGATCGGGTTCGTAGAACTTCAGGAATGATTAACCCGGTAATTATGAATCCGAAGTAATCGTTACTTTACTTAGAATGTTATTTCCAAGAACGATCGATGAATGAACACACAACTTCAGTCGTGTCATTTAAACTCCCGGTATTTAATGGAAAGACAAAGAACAAATATTGTGGGGGTGTAACTTTACCTAGATGTGGTATTGTGGCAAATAAAAAACTTCTCACCTACATAACGGTTATAGAACTAAAACTTAAAACATCCCACCTATAATTATAACTTAGTTTTTGCATAATTTAACTTAACCTTGTTTATAATTTTAAACGCCTTTACTAAAATATTAGATTTCAAAGAAATTTGATGGGTATCTACAAAGCCGATTCCTCGTACCTACCTAGACAAAGAAAAGAACTGTTTTCGTTTGGCTGGTATCTACTAGATAGTAGATGAGTGCAGGTCGGTCATGGAAAATTCAATAACGTTACATAGGTAGCTTTTCTGCCGGAGGAGTTTCGCTCGGTATACGAGATTCATTTCACAAAATACGTTGGACTTTAAACGTCTCTTTTGAAGCGTGCCAGATCAAAGCGATTACATAAAATATGCACACAATATTGAAATATTGATACCCATTCTTAGATTTATTACGACTTTTTTTGCAAATAAAATTAATTCGTTTCAAGTCAAATTTAATCAAATCTAGTCGTACAAATAATTCGTAAAAGGATTTTCAAAGATTCGAATTAGATATTTACGGACGCAGGTTCGAATTCCTTGAACTCAACCAATAAAGTAGATTTAATCAACGTGTTCTTTGTCCCGGAAGGATATATACGGGCTTTTGCGGAATTCAAACGCGGCAAATATATAGTCGTCGTATTACGTATAGTGCGGCAAGAGCTCTGATGTCCATTCTACTGATAATTACGGTCCCGCAGATGCGGTACTTATCTTTTACTACTCAATTTAACTGGACCGAATAGGAGTATCACCCTCCTGTGGAATATTCTGGAGGCGAGATCGCTGAACGCGCATTCTTTCACTACGACAGCTATTGTGGTATTCCAAAATGGAACGTTATTTACGAGCTACTTTTATGAAAAATTTTTGTGAAGATTAGCTTGATGTATTTTCTTTTTAAGTTGTTATCGTTTGAGCTGCAGAAATTTTATTAACTCGAATCTAATGTAATTGGACTAATTTTAGACAACGTAGTAGTTTGTGCAATAATTCCGTTGGGATTACAGATTAAATTACCAGCATGTTGCTGGGGATTTAACTAATGATAATGTATTTGTCGGATACAATCCCTAAAATCGACACATTTCATCACGTAAGATTATGTTCTTAATTAATTCAAAGCGGATTAAGTATGATTTGAAACTGATTTGATGGGTTTTTAAGAATTAAACTGTTTATGTAGCATGCTAACTAATAGCGGCTAGAAACAAAATTATTAAGAAACAATAGAATATAAATAAAAATAAAATCATTATAAATAATTTGTAAACACGTCGATATTTTGCTATTAAGTATTTTATACAACATTTAAAAATTTTATTTGTTGTTGGTTATAAAAGACCACGTTGATGACCGAGACATGATATCTTCAAACAAAATGTGATATTACCAATCCCAATCAGATAATTTTAAAATTTTCAAATAATTTTTTTTAAATTTCCGATGTTACAAGAATCAGATATTTCAAACAATAATTCATGTTCTTGTACCAGCCTTCCCATTACCTTTAATGCTATGACGTGTGTTTTAAACATGTCAATGGTTTGTCTCAATTTCATTGATAAAGTAGAAATAACAAATAATAAATAACAATAAATTTCTATCACAAAATGTAAGATAAAAGGAATACACCTCTCCATAATCGTTCGCATTCTTAACTCAAATGAAACGCAGAAAGTGTGGAGAATTAGTATTTGTTTTATTGTTTATTCCGCACTACCAGTTTCGAAAAAATAACTTTTCGTCTTCAGGTGCAAGTAAAAGATGGAAAAATAGACATACATTGTAATCTAGACAGAAAAAACAAAAATAATAACAAAATCTTACCGTCTATAGCGAAAAACAGGTAGAAAACATAATCAAAGAAGACTCTATCAAAACTAAAAACATATTTTAGAACAATTAACATTAAAAAACATCAATTTTAATACGCAGAATCATTGTAAATCAGGTCCTTCTATGAAATTTAAAAACAGTCGTGAGTGTGGGATATCGGTATTTTCGTTTAACTATTTTCATTTCTTCTAAAAGGTCTAGCTCTTCGATTTAGGATAGTTATGAAGGAGTACAAAATTATCGGTGTCTACTTGGTGGTTGTTGTCCTTTAGGTGTTTGAAGACTGCGGATTTATCGCTGTTTAGATGTTCTTTTAGTCTTATCTTTAAATTTCTTTTAACCCTCCGTCTGTCGGGTGTGGTCTACGAGTCCACGACAAAATGATTATGTGAAATATTTTTTAAATTACTTTGCTCAAAACTTCTACGGTCACAGTACCTTTCAAGTATCTGAATATCAACTGTTTTCGCTATAAAAAACTGTTTTTCAAAATTCCAAATAGTCGCTACATAATATTTTGTCCTGACAGACCCTTCCCGATCAAATGTGTAACAATATTCGCAGATGTAATCTGTAAGAGTCGTCTTTTTGTGTTTGTAGGGGTATTACCGAGTTATAAAACTATATCTATATAGTAGGGGTATTACCGAGTTATAAAAACTATATCTCGGAGTGATCACAATATACTTCGGTAGTTCCCTTAATAATTACTATATATACGGTTACCGTATCGTTGACACGCCAGTTTACTATTGCACCCCATTTTGAGGCGTTGTGTTATGTATTATTTATTTTATAAATATAGAGAATAGAAAAGTACATAAAAAATTATTTATAACTAATATCAAATATTTAGTTAGCAATCTACAAATAGCATACTTACAAATAGGTAAGTAGTATCACACAATTTTATGATATGACTTGATAAAATAATAGATGATTTATTATTTGATAGCATTGTGATATGGATGCTTATGAAAAGGAGAGAGAAAGATTAGATTACAGAAACTGTATGAAGAAATTAGCATGGGCAGTGAAATAGAGGAGTCTGACGATAGTTCGATATCAGATCCAGATTTTGTAAGTATCAGTGATCATGATACAGAAACCGAGCAGGAAAACGTAAATGATGATGCAGATATTATGCATCAGGATGACGGCGAAGATGATGAAGATGAACAATCCGTGATTCGTGATAGATGCTCGTATTTTTTTGGAAAAGATGGAACTAAATGGAGAAAGGCTATCCCACCTAGAAATATTAGAACTCGCAACGAAAACATAGTGTCCCACCTACCGGGGGGTCATCGGTGAAGCACGTGACGCATTATCTCCCATTCAATGCTGAATGTAAATGTTTGGAAACTGCATTGATATTGTAGTTGAAAACATTAATTTATTTATTAATAAAATTTCTGTTAAATACCAAGATAAGATTGAGTGTAGACCTACCGACTCTGTAGAAATCCAAGCGGTGATGGGTTTGCTTTATTTAGCTGGGCTCCATCATGGATCAAGGACACATCTAGCAGAGTATTGGTCATCAGACGGTATGGGATATGAGATATTTCCTGCTACAATGGCAAAACGGAGGTTCGTCTTCTTATTGAAATGCATTCGCTTAGACGATACCACAACTAGAGGTCAAAGAAAAGAAATGGACAAACTAGCAGCAGTTCGTACTATTGTTGACAACTTCAACGACAATTGTAAGAAAACTTATTCTGTGGGCGAGTATGTAACATTAGATGAAATGCTGCTTGCCTTTAGGGGTAGGTGCAGTTTCCGAATGTACATTCCAAGTAAACTAAACAAATACGGATTGAAAGTCTTCGCCGTTGTTGATGCCAAAACATTTTTCACTTCGCACATAGAAATTTACGCTGGTGTTCAACCCAATGGTCCATATAAAACTGACAACTCTACCGTTGCAGTAACTGAAAGAATGTGTTTACATTTATTAGGATCAGGAAGAAATGTTACAATAAATCGTTGGTTCACAGGATATTCAATTGTAAAGAAACTGCTAAGAGAGTACCGCCTTATTGTGGTTGATACAATCAGAGCCAATAGAAGAGAACTACCTCTCGAAATAACACAAGTTAAAAACAGGAAAGTATATTCTTCGTTATTCGCATTTAGTAATGATATGACTGCAGTTCATATATACCCAAAAAAGAAAAGAATGTGCTTGTAGTTTCAACAATGCACCGAGACGATCATATCGATGAAGCTACCGGTGATCGGAAAAAGCCCGAAATAATTACTTTCTATAATAGCACAAAAAGGGGAGTAGATGTTGTTGATCGAATGATCACATCATACAATGGTGCAAGAAACAGAAAGCGTTGGCCAATAGTAATTTTTATAACCTCCTCAATATAGCAGCAATTAACGTTTTTATTATCTACAAAGGCAACATACCAGATGGTGAATTTGCTAAAACTCGCAGACTGTTTCAAAAAAATGTTGGTATGGAGTTAGTGAAAAATAACATGCAAAGAAGAGCCGTTAATAAGCACTTGACCAAAAGTGTGCGTACTTCTGCCTTGAGGCTCTCAGGTATTGAAAAGGAGATTTTTCCAGAGCCACAACCAGGGAAAAGAGGAAACTGTAAATATTACAAAAGACGAAAAACTCGTTATTTTTGCAAAATTTGTAAATGTTGGTTGTGCATGGAGCACATAACCGCGTGCGGCAAGGATTGTTTGGGAAATATGGAGACCATAGTTTGAAGCCCTCCAGTTTGTGCATAGAATATTATTCTTTAGTTAAGACATTTTTTTTATAACACTTTATTCATTTTTAAATAAATATTATTATAGATCGATTTTCTTTTCCTTTATTTAGGCGTTGTTTCCAAATTTTAAAAAATATGTGATTACATTCTAATCGTTTTCTTTAAATCAAATTAACATAAAACGTGAGTTTGGAATTGGCCCAATTAGGCTATTATATAGTACAAGCATCATATAAAACATATTTATGAGAAATTAGCACTGGAGGAAACGTTGGCGTCCTTTAGAGTTTTTTCTATTTTGGACTACACAGACCACACCCGATCGAAAGTGTTAAGAAAGCGCGCCCGACAGACGAAGGGTTAAGTTGTTGTTTCTCAAATCTATGTTTACAGTTAATTAGATAATTAGAAATTTTGTTGTTGTTCTTAGAAGCAATAGTGAAATTATATGTAGATACCACTCTCTGTAGTGAATCAACTATGGGGTTGTATTTGGAAACGGAAATGAACCTATGTGGAGTTGTTTGATGAGGGTATATTTTGGAAATTATTAAACTGTTATGGATTTTATAAAAGGTTCGTTGTAAATCTTCCAAATTGAAACCGTTACTCAAGCCAATATTTATAATGGTGAGAATTTCTTTATGGAAATCTTTCGAATTCATGGGGATTTTTAAGGCTCTAAGAAAAAGGAAGCTAAAAACAGCACATTTGTATTTAGATGGACAGAAAGAGTTCTTGGGAATTATAGTATTAGTAGAAGTAGGTTTTCTATAAATTTTATAATTAAGGCACATATTAATGGAATCTCAGGAGATGTTTAGATCAAGGAACTTAATTTGGCAATTACTTTCTCTTTCAATAGTGAATTCAATATCTCCTATATTATTAAACAGGTTCAGAAGAGCAATCAAATTGGTTTTTGAACCATCAAATAATCAGAATGTCGTCCACATATCTAGCGTAAAATTGTATATGTTTTATTGAGAAATGATGTTCTTTTTGTTCAAATATAATATTTTCTAGATGGTTAACATAGAATTCAGCTAGGAGTCCAGATAGCTCTCATCGAAAATGAAAAAGTGTTATTTGGTAATAATTTGAAGGGCGTTCATCAGGTTTGTAACATCGAGGAAATTAAAATTATTAGAGTGACTAATGTTCTGTAAAAGGAAATCCTCAACTATATTCAATGTATCAACTACAGGAATGTTGACATATAAGTTTTTATGTCAAATGAGACCAAATAAGAGTTATGTTTAATATCAGCTTTTTTGAAAGCTTGAGCCTTGTGATCAATTCTGCTGAATTTTCTATTGAATAAGGAGATTGGAAGTGTAAAGCCTTGGTTAAAATGTGGTGGATAGCTTTTGCCATCTTATTACAGGGGGAATGTAACCCACTGACAATGAGTCTTATACTTTTTTGTGGTTTGTGGAGCTTAATTAAACTATACAATGTGGAGTGTAATGGGTTCATGTTATTTAGTTTATTAATGCAAGAATTAAATTTTTCAAATGTGGATTGACTCAATTCAGTATATTTTTAAATTGTTGATAAAAGTAGGTAGAGGATCTTTCTTTATATGTATGAAACCATTTTCTCTAAAGAAGTCAAAGGTTTTTTCCATGTGTAGACTTTTTTCCATAAAGATCAGGCCTGCATTCTTATCACCAAAAGTGCAAATGATATTGTTTTTAGATAATTTAGATTTTAAGGTTTTAATTGTATTGAAAATAGACTTGTCAAAATATGAAACTGTTTTATGTTTTTTAATATGATCCAATATATCTTTCTTTAGATGGTGGTATTGGGATAGTAGGTAATTTGAGATTCGAGGTCTATTGACAGCTTTGATATATCAAATTTACCATCGTTAATGGAAAACTTATAACTCAAGTTAAGGACTATTTTTTCTTCTACAGTAACTATATAACTAGAAAGATTAGTAAATTTAGAAGCGAATGAAAAGTTGTTAGTATTTGTCTTATTAATTAGCTAACTTATAATTATAATCGATAAAGTCTAACTTCTTTTATATTAAAAATCTTTTTATATCTTTGTGATTGTTGCAATCATTAGAATTAGTTTTTATAAGGTTATGAAGTTTTTCTTTTTATCAGTTTTATCAGCTATTAGTTTGTATACAACTTCTCTGAATTTTGACATTATGTTTTCAAATTCAAGAAAATGTAGTTGCTTACTTAAGGTGTTGTTTAGTAGTCTTAGTTTTTGATCCTGGAATTGTTTTTCTAGGAAGTGTTGTTTTATTCTTGTCTTAATGAGTGTTTTTTCTAGATCTTTGTTGTGTTGGATAATGTTTTTGGGAACTTTAATCCTAAAAGGCTCCGGTGTGACGTTATATTCAATTGTCTTATGTAAAAATTCTATATGGTGGTTGGTTCGTTCTCTTTTTCTATCTGTTTTCGTAATTGTCGAAGAATAGGGAGTAACCCCGTTTGTAGTATAAAAGGAATGTACCTCTCCATAATCCTTCGTATTCTTAACTCAAATGAAACACAGAAAGTGGGAGGAATTAGTATTTGTTTTATTGCTTATTCTGCACTGTCGGTAGCGAAAAAATAACTTTTCGTTTTCAGGTGCAACTCAAAGATGGAAAAATAGACATACATTGTAATCTAGACAGAAAAGCCAAAAATAATAACAAAATCTTACCGTCTATAGCGAAAAACAGGTAGAAAACATAATCAAAGAACACTCTATCAAAACTAAAAACATATTTTAGAGCAATTAACATTAAAAAACATCCATTTTCATAAAGACGAATAAAACACGTGGTCGAGATAAAATCATACATTACAGGTTAACCGCTTCATATAACGTTTGCACGTACGGAATACGCAGAATCATTGTAAATCAGGTCCTTCTATAAAATTTAAAAACAGTTGTGAGTGTGGGATATCGGTATTTTCATTTAATATTACTAAATTATGATCATTTTGTAACTTAACCATTTCCATTTTTTCTAAAAGGTCTAGCTCTTTGGATTTAGGATGGTTATGAAGGAGTACAAAATTATCGGTGTCTACTTGGAGGTTGTTATCCTTTAGGTGTTTGAAGACTGCGGATTTATCGCTTTTTAGATGTTCTTTTAGTCTTATCTTCAAATTTCTGCCCCTTTAGACAAACCAACGTATGCGGCATTACAATCTCAACGGTAAGATTTTGTTATTATTTTTGTCGAAACTGGTAGCGTAGAATAAATAATAAAACAAATACTAATTCTTCCCACTTTCTGTGTTTCATTTGAGTTAAGAATACGAAGGATTGTGGAGAGGTACATTCCTTTTATACTATAAGCGCGGTTACCCCCGATTCTCTGACAATTACGAAAACAGATGAAAAAAAGAGAACGAACCAACCACCATATAAAATTTTTACATAAGGCAATTGAATATAACGTCACACCGAAGGCTTTTAGGATTAACGTCCCCAAAAACTTTATCCAACACAAAAAAGATCTAGAAAAAAGACTCATTAAGATAAGAATAAAACAACACTTCCTAGAAAAATAACTCCAGGATCAGAAACTAAAACTACTACACAACTCCTTAAGTAAGCACTACATTTTCTTAAATTTGAAGACATAATGTCAAAATTCGGAGAAGAAATTGTATACAAACTAATAGCTGATAAAACTGATAAAAAGAAAAAACTTCATAACCTTATAAAAACTAATTCTAATGATTGCAACAATCACAAAGATAAAAAAGATGTTTTAATATAAAAACAGTTAGACCTTATCGATTATAATCATTAACTAGCTAATTAGTAAGACAAATACTAACAACTTTTCATTCGCTTCTAAATTGACTAATCTTTCTAGTTATATAGTTACTGTAGAGGAAGAAATAGTCCTTAACTTGAGTCATAAGTTTTCCATTAACGATGGTAAATTTGATATATCAAAACTGTCAATAGACCTCGAATCTCAAATTACCTATTATCCCAATACCACCATCTAAAGTCTATACATGGAAAAAACCTTTGACTTCTTTAGAGAAAATGGTTTCATACATATAAAGGAAGATCCTCTACCTACTTTTATCAAACAATTTCAAAATATACTAAAATGACTCAATCCACATTTGAAAAGTTTAATTCTTGCATTAATAAACTAAATAACATGAACCCATTACACCCCACATTATACAGTTTAATTAAGCTCCACAAACCACAAAAATCATAAGACCCATTGTCAGTGGTTTACATTCCCCCTGTATTAATATGGCAAAAGCTATCCACCACATTTTAACCAGGGCTTTGCACTTCCAATCTCCTTATTCAATAAGAAATTCAGCAGAATTGATCACAAGGCTTTTAAAAACGTTGATATTAAACATAACTCTTATTTGGTCTCATTTATTTGATATAAAAAACTTATATACCAACATCCCTGTAGTTGATACATTGAATATAGTTGAGGATTTCCTTTTACGGAACATTAGTCACTCCAATAATTTTAATTTTCTCGATGTTATTAACCTGATGAACGCCCTTCAAATTATTACCAAACAAAACTTTTTCATTTTCGATGAGAAATTATATTATATGCCGGACGGTCTGCCTATGGGCTCACCGTTATCTGGACTCCTAGCTGAATTCTATGTTAACCATCTAAAAAATATGATATTTGAACAAAAAGAACATCATTTCTCAATAAAACATATACAATTTAAAACATATACACCCGAATAACAGCTAATTCTGAGTCACTAATTGATATCATTTGCATTTGAGACCTATTAGCATCAACGGATCATAAACTTATTTATTGTGAGATAAATATACCTGATCTAAAAATTAAACAAAAACAAATTACCACCAGAAGCTATAAGTACTTTAGCACGGAGTTTTTCGAGCATGATGTGACTCATTTACCAAGGGGTGATGTGTATCTTACGAATAATATCAACGACAAAATCGAGCTTCTAAATGAACTTATAATTTTTTTATTTGATGCACATGCCCCTGTGATACAATTCACTCCTAAACGAAAATCATGTCCTTACATTACGTCTACGATTAAGGAGATGATTAAATTAACGCAAAAAGCTTACCAGAGGTTTTCGCGTAATGGTAACAGCAGTCACCGAAAATATTATACAGATATTAGAAATCAGGTCACGTTGGCTGTACGGAATGAGAAAAAAGTTTTTTTTGAATCGAGGATTAATAGCCATATTAATAATTCCTCTAAGTTGTGGAAATTATTGCATACTAATCAAGTGCACACCAAAAACACTAAAACTATTACGGAGTTTCTTAAAGATCCTGAGATAATAAATAATTATTTTATAAATAACATTCCCACTTCAATGATAGCACCTGACTTCGACTCATATAAAATGCGTATTATTAACAATACATCTAACTTCAATTTTAGTACGGTGGATTATAAAACAATCCAAAATGCGTTTAATGAGATAAAATCCAATGCTTAAATAATGACAAATAAAATGATTAAACTTGTCTTAAAGTTTTGCATTCAAGAAATTACACATGTTATGAATTTTTCATTACTAACTGGATCTTTTCCAGACCTATGGAAAATCGCAGTTATTACACCTCTTCCTAAAGTTAGCTGTGCTAAACTGGAAAGTGATCTTCGACTGATTAGTGTCCTTCCGGTATCATCCAAAATTTTTGAAAAAATTGTTGCCGCACAACTACAGCATTATTTGGATCACAATGAACTACTGCCGGAATACCAATCTGGATTTCGTGAAAGATATAGTACAACGACTGCACTCACCAAAACCGTGAACGACTGGTGCTGCGCTGTGGACTCTTCAAAAGTTACATTTGTAGTTTATTTGGACTTTAGTAAGGCATTCGATGTCATTAATCATGAGCTTTTATTTGAAAAGCTTGCTCGTTATGGTTGTACAAGTGATGTTGTGCTTTGGTTCCGATCCTATCTTAGTAACAGAATACAACATACAGCGATTGATGGACGTACGTCTGGTGGTATCTTAGTCCAACAGGACGTTCCTCAGGGAAGCGTATTGTTTAATTTATTTACTGCTGATATGCCTAATGTTGTGACCAGTTCCTCAATTCACCAATATGCGGATGACACTCAAGTGTACGTCTCGTGTAGTATCGCGAATGATAACGAAACAGTGCGTGCATTGAATTCTGACTTGCAAAATATAAATGCCTGGTGTTTGGGTAATGGGTTAATTCTTAACCCGAAAAAAAGCATCTCTATGTATGTCGAATCCCCTGATACCTGTCGAAAAGCAATAGAAGCCTTATCAGCCCCTATAAGCCTCAATGGAACAGCATTGCCGTTTTCCCAGTCGACCAGCAATCTAGGCCTAACTATTGAAAGTAACCTAAATTTTGAGAAACATGTAAACAAGAAAATCAGTGTTTGTTATTAAAAGTTAAAATCTTTGTACAAATTTAAAAGTCCCAAGAACTCAAATGGAAACTCAACTTGTTAACACACTAGTCCTAAGTCAATTGGACTACTGTAGTTGTGTGTATTATAATTATTTGTCGGCGAGTTTGAGAAATCGAATTCAAGTACTTCAAAATACCGGTCTTAGATTTTCTTACTCAATAAATCGTAGTGAACATATCATGCCTTACTATATAAAATACTCCATCTTAAAAATGCAGCCGAGATTTGTCCTTCTATTGGCAGTTATGCTGTACAATGTAATGCTACATGGCTTACCGCATTATCTATATTGTATGTTGATTCCTAGATCGCAAGTTCACAATGTAAGCTAAGACGAATGAATAACCTTACTATTTCTAGCCATAAGACGTCTAAATTCCGTGGAAGTTTGCGTACAGAGCACACACTGTTTATAATAAGTTCATTGATCTTTACAATTTGGCTCTATACAAGCATTTAGGCGAGTTTTGAAAGAGAGACTCTTATATGAAGAAACCTCTAATATTTATTGATTTTGATTTTATATTTTTGCAATATTTTGTTTTCTTTTGTAATGATTATGATTATTATTGCTTTCTTTCTTTTATTTTATTTAAAAGTTGTATAATAATTGTTTGTTTTATTAGTTTACTTTAGTCTAGGGAAATTAATATTTTTGCAACCAGCTATGCTGTACCTGTTTTCTTTTTGGGCAAATATACAATACAATACAATACAATTTTACGCTAGATATGTAGACGACATTCTGATTATATTTGATGGTTCAAAAGCCAATTTGATTGCCATTCTGAACCTGTTTAATAATGTAGGAGACATTGAATTCACTATTGAAAGAGAAAGTAATGGACAAATTAACTTCCTTGGTCTAAACATCTCCAGAGATTCCATTAATATGTGTCTTAATTATAAAATTTATAGAAAACCTACTTCCACTAATACTATAATTCCCAAGAACTCTTTCTGTCCGTCCAAATACAAATATGCTGTTTTTAACTTCCTTTTTCTTAGAGCCTTAACAATCTCCATGAATTCGAAAGATTTCCATGAAGAAATTCTCACTATTATAAATATTGGCTTGGGTAACGATTTGAAATTGGAAGATTTACAACGAACCTTTTATAAAATCCATAACAGTTTAATAGCTTCTAAAATATACCCTTATCAAACAACTCCACGTGAGTTCATTTCCGTTTCCAACTACAACCCCATAGTTGATTCACTACAGAGAGTAGTATCTACATATAATTTCACGATTGCTTCTAAGAACGACAACAAAATTTCAAATTATCTAATTAACTGTAAACATAGATTCGAGAAACAACAACTTAACCCTTCGTCTGTCGGGCGCGCTTTCTTAACACTTTCGATCGGGTGTGGTCTGTGTAGTCCAAAATAGAAAAAACTCTAAAACACGCCAACGTTTCCTCCAGTGCTAATTTCTCATAAATATGTTTTATTTGATGCTTGTACTATATATGCTATAGACGGTAAGATTTTGTTAGTATTTTTGCCTTTTCTGTCTAGATTACAATATATGTCTATTTTTCCATCTTTTAGTTGCACCTGAAGACGAAAGGTTATTTTTTCGATACCGGTAGTGCAGAATAAACAATAAAACAAACACTAATTCTTCCCACTTTTTGTGTTTCATTTGAGTTAACAAAGTGTAAGAGCAATTTTTCCCACCCATCTTATAAGTGCTAAAGTTTAAATATGAAGTAGGATTCTAGTAAATAATTTAATTATGTGCTTGTAGTAAAACTCTTTAGAGACTACTTAATATAGAACCCAAACTATAAAGTTTAATTATTATCTGCTGTTGAAACTTGCTGGTTCAACAAGTAGTTCCTATTGACGTATTAACATGAAAGTGTAACTACCCTTTTCTAAAAGTTTACGGCACAATAATAGTATAAGCGTCCATAATATTTTAAATAAAGCCGGTTATATAACTCACGAGGGAAAGCAGACGAGTACGAGCATAATTTTCTCATTGTCGTCAAAGTTCTGTTCATAACAAAGAGAAAATTGTCCAACAGTCGTAACAGTTGTTCTGAATATGTGGACCATGAAAAGCATTGTGATACATTTCCTTCCAACCAACCCTAATTTACGTTTAATATCCTTCCTTAATTCAATAACTAGCGTAAAAGAGTGAAGTTAAAAGTTAAAGCTGCGGTAGGTCTGGTTGTAAATAGCAATTACAACCACTTAACGCCTCGTAAGTATTAAGATTCACGCTTAGCGACATTGATGTGGTTTTATAAATAGATCGAGGTACGTTCCATGGCCTTTTTGCGGTGTTGGTCGTCCATCCGGCTGGTAATAGCGGATACCATTAATTCACTCTCGCCAACCGGAAACATGCGCATAAATATCTCCCGTTGAATCGCGCTCGCACCAAAAAGAGAGTGTTCCGTTGCCAAAAATTCCTCTAACACATTCACGTCTCGTTACAACACGCAACTTTGACCGCAACACCTCGATAAAAACTCGTATACGTGATGTGGTGTGACGTGTATTACTTTGAAATTGCTTTGTTATTAAATTTTAACCCGTTTCGTAAAAAGCTGAAACAAAGTAGTTGTGAAATTAGTCGTTTTTACATAGTTTAACTGGTTTATGTTAATAAAATCGTTGGAATATATTAGAATGAATTTTAATCGAGGGAATTCTCAGAATGACTGAAGAATTCTTTGTTGGAATTATATAGAAAGTTTGAGGAACTTTGTATGGGTTGCAGGTGAGATTACTGGGATATTCCATTGAAATTAATAAGAAAAGTTTCTTTAAAAAATTGTGGAAAATTACTGAAAAATCATCATAATTCTTTGAAGTCGTCAATATGTTGGATTTGTATAGAGTTAAGAATCACACACAAGAAGAGAACATTATTAAATACATTAAAGAAAAATAAGGTTTTAATGAAGAATCAGTAACAGTAAAAGAAATACCGGGTGATCCACAGCGATTAAAAAGATTTGTGGTAACTGCACCCTTTAGTAAAAAAGACCAACTGTACAAACCCGAATTTTGGCCATCCAATGTGGGAATTCGAAGATTTGACTTTAAACGAAATTTTACTTTTATGAACACACAAGGCGCACATTTTTTATAAATCAGATTTCAACTGTTCGAATACTAAATGTAAACATACAATCAAAAATCAACCGTCTGCAGTATAACTTGCAAAAACCAAATGATTATGACATACTATGCATTACAGAACATTGGTTAAAGGAGTCGGAAGTTCAACCAGTACACATCCAAAATTATTCCGTTGCTGCTTTCAGTTGTAGAGAACCAACAATTAATGCATATGGAGGCGTCATAATAATGGTATAAGACTCCATGACTTCTCAAAATATTGATATCTCTACTTACAACAAAGAAAGATACTTTGAGGTTTGCTCTGTTGTATTACCGAAACTTAGCACCATATATAACCGGTGACAAAAAAGATATGATTGAAAGACACACACACATAAAACAAACATATCGATGTAAGAATATATTTGTAATCGGAGATTATAAAATTTGTATTAATGAAACAAGTACTACAAGAGATGACTTCTTGGCGGGAATGTCCGAGCTTGGATTGCGCCCTATCTTCAATAGTCCTTCCAGACTTCATGGAAAGCACTGCGTGGGCAAGGTATTCACAGATAGATACACCTATCCTATTGAAGCATATACCGTGAACTTGCATTTTGGAGACCACTTGGCACAAATTGCAACTTTCCATCTATCGTCTGCAATGGAAAAACATATACAAATAAAATGTAGAAAAATGAATACTGTGAACATGGAGACATTCAAATCCTTACTATAAGACATCAACTGGACACCTATATACTCAGAAACAAATACTACGGAAACTTGTTTTACAATATTCCACAATCATGTTATCAATTGCTTTCGGAATGCGTTCCCCGAGAAGAATGTTAAAAAATTGGTTACAAATCTACAATGGAAAACAAAAAATATAGAAGAACTAAAAAATAAATTAGACTCCTTACATATAGCAATTGAAGTCACGAAGGACAGTCATTTAAAACAACTATATAAAATATTAAAATCAGAGTATATAAAAAAAATTAATCAAGCAAAGATGAATGCTTATAGCAAGTACATACATGAGTCCGATAACAAAATTTTGGCTGCCTGGAAACTTGTCAAACAGGAAACTGGAAAATCCAGGAAAACACCAGCAGAAGATGGTTAATAAATAAATAATATTTTTTTTATAATTTGAATATTATGAATTGGGAGAGGGTATTAGATCTTCCTTCCATTGATGATAAAGTTAATTATTTTAATCAGGTTATAACTTCTTTGTTCGATGTGCATGCACCACTGATAACTAGGGCTTTTGGGAGAAAGTTCTTACCGTGGATTACTGCTAACATAAGGGAGATGATTGCTCTTCGTGAGTCTGCTTTAAAACGTTATAAAAGATCAAGAAACCCTACACATTTTCAGTATTATAAACAACTGCGTAATTTTGTTACAGGCGCTATACGACGTGAGAAAAGAGCTTTCATTGAACATAACTGTGTGCTTGGTGGATCTCGTACCATGTGGAATACATTGAAAAAGTATAATGTTGTTGGGTCTTTTACTAATGATTTACCTCCTCATTTGGCTGCTCCTGAAAGTATCGACTTATTTTTTGCTAAATCTACTGCTGATATGATCATTGAGCCTGACATGGACTTAAAGAATTTTTATGATATTAACAGACTAAATATTGACACTACTCCTTTTACTTTTGATGAGGTCTCCGTGGATTTTATTGAGCGACTTTTGCTTTCGTCGAAGTCTACTAGTGTTGACTCGGATGGAATTTCTTTAGATATGGTTAGATTGTGTTGTCCTAGAATTTTGGATGTTCTTTGTCACATTTTCAATTTCTGCTTGCGAATGGCAGTTTACCCCAAAGTATGGAAGTTGGGTTTGGTGACACCTGTTCCTAAAGCTAAACCAATTAAAGAGTTCAAAGAGTTGAGGCCTATTACTATTCTTCCAGTTCTATCTATGGTATTGGAGAAGATCATGGCTATTCAATTAAATTCCTTCTTAGATATGAATAATGTATTACCCGCCAAACAATCTGGCTTTAGGAGTCAATACAGTTGCGCCACGGCGCTTCTTGACTTAACAGATGATGTATTTAGATCTCTTGATATGGATAGGTCAAGTATTCTTGCGAGGACAACAATCATCTTGGAGGGAGGTGACGACTGGAGTACCATAGGGTTTTTTTTTGAGACCGTTACTTTTCCTCGTATACATTAATGATTTGCCAAGCAGTATCCCAACGGAGGTAACTTGTTTTTACGCGGATGACACATCTTTCGTTGCAAGAAGTGGTGACACAAAGGAGCTTAAAGAAAAAACAAAACAAAACATTGAAAATGCAGAGCACTGGTTTTCCATTAATACATTAGAACAAAATAAAGAGAAAACAAATATACTCACCTTCTACACAAAACAAAATGATGAGGTAACTGATAAATCCACAAAATTCCTTGGAGTTACCATCACAGAAACACTTAAATGGTCGCAACACATATTCAACTTAAAGAAGCGACTGTCAAATGCTTTGTATTGTGTTAAAACTATACGTTGTAACACTGCGTAGCGTATACTTTGCATACTTCCATAGCATAGCGACGTATGGGATTATTGTGTGGGGTACATCAAGAGAAATGGAAGCCAGTTTTGTAATGCAAAAAAAGGCAATTCGTATAATAGCTGATCTAAAAGATCATGAGAGCTGCAGAACTCACTTCAAAAAACTAAAAATACTCACCTTACCTTGTTGTTTTATACTTACCTGCCTTGAGTATATTCACAATAAAAGAGACTTGCTACCAAACAATACAGATAATCATAATCACAATACCAGATACAAGGATGATATTGTAATTCCGTTTCACCGAGTGGTAAAATCACAAAAGACTTATCATTATATATCCGTAAAATTATACAATGAACTACCACTAGAAATGAGAAGTCTGGAAGTAAAGGAATTTCGAATTGCTGTGAAGAATATGTTACTCGAAAAGGAGTTCTACTCAGTCCAAGAATATATGTTATCCAATCATTTTTAATTATATTCAATATCTTTTTTTGACGTAATAATATATATATTAATATATACTTTATTTAAATAAATATGAATATGAATAATATGAATATGAAAGTGTGAAATATATGTCCGTTATTGCAATCTTCACGATCGATATTATGGCACTTGATTTTTGCATTATCCCTCCGCTGCTTTGTTAGGATTTTGCTTTGATGGATATTGCTTTGCGAGAATTGAGTTTATTGTAATAAAACACACCGTACTGTCCCATCCCTTTTCCTCCTTCAACTATGGACCCCTCGCTCTTAGCAGTGTTCGATTAATTCTCACACTAGTATTAAAAAGAATGTTAAGTATTCTTCCTAGAATTAATAAGCCAAGCTTAACATCAACAAAGAACACAACATACAGTTATACATTGTATTTGTGTTATCTCAAAGTAATAGACAGTGGTAGTTCAACGTTTAAGTGTAGTTACAAATAAGAAGATAATGGTGGCAATTTAGACTCAACTTTTTAACGATGACCTTAAGTTGAGGATGAAGTGTATTTCACATTTTTAAGCATTCACTACCGCTAAAAATTTATCGGTACTAAAAGTTTACACGCGGATGCAGTTTGCTCAACAAACCAGCGATAAACTGTCCACATCCTTCCACTCTTCCTCTACTCCTTCGACAACACCCTCTGTTTTCGAACTAAGACTTTACGCGCACAAGACCAGGCAGAGTTTCAAATTTTTACACCCGACCCGTAAAGCCGGTTATGGCTCTAATATGCCACGTCGATGTTTCCGTTCTAGAGCCGTTTTCGTTCTTTCGAAACGCCACCTCAGTGATCGGTTTTATTAAAAAGTTTTTTCGCAGAACGGGCTTCTTTGTTTTGCCGGGAAGAAGCGGATACCGGGACTTTCCCGTGAAGGGGGCGCACGTGCGTGTAATAACCTCGGACCTTCTATATTACTTCCAAAGAAACGCTTCGGATGGCCCACTTAAAGATTTCAAATTGAAAATCGAGAATTTTTCTTGATATTCAGCGATTTGAAAAACCCTTTTGTTTTCAAGTATGAACGTGTCTTTAAATAGTTATCAAATCTTATTTTGAATTATATTGAAGATTAAAAATTAAAATGACGTTAGTGTATTTGCGTTTTCTAACAATTGATGATAACATAAAATAAACATTAATAAAATAGTTTGTGAATATTACAATTGTTAAGAAGATTATCTTATCATTTGTAATAAATTATGGTCTTGTTATGCTTAAAATTCGCCGAGATTCTGAAAAAGATGCAGTGTTTAATTTAGACCATTAGATGTAACAACGTAATACAACAATGTTTAAATATATTTTGTGTTTTTTCATTATTTTCCAAATTATTAATCAAATAAACACCGAATCTGTTCTTTTAAAAGCTTTAAAACCAGGTATTGATACTGATTTGTTATCAACAGCTCAAGGTAACTATTTTTAAATACTTATTTTGCTTACCAAAATTTTTTTAAAAATATTTTTAGCTGTAAAACGGATTGTTAGATCTCTGCCTAGTGAAGAATTAACTTGGACGAGCAGCTTAACGCAAGCGGAATATGAAGCAGCTAAACAAGAAAAAACCGGTGGTGTCATCGGTTCGAAAATAGATATCTTCACTTTGGTGATTGCAGTTATTGCAAATGTGGTTCAAGTTGTTATGAAGCTCGTCGCTCAAAATTACTTGGGAGTGCTTTATAACGTTGCTGGTATTGTGGAAGCATTTATTCTGTTCTTTTATGGAAATTGAAATGTTAATATTTGTTTTTGTGATTACTCTATAATTTTAAGTATTGCTATTATAAAGGTGACGTAAAATCGGTTAATAAAAATAAGAAAGAAAGTATGTTTTTTATTTCCTAAATTTGTGACTATATTTAGGAATTTATTAGGGATTGGGTGCATGAATGGGTTTCAAATCACCAGTAATTTGACGATTTGTAATCATTCTCTTTTCCAAGCAACAAGAGAAGATTCAAAACGGGCCTAGGTAATAGATTACAATCTTAGTTTATTAGCATTATCAGTTCTTGGTTTTAGAATTTCTATGTCACAATTTTTATTTGTAAAGAAGGTGTTATCTGCATGTAAGTCGTTGATGTAAATCAAAAAGAGAATAGGACCTAGAATAGAGTCTTGTGGTACCCCCAGCGCTAATTCTCTGCATTTTGAGTCTTCCAATGCACTAGTGGTTTTCTTTCTTGAATGTACGTCTAAAAGATTTTCAGTGCAGTCCTCACAATACCATATTTCTCCAACTTATCCATCAATATGTTATGGTCCACTAAATGAATAGATCTACTTAAATTGCAGAACGCAACCTGAGTACACTCTTTATCATCATTGTCTTTGACAGTTTCATGATAAAATTCAAAATTATGTTTGTTTTTGAAAAAAAAAAAACAAAAGTCAAAAAGATTCCTTCTTTTAAGTATTTGTTAATGATCTTACATAAATATTTTAATAGGAATGATTCTGTCTCTTTCAGTCACTTTGTTTTATTTTCATAATTTTAACGGGCTTAGTTTTTATACAAGTTTTTAATTGGCTTAAGAACTACTGTCCACAAAAAAAAATACAAATCAATCGTTTGTAAGGAATTGTTGTTTCCTCTCTTATGACAACTTCTCCTATTTTCTGTTAATGCTAATTTTTTTAGCTTAATCTGCCAGTATTCTATATTCTATTTTTGGCTTTTTATATTGTTTTATATACTGCTTTGGTCACTCACTTCAATAATGATATAAATTGCATATATCTGTCAATTTGATTTTGTTCTGGAATTCGAATTTGAGTTTAATCTTAATCTCCAATTTAAGTTTGAATTAGATATTGAATTTGATTATGATCATTAGATAAATTTTGAAATTGACTCTTAACTCTATTTTAAATTTGATTTTGATATCTAAATTTGTTTTGATTCAGAGTTTCAATTTCAGTTTAATTTTGCTTTGGAATTAGAATTTGAGTTTGATTTTGATCTTGAGTTTAACTTTGAAAATGATTTTTTTAACTCTATTTTGTATTTGATTCTGCTATCAAACTTAATTTTGATTTAGATTTTGAATTTCAACATGATTTTGTTTTTGAGTTTGAATTTGAGTTTAATTTTATTATAATCATTAGACTGATATTCCAATTCCAATTCTAAGTCAAAATCCATTTCGATGTCAAAATCGGTTTAAAAGTCAATTTCAATATCAATCTAATGATTATGACCAAATTCAAAATCTAACTCAAATTCAAATTTATACTCCAAAGCAAAATCATCAAATTCAAAATCGAGTTAAAAGTGTATTTTAAAATCAAACTAAAGATCATAATCAAACTCAAATTCAATCTTGGTCTCGAAACTGCTTTTGATTTGATGTTTAAATTTCAGTTTGATTTTGCTTAGGAATTTGTGTTTGATTTTGAGTCTGAATTTCTGTTTCATTTTGATTTTGAGCTTGATTTTGACTTGGATTTTAAGTTTGATTATGATCATTACATTGATTTTGAAATTAACTTCTTACTCGATTTTTAATTTGATTTTGGTATTAAAATTCATTTTGATGTAAAGTTTGAATTTCAATTTTATTTTGAATTCGGAATTTGAATTTAATTCGATTTTGAAATTATTTTTGACTTACAGTTTGCAATTAGGGATCATCTTGATTTAGAATTTGAATTTGAGTCAGATTTTGATATGAAATTTGATTTCGAAGATTGACTTAGATTTTGAATTTATATTTTCATTGAATTAATAATATTAATAATTTCATTTTATTGAATTTTATTCTGATTTTGACTTAGAGTTTGAAATTCAGTTTAATCTTGATCTCGAGTTAGAATTTGAATTAAATTTCGAGTTTGATTATGATCGTTAGTTTGATTTTGAAATTGACTTTTAAAATCAAGTTCAAAATAAAACTGATTTTGATATCGAAATAGATTTTGATTTAAAGTTTTATTTTCAGTTTGATTCCGCATTGAAATTTTAATTTGATTTTGATTTCGAATTTGAATTTGAGCAAGATTTTCAGATTGATCACGATCATTAGCTTGATTTTGAAATTCACTTTTAACTCGATTTTGAATTTGATATTGATATCGAAATTAATTTTGATTTATAGTTTTATTTTCAGTTTGATTCTGCATTTAAATTTAAATTTGATTTTGATTTCGAATTTGAATTTGAGTAAGATTTTGAGGTTGATCACGATCGTTAGCTTAATTTTGAAATTAACTTTTAACCCAATTTTGAATTAGTTTTTTTATCGAAATTGATTTGGAGTTTGAATTTCAGTTTCATTTTGCTTTGAAATTTAAATCTGATTTTGATTTTAGTTTAAAATTGAATTAGATTTAAAGTTTGGTAATGACCATTAGTTTGATTTTGATTGATGATTTTTTTTTATTTGATTTGATGAATTCGATTTTATTATCAAAATGAATTTTGGTTTAAAATTGCAATTTCAATTTGATTTTGCTATGGAATTTGAATTAGATATTGCATTTGATTAGATCATAAGTTTGATTTTGAAATTGACTTTTAACTCCATTTTGAATTTGATTTTGATACCAAAGTTGATTTTGATTTAGAGTTTGAATTTCAGTTTGATTTTGTTTTGGAGTTCGAATTTGAGTTTAATCTTAATCTCCAGTTTGAGTTTGAATTAGATATTGAATTTGATTATGATCATTAGATAAATTTTGAAATTGACTCAACTCTATTTTGAATTTGATTTTGATATTCAAATTTGTTATAATTTTTAGAGCTTGAATTAAGTTTGAGAAATTGTTTTTAGTTTAGAGTTTGAAATTGGAGATCATTTTGATTTACAATTTCCTTTTAAGTCAGACTATGATATTAAATTTGTTGTAGAGTTTGATTTAAAGTATGTGTTAAATTTTGAATTTGTATTCGGAATTTGAATTTGATTTCGATATTGAAATTGTTTTTGATTTAGTTTGATATAGGGGTTGATTTTAATTTAGAGTTTGAATTTGAGTCAAATTTGAGTTTGAATTTGATGTACAATTTGTTATTAAGTTTGAATTAGATTTTGAATCTAATTTTGCAGTTAATTTCGGAATTGATTTTGATTAAGTTTTATTTTGAATTCGAAATTTGAATTTGATTTCAATGTTGAAATTGTTTTTGACTTAGAGTTTGATATTGGAGATCTTTTTGATTTAGAATTTGAATTTGGGCCAGACTTTGATATTGAGTTTGAGTTATATTTTGAATTTGCATTTGATTTTGAGTTTGATATAGAAGTTTGAATTTGATTTTGATATTCAAATTTGTTATAATTTTTAGAGCTTGAATTAAGTTTGAGAAATTGTTTTTAGTTTAGAGTTTGAAATTGGAGATCATTTTGATTTACAATTTCCTTTTAAGTCAGACTATGATATTAAATTTGTTGTAGAGTTTGATTTAAAGTATGTGTTAAATTTTGAATTTGTATTCGGAATTTGAATTTGATTTCGATATTGAAATTGTTTTTGATTTAGTTTGATATAGGGGTTGATTTTAATTTAGAGTTTGAATTTGAGTCAAATTTGGGTTGAATTTGATGTACAATTTGTTATGAAGTTTGAATTAGATTTTGAATCTAATTTTGCAGTTAATTTCGGAATTGATTTTGATTAAGAGTTTTATTTTGAATTCGAAATTTGAATTTGATTTCAATATTGAAATTGTTTTTGACTTAGAGTTTGATATTGGAGATCTTTTTGATTTAGAATTTGAATTTGGGCCAGACTTTGATATTGAGTTTGAGTTATATTTTGAATTTGCATTTGATTTTGAGTTTGATATAGAAGTTTGAATCAGATTTTGATATTGAATCTTATTTTGTTTTTGATTTTGGAATTGATCTTGATTAGGAGTTTTACTTTGAATTTGGTTTTCAAAATTCAATTTATTTTTTGGTTTTGAGTTTGAAATTGAGGTTGATGTTGATTTAAAATTTGAATTTGATTCAGATTTTGATATTGAATTTGATTCAAATTTTGATATTGAATTTGATGTAGAGTTTGATTTAAAGTTTGAGTTAGATTTAGATTCGGAACTTGATTTTGCGTTTGATTTTGATCATTGTGATTATTTTGTATTCAGAAATGAATTTCGATATTGTAATTGTTTTTAATTTAGTAAAACAATTACTAAATTAGTAATTTTTAATTTAGAGTTTGAAATTGGGGTTGATTTTGATTTAAAATTTGAATTGGATTTTGATTTTGTTTTGTTTGTATTTGATCCAGAAAGAGAATTTAATTTTTGAATTGTTTTTGGTTAGGAGTTTTATTTTGTTTTCGAAATTTGAATTTGATTTCAATACTAAAATTGGTTTTGATTTATTTTAATATTGGGGTTAATTTTGATTTAGAGCTTGAATTTGATGAAGAGTTTGTTATTAAGTTTGATTTAGATTTTGAATCTAATTTTGTATTTAATTTTGGAATTGATTTTCTTTAATTTTTATACATAATTTTTAGAGCTTGAATTGAGTTTGAATTAGATTTTGTTTTTAAATATGGTTTTGGATTTCCTTTTTGAGTTGATTTAGATCAAGAGTTTTATTTTGAATTCGGAATTTGAATTTGATTTCGATATTGAAATTGTTTTTGGTTTAGAGTTTCAAATTGGAGATCATTTAGATTTAGAATCTCATTTTGAGTCAGACTATGATTTTGAATTTGTTGTAGAGTTTGATTTAAAGTATGAGTTAAATTTTGAATTTGCATTTGATTTTGAGTTTGATTTTTATTGGGAGTTTTATCTTGTACTCAGAATTTGAATTTGATTTCGATATTGAAATTGTTTTTGATTTAGTTTGATATAGGGGTTGATTTTAATTTAGAGAATGAATTTGAGTCAAATTTGACTTTGAATTTGATGTACAGTTTGTTTTTGAATCTAATTTTGCAATTAACTTTGGAATTCATTTTGATTAAGAGTTTTATTTTGAATTCGAAATTTGAATTTGATTTCAATATCTCTAGATCTTTTTGATTTAGAATTTGAATTTAAGCCAGACTTTGATATTGAATTTGATGTAGTTTGAGTTAAATTTTGAATTTGCATTTGATTTTGAGTTTGATATAGAAGTGTGAATTAGATTTTGATATTAAATCTGATTTTGCTTTTGATTTTGGAATTGATCTTGATTAGGAGTTTTATTTTGAATTTGGTTTTCAAAATTAAAATTTTTTTTTGGTTTTGAATTTGATTCAGATTTTGATATTGAATTTGATGTAGAGTTTGATTTAAAGTTTAAGTTAGATTTAGGTTCAGAACTTGATTTTGCATTTGATTTTGAAATTGATTTTGATCATTTTGATTACTTTGTATTCGGAAATGGATTTCAATTTCAATTTGATTTCGACATTGAAATTGTTTTTGATATAGACTTTGACTTTGAGTTAGACTTTGATTTTCATTTTGATGTAGAGTTTGATTTTATTTTTGATTTTAGTGCGAAATGGTATACACAATTTCAAAGATATGGCCCTGTTAGAAAACCTTTTTAGTTTTTTGTACAAATATTTGTTTTTGCGCTAAAAAATTGCTTACCTTTCACTTCCTTTTAGAACATTTAGGATGTTCTTGTTGAGGGGTAACCAAATCCTGCCAACTGCGCCAATTATTATTGTATTATTTCTTGAAGTTCAACCTAGTTTACCGATTCTATGTGGAATACTTAACAAATACACATAAATTTCTGTAATACTAGTTTTTTTTGTAATACAAGTCTGTGAATCTGAATGAATATTGATGATGTATTCTGCAGTACCATTCGAAGTAGTTTGTTACAATGTATCTAGTTAAAAAAGTGATGGAACAACGCAGACTTCAATAAAAGCCGCTTTTTAAATCAAATTACGAGTTACAAATATATACGTATTTTCATCACTATATCAATAATAAATTTAGAACTCGAATTTAAATTCACGCACTAATTCACCTTTTATTCACACGCACGATATCGCCATAGCTAAAAATAACGGCAAAGAACGTAAATAATAATAATAATTGGTAACCAGAATATATTCGCATTCCCAATAATCACACGCATATCATTACAACAAAATCAACATATGTTTATTTTATGTACACGTAATTATAAAACATTTAATTTTTCATTCTACACATTGTGCTAACAGTAAAATTTAGCAAAATTGAATTTAACAAACTACAATATTTATTACTTGCTTTAACATACATTTACATGGAAACTAATTTCAAGAATAAACAGAAAGTAATTAACGTTGAGTTTAACTGCGTTAAACTGTTGTAGAATCGTTCTGTACCGTTTATTTATCACTGAAGGAGGCTTTTCTGAAAGTGGCCCGTTCAAAATGCAAAGTCATCGTGGATACACTGTGCCCGGGAACGGGCGAAACGTGAGGGTAGTTTGTATTCAGGGCACCTGTAAAAGTCGCGTTTCCGGTGTATGTTAATGGGGCCTAAACCGTAGAAACGTCCCACTTGTATTCAATTTATTGGTCACATAAATCGGCTGCGCAAATCTCGGTGGATGGGCCTATTTTTCCATGTCTGTGTGGGTGTTTTTCTTCTCGGTCTCGGCCTCGACCGCGCAATGTAAATTTTGGATCGGCCTCAAAATCGATGCCAGTCAAGTCCCCTAAATTATTTATAACCGTTTGCCCTACCGACAGTCGTGAGAATAAATATTTACTCGGTTATAACATATCTTTGATAAGCAATAGTACCCCAAGTAAAACGATATTTATTCCTAGCAAATATTTAAGAAGAAAGGTTGTATGATATGCTGCTTAGAGTTTTTTGAGCTGAAACTATGAATTCCTTTATTATCTACAAAATGGAGATTGTAATCGACTTGGTTTTTCTTTAACAAAAACAGTCTAATCTACTTTGAAAATTGATGAATAAATTATCTTTTCTAAAGTTGGATATTGAATATCAATTTGTGATAATCACATTCATCAACATGATATGATCTCATTTATATCTAACAAGCTTGACTTTGCTAATAGATATAGTTCTTGAATGGTGTTTACTCACTTTCATAACAACCATCTCTAATCCTTTGGATGCATATTATCAACAACTTTCTTGACTATTGGTTTTTCATGTGTAGTAATTTTCTTAATTCAGTAATTTTTGAATGTAAGTCAGCATCAAATTTAAATACTACCATCTGATTTTTAGATAGTTTGGTAAAGTGGCGTACGAGAAATATGGGTATTAACAAAAAATTCTCCATGTAAACAATGGTTGATCATAAACTAGTTCAGCAGAACAACATCCCAGATCCTTTGATTTTATATTTTTATAAATTGAAGCATACCAATGTTAATTAGTATTAAGGTTGGACCGACGATTTTGAGCATTTAATCGGCCATTGCCGACCATTCCAATGATCAAAGTTTGGACACTTTCATTCGTATACTTTTAGCCCTTATATGTATCGTACTCTTGTTGTAACAAGTTCAGATGTATGCGGTTTTCTTTCCTAATGCAGGTGTTTGTAGTAAAGTGTTATTTTTATAAAGAGAAGATTCAGCTCTTAACAAACTTACTTTAATAGTATCCATACAAAACAGAACCGTTTTTATTTCGACTGAAAACGGGATTTTTGGTACTTTTGTTGATAATCAGGTGCATTTTAAAATTATTAAAATTTTGCATAATTAATAATAGCATATTTTATTATACTTGTGAAATTGGAATAACTTGGTTGGTGTGCATAAAAATGTGTTGGTATTTCTACCCAACGATTTTCACTAGAAACAATCTTATCATTCCACGCTAAGACATTTTGGAGAGTCACATACTTCAAAATCAGTAAAAATTTATTAAACACTGCTATGTCTTGCTCTGGCTTTAAAAATCCTCTTTGAATTAATAAATCCATCATTTATTGTACTTTATCTCATTCAGGTACTCTTTGTAGATTAAATTACTACAATTTTGACTTTATTTTGACCAGAGCTGGGCAGTAGTTAACTGTAAAAATTGTTAAAAAATATTACTTTACGATGATCCCGCGCGATCCTGAGGATGATAATAACAGCAGATTGAAAGAAGTCAATTGGCGTGTCATTTTATATCCTACAAGACTACAGACTTGTTATTACTGCTAGAAGTCTTGATATTGCTTTCAGAAGCCTTGAACTACTTCCAAAAGATGCTCTCAGAAGACTTGAAATGCCCTCAGAAGACTTGAAATGCTCACAAAAAACTTCAAATCCCTTTAGAAGACTTGAAATGCTTCTAGAAAACTTGATACTGCTTTTATAGGACTTGAAATACTTCTAGAAAACTTGATATTGCTTTCAGAAAACTTGAACTACTTCTAGATGGCTTAATATTGCTTCCAAAAGAGTTAGAATGTTCCCAGAAGACTTGAAATGCGTACACAATACTTGAAATGTCTTTAGAAGACTTGAAATGCTCTCAGAAGACTTGAAATGCTTACACAAGACTTCAAATCCCTTTAGAAGACTTGAAATGCTTCTAGAAAACTTGATACTGTTTTTATAGGAGTTGAAATACTTTTAGAAAACTTGAACTACCTCTAGATGGCTTGATATTGCTTCCAAAAGAGTTAGAATGAACCCAGAAGACTTGAAATACTTACACAATACTTAAAATGTCTTTAGAAGGCTTGAAATGCTCTCAGAAGACTTGAAATGCTCTCAGAAGACTTGAAATGCTTACACAAGACTTCGAATCCCTTTAGAAGACTTGAAATGCTTCTAGAAAACTTGATACTGCTTTTATAGGGCATGAAATGCTTCTAGAAAACTTGATACTGCTTTCATTGGACTTGAAATGCTTCTAGAAAACTTGATAATACTTTTAAAAAATTTGAACTACTTTTAGATGGCTTGATATTGCTTCCAAAATACATAGAATGCTCCCAAAAGACTTCAAATGCTTACGCAATACTTGAAATGTCTATAGAAAACTTGGAATGCTCTCAGAAGACTTCAAATCCGTTTAGAAGACTTGGAATGCTTCTAGAAAACTTGATACTTCCTTCGTAGGACTTGAAATGCTTCTAGAAAACTTGATATTGCTTTTATAGAACTTAAAATGCTTCTAGAAAACTTGATATTGCTTTCAGAAAATTTGAACTACTTCTACATGCCTTGACATTGCTTCCAAAAAACTTAAAATGCTCCCAGAAGACTTGAAATGCTTACGCAATACTTGAAATGTCTTTAGAAGACTTGAAATGCTTCTAGAGAAACTTGAACTAGAAAGAAGTAGAAAGACTTAATACCGCTTCTAGATATTTTGATACTGTTTCCTAAAGACTTAAAATGTTTCTAGAAGACATATTATTACTGTTAGAAGACTTGATGTTGCTTTCAGAAGACTTGAATTGCTTCCAATGGACTTGAAATGTATTCAGAACACTTAAAATGCTTTTAGAAGAATCGAAATAAGTTTCGAAGGTTTAAAATGCTTCTAGAAAATTTAATACTACTTCAAGAAAACTTTAAATGTTTCCAGAAGACTTGAAATGCTTATACAAGACTAGAAATGCTTTTAGAAGACATGAAATGCTTTTAGAAAACTTGATGCTACTTCCAGAAGACTTGATACTGTCCTTAAAAGACTTGAAATGGTTCCAAAAGACTTGATATTCCTTGTAAAACTGTTTGTAAAATCTGGATACTGTTGATAAACCATCTGAGTATGCTTTAAAAATATTAAATACTATTTAACAAAATGCACAATCTTTACGTAAGTAGTCCATAAACTGTTAATAATAGGCTAAAAACTGCAGGCAGAAGACATTTTTATTGTAGAAGGCGAGGAGCTGTTAATAAAATTTAATTTAGCTTCCAAAAATACCAAATACTGTTGGCAAAATACGATGCTCATTATACCAGAAGTTTAAACTGACTATTAAAGAATAGACACTGCTTGTCAAACACTTTCTTCCCAATTTAGCCAACCCAACTCATCTCATGAGTATTTTCAAAAACCCTGATGATTATTTTTATAGGTTTCTTTATTTTTAAATCCTTCCCAATGGTCTTTGCTTTTGTACAGATTTTAAATTTTATAAATTCCTCGAAATAATCATCTTGGGTTGGGTTGATTTTAAATTTTATAAATTCCTCGAAATAATTATCTTGAGTTGGATTGGATTGATTTTAAATTTTATAAATTCCTCGAAATAATCATCTTGGGTTGGGTTGATTTTAAATTTTATAAATTCCTCGAAATAATCATCTTGGGTTGGGTTGATTTTAAATTTTATAAATTCCTCGCAATAATTATCTTGAGTTGGGTTGGGTTGATTTTAAATTTTATAAATTCCTCGAAATAACCATCTTGGGTTGGGTTGGGTGTATACCCTGGGAATTTTCAATTAAAGACTAGATACTGCTTGTAAAACACTTTCTTCCCAATTTAGCCAACCCAATTCATCCCATACATATTTTCAAAAACCCTGATGATTATTTTTATAGGTTTTTTTTATTTTTAAATCCTTCCTAATGGTCTTTGCTTTTGTACAGATTTTAAATTTTATAAATTCCTCGAAATAATAATCTTGGGTTGGGTTGATTTTAAATTTTATAAATTCCTCGAAATAATTATCTTGAGTTGGGTTGGGTTGATTTTAAATTTTATAAATTCCTCGAAATAATCATCTTGGGTTGGGTTGATTTTAAATTTTATAAATTCCTCGAAATAATCATCTTGGGTTGGGTTGATTTTAAATTTTATAAATTCCTCGCAATAATTATCTTGAGTTGGGTTGGGTTGATTTTAAATTTTATAAATTCCTTGAAATAACCATCTTGGGTTGGGTTGGGTGTATACCCTGGGAATTTTCAATTAAAGACTAGATACTGCTTGTAAAACACTTTCTTCCCAATTTAGCCAACCCAATTCATCCCATACATATTTTCAAAAACCCTGATGATTATTTTTATAGGTTTTTTTTATTTTTAAATCCTTCCTAATGGTCTTTGCTTTTGTACAGATTTTAAATTTTATAAATTCCTCGAAATAATAATCTTGGGTTGGGTTGATTTTAAATTTTATAAATTCCTCGAAATAATTATCTTGAGTTGGGTTGGGTTGATTTTAAATTTTATAAATTCCTCGAAATAATCATCTTGGGTTGGGTTGATTTTAAATTTTATAAATTCCTCGAAATAATCATCTTGGGTTGGGTTGATTTTAAATTTTATAAATTCCTCGCAATAATTATCTTGAGTTGGGTTGGGTTGATTTTAAATTTTATAAATTCCTCGAAATAACCATCTTGGGTTGGGTTGGGTGTATACCCTGGGAATTTTCAATTAAAGACTAGATACTGCTTGTAAAACACTTTCTTCCCAATTTAGCCAACCCAATTCATCCCATACATATTTTCAAAAACCCTGATGATTATTTTTATAGGTTTTTTTATTTTTCAATCCTTCCCAATGGTCTTCGCTTTTGTACAGGTTTTAAATTTTATAAATTCCTCGAAATAATCATCTTGGGTTGGGTTGATTTTAAATTTTATAAATTCCTCGCAATAATTATCTTGAGTTGGGTTGGGTTGATTTTAAATTTTATAAATTCCTCGAAATAACCATCTTGGGTTGGGTTGGGTGTATACCCTGGGAATTTTCAATTAAAGACTAGATACTGCTTGTAAAACACTTTCTTCCCAATTTAACCAACCCAATTCATCCCATACATATTTTCAAAAACCCTGATGATTATTTTTATAGGTTTTTTTATTTTTCAATCCTTCCCAATGGTCTTCGCTTTTGTACAGGTTTTAAATTTTATAAATTCCTCGAAATAATCATCTTGGGTTGGGTTGATTTTAAATTTTATTAATTCCTCGAAATAATTATTTTGAGTTGGGTTGGGTTGATTTTGAATTTTATAAATTCCTCGAGATAATCATCTTGGATTGGGTTGGGTATATACCCTGGGAATTTTCAATTAAAGACTAGATACTGCTTGTAAATCACATTCTTCCCAATTTAGCCAACCCAACTCATCTCATACGTATTTTCAAAAACCTTGATGAATATTTTTATAGGTTTTTTTTTATTTTTAAATCCTTCCCAATGGTCTTTGGTTTTGTACAGATTTTAAATTTTACAAATTCCTCGAAATAATCATCTTGGGTTGGGTTGATTTTAAATTTTGTAAATTCCTCGAAATAATTATCTTGAGTTGGGTTGGGTTGATTTTAAACTTTATAAATTCCTCGAAATAATCATCTTGGGTTGGGTTGGGTATATACCCCGGGAATTTTCAATTAAAGACTAGATACTGCTTGTAAATCACATTCTTCCCAATTTAGCCAACCCAACTCATCCCATACGTATTTTCAAAAACCTTGATGAATATTTTTATAGGTTTTTGTATTTTTAAATCCTTTCCAAAGGTCTTTGCTTTTGTACAGATTTTAAATCTTACAAATTCCTCGAAATAATCATCTTGGGTTGGGTTGATTTTAAATTTTATAAATTCCTTGAAATAATTATGTTGACATACCATCAGCATACTAGCAGTTGAACCAATGATCACCTATACATCCATGATTAATTAAGAAGACATGCTACTTCTGACAATCCTTTTGAGCGATTGGGGATGCTCTTCAAGTACAGATCATCATTATTAATGCAAGCCATCTAGTTTTACTGTAGCCCAACACTTTTTTATACTCTGTACCTATCAAGTCGTAGAATTCTTTTACAGTTTCAATGCATTATTTTTCAGCATTACATTAAATGCCGACTAATCGGTGCTTTTATTGTTTAATCGCCGACTAATCGTGGACTGAAAAGTGGCTGAATAATCGGTTTCTCCGATTAGTCGCCGATTAATCGGTACAACCCTAATTAATATAAAGATTAAAAAATCTTGAGAATAGCAACCAATGGATAAGAAAACAACTTCCTTTTTCGCTATCCGAGCTTTCGCAATTATTTTATTGCTTCATCAGGGAAACACTACAATATTAAAATAGATTGGCAACGTTACAAAAAATCTTAAAATTAAAGTCGACTTACAATGGAAGTAAGAAGATTGACTTCAAACTTAGATAAAAAATTTTTAAAAACTTATTTTTATAAAACTAAAAAGAAAATTTTCTTGACACATTAATCAATGTAGAGGACAATGACAAGGTTAAAAATAGAATGATTTTTTTTTTGTTATTTTTTTGTTTTTCAAAAAACAAGAACAAATCTGGTAAATTTTGAATTTTGTTAGAGAGGAACACTGGAGGGGCAAAAAGGAAGAAAGCGGCTCAAAAAGTTAAGGACGTAACTCTCGTCGTGTAAAGTTGTTGTTAATTATAAAACTGTAGATTGAACTTATCCCTTCTGTATCCGTTCTGAAATTCACTGAATTTGTGTCTTTATTAATGTAAACCATTTCAAGAAAAAGACGTTTATTATAAACCGTCTCTCTGTCTAAAATCTTAGCGTTGTTAAAATCAAAATGGTGACCTTCTTTAACATGATGGTAAACAAGAGCACTTCTATTCTCATTTCTACCCCTACAATCATTCCGATGTTGTTTAAGTCTATTTCCGAAATACTGCGCTGTCGTACCAATGTACGTTCCTTCACAATTAACGCAAGGAATAGACTAAATGATGTTAGAGTGTTGTAAAATAGGAACGTTGTCCTTGGTTTTTGAAAAAACTCTATTAAGTGGTAATTATATTTAGCAAATTTAATATTGAACTGATCGAAAAAGGATATGAACCTAGATGTAAAGCCTTTGATGAAGGGTATTTTTATATATTTAAACTGTTTTGTTGCTTCAACACTATCAGACCTTTGGTCACCATCAAAAGGACTCATGGAAGTTACTAAAGAATGATTGAGAATTCCTTTCAAAAGAAGCGGAGGATAACCGTTATTAACAAAAACATTCATCAGTTTTTCTAGATTATGTTTATGAAAGGAAGGATGAGAGAATTTCAGAACTCTATGCTTCATCCCCACAACAGTATTAATGTTTTAGTTCATTGGATGATTAGAAAAGAAGTTCTTGTATCGACCCGTGTAAGTTGGTTTAGTATACCAATCCAGGAGGATCATTTGATCCTCACTTCTCATTACTCGGGTATCCAAGAAAGGTACTGAACCATCCGTCTCTATCTCTATTGTAAATCGAATATTAATACTGTAACTATTGAAAACATCTAATATAGTGTTAAGATGATCACTTGGTACTGAACAAATTATGTCAACATATTTGAAGATGAAAGGTAATTCAAACGGTAACTTAGGAATACAATAATCCAGTAAACTATCCATCACTATAGTGGCCAAAATTGGACTGAGAGGACTTCCCATAGGCGTACAAAAAATTTGATTGTAGAATACACCATTAAATGTAAACGACGACGTATCAAAAAGGAAAGTAATTAAATCAATAAAGGTTGTAATATCTAAACTTGTGTTATCTTCTAGATAGTTCCAGTTATCAACTATGGTCTGTTTTACCAATTCTAAGGGGATGTTTGTAAATAAGGAAACAACATCAAGAGATATAAGCACGTAGGTGGGAGGTAGAAAAAGGTTTTTCATTCTTTTAGCAAGAGTGAATGAATCTTTAATATAATATTCAGTCCTTTCCGCGAACGTCGACGTTAGTATATTAGCTAGAAATTTAGATAGTTTATAAGTAGGTGATCCCACAAAAGAAATAATCGGACGTAACGGGCAATCCAACTTATGCACCTTAGGCAATCCATAGTATTTTGGAATTGTACCATTGTGACAAATCAGTTGTGAATAAGTATTCCTATCGATGTATTCTTTATCTAATAGTACTTTTATAAGCTTATTCATTTTTGTTTGAATTTTCGTTGTTGGATCTTTGTTAAATATTTTATAAGTTGATTGATCGTTTAAAAGTAGTAAAAATTTAGTAATGTATTCTGATTTGTTCATAGCGACTGTAATTTGACCTTTATCAGCTTTAAGCAATAACAAGGGATCATCTCTTTCTTCTCAAAGTTTTCGTAAAAAATGAATTAGTTGGATTAGGAGGTGATGTGTTTAACAAAAAATTAGTTGTTAAATTAGTGCATCTAGCTCTAACAAAGTCTTGAACATTAGCTGGTACTAACTTAATTATAGATTCGATATCAGCTAACATAAAAAAAAAACATTCTATTTTTAACCTTATCATTGTCCTCTACATTGATTAATGTGTCAAGAAATTTTTCTTTTTAATTTTATAAAAATAAGTTTTTAAAAATTTTTTATCAAATTTTGAAGTCAACCTTCTTACTTCCATTGTAAGTCGACATTAATTTTAAGATTTTTTGTAACGTTGCCAATCTATTTTAATATTGTAGTGTTTTTAAAGGAAGTTGTTTTCTTATCCATTGGTTGCTATTCCCAAGATTTTTTAATCTTTGTATAGATTACAACCGGTACTCCGTTTGGTCCTAATTAATATGTTTCCACTTTAAATTACAACCACTCCTTCTGTTTATTTTCTTCGGTAACTTACTTGGAGGATGAAAATGAACATTTTCAACATGTATACGTACTCCAGTTCCAGATGCACTTCCATGCGAAAAGAGTTGTCTCGTCAGGAAATTAATTGTGCAGAAAATCGCAACTCCTTTTCTGTAGGTAACGACTTGCAACGACCTGTACCTGCAGCCAGGATACCATTCAACGTCACACAGTCAAATCGCACAGTGACACTCAGAGTCGGAATTGAAAGACATTTCGTCTACTGACTACCCCATCCGATGAAATTGCATACGTGGAGGGGACAGGTGTAACAAAGTAATTTAGAACCTGAATGGGTGCGACAGCTTAATTATAAGGGTCGACGACGGCGAAGATATCCCTGTATTTTAGTATCGTAACCTATACACCCAGCAGAACGTACCAATTTTCTAAAGTTTCTTTCTAATTAAACTAGGTAATACAAAAATTACATATTATATTTTATCTATTTGTAAACGAATAAAAAGAAAGAAAAAATAAATAAAATTTTCTACATTTCCTTTTAGTGCTATTTACTCGGATTACGTGAGCTTGAAGCTTGGGGCTTTAGAACATCTGTCCTACTCGTAGCTGGCTGGCCATTATGCAAACGATATGACGCACAAGAAGTCAATTTCCTACGCCGCGGCATACGGTATTGTTTGTTCAATTTTGAATTTGTAATCCGACAAGGAATGACGAGAATATTGTTGATATTCTGCCGAACAAACGTTTGTATGAAAATTGAAAAAAAAACTTTTTTTTGCTAACTTTTTATCTATGACACTAAATTCGTGTTCTATGTAAGATAATGGTAATCAGCTGCTTTACTCGATATCCACGAGAGCACACTAACTCGAGGATTGCGTATGTTTAAACCACTCAAATCCGTTTTAATCGAGTTGTGTTTGTGTTGCTGCACTGATACCAGGATTAGAAGTACATTCTCGTTTCAAGAGATTGATGACTTCTACAGAATAAGTTATGGAATCTGTTTAAATCAATAGGAAACTAACTTCTACATAAATAATTAAATAATTGATGGTTGTTATTTTTTATTTATAAGTTTAAAAGCTTTAAATTAAATTTAAGAAGATTCCTTTTTCGTTTAACTGAACAATTTTTATTTCTTGATATGATACGAAAAAAATAATTAATATTTATTTAAAATTATTACGATACTTAGCAGATCACATCCGCTAATGAGTTTTTGGAAATTTGCCAAAAGTCTAAAATTGTATAGGTAATTGCGATGATGTTGCCATTTAAAAACGAAAATATGCAACGGGAATGGGTAATTACAAATCATACTAAATAACTCGGTGATGTGTCGAAGAATACCAGGTGTACAATAACTATGTCAAAGGATTTATATAAAGACTGTATATCCTGTTTCGGGAGGTGCTTACACAGAGCGAGAGATTGGAATAGAAAGATAACAAAACCCACAAAAGTGCATTAGCTGCAGATGTTTCCGGTTCCTAAAAGTACTTATATAGATTGTTATTATTAGCATATTCATCATTAGAAAATCGAAGCAGAATAGCTTGTAAGATGGAATTTGCAAGCATAAACACGAGTAATAATATGGTTGATGTGAAATTTATTGTTGATGAACAATAAAGTGCTGTTAAACTATATATGGGCTGAGAATAACCTTATAGTATGGGAGGAAGTAAAACTTTTATCGAGAAACATGACGCAAGATGAGAAAGATGGCATAACGTGGCGTAACGAGCAGATATCTATAAAAGTAGGAAGGACATTATTTGACGGCTTGTATTATTATGTTGTTAGTACTAGGCATATTGTTCTGGAGGGGATTATTGATTAGTTTGAGGACGTTCTGATGGTGTATGTTGGAGAAACAGTATTAATGTGGAGCAGCAGTAATTGTTGCTATTGACATAACGATGATTTGGAACCTCTGCGAGAACAAAGAACCAAAGTCCAACCCCATTTAATTCAGTTACCTTAGATCTTACGATCCATGCTTCCTGAATAGTATTTTTTTTAAAGTTTTTGTCTTAGCATGTTGCAAACTTATTTGTATTACCTTTAGTTTAGCCATCATTTGTTTAATTAACTAAAGGCTCTTGATGGTTCCTGGGTGGAATTTGATTCGGGCGAGGTTCTCCTCGATTTGATCGTCGCAGGTGACTCTTCTAATTAGTCTGACTGAGGCGAAAGCAGTAACGAATCACTTCAAGGTGGGAAAGACACCATTGGTCAATCCCTACATGCCTATTTTGGTTCTGTAGCATTTTTATTGTCAGATTTTTATTTTCCAAACTCTCATCAGGATCCGCTCTTATCCATAACCTTAGTTTGATCAACTTCGGCAACTGGTCGGCCCGCACCACACGAAGATTTACAACTTCCCATGGTTCTAGCCGACCTATTGCCTCCGTTAAGCATTTCAGGTCTTCCTCGGTATAATAAGCAATTATCCGTGCTTAAGACGAAAAAGCTTTTTAAGAAGGACCCAAAAGCTGGTGGAATTATTTTTCCTTTCAGCGGCAGTTTACAGGTGCAACCCTTAGTGCAGCCCCCTCCTAGCTTTTCACCGTCTGATTTCCCGAGCAGATTGAAGGAATCCTGGAGGGATCTATTTGTTTCTACCTTCTTCAACTTCTTCTTCTCTCTGCCCTTTTGGAGCCTGTAATCTGCTATTCCTTGATGAAGAGGAACATCTAGCCTGCCCTTTAGAGCTGATCGGAGCCTCCCATCTGGTTTTATGATTTAGACTTAGGCATGATAAAGGGGAACATGAGTTGGAATTGGATTTATTTATTCTTGATACACCATCAGTTTTGTCAAATTTAAACCTTAATTATTACTCATTTCCAAACTTAATTAATCTTCTGTATTCGATAGACATCAACTTTGCTTCCAAGAAAAAACTTATAATATTCATAAATTGGATACCACTCAACAGTTGTTGTGCAATAAATTATTCTTTTCTATTGTTGTAATCTTCATATATTAATTAAAATATATGTCTTTCAGTCATTCATATGACCACTCCCATTTGACAACTTAAAGTTGATAATTTTTTTTTAATTTGAACTTAGATGAATCGTTTCATAACATTCTGCATTTTCGTTATCAAAAAACAAAGTTGCAAATTTGTAATGGATTCTCTACAACTTCTTGTAATGTTATTGTCATTCTAATTAATAAATGATTTTATCGATAATTTTCATATGTCATCTGATTCTGAATCTTTGTAGTTTATGAAATCTTACGATAAAAAGAACTAAACACTTCTAAAGAACTTGATATTGCTTCCAGAAGACTTAAATTGCCACCAGAAGACTTGATAATGTTTATAAAAGATTTGGAATGCTTCCAGAAGACTTTATATTGCTTCTGGAAGGCTTGAAACGGTTTCAAACGACTTTATACTGCTTCTAGAAAATTTGAATTGCTTCCATAATACTTGATATTGTTTCCAGAAAGCATTGTACTACTAATTTTAGGCGTAAAATTGAAATGGAAATATGAAAAGATTCGACAACCTTTGAAATTAACCTTTGAAAAGGTTAATGATAACATGACTCCGATATAAAGTTGTATGCTGACTTTCTTTAAAATGTTAAAACAGTTTTGGAGGTACAATAACCTCTATATTAATTCATTTAAGTGTTTGATACCATCATAGAGGCAGTACTTTGTTATTGAAATTATGTATTGTGTTTGAGTTACATCGTTACATGCAAAATTTATCTAAAATATAAGTTGGTTAATCTATAGTTGCTCGTAGTCTATCTCTGTTTCTATGTTTACAAGAGCAACATTAATTACCATCGTGGTGGAGTGCTTCTAGATTATGACGTTGGTCCCATTTGTTTTAATAATATCATCATCATTTTGTTTCCATAGAAGCTTTTATATAAATTTAATATGAAAAAGAGAGAATTTGAATATGAAGATTAATTTATTTTTTTAATCGTACAGGAATATGCGTGCAATGCATGATAAAATAAATGATAATATAATTTCTATTAAAAGAAAAAGAAGAACTACTGTTATAAAAATTCAAAACCCAAATCATCTTTCTATTTGCTTAAAAGATCCCCTGCCCCGTCTTTATTTTGGCTTTTTGGATTTTTCTTTTAACCATTTGGTCAAAAATTTGTTTTGAATAGACATTCTGAATTTTGGATTTATTATTTTGAAGATTATTTAATATTTTGGCAGTTTTAAAGATTTATAATTTCATAACAATTTTCCTAAAAAATTGCTTTTTCAAGAATATTTAAATTTATACAAAATATTGGAAAAATTCCAATCAAGTTCAGAAGATTACGTCTCAAGAACTAAGTGAGATATCTCAAAATTTCCTTCACTTTTGGAAAGTAGATGCTTCAATTAGTAATTGAAACTAATTTCGTAACAATTTTCCAAAAAATCGATTTTTCAAGAATTTTTAAATTTATTCAAGATATTGGAAAAATCCCAATTAAGTTAAGCAGCTTATATCTCTAGAACTAAGTAAGATATTTTCAAGTTGATTGCACTTTTAGAAAGTAGATGCTCCAATTTGTAATTAAAAGTAATTTCATAACAATTTTTCAAAAAATCGGGTTTTCAGGAATTTTTAAATTTATACAAAATATCGGAAGAATCCCAATTAAGTTCAGCAGCTTATATCTCAAGAACTAAGTGAGATATTTTCCAATTGACTTCACTTTTAGAACGTAGATGCTCCAATTAGGAACTGAAACTAATTTCATAAAGCTTTTTCAAAAGATTGATTTCCAGGAATTTTTAAATTTATGCAAAATATCAGAAGAATCCCATTTAAGTTCAGCAGTTTATATCTCAAGTACTAAGTGAGATATTTTCATATTGACTTCACTTTTAGAAAGTAGATGCTCCAATTAGTAATTAAAAGTAATTTCATAACAATTTTTCAAAAAATCAGTTTTTCAGGAATTTTTAAATTTATACAAAATACTGAAAAATCTCAATCAAGCTCAGCAGCTTATATTCAAGAACTAAGTGAGATATTTTCCAATTGACTTCACTTTTAGAAAGTAGATGCTCCAATTAGCAATCGAAAGTAACTTTATAACAATTTTTCAAAAAATCGAGTTTTCAGGAATTTTTAAATTTATACAAAATATCGGAAGAATCCCAATTAAGTTCAGCAGTTTATATCTCAAGTACTAAGTGAGATATTTTCATATTGACTTCACTTTTAGAAAGTAGATGCTCCAATTAGTAATTAAAAGTAATTTCATAACAATTTTTCAAAAAATCAGTTTTTCAGGAATTTTTAAATTTATACAAAATACTGAAAAATCTCAATCAAGCTCAGCAGCTTATATTCAAGAACTAAGTGAGATATTTTCCAATTGACTTCACTTTTAGAAAGTAGATGCTCCAATTAGCAATCGAAAGTAACTTTATAACAATTTTTCAAAAAATCGAGTTTTCAGGAATTTTTAAATTTATACAAAATATCGGAAGAATCCCAATTAAGTTCAGCAGTTTATATCTCAAGTACTAAGTGAGATATTGTCATATTGACTTCACTGTAAGAAAGTAGATGCTCCAGTTAGTAATTGAAGGTAATTTCATAACAATTTTTCAAAAAATCGGGTTTTCAGGAATTTTTAAATTTATACAAAATACTGAAAATATCCCAATCAAGCTCAGCAGCTTATATTCAAGAACTAAGCGAGATATTTTCCAATTGACTTCACTTTTAGAAAGTAGATGCTCCAATTAATAATCGAAAGTAACTTTATAACAATTTTTCAAAAAATCGAGTTTTCAGGAATTTTTAAATTTATACAAAATATCGGAAGAATCCCAATTAAGTTCAGCAGTTTATATCTCAAGTACTAAGTGAGATATTGTCATATTGACTTCACTGTAAGAAAGTAGATGCTCCAGTTAGTAATTGAAGGTAATTTCATAACAATTTTTCAAAAAATCGGGTTTTCAGGAATTTTTAAATTTATACAAAATACTGAAAATATCCCAATCAAGCTCAGCAGCTTATATTCAAGAACTAAGCGAGATATTTTCCAATTGACTTCACTTTTAGAAAGTAGATGCTCCAATTAATAATCGAAAGTAACTTTATAACAATTTTTCAAAAAATCGAGTTTTCAGGAATTTTTAAATTTATACAAAATATCGGAAGAATCCCAATTAAGTTCAGCAGTTTATATCTCAAGTACTAAGTGAGATATTGTCATATTGACTTCACTGTAAGAAAGTAGATGCTCCAGTTAGTAATTGAAGGTAATTTCATAACAATTTTTCAAAAAATCGGGTTTTCAGGAATTTGTAAATTTATACAAAATACTGAAAATATCCCAATCAAGCTCAGCAGCTTATATTCAAGAACTAAGCGAGATATTTTCCAATTGACTTCACTTTTAGAAAGTAGATGCTCCAATTAATAATCGAAAGTAACTTTATAACAATTTTTCAAAAAATCGAGTTTTCAGGAATTTTTAAATTTATACAAAATATCGGAAGAATCCCAATTAAGTTCAGCAGTTTATATCTCAAGTACTAAGTGAGATACTGTCATATTGACTTCACTTTAAGAAAGTAGATGCTCCAGTTAGTAATTGAAGGTAATTTCATAACAATTTTTCAAAAAATCGGGTTTTCAGGAATTTTTAAATTTATACAAAATACTGAAAAAATCCCAATCAAGCTCAGCAGCTTATATTCAAGAACTAAGTGAGATATTTTCCAATTGACTTCACTTTTAGAAAGTAGATGCTCCAATTAGCAATCGAAAGTAACTTTATAACAATTTTTCAAAAAATCGAGTTTTCAGGAATTTTTAAATTTATACAAAATATCGGAAGAATCCCAATTAAGTTCAGCAGTTTATATCTCAAGTACTAAGTGAGATATTGTCATATTGACTTCACTGTAAGAAAGTAGATGCTCCAGTTAGTAATTGAAGGTAATTTCATAACAATTTTTCAAAAAATCGGGTTTTCAGGAATTTGTAAATTTATACAAAATACTGAAAATATCCCAATCAAGCTCAGCAGCTTATATTCAAGAACTAAGCGAGATATTTTCCAATTGACTTCACTTTTAGAAAGTAGATGCTCCAATTAATAATCGAAAGTAACTTTATAACAATTTTTCAAAAAATCGAGTTTTCAGGAATTTTTAAATTTATACAAAATATCGGAAGAATCCCAATTAAGTTCAGCAGTTTATATCTCAAGTACTAAGTGAGATATTGTCATATTGACTTCACTTTAAGAAAGTAGATGCTCCAGTTAGTAATTGAAGGTAATTTCATAACAATTTTTCAAAAAATCGGGTTTTCAGGAATTTTTAAATTTATACAAAATACTGAAAAAATCCCAATCAAGCTCAGCAGCTTATATTCAAGAACTAAGTGAGATATTTTCCAATTGACTTCACTTTTAGAAAGTAGATGCTCCAATTAGTAATCGAAAGTAACTTTATAACAATTTTTCAAAAAATCGAGTTTTCAGGAATTTTTAAATTTATACAAAATATCGGAAGAATCCCAATTAAGTTCAGCAGTTTATATCTCAAGTACTAAGTGAGATATTGTCATATTGACTTCACTTTTAGAAAGTAGATGCTCCAGTTAGTAATTGAAAGTAATTTCATAACAATTTTTCAAAAAATCGGGTTTTCAGGAATTTTTAAATTTATACAAAATACTGAAAAAATCCCAATCAAGCTCAGCAGCTTATATTCAAGAATTAAGTGAGATATTTTCCAATTGACTTCACTTTTAGAAAGTAGATGCTCCAATTAGTAATCGAAAGTAACTTTATAACAATTTTTCAAAAAATCGAGTTTTCAGGAATTTTTAAATTTATACAAAATATCGGAAGAATCCCAATTAAGTTCAGCAGTTTATATCTCAAGTACTAAGTGAGATATTGTCATATTGACTTCACTTTTAGAAAGTAGATGCTCCAGTTAGTAATTGAAAGTAATTTCATAACAATTTTTCAAAAAATCGGGTTTTCAGGAATTTTTAAATTTATACAAAATACTGAAAAAATCCCAATCAAGCTCAGCAGCTCATATCTCAAGAACTAAGTGAGATATTTTCAAATTGACTTCACTTTTGAAGAGTAGATGCTTCAATTAGTAATTGAAAATAATTTCATAACAAGTTTTTTAAAAAATCGTTTTTTCAAGAATATTTAAATTTATACAAAATTTTGGAAAAATCCCAATCAAGTTCAGAAGATTACATCTCAAGAATTAAGTGAGATTTCTCTAAATTTACTTCACTTTTGGAAAGTAGATGTTTCAATTAGTAATTACAACTAATTTTGTAACAATTTTCAAAAAAAAAAACCGATTTTTCAAGAATTTTATATTTATTCAAAATATTGGAAAAATCCCAATTAAACTCAGCAGCTTATATCTCAAGAACTAAGTAAGATATTTTCAAATTGACTTCACTTTTAGAAAGTAGATGCTCCAATTAGCAATTGAAAGTAATTTCATAACAATTTTTCAAAAAATCGAGTTTTCAGGAATTTTTAAATTTATACTATACTGAAAAAATCCCAATCAAGCTCAGCAGCTTATATCTCAAGAACTAAGTGAGATATTTTCAAATTGACTTCATCTTTTGAAAATAGATTTTCCAATTAATAATTGTAAGTAATTTCATAATAATTTTCCAAACAATCGATTTTTCATGAATTTTTAAATTTATAAAAAATATTGGAAAAATCCATATTAAGTTCAACATGTTATATCTTAAGAACTAAGTGAGAAATTTTAAAATTGACTTCATTTTCGGAAGGTAAATGCTTCAATTAGTAATTGAAAGTAATTTCGTAACAATTTTCCAAAAAGCCGATTTTTAAAGACTTTTTAAATTTATACAAAATATTAGAAAGATCTCAATTAAGTTCAGCGATGTTATTTGTGGTTAAAATTAGTTAAAATATCAAAATATTAGGCTTTTTGACTATATGGTTACCAATTTAAAAATTTAACCCAAATATCATTAGAGTCTTTCGATATCTCAGGGATTTTTTATCTGTGAGATAACTTCAGATAGTAAGGCTCGCTATTACCATCTTCTGATTAAGATATCTAAGGAATTATGACCATGGTTACGGCTATTTTACGCATTCTGATTGGCTAGTGGAGGGATTTATCTATAAGATAAATTTAACTAAAAGATGATAGTAATGAATAACGCGTTTTGAATAACCCTTCAAAACGCGTTATTCAATCTCTAGCCAACTTGGTACAATAGGCTTTACGGACCTTGGATTTTCTAACCTATTAGCATTAGTCTTTTACAAGAGATCTCTGCGAACCGCTTACTACTTACTACGATATGATGAGTCGGCGATTAAGATAAGTACCCAAGCGTCGTGAAAATTGAACGAAATACCTCAGGAGGACATCGACAACTTAATAGAGAACATGGTGTATTTATTCAAGATTTCTCATTCCGAGAGATTGGGAAGAGGCTGAATTGATACCAAACTACAGTAGCTCAGATACGGTCTTCATGTGAAACTGACTGCATTTCCTAAAACTAACAAGATATCTTACTTCTTTCTTTTATAGGAAAATAAATAAGACAATTTGTTAAAAGCACATTTCTCACAAAATCATTTGTGGTTACCATAATTAATTTCCAGAGTTTGGTGCTGAGGTTAACAGTAGATTGTGAGTGCACAGAATGCATTTGGTGTTTGTAAACCGAATTTTCTCGCGAAAACACAATTGCGGTCGAGCTATTTGTCGCGATGTCTCAGCTAATTGCAAATTAAATTTAACCAGCCGTCATCGGCGATAATGGAACTGCATCGGCGGTTTAAAACGAAATTTTACAACGACAAAACTCGCACATTAACGATTGTAATTAACTGAATAAATATTTGTTTTAAACTGCACTTCAATTTTCTTTATGCCGTTTTCTTTAAACGTTTTAAAATTAATTGAGACTGAGTTTCTATGAACTATCACAATAGATCATTAAGATAATTTACGGAGGGAATACCATCTAAAGTTCGCCGTAAGCCGTCTTAACTATTCGAGAAGCTCGCCTTGCATAACCTCTAAAGGTTACCTGCTTCATTAACAGCGATCGAACGCCGGGTATAATACAACTAAGAGAAACTCGACGGAATCGTAACCTACAAATATTCGTCGGTGCGGAAGGAAACGCCATTAAAAATGCATTTCGTGCCGAAACAAAATCGATTTCGAATTTTTCTTCTTCGCGCGTTTCGTGTCGCTTCGAACTCCAACTTTTGATACCTCTTTAAGTTACCCAAAAGGGGGGAAAAGTGGCGTATTATATCCGACGTCGCCTTACGGTCGAAAATGATTAATGAAGCCGCTTTGACACAAGGACAGATGGCTCCTCGTCCGAGGATAAATCTTTTTTATTCTTTTTTGAAAGCTACTTAATTAGATTTTGCGCGAACAAAATTTTTACCTGGATTAGATCATTTTTTATAACATTTTGGTTATTTTAAATTTATCCGCACTATATCATTCCGAGCATGATGTCATTACAGCCCTTCTTGACAGATACCACTTGAGGAGATCATTGTATCACAATATATTTTCCTGGGGCTGACGTTTATATTGACGGTTACAGCATAAAAAATCGTTCTCCTCCTACGATCTTTTATGGGCATGGAGCAACATAAAATTCAAATAACGTTTATGAGGTGTGTAAAAGGACACGTTGCGTTTGACATCTAACGGATAGAGCTTTTTATCGGGTCATTCGTCTTTGGTAGAGAGAAAAAATCAACTCGAAACGAACCCTCTATGGGGAAGTTTTCGAATTTATATCGTATCGATTATATAAAGATCGTTTAATTCACTTGAGTTGTAAATTACTAACGGATACGACACCGGGTGGCATTACTATAGCCACAACATACAGCGAACGGTTCGGTTATGTTATGGTGGCGGTGCCTGTGGGCGATAAATCATTCGGAAGGGCGCCTTTAAGGGATAATAATAGATATTGTTCGATGAAGACGCCGCATTAATCATTCGGAGAAATCGGTTACGGCATTCGGAATACGTGGCATGCCGAAAGGTTATGTTTACTGCCCGGTAATAAATTCTATTTACCACCGTATTCCATTCCGATAATCTTATTAGGTAATGGTGTTTGATTTCTAGTATGTGTTTGCTAAAATCTATAGCAAATTACATATTGATGATGCAGCACATTTCCTGTTATTCTATTATATCAACTCATATACTAATAAACTCATACATAATATGTGATTTGGTACACATTTGAGGAAACGAATGAGAGAGAAAAAAGCAAAAATCACGTATGGACAAGATAAGTCTATACACACACAAGCTCAAAGTCTCAACTATATTAAGCATACCCATAATTTTTGCTCAACAAATTGAAAAACCAGTTGGTCAAATAGTGTTTGCTGAAAGAGGAGAGTTAATCCCTTTTGATGGTATTATACTGGCACCATTCCGCCCTCATTCATCTTTCCTATAGTATGTATCAAGGACCACTTTATAGACATTTTAGACCACTTCACATTTCACTTTAAACATTCCTATTGGTGTCAGAAATATATGTATCAATGATCAAATATTGCAATATATTTTAAACATATTCCAATCAAATTATGAACATTACAATCTACTCCAAATTCGTATTAACCATAGCTTTACGTAGATGTTTATTTCTAGTACTATCAGAAAGGTGTTCAGCAATGTCTGAACATTGCAGTATACTTCAAATTTACCACAATTAATGTTGGGGTAAGTTTGATGTTGATGTTGCTATCTATTCCAAATAATTAGTAAGCATAGCTTCGATATAGACATAGACTTTAAGCATAGATTCCTAGTTCTCTCAAAATCAGTGCGATCCTAAACCTAAGAACTTATAGGGCTATAGCCCTGGTATGCAAACTTCTTGCTTTTGCAATAAAATGCATAGTGTCCTCATTATGTATGTACCTATTGTCCCCTTTAAAGACAATGTAGCGATTATCCCTTGAGTCGGTTCGTTCGTCCAACATCGTCCTGGTATGCCGAATTTCTTAGGATGGCTCTGGCTCAAATATACAGGGTTGGGTTGAGTTGGATTTAGCCGTGCATTTGAAGACATTTTTTTAACGAACGCCTCTACAATGGGTAGAGCTTCTGAAATAGAGTAATTTTGCAAACTTATTTGGTAACTGTGTACTATGAATCAAAGTAGAACTAGAATTAACACTAGACCTAGAAATGGAAAGATTTGGGTTTAGCCGCGCGTCTGAAAAATCTGACGGCGCACGGTGAAATCCAAATTTTTCCACTTCTAGGTTTAGTGTTAGTTCGGAAGGGCGCCTTTAAGGGATAATAATAGATATTGTTCGATGAAGACGCCGCATTAATCATTCGAAGAAATCGGTTACGGCATTCGGAATACGTGGCATGCCGAAAGGTTATGTTTACTGCCCGGTAATAAATTCTATTTACCACCGTATTCCATTCCGATAATCTTATTAGGTAATGGTGTTTGATTTCTAGTATGTGTTTGCTAAAATCTATAGCAAATTACATATTGATGATGCAGCACATTTCCTGCTATTCTATTATATCAACTCATATACTAATAAACTCATATAAAATATGTACTTTGGTACACATTTGAGGAAATGAATGAGAGAGAAAAAAGCAAAAATCACGTATGGGCAAGATAAGTCTATACACACACAAGCTCAAAGTCTCAACTATATTAAGCATACCCATAATTTTTGCTCAACAAATTGAAAAACGAGTTGGTCAAATAGTGTTTGCTGAAAGAGGAGAGTTAATCCCTTTTGATGGTATTATACTGGCACCATTCCGCTCTCATTCATCTTTCCTATAGTATGTATCAAGGACCACTTTATAGACATTTTAGACCACTTCATTATCATAGACATTTCACTTTAAACATTCCTATTGATGTCAGAAATATATGTATCAATGATCAAATATTGCAATATATTTTAAACACATTCCAATCAAATTATGAACATTACAATCTACTCCAAATTCGTATTAACCATAGCTTTACGTAGATGTTTATTTCTAGTACTATCAGAAAGGTGTTCAGCTATGTCTGAACATTGCAGTATACTTCAAATTTACCACAATTAATGTGGGGGTAAGTTTGATGTTGATGTTGCTATCTATTCCAAATAATTAGTAAGCATAGCTTCGATATAGACATAGACTTTAAGCATAGATTTTAACTAAACCTAAGAACTTATAGGTCTATAGCCCTGGGGTGCAAACTTCTTGCTTTTGCAATAAAATGCATAATGTTCTCATTATGCATGTACCTATTGTCCCCTTTAAAGACAATGTACCGATTATCCCTTGAGTCGGTTCGTTCGTCCAACATCGTCCTGGTATGCCGAATTTCTTAGGATGGCTCTGGCTCAAATATACAGGGTTGGGTTGAGTTGGATTTAGCCGTGCATTTGAAGACATTTTTTTTAACGAACGCCTCTACAATGGATAGAGCTTCTGAAATAGAGTAATTTTGCAACTTATTTGGCAACTGTGTACTATGAATCGAAGTAGAACTAGAATTAACACTAGACCTAGAAATGGAAAGATTTGGGTTTAGCCGCGCGTCTGAAAAATCTGACGGCGCACGGTGAAATCCAAATTCTTCCACTTCTAGGTTTAGTGTTAGTTCGGAAGGGCGCCTTTAAGGGATAATAATAGATATTGTTCGATGAAGACGCCGCATTAATCATTCGGAGAAATCGGTTACGGCATTCGGAATACGTGGCATGCCGAAAGGTTATGTTTACTGCCCGGTAATAAATTCTATTTACCACCGTATTCCATTCCGATAATCTTATTAGGTAATGGTGTTTGATTTCTAGTATGTGTTTGCTAAAATCTATAGCAAATTACATATTGATGATGCAGCACATTTCCTGCTATTCTATTATATGAACTCATATACTAATAAACTCATATAAAATATGTAATTTGGTACACATTTGAGGAAATGAATGAAAGAGAAAAAAGCAAAAATCATGTATGGGCAAGATAAGTATATACACATACAAGCTCAAAGTCACAACTATATTAAGCATACCCATAATTTTTGCTCAACAAATTGAAAAACGAGTTGGTCAAATAGTGTTTGCTGAAAGAGGAGAGTTAATCCCTTTTGATGGTATTATACTGGCACCATTCCGCCCTCATTCATCTTTCCTATAGTATGTATCAAGGACCACTTTATAGACATTTTAGACCACTTCATTATCATAGACATTTCACTTTAAACATTCCTATTGATGTCAGAAATATAAGTATCAATGATCAAATATTGCAATATATTTTAAACATATTCCAATCAAATTATGAACATTACAATCTACTCCAAATTCGTATTAACCATAGCTTTACGTAGATGTTTATTTCTAGTACTATCAGAAAGGTGTTCAGCAATGTCTGAACATTGCAGTATACTTCAAATTTACCACAATTAATGTTGGGGTAAGTTTGATGTTGATGTTGCTATCTATTCCAAATAATTAGTAAGCATAGCTTCGATATAGACATAGACTTTAAGCATAGATTCCTAGTTCTCTCAAAAGCAGCGCGATCATAAACCTAAGAACTTATAGGGCTATAGCCCTGGGGTGCAAACTTCTTGCTTTTGCAATAAAATGCATAGTGTCCTCATTATGCATGTACCTATTGTCCCCTTTGAAGACAATGTAGCGATTATCCCTTAAGTCGGTTCGTTCGTCCAACATCGTCCTGGTGTGCCGAATTTCTTAGGATGGTTCTGGCTCAAATATACAGGGTTGGGTTGAGTTGGATTTAGCCGTGCATTTGAAGACATTTTTTTTAACGAACGCCTCTACAATGGATAGAGCTTCTGAAATAGAGTAATTTTGCAACTTATTTGGCAACTGTGTACTATGAATCGAAGTAGAACTAGAATTAACACTAGACCTAGAAATGGAAAGATTTGGGTTTAGCCGCGCGTCTGAAAAATCTGACGGCGCACGGTGAAACCCAAATTTTTCCACTTCTAGGTTTAATGTTAGTTATAATTTTATATCATTAGATCTAACTCTAAATTTAGAACAAGAAACATTCTGGTTTAGCAATACATCCTTCAAGACGACTAAACCCGAATGATTCTAGTTCCAGGTCTAGAGTTTATTAATGTTTTACTTCAATTCAAGTAAACATGATTGGGTTGGGTTAGGTTCGGTTTAACCATTCATCTGAAGACATTCTTAGACCTAGAACTAGAATGTTTTTTTAAATTTTTATATCTTAGGGCACACAGTTCAGAAAGATGTTTAGCAATGTTTAAACATTACCGTATACTTGAAAGATTTTCCAATCAATGTTTGGATAAAGTCATCTATTTGAAATAATCATAACTTAGAAATAAATATTAATTGAGAAAGGCAACTCAGCCCTAACCAACCAATCCCAACACATTGCTGTCCGAAAGATATTTAGCAATGTGTAAACATTACCATATATTTCAGCTCCACAAGGCTGATTGAGAGTAGCATCGTGAAATTGTTAGATAACTCGAACATTTTTGTTGATGTTTTAAAGCATATCCAAAAGCACATCTTATGTTCAAAACAAAAGCCGATAATGATTTTATGTGTCAACCACGAAATCACACTTCTATACTATTCACTGATTAGCACCTCTCCAATTCAGGAGAAAACGCTTAATATTTGTAACTGAGCAAGACCTTATTACCTTACTTAGAGTCATTCAATTGTAGAAATATTACCACTGCTTATGAAGAAACAGGAATATGTTCCTTTAATAACTTGATTTTTAATGATGATAATGTTGCGCTTGTTGGTGCTGAACTTGGTGAAGTATCTAGTCAAACATCTCCAACTTTGTCCTCACCTTTATTGAAGATACCGGAAATGAAAAGACCACATCTGAAAGTTCAAAGACGTACGTAAATGAAAAAGTCAATCACTTGGAAATTTGAGAATTTACACGGACAATCCTGAAAGGAATAGAATTTAGGAATAGGAAAAAAAGATATGAAGAGGAAAAAAGTAAAATAACCTGCAGCAGTGACAGTGAAACAAATATCAACCTAAGAGAAAGTTCTGGTTAACCTTTCGACATTTTTGAAGAAAACGAAGAAGATTATATTCGTGAAGGGTCTTTCGAATTTGATTATCTCAACAATGGTACAATTGTGTTTATAAAATTGGAATGAAAGGAGACCGTTCTTTATTTATTATGTAGCACAATACATCAATTGTTAATGTTTATCAAGAGTAGTTATTTCATTTTTGAGAAAAAACCAGGATCTTCAATAAATTTTATCTTTCCTCTCTTCTTATAACATACAATAACATTTTAATAAATACAATTTGAGGTTATGTAGTAGTAGTTATTAATATTTATTATTATTATTTATATTAATTGTGATATTTTTTTGAACTAAAAAAAAATATTTCTTGTATAACATCTGCGTGTCTTCATTTGTATAAATTTGCCTCATACCTGTATGAAAGCGCCATATATTGGGTACCTTCATACAAGTTTCATTTTTGAAAAGTTTTGTATGTTAATTTACGTAAACACAAACTATACAAGTTAATTAACGTTAATTTTTTTAGTTTTTTTTAAAGCCATATAGTTAACCATTGATTTATGATAAATCCCACTTAGATGTCAATATCCGAAGGAATTCTATAAGACGAAATATAAAAACTGTATGATGTCGCACTTTCCTCTACAGAACACCCATACATGCACCTACACGAAATTGCTGATGGTTTTATTTGGATTAAAGTTAGAATTGACGTTTTGATATTGCTTCTCCTTAAAAAAATCCTTAAATGTTTCCAGAAAACCTGAAATGCTTTCAGAAGACTTGATCTGCTTGCAAAAGTTTTCTTATTGCTTGTAGATGACTTAATAGTGCTTCAAAAAAATATGAAAAGTTTCTAAATACTTTTAGCAGATTTTATATTGCTTCTAGGAGACCCGATTATGCTTCCAGAAGACTTAAAATGCGTTCAGAAGATTTTAAGCAGCTTTCAACAGGCTTGAAATGTTTTCAGAAGGATTGAACTGCTTCTAGAAGACTTAAAATGTTTGCGGAAGTCTTCAATACTTCCCGAAGATTTGATACTGGTTTTATGAGACTTAAATTACTCGAAGAAAGAAGACTTGAAATGCCTCCAGAACACTTGGCATTACCTGTGGAATACTTGAAATGCTTGCAGATGACTTGGTACCACTTCTAACTTGATATTACTTCGAGAAGATTTGAAATATTTCCAGGAGTCTCGATTCTGCTTCTAGAAGGCTTGAAATATTTTCAAAAAATTGGCTACTTCTTCTAGAAAGCTTAAAGTGCTTCCTGGAGAGTTAATACTGCTTATAACTACTGACAGAAAACATTTTCAATGCAAAAACCAACTGTTGATAAACCATTTGAGTTTGCTTTGAAAATATTAAATACTACGCTGTAACGAAATATCTGGGAGTGCATTTGGATAGAGACATGAGAATGACCATGCATGTCAAAGAAACGGCATAGAAGACGATATAAATGAGAGAAATGTCAAATTTTGGTAGTTTCGTATCAAGGAGGAAAAACCTGTTGTAGACATATTAACGGTGATAAATAAGAGGTTGGTAATCGGAATCACATCAGACCGTTTCTGCAACGGCGATGGAAGTGTAGCGGGAATAGAAGTGTAGCAACCTTTTCATCTGCTGGTGGAAGGAAGGATAAACCAATATAAGAAGGGGAAAGGGTACAGAACAGAAGCCAGGACAAACCTAATGGAAAAGTGGAAGGAGAATGGACGAAGAAACACATACCGCATGTGCAAGAATGAACAAAAACAGAACGGAGGACGTTGACCATTCCCCAACCTAAACACTGACTGGGCATGGGATCATTGAAACATACCTTTGCAAAATACGAAAACGTATTGGCTGCTTTTGGGATGTGTTGGTATTGCGAACTTGAGGACACACCGGAACACACAATTTTCAATTATGAACGGAATGCAATTAGCAATGTGATGTCATTCTGAAACCAGAAAATGGGAGATAGTGAAAAAGACATAAATATCAGATCATAAAAATGAAAGAAGAACACCAAAGGTTTTTAGAAAGACAGTTGGCTGAAGCGAACGGAGGGGAGAGAGGATCACTTCAACTTTCCTCGGCTAGATGATTGTAACGCAGGTAATCGCAAATCATACAAGTTAATCTATCTTCATTGGTCGTCAAAATGGAGAAACTAGAGAAGCGAGAACGCAGTATTAGCATCGTCGGTGGAGTGAGAAGATGACGGGTGGGAGGAGGAAGGTTCTATCTTTCTCTCTCCTCCGACGTGGTGAGTTTTTGAGGTAAGGTATAGAAATAAAAAAATCGAATGGAGGCCTTTTATTCTCTCGGCCGAAACATGACGAGTAAACCAACCGGAATAAATGTTTGAGATGCAAGAAAGTAATAGAGAAACCCCGACAGAGGGAATTCGATTTTCCCACTCCGATGTTGGCTCTATAGGCGGTTTCCGGAAGAAAGAGGGAAGGGTTTTAGTCAGTCGGCAACCTAAGAGGGAAGCCAACCCGACACTATCCTCCCGCATAACAACTTAGTCCGGATATGTGTTTAGCAGATTTCCTAATCCCCTCTAATGAGACTGCTTCTAGAAGACTTGAAATGTTTCCAAAAAACTGGCTACTACTTTTAGAAGGTTTAATGTGCTTCGTGAAGACTTGATACTGCTTGTAAAACTGCTCACAGAAGATAGTTTCAATGCAAAATACTGTTGATAAACTATTTGAGATTCCTTTGAAAATATTAAATATTATTGGACAAAGTACAAAATCTTGACGTAAATAATCTAAAAGCTATTGAGCAATTTTAAGGTACTATTGAGCATTGGTTGAGAGCTGTTTTCTGAGTTTTTTTGAGTAGACGTAATTTCCTTTTTCAAAGTCCTTTTTTAATTCAGTTTCTTTTAGCACACATACATATCTTAAAAACCGGCGCCTATGATTGTAAGACAAAATTTAATTGAACATAAGATAGGAATCATGTTGTAACTATTTTCTGAAACAGTAATAAGGTGAGCAGTTCACGTCTAGAAGTCATTTTTAACCAGTTCAAATATGTAACGCAACAGCAATTTTGCAGTTTCTGAATACGATAAAACATATCTTTTCGTACTTTTTGTGTTCTACTTGTAAAGTTGTTCTGGATAAGTGCCAGGGCACTACGACCCAGCCCGAGAAATCCCATCATACATCAAATTTATGATCAATGGTATCAAATGCCTCCGAGAAATCCAAGAGTCAAATTTTGGTAGTTTCGAAACAAGGAGGAAAAAACTGTTGTAGACATATTAACGGTAATAAATAAGAGGTTGGTAATCGGAATCACATCAGACCGTTTCTGCAACGGCGATGGAAGTGTAGCGGGAATGACTGTTAGTATACTCCTATCAGCTGCACCCCAGATATTATCAGTAAGTCTTTGCATAGTTAACATATGGTATAAAATGATAAAACTGATTTAAAGCACAATTAAACTTGATTAAATTCACCCTAAAATGCTTAAAATTTCTATTTTTAAATAAATAATAATACAACAGACGAAGTTGAATTTAAAAAACCATAACAACGCTGATTATGGAAAACAAAAATTTACGTTTTTAGCATTAAATCTCCTTTAAATTTTCTTTAATATAATCATTATTGATAATATCTCAATTCGTTCTTGAGATATGATTTTTAAAATTTTTCTTATTTACATGTTCATTATTCAAATGTGGAGTGTTGTGTTTAAAACGATCTGAAAGTGGTGCTTATGAAAAATAGGAAATGATTTAAGACACACTTAAACTTAATTAAATTTACTTTTAAATTCTTATTATTTTATCAATATATCTCAATTCATTCTTGAGATATGATATTTTAAATTTCTATTTTTAAATAAGTAATGATACAACACGCAGAGTTGGATTTGAAAAATCGTAGCAACGATGGCTACGGAAAACAAGAATTTATCTTTTTCGCAGTAAATGTCCATTCAATTTGTTTGAATATAGTCGTTATTTTATGATTGATATCTCAATTCGTTGTTGAGATATGATTTTTTCAAATTTTTAGTATTCACATTTATATTACTTTCATTTATTTGAATTAAATTTCTCGTAAAATGGATGTAAAATATCATCCCAAGAATAACACTTTTTCTAGCATCCATAAATCTAAAATGAGCATAAAAATACATAAAGCAAGAAATTGTTAAGAACGATATCAATTTTATTACCTACTTAAACTTATTTAACACTTAAACTTAACTTCTACACATACTTAACAATAAGATTATGAAACGTAGGATTTAGTTATTTTTTTTTAGGAGGCGATAAACGTAGGCATTTTAAATAACTCAACCATTCTTACTTTAAAACCTCAGAGATATATATCATTACACAAACTGAAAGAAATCATCAGCCAATCAAGAAATGAAGCTTACATCATCAGAAACGAAGATAGATTAAATTATTAAAACTTTCTTAATTATTTACTAAAATATTGAAAATTACATAAAAAATTAATTATATGCTGAAAATGAAAACAACTTTGGCAAATCATATGAAATGAAATTGTCGAGTGGACTGGGCAGTTTACACTCAGCGTGCATGGTATTAATTTAGCGTTACGGTCCGCTATTACGTGATACATATATTCGCAGGGAATTAGTTCTCCGAGCATAATTAAATACGAAATTGCTTTGTTTAGTCGAGCGCCTCGTAAAATCTCGACGCAATACCGGTTGCACTCGAAAAAAGAGTAAACCAAACAAAAAAAAAATACTACGAACTAAATTGAATTTTCCTAAACGAACATTCATAACCAACTAGCCGATTGGTGGACAAAAACTTTACCTGTCACACTGCGTTTTTGTTGAAAAATTATTTTTCATGGCAGCCATACAAAACGACAGACAATTTTTTTCAGTTTATTGCTAAATATTTCAATTAGTACTATTATTTCTACATACTTGAATCAGTTGTTTGAATTTTTGTTTGCAGTTTTTGGCATTGTTTTGATGCACGATGATATCCGAATAAAATGTGTATAACAGTACATGAATGAAATGTATATTGAGTATACTCATTGATGCGGGAATTTTATAAAAAAATATATTGGAAAGAAATAAATATTTTAAAGCAGATGGATCAAGATTTTCTCTTGACGCTATGAGGCAAACGAAACTAATTCCAGTCTACCACATCATCAGTCAGTCATAAGATATATATTATCACATTATCACTCTATATAAATACCGGATGTTCAAAAATGGAACTACAATATTACCGTATTCATTTGCAAAAAAGTTGAAAATTTTAATTGAAACATCCCATATCTGATATTGAACATCACATAGAGAATCAAAATCATGTAAAGGTTTCCAGATCTTGTTCATTTTTTCATTATGAAGATGAGAACGAAATAATTCAAGACGAATCATATACATTTCTTTCAATATCTCATACATTTCTACAGTAAAAGATACGTATAATTACGTTTTATGTTAAAGTGTTTAGATTGCAATATTTAAGTTGTAATATTACGGTCTATACATGTAAACGCTAAGATGATGTAGTAATCATTAAGATAATTTCATACTCTGACCTGGTCGTGTCAACAGTACTCTGAACGAAAGTCCTTTCCGACGTGACCTTACGAATGTTTTACAAACTTTGCGTGAAACTTCAATATTTGTCTTGTTAATCAAACTCTATTTCAAATAAGTTTGTTTTACAAAATCGTTGCTTTGGTTGACAAAATTAACCACATATATAGTCGAAAAGGTCAATACTTTTTGTATCATTAACCATCAATAAACTAAACAACATAATCACTAGATTTTTGAAATCTCAAAAATGCAACAATGTAAACAACAATATGTACATGTTAGTCATGTTGTATTTTGAAAAAAGCGAAACGTAATAATACTAATATGATTATGTCATCTTACAATATTAATGAAGTGATGCGGTGATGGCCTTTTCAGTAGGGCCCATCTTAAGCCGTTTTTGGAAATTAGTCATCAACTTTCTCTAACATTACTTTGTCCATTTGACCAACTCCTTTAGTTTTAACTAGCACTGATCGTCAATTCAAACTCGTACGTGATGACTTGCCTCTGTACCTGAAGATTTGTATCATCCCGCCTTATATATTGCTTAAACAACAGCTTTTTATGCCAGCTTATGTAGCTTGCATGGCACCTTCCAAAAAATAAATTGGTCTATCCATGATTAGTGCGTGGATGTTAATAATACTTTGCGATCATTGTACATGAAGATTTATGAACTATTGGATCAATCGGTCCCAAAAAGAGCGTATCATACTTTTAAATATCCTGTCTGGTACACAGCTGAAATTAAAAATCTTTTAAAGTTAAAATATTTCTATAGAAGAAAATGGATTAGAAATAATTGTGATTTTTATCACGCCGACTTTGGAAGATGGAGATACATGACTAAGCAAAAGATTTTTGATTGATGTAGAGCTTTCACAAGTAATACTGAGAACTCACTGCGATCTGATCTTCGTACCTTCTGGAGTGATATAAGGCATAAAACTATGAGTACAGGACATCCTGGTAAAATGGCATTGGACGGGTGCATCCATGATACTCTCTATAATATTGTTATTGTTTATGCTGGCGATTCTACATAAGCATTGGTTGACATGCTTTCTATGTATCCATCTATAATTTTAGAGAATATCACTGTGGAACAAGTTCTTGATCTTCTTAAGAAGTTGCCGAACAAATTTACGGCTGGTGATGACAACTTTGCAGCGTTGTCTTTGCAGCACTTCTATATTCGCGATTTTTGTGGAACTTTTGCCGCCCCACTTTGCGTGATCATGTATAATAATAGTTGAGTTTCCTAAAGCCTGGAAGCGTTGATGGATAATTCCAATTTTCAATCTTGGTGACCGATTTATCTACAAGTTCAATCATTTCATGTCGTGAAATGATGAAGCATTAGTTGATAGTTACACGCCGTTCAATAGTCACTAATCTTGCAATAATTACTGGGGTATAGATATTATATATGTGAATCCTTGTATAATAAGGCGTTTGATGCGATCTATCATAGTCCCCTGAAAAGCTCAGTATATTTGGCTTTTTTCCTTTTGCATCTTCTTTCATGTTATTTGGCAAAAAGAAGTAGATTGCACGGTCTGGTAAGCCGACGTTATGACGTATTAAACAGACTTAAATCTGGTATTTTGACCTATGCTAATGATCTTAAGACATTTCGCTCTTATCAGTAACGTTCAATAAATTAAAAAATATACCTTTACATTTTTTACGACCCAAAAATTATAAACAAGGGTTTATCAAAATATATGACAAATGGAAGAAAAAAGTAATACACTTAACCGAATAATGTGAATTGTTATGTTGCACTACTGATATATGGACAAATGCATCAAATTCCTACTCATTACTGTGTTTAACAAGTTATTTCGTAATTTAATCAAAGATTCAAAGCTATATTGGGGGCTGCTGTACTGGAATAGTTACTAACATTTGATGGTATGCTCACTTTCATATGAAATCCACCACTCACTAAAACTCAAGCGACAACTTTAAAACTTCGGTAACTCTGCAGCATTTGCGCAGAGTTATCATACGTTTGCGCTATGACAATTTTTTTCAAGACTGTCATTAATTTGGAGATTCTACGAACTCTAAATCACGTATATCCTTCCCCAACTTCTAGCTGACTCTTCAAGATTCTTCAATATACTTATGTAAGTGAAATCTTTAGTACAGTTTTGTATAAGATGTAGGGTAGCTGTCAGTTGTCTATGCGCCAACATGAGAGTTTTTCTCATCACGAGAGTTATGGTGTTGTTTATTTTCTTAAGTGTCATAACGTTTTTGTAAGTAAATTTCAGTTTTTCCAGTACACACGAGTTTTTTATTTGTATTAATATTATCTTAGCAGTGGGTAAGCAGTGAGCAGTGAGCAGTAAGCAGTGAACAGAGGATAGACGCTTGTAGAATTAGGTCAACGCTGACTTAAAGAGAACCAGACATCCTCTCTGTAATCGGTGATCGATTTGACATCGAAAGTGACGTATCGGGTGTAGATAGTATACATAATATCGCAATATAAGATAGATACTACAGAAATATATGCATTTATTGGTGTGCTATACATGGCTGGAGTACACAAGAATCAATATGTAAATACTAAAGAGCTTTAGGCTAATTCGATCTTTGCACCTGTCTGTTTTAGACTAACGATGTCACAGGAGTTATTTGATCTTTTACGAAGAGCTAGGTGTTGATGATGTCAACAATAGAAACGAACGAAAATACTTAACAATTTGGCTTCTATTTGGGAAATTTTTGAAAAACTTGTGTGTATAAAATATTTGAAAGATTTAGAGGACGTTTTAAATTTCGGTAATATATGCCTAACATATTGGCCAGATATGGCGTTAAAGTATAGAATCAAAAGACATCGAATATCACGTAAGTTTTCAAGTGGTAAGTGCAGCCAAGGTAATATAATGATATAATGCTTTATTATCAACAAAAATATAACCAATATATAGTCGAAATTTTTCCCCTTTCAATGACTTTGATACGGACTGAATTATCGGTATGAAAGAGGAAGATTTATCATTCCTGAGAAATTGATTGATTGGGAGAAGGCTGAATCGAGACCATACTAAAATTGCTTGGATATGAGCAGTCCCAAGAAAGTATTCAAAGCACTATCTTGCTCAAAGACCAACTCCTTAGATCCGGATCGCTACTATGAATCAATTTCAAACAACAAGGTCGATTATTATTGATTCAACGAGAGTTTTGAATTGACATTTATCGATTGTAACTGTTTGCTGTAGAATTTCTTCCTTTGGGCTTCATTCATACCGTATTTGTCTTCGGATTCCATTAATACCTCCCCATAAAGCATCCAGATTTGCATGGTGTCAAGAACGGTTGGAGTTCATCAATGGAATGATATCGTCTTCAATAATGAATCAATGAAATCAATGAATTTGGAGTTTGCTCAGAAATGAGACGCCATAAGAGTTAATGTTATGGCTTGGGTGGCGATACGAGCTGGATGAAGGTCACTTGGAGTACCTTTGATACAGACGTTGCAGATGCTAATTTCCAACAGGATAATTACGGGGAGGATATCAACAAACAAATCAAGGACTTGGATAACTCAAGGATTAGATAACGCAAGCTGAGTAAACAAGCTTGTAAGCAGTTTTGCTTTTCTATTAAGATGTAAAGAGAAGAAAGTAACGCCAACCTTCCTAAAGGTGAAGCACTACATCCACTTCGCTGCAGGCTGTAAATTCTTGATTAGAACATAACACGCAGTACTACGAGAAAGGATAGACAAGACTTACACTGATCTACAGAAAGTAAGTGAAAGGTTTCTACGACTCCATCTCTCACTTTCCAATAGCATGTCCGGAGAATATCGAAATAAAGTGTGTCCACTTTGTCTAACAATGGAGAAAGCCCGAAGGAAGAAATAATTTGCGAAATGGAAGCAACTGTCGTGGAAATGGCAGGGGTATTAAAATCAGCGAAACCATTGAAATCCATCATGACGGTTAGTGAAGAGCAGGTAGTCAAAGAAGACCAAACATATGGCTCCGATATGTGGACGATACGTTTGTGATATGACAACATATTGCAGAACGCCTTCAAGAATTCTTAAATCACTTAAACGCTTAACATTCTATGACTAAGTTTACCATGGAAACGGAATCTGTAAGCAGTTTACTATCCTAGATAACCCTTTTGATTTTTTAAAAAATATTGACGACCTACCCATTATATTACGTTTTATGTTAGAATTATTAGAGCAACAAAACAAATAATAAAGTATAGAAATAAAATAATGTAAAAAAATAATTAATACATTCTGTATCCATTATTTAATAAAACAAAATTTTAGATTTTAGAAGTAGATATTAACTGAACCAGTTTAAATGAACTAAATCACTGCGGTGATTTCGACTGCATTTGTCCAACAACTTTTAAAATTCTTGGTTTTGTTATTATTAAGGGCAATCTCCTACCATCTTTAACTTCAAGGTTATTTTGAATTTTGATTTTATTTGTAACAAAGACAAAAATCCACTTTCACTTCCTTCGAAGCTTTAGAATAGGGCTGCTGCATAGCACACAAAAGTTCCAATAACTGCTTTTCTTGCAAAATATCGTATGAAGACGAATTTCGTAACTTTAAAAATTCATCTTATGCTTCATCAGGAATGTCGGCTATAAATATAAAGCATGAAAAGGTCTTAGTGTCATCTTTTACATTAACGAGAAGTCCCCCTTCCGATTCCTCAGCTTTGCTAGAGTAGTTTTCAAACATGGCAATATTTCCAAAGTTCAATTTAAGGCGCAAATTTCCTTGTATTTTCAAATTCAAGAATGCTACTCGTTCCATCCTTTTCTGGTTATTAAAATGAATCACAAGGGCCTGTTATTAATTCTAAATACACTTTTATTTCTTCTTGCAATTCATATACGCGACCAACAACATATCCGTTTAATAACCAACGCACAGCAGTGTAAAAAAGAAGAACTACATGATCAGAGTTTATATTTATACAAAATTCCTTAAACAAACGCATGTTCAGAGCACTACATTTTATGTAATTAACAATTATCACCAAAGAGACTCCTTACAAATGCTTGGGAGTGTCTTAATGCCAAGGGTATATCGATGAAGCGTACAATGTACTCATTTTAATACCGATGCAAGCTCTTTAATTGTTGATAGAAAGCCAGATCTGCAGACAATCATTGCTGGTGTTTCATCAGTACATACTCCACTCAATTTTTTCCATTGAAATCTTTACTTTCAAAAAACGAACTTATCGTATCTATAACATCTTACGTTTCATACTTGTTTTTAGAGGTTTTCAAAACATAAACTCTTCTTTGATATGATCCGAGTAAATATATCTTACGAAAACTAACAATTGGGAACATAAACTGACGTCGATGGATTCGTCAAGTTGAATTTAAAAGACAGGAGACGCCTTTGCTTTTCTTGGATATGTCAGAAATACGTCTTTGAATTGTATTGTTGGATAAGGATATATTACGCATTTTAGTCTCATTCGCAACACCAAGAACTAGCTTAACAGATTTTAATAAACAGGGTTTGATAAAGATTTCTGTAATTGTATATTTTACTAGATTTTTCTTAATCAGAAATTTTTCGGCGCAATTGTTATGAAAAACAGCATAACCAGCGAAAATAAGCCTCGATTCTAAAAAAACTCTAAAAACCTCTTTGTGGGGTCGCGATCCACCGGTTGTGAACCGCTGATCTAGAGGTTGCATATCGACCACGTAATCCATTAAGTACTGGATTATTTATTTTAAAAATCTTGTTTAATTATTATAAGATTGTAACATGCAACCACTCGCTTAATAAGTTTAAGCAACTTTTTCGTCAAAATACATTTAAATTTTTCAGTTTTGAAGTGTCATATCGCAAATGCTGTGGTATATGTGAATTCTCTGAAAATGATGGTGGATGGCCACCACCTTTGGTAGGAACTCTGTATTAACTTAAATAGTACTGAGTAACATCTCTCCTGATAGTTAATTGCGGCATATTTTTCCCTCCCTCCATATATCATCCAAGCATTTTGAATGAAAGCATTTTGGATGAGTGCGTCAATCATATAATAGAATTGCAATATCTGCTTGACGTTGTTATAAGATGGATACCATGTTCATTTACCTTGCTATCAGAATTTCCTGCTGTTTTTCTAACGCAAAATCATATTCACCCCGACTTCTTTTCTTCATTGCTTTTATAGGCATAATGGGACATTTTTTGGAAGCACAACTTTCAAGAATCGTACTTGTACCATGGCAACCCAATTTCTTGAAATGCTTCAATATCTGTGCTTTTGTATAATGATTCACCATATAGACGCAGGTCATTTATTAGTTGAAGCATTGATGCTGTAGCTTTTCTAAACGTTTTTTGGTGTTCTGCATCGGAATTCGGAATAGACCATACTTTCATTAATCATACTTTGTAGTCGAATTTTATGAGCTTACCACGGATGTATTGTTTGCAGCCGTGATGACATAATGGTGGAGAAATCGCTCTTTTACGAGGGTAAAAAATGGTCTTAGTTTTCTAAATTTGTCATTGCAATGCAAATATTTCTTTATTTTTAAGAATCTACCTCAACGAATTGAATTATAAATTAGGCTATTACGTACATCTTGATCATTGTCCCAATTCAATTTTTCCCCTAGAAGAACATACTATCCCGAACATAGGAGAATGAATAAAGCACCTCATTCATGAGGGATGATTCTTGGGTTATTACAGTTCAAAAATAGGGCATATTTATTCAATTCTTATACCAAAAAGTGCAATCATAATTTCGATCATTAAAAATTCAAAGAAATCACCTCTGTGCAATCACTTTGAGGTAATATGTCTGCAAATCACCTTGTTTCATCCAATTCTTGATAGGTTTTTTGACAAAGTAACTAAGTAGAAAATCATCTTCATCATTGTTGACCAAGTCGCTTTCCACTTGATAACACTGCTTCAGCTGTGGCTTAAAGTTGTCTACCTATCAAATTATAGATGAAACTACCATCCCCTTCATCAGCAGAATCTTCATTCAATTGAACATTGCTATCGGGGGCTCTATATAAACATTTTTGGCGTGATCATGCCAGTGCAGATTGGATGCAACTCATTATGAAATTCTTCTTGAAAAATGTTAATTTTGTTTTGTTTTTTTAACTAAACTTTTAGGATCTTAGTTAATAGTCTAATTCATAATGGTGTATTTCATGTGAGAGTGAGTGTAAGTTTCTGTGATAGATTCTTGTTCAAAAGGAATTAATTACAATTATTCGTGTCACATTACCATTTGACTTTCAGTGACACTCCTTTTAGTTTCCTATTTTTGCCGAACATCCATCAAAGGACGAAGTGGTGCGAATTTGAAGTGAAACCGGTAGTAATGTACGACGTAGAGTCCCAGAGGTAAGCGACACTCGATAGCACCAGTAGTAACAGAAGCGCCAGAAAGCTTAATGTACGGTTTGTTGACGGTTTCCTATTACCTAATGAGCAAGGACTATAATTCACGGTTCGCCGGTCGACGATGTGCCCGGATTACCTGGAAATTTACGACGACCGCTTTTAATCGACGTTACAAATGCTCCATCTCCAAACCCTTTCCGTTTAAATTTAAACATCGGGCATAATTTGTATTTTCTATTTTTGGATTGACAACCCTTTTTGGCTTCTTGCCAAAACCCCCCTTTAATTGACGAGGTAGCTCGCCGCAAATCTTAACGAACTGCGTTCCACTAATTAAACAATTTTAATGATCAACCAAATCAATTTATTATAAGCATAATTAAAATTTTAAAATCTAATGATTATCAGATTATACTACATAAAGTTTGAAATTAACGAGGTAATTGGTTGATTAATCTGGGACTATTTCAATACGATGATGTTTTAGGATTAATTCGAATAGAACCTCATTTAAAGGGGTTTTATACATCCCCATGGTAAATATTTAAAGGTCAGTCAATAATATCCTAAATTAACCGGGACCTGGACAAAATCGACTAATTATTTATTCAAGGGGGCAATTTGAAAGCGGGTCGTTATCATTAAGCTTTCTATTTGAGTCGACATCAACCCGATGATTTGCATTTTGGAAAACGGAAATCTCGCAATATTCCCTTCCAAAACAAAATGGGTTGTTCCTTTCAGGCTTTTCAGGATTTTTCGTGACCCACCCGACCGAAGCTTTTCAGCAACGCATACCGTTTAGAAACTCTCCGGGCGAAAGATGCTTTTAATTTTATTGCGTCCTATAAAAGTTATTAAAGTTCCATACCCTTCGAAGGTGGTTCACCACCCGAAAGCTTTCCTATTTTATTTTGAGTGCTTTTTATTCTTTTGTTACACGTTATTCACCCTCAATTTAATGAATAAAAATTTTTTTTGTCATTAATTGCAACCAAACCAATTTGTTGCTATAATAGAAATGTAGAGTAACAAAAAAAATAAAACAACCTAATCTATAATTAGTGCACGTAAGCTTCGGTTATTGCGTCACGAACCGCTAATAAAATAATATGATTTTGTGATTACCACTTTCATATTGCCGCTATTCACGTAACGTCCATTTCGTTATCCAATCAAATGTAACCGTGGCGTTGAGTTTAATGTCGAAATTATCGTCGTGCGTGTTGACACTCAAAGATGGCAATCTACCATTCATTCCGAAGCCACAAACGATAAACAACCAAATAATGTTATGCAATCTTTTATTCTTTCATTCTTTCATCCTTTGGTTGATGTTGATTGAGAGACAAGATTGCAAATTTATTTTGAATCGCCACACGGGGAGAATCAAAGAACTTAATTAACAACGACGGTGCTCTGAGAATTTAGCAGGTGTAAAAGTAAAACTAACAAAATGGGTAATAAGTAAATAATATCAAAGGGATGTCACGTAGTGCGGTTGGAAGTGCTAATAATAATAATGAGTTTTCTCCGTATGAAAATTGAGTTTATGACCTTCGTAGCGTTTTGCCGAACTTCTTGTTCCGTTGTTCGGGATTATCTGTGCTTGCTGTGAGCAAACGGGGATTTTAGATGCACTTAAAGTCTTGTGAACAGTTCTCCAAATGCACTTCACATTTTGCATTGCACTTAATGGAACTAACGTGAACCGATGTTAGTTGAACGTTATGGAAAGTGTTACTTGGTCGAGATGTGGTTCGGAATATCTAATTTCTAAACTACAATACGTACAAAAACCGTTAGTTTATATTATTATAATAAATAGAGAGATTAGCATGTAAAGATTATTTTCAGTTTAGTTTCTATTGTTGTTTTATGGTATTATTTTGTTGAAACTGTCATAGTTTGAATATTTTGCAAAAATGGGGTTGGGTTGGATTGGTACATTAAATTAAATTTGTATTAATTTGGCTAAAAAATTGCTCATCTACGTGTAATTATTGACACTTATGATCGCATATTTCTTGCTGGTTTAGTAGCCAAAAACAATTCTCAAGACGTCACAATAACAGTTAACGCAAATCCAGCGGTTAGATAGATAGATAAATAGCTATTTATTGTCACAAACAAAAAGAATAACTCATACAAACGTATTACATAGCAAACTTAGTGTTAATATTGTAGACTTAACCTTTCATTTATGATGCAATTTAACAAATCTAAATCAAAATTTAATAAATTAAAATTTCATCCTCGCTCTTGTATGTTTTGTGACTATTTCAGTGTTAGTCCTGATATTCACATAGGATTGAGTTCGTATGCTCCTGATACTTTTTAGTCCATGTAACATAGACATAAAGTATGGGTCGTTGATGTCCCTGCCAGGAGTTCAGATTGATGATTTATGAGTGTTAAAGCTTTTCCCATGTCTATTGTACATGATAAGTACATATAATCTATGTTTGGCAATGAAAGAAAAAGGTTACTCGATTTTGAAAGTTTCTTCATAAGAGTCTTGTTTGGACCAAACAGAAACTTACTTATTCTAGGCCTAATGTTAGTTCTAGTTTTAGTTTTATACAAATAAACAACAATCTAAGACTGAATAGCAAGGAGATGTAGAGTTAATACCAAAACTAGAATTAACACTAGATCTAGAACTAGAATCATTCGGGTTTAGTCGTACGTCTCTTAAGACGGAACCCAATCTAACTTAACCCAGCCTAGTTCTAGAACTAATACTAGACTTGGAACTAGAACTATTAGTTTGGCGATGGTTAACTCCAAGTTCTTGACAAGGTTATGTCTTTTAAAGTTTCAGTTTCTAAAACCGTTAATAAACATAAATTTAAACTTGAAGCTAAACTCATGAGAAAAAGATTGCATCAATTCTTTTCAAACCAACCAAAGAAGATAAAATTCTAAAATTTTTGCATCTCGAATTATAGAAAGAATTCGCATCGAACATTTCTATATTCCGAAGAGTGGAATCAATACATCACCCTGAGAAACAAAATTACTAAGAGGAACAGAATCAATACAGTCCGAGAAGACAAGAAAAGGATATGCAATAAGTTTAATTTTGCTGATAATAATGTAGGTGAGAACTCCTTAAAGAGATCTCCTAAAGAGTTTCTCCATATTAAAAAGATGGGTCTTAATAATTTCAATTTCAAAGTAACCATTCAAGATTTAAGTACTATTAATTTTGTGCCTCATTTCACAAAATTCACAGATAAAGAGATTAATATTTTTAATTTACTCTACAAATTTGCTTATCCTAGAAGGATTGATAATGTAGAGCTGGCAATCACTTTAGAGTCTCAGATTCACCGCTTCTTAATGATATAGATAGCGTATAATTTCTAAAGTGAATAAAACTTCCAAGAATAGATCATCAGCTACATTGAATGATGAAGATGTTAAACAAAATGATGATTAAAATGTTAAAACAAAAAATTAATAATGATAATACAGAAAATTTGTTTATCTCATTGGGGCATAAAAATGTAGGTTTGGATATTATCCCAAAAGAGATTTACATTTCCAAAATTTTTGAATTTTTTTTAACAGAAATATATCAAACGCATTAACTAAGACCCTACACTTAAATACAAAAACACTCAATCTCCTGCAAAGAAAGTATAAAAAATTTCGATATCAACACAAATTTTCTTACCCAAATGAACCCACTGTCTCCTTTCTCAAATCTCTTATTAAACTGCATAAACCTGAACGAAGCATTAGACACATCATTTTCAATATTAACACATCTAATGAAGATATCGCTAAACACATAGATGTTATCATTTTCAAGGATTTTTCAAGGTTGTCTCTTGGCTTCAGAATATTCTTGAAGGATACAGCCACTGATACTATTATCCTGAAATCCTCATTCTCCAGTTCACACCATAAATCTACTTCATTTATATTCTTGTTTAATAAACTCTTCAGTTTTAACTTACAACATTCTGACTTTATTTTCGAGCTGAAAAAGATAATTATTCTTAGAGTATTATTGAAGAGTATCCCTAATTGTTCAAAAGGATTGTCAGAAGTAGCATGTCTTCATAATTAATCATTGATGTACAAGTGAACATTGGTTCAACTGCTAGTATGCTGATGGTATGTTGATGTTGTATTTTATAAATATTTGCTTCATTAAATACCCGGGTATTTATTTTCAATTGAAAATTGCCAGGGTATGTACCCAACCCAACCCAAGATGATAATTTTGAGGAATTTATAAAATTTAAAATCTGTACAAAAGCAAAGACCATTGGGAAGGATTTAATAATACAAAAAAAATATAAACAATGTTGATGACATGTGTCATCTTACTCCTACATAACACCTCTCAAAGTCATCTTGGAAGAAAAGGAAGACCATCTGGCAGTTGGTTTTCCTTTTCTTCTCTTTTTGTCCATTCGGTACCATTCTAACGTTTTCTTGGTCTATCTTGATAAAAGATAAGATAATTACTCTTATCTTGTACTCTTATAATATGACCCGCTCAATTCCATTTTTGATCCAAAACTATTTTTCCATTAGCCTCAATGTTTGCCTTTTCTTTTATCTATTCTTCTGTATTTTTTATCTTTCTTCGTAATGCCAATCATTCTTCTATCCATTGTCCTTGTTGTTATCATTATCTTTTTAATCATTTTGTTTGTCTCGCATCCATAAAACATGACAGGGAGGACACACATTTCGCGCAATTTTTCCTTTTTCTCCATTTTTATATTTTACTTCCATATATTTTTGTATCTGCTAAAAATTTGCCATCTCATGGCCATTCCCATTATTATTTCTTCTCCTATGTTTTTAGTTGAATCTTTTGTCCGAGATATTCGAAATGTTCTATTTCGTCGATTTTCTTTCCAATATCGTATATTTTCTTTTTTGTTCACAATTTACGCACATTTTTTGGTCTTGCTCATATTTATTTCCAGACCAGTTTCAGTCCCTCTTTACGATATTATTTCTATCATTTTTCTTACCTCTGCTTCGTTTTTTCACTTGCGTGTTCAATCATTGCATTTATTCTTATTCCCAGGTTTTTCCATTCTTTTTCTACAAACATCATTTCCAATACTGCATTGAATAGCTTTGCAGAAGTTGCATGATTTTGTTTCAATCCATTCCCTAGAGTTAGATAGTTTAATATACGAATGCATTGATGTTCTATATCAGACGATTGTATAACTTCTAAGCATATTTGGGTTCTTACATTGTCAAACGCTTTCTCAAAATCCACAAATAATAAGACTATTGAGAAGTCATCATCAATCGATTTTTTATCAGTTACAACGACCAAAATATTGTCTAACTTGGAGAAGTTCTTGAATCCTGTTTAGACTTTGGAGGAGGTTAGGTTTTGTTCTATTCTCCTTGTGATTATGGACATAAATATTTTATACATCGCCTGGAGTAATCTTATTGATCTCTAATTGTTGAATTGATCCCTATCGCCTTTCTTGTATATCAACACAAGTTTAGCTACATGCCATATATCAGGTACCCTTGTTTCTTTCAAACAGTTATTAAATATGTTCTTTAGCTTTATCAATATATTACCTGCTTTTATTTCTTCATTTCTTATTTGATTCATACCTCCAATTATTCCTTCCTTTAGTTTTGATTTTACATCACTTACTTCTTCTGTCATTATTTCATATTATGTCTGCTATTCCCCCTCTATTCGGCCTATATCATGTCTGCCCTCATCTTACATTCAATTACCTCCATATCATCTCATATACTTTAACGGTTATCATGTATCTATTAATCCAGCGGTTATCGATTCGATGGCTAAACCGCTTAATTAAAATTAAAACGATCAGTTGTGTCGAAACTGTTGACGTGTTGAATGATGAAATAACTTATGGTAAAATCAAAAAAAAATCATGTTGACACTGTTCAAAAGATCCTTCATAAACGAATTAAACAACTACACAATGAAGAGATTATTGATGGCAATGAATTAAGGCTTCTTACATCACAAAATGAAACTCTATGTAAGGCTTATTTTTTACCTAAAATCCAGAAACCTAATGAATCCCTTTGATCCATCATATCAGGTTGTGGTTCATCTACGTTTAACTTGTATAAATATTTACCCAACATCTTTACTCTCTCCCTAAGCAATATTACTCAATAAATAATGTTAAATTAATAATTAATAATGTTAAAGAAACGTAAGACTTTGTCAATTTTATTAGAGGATTTCAACTTCCATATGTTATTATTTCATTGGATGTGATGAGTTTGTTTACCAACATCTCTTTAGATTTAATTACTAATATTGTTAAAAGCAAATGGAGTTTAATTAATGATAACCGCAAGTTGTCTTCTGAATCTTTTGTAAACGTTTGAAGTTTGTTTTTAATAACACTTATTTTTTATTTAATGATCAAATTTATTTACAGAAGTTTGGTACACCCATTGACTCACCTGCAGTCGTATTTTGGCTTATAGTTATGAATTCTGTTCTCGATAATGTTATTCCTCAGTTAGAGTGCCCAGGGATGATGGTGATCGCATTTTGACGATCTTTAATTCATTTAACAGGAATTGGAAAAGTATAATTTCCTACCGTTTCTTGATTGTAAAGTCATTGATTGATTGACTTCCTTGAAGATAGAAAACTTGTTGCATATTACCCGTTAAAAATGAAGAACTTTCTCTAAAGTAAAGGATTCTATATCTGATTCCTATATATATCGAACGTCATCTAGCAAATCAACTTTAAAGATTGTTATAGATTGTTAAATATTAAATAGATTGTTATATATACATTGTTGTTACAAGTCACGTATCAGCTCACATAAAAGTGATTTTAACACTAAGAAAACTCAATGTGCTTTAGCTAATCATAAGGTCAACTTGAATCAGAATTTTAATTTTGAAAACATATAAGTGCCCAAAGTGCCCAATAAGTGCCCAAAGTGGTGAGTTAGAACCAGTTTTTGAAGAAGGTTATGACATGACATCCGATACATCAAACATTTTTTTAAAAGACGTACGGCAATAGTATTGGGATGGTCAGTGTGGATGGAATAAGGGTGAAAACTGGGAAAAAGCGGTGAAGTATAAGGAAAGGATAGAAGGAAGATCATAGAACATCTTGGAAAAGTGCTGGAGTAAGATTAGTTGGATCAAAAACAGAAAAGTGAAGAGAGGCAATTTGTGGAGAGAGTTGGAAAAAGGGGACATTCTGAAGTATGAAGGAAGGCTACCAAAGCAGGACGGAAGGATATAACAGAGAAACTTGCAAAGTATATGTCCATGGAAAGGAATGAGGAAGGCGAAAGTATTTTGACCAGATTCAATAAAATTTTTCTCACTCATCCTCCCACACAAACAAAATTATTTTCTGTACGAAACCATAGATAAAGCGGACAATTAAGGAATACAGCTCTAATTGGTCTCATGCTAATAAGATGACTTGTTGTCTTTATAATAGTACTTAAATTTCTTATTCACAGTCATTCATGAATATCACATTCTTATTTCATTGCTGAGGTTGGTTTTGAAAGTTTCATTCTTTGACCTATACCTAACTCTGCCCTTTTTACTGGACAAGATAGCTAAAATTTATGCTTAGCCCCCAACTTGGTCAAAGTATTTATGTTTTCACGAGAAAAAATCTCGCCTTTCTTTCATCGACCTCAATATGAGACAAATCGCCATTTTTTAGCCCGTTTTAGTAATTATTAGAGTCCGGAATTTTATGCACAAAATGTATGCAAAATATGCGCATATATATGTACTAAATATAAGAAAATATGCAAATTTCATATAAAAATATGCAAAATGTATGTAAAAATATGCATAATTTATGTAAAAATATGCATGCATTTTATACTACTGTTAAAATAGTATATTAATTTTATTATAAAGGGTTTTTCATTAAGAGCGACGCATTTTGTTTTTAACATTTCTCGATTAGGAGTGAAGATGGCTTCGCAATTCTGTTACATTTTGAAACGTCAGTCTATGCCATTTAATCATGGAAAGATACTCATCATGGAAAGCTCTTAATGAAGAACCCTTTATATAAAGTTGGTATTTTAATAGGTTCAATTCAAACTAACATCTCAAGATTTAAAAGCTCTATTTTATTAAAAAAAAAACAACTAAATAAAATATATTTATAGACAGGCGATTACAAACTTCAGCATACTTAAAAATCGATATATATATATATATAAAAATAATTAAATGCCTGCAGTAATGTTATAGTTTACAATTATATATTTTTCAATATTTTCAACTAAGAAGTTACGTCGTCTATCAGACAGTATCTGTTTGTACCTTGAGAAACTCCTCTCCACATCTACAGATGTTATGGGTGCATATTTAAATTTACTAATTAAATTTGGTTCAATATTAATCTGATCGCTTAAATATCCACCAATTATTTTAGCAGTCTTTGATAACAATATATAACCATGATTTTTTTCTAATACTTCATAAAACTTTTTATTAATAATTTGGCCTACTTTACCATTTACTTTTTTAACGCCAGTCTGAAATTCCTCTATTAATCCAACAGACTCATTTAATGGTATTCCTTGCGTTTCTAAATTTAAAATAATTCTACTTACAAACTCATAATTACTTTGAATAAACGCTAATTCAGCACCTAATGTCTCTTTTTTAAATAGTGCTTGACATTTTTTAATCGCTTGATTATTTACCTCTTCCAAATCCATGATTAATTCCTTTATAGATGTAAAATGTAGGGCATAAAATGTTGCAGCATTTAACCAAGTACCCCACCTTGTAATGACAGGCTCTGGTGGTAGATTAACATTAGGCAATTTTTCCTTATATAATTGGATTCTGAGGGGAGACTTCAAAAATATTTTTTTTACATTGCCAATTAACGCATTTACGTCTGGAAATTGATTCCTAATTTCCTCTGCTACTCTATTCAAACCATGAGCTAAGCACGTCACATGAATTAAATTGGGGTACAACATTTTAAGTTGTTGACCTGCTTTAACCATATATGTGGCAGCATCCGAAAGCAAAAGCAAAATTTTTTCAGTTGGTACAATTTCCGGACGAAAAAAATTCATTAACGCTTCATTTACGAAACGTAAAATTGTAAGATGGTTAGTTTTGTCTAATTGTTTGCAAGCAATTAAATATGATTTGCCACCAAATGAACTACTTAAAACACCTATAAGCAAGTTCGCAATATATCTTCCACAGCAATCGGTAGTTTCGTCAACTATTAAATATACGTAGTGGTTTTTGACTACTTCTTTGATAGACCTAATTATTTTAATATACTCCTCATTTACGTAGCCCTTGCGCAAAGTACTTTCGTCCGGTACAGTACGCCCACAATACAGTTCTAAAAATTTTTTTAATTCAGGATTTTGTAATTTTTGAAATGAAATGTTGGCCGCCAAGAAGGCTTTGCATAATCCTGCATTAAATATTTGCTGCTCATTTTTGGTTGTTTCCGGTTGAATAGCTTGCTTAAAAGATTGTTGAGCCATTTTAGTTTGACTCAGTTGGTGAGTTTTTTTCTGATGTAAATCGGTAGCAACGTGTTGCGTGATCTGAGATTTGCGGTCACAAGCAACCTGCAACAAGAGCTTAAGAGTAAGAAACAAACATTTTGGAATCGACTTTAGCCATACAAAGTTAATTTAATATAAGACCCATGGAATAAAACAGATTAAGAAAAGTATTAAAAATTATAACAACAATCTTAAGGATGACTTAAATAAAAGTGTCATTGGTGTAAATAATGGAAACGTTCTTCAGCTCTTTAATTGGTCGGTGGTTATAGCAGCACGTTTCCATTATTTACTCCCGTAACTGCAATTCAAACTTGTAGAACAGATTATTATTTCAATCTAGACTCTATAAGGTGTAATTATTAGTTTAAATTGATAATTTTTAAATTTACATTGAAAAATATGACAAACATAAACTTACCGTTTTACCGCATGCTTTACAAAACACATTTTCTTCTTGTAGAATAAGTTCAGGAATTGCTTTTATCCAAGACAACACCAAATAATTTTTCACCTTCGGCATATTTGAAATACTTAAAAATTTGTACGTAAAGCAAAAACACATAAGAGATCTGAACAGCTTCAGAACGACTCTTAGAATAATGTGTTTTCAAATAAATTTAACTTCGTGGATACCACTTTTTATTTTAGACGCTAACTACATCCAGATCCGCGTCGGGCCTAAGTCGCCGACAACGACGGCCGTCAACGAACGTGCGACGCCCGACAGTGCGTCTCGACGGTCTACCTACGCCTGTCTACCTCTGGCGAATATCAGAACAAAAAGTTGACCATAATATGAATTACACCTCAAATATCTATCTATATAAGAAATCGACGTTGCGCTTTAAAAACTTATAATACTGTAAAATATATGAAAATATGTGAAAATATGTGAAAATATTCAAAATATGCAAAAATATGCGAAAAACTTAGAAATATGCAAAATATGTAATAATTAATAGGTGTCAATCAATTCCTATTCACGCAATTCGTCTAGATCCGAAAGCATTTAATCGTACTATCAGCGGTAAATAATATGCAATTTGCATAAACTCCGGACTCTAGTAATTATTGTGATTATGAGTCATTTCTAAAACCTTTCTGCTTGTCAAGGCTCTCAAAGGTAGATGATGTTTACTTATTCTTCCGTAATATCTGCAATGTTATAAACTTCATCAAATTTTCGATAAAGCATTGTATATCGGATTTAAAGGTTTATTGTATTTTTGGTTTCCTCAAAAGGGTATCAGTTTCTATTATCAAAACGTATACAAGTCTTACCGATTGATTTTATCTGCCTTGCTCATGTTATACATTATTCTCATACATTGTAAGTCTTATATATAGTTATGAAATTAACAGATATGTTTTCCTAAGCAAAGCTTTCCTGATTGGTCAAATATTCAAGCTAGGGTAAAGCTGCATTGCCACAAAAAAATGAAAATTTACTGGCCATAATAGGTATTACCTTCTTTTCTGTATCTTATATCAAGGTCTGAGAGGCTTGTCGCGATAGACTATAGAGATCTCTTAAACTCAGTTCAGGTGAGAGTTATGGAAAACCCCAAAGGAATCTGGTCTTTTGTTACCATGTCATATGGCAGAAAGTGTCCTCATATATCTTATGCCTTTGAAGAGTATTTTGCCTCGATTTTCATGTACAGTTTCCTTGACCGTTCAATTATCTTCGGTGGCCTGGATGTTTCAACCTTAGTTCTCTGCTGACGCAGTCCTTAATATTTTGACTCATCTTAACAAGTCTTATAGCCCTAGTCCAGATAGTATTTCTTCCATTTTAAGAGAGTTTGCAGTCGAACGGCAGACTTCACTTCTTCTTATTTTCTTTAGAAATTCTGACTTGAAGGTACATTCCCGAGCGCGTGAAAAGCAGCAGTTTACTTACAAAAAGCTGTTCTCCTTTAACATTCGTGTTGGCTAGATTCTTTCTCATCTGTTAGACAGAAGTCAGACAGTTAAGATGAGTAGACAGTAAGATGATCATATTTCAAGATAAATCTGTTTTGTGATTTCTGTATGCCTCTAAAACGATTTTTCACACCATTGTATTTATCATTTTTATCGAATTCGCGATGGTTAGTTATGGTTTATTTATTTTGAGCATATTTATGAACGTGGACGTAAAAATTAAAAAATAATAACTACTCCTATATTTCTATCACGCGTGATTTACTGGAATTTTTATATACGACCCATAAATAGATATAAATAACTACCCTGTCAGTTCGCGTTTTGATATTTGTAACAAATCGATGAAATATTGCTATGTATATTGTATTAACTTGAAAAATGTCCCTAATAATACAATAAATATCATAAAACCCCATTAACATTCAACTAAATTGACGTTAAGTATTGAATTATTGGTTAGGGTCAAATATTAATTTAGTGGCATAAATTTCTGTTTTTGATTTGAACTTTCTAGCAAAACTTTTTTGAGTTATTTTTAGTGTTTCACTTAGGCGTTTTTGAATTTATCGCCTAACAAACAAAAAAATCCCTAGGGTGTTAAGAAAAAGGTAAACCGAATAGGAGGGAGAATGAAAAACACAACGCCAGTAAATTGTAATTTAAGTAGAAATATTTTCGGAGGCCGCAGGATCCCCTAATATTTATCGCCGGCTGTCTCCGCCTTCCAAGTTTAGCGAGAACGTATAAAATGCGGGTTTTGGTTTCATTTGGCGTGTCAGGCATTCAATCATCCTCCGAGACCCGCTTCGTTTCAGCTAAAACTGAAAAATACCAACCCCGTTCGCCACGATTTTCAAAAACCTCACTTTTTTTTCAAAACGCGGTTAATTGCAACACCTATCATAATAAAATTTCCTCTTGTTTATCGTTTGCACTCCCCCTTTCGTTGATAGGGTAAATAAAACAATTAAAACCGACTATAAAACGTGCCTCCATAAAACGGGCGTTACGTCACAAAATGTGTTCCATTGCAACCACCGTAATGGCTCAATTGAAACGCGGGTCTATTAGAGGGCGAAATAAAGCACAACGTCTTAGCAATAACACCTAAGCGTGTACTGTAAATCGAGTCATCTACTCGGGGGAACTAAAGCACCGATTTACCGGGATTATCCGAATGGAATGTTCCTCGCCCGTTTCACCGTTTATATGAAATTACAGCCTGAACCGGTTAATGGTACCAAAGTATACCCAGCCAATGGGAAATAACCCAAGATATCGATGGATTAAAGAAGAGAATCGTTGCAAAGGTCACATTATTTCTTAAAGTATCACCTCAAATAAGAAAATGGTTGATTTTATCTAGATTAAGGGTAGAAAAAATAATCAATATACAATTAAAATAATCAATGCACTTGATATAGGAAAAATCCGCTTAATCGGATCATTATTTCCATTATTCAAGTCATGACTATGCTTTCAATTCTTTCATTTTTATTATTTTAACATTATTATTTATTATTTTGAGTAAAATAAAGTTGCCTTTTGTACAAAGGAGACTTGAGTATGTAGAGATTTGGTCGGATTGGCTTTTACTTAAATCACATGACCTTGATAAAATTGAAAAATTGCATCAAGTTTTATGAAAGGAATTTCAAATCTTCTAAAAACAGTATCAAGTCTCCTAGGAGCAGTATAAAGTCTTCTAGAAGTAATATGAAGTCGTCTGGAAGCAAATCAAGTTTTAAGAAGTAGCAGAAAGCCTTCTGGAAACATTTCAGGTTTTCTGGATGCAGTATCAAGTTTAAGGTTTTCAAGGCCGGTGTTAATTGAACTAAAATTAGAACTAATACTAGCACTACCACTAGAACTATCACTAGAAGCATTACTAGGATTAATACTAGATCTAAAACTAGAAACTTTTGGGTACTGCCGTGCGTTTTTTGAAAAAATATTTGACGTTTCGGATTACATGTTGCAACCTTCTTTGAAATAACTGACTTCGAAATAGTCCACCAGCAGGAGACTACGGCAAAGCACTGAAGATACCAAGTGAGATCTTGGCGAAACGGCTGCCTCTGTCTACAGGGTACAACCAGGAAGATGTACGGATGATACCTAGCATCAATCAGGACACATACTTCTCTATCCGTAACGCACTATGAACTACCATTGTAAGCCTACAAGAAAATCAAGCTCTTTGAAACACTGAAGGAAAAGAAAATCAATTTATTCTGCAATTTGACATTCCTAAAGCAATGTCATGACAATGACCTACAACCTATTTTCATCAGACTGACTCACCACACCAGATCCTGACAGACTGATGCAATCCTCAAACGAGCCCGTAAATCGCTCCTCAGAGAAAAAAATTCGCAAAACAAAGAAGAATCTCAGCAACACTGAACTCGAATTATACCAACCTTATTTGCTATTGAGCCAACAATTACACACCATCATTTGGACCCAATTAGAAATTCGAACATTCTGGCGTTGCGAAACAAATACAGCCCAGAAAACCAAAAAACTTCAAAAAAGAAGTTCGAAGGTTTAAAAGTAATGCCCGCAAAAACATCTAAGCGACCACACCTTCAAAACCTAAAAATCGTCCATAACCTTTCAGGATACAACCTTTCAGATGCAGAACGAGCGGTTTAAACAAAGGATTCAACTAAATCTTAACCACTAGGATTCAGGATGAAAAAATCATCGTTAATGTAGAATTTAGCTTAACCTCAATTGAGAAACAAAAAGTCGAAATTTTAAGAATGGACATCTCCAGAATCTTACCTTTAACCAAACCACCGAAGTCAAATTTGGATCCAAGTGAAATCCAGGTTCTAAAGCATCTCAAAAACAACAAAATCATCGTACTTCCGAAGGGACAAAATTAACGCATCAATAGTTATGGACTCGGCGGACTACAAGCACAAGATCATAGATTTGCTCAAAGATACGGCTTACAAACTAGCAGCAAGAGAGCCTACAACTTACCTGGAAAGGACAACCTAGTCGAAAATAGACGCATTTCCAATAAATCCGGAGATGAAGAAAACTCTAATCCCTGGAGAGAATTCAAGCAGGATCCTTAAACTTTATGGTGTGCCACTTCGACCCACTTCGACCATTGTGAGTGCTTTCAACTCACCGGTACAAAAACACAACAAACTGACTCCTACGTACGAAATTCTGGATATTTCATTCAAATCTTGGACAACCTCCAAATTGAAGAAAGTGGCATCTTGGCGAGTTTCGATGTCAAGTCTCTCTTTCTCAGTATCCCGATCAAACAGACCTTCAAGCAGATCAGAGAAAACGAAGACTTACCCAATTACATCATAAGCCTCGCCAAACACTGCCTCAGTAATGATTATTTTCTGTTTGGTGGCTAGATTTACAATCAGGATTTCATGATTTACCTCTAGAAGAAAGCGTTAAGGAATGCCAGATACAAACCCAAGTTATGGATCCGGTACGTCGATGACATCTTCGTCATTTGGTCGTTAAGAAAAGAAATAAACTCCGGGAAATCTAAGAATATTTCCGATTTCTGATCTGTTATCGTTGGATCAGAAAAAATGACGAAAATTACTTTGGCCCTCGCTCAAAACTGTTACTCCAAATACATGGTAAAGAAAGCAAGCGATCGATAATTCAAGCCGAAGGACCCACATCCACAAGAAGAGGTCTGAGGGGACGTCAATGACCTCCACTTACCACCCACGGCTGACGTCAGGTCGTACATAACCGCCACCACCAACCACACCATCCACCAATCGCTACCATTAAAAAGGAGTCAGAACACCGCTGCGCCTCAATCTACCAGCAGAAGACTACACGACAACGCACTAAAGATGCCAAGTAACATCTTGGCTGTCCATAGGGAAGAACCAAGAAACTGAACGGATAATATCTTTCATCAACCAGAACACATATAGAGAAAGACAACCACATTCTTATAAAATAGTGATCCTTCAGATCCTATCATTATTACACCTGTAGTAAAGGGTTAATGCATGGTAGCTATCTCCACGTTCATGTATCAAGTTAAAACCATAATGCTTCTATCGGAAAAATCTACATATAAAAAACTTCCTAACGATCCAACATCCGCTACCCAAAGAAAAAGCAATAAATATGTCCAAGGCTGAAAGACAAATTTTATGGTTCCCAAAAGTCAAGAAGGAGTATTATCCTCTCAGACCCATTATATCTTTTGTGAGTTCACTTGCTTATGTCTTATCCAGATACTTGGTAGACATTTTCTCAAAAGATTTCGTAGGCCACTTTGAATATCCACGATTCCTATACGTTCGTTGAAGTGGTTACTAAAATCAAACTGATTGCTTCTAGGAATTTGTTACTGATATAATAAATAAGGAATGGAACTGGTGACTCTACATATCCCCATGGTGAAACATCTCATAATGGAGTTCGTCAACATTTTATTTATGTCTTCTAACTTCTCCTTCCAGGGATAGATGTACCAGCAAATGTTTGAGACACCACTGGTCCTAAGTCTAATTTTAGCGTTGATCGTAATGGATAACTTGATCTTCCTTTCATCTTAAAATCTTTAGATGATATAATCTGCCCCACCCCTACAATTCCCTGGATGTGATATTGTATTATACTTTTAATGATTACAACAGCAGGTTACACTTGACTATAGCTGTGGAAATGAGAGACAGAATCAAGAAATCTTCCACCAAAATACATGAGACAATACAACGAGACCCTCCGCAATCAACGAGAGGATCAGCTTTTCGTAATATTACTTAAATTTAATTATAGACTTCTTAGATGTTATTTATCCAATCTCAAGGACAAAATCTGATATGGTGTTTATACAGCATGTTATATAGGAAAACTTCAAAATATGTAAAAAGAAACCTAACCCAATCCAATGTAATTATGTAAAAGAGCACCTTTGGAATTACCCTCCTGTCTCCGTTAGACTTTGTTCGTTTCCTTTACGCATCTTATCTTCCATGCGTTTGTTATTTGCAAGCTCCTTTCATTCCATCCAGCCGAACCTAACCCAACCCAAAGTAATTCGTTAAAAGAGCTTTCAAATCACTCATGGGACACTGAGGAATCTAAGTGAGTAGTTTTTGTCATGAAAAAAGTACTTAAATTTCAAGATCGCAATTCATCTTTCTTGTCTTTGCCGTATTTTCTAAAGGTTTGTTCTATCCAACAAAACGCAACCGAACCCAAAGTGATTAGGGAATCTAATTAAGGTAATATAGGAATCTAAATAATTGGTTTTTAACATGAAGTTAAATAATAAATAATAAGGCATCTTTCAAGTTCAAGTTCAGGTTGTTCCATTCTACCCAACCTAACCCAATGTGATTATATAAAAGGGCTCTCAAATGTTGCTTTCCGTGCCTTCATATGTTCAAAGATTTCAAAGATCAACCTTCAAATATTCTTGATTTAGTTTCATCTCCTAAGTATGGTCCGTGCTTTGTATTCATATATTATTCTTGTTCTTCTGATAGTGTATAAGTATGTATTTAAGAGATATCGCTAATGTTGATTATGTTCCGAGTATTGTAGTCATCATTAAGTATTTACCTTGAACCATACTTTTGTGAATAAATAATAATTTCGTATATGGAAGTAGTCTGAATTTCTAGGGTTAGTGTTCTTGAAGATTCCATTCATTTTAATTTGAATTTCTTGGTAAAGTCCTCCATTTGAACCTTCTTTTGTTCAACTCATTTTGATATTCTACCAGGGTTCAAGATGTGCTGTTATATTGTGACTGACTGCCTTTTTTAGGTGGCATTTAACCTCTGCAGTTGTTATAGCTTAGTTCACCTCCTTCCTTGTATTGTATTAATTGATATATTAATCAAAATGTTCTCTTTTGATCGTTTACTTAATTTATTCATATATCAGTGCTCATCTGATGTAACAGGTCATCTTTTCATTGCCTCTGTGGTTTCATACTAACTCATCCCTATCGTTCCATATCAACTATGTATCAATATATCCCATATCAGCTATTGCCATTCCCTGTTTTCTGCACTATGCACTACACTTTTACTCGCTTTTTCATATCTTTGTTCAGTGACTTTTATTCCTTCATATCCTTGTGTTATCCATCCACAAACGTAAATTTACCACTTACGTCATCAATTCACTGTCTAATACAATGCCAAATGTCGAAATTTGCAGGCATATTGGCATAATGGTTTGATACCAATAATGTTCACCGAGATAACCCTCTCCAGCGTCCAAACTTTAGAAAATCGAGTTTCTTTCAAGCAGTTCGCAATCGTTGTCTTCCGTTATTAGTACGACCAATTTGAGCTGGTCATAGTTTAAATCTTTCGCCTCATCTATATTTGGAACAATCACATCCATGTGTTCCGCCCAGCTATCCTCGTTTTCTCCAATCTCGTTTTGTGCAACACTATCATCGTCATATTACCCACTACTCTCTAACATAGAGGTTGACATATGCTTACTATATTCAATAACATCTATCACCATCATCTTAATTCTTAATGTTCATGTATATCTCCGTAAGCATACTTCCTCACCCTTTTTCCCACTCCGCTGATATATGCAAGATCATCACATCTAAAGTTAAGCTTTTAAAGTCCTCCCTTTATATGACGAATGTGGTAATCATTGTATATAACATATACATATGTATTAATCGCAAGAAAATCTGTGTTTAAACTAACTATTCATGTAAATAATAGATGTAAATTAGAGTTGAAAATGCTGGATATGAAAACAAATAACGTTGGTAAAATATGAACGAATTGGGTTATTATGTCACGTTCAAATTGCTTTTGCTCAGATTGTAATATAAAGGCTTATAAATTGGGGGGAGGACTGGGTTGTGCCATTTTATTTATGTCCTACTGCGAATGCAGGAAATAACAAGTCCGGGCCACATCGACCCAGATAATGCACCCAACGAGCGTTTCTAACTTCTCGTAGAACACAACAATCCCTCTGCATTAAGTTCGAGGATGGTGTATTCATAAGAGACACGACTATAAATACCTAAATTGGCCTAAGCGCACTCCTTCGTAATGAATGGTCGTCGTAGTCGGCTCAAATCGGTCTACTAAAGTTTGCACAGTTTCAACACGACATTCAACCGAATGAGCCATTACGGTTGTTAAAGTTTTGGTCTTTACATTATCCCCCTTTGTAGGAGGAATATTATACTCGGTTGTTATACCTTGGATTTCGCAATTAGTTACAAATAATACATAGCGTTTAAAATGGCTTAAAAAAACGAAGACAAAATGTAGAAGAGATAACTAGGTAAAAACAAGAAATTAACATATAATACGCTTCGGGGCGAAAGCAACGGGTGCAACCAGTTTAAATTTATAGTGCGGAAGTTCGGCAAACTGAACGCCCCGGTAAATATTTACCCCTTGAGCTGCAAAGATACCAACCCAGAAGAAGGTTTGGAGGTGGGAGGTTGGGCGACTAGCCAAGCGAGACCCCGAATCTATTTAAACTTTTACGAAACGGAAACGGAAAACTTGCGACGATTGCCAGTTCGCCACTGTATAGTCAAATATTTACACTCCAGCTGACGCGGGGACATTTTCGTCCAAGTTTGTTGGTTCTAATAATGTCTCAAATTAAACTTTATAAATCAAATTAATAACGACAATATCTTTTAATATAGATTACAGGTGTGATCTTGTGATCTATTATTTAATTACTTTCTTCATGATAAAAACTAATTATTTAGATTCCTCAGTGTGGGAGAGAAAGAAGAGTAGAATACACTTGAACGGATACTACAGGATATCCAGGATATCAGGATACACAGGATATGAAAAAGGAATGAATATTGTAAATTTTCGAAATATTAATATTGAATTTTATTGATTTTGTTGAGCTGGAACCTCTTTAAAAGGATTTGAGAACCTTTTCCCAGATCTATATCATTCTTGATAGATAGTAAGAGTTTGTAGACAATACTTCGATTATGGATTTCTGTTCTCGAGTAGCAGATGTTGGGTCTTTAGGAAGTTGTTTCTATGTAGATTCATCCGATGGAAGCATTATGGTTTTATCTTGGTACATACACTTGAAGATAGCTACCGTGCATTAACACTTTACTACCTATAGTAATAAAGGCAGGATATCTTGTCTTGATTTATCCCAAGATTTTGTTGTTTAACAACTTATAATAATGTCTAGTTTCATTAAAATAGCTCATGTAAACGTCAAATCGTTGATGCCAAACGTTAATTGTGTCAAGCAGCTTATTGCTGATGCTGAGGTGGATGTGCTGACTGTGACTGATGTATAGTTTCATCAAAGTAGGTCATGTAAATGTCAGATCATTGATGCCAAACGTTAATTGCGTCAAGCAGCTTATTGCTGATGCTGGGGTGGATGTGCTGACTGTGTCTGAAAGCTGGTTGAGAGATGACTTGTTATTGGAGAGAAATGCTATAACTATTGAGGGTTTTGATTTTATATGTAAGAATAGTCAGTCTAGGGGTGGTGGTGTTGGTATGTATATTCGTCATGATGTAAAGTATGATTTAATGGAAACATCTTCGAATATCGAGCGGTTATGGGTAAAGCTATATAGTATCTATAACGACACAATGATTATTATAGCCATTTTTTGGATGAGTTTGAAATTTCTGTAGCAGATTTTTTGTCAATGACAGATAGAGTAATTTGAAAAGAACGCTCTTAACATATTTAATCAATAAATTCGTTATGCTTCCACTTACCACATATCAATCAGAAAAATGAGGAACCTCTATTATTTGTTCAACATTACCAAAGAGGCGTGAAACGGAGATATGCTTGGTTTCAAAAAGTTGAAATTGATTTAGCAGACTCATATTTGTTAGAAACTCAAATTAACGAACCAACTACGTGATTTGATACTGCTTCGAGAAGATTTGAGCTGCTTCCAGAACGCTCTATACTGGCTCTGGAAGATTTGAAACTGGTTTTAGAAGATTTGACATCCTTCCATAAAACTTGAGATGTTTTCAGAAAACTTGTAGTACTTCCAGAAGACTTGATTTCCAGAAAATTTGAAATACTTTTAGCAGACTTGATGTGCTTCCATAAAACTTGAGATGTTTTTAGAAGACTTGTAGTATTTCCAGAAAATTTGGTACTGGTTGTAGAAGACTTCAAGTGTTGCCAAAATACTTGATATTGCCTCCGCAAGACTTGAAGCTCTTCCGGAAGACTCTGGAAGTCCCTGGAAGACTTGATACTGCTCCTAGAAAACTTGATATTGCTACCAAAAGACATGATACTGGTTGTAAAAGAATTAAAATTGCTTCCAAAAGAGTTGAAAATTATCACTAGAAGACTTGAACTGCTTCTAGAAGATGAAAATGCTTATAGAACACTTAACATTGAATCTGGAAAACTGCAGCTGATTCTAGAACTGTTGAAATGCTTCTATCACTCTTAATGTTGCCTCTAAAAGACTTGATACTGTTCCTGGAATACTTGATATTGCTTTCCGAGGACTTAAACGATTTCCAGAAAATTTGCAATACTTTTAGTAGACTTGATGTGCTTCCATAAAACTTGAGATGTTTTTAGAAGACTTGTAGTATTTCCAGAAAATTTGGTACTGGTTGTAGAAGACTTCAATTGTTGCCAAAATACTTGATATTGCCTCCGCAAGACTTGAAGTTCTTCCGGAAGACTCTGGAAGTCCCTGGAAGACTTGATACTGCTCCTAGAAAACTTGATATTGCTACCAAAAGACATGATACTGGTTGTAAAAGAATTAAAATTGCTTCCAAAATAGTTGAAAATTGTCTCTAGAAGACTTGAACTGCTTCTAGAATATGAAAATGCTTATAGAACACTTAACATTGAATATGGAAAATTGCAGCTGATTCTAGAAGAGTTGAAATGCTTCTATCACACTTAATGTTGCCTCTAGAAGACTTGATACTATTCCTGAAAGACTTGATGTTGCGTTCCGAGGACTTAAACGATTTCCTGAAAATTTGAAATACTTTTAGCAGACTTGATGTGCTTCCATAAAACTTGAAATGTTTTTAGAAGACTTGTAATATTTCCAGAAAATTTGATACTGGTTGTAGAAGACTTCAAGTGTTGCCTAAATACTTGATATTGCCTCCGCAAGACTTGAAGTTCTTCCGGAAGACTCTGGAAGTCCCTGGAAGACTTGATAGTGCTACTAGGAAACTTGATATTTCTACCAAAAGACATGATACTAGTTGTAGAAGAATTAAAATTGCTTCCAAAATAGTTGAAAATTGTCTTTAGAAGGCTTGAACTGCGTCTAGAAGATGAAAATGCTTATAGAACACTTAACATTGAATCTGGAAAACTGCAGCTGATTCTAGAACTGTTGAAATGCTTCTATTACTCTTAATGTTGCCTCTAAAAGACTTGATACTGTTCCTGGAATACTTGATATTGCTTTCCGATGACTTAAACGATTTCCAGAAAATTTGCAATATTTTTAGCAAACTTTATGTGCTTCCAGAAGACAATATTGCATATGAAAGACTTGAAATGCTACCAGAAGACTTAATTCTGCTTCTAGAAAACTTGAAATGCTATCACAGTACTTGATCTTGCCGCTGAAAGATATGATATGCTTCCAGATGACTTGATACTACTTCTAGAAGACTTGATATTGCTTCATGAAAACTTAAAATGTTTTCAGCAGATTTGATATTACTTATAACAGACTTCAAACGCTTCCAAACGAATGGATATTGATACTATGTGTAAAATTGCTGACAGAAAATGTTTTCATTATTGCTACTGGACAAAATGCAAAATCATGACGTAAATAGTCCAAGAACTGTTATTTAAGTATTAAATACTGCTTGCGGGATAAGTAATGTTGCGATAGAAGTGGCAGAAGGTTCATAAATACTGACGGTTGAAATATCAAGTCTTTTATTAAATAGCAAGACGGAAAATTGAAACGAGAATTTTTCAGAATTAAACTGATTTCGTGAATGTTAGAACTGGCACTTCTGAATGAATTCGTTGGACCGATCCTGGCTCTTTTATGCCCCGATGGAACGTCTGAAAGTGTTGTTCCGATGTTTTGGAAGCCATTCAGAACTGGCCGGCAAAAGTTTTTATGGCTATTCTTTGTTTTCGAAAGAATTCGGTTATCGAAGCGACTTTCGACCATGTTATAAAAACTTTAATTGTATCACTGATGGAAGGCCGAGAAAGATTGTTTTGTTCTTTGGTTGTTTTCTTTTAAAAAGTTATTTTTTTTGGTATATCGTTTTCTCTTAATTATCTTTGTCTGTTATAAATTTAAGACATTTCTAAGCTCTCAAGAGTCTTGATGGGATTTCATACGTTTGGAATAGAGAGAGTTTGTCACAGAGACTCCCCTACCAGTGTTTGATAGAAGTTGGAAAACACAATACTAAAGATATACCTAAAAATGATCAGAGAATCTAACGCATCCCCCATAGTGCGTTATTGATTGAGGAGGGTTTATCTGCTGAGGTTCTGACTCCGTGGAATTTCCGGTCGTTGTGGATTCTTTCGCTACTGTTCCGCGTCTTAATTTGTTTCCCTTTCTTGTCCACGGTAAACATCCTATCGTTTCGAGTGCTGACGGATTATGGGTCCTCGTATGGAGCTTTTAAGGAAGCGTGATGTTCTCCCCTCAAGCGTGTGCATGCATGAGAACATGTAGCCAGATCTTTGAAGACAAAGATCTTTTTCTGGCCTTGCCTGGTTGCATCGAAAGTCTGAGGAAGACTGCTGGCAGAAGACGTTTTTGTTGCAAAGGGCAAAAAATTGTTAATCAAATTTGATTTTGCTTTCAAAATACCAAATACTGTTACCAAATGCAAATCTTCATCTCAGCAGATCAAAAGCTACCAATTCAAGACTAGACACGTCCTGTAAAACTCTAAACACTGCTGTCAGAAGACGTTTCCTTTCGTTTCCTGATTCAATTATTTTTAGCATCCAGTACCTATACATATTTTCACCCGTACCTCGGTTACGATGTTCTTTTATCCATTCTTGATGTGTTTTGGGATGATTCTTTTACTACCACAGCGAAGGAGGAAGTGTCTTCTCTTATCCAGTTTTGCTTTTTGTATGTTATCGTTTAGCTGTTGTAAAGAATACTTTTTTGCTGTACCACATATTTGATATACAATCATAAACTGTCTATTCTTCAGATTTTGCATGCCTTTTACACATTTCTTACAGTTCTGACAATAATCAGATGTATTTCTGACATATATGACGCTATTCTGATATCTTTAGGATGTATATTTAATGCGATTGTGGTATATTGAGATGTTTCATCTAGTTTGGACATAATGCAGATAATTTCTGATAAATGTCTGATGAATTATACGCATTATTCTTATATTTGCTTCTTCATCCGCTGTTTTTAACTCCAATTCAACATAATAATAGCCATTATTAAGGTTTGAAACAGATTTGAGATATACCTTATAATTTTGACTCATGTTTGAGATAATTTTTACATGGTTCTAAAAACTATTAACAATATCTGATAAGCTTGGTGTATTTTTACATAAGTTGGTACTCTAATAATGCATTTCTAAATCATATCTCCCATAATAGTGTCTATTCTTCAGATTTTACATACGTTCTACACGTTTCTCACAGTTCTGACAAAAATCAGTTGTATTTCTGACATATATGACGCTATTCTGATATCTTTAAGATGCATATTTAATACGATTGTGCTATATTGAGATGTTTCATCTAGTTTGGACATAATGTAAATAATTTCTGATAAATATCTGATGAATTATACGCATTTAGATTATATTTACTTTTCATCGGCTGTTTTTAACTCCAATTTAACATAATATTAGCCATTATTAAGGTTTGAAACAGATTTGAGATATATCTGATAATTTTTGCTCATGTTTGAGATAATTTTTACATAGTTCTAATAACTATAGACAATATCTGATAAGTTTGGTGTATTTTTAATTAAGTATTTACTCTAATAATGCGTTTCTAAATCATATCCCATATAATGCTGTCTATACTTCAGATTTTGCATACGTTCTACACATTTCTCACAGTTCTGACAAAAATCAGACGTATTTCTGACATATATGACGCTATTCTGATATCTCTAGGATGTATATTTAATACGATTGTGCTATATTGAGATGTTTCATCTAGTTTGGACATAATGTAAATAATTTCTGATAAATATCTGATGAATTATACGCATTTAGATTATATTTACTTTTTATCGGCTGTTTTTAACTCCAATTTAACATAATATTAGCCATTATTAAGGTTTGAAACAGATTTGAGATATATCTGATAATTTTTGCTCATGTTTGAGATAATTTTTACATAGTTCTAATAACTATAGACAATATCTGATAAGTTTGGTGTATTTTTAATTATGTTGGTACTCTAATAATCCGTTTCTAAATCATATCTCATATAATGCTGTCTATTCTTCAGATTTTGCATATGTTCTACACATTTCTTACAGTTCTGACAAAAATCAAATGTATTTCTGACATATATGACGCTATTCTGATAACTTTAGGATGTATATTTAATACGATTGTGGTATATTGAGATGTTTCATCTAGTTTGGACATCATGTAAAAAATTTCTGATAAATATCTGATGAATTATACGCATTTAGATTATATCTACTTTTTATCGGCTGTTTTTAACTCCAATTTAACATAATATTAGCCATTATTAAGGTTTGAAACAGATTTCAGAAATATCTGATAATTTTTGCTCATGTTTGAAATAATCTTTACATAGTTCTAATAACTATAGACAATATCTGATAAGTTTGGTGTATTTTTAATTAAGTTGGTACTCTAATAATGCGCTTCTAAATCATATCTCGTATAATGCTGTCTATTCTTCAGATTTTGCATACGTTTTACACATTTCTTACAGTTCTGACAAAAATCAGATGTATTTCTGACATATATGACGCTATTCTGATATCTTTAGGATGTATATTTAATACGATTGTGGTATATTGAGATGTTTCATCTAGTTTGGACATCATGTAAAAAATTTCTGATAAATATCTGATGAATTATACGCATTTAGCTTATATATACTTTTTATCGGCTGTTTTTAACTCCAGATTAACATAATATTAGCCATTATTAAGGTTTGAAACAGATTTGAGATATATCTGATAATTTTTGCTCATGTTTGAGACAATTTTTACATAGTTCTAATAACTATAGACAATATCTGATAAGTTTGGTGTATTTTTAATTAAGTTGGTACTCTAATAATCCGTTTCTAAATCATATCTCATATAATGCTGTCTATTCTTCAGATTTTGCATACGTTCTACACATTTCTCACCGTTCTGACAAAAATCAGACGTATTTCTGACATATATGACGCTATTCTGATATCTCTAGGATGTATATTTAATACGATTGTGCTATATTGAGATGTTTCATCTAGTTTGGACATAATGTAAATAATTTCTGATAAATATCTGATGAATTATACGCATTTAGATTATATTTACTTTTTATCGGCTGTTTTTAACTCCAATTTAACATAATATTAGCCATTATTAAGGTTTGAAACAGATTTGAGATATATCTGATAATTTTTGCTTATGTTTGAGATAATTTTTACATAGTTCTAATAACTATAGACAATATCTGATAAGTTAGGTGTATTTTTAATTAAGTTGGTACTCTAATAATGCGCTTCTAAATCATATCTCGTATAATGCTGTCTATTCTTCAGATTTTGCATACGTTTTACACATTTCTTACAGTTCTGACAAAAATCAGATGTATTTCTGATATATATGACGCTATTCTGATATCTTTAGGATGTATATTTAATACGATTGTGGTATATTGAGATGTTTCATCCAGTTTGGACATAATGCTGATAATTTCTGATAAATATCTGATGAATTATACGCATTTAGCTTATATTCACTTTTCATCTGCTGTTTTTAACTCCAATTTAACATAATATTAGCCATTATTAAGGTTTGAAACAGATTTCAGAAATATCTGATAATTTTTGCTCATGTTTGAAATAATCTTTACATAGTTCTAATAACTATAGACAATACCTGATAAGTTTGGTGTATTTCTAATTAAGTTGGTACTCTAATAATGCGTTTCTAAATCATATCTCATATAATGCTGTCTATTCTTCAGATATTGCATAGGTTCTACACATTTCTTATAGTTCTGACAAAAATCAGATGTATTTCTGACATATATGACGCTATTCTGATATCTTTAGGATGTATATTTAATACGATTGTGGTATATTGAGATGTTTCATCTAGTTTGGACATAATGCTGATAATTTCTGATAAATATCTGATGAATTATACGCATTTAGCTTATATTCACTTTTCATCGGCTGTTTTTAACTCCAATTTAACATAATATTAGCCATTATTAAGGTTTGAAACAGATTTCAGAAATATCTGATAATTTTTGCTCATGTTTGAAATAATCTTTACATAGTTCTAATAACTATAGACAATACCTGATAAGTTTGGTGTATTTCTAATTAAGTTGGTACTCTAATAATGCGCTTCTAAATCATATCTTGTATAATGCTGTCTATTCTTCAGATTTTGCATACGTTCTACACATTTCTCACAGTTCTGACAAAAATCAGACGTATTTCTGACATATATGACGCTATTCTGATATCTCTAGGATGCATATTTAATACGATTGTGCTATATTGAGATGTTTCATCTAGTTTGGAAATAATGTAAATAATTTCTGATAAATATCTGATGAATTATACGCATTTAGCTTATATTTACTTTTTATTGGCTGTTTTTAACTCCAATTTAACATAATATTAGCCATTATTAAGGTTTGAAACAGATTTGAGATATATCTGATAATTTTTGCTTATGTTTGAGATAATTTTTACATAGTTCTAATAACTATAGACAATATCTGATAAGTTTGGTGTAGTTTTAATTAAGTTGGTACTCTAATAATGCGCTTCTAAATCATATCTCGTATAATGCTGTCTATTCTTCAGATTTTGCATACGTTCTACACATTTCTTACAGTTCTGACAAAAATCAGATGTATTTCTGACATATATGACGCTATTCAAAGAGATCATCAGATATTACTTGACCCTTGGTAAACAAGTTTTATTAAACTACCTTCATGAATATCACAAAATGATAACTGATCTTACTTTTAAAAAAGCTTGTTATGCTCTTTGTAATCATCATCAATGAATTAACGAATTTATATACTTTTTAGAAGAATACTTTTTTGCTGTACCACATATTTGATATACAATCATTTTCAATTTATAAAAAAATCAAAAAATATAAAGTGAACACCACCTTTATGTCAATTTCGTAACAAATTAATTGAGCTTATAGAATAATAAAAATGAGGGTAACATTTTTATTCCGTTGAAAGGTGTAAGTTATCGTGTGAGGTCATGAATTTATTAAGATTTAATTTCATAAATTGTACGTTAAACGATCAATTTTGTTTCATACCATAAATGATGAAAAAAATTATTATTGATTTCCTAAATAATAGCACGCATTTGAATATTAATTGATCATAAATTACATATTACACCTAAGTACCTTCAACCAACTACAAATTACCTTTTGAAACAAATTACTACATGTCTTCCTTTTATTATTCTTATATTTCTACCCCCTTTATTCATTTGACATTATACTTAGTCTTCATTTGATTCTTGCTAATAATTTATCGCGCATTTTCTAAGCTACCGAAATAATTACTATTATTCAGACAAAACCATACATTATTTTGGGACATAAATAATTTAGTTCATTCGAACAATGTCGGACTGTTAAATTATCTACGCCCAAGTTACGAATAATCACGATATCTGGGTCCCGACCGGTTCTGGGGAGGTTAATCCCATGGCGTTTCATGAATATCTTACCAAAGGCAGGAAGACAAATTGTAGGGCCTCGTGTACTGATTTGATTTGGTTCAAGTCTTACTAGTTTCGGATGAAGCCAGAAGGCTTATAAGCGACCCGCGTTAGACGTCATATCGGCAACGCCATCAAATTTAATGGCTTTTCCATATCTCCATTTCTCCCGGAAACATGATGATGTCGAATTTCCCGCAGTGAAAATTGATCCAAGCATACGACGAGAATGAATATGTCAACTACATTTTCATACCTTACATACATAACTTGAAATTTTACTAAAGTAACAAAATTTAATAAATTTAACTAAATCAACCCGGTCAGCATATTTTTTATTTCGTTATTTGTTGGTTTCGCTTAAATTTAATTGGAAGTTTTAATTAACGGTTTTTGTAGTAGCAACTTCTTAACCCTACAGTGGAGTAATATTGTACAATTCCTCGTCATACGGAAAGACTTTGTTTTACATGTACCTCCAAAACTAGTTCGGTAGTTTACGCTGTATGAGTACAAGATTTAATTATGCGGTGCCCTGTAATTATAGCGACAACGAAAATTGTAATAACACCACGGCTCTAATGTTTACCCTACCATTTAGAGCGACGCATTTTCGAAATACAAATTGGGCCAATTGGAAAACTGTTTTGTTATGAATAAATTATTTTGACTGTTCATATATATTTGTGATTTAATTAAACAAAGCGATTTGGTGTTAATAATTATATAAAATATTAATAAGCTGTTTATGAATACTTGATTATTAACAGTTATGTAATTATAAAATGTAGAATAGAAAATAATTTAATTATCGTATTAAAAGTATATCTCATAGATTTTACCAGTTCAAAGAGATTTGATTAATATTCGGTATGGAGAGGATTAAAATTTAATTAAATTAACCGGCGCCTCCGCCATTTTTATGAATACGTGGGTATCACAAGAATGGATGTAATTCCCACATTTGGGGGTTATAAATTGAAAATAACTAACCGATAAAGGGTTTGATTAGCAAACGTATAAATAAAAAATTGTGTATAAAAAAGGTAAAGCTTAACGAGAATATTGGTATTGAGGGCTATGTTATTCGATATTTAAAAATTGAATAATTGAATGAAAAGTTAAAAAAAATCTTTTTGTGCCCACATTCAATGCGATTTGGGAGGCGAAATAATGTTAGTTCGTTTACAATGATTTATGGTAAAATATTGAGAAGATTAAATTTTGAAGTTTATGTAATCACCCTAAAGTATGCAAGTAATTATCGTAACTCACGTGGGCGATGTAATATTTGCTACCAATGTCAATATGTAGTGGTAGATTCGATATTTTTAAAGTTTTAAGCAATCATAATAAAATTTAATAATTTTTTTCTTTCTTCTTTGACTGTTTTTTGATGGTTGCATGATTCGAAACAGAATTGTGGATGCTCCTAGCGATTGCTCTAAGCGATAAACCAACATACAAATAAAAATATTTTTATTAAATATTCATCTTTTCCTTATGAACTCAGAAACACGACGTCTCTATTGTAATGGGACATTATCAAGACTCCGAATGATAGTTGAAACGAGTTATACATCATTTCAAAGAGGAAAGTTCAACTTTCAATTTAATATATTAGTCATGTCTTTATTTTCAAAAATATGATCCTCATGATCGCTTTCAAATTTTATCATTTTTTTTATGATTCTTCTAAAACGTAATATCACATGATCCTTTAACATTTCCTAGATGGAATCGATTTTAAATTGAAGCAATGAGCTATACATGTTTACCCTACCATTTCTTTTAAAAAGGAAGGTTCAACTTTCAATTCGATATACAACTGATTTCCTATAGTTTCTAATAGATCTGATAAGGATCTAATTAATTTAATGCATTTCTGTTTAAGTTTGTCATGTTATCGTTTATTTCTAACTAATATTTAACATAATATTAGCCATTATTAACGTTTGATATATCTGATAATTTTGACATATGTTTGAGGTAATTTTTACTTATTTCTAGAAAGCATGGACAATATCTGACAATTTTGGTGTATTTTTACTTAAGTTGCTTACTTAAGGTACTCTTATAATGCGTTTCTAAATCATATCTTACATAATATTGACTGTTCTTCAGATTTTACATACTTTTGACACATTACTTACAGTTTTGACATATTTTCAGATATATCTGATAATTTTGACACGTTTGAGATAATTTTTACTTATTTCTAAAAACCATGGACAATATCTGACAATTTTGGTGTATTTTTACTTAAGTTGCTTACTTAAGGTACTCTTATAATGCGTTTCTAAATCATATCTTACATAATATTGACTGTTCTTCAGATTTTACATATTTTTGACACATTTCTTACAGTTTTAACAAATTTTGAGATATATCTGATAATTTTGACACATGTTTGAGATAATTTTTACATATTTGTAGAAACTATGGACAATATCTTACAATTTTGGTGTATTTTTACTTAAGTTGCTTATTTAAGGTACTCTTATAATGCGTTTCTAAATCATATCTTACATAATATTGACTGTTCTTCAGATTTTGCATATTTTTGACACATTTCTTACAGTTTTGACAAATTTTGAAATATATCTGATAATTCTGACACTTGTTTGAGATAATTTTCACATATTTCTGAAACTATGGACAATATCTCACAATTTTGGTGTATTTTTACTTGAGGTACTCTTATAATACGTTTCTAAATCATATCTTACATCATATTGACTCTTCTGTAGATTTTGCATACTTTTGACACATTTCTTATAGTTTTGACATATTTTGAGATATATCTGATAATTTTGTCACATGTTTGAGATAATTTTTACATATTTCTAGAAACTGTGGAGAATATCTGACAATTTTGGTGTATTTTTACTTAAGTTACTTACTCAACGTACTCTCATAATGCGTTTCTAAATCAATCTTAAATAATATTGACTGTTCTTCAGATTTTGCATACTTTTGACACATTTCTTACAGTTTTGACAAATTTTGAGCCATATCTTACAATTTTGATACATGTTTGAGATAATTTTTACATATTTCTAGAAACTATAGATAATATCTGACAATTTTGGTGTAGTTTCACAGAAGCTACTTACTTAAGGTACTCTTATAATACGTTTCTAAATCATGTTTTACATAATATTGACTGTTCTTCAGATTTTGTATACTTTTGACCATTTCTTATAGTTTTGACATACTTTGAGATATATCTGATAATTTTGACAGTTGTTTGAGATAATTTTCACATATTTCTAGAAACTATATACAATATCTCACAATTTTGGTGTATTTTTACTTAAGGTACTCTTATAATACCTTTCTAAATCATATCTTACATCATTTTGTCTCTTCTGCAGATTTTGCATACTTTTGACATATTTCTTATGGTTTTGACATATTTTGAGATATATCTGATAATTTTGTCACACAGTTGAGATAATTTTTACATATTTCTAGAAACTGTGAAGAATATCGTACAATTTTGATGTATTTTTACTTAAGTTACTTACTTAAGTTACTCTCATAATGCGTTTCTAAATCATATCTTACATAATATTGACTGTTCTTCAGATTTTGCATACTTTTGACACATTTCTTACAGTTTTGACAAATTTTGAGCCATATCTTACAATTTTGATACATGTTTGAGATAATTTTTACATATTTCTAGAAACTATAGATAATATCTGACAATTTTGGTGTAGTTTCACTTAAGCTACTTACTTAAGGTACTCTTATAATACGTTTCTAAATCATGTTTTACATAATATTGACTGTTCTTCAGATTTTGTATACTTTTGACCATTTCTTATAGTTTTGACATACTTTGAGATATATCTGATAATTTTGACAGTTGTTTGAGATAATTTTCACATATTTCTAGAAACTATGGACAATATCTCACAATTTTGGTGTATTTTTACTTAATGTACTCTTATAATGCATTTCTAAATCATATCTTACATCATTTTGTCTCTTCTGCAGATTTTGCATACTTTTGACATATTTCTTATGGTTTTGACATATTTTGAGATATACCTGATAATTTTGTCACATAGTTGAGATAATTTTTACATATTTCTAGAAACTGTGGAGAATATCGGACAATTTTGATGTATTTTTACTTAAGTTACTTACTTAAGTTACTCTCATAATGCGTTTCTAAATCATATCTTACATAATATTGACTGTTCTTCAGATTTTGCATACTTTTGACACATTTCTTACAGTTTTGACATATTTTGAGATATATCTGATAATTTTGTCACATAGTTGAGATAATTTTTACTTCTTTCTAGAAACTATGGACAATATCTGACAATTTTGATCTATTTTTACTTAAGTTACTTACTCAAGGTACTCTTATAATGCATTTCTAAATCATATCTTACATAAAAATGACTGTTTTTCAGATTTTGTATACTTTTGACACATTTCTTACAGTTTTGACACAAATCAAATATATTATTGACATTCTAACACTATTCTGATATCTTTAACATGTATATTTAATACGATTGCAGTATATTGAGATGTTACATAAAGATTAATTAAGTTTGCACATAAGAAGGTAAAATTCTGATAAATATCTGATGAATTATATGCATTTTGCTTATGTTTTCTTTTTTATAGTTTGCTTTTAACACTAATTCAACATAATATTAGCCATTATTAAGGTTAGAAACAATTTTGAGATGTATCTGATAATTTTGACACATTTTTCAATAAATTCTGACAATGCTGGATAATATCTGACTTTCTTATAGGTCGTTTCTAACTCATACTAACGTTTTGAATACTTTCGACATATTTCTAATAGTTTTGATAAAAATCAGATATATTTCTGACATATATGACACAATTCTGATATCTTTAAGATGTATATTTAATACGATTGTAGTATATTGAGATGTTACATCTAGTTTGGACATAATCCAGGTAATTTCTGATAAATATTTGATGAATTATATGCATTTTGCTTGTGTTTGCTTTTTTATCGTTTGTTTTTAACTCCAATTCAATATTATATTAGCCATTATTAGGGTATAAAGAGTTTTGAGATATGTCTGACACTTTTGATGTTATTTTACTTAAGTTAGTACGCTTACAATACGTTTGTATTTCATATGTCACATAATATTCAGTATATCTAAGGTTTTGCATATTTTGAAGGAATTTCTGATAGTTTTTGACAATAATCAGACTTATATGATTCATTTGTGATACCTTTGACATTTTTATTTATTACATTTATATTATATTAAGATGTCACATCCACATTAAACATAATGCAAATACTTTTGAAATATTTCTGATAATTCCGATAAATATCTGATGAATTGTATGCATTTTGCTTAAGTCTGCTTTTTTATCGTTTGTTTCTAACTCATATTCAGCATAATATCAGCCATTATTAATGTTTGAAACAGTTTTGAGATATATCTGGTAATTTTGACACATTTTGCGATAAATTCTGACAATTCTGCATAATATCTGTCACTTCTGATTTATTTTTACTTAAGCTGGTACTCTTATAATACGTTTGTATCTCATATTTCACAAAATATTCATCATATCTAAGGTTTTGTATATTTTGGAGACATTTCTGGTAGTTTTGACAAAAATCAGATGTATTTCTGACATATATGATTCATTTCTGATACTTTTGAGATTTATATTTGTTATATTTGTAGTGTATCTCATGCAACGTTTGTATCCCATATTTCACATAATATTCATCATATCATTTTTCATTTTAATATTCATCATATCAAGTTTTGCATATTTTGAAGACATTTCTGATAGTTTTGATAAAAATCAGATGTATTTCTGACATATATATGATTCAATTCTGATACCTATAAGATTTATATTTATTACATTTGTAGTATATAAAGATGTTGTATCCAGTTTAAACATAATGCGGATAGCTTTTAAATATTTCTGACAATTCTGATAAATATCTGATGAATTGTTTGCATTTTGCTTATGTTTGCTTTTTTATCGTTTGTTTCTAACTCCTATTCAGCATAATATTATCCATTATTAATGTTTGAAACAGTTTTGAGATAAATCTGATGATTTTGAGATAAGTTTTACGATAAATTCTGACATTTCTGAATATCTGACACTTTTGATGTATTTTTACTTAAGTTTATACTCTTACAATACGTGCGTATCTCATATTTCACATAATATTCATCATATCTAAGGTATTGCATATTTTGGAGACATTTCTGATAGTTTTGATGAAAATCAGATGTATTTTGACATATATGATTCATTTCTGATGTCTTTGAGATTTATATTTATTACATTTGTAGTATATTAAGATGTTACATCGAGTTTAAACATAAGGGGGTAGTTTTGAAATATTTCTGATAATTCTGATAAATACCTGATGAATTGAATGCATTTTGCTTAAGTTTGATTGCTATTCATCTGTTTCTAACTTCTATGCAGCATACTATTAGCAATTATTAAGGTTTGAAGCAGTTTTGTGATAAATCTGATAATTTTGAGACAAGTTTTACGATAAATTCTGACAATTCTGAATAATATCTGACACTTTTGATGTATTTTTACCTAAGTTGGTACTCTTACAATAAATTTGTATCTCATATTTCATATAATATTCATCATATCTAAGGTTTTGCATATTTTGGAGACTTTTCTGATAGTTTTGACAAAATGCAGATGAATTTCTCACATATATGATTCAATTCTGATATCTTTAAGATTTATATTTATTACATTTGTAGTATATTAAGATGTTGTATCTAGTTTAAACATAATACGGATAATTTTGAAATATTTCTGACAATTCTGATAAATATCTGATGAATTATATACATTTTGCTTATGTTTGCTTTTTTATCGTTTGTTTCTAACTCCTATTCAGCATAATATTAGTCATTATTAAGGTTTCAAAGAGTTTTCAGATAGATCTGATAATTTTGACACATTTTACGTTAATTTTTAGAAAGTTTTGGCAATTCTGGGTATTCTCTGACACTTTTGATATATTTTTGCTTAAATTGCTACTCTGACAAGTGGTTTCTAACCCTTACTAAGGTTTTGCATACTTTTAACATATTTCTAATAGTATTGACAAAAACCAGATGTATTTCTGATTTATATGATTCATTTCTGATACCTATGAGATTTATATTTATTACATTTTTGGTATATTACGATGTTACATCAAGTTTAAACATAATACAGATAGTTTTGAAATATTTCTGAGAATTCTGATGAATATCTAATAAATTGTATGCATTTTGTTTATGTTTGCTTTTTTATTGTTTCTATCTCCTTTTCAGGATAGTATTAGCCATTATTGAGGTTTGTAACTCTGCATATCTGATGATTTTGATACATATTTGAGCTGATTTTTACATATTTCTTATGAGTGATGATTACATTTAAATTTATGCATCCTTTTGATACATTTAACTTAACCTAACCCAAAATAGCTTCAGAACCAACTCTAGACTTAGAACCAGAAGCATTAGAGCTTAGCTATGTTAAAAGATAGCTATCTCTTTTCTAAATTGACCCATCATGGTCGTAAATCCAAAACTTTATATCCCACTTTTTCCAAAGACAGCAAAAATATCGATAAATGCAATCTATGAAAATAATTGGATAAAAGTTTTATAAAATAGTTTATAAACAGCATATTTTTATTGATATTTTCATTTAATCAATGACATTTTTGGATTCGAGTCAAATCCATAATCGTAAAATGTGATAAACCTAAATTTCACACTGAATTACATTCGTCTCTTTAAAATTAATGTTGTAGACATTAAAAAGTAGTCCTATTTAGACTGTGTCACGTCTCGAATTCGCGAGGCATTGCTTTTAATGCCACGAGAGACCATCTCGAGTGCCGTCTAGACGGAGATAATACGATTTATCTAGTTTTTATATTTTATTATGTCTTGAAGGGAGAAATATATTAACACCAAAAATAAATGCGTTTTAGTTTTTTTTACGCATTCATCACTTATGTCTTGTACTATAAAAATATTTATCCACAATTTAGGCTTGAAAGGCTTTGAGAAACTAAATTCTTCCTAAAATAATTAAATTGTTTTTATTGTTTAAGAAAATTTTGTTTCCTTATTAATAATTTATATAACTTGTTAGACTCGAAAAGAAAGCAACATAACAATTTATGCATGTAATAAATTTCAAGAAGAGTAGTTTTTAAATTAACCTGCCCAAGAATTCTAAAAAGTTTTCAATTTCAAATCTCTATGATTTGGCTGTTTCTCTGCAATTCCGGGAGCATATAATAATCCTACCATTTAGTCATAAAATGAAATTTCCATCGCCAGTTATTGTTTCCGAGCTTTCCGAGCTTCGTTGGATGGCAATTCACGACGTCGCTCTTGCCGAATAATTCATACATCCATTTTATTGGCGTATATTTTGGCAATCTTCCTAATGACAATATTCAATGAATTCGTTATCCACAAAATGATCCAATGACTATTAGTAAGCAATTTAGCCGCAAGGAAAGCAGAAATTATATGTTTTGTGGTCATTCTATGTGTGATCTCTAAAACAATTTGATTCGCAAATTAATTTGAGATAGATCTTTATAAAGTGACACTAGATGTATTTGTACATCTGGATGAAGTGGTAAAGAATGTACTAAGTGGTCCAATCCTGAATTTTAGCTTTTTGCAGCTCGAACTAATTCGTAGCTTCTAGAAAATAGTACTAGAAGCACTGACGATTTAATTTCAAGAAGATTGTTTCATAAAAGATCCAGTTTCTCATATTATAAACTGCGCAATTAAAGAGGGTGAGTTTCTTGATAGATAAAAACTTGCCAAAATTACACCAATACCTAAATAGAGAAGTTAATAAAACTGTCTAGCACACTTCCATAATCCTTCAGAAGTATTTGACTGTATGGACCATGAAATCTTTCTAAAAAATATAGAATATGCTTTATGGTAGCATCTTAGGACCTCTATTCTTTATTACCTATATTAATTAATTAACAATCAACCTAATTAATGTTGATTGTCTTTCTCTCCTATTTGAAGGTGACACAATAACAATAATTTCGAGATCATCTAGATAGTGAAGATTTTAAAACATACATATCTATATATAACTGGTTTTCTACTAATAAATTTGTTACAAATCGCGAAAAGTCCTACATTTACTTGACAACTAGTTGAATTCATCACGAATTCCAAGGAGGAAAGGTGTAATATTTAGATGTTGTTCCAAACAGTCTCCTTAGTTGGTATGACCACGTAAAGTTACTTCGTAACGGACTTAGTCGTCAAATATATACGATTAGAAGTATGCGACAATTAATTGGTAAAGAAGAAGCTAAGATAGTTTACTTTGCCTTATTTCATGCTTCTATTGTCTATGGAAAAGTGGCATGGTTCCTCAAACATCAACATGCAATTCAATATTTATCAAATATAATATAATGACGCTATCATCTGCTTATATACACGAGAGGTTGCTGGAAATCATAAAAATATATGCCTAGCTAGATAGGATTGAAGATGTACATATATACAACACCAGACACTGCCAGTTGCTCTGCGTTCCAGAAAGCAGAATTAACTCTAACCCACTAATACTGGGTTTGGACCTCTGCAATAAGTTGCCAGTACTAATACGAAGGTTGTCGTGTCAATTATTTTACAAAAAATCTGCTTAAGAAGTACACCTTCTATAGTATTCTATTATATTTGTACTAGTTAATCCACCTATCTATATCTATCTATATTTCGTCCCTTACAATCTTATGACTTCTTGTATTTTTAGGTTCATAACCTAAAATACCTAAGATATTCTAGAAATATTCAGATAACACACCTAAATTACATTATATTCAAATGGACTGTTATCTGAATAAGAAAATTAATTCTCTCAAAATGAACTTACGTTTGACTAGATGTTTTTTAAATATATGTGAAAAAAAATGATTCATAATATTTTTTCAAAAAAATGGACGGCATTTCTTCGTAATTCAATCTATTCATGAAATAACTAAGACTAGATAAACAAGTCTTCAAATATATCTGATAATTTTGACACATTTTGCAATAAATTCTGATAATTCTGGATAATATCTGACACTTTTGATGTGTTTTTACTTAAGATGGTTCTCTTACAATACGTTTGTATCTCATATTTTACATAATATTCATTATATTTGAGGTTTTGCATATTTTGGAGTCATTTCTGATAGTTTTTACAAAAATCAGATGTATTCCTGACATATATGATACATTTCTGATATCTTTGACATTTATATTTATTACATTTGTAGCATATTAAGGTGTTACACCCACTTTAAACATAATGTGGATTGTTTGGAAATATTTCTGGCAATTCTGATAAATATCTGATAAATTGTATGCATTTTGCATTTTGCTCAAAAAAATGGGAGGCATTTCTTCGTAATTCAACCTATTCATGAAATAACTAAGACTGGATAAACAAGTCTTCAAATACCTTTCAGAAACTAGATGGCCTGGTGATGCACCATATGAAAGCTTAAAATAAAACATGCGAATAATTCTTATAGAAGTATGGAATGACAGTTTATCTATAACAATAAATAAATTTATTATTATTATATCAAACATTTCAAGGATCAAATTGCCTTGACTATAAAAGCGTAAAGGAAAGAAAAAGGATAGATAGTGTATCTATAATATACTTAAGTTTTCTCTTTTAATTTACCAACAAACAGCACTCAGCACCTAGGTCTCAATCGGATGCTTGTATACCCTTCTATATACTATCCGGCTACATTAACCAACCTAAGTAAATGCTCGGAAATTTCTCTCCGAAGTCTCTTATTTTGAGGTCTTACTGTTGAATGTTGAACAATCTTCTCACTCACTTCACAAAAGTGGCAGAGAAGGCTAAGAGCAAACCTACGCTTGTAAAGATGCTTGTTTACTTTACAGTGATTCGTGACGAACCATTGTAAGGTAACCAAATAAGTGAGGCTGTTGAGGGGTAACGTAGCAGTTCTTTAGACAGATGGCAGAAATCTTTAACTAGAAGTCGCGATTACCGGTTTAGAAGAATAGAGTATTCGCTTGGCTGCCCTTTCGGCAAACCCATCAACACTTATTACCTGAACAGGTCGAGTATACTTTTCTCCATTAAAATCCATAACCTTTCCAATGTCAGTCCTGAAGTCCTGAACTATAAAATAAACTATCTACTGTCAGTGTAAATTGTAAGTCTTGACTTCCACGTTGAATCTAATAGTTACGTCAGCGGTAAGTTGTATGGCAATTAACTTCATCTGTATAACGGTGTTACTTTCACCTAGCGTAGTAAATACGTGAAAGTCCAGCTCCTTCCCATCTCGTTGAACCATCAGAGAAAATTTAAGGGATGTTTCCTACTTTTACTTCTGTGGAATTTGGGTGGATGAGATATTTCTTCGTAAAATATGTTGTAAGGGTGAGAAGTCAGTCTTACAATCCATATTTGAGAAATTACCCACCATATCATTTCAGAGTACGGCATTTTTATTATTCTTCCCACACATTACAATTCCTGCTGCTCTTTTCCATCTAGTTGAACCATTAGAAAAAAAAAAAAATAAAGGATGTTTCCTACTTCTACTTCTGTGAAATTTGGATGGATGAGACATTTCTGCGTAAAAATATGTTGTAAGGGTGAGAAGTTTGTTTTACATTCCAGATTTGACAAATTACCCACCATATCATTCCAGAGTACGGCATTTTTATTATTTCTCCCACACATTACAATTCCTGCTGGTACTTCCCATCTGGTTGAACCACCAGAAAAAAATTTAAAGGATGTTTCCTACTTCTACTTCTGTGGAATTTGGATGGATGAGACATTTCTGCATAAAAATATGTTGTAAGGGTGATAAGTTTGTTTTACATTCCAGATTTGACAAATTACCCACCATATCATTCCAGAGTACGGCATTTTTATTATTTCTCCCACACATTACAATTCCTGCTGGCCCTTCCCATCTGTTTGAACCACCAGAAAAAAATTTAAAGGATGTTTCCTACTTCTACTTCTGTGGAATTTAGATGGAGGAGACATTTCTGCGTAAAAATATGTTGTATGGGTGAGAAATTTGTTTTACATTCCAGATTTGACAAATTACCCTCCATATCATTCCAGAGTACTGCATTTTTATTATTTTTCCCACACATTACAATTCCAGCTGCTCCTTCCCATCTGGTTGACCCACCAGAAAAAAATTTAAAGGATGTTTCCTACTTCTACTTCTGTGGAATTTGGATGGAGGAGACATTTCTGCGTAAAAATATGTTGTATGGGTGAGAAGTTTGTTTTACATTCCAGATTTGACAAATTGCCCTCCATATTATTCCAGAGTACTGCATTTTTATTATTTCTCCCACACATTACAATTCCTGCTGCTCCTTCCCATCTGGTTGACACACCAGAAAAAAATTTAAAGGATGTTTCCTACTTCTACTTCTGTGGAATTTGGATGGATGAGACATTTCTGCGTAAAAATATGTTGTAAGGGTGAGAAGTTTGTTTTATATTCCAGATTTGTCAAATTACCCACCATATCATTCCAGAGTACGGCATTCTTATTATTTTTCCCACACATTACAATTCCTGCTGCTCCTTCTCACCTGGTTGAACCATTAGAAAAAAATTTAAAGGATGTTTCCTACTTCTACTTCTGTGAAATTTGGATGGATGAGACATTTCTGCGTAAAAATATGTTGTAAGGGTGAGAAGTTTGTTTTACATTCCAGATTTGACAAATTACCCCCCATATCATTCCAGAGTACTGCATTTTTATTATTTCTCCCACACATTACAATTCCTGCTGCTCCTTCCCATCTGGTTGACCCACCAGAATAAAAATTTAAAGGACGTTTCCTACTTTTACTTCTGTGGAATTTGGATGGATGGGACATTTCTGCGTAAAAATATATTGTAAGGGTTAGAAGTTTGTTTTACAATCCAGATTTGAAAAATTACCCACCATATCATTCCAGAGTACTGCATTTTTATTATTTCTCCCACACATTACTATTTCTGCTGCTCCTTCCCATCTGGCTGAACAACCAGAAAAAAATTTGAAGGACGTTTCCTACTTCTACTTCTGTGGAATTTGGACGACTGAGACATTTCTGCATAAAAATATGTTGTAAGGGTGATAAGTTTATTTTACATTCCAGATTTGACAAATTACCCACCATATCATTCCAAAGTATGGCATCTTTATTATTTCTCCCACACATCACTATTCCTGCTGCTCCTTCCCATCTGGTTGAACCACCAGAAAAAAATTTAAAGGATGTTTCCTACTTCTACTTCTGTGGAATTTGGATGGATGAGACATTTCTGCATAAAAATATGTTGTAAGGGTGATAAGTTTGTTTTACATTCCAGATTTGACAAATTACCCACCATATCATTCCAAAGTACGGCATCTTTATTATTTCTCCCACACATCACAACTCCTGCTGCTCGTTCCCATCTGGTTGAACCACCAGAAAAAAATTTAAAGGATGTTTCCTACTTCTACTTCTGTGGAATTTGGATGGATGAGACATTTCTGCGTAAAAATATGTTGTAAGGGAGAGAAGTTTGTTTTACATTCCAGATTTGACAAATTACCCACCATATCATTCCAGAGTACTACATTTTTATTATTTCTCCCACACATTACAATTCCTGCTGGCCCTTCCCATCTGGTTGACCCATTAGAAAAAAATTTAAAGGATGTTTCCTACTTCTACTTCTGTGGAATTTGGATGGATGAGACATTTCTGCATAAAAATATGTTGTAAGGGTGATAAGTTTGTTTTACATTCCAGATTTGACAAATTACCCACCATATCATTCCAGAGTACTGCATCTTTATTATTTCTCCCACACATTACTATTCCTGCTGCTCCTTCCCATCTCGTTGAACCATTAGAAAAAAATTTAAAGGATGTTTCCTACTTCTACTTCTGTGGAATTTGGATGGAGGAGACATTTCTGCGTAAAAATATGTTGTATGGGTGAGAAGTTTGTTTTACATTCCAGATTTGACAAATTACCCTCCATATCATTCCAGAGTACTGCATTTTTATTATTTCTCCCACACATTACAATTCCTGCTGCTCCTTCCCATCTGGTTGACCCACCAGAAAAAAATTTAAAGGATGTTTCCTACTTCTACTTCTGTAGAATTTGGATGGATGAGACATTTCTGCGTAAAAATATGTTGTAAGGGTGAGAAGTTTGTTTTACATTCCAGATTTGACAAATTACCCACCATATCATTCCAGAGTACTGCATTTTTATTATTTCTCCCACACATTACAATTCCTGCTGCTCCTTCCCATCTAGTTGAACCATTAGAAAAAAATTTAAAGGATGTTTCCTACTTCTACTTTTATGGAATTTGGATGAATGAGACATTTCTGCGTAAAAATATGTTGTAAGGGTGAAAAATTTGTTTTACATTCCAGATTTGACAAATTACCCACCATATCATTCCAGAGTACGGCATTTTTATTATTCCTCCCACACATTACAATTCCTGCTGCTCCTTCCCATCTGGTTGAACCACCAGAAAAAAATTTAAAGGATGTTTCCTACTTCTACTTCTGTGGAATTTGGATGGAGGAGACATTTCTGCGTAAAAATATGTTGTATGGGTGAGAAGTTTGTTTTACATTCCAGATTTGACAAATTACCCTCCATATCATTCCAGAGTACTGCATTTTTATTATTTCTCCCACACATTACTATTTCTGCTGCTCCTTCCCATCTGGTTGAACCACCAGAAAAAAATTTAAAGGATGTTTCCTACTTCTACTTCTGTGAAATTTGGATGGATGAGATATTTTTGCGTAAAAATATGTTGTAAGGGTGAGAAGTTTGTTTTACATTCCAGATTTGACAAATTACCCTCCATATCATTCCAGAGCACGGCATTTTTATTATTTCTCCCACACATTACAATTCCTTTGATTCAGTCGAATCGTGGTCACCAATGCCACCTCTTGAAAGAACAGATGAAATGACGTTAGGTTCAACATGCTTTTCATGGCTGCAGTGGGGGTAGTTCGCAGCGCACCTATAACATGCAAGTCTGTAATTTATTAAGTGCAGCAGCATGATGTAGATATTAAGGTTTTTGACCACCATACTATTACACCATACATATGTAAGCATAGGTCGGATTACTTTATGTTTTACCTATAATCCTTCGGCATTAACCGAATGCAACCTACGCTTTTTTCTCTATTATGTAGGTGAGCTTTCTATGTCTTTTTTAGTGTAATGCCCAAATATTTTACTTCTTTTGATAAAAATATTAGCGCATATTAGCGAGAGATAGCATTCCGAGCTTGCCATGCTTTCTCAATGGATTTGAGAGCCACTTGTATCCTCTCAAAAAGGACATTTCTGTGCTTACCTTTAACGAGAACGGTTAGATCATCTGTATAACCAAATATCGTAAAGTTGGCTTTTCCACCGAAGCATTTCAAGAAGCTATCCAGGTGAGATTCCACAAAATGGGGAAAGTACAATTGCTTCTTCAAGACTGACATCCCCAACTCTAAGCTTAACTATTAGTTTTGCTTAAGAGTATTCTCGGTCCAACCACAAATTGTCGATGGAACCTTATGCTCTAACAAATCACAGTTAATACCAGAAAAGTTGTTTTATCAAGAGCTGTCTCCATATCTATGAAAATACCCAGGGTGGACTCCTTCAAGTTCAGTACTTCTCCAACAAAGGTGGTCACATAGTGAAGAGTCGTTGGTGTAGACTTGGTGCAGGCGTATTGATTAGAATTTACAAGTTGAGTTGGGAGACAGAAATCTCTAATATAGCGATCATACACTCTATCCAAGGTTTTCAAAAGAAAGCAACCACTATCTAACTACCACTATCATCTATAGAAAGATCTTGCTTGGTATCCTGATATAAACACATGTAATTTCCGCAACCTGAAAAATACACCTCCACTAATAGAAGAAGGCTCTCCAAAAGGGTTTCGGTATAAGAACACTAACCCAATTCGTCGTTTAGGGTCAGAAATCAGCACCCAAGATAGACGAGAGACTTCTCCAGGATCCTTCTTCACAACATTTCTTCCACGTTAATCGCTTTTTTAAAATCCATTAATTTATCTTTAAGAAGTTTTGAGTAGGAGTCTAATTTTGAGTTTTTATCTATATTAAACGCTGTTCTTGCTTCTTGTTGGAGTTCTTCGAGTTCAGAACACTACCAAATGGTAGCATGCTCAGAGACGTCTTCTAATCGGTGGAGACAGGCCTTTTTACAAGCTTTAATTAAGAAGTTACTAATAGTATTTAAGTACTCTTCAACTGCAAAGCTTTGGAATGCAAACCAATATCGCTCAAACTACCAGTTAGCAGAGATCTGATACCAAGATCGTAAATGGTCCGAAGTTGAAACATTGTCAGAAAGTGTCCAATTGTGGAAAACTGATATCAATAAATAATTAAAATCTAACGGTTATAAAGATTGATTCAGAGCCTCGATTAAGTTACTGCTAAAAATGAATTCAAGAAGATATTCGTCTCTTCCGTTATCAGCACTACCCCAGGTAGTAGACTGTGCATTAAAGATAATGTTAAGGTTGCTTATTTCAGTATAAAATTTAACTGTGCTGTTAAATCTTAATTACTTATATATGATTGAATGGGGTAAACGTAACGGAGAGAGTTGATTAAATTTAGCAATAGGATAGAATCACATAAAACCGTAGTAGAGTGATATAAAATCGAGAATTAACACCCGACACCGTGGCATATCCAAAACAACGCATCTAAAACTTAATTAATAACTTAATCCGTTGGAGCCCTTTCAAGAATTCCAACCCGAACACGGCAATCTCTCTTCGAGAGTCCTCTTCTGGTGCCAGTACTTATACCGAGAATGGACGAATTTAAATGTAAATACGTCGTCCGCGAAAATGAGGAAAGTTTGAATGCCTAATACCGGTTACACGGGCCGCAAGCTACAGCCTCGCCTGTCTGCGCGTAGTTCACATTAACCCCACTGAAAGGGTGGAAACTGGAATAATGTGGCTACCATGGTGAATGTCGACGTTATAGCACCGGGAGGGTTCTGCGCCCCATTATATTTCCTAACGTCAACACTTTTTCGTCTAGACCTACTCCTAAGTTTCGGACAAGACAATTACGGGCTTTAAGTAAGACCAAAACTTAGTTTACCAAAGTTCGTCTCCTAGTTTGCCGGTGACTACATGATCTAGGGTGATATAAACTTAAAACTGAACAAAGACTTTTTATTTCACATTAATGTATAATAATAATTGGAATTTCTTCAGGTAGATTTATTAAAAATTTCTTACTTAGACCGCGAGGTGGATAGAATCGCGCTCGGTTCCTTTTTCGAATTTCCTTAATTATTTATTTATCGTTGCCGTTCGCCAAAGCCAAAGCAGAAACCTCTAAAACTTTTCCATCTGCGGGACCCATTTTCCACGGGAATAGCCATGACGAGGTGGTTAAAGGTAATTAAAACTTATAACGGGCCTCCTTGTACAACTTAAACCGATTACACCATCTCTTTGCTAAACTTTAATTTTTCCATTTTCGTCATTTTAAATTTTTGACGTCGACTCTTTGTGGTCACTAACACCATTAACTTTCTAAGATACGGTTTTGTAATTTAAATCAATTAAAACGTTTTCATTTATAATCACAATCATAAAAAAAAGATCGCAATTTTCAAATTGCATAGCATCAATAAAAGTTCAATATCTTCTAGGTTATCGTCATTTACAGCTTTAGTATCCCATAAATCCGTTGATGGCCGCGTAACATAAATGTAACTAAAGTTGGTAAACGACTCCCGATCTAATTATGAAGACGTTCGTACAACGAATCGTTTTAATGGCGATATCAACTGGAGAAAAGAGGTTTATTGCAGAAAACCTATATTAAATGGTAAACAACGTCATTTAGAGTTTCTAATACTTTCATTCATAAATGATTAAGTTAGGTGAAGGCTTCGCGGGTTTAGATAAATTTGATGTTTAATTTAATAAAGATAAGATTGCTTCCGTGGGTTTTCCATAAAATACTAGCTTAGAAACCTCGGTATGCGAGATACACCGAGTGAAAGCGGAACCGCAGCGCCTTGCTACTTTTTAATACATAATATCGCAAGGATGCAACGTTTCACCTCAGATATTGTGCTATATGGTACAACATCTCTCTGACGTGACGTTTACTTAATTATATTTCGCTTCGAGTTTGCTAGGCCCAACCTATGAATATAAGCGGAGTGTCCTCATTCTCTTCCGTCGGCACGATTTTCAAATTTCATATCAACGTTATTACGCGGTTGGATACGCGGAATGAGATTTTTCTACTTTCTACACAAAAATATTTGATAGAGTAATATCTTTTTTAATATATATTCGTAATATTTTGTGCGCCCACGTTAATCCGGTTGTAGAATTACCAAGATAAGACATCAAACATTAATATAGTAAGAAAATAATAAGTAACAGTCTTGAATATTACATATAAATACCATGTTACATAATAATCTTTTCTGGTTTATAATTTTGTTTGAGTGAAGTCATCCGAGGTTCTTGGTCTATATTTTTACATAGTTCTATAGTTTTAACTGTTATTTTATGCGAGAATTACCAGTAAAGATGTGCCATGAATGATTGATAATCACTTAACTAGTCAAATGACCAGTTAAAAGTATTTGATCATCGTCAGTTACTCGGTCAAACATAATAATGCCATCCACATTCAAGTAGTGATAGATATAGTATAAATAGATAAATGTATGTGTAATAGATATATAATGACCAGTATTACTAAATATCCGGATATCTATTTTCAAGGGATTATACTCGGGGGTATTTGCTAAGCTAGGTGTTTTGTGGTTCCTAAAGGTACCCATCGTTCTGCTATCGGTGAAGCTGATCTCCGAATACGCTATAGTTATAATGTCTTGTGTTGTTATTACCAAAATATTAGAGGAGTATGTATGAAGATACTTACTATTCTAAACTCATTACGTGAGTCTTGTTTTGATGTTGTGATCTTGTCTTAGACATGGCATTACATTTTGAGGGATCGTAACTTCGCTGTGCATGGTCTATTTAGTAAGGTGGTTTTTGATTTGTCTTAAGAACACCCTAAAATCAAATCAGCTTGATCTCTCTGATTTATCCAGAGTTAATTAACAAGATTAAACAAGATTAAAGTTGTACGTGGGAAAATAATATATGTATTTGCTTTATATGTCACTTTTGATATATATGGCTAATGAATGTCCTTCTTGGTGATTTTAATGTCCCCTCCTATACTTCTACTGGAACCAACAATAGATTTAAAACGACTTTATCAAATTTACGACATATCCATGATTTTCGTCAATACAATTCAATTGTGAACATCAACATTCGATCACCTGATTTGATCTTTGCCAATTTGAGCTGCATATTCACTTATGATCTCGATCCGTTACTTGCTGAAGATTCTCATCATCTCGATTTAGCAGTTGTTCTAGATTATGCTCTCCAGGTTTCTATGTTTAAGCATCGTGGCTTAACCACCTACAAATTTAAGCGTGCAGTCTGTTGAGGAAGGTGAGTTGGTCGGATCTAGATGGTATTGGAATGGTAAAAGATGCCGGCATTTTTTGTAAGAAGTTACACGATATTTTTGATTTAGCAGTGCCTAAAAGTTTAAGAGTTTTTACGACTCGTCATTGGCCTGTTTGGTTCACGAAGGAATTAAAATATTGTATTCGTATGAAAGATAATATGGGCGCAAGACGTAAGCAGACTACTTCACTATAATGCATGAATGAATTTACACGCTACAGATCTCTGTAGAAACACCTTATCTTTGATCTTTGATTTCTGATCCGAGTACCTTCTGGACCTGTGTTCGCTCACAGAAGGAGTTCTCACATTCCTGGCCTTATGATGTATGGAAACCTGGAGTTTAGTTTGGGCCGAAGTTTTGTGGACGATTTTGTTGATTACTTCGAGTCTGTTTATATTCAATCTGATCCTGCCTCTGGGGAGACTGGTATCCCCGATCTTAGTCTATCTATGGAGAACTTCAGCTTGGAGGAGGTTGAGGATGCGTTGAAGCGTGCAAAGAATACTCTTACTGTAGGATTAGATGGAATACCGAGCTTCTTACTGAAGGACTTTCAGTCGTCGTTATGGAAACAGTCATACATCTATTCAATTTTGCAGAAAGAGAACCCTGAGGAGATAAAGAACTATAGGCCTATATCTTTTGACTTTTGAAAGCATTCTATTCAAGCATATATCATTTCATTTAAACAAGTACATAAGCCAAGTCCAACACGGATTTGTTTGCGGTCAATCAAATCTGTTATGCTTCGCCCACATTGTTGCTGATGTAATCGACGTTAGAGGACAGGTAGATGTCGTGTATCTCGACTTACAGAAGGTGTTTAATCAGATCAGCTTAATCACTTTATCTTGTTAAAAAGCTGAGTAACTTTATATTAAGTGCCCCTCTGTTGTCGTTAATAAAATCTTATTTGTTAGGTCGGTAGCAGATTGTTAATTATGGTGGCTTCACCTCCAGAGGATTTTCTCCAACTGCATGGGTTCCCCAGGGATCCAAACCGCGAGCCATTACTATTCCTGGCTTTTATCAATGACGCAACCATGTAAGCATCCATAACTTTTTAGTGCCGCGTCTCAACCCTTGACATCCCCTTATATTTTATAATTATCGTGGTAGTACTAACATTTTGTGAAAATCGCCTATCTCGTTAACGTCTGATTATGGCAATCAGCTTTCGCCGCATTGCGATATGCTTTTTAATTCCATGAGCCCAGTGAAGAGGTTGACTTTGTATCGTTTTGACATGCAGTAGACTGGTTAATATTAATGATTATGTTTACATTATTTAGTTGTATTAGTTTTTATTTTTGCTTATAGCTATATCTCTAGCTAGAGCTAGAGCTATATTCCATCCCAATCCACAGGGTGTTTACCTGTCGTTCATCACTAGTAATGACTAGATAGTCGGCCGATACCGGTATATTAGTTGCCAGTACTGATATAATATTGGCATTCTTAAAATTATTAATAGTCATTAGTGGCAACGCTATAAAGCACGTTTAAGTCAAATACTGGCATCGACCCGGACGTGACGTTAACAAATTTCTTATTACCCATAAGTTTAGTTATTGTCTCAGCTTTGGTACAATCATTAACCAGTGCCCAGTTAACGTATGCGTATTTTTTTGTCGTTATGATCAAGGAAACTACCATTCCAAGGTGAAGAAATTCCTTTTGCAAAGGAGTTAAGTATCTAGGAGTAACCGTAGATAATACCTTTCTCCTGGAATGGAGGTTTGCAGGGAGTTTTACACAAACCTAAACAATCCTTGTGGACTTGTCGTAGTCTTTGTGGAAAAATTGTGGTGTTATTGTGGTGTCACATATGGAGTAGCAGCCTGATATAGGAAAATTCGACAGGCTTCAGTTATTAGTAAACTTTCAAGAATTCAAGAAGATGTTATACTTTGCCTAACTCCTTTACCCTTGAATATATATACAGAAATATGTAGAGAAAGTTGCCAGAACTACGTCTTATCAATGAGCTACACAAGACACTATAGATATATGATATTGATACTGATATTGTGCTATTAATGCCGTCAGATTTGACAGGTCCATTACCAGTGCTGAATGATCAATACCAGGTTAAACTACCAGAATGGTAGTGTTGGATTGAAAATGAAGATTTTTCTGATTCTGGCATATATTTGCATGTTTATAGATGGATGAAAAACGCCAGAAGGAGTCGGGACAGGAGTGTACTGCGAAATACTTTGCATCAAGCAAGCATACAGCCTAGGTACTTACTGTACTGTATTTGAATTGGAAGTATTTGCTATTGACATGGAAACTAAAATCCTAGAGATAGAGATAAAGAACTGAGTAGTGGTAACAGAATCTCTCAAATCTGGTTCACAGGTCACTCTGGAGCTGCTCTAATATATGCCAAGGAAGCGCCAGATGAGCTAGCACGTAGACACGTAGACAACTATAATGCGTTTGTGGGATCAGAGCCAGTAGTTGGTGTATTATTTACGATGGTTACAGGATTGGACTTTGGACTGAAGAAAGACTTCACCTATTATGGTCCAGTTTTCCTGAAATGAGACATGTCAAGTTGCAAACCCGGAAATATTTTAGGACTTGCTCGCAGCAGCATTGGAGTTCTAATGGGTGTCTTTACTGTATATTGTTGAAGTTAAGAGTATTCGACTACACAAAATTTGATAATATTATCTGTCGGAGTACAATAGATCCCTAGGATCACGTTACAAGGTTGGTTGGTCCGCCTACTCGATTTATAATTTTTGTAATGTAATTTAATGTAATGTAATTCATGTTTAGTTATAACACTACAATTATATTCTATTGAACGGTTTCCTCAAATCTAAAAAAGCTTTTTGTTTGTTACTACTTGCACTAAACAGTTTAGTGCAGATGTTGTGTGCTCGTTAGGATAGTGTAGTGTATTTGTTTTCGATTATGTTTAGGAGGTGTAGTGTAACGAAAATAGCAGAATATTTGGAAACATGTTTTGCATATATCTCTGCGTGTTTCGTAAATAAATTTTGTTAATCATTCCTTACTACAGTACATTCAATCCCAGTAAAGGCAGTAGAAAATATACAAGAATTTTATAGCTATAAAGATGAGCGTACAATATGATTAAAAACAAAAAGCTTTAGTTGAAAAAAAATAAAAACTCTACGAGTAAAGAAGAAGTGGAAGTGTTTTGAAAGAGACTATAAAAATAAACTCATAAAATCAAATAAAACTGGAAGAGGTAGAAGATACTACCCATACAAAAAAATTGTAGAGGTTATTTTAGCAAAACATCAATGCATACAACTGATTTACACATTAGGGAGCTCTACAATGGAGAATACCGGTGATACTACGGAAATATAGCGAACACCAGATTGTGTAATAGAAGGTTTTGGTTTCTGAAGCCGAATGATGCTTTACAACAGTAACAGAACCTACTAAAAAACTCATTCCAGAGGGTTTGCCAAAGTACGTGCCAGATTTAGTAGAATTTTGTTTATCGTCGACGTATTTCAGTTGGAAAGGAGAGTTTTACGAACAGCTTGAGGGGGCAGCCATTGGATCTCCTTTGTCGCCGGTGATAGCTAACTTTACATGGAATTGTTCGAAGAAAATGCTCTGAAGAAGAGCGAATGGAAACCAAAGCTATGGCTCCGATATGTGGACGACACGTTTGTGGTATGGCAACATGGTAGGGAACGCCTCTTTGAATTTCTAGATCATCTAAACACTCAACATCCCATAATCAAATTTACCATGGAAACAGAATCCGCCAAGCAGTTGCCCTTCTTAGATGTATTGGTCACTAGAACGACAAATGGTAGGCAACATCGCACCATCATCCTCAACAGAAGAGGTCCGTAATTCACACTTTGTTTCAGAGAGCAGCAAGAATATGTGAAGGAGATAACCTAAAGAAGGAAGAGCGGTTTCTACGGAACGTACTACAGAAAAATGGATATAGTTTAAAGGACATCAACCGAGCCACCAAGCAGCGGAAGCAGGGAGAAGAAGCTGCAGTAACTACAGAACCAGCTGGTTTCATCTGTCTTCCTTACGTTTCCGGTGTAACGGAACGAATTGCAAGACACCTCAAGAAAAACGACATCGTGGTGCGATATGGAACGGTCACCAAAATTCGGAATACACTCCCGGTAGCCAAGGACAAGCTACCTCTTTTAAAAGAAGTGGGTGTCTATCGGCTGTCATGCAGTTGTGGGAAGTTTTACTTTGGCCAAACCGGACGAAACATCGAATGCCGTATCAAGGAACACGAGAGGGATGTGAGGCTGAGGAAGATTCAACAGTCGGCGGTTGCGAAACATTGCCATTTGGAGGGACACCGAATAAACTTCGACAAAACAAAGGTTCTGGCTAGGAATAATAAATATCATCAACGGCTGACAAGAGAAGCCATAGAAATCCACCGACATAAAAACAACGTCAACAGAGAAGATGGCTGAGAACTCAGCAGAACATGGAAGATGGTGGTGAAGACGAACACGACTCCCAAACCAGACGCGACGCAATAATTAGTTAGTAATTAGCTTGTAATTAATATAAATTAATTATTAATTAGTTTTTCGACCTATATATTGTTTTACGATCCCCGATTTTGTCAGTTAGAACCAGTTTCTGAAGAAGGTTGCAACATGGCATCCGAAACGTCAAACATTTTTTCAAAAAACGCACGGCGAAACCCGAAAGTTTCTAGTTTTAGATCTAGTGTTAGTCCTAGTGATAGTTCTAGTGTTAGTTCTAATTTTAGTTCAAGTAACAGAACCTTTAATCAATTTAACTGACCAAATGGTGATTATATAAAGACAAACTGTATTCCAGAATAGAAATCGGCGTACCACGGCTGGAAAATTAAGTAAATGAAGACAATTGCAACAAGAAATGTTACATACATTTAAACATACAAACCAGTCGGCACATTGGGACTATTATAAATAATTGAGAAATTATACGACCAATGCAATCAAGAGTGAAAAAAAGTGTACTTGACTCATCAAATGAGAGTTGCTGGTACTCAAACTTTTCGGGAGGAATTGCGTAAATTGAATATTTGCAACAAAAAGAAACCTGTCTGCTATCTTTGCATAATGTTGATGAATTGATTGAATATTTCTATATGTTTAATAGGGTATAAGTCTTAGAGTGATAATTATGCTATCCATATCTAAATGCGTACCTTCTACACGTGGTTATTTTTTTTGGAACATGGTGAGTTTCCTGAAGTCTGCGAAGGTCATTATATATCTAAAGTATTTAACGAGTCTTCTTTTTCGGATATAAGACCTGTTAGCATTCTGATCATTTTGTTGGGTATTTTGGAGAGGGTTGTAGCAGAACGAATGCGGGAACACTTGGAACTTTTTTGTATTCTGCTATCCATGCAGTCCGGTTTTAGACCTGGATATAGCTGTGTCTCCGCTCTAACAACTATTACTGATGTTATATCCGGAACAGATAACGGCGCCACTACAATTTTGGTTTTGCTCGCTTTTTCAACTTGTTTTAGAGATCCTCCACTAACAGATCCACCGTTCTGATCTTTTTTAATGGTTCTGCGCGGAAGAAGTCAGTGTATATGATGTAGTGTTTCATGGCTCTACATTTTCCCTTTTGTTCACTATTTATTTATCTTCAATGCTCATATTTGAACACTTTTCTTCTAAATTTCATATTTATGTTGATGATATTCAGTTCTACCGCAGATTCTATTTGTGTCAAGTGTTGAAGTCTGTTGCTGTTCTAAACAGTGATTTAGAGAGACTACGAAAAAGCATGGACATTTATTGAACGGGAATAAGTCGCTATACTATGGTATGATATTCGGAGGTAGGGAGTGCAGGACGATGGTCAATAATATGACTCACGTTTTTATTGACGGATTTGAATTGAAGTAGAGGGATTGTGTTAAAGATCTCCGTCTTTATATTGATGACAGCTTGAGGTTCACCCGTAATACTGCTGAAATCATCAGGCGCGCCTATAGGAACTTGAAAATACTTTATGCTCATAAACAAATTATGGATGGGGAAATTAAAAAGACTTTGTGTGAATTTTTAGTTCAGTCAAATTTCACATATTGTGACACAATTTACGAGCACTTAGTTTGTTGGCCACTGATGCTAAGGTGGTACAAACTTCTTGTATCCGATTCATATTTGGTATGCGCCGTCGTCAGAGATTATCGCACAAACTGACAGAGTTAAAGTGGCTCAATATGTCAAAGAAACATCGTCTACACTTTGGCTGCTTTCTTTATAAAATATTATTAAGTAAGTTACCACCATACCTAATCAACAAGATTTCTTATAGGACAGATATTCATAATATTAATAAACACCGTAAACACCTCATTGATATCCCAATTGTTTAAAAGATCCTTTCGTTATAATGCAGCTCGTGTTCTAAATCATCATAACATAATTTTTGCTCAACCATCAATTCATATTTTTAAAAGATTATTGCATCTGAATTTGTCTTATGGATAGCACATTGATTTGCCTTTTGTAGCCTTATAGTCGACTTTATCGCTCTAATTTTTCAATCTACATCACTGTATAACACATTTCTGTTGAGAATAACACCTTTTCATGTCGTCCATTGTAAGGAAGACCTAACGACCAAAGCTAATAATTATGCAGATTTGTTATATTCAATCTTATTGCCTACCTAGTTAATTGCAATAATCCCGTTAACCATTGTCTTGTTTTTCTTAAACCCTCCTTCTTCCTCCTTGGTTAACTACTTCAGTATACGATTTTCCAAGCGATAGTAAAACAGCTTCACAGACGTATCTCGGAGAGAAATAATTCGATCATTATCTGGGTCAAAGGTCTTATTCTAACAGTGTAGGTAGTATTATTTTAGCACTCCGTAAGATGTTCTGCAACTCCTTATCCTCTCCACTTTACCAACTCATTAGGGATATTATACGAACTTGGTAACTTGCCGGTTTTTTAGTTGTTTCATCTCAACATTATTTCCTCCGATTTAAATTGCTTTATGTCCTCAACTTCCCAAGTATCTAGCCTTTGTTTCTTTCTATCTACAAATCTTGAAAATGATTGGTTTAAATTGTATTATTCATGTCGTTTTTTTACTTTTTAGGTCGCTCTATTATTATAATATATTTCGTACTTAAACTTTCGTAAGAATGTACTATTTTTTATTAATTATTTAAATAATCGATTCTGAATACGTTATTAAATCTCTATGAGCCCTCGAGCACCCTTTGTTTCAATAAAATTCATAGTCCACATAAATCCCAACGAATTATTTTTTATTTTGTTTATTAAAAGTTTTGTTTGAATGAAAGGAACTTCATCAAGTAGAATTAGTTTTGTTATTTACAATCAATAACTATCACTAAAGAATATTTATAGATAAATTAAAATTCAATTTTAATTTCAATTTCATGTTTTTTTGAATAGAAAATTCAAACATTCAGTAAAAAATTCGTTTCACCACGAACATTTTTATTTCGCACAATGCAGACACAAAAATAAAGCACTGCTATTTAAATTAGTAAACAAACATTTATTTACTCTTTTTCATGCAAAAACCGGAGGTGAATAATTTTGAAATATGCAGAAGTTTTTTTTTATTAGAATTGGTAGGTAATATCTGAAATTGTCAGAAACAATATTTTTCCGTTAATAATGCAATAGAAAAAATGTTCGTTTAACATGTTATTTTGGCTTCCTGAAATTGCGTTACCATTGAACTTTTGTGTTCGGAAAACACGAATCATCAAAAAGTTGTTTTGGTGTTTAATTTAATAATTTTTGCGAATCATTGAACACGATTGTTAACAAAAAAAAATATTGCAATAATACCAGTTTCGTACAACCCGTATTTTATCTTTACCCTGCAAATATTTTTGGAATTTATTGAATACATAACCCCGTATCGAAACAATAGGATCACGCAATAACGTCCCTTCGTACAATCGAGGTTTACAATTAATTTGGGATATTGTCTGTTTGGTTACGTTTTCGACTAAAATAACTATTTCAAAGGGTGACGTGAAATAAAATAATTAGTTTATTATTTCCTTTCTAGAATATAATGCTATTGATCGTTTGGTATAGATTATATTTAAATTATTTTACTATAGAGATGCGTTTAATTTCCCAACGAGTGCTCTTGTATTAAACTTTAAAATGAATGTATTAAACTAAAACAATAAACCGCTATCGGAGTTTAAATTATAATATAATAGTAAAGTGCACTTTTGAGCATATTCAAAACTATTGCGTTGTCTCGCTCCCTTTTCCGCGAACGATTATCGTCCCTGTCTTCGGGTTTTGTCCTTCCTATTGGTGGTAATGTTGTGCACAACTTGTCCCACAACTACGAGTCCATCGTACCGAAGGATGCACTCTCGAATTTCCGTGCACATGATCATGGAACGCGTGAAACTTTATTCAGTGGCAAAATAGTTTCCGTTTCAATATGCACTTCTCTCTAATGTTGACCTCACTTTCCTAATAGCACAGAATTTCCTAACAATTTTAAACATTTGTCAGAAATATCACTAGAGACATGCAGGATCTATTGAAATAATTGACTTTAATTTTGTTAACTAAAAATGTTCATATACTGTTAGAAATTGTTTCAATAAAAAAATTTGCAGATTTTATATTGAATACAAATTGATTCCAGTTTGGATGTAGCTTCAATTTAACAAAGCTAATTCTTTCTTGCCATATGTTGTGTAACAATTTTAGACTATTAATTGACTACTTAGGTTCAACTCGTCTCGCAACAAAACCATTATCCATAGAAAAATGGCTACCATGATGAGAACCATCATAATCAGATTCAATCTGATTTCACACTAAGTGCAAGCCTGCCTGAACTCCATGTCGAAAATTATCCATATCATAATCTGAATCATTATGGTTGATGATACAATGAAATTTTTAACACTCCGATGGTCGCGGTGGATTTGAGAGATTCACTTCGAACATTGTTCGTGTTTTTTCGGTAATTCGATGTGGTATCTGCCCATCTACCTTTCTAACTCGGAGAGTGATAACTTTTAGTGTTACTACGACTTAGATCGAGTAAGCCCAAATTCGGCAGCAGTCAGGTGGTTCTGAGAGATTCATTGCTACTAAATTTGTAAGTATATTTGTTTTTTCCTAATATTTAATATTTATAAATTATAATTAAAGACCGGATTTATAGAAAATATGCTTATGCTCAAATTTAAAGGCATTACAAATATATTTAAATATCATTACGAATCAGTTAAAAATAAGTGAAATAAGACGGGGTTAGTTATGCCTTTTTTGAATTTTCATGCCTATTTTTTATGCCTATTTAAAGCCTTTTTCCAACTTTTTAGCGTCTTTTCCCCAAAAATTGGTTGAATTATGAAAAAATTTTTCGCTGCGCCTCTCTACATTTCCTCGTCGGAAATTATAAAGAATAGCATGTCCCAAAATTCACTAGAAATAAAATTCACTATTGATTCAATGTAGTACTTCGATCACTAAAATTAATAGAACAATATATTGATTGTTTAATAATTATGGAAGATATTATAAAATACTGACGTTATTAAATTACTGTTAACAGATTAATTGTGACAAGAAATACTACATAATTCAGCATGTCAAAACATCATTGCATCAGGAAAAATTAAAACTGACTAAAAGTCAATCCAAAAAACAACAAACTGTAGGTACAGCTATACAATCTGTGGGATCAACATCCGGCTATACTGAACAATCAAAATTCAATTTTGATCTTTGCAAAGCTTTGATAAAAGCAAACATACCAATCCATAAAGTGACAAATAAATATTTCAAAACTTTTTTACAAACATATTGTACAATGCATATTCCCGATGAAAGCCATCTCCGCAAAAATTATATTACTTCAGTCTACAAAGAAGTTATTCAAGAAATAAAAAATATTATTGGAAATAATTATATTTGGATAAGTGTAGACGATACAACTGATGTATGTGGACGATACGTGGCAAATTTAATACTTGGAGTATTAAGTGATGAACATTCGTCAAAAAGTTTTCTAATAAGTACCAAAGAATTAAGTAAAACAAATAATAATACGGTTACAAGATTTATTTACGACGAATTAACGCATTTTTTCTTACCGGAGCCGGTACCGAATGATAACATTTTACTGATGGTTTCAGACGCAGCGGCATACATGGTAAAAGCTGCGTCTAATATGAAGATTTTTTACACTAATTTAATTTATTGTACTTGCTTAGCACACGGGCTTAATCGAGTAGCAGAAACTATAAGGTTACAGTTCCCATTAGTTAATAAATTAATAAAAAGCGCTAAACAAATATTTGTTAAAGCCCCTTTAAGGGTAGAATTGTTTAGAGAGAGGTTATCAAATACCCCATTACCACCACAACCAGTTCTAACAAGATGGGGAACATGACTAGTTCTAATATACCATGATAAATATCTTTTTAATTTATTTCCCTTGTCGTGCTTTATTTTGTAATGGTTTTTTTTGGAAGCAGTATCAAGTTTTGCAAGCATTTTAAGTCTTTAATGGTAATGTTCAGTTTTCTGACAACATTCCAAGCCTTTTAGAAGAGGTATCAAGTCATTTCAAGTCTTCTAGAAGCAAAATCAAGTCTTCTAGAAGAAGGATTAAGTCTTCTTAAATCACTTCATTTGTTCTGGAAGCGTTTCAAGTCCTAAAATTACAATATCAATTCTTCTGGAAATAGTATCATGTCTTCTGGAAGCAGTATCATATCTTTTGGGAGCAGTTTAAGTAGTCTGAAAGTAATATTAGATCTTCTGGTAGCAGTGTCACCTAATTTGAAAGCATTCCAGCCTTCCAGAGGTAATGTGTAGTCTTCCAGAAATATTTCAAATCTTCTAGAAACAGTATTCAGTCTTTTGGAAGAATTTCAAGTTTTCCAGGGCAATACTAAGTCTGCTAGAAGCAATTTCAAATCTTTTGGAAGCATTTCTAATAATTATTCCAAGGATAATAAGTCTTCTGGAAGTGTTACAAGTCTTTTGGAAACAACATCAACTCTTCTAGAAGCAGTATCGAATGTTTTGAAAGAATTTCAAGTCTTCCAAGGGCAATACTATGTCTTCTAGAAGCAATATCAAGTCTTCTGGAAACATTTCAAGTAATTTCATAGGAGATAAGTCTTCTGGAAGTGTTACAAGTCTTTTGGATTCAGTATCAAGTCATCCAGACTCAGTATTGAGTGTTCTGGAATCAATTCAAGTCTTTTGAAAACAATATCAAGTCTTCCAGAAGCAATATCGAGTCTTTTGGAAGCAGTTCAAGTCTTTTGAAAACAATATCAAGTCTTTTAGAAGTAGTATCGAGTTTTCTACAAACAGTTCTAGACTTTTGCAAGCATTTCAACTCCTCCAGAAGCAATATCAAATCTTCGTGAAGCATTTCACTCTTCCAGAGCACTGTCAAATATTCTGGAGTATTTCATGTCTTCTGGAAGTGATATTAAGTCTTTTGGGAGTATTTCAAATATTTTGCCTAGTACTATGTCCTTCAGAGGTGTTATCGAGTCTAATTAATTAAGATTTCTGGTAGTAATCCAAGCCTTTTGGAAGCAAGAGTAGTCTTCTGGAAGCATTTTAAAGTAGTTAGAAGCTGTATCAAGTTTTTTAGAAGCAGTATCAACTTTTCTGATAGCAGCTTCAAGTCTTCTGGAAGCATTTCAACTCCTCCAGAAGTACTAGAAGTATACTACACAAACGCCTTAGATCATTTTAAACAATTAATAAATGAATTTCCGGTTACAAGTAGTAAAGCAATACAAGATTGCCAGGCCGTCCTGACAACATTCCAAGCCTATTAGAAGAGGTATCAAGTCATTTCAAGTCTTCTAGAAGCAAAATCAAGTCTTCTAAAAGAAGGATATTAAGTCTTCTTAAATCACTTCATTTGTTCTGGAAGCTTTTCAAGTCCTAAAATTACAATATCAATTCTTCTGGAAATAGTATCATATCTTCTGGAAGCAGTATCATATCTTTTGTAAGCAGTTTAAGTAGTCTGGAAGTAATATTAGATCTTCTGGAAGCAGTGTCACCTAATTTGAAAGCATTCCAGCCTTCCAGAGGTAATGTGTAGTCTTCCAGAAATATTTCAAATCTTCTAGAAGCAGTATTCAGTCTTTTGGAAGAATTTCAAGTTTTCCAGGGCAATACTAAGTCTGCTAGAAGCAATTTCAAATCTTTTGGAAGCATTTCAAATAATTATTCCAAGGATAATAAGTCTTCTGGAAGTGTTACAAGTCTTTTGGAAACAACATCAACTCTTCTAGAAGCAGTATCGAATGTTAAAAGAAGTGGAGCTACAAAATAATTTGGCATTTATAAAAAGCAATTACAGGTATATAAGTGAATCTATAAAATCACTTGAAAAACAGGATTTACCTTTAGCTACTACTGTAGAAATGTTAAAAAGTTTCAAGACAGCACGTATAGCGTACCAGGACATATTGGTCAAATAATTACGAATAAATTTAATGACGTTCTGTGTAAAAATGAAGGATTTGCCACATTACAAAAAATTGCATCAATTTTAAGTGGTGAAATTGTTACTGGATTTATTATGGATCCAGCATTAATTACAAAGTTCAAGTATGCACCAATTACAGGTGTGGACGTGGAGAGAAGTTTTTCGGCTTACAAGAATACGTTAAGTGAGAGAAGACACAACTTCACAATGGAACATTTAGAACAGCATTTAATAATTAGTTGTTTTCGTGATTAGTGGTTTAATAATTATATATGAATGTTTAGTTTAACGATGTATTTTTTAAAGAAAACGTTATTAAAATACATTATTAATTAGGTACAGCAATTTTTTCGATTTCTAATTTTTATACCTTTTTAATGCTTTTGTTGCCAAAATTTCATGCCTTTTTAAGTGCCTTTTTCCGTCTTTTTTGTGCCTTTTAATCCGGTCTTTAATTATAATACTACACATTACTGTATTTGTGCTATGCAATAGAATTTGTTTTTGTAAATTGTATTCGTTGAATATGAGTAACGGATCTCACAGATCCAGCGCGACTATGGACGTTACCAATAGGTAGTTGCTTATTTTTTTAAATTAGTTCATCTTTTCAATCAATCTTTGTGACTGAATGCGCTTATTTCTATGACAGCAGTAAAATGGACTCACAGAAAATATTTAATTTAAATAAAGCTGAGGATATCAGGTACCATACATCTTCAGATAATCTAAGTAGTCAGTTTTATGATTGGCAAGAAGAAGAATGCGATACCGATGCTTCAGAAGTAACCGAAAAACAAGAAGAAGACTCGAGCACCGAACAAAGTGACACTAACAAAGCAAATAGTTCAGACGGAGAAGACAAGAAGGGCATTTTTATTTGCAACAGAAAAAAGGTAATTGCATCCATTACATGGAAAAGAACTTCCAACACCAACCGTAAAAAAACTGAGAAATGTAATTTCTTGACTAGACTTCCAAGTGTGATAGGACCAAAAACGTAGAGGGTATTGCAGATATCTGGAAATGTTTATTTAACGACCGCATGTTGGATATTATTGTAACATTTACAAATCAATATCTGTAGCATAGAGGTAAACTGTCGTATGTCCAATTTATGAAAAGCCGAGAAAATCAATCTTAAAGATTTTTTTGCAGGAATGAATGAAGTTTACAAGTTTACAAAAGCTTATACAAAACGGACCTTTTGAACTTAATCTAAATATTATCTGATCTACACAATCATGTACATAAAACTTTTATGCACTAGTCATAAAATATGATTTAGTGGACATAAGGTTATTTAGCTCGATTAAAAAGCAAACCCTCAAAAAACTTATTACTCATTTTGTGTTGCAAAGTATTATATTAAACTCAAAAAAAACTTTAGAAAGTACAACAGCAAAAAAAAATTTATTAAAAAAATCGACAACGTGAAGTTCATCCTTCATCATCATCATCTCTAGTTCAAACATCCAAAACTATATTGCTCATAAAAAAATGAAACCTGTCCTAAAATCTGTCCTAAAATGAAACAAATATAATTCTATAAAACGGTGTATTAGAATATAATATGTTTATTGTCAAAATGACTCAATGTAAAAATTTCGTATGTGGGCCATCATCTTTCGAAACACCTTAGGTGGAGAATTAGACTTTATATTTTTTACTATAATGACAACTATTATCTTGTACCATTATCTTGACCATAATCTAAAACCACTTTATTTTTTACTTACTGGCTAATGTAAACATTAGTCACGACGATCGATACCCCCAAAGCATTCTATTATAATAAATCATAACTTTTAGTTTTGACATAATGTTGTCGACTTTATCTGTCCTACTTTTTACGGACACTAGGTCATAAAGAAATTTCTGTTTTATAGGGTGTGTATTTTATATGCAGTTCTTACTCTCTAATGCCCAGTTTATTCACCTTTACTTAAATTTAACCATCAGATATTTACCATAGTTACTGGTGAAATAGCCAATCATGGCAAGTGAAATTACAGTAACCATGGAAAATATCCAGTAGTTAAATTTAACCAAAGGTGAATAAACCGGCCCTAAGAGATCTAAAATGTTAACAAAATGTAACTCGATCTTTTAATATCCTACTTATTAGTGATGATATTGTAATTGTAATTTCAAAGCAACTAAACCATTGTAACGAACATTTGCAAATTAACTGGCGTCATTACGGACTATTTGCTGATTAAGATTCTCTATACTGTATACAGGTAAATGGCGTGGAATTCCCCGATTTGGTGCACCCCAGGTGACAGCAAGTGCCTCGATTTTAATAGCGGATACATAGAGTAGACCATATTGTGTTCAATATGGTCTGCTCGTAGATATAGAAGCTTGTTATTTTGATAAAGATATAGGTTCATCGAGAACATTTATTTCGCACTCTTAGAACTGAAGCTGCCAAGAATAAACTGACTGTTGTCTTGAAATTAAATATTTCTAACTCCTTAAATTTTAAATCCTATGGTCATATGGTAGTGTGCCACTTGCAAAATCCACGCACTTTTAAAGGAATTGGCAAAAACGGCTTGTCAATTTTTTGAAGATGGAATAAAAAAAAAACTAGTATAAAAACTGCTATTGCCCTACGGTGCTTAAAGTTTGTGATCGAATAAAAGCAATCCTCTTATTGGATATCATGGTAATTTATATGCCCACTAGAATAACATCCGCACTATAAAGCATGGATCAGGAAGTAATTTCCACAACTTTATTATTTGCGCGAAATGAATGAAGCGAAAAATACTAATTTTAATCAACGAAAATACGACATTTTAAAAGGATTCAAAAACTGAAATTTGTTGGAACGAGGTAAAAGCAATGAAATTGAATTTTTTAAGCGTAAAATGATATTTGCCTATATTTTGCAAATGACAATAGATTATTAATTTGAGACATTTTCCCTTAATCAACCGACTGTACACATATAAGCTGTTTTGGGTATCTTAATTCATCATCCTTTTCTACAATTTTATAACTGTTCTTACAAAACACTATCTCCAGCTGTTTTATAAACTACTTTTAATATAATTCAGATTATAACAAATTTACCTGCTATATTATATCTTAAACAACTCCAAAGTGCCTTTTCTGCTGCATTTATCGTTCAGTGTCATAAATTTCTAGTAAAAGTATGCTGCAATCTTTAACATTTAAGTTGGGTTATGAACATGGATTTTGCCAAAGTCTGTCAAAGTTTTTTTAATAGTTTCAGGTATGTAAAAGCTGAAGTAAATATCGATAAACTTTTGCATAATTGCTCCTAAACAATACGAAGAAATCCAGGATGGTATTGTAGCTACTTTTACTTTATCTTACGAATTCTCGATGGTTACTTCGAGAATCTTTATTTTATTAGATCTCAAACAAATCTTGACAATTTACACAGAGTAATCAGTTACATTGATGATTTATGGATAGATAGACTATTTTAATGAGATTTTTATGTTAAAATATTTAGGTAGTACTTAATAAAATGGAATGTGCTTGGAATGCGTTTTAATTAACATCAGTTTTCTGAAGTAGATAAATTTTTCTATCAATTTTATATACGATACGAATACTTTGGAATTGCAATGACAATATATCGACAATAAATCTTCCCCAACGACACTTACACGTCTTTTGGTTGTTGTATTTTATAGAATATTCTATATTCGGCCATCTTACATCATTTTCTCGCATCATTTTAATGTCTCAAATGACAATTCCTGTTGATCTATTTCAATCAAACCTAAAGAAGATTAATTCTATCTCAAAGTCTTAACATTTTCTAAAATTTAAACATTTTTTCTTTTTTAGATTGTAAACCATATTCTTTGCATATATTCTGTGAAATTCATGATTATTATGTCGTCCAAATGATACATTATTTTGTTATGAAGCATTAATTGCTTAAAGATTTTAGTTATATATCTTTGACATATAAATGCAAATGGACACTTCAAATGTTTAATTTGTCCTATAGGTACTATAATTAAAGTATATTTTCTGCTGAAAGAATCCATCTTTTAAATCTATGATACTAAAATCATTTATAGTAGTTTATAGTAACCTGTAATCTATCCAAAATATCTTCAATCAGCGGCAATGGAAATACCCAACTTTTTTGAATACTTTGATATATTGGTCCTTTTGTTTCCATTATGACTTTCATGCTAACATCTGTAGTTTTTGTCTTCTTTGGTCGCATATTCTTGTATCAGTTCTTTATCTTTCATCCAAATCTTTTTATTTTCAACATGCTCCATTTCAATTTCTTTTGATTGTCTTTGCTAGTCACAATTTCCATGAAAAAAATTTCCGTTTCTTTTTTGATTAGCAATTTTCTACTAATACCTTGTTTTGATAGTACACGAAATTTATGTTGAATTTTCCCATCATTTCGTATTACGTTTCTAGGATATGAGCAAGGAATATATAATCGTACCTTGATTGCAATCGATGTATCTTCTAAATTAACCATATTGACATACTTTTGAACAAAAAAATATCCCTTCTGATGGCATTAATATCAATTCCGGTGTTTAGCAATGTTTTTATTACAATGTTGTCAATATTCAATTTTAATATATTTCCCTTTGCTTCCTCTACGACATATGCATTATAATTAGTATATCTAACGTTCTGTCTATCATTATTATTTAATCCGCACTTTTCTTGATATGTGCACAAAACTGTTATATATAAAAAAAAATGTAGTGCCTTTGTTTTTTTCTGCATTGGCTTTATGTTGTTTAACACCACAATTAAATTCTCTTTCCATGGATTTTTTCGATTTTTCTTCTCTTACGTATTATATCGGCGTTATTTTATTGCTATATAGCTTATATAGCTATACTTGCTGTTGTATAACTACTTCATCCTCAATTTGTGCTCTGCTTTCAATTTCTCTCATCACCAACACATACACACTTAAAATTTTTCAGTTTTCAGCATATTTTTATTACTATTTCAGCTTAAACAAACATTTTGGCTGTTATATCAGATATTCTATTCGTCAATTCATTTTTGAATTGGGTATTCACTCTTTCCATCATAGTACTTGATGCTATCTTCAACATCTTCTTCGTCTTCTCTCAAAACTTCGTTCATCATCTTCTCTTTCAAAATCTTCTTTATCATCAATTTGTATTTTATTTCGTCGTTTAACTTTTTGCCGTCTTTCGTCTTCTTCTTCTTCTTTGGATTATCAATGTCTTTTTCCTCTTCTTCATTTACCGATATAATTCAAATCCAGCACGTCAATACTTTTTATCTCATTATATTTAACATCATATATTGTTATATATTTATGTTAAATGTGAAGTTGAACGAAGCTATATAGTGCAAATGTTGAAAAAGAATGTTCACAGGTTTAAAAACAAAGGAGGACTTTTTCATACGCGTAGGACTCGAAAAGTTGTCTCGTTTATTTCCATTTTCGCGAGGCGATTAAATTATCGTCAAGAGGCGACTGTAGCTTCCGTTTCCGCGTAGCCTCGACTTCTGGCAATGTTTTCACGGGTGTAAAACTTTTACGAGTAGTTGTTGTTGTTGTTGGAGGCTGGTTTTGCGCTCGATGTTCTTGCAGCGGTGCCGCTTCCAACGCTGTATAAGAGAAGCTAGTTTACAAATAAATAGATTTCCGAGTCGGTGGACGGGCGCTTCTTCACCCTGCCCCAAGCGAGAATTTCCTCGAGTTTCCCGAAGCAAAACGAAAACAAGGACGCCCACTGACCGGGATCTGACCGGGATACTCATCGGACCCAAACTACCTTTTCCTACAAGAACTTGTACCGGAGTTTATCAACACATAATCAAACATAACATACAATGCTTCTATAAAAAAGGATTTCATTGAATTTGTTTGTTTTATATTAACACAAAACAAACTCATCGTAATCTTCCTATATTCGTTATGTGTATTTTGTCAATAACCCCTTTCCCAAGATGGTCGTTTATTGCGGAAGGGTTGCCAATATTTGATAGAATAATGAGTGGATCGGAATTTCTGGTTTCCGGAAATTTGTATCGTCACGAAGGGTTTCAAACCGCTCCGTTCAATTAATGTACACAACTAACGACGTATCTGTTAATACATTGGTCCGCCACCGTTGCATCATTCGAGAAAGCTTCGTCGCATAACGCAATTTATGCAAATTGAACCATTATCGATTAAATGTTGTCCACTCACCAACATTAAGTTGCTTTACAGTCTTTGATGTACGCGGTAAATGCTACTTTCCCTCAATGGTCATTCAAATAATCAGAATAGTTGTTTCCGGATAATTGTTTCGATCGCATACTCAACTAATTGTATTCCGAATCATCATTATGTACTAATAAATATAATTAATTAAATATTGGTATCAGTTTAATCTACAGCTAATATTAGCAGCATCATGTTGGAATGGATAGGATGAAGGTTTCACAAGAATTATCCCATCATTTTAAAGGTTAATTGTGATATTAAAGTTGATCTTAAATGATTTGCAGATATTTCATGAAATATCTTTAAAGCCATAATTGTTATTATGAAGTATATAATAACCTAAACATAATTCTTCGAACGAATGTTATTCGACCTCTATCATGAATCAGAGAAGACCTTAATCAGCCGTTTCGTCTCTAAAATAGATATTGTAAATGTGATCATTCAATGTTGATACAATTAAACATATTTCTTTTATACATTAACCATCAACAAGCGATGGTCGATCGCTTAACCTAAGCCCAAATATTCTCTTTGATAGGTAGAAAGTAAGAATTTTTCATTGAGCTTGTTAGGGTTGCTCCATGTTCTAACTTACACATTACATCCATTCAATATCTCTACACATTACATCCATTCTCCTTTGATATATTGATTATGACATCATAGTAACATCATAGTGTTTAGTAGCGTGATCTAATTATCATGGTCACTCCAAATTTTACAAAGACTCTTAATTTTGTTTAATGACAAATATTTTCGCCAACTTTTTATACTTATGTAAGAGAATGTTTTCATTGTTAAACTTAGCACTACCCAATTTTTGCAATAATCCATTAACGTTTGCTCCAGAAGTGGAATATCTTGATGTTATTGTGAACAAAGGATTGACTTAGATATCACACATAGGTTGCAAAACCAAAAAAGCAACGATTGTACTAATCCAGTGTCGAAGGGCAATTGGGAATACTTAAGGATTAAATCAGAGGGTTGCAATGTGGATTTATACTTCTACGATAAGAACCCATGATAGCTCACGAAGCCATAGTATGGTCCTCAGTGCATATAAAGCTGTTAATCACGAACGCCAAGAGATGTACACTTGCAATCACGACGGAGGCTATGCTGAATGTGCTGGCCGTAGATATTTTTATTACGGAGATGGAGCGAATAAGCAATCTGTATTTGCTGCTCGCACAGACTACATCACACCTATTTTCTTAAGCATGCCATACTTAGAAATTGAAACGATACCTCAGAGTAACATAAGAAATTTTCTCACACGATTTTCCAGATGCACCTTTCCACTTTGCTAGAGTCATATCGCACGACTATTCAATAACTGTTATAAACATAGCCAATGTGATCATCATAAACTCTAAAAAAGTCGGCAGAAACGTTGTCATCTGTATTCTTGCAATCATATGCTGACGATTGCTAAGCACTGAGTGACATCATCGTTGGTGAAGTGCTGATGTCAATAACTCGTGGAAGATCATCGATCTCTCCTAAACAGTTTATACCATTAATCGTTAATACAGCATCAAAGCTAATAATTTCCAACTCTCGAGCTTCTGGCGACAGACGGGATGAGATAGTATCGTAGGAAAGTATAGCAGTGATTTTGAAGAAATTTATAGTTTATTTGCTTGGAAGCCGATTTAAAATAGTAACGGATTGTTCAGCATCCCAAAGAACAATGGACAAAAAGGAGCTAACAACAAGTGTTGCAAGATAGGTGATGTTCCTGGAAGAATTTACGCACGAAATCCAACAAAGAGAAGAGGTATATTGATGCCTTAAGCAGATATCCAGCTTTGATGGTAATTGATTAGATGACTAAAAAAAAATGGGTTGGTTGAGTGACTCAGCAGAGTACAAAAGAATGATGAATATTTGCAAACGTTGTAAAAGATTTTTCAACAAAAACTTAGAAAGATTGCTTCTGAAGAGATGAAATTTTATATAAATACAAAAATGACCTGAAGCATAGACCTGAAGCTATGGAAAAAGAAGTGATCAGAACACCACACAAGGTAGGTCATTGTGACATGCCAAAAACGCAGGAAATGGTGGAAAGAAAGTTTTATATTACGGAGGTGAAAAAAATAATGAGGAAATATGTATACAGTTGTATTTCGTATGTACTCGGGCAACTAAGACTGTGATATCAAAGGAAACTATTTTGTGCTTAAAGAGACAACCTAATTTTGTTAAACCAGCAAGAATCATTTCGGATGGAGGAACTGCATTCACCACACACGCCAAAAAAATATTACAAATTTAAACGAAGCGAGCGTGAGTCACGTGAATCGACGTGAGTCACGTGATTAATGTATGATATTCACGTGAGTGACCCGCCTGGGTCTAAATCGTGAACGGACGTTAGCGGGCATAAAAAGTCACTCCCGCGGACATCTCTAATTTCTATTAGAATTTACGTGGTACTGGTTGTACTCGTTAAGAATTAAGTAAGTAAGCGTATTGGGAATTCAACCACCGAGGGGGAAGAATTAAAAAACCTCCTTTAATTAAAACCAATCTTTCTGTCACAACCCTTACAATCAATTCTGTAGACCAAGTTTGATTGGTGTGGATGGGGTGTAATATCCTTAAGGAAGGACAAAATGTGTCTCAGCGGTTTGCAGGTGTACTTAGCAAATTTCAAGTGACAATCTCGAAGGATCCTGATTGGATTTTCAGTGAAACCCAGAATGTAGGGGACCTTAACAAATGAAGGTGGAGGATCAGGTAAGGAACTGTCCGAAGGATGAGTCATCGACCAGTCAAGAGAAGATGGTGACACAGCGACTGGATGTAAGGGAGCATCCTAGTGGTAAAGGATTCGGTTGACCAAGGATTTTGGGAAGCCATTATTACAATAGATAGCTCTTAGGATCTTTAGGTTCTTATCCCGAAAACTCTCACTAACCAAACGTAATACTCTATCCTTCATAACTCTAAGAGTGTTGATCTTCATCTGGGTTGGATGGTAGGAATAGAAATTAATGAAGCGACTTGAATAGGTCGGTTTCCTATACCAATCTAACAGAACACGTTGGTCAGGTTTCCTGATTACTTGGGTATCAAGAGTTGAATTCCCTTTGAACAAGAAGGAGCTTGTCATAGAGGTCAGCACAAATGATGTCGTCAACATATTTATAAGGGTCGGCTGAATGCACACGTCAAGTGTCCAATCCATGACTATAGTGGCCAAGATGGGGCTTATAATAAACATCCCTAAACGAGAATGTGGAGGAATTGAACAGAAATTCAATGATCTTGATAAAGAGATCATGGCGAATCCCAATGTAACGTTGAATCAAATACCACTGAGAGGACAACCTTTCAGTCACCAACTCCAAAGGAATGTTGATAAAAAGAGATACGACATCCAGGGAAACCAATACATCCCGTGGGAGGACAAAACTCTTCATCTCATCAAGGAATGAGAAGGAATCGGTGACGTTATACCTTGTTCTATTTGCTAGGGCAGACGACAAAATTGTGGTTAGGTAGCCAGACAATCTGTATGTGCTTAAATCGCAGAAATCGCTTGCGGGCGAGGCTCTGGATTTGGAACGTTTACATAAAATCGTCCATTCTGGATTATAGCGCCTCGCCCGTGAGCGACCTCGGCGAAGTGAGAATAAAATCGTCTTATGGGAGACTGTATATATTTACTAAGGTATACAAGGAACGATTTTGCCTCAAATCGCCGACATCGCTTGCGGGAGAGTCTCTGGATTTGGAACGTTTACATAAAATCGTCCATTCTGGATTATAGCGCCTCGCCCGCAAGCGACCTTGGCGAAGTAAGTATAAAATCGTTTTATAAGAGATTATATATATTTACTAAGGTATACAAAGAACGATTTTGCCTCAAATCGCCGAGATCGCTTACAGGCGAGGCTATGGATTTGGAACGTTAACATAACATCGTCCATTCTAGATTATAGCGCCTCGCCCGCAAGCGACCTCGACGAAGGAAGAATAAAATCGTCATATAGGAGACTATATATAATCACTAAGGTATACAAGGAACGATTTTGCCCCAAATCGCCAAGATTGCTTGCGGGCGAGGCTCTGGACTTGGAACGTTTACATAAAATCGACCATTCTGGATAATAGCGCCTCGCCCGCAAGCGACCTTGCGAAGTAAGAATAAATCGTCTTATAGGAGACTATATATATTTACTAAGGTATACAAAGAACGATTTTGCCTCAAATCGCCGAGATCGCCTTCAGGCGAGGCTATGGATTTGGAACGTTTACATAAAATCATCCATTCTAGATTATAGCGTCTCGCCCGCAAGCAACCTCGACGAACTAAGGATAAAAACGTCTTATAGGACACTATATATATTTACTTAGGTATACAAGGAAAGATTTTGCCTCAAATCGCCGAGATCGCTTGCGGGCGAAGCTCTGGATTTGGACTGTTTACATAAAATCGTCCATTCTGGATTATAGCGCCTCGTCCGCAAGCGACCACGGCAAAGTAAGAATAACTCGTCGTATAGGAGACTTTATATTAGTGATGCGACCGAAGCCGAATAATTATTCGGTATTCGGCCTATTCGGCCCTATTTTTGCTATTCGGTATTCGGCCGAATATTAGGTACTATTACCGAATATTCGGTTTTACATTTAGATGTCTTAAATAAATATCAATTTGTTTACTTTTCTTATTTTATTAAAAGAAATAAACTCTAACACAATCGTCTTAAATAAGAATCAACATTCATATTGCATGATGATTTGATCTAATTACTGATTTACTGATAACAGAATACATAATGTATAAGACAACATGCAACATTTTCTAATGCGACTCTACAGTAAGCTATTAAAAAAATGTATTCTGCTAAGAGATAAAGTGAATTCTGCTCTTTAATATTCATAATTAATTAGAGGTAGATTATTATGTAAAAATACTAATTGTTCAACATTATCAGGCAGTAAGCGATTTCATCTTTCCTCGTGGATTCTACTTGCTTGAGAGAATAGTCGTTCACTGCACACTGCACTTGAAGGTGCTGATAGATATATTTTAACAAGTTTGCTCATTTTCGGATATATTAAGCTACACTTTTTCCACCAAACTAATGGATTCTCTTCTTTGCCCAAAACTTCTCCGCATAAATAAGAATCCAGCTCAAGAGCAATATCATTTTTTCTTGTTCTGTCGCTATATTTAGTATATTTATTAGAAGACGCTATTTCTCTGTAACAGTCCCAGAATGTAAACCTAACCCAATCCAACGCAACTAACCGTCAGATTATTAAATTTTACGTTTTTATGTATTATTTCTATGGGTTTTGTTGTATCATTTCCCAACACTGTCCTAAATTTAAGAACTAATGCAGCTACAGCTCTTTGCTTATGTATAATGGTGGGTTTGGTTGGGATTGAGTTGGCTTGTATTATTATTTATTATTGGGTTATATCATTTCTAAAAGCAATCCAACACAAGTAACCGTCAGACACAAGTTATTTTGGATTTTCATTAAATTTCATGTTTTTTGCTATTATTTCTTGGTTGAGATTGGGCCCAACCCAACCTATTATCCTATTCTATAGTGGGTTCTTAACTGAAAAAAAAGAGAATGTTTTAAAATAGGGATTGATAAAGATAAATGTCTATTTAACGAATATCCATGATAACTTATGTATGATCGTGGGTTGGGATTGGGTTGGCTTGCATTAGGGCTTATCATTTCTAAAAGCAATCCAATGCAACTAACCATCTGATACAAGTTATTTTGGATTTTCATTAGATTGTATGCTTTTAAGTATTATTCCTATGGGTTGGGTTGTATTATTTTCCAACGCAGTCCTAAATTTAAAGACTAATATGGCTACAGCCCTCTGCTTATGCAAGTTATGCATGATGGTGGGATTGGTTGAGATTGGATTAGGGTTATATCATTTACAAAAGCAAACTCAACCCATTCCCACGCAACTAACCGTCAGATTATTAAATTTTTCATTTTTATGTATTATTTCTATTGGTTTTGTTGTATCATTTCCCAGCGCCGTTTTGACATTGAATTTTGTACTAGTTTCGTCCAAGCCGCGAGGCGCTGAATTTTTTTACGATGACCTAGTTCATTTATACAGGTTTGGGTTGGGTTTAGAAATAATATAATCCTAATACAAGCGAACCCAATTCACCATCACGTATCTGAAGACATTTTTTAACGCCTTAAGGCCTCTACAATGATTTGTTTTTGAAATAGAGTACTTTACAAACTGACTTGGCAACTCTGTATATTTCAATTGAAGTAAAACTAGATCTAACACTAGACCTAGAAGTGGAAAGTTTTGGGTTTAGCCATACATCTATGAACCCAGGCAGTAAATTCTCGTTAATATCACGTTAGTTTGTCGTGATTTAAAAAGTCAATTTATGTAATATTGAACGTGAATAATGCGGATAAATTGACGGTCTGATGAACAGCCCAATAAGATAGTTGATCTATTAAGGTAATTTTCCAACATGGTGCTCCCCATCACTTTGCAAACCGAATGAATTATCTGTTTGTTTTGGATACAAAGTTTCTTTTAAAATGATTCTATTATTATTGCATTCGCCAGGTTTATGACATCTCTCACAACAAGAGTATCCAGTATGAGTTTAATAAAGTCTAATAAAGTGATGCGACCGAAGCCGAATAATTATTTTGTATTCGGCCCTATTTTTGTTATTCGGTATTCGGCCGAATATTAGGTTCTATTACCGAATATTCGGTTTTACATTTAGATGCCTTAAACAAATATCTTAAATTTGTTTACTTTTCTTATTTTATTAAAAGAAATAAACTCTAACACAATCATCTTAAATAAAAATCAACATTCTTTTGCATGATGATTTGATCTAATTACTGATTTACTGGTAACAGAATACATAATGTATAAGACAACATGCAACATTTTCTAATGCGACTCTACAGCAAGCTATTAAAAAAATGTATTCTGCTAAAAGACAAAGTGTATTCTGCTCTTTAATATTCATAATTAATTAGAGGTAGATTATTATGTAAAAATACTAATTGTTCAACTTTATCAGGCAGTAAGCGATTTCTTCTTTCCTCGTAGATTCTACTTGCTTGAGAGAATAGTCGTTCACCGCACACTGTACTTGAAGGTACTGATTGATACATTTTAACAAGTTGGCTCATTTTCGGATATTTTAAGCTACACTTTTTCCACCAAACTAATGGATTCTCTTCTTTGCCCAAAACTTCTCCGCATAAATAAGAATCCAGCTCAAGAGCAATATCATTTTTTCTTGTTCTGTCGCTATATTTAGTATATTTATTAGAAGACGCTATTTCTCTGTAACAGTCCCAGTTTAACTATATCTGCACCATTATCACGTAAAATAACATGAATTTTTTCTATTGGTATATCCCAATAGGTCAGTATCCCTGATATCGCCTTTCGAATATTATCACCTGTGTGCTGTTGCTAGAAAAATGTTTCATTTGCAAGACACTATGTTTCTGTAGAAAATCGTTTGTTATCCAATGAACAGTTAAACTTATAAAACTTTGCATGTTGTTGTTATTTGTCCACATATCTGTAGTACACGAAATAACCATAGCTTCTGTTATTTGCACTTTAAGAACATTTTTGGTTCGGTTATAGATGTCAGGAATTACTACATCAGTAATATGTTTTCGGCACGGAATAGTGTATTTTGGTTTTAACTTTTTGATTAGTTTGGAAAATCCAATATTTCCAACAATTGATAATGGCTGATTGTCAATAACAATCATTTCTGCAATGGCATAATGCAGTTCTTTTGCTCTTCATCATCATGATCCCATTGAGAAGAGCTTGCAAAACAATCTTTAATATTCGATTGTATTTTTTTTTAAACATTCTGCTTCAGACGATACTTCATGTTTTAGATTCTTAATTGGACCACTCAATTGTTTATATGATTCGGGATGCTTTGGGAATAAGTCTGTATATATAAAATACATTTTATTTTATTTATAAGGATCTACCTTTAATGTGGTTCATAAGTGAACTTGTTGTTACCAATTTTTCCTTGCCTCCTCTCGAAATTAACGCATTACAAAATATACATTGAGCTTTGTTTTCATTCTCCTCATCATCTTTAAAAAATAACCAAACTTTTGATTTTCTTGACGAATTCATTATTTCACTTCTTATTTCACTCCAACTATATCTCAATAAACCACCCTCTCAATAATCGTTTCTCGAAGACTGAATAACGCGAAGTGAACGACAAGAGGTATCAAGTATTATCGGGGAATTACCGTATTATTTCCAAGGTATGAATAAAATACCGATTAAGCGTTACACCGAATATTCGGTATTCGGCCGAATATTCGGTCAAAAATTTTGCCGAATATTCGGTATTCGGTTATTCGACCAAACTGCTATTCGTCGCATCACTACTTTATATATTCACTAAAATATACCCGAACCGACTTCGACGATTTGGGACGTTTACACCAAATCGTCTATTCTGGATTATTGCGACTATTCTGGATCAAAGTTTATGATTTAGTCATTTATTATTCCAAGTTCTCGGACCTTTACTAAAAAACCTAAATAAAAATATAAAACATACAATGATATATGAAAATATAGGTCTTCTTTTTATATTCGTTCCAAATCCACGCAATTTGCAATGACTAACATAAAAAGTCCGTATACGAAAATTTGCTTATACATATAGAAATCTCTCATATAAATTCTCGTTACGAGGCTTGGGCTGTTCCGGACATTTTTCTCGAAGGTCTAAAAAGGCGTAATGGGAAACGAAATTCTCTCGGTCCGTCGTCCATTAAATTTCCTCTTTCTATGTACATAATCGACGAGGGCACGCGGAAATAAATAGAGCTTAAAAAAATGGACTTTCGAAATAAACGGAAACGACGACCGCACTGTTAGATCAAAAAGCGGACGTATTCTTAATATCCTCGCTAATATTTACTCGGCATCGCGACGTGCATTTAAAGCGCAAAGAGTGGTTCTTCATGTTCTACGTCCCTCTCTGCTCCCAGTTCGTTGCTGCATCACGGTTTCCACCGGATGCTGCAGGAATTTTTATGTGCTGCTTTCGGTGTTGCTTTGGAAATGCAATTAGATCGGGAACGAAGAACGAACGATTGTCGAGGGAGGCGTCTTCATCCCGGACAAGTAAACTCGAAGTCGGATTTTATCGTCCCTCCAAAAGTAAGTAATATAATATATAATGCAATATCCCGGGTTTGATCCCAATAGGCTTTCGTATTTCCAACGGATGAAAATATCGTTACGTCCACGTCGAAAGTATTTTTGTTGCAATAACTTCAAATTTGTCTCAAATGGACCAATGAAGTCGGTTTAATCTAGGAATTTCAAATTTTAATATCGTCTACTTTAAAAGTTTTTAGCACAGGGCGAAAAGAAAAAGTGGTGAGATCGGGGGAGGAGCCCGAGTGGAGACTTAAGATAAGGACTTGTGTAGCTTTAATTGCACATTTCTCCACAGTGTTGGAAACCGGCATACGGCAGAGACAAATTACCCCAAACATTTTTGTTTTATACCTTTGCTTACCCAAGCTTTCATATCAAATCATCTCTAAATCGATATAAAGCCAAGAAAAGCCCGGTAAATATAGGGATGGCGAAATAAACTTGTTGATACTTTTCGCGAAAAAAGGGGATAAAACAGTAATGCACGTTAACCAGTGTGAATAGCACTCCCTTAAGAGACCCTTAAAGATAAATCGGTTGACATATTTCAATGTGTGGGTGGATCATTTCGCCTCCCACGAAGCTTTCTATAATCGATATGAAAGGAAATTGAACTTAAACAAATTCCAACCACTATAACAATTGATCCGATGAACAATCGAATAACAAGGCCTGTATAATGTTTCCCTTTGTAGCTTAATGTAAACGTCACTCAACGAGGCACTGTAGACACGGTCACAAGGCGTAAACCGGTTGTCGAGACTCGAACAAGGACCAATTAGTCCGAGCACATGCTGTTGTCTTAACCTGGCACGCTCGAAACGTATACGGCATACAACTCGGGGGCTGCGCGATCGAAACGCATACTCCAAACAACTCTCCGGCTTTGATTAATGCGCCGGACGACGTCCCCAGGAGATGCAAACAAGCCATGTCATCATCATGAGAAGACCGGAAATCGAAAATTATACCATTTGCATCCATCATCCCGACTACGCTTATTGAAAACTAACAAAGCCATGTTGAGGTCATCTGTCATGTGTTTGCCAAGTTTATCAAAGGTAAGTATTAATATCAGTGTATAACAGGAAATTTCCAATACGTCAACTCCAATGGCGGAATTTGAAAGGATTGGTTGACTAAATTACATTTTTAACAAAAGGAAATGAATATCAGGATGGAATTAATGAAACCTGTATAATATCTTTTGTGTGAATTGAACGTTGTAATGGTGGTGATAAATTCATCTTGAATAATAATAATAAAAAATCAAGTAAAATGTCTTTATTCATTATTTCAAAACAATAAACTCATCCTCCCTATGAGATTCGCTATAAAGCCCATGATGTTTCAATTTACGGCCTGACCTATGTGATACACTCAAACAACTCTAACCACTTTTGTCTTCAAATGAAAGAATACCTCACCATTAGGTATATCGGACTCATCAAGATGAAAAAATTAAATATTTGCCTAAATACCGATGAATTAGGACCGTTGTAGGTCCTCATTCAGCAAATGTATCAGCCTAAAAAACATTCATAGCTTATTGTCAATTAATGAGTTTTGGAAGCAACTCAATACAAAAGATGCTGCCGACAGTATTGGCAAATTATGGAATAAACTGAAATCAACAACATTAAATCGCGCAGGGAACCAAACATTTATTAACCCAACTAAAAATACAGTGTAATGTAAAAGAAACTTAATTAAAATGTTGTGGGTTAAAGAGGGTCAAGTCAACATTCCAAACGGTCTGCTGTTTTTCATTGGCCCTCTCTGTTACGCAACTATAATATTACTAATTTAGATATAATAAATATACATGTATCATGCTAGCAAGAAAATTAGAAAGGAAAAGAAGTGAAAAACAGCAAGAATAGGAAAGCAAGAACAAGAAAAATAAAACAAATAAATCATACCAGCTTATATTTGGTCTCCACCTTATCTTTCAAGCAACTCAAACCTGAATTCCCCCCAAAAAACCTACTCATTCTCCGAAAGCTCTGAATGCGTAAAATCGTTTAATAATTTTGTATCCAATAAGAAAATGATTTCTAGAAACTTTCCAGTCTATGCTGAGGTACTGTTAATGTGTGCCTAATATTAATATTGTGGACGTTTGCTCGAAACCGAATTTTGTTAAATAAGCACTGTGGATATTTGGTAGTTAAAATCTTATGGTAAAGGCTTGCAGAGTGAAGGGCCCTCCGGCATGACATATTCAACCACCCCACCCATTTCAAGGGTTATGATATACTTTCATGCTTATGCCATAAATAAACTATAAGTAAGCATTGTGAGATTCCTTGTACACTCGGCAGTTTGCAAAATATTTTAATTAATTCGCAGTCTCAATGCAGTTCCAATCCTGCGCTTGTGCTACTCTGACTCCCAAAGACTACTACGGAGGATTTAGAAGGATTGATTATCAAACAGTGTTTGTAAATCAGCATTAATATTATTTTCAGCCACAACATCAGTAGTTGGAAATATGTATTAGAGTTGGATATCATCAGCATACATATGCGGACTAAAGTATTTCAATACCAAGCATAGCCGAGACGTACATATTGAAAAATGGTTGGGCCAAAATATGTAACACTGTGGGACACCCGATATGACATTTGTTGGTAGAAATAACTACCCATTACAAGCAATTTGCTGTGAGCGGTTATACAAGTCGCTTTGGACAAGTGCAAGCGCAAACTGAGACAATCCAATGAACTTAAGTATTCTAACAAACAATGAATGATAGAGAAATCAAGTAAGACGAAAGTTGTCGCTAATCCGTCATCAGTTCCACTCAAAATATCATCCATAATGTGCAGGAGAGCCGTTGTGTAATTGTAACCAGAGCGGAAATTAAACTGAAAAGCAGGAAGTGTATTTTATATTTCCTGCTTTTGCACTGATCTTGCACTGATCTAAGTGAACCCATAACCTAGTGGATAATATTCTCTTAAATATCTTTGAAAATACTGTTAAAATACTTATAGGTCGAAGATCCTGTAGTTGAGTGACCTTACCAGATTTAGGGACTGGTGTAATTAGAGAAGTCTTCCACTTGGCTGGATATACTGACTTGCCAAAGGAAAAAAGCAAATGTTAATAAAGTGCCACATATAAGTCTGTTTGGTAATAATTATAACTAACTGGTTATTTTTACCAAACAGTAATAAAAAATATGTTTTCTTTTCGCGATTTGCGGAATTAGTAAAATTTCTTAACTCTTTATATGAGTCGAAATGAGAAGAACTTTTAGTAATTAATTAATAAGAATTTTAATAGTATCAGTTATCCATGGTGAGTATCCATGGTCTTGGAACATCGCGTTGGACACTACAAGTTAAGGTGACATATACTAGACTGTGGTCAGCAACATCATGACCAGGAAGAACAACATGATTCACAATGAAAGCATCATCATCAAGAAGAAAGAAGTTGATTAATGTTGACGAGAAGGAAATTACATATGTAGGCAGCGTAAATATCTCTCCATAGCCCCAATGTCCTGTTAAAAGAAGTTGATTTTGAGGATTTGGAAGATAAGAAATAGTTGACATCACAATCTCATAATTAACGTTACAAAAGTTATCCTATTCATTTACGCGTTTTGAACACCGAATATTCATCCTTCTTCAAAATAATCACAAATAAAAGCGTATTTATCACGATATTCCCGCAGTTGTAAGCTGCCGCTAGAAGTTGAAAAGAGAAAAGTATTTCTACGTCGGTCTATATTGGTCTATAAAAAACTTGATACTAGTTTCAGATGACTTAAAATGCTTCCAGAAAGATTAAAAAGCTTCCGAAGTTTTTAAACTGTTTCTGGAAGATATTAAATATTTCCAGAAGATTTAATACTGCTTCTAGAAGATTTGAAATGCGTTCTGAAGAGCCCTGATATTGCCTCTGGAAGACTTGATATGCTTCCAAAGGACTTGATACTGTTTCCGAGAACAGTTTCCATAAGACTTAAAGTGCTACCAGAAGACTTGATACTGCATCTACAAGATTTGAAATGCTCGCAGAAAACTTGATATTACCTCTGGAAGAGTTATAATGCTTCCAAAAGACTTGATATTGTTTTTGAAAGACTGGATACTGCATCTGAAACAGTTACAGCGCTTCCAGAATACTTGATATTGTCTCTGAAAAGCTTGACATCTTTCTAGAAAGCCTTGGAATGCTTCCACAAAACTTGATACTGCATCTAGAAGACTGGAAATGCTTCTAGAAAAGTTGCTATTAGCTCTGTATAGACTTGAAATGTTTCCAGAGGTGTTAATATTTTCTTTGGCAAACTTGAAATATTTCAAGACGATTTAAAGCGACCAGAAGACTTGATATCGCTTCTAGAAGATTTGAAATATTTTCAAAATACTTGATATTTAATCTGTTGCAAACGATCCTTTCAAAAGAACGTATTTTGAATTTTTTTCAAACCCAATTCAGAATTTTTTTGAAGAGCCGTCATTCGTCGTTTGAGTCTATTCCTAATTAAGGTTTTTTCAGCATTCAGCATCTATAAGTATTTTTAAAAATAACTCTAGGTAATTTTAGTACCATCTTTTTAAACATTCCAAAAGTCACCGTCAAATATGTGAAGCTATAAAATCTTCGAAATACATAAAAAACGTTTTTTTTTCTCTTTAAAAGAAAGATCTATACAATGCTAACTCTAAAATTAAACATGCTAAACTAAAACTGATTATAAAATAAAATATTAATCAAAAGATAAAATAATTACGAAGTAGTTTTAAATAATTTTTTAAAGTAAAAATTGGTGTTTGATTAACTCCAATTCTTCATTAAGTAGATTGATCTGTGTTAAACAATTCTAGGGGATCAAATTTATAACCCTTTCGGCACTTACAAAGTAAATCTAGTTTTTCATATTTGATGTTATGTCCTCTCTCCTTGTAGTGCTTAAACATAGTGGAATTACTTCAATTTCTGACCCAGTTGCTTTCTCTATTTGAAATTACAGTTTGATAAAAATCTTAGAATGCTATTCTTATTGAAAGTGCCAAAATAACATTATATTTTATAAAAATATGATATTAAAGGTTTGTAATTATTTTCTTGGACATAATTAACAAACAAAATATCTCTTTGCTTTTAAATTTTAAAAAAACAATATCCAGAGCCAATCTAAAAATATACATAATTTTTTCTATCTTATTTGTTTGTGACATGGAGTGTTCTGAATTGTATAGGATGGTGGTGGCTACAGTTGAAAGGTTTCTAAGGATATTATACTCGATTAAACCTTCTTCGCTTCTTATTAAACTTAAATCTAAACAATTAAGTTTCCCTTTCTCTCCTATTTCAAGCGTATATGCAAAGCTTTTATGTAAATTGTTAATGTAATCGTGTAATACTTCTTGATATGCAAAATATATTGATAAAATGTCAAATCATATTGTTCAAAACACTTTTAAATGCCCAGAACATATAAAAAATATTCTTAAGGTCCATGTAGTTGTTAGACAGAATGATATTTATATTTAATAGTATGGAAAAATATTCTTATATAAATAAAATAAAGGTTAGCTCTGTTTCAACAAATTTTCGACATAAAGAGGTTAGTTCTATTAACTAAAACTTTCTAATTCTAGGTCTAGTGTTAGTTCTAGGTTTAGGTAGATACGAGTATACAGCAATCTAAGGCTGAATAACAACAAGAAGTAGAGCTAATACTTAAACTAGAACTAGCACTAGATCTAGAACTAGAATCGTATGGATGTGTAAATTAAGTGAGTCATCCCGCCAATGAGTCATGCGTGACCCGCCGTGAGCTGGTATCAATTTTTATACCACTGCGTGATCGTGAGCATCTTTGAAAATCGACAATTTTTGGAGCAACTAATAAGAGGTGCCTTTGCTTGATGTACTGATGCTTCAAAGTTAGTTAAATCTGGAATATGCATGGGCAATATTGGACCAAACACCTACATTAAATCTGATATTTTTTAATTACACGACATGTAAATTATTAATATATAAATTAATTAATAGTCTAATTTAATTTTTAATTGGGATGCAACGCGAAATTTTTATAATATCGGACTTAAAAGATTTTATTTTACGTAATCCCTCATTAAAAGAAACGAACCATTCCGAACATCATTACCATATATGTAGGATTTATTTTCCTTTTTAAAAACACAATACACAGTTCGAATATTCATTTGATCTTTACTCGAACCCGTTCTTCTTGGAACTGCCCTATTTAGCCTCTACCGTTCTCTGTTAGACCTACCATTTCTCTCATATCCACATATATTCCTAACAAAATATTGAAGCTCTGCAACTGCATGTTGTAAATCGTAACTTTTAATCATTTTTTACATATTGTCCACAAAGAGAGTTTTTCCGTCCTTTGGGTTATTATGCATAATTGGTAAAAGTCGTTAGTTTTTTTTTAATTATATTTCAACATGAAAGAGGATTTTAACAAAAAAAGTCGAATAATTTTTGTGATTATATTGAATATTTTTTAAAATCGTTTTGTGTACAAAATAGTAAGAATGGATATTTAGTTATTATTACAACAAAAAAAAAAGAATGTGGTATATTTTTATAATATAAATAATTTTTCTTATTCTTTTTTCACAAATTATTAAATTAGGGTCTTTTTAAAAAATTTACTTCTGGTGATAATTAAAATTTATTTTTCCTAAACTAGTTTCGAGCCTTGCTCTTCTTCGGTAGATACCTACAAGTTTACAACATGCGAAAAATGAACATATTAATATTAAAATAAAATAGTAAAATCTTACGTAATTATTAACAAATTAAAAAAATTAATTAAAATTTTTCAAAATTTACTTTTACAAAAGTTATTGTGTGACGTTAGGTTTTTTTTTGCTTTTGTTTTTTCTTTTTGTGTTTTAGGTACGGATCTCGCAGGCAACTATAGATTGGTTTTTGGGTCGGGATAATTTGTTCATTAAGGCTTATAATATTACTGTTAATTTCAATAAACTTGTTGATTTCGTACATTTCCATTATTTCCATAAGGTTGCTTTTATTAAGTTGGTGTAGTAATTTAATATTTTTATTATCGTCAAATTCGTGGTTGTTGAAAATTAGATGTTTTCTGAATGTCGATTTTGAACTGATTTTATGTTCTTTAACCCTCCGTCTGTCGCGTGTGGTCTACGAGTCCAAGACTAAATGATTATATGAAATATTTTTTAAATTATTTTGCTCAAAACTTCTACGGTCACAGTACCTTTCAAGTATCTGAATATCAACTGTTTTCGCTATAAAAAACTGTTTTTCAAAATTCCAAATAGTCGCTACATAATATTTTGTCCTGACAGACCCTTCCCGATCAAATGTGTAACAATATTCGCAGATGTAATCTGTAAGAATCGTATTCCAGTTGGAACTCTATGTGTTCTTTTTGAGTTTGTGTTCCCTTAATAATTACTATATATACGGTTACCGTATCGTTGACACGCCACTTTACTATTGAACCCCATTTTGAGGCGTTGTGTTATATGTTATTTATTTTACAAATATAGAGAATAGAAAAGTGCATAAAAAATTATTTATAACTAATATCAAATATCTAGTTAGCAATCTACAAATAGCATACATACAAAGAGGTAAGTAGTATCACACAATTTTCTGATATGATTTGATAAAATAATAAATGATTTATTATTTGATAGCATTGTGATATGAATCCTTATGAAAAGGAGAGAGAAAGATTACAGAAACTGTATGAAGAAGTTAGCACGGGCAGTGAAATAGAAGAGTCTGACGATAGTTCGATATCAGATCCAGATTTTGTAAGTATCAGTGATCATGATACAGAAACCGAGCAGAAAAACGTAAATGAAGATGCAGATATTATGCATCAGGATGACGGCGAGGATGATGAAGATGAACAACCCGTGATTCGTGATAGATGCTCGTATTTTTTTGGTAAAGATGGAACTAAAGGGAAAAAGGCTGTCCCACCTAGAAATATTAGCACTCGCAACGAAAACATAGGGTCTCACATGCCGGGGGTCATCGGTGAAGCACGTGACGCATTATCTCCCATTCAATGCTGGATGTACACGTTTGGAAACTGCATTGATATTGTAGTTGAAAACACTAATTTATTTATTGATAAAATTTCTGTTAAATATCAAGATAAGACTGAGTGTAGTACCTACCGACTCTGTAGAAATCCAAGCGCTGATGAGTTAGCTTTATTTATAGTCTGTACCACGAGAAGTGAAGGTGACTCATCGTTTAAAAGCGTACGAAATAAGATTTGGACGTAGCACCTAACTTAAACCATTTTTTTTTTTAAGATAGGCATCCAATTATACGCAGCAAAAAAAATAAAAATGATTTTATTTTAATTGTACGTCAAATATTATAACAAATCTTACATAAAAAACAACGTATTGCTTTCTGAAAATATTTATTTAAAATAATCTGTTAAAAGTAAAAAACATATTATTTATATATTATATTATACACGTACTATGAATCGTCAGATTCCTCATCCTCATCGCTGCTGTGCTCTTTTAACTTTATCGTAAGGGGTTCCTCCTCACTCTTTCGTTCTCGATTCCACCATCTTACTATTTCTTCTTCTGTGTGCTTTATACAGTATGCCCAATCTTCTGCTGTAACTTTTCATAAAGCTTCATTCCACATTGATAAAACTTTTTCATCCCCATATCCATCTCTGCCAATGTGTTTGTTATAATATTGTTTGCTATTCGCCCAAACCAATTCAATAGCATTGAATTGACAATGATATGAGGGTAATCGTATAACTTTGTGGCCCCATTCATTGGCAACTTCTTTCATTGGCAGTTTCTTGATATGGAATATTTTTAACTAACAAAGTAATTATACTATATCTTCAATTAATTCTTTTTTGCACCATGTTAAGGTGGGCAGTTCTTCCTTCAATCTGGAATGATATAATGCATTATCAAGGATTATCAGACTTGGCCTTTCTAAATTAGGAAGCAACTGCTATGTAAACCACTTTTTAAAAAGGTCAGGATTCATATTGTCATGATAGTCTGCTGTTTTACATGTGGAAGAAAACAATAGCTCTGCACCCTTTATAAATCCTTGAGAGTTTCCAGCATAAAGAATTATATACCTATAAATTATTCATGTTAAAATATAAAAAACATTATTTTATTCTTAGACATACCGTTTTCCTCCTCCAATAGTTTTATTCCTAACAGATTTACCGTCATCATCATGCCAACTTTTTTGTGGAGAATTTTCGCAAAAATATTGCTCTTAGGGTTGCTATATGTGGCTGTTCCAGCAAACCTCGTCTTTGATCATCCATTTGATAGGTAAAACCTATTGTTGGTAGCAATCTCTTTAAGCTCATTGTGGAGAACTCATATATGCCATCATCTTGGAGATCTTTTACAAGGCTGCGCAATGTAATAGGCAGACCTATAAAAAGAAACATAATAAACTTTTACCTCATTAAATCCTCTAAATATTTTATATTTTATTTACATTTCTGATGACAATCATATATATTTGCGACGTACGGCATCCTTCACAAAATCATCCACATCTGCTGATTTAGTTTTTTGTCGATTTACTGTCCTGTGAGGTGTTGTTATAGAAGAGCCTTGGTTCTCTGCCTCTTGAAACCGGAAACCGGAATTCTCTAAATAAATATGATTTAAATTTGGGATAATAAAATTGAAAATACTTACTTCGTTAAGAATAGTCTCACTTAAACCTTCATTGGTTCTCCGTAAGTAATTGTGAACGTTCATCAACATTACCATTGCTTTTCTGTTAAGCACTTTTCCTTTCAGTTAAAGTATTTTACAACACTTTATAAATAATAATTAACAATAATAATTCGTTTTATAATAACAAGAATTAGAAACTAGTTTTTAGAGGTTAGTTTTTTCAGTCTTTATAGAAGCTTGTTCAGTTATCGATATTAGAAAAGACATACTTTTTCGGTGTGTGCATTTAATTTGTACAGCAGATATATTCATTAGAAGCTATTTCACTCTAACACACGTCAGCGTACGGGCGTAATATTTGTAACGTATGCGCAAACTACTTACGGAAATCGATGAGTCACCGCCACCTCTCGTGGTACAGACTATAGCTGGGCTCCATCATGGATCAAGGACGCATCTAGCAGAGTATTGGTCATCAGCCGGTATGGGATATGAGATATTTCCTGTTACAATGGCAAAACGGAGGTTCGTCTTCTTATTGAAATGCATTCGCTTAGACGATACCACAACTAGGTGTCAAAGAAAAGAAATGGACAAACTAGCAGCAGTTCGTACTATTGTTGACAAGTTCAACGACAATTGTAAGAAAACTTATTCTGTGCAACAATAGGGAAAGTACACCTCCTTGTGGACAGCCTCGAGTAACTTCTCTATAAGCCTCTATAATACCTCTATAAGGGTTTTTGTCACACATAATTTGATTTTTCTCTAGATTGTCCATGAAAATATCTGCCATCACACTACTCAATGGTGATCCCATTGGTAATCCATATAGATATTTATTGTTAAAGATACAAAAATTTTGTTCTAAGCATAGTTTTAATAGCGTTAAGATGGAGCGAGATTTGTCTTTGTTTTTGAGGTCAGTCTTTAATATTTCTTCTAATATCGTTATTGTGTCGGTTATGGGTATATTTGTATTATTTGTATATTTAGGTTATTGACATCAAATGAGATCATTTTGAAACCTTCTGGTAGCTGTATTTTGTCAATTAAATCAGGAAGTTGGTAACGATTAATTATGGTATATTTGGTTTAAAATTGATGTCATTTATTAAAAATTTTTGTAAAAGTGTTGCGAGTTTGTATGTGCTGGATTCTATGGAGGTTATAATGGGTCTTATTGGTAATCCATTTTTGTGAACTTTAGGTAGTGCATACAATTTAGGGGTTTGCGGATTCATTGGTAACAGGCTGGTCAAGGTACCTTCAATTTCTGTTATTGTCGTTTTGATTTCTTTAATTACTGATTTTACTTTTTTGTGAAATATGTTTGTGGGGTTTTTATTGATAGTTTTAAAGTTATTGTCTTTCATAAAGCTTTCAGTCTTATTTATGTAGAGATCTTTGGTTAAAATTATCATTCCTGCGTTTTTGTCTACTGGAGTAACTATTAATTCGTTTTCTTTAATTTTCCTTTTGATATTCTTAATAATTTTTTATTCCGTTTCCTCTTCTCCATTTCTTATTGTTTGTTTGTCTCTTTTCTTCTTTAGTTGGGATTTGTTGAATCTCCTTATTCATAATGTTTTCCTTTTAGTGTCCTTTGATACCTGCCTGAAGTTCCATTGCCAGTATTGGGAGGTTAATTTCTTTTTTTGGGGCATATTTCAGACCTTTTTCCATTAATCTTCTTTCTTGTTCTGTGAAAATCACGTTTGAAGTATTTGTTACTTTGGGAAAAAATTTATGAATTTCTCCTAGTTTGTTTATTTGATCATTATTCTTTTCTCTTTCTTTTTCTGTTCTCAACTTGTTCAGTTTTTTTAGTTTCTTTTTGTAAATTTCATTAAGAATTATTGTATCATGTAATTTAACTTCTTTGATAATTTCTTCGATTTCAATGTAATGATATTGATTATTTAAATCCTGGTAGCATTTATAACGTTTAATATTGAGTTCGTTAAGTTTCTTATAATGGTTGTTTAGGATTATACGTATATGTTGAATTTTCATTTTATTAACCATATCCTTTTCTTTGTATTATGGATATTTCTTGTTAGTAAATTTTGGAAATAATCCCTCTGTTAAGCAGATTCTTAGAAATTTAATGTGTTGTAGTTGTAGTTTTATTTTATATGTCGTATGCTTGTTAGTCAGGATATTGTTGACCGTATTAGCCATTGAGTAATATAAATAATGTTTCTGATCCTTTTTTCACCAATTATTAAAATAGGTCTTTTTTAAAAAATTTACTTCTGGTGATATTTAAAATTTATTTTACCTAAACTAGTCTCGAGCCTTGCTCTTCTTCAGTAAATAACTTTTGACGTAAATTTTGAAAAATTTTAATTAATTTTTCTAATTTGTTAATAATTACGTAAGATCTTACTATTTTATTAGATTTTATTTAAATATACCAGAAGTATATTTTTATGTCATATCCAGAACAGTCTAATCCCCATATATTTTCCTTTTTACCCACTCTCCATCATAAAGTTATGGTAATTTTAGTTGATCGTTGTTTGTCCATTTTAGTTTGCATCATCGTATACCTATGGACACTGAAATCTCACCACAAATCACTTTTTCCATTCCACACACATAACATGTATGTATTCATGCAGAATTTCAATTGTTGGAGTGGCAAGATCGATCCATCCTAGCTACTCTTTGTACAACATTTGAATTTCGATCAAATTAGTTTAAGTGCAGGCCACATTCTTTAACCAATCCGAAATTTTATTGAATCATTATTATTCATCTCAAATAAGAAGATTAAATTGAATACGAAATATTTTCTGTAATGAACGTCTTAGGCAAGTCATTTCTTATTTATGCAGGTATTTGCCATATTTGTATATCTTTAATCATTTATGTGATAATAATTTTTTAAATCAACCTCAATTTTTACCATTTTATGAGGATAAAAATGTTTTTACACCCTTTTCCAGCAATTTTCGAGAGAAATCAATACTAATACTGTCTCTGTATAAATTAGAAAATTTTTCAGTCTGCTTACGTTAATTTAATTTCAAATTTCAATCAATACCTCCAGCTGTTTCGCGGACTGCTTATAAATTACAATTGAAGCATTCACAATTGTGATTTACCCATATGTTGTGCGTCGTAAATTGGATTAGCACATGCAATTAACGATATCGCGAGTAACGATTTCGTTTGATGTAAAATTGAAGCAAATTTGATAATTACTCATGATATTTTAGTCGGATTTAAAACTGGCATTTTCATTTCATCCGAGATTTATTTAAATCGATTAAACAAGCCGCAATAAATCGCCAAATTCAGTGATAACTTTTCAATTTTTTTTGTTTGTTTAAGTGACAAATTTTAAAATCAGTCCTGAAACGATAAAGGGAATGAAAAAAAGGAAAAAACGTTTTCCTGGGTGATCGATTTTTCCATTGTGGTTTCTGACAAACGTTGATGACGTTGATATCCTTCTCGAAAAAAAAGAGCATCCCCTCGAACCCGATAGGATAACAACATCGCCGCAAAGCGATTTCGTTAAATGGTCCGCCAAATGGAGGACGCAAAAGTATTTTCGGAAGAGAAAAATTCTAAAAGGGAAATGTTTTTGGTGGACCGCAATCCAACAGGGAGAAAAATCGCCTTCCTCTCTAACTTTCTAATTAAAACAAGTGGCTGCGAATGCACAATCAGCCTGATTAATACCCCCCTATACCCGGAAAGCTGGGTTCGGTGTTCTTTTCGAAATTCGTTATTGCCTGAATTGGCTCTGAGAAACGTATAGGGCCGTAAAGATAATTTAAGACCCCATCTTTCCGATATTCACGTTTGATACGCGGCCGTTATTATCGATCCGCGGTCTTAATCAACCGAACAATGGTCTTTTATTTTGTTCGTTTTTATGTATCGGATGATTGGAACGGGATTTATGATCCAATCAATACGAACAACGCGTTTGTTATACCGTTACACCGTTCTATTTGTAAGAAAAGTTTTAGGTTAAAAAAAACTCGTTTAAGGTAAATTTGAGTTTCTTGTCTAACACAACAAGAACATAAATCAACCATTACGGCAAACCATGTCAAAGTGGCGGCGTACTAGATCAAATTTACGGCCTAATTATATTATCTGGTGGGAGCAACTATGCTAGGCTCTCGGGCAGTTTTTCTTCGCAATCCACCACCCCAGCCCGTGTTAATGTCTTAGACAATTACTGGGTAATGCAGAGAGCGGCGTGTTCGACGATTTATGGCTGAATAGTTCGCATACTAGCTGTAGTTCGTGCTACGACCGAAGCTCGCCAACTCACCCCGTTTTGGTTAGTAGTTAAAATTGTCACCAAAACACTTTGGATGTCTTAAAAATCCAATTCTGTTATTCTTTGAATTACACCTTTAGATGTATAATCATAATAAAATGGTGGGAGTACTGAGAAATGACACAAAAATTAAATTTTTGTTCTCAAAAACACAATAAAACCAAACTTTGATGATAAGATTATCAGAAGCTTGGTGCAATTAAAAGAAGTTTTTTAAATTCCTTTCCCATTTTGGCTAATTTCTTAATAATTAACTTAATATTTAACCATGCTCAACCAGTACTTCAAGCCTCTTTTACTTTTAGATGGGATTCAAAGCTGTCCAATTTCAGCAATAGAAAACATTTCCTCCTCAAGTGCTAAAGAACAGGCATGCTACTGAAGCATATAAAAGCCAACTCCAAAAATCTTCATAACTCCATCAATGGATCGTCTGGACGAATGAACGTGAAAATCGCATTTATTCATAGGTTTGAAATAAAGCTTCTTAATTTAGAGATATCTAGTACTTTTTGACCCTAAACAGTATATCACAAGAACTCAATAGATTACATAACATAGTAGGAAATGGCATATAAGTATAAGGATAAGTTTGATAAGTTAATTAAAGAAAACACCAAATGGTTCACCAATAAGCCTGACTGCCATATACCCCAGGATGTTGCCAACTTCTATTCCCTGGGCTCCAAGTTTGGCTTTTTGTTTACAAATGATTCATCGTTGGTCTCTCAACTTCTCTGTGACGTGAAATCTGTTTTCAGATTCATTCCTCAAATGATTCTGAATTCTAGAGTAGCCATTGTCATCTACCTTATTACCAATATGTACTAAAGTTATATTATTTCTGAAGACCTGCTCCTCTGTTGGTGGTTCCGACTGAAAAGAGACAAGTCACTGTGTATCTCAACTAATTCCAGTATGTCAAAAATACTTAACATTACTTGGTGACTCTTCCACCTATGACATACTAAAATTGGATCCTACTTCCTCTATCCAGAGGAAACAGAACAAACTTTGCAAGAAGTTACTTGATAAGGAATATACCTCCAAATAAGTATATAATTGGTCATTGCTTTGTCATAACGGTGTATCTCCTAAATTATATGGTCTTTACAAGATCTACAAACAGGGATCACTATTGAGATCAATTATTTCCTTTGTTAGATCTCTTACGTATCGGCTATCTAGTTACCTTACAATGATTTTGTCCTTAGCCCTAGCTAACAAAACTATCTAAAATATCAGTAAATTATTTATCTTTGCTAGTGAGATGAAGGGTTTGATCTTGCCTCCTGATTTTGTTTTAATATCGTTGGATATTTTTTCCTTTTGATCAACATCCCTTTTCAGTTGTTGACCTAAAGGTTATCTGCTGTGTGGAACCTGACACAACCTCACCTAAAGATTTAAGACTCCTTAGCCAAATCTTGGCTACCATAATGATGAACTAGATTTTGGACTGGATTTGTATCCTCAGACTTCTCATCTGATTGCCCTTCATGTATACATATGTCGATAACATCATCTGTTCTGTTTCCTATGACACATTATTATTTATACCAAGGGAGTTCTGTTAACTAACACATCTACTTCACCATCGCAACTGAATCTGGCTGATAATGATGTATCGTTAGCACTCCGTATTTCTCCTAAGATTCCGTCCATTCTTGAATTCCCTGACAAACATATCAACATCTTCTATGATTAGGCAATCACAAAAATGACTCCTCCTTTTCTTTAGTCGACCTTGGTTTACAAAATCGATTGCGAAGGTTGTAATCTGTGTTATGTATGCACTACATGCCAGTATCTTAAATCAGGGTTATCACAACACGATAGGGATTATGCTGCTTTAAAATTTGGATGAATCGCATTATCAAAACATACTTTTTCTATTGGTTATAGATTTGATTTCGATGAAACTAAGATTCTTTGTAGAAGAAAATGTATACAACAGAGGATGTTCCTAAGGATGTTTCACATCTCTGTCCTTTCTAGCACTGTCAATTTTAGAACTGACTCCCAGGGTATATCCCAGGGATTTCTTAGGGGGATCTACTGCTACCTGATTGAATTGACTAAAAAAACCTTTCGGTGAGTTTTTGATGTCTGATTCTTTCTTGGGTTCCATAATTTTGATGTCGTAACCTCCGAGCTTTTACATGAAGATTAAGACATAATTTTTGTCAAATATTAGCTGGTTATCCCAGTATGACTACATTTTTTGGTTCAAAAATGTTACATCGAACATGACATAAAAAATTATGTTGAGCTCAGAATCAAAGTGAAATTCCATCGTTACTGTGTTTGAGAAGATCATGGAATATAAATAGAAGATCGAGTACCAAAAAGAAGAGGAAGAAGTTAACTCGTGGTCGCTTTTTTGAGATACGCTTTTCGCCAAGGTTTATATATTATAGACGTCTTCGATATCGACTGAGATTATTGCTTTTGATACAAAAATTCTTCCTCAACCTTAATATTTTCAAGAATATACTGCTCATATACGACTTGTACTCATTGCTGGGCCGACATCAAAGACGTTGGGCACCGAAAGCATAATTAAGGTGGATTGGGTTGGGTTGGATTTTGAAATTCCAACCAACCCAAAATTTCGAAGATTTTGGATATTCAATTCCTCCTCAACCTTAATATCCTTTCGAATACAGTGATCATAATAGACTTGCATTCGTATTTCGGACGACTTTGAAGATGTCGACTGCTCAAAGCATCACCAATTAGATAGGGTTGGGTTGGACTTCGAAATTCCAACACAACCCAACACTTCGGTCATCCAATGTGTTATTTATGAATCCTGGGGCAGCGGACGTCTTCGAAATCGACCGAGATTATTTCTTTTGGTACCAATATTCTTCCTCAACCTTAATATTCTAAAACGTCGGCTGGCCAAAGCATCATTAAGTTGAATTGGGTTGCGTTGGATTTCAAGATACCAACCCAAGCCAACACTTTAGTCATCTAAGGTGTTGTTTATGATACTTGGGCAACCGCAATCATTGAAGCCTTAATTTTGGTTTGAGTTTCAATTCAACGTCATGATTTTTTGGGCGGCCAACGTTTTCGAGTGTATCGAATATATCGAGTTATCTTGCAGTTTACATAATCGGCTTTATAGGCATGTTGGTAGATCTAATTAAAAAGACTGACAAAGTAGCAGCCATACCTTTTCCTTGTATTGAATATATTATTAGATACATTCATATAACATTACTATAAAATCTTGCTGCTTTCTTCATAACATTGCAATGAAAGATCCTAAATGAAAACTAACAGCTTGATTACAATAAAAGCAAAAAAATCGGCTTTTGGTTCTTCTTAACATTAAGCATATTTTCACGCGTTTTCAGCATTTGTGATCAACATGGAAAATAATCCATACTTGAATGTACAACAAACAATAGAAGATTGTTCTTGCAACAGTTCCTAAAATAATTAGTCGCGGCTATAATACACAATGTTTGTGATAATATCTTGGATCCACTAGTAATATCTGATGTTGCAAATCTGCAAGTACACTATTAGAAATTAAAGAATGTATGTTCTACAGCTTTCATCATGTCCAAGTTTGAAGAAGGCTAATCGGGTATTACTGGATTCACCAGAGTATTAGAGTGTCATGATGTAGCTAAGAAATTAAATGGGTTGAGAATTAATTCTAGAAGGTTATTAATTCTAAGGTATATGAAGTAGATAGGGAATATGACCCTTCACCGAGGTACTACCATTTGTATCCCTTTTTGGAAGATTTATATATGTGTTTATATAATTAATATGTGAATAGATTTTTTCCGTTTCTTCGTCCACGATTTCCTCTTGTGAAGCAGTCAAAAAGCAGCCAGTCTGGTGTCGAAGGGAAACTATCCTAAATCTGTTTGTTCAAAAAGTTTTATCATGCATGTTTGTCAAGTTTGCAGTTACGTGTGTAGGTATATTTAGAAAAAGGTCAACATAAAGAATTTTTTTGCAAAATTTTACACAGTTGATCTTCATTTTGTGCAGATGTATCTTTTGAACTGTTCATATCCATCATATCTATTATTCTCATCACAAACATTGTCACTATTATTGGAGCCAAGTCCAATCTATAAATTATCTGCAACGTCCCACTGTTAACATACCTGCTAGAATCAAAATCCATATCGTTAACTGTTCATAATTTTTATTTCATGACATATGATCATGAGGTCGATAGGTAAGGAATCTCGAATCACCTGCAATGCCTCTGTGGAACTTCTTTGTTCATAATTAACTCATAATTCTATGCAAAGCATGTACAGTTTTTTTCTGCTTTCTTTACGACTCCGTCTACATATTGTATCCATTTCAAATCTTCCGCCAGCGTAACTCCCAGATAGTTCAGGGTATTTTTGGTTTTTAATTCTGTATCATTGACTCTAAGATTAATATCCAATTTACTGCTTCGACTTGTTAACATCAGCATCTCTGGTTTTTCCTGAGCAATTTGTGGGGTCTTCTTTAGCTTATCTATATGTTCATCTACTGTTTTCTGCGCTTTCCCATGTTTTCAATGTCCCAGCCCAACATCATTATCGCCAAATAGCGTGCATTCTCATCTATATATTTTCTCTCTAGTAATTCATTGAAGAATATGTTCCAAAGTATTGGGTTCAGAACGAAACCTTGCGGAACTCCTCAGGAAAGATTTAATGGCAGTCACCAGGTATGAGGATATATTTTTACTTTCTAATGCCTCGAAATCTTATTCCAAGGTGTCGTGTTGAAGATGTTTCATCATCAACATCTCCGGCTATCATTAGACATTTTTCCTTTTGCCTCTTCTATATTTATTGCATGCTTTCTCCATAATTTCTTCGATGGCATGTGTCGTGGATTTTCTCTTTGTGAACCCAACTGGCTCCTGTAACAGTTCACCCAGTGATCTTTCCATACGTGTTTAACAAATACAAGTGTCGGTACTTTTTTTTATCTCACCATTACCCAGTCTTTTAATCAAGACTAGACTGCCTGCTTTTCATGCTTCTGGAAAATTCTTTCAGCAATCCGTCGTAGTTTCGCGGAAGCAGTTTTCACGATGTCACGATGTGTTATTTTATCGTATTCTTCAAGGTTCATTCAAAGATATTTTCGAGATCCCATTTTCTAAGAAACATCGTCTATCAATTAAGCAGAAGCAGAGTGTATACATTGACTTTACGTAAAATCTAATCATTTGACAAGAATCGTAAAAAGTGGTGGAAGTAAAAAAATGATCTAAACGTTGATGAAAAGAAAAAAATTAATGTGTTTGATATTCATTAAAGAAGATTTCCTAGAGATAATACTGGATTAAAAAACAACAGTTGCTATAATCAAAGTAAAATTCAATTAACTTCGTGACTCGCCCACCTCCACAGTGGTACTCAGTTAGATTACGGAATTAATTGTTCCAATGTAACTGCTTGCAAAGTAATCTGTCGTGTTGTAGGCCGCAACTGAATGCGATTAGTTGTACGCTTGCAAATAACGAGCGCGCGGCGTTTTCCATCAGCCTTGTCGTTGCAGCTCTTGGAAAGGTAACCGCAGACAAAGTTCGCCAAGCCTGCAACGTTAATTGGCCCGCTACGAACGCTGACGCCTGCTGTCAGACCTTTTACGTCTATTCCAGATTGTTTTCAGCAGCTCCCAACCTGAAAACCACTTTCGGCTTGCGGCATATGATGCAATTTACATTTAATTTGTTCTTTATTCTTACCCTCAATGCATAAATTCCCACTGTTCTTCTACCATTGCGGCGAGATTTTCGTTTCTATTGTTTGATTTTTTTTGGGCGGTTATATTGTAATCGCACTGCAATTTTGATGAAAAAAAAAAATATTACAATATGAACAAGGTTCATATTGTGAAGTAGTCGTTGAGACGATAACTCTTAAACGCCCTCGGTAATTACGTTTGATGGGGTGGGATCGTAGAAAGATACAAGGCCAGGGCCAATTACGGGGGTCTCAATTCCTTTCATATGGTTATGAAGTCGGAAAGAGGCTTACGTAACCTTAGGGGACTGCAAATACCAGAGGGGTGAATTTTCTGATCGATAAGAAAGAGCGACGTTCTAGAGTCTAAGTTAATCCAATTCACTCTCCCTTTTTAGATTTGACGTACATATTAAATTAGAGAGGTCAATAAAATGGGCAATTTAGAGACAAAAAATATACTCACTGTAACATGAAATAAATCACCCATTAAGAATTTGATTACAATTTTTAAACTTCAGTAAAATAATGTTGTTTATCAACTAAAAAAAATAGAAATAAAAAAAGCAGATGAAGTTTTCCGAAAAACATTTTCCAAAAAAAAGCTGTCTGTTAAGTGCTCGATGTCCTCCTGGGGTGGGATTAGGTTGGGATCTATAACTGAGTCGGAGGCAAATTATGCCCAGATAGAAAAGAGCTTTTATCTGTATCTCTTCATTGCCAAAATGTTATAATTATGTCTATGGTCATAACATAACTATATATATTATAATCCATTGATTACATTAGTTAAAACATATAGGGAAGAAGATAGGGTGTAGTTTAAGAAGATTGAAGAAGGTTTATGGGAAAAAGCGATTACTATTAAAGTATTTAAAACCCCTAGGCCATACTTAGTTAAAACTGGAAATAATAAGTGTATTACAGAAGAAATGTCTTTTTTATAAAAGATAAGTATAATCCACCACCTGATCTTATTCCTCGAAATAATGATTCTGATGTCGATAATCCCAAACGAAATAGAACAAAATGAGAATGAATAACGAAATATCAATAACAACTAGAAGTAAGAAAAACATAAAACCACCTGAACTGCAAAGACTTAATTTGTAAAGATAGGCTTAATTAACAATTAAGCTGATGTTATGTTTAAGTTGAAAAGTTTATTATAAAAAAGGGGGCGTCGAATTCACAATGTTAATGGATTTAAATGAAAGTGTTGCCATCAAATGACGAAGCATAACAGCCACATTGATGATCATCAATGCGTGAAACAGTGAACAATTATAGTATTGCTACGTTTAATAAATAAATAATAGCTTGTTCAGCTGTGTTTTAGTAATATTGAAAGATGAAGGAGATTAAATTTTTCAAATTTCTTTAATGATAATTTATTATTTTTTATAGTCATAAATCTGAGTTCAAACCATAATTTAAAGTTATGATTAATTCTTACTTTACTAAATTAATGTAAGATTTACTTCTAGTTGTGGTCTGAAAAAAAACTAAACTGGGAATAAACTCAAATGAAGGATAACAGAAGAAAAGCCTTGAAAAAAAAGTAAAATAAGTGCTATCTAAAAAACTTTCATATTAGATGTTGGCACTAAATTATGATGAATATATGATCATATATGATGAATAATAATACATTAAAATTAAAAGAAATTAATTGAAAATGATAATCCAGATAAAATCATTAACTATTTCATATGGAATCTCTTCTGGAAGCAAATTCAATTCCTTTAGAAGCAATATCAAGTCTTTTGAAAGGATTTAAAATCGTCTAGAAGTGGTATCTAGTCTTAAAGCAGTATCAAATCTTCTAAAAGCAGTATCGTCTTCTGGAAGTATTTCTAGTTTTTTAGAGGCAATATAAAGTCATTTCAAAGCATTTCAAAACTTTTAGAAGCAGTATTAAATCTTCTAGAAGCAATATCAACTCTTCTGGAAGCATTTCAGGTCTTCCAGAAACAATATCAAGACATCGGGAAGCATTTTAGAAAAATATCAGGTCTTCTAGAAACTTTTCAAATCCTTTAGAAACAGTATCAAATCTTCTAGAAGCAATATCAAGCCTTTTGGATGCATTTCCAATCTTCCACAGACCAGATTAAGTTTTCTGGATCTTTTCTGGACATTTAAAGTCTTCTGAAAGCAAAACCAATTCTTATAGAAGCAATATGATGTCTTTTGGAAGCAATTCCAGTCTTCTGAAAGCTTTTCAAGTTTTCTAGATGCAGTGTCAAGTCTGGGAGTATTTTAGGTCGAAAGAAGTGGTCTTATAGAAGCAGTATTAAAATTTCTGGAAGCATTTCAAGTATTCTGGATATATTTCAAGACTTCTGGAGGCATTTCAGGTCATCCAGAAACAATATCAAGACATTTGGAAGCATTTTAGAAAAATTTCAAGTCTTCTAGAAACTTTTCAAATCCTTTAGAAACAGTATCAAATCTTCTACAAGCAATATTAAACCTTTTGGATGCATTTCCAGTCTTCCACAGACCAGATTAAGTTTTCTGGATCTTTTCTGGACATTTAAAGTCTTCTGGAAGCAAAATCAATTCTTCTAGAAGCAATATGATGTCTTTTGGAAGCAATTCCTGTCTTCTGAAAGCTTTTCAAGTTTTCTAGATGCAGTGTCAAGTCTGGAAGTATTTTAGGTCGAAAGAAGTGGTCTTATAGAAGCAGTATTAAAATTTCTGGAAGCATTTCAAGTATTCTGGATATATTTCAAGACTTCTGGAAGCAGTCCAAGTCAAGTCTTTTGGAAGCAGTTGTATTCTGGAAGTATTCCAACTCTTCTAGAAGCATTGCCAGACTTTGGAAACATTGCAAGTTTTTAGAAGCATTTCGTGTTTTCTGTAAGCAAATCAAATTTTCTATAAGCAGTATTAAGTTATCTTAGAAGCAGTATCAAACTTTCTGGAAGCATTTCAAGTCTTCTGGATGTAGTGTCAAGTCTTCTGGAAGCAATTTAAGTCTTCTGAAAGCAATATTAAGTCTACTAGAGTCTACTAGCATTTTTATGCCCAGTTTCTCGTATATTATAATATCGTGTAGATATAAAAGTAAAAACTGCTAAAACAAGAAATTGATAATAATAATAAAAATAAGAAAAGAATCAAAAATGATTACTAAAACAACATAATTATCAAATAAATATAAAATTATAAACTCAATTATTTTAATTAAATTATTAGCTTTTTTAAAGTAATTCAGAAAGAAAATGGAATATATCAAGACATAACGCCTAACTTAAAATCGACGATTTTTTTTTATCGATAGGAAATGATCTAAAAAATACACTAACAATAAAGAAAAAGTGCGGAAATGTGTAGAACTTACCAAAAAATAACTTTAAAGTTTCCATGTGACGTCACGTTTTGTAACACCAACAACAATTCTAATCGCATATTTTCGTATTAAATCGGTCAAAACCTATCTAATAAACTGCTTATTACTTAACCAATTACACAATAAACATTATTTAAATATAATTAAATTAAAAATAAAGTAATTTTCACAAAATTTATCTAGATTGCTGAAACGTAAATTTTGAAGGTTCAATTATAATGAATTGAAAAAAATTGTTTTTATTTTTATTATAAATATATTTGATAAAAATGTTCATTTATATATGCAGTTGTAACTGCATATCCAGGTAATAGTTGTTGTGGTGATTCTATCATGGCAACATTTCCAATAACTTTCCAATGAAGGTATTAAGTAAAATTACACCTGCAGAAATTCCAAGTAATATCGCCCCTAGATTTTTATCGTATTCCCATCGAATCAGCTGCTGAATCAAGTGTTTAAAGACGTTAATATTTACATACATAAATATGTAAATATAAATTAAGAAAACATATTCTATCACCGACTATCACTTTTGATAAACATCACTATCGGTAATCGCATTTTCAAGTTGATATACGTGCTTGTTGAATCGACATATCGACCCTTTCATAAACCCAATTAACAGATATCCCTCGAGTTATTGATCAACAGCGCGATATCGATTCGATATTGATATCTAAATACGCAAGAGAAACCGGTCATAAATTTTCTGGAAGTATTTCATGTCTTTTGGAAGCAGTTCAAGTACTCTGGTAGCATTTCAACTCTTCTGGAGGCATTGTAAGACTTTTGGAAACATTGCAAGTCTTTTAGAATTATTGCAAGTCTATTAGAAGCATTTCAAGTCTTCTGTAAGCAAATCAAGTTTTCTATAAGCAGTATCAAGTCATCTAGCAGGTGTTTCAAGTTATCCAGCAGCAGTTTCAAGTATTCTGGATGCAGCGCAAGTATGCTAGTAGCAGTGTCAGTATTTTGGAAGTATTTCAACTGCTCTGGAAACATTGCGAGTTTTTTAAAAACAATGCAAGTCTTTTGGAAGCATTTCGAGTCTTCTTTAAGCAAGTCAAGTTTTCTGGAAGCAGTGTCAAATCATCCAAAGGCAGTATCAAGTCTTTCGGAATCATTATGTCTTCTTGAAGCAATATCAAGTCATCTAGAAGCACTTCAAGACTTTTCCGGAAGTATTTCATGCCTTTTGGGAGCAGTTCAAGTATTCTGGAAGCATTTCAATACTTCTGGAGGCATTGCAAGACTTTTGGAAACATTGCAAGTCTTTTAGAATCATTGCAGTCTTTTAGAAACATTTCGAGTCTTCTGTAAGCAAATCAAATTTTCTAGAAGTAGTGTCAAGCCATCTAGCAGCAGTTTCATGTCATCCAGCAGCAGTTTCAAGTCTTCTGGATGCAGCCCAAGTATGCTAGTAGCAGTTTCAGTATTTTGGAAGCATTTCAACTGCTCTGGAAACATTGCGAGTTTTTTAAAAACAATGCAAAACTTTTAGAAATATTTCGAGTCTTCTGTAAATAAATCAAGTTTTCTAGAAGTAGTATCAACTCATCTAAGAGCGGTATCAAGTCTTTCGGAATCATTATGTCTTCTGGAAGCAATATCAAGTCATCTAGAAGTACTTCAAGACTTTTTCTGGAAGTATTTCATGTCTTTTGGAAGCAGTTCAAGTATTCTGGAAGCATTTCAACTCTTCTGGAGGCATTGCACGACTTTGGAAACATTGCAAGTCTTTTAGAATCATTGCAAGTCTATTAGAAGCATTTCAAGTCTTCTGTAAGCAAATCAAGTTTTCTGTAAGCAGTATCAAGTCATCTAGCAGGTGTTTCAAGTCATCCAGCAGCAGTTTCAAGTCTTCTGGATGCAGCGCAAGTATGCTAGTAGCAGTTTTAGTATTTTGGAAGCATTTCAACTGCTCTGGAAACATTGCGAGTTTTTTTAAAACAATGCAAGTCTTTTAGAAGTATTTCGAGTCTTCTGTAAACAAATCAAGTTTTCTAGAAGCAGTATCAAGTCATCCAAAAGCAGTATCAAGTCTTTCGGAATCATTATGTCTTCTGGAAGCAATATCAAGTCACCTAGAAGTACTTCAAAACTTTTCTGGAAGTATTTCATGTCTTTTGGGAGCAGATCAAGTATTCTGGAAGCATTTCAATATTTCTGGAGGCATTGCAAGACTTTTGGAAACATTACAAGTCTTTTAGAATCATTGCAGTCTTTTAGAAACATTTCGAGTCTTCTGTAAGCAAATCAAATTTTCTAGAAGCAGTGTCAAGCCATCTAGCAGCAGTTTCATATCATCCAGCAGCAGTTTCAAGTCTTCTGGATGCTGTTCAAGTATGCTGGTAGTAGTTCCAGTATTTTGGAAGCATTTCAACTGCTCTGAAAATATTACGAGTTTTTTGAAAACAATGCAAGTCTTTTAGAAGCATTTCAAGTCTTCTGTAAACAAATCAAGTTTTCTAGAAGCAGTGTCAAGTCATCCAAAAGCAGTGTCAAGTCTTTTGGGATCATTTTAAGTCTTCTGGAAGCAATTTCAAGCTATCTAGAAGCAGTATCAAGTCGTCTGGAAGCAATATGAAGTCTTCTAGACGTAAATTCACATCTTCTAGAAGCAGTATCAAGTCTTCTGGAAGAAATATCAAGTCTTCTAGACGTAAATTCATATCTTCTGGAAGCAGTATCAAGTCTTTTGGAAGTAGTTCAAGTATGCTGGAAATAGTTCAAGTATTCTGGAACTACTTCAGCATGGCAGGATTGTAAGTGTTTTAGAAGCATTTCGAATCTTTTGTAAGCAAATCAAGTTTTCCAGAAGCAGTATCAAGTTACCTAGAAGCAATATCAAGTCTCTTAAAAGCTAATCAGGGTCTTCTACAAGCAGATCAAGTCTTCTAGATGTAGTATCAAATTTTCTGGAAGCAGCATCTAGTCTCCTAAAAGTAGCATCAAGACTTAATTTTGTTATGATACGGTCGAAACTTCTATATGATAAATTGTTTATTATGTTATAATGCAATTGCAGCCACATTGTCTTCTTCTGACGACTGATTTGATTATTTTACCTAAAAATATCAATATTTAATAAATATAAAATTATTATAAAACAATTTTAATTTGTAATTCACTTCATATTAGGATGAAGTAAGTTAATTTACTTTTTATGCACTCAGTTACTTAAGGAAGTTAATCTAAGATATTTAATAGAGAAATCTTCAGTATATAAAGTACACTGTGCGTATGCATCATTAATTTATCACCATATAGTCACGTTCAAGTCACAAGATAGCTTCTGATAGTTAATTTCGATGACCACAAGTTGAAGCGCTTAATGACAGCGATTTGTACGTTAAACGCAACAGGCGCCACTAAAGAATAGATTCTTTTGGTTTACGCGTTGCATAATTTTAAAAAAATTCATGATTAGAGGAGGATTAAAGAATATTAGAGAAAAGAGGCAATATCCTGTTAAATAGAGGAAAGGGACGTTTATGTTGGAGCTGCGATAAACGATAAAATTTTATGGCCAGCGCTGAATTCGTTTCTATTGACTTGGGTACAGCAACTCGTGCTTTAATTGGTTGCTCCAATATTTACTTCAATATTATTGGCCTTCTATGTTAGTATCGTCGCTTTTATCGTTTATCGTAACTCCAACATGAACTTACCCAAAAAGAGAGGAGTGTTGGTAACCTTAGGTATCTCGTTCAATGCAACCTCTAAATGGTATCGAAGGTAATCCAAATTCTTAGGATTCCTGGATATATGTCTTAGTCGCCGACCCATCAAATCCGAGACATGTTCAATCAGCGACAAATTCGGTGACCATACAGGAAAATTTGCAATCCTACTTGCTGCAGGAACCTTCTTGTAACCACAGCGGCTTAGGGTTTTTCTGTAAAGTCTGCATGAAAGTTATTAACACCGGTTTCAGAACTTTGTCGATGTAACGACGTGCATTTAATGCGCCTGGAATGAACGCAAACATATAGCCCTCCAAACCATAACTCCAGGTGTTAACTCGGTGACAGTGCGGTGGGTTTGTGAAGGACCTTTGTTGTGGGGTATAATACCCCGCAAAATAAAGTGATAAAATAAATATAAATTCAAATTTTTATGTATATTTTAAATAATTTTTATGAAGTATATTATATTTTGATAAGGGAATATATATTTACAATTCATAGAAACTATTTGACAAAAATAACGGGAGTGAATTGACTGTTAATATAACAGTTTAATGTAACTAAAAAAATTATTTATAGTTAAAGAAATATCGATAAATCGATGCAAAAAAGGGCCATTTTTAAATAGAAAGATAAAATATTGGAAAAAGCAGAAACTGATTTCATTCATTCATAACCATCAATCTGCCATTCATTCAAGACATTGCACATCTTTAAGATGTTTTTCTGCCACTTTTCGTACGACAAAATTTACATCTTCTAATACTTTATAGCATTTCCTTGGGGGTTCAATATTCATTTCGTCTATTACCCTGGGGAGTTGAAATTCACGCGGGAGCTTTCTATTCAGAGGTATGATTGCTTTTCTCCTTACTATACAGTTGTATGGCGAAAGTTTTTAGAAACTATTTTGTTCTCATTTGAAAATCACCAGCATTCATTTGATATATCACTATATACCATAGAAAATTGTGAGTATAATTTACTTTTGCGAGATGAACTTTTGTGGCATTATAACACGAAATCATTTTCGGTTTTCTTTTATCCCCAGTAATTTCATTAATATCCGGAGTATGGTATAGTATCGTATACATAAGAACTGTGATCTTATCTTTTCATGGTATATAGGAAACTAAAGTGATATCTTTGTGAAAACCAAATTTGTAGAAATGGTCTGGTCTTTTTTCCATTAAACTTTTGAGTATGTGTGTTTTCTAACCATTCTGAAGGATGTAATGTGGTATTCTTTTAGCAGTGTTAGTACCAGATCATAATTGCTGAACCAATTATCACACGTTACATTTGGTTTCGTGCCGGAAATTGAAGCTATAAGATAAGTGCTTGCATTGACGAAAATCACAACGACCCTTGAATGCTTCTAACTTTTCATCAATGGTGAAATATTTGTTTGGAGTAAACGAATTCTGGCTATTCTCAACGAGTTTTTCAAATAATGCCTTCACTGCTGTCACCTTATTGATCTTTTTCCTTTCCTCACAGTTATTTATATTGCCAAAGCGTAAGTAAGACTGCACAAGAATGAATCTTTGTGGAGACACATATGTGTTCTTTAAATAAACCGATCCCAGTTCCATATGTCGACCAAGGCTTCTCAAGATTTAGCCTAAAACTGTTGAAAATTCATGCCAGATAGAGAAGCCCGAATGAAGCACTTATGCTCTTATCTTGGGAATCTTCTCTTCACTGCTGTCACCTTGTCAATCTTCTTCCTTTCCTCAAAGCTTTTTATATTGCCAAAGCGTAAGTAAGACTGCACGAAAATGAATCTTTGTAGAGACACATATGTGTTCTCTAAATAAACTGATCCCAGTTCCATATGTCGACCAAAGCTCCTCAAGATTTAGCTTAGAACTGTTGAAAATTCGTGCCAGATAGAGAAGCCCGAATGAAGCACTTACGCTCTTATCTTGGGAAGATGTTGTGAAGCCTAACTTATACCATCCTCTCTTCACTGCTGTCACTTTGTCAATCTTTTTTCCTTTCCTCACAGCTTTTTTTATTGCCATAGCGTAAGAAAAACTGCACGAAAATGAATGTTTGTAGAGACGCATATGAGTTCTCTAAATAAACTGATTCTTGTTCCATGTATAGACCAAAGCTCCTCAAGATTTATCCTAGAACTGTTGAAAATTCGTGCCAGATAGAGAAGACCGAATGAAGCACTTATTCTCGTATATTGGGAAGATGTTGTGAAACCTATCTTATATCATCCTCTCTTCACTGCTGTCACCTTGTCAATCTTTTTCCTTCCCTGACAGCTTTTTATATTGCCAAAGCGTAAGTAGGTTGCACGAAAATGAATCTTTGTAGAGACACATATGTGTTCTCTAAATAAACTGATCCTAGTTCCATATGTTGACCAAAGCTCCTCAAGATTTATCCTAGAACTGTTGAAAATTCGTGCCAGATAGAGAAGCCCGAATGTAGCACTTATGCTCTTATCTTGGGAAGATGTTGTGAAGCCCATCTTATACCATCCTCCCTTCACTGCTGTCACCTTGTAAATCTTTTTCCTTTCCTGACAGCTTTTTATATTGCCAAAGCGTAAGTAAGAATGCACGAAAATGAATCTTTGTAGAGACACATATGTGTTCTTTAAATAAACTGATCCTAGTTCCATATGTCGACCAAAGCTCCTCAAGATTTATCCTAGAACTGTTGAAAATTCGTGCCAGATAGAGAAGACCGAATGAAGCACTTATTCTCTTATCTTGGGAAGATGTTGTGAAGCCTATCTTATACCTTCCCCTCTTCACTGCTGTCACCTTGTCAATCTTTTTCCTTTCCTCACAGCTTTTTATATTGCCAAAGCTTAAGAAAAACTGCACGAAAATGAATGTTTGTAGAGACGCATATGAGTTCTCTAAATAAACTGATTCTTGTTCCATATATCGACCAAAGCTCCTCAAGACTTATCCTAGAACTGTTGAAAATTCGTGCCAGATAGAGAAGACTGAATGAAGCACTTATTCTCGTATATTGGGAAGATGTTGTGAAACCTATCTTATATCATCCTCTCTTCACTGCTGTCACCTTGTCAATCTTTTTCCTTCCCTGACAGCTTTTTATATTGCCAAAGCGTAAGTAGGTTGCACGAAAATGAATCTTTGTAGAGACACATATGTGTTCTCTAAATAAACTGATCCTAGTTCCATATGTTGACCAAAGCTCCTCAAGATTTATCCTAGAACTGTTGAAAATTCGTGCCAGATAGAGAAGCCCGAATGTAGCACTTATGCTCTTATCTTGGGAAGATGTTGTGAAGCCCATCTTATACCATCCTCCCTTCACTGCTGTCACCTTGTAAATCTTTTTCCTTTCCTGACAGCTTTTTATATTGCCAAAGCGTAAGTAAGAATGCACGAAAATGAATCTTTGTAGAGACACATATGTGTTCTTTAAATAAACTGATCCTAGTTCCATATGTCGACCAAAGCTCCTCAAGATTTATCCTAGAACTGTTGAAAATTCGTGCCGGATAGAGAAAACCGAATGAAGCACTTATTCTCTTATCTTGGGAAGATGTTGTGAAGCCTATCTTATGCCTTCCTCTCTTCACTGCTCTCACCTTGTCAATCTTTTTCCTTTCCTCACAGCTTTTTATATTGCCAAAGCGTAAGTAAGAATGCACGAAAATGAATCTTTGTAGAGACGCATATGTGTTCTCTAAATAAACTGATCCTAGTTTGATTTGTCGACCAAAGCTCCTCAAGATTTTTCCTAGAACTGTTGAAAATTCGTGCCAGATAGAGAAGCCCGAATGAAGCACTTATGCTCTTATCTTGGGAAGATGTTGTGAAGCCTATCTTATACCATCCTCTCTTCACTGCTGTCACCTTGTCAATCTATTTTCTTTCCTCACAGCTTTTTATATTGCCAAAGCGTAAGTAAGCCTGCACGAAAATGAATCATTGTAGAGATGCATATGTGTTCTCTAAATAAACTGACCCTAGTTCCATATGTCGACCAAAGCTCCTCAAGATTTATCCTAGAACTGTTGAAAATTCGTGCCAGATAGAGAAGACCGAATGAAGCACTTATTCTCTTATCTTGGGAAGATGTTGTGAAGCCTATCTTATACCTTCCTCTGTTCACTGCTCTCACCTTGTCAATCTTTTTCCTTTCCTCACAGCTTTTTATATTGCCAAAGCGTAAGTAGGACTGCACGAAAATGAATCTTTGTAGAGACGCATATGTGTTCTCTACATAAACTGATCCTAGTTTGATATGTCGACCAAAGCTCCTCAAGATTTTTCCTAGAACTGTTGAAAATTCGTGCCAGATAGAGAAGACCAAATGAAGCACTTATGGTCTTATCTTGGGAAGATGTTGTGAAGCCTATCTTATACCATCCACTCTTCACTGCTGTCACCTTGTCAATCTTTTTCCTTTCCTCACAGCGTTTTATATTGCCAAAGCGTAAGTAAGACTACACGAAAATGAATCTTTGTAGAGACACATATGTGTTCTCTAAATAAACTGATCCCAGTTCCATATGTCGACCAAAGCTCCTCAAGATTATTCCTAGAACTGTTGAAAATTCGTGCCAGATACAGAAGCCCGAGTGAAGCACTTATGCTCTTATCTTGGTAATCCTTTCTTCACTGCTGCCACCTTGTCAATTTTTTCCTTTCCTCACAGCTTTTTATATTGCCAAAGCGTAAATAAGACTGCACGAAAATGAATCTTTGTAGAGACGCATATGTGTTCTCTAATTAAACTGATCCTAGTTCCATATATCGACCAAAGCTCCTCAAGATTTATCTTAGAACTGTTGCAAATTCGTGCCAGATAGAGAAGACCGAATGAAGCACTTATGCTCTTATCTTGGGAAGATGTTGTGAAGCCTATCTTATACCATCCTCTCTTCACTGCTGTCACCTTGTCAATCTTTTTCCTTTCGTCATAGCTTTTTATATTGCCAAAGCGTAAGTAAGAGTGCACAAAAATGAATCTTTGTAGAGACGCATATGAGTTCTCTAAATAAACTGATCCTAGTTCGATATGTCGACCAAAGCTCTTCAAGATTTATCCTAGAACTGTTGCAAATTCGTGCCAGATAGAGAAGACCGAATGAAGCACTTATGCTCTTATCTTGGGAAGATGTTGTGAAGCCTATCTTATACCATCCTCTCTTCACTGCTGTCACCTTGTCAATCTTCCTTGTCAATCATCCTTGCCTAAATCCATATTTTTGAGAAATTTTTGGTATTTCACTATCAGTTACACTGTCACATACAAAATCGGATTCGTCTTCACTTTCGGAGCCAATAGGATTTTCGACTTCTTCAACCGTTTTTCAAAAAGGTAATAATCCTTCTTGTCCTAGTTCATAATGGCCTGTCATGAAACTGAAGGCGAAAACAAATGCTATATTGACATTCATGTTCAGAGTCTATATAGGTTTTAGTAAAAAATATCTCAGGTATATCCCAAATATCGTCTTTGCCCTCGATATCGCCCAGCCCTACAACGACCATCATTTATCCATAAACACAATTTTGATTCATTACTGATGAATCAGTGAATCATCACGATGTCGTTCCACTTATCTGAGTCTGGCTGTATTATGGGGAGGTGTTAATGGAAGATAGAGGTAAGAACGGTATGAATGATGCCCAAAGGAAAAATTCATGTGTAAATAGTTGTTATGGACAAGTGTCTTTCCAAAGTTCTCATCCAATCCTCATCAATCGACCTTGTTTAAAATCGATCCTTGGTAGTCATGCGTCTAAGTGATTTGCTCACAATTTATCTATTATAATCTCTTACTTACAAACATTTTTGTCATGTACCCATTAACTAGGTTAGGATGAAAGGTTTGTTTAAAAGTAGTTTGGAGTATTTTGAAAACAAAGTTTAAAAATTGAATACTGCAGTAACTGCGGACAGTAACTTTTTTGTTCGTTTCGATCAATTTTCGAAACGCCAAGGAAACATACGTGACAATGCCGAATTTCATCGAACAAATTGCAGTGCGGAGTGTGCGGTGTCAGACGGACACGCGCCGTTTCCTCTGGCAATATGACAAACAGCACCACCTGTCCCGACGTGACCGTAACGTATGATCCACCTACAAGTTTCGCGGGTAGTTTCCGAAACATTTCTCGCCAGAGCCAATACGTTTCCGAAATTGACAATTCCACGGTCTCCGGGAGAGTGTGCCCCGCGGGCGAAAGGGACCACCCCCTGTACAGAATATATATGAATCCTTCCAGCGACAGCATCCCTTTGCATCCCAAACTTTCCTCCACAAGGACAACGATACCCCCCAGGGCCCATATTTGTCAGGATAAATCATGGCGCTTTATTTTGCGAGGTGAAAAATTGCCGGCTCGCGCCGAACGATGTTTTTTTTATGGTTGGAATTAAAATGAATCGAGCGAAGTAAAGCTTAAAAAAGATCTGAATACGAAACGAAGTTTTATTGCTTTATAAGAGGGATTTAAACATTTTTTTCCCGTTCGCTTTCGCCTGTCTTTCACGGCTCAACTCAATCTGAGCAAAGAAATCTACCCCAGAATCGATGACTGCACCTCTTTTCAGCTTTCGTAAGCACTTCTACTAAATCCGTTCGAAATATTTTTTCTTTCATTACATGTTTTGTTTATTCATATCGAAACACTAAGATAAGTCAACATTATCACACTCATTTCAGATGATTTGAGTTACCTAATGACGTTACATAATGTTCATTACCGCATTAATTTTATTACGTAACGCATTTTTTACCCAATCGGAACAGAGAATTAATATTTAGCAGTCGTAGATAATGTTCCTCAATCGTGCAGTAATTATGTTCGTGTCCCATTTATAATATAAATATTATATTTTTCATTAAAAATCATTTCAGATAATTTGAGTTACGTAATGTTCATTACTGCACTAGTTTCATTCACGCATTTTTTGCCAAATTAGAACAGATAGATGAAATGTTGTATATCACATACGACCAATTTAATTACAATTTTTCACACTCGTACAATAATTATATTTATATCCCACTTGTAATATAAATACCTATAACATTTTTTATTAAATCCATCACAAATTTCCTTTATTTCATATTTCAATAATTTATTACGATTCATTAATACTTTTCGCAATAAATCGTCTAAATTTGTGTTCTTTACTTAACTTAATGTAGTTTCAAAAGGGGGGCTTTGGAAATTACCATTTGAATTTGCTATTTGGGTGGCTCTTTAGTTGAAACTGGTTTTACGTGGGAGGAAATGGCCTAATGCCTTCCGGTAGCCGACGACCTTATATCGTGTTAAGTACCGGCATTCGTCGCCCGGCCGATTTATAACGGTTCGCAAATCGCTCCCCCCATTCGGAACGTTATTTGTAAGGATTATAATTTCGAGAAGAAATACGACCACTTCGCCTTAACAGACATACGTTGAAAGCAAAAATTTTAATTTTCCCCATAAATATTTATCCATTCATTTCACCCCATGATGATGAGATTAAAGTGAAGGCATTCTCAATTTTCCCTCGCAATATCACGAAACTGGAGATCTATTATACGTTCCTCTCCTTCATTATTTTCCATTCTGGCACACACCAATTTCGGCGGCAATTGAATGCATTACAGAAGCGGTACGCATAACCGGAGCATTTGAGTATCACAAAGAACATACAAAATAAACGTGCTACACTAAGCCTTGCAGAAGGCGAGCCACAATCTCATAAACCGTCCGTTTTTGATGGCTTTGAATTTATACCAGCATGCAGCAGCACGGGGTATAATTTACCTTTTCCCCTTTTACGCGTGAACATGAAAGAGAATGGTTGAGGTATATGGTGGTCAGGAGGTGCAATATAGCTTCAAACTATACCGCTACCTTCTGAGCACTGTAAATTTTAACACGATGAAGGTAGCGCAAAAAGTATGGTGTGAAATGACCGTAAATGAAAAATATGAATGGTAGAGGAAAATTTTACAGTATGAGTTCATGAAGTATTAAACTATGCGCTTGAACCAGCAAGTTAATTAGGCTCTTCTGACCCATATACCCTGGGAATATTACATTTTTATGGTGCATATAATTATAGAGGAAGCTTTAAGCACTTATCGATTTTGTGAAGAATCACATTTTATTTAAATCTCCGCTATACTTTCATAATTCTATGCTTACTTTCTTATGAAATCCACCACCCGCTAAAATACAAATTACAATTTTGAAAATTCACTAAAATAATGCTAAAATAATGAAATTTTTATTAGCTAAGCAACGATGAAAGTTTCTGCAAAAAATATTAATTGATGTCTGCTATATCTAACTTTCATTATTTTCTTTGCAATTTACATTAACATCGTTACATCTACAACGTCACTACCTTTCATGCGGACGTTACAGAATACTACTTTAAAATAGGATAATGGAGAAGGTTGGATTGAAGACTTTACTCTGGCCTGCATGGTCAGCGGACCTAAACATGTCTTATGTTCATTCCAATCCCATTAAATGTTATAAAGATCGTTACATCTACAACGTCAATACCTTTCATGCAGACGTTACAGAATACCACTTTCCAATAGGATAATGGAGAAGGTTAGATTGTAGACTTTACTCTGGCCTGCATGGTCACCGAACTTGAACATGTCTGGGGTATGATGGGTTGGCGATTAAGTGGACTAAAACAAGTACTCAGCCTTCCTAAGAATTTATATGAACTTCGACATGATCTAGAGTTTGCATAAAACAACATACCCCACATCGATTACTTAATAGAGAGCATGGGTAGTTAATGCTTGAATAGCTGCGCATGGGAATCCAACTTGCTGCCAACATTTTTCATGTGATTCTGAGTGTATGTTCCATTCTTAGGAACTTTCACCTTGGATTCTCGATATATGTATATTACACTTTAGGAACATTCTTACCAAAATTGTTTTGCGTTTTTATTCATATATGCTTGCATTGAAATAACCAATACAAGGTAAATATCTCCTTTTATCAAAAAATTTACAAAATGACAAATGCAAAATACACAAATTATCCCAAATTGCGTGTTCTAAATCCTATACACATCTTGCAATAAATTTTACTGTTATTTTTTTCCATAGAATGATTGTGAAATAATCGATTTGTAAGTTGAAGAGTGTTCACATTGAACACTGGTAATAATGCACTGCAAGCATGCTACACTATCAAGCCTTCTAATAGCAGTATCTGTATTTCTATTACCAATATGTAATTTTCCATTAATAGCATTTTCGCAGTATGTATTCAGTTTGATCTGAGTCATAATTGCAAAGACGACAAGTTTAATCCTCTGCTTGCCCAATACGAAAAAGATGATATTTCAGGAGTACATGGTCAGTCAAATTGCTTGAGAGCGACCTTAAATCATAAAATTGCTGAGGCAGAAACATCTTGAGTTTTGTTTTACAAAGAATATATCATATTTCTCGCTCATTTGTGACCTGAAAGTTCTTTCTAGCATGATGTTATCTTTAAGGCCTCTCATCTACCGATTAACTATTTTATGTGGCTTTGCCCCCAATGTCACTGCGATATGGACTCTACGCTGGACATAAAGTAACATCGTTTTTCCTAGTAAGTGCTTCCAGATTGCTGGTACATTCTCTGATCACCGTTGAGCCACACGTAAAGGACTGGATTGTATTCAGGAAGGGCAAGGTATCTGTGAAAATGTTTATAATTGCACCTGTTTATCCGTTTTGGAGGTTCCAAGCGATACAAAAGTTTATAAAAAGAAATTCTGCCTGAAAAGTAGTTGTGTCTAGGCATCGGTGTACCGGGCAAGGACCTCTCCTACTAGTTAAGTCTCACCCTTTATCCATCTCTGCTCAAAGCTGCTTCAAGAGCAGCCGTCGGACAGAAGACCAGAAGACCTCGCTATATATGTTATGTTAAGACCTGCGAGCCGCTTTACATATTTATGCTGCTGTTGTGCTACCTTATGATTTATTATTGGTCACTAAACCAGTGAGTTATAAGTAACCATAGGTCTGATTATTGCTATGTAGGCCCCATCAGCCATTCGCGATTTAAGCCCCATCTCCATCTGAGGACTTTACGGCAAATCTGGGTGACCATTATAACCTTTTTCCTCACCTTATCTGAGATGATATTTTTACCTTCAATGTAGAATGAAGCTTCCTTCCCCGTGTAAAAAAAGCTGTAACTGAGGGACTATCTCAAACTTGTTAGGATTAATGCCAAGTCTAGTTAGGGTTACTTCTGCAGCAAATGTTATTAAGTAATAGGATATTCTGTGAACTGTTCTATGCTTCACTCGGAAAATAAGCACGCCGAAAGGCTGGCTAAAAAGGCTGCTAGGATAATGCTCTATTCCCCCGTGTCGACAATTGTCTCAACTATGATATCTTATATTGTGTTAATCAAAAAGCTAACCCGCAAAAGGTATTTTGAATGGTGTGATGGAATAACAGGATACCGGTTGGCTAAGAGATTTAATAATATCCTATTTATACGTCAGCTAACTCAGCACAGAAGATCATGAGGCTGAGCAAGAGCACCTTACGATTAATTACGAGCCTTATTACGGGTCACTGTAAGGTCAATAAACATCTATACAACATAAAGTGTGTAGACAACCCTTTCTGTCGTGCTTGTGAACAAAATGATGAGACGGTATATACCATCTTATGTGACTGTTCTACCCTACAAGATATCAGATTAGGAGAGTTAAGGGAAGATGGCACACCTCTGAGTTGTATGGTAGCCTTCGGTAATTCCCTAGGTTGGTTGATATAGGGCCATTACTACCATCTTTCATTTAAATTTATCTTCTAGATAAACCCATCCACCAGCCAATCAGAATGCGTGAAATAGCCATAACCCTGGTAATAATCCCTTAGATAGTTTAACCAGAAGATGGTAGTAATGAGCCATAGCCGAAGTGCTGCTTGTATATACATGCTCTATCCTTCTCTTTCATACATACATAGGATTTTCTGTATTAGTTGAGTTATGATTGTATTATATCTGCTTTGGATTGTGATTATGATATAATGAATACCTTAACAAGAACAAGTCTTAAGTCATCCAGTTCCACGCACTATAGGAGAGGTGAAAGTACCCCTTTGGGACATGGCGAAGCATCATTTAATTGTCGATCGATTATATTTTTTATGATTATAGCATTATCTATGGATTCGTAAGAGGTGTTTCTAGCCTAGAAAATGAAATATCAAAATATATAACATGCCAATTGACAATGTAAAAGTTTGAGTCAAATAAATAATTGTATTGTCTCAAGTGTTGCGATAGTTTATTAAATAATGTGTAAAATTTTCAGGATACATTAAATCATTCAGAACAAATGTAATTTTTCACTACAACACAGTGTCTTTGGAATAAAAATCATGAAGTTGACGCTTTCTTAAAAGATAAAAAATTTAATAGTACTTTACTTTGTAAAACTAAACGTATACACGATGGTTCTACTGTACATGTGATCTGATTTTAACATTTTTTCGAAGTCCAGAGAAGCTGACTCTCTGTATGATCTATGTGCACATACGGCCTTGTAAAAGTTGTTTTTACAAATGCTCGAAAAAGCGCCTATCTGGACAATGTATTTACTAAGTTCAATACAAATAACATCATATCGTATGTGATTGACTCCTTTATCTCTGACCATCTGGGCATTTTCTTTGAAATGACTATCCAGGAGAATGTTCATAAAGAGTCCTCTGGAATAACATAAATAACACTTATTGACACCTGCATGGATAGTCAATGTGACTGGGGATCCTTTTAGATTTGAAAACTTTATGTTTTTAAATACACAACAAACAGAAATTCTATCAATAAAATATGAGGTTTCACAGGGGCAAGTGCTTGGTCCTATTTGGTACTAACCGTGGCAACCCTGTATAAGTTCTGAGGTGATTCAGAAAATACAATGAAAAACAAAACACAAAATAAAACAAAATTGAAAATAAGAAGTGTTATTTTGGTTTGTATACATCGTTTGTGAAAATGAAAAACAAATTTTTGGTTGCACTATTGGCGTTGTATATTATATTATTGTTGATTTTCTACTAGTTTCGGGGCTATACTGTCCCCATCTTCAGGAAAATACCTGTATACAGAAAAAAATATTTGGCGTTGAAAACTTAAATGAGCTTATCACTAAATAAAAAATTATACAATTGAAAATCAGTGAAATACTTAAAAAATTTAAAAAACATTGAATTCACCATGTAATAAAATTCTTAAAATTCTCTGTTTGAGGTATAAGTAAAGTGGTCGGTTAGTAGCTTGTGTTTGTTCATTGAGATATTCCATATCTTTATGGTTCTCTTTAAATTTGTTTATCTCATAGCCTTCTAACAGTTCCATCAAATTTCCTTTTTCCATGTTGTGTATTAAGGTTGCATTTTTGGTTTTGTCAAATTCATGTGTGTCGTTAAATGTTATGTGTCTGTCAAAGTTTGAATTATTTCTTGTGAGGTGTTCTTTTATTCTAGTTTCCAGCGCTCTTCCAGTTTCCCCTATGTATGTGGCTCGACATGTTCCACATTGTAGTTTGTAAATTCCATTCTTTTTCATCATTGGGGTTGGTTCTTTGTTATTTGTTAGTCTTTTTGTAATTGTGTTGTTGTTTTTATATACGAGCTTGATATTGTATTTCTGAAATATTGTGTTGATTTTAGTAGATATATGACCTGGGTATTGAATGGTTCGGTATTACATTTTTTCGTTGTTTGATCTCTGCGTTAAAGTTGTATTATTGCTGAGGTGTTTATTATATTCGTATTTGTTGATCATCTTATTTATAGTGTCTCTGGGAAATTTGTTGTTGTTTGCTATTTGTTTTATAATGTTGATTTCTTTCAATTTTTTATCTTCTTGTAGGTTTGAGTTGTAAGCCCTATATAAATATGCGTGTATAGCTGTCATTTTTTGTGTGCTGTGATAAAAAGAATTGAAAGGAATAATACCATCCGTTTGAGTTGGTTTACGATGTATTTCATAATGTAGTTGTTTTTTATTTTTCTCTATGGTTAGATCCAAGAAATTCAATCTTCCATTCTCTTCCTTTTCTTTTGTAAATTTGATTTTGTTATTTATTGAGTTTATGTATGTTTGTAGTCCCTGGATTATTTCTTCTTTTCTGTATTTAGAATCACTAAAATGTCATCTACATACCTTTTCCATGTTATTATCTTATCTTTGTAAGGATTTTTGTCATTTATAATAAAGTCATTCTCAATTTTATCCATATATATGTCGGCTATTATTCCACTTAGTGGTGATCCCATTGGGAGGCCCTCTTCGTATGTATAAATCTTATTATTGAAATTACAAAAATTCTGTTGAAAACAAAATGCAAATACATTTGATACGAATACGATTGTTGATCATATTTGTTTCATCATTATGTCCCTTTTTATCTGTAATTATTTGTTTTATAATTTTTAAGGATTCCTTGGTAGGTATATTCGTATATAAGTTGATAATATCGAATGAAAGTAATGTGTAATTGACGGGAAGTTTTATTCTATCAAGTTCTGTCAAGAGTTCGTTCCTATTTTTGATGGTGTGATTTTGTGTGAATTCAATTTCTTCCTTCAAGAATTTTAATAGGAATTGTGAAATTTTATAAGTAGTAGAGTTATTGTTTCGTTTATAAATATCAGGCCTGCATTTTTGTCTCCTTTAGTAACTGTAATATGATGTTTCTTTATTTTAGATTTTATATTTTGTAAAGTTGTTTCTTCTTGTATATTTTTTTCTTCCATTTTCTTGTTTCTATTTAGTTTTGTTTCTTCTCTAATAAGTATCTGTTGTAGGTCTATCATTATGTTTCTTTCTTCGTCTTTAGGTAATCCTTTGGTTGCAGCCTCCAATTCAATTGCTGTTCTTCTTAAAGATAATTTGTTATGTAATGCGTATTTTCCTCCTTTCTGTAGTAATTCCAGCAAGAAGCAATAGAACTGGAACAGCAAATAGAAATTCAACAAACAGAAATTCTATCAATAAAATATGAGGTTTCACAGGAGCAAGTGCTTAGTCCTATTTCGTACTAACTGTGGCAACCCTGTATAAGTTGTGAGGTGATTCAGAAAATACAATGAAAAAAAAAAAACAGACAATAAAACAAAATTGAAAATGTTACAAAGAAAATGCTTTTAGAAAATCGTAATAATAAAAGATTAGGGAGAGTAAATTAGGGAAGATATGCGTTATTATATGAGTGATGGAATGAAATACATTATATGAAATCACCTAAAATCTTTCTGTAAATATCAATTGTATTTTGTTATAGATAATATATTTAAGGTCAAGATCAAGAAAAAGCGTTGTTATGTTTTTGTTCTATTAAATTTTATTATTATGTTGGAAAGGTTGTGTTGATTAGGTTCGTTCATCTGAGGTGAAAAGCAATAATCTCTATTAAATCAAGTGTAGTCTTTCTTCATCCATGATTTTGTCAATATTCCTTTTATTTTTATTAGCTTTATTTGGCTAGTAAGTGTTTTTTTCTTAGTTGATTGTTTTGCATATCATTCATAGCTTGATGAACATTGTGATTTTTGATAATATTACTTTAGTTTAAAAAGCTCTAAAAACCGTTATTTTGTGGTTGTTTGATTTTTTTTGTCTTGATTGATTGACTATACATACAAGTTGAAGTTATAAAAGAAAAATCAAGCTTTGGTCTGTTAAATGTTGTAAATTGTCACAATGTTTCCATTAGTTAAAACAGCTCTAAATAAAACTTATCAAAGAAATTTTTTTAATCATTGAATTAATTTTCTTTTGAAAGATAGTGCGTTTTGCAACATTTTGTTTTACTTAAAAAGCTCTAATCTTAACCTATTTTAAAAACCATCATATCTTTTCTGGTTGATTTAATTCTTTTTGAAGGTGGTGTAGTGGATTGATAAATGAAACATGTTGAGATTATAAATTATGTGTTAAGCTTTACATTGGAAAGTATTATAGACTCTTAAAATTTTTCATATCGCTTTAAAAACTTCAAACACAACTTATTTAAAACACAGTCTGTTTTGAAATTTATGGTTCAGTTCATTTATCGTTTTGCCATATCATTTATTATGATTTCTACATACTAAAAATTTTATGACTTAAACAAAATTTAAATTTAAATCACCACGTTTTTAAAACATACATTCTCAAAATTATCCCTCATCTTGATTACGTTTACCTTCAAAAAGATTTTTACAGGCGTATAAACCGGTAGGCTCGTTTTTGGACATAAAAGTACTCGTTACAGTGTTCTACGGGGAACCGTTTTATAAGATTTTCTCTCAAAGTTGACTGACGTCTGGTTAAAAGAGGCACGTCACCCCGAGCATAATTTAGGTCCAATCTCATACTTTGGGGTTTTATTTTATGTGTAACCTCGATCCAAAGTATCGACTTACGACACATTTAACCCTCAGATTTTCTTTCGCGTTAAAATTAAGGTTTGCTTAATTAAAGTTGCCGGTTATTATGGGGTCGCGTCTTTTCCTCTCTCTTTTGGGGGATGGTTAAAGTTTACGCGGTCGTTGTAAAATATGAAAAGATCGGGTCGGAAATTTATGATCTCATCATGACAGGATGTCGAGATACCCCTTTTCCCTCCCATATCATTTGAAGGTTCTTTATAATAAGTGTTAAAGAGTTATTTTCTGAAAGTGAGTTTAAAAAATGCATGTTGCAGAATTCACGTTTGCAGGATTTGTAACAAGATAAAGTGTAAGACGTGCAGGAGTGGCCTGTAGCACGCGTAACGTGATTTCAAGTCGATGCAGAGAGATTTCGATAGAAAAGGAGACGGTTTACGAAGGAGCCACGTCATATATCACTAGCCAATATCCACTCGTCGCTTACAGGGAAAATCGATTTTCCGTGACTTATCTGACTAAACATCTACCGGTTAGGTTAGGGAAGAGTCAAAAGTTAGAACTTAAGAATGCCTAATGTCGCCTCAGGATTACCCGCAAGCGACCAGCACACGTTCTCAACGGCAAGAAAGTTTTCCAATTCCGAAGCGTAAGAAACGGCGGAGTACTCAGTTAATTGCGCTTTTAAATTTCCTGCCAACTGCTATCCTTCTCTGAACCCGGCTGAGTGAATATTGGGGTCGAGTTTAGAGTTGAGTAAATTGGAACCTATGTGTATTTAGTTTTAGTGGGAATGGAATAAGAATTTTCGAAATTTAAAGTGAATCGAACCGAATAATGCTTTAGATTAAAGAACAATTTTACGACAGTTCAACAATTTCCTATTGCCTCGAACAAAACCACATTGAAATTAATTTATAAAACAACCTCATGCGTGTGCATATCTGTAACACGCACGTTACACGTACTAAGTTATTTACGATCATAAATGATGTAGTAATTTAATTTACAATCTCACGTTTCTATGGCGAATTTCACTGAATATGTAACGGGTATATTTATGAGTTAAAATCGGTTTCATGCATTCTATATTATGTGAATAGGTGACAGTGTTTATTGTTTCCTGCATACTATAGGAAAACAGAGCTGATATTTTTATCTTTGCCATAATAAATTGCACGATATTAATCGGTGTGTAAATCTAATTAATTGTTTTTGAAAAATCTCAGGTTCTATGTTTAATGTCTCTAGGATAACGAGATCTTAGTTTGTGTAATTCTGGATATAGAGTGTGCGATTAATAATGCAATACCACAATCTCTTGAAAGAGCTGCTCTTAACAGAGAAGTGGAATCAACCATATCGACATGGATTCGTAATATGCTTGATATTAGAGTTGTTTCTAGTTTACTAGAAACTGGGGAGGTAGCTGTTTGCAAGAAGGGGTTTTATATCCTCTGTTTGCTATAGTCGAAGCTTGTGAAGTTGGTGCATATCGATTGACGATATTATCGTTATGGCCAAAAGAACCTTTTTGTCGAGAATATTCAAAGTACTCCAAGTGACTCTAGATACCATTTGCGCATGGTGTAAGGGAGAGATTCTTTCGATAAACCTGCAAAAAACAATCGTATCTTTTACCAAGAAAAGCAAGTAGGCAAGATGTATCCGGCCTAGCATTCAAAATGATGAAATTCCTTCTCAAGAGAAGTTAAATATTTAGGAGTAACCCTAACTAAAACCTTTTGTGAGAAAAATTGGGGTCTTACCTCTCTTGGCTCTATGTGACTGGTTAGACCTACTATCATATATGAAGCGGCAGTCTAATATAGGAAAGTCCAAAAGGCTTTAGTTATCAGTAAGCTTTCAAGAATTCAACGAGTAGTTGGACTGGCAATTTCGGGTGCTATAAGCACTACTCCAACTCTAGTCAGATTTGATGGAGCAATTTTTAGTGCTTAATGCTCAATACCATAATAAACACCTGAATGGCAGTCCTGGATTGAAAAAGAAGATTTTCTTGTTCAGGCACATATTTATACGTTTACAGATGGATTAAAAACGCTAGAAGGAGTTGGGGCAGGAGTATACTGTCAGATAAAGACATGGGAGCTAAAATGCTTCTAAAAAAAGATAATGAACATGACAATACCATTGTTTCAGATGCTGCAAGCTGTGAAAATGGTGTCGGCTTTGGTGAATGACTAATAGAAGTTTAAACACACTGAGTGATTATATCATAGTCTCTCTGATATGAGTCTCATGTCACTCTGTTGTTGCTAGCAATGAAGTTAGCACTTGTGAGTAGGTCTAATGCGATTGTAGTAGTTGATGTATCGTTTGCTATGGCCAAACACAGGGTTAGACTGTGAGCTGAAGAAAGATTACTATAGAACAGTCCGACTGAAATGAGACATTAAAAGTTATTTATTGACATCACCACTGCCATACTCCGGAATATTTTAAGATTTGCTCGCAGCAATATTAGAGTTTTAATGGGTGTCTACTAAGAATTGTCGACACACCTTAACTTGTTGGATATAGTCGACGAAGTTGAATTCTGTCTATGTGCGGAAAGGACGTGAAAAATTTTTCACTGGTGAAGATATTAATGTTCGTTAAGCGGCTGGCGAAAACTTCAAAACGAAGCTATTATTGCTATTATTTCAGTACTATCACTTGTTATTATAATTATATAATAAAGAGAATATTATATAATTATTGAAACTTGCTTTTTGACTTTTTTAATAAATTTAAGTATATTAACGTAATATTTAAGAAATCATTCTGAACTTATTTCTTGATGCAAAAATGCACTTTATTTCACGAATTAAAGCAAAAAGCTTCCTCTTTAAAATGATATATCACTCATGGGACTTTATAAAGTATTTTTGGAGATATCACTTAAAAAGTAGAAACTTTGTTTTTGACTTTATTAATAAATTCAAGTAAATTAACGTAATCTTTAAGAAATCATTCTGAATTTATTTCTTGATGCAAAAATGCACTTTATATCACGAATTAAAGCAAAAAGCTTCCTCTTTGAAATGATATATCACTCATTGGACTTTATTAAGTCTTTTTGGAGATATCACTTAAAAAGTAGAAACTTTGTTTTTGACTTTTTTAATAAATTTAAGTAAATTAACGTAATCTTTAAGAAATCATTCTGAACTTATTTCTTGATGCAAAGGTGCACTTTATATCATAAATTAAAGCAAGAAGCTTCCTCGTTAAAATGATATAACACTCATAGGACATTATAAAGTCTTTTTGGAGATATCACTTAAAAAGTAGAAACTTTGTTTTTGACTTTTTTAATAAATTTAAGTAAATTAACGTAATATTTAAGAAATCATTCTGAACTTATTTCTTGATGCAAAAATGCACTTTATTTCACGAATTAAAGCAAAAAGCTTCCTCTTTAAAATGATATATCACTCATGGGACTTTATAAAGTATTTTTGGAGATATCACTTAAAAAGTAGAAACTTTGTTTTTGACTTTATTAATAAATTCAAGTAAATTAACGTAATCTTTAAGAAATCATTCTGAATTTATTTCTTGATGCAAAAATGCACTTTATATCACGAATTAAAGCAAAAAGCTTCCTCTTTGAAATGATATATCACTCATTGGACTTTATTAAGTCTTTTTGGAGATATCACTTAAAAAGTAGAAACTTTGTTTTTGACTTTTTTAATAAATTTAAGTAAATTAACGTAATCTTTAAGAAATCATTCTGAACTTATTTCTTGATGCAAAGGTGCACTTTATATCATAAATTAAAGCAAGAAGCTTCCTCGTTAAAATGATATAACACTCATAGGACATTATAAAGTCTTTTTGGAGATATCACTTAAAAAGTAGAAACTTTGTTTTTGACTTTTTTAATAAATTTAAGTAAATTAACGTAATATTTAAGAAATCATTCTGAACTTATTTCTTGATGCAAAGGTGCACTTTATATCATAAATTAAAGCAAGAAGCTTCCTCGTTAAAATGATATATCACTCATAGGACTTTATAAAGTCTTTTTTGGAGATATCACTTAAAAAGTAGAAACTTGGTTTTTGACGTTTGGAATAAATTTAAGTAGATGAATGTAATCTTTAAGAAATTATTCTGAACTTATTTATTGATACAAAGGTGCACTTTATATCATAAATTAAAGCAAAAATCTTCCTCTTTAAAATGATATATCACCCATTGGACTTTATTAAGTCTTTTTGGAGATATTACTTAAAAAGTAGAAACTTGGCTTTTGACTTTTTTAATAAATTTAAGTAAATTAACGTAATCTTTAAGAAATCATTCTGAACTTATTTCTTCATGTAAAGGTGCACTTTATATCATAAATTAAAGTAAAAAGCTTCCTCTTTAAAATGATATATCACTCATTGGACTTTATAAAGTTTTTTTTTGAGATAGCACTTAAATAGTAGAAACTTTGGTTTTGATTTTTTTAATAAATTTAAGTAAATTAACGTAATCCTTAAGAAATCATTCTGAACTTATTTCTTGACGCAAAGATGCACTTTATATCATAAATTAAAGCAAAAAGCTTCTTCTTTGAAATGATATATCACTCATTGGACTTTATTAAGTCTTTTTGGAGATATCACTTAAAAAGTAGAAACTTTGTTTCTGACGTTTCTAATAAATTTAAGTATATTAACGTAATCTTTAAGAAATCATTCTAAACTTATTCCTTGATGCAAAGGTGCACTTTATATCATAAATTAAAGCAAAAAGCTTCCTCTTTAAAATAATATATAACTCATTGGACTTTATAAAGTTTTTTTGGAAATATTACTTAAAAAGTAGAAACTTTGTTTTTGACTTTTTTAATAAATTTAAGAAAATTTACGTAATCTTTAAGAAATCTTTCTGAACTTATTTTTTGATGCGAAGATGCACTTTATATCATAAATTAAAGCAAAAAGCTTCCTCTTTAAAATGATATATCACACACTGGACTTTATATAGTTTGTTTTTGAGATATCACTTAAAAAGTAGAAACTTTGTTTTTGATTTTTTTAATAAATTTAAGTAGATTAACGTAATCTTTAAGAAATCATTCTGTACTTATTTATTGATGCAAAGGTGCACTTTATATCATAAATTAAAGCAAAAAGCTTCCTCTTTGAAATGATATATCACTCATTGGACTTTATTAAGTCTTTTTGGAGATATCACTTAAAAAGTAGAAACTTGGTTTTTGACTTTTTTAATAAATTTAAATAAATTAACGTAATCTTTAAGAAACCATTCTGTACTTATTTATTGATGCAAAGGTGCACTGTATATCATAAATTAAAGCAAAAAGTTTCCTCTTTAAATTGATATATCACTCATTGGACTTTTTAAAGTTTTTTTGGAGATATCATTTAAAAAGTAGAAACTTTGTTTTCGACTTTTTTAATAAATTTAAGTAAATTAACGTAATCTTTAACAAATCATTCTGAACTTATTTCTTGATGCAAGGATGTACTTTATATCATAAATTAAAGCTAAAAGCTTCCTCTTTAAACTGATATATCACTCATTGGACTGTATAAAGTTTTTTTTTGGAGATATCACTTATAAAGTAGAAACTTTGTTTTTGATGTTTCGAATAAATTTAAGTAAATTAACGTAATCTTTAAGAAATCATTCTCAACTTATTTCTTGATGCAAAGATGCACTTTATATCATGAATTAAAGCAAAAAGCTTTCTCATTAAAATGATATATCACTCATTAGACTTTATGAAACATTTTTGGAGATATCACTTAAAGCACAAAACTTTATTTTGGCAATTCTAATAAATTTAAGTAAATTAACATAGTCTATAAGAAATCATTCTGAACTTGTTTCTTGATGCAAAGATGTCATTCATATCATAAATTAAAATGATATATCACTCATTAGACTTTATAAAACATTTTGAGGCGATACAATTTTCCAAAATGTACGATTTTATGTTAATATTTTATATCCAGCGCCTCGCCTAACGAAACCATGTCGATTTGAGATGAAACTGTTCCTTATATATCCTAGTGAATAATAAGTCTCTTATAAGACGATTTTAGTCTCATTTAATCGAGGTCGCTTGCGGGCGAGGGGCTACAATTTCTGCACTCTATTTCGTTGTGTCTGTTACTGTAATCTTCGAAGTTACCACCAGAATTTGAAATTGTAGCGTTTATAAATTAAATAAATAAATTTTATATCATTACATATTTTAATTGCTACGTACCAATTTCTACGAAATAAACCCTTTTTTTAAATGCCAACATGTTATATTTTATCTTTCAAAAGAAAATTAGATCAAAGAATAAATATAATACGTTTATGATTAGATTCACTATCTCTTTTTAAATTAAATTAAAAAGCCTGAAAATCCATAATGCTCACTAATCTCACGCTTAATCCTTGTTTCACCCCAACATGTTTCATTTATAAATTCACATTACTATTTTGTAAAATATAATAAACAACAAAGATATTACGATATTTAGAATAAATTGGATTTAAAACTTTTATGCAAAGAAATCACAAAAATTCTTTTTATAATTAAAATTAGCATATGTATTTAAGAATAGAAAAATGTAATTACTATTTAATATTTTTTGGTATTTTTTAAATGTAATTCAATTTTTAAAAAGAAAATAAAAATAGTTTTTTGCTCCAAAAATTGCTACTAAATTAAAGGTTAATCCCTCGTTTATCACATCAACATGTTTGATTCATAAATTTCCAATAATTTCCCTAAAAAAGTTTTTATTAACACATTTTTTTAGTCACACCAAAAATTCTAAAAATCCATAGCTTTCGGCAGATTTAATATTTTAAAAAATATTTAATTTCTTAATAAAAAATCTATTACTTTTTAAAAGTGTTATAAATTCAGAAACTTTTTAAATAATATTTTTAGTAAAAAAAACTTTTAAGAAAAGAGAATTTATCAAGCAAATAATAAAACTTTGGTACTTTACTTTTTAAGATTATCACCATCAACTGTTGTTCTTCCCATTCGAAGACATAAAAGTAGTAAAACCATGGCTACTCCTAAATCGCTCGTTGCAAACCAGAAAGTTTAGTTTCGAAATCCAATTCCGTCAAGACTTAAGCAGATTAAAACTTATTCGCTGTAAGCCAATGCAAAGTGCCACCGTTTTTATTTAAATGAGCTAATCGTTAATCGCTCTCTAAGAAAACTTCTTCAATTCTCGCCATTCTAACCATCCGGATTACTATTCACATAACAAATTTCTTCGACTCCTTTCTTTATATTTTTCGATTCTTTATACTTTCAAGTTAAAATGCAATTCTTTAAAGCAACGAAAAGGAAAAGAATGTGCACCGCAAGTTTGGTGAGAATGAAACAGTACAAGAAAAAGGACTTTTCTTAAAAGAGTAAATGGAAAGTTTCGTATTGAAAGTTTTGTACTGAATCCGAGTCGAGACAGAGTTTAATTGGAATTCGAACTCGTCAATATCAATCTCTTCAAACATTTATAATAGATTCTTGACGAATAAGGGATAGGACCTTGAATATATCCGTTCCTTACTTTAAGGAAAGTTTTCGGTTGAAAAATTCAATTGTTTTGATCGAAAAGAGCTAAATTGAAACGGGCTATAATTGACCGTAATTAAAGTTATTCAGTGGTAATTGTAACTTACCTTTCCGGTGAAAATCCGGGATTGCTGCGAAGCTTACTGCTTGAATTCAGACTGATCAATATTTTAATTAAGCGAGTAATCCGTTTTGGACAAATCCAACAAAAGCGTATTCGAAACAATGGCGCGAATTAAGAAATAAGAAATAAAGCGAAATCCGCAGTTTTACAGACTTGAGCTTCCGTTTTCCATTCATTGAGAAAATACCGGGTGACTATTCTAGTTGCAAATGCATTAATTTCAATTCTGAGACTAATGACAGGCGAGAAATTACGATTCGCTTCCGGATAATCCAGGAATTAACCCATCGAATATTACTATAGTCTATGGGTTGGGGTGAATAAATCTGTCGAGGTTAATACAGACTTTTTCCTTTTTTTTGCGACGAACTGGCTACGCATTAGACTTGCAAATGCCTCTTATAAGTGGATTAAAGACGGGCCGTATGCAGATGGAAAAAAGGACAAAACGACTCAAAAAATCCAGCGCGATAATCTGGCATTATACTTTCAAATTTTCTTTAATTGATTTTCAGCTAACGGAAATAGTGTCTTTTTTTTCATCATTTATCTTTTATATTTTTAATCCAAATCTAATTGATGATGGGAAAATTTTTAAGAAAAATTTTATTATCTCAGAGGTTAGATTTTATTCACTTTTAAATAAAAAATAAACTACAACGATATAATTTGATGATTTTTTTTGGCAAACCGGAATGTACATACACATCGTTTTATACACAGTTCATCGCGCACTTCTCGCGGCTTTATATTTACACGATAAACACTTTTTTAGCGTTTAAACTGTATACGTTTTTTTTTAGAATCACAATCTGCTTTATGAAACAGGATACTTTTTAATTAAAATCACGTGTTGGGATACACGCTGAAAAACAAAGCCAGGATGGTTAATACTGCACTTGTAGCAATGTCGACCTTGTAGCTTCCGTTGGCATGTTGCATTGCTGCTGGTTTCTCTTCTGAAAATGAAATTATTAAAAATCACATTTTCTGGTTTACGTTATAACAAAATTATTAAATAAATCATTGATATGTTTTGAAACTGTTATACAAAAGATACATTTAATATATGATGGGTTCAATGAATCTATCATCATATAATATCTTAAAAAAATACCTAAAAGTACATAGTATCTCGTTACATCAACCAAAGATTGCAATAAAAATAAGACAAATACATAAGAAGATAATATCATTTGATTAACTACATTTATCTTCGACTGCTTGGATAATAACTTATCCATACTCATTTAAGGCGATTTGAGTTATGTAATAAGTTCCTTACGGCACTGGTTCCATTACGAAACGCATTTTTAACCCAATCAGAACAAACTTAATTTATTGAAATGAGCAACAATAAAAGTGATGCAAAACATTAATTGGCGTTAGGAAAAGATGACGAACAGATTGTTCATCGTGCCCTTTTCTGTGTTAATTAATTTACTATATATATATATATATACATTTTATGTATTTTGAGCACAATTTCTACTAAAAAAGTGGTACTTGCAGGAGATTTCAATGTCGTTTTCGGATCTAATAGCAGTGAGTGTGTTCGCTTCTTAGACGTGGTGAAATCGATTAACTTTGCATGTGTTTTCTGAGCCTAGTAGGCAAGCTAATTGTATCGATAACATTTTGCTAAACTTTTCTGCTGTGTGCACGGCAAAGACATTGAATACAAATTTATCTGATCATTTTGGTCAATTATTAAACGTTGAGATGTGTAATGAAAGTAACGTTGGAGCTAAAACAGTCAAATACAGACCCATCACTGAACAGGGCTGCTCAATTTTTATAATCTTCTTGATGGTTGCTCATGGGGATTTATTAATTCAGATAACACTGAGGTGAATGATAAGTTTCAATGCTTTATGAGGATTCTGAGCGATAAATACAAGGATTCTTTTCCTTTTAAAAAATATTCCACCAATGCCAATAACTCACTTAACCATTACTGGTTTTCGAGTGAACTAAGAACAATGAGAGAACAACTTCATCTTTTATATGGCTTATGTAAGAGTCATCCTAATAGTCAACATTTTAATAGTCATAGAATTCGACTACTAAAAACTTATAAATCTGCAATTAAAGATAGTAAAGTTTTGTTTAATGACTTGCGAATCAAGAAGTCAAATTCTCCAATAAAAACAATGTGGGGCATTATTAACACCAATAGAGTAGCAAAATATAATAAGATCTCTTGTACACCACCTCCAAATGAAATGAATGAATTTTTCATCAATACTGCTAGAGCACTCAATGACAAGTCACATTGTAATATCAACCAGTTTTATACAATACAGTGAAAGATTGTATAAACTCACTGAGAAATTCAAATGCTCGTGATGTTTATGGTCTTACAGTAAAAATTGTGAAACGCACCAGGGATATCCTTATAATCCCTATTACCAAATTGTTAAACATGTGCATTGCTTCCTCAGTATTTCCGGATATGCTTAAAAAAGCGATAGTTGTACCTATTTTTAAATAAGGTGATCCTGATGAGTTTAATAGCTATCGCCCTATATCACTTCTGCCTATTATATCTAAAATCTACGAAAAAATTTTAGTTAACCAAATTAGTAAATATTTTGAAGATAATAACTTGCTATCCCAATCTCAATATGGGTTTCCTAAAAATAAAACAACGACACTTGCGATACTGGATCTGGTTGATTCGATTGTTGAGTCATTTGAGAAAAAGGATCACAGAGTGTCAATGTTCTGCGACTTGTCGAAGGCCTTTGATTGTGTGCCTCATGATGGGTTAATAGGCAAATTAAAAGCATATAACTTCCTTGATGAGGCCTTAAGTCTGATTGGCAATTATCTTAATGATAGATATCAGCGAGTGATGATTGATGATATCGAATCGGATAGATTGAGGGTAGACCATGGTGTTCCCCAGGGTTCAGTGCTGGGTCCTCTGTTGTTCTTGGTGTATATAAATGATCTACCGGCTATAAGTAAGGCTGTTGATTACATTCTCTATGCCGATGATACTACCATATCAGTGAGTGACAATACTTTGGTTAGCTTATTGCAGAAATTTAATGAGGCCCAATCGGGAGTGTTGGAATGGTTTCGTGTGAACAATCTTACACTAAATTCTGATAAGATTATAATTATGATGTTTTCCTTATGCCCCTATGGCGATGAAATTGAACAACTCACTTTGTCTGATAGTACTAAATTTCTCGGAGTATACTTTGACAAAAAATTAATATGGAATTGTCATGTCGAGGCATTGGCTTCTAAATTGTCGCGAAACATTTATATTTTGCGAAATCTATCCAACTCCGTTTCGGTAGCTGTACTTAGAAGTGCATATTTTGCATTATGCCACTCCCTATTTTCATATGCAATTTTAGTATGGGGTCAGGCAGCTGACTGGACAAGATTGTTTGACCTTCAACGAAGGGCTGTTAGAATAATTGGTGGCTTATAATTTAGAGATGACTGTAGGAACATCTTCATTCAACAGAAAATATTAACTTTTCCGTGTATATACATATATGAGGCACTTCTGTATTGTAAAGTAAATCAAATGACTTTCCTAAACAATACAGATCACCAGTATGAAACCAGGAATAGATGTGCCATGAGATCTCCTCTGTACCGATTGACAAAATCGCAAAAGGAATATTACATTTTTAGCACCTAAATTCTACAACAAATTGCCTGAAAACATACGCGATCTCAATTTAGATAACTTTAAAAAACAAATCAAAATGTTTCTGATGCAACAGGCATTTTACTCATATGATGACTATTATAATTATAAATTTACATGACTAGCACAGCACCCGATTAGATTGTAAACGTTTTTCAGTTTTAGTTTGTTACAATTGTTTGATTTTGCTATTGTAACATTGTTCTCTGTTTTGTGCTCTTTGTATTTTGTGTTTTATATCATACTTTGTACTAAATGTACACAAATATCTGACTACATACGTCAGATATTTGTTTAATATAACATATTTATTGATATTTAACACTTTCTGTGTAATAACATCAATAAAGATTATTATTATTAATTAAAGGTTTTCTTATTCATGGTGTTTACTTATAAATAATGATCTGATAGATTAGTCTCACTTAAGTCATGCCATTGAGTTGGGTTGGGTTGGATTAGGCTGCAATTTTTGTAGATACCTGAAAAGAATAAAAATAATGGAGCTGGACGACTGCTAGTTCTGTGAATAGTATGATAAGCCCGAGCAAACACTGCTTCGATATCCAAAGTTTGAAGAAATAATGTTAAAAAGATTATGTTTAGCTCAGAATCAAAGAGGAATGTCATCGTTGCTATGTTCGCAACGATTATAGGATATAAACAGAAGGTCGAGTACCAAAAAGATGAGCACGAGACTAAGTAAGGAAGAAGAAGTTAACTTGGGGCGCCTCCTTTGAATTTGCTTCACGATACTGACTTGAGATGAAATTGAGAGATATAGACGGAACAGCGTGACGGTCTCCATACTGAAAAAAAATAGGAAAGAAGATATACGGGAGATAACGCTGAGAACAAGGAGAAGCAGAGGTGGGCGAAGTTAATAGTGGTTTAATCGACATTTAGTTTATGCCATTTAGTAGATCGACTTCCATATTTTATGGTATATATAGCTTCCAGCCACATTGCGACAATCGCATGCAATTTAAAATGTTGAGTAGACTTTGAGAATGTCAAATCTTTATGAATACAAATGTATAGTATCTTACGTAAGTATATCTTGCTTGAGATTGATGGCAGAAATAACCTTGGTCAACTTCAAAGACGTCAACCGTCTCCAAGAAATCTAATTTACTAAGCATGATCCAGCACATATTATGATAATAGCATGCAATTCAGAATATTGTGTAGACTTTGAGTGTGTCACACTTTCGAGAATAACCTCAGTCGACTTTGAAGACTTCGAACGCCTCCAAAAAATCTGATTTACTTATAAGCATGATAATAGCATACATTACAAAATGCTGAGTAGACTTTGAGGACTTTCTTTTTAATCCAAATACACGGGATCTTAAGTGAGTCTGTTGAGTTTATCTTCCTTAAAATTGATGGTAAAAATAATCTCAACATACATCATACAATTTAGAATGTGGGAAAACTTTCAGAATATCAAATTTTCGTCAATCCAAATATGTACCTGGTATTTTACGTGAGTCTGAGTCTGTCTTGCTTGAGACAGATGGAAGAAGTAACCTCAGTCGACTTCCAACTTCGGCCGCACCTCCAGAGAAACTGATTTACTTCTAAATCAAGGCTTGTAAATTAATACCAGCTACATATTTGGATTGACGATTTTATCCAGCACACATTGTAATAATCGTGGTTTCCTTTTGCATTTGGTCACCTCATACAGTCTCAAATACTGTATGATAATATCAATCAACAAATATTCAATGCCCAATGATTGGGTTGGGATTAATTGGCTTAACCTAGGAAGATTGTGTATGCTTTCCATCAAATTTGTTGAGAAAAATCTTTGTTCGTTCTTCTGCAACAAATTGGGGAGTATGTACGATCATTGTTCATCAAGGAAACTCAAAAATGAAGTGGTGGATAAGTTAGCATTTTCGTTTTCGAATGCACTATGTCTTCTTCATTTCACCAATAGTGACGTTTGACAAATCACTTTGTCAAACGACACTATTGTTTTCCAGAAACCAAAATTCTATGAAACAAAGCCAAGGACTGCAATATCATATGATCACGCATGTTGAGCCACTTCAGTTCAACTAATTTATAAGAAATATGATTATATTTACGCATATTGAAAATAAATCGCATGCAAGCATTCTGCACTCTCTGCACCCTACCAGCATCAATTGCATCAAGACATGGGCCAAAAACTGGAGCACAGTAGTTGAATAACGAAAGTATGACGGCTTGACATAGGACGGTCTTCAATCTAACACTAAAATTATCCTTAAAGGTGTACAATAACTTTAAATTTTGATAAGCTATACCTATTATTTTCGAAATATAATTACGATATCTGAAAGAATTGTCAATAATTAACCCTAGATTTTTGGCCTGTGACACAATAGAAATGCGCGTGCCATCCAGTCTGATATTAACACTATGACTTAAAGATTCAATTTCCTTGTCCTTGCCAAACAATAACATCATGCTCTTGTCCGGATTCAACATTAACGAATGCTGGGTAGCATACTCTGAAAGACATCGCAGATCTTCATTAATTTTAGCTACACTCGCATGTAACTCAGACGGGAGAAAACTAAGATATACTTGAGTGTCATCGGCATATTGATGAACATTTGAGAATTTGAAACATCTGGGTAACAAGACTGTGTAGACACAGAAAAGCAGTGGTCCCAGTACCGAGCCCTGTGGTACGCCCCTCATCACATTAGAAATACTAGAGCACTCACCACTCAATATCACACACTGTCTACGATTTGACAAGTAGCAGCACATCATCTCGATGAATGACTCATCGCAGCAAATATGACGAAGAACAGCCAGCAAAACGGAATGATTGACAGTATCAAATGCCTTGCTAAAGTCTAGAAGAACCAATATACTGATCTTATTTTCATCTTTAGCTTTTATAATATCATGTGTGACGTGTAACAAAGTATTTGCAAAGCTGCGTCTCGGAACAAAGCCTGACTGGCAATCTGGCAAAATATTATTAAACTCTAGATGTTCCCTTAACTGACTACTTATGATCTTTTCCAAAATTTTACTAAGCGCGGGGAGTATGCTGATTGGACGGAAAAATCTATCTTATGATCAATATCCATGTTGAGAATCCTATCGAGTGTAAGACTATTTAAATCGTTAGTGAAGTCGTGTTCGGATAAAGAAGAATAATCTCTATACGTATAAAAGGATGGCCCAGATGGAAGACGGTCGCCATCAATGTGGTAAAACATAATGTCATGATCAGACGCCTCAGCATTCACAACACCATGTTCAAGTACAGCAAGAGTAGCAGACACAGCCACTATATCCAACAATGTTGAAGAAGTAGGTGTGATTCTAGTAGGACTTTGAATCAACTGTAACATATCAAGTGACTCCAAAGCCGACATCAATCTTTTGGTGTTCGCATTATTCACATCTAGGAGATCTATATTTAGATCACCAAGACAAAGCATATGATCATAAAGCATCCTAAACTCAACCAGTTGTGACTCAAGTTGACTGATAAAAAAAACATTATTCAACCCCGGAGGGTTGTAAACACACCCAATTACGATCGTATTTGATTTTGCCTTAATTGACACCCACATCTGCTCATAATCAGCAATAATATCAATTAAGTCACCCCGCAGATGACGGCTTATATATACAGCCACACCACCTCCACGCCCAACTCTATCCCTTCTGCAACATTTATATCCGTCAATATGAACCATATCATCGGATATAGAGGGAGATAACCACGTTTCAGAAATACAAAATACATCATATTTCCTTTCGTATAGAATTTGAGACACACTATTTAATTTTGGTAGAAGTGAACGTACATTTAAGTGACCGACAAGCGACCTCAACATTATAATACTCAGCAGTTTACAAACAAATAAAAGAGAAGAGAAAAAAAATTATATAAAGTAACAATGCCTAAAGAAAAACAAACATTCGCGAAGATCATAGGATATAAACAGAAGGTCGAGTACCAAAAAGATGAGCACGAAACTAAGTAGGGAAGAAGAAGTTATCTTGGGGAGCCTCCTTTGAATTTGCTTCACGATACTGACTTGAGATGAAAGTGAGAGATGAAGACGGAACAGCCTGATGGTCTCCACATTGAAAAAAATAGGAAAGAAGATATACGGGGGATAACGCTGAGCACAAGGAGAAGCAGAGGTGGGCAAAGTTTGCAAAGTTAATAGTGGTTTGATCGACATTTAGTTTATGCCATTTAGTAGATCGACTTCCATATTTTATGGTTGGCTAGCTTCCAGCCACATTGTGAAAATCGCATGCAATTTAAAATGTTGAGTAGACTTTGAGAATATCAAATCTTTATGAATACAAATGTATAGTAACTTACGAGAGTATATCTTGCTTGAGATTGATGGCAGAAATAACCTTGGTCGACTTCAAAGACGTCAACCGTCTCCAAGAAATCTGATTTACCAACTATGATCCAGCACATATTATGATAATAGCATGCAATTCAGAATGTTGTGTAGACTTTGAGTGTATCATACTATCCAGAATAACCTCAGTCAACTTCGAAGACTTCGAACGCCTCCAAAAAATCTGATTTACTTATAAGCATGATCCAGTACATCTTATGATAATAGAATGCAATTCAGAATGTTGTGTAGACTTTTAGTGTATCATACTTTCGAGAATAACCTCAGTCGACTTCAAAGACTTCGAACGCCTCCAAAAAATCTGATTTACTTATAAGCATGATCCAGCACATATTATGATAATAGCATACATTACAAAATGCTGAGTAGACTTTGAGGACTTTCTTTTTAATCGAAATACATGGGATCTTAAGTGAGTCTGTTGAGTATATCTTCCTTAAAATTGATGGTAAAAATAATCTCAACATACATCATACAATTTAGAATGTGGGAAAACTTTCAGAATATCAAATTTTCGTCAATCCAAATATGTACCTGGTATTTTACGTGAGTCTGAGTCTATCTTGCTTGAGACAGATGGAAGAAGTAACCTCAGTCGACTTCCAACTTCGGCCGCACCTCCAGAGAAACTGATTTACTTCTAAATCAAGGCTTGTAAATTAATACCAGGTACATATTTGGATTGACGATTTTATCCAGCACATATTGTAATAATCGTGGTTTCCTTTTGCATTTAGTCACCTCATACAGTCTCAAATACTGTATGATTATATCAATCAACAAATATTCAATGCCCAATGATTGGGTTGGGATTAATTGGCTTAACCTAGGAAGATTGTGTATGCTTTCCATCAAATTTGTTGAAAAAAATCTTTGTTCGTTCTTCTGCAACAAATTAGGGAGTATGTACGATCATTGTTCATCAACGAAGCTCAAAAATGAAGTGGTGGATAAGTTAGCATTTTCGTTTTTGAATGCACTATGTCTTCTTCATTTCACCAATAGTGTCGTTTGACAAATCACTTTGTCAAACGTGGGTTTGGTTGGGTTGATATAGGAAAGTTTTATTTTACTCATTTCTCTGCAATAAATTGAGGAATTGTTAAGCATAATTGTTGTTATCAAAAAAGTTCGAAAGTGGTAGATAAATTAGCATGGGTTCAAGAAAATTCTGTTTTGCTTCTTTCTATGCAACAAATTCGACAACACTTACATTGATGCCCTCAAAGAAGTTAAGAAAATGAAATGGCAGACAAATTAGCCTAAACAATCAGTGCAAAGATGAAGAATAACCCGCCCACTAACTTGGTCAAATCATCATAAATTTGTTATTCCCATAAATATAAATTTGTGTTCCCATTCATAATTTTGTCAATGTGTTCGGCAATGTTTATTCGCCTATGATATAGAAGAACCTTACTTGAAGAATGCGCGAAAGGGTTAAATGATGAAGGACGACCAAAATGAATGGTTTTCCATAAGCCGCCCTTCGATCTCCAACTCAACCGAATCCAACCCAAAATGATGCCGAAAAATTGTTATTATAATTTGTACCAACAATTTGGCTTAATATAATTGTCTTTTATTCATATCTTGGTCGATTTCGACAACGTTGGCTACCCAACGTAACACTATGTTGGATTGTATTGGGTTGGACTTCAAAATTTCAATCCAATCCAAGATTACGAAATCTTCAGCTGCCCAAATTATTTTCATGATACTTGGGCGACCGAAATCTGTGAAGTCTTAGGTTGGATTAAAATTTCGAGGTCCAATCTAATTCCGTAATACTTTAGGTGGCCGACGTCTTCGAAGTCGGTCGAGATATCATAAGAGACGATTAGGAGCAGTGGATTTGGGAGAATATAGACACTGAAAAAGATTTTTGTGTCAAAAAAAAAAAATAACTGCAGACAACCAAGACGTTGGCCGCCCCAAGTAATACACTGCTCTTAATCGCCTTTTATTCATATCTTTTCCATTGAAGACGTCCAAAGTATCACTATGTTGGATGCTGTTGGGTTGGACTTCGAATTACTAATCCAAACGAAGATTTCAAAAACTTTAGCTGCCTAAATTGTTTGTTGTCCATGACGATTTTGGGGAGAGATGACTTTGAATACTAGGGTTGGAGTAGAATTTCGAAGTTCAATCCAACTCACTGATACTTTGGATGTCTCGTCTTGGATTTCATAATGCCAGTAAGTGGCAGATGTAGGAACGTCCAGAGGTAAGAAAGAAAAAAAAAATCATTTATTGTTTTATTGTTTGTAAAAGGAAGTTTTCTGAAGATGTCGATTTAAGCGAAACCGGTCAAAGTTTATTATTTACTTATATTTCCATTCTAAAAAAGCAAAAATCGTTTTATTATTCGTTTGATAAATTAGCCTTGTTCAACAATATATGTGGTTTCATGTGGGGATGAATCCCTTTACAGCACTCAGGTCCCAATGGGGCTCTTAGTGCATCCCTACAATTTACTGTTCACTCAAGGGTCAGAAAACTACCCCAAAGTTTTGATGAACAATAATCTAGAACCTAAAGGTATGTTTATGTTCGAAATTTAGTACCATAATGCACCAAAAATGAATTTCTTTAAGTACACGAAGTTACGACCGTCACTATCAATATGACTTACCATCTCCTTTTTATTTTAGTGTCCCATCAGGAAGTGGGTAAAGATAATAACTTTTTAATAGTGATAAGGAATTTGATTAAGAAATGGTGATTAAATATGCTGTATTTTAATAGTATAAGTAGAAAGATTATGTATCAGTAGAGGGTCTTGTGACAAGAATCATCATATACAGTATGTAAGGATTACGGTTAGTCAATAGTCAAAAATCAAAGAAGAACGTAGGGGAAGAGTAGAAGAGTAGTGATATCCAATGCGACCTCCAAAATAGATTTCAGAGAGATAGCTTCATATGCGAAAAAATAGCAGCAGCCACTCCTATCTCATTTTCTCGTCTTTCGTCTTGGGCAGAGGGATAAAAATCGCTTGTTATTTCTTATTTTACCCAATTCAACAACATATCACTGTGCTACGATAAATATAAACATAAACATGAATGTAAACATAAACATAAGATCATCATTTCGGAGTTTTACTCTGATACGTACACAATAGTATTCAGTATCAAAAGATTGATATTGATTTTAAGAACTGTTCTGAATCTCATGAATTTGGATCAATATATCGTCCTCTATCTGCTGAAATCGATTGCTTGGTAGCAGCTGAAAAAGTGCTATCTATAATTAACACTGAATTCCACAACGCTATATTAGATGGCGATACAGAAGTAAATACACCAAGTCCCATACTCAACATTTTCAACTTAACACAAATAATAACGTATGATCGTAAAGAATATGTGACCCCTTATTACGTATGATATTCTGTCTTTAATTTGCAATCAAGTTGTACAGTCTTTTCATTATTTGTATAGTATTTGGAACGTATGTTCTTGAAGCTGGTGAAAGATATTATGAAAGATATTCAGCGATTTATTTGCAGAAGCTATAAACGCTTTAACTATGAATTGTTTGAACTGGTATAATATATCTGCTGCTATATTTGTAACAGTAATTTCAGCCTAAGCAGTAGTGCAGCATGCTGTAACTACAAATTTGTACTCCAGAGCCTCCAGCCTTCTTTGACGTACTAGTGTAGGTAATCAGCTTTCTTTTCTTTGTTTAAGTTACTCTGGGATATTGTCTTAACGTCAAAGTATAGCCTGCTTAAGAGTCTAGGTGTAATGTAATCCGTATGAGTTTCAAAGAGAGGTTGTTTACGAACAGTTCCACTTCAGAACTTGGTATGGACATTTCCCAGTTTTATAGCTTGCTGATCACACCTAACAATTGAAGCAACGCCATCAAGTTCACCTCGCAAATAAAAATATGTGGGGGCAATAAGTTCCACACAGTTTCCAGGGAAATCGTGGGTGATAATCTCAAACCACTTATAATAAATAGTAAAGTTAATCGTTCCAAATGATGCAGCAATCTAGCCTTATATGCAAGTTAGTGCGGAGCAGTAAAAGAATTGTAAAAGCTCTTAGTTTATGGTCATTATTTGGTCACCTGATGGGTGCTAAAATAATGATCCAAATAAAACGGTACGATTAGGAATCGTCTTTCAAATGGTACAGGTACAAAATTAACATCCAAAATAGGCATATTCTACTACAATTATTGGGAGATGGTAATCGAAATGAATACAGTCATGGATGGAGAGATGAGAATAATTTCTCACACATAAAAGCCAAATAGTAATAATAATATGTTAAATATTAAAGGTTAGTAACAGCTTGGCTTTATTGTCATGTCGAATCCGGATCCCTATAGGAAGAAGATGTTAAGATAGCTTAGGATATCTGAAAATGAAAAAACAAAAACGACACTTGATGGTGTGATTCCATCAGAAAAGATCGAATTACAAAAGAATATGTGTATTCAGTGTGTGACGCTGCTGAAAGTACGAAATGTGGGGATTTCCTGTGTATTAAGATAAAAGCTATTTTAAGGGAAATATAAAATTGAAAACTGAACTGAGAAAGAACAGATGATATAATAAAGGCAAAACTTTTTTCTGGATCGTTTTTTTGTTACAAGTTCCTTACCAAGCCTTACCTCTTTGATAAAGCTCTGGAATAATTGGCGGGTTACAACATCGGCACATCTTAGTAATAAAGGTCTAGACATTAACTAGGTACTGTTGATGTTGGGGATGAAATTTTTAAAACACTTTGTTATATTTGTCAATCTTTACCTTTGCGTAAGGTTAGTTTTATGTAACACGCTTTATTTCGTAGTTGGTGCTTAACTTGTCTCACTCATTCCTTATTCATTAAACTTCATCAAATCATTAATTTACTACTAAAACTAGGACTAGGTCAAAAACAAGTTACTTCGAAGCTATTTCTGAACAAATTTGAAACTTTTATTTCATACTCTCCGATATATTGAGTTTATATTATTTATTTGAATCCGGTAAGTGAAATAAGAATAACATCACAATTCTGGAACAATTAAATTTATAGTGCTACTTTCCTTTCTGGTTTTAGTTTAATTAACACCGGGCATTTATATTTCTTGAAGATAACATAATTTTGGTAAAAATCAATAACTTATAAGTGTCTTGATGCACTTATTGTGAGTACAAATACAAATAACTAACTGTTCTTCAAAATAATGTCTATAAGCGTTTATTGAATACATTATTTATGTCCTACACTGTATACTTTTAATTTAACTTGATGTTATCTATCAATTATATCATACATCGTAATAAGAAAGCTTAATTATAAAATACACCCCATATGGGTTATAGGTTGAGAAAAATTTAGGGTCCAAGTTCCATTTCTTCATTCTATAATTGCATACTTCATATACTTATGACATGAGTTTTTATAAGTCATAAAAATATTTTTCCTTCTGTTAGATTAAAGTTCTTTTACTGCTACAAAGTAGATGTGACCGCAATATGATTTTTGCTAAGTCAAATGTTGAACTTGAATCAAAATGTATAGCAAGCTTTATGGTTAAAAATAGTTATCTTGTAAAGAGCTTTTGCTATGTAGTAGATTTTGTCAATATGTAACTAACTTGCCAAATCTCTTTAATTACAGCATAAATTTCAAATTAATTTCAGCATAAAAATATGAATAATTTCATAAACTGAGGCAGCTAAAACACAACTATATCATATACTATTATGTTATAATTGACCCATTGAATTTAATATCACAATCATAATTCTTCACTTTCAAAGTAGTTCTTTTGCACGTACATGAACGTTGATCATTTGAAAATTGGGTGTGAATCTGCATTGACACAGATTCTCTACAATTCTATACGATTTTTTTTAATTTTAGGACATTTTAAAAATGAGATAGCATTGTTAATAACGAGCTATATCCAAAGAAAACAGAAAAAATCTTAGATAATGATTCCTAATATGATTTCGACCCTATTTCAAAGAATCGAAATGTGATATTTGTATTCAATTAAATCTAAAAGGCTATTTTGTTAGATAATGAACACAAATTATGAGGTATGATGTAAACAAATCAATATCAAGTCTTCTAGAAGCAGTATGAAGTCTTTTGGAAATAAAATCTCAATTAAATCTCGTCTTAAATAAATCTCAATTGCAGCAACTTCTGGTTGATAATAAGATACAAAAAGGGAAACCAAAGAAATTCTTAACTTATATATTATGAAGAAAACTTAGTTACAATGATATAAAAGCTACTTACCAACTGTTGCATTTAAAACATGAACATTAATTGAAGCTGGTACTGTATTAGAAGGTTTGCAGGTATAATTTCCATTATGGCTTTTGTCCGCTTCTGAAATCAGAAGAACGCTTGAAGAAACATCCGGCAAAACTTGAACTCCCGGATCGTAGTTGATCATTCTTTGTTCGTGATACCAAAAGTAATAAGCTGGTGGCTCGGTCGATTGCTTCAAAGTGCAGACCAATCGCAGCAATGAACCAGCCCTTAAATGAAGATCTGGAGCACCTTGAATTTCAGCTATCGCTTCTAAACAGTTAAAAAAAAGTATTAGAACGTATTTTAGATTTTATAAATTAAAAGTCGAACTAACCTGTCACTTTTAATTCCAAAAAAATGCTTGTTGGAGGATGTGTGGAAACTTGGCACTCATAAAGACCCGCATCTGATGGTTGGACGTGTTTAATAAGTAATCCCCAATTTTGGAGATGACGAACATGTTCAACCATAAATCTATCATCGGCGTTGTACGTTGTTAAACCAACGGTGAGGAGGTGTAAATCGTTTTTTCTTATCCATGATACCTAAATAAATTTTTATTTTGCTTAATTTGATTCAACAATGAATCAAATGAAATGTTGATATTAAAGTAGGGTTTGTATTAAGATTTGAAAAAGAATTTTTTTTTAATGATAACAAGATGTCGTTATAAAACTGAGAAAAGAACATAAAACGTAACCAAGAGAACGAAATATTTTTATTCTCAACCAAAAGATACGGAATACAGAAACTCACGACTCCATTGTTAAATTTCCTCACGACGCAGGGTAAAGTTGCTGTCCCACCAATTTGTGCCACCACCACTGTACAATTTTCAGTGGCAAAGACTCCAGGTTTCCCACTACCACCAGTAATTTCCTTTGCCGTTTCCTTTTGTTGCGTGACCTTCGTTTGTCCTTCCATCGGTTTGTGTCGCGTTTCGTAGCTTCTCTTAGTCCTGTTTGAATTCGTCTGCTCCGACGATCTGTAACCTGGAAAATCAAATAAACAACTCGTTATAAACCCGCATTTAAAGTTTCATAAAAAGAAATTGTTTTGAGTAAGTCAAATCATTTTTTGTTAAGTATACTTTTAAAACTGTACTGAATGTTAAATATCTAAATCAAGACACTATAAACTTCGATTTCGATTTAAAATCAAAGTAGTAAAGGATACCGTTTCTCATCAAATTTATTTCCTTTACCATGCACGAAGACGCTTTCAGAATCTACAGAATCTACTTTTAGATTACTTTCCTTTTAGGTGTGGCATTAATGAGCCTATTTTTGAATATCTAAAGCATTTTGTAAATAACATGCTAAAATATTGTATTTTAATGTTTGACGATTAGATTGTATTGATGGTTTTGAAGACATGGATGTGTCAAATAGGAAACACAAATTTGCCAATGATGCCTTATTGTTTATGGTAGAAGGAATTAACAGGAAATGGAAGCAAGTAATTTGCTCCTGTTTTGGAAAACTGCACCAGTCCCTAGATCTAATACGTATAATGACGAAGAAATCATTCATTTATATGATGGTCCTCATCTTCTAACAGACATCCGAAATAATTTGCTAACGAAATTTACATTTTACGTAGAGTTAAACAAAATCGGGTCATGTGTCGATGTGGAAATCTGTAAAACTAAATTTACAACCTATGTATTTTACGATAGCTCAGTCTGATAAACATATGCTAATTCTGTTTTTGAATAACTGGATTTTTTACACTCAATCGTTTCTTATATTTGTGAAAAAAATTATCAAGGATTGGATTTAATCATATGGTTCCACGATAATTTAATCAAGATCCTATTGAAAATTTCTTTTCAAGTATACCACACCATAGAGTAAGGAACATTAATCATTTCTATTGCTAAATCTTGTATAATTAATAATTACATTTTTCCGCATTTCGTCAGTTCATCATTCATTCCATTGCCGGCAATTGTGAAAAAGATCAAACAACAAGTTGATGAGCTTTGTGATTTAAAATCTTGTCTTATTGGTACTATTAACCTTATGTTGTATAGGTTAATAAATATGTTGATTTATTGACAAAAATACATTTATTTTCTTTTTTAAAGCAATATTTATTAATTTAGCTAAGGTTATCTCAGAATAAAGATAATATAATAATAAGAAAAACCAACTATCATTAAGTTTTTCATCGATTCCACGAATAATTGGTTTTTCTTATTATCCCATTACAATATCTATTTATTTATACACCATTGTCCTTATGACATCGGATGGTGCCGAATGCAGAGTATAACGTAATCAGAGTTTGCCATCTTTATCCTCCCTTATATCTGTATTTGAATGTCAAATTGTCCAGTAGATGCCTTTAATGTCCCCATTGCTATGTTGTCGGTATTATGCCCATATTAACGATTTTAATAGAAGTCGAAATGAATGTGGAGAGTTTCTTATTCCAAGTGATTGGGAGAAGATTGCCCATATGGTCTTTATGATCCAAAGCAAATATTCAGAGAAACTGTCCCGCTGAAAGACAAATCCAAAGAAGTAACGTACATGAAGGGTAACTCCTTAGGCGAATGGCTACCATTTCAAAGAACAAGGGAGATTACTGTGAATGTATTCAGAAGATACTCTTCCCTTGGGCTTCATTTATACGTCCTTAATTTTGTCTTTCATTAACACCTCCCTATAAAGTAACAAACTTGCATGGTTTCTATGTTTACTACTACAATTGTCAATTTTGATATTCCTTGCTACCTACATAAAGAACAGTCTCGTTAAGCATTACTTGGTAATGGATGAATACCTGGTATGTATTCTAGAATCATTATGATCAATTTTTATTAATGACATTTATTTCTATCTGTGTTGGTTTTCGACTTACAACCTATGTTTCTAGCTAACTTTATCAATTTTTCGACAGTTTCATATTTCCTGCTTCATACATAAGGATCTGTCATTATTTGACTCTATCTGCTAATAAATTACGTATTTTGGGATAATTATCAACAATTTCTATTAATAATTTTTATTTTTATCTATTTTGTTTCTAGAGTTACCACCTATGTTTATAGCCAAAATGATCGATTTTGGCATTTTCATATTTCCTGCTACATACATGAGAAACTGTTATCATTACATTTTATCTGGAAATGAATTACGTATTTTGGGATAGTTATGAGCAATTTTTATTCATAACAATTATTTCCATCTATTTCAGGTCTTGATTTACAACCTATGTTTTTAACTAAAATTGTTGTTTTGGACATTTTGATACTTCCTGCTGCAAACAAACGGAAGTCTCAATTTTTGTTAATGACATTTATATTTATCTATGTTGGCTTTCGAGGTACAACTGTCTATTTTGGTTCTCGAGTTTACAACTTAACAATGTTGGTTATAAACACCAACATTGTCGATTTTGATATTTTGATACATCTTGCTACATACATCAGGAACTGTCATTGCCACACTCTATTTAGTAATGTATTACGTATTTTAGGATAAATATGAACAATTTTTATTAACAACATTTACTTTTATCTATTTTGGTTCTCAAGTTACAACCTATGCTTATTCCAAGAATTGTCGATTTTGTCATTTTGATATATCCCGCTGCGCACGTAACAAACTATCTTTGTAAAATTTTTTTTATCAATAAATTACGTATATTGCGATAACTATGAACAATTTTTCTTAATAACATTTATTTCTGTCTATTTTCGTTCTCAAATTTACAACCTATGTTTATAACCAGAATTGTCGATTTTGAGATTTTGATACTTCCTGCTACTTATATAACGAATTGCTATCATTGCATTAAATCTGGTAGTGGTTTGTGTATTTTGGAATAATTGTGAACAATTTTTGTTAACAACATTTACTTTTATCTATTTTGGTTCTCAAGTTACAACCTAGCTTATTCCAAGAATTGTCGATTTTGTCATTTTGATATATCCCGCTGCGTACGTAACAAACTATCTTTGTAAAATTTTTTTTATCAATAAATTACGTATATTGCGATAACTATGAACAATTTTTCTTAATAACATTTATTTCTGTCTATTTTCGTTCTCAAATTTACAACCTATGTTTATAACCAGAATTGTCGATTTTGAGATTTTGATACTTCCTGCTACTTATATAACGAATCGCTATCATTGCGTTAAATCTGGTAGTGGTTTGTGTATTTTGGAATAATTGTGAACAATTTTTGTTAACAACATTTACTTTTATCTATTTTGGTTCTCAAGTTACAACCTATGCTTATTCCAAGAATTGTCGATTTTGTCATTTTGATATATCCCGCTGCGTACGTAACAAACTATCATTGTTAGACTTTATTTGGCAATAAATTACGTATTTTGCGATGACTATGAACAATTTTTCTTAATAACATTTATTTCTGTCTATTTTAGTTCTCAAATTTACAACCTTTGTTTATAACCAGAATTGTCGATTTTGAGATTTTGATACTTCCTGCTACTTATATAACGAATCGCTATCATTGCATTAAATCTGGTAGTGGTTTGTGTATTTTGGAATAATTGTGAACAATTTTTGTAAACAACATTTACTTTTATCTATTTTGGTTCTCAAGTTACAACCTAGCTTATTCCAAGAATTGTCGATTTTGTCATTTTGATATATCCCGCTGCGTACGTAAGAAACTATCATTGTTAGACTTTATTTGGCAATAAATTACGTATTTTGCGATAACTATGATAACTTTTTCTTAATGATATTTATTTCTGTCTATTTTAGTTCTCAAATTTACAACCTATGTTTATAACCAGAATTGTCGATTTTGAGATTTTGATACTTCCTGCTACTTATATAACGAATCGCTATCATTGCATTAAATCTGGTAGTGGTTTGTGTATTTTGGAATAATTGTAAACAATTTTTGTTAATGACATTTATTTCTACCTACTTTGGTTCTCGAGCTACAACCTATGTCCTACAACCTAATGAATTATATTAGTATTTTCTACTACAGTTGCCCACAAAATTGACTATACAGGGTAACGGAAGATAGATAATGGTGAAGATTTCAAACAATAATCATTATTTTTTAAAGTTTGAGATATATGTGGATTAACAACAATCTTATTAAATAATTTATATTCAAAATAATCCAGTTTTCCAAATAAAATTTATTTAGATAATTTATTTATTTGGGATGCCAACACTAGCAATAAAGACATAAAAAAATGTCTATACATAAAAATCCCACTTCCTTAAATACTGTGACTACAACGACACTAAAACATTTCAAGAATACTTTACCTACAAAAAAACTAACGTTAATGCAGCTATTACAAACTTTGTATGCACTCTGAATACTCATGAAGAGGCGGAATTAAATAATTGTATGACAAAGTTTATTTTTGGTTGCAATCTTTCATTTAGATTAAGTTAGAAAGCTCCCTTCTAAAACAACTATATCTACAATTTTGCTAGACAATATTTACATAAAGAGCATATATGATGCTTTTAAGTTTGTTATAACTGCTATAACTGAAAGCCGTCTTCTTTTGTTCCCCAATTAAAACGTGAATGCCGTTTGTTTACACTTGAAAATCATCTATTGTAATACGAAAGAATGTAAAGACAGGTAGCTTGTTTTAATCCCCAATTAGACCGTGAAGGGCGGCCTTCATTGTTCCCCAATTAAAGCGTGAAGGTACCTGTCAATCATCCATTATAATATGAAAGAATGTAAAGACAGGTAGCTTGTTTTGATCCACAATTAGATGGCCGCCTTCTTTTGTTCTCCATTTAGACAAGTAGTTTGCTTTGCTAGGGAGACTTCGGTAATATATAGTACGTTTTGAGGAAAGGGTGGAAAGTACAAGACATTGTAAGATCTTTGGGGAGTACTGAAGATAGATTGAAGTAGGCAATGGGCGTTATGAGTAGCAAGAAAGGGAAGAGTACTATAAAAGGGTGGTATACTCAATGAAAGGGGTGAAGAGAAAGAAAAGAGACGGGATCGAAATGTGGAAACAGTTGGAAAGCAAGGACGGGGATGTGGATCTGCAAGAGAGAAAGACAGCGATAAGGGAAAGTAGATATAATTCAAGTTATCACGAGGTGATATCGGAGGGTCTACCAAAGTACTTGATGAGAAAGAGAGATGACGTGGGGAAGAGACTGGTTATCATGTTCAGGTATGAAAATGAGGAGACAACCATAGAGCATCTCCTGGTGAAGTGTAATGAATTGAGGTAGGAAGAGAAGATTTAGAGACGGGTATTGGGAGAGAGAGTGGAGGGAAGAAGATGGATGCGGGAAGTTGTGGAAGCGAGGAGAAGCAGGGATACAAAGAGATAACAGAATAGTTATTATAATGATTGGGGCATTATTGTAGTGGTGTAAAATTGTTATCCTTTGGGAAACAATAAAATTATTATTATTATAAAAAGGTAATTTGTTTTAATGACAGCTTCTTTATTTCTAAATTTTGATGATAAATGCATAATCAGCAATCAAGTCTCCTAGAAGCAGAGCATCAAATCTTGCGGAAACATTTCAAGTCTTCTAGAAGCAGTATCAAGTTGTTCATAGACAATATAGAGTCTTTTGGATGCAGTCCTAGTCTTATACGAACATTTAAAACAGTGATTCCGAAAATGGTCTATATCAATCCTAAGGGGTCTATGACAACCTGTAGGGGATCTACGTCAGCGAAAAAGAAATTTTAAGGTCCATGAAATGGAAATGGGGGGTCTACGATAGTGGAGATCTCCACATGCACTCTATTAGTAGTAGTAGTCGTAGTAGCTATTTGCTTACTTTATACTATCTTATAAGTTCTGAAGTTTAATCATAATAGTTAATCTGAAGACTAAAAAAAAGGTCACACACGGATGTGTTATCCATGTAAGATCCAGAAAAAGCTAACTGTATACAAACAAATCTCTTGAACTTTTCAAGAAATTCTCGTGAAGGCTTTATTTTTTCTGCTCATCAGAACATGAACTAACACTATTCAATGTTATATTTTTATCATTCTAGCCTAATTCTGGAGCAGTATTACATAATAACCATTCTTTCATAAAGTATGATGTCTATTTTGTATCACTACACAAACATCATTACACAAAAAAAAAGTTCAACAGATATTCGTGGAGGTTTTCTTTTTTCTGCTCATCAGAACACAAACTAACATTATTCAATGTTATATTTTTATCATTCTAGCCTATGCAATACTTTTTTTGTTTTTACCGCAAACTTTAGCGCATATTTCGACCACGTTTAGCGGTCGCAAAGGGTCTACCGAAAACCGAAAAACATGGCAAGAGATCTATGTCACAAAAAGTTGGAAACTTCTGATTTAAAGTCTTCTGGATGCAGTATCAAGTCTTCTGGAACCATTTCAAGTCGTTTCAAGGCATTTCAAATCTTCTGGAAGTAGTATGAAGTGTCTTAGAAGCAGTAACAGTCTCTCTTTAGTAACTCTTTTAGAAGCATTTTAAGTCTTCTGGTAGCATTTCAAATCTTCTGGAACTACACTGTTGGAAATAATTCACGAGCATACCCTATATGGTTTTACGCGTGTGTCAGGGGCAATGAAATTTGATATTTAAACAGTACTAAAGTAATATATCTTATTCTCACATAGAGAACGAACTACCCAACCAACGCTGAAAGGGAGTGTAGATATGTTGCTATATTATAGAAAGAGGGCCCTATAGAAACCATGGAAATCTCCGACCCATCATATCTCAAACATGTTCGATCGGACCATAGACCAGCAATAATTTAAGGTGCTCTTTTTGTGAAAGAGCACCGTATACGAATACTTCTATGGCCAACTCGTTCTCCGAATCTGAATCGATCGAATATGTTTGAGGTATGATCGATGAGAAGCATCAACGTCCGCAGATGAGACTAAAATTAATCTTTAGGGTTCAAACGGGAAGTAAATAGTTTGGAGCTTAGAAGGATTTGGTGAAAATAATTAAACATGGTTGTATTTCAGGAATGCTATGGGGATCAATGGTAAATAGCGGCATTGGTACTACAAAATTTATTGAGGAGAATATGACAAAATTTAGTTATTTGTATATTTCAAAACGCAATTTATGTCAAAGCTCTGAAAAACTTAACCGTCCGACTGCGAAATATTTTTGCCTATTATCCTTAATTAGCATAAAATCTAATTCTTTAATTTTTTTACATCATGCCATACTGAATTAAGTACAGTAAACAACGAATAGCATTCGCAATTCGCAACAGCGACAAATAAGAACATAACCGTATTTAAATTCGACGTAGTATCTACATTGTTTACATAATTTTCTTTGTAAAGGGTAGTTTATTAATTTTACACAAATTACGCAAATAATGTAATTCGTCATCACGGGAAAAGACTTATCCCATTTTCAGCACCCACACGTATTTTAAAAAAATGCACATAGTTGCTCACAAAATTGAGTGAATACCTGAGAAGTATTACATAATAACCATTCTTTCATAAAGTGTAATGTCTGTTTTTTTAACATTATCTTATTGGAATAGAGTTGGAAAGTTTAGAGTTGGAAAGCTAAATTTTTGAGAGCTTTGACGGAAATTGCGTTATAAAATATCCAAATAACAAAATTTTGTGTGGCCATTAATCCCCATACCGTTACTGAACTACCTTCATGGTTCACTGTTCCCATCAAATTCTTTTTCTATAATTGGTTTCCTCTAAACTATTTGCTTTCCATCTGAACCCCAAAGATTAATTTTAGTCTCATCAATGAACATCGCTGAAGAAACCAGATATCGTTGAAGTCTTGACCCAACATATCCCAAGCATGTTCATTCGAATTTAAAAGAAGTACCGTAAATTATTACTGTTCTATGGTCCAATAGAACATGTTTGGTTATGTTTGGTATATGATGGGTCGAAGACTTCTACGTTATCTGGCTGCCTCGGCTAAAGTTGAGTTTCTATGAAGATGAGCTATATTAACCATGATCGCTCTCCATGTAAGGGTAAGATATACTTTTTTAGTACTTCTTCCATGCAAAATTTCATTTCCATAGACATACGCGTGCAAATGAATTAATAACTTGTATTAATGTAAAAGAATGTATTAATAACTTTGATGACTTTCTTTCTGTCTCTGCCAGTAAAGTTTCTTACTAATCCATATAGATATTCACAATTTTTGAATACTCAACTTTATGGCGTGAATTTCGTATCATTTATTGTGGGAATCTGCTGTAAGGTCCGTGTAAATTAGCACTAAGGTTCTTAAAAAATCAACCTTCCGACAATGATCTAGTTCCAATAAGACAATAATTAAACTATTTTGATAATTTAATATTACCTGCTGTATATATAAGGAACAGCCATCGTTAGACTTTACCAGATAATGACTGGTGATATTCTAATAATGAATTACGTATTTTGTACAATTTCTATTAAAGAGAGGTGCTTCTATCTATTTTGGTTCTCAAGTTATTATCTATGTTTATAACTAAAGTGGTCGAGTTTGACCTTTTGTTACTTCCTGCAACATAACGCAAGGAACTATCATCATTAGTCTTTATCTGGTAGCGAATTAAGGTATTTTGGGATAATTATGACCAATTTTGTTATTGGCATTTATTGTTATGTATTTTAGTAAAATAAAATCTCCTTGTGTTACTGATCGAAGGGTTCCATACAAAAATGATTGAAAAATAGTGGATTACAGCTTCGAACAGCAACAGGTTCATGTTTTGGGTGATAAGTTAAAAGTAATGTGATGGTAAGATTATAAATTTTTAAATTGTAACCAGTGCAATTTCGTTTCGACCCGTGTACGAAAACAAACAACTTTCAGCGCTAACATAATTTTTCACTGCTATCTGGGTCGCACGAACGCTGAAGAGCCTCGCCTCGTTCTAAAAAATTCATGGAGTTTCCATAGAACGGAAGAGTGTCCATTTAGTAAATAGCAAAGGTTTTGGTTCCCCACGGAGTGAAAGATAACCTTATTGTTAGATTGAAAAAAAATTTCATTTTCATAAAAAAATTACCTAAAGATCAGATCTTAATTTGATTGTGGATGGGAAAACCTGAAAAAATTTATTGGATTAGGATATATTCAATGTAAAAGTGATAAAAATTTCAAATACTCGTAAATTGTACCAAAAAAAGGTAGCTAATCCACATAGATTTCACGGTAAATTTGATGTCGGTCCGATTCTATATGTGAGCGTAAACGAAAAAGGTCCCAGCATAAATTGGAGGTTCGGCAAGGGACTTGATGCACGATCTGCCGTCGTTATGAAGACAAACTAACAATAAAATCGCGGTTTTAGCGTACCTCCACCGGCGATTTATCCGGCGGTAATGGTGCATAAATTTTATGTCGCATGCCTTCGCGGTTCCATTAATCTTACACTTCCTTTTTAAACTATTTTTACAGACGCGATAAATTTTTACTAATTTCGACCGTTTTCAACCGGCGAGAATTCAGTTCCAGATAAACCTATTTTATCGGGCCACGTTTTATTCTCCTTCCAGCAATTTCTATTATTCTCGTTAAATCCAATTTGGTTTAAAAAATTACTCAACATTTATATCCTTCAATAAACATAAATCGAAAAGAGTTAGTATTTAGTTTCAAAAGAAACATTTTTTAAGTTTTACATAATCAAGATAAGTTACAAACTTTACAGTTTATGGGAAAATCGTTTGCGTAACCAGTTCGATTTAACGGAGCCTCTTTGATTGCGACGTATGTATTAATTATATTACTTCCATAATATAAAGTTTTTTAAATTATAGCACAGTTGAAAATCGACTGTCAGTACTTCCCAAACTATATAAAAAAATAAAAATACAAAAAAATGTAAAATTTGTAAAGTTCTCAAAACGATTCCTTAGTTAGATACTTCACTGATCAGAATTGGACAGTATCCGAGTAAAAATACTCAAAAATACCCAATACACGCATCGCATATTCAAGTTTATTATTTTAGAGTACTTGAGCTGGTTTGAGCTTGTCTGGAAGTGATGGAATTAACGTTAACGTCTCCTAAAGAGAAGCTGCAATGAGGCCTTATTAATTAAATGTATAATTCTCATCTACAATCTTAAAAAAGGAATTCAACAACAACACTATATTTGTAGCGCCAGTTATATATGGTCCCCTAAAACAAGAAGTTTCATGGATGTGTCATTGCTCTGGATGGAAATACCAAGGTCTGTAAAGCGTATTGTACCAGGTTGGCCAGAGACTGAAGAACGCGTTTTGAAAGTTATCCTTAGTTACGAAGGAGTGGGAGCTAGAAATTGAATCAATGTAATTTAACTTATATATATATATATATATGTACTACTACCTTAATTTTGATTATGAAAGTTGATCAAGTAATAATTTTGACGACAAAAATGTAGTTCTAGTCCGATCTTATCTGTCCGGTAGATCACAGCAAGTGTATTGTAGTCAAATGACATCGAAAAGGGTCTTCTTCCACAGGGTCTTCTTTTATTTTTGATATTTTCAATGACTTTCCGTACTATTTTGAGGACATTGATGGTCCTCAAAATAATACGGCCGGTTTCTCGTAGGAATTCACATGTCGATATCGAACCGATATTGTGCTGTTGATCGATAACTCGAGCAATATCCATCAATTGAGTTTCTGAAAGAGCCAATAGGAGATATCGGACCGATATTGAACCGCTAACTATATCGCATGCAACAAGTACCTATATCGACTCGATAAGTGTGAATAACGACAGTTGCGTATGTCAAAAGTGATAGTTTCTAATTTCTATTTACATAAACATTCATGTAATTAAACATTGTGCATTATTTTAAAATTTTAAAAAGGAGATTTCCTTGCCTATCGATGAGAATGCGATTAAAACGTAGGACGGTATTACTTTCAATTTCTGCATGTGTAGTTTTATACAATATCTGCATTAGAATTGTTTACATATTTGAAGAAAGAATTGGGGGTTTTGAAGGATTTTGATTTTGATTGAAGGATTTTTTCTGGCGCTGAAAAGAAATTTTCGCGCCATAATATAACAATATATAAAATATATAAAATTAAATATATTACAAGATTTTACAACAAATAAACATAAATTTAAGGAGGGAATATGTTTAAAAATCATTTAAGAAATGACGTGATTTCCTGAGGATGCCCAGTGTGGCTGAAACCGGTAGAAACTAAAAAATAAAAATATAAAATTTCATCAATAAAGTATAAAATAATATCTTTGTTATTATTTTAATAACAACCTCAAAATAATTGAAAATATTTATTGAGAACCAAATTAGAAAATCTTTCTTCGTTTATGAGATAAAGATTATTTAAGTTAACCTAATTTTTTATAATTGTTTGAAATTAATAATCTTGTCGTAAAAAATCACGAAAAATCGAACTCTTAAGATATCTTAATGAATTATTCATGATTTATACAGGAAAGTGTCTACTTTCTCGCTAAGAAACCGAATCTTGAAAATAATTATTCGTTTTTGAGGTATAAATCATTAAATTCAACGTGAACATTTATGGCTATCTCAAGTTAATTGAAAAGTTAACTAAAAATCGAATGTTTGAGATATTTTAATGATATATTGAAAATTTGTAGAGGCAAGTGACTATTTTGTCATGGTTTTTAAAATCTTTCTTCGTTTATGAGATAAAGATTATTTAAGCTAACCTAATTTTTTATAATTTTTTGAAATTAATAATCTTGTCTTAAAGAAATCACGAAAAATCGAACTCTTAAGATATCTTAATGAATTATTCATGATTTATAGAGGAAAGTGTCTACTTTCTTGCGAAGAAACCGAATCTTGAAAATATTTATTCGTTTTTGAGATATAAATCATTAAATTCAACGTGAACATTTATGGCTATCTCAAGTTAATTAAAAATCACAAAAAATCGAATTTTTAAGATATTTTAATGATACATTCAAAATTTATACAGGTAAGTATCTATTTTGCCATGGTGAGAACCAAATTAGAAAACCTTTATTCGTTTTTGAGATAAAGATTATTTAAGTTAACCTAATTTTTTATAATTTTTTGAAATTAATAATCTTGTCTTAAAAAATCACGAAAAATCGAACTCTTAAGATATCTTAATGAATTATTCATGATTTATAGAGGAAAGTGTCTACTCTCTCGTGATGAAACCGGATCTTGAAAATATTTACTCGTTTTTGAGATATAAATCATTAAATTCAACGTGAATATTTATGGCTATCTCAAATTAATTGAAAAGTTAACCAAAAATCGAATGCTTGAGATATTTTAATGATATATTCAAAATTTATAGAGGCAAGTATCTATTTTGTCATGGTGGGAACCAAATTAGAAAATCTTTATTCGTTTATGAGATAAAGATTATTTAAGTTAACCTAATTTTTTATAATTTTTTGAAATTAATAATCTTGTCTTAAAGAAATCACGAAAAATCGAACTCTTAAGATATCTTAATGAATTATTCATGATTTATAGAGGAAAGTGTCTACTTTCTTGCGAAGAAACTGAATCTTGAAAATATTTATTCGCTTTTGAGATGTAAATCATTAAATTCAACGTGAACATTTATGGCTATCTCAAGTTAATTAAAAATCACCAAAAATCGAATTTTTAAGTTATTTTAATGATACATTCAAAATTTATACAAGTAAGTATCTATTTTGCCATGGTGAGAACCAAATTAGAAAACCTTTATTCGTTTTTGAGATAAAGATTATTTAAGTTAACTTAATTTTTTTATGATTTTTTGAAATTAATAATCTTGTTTTAAAAAATCACGAAAAATCGAATTCCCAAGATATCTTAATGAATTACTCATGATTTATAGGGGAAAGTGTCTACTCTCTCGTGATGAAACCGGATCTTGAAAATATTTATTCGTTTTTGAGATGTAAATCATTAAACTCAACGTGAACATTCACGGCTATCTCAAGTTAATTAAAAATCACCAAAAATCGAATTCTTGAGATATTTTAATGAAATAATCAAAATTTATAGAGGTAAAAGTGTCTATTTTGTCATGCTGAGAACCAAATTAGAAAACCTTTATTCATTTTTGTGATAACGATTATTTAAGTTAACCTAATTTTTTATGATTTTTTGAAATTAATAATCTTGTTTTAAAACATCACGAAAATCGAACTCTTAAGATATCTTAATGAATTATTCATGATTTATAAAGGAAAGTGTCTACTTTCTCGCGAAGAAACCGAATCTTGAAAATATTTATTCGTTTTTGAGATATAAATCATTATATACAACGTGAACATTTATGGCTATCTCAAGTTAATTAAAAATCACCAAAAATCGAATTTTTAAGATATTTTAATGATACATTCAAAATTTATACAGGTAAGTATCTATTTTGCCATGGTGAGAACCAAATTAGAAAATCTTTCTTCGTTTATGAGATAAAGATTATTTAAGTTAACCTAATTTTTTTTAATTTTTTGAAATTAATAATCTTGTCTTAAAAAATCACGAAAAATCGAACTCTTAAGATATCTTAAAATGCTTAAAAAATATCAATTGATTAAATATACAAATACTTAAATACAAAAAAAAATGTGCACCACTTTGACGTTGCAACTGAAGAAGGCTACTTGTTAGCCGAAACATGTCCTACTGAAAAGTCTCATAAAGAAATTGCATCGTTATTTTAGACAACTTTTCTTATTCTATCTTTTAAAACTTAACGATGATTGAATCTGCTTTAGGCAACTAAGATATAATCGAATATTGATAGAATAATAGAACAAATCAAAAATAACTTAAGTTAAAAAATAATTTATACTTAACATCTTAACATATAAAACATACAAAAAGATTTTAATTTTAACTGAATACATTTTTAGTAAGGTGGTTTTCTGAAGATTGCAAGTAAAGTCGAAATCGGTAGCAACTAAAAAAAAAAAATCATAAAAATCATCGTTAAAGTATAAAATATTATCAATTAAATCAGTGTTGCGGGACTAAATTATTAAAATATAAAATAGGCAAAATAAAACAGTGATATTTTTTATAAACTTCAAATTACTCGTATTTATTTTATATTTTCTCGGTACCAGTATCGATTAGGTCATCATCAGCCGAATGGTCAAAATAAAGATTAAAATAAAATTAAAAACATTTGTACTTGACTCAGGAGCCAAGTGCTTGTCGTTTTTCGTGAAATTGTGTTTTGTAACGTTCGTTAAATGTGATATTTTAGTGATAATAACCATACAAATGTTTTTAATTTTATTTTAATCTCTATTTTCACCTTTCGGCTGATGATGACCTAATAGGGTCGAAACCGGTAACGAGGAAATATAAAATAAATGCGAATAATTTGAAGTTTATAAAAAACATCACTCTACAAAATATTAATTTATAAAAATAATTAATAATCGAAACAATCATATTTTAAACAAGGAAACGAAAAATATTTTGCGCAAAAGCTAACATTAATTAATTATTATAATTATCTTTGCTTAGATATTTTTTCATATCAAAGATAAACATCGTATGATGAGTAAAGACCGGATTTATAGAAAATATGCTTATGCTCAAAATTAAAGGCATTACAAATATATTTATATCTTTACGAATCAGTTAAAAATAGGTGAAATAAGACCAGGTTAGTTATGCTTTTTTTGCCCTTTTTGAATTTTATGCCTATTATTTTTTTATGCCTATTTAAAGAATAGAAATTATAAAGAATAGCATGTCCCAAAATTCACTAGAAATAAAATTCACTATTGGTTCAATGTAGTACTTCGATCACTAAAATTAATAGAACAATATATTGATTTTTTAATAATTATGGAAGATATTAATAATAATATAAATACTGACGTTATTAAATTACTGTTAACAGATTAATTGTGACAAGACATACTACATAATTCAGCATGTCAAAACATCATTGCATCAGGAAAAATTAAAACTGACTAAAAGTCAATCCAAAAAACAACAATCTATAAGTACAATCTGTGGCATCAACATCCGGCTACACTGAATAATCAAAATTCAATTTTGATCTTTGCAAAGCTTTGATAAAAGCAAACATACCAATCCATAAAGTGACAAATAAATATTTCAAAACTTTTTTACAAACATATTGTACAATGCATATTCCCGATGAAAGCCATCTCCGCAAAAATTATATTACTTCAGTCTACAAAGAAGTTATTCAAGAAATAAAAAATATTATTGGAAATAATTATATTTGGATAAGTGTAGACGAAACAACTGATGTATGTGGACGATACGTGGCAAATTTAATACTTGGAGTATTAAGTGATGAAAATTCGTCAAAAAGTTTTCTAATATGTACCAAAGAATTAAGTAAAACAAATAATAATACGGTAACAAGATTTATTCACGACGAATTAACGCATTTTTTTCTTACCGGAGCCGGTACCGAATGATAACATTTTACTGATGATGTCAGACGCAGCGGCATACATGGTAAAAGCTGCGTCTAATATGAAGATTTTTTACCCTAACCAGCAACTATAAGGTTACAGTTCCCATTAGTTAATAAATTAATAAAAAGCGGTAAACAAATATTTGTTAAAGCCCCTTTAAGGGTAGTATTGTTTAGAGAGAGGTTATCAAATACCCCATTACCACCACAACCAATTCTAACAAGATGGGGAACATGGCTAGATGCCGCTATATATGCCTGCTATATTTATCATGGTTCTAATATACCATGATAAATATCTTTTTAATTTATTTCCCTTGCCGTGCTTTATTTTGTTATAGTTTTTTTGGAAGCAGTATCAAGTTTTGCAAGCATTTTAAGTCTTTACAGGTAATGTTCAGTTTTCTGACAACATTCCAAGCCTTTTAGAAGAGGTATCAAGTCATTTCAAGTCTTCTAGAAGCAAAATCAAGTTTTCTAGAAGAAGGATTAAGTCTTCTTAAATCACTTCATTTGTTCTGGAAGCTTTCAAGTCCTAAAATTACAATATCAATTCTTCTGGAAATAGTATCATGTCTTCTGGAAGCAGTATCATATCTTTTGTAAGCAGTTTAAGTAGTCTGGAAGTAATATTAGATTTTCTGGAAGCAGTGTCACCTAATTTGAAAGCATTCCAGCCTTCCAGAGGTAATGTGTAGGCTTCCAGAAATATTTCAAATCTTCTAGAAGCAGTATTCTGTCTTTTGGAAGAATTGCAAGTTTTCCAGGGCAATACTAAGTCTGCTAGAAGCAATTTCAAGTCTTTTGGAAGCATTTCAAATAATTATTCCAAGGATAATAAGTCTTCTGGAAGTGTTACAAGTCTTTTGGAAACAACATCAACTCTTCTAGAAGCAGTATCTAATGTTTTGAAAGAATTTCAAGTCTTCCAAGGGCAATACTAAGTCTTCTAGAAGCAATATCAAGTCTTCTGGAAATATTTCAAGTAATTTCAAAGGTGATAAGTCTTCTGGAAGTGTTACAAGTATTTTGGATTCAGTATCAAGTCGTCCAGATTCAGTATTGAGTATTCTGGAATCAATTCAAGTCTTTTGAAAACAATATCAAGTCTTCCAGAAGCAGTATCGAGTCTTTTGGAAGCAGTTCAAGTCTTTTGAAAACAATATCAAGTCTTTTAGAAGTAGTATCGAGTTTTCTACAAACAGTTCTAGTCTTCTGCAAGCATTTCAACTCCTCCAGAAGCAATATCAAATCTTCTTGAAGAGAAATCTTCTTCAATTCTTCCAGAGCACTGTCCAGTATTCTGGAGTATTTCAGGTCTTCTGGAAGTGATATTAAGTCTTTTGGAAATATTTCAAATATTTTGCCTAGTATCATGTCCTTCAGAGGTGTTATCGAGTCTAATTAATTAAGATTTCTGGTAGTAATCCAAGCCTTTTGGAAGCAATAGCAGTCTTCTGGAAACATTTTAAAGTAGTTAGAAGCTGTATCAAGTTTTTTAGAAGCAGTATCAAGTTTTCTGATAGCAGCTTCAAGTCTTCTGGAAGTAGTATCAAGTCTTCTGGAAGCATTTCAACTCCTCCAGAAGTACTAGAAGTATACTACACAAACGCCTTAGATCATTTTAAACAATTAATAAATGTATTTCCGGCTACAAGTAGTAAAGCAATACAAGATTGTCAGGCCGTCCTAAAAGAAGTGGAGCTACAAAATAATTTGGCATTTATAAAAAGCAATTGCAGTTATATAAGTGAATCTATAAAATCACTTGAAAAACAGGATTTACCTTTAGTGAGTGCAGTAGAAATGATTAAAAAGTTTCAAGACAGCACGTATAGCGTACCAGGACATATTGGTCAAATAATTACGAATAAATTTAATGACGTTCTGTGTAAAAATGAAGGATTTGCCACATTACAAAAAATTGCATCAATTTTAAGTGGTGAAATTGTTACTGGATTTATTATGGATCCCGCATAAATTACAAAGTTCAAGTATGCACCAATTACAAGTGTGGACGTGGAGAGAAGTTTTTCGGCTTACAAGAATACATTAAGTGAGAGAAGACACAACTTCACAATGGAACATTTAGAACAGCATTTAATAATTAGTTGTTTTCGTGATTAGTGGTTTAATAATTACATATGAATGCTTAGCTTAACGATGTATTTTTTAAACGTTATTAAAATACATTATTAATTAGGTACAGCAATTTTTTCGATTTCTAATTTTTATGCCTTTTTAATGCTTTTGTTGCCAAAATTTCATGCCTTTTTAAGTGCCTTTTTCCATCTTTTTTGTGCCTTTTAATCCGGTCTTTAATGATGAGTTTTGATTGATTCATGAACTGTTCGTTGACCTCGTCCGAACTGGCATTTCAGAGTTTTTGTTACATAAACCCTAAACTGGTAATTAGCACATTTTTTTACCCAGTTCTTGCTGAGATATTAACCCTTTAATAATGAAGGAATAATAACAGGGTACATTCGCTTTGTGTTTAGTGTATTTTTACATTGCATCATTGATGCATGGTTGCATCGTATTGAATACAGTGAAAGTTCGATTAAAGTAATTTTACAGGGATGATGTAGATTAAATTTTAATCATTTCGACGACCTAGACGATATGTTATGAAGTTTTAAGTGTTCAATTTTTATAATGATAGTAGCATGTGCATCTCTTTGAATGGCAATACGTACAGCTTATCCTTTCTTAAATTACATCTACAATTTAATTAGAAGCTTTTGGCCGTTGACACAGTAATGTTTGGTTCATATATCATATATACGTTTATTGCTCGAGTCATTATAAAGAAAATACGTCAATAGAGTATGTTCCGTTTATTATATATGTCAGACAACTTAATCTGTATAATTAGTAAAACATTAGACATTTTTAAAGTTAACTTTCTAATGTCTGCGGAAAGAGTTTTCAGCGGATATTATCTTAATTATCTTTAGCTGTTAGTTGATGCAATCAGCATGGAATGTCATCATTTAAGTAGAGGTCGTGCAAATACACGACATCCTTAAGATCTATTTCACTGTTTGCGTTTATCAATGCAAACATCCTCTGGATTGGACGAGTTAGCTAAATTCGTAGTAAAAAAAATTCGTCCTACACTTTTTCAGGTAGAAAACATTAGTGTAACGTTTGATGTACGCAGGTACAGCAAAAGTCATAATCATAACAGCCACTCACAATCTAAGCTTCCATGAAATATGTTCTGCGAAAAGCAGAGATTTCTAATCTGTTCCATAATCAGTATATACCACATCCAAGCGGAAAGACAAATACTTTCCGCAAATCCAAGAACTCGGGCAGCAGAGGAAGCAACATCTTCCATGTATGACACAAAGGTTAGTTTATTATCAAAGGCAACCCCCAAATTCTTAACTGTTGATACTTTCTGCAGTGGAACACCATCCATGTAGTAAATTGACAGAACAGGAAATACTTTGGGTGTGTAACTAATACTACTACATTTCATAATGTTTATTTTCAGATGATAACGATTACACAATTCTGCTAAAAAGTTCAAGTGGACTGCACAGTCAACACATCCGAATTAGAAGAAATGGATCTAAAAATCTTCAAATTATCTGCATAAGCTAGTACACCTGATGAAAACTTGTCCAATATAATATAAACCTCTGTGGTACTCCAGACTTAACCGCGAATTCCACAGATGTATTACCATTGTACATAGTTACTTCTGTTAGACAAGTAAGACACAAATAGTTTCATCATTAAATGTTTGTGGAAAATTGGATGTAAAATTCACAATTTAAAGCTTAGTTGAGGCCAGCACAATTAATATACAAGGAACGGTGTGCGATTTGTAACTGTCCTATCAACAATAAAACAGCATTTAGTTTCCAAAACGCATATCGCAAATACCACCAATGTTGGATCTTCAACATCAAAAGTCAGTAAATATTTTAAAATGGAAGTACAGATGATACATATATTCCTACAAAAGAAGCAAAAGGAAGTTGCTCTACTTGCAGAACATATTCTATTTTCGTTGATGGATCACCTGTGCCCACTTTTAAAAAGTGTTTTTAAGGATATTGATGTTGCAAAAAATATATCACTTAAACGAACAAAGTGAAAAAAAAATACACAAAACCAATTTACAAAAACAAATCAACGATGTAGTTATGAAGCAACTAAAGTCTGTGCCAAAAGTCAGGGCCCCTCACTTTAGAGATCGATATCTCCGTAACCAATCGACAAAAAAAATGTCGAAAAAGATTATTGTAATCAGTGAACATTTCTGCGTATCATATGTTAATTTGGAAATGATCGGTTCTGCGGTTTTCCTTTTATCGCGAGTTAAGTGAAAAGAGTACCCGATTTTTCGGCAACTTTGTCAACTTTTCGATTTTTTCTCAAAAACTATTCGACGGAAAAATTTCAAATTTGGATTGGTGATTACCCGATATGTTCTTAATGTGAAGAAGAAGAGAAATTAAACTAAATTAAAATAATAAGGCGTGACTAGCGTCCTCCACAATCAAACACAAAAAACATCAAATTCGAATTACCCAATCTGAAAACTACCAAATCTTTTGTAGGTAAATACATTTGATGGTTTAAATTTGCATTTGTATTTTAGTGTCTAGTAACTCCAGTTTCAAAATTTTCCAATCGTTTCTGACTCACCTGCATTTTATTTTATAGATATTATAATAAGACAGTAATAATTTTTAGTCAAGCTCCAAGCGACAAAATGAACTCCAACAATTCCTCGCTTTTATCCATATTAAAATACACAAGATTCTTCACCCATCCCAAACCTGTTAGCCGTCCTTACTGGCAGTGGTCAAGAAAATTCTGAAGTAGTGGCCTACATTGGTTTTGTATTTTACTGACCGATCTTTTAATGAAAAATTGTTATCAGTTGATCAATTTTCAAATGCCTTTTTATTAAGTTATATTTTTTCTACTTAAATTTTGTATTGCCAAAAATCGTCAAACTAAATGAATGGTTTCAATCAGATAAAATTATTTTAACAACAAATTTTTTATATTTAAACATATAAAGGATGACTTTTATATTATATGAATAATGATTATGTAACAAAAACATCTCTTGACGATATTGACCCAAAAAACTCCGATTACTTTTTAAATAACGACCGTATCTAATTAGGCTTTAAGGTTTTAAATGAACTCCAACATAACAAAGATATTCAGATTAGACAAGATTTAATTATGTACTTTTTTTAAACAGTTAAAAAATTTGTATCAACAAATAGAAATGTTTTTTTGATTCTTTTGATTCATTGATTATATTTTTAAGTTACTTTAAAATAATTTTAATTGATTTATATTATATTTTTAAATTTTTATTGTTGACGAATGGCGTCCATTAAGCTCCTATGTTTTTGATGTGGCAAATTTAAAACCCATTACAATAATACAGGTTTGGGTACATCTTTTTAATCATAATCCTTTTAAAAATTTTCTCTTCAGAAGTGTTTCAAAGTTTTTCTATTAACAATTCTCTCATTACCTCATTCGAATGCTGCGTGTGAAAGAATATTCTACAAAATTAATTTAATAAAAACGAAAACCAGGAATAAAATGGCAACTAATTCAATAAAGGGGTGCTTATTAGCCAGTCAGATGATTAAGGAAGAGGAAGGAAGCTGTTTTAATTTTAAACCAACAGCAGACTTGAATAATAATCTAAATTCAAATATGTATCTAAACAGGGACGAAAATGTAGAGATTTCTATTTGTTTTTATTTCTCCGTGTGTTTTAATTATAAAATTAGATGCATTTTGTAAACAAATGCGATTTTATACAGTATCTTAAAGAATCTCTCTTATTAACACAAATCCATTGGAATCTATTATAACAATTTTTAAATTGAATACGGTAATTTCTCTCCAACCACAACACTGATTGGCACCAAAATGTGTTTGCTGATTATTTTATTAATGGGCTCCAATTTTAATGTTTTTATTGGTGCTTTCCTGCGTCTTATCAACTACCATGATATTGTTTTAAATACATCTGCTATTAATAATTGTTTGGCGGTTTAAGCCAGATTGTTAACAGGTTATTGAACATTACTATTGAGATGTTCTCCATGTATTCTCTATAATCAGAGGTAATTGGACCGATATTTTGTCCATTGATGCATTGCCAATTAATGCATTGAATGCGAAGAGTATTATCCGTATTAGCTATGTGTATTATATGTTTATTCAGGTTCACATGTTCTTGTTGGAATAAGGCCTCTTATTTGAACCATATCCTAATGATTCATTATAGAGTATTAATCATTGTTTACTAATTTGACGATTTTTACTAGTTGATCAGTTTTTAAGACCTTTGGAGACGTTTTATTTTGAGCCTCAAAATACAGGAAAAATATTAAAGGCATAGAAATTTTCAGTAAAACATGGAATGAATTAAAATACATTTCTAGGATCTAGGCTTCAAAGATAAACCTCAAGATAAATGAAGCGATACTAAATATTAATCGGATTGTGTAACTGCTATAAATATTTTACAAATTGAATTTAGGATAAGAATTAGAACGAGTATAAATAAGTATAAAAAATAATCCCGCTCAACCGGATTATCAAAAAATGGAGTGTACATTTAAAAACAGATACTTTTATATACAAATATATAAATATAAATAAATCGCTAAAAAAATAAAGAAAAAAGTTATATTTAGCGAATACGGTGAGGTTTCAGTTTTTAAAAGGTATATTTTTTTGACCCCATGTGTTCCAATGTATAAATAAAACTGTAACAGAAATATATTAAAAAAAATATATAATATTTAATGAAAACATCGTAGTTTAGGTTATTGATTACAATGAGACCAAATTCAAATTTAAAATATCATATCTCAAGAATGAATTGAGATATATTGATAAACCATGATGATCCAATGTTGTGCTTAAAAAGATTTGACAGTGATGCTTATAAGAAATAAGAAATAATTTAAAGCCCACTTAAACTGGATTAAATTTACTTTAAAATGCTTATTATTTTATCAATATATCTTAATTCATTCTAGAGATATTATATTTTAAATTTCTATTTTTAAATAAATAACGATACAATGCGCAGTTTGATTTAAAAAATTGCAGCAATGCTGACTAAGAAAAACAATAATTTATCTTTTTTGGCGGCAACTGTCCATTAAATTTGCTTTATCATAATCGTTATTTCATGATGATCTCTCAATTCGTTCTTAAGATACCGCCTTTTAAATTTCTGTTATGCACTCGTTCAGTGGTTAAGTATGCAGCGTTCTGTTTAAAAAAATCTGACAATGGTGGTTATGAAAAATAAGAAACAATTTAAAGCTGTCTTAAAGATAAATAAATATACTTTAAAATGCTTCTTATTTTATTAATATATCTCAATTCATTCTTGAGATATTATACTTTAAATTTCTATTTTTAAATAAATAACGATACAATGTGCAGTTTGATTTAAAAAATCGTAGCAATGCTGACTAAGAAAAACAATAATTTATCTTTTTTGGCGGCAAATGTCCATTAAATTTGCTTTAACATAATCGTTATTTCATGATTATCTCTCAATTCGTTCTTGAGATATCACCTTTTAAATTTCTGTTATTAACTCGTTCAGTAGTCAAGTATGCAGTGTTCTGCTTAAAAAAAACCGATAATGGTGGTTATGAAAAATAAGAAATGTTTTAAAGCAGACTAAAACTTAAATAAATATACTTTAAAATGCTTATTATTTTATCAATATATCTCAATTCATTCTTGAGATATTATATTTTAAATTTCTATTTTTAAATAAATAACGATACAATGCGCAGTTTGATTTAAAAAATCGTAGCAATGCTGACTAAGAAAAACAAGAAATTATCTTTTTGGCGGCAAATGTCCATTAAATTTACTTTAACATAATCGTTATTTCATGACGATATCTCAATTCGCTCTTGAGATATCGCCTTTTAAATTTCTGTTATTCATTCGTTCAGTGGTCAAGTATGCAGTGTTCTGCTTAAAAAAATCTGACAATGGTGGTTATGAAAAATAAGAAACGTTTTAAAGCAGACTTAAACTTAAATAAATATACTTTAAAATGCTTATTATTTTATCAATATATCTCAATTCATTCTTGAGATATTATATTTTAAATTTCTATTTTTAAATAAATAACGATACAATGCGCAGTTTAATTTAAAAAATCGTAGCAATGCTGACTAAGAAAAACAAGAAATTATCTTTTTGGCGGCAAATGTCCATTAAATTTACTTTAACATAATCGTTATTTCATGACGATATCTCAATTCGCTCTTGAGATATCGCCTTTTAAATTTCTGTTATTCATTCGTTCAGTGGTCAAGTATGCAATGTTCTGCTTAAAAAAATCTGACAATGGTGGTTATGAAAAATAAGAAACGTTTTAAAGCAGACATAAACTTAAATAAATATACTTTAAAATGCTTATTATTTTATCAATATATCTCAATTCATTCTTGAGATATTATATTTTAAATTTCTATTTTTAAATAAATAACGATACAATGCGCAGTTTAATTTAAAAAATCGTAGCAATGCTGACTAAGAAAAACAAGAAATTATCTTTTTGGCGGCAAATGTCCATTAAATTTACTTTAACATAATCGTTATTTCATGACGATATCTCAATTCGCTCTTGAGATATCGCCTTTTAAATTTCTGTTATTCATTCGTTCAGTGGTCAAGTATGCAATGTTCTGCTTAAAAAAATCTGACAATGGTGGTTATGAAAAATAAGAAACGTTTTAAAGCAGACATAAACTTAAATAAATATACTTTAAAATGCTTATTATTTTATCAATATATCTCAATTCATTCTTGAGATATTATATTTTAAATTTCTATTTTTAAATAAATAACGATACAATGCGCAGTTTGATTTAAAAAATCGCAGCAATGCTGACTAAGAAAAACAAGAATTTACCTTTTTCGCGGCAAATTTCCATTAAATTCACTTTAACATGATCGTTATTTCATGATGACCTCTCAATTCGTTCTTGAGATATCGCCTTTTAAATTTCTGTTATTCACTCGTTGAGTGTTCTGCTTAAAAATATCTGATAATGGTGGTTATGAAATATAAGAAACGATTTAAAGCAGACTTAAATTTAAATAAATATACTTTAAAATGCTTATTATTTTATCAATCTATCTCAATTTATTCTTGAGATATTTATATTTTAAATTTCTATTTTTAAATAAATAACGATACAATGCGCAGTTTGATTTAAAAAATCGTAGCAATGCTGACTAAGCAAAACAAAAATTTACCTGTTTCGCGGCAAATTTCCATTAAATTCACTTTAACATGATCGTTATTTCATGATGACCTCTCAATTCGTTCTTGAGATATCGCCTTTTAAATTTCTGTTATTCACTCGTTGAGTGTTCTGCTTAAAAATATCTGATAATGGTGGTTATGAAATATAAGAAACGTTTTAAAGCAGACATAAACTTAAATAAATATACTTTAAAATGCTTATTATTTTATCAATATATCTCAATTCATTCTTGAGATATTATATTTTAAATTTCTATTTTTAAATAAATAACGATACAATGTGCAGTTTGATTTAAAAAATCGTAGTAATGCTGACTGAAAAAAACAAGAATTTATCTTTTTGGCGGTAAATGTCCATTATATTTGCTTTAATATTATCGTTATTTCATGATGATCTCTCAATTCGTTCTTGAGATATCACCTTTTAAATTTCTATTATTAACTCGTTCAGTAGTCAAGTATGCAGTGTTCTGCTTAAAAAAAACTGTCAAAATCGTGGCAATGCTAAGAAAAACTATATTTTATCTATTTTGGCGGCAAATGTCCATTAAATTTGCTTTATCATAATCGTTATTTCATGATGATCTCTCAATTCGTTCTTGAGATATCGCCGTTTAAATTTCTGTTATGCACTCGTTCAGTGGTTAAGTATGCAGTGTTCTGTTTAAAAAAATCTGACAATGGTGATTATGAAAAATAAGAAATGTTTTAAAGAAGACTTAAATAAATATGCTTTAAAATGCTTATTATTTTATCAATATATCTCAATTCATTCTTGAGATATTATATTTTAAATTTCTATTTTTAAATAAATAACGATACAATGCGCAGTTTGATTTAAAAAATCGTAGCAATGCTGACTAAGGAAAACAAGAATTTACCTTTTTCGCGGCAATTTTCCATTAAATTTACTTTAACATGATCGTTATTTCATGATGATATCTCAATTCGTTCTTGAGATAGCGCCTTTTAAATTTCTGTTATTCACTCGTTCATTGGTCAAGTATGCAGTGTTCTGTTTAAAAAAATCTGACAATGATGGTTATGAAAAATAAGAAATGTTTTAAAGAAGACTTAAACTTAAATAAATATGCTTTCAAATGTTTATTATTTTATCAATATATCTCAATTTATTCTTGAGATATTATATTTTAAATTTCTATTTTTAAATAAATAACGATACATGTGCAGTTTGATTTAAAAAATCGTAGCAATGCTGAATAAGAAAAACAAGAATTTACCTTTTTCGCGGCAATTATCCATTAAATTTACTTTAACATGATCGTTATTTCATGATGATATCTCAATTCGTTCTTGAGATATCACCTATTAAATTTCTGTTATTCACTCGTTCAGTGGTCAAGTATGCAGTGTTGTGCTTAAAAAAATCTGACAATGGTGGTTATGAAAAATAAGAAACGATTTAAAGCTGTCTTAAAGATAAATAAATATACTTTAAAATGCTTATTATTTTATTAATATATCTCAATTCATTCTTGAGATATTATATTTTAAATTTCTATTTTTAAATAAATAACAATACAATGTGCAGTTTGATTTAAAAAATCGTAGCAATGCTGACTGAGAAAAACAAGAATTTACCTTTTTCGCGGCAATTTTCCATTAAATTTACTTTAACATGATCGTTATTTCATGATGATATCTCAATTCGTTCTTGAGATATCGCCTTTTAAATTTCTGTTATTCACTCGTTCAGTGGTCAAGTATGCAGTGTTCTTCTTAAAAAAATCTAACAATGGTGGTTATGAAAAATAAGAAATGTTTTAAAGCAAACTTAAACTTAAATAAATATACTTTAAAATGCTTATTATTTTATCAATATATCTCATTCATTCTTGAGCTATGATATTAACCTTTGCGAATAATAGCCCTCATTATATACTAATTATATGTTAACAGTTGATTAAGAAAATGTCTATTAAGTTTCTATTTTTAAAAGAATCACACCAAAATTGAATCCTTCGATCTCATTAAAAACTTTGGAAGTACTCCAAAGCTTAATTGCTTAATACCCTTTCAAATGCACGAATTTAATCTCCTTTCACTAAAAAAACTTTAACAAGTTTATTTTATCATTACCATTTCATTAATAACGTACCCAATTCAATAATTTAAAAAAAATTGAATAAATTTCTTTGAATTTATTTGCACTTACAACTTTTAATGATCAATAGATGTCAAATAGTGCCCTTATTATTTGTTCTATGGCATCGTTTTCGTAGGATCTCGTCGACGTTGAACTTCGCAATGCTGGATCAATTTTAACAAGAGTTATTGTGCGCGCGATTGTAAACACGGAACTCGTCGAGATCCGCGGGGTTTCAGAATTCTGCGTCTTCCCGAACAAACCCTGTTGTCTTGCCGGGATTTGCACGCCCTTTATCCCGGATCGAGCTGAAACTTCTGCAGAATTTCGTATCTACTGGAATCCCCCAGTGCAGTGTGCGAGACGTAAACTCAATTCCGGATTTCCAAAACCCTCCGGTCACGTTATTCGATAAAATCTGATGGCGTGCTATTTTGTCAAACTGTGTCAAAGATATCGATATATCAAAAAAAATTAAATTGTCCAATCTAATCGAACTTTTTCTATAAATTCTAATTAATTTCAAATTCAGGTAAGTTATTTTCAATGTTCTTCGATGATAAAATTTCAGCAATGTCACCCGGTGGGTCGGAGTTTCACTTCGGGGTTGGGCAAAGAGGTCAGGTTCCAAAGGGAAATCTAAACGCCCTCAGGAAGGGAAAACGCGAGTACTTAGACAAAGTGGATAGGGGACTTTGATATACGGATAATACGGTGTCGTGAATAAAGATGTCTCTCTGGAAAATTACGGTGTATTTTTGAGTTGGTTTTTTAACACACTTTCTTTGTAAAAACTTCACAGGATTTTTTATAACCCATAATCCTGATACGATCGTACACATTTATTATCTTTAAAACCTCCTAAAGTTAAAAATAATCGCACTTAAAAATAATCTTGTGGTACGAAGTACATAAATTTTTTGCCATGAGTTCTTTTTCATTAAAGTTTAACTGCGATACTTAAAATGCATGCACAAATAAATGTTGATCCCTATAAAGTATGATAAAGCACGTACTACTACTTTTATTTTAACTTGCTTTTTAACTTTGATAAGTGTATTTTTAATTCATAAATTTTAATTAATCTAAGTTGTTTGGAATCTTTCGGTAGTTAATGATAATATGATAACGAGATGTAGCAACACATAAAGTTATTGATGACAAATAATGTTTTATGTTATTGAATTTTTTATGATATCTATTTGAAAATGAAATAAAAACAGAAATTGAATTAATTAGGGTCGTTCGCCAATTTCAGTAATTAACGTCCTTTTTTTTCGTCGGGACGAGCAACGACGCTAAAATTAAATTAATTTAGGATCGAGTGTCGACTTCAGTGCCGACATTTGCATATCCAATTATACCGTATTAAAATATTTACATAAATTCCAACTCCCTGTGGTTGTCGGTACCGGACCCATTCTTCAATTTCCTGCTGTGTACCGGACCGTATGTTTGCGGGCTTCAGTCGCCCCGCACAGGATGTGGCGTGTTTCACGCGAACCACAACCTGCGACTAGTACCGAAAATCCTTTTAAATCTTAACTACACTGACAGAATAAAAATCCTGCTTTTAAAAGAAAATTAAATAAATATTACTGCTTAGATTCGAAAGAATACGATATAACGTGTTTGTAACCCGAATGTTTCTAATCCTAGGTCTCGTGTTAGTTCTAGTTTTAGCTCATTGTATATTCCAATGATATATTCTAACACAGAATAACAACTATAACTAGAACTAACACTAGAATTAAAGCTGACACTACACGTAGAACGAGAAACATTCGGATTTAGCCATACATGTCTCTTAAGACAGCAATGTTTCTAGTTATAAATCTAGTGTAGAGGGTCCTGTACTTTTTTGTTTCCGTTAAAGGGGAAATTGAAAATTAATTTTCCTGGGAATCCCAGGATTCTCGGAAAATTTTAGAAAGCTTAATTTGGAGGTTTGCTTACAGTACTTGAAGAAAAAGTTGTATATTCTTTTCAAGTTACTTAAACATAATGCACAGCTAAAGAATAATATGTACATAACAGAAAGTAAAAAACATCAAAATCAAAAATAATAGAATCCATAGAATGGGATGTAGTTGATGATGATGTATAATTACTAAAAGTGGAGTTACAGGATATTTCTCACAGAACAATGAATTCCGCTTGGAGAAGTTTGTGGACAAAAGCAGTAACCGAAAAAAAGGTCGGATCAAGGAATTCTAAAGTGAAGGATAATGTATAGATCGAATTCCAATAATATCTTCTTCGTTATTATTTTTTTCCAGTAAAATATGTAATCTGCACTAACTCTTTCAAATTCAAGATTCTCTTACAAATTATATTATATTGATACTATGTTGATTTGTATATCTTGTGATACAAAACCGTTGCATAGGGCATTTTGTTAATAATTGTTAATAGACCAACAAATTAGATATTTGATTGAAATTGTTGTAGTAGAGATACATATTTAAATTCGAATTAAAATTGAAATATTTTGGCTCTGTAATTCGTCTATTACAATATACGAAAAAACTTGTTTTTCTTTCTGTTGTTTCCATCTTAATATCGTGGAAGTACAAACATTCCTTCATTATTTAAAGTTGAGATGATTCTCAAATAATAATGCAAAAAATACAATTAAAAGGTTTATGTGACAATATAATTATTAAAACTACTCGATAAAGGTACGTTTGTTATAATTGCTTATGTTAAAATATATTTGTTTTTGTTCAATTGGAGTAACGTTTTTCTAAATAAAGTTTTGTCTATATTATTCTTCGTTGTTTTTAGGAGCATTTATCTGATGATGAACTATTTATAGTACGATGAAAATTTACTTAATTCTGTACTACAATGTTTCGCCCTTTCTAAGAGCGTCTTCAGCTACAACTAGAAAATTGAAACTTAAATTAAAAAAATTTTTTAATTAAAAATTTTAAAGAAAATTGAAACTTAAAATAAAAAAAATTTTTAATTTAAGTTTCAATTTTCTAGTTGTACCTGAAGACGCTCTTAGAAAAGGCGAAACATTGTAGTACAGAATTAAGTAAATTTTCATCGTGGATAACTTAATTTCCTTTCATTAAATTCCACCACGATGACCATGGAGACAGTAATCGCTAATTTACAAAATGCGGAGTTATCCGTCATTCTCCTTCAACTAAGAAAAACAATGTTAAAGCGTGAAAAAACAAATGATCATATCTGTTTTCTACACCAAGCCATAAACAAACAGGTTACCCCGAAGTCTTTCAAAGTCAAATTATCAAAAAGTTTTAGAACCACACAATTTGAATTGGAGAAGAAACTTATGAAAAAACGCCTACGACAACATTATAAAGAGCATCCATCGTCTTCTCTAAACAAAATTACATTTCATCGAACAAGAAAACATAATTACCAAATTTCAAGAAAATGTTTACAATTCTACACTTCGCAATAAAGAAACAAAGAAGAAACGCCTTGAAACACTCGAGAAGGACTCCATCAACCATAATAACCAAATGAATCGAAGAAAAACTAGTTCTAATAATATTAATCCGTCTAATAATGTAAGTGACAAACCAATTGCATATAAATCTGAGCACCTCAGTAATCTACATTTTCTTGTAAAGAGAATTGATAAAGATTGTTCCTCCTTTAAAGTACCACTTAATACTCTTAATGAAATGTCTTTCGCTCCTAAAATAACTAATCTCTCCGACGTAGTTTTTACGGATAATGAAAACCGTATTTTCAACCTAGGGCACAAATTTTCTATACCTAAAAAAATTAACGAAATCGAACTAGCAATCTCCCTGGAATCACAACTTATGCATAGACCTGATATTCATAGGTACCTCCAAAACAACATAAAGGACCTTATTAATAATAATAACACCTCTAACATGAGCATGAGCTGTGACCTCAGGGAGATCATAAAATTAAAAAAGAAAATTGACTGTAGGGATCTTGTGATAACTTTGGGAAACAAAAACGCCTTTCTCGTCATACTTAACAGAACTTCATATTTAGAAAAAACTTTTTCATTTTTCCAATCAAATAATATTAACCTTATCAATAAAAATCCAACTAATACCTATAACAATCTCCTCAAGAAACTGATCAACAATTACAGAGATAGCCTCAATAAATTAGGTTTTAACATTAACTCACTTACACAAATGAACCCACTTCCTCCCATCTTGAAGAGCCTCATTAAACTACACAAGGAAGATCGTAGTATCAGACCGATAATCAGTAATATATAAAATAATATATAAATTCTTATATAATTTTAAAGACAGTTTGAAGTTTAATGTTAAAAATTCAGATGAAATTTTAGAAAATTTAGAAATTATCGAAGTCTATCTATCTGATAACATTCATAAATTCAACGATATTCAATACCAAAACATCTTCAATTTCATTAACATATTACAACTTGTCTGTGAACAAAACTTCTTTATTTTCAATAATAAATTTTACCGTATGAAAATGGTCTTCCCATGGACTCCCCTATCTCAGGGATTATCACCGACATCTTTGTTAATAATTTCGAGGAGGTCCTGTTCTTCGAGAAATACTCCTTTTTCACTAAAAATATCATATTCTATAAAAGATACGTAGATGACATCCTTCTGGTCTACAACGGTGAAAAATCTCATATTATTGCTCTCAATAACATTTTTAACAATATCAGTAATCTTCAATTCACTTTTGAGATAGAGAAATGTTCTTCTATAAATTTTCTTGACCTTAAAATTACCAAATGTCTCTCGGAGGACAGAATCCTCTTCGACATTTACAGGAAACCTACCACTACTAACACTCTTATTCCAAAAAACTCTTTCTCATCATATCAACATAAACTTGCATCATTCCGTTTTCTTTTCAATAGAATTTTAAATTATCCTCTTAACACCACAGATTTTAATAAAGAAATTATCACTATTGTTAGGCTAGGCTTCGATAATGGATATTCCCTTCAGGAATTGCAAAACTTGTTCTATCGTATCCACCAATCTAAAATTAACAAATTAATTTACCCGCACTTTTCTAAACCAGGCGTTTTTGTCTCCCTACCTTTTCACCCTACCAGACAAAACCAACTCTCTAATACTTTCAAGAAGTTTGATATCACTCTGGTGAATAAGAATAACACCAAATTAAGTCAATTTTTAATCAATAACAAACACTCGTTTAATGATAGTCTTAAAAGTAGTATTTATAACATTAAATGTAGCGACTGTGATTGCTATTACATTGGTCAAACTGGCCGTAATATAAACACTAGATTTAAGGAACATTTAAATAAAGAAAATTCAACTTTTAACAAACACCTAAAAGAACACAAACATAAAACTGATATCTCCAACATTAAACTTCTTAAAAATCTCAGTAAATCGAGAAAAATGGATCTTTATGGAGAATACTTCATTAAACTACACCATAATAATGCTCCTACAAACTTGCTTAATGAGATTACAGAGTATAACTACAACAGATACTTTTTATCTTTCATGTAAATTTTTTTAATTTTGCCGCGCATACATTGGTTTGTCACATTGTTAAAAAATTTTATTGTCAACCTGTTTAAAATATAAGTTACTGTATTTATAACCATTCTTCTTCTTCCTTATGCCAAGATTATTCAGTCCGATGTAAACTATTGCCATGTGCGCACACGGCTCATTTTTTGATTTTCAACAAGCCTTCAGCCTTCACATTAATTACACCTGCCTTCAACATTTATATAATTTAACTAAACTTATCGCTCAACGTTGTGTTATGGTAACACACGTTGATTTTTTAAAAAATTTTATCTTTTTGTATTTTCAACATGGTTCGTTTTTATACTTCGATTTATAAGGATTTATCCACAAGATCATGTGTCACGCTTACATCTTTTCTTAGTTTTTGACGGTAAGATCTAGTTTTATAATTTATTTATTTTTTTTATTTCTTTTTATTTATTTTTTTTTTTTGATTTATTTTTTATTTTCCACCTTTTATAAACCCGTCCCCTAGATAAAACACTTACTTTATATTTTTTAATTTAAGTTTCAATTTTCTAGTTGTACCTGAAGACGCTCTTAGAATGTGGATAACTTAATTTCCTTTCATTAAATTCCACCACGATGACCATGGAGACAGTAATCGCTTATTTATAGTAGTTCGAAATATCATATATTGACTATTAAATAAAATTTAAGAGCAGATTTAACTGTATTAATTTTTATAATCATTTGAATATTGTTTGAATATTAATCACTTGCTATGCATTTTCTAACCTTTTCGCAGACCAATGATATAGACTTGATAAGACTTGAAATACTTCCAGGAACCTTACAATGCTTCTAGAAAACTTAATTCTGATTCGATTGAATTCTTTTTCGATTTTCGACACATGTTCTTTTATATAAAAATGATATTAAGCAACAATAACATTACTACAAAAGACAAATACACAAAGAGGTAAATATAATCTCAGAATATAAAACGAGTCCGAAAAACAATGCCACAATTTCAATGTTAAAAAGTACGCAGCATAATTGACGGTAAATGTCGAATTAAATGTGTTTAATTTAGTTTAAGTTTTCTGATGTACAGTTATATTAAATGTAGAAATGAAAATTCTGTATAATTGTTAAAATATTTGTTCAACATTTTTTAAAAATCTTTTGATAAAGGATTAAAACTTTATAATCCTTTTCAACGAATGTCTCAAGACAAAGAAAAACAACTTAACGTACACTTCGATGATTCAATAAAATAAAATATAGCTGGTTCAGAAATATGTTCAAGTTGTTTTATTTGATACTGCTGGTAGAAAACATTTTCATTCTAAAAAGCTTGGATGTGCTTTCATTGTAAAAGGCAAGAAATTAATATTTGATTTTCCTTCTAAAATCAATCCAACCTAACCTTGATATTCACCAGCTTCAACTCCCCAAAACCTCCACAGGATTCACGTTCACCTCCAGTTCCAATATGTTTTCTGGATATCTTCCATCATCAAATATAATTTTGGGCCTGCACAGTTTTTTTTCTAAATATTCGCTCCCATATTTGCCCCAATAATGTACTTGCCGTTCAAACTCTGTTTAATATGATTCTCCACTCCATTCTTATCTCGGAATAAAATAATATCTGCCAATAAAGCTAGTTTAAACTCTCAGATTATCAAGGGAAGTGAATTTTGATTCCAGATTTACACAAAAGCTAATGCAAAAGAATAAGTATAGTCATCTAATGTTAATTAACAAACTCAACCCAAAACAAACCAACCCAACTTAACTCTGACATTCATTTGCTTTAACTCTCCAGACTCTCTACAGGATCCAATTCCATCTGCCCTTCCAATATCTATTGTGAATATCTTCCATCATCTTGTCCAGTAATCTATCAAACGTTATTTGTCATCTGCACAACTTTCTTTTTAAATATTCGTTCCAACACCTCCATATCTGCTACATTATTATCTTGAAATAAAATCTCTGCCAACAAATTCTTCCTTCACATTGAAGACTATCTCGTGATGTATAGGCTTACATAAACAATGTATAGATGTATAGTGATGTATAATTATACTAGATCATCGATTCTGATGAGTAATTCTCAATCAGAGACAATTAAATAGTGCATTGGAGTATGTCGAAATGAATTATCCAGAAATCTTACCGACTGTCATACATCTTTAGACAAACCGCCCACCATTTAAGATGTACATGTTTTGAAATTAGTTAAGAGATAAGGTCAAACAAATACATATATATAAATACCATCCATATTAAGCAATAGGTCAATAATTGTTATAACAGCAAAAGTAACTGTAAAAACAGCTTTTGAATTGTTTAAAATAGATTTTGTTTAAAACATATTATACAGTTTTAAATGTGTTTTAACACCTTGTTTTACACACTATGTTTGTGTACTATTGGCAAAATGCATAATTCTCATGTCAAAAGTTCAAAAACTGTCAATTAAAGACTAGTTATTGTTTTTAAAACTAAACACTGTTAGCACAAGACATTTCCATTGCAAACGAACCATAGGCGCCAGATATGTGGGTGCAAGTACAAAATATTATGAAGGGTACAGTAGAAACTGCATTTTCCATAATAATAATTGCAATCATGTGGTGGAGTGCATAAGAAGACGCACATAATAAGAAGCCTCTATAGTATTGGGAAGTCAATGGACTCTTCCTCCTGCAAAAATTAAATGCATTTATTGCTCTTCGATTAAATGCATTTATTGTTTTCTTTCAGATACCATCACTCCAGCAGGAGTTATTTTTGTGAAATTATGCAGTTATTATCACATTTGATAAAAAGGTTGATGAAGTCACCGTTAATAGGCAGAAAAATTTGCTCCATTTTTTTAAGTTTGCTGCAAATTCATCGCGAATAGATAAAATTGTTAGAAATCTGAAGAACTATCGATGTACAGCTTTTCCCAACCAAAGCGAGATGAAGGTTTGTACAATATATGCTAAACAAATCAGAGAAATCTGGTATTAAATTTTTTCTATCATCTGATGTCAGCACCAATTACAACATAAATAGATTTCTATATTTAGTAAAGGAAGAAATCAGAGGGGCTTTAATTCCGTTTGGAGAATATGTTATTTTCAAGCATCACCAAATCATTATAAAAAAGTGTTATTTGACTTGGTTTGATAGAAATTGGAATACATCAAGTATCGGTAGGTTTAATGCTAAACCTCATACAAGATCTGGAATTCGAATTTAGCCGTAGGTACGTCTCTTGAAACGACTAAACCCGAATGTTTCTAGTTCTAAATCTAGTGTGTGTTCTACTTTTAGTTCGTATACTTATACAACATGTACTGAATTACAAATAAAACAAGAACTAACACCTTTAAAAATATTTCAAAGGATCTAGTCCTAGGTCTAGTGTTAGTTGTAATTTTAATTCAATTGAAAATATACAATGTAACGTTAGAACTAAAAGTAGAACTAAGATTAAAGTTAAAAACGACATTAGACTTAGCACTTGCAACATTCAGGATTAACAGTATGTTTATACAGTTGAACCCGAATGTTTGTGGTTCTAAGTCTATTCGAAATAAGTTCAAAGTTCAAAATAAGAACGCGGTAATTCTAAAATAATCTTGAAATAAATGTGAAGTAAAGTTAAATTGTAGCTTAGTAACTAAGAAGAAGTCATTTATTTTCTTTGCACTATTCAAGGATCTAGTCGAGACAAGTATAATCTATTAATTTAGTTTAGAGATCGCATTCGTCCAAGAAAGTTAGATGGCCTAATGTACTGTGACGTTGTATGTTGAGGGCTAGGGTCAGAGCGATTGCATTTCCTTGAAGTTGAAAAGACGAAAAACGCGGACGAAATGCACGCGGCGTTGGGTTACGTTAACCGGGGGCATTTTCCGATGGCATAGTGTTTTATTGCCGCGTTACTTTTCCAGTTGCCCACTGCTGCCATCCAATTTCACGGCAGAGCACCGTCTAGCTTGATATACAGTGCTTAAACTTAATATAAAGTTATACGGCCCGTCGGCTAACTACTTTTTCGAAGTTTATTTTTCCTGAGGCATTCCATCCCGGTAACCTTAATCACTCATTATTATGACATGACGGGCAGGAAATAAGGGGGAGCGGAAAACAAATTACGAAAGTGAAACGGATTAACTGTGATGAAAGTAAACATTTTCCTTTGTTACCTAACGTAATTTTCAAGTAAACGACGAGTTTCTACAATTTCTAGCAGCTTAAATGGAATTATACGGAAAAACAGTTTTATTCGTTTTTCTCATCTTTTCTTAGGTTTTGCTACGTGATGCAAAAGCCTTTTCTACTGCAATTAGAAATTCTTTTACCATTAAAGTATGCTAATAACTTTGTTAAACATGGTGGAATTTCATCGTGTTGGGATTTGCTTAATCCGGTGTTTACGGGAAAGATTAACCTGGATTTTTCTTTAGTTGCGTATTTACATCGGATATTTATAAAATGAAAATGAAAAAGGAACGTTTCAAAATAATCTAATTAAATTATATACAATTAATTAAATAAATCACTTTTTAAAATGTATCGATGTTGGATAGTGATATTGAAATCTTTATTAATTAAGATATGAAACATTCTAAATTTATTATTAAAAACATTTAAGATTTCTTTTAAGATATCATATACGAAGTCACCTTAAATTATTTATGTGATATAAGACATGGAATTCTTTAAGATGTCATGCATTAAAATACCTAAGATATTAAAACATACTAATTCAATCATTTTATACAGAAACGATATCATTTGATGTGAAATATTTTGGTATATATAATGGAAGATAACCTCAAATTGGCCTGTTAATGAAACTCCAAAGCAAATTACAAAGCTGGAAGTACAAAGCTGACCTACAATACAAGCCATTTGAACAGCTCAGCTACAAAGCAACCCAACATCAAAGCATCTCTATCACTGCATTATCCATCTCTAAAGCAATCTAGTTCAACATATTTAATTAAAGCCAACCATGTATCAGTTACATGTTTGGATTGGGTCAAATATTTTCTTACTCTGATGAACCTTCTGTTACAAGACAAAAAAATACATTTTTTAATAGCTCAAGTAACAATATAACAATCTGTCTTCAAACCAAATGAAGTACAAAAAAATCTCAAGTGATTGTAACTCAAAAATAACAAATGGTTGAATATAACTCATCTTAAGTACAATTTGAGAAAAACACATAACTGACAACATACTAAATCAACTCTAAGATAATTGAACGTAGTTGTAGTTAAAACTTGTCTCGTAGTTTGATTAATTCTAAACTAGCCACAAACCAAGCTTAGACAACTTCCAATCTATCTCTATAATTGATATATTTAATCAAAAAATTAATCCAAATTCAAAACATATCAATTCAGTATCAACTGTAACTGAACCACGATGTAATCCAACTAATATTAAAGTAATTCAAATCCAAAGGGATAGTATTATAAAATAAATAAAACTCGCGGGTATTAATTAAGTCGAAACAACGAAATCATAATATTTTCAATCGCGATACAAGTCTAATGAAGCCAACAGTTCCAGCTTGTCTTAAAGTCTGATAATTCAACTACAATGGAATATAACCATAAATTGTCTAATCAAGTCTACTCAAAATTAAACAATCAGTAAATATAAATGTTGCTTTGTAATTAACTAAGCCAAGTTTAGGTTAGATACAAAATAAGCTTAATCAAGACGAGCGAAGATTAACCCAATCTAACTGCAAAGTAATTCAAGCCAATCCCAAAGCCAACATAATAATGAGATAGTCCAATTTGCAAGGTACATAATCAAATTTTAATTAAAGCATATAATAAATATATCTAAGTCTCTAAAACCTGCAAAGAAAGTCTTCATTGTCTTCAGGTCATGTAATAATGGATGAAAATAATACAAAATTGTATATTTGAAGATAAAATTGTTTTATTGAAAGATTAAGTTCTCAATGACCGGTTTTGATTTTTTAGATCGTCATCGGTTGTTTGCGGCAATATTTTTTTCAATATTAAGGAAAATGGAGACATGTTGGTTACTAAATTCCTTATTAATTCCGCTTTTATGACATAATTAGATAAGACCAGAGATATAGTCTGTACCACGAGAAGCGATAGTGATTCATCAATTTCCGTAATTATTTTCATTATACGGTACAGATATTACGTCCTTAAGGTGACTTATGTTAGAGTGAAATGATTTCTAGCGAGCACATCTATTTCTCCCATTGAATCACTATCACTTCTCATGGTACAGACCATAAGAACAATGACAAGAGCAACGTTAAATTAATCTTGATGGATTTGTATATAGCAGAGTATGCTTTAATGCGTAGCTTGAATATAGTCAGAATCAGAACAATGTAATTATTTTCTTGATTGTGCTAATATTTACGCTCTTAAGCTGCCTTTTGTATGAGGGAAATTTGGATATTCGGAGAATCCTTTGGATTGGCTGATGGCAAATGTACTGACGTCACGTGATCGTCATCAACATAAATAGATCCTTAAGATATCTATTATGTTGATGGATTATCTTAGATCCATCAAATCAAACTAGCGTCGGAAAAAGTCGAGTAGAAAGAGAGTAGAAACAAGTAAGGTCATATTCGAACCAGCGATGATTGAACGAAGGTTTGGCCTTAATTAGAATGAGAAGCCTTGGCCTGGTTCACCTATGCTTCAAAAATAGTTGCTAAATAATAGTTTAGAAGGCCAAATAGTTGCATTAAATTGCCATTCAGCTCCGAGTTGATACACCCTCTGGATTCAGATGGTTTACTATCCACTTGCGACGACTGAGTATGGTGGATTTCAGGTCACAGTGACATTGAGGACAATGAGAAAGCTGACCAAAGAGGTAGCGAAATTGCTAATCGTTGGACCCAGCCCGCTTGTAGACTACAAAAAAGCCACATGATAAAGATTAACAATTGTTGGATGACTTGTTGGATGGATTGTTGGTATCCTTACGGTGAAGAAAACTTACAGGTCGAAGACAAGGGAGTATGATAACTCCTCTGCAAAACAAACTAATCCAACCCAAGAGAATTTATGCCTCAAAGTTGATCTACGGACGCTATCAGTTTCCCACCCCACAAATACCACCTCTTCTATATTGGATAAGCTTAGAATCAAATTTATCGACTTTGCATCAACAAATCAGAAACAGCTGAACATATACCGTTACCAGAGACTTCCTAATATACAAAATTTTTTGTTAAGCTATTTTGACATTCACGAATATAAAGGAAGAACTTTGAGCAATACCTGAGTCCTACATTTGTCCTAAACCTTTGATCTTACAAGTCCCGACAATAATAATAGTCACGTGTCCACTGATATAGGTTGGGATGGATTGCTTTGAGGTTGGATTAGCATGCTTTCGCGTTGTCATTTTATAGTTTATCCCTCTGGTCTTGTATTGAAATTAGTGTGCACCACATAAGATTTGAGCGATCGTGGATATTATTATCAACTTCATCCGGAGGGATTCTTTAACCGTATTGTTCACCTAACGATAGATTACTGGTAAATAGAAACTGAGTTATTTTCCGAAGGTTTGAAAAATTGCGAAATTGATGGCGTCTTTGATAGGGTTAATCATAAAATGTTATGAACTATTTTAAGCTACTTGGGTTTATTCAACTCTGTCGCCAAACTGTATGTTCGCTTTTCGTTCAATAAACAGCTGTTGGTCAAGGTAGATAACCGCTATTCGCAGTTGTTGCCGATTACATGTGGCGTGTCTTAGGGATCGATCTTAGTTGCTTTACTGTTCTTTATATATATATCGCATAATTGCCCAAGCAACTCAAGCAGCTTGGCTGCAACTGTTCCCTGCATATGTACATGGATGATATACAGCTTTGCAAATGATGTAAACGTCGCTAGTTTCAAACTTAATAACAATCTGGAAGCAATATATAGCTACTGTAACAAGCTGTTTTTAAGCCTCATTCATACAAATTAAAAATTATTACTACTGCTTAACAAGGAAAATATTGGTATGTAGTGAATCAAAAAAAAAAATTAGGTCTTGTTCGGATCAGATAGCTGAGATTTAAGACTCATGTATCGTTGTGTTTACAAAAATCTTATAATTAATCTTATCTCAATATTTATACTCGCTGATTCTACTTAACGCAGAATTGACGCAAACTAAACTTCATGTGCATGTATCATAAAATAATTCTGAACCCCACCATATCATTACACAAAAATACGATTTCGGAAGGATATCACAATTTAAATATCAGACATAATAATAATGTTACATTCCCGATGCACAGGATTTAAACGAAACTTTTCCTATAATGTTGCAGAATTATTATAACGAATGTTCGTCCGAAAACTAAATGCTATCATGTTGTCCATTTAAACGTAGGTTGCACTTAACAAAAGTCAGAAATCTGTCCGAAATGATAGGATTAATGTTGATTTTGTTATTTCTAAGTTGAACTAATCATCATAACCGCCGAATTATTGATGGTTCTATGCACATTGAAGCAATTTTGTAAAATTGTAATGTACTTTTGAGTTTTTGATTCGGAAGACTTCATGTCGGGTCGACAAGACTTGATATACTTCCAGAAGACTTGACATTGCTTGTAAAAGACATGATACTTACTCTAGAAGACATACCATGCGTTCAAAAGATTCAATACTGCTTTTATAAGACTATAAACTGCTACCAACATACCTAAATTCTTCCTGACTTAAAATTTGCTTTTTAAAATGTGTATAGAAGTCTTGCAGTATAACCAGAAGATTTAATTCCATCATTTCTAGAAGACTTGAGTTGTTTCCAAAAGCTATGATATTATCTCTGGAAGATTTGATAATGCTTCTAAAACAACTGAAATGCTTCCAGGATACATGAATTTCAAGACTTCCATTGCTTCTGAAAGTCTTGAAATTGTTGCAGTTGACTTGGTAAAAAATAATCTGAATAGGAAAAGGACTCACAAATGTTTTCTGCCAGTAGTTTTGAAAAAATATTTTAAGTGTTCTGGAAGCAATATCATGTTAGATGCAGTACAAAGTCATCCGCAAATATTTCAAATCTTCCAGAAGTAATGTCAGGTGTGCTAGAAATATTTTAATACTTCTAGAAACAGTATCAAGTCTTCCAGAGATAATGTCACATTTGCTAGAATGAACTTAAGTCTTCTAGAATCTGTATCGAGTTTTCTGGAAGTATTGCAAGTCTTCTACAAATATTTCAAGCTTTCTGCAAGCATTTCAAATCTGTTGGAAGCAGTTTCAAGTCTTCCAGAGGCAAAATAGAGTTTTTGAAAGCAGTTTAAGTCTTCTGGAGGCAATATTACGTCCTTAAGGTGACTAATGTTAGAACGAAATGATTTCTAACGAGCACATCTATTTCTCCCGTTGAAAGAACAATGACAAGAGCAACGTTAAATTAATCTTGATCGATTTGTATATAGGAGAGTATGCTTTAATGCGTAGCTTCAATATACAGAACATGAACAATGTTATCATTTTCTTGACTGTGCTAATATTGACGCTCTTAAGCTGCCTTTTGTACGAGAGAAATTTGGATATTCAGAGAATCGTTTGGATTAGCTGATGGCAAAGGTCATATTTGAACTAGGGATGATTGAACGAAGGTTTGGCCTTAATTAGAATGAGAAGTCCTGGTTCACCTATGCTTCAAAAATAGTTGCTAAATAATAGTTTAGAAGGCCAAATAGTTGCATTAAATTGCCATTCAGCTCCGAGTTGATACACCCTCTGGACTTAGAGGGTGTGTACCAACTTGGGATGACTTGTTGAATGAATTGTTGGTATCCTTACGGTGAAGAAAACTTACAGGTCGAAGACAAGGGAATATGATAACTCCTTTGCAAAACAAACCAACCCAACCCAAGAGAATTTACGCCGTAAAGTTGATTTATGCATGCTATCAGTTTCCCACCCCATAAATACCACCTCTTTTATATTGGACAAGCTTAGAATCAAACTTATCGACTTTGCAACGACAAGTCAGAAACAGCCAAACTTATACTGTTACCTTATACAGAACTTATACACTTTCAAGTCTTCCAGAGGCAAAATCTAGTTTTTGAAAGCAGTTTAAGTCTTCTGGAGGCAATATTAAATCTCCTAGAAGCAGTATCAAGTCATCTAGAAGCTTTTCAAGACTTGTTGAGCCTTCTGAATGTATTTTATGTCTTCTGGAAGCAGTATCGTCATCTATAAGCATTTTACGTCTTATAGAAGCATTTTAAATATTATAAAAGCATTTTAAGTCTTCTAGAAGTATTTCAAGCCTTTGGAAAACTATATCAAGTTTTCTAGAAGCATTTCGAAGACTTAGCATTGTAAGTCTTCTAGAAACATTTCGAATTTTCTGGAAGCAATATCAATGTTTCTAGAAACAGTACCAAGTCTTCTGGAGGCAATATTAAATCTCCTAGAAGCAGTATCTAATCATCTACAAGCTTTTCAAGCCTTGTAGAAGCATGTCCAGTTTTTTGGAGACAGTATCAAGACATCTACAAGCAATATCAAATTAGAAACAGTACCAAATCAACTGCAAGAATTACAAGTCTTCCAAAGACAATGTCAAGTGCTCTGAAAACATTTCAATTCTTCTAGAAGCAGTATCATGTCTTCCAGCGACAATATCATGTCTTCCGGAAACACTTCAAGTCTTTTAGAACCGATATCGAACCTTCTGGAAGCATTGCAAATCTTCTGCAAATATTTCAATTATTCTGGAAGCAGTTCAAGCATTTTGGAAATATTTCAAGTCTGTTGAAAGCAGTTTCAATACTTTCAGGGACAGTATCGAGCCTTCTGAATGTATTTTATGTCTTCTGGAAGCAGTATCGTCATCTATAAGCATTTTAAGTATTATAAAAGCATTTTAAGTCTTTGGAAAGGTATATCAAGTTTTCTAGAAGTAGTATGAAGTCTTCTGAAGCATTGTAAGTTTTCTGAAGCATTGTAAGTCTTCTAGAAATATTTCTAATTTTCTGGAAGCAGCATCAATGTTTCTAGAAACAGTATCAAGTCTTCTGGAAGCAGTATTGAGCTTTCTGAAAGCGTTTCAGATTTACTGAAAGCAATATTCAGTCCTCTAGAAGCATTTTAAGCCTTGTGGAAGCATTTCATGTCTTCCAGAAGCATTTAAAATCTGTTGAAAGCAGTATTATTCATCTAGAAGCAGTATACTGCTGAGATATCATACAGTTTCATACTGCTTGGAGCATTTGTCTGAATAGGTGCTCTACATCCATTAAAAATTTTTTTTGATATTTTGATTGCTTTTAAGAATGTCAATTAAATCAACTAATTAATTAATAACAGCATTTTATTTCGCTGCATCTTCACTTATCACTGATAAGTTATCAGTGAATGATTATTATTAAATAAAACTGATTGGTTTCGTGATAAACAATGCGATTCTCTTCGCGTCGGAGAATCCTGTTTAGATTATTCAAGTAACCTTTCTTACTTAAGCTCTCAAAATGCACATAATTGCTACACTCGTTGCAATCCTCTTTGAAAATCTCATCTGTATCTGTATCACTTAAAACAGCATAGTACTCAAGTTTCTTTTCATTAAATGCTCTTATTTGTTCAATATATATTGAGTTTTTATAATTTGATTATAAAATAACATATTTAAAAGACAGATAACAAACTTTTAACATACAAACTTTTTTAGAATTCAAATAAAATCAAAAATTATCTTACCTGTATCATTGGACGGTAACGGTAAAACCATAAAGAACCAAAACGTGACGAGTACAAGAATAATTTTCAGAGAATGTTGTTGATCACCCATCCTCCCCATCTAAAACGATTTTATCCGTCCATTTCTTTCAGAATACTTAGTTTTACAACTCCAACACCGTTGCTGTCACATCTTCGTCACTCGTGTTACCTGCAAAGAGAATTAACAAGTTTATACTCCTGACTGACGACGACTAATGGCTTAATGCCGACGATGCAAGCTAGCACATGTTAAGTTTAACGGCTCAGCAGTAAAGTCACGTTTCAGAGTACCTACCACCATTTCTCCCCGTACCCTAGAAAGTAAATATTAATATGCCCCCTTTGTTAGCGACGGTCTGCATAAACATCCTTAAGCGGCAAACAACATCCTTTCATGATGACACACCCTTTGGTTCACACAACTTCATGATATAATAACGAATTTTTAATCAATTATTTATCGGGAAAAGTTAAATGTGTCGTTCTTAATAATGAAATTGTATTCGATTTGTTGCTTAAAATAGATTTATTAAAAATTAATACGCTTAATAACAATCTAGAGTAATGGAAAAAGCTCGTAGACTTCGCTTTACTGTCAGCGACAATTAATTGACTCGAAATTGTGGCTTCATTTTAAAAAGCGCAAAATTACTAAAAGTTTAACTGTGTTAAAAGCGTAGCACATATTTCTCCAAGTCGAATCGATTTTCCGTCACTTCCTCCTTTAGGATTTGTCTCAATTGAACGGGATTGATGTAATTTGGTGTAATCAAGAGGAATTGAAAACCCAATCGTTTTGATACGAACAAACGTAACCTACTTTCGTGATTTCTGTCCAACGTACGATTCGTAAAACATGGATTCATTTAATGGACCACAAATAGTATATATTTACTATGGAATTTTAATAGATAATTAAAAGGACGTTGTTGGTGTATTACAACAATCGCCGAAATTAATTTGTAGTTAACAGGAAATCAGGTTCCGCGTTCAAATACCTTTTTATGGCGAAATTCCATTAGGGACCTAATTGATTGACAATTATGTGCCGGGGGTTAATTTAAACATACATAGCTAGGGCAAAGTTTACATCGCATAGCAATAATGACTAGCAAATTGTGTCGTTTTAAAATATCCATTTTATAATTTATATTTCACATTTCGACGTTTTCCTATATTTTGTGAATTTTATTTAATTTGAGCCATATTTTTAAATTTATTCAATATTTACGCTTTGATATCAGCACATATTAAATAAAAATTTTGTTACCCACTCTTTATTTGTGTTGACGGCCATATGAGTCATTTTACGTTATATTATTATATTATTTTATTATTGATAAAAGTATATTACGACAATTTAAAAAGTATTGTTAACAGTTAACATGTTTTATGTTTCAATATTTTGTAATATTCACTTTATTTAATATGAGAGAATGTTAAAGCGTATTATATATCCACTACTTGTAAGAAATCTGTCTTTTACACGATGCAATATGGGAGAGGGATTTTCATAAAAGGCTAACCTCTGCGTCTATTTCTTTCAAAGCAACAATATGTCGTCGTATTTTGTCATATTTCTGAAAAGATTATTAAAGATTTGAAGACTTGAAATTCTTTCAAAACATTCGATACTGCTTCTAGAAGAGTTGATGTTATTATTTTTATTTATTATTTATTATTATTCGGGATACATACAGGGAGGAACCCCAATTAAGTATCCTCTAACAAAACAATGTTATTGACATATCAGAGCAAATTACAAAAATAAACAATAACAAAAATCAACAATAAACGCTCAAATTCCGTAAAAATGTTTTGAAAACAATAGGCGAGACAATGAATAAATCAATATTGTTACAATGGGTATTGAAAAAGTGCATTAAACGTAGTAATGGTGAGTATGCATAGGCTAAGGACCTAGAGGCTGGTAGATAGAAAAGTGGCTGTATTCGGGTTACATAAGACGGTGCATTAAAGCGAATCTCCCGCACGAGTTCTATAGAGTCAATCAAACCACGAACCAATCTGTAAAGAAACATCATATCAGCAACATCTCGCTGACTCCTTAAAGATGAGATTCCAAAAACCAAACAACGCTGGGAATAAGAGCAATACGGAAGGTTAAATTTGTGGGCCAAGAATCTAACAAACTTTTTTTGTAGACTCTCTATGCGATCAATATATACAGCGTATGAAGGGTTCCAAACCACCGAAGCGAAATTCAAAATACTACCAACAAACGCTGTATACAAGGACATGATGGTCTGGATATTGGTAAAATGACGTGATACTCGAATAATAAATCCCAATCTTTTAGAGGCTTCAGACATAACCATATCAACATGACCACAAAAAAGCAATTTTGAGTCAAGAGCAACGCCCAGGTCCCTAATTTGGGATGTAACATTTACTGGATGTGTTCCCAAATGATAATCAAAATTTATATGATATCTCTTTCTGCTGAATATGATACTGTAGCACTTATCATAATTCAAAAACAAGTAATTTTTTAAGCAATACTCTTCAAGACGTACCAGATCCTGCTGCACTGTTAAACAATCAGACATGGATCCAATTCCGGAAAAGATCTTACAATCATCGGCGTACAGCAAAAAATTGGAATGACGAAAGCATTCGTTAATATCATTAATATAAACCAAAAACAAAATCGGCCCAAGGTGACTGCCTTGCGGTACGCCTGACGTAACGGACTTAAAATTAGAAACAAAACTGTCCACCTTAACTGCTTGACGTCTGTTCGAAATGTAAGAAGCAGTCCATGAAATCAAGCCATTCGACAAGTTGAACTTAGCGAGTTTTTCCAAGAGAATACGATGATGTATCTTATCGAATGCCTTACTAAAGTCCGTGTAAATGGTGTCAACCTGAAGACCATCATTCATGGATCTCTGGATATAGTTTACAAACTCAACAAGATTCGTTTCAACTGACCGTCCACGCAGAAAACCATGTTGTTGATGGATAAGTTGAGGTTGAAGATTTAAGTATAATTTATTGTATATTAATTTTTCAAAAACTTTTGAAATAATAGATAGAAGCGAAATAGGACGGTAGTTATTGACAAGATGTTTCTTACCGGATTTAAAGATCGGTATTATATGCGCTTTTTTCAATTCCGTTGGAAATATGGAAAGTTTCACAGAATGAGAAAAAATATGAAATAAAGGTGCAGCAAGTTCCTCCGCGCAGCGGACGATAAGCTTACCCGGTAGACCGTCCGGACCAGGACCCAATTTGGGATTAACACGACCTAAAAGGGATGCTACATCTTGCTGTGAAAACCAGGGACAAGTTTCACCAACCAAGGTATCAGAGAAATGACGATTATCAAGTTTCCCATCAATATATACAGAAGAGAAGTACTCGGAGAAAAGTTCACAGATTTGTTGCCCGTTATCAGCAACATTGCCAGCATATTCCATCTCGGCCGGAATGCAAGCTCCACCACGCTTCTTGCTCTTGACAAACGACCATAGATGAGAAGGTGAATCGGTTAGAAAATCTTGTATGCGTTTAAGGTAAGAGCTGTAGTCAGATGCAATTAACGCCTTAGTTCGTTTACGCAATAATTTAAAAGACAGAAAGTCGTCAGAATAGCCCCATTTCTTCCATTTTTTGTGAAATTTCAGTTTTTCTTTGATAGCCTTTATGGTTGATTGGGAATACCAATGAGGAAAATGACCACTATGTGTGGAACCACGCGGGATAAAGTCGCCCATGCACCGATTTAGAACCGAATAAAATGCCGTAACGCATTGATCAACATTCAAGTTATTCAAGACAGAACACCAATCCACGGCCGATAATGCACTTTTAAGACCATCATAATCTGCGCGATCAAACCGCCAACCAATCTGGTGACGACTTCTCAGACAACTAGTCCGGCTTAAGCAAAAAATAAATTCTACGGCAGGATGATGAGCATCCAAATTGACTAGCGGGTCATCGCAGGAAAAAACAGAGTTAATTAAATCTGAATTACATAAGATTAAATCTAGTGTTCTACCATTACAATTTACAATGTTGTTATACTGAAAAAAAATCACAATAGGAAATCATAAGAAGGAACTCTTTCGCTCTGGCATCCAAGTCACCCACAGGAATGAGACCACATCCAGAGGAGACGGTCCAGGAGACACACGGAATGTTGAAATCCCCGACGACCAATATCGAAGTGTCCGGAAAGTGATCGCGCACATCTTGAAGTTTATGCAGAAAAACACTAAAAGGAGCCGGGTCATTCGGTGGCAGGTAAACGCAACAAACCAGCACTCGCGTATTTTCACAGCGCACAGATAGCCACAAATCTTCAGCACCCGTCGCAAGCATTGACTTTTCACAATCAGAAGAACTTCTATCACGGCGAAAAATAACGTAGTTGTCACAAAGGATCTCAGTGTCGAAGATCGAATCATTCAAATTTGTTTCAGTAAGGCAGATGAAGTCATGCGCATGGTTCATAGAATTTATGTAACAAGTTTCGGTTTTCGTTCGTAAGCCTCGCACATTCTGGTAATAGATCGTAAAAGAGAGCATAGAACAAACAGAAACTATTTGAAATTACAGGAAAAGACGGCAGATCTAAAGTTTCTTCAGATCAGCATCCGACTTAATGACCATTACCCTCGCCCTGTCCTCACGACGAACCTGAATTACGCAGTTCCTCAGCCAGCAATACTTATATCCCTTCTCTCGACATTTTTCCTTCGCATTTCTGAAGAGTGTTGCATTGAGAGGTGTAAGATGTTCGTTTATAAATAACTTCTCCGTCAGATCGCTAATGTTGATTCCCGGGGACTCAACATTGTTGTGTTTACGATACATCTTCGCAGCAGATAAAAATTGATCTCGCAAGTTACGAGATAGGAACTTGATTACGATACCTCTAATTCTTTTGTTGCCGTCGACACCGTTCTCCCCCAAAGGATTCCGAGAAGGGAGTCGGTGTATAGCGTCAATATTATTTTCGGTGACAGGACAGTTGATAGCCACACCGATTTGAGAAACAACAAACTTAAGATCTTCGTCCTTTTTTTCTGGAATACCCGATAAAATCAGATTATTCAGCCTAGAGTACTGCTCCAAGTGCTCAACGCGAGATGTAAGATCGGATACAACACTCTTCAATTTAACGTTCTCAGCAGCCACTGACTCGAGCCGCTTCATCTTATCCCCGAGGCCCTTCAAAGTGGTCTCAAAATCATCAATCTTTCCACCATAAAAAGTAATAGACTTCAACAATTCATCGTATTTTTTATTCATATCCCTAATGTCTGTTTGAATCGATTTCAGAACCTGATACAATTCAGTAACTGACGAAGCGGATGAGCAGGACGGCGGAGCAGGATCACTGTCAACAATAATTGAACAATTTGCACTTTCCCTACAATCCCGGCACTTCCAAAATACCCCATTAGTTTTATAATGAGCCAGATCTGACTTAGGGATTCCAACGCAACTAGCATGAAAAAATTTGTCGCATCCCCCCGAACATTGTAAACCCGGAGATCTCGAAGAAATACTCTTGTTACACTTCGTACAGTCACGAGACATGGTGATTCTGAACGAGCCTTAAAACGGGTCGTTGGAAAGCGAAGAAAAACTGGTTCTTTTCGGTATTTCGCACAGACAAAGCAAATATAAAATTAAATATCTTCAAATAAACACGATATAAGGCCTTTCCAATACCATAGGCACCCACGGAGAACCAACAGGCACCACACTACAGCAGAAAATCCAATTAAAAACGATAATAAACACGGAAAAACCAACCAAAAGTTGGAGAGGTTGAGAAACACGCGACTCAGCACCGATTCACAACCGAATATATCCGAAAATTTGAAATTCTTCCAAAAGACTGAATACTGCTTCTAGAAGATTTGAAATATTTCTGGAAGACTACACATTACCTCTGGAAGGCTGGAATGCTTTCAAATTAGGTGACACTGCTTCCAGAAGATCTAATATTACTTCCAGACTACTTAAACTGCTTCCAAACCATATGATACTGTTTCCAGAAGACATGATACTATTTCCAGAAGAATTGATATTGTAATTTTAGGACTTGAAAAGCTTCCAGAACAAATGAAGTGATTTAAGAGGACTTAATATCCTTCTTCTAGAAGACTTGAAATGTCAGAAAACTGAACATTACCTTTAAACACTTAAAATGCTTGCAAAACTTGATACTGCTTCCAAAAAAACCATGAACCATGATAAATATAGCAGGCATATATAGCGGCATCTAGCCATGTTCCCCATCTTGTTAGAACTGGTTGTGGTGGTAATGGGGTATTTGGTAATCTCTCTCTAAACAATTCTACCCTTAAAGGGGCTTTAACAAATATTTGTTTACCACTATTTATTAATTTATTAACTAATGGGAACTGTAACCTTATAGTTTCTGGTTAGGGTAAAAAATCTTCATATTAGACGCAGCTTTTACCATGTATGCCGCTGCGTCTGACACCATCAGTAAAATTTTATCATTCGGTACCGGCTCCGGTAAGAAAAAAATGCGTTAATTCGTCGTGAATAAATCTTGTTACCGTACTATTATTTGTTTTACTTAATTCTTTGGTACTTATTAGAAAACTTTTTGACGAATTTTCAGAACTTAATAGTCCAAGTATTAAATTTGCCACGTATCGTCCACATACATCAGTTGTTTCGTCTACACTTATCCAAATATAATTATTTCCAATAATATTTTTTATTTCTTGAATAACTTCTTTGTAGACTGAAGTAATATAATTTTTGCGGAGATGGCTTTCATCGGGATTGAATTTTACAATATGTTTGTAAAAAAGTTTTGAAATATTTATTTGTTACTTTATGGATTGGTATGTTTGCTTTTATCAAAGCTTTGCAAAGATCAAAATTGAATTTTGATTATTCAGTGTAGCCGGATGTTGATGCCACAGATTGTATAGCTGTACCTATAGTTTGTTGTTTTTTGGATTGACGTTTAGTCAGTTTTAATTTTTCAACATCAGTAATTTATAATATCTTCCATAATTATTAAACAATCAATATATTGTTCTATTAATTTTAGTGATCGAAGTACTACATTGAATCAATAGTGAATTTTATTTCTAGTGAATTTTGGGACATGCTATTCTTTATAATTTCCGACGAGGAAATGTACAGAGGCGCAGCGAAATATTTTTTCATAATTCAACCAGTTTTTGGGGAAAAGACGCCAAAAAGTTGGAAAAAGGCTTTAAATAGGCATAAAAAAAATAATAGGCATGAAAATTCAAAAAAAGCATAACTAACCTGGTCTTATTTCACTTATTTCTAACTGATTCGTAAAGATATTTAAATATATTTGTAATGCCTTTAATTTTGAGCATAAGCATATTTTCTATAAATCCGGTCTTTAATTCTGAGTGCACAAGCACACAAATAAAAATCTTAATGGATTTATTTGTATTGAAGTTACTTTTAATTACTTTTTTAACTTTTTCTTAACTTAAGGACTTTGTTCCCAAGTTAGTCCGCATCGAAAGTTATCAGATTTTTTTAGAAAATTCAAACCAAACCATCCCTTACGTATTTTCAAAAACCTACATCTATGCTATCGGACGAATCTGACTTATTGTTAATTTCAATTAGATTAAGTTATTGCAATACAAACTTTATATATTATTTAGAGTTTATTCTCTTATTTCTATGGGGTTTCTTAGTTTTTGGGATACCCTGGAAATTTATGGCACTGGTTATAGTACATGGAGGATAGAAGAATCAATAAAGAAATGTGCCATGGTTGTATGTTAGTTAAACAAATATCTATAAAATACAACACCAACATCTTTTTGAGAAGTTAAAGCCTAACTTAAATTAAAAGTCGTTCAAAATTACAAGTTACTAAGTTCATTTGGTTGTTGTAATTCCTATTTTTCAACAACTTTCAATTTTTTAAATAATCTTAATTTAGTAGCTACATAATAAGTTTCGGTTTTTGGAATTTGTATCAAAATAATATGACGTTTAGGCATAATCTATGTATAAGAGATCAAAAATTGTTAATTAGATACTAATTACATTTAAAAAGCCATTAATTTATTATACTAGACCATTGTATGCATTTTTGCAATTGTAAGTACAGTATTGGGTATTCAGGCCAAAACGTGGTACCTGCTACTTGGTAGTTAGTAACAAAACTACCATAACCTAAAAGTTGTTTAACTATTAAGTAGTTATACTCTCAGCTCTGAATCTGATGAATTCGCGATTAAAAGAAAATCACAGATTCTAAAGCTTTTAAATTCATATATGTTACGAAGAAAAGTGATTATAACAAAGTTCACCGCAATTTTTTATCGATCGGTTGCGTAGATATCGATCTTTAAAGTAAGGCCTTGACGTTTGGTCTGACTTGAATAGCTGTTGTCGACATATTTTAGCTAGAGTCCATAACGAACACAGCTTAATAACCGAAAATTATCGTTATAATATTTTCAACATAAATTAAGATAACAGTAATTTACTACACATGGGAGAAAAGTAATTTTATTCATACCCCTAAAGAATTGAAGAACATTATAATTAACATTAATGGCCATATTGAAAAATCGTTTTTATGTTTTATACAATTACCGTAAACATACGTTCATAACCCATTAAGAGAAAATTTATATAAAATATCGCCTACAAATTACATAACAACATGCACAACCATTTAGAATTTCCATTTTTAAATTTAACAATTACTTATAATTAATACGATACAATTTTTATTTTCCCCAATATAAAATAACCTAATTATGCAATTGGGCGTAAATGCACATAAAACAATACGCTACGGGGCTACAATTTACATGGATACTATTTTATGTCATTATGAATATTTAACCGTACGTCCGGCGAATGAAATGAAATGAAACGAACAAAGCCCCGTTTGAAATGATCATTTTAGTGGCTTTCTATAATTCTACAATGAGACAGGAATCTGTTAAATTTATTACATTACGTGTTAATGTTAAATCGTTAATTACAAAACAACCAGATTATTTTGGTTAGATCAATAATTGCATAACGTCAACATCAATACGTTTGGGCAAATGTTTCATAACGCAAAATAAATAATCTATAATCAAACTAATTTTTGCAAAAAGAAAAAAACTTTGTTGATAGTATTTATGTATATATCGTTGCATTTACTGTAGACATAAACTGGGGTATTATCTAACCGCAGTACGGTGCAGAGCGGAGCATGCCGTAGGTATAAAGTCAAGAGGGCAAAGTTAATTTGAAAACACGTTCAATAATTCAGGTCAATGTATAGCCCGGATAACAGAGAAGGACGTAGGCGTAAATAAAGGAACCGGAGGATTACTTTCTGGAAACGGAGGTTATTTTGCTGTCGGAATACCAAAGTAGGGCCTCCATTGTACACTCTGCCAACCAAACGAACGAATTCTAGACAATGTTGAATTATAAATTATCGGGTCCAATTCAATGTTCTAGGAAACACCGATATTGTATTAACTAGTTTCAGCTAGGTTGTATTGGATCTAAATTAGGTTTTATTGATTCCTCTTTCGTTACAAACTGTAAATAAAACGAAATAAATTTTGAAAATTGTACTAACTTAATCAACACATAATTAATTGTAATTAATAAAACAATAACAACTTTAATAATTTTAAATTTAGAAATAATGATTTTAAAATGTATCCAATCTCTCAAGTTAGTTTCAACAAATTGATAGAGCACTTGAAAAAGTTTGAACTGAGGAAAAGAAAATCCATAATCCCATTACCATTCCGAGTTCCTCTTCATTCCCTTAAACCCTTCACGTGTCAAATTAAGCGCCACTTTTTCCGGGGTTTCGGAGTTGCATTATACGTCCGTCTCGATATGGCGATGGTGAATTTTCCGCTTTTCCGCAGACAACGTTTTCGAACAAAAGGGTCCCAGATGGGACGGACAAAGACGTACTCGTATAGATGAACGGGTTCCCGTTGTTGTACCCGAGTACCAAAGTCATACATTTCGTATATTCCGGGTATATGTTGTTCATGGATCGCCAAATATCGCAACCGTTTCAACGGTGCGGTTGGGTTCAAAGACGGACAGAGAGGTTTTTGGTTCGATGAATGTTTGTCAAATACAAATTTAATTCTAACCGGAATATTGTGATTAATAATGGGGACCGCATTGGAAATTCTAATATAAATATAACAATGGCATACAAAATGAGCGATGAAATAATAAAATTTAAAAATATTAGTCGACGAACAATGCAAAATAATGCGGGAAAATATGAAATTGAAAATAAATGAAAAATAAAGTAACAATAACGTGAAATGTTTTACATATTTACACAAGTTTTTTTAATTTTTGTAGTTCCCACAACAATCCAATTTATGGATAAAAATAATTTTAGAAAGGTGCTTTAGTATATAAATCAAGCTTCGCAACCTTTTTAATTAATTAAAAAATTTGTATCAATAAAAGTTTTATTTATAGTGATAAAAGACTAATGCCCTGTTTCTCGTACATAATAATATTGAGTAGATATCGGATCGACAGTTATTGGATCGACATCTTTTATCGAATTGATATGGGCTATTAGTGTTCTGGTAGGAACTGATCGACAGATATTGCACACAATAATTATCGAACGGTTTTTGAGAGTTTTATCAAAAAATCGACAACTTGTTTCGTCGATAGGGAACGGTAAAAATTTTGAATAACAATTCGTAAAATTATTTATTTATTATATTTGAGATGAAAACTGAACAAACCCAACGCAGCATCCAGTAATAAAACACAATAAGTAACACAAACAAATAATTTCTTAACAAAAATAAAAAATTGCTGACCAGGATAATTAAATTATCCTATACTAAAAATTATAATTGATAATAATAAAAATTAACAAAAGAAATCAAATAATAACGAAAATGACTAGTAAAAAAAAACATAATTAACAAACAAGCAAATATTTTAAAGGCTTAGACACGTTCCTCTATAAATCATGAACAATTCATTAAGATTCGAATTTTTCGTGATTTTTTAAAGGAAGATTATTAATTTCAAAAAATCATAAAAATCAGGTCAACTTAAATAATCTTTATCTCAAAAACGAATAATTATTTTCTAATTTGATTCCCACCATGACAAAATAAACACTTACCTCTATAAATTTTGAATATCTCATTAAAATATCTCAAGAATTTGATTTTTGATGATTTTTAATTAACTTGAGATAGCCATAAATGTTCACGTTGAATTTAATGATTTATATCTAAAAAATGAATACATATTTTCAAAATCCGGTTTCATTACGTGAAAGTAGACAGTTTCTTCTATAAATCATGAATAATTCATTAAGATATATTAAGAATTCGATTTTTCGTGATTTTTTAAAAGAAGATTATTAATTACAAAAAATCATGAAAAATTAGGTTAACTTAGATAATCTTTATCTCAAGAACGAATAATTATTTTCGAATTTGGTTCTCACCATGACAAAATAGACACCTACCTCTATAAATTTTTAATGTTTCATTAAAATATTTCAAGAATTTGATTTTTGATGATTTTTAATTAACTTGAGATAGCCATAAATGTTCACGTTGAATTTAATGATTTATATCTAAAAAACGAATACATATTTTTCAAAATCTGGTTTCACTACGAGAAAGTAGACAGTTTCCTCTATAAATCATGAATAATTCATTAAGATATATTAAGAATTCGATTTTTCGTGATTTTTTAAAGGAAGATTATTAATTTCAAAAAATCATAAAAAATTAGGTTAACTTAGATCATTTTTATCTCAAAAACGAATAATTATTTTCGAATTTGGTTCTCGCCATGGCAGAATAGATATTTCCCTCTATAGATTTTAAATGTTTCATTAAAATATCTCGAGAATTCGATTTTTGGTGATTTTTAAATAACTTGAGATAGCCATAAATGTTCACTTTGAATTTAATGATTTATATCTCAAAAACGAATAAATATCTTCAAGATCCGGTTTCATTACGAGAAAGTAGACACTTTCCTCTATAAATCATGAATAATTCATTAAGATATCTTAAGAATTCGATTTTTCATGACTTTTTTAAAACAAGATTATTAATTTCAAAAAATCATAAACAATTAGGTTAATTTAAAACGAATAAATATTTTCTAATTTGGTTCTCATCATGACAAAATAGATACTTGCGTCTATAAATTTTGAATGTATCATTAAAATATCTCAAGAATTCGATCTTTGGTGAATTTTAATTATCTTGAGATAGCCATAAATGTTCACTTTGAATTTAATGATTGATATCTCAAAAACGAATAAATATTTTCAAGATCTGGTTTCATTACGAGAAAGTAGACACCTTTCTCTATAAATCATGAATAATTCATTGAGGTATCTTAAGAATTCGATTTTTCATGATTTTTTTAAAACAAGATTATTAATTTCAAAAAATCATAAACAATTAGGTTAACTTAAAACGAATAAAGATTTTCTAATTTGGTTCTCATCATGACAAAATAGATACTTGCGTCTATAAATTTTGAATGTATCATTAAAATATCTCAAGAATTCGATTTTTGGTGACTTTTAATTAACTTGAGATAGCCATAAATGTTCACTTTGAATTTAATGATTAATATCTCAAAAACGAATAAATATTTTCAAGATCTGGTTTCATTACGAGAAAGTAGACACCTTTCTCTATAAATCATGAATAATTCATTGAGATATCTTAAGAATTCGATTTTTCATGATTTTTTTAAAACAAGATTATTAATTTCAAAAAATCATAAACAATTAGGTTAACTTAAAACGAATAAAGATTTTCTAATTTGGTTCTCATCATGACAAAATAGATACTTGCGTCTATAAATTTTGAATGTATCATTAAAATATCTCAAGAATTCGATTTTTGGTGACTTTTAATTAATTTGAGATAGCCATAAATGTTCACTTTGAATTTAATGATTTATATCTCAAAAACGAATAAATATTTTCAAGATCCGGTTTCATCACGAGAAAGTAGACACTTTCCTGTATAAATCATGAGTAATTCATTAAGATATCTTAAGAATTCGATTTTTCGTGATTTTTTAAAAGAAGATTATTAATTTCAAAAAGTCATAAAAAATCAGGTCAACTTAAATAATCTTTATCTCAAAAACAAATAAAGATTTTGTAATTTGGTTCTCATCATGACAAAATAGATACTTGCCTCTATAAATTTTGAATGTATCATTAAAATATATCAAGAATTCGATTTTTTGTGATTTTTAATTAACATGATATAGCCATAAATGTTCACATTGAATTTAATGATTTATATCTCAAAAACGAATAAATATTTTGAAGATCCGGTTTCATTACGAGAAAGTAGACACTTTCCTCTATAAATCATGAATAATTCATTAAGATATCTTAAGAATTCGATTTTTCGTGATTTTTTAAAGCAAGATTATTAATTTCAAAAAATCATAAACAATTAAGTTAACTTAAAACGAATAAAGATTTTCTAATTTGGTTCATCATGACAAACTAGATACTTGCGTCTATAAATTTTGAATGTATCATTAAAATATCTCAAGAATTCGATTTTTGGTGACTTTTAATTAACTTGAGATAGCCATAAATGTTTACTTTGAATTTAATGATTTAAATCTCAAAAACGAATAAATATTTTCAAGATCCGGTTTCATTATGAGAAAGTAGACACTTTTCTCTATAAATCATGAATAATTCATTAAGATATCTTAAGAATGCGATTTTTCATGATTTTTTTAAAAGAAGATTATTAATTTCAAAAAATCATAAACAATTAGGTTAACTTAAAACGAATAAAGATTTTCTAATTTGGTTCTCATCATGACAAAATAGATACTTGCGTCTATAAATTTTGAATGTATCATTAAAATATCTCAAGAATTCGATTTTTGGTAATTTTTAATTAACTTGAAATAGCGATAAATGTTCACGTTGAATTTAATGATTTATATCTCAAAAACGAACAAATATTTTAAAGGCTCCGGTTTCATCACGAGAAAGTAGACACTTTCCTCTATAAATCACGAATAATTCATTAAGATATCTTAAGAATTAGATATTTCCTGATTTTTTTAAAACAAGATTATAAATTTCAAGAAATCATAAAAATCAGGTCAACTTACATAATCTTTATCTCAAAAACGAATGATAATTTTCTTATTTGGTTCTGACCATAACAAAATAGACACCTGCCTCTATAAGTTTTGAATGTTTCATTAAAATATCTCAAGAATTCGATTTTTGGTGATTTTTAATTTACTTGAGATAGCTATAAATGTTCACGTTGAATTTATTGATTTATATCTCAAAAACGAATAAACATTTTCAAGATCTGCTTTCATCACGAGAAATTAGACACTTTCCTCTATAAATCATGAATAATTTTATGAATATTATTAATTAATTATTAAGATATCTTAAGAATTCGATTTTTCGGGATTTTTTTAAAACAAAATTATTAATCTCAAAAAATCATAAAAAATTAAGTTAACTTAAATAATCTTTATCTCAAAAACGAATAAATGAATCAATTATAGGTGAGTTTGGTTAATGTCTAGAATTCTTTTAAGATACAATTCTTTGAGACGATGTTCGAATTTTACCTAATACATGTAATTATATTTTTCCAAATTTTATCTTCCTTCCAGGATTTTTTGTTTCTTCCCGTGTTAGAAAGCAATGAAAACGCAGAAGTTCTAAAATGCCCGTGAATTTATCAAGAAACGTTTCCTCCCACAAATAGTTCTTGTTTTTAAGTAATACCCGGAAACGTCCAGTAATTATTAAAATCGGAAGATATGTGAATATGTACGATAAACCGGCCATAAGAAGGAAAGAAAATATATCGAGATTCACATTTGTTTTCATTTCTAACAAAAAAATATTGCATGTATTGAAATAAAGAGTATTGGACTAAATTATAAAAAGAAATTTTTCTTAGGATCTTGTTTAACACTATAAATTTCTTGTACGATTTTTTAATTTTTACATAAATTTAAGATTGATATTCCCACAAACAACGTAAATAATACAATAAATAAAAAACAATTATACCCACTCATTAAAATAATAACTCAAAATTAACTCGATTAATATGTCGTTTTTACTAAGTTTAGTAAAATATAAATATATAATAAAATATGTTCAATCGACCTTTCACTTTGTAGATTAGATTTTTTTTCTAGAATTTTGTAAAAATTAATTTTTAGTAATTTTTATGATATTTAGTTTTTTCATAGATTAAAAAATTTTTGGTAATTGGTTTCAGTTTTTAAAAAATTAAATTTGATTTTTAAAATATTCCGGTTTCCTATTGGTTCTAGAACTTCTTGGAACTAAATTTGCCATCTTAAACATGGTTTTATAAAAATTTTTACTTTTTAGCTTCTCAGTGTTCCATTTTGTTTGTCATAATTTCTTTTGTATTTTACAATTCCAAATAGAATTTAATAAATTTTATGATTTTAATGTGTTACTGGTAATGTTCTTTCACGTGCATTTTGCACGTGTTCTTTAATTTTAATTCGCTCTGACTGTAATAAATAAAATACTTTTCGTGATTGAGCATGTTGAATAAATTATATATTATGCGAAAATGAATTGTACAGCATGAATTCTGGTTGAGATCTAAAGAAATGTGAATACCCTATTCATAGATCACGTATATTTTGAGTGAGTTATGTGAATCACGTCTGAATCGCGTGAGTGGTGTGAATGAGTGGGTTCAAAAAATCACAAAGTAAAAATGTGACGATTATTTTTTAAATGATTAAGCAAAAATAAATGTTTCATTGTACTTTAATTGGCTGAAAAATGTTTACTTTCTAGTTTCATGGAGTTCGTTAAAATCTTTAAGTAAAAAATCGTTATATTTTATGTTATAAATATTTTACATGGATTCAATCAACTTATTATTTTTATACTTATTTTTTTTTTAATATTTATATTATTATGATTATTTTTTTAGAATAAGGAAGTATTTATCCATTTCCTTATTAGCTTTGAACCTAACCTCATATCTGTATGATAAAATCAACCAAAATTTGATTTAAACAATCCTAAATAAATGTAGGGTTTTAGTTTTGAATAAAAATCAGTCTTTTTTTTGATTTCCAGTTTGTAAAAGATTTAAGCAAGCTAATGAGAAGTTGATTTAACAAAGAATTCGTGCCATATGACTATTATCCGTTCTAGAAGTCAAGGTCCCTCACTTTAGGGATCGATATCTTCGAAATCGCTCAATGAAAAAAATTAAAAGTAAAGTGAATTCATTGTAACCAATGAACATTTCTGTGTGTTAAAGGTTAATTTGAAACTTTTCGGATGCACAGTTTTCCTTCTATCACGAGTTAATTCAAAAAAACTCCCGATTTTTGAAAGTGGCGACAACTTTGTCTTTGCGATTTCTTTCTCAAAAACTATTTGACTCAATGTGTTCTCAATGTAGGGCATATTTTATTTTAAGGATGCTCCACACAATTCGATGGAAAATTGTTGTTTAGTAAGATGCGGTTATTTCAAAAACGACCGGACGGATTTCAACGCGATTTTTACCAAAATATGTTAAACAAGGTCTCCCTCATCAACACCTTTCCTCCAAGTTTTATTTCTGTTTTTCTTTAACTTGTACTCCCAACAAATCTCTCTTAAAAAATTTGGGAGCCCTTAATCTGACTTTTCATTTTCGAAATAACCACATTTTACTAAATTTCCGCAAAACTATAAGGAATACCGAAATAACTAAAAATGCCCCGCATTAAGAACACATATGGTTTACTATGAGTGCAAATTTGAAATTCTTTCGTCAATTAGCTCGTAATTAGCTCCTAATATTTCCAAAATAAACTGTGATATACAGATATATTCACTGATTAGAATAAACTTTACCGCATTTTTTTTTTATCGAGCGATTTCGAAGATATCGTTTTCTAAAATGAGGGGCCTTGACATCTGGAACCAATAATAGGTCTGACAATTGGCGATTTGAGCGATACGTTTTTTATTTGAGGTAAAATGACCTGAAAAAATGTTAAAAATAATAATAAACTACACGTTATTAATTCTTACACCAATAAGACGATACATACCATTCTTTTCATCAGGAGATACCTTGGTAGATTCTCTGTATCATTGCATCTCCTTTCCCATATCTTTAATTTTAATTTTTTCTTACTTGTCTCTGTATGTTATTATCATTTAGTTATTGCCACATTTCACCTCTTTCCACCCTCCTATCGTCAATCCCATTTTATGAATATCTCGCTCTCCTATAAGATCCTTGCCTTTACAGAGTGTTACAAAAATATTGGTCTGGATGTTCATAGATACAACTAAATATAAGCAAAAGAAGTACTTGAAGCTAATATAAAATGGCAGATTATTCTTTCAAAGAATGTCCAACATGCATTTAATGTATGGTTTGGCACATTGCAACAGAATAGAATAGGCAAGAATACTTTAAGATAGGCAGATCATTTTCCAAACCGACGTTCGCCAAATGAAAAAACCTTCGAAAGGTTTCATATTATAATAAGGAAAACAGGATGCTTCAAACTAATAGTCACAGATTGAGGCAGATCATGAACTACAAGATCTTTGGAGTTGAAAGAACGTGTGTTGGATCGTGCTGAAGAAACTGCAGGTGCTAGTAATCAAAGAATTGCCTTGGTGGAAATTGTTGATAATTTCTAACGTGTGAGCTACTTCACAAAGAGGTACTTCAAGTGGCTGTAAGTTAATAAAAAAGAATAAATTTGAATAAATTTTATCCATAAGCAATGTGTTTTGGAAACATCTTAGACAACGTACATTGCATTAAAGCAAGGTTCTAAATAAATGCATGGTACATTCATCAGTTGAAGCTAATCCTTTTACGGTTAATATACAACATATAATATCATTATCGGTTCTATACTGGCTAAGATTGATTGCAAAGTCCTGTTTACCACAAAATAAAGAATTGAGCCAGTTAAGCTGAGGTTATTTTATAAAACATTAATATAATGTCGAACTTAACATATATCTACATAAATCTCAAAGAAAGTTTGTAGCTGTTGTGGCACGACTGTTTAATTTTTGGGTAAATAAGATTGGAGTCGGAATAGAAGAATATCATTTAACAGTAACAGGAAATTTCTTCTTATTTTGGTATTCACAATTTTATTCTACGCGGAAAACCCTTACCTAATAAATGTTGTATGATATTAATAATTTAGAGATCAAGTGCTTTACCGAATCACTTTAAATTTTATCGCGGCAATACAAAGCGTAATTCAGGTCACAGTATTTGCTCGAAGTTCCTAAAGACGAATCGATAAAAAGGTTTAGAAATATCATCGACTCTATCTTTAGGTTAAAAAATACCTGTACCTGTACCAATATCAAACAAAGAATAATTAGCTGTGTTAATTTTTACTTGATCAATAGCAAATTTCTTAAATGAAGAGAAGGTTTTTACTTCTAAAATTACTTCTTAATTCTTATTAACACACCTCCTACTATTTTAATTTTTTGACGCAGATTAAAATTTATTCCTACATTTTTAAAAAAATATCTTCAGCTGTTATTCTATTTTTAAGACGTGATAAGATATAATAGAGTGTGATATAAAATTTATACATTTCTGACAAATTCTGAAGCTACAATTCGGACCACTATAAAATAATTACCAACATTGATAACAAATTTGTTTTAATAATAATACCTTATCTCATGCGAAATATTTATGACTCTAATGTAATTGGTTTTCTTTGCATCTTATTTAGTGAAAAATATAGTGTTATAATAACTTAATAATATATAAAATTATAGTGTTAACAAGGAATTTCGTGTTCTCCTAATAATTTCGTAGGCAGTGAATCTACTGTAAATATCTATGAGACTGAAAAATATCCCACAAAATTAATTCAAAGCAACTTTCGAGAAGATTCAAAAAATTTTTAACCATCTACAAAAATTGATCTATTTAGAACCATTTTCTGGTCTATAATTTTATATTGAATTTAAATTATATTGTTTCTATGAACTTGTATTTCAACGTAGATTTCGAAAAATGTTTTGAAAAGAAACGGAGACTTTTAAAAATACAACTACAGAGTAAGCTTTTCTGCACATATTTATGCTCTTTGTGATATACGAAATACATTAAGAAAACGTTTGAATGGTACTATTTTAAAATCTATCTGCAATTATTTTTATATTATCTGTATGAATACTATAGAATATTAAAAGGGTGATTTTAATAAAAATCTGGATTATAATTTAATAACTAAATATGTGAAAGAAGGATGTAATCAAATTATTAAAGCAAGTTGAAAGAACACATCTTTGATAAATAATAATAATAAATAAACAAAACTGTACAATGTGGATGAGAATCATACTAATAAATTTTTTTTTATAACATGCCACAAATGTGCAATCCTTAAACGATATCTTAAATGTATTTTTGATATCGTTTAGGGATTGAAGATTTTGTAATAAAAGTTGATATTATCGTATTAAAACTTGGATTGAGTTTTGAAGCTTTGAAACCGAAATTGTTAGGTAAAAATCTCGTTGGTAAACATTATTTCATTCAAGCCAACATAACAAAATATAACCAGCACTTATAACTAAATAATAACTATAATAATGAAATAGATTTGATACGTTAAGCAACGAGACGGTTTTTACCTCAACAAAAATCAAGTTTCTTTCACATCACAAAGCGATTTATGATTTCGGATGAAATTTTAGATTAAAGCAGGAAAATTAAAATTATTAGAGAAAGATGAAATGTCTTAAATCAAAATTATTTGCACTCAACCAACACAAAATTATTAGCAATCAGTTTTAACTGAATAAGCAGAATAAAACATAAAACTCTTCTCTTTTACCCATTTAAAGGTAAAACGATTATTATCTCAAATATATGTGGAGGAGTCTACAAGAGCTTTGAATGAAAGTTTTAGTGTATCGAAGGAAAACCTACACCAACAAGTATTTTTAGGCATCATCACGTCGTTATACGCAACAAAAGAGGAATGTGATACATACTTTATTCCAGCAAGCAGCGGAAAGGAGGAAGGAGGAAGTGGAGTCTTCCGGCTGTCGTGTAGTTGTTGGAAGATCCAGCATTTGGCGATTACATGATTACGAACATGCTATGCAGTGGGATACCAAATGTACTTCGACCTTGGAAACAAATGTGTTTGCTAGGGTCAACAAATATTACTAAAGACTAATAGAGAAGTTAAAGACTTCCACCGATATAGAAACAAAAGTCGTGTTGTAGGCATGCAGATGCATGCCTCGATGGTGTAAGTATTTTCTTATCAGACGAACATCTTACGGGAGAACCCAACGTAGTGTATAATAAAATAAGAGTTAAGTGATGAGAGTAACAAATGTCTTTGAAAAAGCAAGCAACATGGAAGTTGTAACATACACCCCAATTATTATCTATTCTTTTCAATCAAATCGTCCATTACGTCAAGAACAGCAGATATACAACTAAATCCCTTTCCAAAACTCCCGAAATATAAATTGGATTCGTGAATATGAGCATATGAGCATATAGCAAAGTCAGTTATAAAAAGAATCAATCAAAATAGCAGAAGAGGAAATAATTTGGGTGGGAGATGTAATTATTTGCTGAAGACTAAATTGTTCCATCATCAGGAAAAAATTATTACTGTACATTGCCAATACATACAATATAATCAGAACAGGGGACAAACAAAGCAAGAACATTCTTAATTGAGACACAACGTCAACATTCATACGTTTATCACAAGTAATTATGTAAGGTGTAAGTTTACAAATGTTGGTGACAGTCGTCTCTTTTTGTCCGCCTAAGAGCTCAATTTAACATTTCATGTTCTTTGTGAAATTTATTTGTGTTTACTTAGTGGCCATTATTTTAATTTGTAAGTTTACTGTTTACTACAAATTTAATGAAACAATTTTCAAGCAATTTGTTTTTAAAATATATCACACGTCATTTTCCAAAACTCAACATTTCGTTTTGGTCGGTTAGCTTCATTTTGACAGTAACTTTTTTATAAATGTTTATATATTTGATTTTTGATATTTTGATTTTTCCATTTAGTTTTCGGCAGATGATGAGGATTTAAACCTCAAAACCGGTAGCGATGTAAATTTTAATAAAGCAAGTTAGAAGTTTTAATCATTTTTTTTACATCATTTTGCCCCTCTATTCTTCTTTTGCTCTTGGTTTCTTTTCAATGTCTGCTTTGGCGACTACTTTTTTTTATTTTATTTACTATTCTTCCTCCAGTTTTCGTTTAATAGTTTCTTTTTTCTTACAATATTGCTGTTGCACTGCTGTTTCACTAAAAATATTTTCTAATCAACACGCTACACATTTACTTTATTTTAAATCATGATTGTATTTTTGAAAAAAATGTTTATTTTTATCCTCAAACTATGAGGAGAAATGCCTATAGTTGTAAACATGCTTAAAGCCTGATTGTGATGTGATCAACTCGACACCTGTTATGACTTGTTTTATTACCCGATATTGACCTATATTTTAAAGGTAAAAAATACCTGATTATCAAACAAAGAACAAATAGCTCTGTTGAAGCTCAAAATGTATCATACTAAAGAGAAGTTTTTTACATCTAAAATCACTTCTTAATTCTTATTAACATAGCTCCTACAATTTTTATTTTTTTTTAATTTTCTTCAATTTACATTCTTTAAAAAAGATGTCTTCAACTGTTATTCTATTTTTAGGACGTGCTAAGATATAATAAAATTCTGAAGCTACAATTCCGACGACCACAAAATAATTACAAACATTGATAACTATGTTTTAACAATAATATCTTATCTCATGCGAAAAATTTACGACTTTAATGCAATTGGTTTTCTTTGCATCTTATATAGTGGAAAATATACTAGTATAGTGTTAACTTAACAAGGAATTTCATGTTCTCCTAATAATTTCGTAGGTAGTGAATCTACTGTAAGTAGATTGTCGTCTATGGATTGACTGAAAAGATTCAAAAATTTTTCAAACGATCTACAGCAATTTATTTATTTAGAACTATTTTCTACTCTATAATTTTATATCGAATTTAAATTGTATTGTTTCTATAAACTTGTATTTCAACGTAGACTTCGAAAAATGTTTTGAAAAGAAACGGAGACTTTTAAAAATACAGCCACAGAGTAAGCTTTTCTACACATTTATACTCTCTATGATATACGAAATACATAAAGAAAACATTTGGATGATACCATTTTAAAATATATCTCCAATTAATTCGTATTATCTGTATGAAATTTACAAAGTTTTAAAAGGGCGTTTTTAATAAAAATGTGGATTCTAATTTAGTAACTAAATATGTTAAAGAAGGATGTTATCAAATTATTAAATCATATTGAAAAAACATATCTTTGATAAATAAGAATAAATAAAATAAACTATATTATTTGGATGAGAATCATACCAAGCATCATACTAAGAACATACTCAGAATATTTTTTTATAACATGCCACAAATGCGCAATCCTTAAACAATATCTCAAACGCATTTGAGATATCATTTAAGGATTGCACATATGTGGCATGTTATAAAAAAAATGTTACTTAGAGGATTGAAGATTTTCTAATAAACGTTAACCTTATCGTATAAAAACTTGATTTGAGATATCATTTAAGGATTGTACATTTGTGGCATGTTATAAAAAAAATGTTACCTAGAGGATTGAAGATTTTCTAATAAACGTTGATATTATCGTATAAAAATTTGGATTGAGTTTCGAAGCCGAAAATGTTACGTAAAGATCTCATTGGTAAACATTATTTCAATCAAGCCAACATAACAAAATATAACCAGCACTTATAACTAAATAATAACTATAATAATAAAATAGATTTGATACGTTAAGCAACGAGATGGTCTTTATTTCAATAAAAATCAAGTTTCTTTCAAATCACAAAGCCATTTATGATTTCTGATGAAATTTTAGATTATAACAGGAAAACTAAAACTATGAGAAAAAGATGAAATATCTTAAATGAAAATTATTTGTACTCAACCAACATAAACATATTATCAATTGATATAAAACCCTTCTATTTTATCCATTTAATAGTAAAACGATTATTATCTCAAAAATGGAAATATGTGGAGGAGTCTATAAGAGTTTTTAGAAATAGAATGGTATTAGAAACTGCTAAATAGCTTCCTTACTAATCTATTGCTCACAAGGATAAAAACTGACGACATAAAAGCTTTATAGGGTGTGTAATTTATTAATTTATACTTAGGTGATGTTTTATTTTTTATTTATTAGTCTCAATCGATTTCGACCTCCTGGTCATCTTCAGAATACGTGTTAAATTACAAACACGATCATATCATTCTTAAAAAAACATATATTAAGAACATTACAGTGATTGATTGGTAAAAATGAATTTATCATTTTTGATTCCTTTTATCAGTTATATCAGCTTCTAATTTGACACGTCTTCTGAAGACGACCAGGAGGTCCAAATCGATTTGGACTTATAAATAAAAAATAATACATCACCTGGGTATAAATTAATAAATTACACAACCTATAAAGAGGAAATGTGAAATGAATAACATAGTACAACATATGAAAGTTTTAGTGTATCGAAGAAAAATTCATACCAACAAGTATTTCCAGGCATCATCACGTCATTATACCCAACAGAAGAGGTCTGTGATGCATACTTTATTCCAGCGAGCAGCGGAAAGGAGGAAGGAGGAAGTGGAGCCTTCCGGCTATCGTGTAATTATTGGAAGATCCAGCATTTGGCGATTACATGATTACGAACATGCTATGCAGTGGGATACCAAATGGATTTCGACCAAACAAATGTGTTTGCTGGGATCAACAAATATTACTAAAGACTAATAGAGAAGTTAAAGACTTCCACCGATATAGAAACAAAAGTCATATTGTAGGCATGCAGATGCATGCCTCGATGGTGTAAGTATTTTCTTATCAGACGAACATCTTACGGGAGAACCCAATGTAGTGTATAATAAAATAAGAGTTAAGTGATGAGAGTAACAAATGCCTTTGAAAAAGCAAGCAACATGGAAGTTGTAACATACACCCCAATTATTATCTATTCTTTTCAATCAAATCGTCCATTACGTCAAGAACAGCAGATATACAACTAAATATCCTTCCAAAACCCTCGAAATATAAATTGGATTCGTGAATATGAGCATATGAGCATATAGCAAAGTCAGTTATAAAAAGAATCAATCTAAATAGTAGAAGAGGAAATAATTTGGGTGGGAGATGTAATTATTTGCTGAAGACTAAATTGTTCCATCATCAGGAAAAAATTATTACCGTACATTGCCAATACATACAATATAATCAGAACAGGGGACAAACAAAGCAAGAACATTCTTAATTGAGACACAACGCCAACATTCATACGTTTATCACAAGTATAATTACTTGTGATAACCTAATGGTCAGGTGTAAGTTTACAAATGTTGGTGACAGTCGTCTCTTTTTGTCCGCCTAAGAGCTCGGTTTAACATTTCATGTTCCTTGTGAAAATTTATTTGTGTTTACTTAGTGGCCATTATTTTAATTTGTAAGTTTACTGTTTATTACAAATTTAATGAAACAATTTTCAAGCAATTTGTTTTTAAAATATATCACACGTCATTTTCCAAAACTCAACATTTCGTTTTGGTCGGTTAGCTTCATTTTGACAGTAACTTTTTTATAAATGTTTATATATTTGATTTTTGATATTTTGATTTTTCCATTTAGTTTTCGGCAGATGATGAGGATTTAAACCTCGAAACCGGTAGCGATGTAAATTTTAATACAGCAAGTTAGAAGTTTTAATCACTTTTTTTACATCATTTTGCCCCTCTATTCTTCTTTTGCTCTTGGTTTCTTTTCAATGTCTGCTTTGGCGACTACTTGTTTTTATTTTATTTACTATTCTTCCTCCAGTTTTCGTTTAATAGTTTCTTTTTTCTTACAATATTGCTGTTCCACTGCTGTTTCACTAAAAATATTTTCTAATCAACTCGCTACACATTTACTTTATTTTAAATCATGATTGTATTTTTGAAAAAAATGTTTATTTTTATCCTCAAACTATGAGGAGAAATGCCTATAGTTGTAAACATGCTTAAAGCCTGATTGTGATGTGATCAACTCGACACCTGTTATGACTTGTTTTATTGCCCGATATTGACCTATATTTTAAAGGTAAAAAATACCTGATTATCAAACAATGAACAAATAGCTCTGTTGAAGCCCAAAATGTATCATACTAAAGAGAAGTTTTTTACATCTAAAATCACTTCTTAATTCTTATTAACATAGCTCCTACAATTTTTATTTTTTTAAAATTTTTTTCAATTTACATTCTTTAAAAAAGATGTCTTCAACTGTTATTCTATTTTTACGACGTGCTAAGATATAAAATTCTGAAGCTACATTTCCGACGACTACAAAATAATTACAAACATTGATAACTATGTTTTAACAATAAAACATATTAAATTTATGACTCTAATGCAATTGGTTTTCTTTACATCTTATATAGTGGAAAATATACTAGTATAGTGTTAACTTAACAAGGAATTTCATGTTCTCCTAATAATTTCGTAGGTAGTGAATCTACTGTAAGTAGAGTGTCTATGGAAAGACTGAAAAGATTCAAAAATTTTTCATACCATCTACAACAATTTATTTATTTAGAACTATTTTCTGCTCTATAATTTTATATCGAATTTAAATTGTATTGTTTCTATAAACTTGTATTTCAACGTAGACTTCGAAAAATGTTTTGAAAAGAAACGGAGACTTTTAAAAATACAGCCACAGAGTAAGCTTTTCTACACATTTATACTCTCTATGATATACGAAATACATAAAGAAAACATTTGGATGATACCATTTTAAAATATATCTCCAATTAATTGGTATTATCTGTATGAAATTTACAAAGTTTTAAAAGGGCGTTTTTAATAAAAATGTGGATTATAATTTAGTAACTAAATATGTTAAAGAAGGATGTTATCAAATTATTAAATCATATTGAAAAACATATCTTTGATAAATAATAATAAATAAAATAAACTATATTATTTGGATGAGAATCATACCAAGCATCATACTAAGAACATACTCAGAATATTTTTTTATAACATGCCACAAATGCGCAATCCTTAAACAATATCTCAAACGCATTTGAGATATCATTTAAGGATTGCACATATGTGGCATGTTATAAAAAAATATTACATAGAGGATTGAAGATTTTCTAATAAACGTTGATGTTATCGTATAAAAACTTGATTTGAGATATCATTTAAGGATTGTACATTTGTGGCATGTTATATAAAAAAATGTTACCTAGAGGATTGAAGATTTTCTAATAAACGTTGATATTATCGTATAAAAATTTAGATTGAGTTTTGAAGCCGAAAATGTTACGTAAAGATCTCATAGGTAAACATTATTTCAATCAAGCCAACATAACAAAATATAACCAGCACTTATAACTAAATAATAACTATAATAATAAAATAGATTTGATACGTTAAGCAACGAGATGGTCTTTATTTCAATAAAAATCAAGTTTCTTTCAAATCACAAAGCCATTTATGATTTCGGATGAAATTTTAGATTATAACAGGAAAACTAAAATTATGAGAAAAAGATGAAATATCTTAAATGAAAATTATTTGTATTCAACCAACATAAACATATTATCAATTGACATAAAACCCATCTATTTTATCCATTTAATAGTAAAACGATTATTATCTCAAAAATGGAAATATGTGGAGGGGTCTATAAGAGTTTTTAGAAATAGAATGGTATTAGAAACTGCTAAATAGCTTCCTTACTAATCTATTGCTCACAAGGATAAAAACTGACGACATAAAAGCTTTATAGGGTGTGTAATTTATTAATTTATACTTAGGGGATGTTTTATTTTTTATTTATTAGTCTCAATCGATTTCGACCTCCTGGTCATCTGCAGAATACGTGTTAAATTACAAACACGATCATATCATTCTTAAAAAAACATATATTAAGAACATTACAGTGATTGATTGATAAAAGGAAAGAAATGAGCAATACCAATTTTTTTCGGGTGAATTTGGTAGGTTTTTGTTTGGCAACGATTGCGTGAATTTGGATAGAATAAGGAAAGTAGTGTTGAGGGTGAAGTTGCTCGGAAAATGAGGATAAATATTTAAGTCGACTTTCCAGTTGGATATCTTCGGAGAACCGTCTTCAAGTCCAGATATTTTGGCATGGATTTTTTGTCTTAGATATGCGAGTAACTTCACAGCTTCTTCTGTGATAAATGAAGCTTGAGAGCCTGGATTAATGAGAACACGAAGTTTTTGGGATTGCCTGATACTGTTTTTACTTTTACCAGAGCTGTTGCTAGTAAGACTTCATTTTCCAATCCATTTGATGGGATTGTTTTAGTTGTCTCTTTCTTTGTCGAAACGAATGTGTTTCTTGCTCTCATTTTGGTTAATATTGTTATCTTCTCTGTGAAGCAGCGTGTGGTGTGGTTTATTACAGATACGACATTTGGACGTTGAATTGCATTTATTGATTTTGTCATGTGACATGCAATTTATACACAATTTTTGTGCTTTGGTGGTTTCTGTCCTTTCTTGGACGGAGAGTTTTTTGAACTTTATGCAGCAGTGTATTGAGTGATTTTCTTTACAATATCTACAGTTTTTCTTATTTTATTTCATATATATGGATAAGAAGTTTCGCTTTTTTGGCTCAGCGATTGATTCCAATATTTGGAAACGAGTTCTGGGGAAACCAGTTCTTAGAAATTTTGTACTTGATTTTGTTCTTTTAACGACAATTCGTATAATTTATTTGTCTCGTAGTCCCATTTTCTAAGTACTCTTCCTACTATAGGTCCCTATGTTTCAGTTGGAATACCCAAGTTAGATATTGCTTGTAGACACTCGATTGTGGTGTCATGTAATTCCTTTATCTTCTCCCCATTTTCTATTGTCGTTGTTGGTATATCCAAAATTTTATCCAACAGTTTTGACAAGATTAATCGGTTGTTCTGATATCGTTTTTGTAACAATAACCAGGCTGCATCGTAATTGTTATCGGATATTTGAAGATGTTGAATTATTCTATTAGTTTCTCCTTTTAGATAAGTTTTTAAATACAGCATTTTTTCTACTTTTGTTAAGGATGTGCTTGAATGAATTATTTTTTGGAACAAGTCGTAGAAGGTTATCCAGTGTTCATAGGAACCATCAAATATAGGAAGTTTTATTTGTGGAAGAGGAATGATAGGATTATGCGAAGCGGTTTCGGAAGTCCCACTGGCGTAGATGAATTAGAAATTATATTTTCCACTTCTTCCATGATATTGAAGAATTCATTTTGTATTTTGGAATACGAGTTCTCTTGGAAATAAAAATTTTCAAATTTCGTTTCTTCTACTTGGATGTCTTCTTCCAATTTTATAATGTTGTCGATTTGTTGTTGAAGTTAACGTTGAATATATTCATAGCTTTTCTTTTTTCTTGATTGCATAATTTCCATTCTTGCTTTATTGATTAGCGTAGCCATTTCCTTAATTCGAACTTCTTGTATTCTTATTCTTCTTATTTGTTCTCCAATATCTTCTTCTTCTATTTCCATTCTGGTAGCGGGATATTGTGCTTTTTCATGTAATTAAGTAATTCGTTATATTCCTGTTTTATTTGCAGGTAATAATTGGTGGTGTAGTAAGAATGTGATGGTATCTTGATCTTCTCAATTTCTTCGTAGTTTTCTTCTATCTTCTTCCAATATCCTTTGAGTGTATCCAAACGCCTTTGTATGTAGTGCGCTTTTCGTGATTGAGCATCTTTGGTCATGTTGGTATGAAGCTTTTTGATGCTTTGACCAATTTCCTCTTGAATTTTCGCATACTGGTTTAGTTGTTCCATAATGCTCGGTTGAAGGGAAAGATTTTTTTTTGTGTAATTAAGGATTCGCGGCTGATGACGAAAAAGGTAATTAAAGTAAGACTTTACTCGGATAGGTAGCTGATTTTTTTGTATCGAAGGACCATGAATAAGGTTATAAGAGGTTATAAGAATGAACAAGGTTATAAGAAACTCAATCGTCTCCACAATAAAAGTCTGACCTGTCCGGAATTTAATCACTATTTTCCAATCAGAATAAATATCTGGCCTGCCCGGACTTTATTCTGATTCCTAAAAATTTCCACAAACGTCTGGCATGCCCGGAGTTTGTTCAAAATCAAATGTCCACAAACATCATATGAAAATATGAACATGACGTACATTTCAAAAATAGAAAAATTTTGAAATTAAAAAGGTTACAGACTTGTTCTACTCGAACAATTAGAAATTAATAAATATCATAGAAATAATAAATATACACTTCGTAATGATCAGATCGATGTTGATTACAAACCTTTATTTACTTATTTACATAAAATTTATTTATTTTCATCCTATATGGTTTTAAATTCATGACTTATATAAAAGTAGAAATTACAATTTATTTGAGACGGTTAGTTGAAAAGCTGTAAGTTATTTAACAAATATTTTGTACTAAAAGCATTCCGCAAACATTGCGGAGTTAAAATCTGATATATCTACGACTAGAAAAATTTACCAAGCATATAATAGTTATTTTAAGAGCTAAATGCATATTTGAGAGTGGTATTAATAAAAATTACATTATACATTATTTACATTATAATCATTTTCACATTTTACGTAATAATCGATGAAAAGCAATAAATCTTTCTTCATCATACATTGTAATAATATGATCCATAAAAAATTTCATTGCAACTATTTTACATTTTGCGCAATAATCCACTAAAATCCTAAATCTTTAAGTAGAGGTTTTTAGATTAAGTGTTGATTATATACAAAGTATGTAACTTTGTGTGCTAGAAAATAAAAACGAAAGAAAACCGGAACACAATTTTAATCTGTTTAAAATTAATCGTTGAAGCGTTTCGTATATTTTATTAAAACCCTTTGACACTAATTAATTAATCAAAGGGTACATAAACACAATAAAATTATTAGATAATTTCCAAACGAAATCGTTAAATACTGCAATACCCCGGATCCTATATTGATTGTTAATTAAACACGTATACAGGTAATGATGTAATAAAAGGTGCATTGAAGAGCTCAATTTGGCTTGGAGAGAGGCAACGTAAATTCCCCGTTTGATGCGGTCTCGTAATTGTAGCGATTATCCGTTAAATTTCTACATGCCCATGACGGGATTGTCAGAAACGAGGGTCCTCTAAATTAAATTGAAAACCAATTTCGACATTATCGAGTTGCGACGGAAAGTTTTATGGGAGTCCAGTTTCAGAACTAATTGGAAAATGTCGTCGAGAAGTTAACGGGTGTAAACGAGCCGAGCTTCCGTTATATTTTTCATTATAAAACTTCAAAATAAATAGTCATATCGATTTTTATGTTATCTTTAAAAAAAGAACAAAAATTTTTGATTGAATTGTTCTAAAGCCAATCAAAATTTTATGTGTTTAAAGGATAATGTTATAAATATTTTTAATTGAATGAGCATTTACAACAAACACTAACCGTCATATATCTCCGTTAAACCATTGAAGCGTATTTTTTCGTAAAACGCGTCAAATTAATTCTCGTTAAATTTGCGTTTCCACCTGCCTCGATATTTTATGGGCGCATTTTATTTATGTTTAATTTAATTTTTGATTTATTTAAAAAAAATACCCGGCTCCTCCACCATTTTTGTCCCAAACCAAAACAAAAATGATCTTAAAAATTTTAAAAGCAATTTTCACACACAACACAAATACACACATCCAAACTCATGCATCATGCATAAAAAACATCGCTCTAGCACGTTTCCATTAACTTTACCTAAACATTCGCCCGCGAAACTTTTGATCACGGAGCGCGACGTTTCCCTCGGGCACAACCAAAATTTTCCGAAAAAAATAAGTAAAAAAATAAAGTTTCCGTAAAAAAAGATGTAAATTCAAATTTAGTTTAGGTGTTGTAAAGTCCGTGCACGTTACATTGAAATAAAGAATACAGGTGTAATTTTCGCGATTTCCCCAGACGCGACGCTTTCGTTTAAGTTGTTTTCTCGATCGCGCGAAGAGAATCTACCGGGAGTGTTCTCCCAGGTTAGTTTTATTTCGAGAATCGGCGCAAAGTTACGGAATTTGAACTGATTCACGTTGAAGGGAAAACCGCACTGAGATGTGAAGCGCCCTGTGCGGAGAAACTCCGAAACAACGGCGCTTGCGTCGTTATTGGCATGACACTGTTGCTGGTGCTGGTGCTACTGCAGAGCATTGTCACGACGTACCCTTAACACTTTACAAGAAGGATGACAATACCTGCAATTCCAGCACTCCTTTTATATCCTGCTATTGTACCTTTGATTTTTCAAATATTAATGCAATTCTTTCGACAAATCTATTTGTTTTGTATTGGTAACAATGATGAGAAGAATATTTCTTTATTAAATTCGTAATATTTACTAAGGGAGTGGAGAAAACTTCAAGCTGCGGAGAATTTGAGTAAGAAAAAGATTTGTAAAATTAAAACTCTACAGAAAGAAAAATTAGAAATGAACATTTCTAATATGTATATTCAAAACAAAAACTTCTTAATATGCTCACTTTTCTATGACATCCTCCACCTACTAAAATTCAAACTACAACTTTAAAACTTTGGCAGAATGATGCTTTAATATCAACTATCAAACAATGAAACTGTTATCTTTCCTGTACCATTGTTATTTCCAACTTTCAATATTTTCTTCCTAACTATTAATGCATTTCTATCCACAACACATCAGCCTATGAGATTGTCAAACTGTCAAGTAGACGCTTTATAATCCTCCCATTGCACAGTTTCATTGCACAAAATCTACCCGAAGAAGCAAAACACGTGAAGACCGACTCTTTAGGTAGATAACTAGCAATAATCGATTTCAAAAAACAAGCTCGATTACTATTGATTGAACGAGAGTTTTAAATCGACACTTATCGATGGAAGCTATTTATGGACAACCTTTTTTCTTCCAGCTTCTTTCATACCATCCTTAATTTCAACTTCCATTATCAGACTTGCATATTGTCAAGAATAAAACACTAAATAAGAGGACAATTTCTGCAAAAAGCTGATTAAATTAAGTGGATTTAAAACTCAATCATATCGAATAAATATACTTGCATTATCTAACGTTAGCAAAAAAGACCAGAATACTAGATTTTATAAAATATTAATTATTTAAGTATATCTTTTGATGTAAACATCAAATTAAGCTATTTTTGACATATTCCTAAAAATATTTGCAAATCTGTTCTTTTCGATGCCTTAGGTTATTGGCATCGAACTGATTATTAAACGTCAGATTAAATTGTTTTGCTTTAAAAGTTAACCTAAACCAACCAAACTCAAAGTAATACAACTTAATCAAAGAAAATCCAACCCATCTCGATATGGAAACAGAATCTTTTGCAACAAAAAAAATACCAGAATTATAAAATATTGACTATTTAAATACATCATTTGCTGCAAAGTACCAACATATATAATGAGAATTGTCTTATTGTTAGTATCTTTAAAGAATAGTAAAGGACAGTTTAAAAGTTGGTTTCCTTCAATAGAGAGCTTACAATTAGGTTTATAGGTGCTGATAAATTCATAATTACGAATTGATAATCAAACTTGTTATGATTTTTTGAATATGTGTTAAAATACGTGAAAATTGAGGTAGATTCCGAAGTTAATGAAATGTCCTTTATTTATTTTATTTATCGTCAGTGTCTCAAAACTGAAAGATACTTTATAAATTGGTTTTTGTTAATAGAAAGCTTATTTGTTTTAATAAGTGCTGATAAATTCATAACTACTTATAATCAAATAACATAATTACAACTACTAACTTATAATCAAATTAGTTATAATTTCTTGAAAATGTGTGAAAATTGGCACCGGATACCTGGGTGGTCAAGCACCTACACGAAATTGTTGATGGTTTTATCTGGATTAAAGATAAATAATTTTATATTTGTATCTTTATATTTGCAGCATCTACTGCAAATATTTTGTCATGAATAACTATGAACATGATTTGAGACTTGATATTGCTTCTAAGAGATTTAATACTGCTTCCAGAAAATCTGAAATGCATCCTTTCAGAAGCCATATATCACATCTAGAAGACTAGACCTGCTTCTAAAAGACTTGACAATGCTTATAGATGACTTGATACTGCTTCCAAAACACTTGAAATGCTTCTAGAAGACTTGTTACTGCTTCTAAGAAACTTGATACTGCCTCCAGAAGACTTAAAATACGTTCAAAAGACTTAAAATGCATTCAGAAGACTCAATACCTCTGGGAGACTTGAAACTACTTCCAACAGACTTAAAATGGTTCCAGAAGGCTTAAGCTGCTTCCAGAGGGGTTGAAAAGTTTACGGAAGAATTGCAATTCCAGTAGATTTGACCGATTCTAGAAGACTTGAATTGTTTCTTTCAAGACTTTATACTGCCTCTGGAAAGCTTGATACTGCTTCATGAAGAATTGAAACGTTTCCGGAATATTGCCTGTGAAAGATTTGAAATAATTGCAGATAAGTTGATACTGCTACTAACTTAATATTACTTGCAAAGGGCTTTAAATTTTCCTAGAAAACTTAATACTGCTTCTAGAAAACTTGAAATATTTCAAACAGACTGGCTACTACTTCTAGAATGCTGAAAGTGATTCCTGAAAGCTTGCGGCTTGTAAAATTTCTGACAGAAAACATTTTAATTTGCAAAAGGCAAGAAAATGTTAATAAACTTTGATTTTACTTCCAAAATACTAACAACCGTTAGTAAAATAAAAAATCTTCATGTCTTAAGTTGAAAAATTGCCATTTTGGTTGTAAAACTTTAAATATTGCTAGTAGAAGACCTTTCCATTGACGTTTCCGTCCATAGCCGTAAGATCTAACAATGTGAGTTCTCTGGTACACAAGCATACACACAAAATAGTTAATGTAAATACATTTTTAATTTTTATTTATTATTGAACAAAGAAGAAACGTTATTCGAATGAGTCTGTTTCCAAATCAATTTCTCTCTATACCCAACGTCCACGCGTATACAGGGTGTCCCGCATAAGAACCGACACAGAAGAACCGATGTCTATGGCTAGAATTACAGAACTAAAGCAAATATACTACATAAAAATACACTCCTGAGCTTTTGAGCTTATACAGTAAATTCGGGGACTGAATTCAAATCAGCAGCCCGTTTTTTTAATTGGTTCTAGTTTTTGAAATATTCATTATTTTGATATATTTGACTATTATCAAATTCACATCAATATTATGTATAAATCAGAAATTAATGGAGGTTTAGTCTCTGTCAGGGATGTGTTTTATGTATTAGCGTTCAACAATAGTCGCTCTTTCTGGTCTCCACATGTATCGTCCAAGTTTTGTAGGAAAAAGTCAAAATATGAATGCATAAAATGTATCTTGAGTGATTCGAGTTCCAATCTTATGGAAATTTTGCAAAACCTTGTTTATTTAAATAAACTAAAATAAAAACTTTGTTTATTCAATTAACCTTGATTATTTACTTGAAATCCGGTGATTTGTGGTTACCGAAAAAGATATGAACAACACTTTGAAATGGTGTCCATATTGTTCCTTTGTGAGATAATAAACATTTTGTAAATTTTGCATCAGTTAAAAGTTTTCTAATATCAACCCCGGCAAATATTGTCCTTGATTATTGAGCATGAGAGTTTGTTCTGTATGAGTAATCGGAATAGATGATTTTCAATAGAACGGATTTGTGTTTTAAGGTCAAATGTGATGTAAGTAACTCTGCTTATTGTAAATTCAAATCACTCAGTTCACTTTGTAAAATTAAATGCATTTCCTCCATATTGAAATTGCTTCTATTGCTCGTCAAACAAATTAGCATTTATACCTACGATATTCATTGAGCAAAAGTAGCAATCATCAACATATTTTTTGTTCTATTTTTGTTCTCAGGAATAATTGAAAATGATAACGTCAATTCAGATAAAACCATAAACAATTCTGAATGGGTACTCTTTTGAAAGCATTTCCAGTCTTCAAATCTTTTAGAGCTAGAAATAATATCAAGTCCTCTAGAAGCAGTATTAATCGTGTAGAATTAGTATGAAGTCTTTTCGAAGACATTTCAAGTCTCCGGAGGTAATATCAACTCTTCTGGAAGCATTTCCAGTCTTCCAGAGGCAATATTAAGTCTTCTTGCTCCGATTTGAGTTTTCCAGAGGTAATATCAAGTCTTCTGGAAAAATTTCAATTACCTTAGAGGCAATATTAAGTTGTTTGCTTGAAGCATTTCAAGTCTTCTAGGTTCAATATCAATCCCTCTGCAAGCATTTCATGTTTTGCAAAACATCAAGCATTTTGGAAGCACTTCAAGTATTCTCAATGTGGTATCAAGTCTTCTGGAAGTATTTCAAGTTATCTGGAAGTATTTCATGTTTTCCAGAGGCAATATCAAATCTTCTGGAAACTTTTCGAGTCTCCTAGATGCGGTATCAAGTTCTTTGGGAGCACTGCCACGTTTTCTAGAAGCAATATTAATGTTGTAAAAACAGTATTAAGTCTTCTGGAAGTATTTCAAGTCTTCCAGAGACAATATCAAGTCTTTTTGGAAGCATTTCAAGGCAATATCACGTCTTCTGGAAGCTTTTCATGTTTTCCAAAGGCAACATCGACTCTTCTGGAAGCATTTCAAGTCTTCTAGACGCAGTGCCAAGTCGTCTTCTGAAAGCAATATCACGTGTTCTAGAAGTAATATTAATGTTCTAGAGACAGTATGAAGTCTTCTTGAAGCATTTTAAGTCTTCCAGAGATAATATCAAGTTCTATGGATACATTTCAAGTCTTTCAGAGGCAATATCAAGTAAACTTACAGTATTGTGTCTAAAGCAGAGATAAGAACATATTTGATAAAAAGACAAAAACACATTTGTAATCTTGCCCTACATAGAAAATACTTCGGGATATAGAAGTTTGAGTTAGATGAATTTTACTGTTTACAGGGTGTATCTAATTTGATAAGCCAGATATCACCTATGCGATGCATAGGATAAAAGAAATTCGAAAATCGGTTAAAATTTTGCAATAAATCGTCAACTTTGTGGACGATTTATAAAGTTGTTTAATAAGATGTAGAGTAGGTGGAGAAGTATTTGATGGGTTTACTAATATCTTCCATGTTTGGTTGACTCTCCATTCATCTTCTCTATTCATATTATTGTCAGTCTATGGAAATAATGTTCGGTTCTCACTGGCACCATAGTTCTCTTTCCTTGATTGTGGCAATGCCCTGTGACTGCAGATTGTTGAATTATATTCAGTTGGACATCCGACTGGTGTTCTTTGATGCGATATTCGACATCACATCTAATTTGGCCAAAGTAATACTTCCTCTAGCTGTAGGAGAACTGATAGATTTTCATTCCCTTTAGTGGGGTTAATTAGCCTTTAGCGTTCGTATTTTGCCTTCCTTACCACATCATGATGCAATTTTTGTTCAAATACTTGTGTGATTTGTTGGATATCTATCATCCTGTAGATACTCTTGTGTAATACATCATGTAAAAATTTCTCTTTGTCCTTATCACATAGCCTTATTATCGCAGATCCTCTTTGCTCGCTCGAATGCTGCTGGTGACGTCTCCAGCTGGAAGACACTTGCGGATACGCTATGTATCTTCCTTGGTGCTATCTGTCTTCTAATTACCAAGACAACTAGAAATAATAATTGTTTCTGCGAAAAAATTCGGTCATTTTGTACATTTAATTTGACAAAGCCCAACACTATATCAAACAAATCATCATGTAAAATGCATGTAAAATTCCTAGAAACTATAAACGGTAATGAGGAGAACAAAATGAATAGAGATAGAATTACAAACTAAAGCAAAACATTCTATGAAAAGCTATACACTGCTGCCACCCCAAATTCGAGAACTGCGACTAAAAAGGTAAGAATATTTATAAACAAACGATTTTTCGTATCAAAATAGAAGAGTATACAAAATTAAAGAAAATTATTTAGTCTTGGTAAAAATATGTGTTTAAGAACAGGAATATATAATCAATTTTATCGGGAAAATTTGGGCAGTTCAAATGATCATAAGCCATATTATTGATGACCCAGAATATGTTACTTATTATTTTGACAAAGACATATCTTGGGTATTTAAATTGCGGATTTATATTGAAAAACAAAAAATACCGATAGAGAAAACCTGTTTATACAGTTTATTGTAACCGAAAAAGTGATAGAGCGAGCAATTGTGTCATTCTGAGTGACATTCACAAAGAGTAGGATATAGGAATAATTAGAGAAAAATCTTTTGAACATCACGAGCAACTAAAGCAGAAAGGCCGCAAATGAGGTGGATCGATTATATGGATTGTAATTATTTATAGGTAGTGTAATTTGCGATTGTGGTTGTCTAATTGTGGGGAATCTTCTGCAGTCTATGATGATCATTGTGAAAATACGTTATGCAAATTTTGCTTCATCGATAAAAAGTATAAAATATTGGAAGTTTGGAATAACTCGCTCTAGAAAACTGGTTGCAATGTAGTATTCTAGATCACAAATCAACTTCGGAAAGATCATATCCTCGCTATTAATAATAATAATAATAATAATGTTTATTAACCCAACCAAACATACAGTGCAATATAAGAGAAACTTAATTAAAATGTTATGGGTTAAAGAGGGTCAAGTCAGCATTCCCAACGGTCTGCTGTTTTTCATTGGTCCTCTCTGTTACGCTATTATAGTATTATTTATTAATTATAACAAAAATACATGTACATATGCTAGCAAGAAAACTAGAAAAGAAAAAAAAAGTGAAAGACCGAAAGAATAGAAAAGAAAGAACAAGAAAACAAAAGCTAGTTGTAATAACAAATAAATCATACCAGTTTATACTTGGTCTCTACCTTGTCTTCCAAGCAACTCAAACCTGAATTTCGCTCTAAAAACACTCTCCGACAGCTCCGAAAGAGTAAATTCATTTAATAATTTAGGCATACAATAAGAAAATGATGTTTTGAAACTTTCCAGTCTATGCTGAGGTATTGTTAAAGTGTGCTTATGCCTAATATTAATATTGTGGACGTCTGTTCGAAAACGAATTTTGTTAAATAAGTACGGTGGACATTTGGTAGTTAAAATCTTATGGTAAAGGCTGGCAGAGTGAAGGGCCCTCCGATATGACATATTCAACCAGCCCACCCATTTCAACGTGTATGATATACTTTCATGCTTACGAATACCATAAATGAAACGTAAGCAAGCATTTTGAACTCTTTGAATTCTCACCTTCTGCATATTATCAATACAAGGGCCGTAAAATACATCACCGTAATTAAAAATCGAAAGAACTAGAGCGTCGCATAAATGTATTCGGAGTCGCTGATCCAATAAGTGTCTACTATTATAAAGCAGTTTTAGAGCTGAGTAGGCCCGACGCAGAAGACCGGCTATATGCGAATTAAATCTTAACTTACTATCTATGCTGAAACCTAGATTCCTTGCACACTCAGCAGTTTACAAAATATCTGAATTAATTCGCAGTCTCAATGCAGTTCCAACCCTGCGCAGCACACTCCGGCCTCCAAAAACTACTACCGACGATTTAGAGGGATTGATTGTCAAACAGTGATTGGCGGCAACATCATCTAAAGCCTGTAAATCAGCATTTATATTATTTTCAGCCGCAACAATATTAGTAGTAGGAAATGTGTAGTAGAGTTGGATGTCATCAGCATACATATGCGGAGTACAGTGCTTCAATACCAAGCACAACTGGGACGTATATATTGAAAATAGGATTGGTCCAAGTATAGAACCCTGTGGGACACCCGATATGACATTAGCTGGTAAAGATAACTCACCATTACAAACAACTTGCTGTGAACGGTTATATAAGTTGCTTTGGACAAGTTCAAGCGCAGATTGAGACAATCCAATGAACCCAAGCATGCCAACAAGCAATGAAAGATGCAGCGTATCAAAAGCCTTAGAAAAATCAAGTAAGACCAAAGCTGTCGCTAATCCGTTATCAGTTCCACGCAATATATTATCCGTAATATGCAAGAGTGCCGTTGTGCAACTGTAACCAGAACAGAAACCAGATTGAAAAGTAGGGAGTATAGAATACTCATCCAAGTGTGCCAATAAGCTAGTGGATAATATTCTCTCAAATATCTTTGAACATACTGATAAAATACTTATCGGCCGAAGATCCTGCAATTGAGTCACCTTACCTGTTTTAGGGACCGGTGTAATTAGAGAAGTCTTCCACTTGAGTGGATATACCGAATTCTCAATGCAAAAGTTAATAATGTGGCACATATAAGGTAATGTCACAGGAGAACTTAATAAAAGCATCTGCTTAGTAACTCCATCGGCACCAACAGCATTTGTCTTGATTCGATTAAGCGCTTGTAATACTTCCACCTCGGAAGTCAAAGAGAAAGAAAGTTCATTTGTAACAAAAGGTAAGGTATTGGAATTATAGAAATTTAATAAATCAGAATCACATGTTAATTGATTCTGACACGAAAGAAAAAAACTGTTAATATCCTCAACGTCTCCCACAGTGGCCGGAACCAATCTTGTCTTATTCTCACATGCTCCAAACAATCTGAGATTACGCCACAATTTACGCGAGTTATTATTACCAAACAATAATATAGATATGTTTTCTTTTCGCGGCGAATTGCCAAATTAGTAAAATTTCTTAACTCTTTATACGAGTTGAAATGAGACGAACTTTTAGTAGATTTATATTTAGAATATGCTTTGTTTCGCAAATTAATGAGAATTTTAATAGTATCAGTTATCCATGGTCCATAATTATTTCGTAGAGTTACAGTTCGACGAGGTGCATGAACGCTGAATACCGATAAAAGGGCGTTATTGAAAAAATCAACCTTTTCATTAATATCATTACTAATTAAAAATGGATGCCAATTTAGTTTCCCTAAATTATCCTAGTCAGTAAAAGTTAAAGTCCTTGGAGCATCACGTTGGACACCACCAGTTAAGGTGACATATACTAGACTGTGATCAGCTACATCATGAACAGGAAGAACACCATGATCTTCAACGGGAGCATCATCATCAAGAAGAATGAAGTCGATTAGTGTTGACGAGAAGGAAGTTACACGTGTAGGCAGCGTAATTATCTGCTTTAAATTAAATTGCTCAATTACAGGAATAAATGTATTACCGTAAACACCATTAATATTGAAGCCATTAATATTGAAATCACCTAGACATAGGAATCTTTCAGATCCTGGAACCAGAATGGAAAGAATGTCTTCAAATTCAGTTAAAAATTGCGAGATCTTACCGGTGGGACGATATAACACCCCCACCACCATCCGCACAGCACCACTGACTATCTCTATACATAAACATTCAATATGTTGAGAAATAGTTTCTAATCGAGTGATATATGTCAAATTATGTCTAATGAAGAACCCAACTCCACCGCCTCCACCAAGATTTCCACGGTCAGTTAATCTAGAACGTCCCACAAAACAACTTCTATAACCCGCAATTGAATAAAGAGCACAATTAGTATCAGAATATATCCAAGACTCTGATATTGCAAAAACATCAAAGTCACCCTGAACAATTATATCTCTAACAGCCGGAAAATGAGCCGGAAGGGACCGAACATTCAAGTGTCCAAATTTCATTTATAAGAAATAGAATCAAGGAGAAAAAAGTAAGAAAGAATAGGAGAAACAGAAGCAGATACAAGGTTAACTAAGAAAAACACAAAAAAAAGAAGGAAAAGAAAGCACAATTTGCAGTTTAAATTAGCTATTAGTAACAGAAAAAAAAATTAAATTAATTTGTTTTATAAAACAAAAAAAAATAATAATAATAACAATAAATGTGTATATAATAAAAAAGTTTTTTTGTAAGGCCTTAAAAAAAGAGGAAAATTTCTGAAAAGATTTCTTTAAAGAGTTTTCCCTTCTTAAAAGTAAACAAAGTGTAATAAAAAAGACAAAAGTAAAGTTGATAATGTTCCAGCAATGCCGCAAAACTAAATTTTTAGAGATTATTATCATCATGAGTGAGGATAGGATGCCGTTTCCCATTAATAGATGTATAAACTGTGCCATCAAAGAACCAAACATTTTTATACCCGAATTTATCAATTGCGGAATTTAAAATATTTAAAGTTGCTTTAGTGAGATCTTCGCGAATCACATATTTGGTTACCTTAAGGTATTTTTTATTATTGAAGACACTTTGTCGATATTTATAGCTGGTAAATTTAATAATAATACCACGAGGCCGAGCAGGTTTCGCCGCACGTGTTGCGATCTTACCGGTTGGTTTTTTTCCGACTCGATGACATCGGTCGATGTGCTCTGGTTTTATTTTCGCATTTTTGAAATTTTCATTGATGACGTCTATCACCCTGTCTTCTAGTTGTTCATTCTCTTCCTCAGGAACACCGAAGATCCTCACTGAATTACGCCTGGTATATTGTTCCAATCTATCCAGTTTATAGGCTACACTTTTATTTTCTACGTCCAACGCCTCAATTTTATTTTTTTGTTCTTCAATCAACTTGTTGGTTGCTTTAACAATTGCGCGGGACACGTTGTTGGTTATTTTTTGCACAATATCTCCAGTATCCGAACTAAAGACTTCAAGGAGCGTCGATTTTATTAAATGAACTATTTCATTTCTATCCGCAGAAGAAAGGCCCATTGTAGATAAAAAACTGTAGCACTTATTAGTATTAGATGTATTTAGAGGGGAAAATACTGTTTATATGAAATATTAACATAAAAGCGAAATATTTACGGGCAGCTTGCAGAACACGTCTACTCACTAGCGCTGCACATGTTCGAATCTATTCATGATATGAGTAAACTATTGAATCATAATTTTCCATTCTGTTTTAAGGTAAACACCTGTTTCTAAAGATGATTTCGTGCTACTCGGTTTAGAATAATCTCCAAATCTACGAAGTACGTCTACTTCAAACACCGATAATTACTCCTTATTAGTAATATTCATGCAACAATTCAACACCACAGGGTTTCTCCCTAAACAATGAATTAAGTTATTTATTAAAAGGCAATTAACAACGAACAACAAACTTAATTAACTTGGATATACCCTTCAACAACAAGCCAATTATTAGCTTATATTATTTTGAAATAATTCAAAAACTTTTTAATCAAGTTAAGTGTTAAAAAACATAGAAAATTATTACGATTTAAATCTATACAATTATAACTAGTATTTATGAAGATAAACGAAACAATTGAAATAAATGATATAATCCTTTAATATAATTGTATTCAATAATCACAGATTAATATATCCGTTTTTGTTCTTTAATTTAATAAAATTTAATTAATTTGAGATAAATTAAATGAAGTCATCCTAACATTGCGTGGTATTTAATCACTGGTTTTCATAACCTTCCAATTCAATTTAATGAATCCCTACTCTTGTATGGCTATTGAATTTTTGGTTTTCAATATAAAGCCCCGCTATTATTATTATTACGACCTCCCAGAACTCAAACAATAAACCAACCTCAAACTGTATTGATAAAATAATTCCTTGAAATTTTCCATTATTTACTTTATAATATTATTTTTTATATTTTTACGTCCCTTTTGTGCTTAATTTAAGCTTTCGGGGAAGTAATTGAAACCGTTTTAAAAAATTTATGAGATGCTCGTACCGTATACAACGTGCTGTGTGCTGTAAATTCATGTGAAAACTTTAGATACCTTTCGAATTCCCACTAGTGCAATATTTCATCTGTAAAAGTTTTCGAAGCGATAACGGTATCACATCGATTTTTAATAATCGACAACTCGATAAAATAGACAACTCCGTTTATATACAAAAATGTTTCTATAAAAGCATAATTTTAAATAAAACGTAATTAAATACAAATAATTATTCAGTCTATATTTAAAAACTTTTTGCCTCAAATATCAATACGATTATAAACACATTTATCTAGATTTTTTTAGAAGTTATTTAAAAGTTTTGTTGTTATATTAAACGTTGATATAATCATTAGGATTAGATTCAAAACGATTTCTGACACAGACGCACATATCATCATCATTAAATGAAATCAATTTAAAAGCAATTTCGTTAATATTTAATGAAATTAAAATTTGTTTTTCTTTGTGATGAAGTTTATTGAATGAAATTATGATCTATATTATGATAAATTTAACAAATATGAGATATTAAGCTATTTTATAGCAAATTTAATGTAAATTTTCTTATTTTAACATTATGTATTTACTGAAATTGTATTGATATTGATCTAATTTAAAGAAATTGAGACATTATGAAAAATAAAAGAAAATTGTAAAAATTAACATTCAATGTAACGAAACATTTTAATGATTTTTTTAAATTTTGCGGAAATTAAATTCACAAATATCAATTGAAATATCATCATGAAATAACTTGCAAATAACGTTAAGGATAGTATTAGAGCGAGAGCTACGAACATCCTCACTAATTATCTAACTGGAAAACCACCATTGTCAATGTTACATGCTCATTTAACTTCATGTTATAAACAAACTGGAAATTTAAAAAAAAAACATGTCAACATCATTGTTACAAAAGCTGATAAAAATTCGACTACAGTCATTACGAATAACGATAATTATATCACTAAAGCTGAAAACATGTTAAAAGATAATAATACATATAAAATCATTGGTGGTAATAAAGATAAAACAGACTCCATACAAAAAGAGGTCAATAATTTATTAAAGGATCTCTTAAATAAAAACTTTATTACCGATTTAGAATTTAAAAGTTGGTTTATCATAACATTGACTTATCAAAATGATGTTCCATTACGTCCTATAATTTCATCGGTTGATTCTGCTACATATAATATTTCAACTTACTTAGCGAGGATGCTTATGGTTTCTTTCGACTCGAGGACGGAGTTTAACGTTAAAAATACTTCGATTTCGTGGAAGTGCTGAGGGGATTAGTATTGCCATAAGGATATGTCATTATCTCTTTAGATGTTGTCAGCCTGTTTACTAGCATCCCCATTTCACTGATTTTGGAGATTGTTGAAGAAAAGTTCCAATATATAGATGAACATTTTAATGTTTATAAAGTGTTATTTTTAAGAACTATCGCTACTGTTTGTGATAATACATTTTTTACTTTTAACATTGTTACGTACAAGAAATTTTCGGGACACCAATGGATTCTCCCATTTCTCCAATTTTAGCACAAAGTCTGATCATGTTTTAACAAAGATGTTAGCTACTTTGAATTTCAGTGTTCCTTTTTAAAAAAATATGTTGATGGTATTATCACTTCAATTCTTAAAAATCAACTAGATTTAGTTTTAGATAAATTTAATAACTTCAATAAGTACATACAATTTATTATTGAAAAAGAAAATAACAACTCTCTACCTTTTCTAGACACTAATGATTTAAGAAATAATAACTCAATTAACTTTTTCAGGTAGTTATTTACATTTCACATCATCACATAAAATTAAAGACAAAATTAACACCATTTTGGCTATGAAACATCGAAATTCAAAAATTTCAGAACTCGAATTGTTAAATAAGAACTTCGAAAAATTAACCAAATTAGTTAACAAACTTCTTTTTGGCGTTCCCACTTTGAGTGGTGTGACTCAATCTGACGATTTGAATTACTTTACATACAAAAATTGATTTATATTCCAAATATAAATGAGAAATTGACTAAGATGTTTAAGAATTGTTGTAATTTAAATGATAGTGTAGTTTATTGCATTCCATGTAGTGAATGTTATGGGGGGCAAACTTAAAATCAGAGGTTAAAAAAGAGAATTAGTCAACACAAATGTGACGTTCGTTGTGATAAAAGATCTTGTGCTTTGGCTCAACATAATCTTGAAAAAGGTCATGTTTTTCATCACAAGAGACTTTTTCTGGAAATACACTGCAGAATGGATATCGATTCCTTAACTAACATTTATTCCTTAAGTAACTTTTCAGTAAATCGTTTTTCGCGCCTGCGCTTTTCGCTTTACGAAAAGTTGTCGGGGTAGTTTTGAAATTTTTGCACATTGCTTTGGCCATTATTAATATGTGGTGTTGCAAAGTGAACTGTTTTAAATTTTTTAATTTAGACGTAATACAAAACAATCGTAAGTTTCTTTTGTTTTAGCTTTTAATTTAAAGAAAATATTTTGAAATCTAATTTTATATAACTTTTAGTAAACGTTATCCTCTGAGGAAGATTCAAAATAGAATCAAAATATTAGGATCTATGAATTGATTGTCGTTTTATTTATAATCCGCTATCCTATCCTGGAATAATTTATTTAACAGAAAGATGAACAGATGCCATATGAGACTAACAAGGATAAGGGCGAGGAGGCAGAAGAAAGGGAAAGAAATGAGGTAGAGATTTGCAAAATCGCAGAAATGTATAACAGGCTGCTAGAAAAGAAAATGTTTCCAGCCATTTAGAAGTGTGGAAGGTTGGTGCTAATAGAAAAACAAGGTACCATGCAGGATAAAAAGTACAGACCTCTGTGCTTTCTTAGTAACTACGGGAAGATTTATGAGACTGTAATTAAGAACAGAATAAGTATGGAACTTGATGAGATGGGGGAAATTTCCAAAGAACCTTTGTTTATTACCTTTTGTGAACCCATACTGGGGTCAAGAAAAGCTGAATCCTTAGTGCATGCGATAAAGAAGGTCTTAAATGAGGCATAAAAGTATGATACATTTAAGAGAAAAAAATGAAATGGGAAAATATTATAAGCGCATTAGAAAAAAAAAGCCTCCATGCTTGGTCAAGCTAATAAATAATTATTTGATTGAAAAATACATGAGTTTCTATATGTATCAATTAACGAGTGGTATACCACAGGGTTTGGTTTTTGGCCCCCTTTCTATGAAACGTCTTTTTTGATGAGCTATTGGAAAGGGGGATGACAGAAATAAATGTACCTATGATAGCATACGTGGGCCAATATGGCTATACTGGTTTCAAGATGGAACCTAGAGGAGATAGAAGATAGAGCACAAAGGGCAGTTAATGAAATAATAGGAAGAGATTGTTTTGCAGATTGCCCCAGGGAAAGCAGAGATGGTGATGCTCATAAATAGGAAAGAAACCAGAGAGGCCAAGTTGCTAGTGAAGGGATGGGACATTAAATCACTAAAATACCAAGGTGTTATGAACTCGGCCCAGCCAAGGGAAAGCTACTTGGAGAACAATTTTCTCACAGCTTCTTTATGCATACAGACCATGGAGCATAAAATACCGAGAAGGGTGCATACGAATGTGCAAGGCTTACTGAACCGACGGAATCACTACAAGTTATAGGCAATTCCATGCCTATGGATCTTAGAATGATGGAAATTGCGGCAAAGTAGGAAGGAGGAGAGGAAGCGGTTGAAAAGAAAAAAGGAGCCATAGCAAAGTGAATAAGTAAATAGTGGAGATCTACGCGTAAGGCAGAGTGGCCTAAAAAGTTGATAAGAGATTTACGATTCTGGAGTTTTTCTTCGATCATGAATGCTTTAAGGCGTACCTTTATAAGTATAAAAGATAAGTCCCACGAAGGCGTGAGTATACTACGAGGAATGAGACGATGTTGAGCACACATTCAATAATTGTATAAGATAGTTGGGAAAACAAGATAAGTAGGAGAACAAACAGGAGAAATTATTACACCAGAAAATATTATTTACTACATGCTAGAAGGGGAAGGCAAGTGAATATTTATAGCCGAATATATTAGAGGCATATTGGCGAAGAAGGAGAGGAAAGAGTGGCATGCTTAGAGGGAAGCTGATAGAGACGGGGTAAATGAAGCAAAGGGAGAATTGTAGATGGAAAAGTTGTTATTAAAGAAAGATCCGGGAAAGATCGGGGGATCACCCACTTTCCCAATAAGTATTATTAATGTTTCAAGACAAAAAGCTTGTTTGTGTTTGTTTAGTACTCACAAGGAGAACCGAAGGGGAGAATAGTTTAGAGAAAGAAAGAGATTGCGATGACGTAATGGCTGGTGCGATGAGGCTAAATGGTAATCAAGGAGAACGGAAAGATGGAGATGGGGAAACAACCTCCCTCCTCTGGGTACCTATAATTGATAGTGGTAAACAAAAATCTTTTAGGGTGTTTTATTTGTGTAAACGAGGAGCGAGTTGATGAAGGGAAGAGTGTCGACGAAAAGGGTAAAGCTGGAAGGGAAGTGGAAGTAGAATTGACAACCCGGAAGGTTGATGGGTAAAATGCGACAGCGTATATTCGATCTTTCAAGAAGAATGATTAGAATGACTTAGGCCTGATGTACATCTTTCCGTAATAAAAGGCATCAACGAAAAATTCAATAGCTTCAAAATTCCGACGTTGCTTTTGCATTTCAACTATAGCGTTGCAAAAACGGTCCCAGCCAATCTCAAAGGAGAAAGAGGTGGATTTAATAATATTATAGGATGCTGGTGGATCACCAAATCCTGTTACAAATCCAATTGTAACAGGGTCCATATTGTTGCAATGGGAAGAAAAAGAACGTAAATAAAGAGTAATAATGATATGTAAAAAGGATACAGTAGAATAAAAATGATGAATGATTATAATTAAACCAAAAAATATGTATTTGGAATGTACAAATTCCGAAATCAAAATAAATTAATCAATGGTACTACCGGTAACTCGAGCAACCGAAGATATTATAAAAAAAAAAATGTTATTTATTTTAAATAGTATGCAATGCAAATATTATTTATTTCTTATTAAAAGAAATAAATTTAAATATCGATATCGTAGCTCAAAATAATACTAAATTCATTGATATACTGCAGGTTTTTCCTTGGGAAAAATAATAATAAAGAAAGATTTGACCTGATGGTAATGATAAATTTTTTTATTTTTCATTACTTTCAATAAATTCCATGAAATGACAATAATGGTGACCTTAAAGTTGGACAAAAGTTAGAAGTGAGATGGTAATTGTTTGGATGAAAAAGAAGGCTAAAAAATGTAAGAAACTGATGAAAAAGAAAAATCAAAAGCCTTGCCGGTTCGTCCGATACAACAATCAATAACAAACGATTTTCCAAAGATAAAAGTTACAATAAAAACGCTTTCCAGAACGCTCCACACGAATTAAAATTAATCCTCACAAGGACTGTGACAAAAGTAACAACAATTTAACAAATCTTTCGTCAAAATATCAATTTTTTCCTCCGTTTCTAAACAAATAGGAGTGTGCTACACAACCAACCCTTTATTTGAAGGTAAAATTGGAAATTTAATTCGCGATACGGAAAGCTTTTTCAACGTTAGTTTTGTTTTTCGAATCACACCACGTTCTCTCCATTGACCCGAAATTCGTCTAGCTAAAAAAAAAAACGATTCATCAAAAACATGCACAAAATCAAAACAGAAAAATAAACCGCCAAGATTATGAAATCCAAGAGATGTTCTCTTCCTTCTCTTCCTCCATGTGTTAATGGATATGTGCATTTCATTAAGAACTCAAAACATTTCTTCATCAAAAATATACCTTATGCTGCCTTGGTTTGTGGCAGGGTAATTCATCTTGCTTCAATAAGGTTATATCATCTTAAAAACTTGATATCGTTACTTTCTAGTCGCAGCTTTTACATTTTTACTTTTTAAATGTAGCCATCATATCTTAATTTGGTCAGTGTCATTGAATTAACCTTCGAAGTCGGGCGGTCTTGCTGCAGTTTTTCACGAAACAATATTAACCTGGGATCTGACTTAATGATCAGACAAATAAATTAATTATTTTAATGTAAATAAATCCATTTACTATTACACTATAATAAACAAACAGGCAAGCTAATTATGTTGCTACAATAAACATATGGGTGGTTAGAATAATCAAAACAAAGTTTTAGCGTACGCACAGAGTAGTATCTGTGAATTAACTTTTACTAAACCATAAAAGGAAAGTTTAATTGGAATAAATATCCACGTATATATAGAGCAAATGATGCCATCTCTAAAACTGCACAGGTATAATTCTTTTGTACAGTTTGAGGAATGAGTTGGATATTTATTACAATTCGTCGACAGTCGGGATTCTTATGGACATAAATTGTTAAAAAAACAAAGAAAAGTGTAAAGAATGTGTTATATATCGTTTAAAAGATGAAACATTAAGCTTTAGTTTGGTATAAAAGTCAAATCTTAATACTCAAAAATCAAAAAGTTGTGATTTAATCCTCGTACGACCAAGATGATTGAACGAACATTAAAACTAAATATTGTATTAGAAATATTTATGCAATGGTTTAAATCGTTTCCTCGACATTGATAGCATCCCCGTTTTTGGGTTGTTGATGTTTCGAATCTTCGGTAAGTTATTTTTCTTCCCGTACTTTGCAATATTTATACAATTTGCTATTCCTTTTTTTATCTTTTTGAATATTTGATTTAAATCGAATTGCAAACATTTCCAGTCTAATTAAGACTTTTTTGTTCCAAATTACAAAGGCATTATAAGCCGCATTATCTAAATAATTCATGAAGAATATTTATGGCCATCGTCTTGTAGTTCTACGGCAACTATACTCTTTTTTGAATTGAGGCTTGATATTGCTTCTAGAAGATTTGATCAGCTTCCAGAAAACTTGATACTGCTTTTAAGTGTCTTGATACTGCTTCCAAAAAACTTGACACGTTTCGAAAAGACTTGAAACGCTTCCAGAAATTTGATACTTCTTATAGAAAACTTTAACTAGAAAGATTTTATATTGCTTGCAGAAAATTTGAAGTAAACATCAACGGTATTGTTGGTTTTATCTGGATTTAAGTTACTATTTTCAATTAATTATTTAATTTCAATGTATTGAGAGCACGTATTTTCATTTTTTTCAGACGTATATATAGAGCAAATGAGCCCACCTCTAAAACTGCACAGGTATAATTCTTTTGTACAGTTTGAGGAATGTGTTGGATATTTATCACAATTCGTCGACAGTCGGGATTCTTATGGACATAAATTGTTAAAAAAACAAAGAATAGACTTGAAGAATAAGATAGGAAAAGACATGTCATAGACATTGTACATAAACATTAAATGATACGATAGCACAGAAAGAAGAACCATTAGCTTTGGATGAAACGTCCAACAAATGTACGATTTAATAAACCATTTAGACGGAATGAGTACTTAAAAGTGTCGTCCTCCAATTAAATAATGAAAATGGACATTGTGGGTAAATTTCCATTACTTTAATAGAATCGTTTGTCAATCTTCGATTCTAATCGGAGAGAAATAGAAAGGAAATGAATAACAAAAAAGAACATATCGATTCGTTGGAGTATACTATGTCAGTGGCGAAAGAGATGACACCTTAGTTACTGATCAATATATAAAAGCGACAATGAGCAACAAAATCAATATGAAGTGTCAAATATTTTAGTCGAACAAATTAGTTTTCATTATAAATATTTTGTATATCTAACGAACCATATCAATTGAAATTTGGTTGCGCCCCATTCATAATTATCAACACAAAGAAGGTATTTTCAAATATAATAATTCACGACTGAAAGGGTTCAAACAACGCGTTCCATTTGTTGAACTATATGCAAGTTATTTGCTGTGTTAGTGCCTATTGGAATTTGGATTGATTTGTATTTTGTATACCGTCCATTGTCTTTATGTGATGTTCAATAGAAATTCATTGCAATCGATGAATACTTAAACCATCAATTAATTTTGCATTTATTTTTTATAATAAAAAAGGATAATAATAAATATTAATCTTGCGATTTGAATCGAAGGAGCTTGCAGAATATATCTAAATCGGTCGAATTGATCAAGATACACTTCAAGGTCGGTAGGGAGTAACTATATATCTTCTATATGATATAATGTAGTCAAACATGATCTTCAACAACGATGCTACGGGATTAGGGACGAAACTTAGTTGTATTAAGTTTACGATAATGAATCTATATCATGGGATATTAATTATTGATTAGTGACTAAATTAAGAATATGTGCTTGACTTTATACTGCATTATCTTAAATGAATTTTGAGTTAAGGTTAATGCTTGTGTTAGTTTTATCAAATTAAAATTTGAAATGTCGAAAAAGCTTCCTGTTACATTAATTTGTATGTAAAATTCAAACCTCATACGAGTGTTTCAAATGTAAACCAGATTTCTTTTTAATTATTAAACTTTTAAGTACTAAAAACACATTTTTTTTGATTAATTAACTTTTACATTTAGAACAAAAACCGTTCCATCTTAGGGTGTTTATGAAAATGAAATTTTCTACCAAGGGAAAATTTTTCATTCGCAGATATCCGGAAGATGACAAATAGGGTTTTAAGTTTCTCTCAAGCGTCTCCCCTAATCCTTTTAATCCAATAAAATATTATCGTTTGGCGGCACAATTAAAATTATTTGGCCTCGGCCGTAAACTTTCCAATTACAAAAGAATCGGAAGCACCCCATACCTTTTTGGGGAACGTGCACGCCCCGGTTAGAATATAAATCTGGCGTGACCTGCAGGGATTTGTCTGTTCCTGCGAGGATTCCCCTTATCCCGGCTCCCCGTGCCGTTCTAATTAAGGACCTCAAGTTCTAGTTGGTGGTCGGCGCTTTTAACTTTTATCAAAAACCTTTATCGCTGACTTTCTTTCGACTTCGTTTTGGCCCCGGTTTTCTCGAGTCGATACGGGAGATCCAGAGGATTTTGGCGCGGCATCAGGTTTATTTTGGAACTGTACCAAAACTCGGGATAAAATAGTATATCGGTATCGTTAGTGTTTATTATAAAATCCCCATTTTTCACGTTTCCTATTAAATTGTTTGTAACAAAGTTCTTCTTATCTCATTGATTAATATCATCACGTATACACTCGTTGTAATCGTTTCAGTATTTAATACTTCCGACATAAGTTCATATGAAATATTACACCGGGTTATTTTTCAGTGAACGTTAACACTTAAAGAAACGATATCCCGAGGTTGGTCACGTAACGTCTTCAGTAGAATTGCATGACTTCAATTGAATAATTGTTATCGTAAATCATAGAATTTCTTTTGTGTAAAATGCCCTTATAATCCGAACAAGCTTCGTTACGTAAATGATTTGCATAAACCTTTTTTTTTCTTCATTATTAAATATTAAGACTCTGATGTCGTAAAAAGACTGGGTATATTTAATGGAAACTTATTGGGTTAACCTAAACGACTTTACGTAAAGGAAGGAATTTGCCTTCTTTTCCAAGGTACATTGAATGACTACGGTAAAGGTTAGCGTGTTGTGGTGAACTTGAAGGATGATTATGGTTCTTCCTCACGAAACAATTTTTTCTTTTAATTTTAAAGTACACAGCATACCGATTAATTGATCAGGTTAATCAGAATATTCACTTAATATATAAAACTCCACCAATATGTACTTTAAGAGTGATCTTTAATATTAAATATTTTAATTTTTCTCATTGATTTTTTGTTCAAACCTCAATTATACCATATATCATTTTGAAAAGGACATTTTCATTTTCAATTTGATCCATTACTCACCTCATCCACTATTATTTTAGCCACGGCGTCCTTTTTCAAAGTTTTTCATTTTTATTATTTTACCATTATTTAATTGTAAGTAGAAACGCTTTCTTTACATACTTCAATTTTTATCTTAATGATTGTTGAATAATACAACGATTATCCTACACTATTTGAAAGAAGATATCTTCATCTTCACTTTAAGCTTTATCTCGATTATTACAGTTAAGACGATTTTTTGAAATTTAATTAATTTGAAGCGCACTCTTCCAGATTTTGATTTCTATCTCAATAATTTCTTGTTCAAACGTCACTTATTATATTTGGTGGTTACCAAGACGATTTTTTTGAATTCTCCATTTTTTATTATTTTATTATTATCAAAGCTGAAAGGCAATCTTGCAAATTTCAATATTTATCTCAATAAGTTTTGTATAAAGCAGAGGTATTATACATTATTTTAAAGAAGATATCTTGAAGTTAAGAAATTATTCATCCTTTATCTCCATTATAAAAGCAAAGGCGATTTTTTGCAGTTTAACTCTCGTACGATCAAAATGATTGAACGAACATTGACGACCATAACGGGTCAGTTTAAACCCATGCATGGTAAACCATCTTAGATTTTGTTCAAAGCATTAAAATTAAATATTGTATTAGAAATATTTATGGAATGGTTTAAATCACTTCTTCGAGATTGATAGCATCTCCGTTTTTGGGTTGTCGATGTTTCGAATCTTCGGTAAGCTATCTTTTTGCCCGTACTTTGCAATATTTATACAATTTGCTATTCGTTTTTTATCTTTTTGAATATTTGATTTAAATCGAATTACAAACACTTCCAGTCTAATTAGTAAAAGTCTAATTAAGACTTTTTTGTTCCACATCACAAAGGCACTATACGCCGCATTATCAAAATAATTCATGAACAATACTTAAGACATCGTCTTGTAGTTCTACGGCAACTATACTATCGAAGAAAGGCATCGCAACAAGAGTATATATATATGATGATGAGACTGGATACTGCTTCCAGAAGACTTGATACTACTGCTAGAAGACTTTTTTGCTTCCAAAAAACTTGAAACGTTTCGAAAAGACTTCAAATGCTTCTAGAAATTTGATACTTCCTCTAGAAAACTTCAAATCTTTCCACAAGACTTGATTCTGCTTCTAGAAGTTTTGAAATGTTTCCTCTGGAAACATTTCTTGACTATTACTACTACATACTTGATATTTCTTCCAGAAGAGTTCAAATCCTTCCACCAGACTTGATACCACTTCTATAAGACTTGAAAGGCTTCAAGGAGAGTTGGTACTGCTTCTGGAAGATTTGATATTGCTTGCAAAAAACTTGAAATGCTTCCAGAAGACTTGCTATTGCTACTGAAAGCCTTCGAATCCTTCCACAAGACTTCTTACCGCTTCTATAAGACATGAAATGCTTCCATAAAAACTGATAATGCCTCTTGTAGGATAGGCACTGATACAAGAGTACATATTTTGAATTGAGACTTGATACTGCTTCCAGAAGACTTGATACTACTGCTAGAATGCTTGATATTCTTCTAGAAGATTTGATCTGCTTCCACAAGACTTGATACTGCTTCTAAATGTCTTGATACTGCTTCCAAAAAACTTGAAACGTTTCGAAAAGACTTGAAATACTTCCAGAAATTTGATACTTCGTCTAGAAAACTTCAAATCTTTCCACAAGACTTGACTCTGCTTCTAGAAGTTTTGAAATGCTTCCTCTGGAAGCATTTCTTGACTATTACTACTATATACTTGATATTTCTTCCAGAAGAGTTCAAATCCTTCCACCAGACTTGATACCATTTCTATAAGACTTGAAAGGCTTCAACGAGAGTTGGTACTGCTTCTGGAAGATTTGATATTGCTTGCAAAAAACTTGAAATGCTTCCAGAAGACTTGCTATTGCTACTGAAAGCCTTCGAATCCTTCCACAAGACTTGATACTGTTTCTATAAGACTTGAAATGCTTCCAGGAGAATTGGTGTTGCTTCTGAAAGCTTGATATTTTTTGCAGAAAACTTGATATGTTTCCAGAAGACTTGATACCGTTTCTATAAGATTTAAAATGCTTCCATAAAAATTGAAATTACCTCTGGAAGACTTGAAATGCATCTAGAAGACTTGATACTGCTTCTAAAAGATTTTATATTGCTTATAGAAAATGTTAAGTAAACTTCAACAGTATTGTTGGTTTTATCTGGATTTAAGTTACTATTTTCAATTATTTTTTTAATTTCAATGTATTGAGAGCACGTATTACTATTTTTTCAGACATTTTCAAACTCATTTCGTGGCCTGAGTCTTTTGCCATTTCAGATTTTTTCAGCACCCAAACGTATTTCCAAAAATCGGTGCCTCTGTTCATGAATGAGTTTGTCCAAGACTCTATTCTTTGTTTCGCTATATTCCAAAACAATATTTGCTTTGTAATATACTTCGCAATTGCTTATCTCATATGTATGCTGCATAGATGATAAAGCTATCACACATTTCTTTGAATACAGATTTATGTCCTTTGCGGAATAGAATCAGGATGAATAACGACCCCAATATTTTTAACAAATCCTTTATATTTCTTCGAACAATCCTAAGTAATGTTAAATTTTTTGTGAGAAGTTCTTCGGCTAACAATATCCACCATATTTCACTATTATTATAAAAATTTTTAAAAAATCTGATAACGATTTTACTATTTGTCATTTTTCACAACTTTTATAAGCCTCTCTGCAATTCTTTTGAGGCTTATTGGTCTCCTAGAGGCTTGATGCACTATTCTGATTCCAAAGCAGCCTGATGATTACAATTTTTCGTAATATAAACTATTCTCATGAGAATAGTAATACTACAGAATACAGAATACAATCTGTATTTAGAATACTATTTAAACAATTATTGTTTTCGGGTCTCGTGGAACCGAAAACTCGTGGAACCGTTTAAAATATTTCAGTTAAATTATAAATTAAAAAAGGTATGGTATCACATTGTGTCAACTTTATAATACCGATGAATCAGGACTCTATTGAAAATTGTTATCAGATAAAACATTTGTCTCGACGACAGAAAAAACTGTTGTTAGCGGAAAAACCAAAAAGCAGCATTTTCAACATTTTTAGCATGCACTAACGCTATCGGTACTCATAAAGTAAAACTAGTGGATATTGGCTAAGCTGCAAAAACCTAGGTCATTCACAAGCTTCAGTTCTCCTCTCGACCATGAACATTCAAAATTAGCTTGCATGATTGTTGTGATGTTCAAATAATGGTTTCACTAATAGTTTATACAATTTATCAAGTGTTTAATATATATTAGATATCACCTTAGTTAACGGGAATAAATCGATAATGTGAGCCATTTGTTTTCTTTGGTTCACATTCTCGTGTGTATTTTATTGTTAGATTGATTTTATTGGCAAGTGTCGGTATTCGTTATGATATTCTGCATTTCTCGTAAAGAAATTGATTCGAAGAGTTAGAGATTCACTTTTCTTAGAAATTTCAAGATTTCATCTGGCTTGGTTTCCTACATTACACACAATAATCCAAAATCGGTCTTCAAATTGATTTATAAATGTGGACTGCACATTCAAAACTAATGCTCCTTTTTATATATTAAACATCTAAAATATTTTCCTTTCCCTCTAGCTTTAGATTTGATTTTTGATATTTTTGTGCTATATTAAATGTTGCTGTGTTAAATACTATAAATATAAATATTTATGTTGAATACGCCACGTCCTATATCAACTTTCTATTTTTTCGAAAAGTTTTAGAAAATTGTTATTATGATATTATATGGTTATTATATCATATCTCTGAATGATATGGTGAGAGACTTCTTGTTTTCGAAAGAAAATCTCCGAACATGCATCATTTACTCTTATTCGCAGTGTTCTATTACACTAAAATTATTTATTGATAACATTAAAGATGACGAAAGTTCATTCTTGTCAACTTAAATAGGAAATCTTTATGCCACACTGAATCAAATGCTGTCTTGGTATCTAAACATAACAACGCCGATTTTCCCTTTTCCAATTGTGCAAAAATAAGCTTGTATAAACTTCTTCCAATTTATGTATATTGAAATCATCTTCTAAAGGATTGGTAACATCCTTCGAGATATTTAGCATAAATCAATGCCTGAAGCATACGTAATGTTTGTGTCTTAGTCAAGAAGTGCATGAAATGTTATGTTTCTTTTGTAATTAGTTAATTTTTTAATTTTATGGAAGTATTTTGGCCTCTTGAAATGGTTTATTTTATCACAGGCTAATAATTATATAATCAATCTACTTCTTCCAATTTATGTTTATTGAAATCATCTTCTAAAGGATTGGTAACATCCTTCGAGATATTTAGCATAAATCAATGCTTGAAGCATACGTAATGTTTGTGTCTTAGTCAAGAAGTGCATGAAATGTTATGTTTCTTTTGTAATTAGTTAATTTTTTAATTTTATGGAAGTATTTTGGCCTCTTGAAATGGTTTATTTTATCACAGGCTAATAATTATATAATCAATCTACTTCTTCCAATTTATGTTTATTGAAATCATCTTCTAAAGGATTGGTAACATCCTTCGAGATATTTAGCATAAATCAATGCCTGAAGCATACGTAATGCTTGTGTCTTAGTCAAGAAGTGCATGAAATGTTATGTTTCTTTTGTAATTAGTTAATTTTTTAATTTTATGGAAGTATTTTGGCCTCTTGAAATGGTTTATTTTATCACAGGCTAATAATTATATAATCAACCTACTTTTTCCAATTTATGTTTATTGAAATCATCTTCTAAAGGATTGGTAACATCCTTTGAGATATTTTGCATAAATCAATGCCTGAAGCATACGTAATGTTTGTGTCTTAGTCAAGAAGTGCATGAAATGTTATGTTTCTTTTGTAATTAGTTATTTTTTTAATTTTATGGAAGTATTTTGGCCTCTTGAAATGGTTTATTTTATCACAGGCTAATAATTATATAATCAATCTACTTCTTCCAATTTATGTTTATTGAAATCATCTTCTAAAGGATTGGTAACATCCTTCGAGATATTTAGCATAAATCAATGCCTGAAGCATACGTAATGCTTGTGTCTTAGTCAAGAAGTGCATGAAATGTTATGTTTCTTTTGTAATTAGTTAATTTTTTAATTTTATGGAAGTATTTTGGCCTCTTGAAATGGTTTATTTTATCACAGGCTAATAATTATATAATCAACCTACTTTTTCCAATTTATGTTTATTGAAATCATCTTCTAAAGGATTGGTAACATCCTTTGAGATATTTTGCATAAATCAATGCCTGAAGCATACGTAATGTTTGTGTCTTAGTCAAGAAGTGCATGAAATGTTATGTTTCTTTTGTAATTAGTTATTTTTTTAATTTTATGGAAGTATTTTGGCCTCTTGAAATGGTTTATTTTATCACAGGCTAATAATTATATAATCAATCTACTTCTTCCAATTTATGTTTATTGAAATCATCTTCTAAAGGATTGGTAACATCCTTCGAGATATTTAGCATAAATCAATGCTTGAAGCATACGTAATGTTTGTGTCTTAGTCAAGAAGTGCATGAAATGTTATGTTTCTTTTGTAATTAGTTAATTTTTTAATTTTATGGAAGTATTTTGGCCTCTTGAAATGGTTTATTTTATCACAGGCTAATAATTAGATAATCAATCTACTTCTTCCAATTTATGTTTATTGAAATCATCTTCTAAAGGATTGGTAACATCCTTCGAGATATTTAGCATAAATCAATGCCTGAAGCATACGTAATGTTTGTGTCTTAGTCAAGAAGTGCATGAAATGTTATGTTTCTTTTGTAATTAGTTAATTTTTTAATTTTATGGAAGTATTTTGGCCTCTTGAAATGGTTTATTTTATCACAGGCTAATAATTATATAATCAATCTACTTCTTCCAATTTATGTTTATTGAAATCATCTTCTAAAGGATTGGTAACATCCTTCGAGATATTTAGCATAAATCAATGCTTGAAGCATACGTAATGTTTGTGTCTTAGTCAAGAAGTGCATGAAATGTTATGTTTCTTTTGTAATTAGTTAATTTTTTAATTTTATGGAAGTATTTTGGCCTCTTGAAATGGTTTATTTTATCACAGGCTAATAATTATATAATCAATCTACTTCTTCCAATTTATGTTTATTGAAATCATCTTCTAAAGGATTGGTAACATCCTTCGAGATATTTAGCATAAATCAATGCCTGAAGCATACGTAATGCTTGTGTCTTAGTCAAGAAGTGCATGAAATGTTATGTTTCTTTTGTAATTAGTTAATTTTTTAATTTTATGGAAGTATTTTGGCCTCTTGAAATGGTTTATTTTATCACAGGCTAATAATTATATAATCAACCTACTTTTTCCAATTTATGTTTATTGAAATCATCTTCTAAAGGATTGGTAACATCCTTTGAGATATTTTGCATAAATCAATGCCTGAAGCATACGTAATGTTTGTGTCTTAGTCAAGAAGTGCATGAAATGTTATGTTTCTTTTGTAATTAGTTAATTTTTTAATTTTATGGAAGTATTTTGGCCTCTTGAAATGGTTTATTTTATCACAGGCTAATAATTATATAATCAATCTACTTCTTCCAATTTATGTTTATTGAAATCATCTTCTAAAGGATTGGTAACATCCTTCGAGATATTTAGCATAAATCAATGCTTGAAGCATACGTAATGTTTGTGTCTTAGTCAAGAAGTGCATGAAATGTTATGTTTCTTTTGTAATTAGTTAATTTTTTAATTTTATGGAAGTATTTTGGCCTCTTGAAATGGTTTATTTTATCACAGGCTAATAATTATATAATCAATCTACTTCTTCCAATTTATGTTTATTGAAATCATCTTCTAAAGGATTGGTAACATCCTTCGAGATATTTAGCATAAATCAATGCTTGAAGCATACGTAATGTTTGTGTCTTAGTCAAGAAGTGCATGAAATGTTATGTTTCTTTTGTAATTAGTTAATTTTTTAATTTTATGGAAGTATTTTGGCCTCTTGAAATGGTTTATTTTATCACAGGCTAATAATTATATAATCAATCTACTTCTTCCAATTTATGTTTATTGAAATCATCTTCTAAAGGATTGGTAACATCCTTCGAGATATTTAGCATAAATCAATGCTTGAAGCATACGTAATGTTTGTGTCTTAGTCAAGAAGTGCATGAAATGTTATGTTTCTTTTGTAATTAGTTAATTTTTTAATTTTATGGAAGTATTTTGGCCTCTTGAAATGGTTTATTTTATCACAGGCTAATAATTATATAATCAATCTACTTCTTCCAATTTATGTTTATTGAAATCATCTTCTAAAGGATTGGTAACATCCTTCGAGATATTTAGCATAAATCAATGCTTGAAGCATACGTAATGTTTGTGTCTTAGTCAAGAAGTGCATGAAATGTTATGTTTCTTTTGTAATTAGTTAATTTTTTAATTTTATGGAAGTATTTTGGCCTCTTGAAATGGTTTATTTTATCACAGGCTAATAATTATATAATCAATCTACTTCTTCCAATTTATGTTTATTGAAATCATCTTCTAAAGGATTGGTAACATCCTTCGAGATATTTAGCATAAATCAATGCCTGAAGCATACGTAATGCTTGTGTCTTAGTCAAGAAGTGCATGAAATGTTATGTTTCTTTTGTAATTAGTTAATTTTTTAATTTTATGGAAGTATTTTGGCCTCTTGAAATGGTTTATTTTATCACAGGCTAATAATTATATAATCAACCTACTTTTTCCAATTTATGTTTATTGAAATCATCTTCTAAAGGATTGGTAACATCCTTTGAGATATTTTGCATAAATCAATGCCTGAAGCATACGTAATGTTTGTGTCTTAGTCAAGAAGTGCATGAAATGTTATGTTTCTTTTGTAATTAGTTATTTTTTTAATTTTATGGAAGTATTTTGGCCTCTTGAAATGGTTTATTTTATCACAGGCTAATAATTATATAATCAATCTACTTCTTCCAATTTATGTTTATTGAAATCATCTTCTAAAGGATTGGTAACATCCTTCGAGATATTTAGCATAAATCAATGCTTGAAGCATACGTAATGTTTGTGTCTTAGTCAAGAAGTGCATGAAATGTTATGTTTCTTTTGTAATTAGTTAATTTTTTAATTTTATGGAAGTATTTTGGCCTCTTGAAATGGTTTATTTTATCACAGGCTAATAATTATATAATCAATCTACTTCTTCCAATTTATGTTTATTGAAATCATCTTCTAAAGGATTGGTAACATCCTTCGAGATATTTAGCATAAATCAATGCTTGAAGCATACGTAATGTTTGTGTCTTAGTCAAGAAGTGCATGAAATGTTATGTTTCTTTTGTAATTAGTTAATTTTTTAATTTTATGGAAGTATTTTGGCCTCTTGAAATGGTTTATTTTATCACAGGCTAATAATTATATAATCAACCTACTTTTTCCAATTTATGTTTATTGAAATCATCTTCTAAAGGATTGGTAACATCCTTTGAGATATTTTGCATAAATCAATGCCTGAAGCATACGTAATGTTTGTGTCTTAGTCAAGAAGTGCATGAAATGTTATGTTTCTTTTGTAATTAGTTAATTTTTTAATTTTATGGAAGTATTTTGGCCTCTTGAAATGGTTTATTTTATCACAGGCTAATAATTATATAATCAACCTACTTTTTCCAATTTATGTTTATTGAAATCATCTTCTAAAGGATTGGTAACATCCTTTGAGATATTTTGCATAAATCAATGCCTGAAGCATACGTAATGTTTGTGTCTTAGTCAAGAAGTGCATGAAATGTTATGTTTCTTTTGTAATTAGTTAATTTTTTAATTTTATGGAAGTATTTTGGCCTCTTGAAATGGTTTATTTTATCACAGGCTAATAATTATATAATCAATCTACTTCTTCCAATTTATGTTTATTGAAATCATCTTCTAAAGGATTGGTAACATCCTTCGAGATATTTAGCATAAATCAATGCTTGAAGCATACGTAATGTTTGTGTCTTAGTCAAGAAGTGCATGAAATGTTATGTTTCTTTTGTAATTAGTTAATTTTTTAATTTTATGGAAGTATTTTGGCCTCTTGAAATGGTTTATTTTATCACAGGCTAATAATTATATAATCAACCTACTTTTTCCAATTTATGTTTATTGAAATCATCTTCTAAAGGATTGGTAACATCCTTTGAGATATTTTGCATAAATCAATGCCTGAAGCATACGTAATGTTTGTGTCTTAGTCAAGAAGTGCATGAAATGTTATGTTTCTTTTGTAATTAGTTAATTTTTTAATGTCATGGTAGTATTTTGGCCCTTTGGAATGGTATACTTTATCACAGGTTGATAATTAGATAGTCAATCTACTTCTTCCAATTTATATTTATTGAAACAATCTTCTAAAGGATTGGTAACATTCTTCGAGATATTTAGCATAAATCAATGCCTGAAGCATACGTAATGCTTGTGTCTTATCCAGGAAATGCATGATATGTTATGTTCCTTATGTAATTAGTTAATTTTTTTAATGTCATGGTAGTATTTTGGCCCTTTGGAATGGCATACTTTATCACAGGTTAATAATTACATAGTCAATCTACTTCTTCGAATTTATATTTATTGAAACAATCTTCTAAAGGATTGGTAACATCCTTCGAGATATTTAGCATAAATCAATGCCTGAAGCATACGTAATGTTTGTGTCTTAGTCAAGAAGTGCATGAAATGTTATGTTTCTTTTATAATTAGTTAATTTTTTAATGTCATGGTAGTATTTTGGCCCTTTGGAATGGTATATTTTATCACAGGCTAATGATTAGATAATCAATGTACTTCTTCCAATTTATGATTATTGAAATCATCTTCTAAAGGATTGGTAACATCCTTCGAGATGTTAAGCATAAGTCAATGCCTGAAGCATACTTAATATTTGTGTCCTGGTCAAGAAGTGCATAAAATGTTATGTTTCTTTTGTAATTAGTTAATTTCTAATTTCATGGTAGTATTTTGGCCTTTTGGAATGGTATATTTTATCACAGGCTAATGATTAGATAATCAATCTACTTCTTCCAATTTGTTTATTGAAATCATCTTCTAAAGGATTGGTAACATCCTTCGAGATATTTTGCATAAATCAATGCCTGAAGCATAAATAATGCCAGTGTCTTGGTCAAGAAGTGCATGAAATGTTATGTTTCTTTTGTAATTAGTTAATTTTTTTAATTTCATGGTCGTATTTTGGCCCTTTGGAATGGTATATTTTATCACAGGCTAATAATTAGATAACTAATCTACTTCTTCCAATTTATGTTTATTGAAATCATCTTCTAAATGGTTTGTAACTTCCTTCGAGATATTTTGCATAAATCAATGCCTGAAGCATACGTAATGCTTGTGTCTTGGTCAAGAAGTGCATGAAATGTTATCTTTCTTTTGTAATTAGTTAATTTTTTAATTTCATGATTGTATTTTGGCCCTTTGGAATGGTATATTTTATCGCAGGCTAATAATTAGATAATCAATCCACTTCTTCCAATCAATCCACTTCTTCCAATTTATGTTTATTGAAATCATCTTCTAAAAATTTCGTAACTTTCTTCGAGATATTTTGCATAAATCAATGCCTGAAGCATACGTAATGCTTGTGTCTTAGTCAAGAAGTGCATGAAATGTTATGTTTATTTTGTAATTATTTATTTTTTTAATTTCATGGTAGTATTTTGGCCCTTTGGAATAGTTTATTTTATCACAGACTAATAATTAGATAATCAATTGAGTAATTGGTGTAGGAAAATATGCAGTCTCTCACATCCAAATTCTATGCTTGTATAAAATTGATTTTTTAACATTATTATTGATACACTTTCTACCTTCTTGTTCTGTTATTGTACAGTTACTGAACAAAATGGGTTGATCTGTTTTGGTTTCAACAAAGCAAAGTCTGTCGAAATATTATGTATGAAGTTCGATGCTAGATAAGATTTCTTTTGGTAGCTTGTATGTCATAATTTGGTATCGTAGGTGAAGGAGATTCAATGTTGTTTAGATTAATCGTAATCGATTGAAGAAGAAAAGGAAGCCACGGTATCCACTTGAAAGTGATTGATAAACCTGCGTTTTAAAGAGTTAATTAAGTCTTATCAGCGGTTATCCTACATCGTTTTAAAAAGGACAATTTGATCCATAAATCATCTCCTCATTATCACCATTATTTTAGTCATGGCCATTTTTTAGATTCCGATTATTATAGTTTATCAATAATTTTGTAATCAGATATCTTGGACAATCGTTTAACTGAGGCTCAAAATGTTCCTATTATTCGGAGTGCTCTGTAAATAAAATAAAAGGGACATCCAGTAAATAACGATTATTTATGGTTGAAAAAAGCAGACAGTAAATTATGCTAGTCGCGTAACAGATTGTCTCTTTCGATTTTCTCTGCGTCAAATACTTCTTTTTTCGCGTCAACAAAAAATAATACATCCCTCGAACTTTTCTTTCTTCCTTTGGCGCGGGTCGGATATTTTATTTATGAAACACGGTTCTGGTTTGGCCGGGAAAAAAATCAACAAGTATATATTGGGGAAGTTTGCGAGGTATTAACATCAGCGAACGGTTCGGACTAGGATTTATTGTGGATGAAGGGCGGACGGCACCAGATGCGCGAAATTTTTGGGGCCAACCGCCGGGATGACCCCTTTTTGTCTTCGCCCACACACCAACTTTCCGTTTATTTGCAAATTCACTCATCGCGCTATCTGTTAATAAACAGAGCTTTGCGTAAACTGCATTTTATGCGAAAATCCCTCCCTTTTTGCGTAAGGGTCAAAGTTAACTTAATATTGATTCTAAATGTGACACATACGATTTATAATCTTATCGAATATCACCAATCGCATTAGTCTTTTTATCAAACCCCCTACAATATTTCTTTTCTTATCTTTAATCTGCTATTCCCTTACATTACTAAGGGTAGATTTAGGGTTATCTTTTATTTGGATCTTTACGAAAGAAGCGTTTTTCAAGCACAATTAATTTTGCAGCCGCCAAATGAGATTTTCGAAATGAAACGTAAATGTTTAGAATAAACAAAATAAACAATCGATTAACTAAAGCTCTCTCTAAATGATTTCAGTTTTCGTTCTAAACGCATATGTACATTTAATTAGCGAAATTCACACTCGAATGCACTCTCCATATAGACACGTGCGAGATCCGGCGAGATTCTCGAATCCCTCCAAACTTCAACGAAGACATTAATCCCATCAGACCTTGAGGAACGATTCGATCTGGGAAGATAGACTTCCGGCGTCGCTACCACATTCACGCTTTCATGTACTAAAGTAGCGTTGCGTCGTGTATTCAATTAGGTTTCAACTAGAGAAAGCGACTGGCTTTTCATCAGCATGAGAAGTGCTGATACTGGAGCTGTTCAAGGATATATAGATTGGGAGTAAGTTTTTTTGTTCAAGTTGTTGATTTATTTTGGTACATTTCCTTAAACAGTTTTGAATTTATTTTATTAACATATTTCAATTATTTTCATTTAGTTCATGGTTGTATGTTTTTTGAAATGATCAAGATAATTCCGTCATGCATAAGCCCGAAATACCCATACACAATTTATAACAGCTGAAGAGCGGCTATACGGATAGGCGCTAAACACAGTGCTTCAACACCTACACAAAATTGTTAATTGAATTTTATCTGGATTGAAGTTGAAATTTCAATAAATTTTTTTAATGTAAAAAACTGTACTATTGAGCTTTTTCCTTCTAATTCAGTCCCAGCATCTGCTGCAACCGTTTTTATTGGAGAGCACATATTTTGAATTGAGACATGGTACTTTCAGAAGACCTGAAATGATTTCAAAAAACTTGATACTACTTCTACAAGACTGGATCTGTACTGCCCTTGGAAGACTTGATATTGTTTCCAAAAGACGTGAAACGTTTCCAGAAGACTGAAATGACTTCTAAAATATTTGAATTTTTCCAAAAAAATTTAATTGCTTCCAGAAAGTTTACTACTACTCCTGGAAGACTTGCAATGCTTTTAGAATATTTAAAATTGTATCTAGAAGACGTAAAATGCTTTCGGCTGACTTTATGTCCCCTCTGAAAGACTTGAACTGTTTCTAGAAGACATGAAACTGCATTTAGAAGACTAGAAATGCTTCCAAAAGATTTGACACTGCTTCTAAATGATTCAAAATGCTTCTAGAACACTTAACACTGGTTCTAGACGATCCAAAATGCTCCAAAAGTCTCTATACTACATCTGGACGACTTGATATTAGTCCTAGAAGACTCTAATCTAGATGACTCCAAATGATTCGATACTGCATCTAGAAGACTCGAAATACTTGTGGATAGTCTCTAGAATACTTGATATGCAAGTCGTTGGAAGACCTAATACTGCATCTAGAACACTGGAAATCTTATTAGAAGCGATCTTTTCAGAAGACTTGAAATCGTTCCAAACGACATGAAATACTTAAAGAAAAGTTGAAATCCTTTTTGAGTATTTTGTTTCAATGACTTGAAATGCATCCAGAAGTCTAGAAATGTATCCAGAATATTTGTTACAGCTTCTAGAAAACCAGAAATGCACCCAGAATACTTGAATCTACTTCCAGAATAGTTGAAATACTTCCAGAAGACTTGATAAAGCTTCCAGAAGAATTGAAATGCAATCTATGGAAACAATTTATTCAGTGTGAACGGTCAATTAAATCGCAGCAATAACCTTGAAAGGAATTTTAATATGTAGCGTGATGTTCCAGATTTTATCAACCAAATTTCTTTGCTTTAATTTGTTAAATAATTTTAAAACATGTCGGTTATAAAAGGAATTTAAGTCACCAAATTAAAACAATCAAATTTACTAACAAATTAAAATTAAGCAACCAAAATATAAGCAAGTTTAAAAAGCTGTTCCTGCAATTTAATTGATCGTTCACCCCGAATAAATCGTTTCCAAAGATTGCCTCCCACGGTATTGGCCGAAAATACTTTTTCCTGAATTGAAATGCTTTCAAAAGACTAGATACTACCCCTGGAAGACTTTATACTGCTCCAAAAGATCTTGATGCTGTTTCTAGGTAACGTGATATAGTTTCGTAAGGACTTGAGATGCTTCCAGAAAACTTAAAATGTTTTCAGAAGACTTAACATGCTTCTAAAATACTTCAAAGAAAGCTTGTCACAGATTTGATACTGCTTTCAAAAGTGCTGAAACACTTTCAAAAGGCTTGAACTACTTCTAGAAGGTTACTACTGCCCTTGGAAGACTTGATATTGTTTCCAAAAGACGTGAAACGGTTCCAAAAGACTGAAATGACTTCCAAAATACTTGGATTCTTCCAAAAAATGTAACTGCTTCCAAAAAGTTTACTACTACTCCTGGAAGACTTGGAATACTTCTAAAATATTTAAAACTGCATCTAGAAGACGTGAAATGCTTCCGGCTGACTTTATAAAAGTACTTTTAAGACTTTATAAAAAAAGTACTACTAAATAGTACTTAATAAAAATAAATAGTACTTAATATTTAAATATATTTAAATAGTACTTTTAAAAACATTATAATTTTTGACATATCTTTAATTTTTGGAATAAGCACTTTCTGATATCCTCCGATATACTGCTTTGTATCCTTCTATATTGTCCCTGACATCCATGAATATTCATTCTGGAGAGTCTAAACGTTATGCCTAAGCAAGCTATTTTAAGCCGATCCCAACCCAACTCATCCTAATCCAACATTGTCCCTAATATCTACAAATATCGTTTGTGACATATTAATACCATACGATCAACTCAACTCAAAACATCCACATCAATATCATCCTTAATATTCCAAACATGATCTCTGATAATTCCAAAAATCTTTTCCAACATCGTCTCTAACAATCTCTGAACAACAAGACATAATGAAGACTTTATATTGCTTCCAGAAGACTAGAAATGCTTCCAAAATATTTGACACTGCTTCTAAACAATCCAAAATGCTTCTAAAACACTTAACACTGATTCTATACGATCCAAAATGCTCCAAAAGTCTCGATACTACATCTAAACGACTTGATATTAGTTCTAGAATACTCGATATTGCTCACATAGGGCAAGAAATATATCTGGAAGATATCTAGACTAATCTAGATGACTTCAAATGATTCCGGAAGAGTTGATACTGCATCTAGAAGACTCGAAATACTTGCGGATAGCCTCTAGAATACTTGATATGCAAGTCGTTGGGTGACCTAATACTGCATTTAGAACACTGGAAATTCTATTAGAAGACTCGAGATTTTTTCAGAAGACTTGAAATTGTTCCAAAAAGCATGAAATACTTCCAGAAAAGTTCAAATACTTTTTGAAGTATTTTGCTTTAATGACTTGAAATGCTTCAAGAAGTCTTGAAATGCATCCAGAATACTTGTTACTGCTTCTAGAAGACCAGAAATGCATCCAGAATACTTGAATCTACTTCCAGAATAGTTGAAATATTTCCAGAAAAGTTGATAAAACTTCCAGAAGAATTGAAATGCAATCTATAGAAACAATTTATTCAGTGTGAACGGTTAATTAAATCGCAGCAATAACTTCGAAAGGAATTTTAATATGCAGCGTGCTGTTCCATTTTTTATCAACCAAATTTCTTTGCTTTAATTTGTTAAATAATTTTAAAACATGTCGGTTATAATGAATTTAAGTCACCAAATTAAAACTATCAAATTGACTAACAAATTAAAATTAAGCAACCAAAATATAAGCGAGTTGAAAAATCTCCGAATAAATCGTTTCCAAAGATTGTCTCTCACGATATTGGCCGAAAATGCTTCTTCTTGAATTGAAATGCTTTCAAAAGACTAGATACTGTTCCTGGAAGATTTTATACTACTCCAAAGTCTTGAAATGCTTTTAGAAGACTAGAAATACATACAGAATACTTGATGCTGCTTCTAGAATTTCTTCTATCACAAAATCACAAAATGTAAAGTTCATAACAGAATACATTGTACTGGGTCACGTGAAGAAGATCTCAGAAAAAGAAAGCGGTTGAAGACAAGAGTCTCAACGATTTCATGCATAGTGGCCCGAGATTACAACAAGAAATCGCAGATATTTTGCTACGTTGGCATACACATAGGATTGTTTTGTCAGCAGATGTAGGGAAAATGTACCGTTAGATTAAAATATCCAAAGAAGATCAACAATATCAAAGGATCTTGTGGCGATTCGACAAAAATTCTTCGATCGAAGAACATAAATTGAAAACAGAAAAATACTATTGACTGACCTTGCGGTACAGATGTTACAGCAATTACCTCGAAATTAAGAAGATCATTATCCGAAAGACGACATCCTTTCTGATATCCTCCGATATAATGCTTGGTATCTTTCAACATTGTTCCTGACATCCATGAATATTCTTTCTGGAGAGTCTAAACGTTCTGCCTAAGCAAGTTATTTGAAGCCGATCCCAACCCAACTCATCCTAATCCAACATCGCCCCTAATATCTTCAAATATCGTTTGTGATATATTAATGCCATACGATCAACTCAACTCAAAACATCCACATTAACATCATCCTTAATATTCCAAACATGATCTCTGATAATCCTGAACATCTTTTCCAACATCGCCTCTAACAATCTCTGAACAACAAGACTTAATGAAGAGTTTATATTCTTTCCAGAAGACTAGAAATGCTACGATTCAAAATGCTGAAAAAGTCTCGATACAACATCTGGACGACTTGATATTAGTTCTAAAAGACTCGATATTGCTCAAATAAAACAAGAAATACAATTGGAAGACATCTAGACTAATCTAGATTACTTCAAATGATTGCAGAAGGGTTGATACTGCATCTAGAAGACTCGAAATACTTGCGGATAGTCCCTAGAACACTGGATATGCAAGTCGTTGGAAGACCTGATACTGCATCTAGAACACTGGAAATCCTGTTAGAAGACTCAAGATGTTTTCAGAAGACTTGAAATCATTGCAAAAGACATGAAATATTTCCAGAAAAGTTGAAATACTTTTTGAATATCTTGCTTCAACGACTTGAAATGCTTCCAGAAGTCTAGAAATGTATGCAGAATACTTGTTACTGCTTCTAGAAGACCAGAAATGCATCCAGAATACTTGAATCTACTCCAGAATAGTTAAAATATTTGCAGAAGAGTTGATAAAGCTTCCAGAAGAATTGAAATGCAATCTATGGAAACAATTTATTCAGTGTGAACGGTTAATTAAATCGCAGCAATAACCTTGAAAGGAACTTTAATATGTAGCGTGCTGTTCCAGATTTTATCAACCAAATTTCTTTGCTTTAATTTGTTAAATAATTTTAAAACATGTCGGTTATAAAGGAAATTTTTAGTTACCAAAATTCAACAATCAAATTAACTAACAAATTAAAATTAAGCAACCAAAATATAAACAAGTTTAAACAGCTGTTCCTGCAATTTAATTGATTGTTCACCCCGAATAAATCGTTTCCAAAGATTGTCGCCCACGATATTGGCCGAAAATGCTTCTTCTTGAATTGAATTGCTTTCAAAAGACTATATACTGTTCCTGGAAGATTTTACACTGCTCCAAAGCCTTGAAATGCTTTTAGAAGACTAGAAATACATCCAGGATACTTGATGCTGCTTCTAGAAATTCTTCTATCACAGTATCACAAAATGAGATGTTCATAACAGAATACATTGTACTGGGTCATATGAAGATCTCAGAAGAAGACAGCGGTTGAAGACAAGAATCTCAACGATTTCTTGCATAGTGGCCCGAGATTACAACAAGAAATTGCAGATATTTTGCTACGTTGGCATACTCATAAAATCGTTTTCTCAGCAGATGTAGAGAAAATGTACCATCAGATTAAAATATCCAAAGAAGATCAACAATATTAATGAATCTTGATGCTGTTTCTAGATAACTTGATATAGTTTCCTAATGACTTGAGATGCTTCCAGAAAACTTAAAATGTTTCCTGAAGACTTAACATGCTTCTAAAATACTTAAAAAAAAGCTCTTGAAAGATTTGATATTGCTTTCAAAAGTGCTGAAACACTTCCAAAAGGCTTGAACTACTTCTAAGAGGTTACTACTGCCCTTGGAAGACTTGATATTGTTTCCAAACGACGTGAATCTTCCAGAAAGTTTACTACTACACCTGGAAGACTTGAAATGCTTCTAGAATATTTAAAACGGCATCTAGAAGACGTGAAATGCTTCCGGCTGATTTTATAAAAGTACTTTTCAGACTTTGTAAAAAAAGTACTATTAAATAGCACTTAATAAAAAGAAGTATTACTTAATATTTAAATAAATTTAAGTACTTTTAAAAACTTTATAATTTCCGATATATCTTTAATTATTGGAATAACGGCTTCCTGATATCCTCCGATATAACGCTCGCTATCTTTCAACATTGTCCCTGACATCCATGAATATTTTTTCTGGAGAGTCTAAACGTTCTGCCTAAGCAAGTTATTTTAAGCCGATCCCAACCCAACTCATCCCTAATATCTACAAATATCGTTTGTGACATTAATGCCATATGATCAACTCAACTCAAATCATCCACATCAACATCATCCTTAATATTCCAAACATGATCTCTGATAATCCCGAACATCTTTTCCAACATCGTCTCTAACAATCTCTGAACAACAAGACTTAATGAAGACTATATTACTTCGAGAAGACTAGATATGCTTCCAAAAGATTTGACACTGTTTCTAAACGATTCGAAATGCTTCTAGAACACTTAACACTGGTTCTAGAATATCCAAAATGCTCCGAAAGTCTCGATGCTACATCTGGGAGACATCTAGACTAATCTAAATGACTTCAAATGATTTCAGAAGAGTTGATACTGCATCTAGAAGACTCGAAATACTTGATATGCAAGTCGTTGGAAGACCTAATACTGCATCTATGGAAACAATTTATTTATTGTGAACGGTGAATTAAATCGCAGCAACAACTTTGAAAGGAATTTTAATAAGTACCGTGGTGTTCCATTTTGTATCATCCAAATTTGTTTGCTTTAATTTGTTAAATAATTTTAAAACATGTCGATTATAATTAAGCAACTAAAATATAAGCAAGTTTAAAAAAGCTGTTCCTGCAATTTAATTGATCGTTCACCCCGAATAAATTGTTTCTAAAGATTGCCTGCCACGGTATTGGCCGAAAATACTTTTCCTGAATTGAAATGTTTTCAAAAGACTAGATACTGCCCCTGGAAGACTTTATACTACTCCAAAAGCCTTGAAATACTTTCAGAAGACTAGAAATACATCCAGAATACTTGATGCAGCTTGAGAAAATAAGAAGTTCATAACAGAATACATTGAATTGGGTTATATGGAGAAGATCTCAGAAGAAGACAGCAGTTCAAGACAAGAGTCTCAACGATTTCATACATAGTGGCCCGAGATTACAACAAGAAATTGCAGATATTTTGCTACGTTGGCATACCCATAAAATAATTTTCTCAGCAGATGTAGAGAAAATTGACCGTCAGATTAAAATGTCCAAAGAAGATCAACAATATCAAAGGATCTTGTGGCAATTCGACAAAAATTCTTCGATCGAAGAATATAAATTGACAACAAAAAAATATCATTTACTGACCTTGCGGTCCAGATGTTGCAGCAATTACCTCGAGATAAAGATCATTATCCGAAAGACGACATCCTTTCTGGAGCTAATTTAATGCAAGAAACCTGCGATATACAACAACAACTGATTAAGATGCTAAAAGCTGGAGGTTTTACACTAAGAAAACGGATCAGCTATACAGAAGAATTTCTTTCATCACTGCCAAATGAATTGAAGGAACAAAGCGAAAAGGACATTACCGAAGATTGGCTCACAAAGTCCTTAGTGTATATTGGGCACCACAATCTTCTTTTTCAAAGCAGACATAAAAAGCTCCATTCAAAAAGGGCTACGAAATGAAGAGATTTTTTTATCATACAAGTACATTGCAGTAGTCGAGCGATTTATACAGAAGCAGTCAGCGAAATGACAATAGAACCGTTTATAGCAGCGTTCCGGATATTTATTTCGAGAAGAGGTCACTATGCTTACATGTACAGTGACAATGGGATTAACTTTGTAGATGGTCACTAATTATAAGGAGGACAAGTAACATCAATAACGTCAAATCCCGAAAAATCTCTTCGCTTTGGAGGAATTTGGCAAGTCGATGTAACATCAATTAAACACCATTTGGTTTAAACACCACGTGTTCCCCACATTGTCAACAAAATATAGAGCCAATGAATTCAATTGGTTCAATTAGATAGCACGCAAATCACAGAAGCTAGTATGTTTAGCCTCAGGTTCAACAGCTGTAGGAATTAACAGTTTATAATAGACCAACAAATGATTTGAGATTAAAATGAATTGAGATGTGTTGAATTTGTCGTAAATTAAAAGCATCTAAAGTAGAAATCAAAAAGTAGAGGTCAAAAGTTATCTCCAACATAATTACTCCTCAAATACCTCCAAAAAACGACCAAAAACTATTTGTGAAAAATGAATTCTGCAATAAAATATTCCAATAAATTTTTGTTATTAATCCATAACTAATTAATTTACCTTATGATCCCAAAATAATTTCAAACACAAATTCTATTTTACAAGATCTTTAAATAAATTGATAACAATAAAATTATATTTCATGATTCTCATTTAATTTAAATTAATTGAATTTATAAGCACCTATTAATAATTTTATTATTAAATACATTTTAGTACATTATCAATCCATTTTTTCAATAAATTCAATAAATTAAAATTTATTTTAATATATAATATTACACTCTACATTGAATTGTTTGAATTCAAACACTAGCAAATTAACGTTAATTGAAAGTTGTCAACAAGGCGAGCGATGAACATTCATTTCAACGTTGAGTGTTGGAACAATACAAAAGAAGTGTTACGAGAGTATAAAAAAGAGTTCGAGCAAACACTCATCTAGTCAACATGCGATTGATTGTACGCAAACGGGCGCGATTTGCAAGCATACGTGGAAACCGTGTTTTTTTTACACAATCTGACTTTTAATTTACTAATGCGTGCCGCGAATAAATTCGAAAACCATCCCCGGATCCCGTTAGATACTAACACGGCACGCTGTCGTGCGGTATTCTGGATAGGCTAAATAAATAAATGGCTGTTCCCCGGACGCAAAAAGCGCATAGATAAACTAATATGGCAAATTCCCCATTGTCCGGGATTTAACTGGGCGCGTTTGCGGTACGAGATAATGATTTTATTATTCGTTGTGCGAAAAATCGGCTCAATGGACGTGTGGAAATTTTGCAAATTAGACCGCTGGGAATTGGCATTTAATTGGCGCAAGATTTACAGCTGGCATTTAATAAACGTTTTGTATGTTTATTTAATTTCGATGGTGTTTAATACAAATTTCGAATTCAAATAACATGTTAATGAAAAATATAATTAAATCATTTGCGTGTTTGTTTAGTTTGTTCATTAATCACTTCATATATTATTTAATATTAATTTTGTCTGTTATATACATAAAGATTGTAACGATTCCAATTATTTTACATGTAATAAAATATCTCTTTTATTAAAATGCATGGTGAAAGCATCAAGACGAGACAGCGTCAACTCACGCCCTCCAACTATTTACTAGCGTCGGATTCGCGACGCTTCCAAGTTTCCTACGTCCGATGGAACCCAAATTTGAAATTCCTATCGTTCCGGTCGTCTTTACATTGACAAAGGGTGCCCTGATTAAGTTTACAGTTAGCTTTATGTCCAAACTACCCTCGACACTTTTCTTGTCCAGATTTATTCTCCTTTATTTTCGCACATGTACTTATATAACTAAAAACTTTCAAACTAAGTAATTCAAAATCTAACTTTTAAACTTAATCTTAATATAGATCAATCTACCTTTTTGTTTAGAGATATCTGCAAGATTAATAAAATATAAAAACTAATTGAGGAAATTAGAGATGCTACAAAATATATAGGGTAGGAGCATCGTTTATGAGCACTGTACCATATAAACATTTTTTCTCAGCTTTCTTTTTGAAGAGTCGTTACTCGTATGAGTCTATTTGCAATTCAGTTTCTTTCAGAACTCATCACCCTTATGTAACACAGTTGACGTTATTTTTATATCTAAGGAGTTGTCACTTTGTTTTATCTGATCATTATTCTGATTCAATTTTGGTCTATTGCTATGAACAAATTTGGCAAGGATTAGTATTTAATGAACTGAGAAGCTGTCTATGATTTTGAAAACATTGACGACAAGTAAAAATATATTATTGATGTATTGCTTTCTTTGTTTCTTTTCCATAGACCTATGGTGATGAAATTGCTAAAAAAGACTTTTAATAAGTGTTAGGCCACCAGAAATCTTACTAGTATACCAAATTAATACTAAGGATATGGGGATAAATGTTATAAATATTTGTCAGGTCTCGATAATGTTAACACGTTTTTTAGCATACAAGATCCCTTCGTTCCTCCTGACATTAATAATATAATGCCTTTATTAATAAGTCGAAAACAAAAGGAAAATAAAACAAAAGTAATACATTCTTAAAAAAAAATATATTGACTTATTTTCTGGACGAAGTTCAGTTTGGATTTGCTCTTCCACTTAATCCAGAAACCAACTCTCGCTAACAAAAAAAAAAGGAAACATTAACAGCTCAGAATACATAACAACAGAAAACAAAATCATGATGGCTCAAGCAGGAGGGAGGATTTCAAACTACTTTTAAACGAAGCGCAGCTCAATCCCCTAAGGTGCATTGGTAATTTTGGCTATCTGGTAGGAAAATGATCGGTGTGAGGTGCGGCGTGGAACCGTCAATACATCTTTCCTTCTTACATTAATATTATGGACATCATTTCTGAAAGACAGGCGTTGCAGCAAGTAAGGAGGCCGTTTACTTTTAATAATTTTATAATAAACGCAAGTTGCATGCAGTTTACGCCTGTTCTTCATGTTCAACCACCCAGTCTCTGCCAACTTATGACAAATATGATCATATTTACGAATTCCGTAAATAAGCCTCAGGCAACCATTCTGGAGGTTCTGGATACGACGCCCAATCGTCCCCGTCAAATTTGGACCATAAACAACGTCGCAGTAATTTAATTTGCTTAGAACCAAGCTATTACACAGCATAATTTTTAATTTTTTATTTATGACATCCCTATGGGCATACAAGAGACGGAGGGCGCTATACCCACCCCTCAAGCACCCCAATATGTTCCTCAATTCTCAGCTGATGATCCAATGTACACTCCTAAAACTTTTATATCTATACTGTTTCTATCAGAAACAGTAAGAGGTTCGCCATCCACCACCAATTGCTCGGAAATCAAAGGTTTAATTGCTCTCCTTGCGAATTAAATACATTACTCTTTTATAACAATTATTATTCAAGTTAATATTTTGGGTTTATATTGTAATACTAAGATTTTTCTATTGCCTTATTATTTTAATTATGTTTTTCCTTTTTGTTTATTTTTTGTTTGGAAATCTAAATTTTATTTATATGTTCATTTATGGCGCATTTAACTAAATTTCCAAATTTGTAATTCGTTCTTTCAATTGCTTATATTTTCGTTGTATGACTATCAAACATTTCATTCGTGTTGGATGGTTGCCTTTCCAGCTATTGCAAGATTATTTTATAAGGTGGATTTCATAGAAGGCGAAAGATTTAAATAAGGAGAACAATTTTAATTATTTTATAATTTTATAACCTTTTACATAAACCTAAGCAGTTTATGTTGGCAGAATGAGCTATTATGCCTACAAAGTCTTGCTCATCAATTTGAAGTCTGCCAATTTATTTACAGTATGAATTACCGAAAATTGTTCTAAACGCTATGTATACATAATAATGAACTGTTAGTTAAAGTTTAGTTAAAGTTGTTCTTATTCTTTAACAACTAAGTGACTGAATGACATTTAAATATTACGAAGTATATTGTAAAATATATTGTATTATATCCTGATTGAGATTTTATGAATAAATTTGTGGATACTAACTTTCTAAAAGAGGATCATGAAGAAGGAACTTGTTACAAGAAACTGATTATTCCGAAAAAATTAGGAAGCAGTAAATAACTTTTCAACTTATGAAACATTGGTGAAATATATACTTTTTATTGAAAATTTAAAAAGACTGCATTTTCATAGTGATTATGCTCATCTCAAAATTGGACCACCCATGGGTCGTCACATGGGTGGTCCAATTTTTTGACCAATTATGCGTTATTTATAAGTATTGCAGAAGTGATGCAATACTTATAAATAAGTATTGGTTAAATATACTTAATAAAAATAAATCTGTAAAATTCTGTTCTTCAAATAATTCTGTTGGTTATCGAAGTTGGTGTGATACCGACACTATTATTCTATTACCCCAATATCTTGAGGTAATTTGATGCAATATGGTACAATCAATCAATCATATTCCGTCTCTTAAAATTATTAATTGAATCTTGCACTACAAAAACGTATCAATTAATGTTTTTGTAGAAAATGAGACAATAGATTCTGAATGGTCTACTATAAACTCACCATTATATGCAGAAACCCAAAAACTATCAAACATCCAAATAGATAATATTTTAATTTGAAATTTATTATAATTAGTATTTATGTAAAATCACATGGCGAGATTCTGCGATAAATTTCGTATTCATCTTGTTGCAATTCTGCCTATTATTGTTGTGCAAATGCCCTCCAAAATGTAGTTCATCTATTGATAACGACACGAAATGTGCGATCTTGAATTATTTTTATTGTTTGGAAACTGAAAATCAATAAGAGAAAGAAGAAGAAAGAAGAAAAACTCAGATAATGATGATTATAATACTGCTTCCTCTTCAACTCAATTCTCACACACAAAAATTAAATCTCTTGCATACAATGTTAAAATCTATGACGAGTTTACTCCCATTTGTAAAATGTTTCATTTATAAACAAATAGAGTTTCTTGTGATCGATTTGCAAGGTTATATATTCCATTAGGTTATTTTACTTTACAACATTACAAAATGTACGAAAACAATTCAATTCTGGTGGTAATTATGTGCTGTACGTATTCACCTCGTTCGGCAAGTTACCCATCTCGTCCCTTACTCAAAGATGAATTCGGCGGACCATCAGATGATGCTCTAAACCACCCACGTTTCGTACATGAGGAGGAACCTTGCTTGCCACCTGATCTGCCAGCTAGACAATGTCTCCATCTATGCCAGCACCTCCACCAAGGCATGATTCATGGTCAAAAATATCCTTGTCTTTCTATAGTTGGCACCATCCTCCAATGTAAACCCAAAGAGCTGGTTCGTCTTGTTATAAGAAAGAAGAAAGAAGCCCACGTGATTTATGTCCTCTACAGATGCCCAATCGCATCTCGATCTAATCATGAGAAAGCACTGTACCATCGATTATAATATATATTGCAAAAGATGAGGTATCAATGTCCCCATCTATGCCAGCACCTCCACCAAGGCATGATTCATGGTCAAAAACATCCTTGTCTTTCTATAGTTGGCACCATCCTCCAATGTAAACCCAAAGCGCTGGTTCGTCTTGTTATAAGAAAGAAGAAAGAAGCCCACGTGATTTCTGTCCTCTACAGATGCCCAATCGCATCTCGATCTAATCATGAGAAAGCACTGTATCATCGATTATAATATATATTGCAAAGATGATCAACTCGTCCCTTACTCAAAGATGAATTCGGCGGACCATCAGATGATGCTCTAAACCACCCACGTTTCGTACATGAGGAGGAACCTTGCTTGCCACCTGATCTGCCAGCTAGACAATGTCTCCATCTATGCCAGCACCTCCACCAAGGCATGATTCATGGTCAAAAACATCCTTGTCTTTCTATAGTTGGTAGTATATAGATAGATTGTAGTATCACTTAATAGAGAGCATGGATAGAAGAGTTAATGCATGCAAATCTGCTCGTGGGGATTCAAACCAATACCCTGATAATTAAAAAGCTTTCATTTCTTAATTGATAATAAAGGATTACTTCACCATTTAAACTTCAAAATTGCAGTAAAATTTAAAATTTATAAAACATTTTTTTGAATCGACTTATAAACTTTTTTATCCTTCCGAAAACCCAATTTAATCTAAATCATATGTGTGATTGGATGGGAACGGTATGTAAATCTTATAATCATTTTAATCAGTTATACGGTTGGGTGCGGAAGTTTTTCGTCGTCACACGTGGAACCGTTGCGGGTGAGGATGGGGACGAGGGGGTTTAATCGAAGCCATCCCCGCGGTCTTCTCTAGGGATTTTTGAGATTTAGGGTCGCGATAAGTGTCCCCTTCCGTGGCTGCAACGTCTGGAGTCGACAAACCTCGCCCCGGGTGCAATGTTTTAGATAGACTTCCTGGGGGGCGACCTTCCGGGACTGGGAGCGCGATGGATATTGGCCCGTCGTCACGTATTTTATCGGGAGCGCTAACGTCGATTCTCGAGGCTTAAATAAAAATCGCGTCTCGTCCCAAGATTTCATCCACGTCTAAAGCAAATTTACACTGTGTTTGCCGAACCGGTTACAAATTTATAGATCTGATTATGTCGTTTACAATAAAATTTGCAATAAATTCATCTTAGAAAGTTTCAAAGTAAAGTGGTTTTGAAGAGATTTCGAATCATGATTGAGACATGATGATTAAAGTTATAATGTTGATACATGACTTTCCCTTTCGTTAAGACGGGACGACAAACTTTATTTACCACTTCCTATAGGTGTTAACTTTCGAACTTGGTGGCTTTTAGCTTTTCCGTCATATTAGATTATCGTCTCTGGAACGGGGAAAGGAGGTTGTAAGGGGTTTTAGTTCCTAAATCTCATGATAAGTTGTTTGCGGAAAACTTGTCAACCCTCGTCATAGTCCACCAAGAACGTTATGTGGCAAATTGATCACGTCTTGGACCCAACAACATTTACAGAAGGTGCGTTTATATACCAATTTACATTTTTACTGTTTTGCGAAGTTATAAAGAAAAATTTTATTTTATCTGTATATCTAGAAACTATATTCCATCTCTATACGGAGAATTTCCATAGTCCATGTGTAGGATGGCGACGATCCGTATTCGAAAATTAAATTACTCACTTTAAAATACAGGATAAAGTTCTGCAGTTTGAATTAAGTTCACGTTAGCGTAAAATGAGGTTCCATTCGTGGCCGAAGCGGGATGATTTAAATCATACTCTTAACGAAGAGATTAAATAGGGAAACGGTTTAAGAACATTTCGGATATTGTATTGCTTTCATTTTCTTCATTGCTACGAAGGTGCAATTTTTGTGCTCATAGAATCTGATCAAATTATTTTATCAGAAGTATATAAGCAACACGACACCGAAATTTTTGTTTATAAATACTATCAAATTTTGAATACTCATGAATACGTCCATAAGACTATACCCACGTTGTATTACTAAAGTGCAAATATGTGTAGGGCTATAATTAGAGTGATTCCAGATGCAACGTAAAAGACTATTGGGTAGTCAGCAAAGGGAATTAAAATCACGAAAAGGAGATGACATCAGGCTGCGAGCAGAAACATCCATGCTTACTGCGAGTGGAATCAATGAATAAAGCAGAAATGACAATCAAGATGAGAAACAATGTAAGTTTTCGTGGAGCTCGTTTCTTACAAACCACGGCGCATTCACTGAGATCCGCAGAAATTTATTTTGCAAGATTTGAGTTTTTCTCAGGTTCGAAGTTGATGAATTGCTCCAAACTAAATTACTAATCGCCAGATGAGGGCTTTATAAAGAAGTGGAGTGCACTCGCTTTGCAATGGTAATTTTTTGTTGCTCAGGTGTATACAATTGGTGAAGCCTGGAATATCCTTGGTTGATTTTTGAGTTTATGGAGTTTCCAAGTTAGGCGGTGATCAAGGAGTACTCCGAGGTATTTAATGGCCTCATCTTTTCCTTTCCACTGTAATTCTTGATCGTTTATAATAAAGCAAGCAGCATTTCGATAGGGTCTTAGTGAAAAAATCTTGGTCTGGTATTTACTGGCATTGAGCAGATTGGTCCATTTTGACAACCATTTCTGGATTTTGTCCATTGACCTTTGAAGTATTTCAATAGCATCAATAAGGTTGACGTTTTGTCCCATTATAAACATGTCATCCGCAAACATGGCCATTTCTAAGTTTACGTCGGTCTGGATATCATGCATAAAGATGTTAAACAGAGCAGGGTTTACAGAGAAGGTTCTTTCCTCTAGGAAAGAGATCAGACTGGTAAGTAAATAGTTGCTTAACCCCGTTTGATTGAGCTTGAATTTTAAGCCCTAAAATTATATTCCGCTACATTTGTTCCCTCTAAATCCGTACTGGATGTTTGGGTTTATTTTTTTATCTTCTTGTAATCGATAATGGATAACTCGTTCAAATAGTTTAGATATGGATGAGAGGAGACTAATGGGCGATAATTGGCTGGGTGCGTATAATTTTTATGTGACTTTCTTAACATTAGGATTTGCCCTTTTTTTATTCCACCGGAAAGTAGCCAATTTCCAGACAGCTATTGTGATGTGAATCAGTATTTTCTCCGGCAGGTGTTTTATGACTATATGGGGTATCTGATCTAGGCGTTGAGCTTTTTTAGTGGCGAGGTTTGCTATTTCTACCATTAGTTCTTGAATTGAGATTCTATCGGTTTCGGTATATATTGGAGATACTAGATGGGCTTCATTATGTTGTTAGATTGTGGTAATGTAACGAATATTCTCTTTATTAATATTCGGTCGAAAATATTCTTCCAAATATTCCGCAAAGCTGTTCGCTTTGTCTTCATCCTAGAATACAGGTGTTTCGTTGATTAATGGGCTAGATATTTCTTCATATTTTCCCTGAACTAAGTGAGGGGGACAAGGAAGTCTTTTTTATATAGGAGAAGATGGTAGATAGGAGAGGTGTGTGAGATTCTGGGGATTGTTGTTGGTTTGGTTGACTGTTTGCTTGGGCTGATGTAAGCCTGTTTACTTTTTACTGTCGATGCGTAGCTCCTGATATTAGTCTTTATTTGAAGTATTGCTTGTGAGTTCTGGGTTCTTTGCGCAAGATGGGCTGAAGTTGTTTGACGATGGTATTCTGCTATTCAATGTGGGTTTTACAGCCTCGGTAGTTTGCTGGATGTTCTTGGCCACAGTTCGCACACTTGGGTGGGTCAGTTTGAGGTTTATTGCAGTTAGTATGGTTGTGATTTTCACAGCATTTAACGCATCTAGGGCTCGTTGAGTTTTGGCAGTTATGGGGAATCTTTTGGGAATTTCTCTTGGCTTCTACCTTGAGTTGATAGATTTCTTTGGTGGTTTTCTGTGGTTTCTAGGTCTACTGCACATATAGGTATGGAGTATTTCGACTTGTTGAGCAATCTAGTGACACATATAACTGGTAGGTTTATTTGATTCAATTCGGTTTTAATTTCTAAGATATTGATATCGGAACATACTGACCCAACCCTTAAATTTTAGCAAGTTTAACCGAATCAATGGAAATCAAAAGAGATCTATACCATTGTTATTAGCGTCTTGGATAGCTGCAGTATCAGACGTATGAGAAATTATATTTTTCGGTCTCGAGTAAATCAAATTACTTTGGAAATTTATGAGGACATAATGACAAGACACCCAGCTGTTTATTCAAATTTCTGCATATCAAGAATAGCTCAACCAGAGCTTAATAATCGATAGCATGATCCTTTCTTGAGATTAAGTCGAAATGCTTCCGTAGAAGACAGAATGCCGGCCATGGAACGAAGAAGAATACCCCTTGTTTTTGGCGGTGAATCATGAATAAATCACGGTTCGTCCTCATGAACGGAACGAGGATGGTCTGGAGCGTCGGCTGAATTCATCTTAGAGGAAAGAAAGGAAATGGACAGTTAGCTAAAGAAGGACTATATGAAGACAATTCACCCAGCATATGATCATCATTGAAATTGGATTGTCTTCCTATATTTTCTGTAGATCTCTATATAATATCTTGTATTTACTTTACAGAGGCCTTACCGTTTCTAAGGTTTCTTCCACGATCAGCCCCTCATTATCCCACATAAATAGCTCCTTTATCAGTTAGTGAATTTTCTTTGGTTCAATAGTTGTTCTGCACATATTCCTGGTTTTCTCTGTCACAACCTTATAATCATCTCCCCATACACAATCCTCCAACTCATCATGCAGTGACTTCCAGGCATTTCTCTTCACCTTCTTAATTGTGTTCCTAAGATTTTTTTTATACTTACATATGCTTGGGCAGCATTTATCCTCTCCAAATTATTTCCTTGTCTTCCATTCCCCTCATCAACTTTCTCCGTCGCGTATTTGCCCATATTCTCGATCCATTCGCTTCTTCATTTCACCAACAGATTTTTGCGTTGCCAATTTGGTGTTTTTTTTTGTTTGCTTCTAGCTTTAGCAGCTTCCTTTTATAGTTGCAATTTCGTTTGTCGATTTAGGATCATGGAAAAATCTTCTAGTCTAATTTTCGTCGTTAGTATTTCCAAAATCAGCTTTTGAGAGATCTACTAAGAGACTCATCCCCTACCTGAATTTTTTTTTAATTATTTTTTTATCTCATTATCTTCTCAAGATCTAGCTTGCCACTTTGTATAGGTAGTAATAGGATAGTGATGCTAGGTCACATCTTTCATCTATGACATGTCATTAAAGCTTTCAGTAGTCACCCTGCATTGTAGATGCTCTCTGTCTAATTGCGGCATTACACATTTTCCCATCAACCATAGTAAATAACAGTTTTTGTGCAATTTCAAGATTAGGTCCTCTTTTCAAAGGACCTTTCGCTTTTTTGTAGATCTTTTACTTGATTATTTACATATTTGATTTCATCTACATATCACTGGACTTTGCCACAATATTTTGCCTTTAATTCTTAATCTAAGTGCAACAAAGAAGCTTTAGAAGACGTTTTTATCAGAGTCTGTTGTATTTTCAAACTTCTGTTTGAAATGAATTTACTATGATCCATTTCAGCTCCATTTATGAATCAGTTCATAATTAGAACATTCTTCTTAACTACATCCTTCAATAACTTCGCTTAGGTACTAGCATAAACGAGAAATACGATTCAGACCATCCAGATCATGATCGAGATTCTTCATTTAGTGCTTTCGCTAGACTCTAGGAGAAGCGATTTTTTTCTTGTAGGCATTCATCCGTTTATTGTAAAAGTAAAAGTGAATATATTTATAAAAATGTGAGGAAATAAATCTTGACTTGGTTTAACACGCAGTTGAAGGGTGAATCCGTGACGGCTTAATCCCGTTTGAAGTACGACGGCGTATAAATTTCATCAAGCTTTAATTCGAGAATCCCTCAGAATGAATCCTATTAATATTCCAAACAAAGATCGAGGATTATAGCACGAGGCCGCAACTAATTAAATTTATATCGCTGAATCCCGCATAGAATTCTGTTCCTCACTAGAGGTAACCTTATATGTTATGCATCAATACCGAGCATTAGTAATTTGATAAAGCATTTACGTTATGATAACAATAACAATTAATACTCGTCTCCGATTGCAACTTATTATAATATATGAATTATTTTAAAAGAATTTTTAAGTTAATTTTTACCTTTAAAGCGTGTCGCGATCGTTTCGATTCGATTCGAAAACTCTTGAAGGCAACAGAACCTAATATCGAGAGATTAACGTTAACAGAGGCAGTTTACGGCGTCGGCAACACTGTCGAGAGCTCTTCAGAAACTCGTTAAGGTCGAAAATTTTTCATGTTGCGCCGTTTATCACAGTCGTCGTCCGTCGATTTCCAATAACGTCACGATTTGCGGTGATTTATGTGCAATCACTGACGCAGACAAGGCTACAACTCGAACTCGGTCGGAATTACCTACTATACTAGGAGACACACTCAACAGCCTCTTTTACTTCGTCGAGTAATCCTCAAAAATCACCAATAATAAATCCTCGTTATTGTTTCAATTGAGATTTAACAACGTGTTTTGATACTTCTTGAATTTATTCTTTTGAGACAATTTTATTCAAACAAGAAATCTGTTTTGTTGTTATATGATTCACCAGTGGTATAGATGATGAGAAAGTCAACGACCATCGACGTTGTAATGAACTACAACGATGTGTCGTTAACTGAGCAATTGGAATGTCCATCATCAACTGTCGAAGATGGACATGACAGTGAGGAGAAATCGATAACAACACCGGAACCACTAGCGTAAATTAAAGCATGTTTGCAACGAAAAAACCGTTGAAACGATATCATAGAGTGAATGTGCTGAAAAGATGAAACGGACATTGAAGATGGACGATGGAAGGAAAGGAAATTTGATCCTTATTCGTTATGATTTCGTTAAGATGATATGTCGATTTAGATAAAGTTAAAATATTTAGAAAGTCTTGCCACTCACATTTGCTATCATTATGTTTTGATTATAACTATAATTAAATCATGTTATATTAATATCATTAAGTTAACCTCACCATTACGTTGGTTTATTGATTACTATGTCATCAAAATGCTAATATTAAATGTTTCTGTTATGTCAACTGTCGTTGATTTTCTGAATTATTACGGCATGAGAATGAATTGTTAATCACCTTAATAAAACGAAATGCAATATTAGAAGTTATTAAGAGCAAGTTTCTGGTGACACGAGACTGTTATCATTGCAATACCTGGGGTGATCTTATAAGAAATGGCGTTATGTTTCAACTCCCTAAACCAAAGATGTTCCATCAAGCTATTATGCCTATTCTGAAACTCTATAGTATTGATCTCTGCCTGAATATCAAACAAATCGTTTAATTTCAAAGTTGAGATTAGACATAAACCATATAATCTGATGATAAGATTATCATCATCTGATCATCAGATCATACATTGCCAAATCTATAATTTGAGATAATGATGAAAGCGTTTCGAGTAAATAATGAAAAATGTCTCGTATTTTCACACACGGTGATTCTGTGCTGTCCTAGCGGTGGTAAATTCTTTTTAGCACAGTTTTCACCTACCTCTTGCCTCCATGAGCTTTCCATTTTCCACCAGTATGCCACTAGACATTTTTAGAAGAACTCTATCAAAATATGGTGTGAGACATTAACAACTATAAAGTGGTAGTCAGTGTCGACCAAAGCAAGATGGCAATATTAAAGGCTCCACCTAACGAAAATCTTGTGCTGATTGCATGTGAAAACTTCCCTTTAAATACCTTCTCTAGATCCAACCATTCCTCCGATGTAGACCGTAGCTGAAACATAGCAATAAATTGTAATAACAAATATCCTTGCTGGAGCGGAAAAGCCAATAGACAATGGTTCCACCATGGAAGATCCAGTAGAGCTTCAGGATGCAGCTAAACAAATGAAAACTACATTTGACCTACACACTGTAAATAAGAAAAGTGGATCTGAAAATGAATGTGACGTAATGTATTCGGCAAACTTATTGCAAAAAAAGTAAAAAAGAAACTATTGGAAGATGATAACGAAAATGTATTGTTTGAAATATAACAATTATGGCACAACAAAAATGTGAATTTCTCATCAGTAACTTCTCCATCTTTAGTAGATACCATGAGATCGCCCTTTTATGAACCCGCTTATTCTTTTCTACAATTTAACAACTTTCAATGAAAAGATTCTAAATCCGTTACGGGATGTAATCAATGAAGCATTTCAAAACTCTTCGTTACTTTTATATTACTTTTGATATATTTTTAACATCTAAAATACATGTCATCAAATTGTTTTAAAATACTTATATTTTGTGATATGTTCTTTGCCTTGCATTCATCCTTAACAACTTGATTAAGAGTTGTATAGACTTTCGAAATTTTGGAAATATATTGGCTGAATACTTTAAATAGGAAGTGAAGGTTTTTATATGAACCACTGGTAGCTAAAAAATGTAAGGTTATAGCTTGCCAAACCTTCACTAATATTGCATCTCTTATTTCCTTAGCAATTAAAGAGGCAATTTGAATTAGAAGATATTCAAAATTTTGAGGAGAGAACCTGTGATATGTCTGCTTTATTAAGGGTATCATATCCCATATTTAGGGATAGCTTATTAAAATCAAAACGGAGTTCATACTAAACCAAACTATTCTAGTAATCACTCTGTTTTGCAATATTGAATACATTATTGCAATGGACAGAACACCAAACCGTATTTCTTTTGAAAAAAGGAGTTCTCGCTTTGATCTGTTCTGATAAAGAACGTGCAATATATACAGATATATATTAAACTAGTATTTCATTAACACATTTATTACAGAAGAGGACCCACTTTGTTGTAACACTGAGAATCAACAGAAAATGTAATCCGAAACATTTTCTGGATAAAAGGCTACAAAAACGAAAATTTGTTGTAACAACAAGCACCATTTAGTTATTCAAAAGTGGAAAGATAAACATGGTGTTTGCACTTTGACTCAGTACGGCAAAAAAATCAAAAAACAGCAGTGGTTATTAATTATAACATAAAACGTACATGATTTATCTGATCAAATGAAGACATACAAAACATCTTTAGGTAGAGGGGCAAAATAGTATAGAAAACTAAAATTGGTTTAATTTTGGGTACTATTTTAATGAGCAAGAAGTTGTAAATGAAAAAAAGGCGGTGATGAAATTGTCAGAAAAGATTTTATTTGGAAGTTAACCAAATTGAACGTTTTTTTCAACTTAACCCTACAATCGTGTAATTAGCATGTTTTAGAAAACGTTTGTACTAAGAACCATCATAGATGTGTTGTTTGTAACGAAAAGCATGCAAAAACTGATAGAAAACTAGCACAAATCAAGACCACTCAATCAAAATATCATTGCGATGTGGAATGCTCAAAAGCCTATTGTTTGAGTTGCTATTTTGTAGTCCAAGTATTTTTTCATAATAAAAGTAACTCTGCATGCCAAAAAATCTATTTGACTTGTGTGTTACGTTTGTAAATAAGACCTTTAATGCAGTTTTCTTTTGTTTTTCAACGGAAATTCAATTACTAGTATTACAGATCTTGAGAACAATCGATTCACATAACCACGTACCAATTCCAATTTCCAAAATTTAAAGGCATAGATTTTGAACTGCATACCCATTATAGCAATCTGAGAAGCATTCGCTGATTTATTTGGCTTTTAAAAACAAACTTGCATTAGAATCTTGTGGATGTTTGATTGTATGACATCCAACGTACTCTTTTTTCACACCCATCACAAATTCCTGATAATAAAAGACTGTCATCGTTAATACCCGGGGTAATCTTACAAAAATATGGCTGTATTTTTTAAATCAAGTTGTCGCAGTTGAATGACTTACATGAACAAGAAAAGTAATAATAACAATAAACAAATCTTTATTGACATATCTAAAATCTCGGTAAGATATATTACGCTGAGGACAAACTACATTTCGGACTTCGACAACGCAATAAATAAGATCATGGTTGGAAAATTGCAGAGCTGATTATTTAACTGTGAACAAGAATCTTATCGGTGTAAGACAGGATGATCAAGTCAAGCAGAGAATCAGACGAAGGAAGGTGATGAGTTGGCTGAGAAAGGATGATAAATTTGACGAAGAAGTAACAAATCGAAGTTTTACACTACGTAGGTCATCTTTCAATGTACACGTATTGAAATCAATATTGAACTTGCGCAGTAGCAAGCTGTGTGATACACAGTCAAATGCTGTGGTTAAGTCATAGAACTGTGCCTGTGTGTGCAATTTGTCCTCAAAACAATCCCTAACAAAGCCTGCCAAACAGTTTACCGCTGATGTAATAGAGCAGTTCTTTCTAAAGCCAAACTGCGCCCAGTCTAAGAGGTTTGTCTATTTGTTTGCCTATTTGTCTATAATAGGAATTATAGATATCGGTCTATAATTGGAAACATCATCATGCGAACCCTTCTTGAATACAAGAACAATCCTGGAGATCTTTAGACAATCCACAAACATATTTTAGGTTATACACTTATTTATTAGTTTACATAATGGTATACAGATTATATGTTTTATTATTTTTTTTTATTTGCTATTAAGTGAGTAACAATCCTGACCACTATTATTTTTCAGATTTTTCAGGATATCTCTAATTTCATTGTAGCTTACCTCTCTAAATTTAAAAGCTACCTGACTGACCAATACGGCACGACACTTGTTTGTATCTCCGGTGGCTATTGGTAATGTTGAAACAATGTTCTCAGCAACACTACTGAAAAATTTATTAAAAACTTCAGCACTCAAAGAATCCGATAACGGGATTGTATGAGGAGGATTGTTATTTCTTATTACATTCCATGCTGCTGATTGCTTATTTTTTTAGTTTAAAATATAGATAATGTTGGCATTACGTTTATTTTCAACTATGAAGGCTTTATATCGTTTTCTATACTGTTGCAGAAATTTCTTCGAAACCAACCCACTATTGCAGTTGTGCAGTTGAGAGAGAAAATGTAAAGTTTCCAGAATTTCACGATATCATTATTAAACCATTTAACCTTAACCTCAGATTTATTATCAATAGTACAGCGTGTTTTCTCCACAAAACTAGCATCAAAAGCGTTACCTAATATTTGAATGAATAAAGTAGCAATAGTGTTCATATCAGTTGTATTATCAGAGATGAATTCAAAGTTGCATCATCTACAATACCATGGAAATTCATCAAACCTAATTGAGTGATAGGACGGGATTTAGTTATGGTCCTTCGAAATGATCCAACCTGCGGCTCATACTCAAAGGAGATAGCTAGGTGATCGGAAAGGCACGGATCAACAACAGAGCTAAAATTATTATATAAATTATTATTACGAGTTATGAGATATAAGATTGTACTTCCTAATACCAAATATGAATCTCAGGTAAGTATTTTGTAGTCGCTGAACACGAAGTCGATAGACCCTCAACAAATCAGGTCCATACACCACAATAACGGGGTTTTGGTGTGAACGCCCAGTATGTGTTGACAAGGATCAAGAACATTTAATTTAACATACTACAAGGGGCACATATTCTGCCTTGAGGAACTCCTTTTGAGACCAATTCTGGTTTAGATGATAAGCCTTTAATTTGCATATATTGACTTCTATCGTAGTGTTTAAAAAAATCAATTGTCGTCTGACCGAGAAAAATGCACTACATAACGCGTAACAAGAAATGGTGATTAAAGATATCAAATGCTTTGGAATAATCTAATAATATCATTGCATGTCACAACCATATTTTCTGCAATTAATTAATAATTTAATTTCCTTTAATAATTAATTATTTACCTTTATGTAAGACCAATCCTAGTCTATCCTAGACCACAAGTAGGATTTACTCTGGAATCAAACACATTCCTTTGATTCATGCATGATATAATAAGAAATAGATATGCCCAAAAACAAACAACAGATTAATATAACACCAGAATGATATAAAACAGTTGAATATAATAATTGTAAAAACAAATTGCTGATTTCTCCTCTATCTTTACTCATTCTAAAGCTTACAGTACTTTATACTCCTGAATTTTAACTTGAAATACCGAGAGTTCAAAGTTTTTAACATACTTGGAAGAGAATTAAAAAAGCTGGTTATTTTGATTACTACTTTACGAGGAATCGTAAGCAGGTCTCCATGACGAATATTAACATTATGGAGGTGAGTACGATATCTAATATTTATTTGATTTTATTTGATTGAGGAACAACTTAATCCTCAATCTGCCGACGCCTCGTGCGGGCGAAGCATTAGAACCGTTCAAAACTGACGATTTCCTGTTATGTCAAACTTAGCGCCTCGTTCGCAAACGACTTTAGGGGTTTGAGGCAATATCATTCCTTATACATTATAGTAAAGTTATAGTCTCTTATAACAACATGGTAACCCTCAAAATGCCGAGATCGCTTGCGGGCGAGACGCTACAGTCCTCCAAACCCAACAATTTTGTGTCATTTTCAATAAATGTATCAAGGAGGTATTTATTCTAGAAGAGCTAAAATGCGGGAAGATTGTACCAATGCAAAAACTGGGAGATCCCAATGACCTGAAAATCTACCGTCCATTCTGTATATTACCTACAATGTCCAAAATTTTGAAAATTATCATAAAGAATATCTTACCATTCTGGCAAGTCCACGAACAGTTAATGCACTTAATTTACAATGAACAAAATATTCTCAAATTACCTTTTAAAATCCTATCAATGCTTTTGATCTTGTAAAACATAACATTCTCACTAAGAAATTGACCCAATACGAAATAAGAGATGGGACATTTAAATTATTAATCTCAGATCTGGATCAACAGTAAACTCAATGGAAGGGTGAAATATCGGAGTGAAAGATGGTCGAAACAAAAGTGCTGCAAGATTCTAATAATATAAGAAAAGATATAAAGTCTTTTATAATAATTCTCTACAATTTTCAATTTTCAAATCTATCGTTTTGATAGCAAACAACCTCGGCGATTTGAGGCAAAATCTTTTAAATCATCAAGATATAGAGAGTCAAAATAAAATCTTGATAAATATATAAAGTCTTTGATAGGAACAACTTAATCTTCAAAATGCTAATACCGCTTACGGGCGAGGCGTCAGAATCAAAATTGACGATTTCAGCATTTCGCCTGCAAGTGACCTCAGCGATTTGAGGCAAAATCGTTCATTTTATATCTTGATAAAGATATAAAGTCTCTGGCAGGAATAATTTAATCCTCAATATGCCAAGGTCGTGTGCAAAATCGTGTGTAAAATCGTTCAAACCTGACGATTTCGTGTTATATCAAATACAATTTTTTTTGATATCGAAACATTTCGATATGTTTTATCTTTCTAATTTTTTTAAATTATATATTTTACTTTATAGATTTGAAAATAGTAATAATATTTTCGACATTTATTTCAATGTAGAACAACTGATTTCACAGTTTTAAGAATTGGAGCATCCAAACTTTTGCGACAATGTATAATTGCGTGCAAAACTTCTTCAGGGAGCTTTTAATAATATCGACTTTCCAATAAGTCGCTTTGCGAAGTTTTGAAAAGCTTCGGCGTCCAAAACTTTGTTTACATTTCCAAAGTCCCTTAATGCTTGTCGGATTACTCGCTGGTGCCGGCAAAAATAGACGGTAATTGCCCCCCGGTCCACTGAAAACTCGCTACAAAGCAACAACCTCGCCGTTTTTCTCCGGCTCCTTTCCGAAAACAATTTGTATGGATAACGGGTTGTACACACCTTTCCGTAATAATGAGTAAACAGTGATTTTTCCCGGTGTTTTCTCCCCGTTCGTTTGAAAAACTCTATCAGCCGCGCGTGAGATAAATCACGTTCCCCATAGCTGGGTGGAATAGCTTGAAAAATAATTCGAAGCAATATTACTCTTTAATGCACCCGGAGCTGTTCGCTATGTACGCGCGAAACGCTTCTTGTAATCGTAGTCGTATGCATTCAAGGAACATCTAGAATAAATCTTGTGTTCTCTCCGGGGGAGAATCTCGTGAGTTGAGCTTCCACGGTCCCGATAATATTCCAACACGTTTCAACCTCCAAGGAAGAGCCCCTTGTGTCTACTGTAATGAAGTACCTGCACGTGAAGAATGTATAAAATCACTTTCGATCGGACAGGTTTTCTAATAATTATTTCAAATATAAAAATCTAATTTTAATTGAAATTCTGAAATGCTTAAATGTTCCACCTTAGCTTGATTTATTATAGGACACAACTTGAATGTGTATAAATTTATATTCAAAGTTATACTTGTTTTCTATTTCATTGTATGGTCCAACACTCTCCCTTCACAATATTTTGTATGGATTATAACAAAACTTCCTAGACTTCTATTAAGATTTTCTTGGTGTCTAGAATGAATTACAATTAACATGGCTACAATGGATAGAAGGTTAAATCTCTCTATTGTATCCTTGATCAGCAACTTTAAGAAGTGTCCTTAAATATTATGGCCTCCATATATATTCCTAGAAAGCTCTAAATCCCAAAACATAATCCTTAATGGTCTCTATTGCAATGCCTCGGCCGCAAGCAATGCGGGTGTATATTATTTCTGTTATTGTGTTGCTGTAATAGCAGATATTAAGGATAGTGGTTCTCCCTCCAACGTAATTGATTTATTATCTCGTTGACCATGATGACCCTACACTTGACTTGCCAAGATTTACTGCATTGGAAGAGTTTCTATAAGTGATTTTAACTACAGTCGAAACTCTTGAAGTTAACAAGCAAGCAATATAATCTTGGATTGCTATACATGATAATATTATCTAGATAAACCAATTATCAATATCATGTTTTGAAAGATAATGGAAAACTCGAAATTACTCGATTGAGGACGATCATTTATCATCAGGAATTATAAGGAGTTTAGAACTGTTGTTGACTAACAGTTGGGAGTTTCCTTTGCTGTACAAAATGATATTTACAACTATTTATTTACTAACTGTTTACTGCTAACAAAATTACGTCATGAATTGTGATCTTAAAGGTGTTTTTCGCTCAAAAAATCCTATTCTTGAATAATTAATAATTATTGTTGACTAATTTTAGCATTTCGCGAAATATTTTGGTAAAGTAGGATATACCAACAAATGTACAAAAGCAATCTACATAATTAGTTAAAATCATATGTAATAGTAAATACAAAACACATCTACTCGAGTTTATTTAATAAAGACGATCTCGACTAGAGTCGTTCACATATAGCTGGCGGGAAACTATCTTCACAAGCAGTAAAGTATCTACAAAATAGGTCGATGTCTACTACTTCTACTAACAATAAGTATAAGTGGAGAAGATGTCTTCAGACAACGTGGATAAACGTTGTTTCACCGATGGAAATAAAACAGAAGCTAAGTTTTTATTTTTGAAACGTCTTCTGAACTTTTTCGCTTAAGTGTGTTAGGAACCCTATGAATTATTTGTTTATTTTTAGATTTATGTTAATTTTTATTCGGTTTAATGTACCATATATTTTGTTGGTTGGGTGTATGTAAAAAAATCTAACAACCAGCTCGCTTGCGAGCTAAGCGCTGGATTGAACATAACACGAAATAATGCAAGAGATTTTATATCTTCATCAAGATACTTATAGAATGAACGATTTTGTCTTAAATCGCTGAGGTCGCATGAGAACGACTTTAAACCTTTATAAAAGGTTAAAATGTTTGACATTTTAAGAAATAAAAACAAACATTTTTCCAAAAAACGCACGGCAAAACCCAAAAGTTTCTAGTTTTGGATCTAGTATTAGTCCTAGTGACAGTTCTAGTGCTAGTGCTAGTGGTAGTTCTATATTAGATTTACTTGTGATAAGCGTTATATTACCTTGCAAAATGGACAACGTTTTGGTTTTATTAGAATTTAGTTTATTATTTGAGGGCGTCGTTGCTCAAGTGAATAGTATTTTTTCTTCGATACGGGATGAGTTGGTATGAATTTCATATTTTCATAAAATAGCATGTTTCTTCTTGCTCACTGTCTCCATTCTGTGTGTTCTGGTATACTTCGACAGTTTTATGGATTACGAAGAGTAGATTTGGGAGATGAACAGTTTGAAAATCGAAACTAATTATATTTCGATTTAGCGGATTTTCATAAAATTTTGGATGAGATTTATAAGTATTTTTATACGGAATCATTTTTTTCTTGGATTATTTTCCAATAAAACCATTGTGTTTCATTATTTAATTTCGTTTTTGAGAAAAAGCTCTTCGGAATGAAGGTAACGTTGTGTTGTGATCGTCTATGTTTGTTTAATGTCTTTTATTTTATTTAGGCCTTTTTTCTTTGTTCCTTTTGTTTTGTTAATTTGGGAGACTTGTCCTACTCAATAAATAAAACACCTGAAATTCTATCCAGTCGAAACAGGACGAACCTCCGGGGTCAGAGGCAGGAGTGGATACTTGAAAAAGAACCGGACAGAAAAAAAAAACGTTGTTCCAGAATGGGATCAAAAAAAAAACACAAATGACCAAATTGTTGAAGAACCAGTTAAAAATTCCAATTGACTATTTTCTAGACAATTATAAGGATTTTTTAATAACTTTTGTATGCAATTGGTTAATTACTCAACGTTTTGTTTTAGTAATTATTCTAGCCCTGACGAAGCAACAAACATGTTGCGAAATATTGGCATAAACAAATAATTGCGTGCTTTCTTCAGTGATTGAACATAAATGTTTTGTCTGTAATGAATTAGACTGTAACATTCGAAGTGTCGAAGGAAGGGAGCAACCAAAACTCCTTTATTACATCATCTATGTTATTAAAAATTGTTGTAAAAATTTTGAAAGTAAAACAGAGAAAGGGAGAGATTTGGGCGGTACTATAATAAGTTGTTTTAATACCAATTGTTTCAGAATTTCATTATATTCATTAAATGTTTTTGTAAGGTGAATAAAGGAAGCAATACAAATTCCGTTTGATTTAATCTGCACAATCCTTTTACTGATATTCAGTATTGGACTAAGAATCTGGCCCCCCTGAGATGCATACTCATAGAGTTAAATTAGAGAAAAGTCTTATCAAGTGTTTCTTAATTTTGGTAAGGCCTTTGATTCTGAAGACCATGTGTCCCTGTTAACTAGGCTTCCTGCTATTGGTTTTATCTCTTCTTGCACATCTCGTTTCCAGTCTTACATTTCCTATCGGTCTTTACATGAGTGGATCTACACTTTTTTCTCCTTTTAACATCAAATGTGGACTTCCCCAAGGCAATGTGCTAGGTGCTTTGCTCTTCTCAATTTTCATAAATTGCTTTACTGATGGTATCTCGTGTCATCATTTGTATGCAGATTACCTTCAACCTTATACTTCGACAACTATTAACAATATAACAACTGCTTTGTTGCATCTTAATAATGATTTTTCTAACGTACTTGACTGTTCTAGACATCATGGATTTAAGCTTATTAAGTTATTCCGTTTTCTAAAATGGTCAGAAATCTTTTTATTTATTTATTTAATCCCAGGTGGGTACAGTAACAGGTCGAACCCAAAAAAACTGTACCACAAATAACTAAAAGTATACATATAAAATAACAGTTCGTAACCATAGAAAAAAATTTAGTAACAATGTCACAGAAATGAAATGAAAGAGAAAAAAATTAATTTAAATGCCAATGATATAAGTAATACCTATAAATAATAATAATTTTAATATGTATTTTAAATATCTAAATCAAATGTCAAAATTAAATGAACGCTCGAGGCAATGCACCAACCGCAGCGAAAAGTAACTTTCTAAATGAGTAGAACGAATGCGGAAAAAAGTCTATATCGAGACGATTTGCGGATCTTGATGTGATAATAGATTCGGCAATGTCCTGGCGACCACAAATTCAGAGAATCTATAAGAGGGTTTGCTTCTGATTTTATGCTTTGAAAAAAAATTTGCTGTTACCTTCCTCCTGTTGGCCGTTGTAATCTTTGTTACTCTCTCATTTTCCCATAGATTGATTATGTTGATGTCGCGTATCCCGATATAACGTATCCCTTACACTTTTTAACATCACATGACTTGCTTACTCAATCAATGTCGAATATTACACTCACCTTTCCAGTCCATACCATTGAAATCTTACACAGACCTTTTACAGTGCGTTGTGGAACAATTTTGCCTGTCGTTTCAAACTATCTTCTTCTTGAACTAAAATTAGAACTAACACTAGCACTAACACTAGAACTATCACTAGAACTATCACTAGGACTAACACTAGATCTAAAACTGGAAACTTTCGGGTTTCGCCGTGCGTTTTTTGAAAAAATGCTTGACGTTTCGGATGCCATGTTGCAACCTTCTTCAGAAACTGGTTCTAACTGGTTCTAACTCAGAAACTGGTTCTAACTGGTTCTAACTGAGTGATAGTTCTAGTGTTCGTGCTAGTGTTAGTTCTAATTTTAGTTCAATTAACACCGGTCGTGAAAGCCTTCGTACTTATATCTTCTTCTTGATCTATAAGTGTTTGTTTACTACTCTAGTAACATAAACGACATGTGCATGTATAAAAATGTTTTCTAATAATACATTTTTCAAAAGTTTTGTAATAACACATTTAATCTTTTTCTTTCAATTTTTCAACTAATTATCATTCATTATTGTCGATCAGAATTTCATGTCTTCAAATTTATGTTTTCAAATTTTAAATTAATTTTTTATGCTACAATTATAATATTTAATTCATAATTTTATAAAATATCTTGTCGGTTTTTAAACTTTTCGCAATTTTAATGATTTTTCAATAACTTCAATCAGCTCAAGAATAGATTTGCTTCTTTCTTTAGTACAATATTTAATGAAACTGAGAACTCGAAGAGAATTTCTTAAGGGTTAACGGTTATTATCCAAATTAATTACAACGGTAATTATCCATTTTTATTTTTTACTAAATAAATCTAAAAGCTCAAAATCTAGACAAAAACTAAAATAGCTTAAAAAATAATAAAGTAACAAGAACTACTCATATCAAAGGTCTGTGCTATAAGTTTTCACAGGTTTTTTGAAAATCATTAATTTACTTATCCATAACCAGACTCAACCTAAATATAAAGAAGGGTACAAACCTTTTTTTTAAGTCGTTAAAATATGAAAGCATTTTTGTACACTTGACTTTCTGGAAATCCTAAAGTATGGGAACTTCAGTGACCTTCTTTTTTAGTTTTTAATAATAATTCTAGGTATAGGATATAAGGACAAAAACTGAAACCTCTCATATCAAATTGTCTGCTTTCAACGTTTTCTTTTGAATGGGATCGATGCAATAATAAAATTCGTATGGAGGTCGTCCAAAGAAAAGGTTGAGAAACCCTGTTCTAAATCAAACCAATTGTAGCACCGAATCCAAAATAATGAAGATATTCCATCATAATTTTCCAATTTATTGATTACTTCATTTAAGTTATAATGAACCTTTCGTCGATCTTTTACTGCATATTTTGTGTCCATTTTTTCTTTGTTATACTCATTCGTTCTGTTTTATTAGCATACCATTAGTATTACATTTTCAGTTGCCGTAATTATTTATTTATAATTTCATATATTCTGTTACCAGTTGGGTCTCTTAGAACAGCGTTTCTCAACCTTTTTGACCTACGATCTGGAAAATTTGTCAAAAAATTGCCACTAATAACTAGCACTAATCGAGCTAGCTTGGTTGGTTTCAAATCAAGTTGATGGGTTAACCCAAAACAATTAATATTTAATGCTATCTAGCTAATTAACTGTTTGGGTTGGGTTAAAGTTAATGGGTCTTCGCAACCCAATTAATATCTAGCACTAATTAGCTAGGTGGGTTGGGTTGGGATTAGTTTCTTTTATCATGAACACATTGTGTTAATGTGTTGTAATGAATAAAATTGCCACTAATAACTAGCACTAACCGAGCTAGCTTGGTTGAGTTCAAATCAAGTTGATGGGTTAACCCAAAGCAATTAATATTTAATGCTATCTAGCTATTTGGGTTGGGTTGGGGTTAGTTTCTTTCATCGTGAACACATTGTGTTAATGTGTTGTAATGAATAAATACTATATCAGATGGTCATCCTAAAAATGATAAAAATTCGGTTCAAATAGTTAATAATTTGTTACCTTACACATCTGAATTGCAACAAAGAGTTCCCACATATGATTAAGAACATCTATTAAAGTAAAATTTTACTTTTAATGTCTAATTGTGAAATTCATGAAAAATATTACACCTCCTTTACATCATACTTTGAAAACTTTGAAATTATCAAAAATGGACCATAACTTTGTCTTACTAGAATCTTTATAATAAGGATGTTGTAAATTAGCCGTATCTTATTTGATTGTGTTGATTCATCTAATTTACACACTTTTTTGCGATTTATCATCCGATTTGCAACTTGGGCTTGAAGTTTCTACGTTGTCTGAAGTTGAAATTTTCTCATTCAAAACCGTTATGATTATCAGAGTTTCTAGAATTCCGGCTAGAACAATGAAAAATTAATGTGAGTTTTGAGAATCTGTTTAATATGTGGTTCTTATATCCTTCTCGTTCAATTTATTGTCTACTTATGGAAATCTACGTAATTTTAGTCATTAATGTCCATTATCCATTTCCTCTGAACCACCATATCTACCTCGTTTGATGCAATAGATTATCATCTTACATAAACCAGATAATCTACCAGATTATTTGAAATTAATATAATAACCAGAAAATCTGTATAAGATTTAATTGCAGTTAAAATATTTTTTCAATTAACCCATTATGATGCCTAATCAGCTGTTTACACAAAAATAGATGGAAGGTTGTTGCATCAATTGTGATTATTGTAAAAATTAAACATTTCACATTTAGTCAAATCAGCTTGATCAGTAAAGTAGATACTTTAGCAACGAATTTTACCATTCAGCAGCTGTTCCATTTGATACTTTAAGCAGTAAAATGTTATTATATTAGTCATAGCATTCTGCACGCCCACCATAATCTTGGTCAAATGGCATTATTAATATCACCTTCAAGTATCTTTAATAGTACTAGAAAAGCTTTATTTAACGCACAACTGCACAACGGAAAATATGTTTTGATACTCTTCAAGATGCAAAATAATCTCCTTAAATTCGTTGTCGGTTAAACTGAAGACTCAATCTAACAAATAAAGCAATGGCTATATCCTGAAAAAGCTGTAGTTGTCATGCTTTTAGAAAACATTGCCCAATCACTAACACAACATTGCCGAGGTTGATGAAGTCAACCAAACCAACATTTAATGTTAACTAGCTAATTAGGTTGGGCTATCTAGCTAATTGGGTTGGCTTGGCTTTAGATATAGTTGATGACGGAACCCAACCCAATTAATATTTTATGCTAACTAGCTAATGTTCTCGTAAAGCATCTAAATAAATCGCAAATCAAAAGTTTAAATTGGTCTGGTACATCATTTCTGTAAAAGAGGAATTGCTAAAAATGCAATCTTTCGTTGTGAATACACTATATTCTAAGAAATTTTAACTTGCATGAATAAAAATGGTCGACAGAGCGATCAAATTACTTTGCGGATCGGTTGCAATAAATTAATTCGTTGTCTTGATGTCCTATATTCGTTATGAATGTATACAGGGTGTTTACGGTTTTATGATTTTATTTTCAAGGGTGTTAAGTTAAGTTATCTCCGATTTATATTGAAGCAATTGCATTTGTCGACATATTTTTACAGGAACTTCTTTCAATCGATTTACCAACATAAAGAGGCCAATAAATTGTCTATTTAACATTTATTAAAAATTTGCAGTGAAGATTATCACTTTTGGGGCATAGATGATCACATGTGCCAGATGATGCAAAACTAAAGCGTTTCCATGGGACCAAATATGAAACATTCTGATGTAAAACTATTACATTTGAACGGAGAACCAATGTTTACGAGTCTATGCCCAAAATTGAAGCCGCTGTTGGGTGTAGACTTGGCAACATAGTTTCACATTTGCTTTCATGAAAAACCGTCAGTTTTGGCCTCATTTACAGTCACATTTGTAAATGAGGCCAAAACGTTTCTGGGTATGGACTTTAGTTTTCAGTTTCAGTCTGGGATAGTCTTCAGTTTTAGGGTATAGAAGATCACATTTGCTCGTGCGCATTACTCTGCGTGTAAATGTGACATTTTTGCATTACAGTGTATGGGCCGGATGATCTTCAGGTTGAAAAGGTTATACTTTTTACACGTGAGGAGGAAAGCATTCTACATCACAATTCTTATACAATTTTAAACCAAATTTTCAAATAAGTTAAACATCTCGAGATGTTTCGATATGAAAGTTTCGACGTGAAGTTACATCGAAAATATCTAAGTTACATTGACGAAAACGGATACCTTTACAAATCGTTGGCCATCCTACGCCATAAACAAGATTAAAGCATTAGGATTCTAGTTTTATTCAAGGGACGACGTCAAATAATCGAGCTTCAAAGGGACACATTTCTAATTTAGAAAATGACGTGATAGCGAAATAATTTCATTAAAATTAATTTAATTATAAATAAACGAATTTTATTTTCGGCGTTTGCGAGATATTTAAAAAAAGAAACGCTCCGTTAACTGCGTCTGTTAAATTAGTGTAGTACAAATGAATTTAAACCAGGTTTACACCGGTTGGTGTTCAGTAAGCTCCGGATACTGTCCGGAGCTTAAATCCAACCCACACAAATTGCGTCCCCGAATCCCATTTTGCATTTAGGAACGTTTCGTCCCCACGAATTGGATCACATATGTTCCTAGGGAGGAGAGAAGAGGGGTATAGATTCTTATGGGATTACGCAAGGTTTAACGGCTTAACAAAATATTTTCGGATTTTGTTTTATTTTATTTCACGTTTAGACGAATTGAAATCGATGAAACGACTCAAGCGGAATTTAAATAAATCATTTATTATTTCCTTAAATAAATGCAATTATAAAATGTTATATATTCTCTTATGAGATGAGTGAGACCCTTTCATAACTGTGCCTAATTACTGGACGGAAATAAAAGCAACCCCTCTTAACGTGGAGGATCTTGATCTTCTTAACTTTTACAGGGGAGTTAGTGTCGTTAATTTAATTTAATTATATCCTCTTGCGCAGCTTTCTAAGGTTCCTCTCCTAGAGGTGGAAAGTGCCTTAAAAAAAGGGACGCCAACGTTTTCTAATTGGATTAAAAAGAAAAAAAATGAAAAAATGGAGCTGCAATTTTTCCGGGGTAAGCTTTTTTTTCTTTGCGAAACGATCGTGCTGGCATTGATATGAATTTTCAAAATTGGGTAACGCCTGCAGCCTCTGAAAGCTTTCTGCAAATACTGAACCGCCAAGTTCATTAAAAAAGTAGTCAATGCAATGGAAATGCACCCGCCGAAGTAACCGGTAACCGGCTAAAACCTGCATTATGCACTAACGCTTTGAATTCGACCAGCTTTTACCAGGCCAGATTTTGTCATTTGAAATTGAGTGCTTTGGAGCGGATATCGCCTGCTAACTAGTCGGAACTTTCAAATTCGTTATTAGCTTAATGAAATGTTGTAAATACCTTTACAAAATTTGTTGAACTAATTTCAACTTTAAACCCTATTAATGTTTACCAAAAAAAAAAAATAATAAATCCTTTCGGATCTATAACCGTTGAATGACAAGCAATTACTCTCATCTTGGATGAAAAACTTACTTAGAGCCGATAATAACGCTGAATATCCATCAATCAGCGCCACAATAGGGCGGAACTGTGCGAACGAGGGAACTTCTTAAGTGCTGACATTAACGTCACAATGGCTGCAGCCGATCTTCGGGATTTACTCGCTAATTAATTCGCGAAAATGTGCCGGAGGAGGCGCCGCCGTTCGACATCTGAAGGCGTCTCATCCCCAAGAAGCTCATTAGACAATTATTGCAAAACGCCAGTTTCCAAGCGATCATTACAATTCGACCTTGAAACGTTTTAACTGTTTCCTCTCCCTCCTCGCACCACGAGAACTGTAATTACCATCTGAGTACCGGATTACCAGAATCCTCCAATCTCATTTGTCTGATTGAATCTTTAATCAGGAGTTTTACTATCTTCTATCAATCGGTTCAAAAAAAATTTTATATTTTGATTACACCTTGAAATGGGGGAAACTAAAAGCGTTTGCGTGTTCCGCCACCAAACAAACAGCGTAAATGAATCCGTCCTAAAATATAGTCCAGAGGGCAACGATCCTTTGCCCATCCTGAGCGGAAAATTGCAGGATCGACTTCCAGTAATTACTAAACCAGTACGGACAAGAAAACGTCGTAAATCATTCAGATTTATAATTGTCGCGAAAAGATAGATGACTAGAACGACGCCCGCTTTAGTTTTCCCAACCGAATTTCTGACAAGGTGATATTAATTGTAGCGTGAAAGTTGGAAACTGCAAAACATGTCGGTAATGGATGATATTTTGTTTGCAATCCTACCTATTTTACAAGCCGGTTTAATTATACGGTTAAATTTAACAAAACAAAGTTTATTTTGTAATTAAATTAGTCACCACTTATCTCCCGTTAATTTTGTGTTGTCAAAACAAAATGAAATGCAGAATTTTTAACGAAATGTTTCTAAAAGATTTGATATTGCCTCCGGAAGAGATGAAATGCTTCCAGAAAACTTCACACTATTTCCGGAATACTAGATACTGATTCTAGAAACTTGATATTGCTTTCAGAAAGTATAAATCTCTTCCACAAAATTTGATGCTGCTTCTAAAAAATTTGAAATTCTGTTAGATGACTTGATATTGCCTCTAAAAGATTTTGCTTCTAGTAGACTCTATTGTTTCCAGAAGACTTGGTACTGCTTATAGTAGATTTATATTACTTCTAGAAGTGGTGTTGCCATCTACAAATAAAAAAAATATAACACCAACGACAACACTTGTTGATAGTAGTTGATAAAAAGAGTACGAGAACTGATTTTCTTCCACAAACCTATTCCTTTCAAAGCCAAATTCGAGCCACTCAAGGAAAACAAAACGAGTTGGAAATACTGAACAAGAATGTTAGAAGATCCGTTGTTTTTACTTTTTTATCCTGATCTAACTTGATGAATTCGAATTGAAAATAGATTACCTAACGATAAGATCAGTGAAAATACTTCACACAATGTGTGGCGAAAACCGTAAAAATAACGACGACAAAACAAGCCTAAAAAGTTTTTAAGTCCAGAAAAACAAAAGGATTAAACCATGTTCACCTTGTGATATTAATCGGCTTCACGAAAGAACGCCACGCGCCCCAAGAAAAATCCGAAAATATCCGATACAAAAAACTGTAAAAAGGAATTTTCGAATTATTTTGACACGGAATTCAAATCCAGCTAAGCCACGAAGAAAATTTTCTCTCCAAACCCAACAAATTAGCACTTTTCCAAACAATCTCAAGCCAAGCAATTGCGTGGGAACTTATAAATTTAACAACTCTCGAAATCCCCACTCCAATCCTTAATAACAACGAATAAATTTACAGAGATCGATAATATCTCTAAATGACAAAAAGTAGCAATAGATGACGCCAATTATCTTAAACGCAAAAATAAATCGGTCAACAGAAGACTTGAAATGCTTCCAGAAGACTTGATACTGCTTCCGGAATGTTTGATACTGCTTCTAGAAACCTTGATATTGTTTGCAGAGGACTTAAAATGGTTCCAGAAGATTTGCAATGCTTCTAGAAGACGAAAGACTTGATACTGCTGCTAGAAAATTTTTGAAATGCTTCCAGAAGACTTGATATTGCCCCTGAAAGACTGGAAATGCTTCCAAAATACTTTGTATTGCTTCTAGAAGATTTAAAATGCTTCCAAAATGCTTGATATTGTCTCTGGATGGCTTGAAATGTTTCTACAAGACTTAATACTGCACGTACAATTATTGACATGCCTTGAGAAGACTTGATACTGGATGTACAACAGTTCAAATTCTTCCAAAATACTTGATATCGCCTCTGAAAATTTTGCAATACTTCCTGAAACCTTTAAACGCTTCCACGAGACTTGAAACTACACAACTATCAAGGCTTCTACAAGATTTGTATTTTTATTCATTGCTCTACCGGTTTCGAGTTTTTTAATTCATCTTCTGGAGCTTGTCACGTCAAAATCAACAATTATTTGTAATTCAGTTCAAAAAGTAGACACGTGAATTACAAATAATTATTGATTTTGACGTAACAAGCTCCAGAAGATAAGTTAAAAAACTCGAAACCGGTAGAGCAATGAATAAAAAAACAAATCCATCTGAAAAACATAATTAGTTTTATTTAAATTCAATTAAATAAAGATGGAAACGAAAAATCTTTCACATGATTTTTTCTAGAAGACTTGATATGGATCTTGAAAGACACAATATGCTTCCAGAAGACTAAATACTGCTTCTAGAAAATTTGATATATTTCCAAAAGACTTAATATTGTCTCTAAACGACTTGACACTGCAAGTGCAAGACTTGAAGTGCTTGCAGATGACTTAATAGTGCATGTATAATATTTGAAATACTTTTAGAAGACTTTATATTGCCTCTGAAAGGGTGAAAATGCTTCCAGAAAACTTGTTACTGCATATACAAGACTTGAAATTCTACCAAAAGACTTGGAAAACTTCTAGAAAAATTGGCTAGAGATTTTACCAGATTCGTCGTGTGTTAAATGTAGAAGTAACATAATTGGGGATTATGATGAAATAGTTTTCTTATTAAAATGAATTTGATGTTAAATTGTTTGATTATCAAATCATCTTTGGGATCGTTGAATCTAAGAATATGAATAATAGATACAATAAGTTGTCTTCCGTGGAGATGAGATAGTAAATAGTGGCTTTATTGTTGAAAATAAACAAAAATGTTTCTATGTCATTATACATTACCATCAAATCTGAAAAGTCATAAACATTTTGTGTAATTATATTTTTTTTTAATCTAATTCTTAAATTTTAAGCATAGGGTCATTCTCCATAAATCCGGTCGTCAGTGATCACCTCATTTTCAGCATATTCTATATATTTTCATATTTTCTTGCAAAACGGTTGGAGCAATAAACGAATGTTTAAGGTGATCCAAAATTATTAACTTCTGTTTTCCAGACGATTCTAGATGATTGTGGACGATCAATTCACTCCATATAAAAAATACAAGATTGAAAATATTTCATCCGATATGGTTGAAGATTAAGAAATAAATTTTTTGAGGTTATAAAGGAACGTTTGAAGTTGGGTTATTTTGACTCTAAAGTTTTGCTTATAACTTTGAAGACTGCCAACTTGTTGGCAGCATGAGCTACTACATCTCCAAATTCCCCATTATTCAAGTCTGTCAACTTGTTGGCTGCAAAGTCCTAGTCACCAATTAGAAGTCTACCAACTTGTTGACTGCATGAGCTATTATTGTTCCGCAGACAATAAATTATCTTAAAGACAGTCAACTTGTTAGCTGTATGAGCTCATCAGCTTGTTAGATATAGTAGCTCATACTACAGCTCCAAATTCCCCATTATTCAAGTCTGTCAACTTGTTGGCTGCAAAGTCCTGGTCACCAATTTGAAGTCTGCCATCTTGTTGGCAACATGAGCTGTTTTGTCTTCAAAGTTTTGCTCATCAGTTTGAAGTCTACCAACTTGTTGACTGCATGAGCTATTATTGTTCCACAGACAATAAATTATCTTAAAGACAGTCAACTTGTTAGCTGCATGGGCTATTTTCTCTTCAAAGTCTTGCTCACTAATTTGAAGACTGCCAATTTATTTATGTTTCTAGCCATTATGTCTCCAAATTCCTGCTTCTTAATTTAAAGTCTGCCAATTTGTCCGCAGCATTCTTCCACAGACGGTAATGGATGATATTTTGTTTGCAATCTTACCTATTTTACAAGCCGGTTTAATTATACGGTTAAATTTAACAAAACAAAGTTTATTTTGTAATTAAATTAGTCACCACATATCTCCCGTTAATTTTGTGTTTTCAAAACAAAATGGAATGCAAAATTTTTAACGAAATGTTTCTAAAAGATTTGATATTGCCTCCGGAAGAGATGAAATGCTTCCAGAAAACTTCACATTATTTCTGGAATACTGGATACTGATCCTAAAAAACTTGATATTGCTTTCAGAAAATATAAATCTCTTCCACAAAATTTGATGCTGCTTCTAAAAGATTTGAAATTCTGTTAGATGACTTGATATTGACTCTAAAAGATTTTGCTTCTAGTAGACTCTATTGTTTCCAGAAGTGTTTTGGTACTGCTTATAGTAGATTTATATTGCTTCTAGAAGTGGTGTTGCCATCTACAAATAAAAAAATATAACACAAACGACAACACTTGTTGGTAGTAGTTGGTAAAAAGAGCGCGACAACTGATTTTTTTCCACAAACCTATTCCTTTCAAAGCCAAATTCGAACCGCTCAAGGAAAACAAAACGAGTTGGAAATACTGAACAAGAATGTTAGAAGATCCGTTGTTTTTGCTTTATTATCCTGATCTAACTTGATGAATTCGAATTGAAAATAGATTACCAAACGATAAGATCAGTGAAAATACTTCACACAATGTGTGGCGAAAACGATAAAAATAATGACGACAAAACAAGCCTAAAAAGTTTTTAAGTCCAGAAAAACAAAAGGATTAAACCATGTTCACCTTTCGATATCAATCGGCTTCACGAAAGAACGCCACGCGCCCCAAGAAAAATCCGAAAATATCCGATCCAAAAAACTGTAAAAAGGAGTTTTCTAATTATTTTGATACGGAATTCAAATCCGGCTAAGCCACGAAGAAAATTTTCTCTCCAAACCCAACAAATTAGCACTTTTCCAAACAATCTCAAACCAAGCGGTTGTGTGGGAACTTATAAATTTAACAACTCTCGAAATCCCCACTCCAATCCTTAATAACAACGATTAAATTTACAGAGATTGATAATATCTCAAAATAACAAAAAGTAGCAATAGATGACGCCAATTATCTTAAACGCAAAAATAAATCGTTCAACGAAAGATTGAAATGCTTCCAGAAGACTTGATGCTGCTTCCGGGATGTTTGATACTGCTTCTAGAAACCTTGATATTGCTTGCAGAGGACTTAAAATGGTTCCAGAAGATTTGCAATGCTTCTAGAACACGAAAGACTTGATACTGCTTCTAGAAAATTTGAAATGCTTCCAGAAGACTTGATATTGCCCCTGAAAGACTGGAAATACTTCCAAAATATTAGTATTGCTTCTAGAAGATTTAAAATGCTTCCAAAATGCTTGATATTGTCTCTGGATGGCTTGAAATGTTTCTACAAGACTTAATACTGCACGTACAATTATTAACACGCCTTGAGAAGACTTGATACTGGATGTACAATAGTTGAAATTCTTCCAAAATACTTGATATCGCCTCTGAAAATTTTGCAATACTTCCTGAAACCTTTAACCGCTTCCACGAGACTTGAAACTACAGAACTATCAAGGCTTCTACAAGATTTGTATTTTTATTCATTGCTCTACCGGTTTCGAGTTTTTTAATTCATCTTCTGGAGCTTGTCACGTCAAAATCAACAATTATTTGTAATTCAGTTCAAAAAGTAGACACGTGAATTACAAATAATTATTGATTTTGACGTAACAAGCTCCAGAAGATAAGTTAAAAAACTCGAAACCGGTAGAGCAATGAATAAAAAAACAAATCCATCTGAAAAACATAATTAGTTTTATTTAAATTCAATTAAATAAAGATGGAAACGAAAAATCTTTCACATGATTTTTTCTAGAAGACTTGATATGGATCTTGAAAGACACAATATGCTTCCAGAAGACTAAATACTGCTTCTAGAAAATTTGATATATTTCCAAAAGACTTAATATTGTCTCTAAACGACTTGACACTGCAAGTGCAAGACTTGAAGTGCTTGCAGATGACTTAATAGTGCATGTATAATATTTGAAATACTTTTAGAAGACTTTATATTGCCTCTGAAAGGGTGAAAATGCTTCCAGAAAACTTGTTACTGCATATACAAGACTTGAAATTCTACCAAAAGACTTGGAAAACTTCTAGAAAAATTGGCTAGAGATTTTACCAGATTCGTCGTGTGTTAAATGTAGAAGTAACATAATTGGGGATTATGATGAAATAGTTTTCTTATTAAAATGAATTTGATGTTAAATTGTTTGATTATCAAATCATCTTTGGGATCGTTGAATCTAAGAATATGAATAATAGATACAATAAGTTGTCTTCCGTGGAGATGAGATAGTAAATAGTGGCTTTATTGTTGAAAATAAACAAAAATGTTTCTATGTCATTATACATTACCATCAAATCTGAAAAGTCATAAACATTTTGTGTAATTATATTTTTTTTTAATCTAATTCTTAAATTTTAAGCATAGGGTCATTTTCCATAAATCCGGTCGTCAGTGATCACCTCATTTTCAGCATATTCTATATATTTTCATATTTTCTTGCAAAACGGTTGGAGCAATAAACGAATGTTTAAGGTGATCCAAAATTATTAACTTCTGTTTTCCAGACGATTCTAGATGATTGTGGACGATCAATTCACTCCATATAAAAAATACAAGATTGAAAATATTTCATCCGATATGGTTGAAGATTAAGAAATAAATTTTTTGAGGTTATAAAGGAACGTTTGAAGTTGGGTTATTTTGACTCTAAAGTTTTGCTTATAACTTTGAAGACTGCCAACTTGTTGGCAGCATGAGCTACTACATCTCCAAATTCCCCATTATTCAAGTCTGTCAACTTGTTGGCTGCAAAGTCCTAGTCACCAATTAGAAGTCTACCAACTTGTTGACTGCATGAGCTATTATTGTTCCGCAGACAATAAATTATCTTAAAGACAGTCAACTTGTTAGCTGTATGAGCTCATCAGCTTGTTAGATATAGTAGCTCATACTACATCTCCAAATTCCCCATTATTCAAGTCTGTCAACTTGTTGGCTGCAAAGTCCTGGTCACCAATTTGAAGTCTGCCACCTTGTTGGCAACATGAGCTGTTTTGTCTTCAAAGTTTTGCTCATCAGTTTGAAGTCTACCAACTTGTTGACTGCATGAGCTATTATTGTTCCACAGACAATAAATTATCTTAAAGACAGTCAACTTGTTAGCTGCATGGGCTATTTTCTCTTCAAAGTCTTGCTCACTAATTTGAAGACTGCCAATTTATTTATGTTTCTAGCCATTATGTCTCCAAATTCCTGCTTCTTAATTTAAAGTCTGCCAACTTGTCCGCAGCATTCTTCCACAGACGGTAATGGATGATATTTTGTTTGCAATCCTACATATTTTACAAGCCGGTTTAATTATACGGTTAAATTTAACAAAACAAAGTTTATTTTGTAATTAAATTAGTCACCACATATCTCCCGTTAATTTTGTGTTTTCAAAACAAAATGAAATGTAAAATGTTTAACGAAATGTTTCTAAAAGATTTGATATTGCCTCCGGAAGAGATGAAATGCTTCCAGAAAACTTCACACTATTTCTGGAATACTAGATACTGATTCTAAAAAACTTGATATTGCTTTCAGAAAATATAAATCTCTTCCACAAAATTTGATGCTGCTTCTAAAATATTTGAAATTCTGTTAGATGACTTGATATTGCCTCTAAAAGATTTTGCTTCTAGTAGACTCTATTGTTTCCAGAAGACTTGGTACTGCTTATAGTAGATTTATATTGCTTCTAGAAGTGGTGTTGCCATCTACAAATAAAAAAATATAACACCAACGACAACACTTGTTGATAGTAGTTGGTAAAAAGAGTACGAGAACTGATTTTCTTCCACAAACCTATTCCTTTCAAAGCCAAATTCGAACCACTCAAGGAAAACAAAACGAGTTGGAAATACTGAACAAGAATGTTAGAAGATCTGTTGTTTTTGCTTTATTATCCTGATCTAACTTGATGAATTCGAATTGAAAATAGATTACAAAACGATAAGATCAGTGAAAATACTTCACACAATGTGTGGCCTAAAAAGTTTTTAAGTCCAGAAAAACAAAGGGATTAAACCATGTTCACCTTATGATATCAATCGGCTTCACGAAAGAACGCCACGCGCCCCAAGAAAAATCCGAAAATATCCGATCCAAAAAACTGTAAAAAGGAGTTTTCTAATTATTTTGATACGGAATTCAAATCCGGCTAAGCCACGAAGAAAATTTTCTCTCCAAACCCAACAAATTAGCACTTTTCCAAACAATCTCAAACCAAGCGGTTGCGTGGGAATTTATAAATTTAACAACTCTCGAAATCCCCACTCCAATCCTTAATAACAATGAATAAATTTACAGAGATTGATAATATCTCAAAATAACAAAAAGTAGCAATAGATGACGCCAATTATCTTAAACGCAAAAATAAATCGTTCAACGGAAGATTGAAATGCTTCCAGAAGACTTGATGCTGCTTCCGGAATGTTTGATACTGCTTCTAGAAACCTTGATATTGCTTGCAGAGGACTTAAAATGGTTCCAGAAGATTTGCAATGCTTCTAGAAGACGAAAGACTTGATACTGCTTCTAGAAAATTTGAAATGCTTCCAGAAGACTTGATATTGCCCCTGAAAGACTGGAAATGCTTCCAAAATACTTAGTATTGCTTCTAGAAGATTTAAAATGCTTCCAAAATGCTTGATATTGTCTCTGGATGGCTTGAAATGTTTCTACAAGACTTAATACTGCACGTACAATTATTAACACGCCTTGAGAAGACTTGATACTGGATGTACAACAGTTGAAATTCTTCCAAAATACTTGATGACTCTGAAAATTTTGCAATACTTCCTGAAACCTTTAAACGCTTCCACGAGACTTGGAACTACACAACTATCAAGGTTTCTACAACATTTGTATTTTTATTAATTGCTCTACCGGTTTCGAGTTTTTTAACTTATCTTCTGGAGCTTGTTACGTCAAAATCAACAATTATTTATAATTCAGTTCAAAAAATAGACATGTGAATTACAAAAAATTGTTGATTTTGACGTAACAAGCTCCAGAAGATAAGAAAAAACTTGAAACTGGTAGAGCAATGAATAAAAAACAAATCCATCTGAAAAACATAATTAGTTTTATTTAAATTCAATTAAATAAAGATGGAAACGAAAAATCTTTCAAATGATTTTTTCTAGAAGACTTGATATGGATCTTGAAAGACACAATATGCTTCCAGAAGGCTAAATACTGCTTTTAGAAAATTTGATATATTTCCAAAAGACAAGACTTAAAGTGCTTGCAGATGACTTAATAGTGCATGTATAATATTTGAAATACTTTTAGAAGACTTTATATTGCCTCTGAAAGGGTGAAAATGCTTCCAGAAAACTTGTTACTGCATATACAAGACTTGAAATCCTACCAAAAGACTTGGAAAACTTCTAGAAAAATTGGCTAGAGATTTTACCAGATTCGTCGTATGTAAAATGTAGAAGTAACATAATTGGGGATTATGATGAAATAGTTTTCTTATTAAAATGAATTTGATGTTAAATTGTTTGATTATCAAATCATCTTTAGGATCGTTGAATCTAAGAATATGAATAATAGATACAATAAGTTGTATTCCACGGAAATGAGAAATAGTGGCTTTATTGCTGAAAATAAACAAAAATGTTTCTATGTCATTATACATTACCATCAAATCTGAAAAGTCATAAACATTTTGTGTAATTATATTTTTTTTTTAATCTAATTCTTAAATTTTAAGCATAGGGTCATTTTCCATAAATCCGGTCGTCAGTGATCACCTCATTTTCAGCTTATTCTATATATTTTCATATTTTCTTGCAAAACGGTTGGAGTAATAAACGAATGTTTAAGGTGATCCAAAATTATTAACTTCTGTTTTCCAGACGATTCTAGATGATTGTGGACGATCAATTCACTCCATATAAAAAATACAAGATTAAAAATATTTCATCAGATATGGTTGAAGATTAAGAAATAAAACTTTTTGAGGTTATAATGGAACGTTTGAAGTTGGGTTATTTTGACTCTAAAGATTTGCTTATAACTTTGAAGACTGCCAACTTGTTGGCAGCATGAGTTACTACATCTCCAAATTCCCCATTATTCAAGTCTGTCAACTTGTTGGCTGCAAAGTCCTAGTCACCAATTAGAAGTCTACCAACTTGTTGACTGCATGAGCTATTATTGTTCCGCATTCAATAAATTATCTTAAAGACAGTCAACTTGTTAGCTGTATGAGCTCATCAGCTTGTTAGATATAGCAGCTCATACTAGATCTCCAAATTCCCCATTATTCATGTCTGTCAACTTGTTGGCTGCAAAGTCCTGGTCACCAATTTGAAGTCTGCCAACTTGTTGGCAATATGAGCTGTTTTGTCTTCAAAGTTTTGCTCATCTGTTTGAAGTCTACCAACTTGTTGACTGCATGAGCTATTATTGTTCCACAGACAATAAATTATCTTATAGACAGTCAACTTGTTAGCTGTATGGGCTATTTTCTCTTTAAAGTCTTACTCACCAATTTGAAGACTGCCAATTTATTTATGTTTCTAGCCATTATGTCTCCAAATTCCTGCTTCTTAATTTAAAGTCTGCCAACTTGTCCGCAGCATTCTTCCACAGACGGTAATGGATGATATTTTGTTTGCAATCCTACCTATTATACAAGCCGGTTTAATTATACGGTAAAAGTTAACAAAACAAAGTTTATTTTGTAATTAAATTAGCCACCACCTATCTCCCGTTAATTTTGTGTTTTCAAAACAAAATGAAATGTAAAATGTTTAACGAAATGTTTCTAAAAGATTTGATATTGCCTCCGGAAGAGATGAAATGCTTCCAGAAAACTTCACACTATTTCTGGAATACTAGATACTGATTCTAAAAAACTTGATATTGCTTTCAGAAAATATAAATCTCTTCCACAAAATTTGATGCTGCTTCTAAAATATTTGAAATTCTGTTAGATGACTTGATATTGCCTCTAAAAGATTTTGCTTCTAGTAGACTCTATTGTTTCCAGAAGACTTGGTACTGCTTATAGTAGATTTATATTGCTTCTAGAAGTGGTGTTGCCATCTACAAATAAAAAAATATAACACCAACGACAACACTTGTTGATAGTAGTTGGTAAAAAGAGTACGAGAACTGATTTTCTTCCACAAACCTATTCCTTTCAAAGCCAAATTCGAACCACTCAAGGAAAACAAAACGAGTTGGAAATACTGAACAAGAATGTTAGAAGATCTGTTGTTTTTGCTTTATTATCCTGATCTAACTTGATGAATTCGAATTGAAAATAGATTACAAAACGATAAGATCAGTGAAAATACTTCACGCAATGTGTGGCCTAAAAAGTTTTTAAGTCCAGAAAAACAAAGGGATTAAACCATGTTCACCTTATGATATCAATCGGCTTCACGAAAGAACGCCACGCGCCCCAAGAAAAATCCGAAAATATCCAATCCAAAAAACTGTAAAACGGAGTTTTCCAATTATTTTGATACGGAATTCAAATCCGCCTAAGCCACGAATAAAATTTTCTCTCCAAACCCAACAAATTAGCACTTTTCCAAACAATCTCAAACCAAGCGGTTGCGTGGGAACTTATAAATTTAACAACTCTCGAAATCCCCACTCCAATCCTTAATAACAACGAATAAATTTACAGAGATCGATAATATCTCTAAATAACAAAAAGTAGCAATAGATGACGCCAATTATCTTAAACGCAAAAATAAATCGGTCAACAGAAGACTTGAAATGCTTCCAGAAGACTTGATACTGCTTCCGGAATGTTTGATACTGCTTCTAGAAACCTTGATATTGTTTACAGAGGACTTAAAATGATTCCAGAAGATTTGCATTGCTTCTAGAAGATTTAAAATGCTTCCAAAATGCTTGATATTGTCTCTGGATGGCTTGAAATGTTTCTACAAGACTTAATACTGCACGTACAATTATTGACATGCCTTTAGAAGACTTGATACTGGATGTACAACAGTTGAAATTCTTCCAAAATACTTGATATCGCCTCTGAAAATTTTGCAATACCTCCTGAAACCTTTAAACGCTTCCACGAGACTTGGAACTATACAACTATCAAGGCTTCTACAAGATTTGTATTTTTATTCATTGCTCTATCGGTTTCGAGTTTTTTAGCTTGTCTTCTGGAGCTTGTTACGTCAAAATCAACAATTATTTGTAATTCAGTTCAAAAAATAGACACGTGAATATAATTGTTGATTTTGACGTAACAAGCTCCAGAAGATAAATTAAAAAACTCGAAACTGGTAGAGCAATGAATAAAAAAACAAATCCATCTGAAAAACATAATTAGTTTTATTTAAATTCAATTAAATAAAGATGGAAACGAAAAATCTTTCAAATGATTTCTTCTAGAAGACTTGATATGGATCCTGAAAGACACAATATGCTTCCAGAAGACTACATACTGCTTCTAGAAAATTTGATATATTTCCAAAAGACTTAATATTGTCTCTAAAAGACATGACACTGCATGTGCAAGACTTGAAGTGCTTGAAGATGACTTAATAGTGGATGTATAATATTTGAAATACTTTTAGAAGAATTTATATTGCCTCCGAAAGGGTGAAAATACTTCCAGAAAACTTATTACTGCATATACAAGACTTGAAATCCTACCAAAAGACTTGGAAAACTTCTAGAAAAATTGGCTAGAGATTTTACCAGATTCGTCGTATGTTAAATGTAAAAGTAACAAATTGTGATGAAACAGTTTTTTTATTAAAATGAATTTGATGTTAAATTGTTTTGATTATCAAATCATCTCTAAGGTCGTTGAATTTAAGCATTTGAACAATAGATACAATAAGTTGTCTTCCGCGGAGATGAGAAATAGTGGCTTTATTGTTGAAAATAAACAAAAATGTTTCTATGTCGTTAGACATTACCATCAAAGCTGAAAAGTCCTAAAAATTTTGTGTAATTATATTTTTTTTAATCTAATTCTTAAATTTTTAGCATAGGGTCATTTTCCATAAATCCGGTCGTCAGTGATCACCTCATTTTCAGCATATTCTATATATTTTCATATTTTCTTGCAAAACGGTTGGAGTAACAAACGAATGTTTAAGGTGATCCAAAATTATTAGCTTCTATTTTCTAGACGATGATTAAACACGATGATCCAGACGATTCTAGATGATTGTAGACGATCAGTTCACACCAAATAAAAAATACAAAGATTAAAAACATTTCATCCGATATGGTTGAAGATTAAGAAATAAAACTTTTTGAGGTTATAAAGGAACGTTTGAAGTTGGGTTATTTTGACTCTAAAGTTTTGCTTATAACTTTGAAGGCTGCCAACTTGTTGGCAGCATGAGCTACTACATCTCCAAATTCCCCATTATTCAAGTCTGTCAACTTGTTGGCTGCACAGTCCTGGTCACCAATTTGAAGTCTGCCAACTTGTTGGCAACATGAGCTGTTTTGTCTTCAAAGTTTTGCTCATCAGTTTGAAGTCTACCAACTTGTTGACTGCATGAGCTATTATTGTTCCACAGACAATAAATTATCTTAAAGGCAGTCAACTTGTTAGTTGTGTAAGCTATTTTATCTTCAAAGTCTTGCTCACCAATTTGAAGACTGCCAATTTATTTATGTCTCTAGCTATTATGTCTCCAAATTCCTGCTTCCTAATTTACAGTCTGCCAACTTGTCCGCAGCATTCTTCCACAGACTATAAATTATCTTAATGATTGCCAACTTGTTGACAGTATGAGCTCTTTTATTTCCAAAGCCTTGCTCAGTAATTTAAAGTCTGCCAAATTGTTGTTATCGTTTTAAACATTGTACATTATTTTGATGACTGCCAACCTGTTGGTAGTATGAGCTATCATTACTGCAAACACAGTACATTATGTTAATGATTGCCAAATTGTTGGAAGCATGAGCTATTACCGTTGCAAATACTATACAATATCTTAATGGCTGCCAACTTGTTAGTAGCATGCGCTATTACTATCCCAAATACTGTATATTATCTTAAAGTCTTCCAACTTGTTAGCAACATGACCTGTGTTATCTCCAAAATCATGCTTATTAGTTTATTTATAATATCTGCAAATTTTGTTAGTATCATAAGCTATTACAGTTGCACAAACTATGCATAGTCTTAAAGACTGCCAACTGGTTGGCAGCATAACCTTCTGTACATTATCTTAAAGATTGTCAATTTTTTTCCAGCATAACATATTATGTCTTCAAAGTTATGCTCATCAATTTGAAGTATGAAAATACTTCAAATTGATGATGTCACTTAAATCCAACACTGTATATACATAATAATAGCTAGTAAGTTAAGGTTTGGTGGTGTTGTTTTTCTCCAACAACAAAACTTTTTGAATTAACCCAAGAATAGTTGCTGAAAATTTGACGATCTTTTTCCTACCATTTGATAAATTTTGTTTCCAACCACATAGAAAAATATAATTGTTCTGTATACAATATCTTCACGATTAACAGGGTATCACACAAACTAAATTCGCTGATGTAAAAATTATTAATTACCGTAGTGACATAATGAAGTGGGGATTTAAGGCCTATTTTACCTCCGGTAGGTTGAGTTGCTGATCTTCACATACCAGCAATGTTTCGTCCAGATACATCTGAATAATTCCGGAAAGCTGATCAATAAAAGAATACAACACTGAATTATCTGAAGAAGAGATATAGATACAACAAATATGCAATAAAGTGCTGAGTCTGCGAATTGTTGTGCTTACAACATTAATTTCGACAATTTCCAATCGACATGAATTGTCACAGAAATGATTATTGGGCCTATCACACCTGAAGATATTGTAGAAGTCAGGGTAACTCGATTATCGAACAAAACACTCTGTTTAAGTCGAAGACCTTATAAAGGTATAGAAAGAACTTATATATCTGAAGACTTAATTAGAATGCGTATCTAATTTTTGTCAAATTATAAGTTATTTTCGTCCATATTTATTTTTAATTTTTTTCTGTTGTGGTATTTCTAGCCTTAGCAAATAGCACCTTGTTTACAAATGTTAATGAAGGGGTCAGTGCTTATTACTCTTACCATTGAAGCAGAAGTTGATTGCAACAAGCAAACGTTTAAACGTTTATGTCCTCAATGCTATATTGTTATGTGATAACCACTTTGGTATGCGTAAGTTAGGTGTAAAGTTATGGTAAGTAGTTATAATGTTAACCCATTCTTATCATTGACTTTCCAGAAATCATTTTTAGCTCTGAAAAAATTAATTCAACTAGTTATGAAGCAATAGTAATGCTGTGCTATTGATGATTCAGCTTGGGACACAGAATAGGTTGAACTTATATGGCTGTATGTAGTTGTACCTACATACAATTTACCGCCTCGTCTTCCATTTCACACCCTTTGTAAAGGGTTGTATTCACCAGCTTCATGTAGAACATGAGCTTACGTAATCTACATTGTCCGGTCAGGAAGTAGGTGAGGAACCTTGTTATTCACGTCACTCAAGTCCTGAAATAGTTTAGAACACTTCAAAAAAGCAGAAAAGAAACAACTGCAAAACGCCAAAGTTCTCCAAACCTATAATACCAAATAATATTTCGCATATATTATATTAAAAATTACAACAAAAATATTATCAACAAATGTTTACCGAATATCCATTACATTATCATATTCTAGATAATTTCCAACCGAAAATGTCCAAATATATGGTACCTTATAGAATCCGCCTAAAGCAAAAGGTACATTCGGGGGCTTCTGTATAATTTCACCCAGAACCTATGTAAATTTCCAAAATTAGCAAACAGCCCCCCTTCAAGCATGGTCCCTCTCCATCCAATTTAACAATTAAACCTTTTCGCGACGACGGTTGTAACACGGCAGCGAAATTCTAACCCCTCGAGCTTGCAAACCTAATTGCGTTATTTCGGTTTTGTTCTTCGCGTCATCCTGCCACCCTTAAACCTTGGACGACGCGGCCAAATGAATAGAAAATTCGTTTAGGGTAATGCAACGTTCGTGGTTACCACCCTGTAAATTTCTTCAAAAATACCTAAATTTTCGATTGACCTACATCTAACTAAGCGGTTCATTAAATTCCTATTAATGGTGCTTAAATATTGAGCTCAAACTAATCAATTAGCTTAATCTATCGACCAAGCGTTCGCTCGATGAATTATGAAAATGCAATAGCCCGAGGTGATGACGATAATCTCGTAAGTTGACGTCCTATTATCAATTAAGATAGTAATCTACAGTTAATTGAGCGTCGATTTAATAATTTCCGGAAGAGATATGGTACTATGAACGAATTATAACGGCAATTTTGGGTTGTAGATACAAATCCGGTTGCAACCACGTAATTAGATCCATGATTAATGTTGATTTTCGTTCGGTTCGGTGCCTAATTATTTTAGCCAAAATTGTTAACATTTACTATTTGAGGACATCCGAGCTCAACGTTTACCATTAGGTCAATCATATAAAACGCGGCTTCGTTGTTAATGTTTGAAACTATATGGACTATATGAGGAGTGGAGTTCAATTAGATCATTATTTTGATGAAGTTCGCTTTTAACTAACATTATCATGATCTACCGGATTAATTCAAAAGAGGGTCATTTCCAAGTTTACCACAACATTAATATTTGCCAAATAAAAATAAGAATAAACTGATTGAAAATATAACAGTTTTCAATTTTTTATCACCTCCAGTTCATTCAATCTTTAAACTTCCTGAAAGTTAAACACCCGGATGGCGGGCGCGGTTAAGAAAGTAAAATAGGAAGTGGCGCTACGTCCGGGAACGAACGTTATATTGAGTTACCACTGCATAATTGAAAATCCTACCCCGTTCCACGACCGAAGCGTACCGAAGGCAAACTGCTGAATATGCAAGCAACGATGAGTCCTCCTCATTCCCCTCCAGATGGTCGAGGATCATTTTCAACGTTAATCCGGGTCCTTGTGGTTGGCCACCACTTTGCCGGACCACGTTCACCTACTATCGACGGTGCTGCTGCTGCTGCGTTTGTCTTCAAACAAGCGTCCCAGAAAGCGTGTAAATTGAAATTTCGGCGCCTTTTCAGAAAAGCTCGGACGCTATTTACGGAAATAACCGCGGGTGTGGCACAAAGCTTCCTCGTTATCGATCTTGGGGAACGTTCAAGCTTAAATTGAGACGATAAGAGATTGGGAATTTGATGGAACGTTAATGTCTCGATGAGATGGCTTGACATGCCTGATACTTAATGATTTTCCTTCATAAAAGTTCCATTTTAAAACAAAGAAAGCTAAAATTTTAGTCTTAGAATTTTAAAAATTTAGAGTTAATTATAGATATAAATGTTATATTTTATAAAAACCGTCATTAGGGAAAAATGGAAATGGGAGAGGAAAGATGTTGAACAAGTGAAATATTACACATATTTGGAGTATAAAGTTCAGGGAGGATGCACATATAAAGAGATAGCTAAAAGGTTGAATATGGGACAAGTCTGGGACTGTGATGAGCGAGTGTTTGGAAGGGATATTAGAAATAGAAAAATGATTTTTGATGGGTTGGTGAGGAGTATAATGATCTACGGGGTGGAAGTTTTGAAGACAACAGAAGAAGGGTTGGGTAAAGATGTTGGGGATGTAAGCGAGAGAGACAGGGATGTCCAGAAATATAAAAGAAGGACGCTAATGAAACAAGAAATAGGATTCGATAACTAATGTAGATAGAAATAAAGTGAACGTACGAATTAATGCTATTTGACATCATCCTAAGAAATAACATTTATTTAAACAGATAAGATGCTGTTAAATACTCAAGATTTCGTGTAACAAGTGAAATATTTCATATATTTGGAGTATAAAGTTCAGGGAGGATGGCACATATAAAGAAATAGCTAAAAGGTTGAATATGGGACAAGTTTGGGACTGTGATGAGCGAGTGTTTCGAAGGGATATTAAAAATAGAAAAATGATGTTTGATGGGTTGGTGAGGAGTATAACGATCTACGGGGTAGAGGTGTTGAAGACAACAGAAGAAGGGTTGGGTAAACATGTAGGGGATGTAAGTGAGAGAGATAGGGATGTCCAGAAATATAAAAGAAGGACGCTAATGAAACAAGAAATAGGATTCGATAACTTATGTAGATAGAAATAAAGTGAACGTACGAATTAATGCTATTTGATATCACCCTACGAAATAACATTTATTTAAACAGATAAGATGCAGTTAAATACTCAAGAATTCGTGTAACAAGTGAAATATTTCACATATTTGGAGTATAAAGTTCAGGGAGGATGGCACATATAAAGACATACCTAAAAGGTTAAATATGGGACAAGTTTGGGACTGTGATGAGCGAGTGTTTGGAAGGGATATTAGAAATAGAAAAATGATGTTTGATGGGTTGGTGAGGAGTATAATGATGTACGGGGTGGAGGTTTTGAAGTCAACAGAAGAAGGGTTGTGTAAAGATGTAGGGGATGTAATCGAGAGAGACAGGGCTGTCCAGAACTATAAAAGAAGGACGCTAATGAAACAAGAAATAGGATTCGATAACTTATGTAGATAGAAATAAAGTGAACGTACGAATTAATGCTATTTGATATCACCCTACGAAATAACATTTATTTAAACAGATAAGATGCAGTTAAATACTCAAGAATTCGTGTAACAAGTGAAATATTTCACATATTTGGAGTATAAAGTTCAGGGAGGATGGCACATATAAAGACATACCTAAAAGGTTAAATATGGGACAAGTTTGGGACTGTGATGAGCGAGTGTTTGGAAGGGATATTAGAAATAGAAAAATGATGTTTAATGGGTTGGTGAGGAGTATAATGATCTACGGTGTGGTTGTTTTGAAGACAAAAGAAGAAGGATTGGGTAAAGATGTAGGGGATATAAGTGAGAGAGACAGGAATGTCCAGAAATATAAAAGAAGGACGCAAATGCAACAAGAAATAGGATTCGATAACTAATGTAGATAGAAATAAAGTGAACGTACGAATTAATGCTATTTGACATCACCCTAAGAACTAACATTTGTTTAAACAGATAAGATGCAGCTAAATACTCAAGATTTCGTGTAACAAGTGAAATATTTCACATATTTGGAGTATAAAGTTCAGGGAGGATGGCACATATAAAGACATACCTAAAAGGTTGAATATGGGACAAGTCTGGGACTGTGATGAGCGAGTGTTTGGAAGGGATATAAAAAAATAGAAAAATGATGTTTGATGGGTTGGTGAGGAGTATAATGATGTACGGGGTGGAGGTTTTGAAGACAACAGAAGAAGGGTTGGGTAAAGATGTAGGGGATGTAAGCGAGAGAGACAGGGATGTCCAGAAATATAAAAGAAGGACGCAAATGAAACAAGAAGTATGATTCGATAACTAATGTAGATAGAAATAAAGTGAACGTACGAATTAATGCTGTTTGACATCACCCTAAGAAATAACATTTATTTAAACAGATAAGATGCAGTTAAATACTCAACATTTCGTGTAACAAGTGAAATATTTCACATATTTGAATTATAAAGTTCAGGGAGGATGGCACATATAAAGAAATAGCTAAAAGGTTGAATATGGGACAAGTCTGGGACTGTGATGAGCGAGTGTTTGGAAGGGATATTAGAAATAGAAAAAAGATTTTTGATGGGTTGGTGAGGAGTATAATGATCTACGGGGTAGAAGTTTTGAAGACAACAGAAGAAGAGTTGGGTAAAGATGTAGGGGATGTAAGCGAGAGAGACAGGGATGTCCAGAAATATAAAAGAAGGACGCTAATGAAGCAAGAAATAGGATTCGATAATTGATGTAGATAGAAATAAAGTGAACGTACGAATTAATGCTATTTGTCACCACCCTAAGAAATAACATTTATTTAAACAGATAATATAGATACTCAAGATTTCGTGTAACATTTGTATTATTTACAAAAAATTGACATATCAACAAATCAACAAATTTATTTTTATTTAATTAAAATCACTTACTTTGATTGTTCATGAAATTGAATGCATTTTTATGTCGTTGATTTATGCTGGTGAAAGATTAATGGTCACAAAATCGAATGCGGAATCACCAATGTGATGTGATAGTGTTTCGAATAGCAATGAAATGTTGTTACAGGAGTTTGTATTGAGAAAACATGTTGGTAGTCAATGAAATTGGACACGTTCACGTTTGTGACAGAAACAAGTCCTCGAATATTTGTAGATAACTGGTGGGTTGAATCATGATGTGGAGAGTGATTGAGTTATCGATCGTTTTATTGCGACTACTATTCGCTCTTGGTCGGTGTTCGGGTGGCGTTTGTGGGTATCTGAGAATATAAGGCTAAGAGAGAGAGAGAGAGAGAGAAAAGGGATCTCGAATACTAGTCAGAATAATTATTTGATTGAATGTTGGAGGTGGCGAAGATAATTAAGACGAGAACAATTAGGTTTGATAGAATGAAACTTGATTTTTTAATTGACAAGGGAGTTCGGAGTAGGAGAAGATTTTACCAAACAATTAAAGAGGAATAGATCTTAGATACAGAAAATTTGAAATCGTATTGAAATTGAAATACGTAAGTACTGAAAACGCAAGAAAAATTTCTTCACGGTAATGAAGATGTGCGCGAGAATCGTTCACTTCCCCAAGGTGTGAAAGTCTTCTAAGGCAGTCATAACTTTGAACAATAAAGCCTGCTGAAAGTTCAAAGGTGTTATCTGTGATTTCACTTTGGAATGTGATAAAGATACGATGAAACAGGTGTCTAGATGAAAATGATACACAATAAATGATGAAGCAAGGTGGAGGGGCAAAGCAAAATATAGCTGAGAGTTTTTGGCAAGTTGAATGGGGTGGTTAATGATTGCTTAAGAGTTAGAAATGTCGTAAAGAGATGTCTAAGGGCTCCGTTTTGAAACTTCGACTTCAACGAGATTCAGAAGATAAAATTTACCTTTAATTTAGGAGTGGCGCAGGGTGCAATTAGAATAAAGAACGATGAGAGTGATTTGAAGGATAAGGAATTAGATGAGAAATATGATCTCTGTACGACTCTGTGGCATGATTTAATGCGCCTTAATAATATTAATTCCAAAGTGGATTTCTTTATTTTCAGATATTACATATTTTTCACATTAAGGACCTTCAGGACTGTAACGTTACTGTCTATGGATAACGAATAATGTAATTAAATTTGCGTATTTTTTCGAGTTGCTAACAGAATTTAAGAAATAAATCTGCTACTTAAGTTTCAAGCAACAGGTTATAATGGGATTTTACAGACAAATTTAAGATACCATGGACAACAAACGAAAAAGGACTTGCCTTTCAAATTGCAACATCAAATTGGCAAAAATAAAAATCGGCTCACTTAAACACACTCTTACAAACAAACATACCCTTAACACACATAAATTAAACACACTCTTAAATTAAATTAAAAAATTTGAGATTTAAATAACATTAAATCAGATAAATTATTTAAATAATTTGATGGAAAATTGAATGGATAATGTTAAATAAGTGTTATATCCTAATGTTTTTTGACTTTCATAGATAATTTAAAAATAAATTTTAAATGGCTTTGACATATTAATTTTTTTCGCTAAGATGTTTGAACAGGATCAGCCACCATTGGATAAATATTCTTTAATTCTAGAGTACAAAGAGCAACTCGTTTGACCAAAATAAAATTTTTCAGAGTTATTTTACAATTCAAGCTTTATTCCGGTTTTAAAGAAAGGTGTTATATAAATCATTTTCAGGTTCCTCATAAAGTTAAACTGAAAGGAAAAGAAAAAAGTTGAGTGACTATGTGATTTTGTGGTATGTTGAAGGTGTCTGATCAAAAGTATGTATTCTTCACTTGATTCAGCTTTCAAAAGACTTTAAATGGTTTGAGAAGATTTAAACAGCTTCCAGAAGATTTACTATTGCTCTTGGAAGATTTTATACTGATTTTATAATCTGTATTTGGAAAACTTGAAATGCTTCCAGAAAATTTGATATTGCATCTAGAAGACTTCTGGAATAGTTCTTAGAAAATATTTGAAATACTTCCAAAATACTCGAAATTGTGTTTAAAACACTTGACTCTGCTTCTAAAAAAGTTTTAATTGATTGCAGAAGAGTTTAAATGCTTCCAGAATCCTTAAGGTGTATTCCGCAGTCTTGATACTGTATCTAAACTTGAAGGCCTTAAAGAATACTGCACATTGCCTCTGATAGGCTTTGTTAGTTTTTATTTTTAGTTTTTTTTCAGAACCCACATAAAAAATACAATAATACAAATAATTGAGTTGGAATTATGACGTAATTCAACGATCACCAGAAATTATGGTCATCTGTAGACTTACAGTAAAATGTCTGTTTAGTCAAAAAATATTAAAAGTTACTTAGCTTAAATATCCAGCGCCAAAACCAGCACTGCAAAAACTGATGGCACAAGATCAATCAAAATCAGAATAAACCAAAGAAGCTCACAGGGACACATATAGAAGTCATGGCAGGTAAAGGCAAATAAAGCTACCAACCAAAAATAGAACGAAAAGGAAATATTCCAACCACAAGCCGGCAAATTCGAACCAACCAAATTCGCCTCTAAGTTTCTTATAATAAGTTATTCAATGATGTAAGAAACTAAGATGTAAGAAAGTTCAATACCCTGAAAAAAGGTTTCACGTTCCTTGACATATTTGAAGATAATTCATTGCAGATTGCTAATTTCTCCTTTCTTGATAGAATTAAGCAATGCTTGTTCTTGGGTCCTAAATCCCGTCTAGGGATGTATGCATACCAAGATTACTTCGCCAATTGGAGACCATTTACAGACTTTTGCCCCCAGAGTAGTTCAACAACAATGGAGCTCGCTCTAAAAACGTGGTGGCAAATTTTATCTTCAATAGAAGTTCCCCTTGTCGAGTAAAATCCCTAATCAGCAAACTTTACTATGAAACCAACTTGTTTCTGAGGTCTCAGTGGGCAGATTCCCCCTTCGTGATGTTTGCTGACAAGGGTCAAGTCACAGTGGCAATGAACAAGTCCCAATATATTTCTAAAATCTTCCGATTTTTGGAAGACATATATCTACCAGATTAATAATAAATCATAAAAGAGACTACACAATTCTTTTTATTGGTTATAATCTGTGTTTCATATGTTTCGAATAATTTCAATTCTTCATCAGGCACAACTGAAAAATGGAACAAGAATTGAGATAACATAAATTAAATGGTTGAAATACATAAAATTAATGGAAAATTATTATTGCCGCCAATGAACGAAACTTATCTTTACTTCCGTTTAGTTTTCAACATATATGATGTCCCACTCAGTACAGAGAAGCTAAGGAGACCAAAAATATAGTAAAAATCGGCCTTAACAACGGCTTCAATTTGGAAGAAATGCAAAGCATCTACAATAAAGTGCACACTGCAAAAATTAATAACATTATATACCCTCATTCCAAAACAAAAACCAAACACATCGGTATACCTTTCCATCCTCTTCTCGAACAGAAACTAAAGAGAAATCTATTAAAATTTAACATCACAGCACCATTTCTTTCTGGCAAAAAAAAATCAGCAATCTATTCCTGAACAACAAACAAAAACCAAGACAAGATGAACTAAGCGGAGTATACCGAATCACCTACTCAAACTGCTCAAAAATATATTTAGGCCAAACCGGTAGTAACCTATTAACCCGCTTCGAAATGTATTGTCGCTACATCCTAACATTTTTTTGATAGCTCATGGAAATCTTTGGAAATGCTTCAAAATCTTTCCATTTTTATGGAAAACTTTGGACTAATGCTGTTTCATGTCAATGAAGTCCTTGTAGACTTTTGGAAACTCATGGAAACTTTCAAGATACCTTCCATTTATTGGAAATTATAAGATAATGAGTAAAAAACAGTTTGAAAATGTTTTAGATACACTTTGATGTCTTAACGTCGAAATTTATTGTCGCTACATCCTAAAACCTTTTTGATAGCTCTTGGAAATTCTTGGAAATGCTTCAAAATCTTTCCATTTTTATGGAAAAGTTTGGATATTAATGTTAAGAGTCGTCAAGTTTGTGCAAATGATTACAATTTTTTGTTGATCTTATTTTATGTCAAAAATGATCTTGTAATCTTTCGAAAATTCTTGGAATTTTTCAAAATGTCTTCCATTTCTTCGAAACCCTTGGAAATGCTTCAAAATGTTTCCATTTTTATGGAAAGCTTTGTATATCAATATTAAGTGCTCATCAAGGTATTGGAAATGATTTAACTCTTTGTTAATACTGTTTTATGTCAATAAAGTCTCTGTAGACTTTGGGAAACTCGTGGAAACTTTCAAAATATCTTCCATTTCTTGGAAATTATCAGATAATGTGCACACTACAAGAGAGAATTCACCCATCTTCAAACACAAAATGGAAACATCTCATAATATTTCCTCAAAAAACATAAAACATCTGAAAAATCTCATAAAATTAATAAAAATGAACCTATATGAAGAAATGCACATCAACATTAACAACTAGAAAAATAGATTATCACGCTCATGTCACGTACCCTTAAAGAGTTTTTTGTGTTTTAATAATTTGTGTTAGTTTAATTCAACTGATCAACATATTGTTCGTTTATGAAAAAAAATTGATGGTTTTAATAACTTCTTTACCATAGAATTTATTGACGGTAATAATAACTTTCCGTTAATTTTATGTATTTCAACCATTTAATTTATGTTACTCCAATTCCTCTTCTATTTTTCAGTTATGCCTGACGAAGAATTCAAATTATTCGAAGCATATGTAATACAGATTATAACCAATAAAAGGAATTTTGCATCGTCTCTTTTGTGACTTATTATTAATTAAAACTACGATCTATCTCAAATCCACACTGAGTAAACTATCTACCAGATGTTAAAATCTGACCTAACCTAAGAAAATCTAAAAGATTCACAAGTATAACACTCCACTGCGGCCTACCATTTCCTTCATTGGATTTTTCTTTACTCAGCACCCATACGATCCCCAACATATGCTATGTCTGCTTTTTTGGCTGAAATCCTTTCCAAGCTCTTCTCAGATCGGGCCGACTACATCATTAACCCTCCGTTAGTCGCTGTGGGTCTGATAGACCCATAGCATTTTTATTTGCTAATTATTGGAAAACCATTATAGTTACACCATTGTCGGTTTGTGACATCTCAGAGGGGTGTTGTAATAATGGTTTACCTGAGTTTTATATCCCGGTCGTGTTTTATTGCGGTTCAAATTCTTGAAATGTGTTGTCATCTGCCGACTTGGCTCTGCCAGACCCATAGCGACTAACCGCGTCACAGTTGTACGAAGTCTTTCGCTCGAGTGTTTCGTATTTTGAACTTTTCTTTTCTTAATTTCGTATTCGTGTTCACAAAAATGGATAAGAAATATTTCAATTTTGATAACGCTGCCCATATTGAAGAACTGAATCGGCTGGCTTTTGAAGAAATTGAGGAAGACGTAGGTATTGTTGACGAAAATTTTGAGGAATCGGATGAGTCAGAAATCGAAGATTATGTGGAAGATAGACTTGTCGATTCTGATACTGATCACGACATCGATAGTGAAGAAGAAGGTGATGAAGAGGATGTTGACCAAGACGCTGATTTTTATACTGGTAAGTTAACATTTTATCAAGTTTGTTGATTCACAAAAATAATTATAGCTAGAGACGGTACAAAATGGAGGAAAAGGGGCTGGAAACAGACTCAAACACGACCTCACAATATTTTAGTCAAATTGCCTGGCGTCGTCGGAGGGCAAGCAAAATATGCCAACACTGAACTACATTGTTGGAAACTATTTTTTGACAATAACATACTAGCCATTATTGTTGAAAACACCAATAAATATATCGAGAGTGTGCGAGAAAATTTTGTAAGGCAACGAAACTCTAAACCAACAGATATAGTAGAAATGCAAGCCTTTTTTGCGCTCTTATATCTGGCAGGAGTTTTTCGAGGAAGTCACCAAAATGTTTCTGATTTTTGGGCAACTGATGGGCTAGGAATTGACATTTTTAGAATGGCTATGTCAGAAAAACGATTTCGTTTTCTTATAAGGTGCATTCGTTTTGATGATAGATCTACACGAAGACAAAGGATTGGAACTGACAAGTTGGCGGCCATACGAGAAGTATTCACCTTGTTCAACGAAAATTGCAAATCGCATTATCATCTCGGTCAAAATGTGACTATAGATGAAATGCTTCCTGCTTTTCGTGGACGTTGTGGCTTTCGACAGTATATACCATCAAAACCTTCAAAATATGGTATAAAAATTTTTAGTTTATGCGACGCAAAATTGTTTTATGTCGCATTCATGGAAATAAACTGCGGTCTACAACCAGAAGCCCCATTCAGGAAAGGAAATTCAGCGGAAGAAATTGTCCTGCGACTTGCTGAATCAATTTATGGCAGTGGAAGGAACATTACGGCAGGCAACTGGTTCACGAGTCTGAAGCTTGTGAAAGCACTTGAAAGTAAAAAGCTGTCGTACGTGGGAACTATTCGATAGAACAGAAGAGAATTATATATATATCGTAGGCGAAAGAAATCGCATACGATATAGAAGTGTGTTTGGTTTTTCCAAAAACGAAACTCTTGTTTCTTATTGTCCGAAGAAAGGTAGAACTGTTGTGTTGCTATCAAGTTTACATGTTTCCTGTGATGAAGTGGCCGATGATACTGCGAAAAAGCCCGAAATAATAGATTTTTACAACAGTACCAAGTCGGGTGTCGACGTTGCAGATAAACTCTGCGCTACATACAATGTAGCCAGATCTACAAGAAGGTGGCCAATGGTGATTTTCTATCACATGTTAAATGTGGCAGCAATCAACTCGCGAATAATTCACTTGGGGAATGGAAAAGAATATATTTCTTGAAGAGAATATATCAAAAAATTAGTTTTTAGTTTGCTGTCAGGGCAACTAGAAAGAAGATCGCAAATACCAAATTTCTCCGTCGAATTGAAAGTGCTATTAGCAAAACATAAGCCCGAAGCCCCACCCAGACAGAAACAACCTGGAACTAGCACACAAACAAGAAAAAGAAAACGATGTGAACCGTGTTATGAAGAAACGAAAAAGGATGCAAAAACAAAGTATATGTGCGAAAAATGTAATGTATATTTGTGTTTGAGTCGACACGTAAGAACAATATGCCAGAATTGTTTAGAAGAAAAAACAGTGGAAGAAACAGATAGTGAATAATTTTTGTTTATTCTAGGCAGTATCAATTGAGAAAAGTACCTTAATAAATTTCTTCCTGTTAAAATAGTTTTTTATTTTTTCAATTTGTCTAAATAAAATTGGTAAAATATTTATTTTAGAGCACTGTGTATATACCAGAAAGAGAAGTGGTTGTTGATCATAAAAAAATCACAAAAGTTATATATTTACTGAATTGCTTCATAGCGACTAACGGCGTTCCGTCAAACCGCGCGCCTAATGGAAGGTTAAGGATTCATTAATTTTCTCTGCAAGAATTAGAGTAGAGGCATCTTTGGATGTAGTATCGCTTTTCACCAATATGTTCTTGAAAAGATCAGAGTGGACTGGCATTTGGTGCCTCTTATACTCTGATTGAAAGTTCTCCTTCAATGGTATGGCGTGTAAGATCTAATATTAGTATGTAATCTAATATCAGCAACAATCGTGATGGATTATGTGCTTGACATCTATATACCGGCTCCCCCATTCAAGTTGCCTTTCTTTTTCGGGTATATCGACATCATTTGAGCTCTATATCTGATAGTCAACATGTGACTTTGATGACGTTCCATGAACATAATCCTCACGTGCTTACTTTGGAGAAGGAAAACAACAACCATATCGCCCTCCTGGACTTCTTGCTCGTGCGCAATTTTGATCAATCTATTGCGTTGCTATCCTCTGAGTATGAAGATCAATACGCTGAAAAATATGAAGAACCGAATTATTCGTACTGGTGATGAGGCACTTAAGTTAAACAACCTAACATTATTATCTGACATTTTTTGCAATAATGGTTATCCTACTCCATTAGTAATCAGGATTCGCTTGACACTCCTCAGGAGCTCCCGATGTTTGTCTTCCTCCTTACGATATCTCTCTGACTCACCCACCTAATGTAGATGAGCCTCTGGATAAACGCTTCGTCAAGCTGCCTTTTATTCCGGGGCTCACTGATAATCTCATTAGGGTTTTCAGTGATAGAACTTTGCATTTTGATCTTGGTTGGTTCAAATTTCCCGCCTAGTGGTTGAGGAATTTCCTTTTTGGGTTGGTATCGTACGGAAAATGTACGAGGTTTTAAGCTGCCTTTTATGCGATGGTGATTCCCAAGTTTCGGAGATTAGGAATTTGTTCGGATTGGCTGATGGCGAACGTACTGGCATCACGTGATCGCTATCAGCCAATCAAAACGGTGTGGCGTTAGAGCGAATTAGAGTAGAGGCATCTTTGGATGTAGTACCGCTTTTCACCAATATGTTCTTTTGAAGATCAGGGTGGACTGGCATTTGGTGCCTCTCATACTCTGATTGAAAGTTCTCCTTCAATGGTATGGCGTGTAAGATCTAATATTAGTATTGGTGTTATATATCAGGACATTTTTGGAAAATCTCAAAAGCAAAGAAAATACCTTGTAATGGAAAAAATTGAAGACAGTTTCAATTCAACATTCTATGATATAAAAAAGATTCGGATTCGAGATTTTTTTTGTAAAACTGGTATTAGTGAATTTTTAACACAAATATCAATATTATTTGCACACAAAATCAATCGACAGAACATGAACACTACTTTTGTGGTAATTGAAGTTAAAAGATGTTAAAGAGAATATACTAGAAAATGAACTTTTTATAACTTTTCCGATTCGAGTAGCCATAAAACCGGTGAGCAGGTCACAGCCGTAAAAAGGATATTAAAGCTAATATTTACAGCAGCTTTGCCTTCACTTTTACCTATAAAATTGCAGCGGTACCATAAAAATTTAGGTTAAGCGAACGCCAGAATCCGTCGAAGCGTAATTAATATCGACGCTATCGTCCCTGTTGACTTTTAAGGGCAGCGAAAATTTTGATTCTGTCCGTTAACTTGATTAACTCTAAAACATTTTTCACAAAGTCTCTTTTAAAATAGAGCGATTTTGATTTTTTATTACACCGAAGTAAAACTACGTTAAGAATGAAGTTTAGATTGCAAAAGAGTAACATGTTCTTTTAAAGTATAAATTGAAATGGTAAGTGAAAGAGCAACCATCACACTAATCCATAATGGAAAAAGTTGGGGGACGTCGTTCCGTGTGGAATTACCCTTCCCGAGTTTTAAAAATTGTTTTACAGATACGAAATTTAAGTTCGCCGCACGATAAAAACTTTTCAAGTCCAAGTCGCCCCCCTCTTCTTAATACAGATTAGTTTTCCCCGTAGAAAAATAACCCTCCCGTCTCGCGAAGTTGCGCACTTAAAGAACCTTGAGATATTCGTCAACTTTTTACCCAAATTAAGTTTAATGTATCTATATTTTATCAACCCACGATTCGTCTTAACCGAAACAAAGAGATTTTATACCAAGAAAACAAAGAAAAGTAATAAGAACTGAAAGTATTTTATTAGAAGGCGTGTTTCCTTGAAAGTGTGTCTCAGAAAATGTGCCCTAAATTTTCGATATTAAAACGGAGTTCAGAGAGAATCGGAAAAGTGAACGAAGAAAACCGCAAATCTCTTCAACGTCCGAACAAAAAAGAGGTTCAATTATGTGCGGATGGCAATCCGATCAGAATTTAATTTAGTCCGGCCGCAGACCGCACTTTCGAGAGATCTCTTGAAATCTTCTCGAACGGAATTTTTTCGATGTAGAAAACTGAGCAAGTTTTCAAGTTCCTCCCTTTTTTCAATGTTTTAGTTTTAAAAGAAACTTTTAAAATTAAATTCGAAATTAATACATTGTTAATGAGCTCGAATTCAATATCTTTCTGCGAGGACGTACGACGACTAACTAAGACTTCAAGGGACTAATTTTCATTATTGTGGAAAATCGGCTTAAACGAGACGACGATGACCGATTTTAGTTTGGAACGGTATTGATTTTAGTCTAGAAGTTATAATAAGCTTTAATGGAATGAAAATAAAAGCTTTGAAATATAAAGTAATGCTTAAAATTAATTATTAATGAACTATTTGAAAGTTTTCAACGAAATATTTTCCTTAAATGCTGTTACAATAGAATATTATGATAGAATAACACTAGAAGTTTACTCCGAGAAGTTTACACAATAAACGTAAACATCAAGTAATTAAACCAAGGTTAACATTTGTTCATTAAACATTACAGCTAAACAATACTAATTTTAATAAATCATTATTTTACTGAGTCTTCTAAATTTATATTTTATTAAAACAAAAAAGAAAGAGAAATGAAATATGCATAGTGGCTAAATTGTAAGGTGACTCAAAACCCTTTTTATCACTAAGATTACTGGAACCTATTGAAACAAATATTAAATAATAAAATGTTGATAAACATGTTGATGTTCATATTTCTTCAAAAGCAAACGAAGACATTGATAATTAAGTAGAAAAGTTTTTAAACGAGATACAATATTTAGCCCAGGCCTCAACACACATAGCAGCCGAATTAAGAATCAAATTCAAGTCGATTTTGTCAATTTCAGGTTTATCCAAACACCCATATTCCAAAAATTCTAGATGAAGACTGTTACTCTAGGCTAACTCATATCATATGCTTATACAGCCTATTTCTGAGTAAGTGCCCTATATTTTTACCCACACTATATATAGTACTATTAAAATGTTTGGCAATAATATGTTTTAAAAGATTTTCTAAAGGATGGCAATATCAGATTTTCAATTGAAGGAATTATTTGAAACTGGCGACTTTTCTTTAACAACCTTTAATTTTTGGACGAAGCAAGTTTTCTTATACTGTAATTGATAAAATAATTAAGGTACCTAGTATACAGTAGTATACAAATACAATATTGCCATACTTTTACCTTTCTTTTAACTGCTTCCTGAGACCATATGAAGCATGATGGAACATTTTAACATTAAGATTTTATTTTATTATCTGCCAAGTTTTGAACACCTTAAGTATTCAGGCATTTTCTTGCAATAAGTGTATTAATATCTTAAAACTGGAATATAATAATGTTGTGGTAACAATAGTAATGTCTTGAAATAAGTATATTAACAATCTTGAAACAAGAATATAGTCGTCGGACGGAAATAGGGCATAGAATTTTATAGAGATGTTAAAGCTGCAATGGATTTGATATTTGGCACGTCAATTATAGGCCAAAGATTAATTTCTTAAGGGAAGTTTCATATGTTAATCACTTTCAACTATTTGCTGTTAGCTATTTACGTCAGTACTGGATATTATTACCTGGATTTTAATTTTTTATCATCGCTCTCTAATTTTTAATCAATTATTAGCTATTAAAGATATATTTTAGACAAATTTTGGACATATTTGACTGGATATTAGAGACATATTTTAGACTATTTTTAATTATTTTAAACATCTTCAGAAAAGTTTAAACAATTGGGTTAATTCAGATAATTTTGGATGATTTTAGGGGATCCACAAGTTAATGATTTTAAACAGCTTCAGAAATGTTTAGACAACTTAATTAATTTAGATAACATTGCATAATATTAGACAACCTATGGATGATTCTAAAATAATTTTAGATAATTTTCGATGGTTATTAATGATTATAAATATCTTTAGACAATTCAAGACGATTACAGACATATTTTAAACAGTTTTTGATGATTCTAGACATCTTTAGACAATTATCTTTATTAGAGATATATTTTAAACAATTTTTGGATGATTTTATAAAATTCTAGACAACTATAAGCTACCAGAGGCATATTTTATACAGTATTTAATGATTTAAGACAAGTTTAGACAACTGGATTGAACTAGATAATATTGGATGATTTTAGACAAGTTGTGGATGATTCTAAACTAATTTTAAACAACTTTATTACACGACTAGAGGCATATTTTAGATAGTTTTTGATGATTTTAGACATCTGTAGACTTCTGATGACTTTAGAAAACTTTAGACAATCAGAAGCTATTAGAGACATATTTTAAACAATTTTTGATGATTTTATACAGCTTCAGAAAAGTTTAGACAACTTAATTAATTTAGATAGCATTGCATAATTAAGAACAACCTGTGGGTGATTCCAAACTAATTTTAGTTAATTTTAGATGGTTATTAACGATTATAAATATCTTTAGACAGTTCAAGACGATTAGGGACATATTTTTAACAGTTTTTGATGATTTTAGACATCTTTATATCCATTAGAGATATATTTTACATCACTTTTGGATGATTTTATAAAATTCTAGACAACTATAAGCTTCCAGAGGTATATTTTATACAGTATTTGATGATTTTAGACAAGTTTAAACAACTGGATTGAACTAGATAACATTGGATGATCTTAAACAAGTTGTGGACGATTCTAAATTAATTTTAAACAACTTTATTACACGACTAGAGGCATATTTTAGATAGTTTTTGATGATTTTAGACATCTGTAGACTTCTAAACAAGTTATGATTGATGGTACCAACTCGTAGATGACTTTAGAAAACTTTAGACAATTAGAGGCTATTAGAAACATATTTTAAACAATTTTTGATGATTTTATACAGCTTCAGAAAAGTTTAGACAACTTAATTAATTTAGATAACGTTGGATAATTTTAAACAACCTGTGGATGATTCTAAACTAACTTTAGTTAATTTTAGATGGCTATTCATGATTATAAATATATTTAGACAGTTCAAGACGATTAGAGACATATTTTTAACAGTTTTTGATGATTTTAGACATATTTAGACAATTATCTTGATTAGAGATATATTTTACACAATTCTTGGATGATGTTAAATAACTTTTTTAAATTTCTAGACAACTATAAGCTACCAGTGGCATATTTTATACAGTATTTGATGATTTTAGACAAGTTTAGACAACTGGATTGAACTAGATAACATTTGATGATCTTGGACAAGTTGTGGATGATTCTAAACTATTTTTAAACAACATTATTACACAACTAGAGGCATATTTTAGATAGTTTTTGATAATTTTAGACATCTGTAGACTTCTGAACAAGTTATGGATGATGGTACCAACTCGTAGATGACTTTAAAAAACTTTAGACACTCAGAGGCTATTAGAGACATATTTTAAACAGTTTTTGATGATTTTATACAGCTTCAGAAAAGTTTAAACAACTTAATTAATTTAGATAACATTGCATAATTTTAGACAACCTGTGGATGATTCTAAACTAACTTTAGTTGATTTTAGATGGTTACTAATGATTATAAATATCTTTAGACAGTTCAAGACGATTAGAGACATATTTTTAAGAGTTTTTGATGATTTTAGACATCTTTAGACAATTATCTTGATTAGAGATATATTTTACACAATTCTTGGATGATGTTAAATAACTTTTATAAATTTCTAGACAACTATAAGCTACCAGAGGCATATTTTATACAGTATTTGATGACTTTAGACAAGTTTAGACAACTGGATTGAACTAGATAACATTTGATGATCTTGGACAAGTTGTGGATGATTCTAAACTAATTTTAAACAACATTATTACACAACTAGAGGCATATTTTAGATAGTTTTTGATGATTTTAGACATCTGTAGACTTCTGAACAAGTTATGGATGATGGTACCAACTCGTAGATGGCTTTAGAAAGCTTTACACAATCAGAGGCTATTAGAGACATATTTTAAACAGTTTTTGATGATTTTATACAGTTTCAGAAAAGTTTAAACAACTTAATTAACTTAGATAACATTGCATAATTTTAGACAACCTGTGGATGATTCTAAACTAACTTTAGTTAATTTTAGATGGTTATTAATGATTATAAATATCTTTAGACAGTTCAAGACGATTAGAGACATATTTTTAACAGTTTTTGATGATTTAGGACATCTTTGGACAATTATTTCTATTGGAGATATATGTTACAGAATTTTTGGATGATTTTAAATAACTTGTGGATGATTTTATAAAGTTCTAGACAATTATAAGCTACTAGAGGCATATTTTATACAGTATTTGATGATTTTAGAGAAGTTAAGACAACTGGATTGAACTAGATAATATTGGATGATCTTAAACAAGTTGTGGATGATTCTAAACTAATTTTAAACAACATTATTACACAACTAGAGGTATATTTTAGATGGCTTTTGATGATTTTACACATCTGTAGACTTCTGAACAAGTTATGGATGATGGTACCAACTCATAGATGACCTTTGAAAACTTTAGGCAATTAGAGACTATTAGAGACATATTTTAAACAATTTTTGATGATTTTATACAGCTTCAGAAAAGTTTAGACAACTTAATTAATTTAGATAACATTGCATAATTTTAGACAACCTGTGGATGATTCTAAACTAATTTTAGTTAATTTTATATGATAATTAATGATTATAAATATCTTTAGACAGTTCAAGACGATTAGAGACATAATTTTAACAGTTTTTGATGATTTTAGATATCTTCAGACAATTATCTCTATTAGAGATATATTTTACACATTTTTGGATGATTTTAAATAACTTGTGGATGATTTTATAAAATTCTAGACAACTATAAGCTACCAGAGGCATATTTTATACAGTATTTGATGATTTTAGACAAGTTTAGACATCTGGATTGAATTAGATAACATTGGATGATTTTGGACATGTTGTGGATAACTCTAGACTAATTTTATTATACGATTAGAAGCATATTTTATATAGTTTTTGATGATTTCTGACTGCTAGAATAAGAAAAAATTTCTTATAAGTGCGAATGCTTTCACGATCGGTGTTAAATGAACTAAAATTAAAACTAGCACTATCACTAGAGCTATCACTAGGATTAATACTAGATCTAAAACTAGAAAGTTTCGGATTTCGTGCGTTGGTGTATTCTTAAAAAAAATAGTTTTGGTTTAAAGGTACCTTGATTTTGTCAATGTTAAGCTCAACCAAACATATTGCAAAATTTCTAGGTATTCTAATGAAGTATACTCCTTTGAAGAAAAACTTGTCTTGCTCAAACTATATTTGAAAATACCAATCATGAAAATATTTGTATTCGTTCAAAAGATATCAAAGAGAAGCCGATTTGGGAAATTTTAGAAATTTAATTAATGGACCCAATATTCAACACTTCCATCGTGACTTGGAAGTAGCACCAATATCATCAAAAATATATCATTCGCATCTAAACAGAATGCATGATCCTCCCACCATCGAGGTCATCCAGCTTCTTGACAAGCAGGATGTCCTTTGATTTAGTAACCTAATTTAGAGATCAATATCTTCGTAATGGCTCGATGAAAAAAATTACAGTATTGTTTATTGTAATTAGTCAACATTTCTAAGTATCATATGTTAATTTGGTAATATTTGGATACGTGGTTTTTCTTTTGTCGAGAGTTAAGTGAAAAGACTATCCGATTCTTGAAAGTGTTAGCAACTTTGTCGCATTGCGACTTTTTTCTCAAAAACTATTTAACTAAAAAATTTCAAATCTGAAATGATGGTAATCGATGGTAGATGATGGTGTTCTTAATGTGTTAAATTCACGTAGTTTACTGGAAAATTGCTGTTTATTGGTTATTTCGAAAACGACCGGATGGACTTCAACGCAGTTTTAACCAAAATGTGTGAATTGATGTCGTTTGCCATCAGTTTTTCAAAATTAAGTCTTCCAAGTTTTTAAGAGCAATTCAATGGACTTATAAAGTAAAGAGAAACAGAAATAAGCATCAAACTATAAGAGTTTAGAAAATTTCAAAATAAACATATGAGACGTAGAAATGTTTACTGATTACAATAACCTTTATCACATTTTTTTTCGTCGAGAGGTTACGAAGATATTGATTTCTAAGAAGAGGGGCTCTGACTTTTTGCACGGACTTTAGTGTCCCAATCCATTCAAACGCTAAAACTGGGCCATTAGGAAAATTAAAAATAGGAAATTAATTACTATGCGTTACAAATATAACAAAAAATACAAAAAGAAATTGAAACTTTTCCTGAAAAAAAAGTCTGTCTATCATTTACGTATAATACGTGAATTTCAAAATTGCAAATTTGAAAACTCTTCAAAATCGGGTTCCTTTTCACAAATTATAACACACTTAACCGGAATTATTATATTAAGCGGTTGCGAATATATCGATTTGTAAAATGGAGCCTTGACTTTTGATACGGATATAGTCAAAAATTTTTGGTATAATTTTTTAATACTATGAGACAATTCGAATAATCCCTAAGAAATTTGGAAAAATTCGTAGATTGCAGATATTTCAGAACATTCTTTGAAAACTATATTCTGTAAGCTATATCACCTATTTTGTGATATCTTCGTCTATTTGGAGATATCAAAGTATTAAATTCAAAACCAAAACGCCTGACATTCTGAGTTTATCTAAAATCGGAATTTGTCCGGTCGATATGTAAATATTAACAGTGGTAAAAAATGTACTTCATCTTGTGCCGTTTATACCTCAAAATATTCAACGTTTGAAAAGAATTATTTTGAATCACCTCTTTTGGTGTCAACCTTAGGAAATATGCAAATATTTGCTAATGACTAATCATTAAATTTGGTCAATAATTCGGTACTTTCAAACCCAAATTTATTTAATTTTCACATAGCTCCTACTATCATTTCTAAAATTTCTTATATATTCCCAAAGAATGTCGTCTTTGATGATTGGGGCTATCATCCATATAATTTTATAATTGAGAATTCATCTTTGATAACTGTTAACATTTTCTAAAGTAACCACCAGTATCGTTTATTTCACATCTATGCATAAGCAAGGTCATTACTTACTCAGATATCATTTAAATTCTTTTAACCTGTCATCTTCCTTATACATAATCTTTTTCTTATCAACCTAGTAGTTCTGCACAAGATAGTTCAAAATTGTTGTCGAACAAAGGTTAATTTTGCTTGAAAGTTTCTCTATTGTAACTTCACATCTTAGCATACATAAATTATATGGTTTCCTCTCACCTTAATTTCATACACTTTAAAAACAAAGAATTAACGAACATTCTTTCTCTTAAAAAATTTGTGATATACCGCATCATAATCAATCCCATAAATTAAGTTAGTCGACCTTTGAATTGGGCATGAATCCGTTCTGCATAAGCAATCGGACTATAACTATTGCATTAGTTTGAATCAATTCCCGTTACGACCGATAGCACTGTTAGAAATCGTCGACGTAGATTAACTAATGCAGTAATCATGTAATTGAGAACAAACCATAGTTAATCCAAGCTGCGAATGATCGTAAGTTGCATTATGATGTGTATTAAGTGAATTAATACACTTAATTGAATCCTTAATAAAATTAATTAAAACGTAAAATTGATTTTTTCTTTCTTGGATCATTATTTGCGACGAAATCTTTTTATGACAAAGTAAAATACTACCCCAACAATATCGCGGTGCGGTGTTGAATTCGTCGTGTTCTTTTTGCGGGTGCATTTTGACTGCCACAACCAAAGTGCCCGCAGTGCCTACCTGCATTTTGCTAATTAATTTTATCTAACGACTAGACGGACATGTGGTCGGCCGATGGTCGGGTTAACGTTTAACGTTGGGCGCCGGATTCTAGGCCTCTCAAAATTCTGCGACCCTTTAATTAATAATGGAAGCCGGATGGCGAGCACACACGTGCTTCTAGCCAAATTTACGGCAAGTGTTTGCTATAGGCCTGCAACTGAACGTTTCTGGTATATTAATGTGAACACTTCTCTAGTTTCGCGTTACTTTCAAAATAAGGCTATTTGGGGAAATTTACTAAAATTTGTTTGATTGATTTGAGTTTTATTTTAAATTTTCATATTCTCATTTATTTGGATCTGGAATCTCGTTCAATTTGTTAATATTGGAAAATCTGAAATAAAATTTTTGGAGACTATTAATGCATTTGACGTCGTCAATTTTTGATTGTTGATAATACACTACAGATTGCATGAATAAGGTAAAAGCTTTGTTATTCAATTTTGATGAATAAGCTAATGACTTCGTACTCCATAATCATCTTGAAATGAAGGATTTTGAGTACAAAACTGAAATGCTAGATTGGAGTTTTCGACCGGGTTTACCCAGAAAACCACCCGTTAAGTCTGGTAACTCTTCTTCTTCAAGCTTATAATGTGAGACGGTGGATTTGGATTACCAAAAAAACAACTAAAGGACAAACAGATTTTTATTTCTGTGTCTCTAAGAATAAGGTGACTAAATTTATACAGTCATACTACTATATATAGCTGTTGTTGGTAAACAGAATACTTGGACATCGGATGGTCGTGTTAATATTGCTATATCTAAGAGGAGAAACATGGTTGGGGGAAGGCTGATCTTGAAGATTATCTGCGTCTCCATACATTTTGTCGTATGAGTCAGAAGGCTGATCGCTGAACAGTTCTTATGAATTATTCTTGTTTATTTTTCTTTTTCTTCCTCTACCCTTTTTCTGGAATCCTCGTTTGGGAATGCTTTAAATTTACCTTCATGGAGTATGAGTAAAGTATATGAGGAGAATTCTTACACGAAAATACCTCCAGCAGTCATTTTTATGGATTTGGGAGCCATATTTCTATATGTCATATTAATGCTCAAAATCTTTATATTAACATTGATGACTTTTTATATACTTTGTAGTCAAACATATTTGACGTAATCTTGGTTAGTGAAACTTCCTTTAGGCTTTCATTGCCCTCTTCCTTTTTATTTGTTTTACTGTGTTATTATTTACTAAGAAATGATCGTGGATACTCTCGGCGGTGAGGTTGAGATTATAATCAGAAATCATTTTCAAACTAAAGTGGTGGAATTCGTGGATTTCAACGTGGAACTCATATTGAATTTCACAAATCGAGCGATTTCAAAGATAGCAGCCACTCAATTACTATTCGTTATCTTTGGGGCGACCGACGTCTTCGAACTTGGCCGAGATTAATTCTTAAGTTAAGAACAATATTTGGGATGGTCGAAATTAATTTTCATACATCAGAAGAATAATCTTCTAAGACGTTGGCCATCCCAATTATACTTCATTATACAAAAATTAATACCAAATATTGTTCTTGATATAAGAATTAATCTCAACTGCTTTCAAAGACATCGCCCACTGTATCATTATCCTTTATCGTTGGGTGGTTTTTATTAGTGACTATAAACACCTCAAATCTGATGCATTGCTGATTCATTGACTAAATGATGACTTTTGATGTTGATTCAAAAGTCAATTACTTTAATGACAAAATTACATGAGTAGAAACGAAATGCTGGTATGGGCATGTGATGAAGATGTCTGAATATCGATCATCGAAAACAACTTTTGGAGATGCATTTCAAAATAAAAGAAAGAGAAGCAGATCAAATACTAAATTAGTTCAAGAAATTAGGCTATAACTTATTCCTTTACCTCGGAAAATGAAGCTGTAATTAAGAGCACTCTTCATTGAAGGCAAAATTGTGAACATGAAAACAGAGGCAAACCAGATCTGCTGCAAGCTCTTCGTAAGGGACTAGGCTTTTAAACCAAGAATGACCTTTGTTGGGCAATAATAAATAATCGGGCAATAATAATCAGACCGATGGATGCCTCGCTGGTTTGGTGACCAAAAACAATCTATAAGATAAGAAGTTTTGCGTCTCTTGGAATGTACAAAACGGACTGAAAGCCGAACTGAAGGTAAGCTAGTGCTCTACGCATGACTGGACACCGATCACTCACCTGTACCAGTAATCTGAGAAAACTCGCTAGAAGCAATAATAATGTTACTCTATGGGAGTTCCACTTCACACTGACATTGGGGGAAATTAGAAGGCAGACAATCTGGCTATCGAAACCGTCCTTCAATGGACTCAACCCAGTTGTGGACTGCAAAAAAACCACATAAAACTGATACCAACAGATCAGAGGCTTCAACGATAGCCTCAGGCTAAAAGAAAATTCTAAGTCACACATAAGTGAAAAGAATGATGACTCATTCGCAATACAAAACGCAAAAGGTTTTATGCCACAGCAAGGAAAGATCTAAAAACCCTCTCAGGTTTTCTGATTGCCAATAAATCCCGCAAATACTACCTATTCTATATTAGATAAGCTGAGGATAAAACTTGTCGACCTTGTAAAATATCTGAAACGAACTGTGTAATTGAACAAGACTTTGTAACAATTTTAAGACTTATCAAGAAACTTACCCTTATACTTTGAAGGGCTAAAGTTACAATAGATGTTATAGGTCGCAACCCTAAACCCAGCAATAGTAATGGTAAGATTTCTGAAAAACGATGGCTAAACAGTGTTCTTGTCGTTGTAGTGCCTGTCTAGATGCACTATAACAGAAAAGAAAGAGTTGTAGACCAAATACATAAATAATTCAAGAAATAAGACTACAATTGATCAAGCTACACCGAAAAAGGAATAGAAGACTGGTGAAAAATAGCGCTCAAAATAGGAGATGATTTCTAAAAAGGCAATTTTAGGCTTAAAAATAATAAAATAAAGAGTAAACGATCTTTTTGTACAGGAAAATATTTCTCTAAAACAATTACTTCTTCAATATCAGACAAGGTCATAGAATCTTCCCTTGTTTTTTCCAAGTGGTCGTATCATAGAAATATTAGAATTGATAAAAATCTAACTAAACACTTTTGGTCTTCCAAATTTGTAATTAACTGAAATAATCCTGTAATGCGTGATAAATAAATAAATAGGGGGCTAAGAATATTTTTCAATCAAGTGCTTTATTAAATGGTTCCGATAAAGTTTCTTCTGGTTGGATTTACTACAAACATTTTCTTTATTCTAGACATTACATATGAAGCACAAGATCTACTTCAACTTGTTGAAACTTTATGTAACGGTTATAAGTTATCTGTAGAACAACAAGCAACACAGCAATCTTTTCGTCTGTCCATTTCCTTCGAATAAGATCTCTCTTTGGTAAGAACTTCTCTCTTTTTGAAGCCGTTTTGAAGTCTTAAAGTCAAAGATTCCTTTTTAGTAACTCATGGATCAATTCAATACTTATGTTACTGTAGCATACTGTATCACAATATATCTTTGCATACATCTTTCTGTCAAGGCTGAACTAACTTTATAACAATGAAGAAGTTAACTAAATTTGTTTAGAAAGTTAGTTGGTAATACAGTTTCGGCTCGATATCTAATATTTTGCAACAATATTTACGGTTATACAAGAAATATGTAGAGTCCTGCCAGCAATATCCAGTATTTTCTAAGCAGTAGTCTTTTCCTACAAGTAGCTACCCTTCAATTAACAACATTTAATCTTCGTGAGTTGCAAATAGATTTCTGCCAACAATGTAATTGTTTTCAATTTTAAGTTTAAGTTTTTATTTATTTTAAAATATTAAAAAATAATTATTTTATAAAATTTCTTTAAAATTATTGAAAGTTTTATTATTATTTCGCCAATACCTACATTATCAAAATTATAGATATACCATAAACATATTTAACAAAGTCATGGATTAGCTTTGCTGCTAATCTCAACAAATAAAGAGGCTTTTCATCCCCATGCACTACAAGAAGTGGTAGGGTTTATGTCAAAGATTACCTGAGATCAGTTAAGAGACATAGGTCTTATTGATAACATTCTGCGGTATATTTCTTTTCTGGTCAACAGTTACTTCTTCATCTCATTCTTTTTATTGTAACCTATTTGGTCAGCATACCAATAAGCTTCATTCACTAACAGGACTCGCAATTAGAGATGATTGTTGACAAGGAGAGGTCATTTGCAATGATTCAAATTATCATGAATCTTCTGATACATAAACTTTCTCAGATGGGTTGGTGAAAGTATGTCTGATTTGTCAATGATTTCGAGGCAATAGTCTACTAAGATTGTAGTGTCCTCTATCTGTTGAATTTACTGGCAAAATTCACGCTGTTTACGATATTATCTCTGTCACCTTTGGTATCGTCACAGTCAGTTATGATGAACTGGTCGATTTCTTTCAAAAAATGTATAGCAAAGACTACAACTGGCCCAGATAGAATTTATTTTCACATATTATACAACTCGTCTTGTTGTCGAAAATACCAGATAATACGAGACATATTGCTTATTTCAAAAAGGCAATATGTCGAGATTCGGGTATAGCGGAGATATAGGTCTATAATTGTCCATACTCAATGTACCCCCTTCCTCAAGATTGAACAACTCTGGCAATCTTCCATCTATCCCGAATGGTCATAGTTTTAATTCAGAAATTCGATATTGTTTTCAATAGCCCCGCCAGGATTTAGCGACAATCTTTTCCAAGAAGGAAGGTACACCATCACTACCAGCCGTGTATCTGTTAGGTAACTTCGCCATAATCGAAATAAGATTCTTTACAATAACAGTAGGCAAAGAAAGCGAAGAATGAGGAATCCATACCAGAAGCTATAGGCTCCTCATAACGATGATGTTTTAACCCTGTAAAGATGTCAACAAAAGAAAGAACTATGTCTGATATTTGATGTTTAGATTCAACTTGATATTCTTTTCCATACTCTCCAAGTAATATTGATAGTACTCCTTTTTCTGATAACTAATACACATTCTTGAATTTGATTATTATCCGCCTCGCGATGAATTGATCTATCCCTAGTTGCTCGTATTTCTAAATATACTTAAGTCCCTACCATCGCATTCGGAAAAAACAAATATGGTTAGTTGATTGCTGAGTGATACAAAAAGGCTTACATCACTGCATAACTTGCAAAGTAAATCATAATGAAAACATTTTTTTAGTAAATTCCCAACAGTTAAGAAAACAAAATTGATAATTAGTTTGAATTCCGCGGCAGTAACTCATTTTTATCTGTTCGGAAAACATTTTCACGATACATTGCATCGAAACAACGTTACGTTGCCGGTGCACGCTACTATGTTCCCTAGCCGGCAGTAATTTTGTAGCACGAACCGTGGGCAATTATCGCCGCGTAACCAGATATTCATCAATTTAATTACTATTTTGCATGGTGTGGAAATGCCATTTCGAATGCTCGGTAACACCCGTACAAAATAGCATCCGAGATCCGGATTAAAACTCACCGGCACCGTTCTAAATACTCGAAAAAGCCAAAAAGCGGGATTTTAATATGTTGAATTGGGGATGATGTTTTAAATTACGAAATTAATTGGCTAAGTGAAGGGAGATGCTCCGAGGAAAGACGGCGGTGGCGGGGTTGTAAATTCGCCTACTTAAGACCGTTTCGCTTGTTTTCCTTCGCGTTGAAAGATGATTGCTTCATATTTTACAAAACCCGAGCCAGCGAATGGACCATCAATCTTCCATTACGGTAATTTATAGTCGACGAATCCAGAGATTATTAAGTTTATAACCGTTTCTTCCATTACGCTTTTCGTTTTTAGTCGTTCTCATTTCTTCGAGCGTCTTCACTTTATACATTAATTACTACCATCAGGGGAACTTCAGACTTCCATATTTCAGTTGTTACGAAAAGTTTTTATGCTACTTTTTAAGGCTATTAATATTAATATAAATAATTACATCCAATTTCTACGATTGATTTACGATTTACGACGAACACAATCTTGATATATCTCCAACTACTTTATAGCTCGTACTTCATAAAACAAATTTTAAGTTAATAACAATTTAAATGACTTCATAATGATTTGTTTCTTTTGTGTTTTTTTATTTTTCAAGTCAACGGCCCAATACAGCCGGTCTCCCTTCATAAAAGTGACCCACGACATAAGAAAAATAATAAAACCCTATCCCACCCCAAAAGGGAGACGACCAGACGTACCAGCTTTCAAGAAACGTTATCCGATTCGCCCGTTCGACTAATACAAGTCTGGGCGTAAAATCCGGGGGAGACGACACGGTCGCCATTATGTGTTATAGGGTTTAAAATAAAAAGAGTTTGGAGCAAACACATCGTTCGTTAGCTTCCGCGAGTAGTTCACCATGAAAAGTATCTATTCAGCGCGATATTCTCCGCAAAACTGCCAAGAGCAGATTTGAAATTAACATTGTGTAGATATCAACTGGGACATAAATGGAACGACTTGTCGTCGATGCTTCCACTCCAGATGTTTCATTTATTGATCGTTTTTCTTTTACCACATCTACAAAAAAAATGGACATATTAAATTTTGTTATTATTTTATTTATTAATGGAGTTAAATTAAATTTTGTAACAGATTTGAGATAATAAGTTGAAGTAGAGGATATGGTCATAAAAAGATTAGGTTTGGAATTAGAAAGTTTGCCAGATTTTTCACATTTACACTTATCAGAGATGTTAAGAGATATCTTTCTTGTGTATTCTTGATGTTATTAGATCTGGAACATAGTCGAAAAAAATGTTCTTTCCTGATTCGTTCCTAGCTTATAAAACTGTTCATTCTGAACTTCTAATACTATCTCTAATAAATTACATTGATCAATTCTTGCTCCATCAACGTGGTATTTGTAACTTCATTGTGTCATCAATTTTACCAGTATCAGAAAGCTTCCATGGTCAACTCGTTCTCCGGATCTGAGTCCGATCACACAAGTTTGGAATATAATAAATCAGAGACTTTAACATTATCCGGTTTCCCCGGATCAAAACTACAATATAGATAAATATATATTCCATGTCACGTCATAAAGCGATGGTACATCTTCTTCTAGCAGGATTGCACAGCTCTCAATATAAGGTTAAGTTATACTACTTTACTACTACTTCCATGCCAAATTTCGTTGCGCTAGCCACAAGCGTTTAGATTATACAGGGTGTGCTCGTCAATTATTTCCAACAGTGTATTATATTATTATATTATATAAGGTAAATCGTTATTATTTATGTTAGGAACATTTTCTATTTCGTAATTGGCATTCTAGGCAGAATTATTAGCTATCTGTGTTAATGGCAGAAATTTTTCTTCTATTCTAAAATGTTCGACACAAGCAATGTTTGTGTTTTCGTTAGGAGACTCTTGATGCCTTCATAAAATGCTGATTGATGAATGCTGAAAATGATTTTGTTTGATTTCTGAACTACATTTGTAATAACTTTCTAATCTCAATTTTATTAAGTCATTACATTTTTGGATAGCATGTTTAGGTCGATGTTAAACTTTTTCAAAATACGAAATTTTATGCTTATAACATAGTTTAGTAAAACTTTCGGAAAGAATCCGGAAAAAAAACAATCGCACGCAAGAACCTACCGTTGTTTTTCACAACATTTAATAGAATTTGGATTCTTTACAAAATCAAGTCTAAAAAGTTTATAGAAGAACTTTCAAAAATATTTTATGAAAAATATTTTGTATAAACTGAGATAGGATTGAAAATTTACCACAACTATAACCAAGACTATAAGCTATAAGTACTTCTTTCTACCTCTTTAATTTTTGGAGGTAGTTTATGCATATTCTTAATGGTATTTCAGTATTACAATTAAGAAAATAACCTTTAATCGATTTTGGTGCATCACATTGATAAGATTAAGCTATTATATATCACAAAATAAGAACAATAAAATGTGATCATTCATGATTTCAACGAAGAAACGGTATCCTCAATGTTCTTAAAGCCCTTAGCGTACTTTAAGCTATCCAACCTAGCCCAAACAACCTGAAGAGTATCTGGTTGTACACAAAAATTAAAGGGTTTGGAGTAAGGAACGTTGTGCATAAATGCTTTCAAAAGACTTCCAATGCTTCCTGAAGACTTGATACTACTTCTAGAAGACTTGAAACGTTTCCAAATTACTGGCTACTGCTTTTAAAAGGCTTAAAGTACTTCTTGGAAACTTATAATGTTGCTGAAAGAAAACATTTTCGTCGAAAAAAATAACAAGAAACTGGTGATGAAGAGTTTGCGTTGAAAATATCAAATGTTATTGGACAAAATGCAAAATTTTGACGAAAGTAGTCAATTAACTAAAGACTAAATGCTGTTGATAAAAGAGATATTTACTGCAGAACACAAGAAACTGTTTGATTTTGATTTTACTTCGAAAATACCTAATACTGTCTGCAAAATACAAAATCTTCATGTCTGAAGTTCAAAAACTGCTAATTTAAGACTTGATATGGTTTGTAAAACTCTAAGCACTGCTGACCGAAGACATTTTCATTCCAAACGTACCATAGGTGTAAGAATATGAGAGTTTGCTAGCTGCACAATCATCCATACCATATTATTAATGTTTTTATATGGGTTGAAGTTGCCATTTTCAATAAATTACTTAAATTTAATGTAATATTGAGCTTTTTGTTCCCAATTTAGTTCCAGCATTTCGATATAGCCCTTGGAAAACTTGATACTGTTTTTACAAGTCTTGATTTTACTTCCAGATGATTTTAAATGCTTTCAAAAGACTTGAAGTGCTTTCAAAAGACTTGATACTGCCTCTGGAAGATTTGATACTACTTACAGAAGACTTGAAATGCTTTCAAAAGACTTGTAGTGGTTCAAAAAGACTTGATACTGTTCCTAGAAGGCTTGAAATGTTTCCAGAAGACTAGATATTCCCTCTAGAAGTCATGGAATGCTTCAATAAGAGCACCAATACAATATTGGTTATGGTTTTATGTGTGTAGTTTGACTCTTTTCTCATATTAGTTTTTTTCAACATCCATACGTATTTTCAAAAACCAGTGCCTATGATTCTGGGTGTCACAATTTTTATGAAAGTCAATATATATATATACAGTGGACTCGCGATAACGTGAACAGAATAAAACCGTGCCTGTTCAAGCTACCGAACTTGTTCACCTTAAAGAATGTCTTTTCTTCTATTTACATTACTGCAAATTTACAAATAATAATGTTTGTTGACATAATTTTAAAAGTTTTATTTATAAGTTTTTAACAAAATTTATATATTATGTAAAAAATATGAAGTTATCTTCGCTTGTACTTTCTTGCTTGTAATGCTTCTTAGGACAGCTTTTTCATGAATACGTTTTAAAACAATTATTTCACTTAATTGCGTTAGCATGGGTTATTGTATGGGTGGTATCCACTCTGGAATCGTTTTCTTCTTCGAAAATATCGGCTTCTTCTTCAGTTATATTTTCTTTTTCTGAAATGTTTTGAATTTCACAAACGTCGCTATTCCATAGCTCAACATCTTTAAAATTGTAGTTGGCCTAAAAATTATTTGGACAGATTATAATTTGAACTGAAAAGTGTGTAACCAAATGTGTTCCGTTTCATTTCTCCAGATTTCTTGCAATGTTGACAGCGGTAGTTCATCCTCATCATCATACTCTTCGTTACTTCTTATATTTTTCCAACATTTTTGTAAAATTGTTGGTTCTAATTTCTGCCATGCTGCTGCCAAAGTTTCCACAGCAAACTTAAGTGATATTTTTTTCAGTGCACTTCCAACTTCTTCTTTACTATGACACAAAATAAAACTTAACAAGCTATTTCTGTAATGCAGTTTCGTGATTTTTAATGCGTTTTGATCCATAGGCTGGATCAAAGCAGTTACGTTTGGTAGTAAGAACATGATAGATATCATTCCATCTTCAGTTTTAAGTTCTTCTTCGGAAGGATGTGAAGGCGCATTATCTAAAAGGAGTAACGCCCTTTGTGGAAGATTTTCATTTTTTAAATATCTTTTAACCTAAAATTCGATCAACTATAGGAATATTTTTTCACTAACACATCTAATAATTATACCTCTGGAACGAAATTGTCAAAAAACCAAGTTTTAAAAACTGCCGCCGTCATCCAAGCATTTTTGGTATTGGTGTAAATAACTGGGTTATTAAAATTTTTAAAACATCTGGGATTTTTTGCTTTGCCAATTACTAGAGGTCGTAATTTATGAGATCCAGACGCATTTGCACATCCAAGAAAAGTTATGCGTTGCCAGAGAAACGTAAGTTTTGCCTGGTAACAGTTGCCAGTATAAACCCGTTTCATCAGCATTGTAAAGTTGATGGTCACATAGGTTCAGTTCATGAATCTTATTCTCCAATTTACGTTTAAAGGGCTGGACAAGTTCAGGTTGAGATGACAGTTTTTCTCCACAGACCTTTAACAGCCTTACTCCATATCGCATTTTAAACTTTTAAAACCAACCATCACTAGCGTTAAATCTTCCTGTATAATATTTGTTAAAATAATATATGGCTCTTTGTTTCATTAAGTTCCCATTAATAAGCGCTTACCTCTCGCGCTGGCAACGAAACCATTTATACAACGCTTTCTCCATTTTTGGATATTCTGCTTTTTTCAATGTGCATTTTCGACTTGATCTTAATTTTTTATTGAACACACGGTTGATTTTGCTATGCCGTACTTTCTAGCTAACGCGGAAACACTTACTCCTTTCTCATATTCTTCAATTACTTTAGATTTTTCGCAGAGAGATAAACACTTACTTTTTATTTTCGCCACTTTTAAGAAAACTAAGACTCACAAACGACGATTTCGTCTCCACTACTACACAGCAGCCATCACTTTTCTAACAAGACAAAACGTGTTTGACTTCGCTATTATGAATCACGTTATCGAGATTACGAATTCATGTTACAGAGTAGTATATACAAAAATTTTGGCGTTCACGTTATAGAGTTGTTCACACTAGCGTAAGTTCACATTATCGCGAGTCTACTGTATATATATTTCTCAAATGTAAAGAAAATATTAAATTTATTGCCTACTGTATAATCTTAATAACAATATCCGACTAAATAAAAAATTCCATAGTGTGAGTGAAAGAACACAATATTGACTAAGCCATCAATCGATTATCCATCAATTCAATCCAAAGCGCAGTTTGCGAATTTACAGATTTTGGATTTTTGCTATTAACTTGGTCTAGGTAATATGGTCAGAACTCGGTTTATGGAAATTTTCAACTTGGTTTGGGGTAAACACGACTTGGCCCATTGCTAATCTAAATCGAAATAAATCTAATCTAAATGAAAATAAACACCAATTTGTGTAATATTTAATACATCATCCTCCATACAATAAATGAATAGCTTTTTAATGGTTTTAAGTGGGAAATATACTGTGTTAAATAATTATCGTAACCTACGTCACGTTGTAATGTTGGTTATCTATCTCATTGTGTAGTGGTATACAGTGGCGATATTTTTAAATTAATAACCAGATTTTAACCAGATGTTGACAACAGATCGAACGTTATTATTGTCGCGATTGTCGTATGCTTTGTGTGTTTCCGGATTTTCTTTATTCTTTAACCATTGTTAGCTGCCTTTATATTTCTCCAAACAATTCTTAGAGCTATCGTTGTTTCTAGCGATTGATTTAAGCGGTAAGTCAATAAAGAAATTAAAATAACGAAAACGTTCAATGAGTATTTCTTTCGTTATGACGTTCACAGCGGAACATGATGCCATTACTTTAATGGCATATTTTAATGTTAATCATGTTGTGTTTACAATTTGTCCATGACAATAATACCAAATTCTTTGGTATTATTCTTCTTCTACTTCTTTGATTGTCGTAGTCGGATATAAATTTTTTACGACATTTGAACAAAAGAAGATCATTTTTTACAGTCGTTAATTGCTATACAAAAGTCTTTTAATAGCATTTTTCGAAAAAATTATTTCAAATAATAGGAATATTCGTAACGTTGCAATACCAATACCGTGATATTGGTTGCCTAGATTTCGGGTACGATAATTAGTTAACACACTGTATAACAAAAAATACAAAAAGAAATTGAAATTTTTCCTGAAAAAAAAGTCTGTCTATCATTTACGTATAATATGAGAATTTCGAAATTGGAAATTTGAAAACTCTTTAAAATCGGGTTCCTTTTTACAAATTATAACACACTTGCACTTCTGCTTGTTGCAGTCTTTTTCGAAGAAAATCGAATGATTCTTCCGAATAGTTTTTTAGTATTAGGGCCGATTTATCAATATCGAGTTAAATCTGTTAGGTATGCAACTAATAGATAAACTTGCCTAACAGTTAACATCAGTGAAACGATTATCCACGCACTTTCAACCCGACAGGTAGCAAGCTATAAGATAAAAAGAAGTTCGTATCCCTGAGTGTTAACTTTAGAAACGGAAGTGAATGTGATTGGTTAAATTTGAATAATTGACATTGTGGATCGTGTTTAGAGATTATCATTCCCGTGTACATTGTGCGATGATTACGAAAATCTCTTTTATAATGGAATTCTTACATGAGTATTTATTAAACAGCGATGAAGATGTCCAACTCTTAAATTATAAACGACGACCATATATTATAAAAGAAAGACAAAACCACTTTCAGGAGTTGAACGACCACGATTTTTTTGTTAGATTAAAAAGATGTTGGTTAAAAAATGACACAATTTTGTCAATCTTGGTTAAAATAGAGTCGAAATTAGAATTCCAAACCGATAAATTTGTATTTCATAGTAATAATTTAATAAGACTTATAATTTATGAATAATTGAATGTTTAGGAATCACAGCATCTTTCCTATCGATCAATTGCTCCTTGCACTAAGATTCTACGCTACAGGAAAGTTTTTGATTTCATGTGGCAATTATTTTAATGTTAGCAAAAGTGGTGCCTGTAATATTGTAAAAAGGGTATCCACTGCCATTGCAGAACTGGCATCAGAATATATATGTATGCCTACTGGTTATCAAATAGGGATACCTCAAGAACAATTTTATGTAAAAGCGAGATTTTCATTGGTATCGACTGCAGTCATATTAATACTATATCGCCAGGAAAAGAATCGAATAAAAGAATTGATAGTAATGAGTATATAATGCGGTGAGTCACGTGCAGAGATATTTCGCAATCGAGAAAGCTTTTTTTCGTTGAATGTTCAAACTGTGTTATCCTACTAAGTTTGGTAATGCATTACTAGTGGGTAACAGCGGATACCGTAATATCAAATATTTAGTAATACCTTTGCTGAATACCCGAAATAGAGTCGAAAAACTATATAATGAATCATTAATAAGAACTAGAAATCCAGTGGAACGGCAATATGATATGTTTGAAGTCTCCGTTTGAAGTATTGGGACTTCAAAATTACTCCAATGACATATAATTTCTTCTTCCTCCTTCGTTATGTTCGGATTGATGTTCGCAATGTCCATACCATTCATAACTAACGAATGAATTTTAGTAAAATACACTTCATTTAAAACAAGCATTCGCCTTTTTAGTTCTTTTTCGCTTTCAGTCCCTTTTAAAAAACTTTTATGTGCTGAATTTTTTTTTAAATTTCTTTTTGAATTCCATCATACTTCATTCGAAGCTGTTTTGTAATTCTTGGCTAAAATAATAAATTCAGATTATTTAACATGTTTGATTTCAAAAGTTATTACTTACTGTTCCAATATTACAGCTATTAAATTTTGAAGTAATTTTTTCCTAACATTCATCTTTTTGCCTCCGCGTTATGGCGTCAGTTCTCTTATTTTCAATTATATTTTTGTATTTGTTTGCCAAATCAATCAGCAAATTTTTTTCAGACCAACTAAAATTCGACAATCGTTTTAATTTATCTTGTTTGTCCATTTGAAATATAAGAAATATTTAAACTGGGTGTTGATTTTGATTTTTTTGTCATTTCTATCTAAAAGGTAAATCCTTAACCTATAGTTCAAACTGGTTGGTATCCAAATGTCCTACTTATAGGTATAAGATAACTCTAAACAACGGATGGATAAACGATTCGTCGACGTTAACTACCAGTTAAAATTTTAACTGACAGATAAATCGTTCTAACTACATATTGATAAACCGGCCCTTAGTCTTTGTACTATTTTTTTGGTACTATTACTGTTGCAATGATGCAGTACCAAGTAAAGATAAGATGGTGTTTCAGGTTTTGTAACAACACATTAACAGTCAATTAGAATTTTATCTAATAAAATACATAAAGGGTCCTAAAATAGAAATCTTTTTTATTATAATTATATTAATTACTTGGTAGTTATATTTAGTAATTAGTTATAATATTATGTTTTTTCTGCTACTGTAAATATAGATGCATATATGCATAACCTACTAATACAATGAATAGTCTTATTCTCGTTTAAATCCGTGCTGGCTTCAGCTTTTGTAATAAATTTTGTAATAAATCAGTTTTTATTTTATTTTACTTTTATTTCATCCCCATTTAAGTATAAGTCCGTCTTTATTATCTAATATGATCTTGAAATATGTGTTTATCTTAAAATAAGCAAATAGAAGATACATTTTTCAGATTTATTCAACATCTTACATAACGATAGCCAGATGGATTTTTATAGTATGGTCAATTCTCGAATAAAGCAGATGTAGATTATTGTGGAATCACTAAAATTAATGCTAAGTTTAAAACTAAAAGTTTCGTACTTTACTCGCAAGCACATCACTCATATTTATTACAAGTTACAATAAATCCAGGAAAGGATCAAGGTTATACAAGAATCTTGGTGAAATACACTATTCGATACATGGGTCAGTATTAAATGCGTATCTTAACTAATAAATAATGACATCGTTTCATAAATACTTTTATGATGTTTTTATAATGTATTATTTGTGTATTCATCATAACAATAAATCAATTAATTGATCAATTATTGGTTATTCATGTAAAAAAAATAATATTTTCATGGTTTACATGAACTAGTAGTACCAATCTATTGTAATTTTTCACTTGCTTTCCTCCAGTTTCTTTTCATCCTCTGTTATCCATCCACTTTTCAGGAATTTTATTCTGTTTTTTGTCTGTTTCTATGTTTAATCGTTACCTTGAGTATTTTTTTTTCAGGCCTTCATTTTACCTTGCGTTGTTTTGTAAATTCAATCTTTATTTCACTATTATCAGCTTTTTTTAGTCTGATTCCTTTCCTGATTTTACAATCAACATTTTCTCTACAAATTTCATTATTTTCTTTCCCTTTCTATTCTTTCTACTCAGAGTTCCTTCTATTTCCAGATTCTATTCCGACTAGATAAGTCAGTTTTTTCTTTTCCTTTCCTTTCTAGTTTATGTTTAACTTATAGATGTTGCCAAGCTTCATGCAATAATGACAGTAATAATTTTTGGAACAACATTTCAACTGTAGTATTATCTTGATCACTTCTCTTTTTTGCTCAAATTTTTTATTGTTGTTAATGCATGATTAAAATTAACAAAAACATTTCAGTGACGTAAAGTCGTTAAATCGTTGATTAACCTTGCAAAAGTTTCTTAGGCAGTGGCTTTTTGGTAGATGGACACTACACTCACTGTGCTGATAGTACTCCTCGACCATTGGACGACTTCAACAACATCATGTTTATTTATTTATTTGTTCGGGATACAAACAGGGTTTCCCCCACAATAGTATCCTCTAACAGAATACAATCAGTAACAACATAAATGAAATCAGTGAATTAACAACCAAACAATTTCACATAAAAATCTGATAACAGTAAAAATAAGTAACAAACTCTAGATAAAGTAAAATAAAAAATAGCGTTCTCAATTAATATTTACAATTATTTATTAATTAATATTACAATTAATATACGAGCGAGATTGAACACGAATTTATTCAATGAAATATTGTCAAACTTAATGCACTCTTGCGGAAGGACGTCAACGAAGAATTAAAAATATCGCACGTTGAGCAATGACGATTATAACAATGCATCAGTCGCGGTAAAGGTGAGTTGTAATAATATTTAGTAGTAGAAGCAGGCAACCGGAAAAGACATTGATCTCGAGTGAGATAACTGGAAATCAAAAAAGGAATGCATCTCAGAAGCTCTGGCGAGTCAACGAAGCCGTTTGTTAGCCTGAACAAAAACATTAAGTCAGTAACAGTACGAAGTCCACGCAATGTACGTAAGCCAAATACAATGCAAGTCTGCTCGTAGAAGCAATAAGGCAATGATTGCAAAGATATCTCACAAATCTGACCTGCAAGGCCTCAATGCGATCATTGTACACAGCATATGCAGGATTCCAAACAACTGAAGCAAAATTAAGAATGCTATTCACATAAGCCATGTACAAAAATTTGATGCACTGTAGATTGGTAAATGATTTTGACAACCTAATAATAAAACCTAGGCTTCTGTTCGCCCTGCTAATTAATTCCTCTACATGATAGAAGAATAATAGCTTGGAATCTAGCACTAAGCCCAGATCCTTTACTTTAGACGACACACTTAAGGGACCAGGACCAAGGCTGTAGTTACGATTTATAGTGTATCTCTTTCTGGTGAAAGTTATTTGACTGCATTTACCATAGTTTATAAAGAGATAATTATTAGTAGAGTAGGTTTGTAAACGGTTTAAATCCATTTGAAGTTTATCGCAATCGGAAGAAGATTTAATCTTGGAAAATATTTTACAATCATCTGCATATAGTAAAAAATTGCTATGGTGAAAGCAGTCATAGACATCATTTATATAAGCCACAAATAGAACCGGATCCAAATGACTACCCTGAGGCACTCCTGAGGTGACTGGAAAAAAGTTAGATAAGTAATTATTAATTTTTATAGCCTGGCAGCTATCAGATATATAAAATGCTAACCACATTAATAACCCATCAGTCAAGTCAAATCTATGTAATTTAGTCAGAAGTACCTCATGATGCAACCTGTCAAAGGCCTTACTGAAATCGGTCTAAACCGCGTCGACCTGATGATTTTCATTCAGACAAGCTTGAATGCAGTTTTAATAGGATACGAGAATTTTTGCTCGATTATACTTTGTTTCGTACAAATTTCATCTAGTTCAGTGGACCACAGCAGAAGGAAAGAATGTACTCTCCTCAGATAGCGTGAAAGAGTTATATTCAGTGCAACTTTTCTGAAAGACTTCAATACCAGACTTGATCTGCAATGGTTTGGGTAGAAATCTGATACGAAGCACGTATCAAATCTGGGCAAAAAATAGATGGTCCTTCTGCCCATTTAATAGCGACAACTTTTTGTGTGTGCACAATAATGTACACTCATATCACACTATAGCACATATAGCCCGTATTCTGTTTGGATATCAACAAAATGGATTGGTCTACTCTGGATGATCTTCGACTAACACTAGAAGAATTATGAAGATAGATTCTCCAAAATGACGTTACCAGGAAAGGGAAAAAAGGTAGATGTTTCAAATACAAAAAAAAGCCTTATTCAAATCGAGCAATACGTTCAAAAGTTATTGTAATCTAAGGAAGCTATTCAACAAACTATTCATATTCATGAAATTTCTTATATATAACATACTCTATTTCTCAAAATAATGAATTAAACACTTTGATAATTAAAGTTTATAATAACCATTTATACCAGGTCGTTTATTTTAGTTAGCACCATAAACATGGTAGATTGGTTAAACAAAATTAATTTAGATTACCTCATTACAAGTGTTGTGACGTCGTGCACAAGCAATCTAATACGCGACAAACAAGCGGCTGTAATAACAATGAAAACTACTACTGGGTCACCGTGCGATAAACTAAGATAATGCGATTTAGTTCCCATCACTCAGTCACGTGTAATGTGCGATGCCGCCGCCAATGCCGCCAACCTAATTATGTCCGACAAATATACGACGCCCTACGTGATATCAATAGCAAGAGATACCCCTCGAATGCCAATACAACTAAGCCCGGATTGCAGCACCACCTACGAACATTCCAGTATCGGTCTATTGTGAATTCTGAATTGAATGGGGGTCTTGGAAAGAAGCGCTATTCGATTCGCAAGACGGCTTTTTCTTGAATTTGTTCTTGAGCATAACGGCGAGGTGTTTTGTAGAAAACAAAACATTGGGTCAAGTTGGGTCTCGACCGGCGTCACTTCCACCTGACTTTTCAAGCTGACCCCTGTCTTGTGCAGAGTAGACTCTCGTACTCTGGTATTCAGATGGAACGTCGGTCGTTATTCTGTAGTATATACCGCAAAATCTAGGTGGGTAGTTGGAATCCATCCGGGAGGACGTGTATATTCGGGTGGACCATTGTTCGGGATCGAGAGTTAACAACGGGGGAGGAGGAGAAGGCGGGAGCAGCTGCTACGAGAAACATCATCCAGACCTTGGCTTTGAGTAATGATCTTATACGGCCGAAGGCGGCGTCGATTGGAGATGGATGATTATCCGGGGGAGGAGGTTATGGAGTATGTGGGAGTAAGATCCATTATCGAGTACATCAGGATCTTGGTTTTTCTAGTTTTTACGTACAAAACAAATGATCTATCAGAAAGTTTTGCAAAAGAAAAAAATTAATCAATTATTTGATGTGGAGGTAAAATTGAAATTTGATCTTGTTGATGGAAAAGAACGAAAAATAATCCGATTGTGATGCAAAAACTGAAACAGATGGAGAATTACAATGACATACATACCGTGTAAAACTATACGAGTATAGACAGATTTATGATCGTAATTCGAGCGTTAACGAATGAACTAACCAATGAAAAAAGAATGATCTAATTTATCTCCACACATCTATTATAGTTACTATTAAAAAGTTTGTTATTTATTATACAAACACGGCTTATTTATCGAACTTAGACGCAAGAGAAGTCGATTTTGATTTATTACCGACCATCGATTGATCGTCAAAATCTGCCAATGAACATTCATTCGAACCTCATGTGGCTCACTTAATCTCTATAATTAACACTGTCCAGCAGAGTGACGTAAACGTTATTGAAACCGATTCATTTACCGTCAAGATATCCACGTCGCCCTATCGCAACATACACATCGCGACAGTAACTAGATAAAGCTGCCATTCACGGTTGGAATTTACGTTGTCCGTTGTGTGCCTATGTTTTAGTGAGTTACTATTACAAGTTGAAACGTTAACGCTGCTATAGGAATTGTCGATACACTCGACCCAACTTTCGTCTCGTCGAACAAGAGGCAAGTCCATTAACACCTCGACGTATAATCAAGTGTCTCGCCAATGACCTGCATACTTAGAGCTGTGGATCGACCAAGGGTCCGGTATTTTCGTTAATGGTACGTCATTAGAGCTGTGTTCCCACTTCAAATTCTCCGTGTAATGGAAGACTGCTAGTCTAAAACGTAGAACTGAACGTTGGTTTCCTTTATATTAGGGAGAGAAAATTACGAGGTTCCTTCATTACAAATTCTCAAATAATTTAGTACGTTTATTAAAACGATTTGAATAAAAAATTTTATTAAATAAAAAACCTCAAATACTAAAAGAATAGACGCTCTGTTTAGTTACAGAGAGAATTCCAGTGATGCCAAGCTTTTCGAGAACTTGTCCCGCAAGACTTACTGGAAGGAGAGACACGACGACTAGGAATGCTATACCCGACCTCTTTGACAAATTACAACGACGATCCTCTCTCTTTGTCCATCTCACTCGTTTCGCCTGCATTGCCTTCACTTTATACATTCAAACGTTCAGATTAAATAGGTCTCCTGGGCAGAAAGGTGTCCCTTTACTAATTAGACTTGCGAGCTTTCTTTATCATTTTTTTTATCCTCATCCGAAAATATACATGCTGAAAAAATACACTTTCTAAAAAAATATGCTGTGAGAAAAAATATGCTGTGAAAAAAAAATAAAACGAGAATTTGTCTTTAAAAAGCAATGTAAAGCTAATGAGTATTAGGGTGACAGAAAGTTCAAGTTGGGAAATTGTTAATCGTTTAAGTGGTGCAACTTCGGTTTAAGCAGGCACGATAGTTACTGTTATTTTATTGTTACGATTATTGTTTCATATTACGCGTAGATGGACGACCGAGAACTTCCTGGAAAGCTTCGCTAAGCACGAGAAATCCAATAACACTCTCATAATCCGCCCACCAAGTCATCTAGGTACTATAACTTCAGAGATGGGTGGGTTTTGATTTATAATTGTATACCGACGCGTTCTGAAGGTAAACTTGACACTATTACAAAGTGAAGAAAACTACTTACGATACTTATGTGTAACTTAATTATTTGTTCCTAATATTAAAAGTATACATAAAAACCAATCGTATTTCATTTTTGTTCTCTTAGAATTTGATTGATTAATAAAGTACGTCCATAAAATTTATTGGCTCTGGTTTCAGATAATTTATTTTGATTTCAAACTCTCCTAGTAAATAATTAGTTCGTGGTATTTGTCTACACGAAATCACTTTATATTAATAATGAAGATACAATGAGGCGCTGGTTTTTGGAAAAAACTCTTACGAATAACGGCTTCAAAAAAAGCTTAGAAAAGAAAATGTTCGCAGCAAATGCTAGAAGTGAATTGGGAAGAAAAAACTCAATACTAGCCAGATTCAACCATTTACAATTTTGTATGAATAAATTGTGCAGCTAGAAAACTCTCATATTCTTCCACTTATGATACGTTTGGAATGGAAATGTCTTCTGATAGTCTTTTAAACTTATTATCAGTTTCTGAACTTCATACACAAAAATTTTGTATTTTGTTTCTTGTCTTATACAATAAAAATGTCTTCTTCCAGCAATATTTGGTCTTTATTTCGTCAAAATTTTGTATTTTGTCCAGTAGCATTTGATATCTTCAAAGCAAACACTTACTTTCTTTGAAGCTTCTTCTTTTTACGATGAAAATGTTTCCTGTCAGCAACTTTACAGACAATATCGAGTCTTCAGGAAGTACATTAAGCACTCTGGCAACAGTAGGCAGTCTTTTGGAAACACTTCAAGTCTTCTAGAAGTAGCATTAAGTTTTCTAGAAAAAACTCAAGTCTACTAGAAACAATATCAAGTTAGGAGCAGTACTAAGTTATCTGCAAGCATTTCAATTCTTCTAAACGCAGTACCAACTCTTCAGAAAATACTTTAAGCCTTCTAGAAATAGTAGCCCATCTTTGGAAATATGTCAAATCTTCTAGAAGCAGTATTAAGTCTTCAGGAAGCATTGTAAGCTTTCTAGAAGTAGTATCAATTCGTTTGAAAAAAAATTAAAATCTTCTAGAAATAGTATCAAGTCTTCTGAAAACTATTCAACACTTCTGGGGCCAATATCAAGTTAGGAGCAGTATCAAGTTACCTGCAAGCATTTCATCTCTTCTAGAAGCTGTATCAAGTCTTCAAGAGGTACTTTAAACCTTCTAGAAACAGTAGCCATTCTTTTGGAAACATATGAAGTCTTCTAGAAGTAGTATCAAGTCTTTTGGAAAGAATTCAAGTCTTCTGGAAGCAATATCAAGTTAGGAGGAGTACCAAGTTATCTGCAAGCATTTCAATTTTTCTAGCAACTGTATCAAATCTTCTGAAAGCATTTAAAGTCTTCTAGAAGCAGTAGCCAGTCTATTGGAAACATTTCAAGTCTTCTAGAAGCAGCATCAAATCTTCAGGAAGCATTTTTAAGCCTTGTAGCAGCACTAGCCAGTCTTTTGGAAATATTTCAAGCTTTCTAGAAGTAGCATTAAGTTTTCTAGAAGCAATTCAAGTCTTCTAAAACCAACATCAGGTTAGGAGCAGTACCAAGCTAACTGCAATCATTTCAACTCTTCTAGAAGCTGTATGAAGTCCTCAAGAAGTACTTTAAGCCTTCTGGAAACAGTAGCCATTCTTTTGGAAACATATGAAGTCTTCTAGAAGTAGTATCAAATCTTTTGGAAACAATTCAAGTCTTCTGGAAGCAATATCAAGTTAGGAGCAGTACCAAGTTATCTGCAAGCATTTCAATTTTTCTAGAAGCTGTATCAAATCTTCTAAAAGCATTTAAATTCTTCTAGAAGCAGTAGCCAGTCTATTGGAAATATTTCAAGTCTTCTAGAAGCAGCATCAAATCTTCAGGAAGCACTCTAAGCATTCTAGCAGCAGTAGCCAGTCTTTTGAAAACATTTCAAGCCTTCTAGAAGTAGCATTAATTTTTTTAGAAGCAATTCAAGTCTTCTAAAACCAATATCAAGTTAGGAGCAGTACCAAGTTATCTGCAAGCATTTCAACTCTTCTAAACGCAGTATCAACTCTTCAGAAAATACTTTATGCCTTTTAGAAATAGTAGCCCGTCTTTGGAAATATTTCAAATCTTTTAGAAGCAGTATTAGGTCTTCAGGAAGCATTGTAAGCTTTCTAGAAGTAGTATCCATTCGTTTGAAAAAAATTGAAGTCTTCTAGAAATAGTATCAAGTCTTCTGAAAACTATTCAACACTTGTGGGGCCAATATCAAGTTAGGAGCAGTATCAAGTTATCTGCAAGCATTTAATTTCTTCTAGAAGCTGTATCAAGTCTTCAAGAGGTACTTGAAGCCTTCTAGAAACAGTAACCATTCTTTTGGAAACATATGAAGTCTTCTAGAAGTAGTATCAAGTCTTTTGGAAACAATTCAAGTCTTCTGGAAGCAATATCAATTTAGAAGGAGTACCAAGTTATCTACAAGCATTTCAATTTTTCTAGCAGCTATATCAAATCTTCTGAAAGCATTTGAAGTCTTCTAGAAGCAGTACCCAGTCTATTGGAAACACTTCAAGTCTTCTAGAAGCAGCATCAAATCTTCAGGAAGCACTTTAGGCCTTCTAGAAGTAGTAGCCATTCTTTTGGGAAACATTTCAAGTCCTCTAGAAGCAGTATCAAGTCTTCAGGAAGCACTTTTAAGTCTTCTAGCAGCAGTAGCCAGTCTTTTGGAAACATTTCAAGCCTTCTAGAAATAGCATTAAATTTTCTAGAAGCAATTCAAGTCTTCTAAAACCAATATCAAGTTAGGAGCAATAGCAAGCTATCTGCCAGCAATTCAATTCTTCTAAACGCAGTATCAACTCTTCAGAAAATATTTTGAGCCTTCTAGAAATTGTAACCCGTCTTTGGAAACATTTCAAATCTTCTAGAAGCAGTATTAAGTCTTAAGGAAGCATTGTAAGCTTTCTAGAAGTAGTATCCAATCGTTTGAAAAAATTTGAAGTCTTCTAGAAATAGTATCAAGTCTTCTGAAAACTATTCAACACTTCTGGGGTCAATATCAAGTTAAGAGCAGTATCAAGTTATCTGCAAGCATTTCATTTCTTCTAGAAGCTGTATCAAGTCCTCAAGAAGTACCTTAAGCCTTCTAGAAACAGTAGCCATTCTTTTGGAAACATATGAAGTCTTCTAGAAGCAGTAACAAATCTTCTGGAAGCAATATAAAGTTAGAAGCAGCATCAAGTCATATACAAGCGCTTCAATTATGCTAGAAACAGGATGAAGTCTTTCAGAGGCAATATCAAGTCTTTATGGAACATATTTAGCCTGCTAGAAGTTAACCAGTCTTTTTAAAACATTTCAAATTCTCTGGAAGCAATGTCAAGTTAGAAGCAACATCAAATCATCAGCAACCATTTCAATTCTTCTAAACGCAGTATCAATTCTTCAAGAGGCAACAGCAAGTCATTAGCAATCATTTCAAGTCTTCTAGAACCGGTATCAAATCTCCGGGAAGAATTGCAAGTCTTCTGCAAACATCTCAAGACCTTTTGGAAGCAGCTCAAATCTCCTGGAATCATTTCAAGTCTGTTGGAAGCAGTTTAAAATTTTCCAGAAGCAATATCGAGTATTCTGAACAAATTTTAACTCTTCTAGAAGCAGTATTAAGGCTTCTAGAAGCATTTCAAGTCAAATAAAAGCAATATTAAGTTAGCTACAAGCAACATCAAGTTTTCTGGAAGCAGATTAAATCTTCTAGATGCGGTATCAAGACTTCTGGGAGCAATTCAGGTTTTCTGGAAGCGGTATCAAATCTCCTATAAGCAATTTTAAGCCTCAATTCAGAATAGGTTCTCTCCAAAAGATATTTGCAGTAGATACTGGATACATTTTTGAGATACGTTGCTCAAAAATTGATATTTTCCCTTTTTTGTCTTTATCGAATCGTAGTTTTAGGAGTTACAAGATAGTTTATCAAGTTTCCTTCCGCGACTCTTGAAGATGTAGATGGAAGTGTCTAATCTAGTCGCATTGATCAAGATTTTGTGGAAAATATCTATAAAGGTGTGTACTTAACGTTGATGTTGACCTTGGCTTCAGATCTTGAAAATATTTTTCTTGCAGGAAACCTTTTAAAACAGGAAAACAATCAGTATTATCTTATTAATATTCTGATTTTCTTTTTGACAACAAGAACTTTTTTTGTAACGCTGCAATTTTATCAACCAGTTGCAATATATGCGTTTTGTTTCCCTGCAGCGAAGATGCGCTATTCTCATTAAGAAGATAGTATCTTCAAGCGTTTTTGGATACGATTCCGTAAATATGCAAACAACTCATTACTTAATTCGTATTCATGTGAGAGTACGAATTAAGAAATTACCTCTTGACAAGTAACAAGAATTACAGTAATAAATCAAAGACATAAACTCGACTTTCAAATCTTCACAAAGCTTTTGGAAAAATCTTGCCTTCATAGATCTTGTTGGCTCTCAACATGAATTAATCTAAATAATTAAGAAAATTTCTTTGGATGATAAAATGTTTTATTGTAGCTTTCGGTGTATTACAATCGTTTCGGCTCTTTAATTGAAGTCGTCTTCAGATACAATTGCAAATAGAACTAAACCAGAATATAAATATAATTACCGTCAAACTTCAAAGAAAATGAGTTGTAATTCCATCGGAAAATAGGAATCTTATTTTCAGGTTGTAAAATACAATGTGGTCTATCAAATTCGACTTCATGTATAGCTACTTGTATTGTCGGCGTAGACTGAGTTGATAAATAATGGCAATACCAAATAGCATATAATAGCTTATAGCATGTAGAAAACAGTAATCGATAGCAGACGATATTTAGACGATTATAGTATTTAGAAAGACCAATCAAGTGCTTTTTGTACGATCACATATGATAAAGAGTAGTTTTAAATTTCTGCACAGCCAATTTGAATAATTTATTACATAGAATCTCAACAATTGTGAAGATAGTTTTGCACTACAGGTGAAGAGTTGTGGTCATGTGCTACAACTATACAAGTTGCTAGTTATCTATCATGGGCATGTGGAAAAGACTCTCATACAGATTTATGTCTTAACATTCCAGCTATTAATTAGTACCATATGGTACTAAAAACCAGATTCCTAAAAGCCATCAGCATCTAGTAAAATATTCAAAGAATCCTTTGAATTCTCTTAACCTTTCTTTGGGGAATTGGAAGCTTATCAAATATCTTTTTCCCCCTGCTAATAACATCTTAAATTTAAGATATAATTCATGGGCCCTTTTTAAATTTACCACTTTTGCAATCATGCTCTAAAACAATTCTTCTACTGATGTCATAGATGTCGAGTTTTTAAATTATGTGTGAGTGGTGGATGCTGAAAAAAATTAATTGGAAAAAGACCAATTCAACGAAAGACAGTTCTTAAAAAGAGGTCTGAAAAAAGACGTTCGCAGCAGATACTGGGACTGAATTGGGTAGAAAAAGCTCAATAACAGACACAAATTTAAAAAAATGTACTGAAAAAGGTAACTTCAATCCAGATAAATCATAAAGTGGTAAGTTTTACAAGCTGAATCTAGTTTTGAATTGAAGCAGTTTGAACGTCTGGCAACGAAGACTGTAATTTGCCAACAACATTTAATCTTAAGTTAACAGTTTTTCAGCTAATTATGTCAAAATTTTGCATTTATCCAATAGTATTTAATATTTTCAAAGTAATCTCAAATCCAGCTGCTTTAAATAGAGTATGAGAGTTTTTAGGAAGCAGTATCAAGTCGTTTGAATGTATTTCAAATCTTCTAGAAGCAATATGAAGCCTATATCAAGTTTTCTAGAATTAGTATCAAGTCATCCAGAGAAAATATCAAGTATTCTGGAAGCAATAGTAAGTCTTCTGGAAGCAGTATCAAGTCTTTTGGAAGCATTTCAAGTCTTATGGAAGCAATATCAACTCTTCTAGGATTAGTATCAAGTCATCCAGAGACAGTATTAAGTGTTCTGAAATCATTTTAATTCTTCTGGAAGCGGTAGTAAGTCATCTGGAAGCAGTATCAAGTCTTTCATCAAGTTTTATGGAAGCAATATCAAGTCTTCTAGAGTTAGTATCATCGAGTCTCGATTTAGCGGTCGAAGTTAACGCGTGTATTTTCGACCAACAAGTTTTGAGTCTTACAACCGGTTTATTCTATATTTATCACTTATAAACAAGTTAAAAATAACTTAATAAACATCAACTCACTTTCCGACCAATAAACGAGGGTGAAACCGCTTATAGGCGGAATTTACCCTATATAAATATGGGAGAAAAAAGAAATTCGGACCACCTATCACCATTGGCTGAGGATATCCATAAAGGATATTCCTGGAACCCCGATGAATTACTAACAAAAAATAGGTATCACGTACTGAGTAATGATAATGATATAGATATTAATAATACGGAATCTGAAAATAATGATGATAACACTATAGAACAAATCTAAAAGGGGCCAAAAATCCCCCCAATATTTCTACATAATGCCCGGAACCATAAAGAAATAATAAACGATATTAAATCCCTAACAACCGACAATTTCACAACTTCTCTTAGAAATAACTCATTAAAAATTAGCTTAACATCAGCCACCAATTTCAGAACCTTAACCAAATATTATACAGAGAACAAATTAGAATACCATACATATCAAGACGCGTCCAAGAGAACTCTCGCCGTCGTACTGCGCAATGTACCGCTCTCAATCACAGAAAACGAAATTAAAGAGGAACTCCTCGGTCAGGGACTGGCAATAATAACAGTAACCAGATTATTAAATAAAAACAAAAAGCCGATGCCGCTATGCGCAGTAGAATTAATGCCAACAGAGAAATCTAAAGAGGTTTTTAACATTAAGGAAATAAGTAAAGCTATTATCACAGTAGAACCAAGAAAGAAATCACAAAACATACTACAATGTTATAATTGCCAACGCTATGGGCATACTATAAATTATTGCTCACTCAAGCCAAAATGCGTTAAATGTGGCGAAGAACATAGACACGACCAATGCAAGAAGAAAAATAGCGGCCCACCCAAATGTGCTAATTGCGGAGAAGCCAACCCTGTTAACTACAGAGGATGCAATGTTTATACTGACATACAACAGCAACACACACGACAAATAAGAAGAAACATGCAAAACCAACAGCAACCCATAACAACCAGAAAAATCAACCCAAACTCGTCATATGCTCAAATTACGAATAATAATTATACTACTCAAAACATCAACAACAATAACTCGCAAACACAAACTTCTCTCTCCTCAGAAACACCCCAAATAGTTACAACCATAATAAACTATATCAAAACAATCATCACACCACTGATCAATCAAATCAAACAATATTTCCTTAACGAAATACTCCCAACAATCCTTCATACTTCCTAAAAATTACAAGAACATATCAAACATCAATATTCTGAATTTCAATGCAAACGGAATTAAAAAACAAAGAAACCTGATGATGTTCTTTATGAACTCTTTTAACATTGATATTGCCTGTATAACAGAAACCCATTTGGCGCCAGGAGAAGACTTTAGAATAAGAGGTTACAAGTGCTTTAGAACAGATAGACATTCTCGAACAGCAGCAGGAGGTGTTGCAATTTTAGTCAAAACAGGTATAGCACATCATCAAGAGTTAATCGAAACTAACAGTTTGGAAACGGTGGCGATTAATATACAATCAGACACCAACAAAAAAATAACAATTATTTGCGGATATCGTCAACCTAATGTTAACCTGGTGGAAAACGACTTTAGAAAACTATTTCATAACAACGACGCTAAAATGCTAATCGGTGATCTAAACAGCAAAAACAAATTCTGGGGATTCAGAGTTGACAATCCAAATGGCATCTATCTCAATAATCTCTTGGGACTATACCAACTAAACGTACATGCACCTGAAGAACATACTTACTATCCCTACCGAAGAGACCATCAACCAGATATTCTGGACATAATTGTAACCAAGAACATTAACTTACCTATTCAACAAACGGTAGTAAATGAAATGGACTCAGACCACCTGCCGAACGTAATATCGTTTAATCAAAAACTGGTCTCAAGTCCAAAAGTACCAAGACTAATTAACGGATTTATCTCCTGGGAAAATTTTAAAAATACTATGAATAATTTGAAATTAGAGCCTCCACTACCAACGATAGGAGCCATAGACACTAGTATAAGAGTATTAACACAAAATATGATGAAAGCAATATATACATCTACAATAAACAACTCATCTGCAAATAACTATAGGAAGATTAATACACTCCCAAGACACATAATGGATTTGATTAAAGAAAAGAGAAATATTCGAAGACAATGGCAAAGAACACGAGAACCACAGCTAAAACAATACTTAAATCAAATCACACACGCCATACACAAGGAAATGGAACAAGATCGCATACAAAATTACCAAAATCTTATATCAACCTTTGATGTTAATGACCCCGGCATGTGGAAAAAACAAGAAAGTTATTGAAAAAATATGAAGATATACCTCCATTAAAGACGGATTTATGTGTTGTGACTGAGGACAAGCACAAAACAGATGTGTTTGCAGACTATTTAGAAAAAACATTCACGACACACATTAAAAATGATAATCAATATTTTTCCACAACAATCCAACAATTTAATGAAAATCATCTTCCGGCTCAAGGATTATGCGAAGGTCTAACTACAACTGAAAAGATACGAGCAATTCTAAAGATTATACCTACTAAAAAAGCAACTGGCCACGACTTAATGCCAAATATAGTATTAAAAAATCTTCCAGATACAACTATCAACCGCATATGTGCTATTTATAACGCGAGCCTCAACACAGGTTACTTCCCAACATTATGGAAAAAAAGCGGAAATATTAATGTTTTCGAAACCGGGAAAAAAGAAAAATGAGTATAAAAACCACAGACCCATAAGTTTATTACCTACACTATCAAAGATATTTGAGAAGATAATCTACAGCAGAGTATATGAAGTAATTGATGAACGAAAGATTATCCCAGACATCCAATTTGGATTTCGCAAGTCACATTCAACAGTACACGAACTAATGCGGATAACAAACATCATAGAAGAAGGATATGAAGATAAGAAATACACGGTGGCTGGATTCTTAGATGTGGCTAAGGCATTTGACACTGTCTGGCTGGAGGGCTTAAAATTACTTACTAGCAATATTTTCTTTTTTGGAAAATCGTACATTTACAGTAAGAATTAATGGTTATACCTCAACAACTAGAGAAGTGAGAGCAGGTGTTCCCCAAGGAAGTACACTTTCACCAATACTATATAACATATGGAGGAATGTTCGCCGACGATATGGTTCTTATAACACAAAATTCAGACCTAGAAGAAGCAATAGAATTCACTTAACCAATTAAACAAATGGCTGACCAAATGGAACATACAACTCAATGCAAATAAATGCGAGGCAAAAATATTCACACTAAAAAGAATAAGAAACCCCACTCTACTATCTATTAATAATTTCGAAATAAACTGGAATTCAAAGGATACAGCGGTAAAATATTTGGGAGTTATGCTAGATCAAAGACTAACCTGGAGCATACACATTAACCATAAACTCAATCAAGGATACTGCAGAATGCGTGAACTATACCCACTTATTAACCGAACATCAAACCTGAAAATTGACTGCACGCTACTACTATATAAATCATTAATCCGATCATTAATCACATACGCAACCCCAGTATGGAGCAACACATCTAAAACGAATATTAAAAAACTAGAAACGATGCAAAATAGAATCATAAGAATAGCAGTGGATGCACCATGGTTCGTCCGAAACGAACAAATCAGAAACGAATTAAATATAGAAACGATAGCTGATTTTATACATCGAACAACAATATCATTCTTTCAAAAAAGCCAATTAAATAACGCAGCCACAGAATTCAAGCTGGGCAAAAGAAATATTCATACAAGATTGAAGCGACGACTCCCTCAAAATATACACCTACCAAACTAGAAGAAAAATAAGTAAACGTATACATGGGTGTGTGCGTGTAAATATGTATATACATAATTATTTGATTCGAAGAGACAATGACTTCTAGCGAATTAGCGACATAGTATACAAATATTAAAACAACCCGTAGAACATGTATTTATTTATTATGTTAATCTGGTTTAGTTACAAATAAAAAAAAAGAGTTAGTATCAAGTCATCCAGAGACAGTATCAAATTTTCTAGAAGCAGTATCAAGTCTTTTAGAACCATTCCAAGTCTTGTGGAACCAGTATCAAGTCATTTAGAAGTAATTCAAGTCTTCTGGAAGTGTTTCAGCTCATCAAAAGGCAATATCAAGTTTTTTAGAAACAGTATCATGTCTGCTGCGAACATATTAAGTCTTCCGAAAGCAGCACCAAGTCTCAATTTAAAATTCATATAATTTCGTATGGGTGCTTGTGCATCTAAAGAACCAACTTATTTACCACAACCAGTATCACTGTAATATCACCGATGCCAAAATAGTTCAAATACTTCAACATACAATTATTATGGTTATCCTAAAATTCGTAAAATACGAATAATATATGTCTCTTTCTAGGACAAAAATGGAAAACATAAAGCAGAAATCGTTTTTAGATAGGATATAAAGATTGAGCATTTTATTTCCGGTTTCAGTGTGACGACAACCTCCGGTTATTTCGAAGCGTAGTTCGGTGACATAGAAAAGAGATCTCCCAAGTTCAAAAATCCAACTGAATCGCAAACGACGATTTACGGTCCTTTTGTTTTAAAATCTTACCCGGAGTACCAAAAAATGTCCTCGTATACGTCCTTCCTCTTTCCGCGCTGTTCTCGTTGTTGTTTTACATTTTAAACATGGCACATTTAGAACACTGGAGCTTTTCGACCGTCGGTATTTTAGTTGAAATAAAATATTCCCACGACGGGTTTAGAAATGTGAATGAAAAATGAACAAAGTGAAATATTATAATGTGTTTTTGAATTAGCCGTGCTTATTGTTCGTCACATTAGGGGATTCCTGGTCGTGGAAATTCATGTCGAAACCAATATTTAAATGACCCATCGTGTACGAACTGGTTTTGGCTTGTTTGCTAACTGCACCAGTATCCATCCCCCACGACAATACAGGCGCCCGCACCGCTGACGTTATTTCCATACCAATTAGTGGTAAATGAAATTGTGTGGCGTTTTCCATAAACAAACACGCGACTTGGGATTTGGCGAATTTGGAAACGGTATTTTGAAAGATAACGTAACATTTTCTATTTGTTGGGTAAGAAAACTACTTTAAATTTGTGTTCGAGTATAAATTTAAATGTAACTTATTTAGTATGGAAGAGATAAAATAAAGGCAAGAAACATCTTCCCTCACTCGGGGTTAATAATATGCATGAATTTTTGGGGAGTCACGTATGGCACGTCGTTTGAAATACCTAGAACTTGCAGAAATGTAATTTTGCGAGGGTCACCACATTACTATTCCACAAACGAAGTATTCGTTGTATCCATTTTCTCCTTACGCGAGTTAGCACCTGAAGAACACCACAAGGAAAAGTTTATTACTTTTCTTGCATACACAAAAACATATTTAATTATTTTTAGTAGACATTATGATGTGATATAATGATGTGAAGAGTAAAAGTTGGGAAGCCATAAAAGTTCCATAACATCAAAAATTCTATCCGGACATCACAACAAAGTTGGTGTAATTGGTGTAAAACTGAAGTCGTTAACGGTTTTTGTTACTGAAATTTACGGCTGATTAAACAGTTTTAGTTACAAAAATTAATTAAGGTTAATAAATAGGGACCTTAGACCGTAATCTCCTTAACGAGTTTTTAAACAAAACTTACTCTATAACATACAGTAAAAACTAATTGTAAATAACAACTTTCTTTATTTTGTTTAATAAACAACAATAATAATACACAAATAAGGACTTATTCTCGAGTTATTAAAATTTAGAGTACAAGAAGGTAATTTTGCATTGTAAGCAAAATCTACACAATTAATGAGTGCATAAAAATGTGAACAAGCTGATCAAACTAGAGAAAAATACCACATAAAATAATACTCAACAGTTAGAAAGCTTCAAGTGTACCATCACACTGGAAAGAACTTCCAAGATGACCGATGATTTAGAAAGATGACCAAGATGATTTAAAAAGGCCGAACATATACTGTATGATTGTGCTACCAGATACTGGCTAACACAGAAAATTTTCAGTAAAGTTCTTTTGACACATTCCACCATGAAGGAGCAAGACCTTGAAGTAATACTACGGTTCATTAAGAACCTACATTTCCCGTAAGCTGTTGGAACTCTAATGGTTTGTAATTACACTAAATATACGATCTAAGAACTATATTTAGATATACTAATTACTTTCTATTGGTTATGCAAAAAATCATGGATAATTGAATTGATAGGTTCAATTACACACCAAATTTTTGTTAATCACCCAGGAAATCACACCCAATTTGAGAACTACAGACCTCTTGCATTGCTATCCACTGTTTCTAAAGTTTTTGAGAAAGTAATTTCTAGCAGATTTGTAACACACAGCAAGAGAGTGGCTGCTTTGTGCTTGGATATATCAAAAGGTTTTGATTCTCTAGAGATGGCCATGTTAATACAATTAGGGATAAACTATGGAATATGGGAAACAATCCATTACAATGAGAAGAAACGATGGTTCAGCCAAATCAGCCAAACGAGATGTGCCAAAGGGATTAATCTTAGTTTCAATATTTTTGTAATGTACGTGAATGTTTTGCATGAAGTAATTGATCAATCGAAAAAAGGAATGCTGTCGTGCAAATAATCTCAAACTAAATACGAGTAAAATCAAAATAATATAATTTGCCATAGTGAATGCAAGTGCTGCGATCATGGTAAGGTATGCAAAAATCGACTATTTAGCTCTAATTGTAAGATGGAAAAATACATTCACCTTATCCAGCAGATCATACCTAAATCATCACTTACGTAGCTTTGCTCACTTATTATGGAACAGTTTAATCGTTACTAAGATGTGCTGTGATTTTCTGGTGCTTTTCCTCGGCAGTGAATAGTACTCTATTCCTACCATAAAAGAGATACGTTAGATCTATATACGACTTAAAGAGATCAGATCCTTGCAAAGAATATTTTCAGCAATTTTTAAGTAATATATTCATTTTGCAAAGCGTTTTGTGTGTTAGACGGTATCCACAACATTACCAAGCAATGCAGAGAACTCATAAATATTTTACGAGAAATAAAAATCGATGCAAAAAATTGGTGTACCAATCGACCAGAATATACAATCATATTTTTACTCTTTGTAACGCAAAACTGCTCTCCACATTACCTTAGTAATTCCTAGCCAATGATTACATTGAAGGATAACATTTTTTTGTATTTGGAACAGTTGATAAACATCGTTCCTTTTTGAAATTGTCCATGTAAATGCTGACTCAACCAATTTCCCACTAAGTTTTAAGGGCTAGAATATCCAGCTTCCATACTGAACTGCTCATGATATAGAAAAATAGAATTGCTCTGTTAATAACTGCTTTTAAGATACATCGACTCTAAAGGATATTTAAAAAATACAGATTTTCCGACATATCACGTCTGAAAATTAAAGCAAGGAAGTAAACAAAACAGATGTAGAGAACGTAAATGAGCGAGAATAGGACGAATGAAGCGACTAGCAACTTTGGGATAATGAGAAACTACAGATGCTTCATAAAAATACAAAGTAATATATTACAAAATATACTACGTCACGAGGATACGCAGACATGTCTGCTCTGCAATATATGTCTGCACTAGATGGGGAAGAATCTACATAGTCAGTGTTTACCTCAATGCATATTATTCAGTATTTTGGAAATAATCTTGGAAAACCTTTATACTGTCAATTAAGTGGAATGTAAGTAATGGTTGTATAACGTTAAGACTGAAAGTAACGTGTATTGGGTTAACTTATAATTAACCAAAAGATTATGAATTAAAAAATCTTTTATCTTTCCTGAGCTTTCGAATTTTATTTATCTTCATCACAGAATACTATGAAACATGTATATAAGAGAACCACTGTAATCAAGAAAACATAAATCGGCCATAAAAGGTACAAAATCAACCGCAAATTGAATGAAAAGCAGGATATGGAAGAACACCTCTGAACAACCACATTAAACAAGAATTGACACATGAAAGCACGCCGTTCGGCGAATTCAATCAATGATTTTATCGCTAAGCTCACATAACCCAACCAAATAATCTCCCTACATGAAAAGAGAGAGAGCACGTAAGAGATGTATCGTAATTCTTTGATGTTGTTAAGTCTCGTAAGTCTCTTGTTTTGTCTTTTAATGTGTAATCTTAATGTATAATCTTAATGTGGTGTATTTCGCAAACTTCATTAGAAGATCTTTATAGAGACCAATCAGTTTATCCGTCAAGTCAGTACGAAGGGAAGGTTGACGTACCTAACAATATCGGCCACATCCACACCAGGTGGGAGAGTTATACATACATCTTGTATTACACAACAGCTTGTAAACAAAGGTGCAGAAACCCACTCTTATTGAAAATAGACACCCTATTTTCTTATTCACTTGATGGTGCTAAGTTTCATCATGGGGCAACCTGCCAGAGTGCGTGAGTTTGCAGTAATCTAACGAAAGAGACTATCCAAGAAAGGGGCAGAGTTATTATTCTCTACCTCCATGGTAAACTCTATATGGGGGTTATGCGATTAAAAAACATTCAATATCAACATTCACAAATTATATCGTCCACATATCATTATATAATTATCCAACTCAGAGTCTCTAGAATACTAAGTGGACTACATATAGGGGTACCAAACTTTTGTATATGTAGTTTATTAAAAAACCAAAAATTGAAGAGTCAAATAACAACCACATCAAAATTAAAAACAGGTCGAAACGGTGTGAGCATTGACAAAATGTCAATCATCCCTGACCCTGTCGATGACAATATTTAAGGGAGTGCAGGTGAAATGAGATACAATACCAACGGCTTGTCTCCTTTGATGACAAAACCAGAAGGCAATATGGTGACAAGATCTCTAAGCTAATAAGGAACAAAGAGAATACGTAGGTTAGAAAAAAACAGCAATTTTAGCTAATCATTTAATAATTATTAAAATTATTCTTAGCAAACTATATGAAGGTGTCTAATAAGAAGAATATAAATAAGAACGCCCGATTTAATTTAACCGTAAAACGGTGAGTTTCCGAGCAAGAGGTGTTATTTTTACTGCATTATAAAAGCGGACATATTCCGATTAAGTATGAAATAAAATATCCGCCAAATGGCTACTGTAGCTCTGAACACAGAATCTTGTTTTTTTTTCATTAAATTATCAATGTCGTATCTGCAGACTTGCAGCTCTAAATTTACTCATCAATTTCGCGCTGGGTCTCGTCCTTGAGCTCGGGAATAATCCATAGTGCATTGGCACAGTCGTGAGATTTCACTAAAGAAACCATCAAGATCAGTTGATATTGGAATTTCGCGATATGATCCGACCTGGAAAGCGTTCCTCCAATAAATGAATGCTTTCAATGCGATGTGGCAAGTTACGTTATCCTGCTAAAACCACATGTCTTCCGGAAGCACACCATCCAGATAAAGCCACAAGAAGCACTTTCATGGCTCAAAATATTTGTATTGGATTTTCAAAATGGTAACGCGTTGTTCCTTTGTACAGCGCTTTATAATTACTAACCGTAAATGGCAACCGTCGAATTTCAGGTCGGTCACTTGTACATAAAGCAAAATAGCGACTTTAAACTCTTTGGTTTATTATTTAATTTTTTTCGGCGGAGTATACCTATTCATCTCATGAGCTCGAATACTTAGAGATATAATAGAGACGTCAAGTTTTCTACCCTATGTCTGTACAATAAGCGACATTGAATTTTGTACCAGAGCAAATGCAGAGTGGTTTCGTAACTACGTATGGTTACTGCATTCCTACATATAGCATGTACTTACATAGATGCTGATTTTTGAAAATATGTATGGGTGCTGAGTGCTCAAAAAAAATGAATTGGGAACAAACTCAAACGACGAATAAGCCAAAAACGAAAAAATAAGCATCTCTAATCTTTTGAAAGCATTTTAAATCTTCTAGAAGTAGTACCAAGTCTGTTGGAAGCATTTCAAGTTTTCTGGTAGTAATAGCAAGTTTTCTAGAAGCAGTATCAAGGCTTCCCGGGGCAATACCAAATCTTCTGAAAGCAGTATCATGTCTTTTTGAAGCATTTTAACTCTTCTTGCAGCAATATCATGTCTGCTTGAAGCATTTAGAGTCTTCAAGAGACTGGTATTGCCTCTTAGTCCTGTGGTAGCATTTTATATCTTCTAGATGCCGTAGCAAGTCTTCTGGAAGCAACTCCTCTGAAGACATTTCAAGCTTTCTGGAATCATTGCAAATCTAGAAGCATTTTAAGTCTTCTACAAGCAATATCGAGTTTTCTAGAAACAGTATCAAGTCTTCAAAGGCAGCGCCAAATCTTCTGGAAGCAGTTCAAGTTGTTTCAAAACAGTATGATGCAGCGAGGTGAAGCTAGTACCTAAAAATTGACAAGGCCTACGTCACGTCATACCATACATGCAACCCAACCCAAATATTCAACGTTCAAATATCACACGTTTTCATGGTCTTTGTGCCAGTATGACATCGTTATGTAGTGACCATTGTTGTTTGAGGTTAAGTGATTTTAATTTTAAAGTGATATAAGATATTTGATTTCGTGTTAACATTTTTTATTGTAATTGTCTTGGATTGGCATATTATTTACCCATTGATCGGTTCACGAAATGAGGTATTATTGAAAACATGAAGAAATCCCTACACTCAGAGTTTTCATTTCTATTATTATTATAGTTGTATAAATTGTTATTGCTATATAACAATAAAAAGCAGTTCACGTTTAAATTTGTGCTTTATATTTTATTTTGTAAATGAAAGAAATAAATAATAACAAAGTTACCAGTTCAAATTTTGCGCGTAGTCGTGCCATGCAAAAGTGGGGGTCAAATGTGTTTCGCTGATTTTAACATGTAGTTGGCACATCTTCTCTATATCTGTTCTGTGATATGAAGTCTTCCAAACGCAGTATCGAGTATTTGTAATCATTTCAAACTTTGTAGAAGCAACATCAAGTCTTCTAGAAGCATTTTAGCTCTTCTGGCAGCAATATCAAGTTTTTTTTGGCGCATTTAAAGTTCTCCAGAGATAATACCAAGTCTTCTTGGAGCAGCTCAAGTCCTCTAGATGCGGTATTAAGCGTTCTAAATACAGAGTTAAGTCTTTTGAAAGCATTTCAAGTCTTCCAGAACAGGACTAACTATTCTGAAAGCAGTACAAGTCTTTTGGAAACAGTATGAAGTCTTTCAAAAGCAGTATCGAGTATTTTGCAGTCACCCCAAATCTTCTAGAAGCAGTATCTAGTCCGGGGCAGGACTAAGTCTTCTGGATGTGGTTCAAGTTTCTTGGAAACAGTATGAAGCCTTCTAAAGGCAGTGTCAAGGATTTTGAAACCATCTCAAACCTAAAAGCAGTATCAAGTCTTCTAAAAGCGGCTAAATTCTTCCAGAGATAATACAAAACATTTTAAATCTTGTAGATGCAATATCAAATGCAGTATCCTTGAAGCATTTTAGACGCCGTTCAAGCCTTCTGAAATTAATGCAAATTTGGAAGGATTTCATATCTTTTGCAAGCATCATCGCAGTTTTCTAGAAGCAATATCAACTCTTTCAGGCACCAAATCTGGTGCCTGAAGCAGTTCAAGTCATTTGGAAACAGTACAAGGTCTTCCAAAAGTAATATCGAGTATTTTGGAATCGTCTAAAAGTAGTATCAAGTCAACTGGAAGCATTTGAAGTCTTTTGGCAGCAATATCACGTCTTCTTGAAGCATTTAAATCCTTACAGAAATAATATCAAGCCTTTGAGATGCAGTATCAAGTTTTCTGCAAGTAATATCAAGTTTTCTAGAAGCGGTACGAAATCTTCATAATGAAGATCTTCCTAATGGAGGAGTAATAATACTATGAGCTCCCTGGAGACAAACAAGAGCGACAGAACTGCGCAGAGAATAAGGTCAATAAAGCAGGGTAACCATCGTTTTTAAAGATGATGACCATCAACTTAAAGTTTTCTAACTTTAGAGTTTCATCACAAATTCAGGCAATACACTTTTTCATACCCTTCAAAGAGTTGATCTTCTTGCAGAGAGGGTGGTAAGAGAAGACATTAATTGATTGAACAAAGTTGCGTATGTTCAAGAAGCTCAAAAAAGGGATAGACTAATTTTTCTCGTTTTCCAGTCTCAAGAAGAGCACTATATCTAAAATAACCAGAACAATCTTTTGGGGTAGGACAATCTCTCTAATCTTTGTAACGGAAAAGAATCTTTTATGTTACATTTAGAAATGGTTTTGGATAGAATTTCAGCTAAGAAAGACGACATCTCATATTTTGGAGATCGAATGAACGAAATGATTAAAAATGAACAACCAATGGATTTTGGGATTTTTTTATTGTTTTATACACTTCCTTTGGAATGAGCTCTTTATTGAGAAGATGGAATTGTACCTGAAATGTGTTAAAATACTTGTTATCTCAACCACTAAATTTGAAGAGTGAACACCTTTAACTGTCCTATTTCATTTGAGATTCAATTTAACAAATTAAAACACACATTTAGCCACTCCATTTCAATTAATTTCTAGCTCAACTGCTCCATTTCAGTCGACTTCAGTTTTGATTGAAATAATTAATTAAAACAATTAATTTTGCGAATAAATTTCTTTAAAGTTATAAATCGTTATGCAAGAACAGAATTAAAATTGAAGAAATCTTTGTGTTCGTAGCTTTCCGACGAATACATAATGATGATTAGACATAAGAGCAGTTTGTGATAAATCTCTGTCTTTCTGTGCGAGCACCACGGGCTCTCGCTTTATTAAAATCCATCTAAACCGGAAGCGCACGGTAAGTTTGCAGTAAATCCATCCGGCCCCTGCTACGTCGTACCATCATCAATCATCAAACGTAGCGTACAGATCTGACAAGTTCATTTCGTCCTGATGAAAGGGAGGCTGCAAAATCCTCGGGGTGTCTCGCACGTTTACCTCCTAATTAATTAACACTTTTTTTAACCCGGATTGAGGGAAAAAATGTATAACCGAATCGACTTGATTTTTTTCCCGAAACTAAGCTAATCAACGAAATTGGATTTTTCAAATTACGAGATTCGAATTTCCAGCAATTTCAAACGTGATCTGATCGACAATCATAAAAAAAGAAGTCTTTTTTCAATCCGTCAAATCTGAAATTTTTGCCATAAAAAGATAGCTATGCATCAATGAATTTTTCATCACGTTATCAATTCGAGAATTTCGATAAAGATCGTAAGTATCTTTTAATGTCATTAAGCATCGATTATCCTGAGCGGATGGATGAAAAGAAGAATAAAACCAAACTGGTTGGTAATTTGGCTGTAGGGCGTTTTTGCCCTTAAAATTGATCGATTTTACCCCGAGGCTGTTTAGAAAAAAAGGAAATGTGTACAAAAAGCGTTAACTGAAAACTATCTACTCCTTAATTATCGTTTCTCGAAATAATGTTTTTCGTTTTGACCACAGATGTTCTTTTTCCGTTGCCATTTCCGATGCCCCCCACAAAACCTAAAAGGATAACATCCCCTAATTTATATTGTTAGAATTTTTTCTCCCGCCTTAATTAAGAGATAAGTAAAGTCTAAAAGCGAATCTTCATGGAAAAACTCTGTTCTGAAACACTCTTGAAAATCGATAGGCGTTCGGCGAACGCACAAAGGGCTTCGCAAAGGGATAAAAAGGGAGCCCACCCTCTTAGTTCGTGATAAGATTAATTATCCTGAGCGATTGATCTGATGGCCAGCCAGGAAGCCCTCGAAAGAGAATTATCCTTAACAAATACCGAGCTTTGTGGGTGTTGCCGAATTTGAGGGGGCGTTTTTTTCGGACACCCCATCCAAAAAGCCTTTCCTTTAAATTAATTGTGAAAATTCCTTTAATCCTACACTGTTTGTCATTCATGCTGAAGTTGGTTTCGTTTATGCCAAAGCAGATTAAATTCCTTCAAAGAAATTTTTATTTCAAACGTTTTCTTTTTCTTTTATCACTGAGATAAACTTTAATATTAAATTATTTAATAATAATTGCAAATATATAAGTTGACGATAGTAAATCTAAATACTAAATTCATTTAAGCTGATTTGAGTTACGTAATCGTTCATTATCGCACTAGTTACATTACGTAACGCATTTTTAACTCAAATAGGACAAGTAATTTTTAGTAGTTGTAGATAAAATGTTGTATATCGCATATGGGCACAATATAAATAACTATAATATACCTCTAATAAGGTTTGAATTACATACACATTAACTAAAATTACAATTTTTCAATAATAAAATTCGACAGAATAAAATCTTTCGAGTTTATTTTAAGTCACTCTCATTTTTTCTCATCTCAAAGATAAAGTGTATTTTTAATGACACCCCCTCGCAGCCGTTTCTAAAAGCAGAGCCCAGTAATTTTCGCTGAGAGTTTCGCCTGTGGAGGCGATTCATTTCAAAGGGCCTCGACGGCATAAATCCCCGAACATATGCATGGTCCTTTGCACGTGCCACAAGGTCCGTAGTAAACTGTGTTTCGAGTCAATAAATCGTGCAGCTCCCGACCATATCTCATAGCCGGTACAAAGTCTCCTCTGGCTTCAACCAGACGAACAAAAAATCTCTCCCCAGAGCGCTTATTTATCTTGCAGAATTTTGGATGCGGATATTTACGTCGACGATATGCACACGAAATGCGTGAAGGAATTTTGTGCTTTTAAAAAAATTTAATTACGAGCAGTTTTGCCACGTTTTAAACCCTTTTATTATATTTACATTTGTTTTAGATGCATATGGTTTTTAATACCATTAGGACTAAAGCTGATGAAGACTGTGGTTGTACATTTGTACATAAATTCTAGACGATATAACAACTTTAAATGATATTTTATGTGAACATATAGGTGGGGCATATTAGGTCTGTTATATTAGTCTATTATCTTCAATCTGTTATTTCTGAAGTTACAACTCATATTTATAACCAAAATTGTCGATTTTGATATTTCCTACCATATACATGAGAAACGGTCATCGTTAGACTTTATCTGGTTATTTTCTATGTGTTTTGAGATAATTATAAATAATTTTTGTTAATGATATTTATTTCTATCTATGTTAGTTCTCGAGTTACAACATATGTTTACAGCCAAAATTATCGATTTCGCCATTTTTATATTTCCTGCTACATACTTAAGGAAGTGTCAGCGTTAGACTTTATCTGGCAATGAATTACATATTTTGGGATAATTATGAACAATTTTTATTAATGACATTTATTGGTATCTATTTTGATTCTCGAATTACAAGAACAACATGTGCTTGTAGCCAAAATTATCGAGTTTGACATTTTCATATTTCCTGCTACATACATAAGGAACTGTCACCTTTAGAATTTATCTGGTAATCTAATTCATTTAGTATTTTGGGATAACTGTAAACAGTTAACATTACTTTGGATTAGGTTGAGCGATATTGGGATACATAACGGCACATACGAATGTTAGTGATGATGTTGAAGCATATTAGGATCGATAATGAGAGATCTCCTGACCTAAGAACGCAACTAATGAATATCAGAAACAATGTTGAAAGATATTCAAAGTATTATTAAAAAAGAGATCCCATATACGATATTGAAAAATTCCAGAATTATGATTAGATATGCCGAGGAGAATTTCGAAATATGATGGAATGGATTCGATTAAGCGATGTTTAAATATATTTAGCATGACGTAAATAGGTGATAATGACGTCATTAAATAATATCAGTGACGATGTTGCGAGATATTCAAAGTATCATTAATAAATATAAAGATATTAAACAAACGATGTTGAGGAATTCTAGAATGATGTTTAAGCATGTCAAGAACAGTTTAGAAATGTGATGGAATAGATTGGGTTGGATGATATTGAGATATATTTAGCATAACATAAATAGATGATAAAGACGAAGATATCCCACATACCATGTTGAAGAATTCTAGAACAATGTTTAGATATATCACACACAGTTTAGGAATATGATGGAATGAATTGAGTTGGGCGAGATTGAGATATATTTAGTATGATATACAAGCTGTTAATGACGATATTAAACGATATTAGAGACGATGTTGAGAATATCCAAAATATCATTCATAAATATGAAGAGAGTTCATATAATAAGTTAAAGAATTCCGGATACGATATTAAGAAATATCAAGAAAAATATTAGAGGGTTAAACGATATTGATGCATATCATAGACAATCTTGACAGATGTTTGGCATCATATTAATATATGATGCCAAAAAAGTTGAGAAACAAGTAATTAACGTTAAGATTTATTGAAGATTATGTTAAAGCCATCCATGCTGTGATCATGTTATAACATGATGCTGATGTTGATCAGAATGTTTCGAAAATAAGAAGAGCATCAAGATATGATAAGACACTTTACTTAAATATGTTTTGTGAAGTCGATGACATCCGTTAATTCTAATATTAAAAGATCAATGGGTAATTATTAATGAATAATTTAACATGATATAGATAGATGTTGAATACCATATTAAATGATATCAGAGATGATGTTAAGAGATACATCAATGACGCATCAATGTTTACAAAGAGAGAACTTTACTAACTACTTTGGAAGAGGATTATATGGTTTTCATAGAGAGACCAAATCTAGATACAGATGGGAAATTAATGATTACACGTTTTAATTAGAAGATACCATATGGAATCTGATTGAGACGCTGATTAGAAGCAGACATGCTGAAGCTTGATCAACGAAAGATTCTTGGCGCTGAGAAGTATGATTTCAGAAATGGGAAATCTGGTGAAAAGCATCGTTTCAACCTTTGATCTTCTTCGATCAGAACTAACAGCATACCACAGCAATCCAACATAACATTTAGGTTATAAAACTTTTTCTGCGTTTTAAAGACTCAGATCAAAAATGGAGTCTGAAATTTAGGTAAACCATTATACCGCTCATATCATTGATCATCTTCAATCAGAACTACTAGCATAACACAGCGATCTATGATAAGATTGATTTTATAAAACATTTTCTACGATGATACACTCAGATCCAGAATGGAGTCTTGCAATTATCTCAAAAACGAATACAGAGTTTCAAATTTAATTAATGAAAAAGTACACATCTTCTTTTATAATCAAAGAAAGTTTCATCAAGATATCTCAAGAATTTGATTTTTAACGAATTTTTTAAAAATTTCTGGAAAATTAAGAATTTCTAAAATCATAGCTATTATCTCAAAGACGAATAGAGATTTTCAAATTCGGCTTGATTTATGAAAAAGTACACATCTTTTTTTATAATCAAAAAATGTTTCATCAAGATATCTCGAGAATTCAATTTTTAACGATTTTATTAAAAATTTTTGGAGAATTAAGAATTTCTAAAATCATAGCAATTATCTCAAAGACGAATAGAGATTTTTTAACCCGGTTTGCTTCAAGAAAAAGTACACATCTTCCTATATAATCAAAGAAAGTTTCATCAAGATATCTAAAGAATTTGATTTTTAACGAATTTTTATAAAATTTCTCGAAAATTAAGAATTTCTAAAATCATAGCAATTATCTCAAAGACGAATAGAGATTTTCAAATTCGGCTTGATTTATGAAAAAGTACACATCTTCTTTTATAATCAAAAAATGTTTCATCCAGATATCTCGAGAATTCAATTTTTAACGATTTTATTAAAAATGTTTGGAGAATAAAGAATTTCTAAAATCATAGCAATTACCTCAAAGACGAATAGATATTTTCAAACCCGGTTTGCTTCATGAAAAAGTACACATCTTCCTATATAATCAAAGAAAGTTTCATCAAGATTTCTCAAGAATTTGATTTTTAACGATTTTATTAACAATTTCTCGAAAATTAGGAATCTCTACAATCATAGCAATTATCTCAAAGACGAATAGACATTTTCAAATTCGGCTTGATTTATGAAAAAGTACACATCTTCCTTTATAATCAAAAAATGTTTCATCAAGATATCTTGAGAATTCAATTTTTAACGAATTTATTAAAAATTTTTGGAGAATTAAGAATTTCTAAAATCATAGCAATTATCTCAAAGACGAATAGAGATTTTCAAACCCGGTTTGCTTCATGAAATAGTACACATCTTCCTATATAATCAAAGAAAGTTTCATTAAGATATCTCGAGAATTCAATTTTTTGACGATTTTATTAAAAATTTTTGGAGAATTAAGAATTTCTAAAATCATAGCAATTACCTCAAACACGAATAGAGATTTTCAAATTCGTCCTGATTTATGAAAAAGTACACATCTTCTTTTATAATCAAAAAATGTTTCATCAAGATATCTGGAGAATTCAATTTTTAACGATTTTATTAAAAATTTTTGGAGAAATAAGAATTTTTAAAATCATAGCAATTATCTCAAAGACGAATAGAGATTTTCAAACCCGGTTTGCTTCATGAAAAAGTACACATCTTCCTATATAATTAAAGAAAGTTTCATCAAAATATCTCAAGAATTTGATTTTTAACGAATTTTTTTAAAAATTTCTCGAAAATTAGGAATCTCTAAAATCATAGCAATTATCTCAAAGACGAATAGATATTTTCAAATTGGGCTTGATTTATGAAAAAGTACACATCTTTCTTTATAATAAAACAAAGTTTCATCAAGTTATCTCGAGAACTCAATTTTTAACGATTTTATTAAAAATTTCTCGAAAATTAAGAATTTCTAAAATCATAGCTATTATCTCAAAGACGAATAGAGATTTTCAAATTCGTCTTGATTTATGAAAAAGTACACATCTTCTTTTATAATCAAAAAATGTTTCATCAAGATATCTTGAGAATTCAATTTTTAACGATTTTATTAAAAATTTTTGGAGAATTAAGAATTTCTAAAATCATAGTAATTATCTCAAAGACGAATTGAGATTTTCAAACCCGGTTTACTTCATGAAAAAGTACACATCTTCCTATATAATCAAAGAAAGTTTCATCAAGATTTCTCAAGAATTTGATTTTTAACGATTTTATTAACAATTTCTCGAAAATTAGGAATCTCTACAATCATAGCAATTATCTCAAAGACGAATAGACATTTTCAAATTCGGTTTGATTTATGAAGAAGTACACATCTTCCTTTATAATAAAACAAAGTTTCATCAAGATATCTCGAGAACTCAATTTTTAACGATTTTATTAAAAATTTTTGGAGAATTAAGAATTTCTAAAATCATAGCAATTATCTCAAAGACGAATAGAGATTTTCAAGCCCGGTTTGCTTCATGAAAAAGTACACATCTTCCTATATAATCAAAGAAAGTTTCATCAAGATATCTCAAGAATTTGATTTTTAACGAATTTTTTTAAAAATTTCTCGAAAATTAGGAATCTCTAAAATCATAGCAATTATCTCAAAGACGAATAGACATTTTCAAATTCGGCTTGATTTATGAAAAAGTACACATCTTCCTTTATAATAAAAAAAAGTTTCATCAAGATATCTCGAGAATTCAATTTTTAACGATTTTATTAAAAATTTTTGGAGAATTAAGAATTTCTAAAATCATAGCAATTATCTCAAAGACGAATAGAGATTTTCAAACCCGGTTTGTTTCATGAAAAAGTACACATCTTCCTATACAATCAAAGAAAGTTTCATCAAGATATCTCAAGAATTTGATTTTTAACGAATTTTTTTAAAAATTTCTCGAAAATTAGGAATCTCTAAAATCATAGCAATTATCTCAAAGACGAATAGATATTTTCAAATTGGGCTTGATTTATGAAAAAGTACACATCTTTCTTTATAATAAAACAAAGTTTCATCAAGTTATCTCGAGAACTCAATTTTTAACGATTTTATTAAAAATTTCTCGAAAATTAAGAATTTCTAAAATCATAGCTATTATCTCAAAGACGAATAGAGATTTTCAAATTCGTCTTGATTTATGAAAAAGTACACATCTTCTTTTATAATCAAAAAATGTTTCATCAAGATATCTCGAGAATTCAATTTTTAACGATTTTATTAAAAATTTTTGGAGAATTAAGAATTTCTAAAATCATAGCAATTATCTCAAAGACGAATTGAGATTTTCAAACCCGGTTTACTTCATGAAAAAGTACACATCTTCCTATATAATCAAAGAAAGTTTCATCAAGATTTCTCAAGAATTTGATTTTTAACGATTTTATTAACAATTTCTCGAAAATTAGGAATCTCTACAATCATAGCAATTATCTCAAAGACGAATAGACATTTTCAAATTCGGTTTGATTTATGAAGAAGTACACATCTTCCTTTATAATAAAACAAAGTTTCATCAAGATATCTCGAGAACTCAATTTTTAACGATTTTATTAAAAATTTTTGGAGAATTAAGAATTTCTAAAATCATAGCAATTATCTCAAAGACGAATAGAGATTTTCAAGCCCGGTTTGCTTCATGAAAAAGTACACATCTTCCTATATAATCAAAGAAAGTTTCATCAAGATATCTCAAGAATTTGATTTTTAACGAATTTTTTTAAAAATTTCTCGAAAATTAGGAATCTCTAAAATCATAGCAATTATCTCAAAGACGAATAGACATTTTCAAATTCGGCTTGATTTATGAAAAAGTACACATCTTCCTTTTAATAAAAAAAAGTTTCATCAAGATATCTCGAGAATTCAATTTTTAACGATTTTATTAAAAATTTTTGGAGAATTAAGAATTTCTAAAATCATAGCAATTATCTCAAAGACGAATAGAGATTTTCAAACCCGGTTTGTTTCATGAAAAAGTACACATCTTCCTATACAATCAAAGAAAGTTTCATCAAGATATCTCAAGAATTTGATTTTTAACGAATTTTTTAAAACTTTCTCAAATCGCCAAGGTCGCTTACGGCGAGGCGGTGGATTTGAAATGTTAACATAAAATCGTCCATTCTAGAAGATTGTAGCGCCTCGGCCGCAAGCGATCTCGGCGGAGTAAGAATAAAATCGTCTTATAGGATTTAAGGTATACAATGAACGATTTCACGGATCGCAAGCGACATTTTCGATTAACTATTTTACATTAAATTATTTCAGTATATCTTAATTTTTCATAAAATAATTAACTAAATTCCGAATTAAATTTCCATTAAAGTAATTAAATAAAGCTTTTAAAATATCAGTTTATAAATTAACAACTTTAAAATATGATCGCATACTAAATGGTCACAAGTTAATACCCCTTTCGCTATAACTAATTCAATTCATTAATTCTATTTGAGCGAGTCATTACAGTGGAGTAAAAAGGGGGGGTTGGAAGTGGTTTTTGCCATTTCTGCATCATTTATTCGTTCATTAAGCACAATTAAGGACAGTTCCGCTCAAAATTCGAATTAAGCTCTATTTCATTTTATTTTATTTTATATTCTCCCGCTCTAAATGCCGCATGATTCTCCCTCATTTCGTAGAGACGACCATAATGGAAGTAGAATTCGTTTTCAATTACGGCGAGCGTTTTCGTTCCCGCAGGTGTTGCAAATTAACCCTGGGCAGCCGTTCCCTTGCATTTCGGAAGCTTAGGAAAACTGGATGTCCCCTAGGTACAAAACGGTCTGCAAAACGTGATCGTCGTAACGCGGGGTGGAAAACTTTTTCGTCTGGATATCCGAGCAATAAATACGTCACGTAACCGACTTTCCGGCAGGTTTCTTACCGGCCGAGACGTGTTTATTCTTGAACTTTTTTAATATCGCCTGCCTCTCCTGATTTATCGAAACTGTAAATAGAATATCCACGCAGCAGACCTCCACTCTAGTTTTGGAGAGTATTGGATTGAAAAGCTTGAAAACTTTTTCGCCGTGCAAGCTTTTAGACCGCGAGGGAATAGGGTGCCTTCGTCAAAGTTTTGCAACAAAAGCATCATAAGAACTTTGGGATGCTAATAGTAAATTATTGATTTAAATTTGGATTTCTCGCGAGACCAGTTTAAAATCAGGTGAGATCTAATACATCATTCAAACTCTAACTTACCTTCATTAGAACTTTTGATCGATTTAGTACTAAAGAAGTAATGTATGGGATTTGCACGCTTTAAGCGATCTCGAGGAAATCAGAACAAAATCGTTTTATAGGAGACCTTATATGTTTACTAAAATGTACAAGGAACGATTTTGACTCAAATCGCCGAGGTCGCTTGCGGGCGAGGCGCTGGATTTGAAATGTTCACATGAAATTGTTCATTTTGGAGTATTGTAGGGCCTCGCCCGCAAGCGACCTCGGCGACGTCAGAACAAAATTGTCTTATAGGAGACCTTATATGTTTACTAAGATATATAAGGAACGCTTTTGTTTCAAATTGCCGAGGTAGCTTGCGGGCGAGGCGCTTGTTTTGAAATGTTCACATAGAATTGTTGATTTTGGAACATTGTAGGGCCTCGCCCGCAAGCGACCTTGACGAAGTCAGAACAAAATCGTCTTATAGGAGACATTATACGTTCACTAAGATATATAAGGAACGATTTTGACTCAAATCGCCGAGGTCGCTTGCGGGCGAGGCGCTGGTTTTGAAATGTTCACATAGAATTGTTCACTTTGGAACATTGTAGGGCCTCGCCTGCAAGCGACCTCGGCGAAGTCAGAACAAAATCGTCTTATAGGAGACATTATACGTTTACTAAGATATATAAGGAACGATTTTGTCTCAAATCGCCGAGGTTGCTTGCGGGTGAGGCGCAGGTTTTGAAATGTTCACATAAAATTGTTAATTTTGGAACATTGTAGGGCTTCGCCCGCAAGCGACCTCGGCGAAGACAGAACAAAATCGTCTTATAGGAGACCTTATATGCTTACTAAGATATAAGAGGAACGATTTTGACTCAAATCGCCGAGGTCGCTTGCGGGCGAGGCGCTGGATCTGAAATGTTCACATAAAATTGTTCATTTTGGAACATTGTAGGGCCTCGCCTGCAAGCGACCTCGGCGAAGTCAGAACAAAATCGTCTTATAGGAGACCTTATATGTTTACTAAGATATATAAGGAACGATTTTGACTCAAATCGCCGAGGTCGCTTGCGGGCGAGGCGCTGGTTTTGAAATGTTCACATAGAATTGTTCATTTTGGAACATTGTAGGGCCTCGCCCGCAAGCGACCTCGGCGAAGTCAGAACAAAATCGTCTTATAGGAGACATTATACGTTTACTAAGATATATAAGGAACGATTTTGACTCAAATCGCCGAGGTCGCTTGCGGGTGAGGCTCTGGATTTAAAATGCTCACATAAAATTGTTCATTTTGGAACATTGTAGGGCTTCGCCCGCATGCGACCTCGGCGAAATCAGAACAAAATTGTCTTATAGGAGACCTTATAGGTTTACTAAGATATATAAGGAACGATTTTGTCTCAAATCGCCGAGGTCGCTTGCGGGCGAGGCGCTGGTTTTGAAATGTTCATATAGAATTGTTCATATTGGAACATTGTAGGGCCTCGCCTGCAAGCGACCTCGGCGAAGTCAGAACAAAATCGTCTTATAGGAGACATTATACGTTTACTAAGATATATAAGGAACGATTTTGTCTCAAATCGCCGAGGTTGCTTGCGGGTGAGGCGCAGGTTTTGAAATGTTCACATAAAATTGTTAATTTTGGAACATTGTAGGGCTTCGCCCGCAAGCGACAACGGCGAAGTCAGAACAAAATCGTCTTATAGGAGACCTTATATGCTTACTAAGATATAAGAGGAACGATTTTGACTCAAATCGCCGAGGTCGCTTGCGGGCGAGGCTCTGGATTTAAAATGTTCACATAAAATTGTTCATTTTGGAACATTGTAGGGCTTCGCCCGCATGCGACCTCGGCGGAGTCAGAACAAAATCATCTTATAGGAGACCTTATATGTTTACTAAGATATACAAGGAACGATTTTGACTCAAATCGCCGAGGTCGCTTGCGGGCGAGGCTCTGGATTTAAAATGCTCACATAAAATTGTTCATTTTGGAACATTGTAGGGCTTCGCCCGCATGCGACCTCGGCGAAGTGAGAACAAAATCATCTTATAGGAGACCTTATATGTTTACTAAGATGTATAAGGAACGATTTTGACTCAAATCGCCGAGGTCGCTTGCGGGCGAGGCTCTGGATTTAAAATGTTCACATAAAATTGTTCATTTTGGAACATTGTCGGGCCTCGCCCGCGAGCGACCTCGGCGAAGTCAGAACAATATCGTCTTATAGGAGACATTATACGTTTACTAAGATATATAAGGAACGATTTTGTCTCAAATCGCCGAGGTTGCTTGCGGGCGAGGCGCTGGTTTTGAAATGTTCACATAGAATTGTTCACTTTGGAACATTGTAGGGCCTCGCCCGCAAGTGACCTCGGCGAAGTCAGAACAAAATTGTCATATAGGAGACCTTATACGTTTACTAAGATATATAAGGAACGATTTTGTCTCAAATCGCCGAGGTCGCTTGCGGGCGAGGCGCTGGTTTTGAAATGTTCATATAGAATTGTTCATATTGGAACATTGTAGGGCCTCGCCTGCAGGCGACCTCGGCGAAGTCAGAACAAAATCTTCTTATAGGAGACATTATACGTTTACTAAGATATATAAGGAACGATTTTGTCTCAAATCGCCGAGGTTGCTTGCGGGTGAGGCGCAGGTTTTGAAATGTTCACATAAAATTGTTAATTTTGGAACATTGTAGGGCTTCGCCCGCAAGCGACATCGGCGAAGTCAGAACAAAATCGTCTTATAGGAGACCTTATATGCTTACTAAGATATAAGAAGAACGATTTTGACTCAAATCGCCGAGGTCGCTTGCGGGCGAGGCGCTGGATTTGAAATGTTCACATAAAATTGTTCATTTTGGAACATTGTAGGGCCTCGCCTGCAAGCGACCTCGGCGAAGTCAGAACAAAATCGTCTTATAGGAGACCTTATATGTTTACTAAGATATATAAGGAACGACTTTGACTCAAATCGCTGAGGTCGCTTGCGGGCGAGGCGCTGGTTTTGAAATGTTCACATAGAATTGTTCATTTTGGAACATTGTAGGGCCTCGCCCGCAAGCGACCTCGGCGAAGTCAAAACAAAATCGTCTTATAGGAGACATTATACGTTTACTAAGATATATAAGGAACGATTTTGACTCAAATCGCCGAGGTCGCTTGCGGGCGAGGCGCTGGATTTGAAATGTTCACATAAAATTGTTCATTTTGGAACATTGTAGGGCTTCGCCCGCATGCGACTTCGGCGGAGTCAGAACAAAATCATCTTATAGGAGACCTTATATGTTTACTAAGATATACAAGGAACGATTTTGACTCAAATCGCCGAGGTCGCTTGCGGGCGAGGCTCTGGATTTAAAATGCTCACATAAAATTGTTCATTTTGGAACATTGTAGGGCTTCGCCCGCATGCGACCTCGGCGAAGTGAGAACAAAATCATCTTATAGGAGACCTTATATGTTTACTAAGATGTATAAGGAACGATTTTGACTCAAATCGCCGAGGTCGCTTGCGGGCGAGGCTCTGGTTTTGAAATGTTCACATAGAATTGTTCACTTTGGAACATTGTAGGGCCTCGCCCGCAAGCGACCTCGGCGAAGTCAGAACAATATCGTCTTATAGGAGACCTTATACGTTTACTAAGATATATAAGGAACGATTTTGTCTCAAATCGCCGAGGTCGCTTGCGGGCGAGGCGCTGGTTTTGAAATGTTCATATAGAATTGTTCATATTGGAACATTGTAGGGCCTCGCCTGCAGGCGACCTCGGCGAAGTCAGAACAAAATCTTCTTATAGGAGACATTATACGTTTACTAAGATATATAAGGAACGATTTTGTCTCAAATCGCCGAGGTTGCTTGCGGGTGAGGCGCAGGTTTTGAAATGTTCACATAAAATTGTTAATTTTGGAACATTGTAGGGCTTCGCCCGCAAGCGACATCGGCGAAGTCAGAACAAAATCGTCTTATAGGAGACCTTATATGCTTACTAAGATATAAGAGGAACGATTTTGACTCAAATCGCCGAGGTCGCTTGCGGGCGAGGCGCTGGATTTGAAATGTTCACATAAAATTGTTCATTTTGGAACATTGTAGGGCCTCGCCTGCAAGCGACCTCGGCGAAGTCAGAACAAAATCGTCTTATAGGAGACCTTATATGTTTACTAAGATATATAAGGAACGATTTTGACTCAAATCGCCGAGGTCGCTTGCGGGCGAGGCGCTGGTTTTGAAATGTTCACATAGAATTGTTCATTTTGGAACATTGTAGGGCCTCGCCCGGAAGCGACCTCGGCGAAGTCAGAACAAAATCGTCTTATAGGAGACATTATACGTTTACTAAGATATATAAGGAACGATTTTGACTCAAATCGCCGAGGTCGCTTGCGGGCGAGGCTCTGGATTTAAAATGTTCACATAAAATTGTTCATTTTGGAACATTGTAGGGCTTCGCCCGCATGCGACCTCGGCGAAGTCAGAACAAAATAATCTTATAGGAGACCTTATATGTTTACTAAGATGTATAAGGAACGATTTTGACTCAAATCGCCGAGGTCGCTTGCGGGCGAGGCTCTGGATTTAAAATGTTCACATAAAATTGTTCATTTTGGAACATTGTCGGGCCTCGCCCTCAAGCGACCTCAGCGAAGTCAGAACAAAATCGTCTTATAGGAGACCTTATATGCTTACTAAGATGTACAAGGAACGATTTTAACTCAAATCGCCGAGGTCGCTTGCGGGCGAGTGGCTGGATTTGAAATATTCACATTAAATTGTTCATTTTGGAATATTGTAGGGCCTCGCCCGCAAGCGACCTCGACGAAGTCAGAACAAAATCTTCTCATAGGAGACCTTATGTGTTTATTAAGATATATTAGGAACGATTTCGCTTCAAATTGTCAAAGGCGCTTGCGGGCGAGGCGTTCGATTTTAAATATTTACATAAAATCGTTCATTTTGGAAAATTGTAGCCCCTCGTCTGCAAGCGACGCAGTCGGAACAAATTCGTCTTATAAGAGACATTATATATTTGCTAAGATATACAAGGAACGATTTCACCTCAAATCGCGGAAATCGCATACATTCTTTAAAATATTTACATTAAATCGTCCATATTATGCAAGTAATACTAAATTATTGATTTGAATTTGGTTAACTCGCTATACCAGTGAAATAGTCGCGTTCTTATTTCATAATTATAGGTTAATTCATCAATAATTGGCTCATTACAATAATTATTAATTATCGTTACCAAAATAGATCGTCACTAATAATACCCTTAGGTTATCATTCTGTTAAATTAAGCATGAACCCTCCAGGCGTTATTATGAGAGGCTAAATTGATATATCAACAAATTAGTACCTTACAATTAGAGCACCTTTCAATTTTTGTGGAATAAACAACTTCTTAAACTCAAATCTCGTAAAGATTATGCGGCGATGTTAATCGAAAGTCCATTAAGCTATAAACATCAATTCCGGTCTGGGTGTATATACTGCAGAATTTCATTAACTCCCTTCTGAATCTCCTTGGAATCTGGGTTGTTATTAATTCAAAATTGCATCCCCTTTTCGCTTTATGACTAAAGGGAATGGTGGCTAGTCCACTCGTAAGAAATCAAAAGCAAGGTAAAATACTTGGTGGCCGAGTTTGCAATGTCTTCGCTTCGCTTTGTTCGTTGTTTCTCTCTCAATGTCAGTCTGACTTCATTATGCGGCAAACTCTGAGAATTTCGAGGTATAAGATAATACAACCGGGAGGGAAGTAATAATGGAAAATGGACGACTTTGTTTTTAATTTCAGTTGAATATTTTTGTGTGTTTTGAAATATTGTTTAAAATTGTTTTTAGATTTTGAATAAGGTGTAATTTTTAGAATATTTAATGGAAATTCTAAAGATAAATCATACTCACTTTTACATGAAATATCCCTTTCTTTAAAAATTATGTTTCAATTTTGAAACTTCGATAAAATACTGTTTTATTATCAATTAAGAAACGATGATTGTTTAGTTGTATGATAGATGATTGTTCTATGCATGCATTAATTCCTCACCCATGCTCTCTATTAAGTGGTCTCTAAGTTGTCCTCCTAGAGTATTTTGTTCCATGCAACCTTTAGATGATGTTGAAATTCATACAGATTCTCAGGAAATCTTATTTAACTTAGTCACTCCTATCATATCCTAAACATGTTCAATCGACAAGCCGAGGTAAAATCTGCAATTCAACATGGTCCAGGAACTTTCCTCTAATCATAGCAACATGAGATCTTGCGATACCCTATTGTTAACAATCACACAACAATCAACTCTTTATTAATAATATGTTAAGACTAAAAATAATATCAGTTAATAATAATTTAATGTGCTTATGTGTGTGAGAAAATTCGTTATTCTTTGTGATGAGCAGAATCAGATTTGATTCATCCTTTTACCCCCAAATGTCACTCACATTGCGTCTTTCCGCCCACCAAAGACGGCTTGGAGAAAATTTTCGGAGAATTGAAAAAAATCCAATAGAGATCCAGTTTCCAATACAGCGTTTCTGTCCTTACTAAAGCAAGCTATTTACAATAATAAATTAAACGTAAAGGATAACATAAAATCCATATTTGCTGCTGCAAGAATCGCACCTCTATATGGACAACTCATTAAAAAAAGAACGTTCTAATCGAAGTGAAAATAGTATTGAAATGGAGATATCGTGATGGATACATTAATCATGCGATTGAGAGAAGAAAAAATAGCCTCGCAATTGAGACTGTTGCCTGTGTAGTCTCGTTAACTCTATTGCACTATCATTTTAATAAATTTGTGGATTTTGTATCTCTGAAAGAAGAATCAGTAAATCTAAATTACTTCTTTCACAATTTTAATTCAAAAACTAAATATGTTATTCTTAAAACACTTGAAATTTTGGTCATCTTCACCCCAAGTTACGGTACTTCGTTTATGGAAGAAAGCAAAAAGTTTATCTTTAGCCTTAGTGCTTGTGTAACAAAGATAAAGAAACAAAATCAAACGAACATTATTCATAGATAAATATCAAATCAAAATTTATCATAGGTAAGAACTTACAGATATGTTCTGATAATCAAGTTTGGAAAAAAAGAGAATTGAATTTAATAATTTTTACAGAATATATGTTACAGTACAAAAATAAGACGGAAGTTTTTATTGCAAGAAATACTAGCTATTAACCAAAAAATAAATTTCACGATATCAACCACATCCGCTAACTTAAATTCATTGAATGGTGGATTTATTAAAATAGTCCAATTAGGGAAATTTAGTGTCTCGGCCATGAACGACCTTGGCACAATGAGAATAAAATTGCCTTACAGAACACTTTATATATTTACTAGAATATAAAAGGAAGGATTTTGCTTAAAATTGACGTGGTCACTTGCAGGTAAGACGCTGGCTATGAATTATTAATACAAAATCCGTCATTTTGGAAGTTTGTAGCGCCTCGCAGTCGGAATCCCAGGATACCGATCCCATCATCATCTCCAACCGGTTCACGAACCTGGAGAACGAAGAAGACACCGTCCAAATGGATGTTACCCAAGAGGCATCCACCAAGAAGCCCAGACGTCCCCCGCCAATCCAAATCGTCTCCATCCCCGCAGACATCAAGGTCTTCCACCACAAAATCAACGACACGTGCCGCGATGGGTGCGTTATCAACTATAACTAGAAAGAAATCGTCGTCAAGGCGAGGAGGTTGTTGAAGACGACCGAATTTGAACATCACGCCTACGCTCTGAAGAGCGATAGGACGAAGAAAACTGTTATCAAGGAAGCTCTTCGAGCAAGGGATTCTCCGAGCAAGGGGTAAAGGTAATCGAATGTATCAAATTAATGGGTAAGAGTGAGTACTGTCCCAAATTCCTTCCAGGGTTCCCCTTCGCCCAGGATATGGGCAAAGTCCGCCAAATCGAGGCCATCGACAACATGCAAACGTGCATGAGGTGGTAGGAAGACTGCCACGGAAGCTTCAACTGCACAAAGACTCCTAAATGTGTAAAATTGGCGAAACTCCACCTCACCCAAACTTGCTCCAAGCCTAGAGACACTCCAGCCAAGTGCTCCAACTGGGGCGATGCCCACACCGCCAACTATAAGGGATTCCCAGCAATCTTTGCCTACATGAACAGGATATAGAAGAAGCAAGGTAACAAACAGACTCTCCAAACACCAAAAATCTAAACCCCCAACGACCTACGCCATTCCACGACGACCAGTCACAACCGGCTTATCCTGCAGCCAAGCAGTAACCCAGAATATGGGTACCCCGATAACCACCTCAACCACCAACCCAATCCCTGAACCCGACAAGTTCTAAACACTCCAAAATAACCTCAACCTAAGCAATTCATTATATGATATCGATCTCCTAATCAAACTAACCGCTGAAATCCCACTAGTCCTCCAAATAACACAAGACCCTTACAACCAAGCCCTGTCCCTTGCCCAAGTCCACAGAAACTAGGATCAATAGACAGACTTCAAAGCTAATATCATTAACACCCTGGAACTCCCAGGGACTCCGCCCCAAGATACCCGAACTTGAACTCCTGACCAAACCCAAATCCCTAGATATAATCTGTATCCAAGAAACCCTAATCCACAACAACCACCCTCCAAAGCTTCCCGGCCACTACTACTTTAATAAACCTTAAAGACTAGATTCTATAGAAATCCACAACCTACTAGACTCCAACTAACGCCAGTAAGAATATGTTCGATCCTCAAATTCACAACCTGGTTCCACAATCCCTCCTAAACCACAACCTCATTCATCACAACCGACCTTATCTCTCCCAAAAAAGTCCACAACATCATAAAACGCTCCAATCTTAGAAAAACTCCCAGATTCGACCAAATCTCTAAACATGATCCTGCAGAGACTTCCAAAGAAAGCCATTGTTCAACTCCATTACATTTACAACTCCTATCTAAATCTCCAATACTTCTCAACGGCTTGGAAACAAGCTGTTATGATCCCCATCCGCAAAATAAAGAAACCCAGCAACAACCCGAAGTCCTACAGACCATAAGCCTTCGTCCCATCCTCGGCAAAATCCTGGAAAGACTCATCATAGACAAATTCCAAGAGTTAGACCTCCAAACCAACTCCATAAGATCCAATTATTTATCCTAACTGAAGACACCATAATCCGTAATTTCAATTACAACAGTCACTTCCCTCGATATCGAAAAAGCCTTCGATACCATCTGGCACGATGCCTTTCAACAAACTCAAACCAACACAAACTCATCCAACACAACATCCCCCGTCACCTAGTGAACATCACAAAATACTTCCTAAACAATAGATACTTCTGCGTCAAAGGTAACTCCGTAATGTCCCCCTCTACACCACAACCAGCAAGCTTCCCCACAAGAAAGCTGTCTTTCCCCTCACATCTTCCTCTACCACATCAGTAACCTTCAATAACAATAATCCTACCAACCTTTATCCTTTATATACAATTGCAAACATTGTAAATATTATCAATTACAAATATCTCAATTAGTTCTTGAGATACGAATTTTTGAAATTTTTTTGATTTTTAACAAATAAAATTAAGTTTTTGCAAAGATTTAATCAAAGAATCTTAACTCAGAGATTTAATGATTTGGAAAAACGATCTTACACACGTTAAATAGCAACAAAATTTGCTTCATGCCTTTATTTCAGAGCGATATCTCAATTAGTTCTTGAGATACGATTCTTTGAAAATTTCTTGATTTTTATCAAAATCTTATAGTTACATTTTGCAGTTTCAATCAAAAAATGATAATTCTGAGATTTAAATATTTGAAGAAATTATCTTAGGCACCTTAAATAACAAGAAAATTTGCTTCAAACTGCTCTTTATTTCAGAGCGATATCTCAATTAGTTCTTGAGATACGATTCTTTGAAAATTTCTTGATTTTTATCAAAATCTTATAGTTACATTTTGCAGTTTCAATCAAAAAATGATAATTCTGAGATTTAAATATTTGAAGCAATTATCTTAGGCACCTTAAATAACAACAAAATTTGCTTCAAACTGCTCTTTTTTTCAGAGCGATATCTCAATTAGTTCTTGAGATACGATTCTTTGAAAATATCTTGATTTTTATCAAAATCTTATAGTTACATTTTGCAGAGTTTCAATCAAAAAATGATAACTCGGAGATTTAAATATTTGAAGCAAAAATTTTAGGCACCTTAAACAACAACAAAATTTGTTTCAAACTGCTCTATATTTCAGAGCGATATCTCAATTACTTCTTGAGATACGATTCTTTGAAAATTTCTTGATTTTTATCAAAATCTTATAGTTACATTTTGCAGTTTCAATCAAAAAATGATAATTCTGAGATTTAAATATTTGAAGCAATTATCTTAGGCACCTTAAATAACAACAAAATTTGCTTCAAACTGCTCTTTATTTCAGAGCGATATCTCAATTAGTTCTTGAGATACGATTCTTTGAAAATATCTTGATTTTTATCAAAATCATATAGTTACATTTTGCAGAGTTTCAATCAAAAAATGATAATTCAGAGATTTAAATATTTGAAGTAAAGATCTTAAACACCTTAAATGACAACAAAATTTGCTTCAAATTGCTCTTTATTTCAGAGCGGTATCTCAATTACTTCTTGAGATGCGATTCTTTAAAAATTTCTTGATTTTTATCAAACTCATATAGTTACATTTTGCAGAGCTTCAATCAAAAAATGATAATTCAGAGATTTAAATATTCAGAAGCAATTATCTTAGACACCTTAAATAACAACAAAATTTGCTTCAAATTGCTCTTTATTTCAGAGCGATATCTCAATTAGTTCTTGAGATACGATTCTTTGAAATTTTTTTGATTTTTAAGAAATATATATAATTACGTTTTTGCAAAGCTTAAATCAAAAAATCACAACTCATAAATTTAATGATTTGGAATAACGATCTTAAGCACTTTAAACAGCAACAACATTTGCTTCATGTTGCTTTTTATTTCAGAGAAATATCTCAATTGGTTCTTGAGATACGATTCTTTGAAAATTTCTTGATGTTTATCAAACTCATATGATTATGTTTTTGCAAAGTTTTAATAAAAAAATCATAACTCGGAGATTCAGAGATTTGAAGAAAGGATCTCAAGCACACTAAATACTAATTAAATTTGCTTCAAATCGCTCCTTATTTCAAAGTGATATCTCAACTAGTTCTTGAGATTCGATTCTTTGAAAATTTTTTGATTTTTATCAAACACATGATTATATTTTGCAGAGTTTCAATTAAAAAATCCTAGCTCAGAGATTTCAATATTTGAAGCAAGAATCTTAGGCACCTTAAACAGCAACAACATTTGCTTCAAGTTGCTCTTTATTTCAGACCGATATCCCAATTGGTTCTTGAGATACGATTCTTTGAAAATTTCTTGATTTTTATCAAGCATATATCATTATGCTTTTTCAAAATTTTAATAAAAAAATCATAACTCGAAGATTTAAAGATTTGAAGAAAGGATCTCAAGCATATTAAACACTAATTCAATTTTCTTCAAATCGCTCCTTATTTCAAAGTGATATCCTAATTAGTTCTTGAGATACGAATTTAAAAAAAAAAATTTTGTTTTTTAATAAATATATATAATTAAGTTTTTGCAAAGCTTTAATCAAAAAATCATAACTCAGGGATTTAATGATTTTGAAAAACGATCTTAAGCACGTTAAATAGCAACAAAATTTGCTTCAAGCTGCTCTTTATTTCAGAGCGATATCTCAATTAGTTCTTGAGGTACGATTCTTTGAAAATTTTTTAATTTTTAATAAACACATATAATTAAATTTTACAGAGTTTTAATCAAAAAATCATAACTCGAAGGTTTAAATATTTGAAGCAAAGATCTTAGGTTCCTTAAATAACAAAAAAATTGCTTCGAATTGCTCTCTATTTCAGAGTGATGTCTCAATTAGTTCTTGAGACACGATTCTTTGAAAATTTCTTGATTTTTATCAAACACATGATTACGTTTTTGCAAAGATTTTAAAAAACCATAACTAGGAGATTTAAAGATATGAAGAAACCATCTAAACCACATTAAATACTAACTAAATTTGCTTCAAATGGCTTCTTATTTTAAAGTGATATCTCAATTAATTCTTGAGATACGATTTTTTGAATACGATCACATTATTTTTTTTCTTAAAAACTACGATTTTGTTTAAGAATATTTATCTAAACATGTAAATGATAAATTGAATTGCGACTTTTATAATTGAAATACTGAGGATTTCTTCTATAATTATCACAAATTGTGATAATTATTTTAAGTAACTACATGAATTTTCAAAAATTTTACAAAACGGTTAATAACATATACATTTTATTTATTAACATTTAGCATTTAAGGCAGTTAATCAAAACATGCAAGAAAATATATGGTGTTCCATTAAAATGAAAAATTCATTTTGTGTCATCACACATTTTTATACTCATATATATAGTACAAGTCTGCGTTTGAAAGAAATTTCTAACTTAATTGGTATAGAAGCTATGGATGCCTGACGTGCTATTGCAGCTACCCTGTATATGTAATTAGCTATTTGCTGACTGTATACGTTATTATTTCGTTTAATATTGTGGTAATAACAACACAATTATAATTACAATTTCATTTATTAAAGTTAGTTTTCAAGTTAGTTTTCAGTTTTTTGTATGTATAAACAGCCAATTGCGTATACATACCGTATGTATAAATAGCCACATCCTTATTTTAAAGTAAAGCTTTTACTATTGTTAATTTTAATTATGTAGATTAAGAATTAGTACAACATTTCTCTAACATGTCCAATACGTCTTTGTAATTCAACGTGTAACACCCATTATCTCACAATGGTATGGATGTAACTCGTGTAAATTGCAGGAACCGGTCGAAAATGTACAGCGAGATGGTTACCTCAGAGAAACGTTTCCAAAACTTTGCTAATATTATTCCAGGTTTGAGCGTCGACAGCCCCGTTCTTTGAATTGCAAATCGAGCCGCCTCTCTAATGACTGCATCCGCAGTTTTCCCATTCCAAACCTGTAATAACACCAACGTTTGCCGCCACCCCGCGGTCTTAAAATTATTCTTTACGACCCTGACCGAAAAATATTACCCTGTAAACAAGAAAAGATAACTAAACGTAAACATATGTTTTTAATTTGCAGTTTTGAATAAACCAACAAACAAAACGCAGGCTTGTAAGGGACCTAAACGGAAACCTCCGTAGTAAAAGTTTTATGGCATTGCCATTGGTGTGCCGCAATTACGCGGCCGTTGAAAAACACTTCGATTTTACGTTCAATTTCCGTCTGCGCGAGATAAAGGCGAACTGGTCCAAACAAATTTCATTTTATCGCCTTGTTTACGTTTCCGTCAAGATACAGATATCTGTTATCAGTTCAAGTTCCGTTCACGGCCCTAGACGCGTATCAATTCCGATTCCGAGGGCGAAATTTAACTGGATTCGTAACCTTCGTCCTCTACTCTCGCCGGGGATTAACTTTTTATTTATTATGGGAAATTTACCGTGCGCGGGGATCATAACGAGCGCGGCCCAAAAGTTTTCAACCCTCAAGGGATTTAGAACCTGGCAACTTGTTGAGGAGGGACTCAAACTCCCTTTTGAACAACGAAAATAGTTAGAGTACCATCAGTTCTGTTATTCACTCTCATGAGTTATATCTTTCAATTAACGTTTTAATAATCGTATCAGAAATTCCCAAACCACATTTCCAATTAGACCGAGTAACAGATTTGATGAGTTAAATGTTACATGTTAATTCAAACCCATCTTCTTGAAATAGGAGTTTCTTGTTTTAATTGAATACTTGGAAACAAATGTAACAAGAAAAGTGGAGGGTAGCGAAAGGATTTCTTTTCTATAAAAAAAGGAAAAAAATATCATCAAACGTTCGTCAATCAAGCGATCCGTCTCCTTTATCATTCCCTTCACCGCTGCGAACGTCTATTCAGTATGTGCCCTCTTTAATTTTGACGCAACGGCGTGGAACGTAACAGATGCAATTTGTCAGCATGACGGATGGCCAAATGAAAGAGGATCCTCCAGGATTGATCCTTTCGCGAAGAAAAGTGGGGTTACTATGGGCTCGTTGTCGTCAAATAAAATCGATGAATTAGATCCGATATGAGAATTTTGTTTGCTGGTCGTTCCCAATTTTCAGAGGAAACATGTCAGGAATAAAATAAAATACGTCAGTTAAGATCTGGACCGATTAATCTAACAAACGTATACGAATTGAAACAATCTTGTAAATTTTGTTTTTAGCTTATTGTAATTGTTATTTCTAAATAGAAAGTTTTTTTTATCCTTCTTTATTTTTAGATTATTGTGATGATAACTCTGAAGTCCACAATCGATTTTCGTTGATGCAGGTTACAGCTTTACCAGTTATTGAAACGTTCAATCGGGACTACACTTGCTATTTTCTTGCTAAGAAGATTTTGATTCTATGTTCGAATTGTATTTGCTGAACGATTGACATTCAATTTGGTGTATTTGTTCGTTTTGAAAAGATTTTAAAAATATTTCTATTACCAAACATACACCTTCGTTTACAAAGATTTAACTGAAGGATGTGGCTATTTGTACATCCGGTATGTATACGCAATTAGCTATTTACACATACAATATGTATATTTAATTAGCTATTTACAAATATTGTATATATACGCAATTGGCTGTTTATACATACAAAAAACTGAAAATTAACTTGAAAACTAACCTCAATAAATGAAATTGTAATTATAATTGTGTTATTATTACCAATATATTGAACGAAATAATAACGTATACAGTCAGTTAGGAATTTCTTTCAAACGCAGACTTGTACTGTATATATATGAGTATAAAAAAGTTTGATGACACAAAATGAATTTTTCATTTTAATGGAACACCATATATTTTTTTGCATATTTTGATTAACTGTCTTAAATGCTATATATATGTTAATAAATAAAATGTATATGTTATTAACCGTTTTGTAAAATTTTTGAAAATTTATGTAGTTACTTAAAATAAATATCACAATTTGTGATAATTATAGAAGGAATTCTCAGTATTTCAATTATAGAAGTAGCAATTCAATTTGACATTTACATGTTGAGAGAAAAATTCTTAAACAAAATCGTAGTTTTTAAGAAAAAAATTAATGTGATCGTATTCAAAAAATCGTATCTCAAGAACTAATTGAGATATCACTTTGAAATAAGGAGCGATTTGAAGCAAATTGAATTAGTATTTAATATGCTTGAGATCCTTTCTTCAAATTTTTGAATCTCTTTGAAACAATCATATATGCTTGATAAAAATCAAGAAATTTTCAAAGAATCGTGTCTCAAGAACTAATTGAGATATCGCTCTGAAATAAAGAGCAATTGGAAGCAAATTTTATTGTTATTTAAGGAACCTAAGACCTTTGCTTCAAATATTTATATCTCCGAGTTATGATTTTTTGATTAAAACTATGCAAAATTTAATTATATGTGTTTAATAAAAATCAAGAAATTTTCAAAGAATCGTACCTGAAGAACTATTTGAGGTATTTCTCTGAAATAAAGAGCAACTTGAAGCATATTTTGTTGCTATTTAACATGCTTAAGATCGTATTTCTAAATCATTAAATCTCTGAGTTATGATTTTTTGATTAAAGCTTTGCAAAAACATAATTATATATATTTGTTAAAAATCCAAAAATTTCAAAAATTCGTATCTCAAGAACTAATTGAGATATCACTTTGAAATAAAGAGCAGTTGGAAGCAAATTCTGTTGTTATTAAAGGAACCTAAAATGTTTGCTTCAAATGTTTAAATTTTTTTTTTGAATCTCCGAGTTATGATTTTTTTATTAAAGCTTTGCAAAAACATAATCATATATGTTTGATAAAAATCAAGAAATTTTCAAAGAATCGTATCTCAAGAACTAATTGAGATATCGCTCTGAAATAAAGAGCAATTCGAAGCAAATTTTATTGTTATTTAAGGAACCTAAGATCTTTACTTCAACTATTTAAATCTCCGAGTTATGATTTTTTGATTAAAACTCTGCAAAATTGAATTATATGTGTTTGATAAAAATCAAGAAATTTTTAAGGAATTGTATCTCAAGAACTAATTGAGATATCGCTCTGAAATAAAGAGCAATTCGAAGCAAATTTTGTAGTTATTTAAGGAACCTAAGACCTTTGCTTCAAACATTTAAATCTCCGAGTTATGATTTTTTTATTAGAACTCTGCAAAATTTAATTATATGTGTTTAATAAAAATCAAGAAATTTTCAAAGAATCGTACCTAAAGAACTAATTGAGATATCGCTCTGAAATAAAGAGCAGCTTGAAGCAAATTTTGTTGCTATTTAACGTGCTTAAGATCGTTTTTCAAAATCATTAAATCCCTGAGTTATGATTTTTTGATTAAAGCTTTGCAAAAACTTAATTATATATATTTATTAAAAAACAAAATTTCTTTTCAAAAATTCGTATCTCAAGAACTAGTTCAGATATCACTCTGAAATAACGAGCGATTTGAAGCAAATTGAATTAGTATTTAATATGCTTGAGATCCTTTCTTCAAATATTTGAATCTTCGAGTTATGACTTTTTTATTAAAACTTTGCAAAAACAATCATATATGCTTGATAAAAATCAAGAAATTTTCAAAGAATTGTATCTCAAGATCTAATTGAGATATCGCTATGAAATAAAGAGCAGTTGGAAGCAAATTTTGTTGTTATTTAAGGAACCTAAGATCTTTGCTTCAAATATTTAAGTCTCCGAGTTATGATTTTTTGATTAAAACTCTACAAAATTTAATTATGTGTTTAATAAAAATCAAGAAATTTTCAAAGAATCGTACCTGAAGAACTAATTGAGGTATTGCTCTGAAATAAAGAGCAACTTGAAGCAAATTTTGTTGCTATTTAAAATGCTTAAGATCGTTTTTCCAAATCATTAAATCTCTGAGTTATGATTTTTTGATTAAAGCTTTGCAAAAACATAATTATATATATATTTGTTAAAAATCAAAAAATTTCAAAAATTCGTATCTCAAGAACTAATTGAGATATCACTTTGAAATAAGGAGCGATTTGAAGCAAATTGAATTAGTATTTAATATACTTGAGATTCTTTCTTCAAATCTTTAAATTTTCGAGTTATAATTTTTTTATTAAAATTTGGCAAAAACAATCATATATGCTTAATAAAAATCAAGAAATTTTCAAAGAATTGTATCTCAAGATTTAATTGAGATATCGCTATGAAATAAAGAGCAGTTGGAAGCAAATTTTGTTGTTATTTAAGGAACCTAAGATCTTTGCTTCAAATATTTAAGTCTCCGAGTTATGATTTTTTGATTAAAACTCTACAAAATTTAATTATATGTGTTTAATAAAAATCAAGAAATTTTCAAAGAATCCTACCTGAAGAACTAATTGAGGTATTGCTCTGAAATAAAGAGCAACTTGAAGCAAATTTTGTTGCTATTTAACATGCTTAAGATCGTGTTTCCAAATCATTAAATTTCTGAGTTATGATTTTTTGATTAAAGCTTTGCAAAAACATAATTACATATATTTGTTAAAAATCAAAAATTTTCAAAAATTCGTATCTCAAGAACTAATTAGGATATCACTTTGAAATAAGGAGTGATTTGAAGAAAATTGAATTAGTATTTAATATACTTGAGATCCTTTCTTCAAATCTCTAAATTTTCGAGTTATGATTTTTTTGTTAAAATTTGGCAAAAACAATCATATATGCTTGATAAAAATCAAGAAATTTTCAAAGAATTGTATCTCAAGAACTAATTGAGATATCGCTATGAAATAAAGAGCAGTTGGAAGCAAATTTTGTTGTTATTTAAGAAACCTAAGGTCTTTGCTTCAAATATTTAAGTCTCCGAGTTATGATTTTTTGATTAAAACTCTACAAAATTTAATTATATGTGTTTAATAAAAATCAAGAAATTTTCAAAGAATCGTACCTGAAGAACTAATTGAGGTATTGCTCTGAAATAGAGAGCAACTTGAAGCAAATTTTGTTGCTATTTAACATGCTTAAGATCGTGTTTCCAAATCATTAAATTTCTGAGTTATGATTTTTTGATTAAAGCTTTGCAAAAACATAATTATATATATATATATTTGTTAAAAATCAAAAAATTTCAAAAATTCGTATCTCAAGAACTAATTGAGATATCACTTCGAGATGAGTAATTTGAAAGAGCAATTCGTAGCAAATTTTGTTGTTATTTAAGGAACCAAAGATCTTTGCTTCAAATATTTAAATCTCCGCGTTATGATTTTTTGATTAAAACCCTGCAAAATTTAATTATATCTGTTTAATAAAAATCAAGAAATTTTCAAAGTTTTAAGTCTTCTAGAAACATTTAAAATCTTTTAGAAGCAAGTTGTCTGCAAACAAGAAGAGATCTTCTGGAAGCATTTCAAGCCTTTTAGAACCAGTATCAAGTCTTCCAGAGGAAGTATTGAATTTTTCTTGGAAGAACTTAATGCCTTTTGGAAACAGTATCAAGTCTTATGTATCCATATCCAGTTTTCCAGAAGCATTTCAAGTATTTTAGGGCCAGTGTCAAGTCTTCCAGTGGCAGCATCAAATTTTAATATTATATCCTGCTCGGAAAGCATAACAAGTAATCACAAGTTATCCTTCGACCGCTTAGGTATTCTGACCCACCTTCAATTGACGGCTACCATCCAAAGATGGACTCGAAACATCTTGAAAAACTACAGCCTCTGCAATATGAAAATAGCGAACTTGGTCATGTCACCATTCATTAACACTTACCCTATTATTACTGCCGGGATATGACATCTCAAGAAATGATTGACAAAGCCAATCGAAATAAACTAGAAAAATGTTATAATTTCCTATTACCTAGGTTAATTAAATATCTTAGATTCCAGACTTAAAAAGAAAATTCAATTTTAAGTAACCAAACTGAAACTGAAGGTTATAATAACATCAACAAATCAAAAGGTAAGGGATATTGGCAAGAGTAAGGAATTATTAAGATATCAAAAGTCTTCTAAAGAAAACAGATGGTACATCACACACCGACCTCGAAGAAATTATTAATATTTACGGAGATTACCTTCATAGTGTGTTTTAATTCTCGGAAGATGTTTTTTTTTTCTGCACCGTCAACAGGACTTGAATAGATTACTAGTATAAATCCATATTCATCACCCAAGCCGATACTGCTGAAGATTGTTTAATCCAAAATGACAAATACTTCTTACTCATAGGCAAGCGTGTAAGCACCTCTCCTAGGTACGACTACCCCCCGAGAAATATTCTGAGAATACTTCCATCCTCTCATTCCATGGTCTCATTCATGCCTATTTTATAAAAATATGAACTTTCTGCCTTACCAACCAACATGTTCCGAAGTTTGGAAGTCCTCCGTTATAATTTGCGTCCCAAAAAAGAATCATCATAGATCTATGTCCCACGGTCTACTAGTATCCGGAGAGGTTTCGACTCAGTATAACATCGAGAACCAGCATTTAAAATTAATAAATTGTATGTGTCTTATCCTCTTTACCTTCTTAAGGAATTCCATTCCACTGCTCCTCTGTTGTCGCACTAAAAACTTCTCTCGCAGATTCTCACCTCAACATGCTTTTCTGCAAGCAGACGACATCACTTTGGTAACACATGGCACTACCACTTTCAAAATCCAATTTTTTGTTCCATTTCTTCCCATTTATGCTCTCTCTCCTACGGTAACTATCCAATTAATGGTCTCATTTTCTATTACAACATGTTAAAACATGAATGGACTGAACACTAAAATTCATCAAGATGAAACAACATGCGCCTCACATATCTACAAGATAATCTGCAGATCAATAAATGAGTATAGCCCTGATCCTAGTTGACATGCCTAGAGGAATCAGGCAGTATGTAGAGGTTCCTGAAAGGTCTGTTCTGAGATATATCTCATGCATTCGTCATCCACAAAATCTGCTCTTGAACCCTGGCAATTACCTTCGTTATCATCTTACCGAAATACCTCAAGTCGATTTTAGCTTGCAATTTTAATGCCATATATTACTAACAACTTCCCTTGTGAATCATTGAGAAACTATTTCTAACTCCTCTACGTCACCATCGTCACTATCGTGATCTCCTACGCAAACTATCTCGGGAATAGTTTCAAGGACGACATCTGCAAGAATACTTAATAATAAGAATTAACCATTTTAGGTCAATTATGAATTTGTATATTACTTATTGTTACATTATAGTATTTTTTAAATTAATTTTTGCTCTTGGCCTAAATCAATTTCACTCGCACTCTCTCTCAAAGCTGAAATAGAAAAATGAAATAGAAATAGAATTTTAGTAAAAGAAATCAAGGGAGAAAGCGAGGATTAAAAACAAAGTAAATCAGGAGAAGAAAAATAAAATATACGAAAATGTTAAAAAATTAGAAGAATTAATAAAACAGGAAATCAAAACAAATAGTGATGATTCATGTGATGAATCACAAGTAGTCAACTAAGAAGGAAATGCCAATAAAGAAAGTCAGAAGATAAAAGGGGTAATTAACGAAGAGACTCAGGAAGAAAATCATGAACTAGTTAGATTAAAGGACAAGATCGACAATCTTAGACAACAACGAGTTAAAAACGTCAATGCAGAAAATTGTCACCAATTCTACAGCATTTGAAATGAATTGGAAGATTTTAAAAGAACAATTTAAAACTCAATTTTATCATCAACGGTATTTGAAGATAGAATCTTTGAAAATCTCTGTTACTTTTAATTATTGTTAAAAATCCAGCTACGTATAATCAGCTACGTATAATTTATCTAAATTTCTTGCTAACATTCTTACGATCTCCCTCAGTAATACTAATCAACATATAACGTTAAAGATACTTTTGATTTTGTGGATTATATACGGGGTTTTCGACTTCCTTCTGACTTTGTTATTATATCCTTAGATGTGGTAAGTTTGTTTACCAACATCCCCCTTGATTTAATTTTAGATATTGTAAAAGATAAATGGGAGTTTATTAGTGCCAACTGCAACTTCTCTTCTGACACCTTTTGTAATTTATTAAAGTTATAACACGTACTTTTCTTTTCATGATCAAATTTATTTACAGAAGTTCGGTACACCTATGGGTTCACCCATAAGTCCCATTTTAGCGCTTATAGTTATGGATTACGTGTTGGATAATGTTATACCTAAGTTACATTTTGAATTACCTTTTATAAAGAAATTTGTTGATGATATTATTCACATTTTCACATTTTGACAATTTTCAATTCTTTTAACTCAAATATTCAAGGATTCTGTTCTCCACATCCACTCGTACACCTCATCATCTTCCATCCAGTATCTTCGATTTGACTACCAGACCTACGAAGTATGTTAAAATCATGAAAGTAGATAACTTATCACGGCAAATTATTAACATTTTAAAAATTTATTTACCTGAGGATAACAGATTGGTTGAATATTACCCTTTAAAGATAAGAAACTTCTTTTCCAAGATTAAAGACCCTGACCCTTTAATGTATAAATCTAACGTCATTTATCAAATTAATTGTAAAGAATGCACTGGGGTATACATTGGTGTTACTGGTCAATGGCTAAAGAGACGTATAAGCTCTCACAAAAGTGATTTTAATACTAAAAAACTCAATGTGCACTTGCTAATCATATGATTACTTGTGGTCACAACTTTGATTTTGAAAACCCGGTCGTTCTCGATAGTGATAAGAATTATTATAATAGATTATTTCTTGAGATGTATCAGATTAATTTGTGTGATGATACTGTTAATTTTAGGACGGATACTAACAATTTAAGTAACATTTATTCTTATGTTATTCATTGGGATAAAATCCGAAGGGATATTGGTGTAACGAGTAGTGTTGATGATTCTTTGATTTTTTAAATTTTCATTGTTTTTAAAGTTTTGAAACTTTTTTTTTGTTTGATTTCATGTTTAATTTGTAATTTTGTCACTTTTTATTAAAAGTAATATGTTGCAACATTGTAGGCACAATAAACTGAACTTCATGTAACATGAATAGATAAAGAAAAGAAGTATTGATTTGCTGAAGATTGTAAAAATAGTATTCATAAACAAATAAACTCATTCAAAAATCATAAAATCAATAAAATAAAATGGACAGAATTGAAATGATGAAACGGCAGAATATTAGAGCTTCGTGAGGCAGTTTTCATTAATTACTTTGTAGACTGGGGCGCGTATAAGATTGCCGCCAGATTAGAATGTTTGTGTCGACACTTCACTTGACTGTAGGAGCCCTTTTTTGCTTTCATTTTGATTGATGAGTGTACAACCCACTTCACCGGCAACATCGTCCAACCGGTAATTAATAGCAAACGTTTAATCAAGGCCATAATTTCAATTTTTTCAATGTTTACTTTTAAAGTTGAAAGTTAATATTAACCCATGAAAAATAAAAAATTTCCTTTTAACAGCAACATTAACTTGATTAACTCATTATTATTCATTTAATATGCATAGATAGAAGGAAAAAAATATTACATTCGTCGCAATAACTTTAGTAACAGTTGGTTATAACCCAAATAACACACTCTTAAATCTCTGTAGTTCGTGAACAAAAGAGTAGAAAGAGGAAAATCTATTACTATGATGGTGAGTTATTTTTCATCAAACAGATGTAGCGGGTGGATGGAACACGTTAGCTTAATGCCGTGATTTACTGAATGACCAGGGGCGATTTTTTTTGTCGAGATCCGTAATATTCCGATTTTCTCCCTTTTGGGTTTTCTCTTTCGCAGTTTTGTAAAAAGAAAGTATCCTCGCAAATATAAAATTACATCCTTCAACAAAGTCCATACATTTTAATTTATTCCCACATAAATTTTAGTTATTTTATTTCATGTAGAATGCAGATATACGTCCCCTTAGGGTGCCTCAAAATCCAACGTTAACGCAGATAAGACAAGCATAAATCAAGAATTCCACCCGGCGTATCGGTGAGTGTATGGGAAATAATGGCCCGGAGGTGTTGATGTTTTAAACTGAATACGAAACCATCAACTGTGCTCGTGATTTTTTTTTTTTTGTTGAGAAAAGTTATGAATAAATTTAATACGAATATCAAAAAAAAATTGATACATTCTTATAATCGCCTCTTCGAAAGTTTCACATCTTCAACCTCGCAACTTTTTTTCGTCAATATGGAAAGAACGTAATAAAATTTTGTACCGAGTGCGATTGCTGTTCCTGAAGTTATATTGAGATTTCAGGTGGGTAGTTATTTTGATGGAAAGAACTTTCGTACAAGATTAAAACTCGATAACAGCGGAATGTTTATACCGTGTCTCGGGAAACTCGAAGTGTGCTATAACTCATACAAGTTTATTGAATTTAAGTTGCTTCGTTCGCGCGAAAAAGCGAACTCGCGTTTATTGACAGTTTAAACGACGACGCTTCGATTTTATACAAGAACTCAAATGAAACTCTATAAAGGAAAAGACGTATTAAATCTTAGCATTTTGTACTCAATTTTTTATTTCGTTGTATTATTAAATTAAATTTCGAAACTGTCCGAATTGAATCCGAGATTTTCTTGTGTATATCAACCTAAAAATCGATTTGTGAGAACCAGATTCAAAACGCAATTGTCCTGTAACATATGATATCGAATTTACGTGATGTCTGGGAGTGCCGTAGAATCTGGTCGTTCTCAAGGTATCCTTTCACGAAGGAAATCTAAGAAATGATGACAAAAATAATGTACATTTTAGAACAACACTTTTATGGTTGGTTTCTGGTACGTATTCATATGTCGATATCGAACCGATATATTGATCGATAACTCGTGCGATATCCGTCCGTTGGGTTTCTGATAGGGCCAATAGGAGATATCGGACCGATATCGAACCGATAACTATATCGCATGCAACAAGTACCTATATCGATTCGATAAGTGTGACTAATGACAATGACGTATGTTAAAAGTGATAATTTCTATTTTCTAATTTATATTTACACAAATATTTACGTAATAAAACATTGTGCATTATTTTGAAATTTTGCATCATAATGCGATTAAAACGTAGAACGATATTACTTTCAATTTCCGCATTCGTAGTTTTATACAATATCTGCATTGGAAATGTTGCCATATTTAAAGAAGGAATTGAGGAAAATAGTAATGAATCCCTTTATTTGAATTGAAGAAATTCTTGGGGACTTTGCTAATTACTGGACGTTTCCGGGTATTACTCGAAAACAAGAAGTATCTGTGGCAGGAAAAGTTCAGACATAAGTAAGTCATTAAATTCAACATATATTAACATTTATAGCTACCTCAATGAAACATTCAAATTTTATAGAGGAAAGTGTCTATTGTGTCATGGTGAGAACCAAATTAGAAAACCTTTATTCGTTTTTGAGATAAAGATTATTTAATTTAACCTATTTTTTATGATTTTTTGAAATTAATAATCTTGTTTTAAAAATCACGAAAATTCGAATTCTTAAGATATCTTAATGAATTATTCACGATTTGTAGGGGAAAGTGTGTACTATCTTGCGATGACAGCGGATCTTGAAAATATTTATTCGTTTTTGTAACATAAATCATTAAATACAACGTGAACATTTATGGCTATCTCAAGTTAATTAAAAATCACCAAAAATCGAATTCTTGAGATATTTTAATGAAACATTCAAAATTTATAAAGATAAGTGTCTATTTCGTCATGGTGAGAACCAAATTAGAAAACCTTTATTCGTTTTTGAGATAAAGATTATTTAATTTAACCTATTTTTTATGATTTTTGAAATTAATAATCTTGTTTTAAAAAATCACGAAAATTCGAATTCTTAAGATATCTTAATGAATTATTCACGATTTGTAGGGGAAAGTGTGTACTTTCTTGCGATGAAAACGGATCTTGAAAATATTTATTCGTTTTTGTAACATAAATCATTAAATACAACGTGAACATTTATGGCTATCTCAAGTTAATTAAAAATCACCAAAAATCGAATTCTTGAGATATTTTAATGAAACATTCAAAATTTATAAAGATAAGTGTCTATTTCGTCATGGTGAGAACCAAATTAGAAAACCTTTATTCGTTTTTGAGATAAAGATTATTTAATTTAACCTATTTTTTATGATTTTTGAAATTAATAATCTTGTTTTAAAAAATCACGAAAATTCGAATTCTTAAGATATCTTAATGAATTATTCACGATTTGTAGGGGAAAGTGTGTACTTTCTTGGGATGAAAGCGGATCTTGAAAATATTTATTCGTTTTTGAAACATAAATCATTAAATACAACGTGAACATTTATGGCTATCTCAAGTTAATTAAAAATCACCAAAAATCGAATTCTTGAGACATTTTAATGAAACATTCAAAATTTATAAAGATAAGTGTCTATTTCGTCATGGTGAGAACCAAATTAGAAAACCTTTATTCGTTTTTGAGATAAAGATTATTTAATTTAACCTATTTTTTATGATTTTTTGAAATTAATAATCTTGTTTTAAAAATCACGAAAATTCGAATTCTTAAGATATCTTAATGAATTATTCACGATTTGTAGGGGAAAGTGTGTACTTTCTTGGGATGAAAGCGGATCTTGAAAATATTTATTCGTTTTTGAAACATAAATCATTAAATACAACGTGAACATTTATGGCTATCTCAAGTTAATTAAAAATCACCAAAAATCGAATTCTTGAGATATTTTAATAAAACATTCAAAATTTATAAAGATAAGTGTCTATTTCGTCATGGTGAGAACCAAATTAGAAAATCTTTATTGGTTTTTGAAATAAAGACTATTTAAGTTACCCTAATATTTTATGATTTTTTGGAATTAATAATCTTGTTTTAAAAAAACCACGAAAAATCGATTTCTTAAGATGTCTTAATGAACTATTCATGATTTGTAGAGGAAAGTGTCTACTTTCTCGCGATGAAAGCGGATCTTGCCAATATTTATTTGTTTTTGAGATATAAATCATTAAATTCAACATGAACATTTATGGCTGTCTCAAGTTAATTAAAAATCACCAAAAATCGAATCCTTGAGATATTTTAATTAAAAATTCAAAATTTATAGAGACAAGTGTATACTTAGTCATGGTGAGAACCAAATTAGAAAACCTGTATTCGTTTTTGAGATAAAGATTATTTAATTTAACCTATTTTTTATGATTTTTTGAAATTAATGATCTTATTTTAAAAAATCACGAAAAGTCGAATTTTTAAGATATCTTAATGAACTATTCATGATTTATAGAGGAAAGTGTCTATTTTCTCGTGATGAAAGCGCATCTTAAAAATATTCATTTGTTTTTGAGATATAAATCATTAAATTCAACGTGAACATTTAGGGCTATCTCAAGTTAATTAAAAATCACCAAAAATCGAATTCTTGAGATATTTTAATGATACATTCAAAATTTATAGAGGCAAGTGTTTATTTTATCATGGTGAGAACCAAATTAAGAAATCTTTATTCGGTTTTGAGATAAAGATTATTTAAGTTAACCACATTTTTTATGATTTTTTGAAATTAATGATCTTATTTTAAAAAATCACGAAACGTCGAATTTTTAAGATATCTTAATGAAATATTCATGATTTATAGAGGAAAGTGTCTATTTTCTCGTGATGAAAGCGCATCTTAAAAATATTTATTTGTTTTTGAGATATAAATCATTAAATTCAACGTGAACATTTAGGGCTTTTTTATGATTTTTTGAAATTAATAATCTTGTTTTAAAAAATCACGAAAAATCGAATTCTTAAGATATCTTAATGCATTATTCATGATTTATAGAGGAAAGTGTCTACTTTCTCGTCATGAAACCGGATCTTGAAAATGTTTATTCGTTTTTGAGATCTAAATCATTAAATTCTCAAGTTAATAAGAAATCACCAAAAATCGAGTTTTTGAGATATTTTAATGCAACATTCAAAATTTATAGCGGTAAGTGTCTATTTTCTCATGGTGAGAACCAAATTAGAAAATCTTTATTCGTTTTTGAGATAAAGATTATTTAAGTTAACCAAATTTCAAATTTTTTTATGATTTTTTGAAATTAATTATCTTGTTTTAAAAAAATCACGAAAAATCGAATTCTTATCGAATCTATTCTTGATTTATAGAGGAAACTACTTTCTCGCGATGAGCCCGCGAATGAAAATATTGTCATGTTGAATAGTTGTCCATTAGTTACATTAGTTATATTAGAAAGTGTTTTTCAAATATAATGCAGCATTTCCATCTTCTGGGCTCGTACAGCAATTATTTTCGTTTATAATAATAATCAACACTCTGAGAAGATATGCGCTTTCTGACATTAATTTTAAAAACTAGTTCTAATGAAAAGTAACAACATTAACATTTTGTTAATTATAACAAGACACGTAATGAATTTAATTTTACCATTAATACTTAATAGCAGAATGTTTGAAAGCTCAATTGCATGAATATTATTAATTAGAGGCAGACGTTTTTAAACCAAAAAGTACTATTTATTAAATCCAAAATGTAAATAGGTAAGTAATTAAAAAAGTAATTAATAATTCCTTTTTTTAAGATATTTTCTTTTAATTGTATTTAATTCCTTTTTTGAAAAAGTACTTTGTAATTGTAATTATTTTTAAAGTACATGTAATTAAACAGCTGTGTTTAATGCTTAGAACCATCATTAATATCAATAAAAAGATGGACATAAAAATGTTTAAAACTTCAATAAGACAACTTCTTGCTCTTTATTATAAATTTTGTCGGTACCGGTTTCGGCTATTAATAGTTAGCCATAATCAGCGGAATCTACATGTTTGAAAATCACATTTTACATTTATAAACAAAAAACAAAATAAAATATATAAATAAAATAAAACAGTTAAACGTACGATCAATAGAATCTCTAACGCTTGTCGAAACTTGAGCTCACTTTTTTGTTAAATGAATAAGTCACATTAAATAAAATAAACATTTACAAATTAAGAAGAGTTTAGCTTGCGGGAAAGTATTCGAATTTAATTTTTAATTTCTAAAATCTGTAAGCACATTGAAAAAAGGTATGAATTTTATATCTAGCTGATCATTTAAAATTGTATATTTACTATTTTTTGGCTCCTATTGTTCATCTTGAAATCCTACTCGCACTTAAGCAATAACTTTACGTTTTCGAAACCAAATTTGTGTCCTATTTTACTCATTTATTTATATATTTTGGAGGTACTTTTTTATTTGTGCTTTGTTAATCTATTACTTCTTTTACGTCCCGACTGACTTCTGTATACAGATTTGTAATTACAGCAATTGATGCGATATATCCCACTTAATTCTTCAATACTTTGGTCATTAAATTGATTAAATTACTAAGCTTTTAAAACAACCAAATATTCCAAACATACTAAATGTCGCCTCTGAAAGTTTGGTTAATTATGTTGATGTTGTAATGAAATATAAGAATTTGGGACCGCAGCGTACTCCACATAATTTATTTTCAAAATCTCTGGAAAATGCGGTACTCAGAGAGTAGGTATACATAAAATTTCTATATACTACAGACATGAAAAGATAGGGAAAGTGGAAGAATTCCATAGAATATAAGATCAGTGCTACAAAAAATTATTTTATTTTTACCATTAGGTAGATTATCAAACCTGCTCTACGTCAGAAAGTGATGATAATAGTTTAGCTACTATAGATGATGGTCTTAGCCCTAACCACTAACTCTAAAATTACCATGATGAAGGAGACCGATGACATCACTTCTTCTTTGGGATGTTCTTTGCACGGTGAACATATTATTTATTCATAATAAAGGTTTATTAAATAGCGTCTTTTCCTGTATTGCAAGGACATAACATTATCAGTATGTAATTTTTACATATTGTTACAAAGTATATTATAAACCATCTTTTGTAAATCTTCCATTAATTTTTACAGCATGAAACCGATAAAATTAATTAGAAAGTTGACAAAAACTAATTACAGTATACGGTTATTTATCTGGAAAATATGGCAAAATTCAGATTACCTAATTATTCAATTATAGAATTCATTCACATATAGAATTTTAAAACTAATTATGGCATATATGTATTTCTTGAATTTTCTTTTTTTGAAAGGTGTTTACATTAACATTTTTTGAGATTAGGTGAAGAGCTCGTGTGCAATATCGGGAAAAACTTTTGACAGTTTACTTTTGAAGATAGATAACACATTCTTTTAACAAGCTATTAGAGTGTGATGTATCCGCTTTTACTTGTAATTGAATTTAGCAAATAGTTGAATAGATGAGGTCTATGCGAATACATATGCCAAGTAAATTTCATCAAAATGTGGATGCAAAACCTGTTGTTTTACATACGAACTCCTCATATAATTAAGACTTAATTTTTAGAAGATGGTGACATCTAGATTCCATCTGGTTATGTTAAAAATAACCAGTAGATTCATTCGTAAATTCATTCATAAATTAAGCTTGGTAAGACATATTGCAAAAAGTAAAACAATATAAGTACGGAGGCTTTCACGGAGGTGTTGAACTACTAAGGAAGAGATCGAGTATCCCACTAACGAAGAAAGAAACCATGGTATTGGCCAAAGGACTAAATTACGCAATCACCCCAAAGAAGGTCCCGAAGGAAGAAATAATCTGCGAAGTGGAAGCAGCAGTTCGAGGGATGCCCTCACTGAAAGCCGTAGAGATCTGACAAGAAGTTGCCAGGGTATTGAAATCAGTAAAACCACCAAAATCCAACTTGACAGTTAGTGAGAAGAAGGCACTCCGATCTATTAAAGAAACCACCGGGAATGCCACCGTTGTGATGTTCAAGGAAGAATATGACGCCAAAATGATAGACCTACTGGACCCGGCCACCTACAGGAAGATCAAGAAGGGCCCTACAGACAAGATCGTAAGGAATATGAAGAGCCTTGTAAAATCCACAGCTATTTCACCAGAACATCAGAAAGGTTTCTTTGTGCAGGCTCCGGTACCACCAAGAATTTATGGACTACCGAAGATCCATAAACCAGACGTCCCCCTTCGTCCTATCGTCAGTGCCATCAATTCCCCAACGTACCTACTAGCCAAACATCTCTCTAAAATTCTCTCTCCTTTTATAGGCAACACGGAATCATATGTTAGGGACTCGACACATTTCGTGGAATCAGTAAAAAATGAAAAGTTAGATGCTGAGGATATTTTGGTTAGTTTCGATGTAGAATCTCTTTTTACTAGGGTACCAATTAAGGATGCGGTAGAGGGTCTTCGCAAAAAAAAACTCATTCCGGAGGGTTTGCCAGAGTACGTGCCAGGTTTAGTGGAATTTTGTTTATCGTCGACGTATTTCAGTTGGAAAGGAGAATTTTACGAACAGTTTGAGGGAGCAGCCATGGGATCTCCTTTGTCGCCGGGATAGCTAACATTTACATGGAATTGTTCGAAGAAAATGCTCTGAAGAAGAGCCAATGGAAACCAAAGCTATGGCTCCGATATGTGGACGACACGTTTGTGGTATGGCAACATGGTAGGGTTTGAATTTCTAGGTCATCTAAATGCTCCCATGTTCAAATTTACCATGGAACCAGAATCCGCCAAGCAGTTGCCCTTCTTAGATGTATTGGTCACTAGAACGACAAATGGTGATATGGAACTGGGGGTGTATCGAAAGAAAACCCACACCAATAGGTACTTAGAGGCAACATCGCACCATCATTCCCAACAGAAGAGGTCCGTAATTCGCACTTTGTTTCAGAGATCAGCAAGAATATGTAAAGGAGATAACCTAAAGAAGGAAGAACGGTTTTTACGGAATGTACTAGAGAAAAGCGGATATAGTTTAGATGACATCAACCGAGTCACCAAGCAGCGGAAGCAGGGAGAAGAAGCTGCAGCAAGTACAGAACCAGCTGGTTTCATCTGTCTTCCTTACGTTTCCGGTGTAACGTAACGAATTGCAAGACACCTCAAGAAAAACGACATCGTGGTGCGATACGGAACGGTCACCAAAATTCAGAATACACTCCCGGTAGCCAAGGACAAGCTACCTCTATTAAAAGGAGCGGGTGTCTATCGGCTGTCATGCAGTTGAGGGAAGTTTTACGTTGGCCAAACTGGACGAAACATCGAATGCCGTATCAAGGAACACGAAAGGGATGTGATGCTGAGGAAGATTCAACAGTCGGCGGTTGCGGAACATTGCCATTCGGAGGGACACCGAATAAACTTCGACAAAACAAAGGTTCTGGCTAGGAATAATAAATATCATCAACGGCTGACAAGAGAAGCCATAGAAATCCACCGACATAAAAACAACGTCAACAGAGAAGATGGCTGGGAACTCAGCAGAACCTGGAAGATAGTGGTGAAGACGAACACGACTCCCAAACCGGACGCGACGCAGTAATTAGTTATTAATTACCTTGAAATTAATATAAATTAATTATTAATTAGTTTTTCGTCCTATATATTGTTTTACGATCCCCGATCTTGTCAGTTAGAACCAGTTGTTGAAGAAGGTTGCAACATGGCATCCGAAACGTCAAACATTTTTTCAAAAGAACGCACGGCAAAACGCGAAAGTTTCTAGTTTTAGATCTAGTGTTAGTCCTAGTGATAGTTCTAGCGTTAGTTCTAATTTTAGTTCAACACTAGAACTGTTATTAGGATTAATACTGCTTCTAAAACTAGCAGTTTTCGGGTTTGGAAAAGTGATTGACGTTTCGGATCCCATATTGCAACTTTCTGCAGAATCTGATTCGTAGTGATCACTAGAACTGGAAACTTTCTAGTTTTAGATCTAGTATTAGTATGCTTGTTAACATTATGCTTGTTATTTAAGGACTAAATTTGTGGGTAAGGGATATTTCGATAGATATAGATACTAAAACAACTATCATCTATAACATTTATTATTGATTAACATACAACAAAATATTTCTATTAAAAACTATTTATTTTGTCATGTAGAATAGCAAAGCGATGAAAAGAAGATATGTATCCATTAAAAAACTAAAAAAAACTTACTTAACAATTAAAACAGAGAGATGGTGCTTCTAAAATTCAATGAAAATCATACAGGATATTTCCTCTTTTATACCCCTGAGTGTCCCTTTGAAAAGATGATGAAAAGACAAAATAGAATATCTCAAAAACTACGCTTCGGACTAAAAAAATTTCAGATGAAATTTGTTCGGTTTAAAAGAGGACATTCCCCCTTTATCACCCGTCTTTCAACCCCTAACGGCGGAACAGAAAACAGCTTACAAATTTTAAATACGAACCCTCCTTTTTCTAGCAGAATCAGATTCTCCAAGAAAAATTAAATTAATTTGGTCTTTCGGTTCGAATGGATGAAACTTTTTAAATCAACATGTACAATTTTTCAACACAACATTAAACTTGAATGATTCGTTTTTAAGTAAAACTTATACAAAATGGGTAGAGATTTTTACAAATTAATGTATGTTAATTGAAGAAGTAATAAATTGAAGATTATGATAAAAAAAATTATTTATTAAAATGAATTCACTGCTACAAATTTTCTCGCGTCGTCGTTTATTCAGAGGTTATTTGCGAGATCAAAATCATAGGAACATCTTAAATCTTCTTCGTATCCTTAATTTTATTGAATATATCATCATATATTCATCCATTTTTTGAAATTGAATGATTTTTAGGCATTTTTCCTAGAAAGCGATATACTTAGATTATATCTAGCCATAAATTTCATTAATTTTATAAATAATAAATAATCTTTATAAGCACATTTTTCTCTACGATTTTTACTTACATCTTCAGAAGTTAAAGATTATTGTAGACAAATCATTCATTTTAGCATTAAAAAGTTTTTTCATAAAACTGATTATTTATAATCTTAGAAATTTTAGCCATATATTAATTAATTGCAAATAATGTTTTTTAATCCAATATAACCAATTTCCGTTGGAAAATTATTTTATATCAATATTTATTTAACATCCATCATCGTGACAAATTGAATATTCAATCATTTATCAATGAATATCTAATTATATAGTGTAAATTCAATAAACATGTCATAATAAAATGGAAATTAAGCTGGTATGGGGTGTAGTGATGATAAACTATTATGCAGCTGGTCGTTGGTTGTGTTTTACTTGACATAAATTTTAGCGTTATAAACGTAAAGTTGATTAGCTGCAACGCAGTTTAATATTTATTAAAATCACGTTCAACCGTGTCGACACCATTACTAAAAGTATTCAACGATTTATCTAAATATATATTCGTATGGATTCGTAATTTACAGAACTATTGATTTAAACGAAATTCTATTTAATTTCAAAATAATTTATCTATATTGTTTTGTACAAAATATTGAATATATTATACATTTTTGTCATTATATACAGGATGTCCAAACTTCTTAGATTCCAATTGGAATAAATCCAGCATATAGCTACAATTAGCTGTCCCAAAAGTACTTCACGGAATGACGTGATAACACATTTTTGTCATTATATATAAGATGTCCACATTTTCTTAAACCCCAATCAATTAATTAAATTAAAAAGTATTTTTTATTTATACTTGTATTGGTAATTTATTATGAATTACAGCTTTACATGTTTTGACCCATTATGGTCATCTTCAGAAGGTCTAAAAGAGATGAACAATGAAAAATAAAAAATATTAAGTAAATCAATAGAGTAAAATGTAAAAAAAAACTATGACATGAAATACAACATTTAGAAACAGGTTTAAAATAACAAAAATAACTTACTTGTTAAAAAATTAAAATAATGAACATTTCAAATATTAAATAAAGTTAATCTTGTTTATGTAATAAATGAACGTTTTTATCAATGTAAAAATCATGGTTGTGAAATAGTAAATGTCTACCAAAATTCGATTCTTCAGAAAGAAGAAAAATGTTCTCTAACCCTAATCTTCAGTTTTCACCTATTTCCCCCACATATGTTGCTTATTTTTTTATTTGTTGCTCTTACTTAATAATACGGAAAATGAAATTTTGAGAGTCGATAACAACATTAATGATAATATTATTTTGTGGAGTAGATATGTTGACGACATATTACTAATTTGGAACGACGACGGCCTGAATTTAATTGAAGATTTCCACACTTACATCAATACTTTACATAAAAATATAAAATTCACCTTAGAAGTTGAGAAAAATTGTAGACTAATTTTTTTAGACATCACATTAATTAACAATAATTATTTCATTGATTTTGAAATTTATAGAAAACCTACACAGACAGATACCATCATTCCTGCAAATTCGTACCATATTAATTCACATAAAATTGCAGCTTTTAAAGCTTATCTACATAGGTGCTTTAATACACATTTATCTAACTAAAGAATTAAATATAATAAGAGCTATTAGTATCAATAATGGTTATCAACATTCACATTTAAATTCTATAATTAATAAATTCATAAATAAACAAGATTTAACATTCTCAACAAGTCTTCAACCTATTACACAAAATAACAAAATTTGCAGATCCATTATCTTTCCGGGAATAATAGTCTATAATATCCAAACTATTTGTAGAAACCACAATTTAAACATATTTTTTAGAAATAACAGCACGCTACAAAAAGCATTATTCCACGCTAAAGATCAAATAGAGACATTGGATAATAATGGAGTTTACAAGCTTGAGTGTGATACTTTTGGAGCAATATATGTGTGGGAACATTTACAGAAAGAAGAATCGAATTTTGGTAGACATTTACTATTTCACAACCATGATTTTTACATTGATAAAAAAGGTTGATTTATTACATAAACAAGACAAAGCTATAAACTAATGACTAGTTTTTGAGATAGAGATTATTTCAGTTAATCTAGTTTTTTATCACTTTTTGAAATTAATAATCTTGATTTAAAAAATCACGAAAAATCGAATTCTTAAGATATCTTAATGAATTATTCATGATTTATAGAGGAAAGCGTCTACTTTCTCGCGATGAAACCGGATCTTAAAAATATTCAAGTTAATTAAGAATCACCAAAAATCGAATTCTTGAGATATTTTAATGATACATTCAAAATTTATAGAGGTAAGTGTTATTTTATTATGGTGAGAACCAAATAGGAAAATCATTATTCGTTTTTGAGATAAAAATTATTGAAGTTGACCTAATTTTTTATCGGTTTTTGAAATTAATAATCTTGTTATAAAAAACCACGAAAACCGAATTCTTAAGATATCTTAATAAATTACTCACGATTTATAGAGGAAAGTGTCTACTTTCTTGCGATGAAATCGGATCTTAAAAATATTCGTTCGTTTTTGAGATATAAATCATTAAATTCAACGTGAACATTTACGGCTATCTCAAGTTAATTAAGAATCACCAAAAATCGAATTCTTGAGATATTTTAATGATACATTCAAAATTTATAGAGGTAAGTGTTATTTTATTATGGTGAGAACCAAATAGGAAAATCATTATTCGTTTTTGAGATAAAAATTATTGAAGTTGACCTAATTTTTTATCGGTTTTTGAAATTAATAATCTTGTTATAAAAAACCACGAAAACCGAATTCTTAAGATATCTTAATAAATTACTCACGATTTATAGAGGAAAGTGTCTACTTTCTTGCGATGAAATCGGATCTTAAAAATATTCGTTCGTTTTTGAGATATAAATCATTAAATTCAACGTGAACATTTACGGCTATCTCAAGTTAATTAAGAATCACCAAAAATCGAATTCTTGATATATTTTAATGATACATTCAAAATTTATAGAGGTAAGTGTTTATTTTATCATGGTGAGAACCAAATTAGGAAATCTTTATTCGTTTTTGAGATAAAGATTATTTAAGTTAACCAAATTTTTTATGATTTTTTGAAATTAATGATCTTATCTTAAAAAATCACGAAAAATCGAAATCTTAAGATATCTTAATGAACTATTCATGATTTATAGAGGAAAGTGTCTATTTTCTCGTCATGAAAACGCATCTTAAAAATATTCATTTGTTTTTGAGATATAAATCATTAAATTCAATGTGAACATTTAGGGCTATCTCAAGTTAGTTAAAAATCACCAAAAATCGAATTCTTGAGATATTTTAATGATACATTCAAAATTTATAGAGGTAAGTGTTATTTTATTATAGTGAGAACCAAATAGGAAAATCATTATTCGTTTTTGAGATAAAAATTATTGAAGTTGACCTAATTTTTTATCGGTTTTTGAAATTAATAATCTTGTTATAAAAAACCACGAAAACCGAATTCTTAAGATATCTTAATAAATTACTCACGATTTATAGAGGAAAGTGTCTACTTTCTTGCGATGAAATCGGATCTTAAAAATATTCGTTCGTTTTTGAGATATAAATCATTAAATTCAACGTGAACATTTACGGCTATCTCAAGTTAATTAAGAATCACCAAAAATCGAATTCTTGATATATTTTAATGATACATTCAAAATTTATAGAGGTAAGTGTTTATTTTATCATGGTGAGAACCAAATTAGGAAATCTTTATTCGTTTTTGAGATAAAGATTATTTAAGTTAACCAAATTTTTTATGATTTTTTGAAATTAATGATCTTATCTTAAAAAATCACGAAAAATCGAAATCTTAAGATATCTTAATGAACTACTCATGATTTATAGAGGAAAGTGTCTATTTTCTCGTCATGAAAACGCATCTTAAAAATATTCATTTGTTTTTGAGATATAAATCATTAAATTCAATGTGAACATTTAGGGCTATCTCAAGTTAGTTAAAAATCACCAAAAATCGAATTCTTGAGATATTTTAATGATACATTCAAAATTTATAGAGGCAAGTGTTTATTTTATCATGGTGAGAACCAAACTAGGAAATCTTTATTCGTTTTTGAGATAAAGATTATTTAAGTTAACCTAATTTTTTATTGATTTTTTGAAATTAATGATCTTATTTTAAAAAATCACGAAAAGTCGAATTCTTAAGATATCTTAATGAACTATTCATGATTTATAGGGGAAAGTGTCTATTTTCTCGTGATGAAAACGCATCTTAAAAATATTCATTTGTTTTTGAGATATAAATTTTACACATTTAGGGCTATCTCAAGATAATTAAAAATCACCAAAAATCGAATTCTTGATACATTTTAATGATACATTCATGATTTATAGAGGAAAGTGTCTATTTTCTCCCAATGAAAGCAGATCTTGAAAATATTTATTCGTTTTTGAGATACAGATTATTTAAGTTAACCTAATTTTTTATTATTTTTTGAAATTAATAATCTTGTTTTAAAAAATCACGAAAAGTCGAATTCTTAAGATATCTTAATCAACTATTCATGATTTATAGAGGAAAGTGTCTATTTTCACGTGATGAAAGCGCATCTTAAAAATATTCATTTGTTTTTGAGATATAAATCATTAAATTCAACGTGAACATTTAGGGCTATCTCAAGATAATTAAAAATCACCAAAAATCGAATTCTTGATATATTTTAATGATACATTCATGATTTATAGAGGAAAGTGTCTATTTTCTCCCAATGAAAGCAGATCTTGAAAATATTTATTCGTTTTTGAGATACAGATTATTTAAGTTAACCTAATTTTTTATTATTTTTTGAAATTAATAATCTTGTTTTAAAAAATCACGAAAAGTCGAATTCTTAAGATATCTTAATCAACTATTCATGATTTATAGAGGAAAGTGTCTATTTTCACGTGATGAAAGCGCATCTTAAAAATATTCATTTGTTTTTGAGATATAAATCATTAAATTCAACGTGAACATTTAGGGCTATCTCAAGATAATTAAAAATCACCAAAAATCGAATTCTTGATATATTTTAATGATACATTCATGATTTATAGAGGAAAGTGTCTATTTTCTCCCAATGAAAGCAGATCTTGAAAATATTTATTCGTTTTTGAGATACAGATTATTTAAGTTAACCTAATTTTTTATTATTTTTTGAAATTAATAATCTTGTTTTAAAAAATCACGAAAAGTCGAATTCTTAAGATATCTTAATGAACTATTCATGATTTATAGAGGAAAGTGTCTATTTTCTCGTGATGCAAGCGCATCTTAAAAATATTCATTTGTTTTTGAGATATAAATCATTAAATTCAACGTGAACATTTAGGGCTATCTCAAGATAATTAAAAATCACCAAAAATCGAGTTCTTGATATATTTTAATGATACATTCATGATTTATAGAGGAAAGTGTCTATTTTCTCCCAATGAAAGCAGATCTTGAAAATATTTATTCGTTTTTGAGATACTGATTATTTAAGTTAACCTAATTTTTTATTATTTCTTGAAATTAATAATCTTGTTTTAAAAAACCACGAAAAATCGAATTTTTAAGATATCTTAATGAATTATTCATTATATATAGAGAAAAGTGTCTACTTTCTCGTGATGAGACCGGACATTGAAAATCTTTATTCGTTTTTGAGATAAAAATTATTGAAGTTGACCTAATTTTTTATCATTTTTTGAAATTAATAATCTTGTTTTAAAAAATCACGAAAAATCGAATTCTTTAGATATCTTAATGAATTATTGACGATTTATAGAGGAAAGTGTCTGCTTTCTCACGATGAAACCAGATCTCAAAAATATTCATTCGTTTTTGAGATATAAATCATTAAATTCAACGTGAACATTTAGGGCTATCTCAAATTAATTAAAAATCACCAAAAATTGAATTTTTGAGATATTTTAATCACACATTCAAAATTTATAGAGGCAAGTGTCTATTTTGTCATGGTGAGAATCAAATTGGAAAATCTTTGTTCGTTTTTGAGGTAAAAATTATTGAAGTTGACCTAATTTATTATCATTTTTTGAAATTAATAATCTTGCTTTAAAAAACCACGAAAATGAATTATTTATGATTTATAGAGGAAAGTGTCTACTTTCTCGCGATGAAACCGGATCTTAAAAATATTCATTCGTTTTTGAGATATAAATCATTAATTTCAACGTGAACATTTAGGGCTATCTCAAGTTAATTAAAAATCACCAAAAACCGAATTCTTGAGGTATTTTAATGATACATTGAAAATTTATAGAGACAAGTGTCTATTTTGTCATGGTGAGAACCAAATTAGAAAATCTTTATTGAAGTTTACCTGTTATTAATTATATAAATATAATTTACTTACAACTATTCTCTGTCATTTTGAAAATCATTTTGGTTATTATTTGATTTCCTTTTGTTAATGTTCATTATTATTATTAATTTCTTGTTCAATTTCAGATTCAATAATTTGACTGTATAGTGTCTCAATGATCAAATTAATTCCACAAAAGTTCCTCTATATAAATACCTATCTAATCCGTTTCCCCAAAAATAGAATAAACAGCACAATAAATAAATAATATAGACCCTTTTATTTCAATTTTTTGGTTTAATGTTTCTGTTTTTCAAAAAATTTTATTATTATTTCTGTCTTGTTCTCGCACATAAGGTTTTCTGGCAATGCTATTTCTTTCGTGAACTTGTACTTTCGCACATAATACCTGCATTTTTGTTAGATTTGATACAGTTGTCTTGTTCAACCTATTTAGTTTTTTACATTTTACTCTATTAATTTACTTAATATTTTTTATTTTTTATTGTTCATCTCTTTTAGAGCTTCTGAAGATGACCATAATAGGTCGAAACATGTAAAGCTGCAATTCATAATAAATTACCAATACAAGTACAGATAAAAAATACTTTTTAATTCAAATTATAATCAACATAAAGTGGACCCAAATAATATTTTTTCTAATTATCTGTAATTGCTTTAAAAGAATAAAGTTAGGGTACTAAACCATAGAAATATCTTAAATGGCACAACATAGTCTTATAAACGGAAGCTATAAATTTCTGCTGACTCCTGGTTGCGGAAGAAAGTTTAAGCTGCAATCTCCGTTTAAATTTTAAAATCCACTGCAGAAGTATGGGACTTGGCCGTTCAGTAATGACTTTATTAAGAAAATTATGAGAGGAGACGCCGTCTGGGAACTGGCTCGTGCGGGACTGCGTCCAGCAGACAGGCGCGATCCTGATTCTACGAGTTCAGTTTAGTTCCTGCGCCGCCGTCAGTCAGTGTGTCGCGTCGATCGCACGTCCCAACGCGCTCTCAACACAACTTCCGTTTCCTGCAACACCACGCGATATCCCCCCGAGGAGAGTCCCATTTCCCATTAATTACATTAAAACCAGTTACAATTTTGGATTTGTTACCGTGATTTCTCCCGTGCCCATTAATTAATAGTTGGAAGGTGACAAGTTTGTTCTTGCACACGAAGAAAAGAAACAAAAAAAAACAGGTATTAAAAACAAAATGTATATAAAAAATAAATTTATTAAATAGTTTTCGACGAAATGATTATTAACAGTCGAAGAGGATATTCGATGCTATCAATTATATTAGTTTCGACGATTAATTAATTGACGTAGTTTGAAAATCAGTTAGTTGGCCAATTAGTTGACTAACTAGCATGAAAGTTTTAGCGGGCTAAATGAATAATTGCTCGTCGTGGTTATTAATGCTTCTGGTACATGACTTTAATCAGCTACATGCTGCACTTAATTGAAATGGATTGCATAGTGTTCTAACTTATAACAATAATCAACTTAATTGGTTAATTAACTTAATTATTGAAAAATGCCTTTAAAATAAACGTTTTACAATTTGTTCTATGAATGAAAATTAATATGAGAATGCTTTTCAATGAACAAGAAACAGTTTGAATTGATACGACAGTTTGATTGATTGACTACTTGATTGACAGGTAGGATGATTAGTACGGTTGTTTTCACATTTATCAGATTATTTTGATTTACTAAGTCAATTCAATGATGTATGTATATTACAATCGAATTCTAGTTGAGAGGTAATTAATCCCTGTGACTACCAACCTGAGATCATACACAATAACCACCCCAATGAGATCATCAACATCATGTATTATTACGTTGACCCTGCCCTTTGATCTTTGCCAATAATGAAACGGGCTCCCGTGGCAGGAGGGTAACGTTTGGCGATATACAACACTTCGCAAACTACAATAGATCAAATTACATATAAGGGTACTTAAGGTTATGGTGTTACTTATCGCGCAAAGCCCAAATTCCGCTTCTATTTTAGAATTTTCTTTATCTCATTATATTCGGTGAATTTGTGTTGAGTTCTCAAATAAATCTTTATCCTGTAGCTATATTCACATAATTAGATTGTTATAGGTATTGAGTGATTAATTATTGCTAATAATATTACTAAAATCAATGTTATATATGATTAACAGATCATCGTGGATATATTGAATGGCTAATTAAATTTAGTCAGATCAGACCCTCTTAATAAGTTAATCTAAATTTATATTAGAGATACGCTTTATTTGATTTCGACCGAAATTTTAGAATTTTAACATAGTAAATATCGAGCTTATGCATTAATGAGTTTAGCATTTGTATGGGGTTGAAGTTCATCTTACACTCATAATGTATGAGTAAGCCTGATGAGTAAGTTTCAATAGCATCGTCTATGACATGGTCAATAGAATTTCTGAAATTTGCACCCAAGAAATAAATCAGTAATTCTGAGCAAGAAATTATGGCATTACACTGTCCGTAGAATATTAGATAATAAAGTGTTTAAAGTTGTATTTTGAATTTAGACTACTTCTAGAAGATTTGATTTGGTTCCATAAAACTTGGTACTACCTTCAAAAGACTTTTGACTCAAAAGATTTAATTCCATAAGATTCGGTACAGCTTCTAAATGACTTGATGCTGTTTTCAAAAGTCTAAAAATCAGAAGACTTGATCTACTTCTAGAAAACTTGATATTTCTTCCAGAAATCTTTATACTCTTTCTGTGCGACTTGAAATGCTTACAGAACATATAATACTGCATCTGTATGATTTGAAATGCTTTCAGAAAACGTGATATTCCAACTGAAAGACTTGATATGCTTTAAGAAAATTTGATACTGTTTCAAAAAGACTTGATAATGCCGCTAGATGACTTGCTATTGCTTCCAGAAAGCTTGAAATGCTTCCAGAAGACTTGAAATACTTCCAGATCACGCGAAATTGTTTCTGGAAGACTGGTAATGCTTCCAAAAGAGTGGACACTACTTCCAACGATTAGAATGCTTCTAAACAAACTAAGGATAAACTTGATCTGGGTCACTGAGACATAATATCTCTTCTATATGTCTTGATAGTACTTTCAAAAGACTTGAAATTTATCTGGAAGACTTGGTCTGGTTCCATAAGACTTGATACTGCTTCTAGATGATTTGATATTAGTTAAAAGACTGGAGTTCCTTTCAGAAGACTTGATACTGCTTCTTAAAGATTTGATATTACTACCCGAAGGCTTGAAATGCTTCCAGATGATTTGATACTGCTTCTAAGGAACTTGAAATTATTTTCAAAAGACTTGAAGTGCTAGCAGAGGATTTAATAGCGCCTTTGGAAAACTTGAAATGTTTTTACAGGACTTTGTACTGTTTCTAAAAGATTTGAAATGATTCTAGGACTTGAAATGCTTCTAGAAGACTTAATACTGCTTTCAAAAAACTTGAAATGCTTCTAGAAAACTTAATCTATTTCCTAAGACATGATCATATTTCTGGATGACTCTTGATACTACATTCAAAACATTTGAAATTATTCTAGAAAATTCGCTCTGGTTCCATAACACTTGATGCTGCTTCTAGATTACTTCGCGTGATATTTCATCTGAAAGACTTGAAATGTTGATAAAAAACATTAAATTTTTTTTTGTTTTAATTTTAAAAAACTTGATAGTGCCTCTAATAGACTTGATACTGCTTCTAGATGACTTGATATTGCTTCCAGAAGACTTGAAATGCTACTGTTGAGCTTCTTCTTCCCAATTCAATACCAGCAGCTGCTGAAAACGTAGTTTTTTTTTCAAAGTCTATTCAACTAGTCCATTCAAGCTTCAAATGCTTTCAGAAGGCGTGATGTTTCCTCTGAAAGATTTGAAATGTTGATAAAAAACATAAAATTTTTTTTTGTTTTAATTTTAAAAAACTTGATAGTACCACTAAAAGTCTTGATACTGCTTCTAGATGACTTGATATTGCTTCCAGAAGACTTGAAATGCTACTGTTGAGCTTCTTCTTCCCAATTCAATACCAGCAGCTGCTGAAAACGTTTTTTTTCAATGTCTATTCAACTAGTCTATTCAAGCTTCAAATGCTTTCAGAAGGCGTGATGTTTCCTCTGAAAGATTTTAAATGTTGATAAAAAACATTAAATTTTGTTTTGTTTTAATTTTAAAAAACTTGATAGTGCCACTAAAAGACTTGATACTGCTTCTAGATGACTTGATATTGCTTCCAGAAGACTTGAAATGCTACTGTTGAGCTTTTTCTTCCCAATTCAATACCAGTAGCTGCTGAAAACGTTTTTTTTTGCAAAGTCTATTTTAAATTTTTTCAATTATTTTCAGACCCAATTTAACTATTTTTGAAGACCTGTTATACATTTATAAAAATGAAGCAATTTTAAAATTGCCATCTAAATGCAGGGTACTGCTTGTAATACTGCAACCACTGTTGACACAAGACATTTCCATTGCAAACCAATCAAAGTCGAAAGATACATGGGTGTTTTTCATTCTTGTTTTGAAAACCATCATTCGCCGTTTGAATCTCTTCCCAATTTGGATTTCTCAGCACCAGTATGGAAGTTGTTATACGTTTATATCTAGTCTCCACTAGGAACTCTAGATTCAATCGCCCTGACAAAGAAAAAGAAGATTTTGGTTTAGGCAAGCTCGATCAGATAAGGAATTTCAAAAATTGGTTCCAGAAAATTGATAAATTCACACTTGAATGACTCATACCTGCACTTTCATAAACAGCATGTCGTGTCAAAATCTCGGAAATTTCATAATAAGTCACTATTTTATTTTCTACTTTAGCTTTAAAGTAGAATAGCATTAAACTTGCTTATTCAATAATAATCACACAATTACATTGACATGCATGTATGAAAAACATAAAGATGACACATTCTAGAAAATACTTTAACCAATGGGATTCACAAAGTTGTAGCTTTAATACGACGATGGCAATAAGACAACAGCAAAGTCATATCCTAAATTTAATAATTCAAATGAGACATATTTGAGAACTTAATCCTTAGCCAAAACAAAAGTGAAAATGCTCAATTCGAAGTCTCTTCCAAATTTCTTTGAAACTCCAAAATATTGCGAAGATGCAAGAAAATAACACAAAAATAACGATTTTTAAATTGTGATAATTTCTGAACGATATTATCGATATCGTTCTGATCGATATCCGATCATCAAGACCTATATGTCATTGGATTCCTCATAATTTCTTCTTGCGAAATAATAAATTGCCCGATCTCAATTCTCAACACCGCCTGCGGGTCGATTTTTATATATCTATGATCGCCCGAAAATCTAAACACTAATTATAGAGTATTTAGATTTTCTAAAAAATCTAAAAAAGACTAAAACTAGAGAAGGATTTGATGGATAAGTACGAATGCTTTCACGACCGGTGTCAATTGAACTAAAATTAGAACTAACACTAGCACTAACACTAGAACTATCACTAGGACTAACACTAGATCTATGACTAGAAACTTTCGGATCTTGACGTACGTTTTAGTGATAGTTATAGTTTTAGTGCTAGTGTTAGTTCTATTTTAGTTCGATTTAATAGATTTTAGTATTATATCTTCATCGATAATAATCGCTTGGCTGAATGTGCTACTAAAAGCCCGATTCGAAATGTTCAAGAATTTTAATTTAAACATAAAAAGAACAATTAATTAATTAAATCAAGTATCGCTAGCAATTATTAACCTACGTGAATGATCAAATTTTAATATAAAATGTGAACATAATTTTGATCATAAACACTAGAATAAAAATGATGAAGATTTTTGTAATAAGTTTTGATCTACACCACAAAATGACCACATAGTCCTTCAAAGTTATGAAATTTTAGATATTTTCTTAATCATTTTATGTCCTAGACACACACACAGTTTTAGCAAGTGCAATGTTATCTTAAGAAATCGTTTAAAATCTGTTTTGAAAATGTTGTTCATAAAGATAATTCCTTAAGTTTTCTTATTATCTCATAATCCCATAAATTGTTAACTGATTATAAAAGCCCATTCCTTTTTAAAATGATTCTACAAGTCAACAATATTTCGAAAATGATTTAGGAAATTCTTCATTTTATGAAATACTACAAATTTACTTAAATTTATTTAAGTATGATTTTGTTCTCAAAAAAGTGTATATTTCGCTTTATAAATCACAAAAAATTTCATCAAGATAGTTTATGAATTAATTTTTTTACTGTCTTTCAAAACTGGAAAAGAAAATTTTAGATTTTATGAAATATTACAAATTTAGGTTGAGTTCGAAACTTGATGCCTCGAAAACGAATTTTCATATTCACACATGGTTTAGAAGAAATAACAAGATATTTTAAAAATTCGATTTCTAACAATTTGTCAAAAACAATTAAAGAAATTTTAGATTTTTTGAAATGCTACAAATTCAAGTTCAAAACGTGATATCTCAAAAACCAATTGAGATAGTCACGTATGGTTTTGATTTCGAAAAAGTACATATTTTCCTCTATAAACTAAAAAAATTCCATCAAAATATCTTAAGGATTTGATATTTTGACAATCAAAAAAAAAGATATCTTAAAAAATTGATTTTTTACGATACTTTAAAAATAATTAAGAAAATTTTTAATTTTATGAAAAGTTCTAAGTGTTAAGAGTTTACGACGTATTAAAAAAGTTGATCTTAAACGATGTCTCATGATAACATTGCACTAATTGTCAGTTTTTATTTTTTAGGACCATATTGATAATATTTAACAAAAATTTTTAATAAAAATTTAATAAAATATTTAATAAATAAAATGTTTAAAAATATTTTATCTTCGAAGGCCCATATCTTAGCCATGTATGGGTTTAGAATAAAAGATTCTTAAATGAATTTTAATACGATTTATATTGACAATATTATGTACATCAAATTCTGTTGTAAGACAATTTTTTAGGAACGTGTTTATCTTATAAAAAGTGAATTAGATGTAATTGACTTATTTGATGAATTGTTTCTTGTTGTGTTTTAATCAAAACTAACTACTCCAACTATAGTCGGTTTAGTAAATTCATTTTTTCCAAAAGCAAGACGCAGAATTTTTAGGTCGAGTATATCCACCATTTCATTCATTCTAGATCATACTTTTGATCGAGATGTTGATGACTAAAATTTGTCAATCAGTTAATGAAGAAGATAATTCGATGATTTAGAGTCACAAGAACGTAACTACATGTACATGAATCCTAATCCTTCGAATTGATGCGTTTGATTAATTAGTTTTTTGTGTTTTAAACAAAATCCTTACATATTTCGATACGAGTATTTCGACTACCGCATTCAACTAGATGCTAGGTTTTGATTGGAGTATAAAGCAGATTAAGTTTAATTTTTAACCCGTAACGTAACTGAGAGCTGTACAAGATTAACGGAAGAGAATTGAGATGAACATTTTCTGATTTTGATAAAAGAGACTATGACGAATCGAATGATGAATGAATTTGCTGGATTTCTTTAAGAAATAAAAGGAACGAGGATTTTAAGGAAAATTTGTCAAAAAATGTGTAGCAAGCCCCTCTTTGTCGATTCAGGCCTTGAAAACAGATTTCCCCATTAATGTGTTATATAGTACATGGCTCAATTCTATGTCGTACCATTTATTTGCACTTTTTGCTCTCAAATTAATTTTTCCAATTCCATTGGCAACCAATTCTTGTCCTATTCCTAATATTGTTATCGGAACATTCAGTACAAAGTATGTTGCAAACTTCGCTTTATCAACAGTACTATATTGTCAACACATTGAATCTATAATCAATAAATTAGCATTTTCTGTACTTATGTAACCCGAAAGAGCAAATTGATTTCCGACTGTATTGTTCTCATTATTTCTTTCAACTTTCTTGTTACCTCTGCATTTCCATGCTTTGTGACCCAGACTTCTACAATTATAGCAAACGGAAAATTTATGTTTGTTGAATTATCAGTCGTATTTATATTATTCACTTTCTTTTGATCTCCTTGAATTGAAAAAATACAATCATCTTAGATGATTAGTAGGTTAATTAAATAAACGAAAGATCTTCTTTCTTTAAATAACTTAATTCGGTAATGTTTTTATTTGTTTATCTTTCCTTACATGTTTCGGCTGTATCCAACCATCATCAGAGGGTTTATCCTCAAAATTTGGAGATATTTAAAATTCAATTTAAAGTTCAATACCATCACAGGAATTCTGTAGCTTAATTAGTCGAGTTGCGATGTGAAAATTGAACCGTTGTTTTTCAATTTTGGTGTGTTTCTAATTTTTCAACGTAGAGTTTTTTAAATAATTTTTCAATTTTCACATCGCAACTCGACTAATTAAACTACAGAATTCTTGTGATGGTGTTGAACTTTAAATTGAATTTTAAATATCTCCAAATTGTGACGATAAACCCTCAGATGATGGCTGGATACAGCCGAAACATGTAAGGAAAGATAAACAAATAAAAACATCATCGAAATAAGTTATTTAAAGAAAGATCTTTCGTTTATTTAATTAACCTACTAAAACCTCATCGATGAAAAAAATGGATTTAATAAAGGATTATAATATTAACATCTTATATGAGAATATATATTTTCTAAGTTATACAAGGAACGATTTCCCCTCAAATCACCGAGGTCTTTTGAGCAAGGCACTCTATTTGAAATATCAACAGAAAATCATCCAGTTTGGAAAATTGTAGCGCCTCGGCCGCAAGCAACCTCGGTGAATTGGGAATAAAATCGTCTTCTAGAAGACATTATATATTTACTAAGGTATACAGGGAATTATTTCGCCTCAAATGGCCGAGGTCACTTTCGGGCGATCTGATGGATTTGAAATGTTTACATAAAATCGTTCATTCTGGATTATAGCGCCTCGGCCGCAAGCGACCTCAGTGAATTGAGAATAAAATCGTCTTCTAGAAGACATTATATATTTACTAAGGTATACAGGGAACGATTTGGCCTCAAATCGCCGAGGTCGTTTGCAAGCGAGATATTATATTTGAAATCTCAACAGAAAATCGTCCATTATGGAAGACTGTAGCTGTTGGAAGAGTGAGGATAAAATCGTCTTACATATATTTACTACGTCTTATATAATCGTCGAGTTTATCCATATTAATTTCGCAGAACTAAATTCTAGGATCAAAATCGTCGCCACATAATTTTCATGCTAAATTAACTTTATATAGAAGGAAATTTTTCCGTTTACAAATTTTTTGAATAGAATATCGACTTATGTTACGATTTAAAGCTCGCCGTTTTTTCGAATTCATTGGATTTTCCACCGCATCTAACATGGCATTCAAAGCCTTTTCGACATTTGTAGCGCTTACTGGGGTTTCACTTTTGGTAGGTCTGGCAAACTGGAATTTTCATTATTTGTCGCAATACCCTTTTTGATTGTCCATCAAATTTTGTTCGCTTTGAGCACATTATAAATACTTAAAATGTACCTTTTCTGACATAATTATTAGTTTACGTTTAGTTTCTTAACGATCGAGTACATTGTTTACGAGTATCACAACTTAAAAATCCGTTATTTTTGTCTACCTTCACAATATTTGGAGTAGACTTCGAATCAGGCATTTCCAGTTTCATATTGACGAAGAATTAAGCTTTCGAATCAGATATTGTTTATCAAAATCGGTCGAATGCTTCTTTTATTATAATGAAAATAAAATGGGGGCTAACTTCATATAGATCGATTACTTGTCTTTATAAGATCATCGAATTTCTTACAATTTAATTTGATTAATTCCAAAAATGAATAATAAAAACTATATAATGAAAATTAAATTCAAAACAGTACCAGTAAATAAACGAAGTTCTCGAGTTCTAAATAAACACAAAGTACCAGCCCGGGTTCTCATAACACAGTTAGTAATTTACCCTCGACCTCTTCCCATCTTATAAAACTAACAGCTAACTTGTCAGAACTTGCGACATTGTTGCAAATAAATCTTTTCGGGGGATCAAACTTGAACGAAGAAATATTTCTATTTTATTACATCGGTTCCCACCTGGTTGGGGGTTTATATTTTTGGGGCTTGTCGCAGGAATAAGATGGGGTCTTATTAATTAAATTTAATGCGAAACGGAACCGTAGGGTTGCTCACTTGGCCCTGTTTAATTAATTAAATAATTATGTGCTGTGCAGCGCCGGAAGGCAACGTCGTCGTTAGCTTTTCGATCTGCTGTCACGGAGCGTGCTTCTCTTTAATTAGTTTTGTTACTTTTGCGCAGACAGGTAGGTGTCCTGAATTAAATCTCGTTCCGAGTTACTTTGTAATTTAGTTGTGAGCGTCTAAATGTACTACATTTTCATCTCTATGTCTCCAAAGAGACATCGATCTGGGTGAGTAATATCAGGATACTCCTACTTAAATTTTCAATGATGTTACATATAATTATTATTCTTTTTTGTTAGATCAAACTCCATAAATAATCTTTGACAATAACAATAAATCGCTTTTATTTGGAAAACAGCTTACTTTTTGAAAGACTAAATAGTTTAGGAATAAACATATAGCCATCTAAATATGTTTTTCGAGTAAATTCAACAGATTTTTTAAGTCATCATTTATTTTCCAAAGGATCTCGTCCAACTGAATCAAAAATTGAACCAATAAATAATTTTTCACAAACTTGGACTCTTAAAGAACTCTAAAGATTTCGTGTAATGCTGTATTTCTATCACAGATACGTTCAATTTTTATTAAAAATTCTTTATAAGTAATTTTCTTTTTTATTTTTATCTACTCAAAAGTAGTCATTCGATAGAAAGGAATGACTCAATACCAAAAATTTGTAGCTACCATTTAATGGCTAAGCAATTTTCATCCAATGCTACCTTAAAGATACGATTTTGACCATAGCAAGTATCAGTGGTTATGTGCTGAAATGTATGTTACTACTTCCTGTGCACCTCTTGAAGCTGTAGTTTCATCCGACACACTCTTGACATTGTCATCACGAAAAATATGGAAACCCAAGTTAAGATTTGCAAAGCAAATGAGAATCCACAATATTCCCTGGAATTTTCTTTTGCTTTATCTGGTCCTCTACAAGACAGTTCTTAGTTCGTTCAACATTCTGTAAATGTTCATCATGACTTTTTTTAAATAATGTTTCTTCCTCATTATTGCATGATCCGATGTTTCTCTTCAGTAAATTTCATTTTTGGCAAGTGTCTTTTGAGGAGCATGGAAATTTAAGTTGAATTCAGTATTAAATATTTTCCTATAGATTTACCATGGTTACTGGTTAATCAGCCAATCATGGCAGGTTAAATTATGGAAAATATCATCAAATTAGGACTCAAATATATATGGCTATGTATGGCAAATATATACAGGTTTTATCTTAATTTCATCTGTTTTTTGGCGAAGATCCAGGTATTATACTAACTCAATATAACCCAAACATCAACCCAAATCGTAACCCAATCCAACTCAAATTCAGTACAAACTTAATCCAAACGTAACACCAATCCAAATCCAAACCCAACCCAAGTCAGACCGAACCTAACCCAGCACAAATGCACACAAACTCAATCTAAATAAAACATCAACCCAAATACGAAATCAATCCAACTCAAATTCATTTCGAACATCGCACTATCTCAAATTCGAATCCAATCCAAATCAGATCCGAACCCAATTCAACCCAAATGCTGCAGATACCCAATCTAAACTTAACTCCAACTCAAATCCGAATCCAATCCAACCCAAATTCAGTACAAATTCAATCTAAACCTAACACGAACCTAAATCTAAACCCATTTCAAATCAGATCCGAATTCAACTTAAATGTTGTGCAAATTCTACACAAATCTAACATCAACCCAAATCCGTACTCAATCCAACTCAAATTCAGTACAAATTCAAACCAAACCTAATACCATCCCAAATCCAAACACAATCCAGCCAAAATTCTGTACAAACTACATGCAACCATAACACCAACCCAAATTTTAACCTAATCGAAGTCAAATATATTCGCAATCCAACTCAAACTCGATACTAACCTAACACCATCCCAAATCCGTACTCAATCCAATTTAAATGCGGCACAAACTCGATCCAAAAAACTCAAAGCCGATCCCAATTCAATTCAAATTCCGTGCAAACTAAATTAAACCACAAAACCAACCCAAATTCGAACCTTATCAAAATCAATTCCATACTTAATCCAACTCAAATCTAGTACAAATTCGATCCAAATCTAACACCAACCCAAATTCGAGCACAATCCAACCCAAATCTAGTACAAACTCAAATCCAAACCTACGAACAACCCAAATTCCATCCCAATCTAGCCCATACTCCGTGCAAACTAAATCCAAGCATAACGCCAATCCAAATTCGGACCTATTCTAAATCAAATCCATACTCAATTCAACCCAAAATTATACAAACCTAACACCAATTCAAATCTAAGCACAATCCAAACCAAATTTAATACAAATTCAATCCAAACCTAACATCAACCTAAATCCAAACCCAATCCAGCTCAAATTTAATGCAAACTAAATCCCACCATAACACCAAAAGAAATTCGAACTTAATTCAAGTCAAAGCTGAACCGAATCATAAGCTAATCATAGCTTCGAAATAAGCTAAACATCAACCTACATGCGATCTTACCTCAACCATCAGTTCCAAGTCTTTCAGTATTCAGACCAATCGTCCAACAGAAATGTTATGGGTGTCTAAACAAAAGTTTCTGTAAACTGATACTTATTAACGATACTTACTAATTAATAAAAACAACTTATTATTTTTGCCTTTGTTTTATTAATATTTGAACTGTTGTACAGAGGTATAGATTTTGGGCTTCAAGATCGGTTAGTTTCCAGAAATTATCAGAATTAGATATTCTTTCATTATACATAACCAAATCCAAACATAACACCAACCTAAATCTAAAATCTAAACCCAATCCACATCAGATCCCAATCCAACTCAAATTCAGTAAAATTCAATCCAAACCTAACACCAATCCAAATTCAAAACTTAATCCAGCATAAATTAAGTGCAAACTAAATTCAATCATAACACCAACCCAAAGTCGAACCTAATTCAAGTCAAATCCATACTTAATTCAACTTAAACTCGATACTAGGATAACATCAACCCAAATCGGTACTCAATCCAATTCAAATACGGTACAAATTCGATCCAAACCTACCAACAACCCAAATTCGATCCCAATTCAGCCCAAATTCGATCCCAATCTAGCCCAAATTCCGTGCAATCTAAATCCAACCATAACACCAATCTAAATTCGAACCTAATCTAAGTCAAATGCATACTCCATCCAACTAAATCTCGATATTAACCTAACACCAACTCAAATCCGTACTCAATCCAATTCATATGCGTTACAAACTCGAACCAAACCTAAAACCAATCCAAATTCGAACTTAATCCAGCCCAAATTCAGTGCAAACTAAATTTAACCATAACACCAACCCAAAGTCGAACCGAATTCAAGTCAACTCAAACTCGATACTATCACAACACCAACCCAAATCCGTACTCAATCCAATTCAAATACGGTACAAGCTCGATCCCAACCTAACACCAACCCAAATCCGAGCACACTTAAACTCATATTCAAACCAAATTCAATCCAAACCTACCAACTACCCAAATTCGATCCCAATCCAGCCCAAATTCCGTGTAAACTAAATCTAACCATAACACCAAGCTAAATTCGAATCTAATCTAAGTCAAATCCATACTCCATCCAACTCAATCCCGATACTAACCTAACACCAGCTCAAATCTGAACTCAATCCAATTCGTATGTGGTACAAACTCGAACCAAATCTAACACCAACCCAAATTCAGTGCAAACAAAATCCAACCATAACACCAAACCAAATTCGAACCTAATCTAAGTCAAATCCATACTTAATCCAAATCAAAATCAATACTGTCCTAACACCAACCCAAATCCGTCCTCAATCCAATTCAAATTCAGTAAAAACTCGATTCAAACCTAACACCAACCCAAATTCGAGCACAATCCAACTCAAATTCAGTACAAATTCAATCCAAACCTACCAACAACCCAAATCCGATCCAACTCCAGCCTAAATTCCATGCAAACTAAATCTAACCATAACACCAACCCAAATTGGAACCTAATCCAGGCCAAATGCATACTCATTTCAACTCAAACTCGATACAATCCTGACATCAACCCAAATCCGTATTCTATCCAAATCAAATGCGGTAGAAACTCAATCTAAACTTAACACGAGCCCAAATCCGAAGCCAATCCAGGATAAAAGCAGTGTAAACTAAATCCAACCATAACACCAACCCAAATTCGAATCTAATTCAAGTCAAATGCGAATCCAATCGAACCCAAATTCATGTACAAACTCGATCTAAGCTAAACAATGCGAAAATACAAACAAACAGAAAATATTTGTAGCTGCATTTCAAAAGTTTGCCTTTGTTTTATTAATCGTTAAACTGTTGTACCCAGACATAAATTTTGGGCTACAAAATTCTTTAGTTTCCAGAAGTTATCAAAATTAGGTTTTCTTTCAATATATTGTTTGATATTTTGATTTATCAGCTTATTATATAATTCTGAAATTTTATGTATACATAGTGTTTATAAATTTTTGATTTAGATCACTTTCAATGTTAACACTAAATGAATTTCATATAATGCGGCAATTACAATCTCCATCTTATGGTTCATTTGTGACGATATCGTAAAAATTACATTATTAAGGTACCTATCATTGCAATGTACTCCTTTTTTCTATTATCATAAACAGCATTACGAAGATATTAAAGTGCAACCAAATTTATACTGCAAATTCATCTCCAAATTTATGCATCTGTATCTTTGTATCAACTTCCAGCAGCCTACTACTTGGTGGTAATAGTTTTCTGAATCAGTTTCAACAGTTTCTTGCATTAATGTGGTTGTAACCTTAATAACTTCGTTCCAAATAATGTTGTAGCAGTTGGGTTGGGTTGAAATGAAAGATGAATTTTTATAGAATATTTAGAGTGAAATACGTTACTTCATTATTTATAGCTTTAAAGATATGATTTTTTAAATAAAAGTAACTCAACCAAATTTTGTCAAATCAATTATTTTAAAACATTACTAAAACTTCGTCCCAAATTATGCTGAAGAAGTTGGGTGATGATTTTTTATAGAATATTTACGTTAAATTACTTCATTATTTATAGCTTATGAGATATGATTTTTTGAAATAAAAGTTACTAAACCCAATCTTGTTAAAACATATATTTTAAAACATTAATAACTTTCTCCCAAATTATGCTAAAGGAGTTGGACCAGGTCTATGTACCATGACTTGAATTTGTCTATAACTAAAATTTAAGCTATTTCTTCGGATCAAAACCTTTGCTAAAGAAATTTTATTCTTGAATCAATCGGCATTTGATTTGATGATCATAGCTTTCAGTGCAGTGTCACTCCTTTTTTCTATCTTTATAATACTGTTTATTAAGATATTTATGTGCAATTTTCACCGATATGCACATTACCTCCAACATTATGTGATCTGCAGGTTTGGATCAACTTTCAAATCTTTTATTTGAATATCTTCCTTATTCTTAATCTGTACATCCATTAATATTTGAAATGGTGTCTTGTTGAGATTTCTCTGCTATTGAAACTGAGTTTTATCAAAACCTGTGTAATAATTCGGTTTATGCTTTCCATTTGTCCATTTGCTCATGGAATATACCGTAATTAGGATATAATTAATACTAATCTTCGAATTCATGCGATGTGAATGCCGTTCATCTATCCGAAATTGTTCTTGCTAGGTTACCAAAATTAGTTGGTTACTTTTTATTTGTGGACGGCAACAATCCTATATTTTCGAACATGTAGCGAACCCTCTTTCTTTCCTTCCTTTTTAGCTTTCAATATGCACGAGATACAATTCTGTACACATTTCCCGATATTCTTTTTCACTTTTGCATATAAAACTCTCAGTCCATCATTTCTAATGTTATCGTCATGCCAAAATGTCCGATTTCGTGTGTTTTTCTAATCACTTCTTTTTTCATAGCTTTTAAGTACGACACAACTACTTTCCATCTTTGTATTTATATGAAATTTGTTTTTAAAATAGTTCCTAACGCAAGCAAATATTCTTTTACACACTGCTTAATCTCTCAATCAACCCATTCTCTTCAGTCACAATCGGATTAATTACCAATCAAAGCTGGACTTCTGCTTAAGATATCAACATGTCGCATACTTTTATGTTGAGTTTCGTACGTAATTTTTTCCAGCAACAACGCCCATGTTACAGTTCTTGTTGTTAGCTCCTTTTTGTCCATAATTCTTTGGAATGCTGAACAATCAGTTATTATTTTAAATCTACTTCCATGTAAATAAATTCTAAGTTTTTTCAAAGCTTGAATCACTACTTAAAGTTCTAATTATTAACTACTATACCTTTCTTCATTCGATGTTTTTCCACTCATGTAAAAGATTTGAATCATTCTGCCCTCTGTATTAAACAAGCTCCATAACTAAACTTGTTTAAATTAGTGTACAATTCCGTTTTAAGTGAATAATTTTAATGTTTCAAATGACAATTTTATTGATTCTCCAACTTGAATATACAGAAATTTGTCGGATATTTAACATATTAATATTTTTTATTGCTATGAGAACCTGTTCGTCAAATTTCGGAGTTCTAGCATAACGTCATCTTTCGACATTAATTTAGATTGCTTTCAATTTATCTGCTTCCCTTAGTTTTCTATGGATATTATCAAACATTTTTTGATTTAACGTTCTTTATGCAAGAAATCTTTTCCTACATTACGTGAAACAAAACTCGCATGCCTATTACTTAGATACATATCCGTCATTTTGTGAATGGAATATTCGTAATTTTAAAGAAAATTTGACTTTCTATATTTCATTAGGGAGGGATTTCCGAGCTAATGTCTAATGTATATTAAGATCATTCATCTTCCTTTTGTATGTGTTTTTTTTTTCTTATATTATAGAGGGGATTAGGAAATCTGTAAACAGACACCTGACCGAAGATATCATGTGGCCAGATAGTGACGGGTTGAAGCAAACATCAAGTAAACTTCGACCGTCTAAAACCCTTCCCCCTCTATTCCCGGAACCACCCGCCAAGGTACTAGCTTCAGGCAATATTAATAATAAACAATTTATTATTCTTCCATGTTGTTTTCCACAACAATCTCCAAGTTCTCATCCTCACCATTTTCAATTCCTACTAGGAATCTTTCATGGCTTTCCTTCACTTTCATTATTTTCATAACCATTTCTTGTACAATGTTCCATAATTCTTCACTTTCTAACATCACTTTCACTATGTTGTCTCGATTTAATAATCGACCACACTTCCTTTCACAAATATGCCTTTCACCACTAAACTTTTCACACACAAATAATGTAGGTTCCACTGTGTCTATACTATCACAGAACCAACACACCTTACTTTCCGACTTTTTAATTTTAAAAAGATACTTTTTAAAAACTCCATGACCCGACAAAACCTGAGATAACTAGAAATCTACCTCGCCCCACTTCCTATCAAACCATGGTTCTATTTCCGGGATAAGGATTCTTGTCCATCCCTCATATAGATCCCATCTTTCCTGCCAGGCCTTCAATAAACTTACTCTACATTCACGTTTTGCTTCTTTACCTCTCCTATATAACGCTGTTCTTTCTTCAGCAAGTAAGTCCAGCGGAGGCATACCAGCAATAACCTGAATCCCTTCAGCAGAAACCGTTCGATATGCGGAACAAATTCCTATTGCAAGTTTTCGATTCACTCTAGTCAACATATCACGGTACCTTTTAAATTTAAGGGCTCTTTGCCAAATAGGTGCGGCGTAAAGTACAACTGACTTCACCGTCGATGCAAGAAGTTTCCTACTTCTTGATCTTGGTCCACCTAAGTTCGGCATCAACCTTAAAAGTAAATTGCTCATGAATGTTGCCTTACTTGTTATCTCTTCAATATGTTTCGTCATAGTCATGTCTTTATTGATAAAAACTCCGAGATACTTGACCCTTTCAGCACTTTCAATTACAGACCCATTTACTTCAATTAGATAAATGAAGGTTATATATAAAACTTCTTTCTCGCTAATTAATAAATTTTATTATTTACTCAATAACCGGTTTTCGACCATAATCAGGTCATCATCAGTTTGAATCTACAAAAAAGCAGTAAAAAAATCAAATATTCGAATTAATTTAAATTTAAATGTTCCTTATAAATAAAATAAAATAATAAAAAAAAAAACTTACAGTCAAGTATTAAAATATTAAAAGATCGACGAACCATGACAAATTGACAAATATAACTTGCAAAGATCACTAAACAATCAACAATATGCTAAAACAACTGATATAAAACTTATCGATATATTTACAAATATAAATATAAAAGAGCAAAAACTTACATATCTCAACACTTAACACAATCAAAAACAAAACAACTATCAGGTGAAATATTATAATATTTAAAGCAGCATGTGTCAAAAATCGAACAAAGAACTAGAAAGAAACAATATATACGAACAAGGATAGGACGAGGATGTTAAAAATGGAACAAGTTCTTAAGGCGGATCCTTTAAATTTTTATGTTTTATATAAGTGAAGACCGTACGGGAAGAAAGCTCGCTTGTAGAATAAAGGAACATAAACAAAAACCTAATTCTAATGTATACCAACATCACATAGAGACAGGACACAAAATAGATTACGACAATGTTAAACTTATTCATTCATGTGGCAAAGGCATGAAACTTGATCTGCTTGAATATCTAGAAATATCTGCCTATAAGAAAAACCCTTCTGTCACTTTAATTAATGAACAAGTTCAATTAATTTACAAACCATTATTCACTTATATTCTTTGTTCGATTTTTGACACATGCTGCTTTAAATATTATAATATTTCACCTGATAGTTGTTTTGTTTTTGATTGTGTTAAGTGTTGAGATATGTAAGTTTTTGCTCTTTTATATTTATATTTGTAAATATATCGATAAGTTTTATATCAGTTGTTTTAGCATATTGTTGATTGTTTAGTGATCTTTGCAAGTTATATTTGTCAATTTGTCATGGTTCATCGATCTTTTAATATTTTAATACTTGACTAAGTTTTTTTTTTTTTTATTATTTTATTTTATTTATAAGGAACATTTAAATTTAAATTAATTCGAATATTTGATTTTTTTACTGCTTTTTTGTAGATTCAAACTGATGATGACCTGATTATGGTCGAAAACCGGTTATTGAGTAAATAATAAAATTTATTAATTAGCGAGAAAGAAGTTTTATATATAACCTTCATTTATCTAATTAAATTTCCTCGCAATATGGATACACAATAATATCATTTACTTCAAGGTTAAGAGATCTTATCTTTCTTCTCCCTTGAAGTAAAACCATTTCTGTTTTCTGTGCAGCATGTCAAGACCCATCTCCTCCAGTTTATCAATAATCTGTTTAACCGCATACGACGCCTTGTCTTACAGTTCACTCTCATCACAACCAATGACCAACAATGCCAGATCATCAGCATAACCAATGATCTCTACTTCGGACTCCAATTCCACTCTTAGTATTCTATCATAATATAGATTCCATAAAAGTGGACCTAATAGAGATCCTTATATAACTTTCCCATTCGGAGCTATGATGTTTCTCTCCGACAAGTAACTTCTTATCATTTCTACCAAATAGGGACTTATATTTCCACTAACTAAGGATCCGATTATTTCCTTCCACGGTGCAGAATTAAAAGCATTTTTGATGTCCAAAAGTACTAAGGCACAGAATTTTCTATTCTTTAATGCCTTTTCCTTTATCTTATCAATGCTTTTCTGCACTTTTTCAATCGCTTGTACAGTGTATCTTCCCTTCCTAAATCCATATTGGTTTTCATGTAGAAGGTTATTCTCCTCCGCTTCTACAACCAATCGCATTCTCAGTAATCTTTCCAAAAGTTTCCCCGTCATATCCAATAGACATAGAGGTCTATACGCCAAAGGTTGTCCTGCTTTCTTCGGCTTCTCAATAAGTACAAGTCTTGCACTTTTCCAGATTTTCGGAAATATACCTTTAGACACACAGTCATTGTATACCTCTAAAAAATCCTTTGAATACTTCGATGCCAACAATCCAACTATTTCAGATGGAATGGCATCCGGTCCCGGGGCTTTCTTTTTTCTTAAATTACTTACCGCCACTGAGAGTTCCTCCACTGTAAAGGGAATTGAGTTTAGTGGACCATCCCTAGCCTCCCATGTAAAAGCTTCATGCTTAGGAAACAGTTTACTGACTTGTTCTTCTATCGTCTTATCCTCAATACCATTTCTGTTTTTCAGTTTCAATCTTTTGGTAACTATTTGATATACCTTTCCCCAGACATCTTCTTCAAGATCTGAACATAGTTGGTTCCATTTATCTTTTTTACTCTTTCCAATGAGTTTTTTAAGTTCTTTTCTTTTGTTTTTTAGTTGTAACTTCAAATTTTCAATTAATTCCAAATCAAAAATAGCCCTCCCTTTACTTCGTGTTAAGCTTCTTCTTATTCTATTGCATTCTTTTCTTTTTTCTGCAAATTTTTCTTTTTGTATGTTTTACCTGCTCTAAGCTCAAAGTCTCTCAGCGGTATTTTGAATTACCCTGTATATTTTCATTTCTCAATAAATTATTATTAATTAGGTAAGAACTTTCTAAGATATCGAGTCAGACCTAAACAAGATTGAACTGTTTCAAAGCCTTGGGTTCAGGAAATTTACGAATGGCAAGTATTTTCTCTTCAGACCGTAGAATCTGTCCTTCTCGTATGATATATCCCAAAAAAAAGCTCCGTTTCAAAATATAACACTTTTCGTTTTTAATACCTCTTCCCATTTCTCACAACCTTGTGGGAAAGTCATGATGATGGTGTCGTCATATAATACATTATTTTATTGTCAAGGATTAATTGCTTAAAGATTCAAGTTATACTGCTGGACAACGGGAATATGGAAGAATTCATTCTTTAAATCTGTAGTACTAAAATATGAAGCAGCCTGTAACCTATTCCAAAATTCGATAATTACAACAAGTTCTGGTATTCTCATCTTTCTCTTTCACTGAAATGAAGAAATTTGATGAGTTTCCTTTACAATTCCCTCGTTTAAACATTTTTTATCTGATTTCCTACATCGATTATCTGTCGCATACCCAACCTTTTTGAAAATTGATATATTGGTTCTTTTATTTTTGTTATGATTTTTATGCTAAAATCTGCAGTTTTTCTCTTATTTGGTTCATACTTCCGTATCAGTTCATTCACTTCATTGGAATTTCCTTATTTTCAATATGCTCCACTTTAATTTCTTCATCATTCTCTTCGTTGGTCACAATTTCCATGAGAAAATTGGTGACTTCTTTTTTTTTGTCTGGATACGTATTTGCTTTATGTTCTTTGACACCACAATTTGTTGGCGTTCATTATGTTTGTTTTTTTGAAATCTTTCTTCCCTTGCGATTTATTTCGGTGCTGTTCTAAATATTCTGTAGTTTTTATTTCTTCATATAATTTTACTTTATATTTAATATTAGAGACAGCTTTCACCTCATATGATATGATTTTACTTCATATTCATTTGGAACTTCGTCCTGCTTCGAATTTCTCTCATCACCAAAATATACTCTCTTACAATTGCCTCACGTTTCTTCTTTAAGTTCATTAAAATTTGATGTACTTGAGCTTATTTTTATTTCAAATTCTTCAATTTATTTTCATTTCAGCATAGACCATGTTTTTATTCCCTTCTCAGCTTGAACAAACATTTTTCATACACATTTTTTTGCATTTACTAACTTCTATAAATCACTCTAAGCTGTTCTATCAACGATTTCTTCAAAATCATCAACCCATTTTTGAATTGGGTATTTACTCTTTCCATCATCACTTGATGCTTGTGACCTTTAAACTTTAAATCTAAAGGTTTACTTCTTTTAACATCTTTTCTCAACCTTAACGTTAAAGAAAAGTATATAATTTTTCATTATTTATGTACATTTTTTATAAACTAATTTTTATTTTGATTTCAGATTGATGAAAATAAAATTGTCGAAAACTACAATAGATAAAAAGAAAACAGTTGTACCCTGAAGTAAACATACCCGTCACGAACAAACTTACCAGTTTCGTTGTGTACGAAGTGTTTGAACTGCACGAACGGACGAAACCTGCATTTTCAGAGACCAATTTCAGCGTAAAATTCCAGCTGCCACCAGTTGGGATTCTGACATTGTTGGTGAATCGTATAAGCGGTTAAGGGAGGCGGCGAGACGCCTACAAACCGATCGGAAATGAGAGCGAAGTGAGAAGAGGCAGTTCGAAAACTCTAAGATGCGCCCTCAGGGGCATTTCGTCGCACTCAGTGTTTTATTCTCAGTACAAGCCATCGTCGGTTACTGTTATTTTATAGACTACTTCAGAGGTAAGTACCGCAAAGAACCGGGTTTTCAACGGACACGAGTTATCTGAAAGTTTTATTCTCTATTAGTGATTTTTTTGTTTGTGTACTAAAGTGCCTGTAAACGTTTCAAAGTTTACTTTTCGAATGAGGTATTATCGTTAAATTTCGAAAATACGAAAATTAATTAAACGGGTTTAATTAAAACTCGACTTTATTAGAGATAAATTTATTCGGCGAATGTGTTTTGGTGAAGTCGCCAGAAATTAGTTGGAGAAGAAAAGGGCGTTGGGTGTAAAATACTATCAGGTGCGGCTAATTGAGTTTAATGGCTTTCACTAAACACAGCTATAAAATTTTATTACTTCCCGGTTTTCTCTAAGCAAGAAATTAAGTTCGTTTACAATTAGTCGTCGAATCGATAAGAATTCGTAATTCTAATTTGAATTATTCAGTAAAATAATAACCTCTTTTTTAATAGTTGAATTTTACCTTGTAACTGTTTTAACAACATTAATAAATTCCTAAAAAGTTGAAACTAGAAACCGCAAAAAGCCATAAAACTTGTAAGGTCAAGAGTAGCGTTTAACTCGACTCATAAATGTAGTAAAATATTCACCTCGTGGCGTTTTGTGTTACGAGCATATATTCTTTGAACTACGCCATAATTTGGTGTTACATTGTAACTTCGGCGTAAGGATGTAATAAGATATTTTAATATTTAACACGTGTTTCCAAGGTGTTAGATTCGAGCAGGAAATTGGAAAATCTTTGTACATTTTTCGAACATAATTTAATTAAATGTAGGGGATTTTGTATTAATCGAAATGGAAATTGTAACAGGGATTTTTCATTAAACTTCGCAAAGAGAAAGAGTAGTAATTGGGCTCGTTGTATTGTGTGCCAACTGCACCATTTTCTACCACTCTCCATAGCATCGAGTCTAACATATGATCGATTTTTCAAGAGATATTGTACCCAGGCAACCTGTATTTCGGTTGTAGGGTTTTCCTATTTCCTCGTATAGCAAGAAATTGATGTCATCTTGATGCGTTTTAAAATAAAAATAAAAAGCTGAAATGAACTGTATAGAATTACTGTGCAATGTATTAACTCTCAATACAATGTATCATGCTGAGAACATTCATAGCAAATTGCCAATTAATAAGTTTAGGAAGCAATTTAGTATAAAAGATGGTTTAGAAAGTATTTGCAAATCATAAGATAAGCTGAAATCCAGTTAGGCAAAAAGACAAAAAGACTTGTAAGATGATATCATGACTTTCTTGGATTGCTATCCACTTTTGCGTGACTTAATTGAACTCTAAGATTTTTCGTGCTCTACGGGACAAGAATAATTGAAAAGCATGGATAATCCAACAAATTTTTTGCCATAACAAAATAAAGAATGAATTTAACTATGCTAACTTAGGACATATTGAGACTCAGATGCTTTCACTTTCTTGCAGTGTCATTGTATTGTAAAAAGCTTTTTGAAGATGATTAACTCCATTTCATGTATTTACCAATGTGAAAATTGCATCTTTGATAATAACGATTTGCAAAGCCGCGTCAGATCAACTTCACCAAACAAATTCTTGATAAATTAATTCCGGTAAATGCAATGCATTATCCCAACGATACCCTAATCTATTGATTGAGTAATTGATATAACATTAAATGGGAAGGAAAGAACAAAGAAATTTCCATCGTCACATCATGTCATAAGTAATCCAAGCCGCGTGTTGATTGTAATAGTTAACTGGAAAACTGTGTGTATTCATATTCTTAAAAGCACGTGGATTTTCTTACTTCTCAATCACGATCAGATTCACTTTTTTATATGCCGGTGCACTTATTGCTATACCTCATCACTTGCAATCAACGTTTTAGTATGCATTCCGCATTGGATAGCACTTTATTAAGTTGTTGATAAGAGAAATCTTTCACTGATTTTCGTGCAGATATGTTTTTAAAAGAGAAGAAGATCTGTGATATAAAATTTTGGAATCTCACTTTGTTTTTAATGATATCTCATATTGTTTGTTGTCCATCTTCATAGATTCATGATAATGATGCGACACTTTCACTCTTTCCATTTTTGTTTAAAATCTCTAATTTTTGTTCTTACAGAGATCAATTAGAAATGAAAAAGAAATGAATGAAAATGTCATTATCATCATCCCACAAATAACTTTAAAAATGTTATCCAAGTTATTCACACATTTTAAACAGGGAATATTCTTTCTTCAATTTGATAAAAAATTAAAACGCATTTATGATGGTATTACTGCACTTCTAAGGTGCTACCAGAAGTTCAAAAGAGAATACTATTTCTATGTTGGTCTAAAAGCAACGGCGTTGGACTGCATGGGTTTTGTGGGTGTGCAAGTGCTCATACAACATTTTTAATAGGTGCAGGGCAGAAAATAAAATACGTGGGATATCTGAGTGCCCAAGCTTACTGATACTGTTTCTAGAAGAGACCCGCTTCTAGACTTGATTGGCTTTCAGAAAACTTAACATTGCATCTTGAAGACTTGATATTATCTCTGCACGACTTCAAATGCTTCCAGAAAATTTGATCTGGCTCCAGAAAACTTGAAAGAAATTGATCTGCTACAACAGTCTTGATATTGCTTTCAGAAGACTTGTAATGCTCCCAGATGAATTGATACTTGCTTCTAGGTAACTAAAATGTTTCCATACCACGTGGTACTGCCTCTGGAAGACTTGAAATTCTCCCAGAAAATTTGACACTTCTACTAGATGTTTTCAAATGCTTCCAGAAGGCTTGATATTGCCTCTGGAAGAGTTAAAATACTTCCAAAATACTTGATACTGGTTCTAGAAGACTCAAAAAGCGTACAGAATACTTGAAATTATTTCAGAAGGATATTGTCTCTGGAAAACTTGAAATGCTTCCAGAAAGCTTCTAGAAAACTTGAAATGCTCCCAGAAGATAAAAAATACTTCAAAATGACTAGATACTGTTTGTTCTAGACAGTTTTCAGTCGTAGACCAGAAATGCCCCCAGACGAACTGAAATGTTTTCAAGATCAAGTGTTATCTATTGTTCTATATTTATTTTAGGTCTAAGCAGTTGCTAATATTATGAATAAATATAATAATACGCAAAAATATGTATTCATTAACCAGTTAAATTGGTGGCAAAAAAAAAATAAAACAATAAAAATATTAAAAAGTAAATAAAATTTAACATAGATAGTTTGGTGAAAAGGCCAAGCTCTGCTCTTACTTCACCTTTTAGAAATTAAAATTGCACATCCTAATATTAACAACGTCTATCAACGAACAATTAACATAAATGAATTATAATCTGTAATAAACATTAATTCAAGTCTCATAACCAACAGTTTTGGTGCCATTTGATCTCTGTATGGATACTCATGAATGTCAAACCCTTCCCAATAATTCAAATTGATAATTCTACGGGAGAAAAAGATAGAGAAAATGAAACAAAATTTTGGAAATCACGACTATCGCTAAAGTGACATCCCAGCGACACCGCTTAATAATAACAACATCTACTTTCGAAACCGAGGAAATAAATGTGGTTTCATCACGTCATGTAGATCTTTGCACATCTTAATTATCTGGTAACAGAAGGATCGTTTAAAAGGTTCCCTTTTTTATATACCGGAGGCTTAAATAAATATAGATATATATGTCTAGTAAATATTTAGGGATTTTTAAGGATAAAATTTTGTGGTAATATGCCATAGTGAAGCTCTCTATATTTGTCCACACTTAGCTACCCCACCTTATTTAGTTTATGAGATATCTATATGAGATATATTTGGTAATTCCAAATATAAATCTGAGACATGCATTTTGAAATGGTTAAACATAGCCCATATACAATGTCGGTGTACTAGCAACTGACATAAAGTAGTTTTAGCATGTATATTTGGAAGGTGCCTTGAAAGGTAAAATGCCTTTAATTTAGCAGACCGATTTAAGATTAGATATAATATGACCATGAAACCGCAGATTTGTGAAGAATTGGAAACCCAGGTTACACGATGCGGTTGCTACCGGTATAGGTTCGTTTCATTTGTACTAACATGGTTAGAATTGCTTTGACGATATCTTTTACGACTAAAAACCATAATCCTGTATTTGCTAGAATTTAATTTAATATTGAACTGCTCTTCCATTTGGAAAAAAGCGAGCAACTTCTCGCTCAAAAACAATTTTTGTACGTCTCACGTGAGTATACGTAACCATGAGTAACTGAGATTGGAACCTAAGAAAGCATGAACACCATACCACCCTCTCCATAGATCATGCGTGAGCTACGTGAATAATGCCTGAAACACATCTGAACTACAAAAGCTTCTTTCTTGCATACATTCTAACACTCTTTGACATTTTCTCCTGTTAATAATACCCCGAAAGAATCTTAAGCAGGTCAGTTTTGTTTTCAAACAGTAATTATACCATGTAGATTTCCTTTTTACCCCGATTAAAGCGTGAAGAAACCCTATTATAATAAAAAAAAAGATTAAAACAGGTTTTTTTTTTCATTTAAAGTGTGAAGTTTTTGTTTTGGCCTGTCAATCTTCCCACGAAAGAATGCTAAGTAGGTCAGGTTTATTTACAAACATTAATTATGCCGTGAAGATTTCTTTTGTTCCCCCATTAAAGTGTGAAGAAACCCCATTGTAATAGAAAAAAAGGTTAAGCCAGGTAGTTTCCTTTTGTTCCCCAATTAAAGCGTGAAGTTTTTCTTTTAACCTGTCAATCACCCCATGAAAGAATGTTAAGTAGGTCAGTTTTATTTACAAACATTAATTATACCGTGAAGATTTTTTTTATATCCCCATTAAAGCGTGAAGTTTTCTTTTGAATTATCAATCATTCTCTCAAAGAATGTTAAGTCAGGAACCAATTGGTGGTTTTTTTTGTGAGGAGTTACAAAACGGAAGTCTTAGGACAGAACCTCGACTTTGGTGCTGAAGACTATAGCAGGGAGCACGAGGAGTTGTGAGTAAAGTTCCTTGTTAAGTTAATGAATCTTTGAAGAAAAGCAAAAGATTGCAAAATCGAGAAAGCACGATTTATCTTGGACTGGTTGGGGTTGTTCAGACTACAAATGTGCAATTTAGATGAGTCATAATGGGTCATGCGTGATCAACATAATTCATACATTATATTTACGTGAGTGGTGTGCGTGATCCGCGTGGCTTATATCATGAGCGGGCACAAAAGCATCATTTTGTTTTCAAACATCATTGTGTCTGAAATAGCGATCAGATCTAATTTAGCTCTTATATAGGATCTCATATTGGATAAAATACTTAAATGTTAGGCAGAACGGGGCATTTAAAGATTGTGATTCAACCCTTCACACCATACTTTGTCAAAGGCCTAGTTTGCTTTTCATATCTTTTCAATAGTATGAATAATTTTGTGACAAATCGACGATTCGGGATGAATTTTTAATTAGTATCGACCGTTTTCGAAATTTTTTGCAGTAGTCGATATTAGCTAATAAGAGATTATGTTGTAGCATGACAACATGGTTTAAGTATTAAAGTCTTTTAAACATATTTTAGGATGCTGTCGATCTTAGCATGGAATCCAAAAACACTATTAGAGATAATATTAATTTTGATTTCATTTGACTACTTTGCTTTCTTGTCTACTGATACTTCAGAGTGAATAATCTTTATTCCTGGTTCAATTATAAAATACGAATCACTCTCCAATGAGAGAGTGAAGCCAGAATAATTCTTTCTTCTAATGTTAATGTCTTCATTAAACAAATTGAGGTACAAAAATCTTTTAAAAGTGTGAAATGATGGTTGAGCAAAGACCGCGCTATACTCATTTAGAACACGAGCTGCATTATAACGAAATGATCTTTTAAACAATTGGGTACGGTGACGAGGGATATCAATGAGGTGCTTACGCCGTATACTAATATTATGAATATCTGTCCTATAAGTAATCTTGTTAGTTAGATATGGTGGTAACTTACTTGACAGTATTTTATAAAGGAAACAGACAAAATGTAGATGACGTCTCTTTGACATATTGAGCCACCTTAATTCTGTCAGCTTGTGCGATATTCTCTGGCGGCGGCGCATTCCAAATATAAACCGGATACAACAATTTTGTACCACCTGAATACGCCGAGCATCAGTGGCCAACAAACAGTGACCGTAAATTGTGTCACAATATGCGAAATTTGACAAAATTAAAGATTCACACAAATTCTTTTTAATTTTTACATCCATAACTTGTTTATGAGCATAAAGCATTTTCAAGTTCCCGTAGGCGCGCCTGATGATTTCAGTAGTATTACGGGTGAACCTCAAGCTGTCATGAATATAAAGACCGAGATTAATACAATCTTTCTGCTCCAATTCAATTGCATCCATAAAAATGTGAGTCATATTACTAGTCATCGCCCTACACTCCCTAACTCCGAATATCATGTATACCGATTTATTCCCGTTCAATAAAAGTCCATGCCTTTTGGTAATGGACAGAAATCTCTCTAAATCACCGTTTAAATCCGCAACAGACTCCAATACATTACTTAAATTGAAACTGCGGGGTGTATCATCGGCATAAATATGAAATCTTGAAGAAAAGTGTTCAAACATGAGCATTTAAGACGTGTAAACAGTGAATAAAAGGGGACCCAAGTTAGAGCCCTGTGGCACACCCGATCTCAATGTAGTAGTATCCGATGCGTCTTCATCTATAACTACATACTGGCTTCTTCCGCGTAGATAACTATTAAAAAAATTCAGAACGGTATTACTACTCCCAATGTAGTGGAGAATCGCTAAAAGAAGTTGATGACTAATGGTATCAAATGCCTTTGAAAAGTCGAGCAGAACCAAAATTGTAGCTGTGGCATCATCCGTTGCAGATATAACATCATCAAAAATAGTCGATAGAGCGGTGGCACAACTATACCCAGGTCTAAAACCGGACTGCATGGAGGGCAAAATATAAAAATGTTCCAAGTGTTCACGCATTTGTTCCGCTACAACCCTCCCCAAAATATTAATAGGTCTTATATCCGAAAAAGAAGAGGCGTTTGATACTTTAGGTATAGGAATGACTTTAGCAGATTTCCATTTCTCTGGAAACTCACCATGTTCCAAACAGAAATTAACCACATGCAAAAGGTTCGGAGTCAAATACGGACAGCAAAGAGTTATCATTCTAAGACTTATACCATCGCTTCCTACAGCCTGACTCGTCATCTTGCTTAATATGTTATTTAACTTTGATTCACTTATCTCTCTGAAGGAAAAATTCTCTACCCCCGGTCTTATATTATTGGCATAAAAATTGTGTACGTCTTGGTCGACCACCGTAATCTGTCCAGAAATCGAAGAGAAATACTCATTCAACCCATCAACATCATGCAAAGTCGTCGGTAGACAGGGTTTTTTTTGTTGCAAATATTCAATTTGCGCAATTCCTTCCATAAAGTTTGAGTGCCACCAACCCTCATTTGATGAGTCAAGTAAGCCCTTTTTTCACTCTTGATTGCATCGGTTGTATAATTTCTCAATTGTTTATAACAGTCCCAGCGAGCCGACTAATTTGTGCGTTTGAACGTATATAAAGCTTTATCACGTAACGATATCAGAAGTTTTATAGTATCAGTAATCCATGGACTAGATTGCTTAGGAATAACTGTACAAATAGAAGCATGCAGATCAAAGAGAATGGTCATATTATTGCTCAAGAAATCGACCATATCATTCACATTATCCATGTGAATTATTAAATTCCAATCAATATTGGCTAAATCTCTACAAAAGACTTCATAATCAAAGAATCGGTAGGAGCGAAATGATATCGGCATTTTTTGTTGTACCACAGTTTTCAACCGCAACACGCCAAAAGATAAACAGTGATCTGAAAGTTCATGAACGTCCACTACCTGCGAATCCAAAACCGTAATGCACTCAGAAATAGCAACTATATCTAGGAGCGTAGATGAATCACGAACTATTCTTGTTGGTTTTTTAATTATTTGACACATATCATAGCTATGCAAAATCGCATTGAACGAGATGACGGTATTATCATTCAAAAGTAAATTCAAATTGCAATCGCCCACCAACATTAATCCATCACCCAACAAAAACATGTCAGCTAGTGTCTCATTCAAAGTCGATAGAAACATTTGAGTATCAGTACCAGGAGGTCGATAACAAAACCCAATTATAAATGAACTGCGTTCAATTCGAACTTCAACCCATAATTGTTTTAAGAAGGCAAAACCTTGTGTAGGTAAAATTTTATACTTAATATTATCGCGAATGTAGAATGCCACACCTCCATCCCTCGCTCCGCAATCCCTTCGAACAAGCTTATAACCACTCATTTCAACAGATGAATCATCAATAGCAGGACTCAACCATGTTTCACTTACACCAAAGATATCAAAATTATACATTTCCGTTAACAAAGCACGCCATTAACTTAAATATAAAACGCGATAAATTAAACATAACTCAGAAATTTTCTTATCGGCCTTCATCCGTCGACTGTTATGAGTATACATGAACAACTAAGACAAAGTGCTTAATTTAGTATAACTAGAAGAATCTTAATAATAAATTAACACGTTGAGTGCCATATGAGATCGCGTTGGTCTCATGTTGTATTGGAACGTAGAGACTGCGCGAGTCCACCCTGGTCTCATATTAAACAATTTTACATTTGGCCGTGTGTGACCACGGTGGTATCACATAATGCATTGAAATAGATGTGGTAGCAGAGTAGACGGCCAGAAGAAACGATTTATGTCATTGGCCTGTTATTGTGAGACCAATATGTCACCACGTGGCATAAGGAACTGTAATATGTAAATAATGCAATAAAGTTAGAAAAAAACAAATAGAAATAGAAAAATAAATAGATCAACTGGGCTATCTATTTATTTTACCTTTTATAATAATACAAAAAAATATATAATTCTTAATACATTAATATAACATAGATACAATCCATAAGAAAACATAAATATCATTCGAAAACATGGATATAAATCTTAAAAAAAACAGAAAATATGGTGTGTGTATACAAAATTTTAGAAGCTGTATGTGCTTCAAAAAAACAGTTCAAACAAAAATATTGATCGCAAGCACTACATTTCAACGTGGTTTGGGGAGTTTTCCTCGATGCTTGTTCTCTTCCAGATTCGTTTGAAATTTTCTTGTAGCATATTACACACCGACGTCTTTTAGAACGACCAACATCTTCTAATTTATGCTCTATTTCGGTCATGTTTTCAGATATTTCTTCCTGTCTCGCTGTTTTCAACAGACCACTTATGACTTCTTCTTTGAACGCAGTTATTGATATTTTATTATTGGTTATTTCTTTATACGCAATGTAGGCATTTACTATTGCACTTCCAGTTAATAACTCGAACGCCAATTTCCTATACCATTTCATACTACGGCGAAGGCAGGTATTATAAGATTTTAATTGATCAGATATATCAATATATGATTTATATTTATTGTATTCAACCACATTTTTGGGCTTTTGTATTTCTTTACCTCTTTTGATTAAAGTAACCATTTCATTTCCATATCTAGTGCTCAATACTAATACGTCCCTTTTATCTCTCCATTTTTCAACTACTATTCCTTGCTTACATTCTTCAGCTATTACTTCTCCAACTTTCAACTTTTTATCTACAACCCTTTTGGGGTTATATTTTCTATTAGATCGTAATGTTCCAATAAGATGTGTTTTTCTATGTAATAGTGCATTAGCTAAACTCACTGATGTGTAATAGTTGTCAGTGCATAAAGTACGTCCGCTGTCTAAAAGATTTGTCATCAAATCCATTACAACTTTTGTAGGCACTGACACATGACCATCCTTCGATTTGCCGCAGTATACTTGGAAATCATATGTGTACCCATCTTTTAGGCACAGCTTAAATAATTTGATTCCGAACTTATGTCGCTTATTGGATATATATTGACGAAATTTCAGTCTTCCTCTAAAAGGTACAAGAGTCTCATCTATACAAACGTACTCGGAGGGTGTCATTTGGCACTGAAATGATGTCCGAAGCTTGTTCACAAGTGGTGTTATCTTGTGTAATTTATCATCACTAATTTCCTCATTATTACTAAAATGTATCATTTTCAGAAGTAACTGAAAACGATTTCTGGACATTACACTTGGGATTGCATTTTTGTACAATCGTTTCGTTGACCAGTATGAAGAAAGTTCTGGAAAAAACACAACCCCATCCACAAAATAATACCAATGAAATGTTCTATTTCTGTAGGATCTGTGGGAGTCCATTTCAGAATACGTGCGTTTGGTAGAATATTACTTCGTTTACACTGTTCAGCGTATCTGTTTGTTTCTTCTACCTAAAATATATATTATTATTATGTTATTTTAATAGAAGATTTTTTGACTCACGATTAAGCTTATGATGTCGTCATTCACAAAAACTTTGAAAAAATCATATGGCAGTTTATCGTATTGTTCATACAGAGCAATACTAAAATCAGAGTTTGGGACACTAAACTGTAAGTTTTTTAGATTTTTCCCAGTTGCATGAGGCCCCTCCAAATTCATTACTCTGGTTATTTGCTTCTTTTTCAATATCATTATTATTTTCTTCATCACCCAAGTCGTCATAACGCATGTTTCTTATAACTTCTTCTATTATTTCATCCATGTAATTGAGGCTTTCTATAATTTTTTGTGAGGTAGACGGTTCTGGTTTTTGCGAAGATGGTGTACAATTATTTTTTTTGAACCGTTTAGATTTAGACCGATAATCGTCCTCGGATTCAGAACTTTCTGTAACCGGTTCGTATATTTCGTCGCCGTCAAAAATATTTGCCTCACGTTCTTTATCAGAAAGCAACTCTTTCCATAACTTCTTCACACGTGCTTGTTCTTTTTCGTATGACATATTCACATTCACAATTACACTCACAACATCCAAACAAAGACTGCGAAAAGTAATACTCGATCGCCGTAAACACGTGTATGAGAGATTTTACAAGTTCAGACAGGAATTACGTGATGACACATTGGACTCACATGGCTACTCGAGATGTACGCGTCTATTGTAGGCCGCGCGAGACCAGCGTGTCACCATAAAATAAAAGTTTAAAATAAATATCAAAAAAAAATTATAATAATAATTTATGTTAATTCCTGAATCTGTAGAGCAATAAGTACAAGATTCTAAAATAAAAAACTATTGGCCAGTGGGACCCCATTTGTCGAATATATGGTGGCATTCAACGTGTTAAACAAAACAAAATCAATAATCAAAACAGTTAAGAAAACCAAAAAAAACAACAAAATAATGAGAAAAACGGTGAACCGCAAGAAAGAGAAAAAAAAACAGACAAAAATAATTAAATAAATAATAAATTAATAAATTACTCTCCTCTCTTCTCCGTTCGGCTCCAAAACATAGATTGAACCATCTCGACTCCAGACCGCATTTTTACCAAAATCTTGCCTTAGTTAATTCAATTGCGTTGTTCGGTATTTAGTTAGGTCCTCAGCGATGAAAATTCCGGAAATCTTTAGCGATTTTTTCTTCGAAAATATCCTTTGTTTGGATTTATAGTTTACAAACTTAACAATTATTGCACGATTATTTTTTCCCCGAGTGGGCTTCCCAACTCGATGACAACGGTCTATTTCTTCAGGTAAAATCACAAATCCCATTCTGTGCCTTATTACATTAATCACAACAGATTCCGTGTTCTCAGATTTCGATTCACTCAACCCAAACACGCGAATGTTGTTGCGACGACTATACTACTCTTGTCTATCAAGTTTTTCTTGCAGCTTTGCTTTTCTATCGGTATTTTCGGAGTTGACCTTAATAATTTCATGTTGAAGCCATTTCACTTTAGTTTCCAATTCTTTAATCTTCTGTTGATATTCGTTTAATTGATCAGTTACTATCATAGTGATAGCTTTAGCGATATTAGAAGTAAATGACTCCTTCTTAAAAAGTTCAATCATCACCTCTTCGAAATCTGCCAGTTGTTTCTTCGTGACCACCATCCCAACACACTTATCTTATTTCTAACTTTAATTAATAACTTGATTGAACAAGTTGCAATCAATGTTTTTTAATCAACGTTATATATACAACGAGTGCACTTATAAATAAAGTTGTCGACCGGATTAGAAAGACGTGTTTACTTCACCACGTTCATTTTGAGAATTCGAAATTAATGCGTAATGTGTTGGACTTCGCTTAACACTCATTTCTCCAAAACAGCTACATCTCTATAAAAGTTAATATAACATATAAAACTGTTTCGGTTGATAAAAGAACATTTGAAGTTAAGTTACTTCAAATTTTCAGTTCCTACGATAATAAATCGTTTTAACATTTGTTGCAAGAATTGAAAGAAAAGTTGTTTTTACCAATACAGTTGGGAATTGTCCAAGAAACTTTTTGAGTTCTTAAGGTTGTAAAGGAACGTTTGATTTATAGCCACTTAATTTGTAGTCAATATAAAAATATTCAATTTAAATTGACGTGAGTTATCTCTTAACCAACTTGAAATTGCGATAAAAAGCCTATATAAAAGAATATTTGAAAAGGAATAAGATATTTCGGGATTCTTGGAATTTTAATAACTGCTCGTAAACTCTTATTAAAATAGTTTTCAAGTGGACGATTGCGAGCTTGCTTGTAATCTCATAACCCAAACCGCAATCCTTCAGATACATTAATTAAAGTTTGTATAAAAATATAAGTTGTCTCTAAATTAAAATCTAGGAAAATACTTTTTTTTTATATAATGATGGCAATTAATAATTTGATATAAATACTTTATATCAATCGAATTAGGAGCATGACAATGTCAAAATTAAATTACCCAGGAATTAACGAATTTTAAATCGTGGTTTTCTCTAAATAGCAAAATTCAACAAAACAGCGTACATCATACGTGATATTGTTCCATTAACTTGTTTGTGTTCAGCTCGTGGGAAAATCTGATATGAACGCATCAATAAAAAAAATCTTATTTCTCTTAACTTGTACCATAACATATCAATTCATATTTTCATTGCAAATTGAATTAGAAATGATATTGGATACCGGATATTTTGAGAAAATTATTTGATGGCGCTAGATAGTCGGTTAGCAATTTACATAGGCGTCGGTTCTAAACTACAATTCCTCTTAACGAGCACATCGGGAAAGTACATTTCCACAGCGAACCCCATGAACAACAACGTTCGCCTATATTACAGACAATTACAATTGATATTCCGCTACTACCATAATAGTTTGAGCCACGCGATCATGAGAATACACGCTGTGTCCAATTCAACACGTAACACCATTAGCTGGTCAGTTCCCCCCTTGAGAATCACGGCATAGCTTATTACCGTTTTAGTTTCAACTCACGATGTAATTGCGTCTGTGAGTTGTGAAATAGTGGAAAAGGGTGTGGATATGTAAAACTAAAACAGAAAAAAAATTTATAGGCAGTCGTTAATAGTTTTTTGCTTTTTCTGTATTAAAAGGATGGGTTATCGCGATATAGGTTTTTTTTAGATCGAGCATTTGAAACTGACCGTGTGGTACAAAGAGTTTTGGTAAATGGTCGAAATCATGATACAAAGGTACAAATCCCGTGAAGGGATCCAATTCGGTGGAGTAAACCTGCAAACACGATGCGTTTGCAAAAATGAATTACCGACCAAATCATGTTTTCCGCCTTTTGGTCAAATGGATACGTTACCTACCTTTTATCCGATAAATGTTGAATACTTGTCACGTTGATATCGTCGAAAAATTTTAAACGATTTATACAAGATGTAGCATACCACAAAAACATCTTTGGGAAATGTAACAGGTGTGGGTGAGAAAAAATGGCAATGAACAATCTAACGTTGCTTTATTGGGTGAACGAGTGGCGATCCGTATATATACCATTTTCGAGTCCAGTATAATTGATTACTCGCCTCTGAGCGTATACTCTACAGCTTTTCCTGCGCACAGCCTGCAGGTTCGCAGCTGTCGTACAGGCTAAATTAATTGAACGCAGCCATTTGGAATCGATACAATCGGTGAGCTTTACGCCAGGGAACTGTGGCTTCAGACACGTCATCGGCGGTCAATCAAGATGATTTAATTGGAGCCTTTTCATTTTTCTTTATTAAATCACTTATCACTTAGAGTTTAGTATCTAAAAAGTGATTTGTTGATATGTGCGTTACTTTATCTGCATTCCTTTTATGTAAGACATAAACTGTGCCAATTCAAAAAGAATTGTACGGTGATTTTCGGAATTGTTAAGCCATCAATTGTCCCTTGTGCGAGAATCCTCCACATCCACCTGAGACTCTATTAAACATTGATTTCAATCGTTACGTCTGAAAGAATCCCCATCCAATTTCAATCTTCCCATGTTTCCAATCCGCTCCTAGAGTCCGGGGATTCCCCTTTCTCCCTATCTAAACGAGATAAGTACCGTTCGGTCGCATCTGCATGCACAGAACGATCGAATAAGTGCAACGGCTTTCGCCATCCCCTTTCCCTTATTATCGCGTTTCTTACCCTTTGCCCCTTTAAATTGCACCATCGGACACGTACGGAATTTGAAACGATGTGCCGCAACCGCCACGCTCACTGCTGCTCTCGTTGAAATTGAATCACGACGAGAATTTCTCGCCATTCCAAACGGCACGTCGATTATTATATAGGGAGGCGCTTTGGTCGGCCAAAGGTCGCGTTTAACATTCCGGACCGGTTCGTGGCTAGTTAGGAAGGGAAAGTTTCTTGAAAAGTTCGAGAGCAACCGCCGTGGACCGTATTAAGGGATGAAGGACGCCCGCGAGCCACCGACAAATCTAATTTCACTTCAATAAGTGGGTTAAGAAGGGACCAACGTCGTCGTCCTCATGTCCACGTGTACGGAAGTCGTCAGGCGAATACGGATTTCGATAGAATTTAAACGTAACCAATGAAATGCAATGATTGAGTATTGTTGGAAAAGGTAAACTGATTACTTTTTACGATGAGGTCAGGTATTTTTCGTTGGTAATACTAAATACACTAAAAATTAACAACTCTATTTTTTATGATGTATATCAATGATAAAGAATGAACTCTACGATTTTTAAAGATGAAAAGCTAAATTATTCCAATAACAGAATGTAGTGTGACCAACTGTTGTTAAACCTAAGTATTTCAATAGCCTCTTTTGCACTCTTTCGAGCATGAGCTGATGAGAAGTATAACAAGGATTTTTTACATTGTCTGATGATAAGACTCAATGGACCAGATGCTGACTTTACTATGGCGTTAACATTAACTGATCTGAAATCAATTAACTGTAATTGAAACTGGTCAATGAATAAGACACACCGATTTCGAATAGCGCATTCTCTGCGAATCGGTTCAATTTCCACACAATAGTTAAACAATATCTGGTTGTTACACGATAACGCATTTTGCTATACAAAGAGCAATTCTATTCTATACAGAACAGGAACTACTAATGTTCAGATTACGCTGTAAGAACATATAGTTTTCAGAATATGTTACACGAGCATCTTTAAATCATGAGCGTAAGTAAACATATCATAATCAAGATAAATAGAGAAAAGAAGGGAATCTAGGTTGGAAATTTGTTATCAATGTATGATTTAAAATCGTTGTATCTCATGTAGCAGAGTCTATTGGAGACGTAAGATGGGGTTAAATCATTGGTAAATCCAAAACTGCAGAGTTTTGAAAGAAGTATTCCATGATCTAATCTATCAGATGTCTTTGTAAATTCTATGTAAGTTATTTATATCAATTTGTTGCCATTTATTCACGTGCTTGATAATAAACTGCGTTTCCTCTGCTAGATTGGTTATTGTTGAATGACCAGCCATAAATCTGTGCTGATGATATAAAAAAATATATAAAAAGTATATAAAAAAAGTAAAATTGCGAAATATAAAAAGTAATATATAAACAGTAATTCCTTAATTACAATAAGTGAAAAACAGAATGGGTTCGTACCTGATACTGTTCTTTTCGAATACTATTTACGAATGTTTGTGTTGATCTAAATCTGTATCCGTCTAAGGCTTTTGATTATCTACATAGACAATTGTTGGTGGCCCAACTTGAGCGTTACGGGTTTAGGGGTCCTGATAACAAATCACATACAACGAAAGTTATAAGTTAGGTACAAGGTACGGAATACTACAAGGTAGTATACTGGGTCCTCTACTATTCGTCATTTTTATAAATTATGTGCTATTACACGACGTGGAATATTATTCAACATGTTATGCGGACGATACTACCGTATCAGTCACTGGTTCAACCTTAAATGAAATAAGGTTAAACCACTAACAATGAACAAAGATAAAAATGGGGTCTTTGATAATAAATTGGTTAATAAACCTCGATATTGAGGTACGACAGGAAATTAAGATTTTGGATGTTCATCTTGATAGTTCTATGACGTTTAAGTATCATGTCGAACAACTCTGTTATAAAAAATCTATCAAAATCGATATTTGGTAAAGAGATATAGATAGATAGATATATTTATATACTTCTTATTAAATACAACTAACAAAAAAATTGCCATTTTTTTTGTTCTAGTAAGATCGAATCACGATTAAGATATTTAATAATTACTTGGGGAACATCTGTGCAGTTTGATAATGTAAAACAGTTTGATAACGATTCAGTGAAGACAATCTTTGAATATTACCGGCGATTTACATCCACGAATGCGTAATGTTTGTTTTTAAATTAAAACTTATTTTCAACAATTTGTTAAGACAAATCAATATGTTACTAGACATAAGCATAGATATAATATAGAGATATAGTATAGACATAAAAGGTTTAGGCATGAAGGCTGCCTCAACATAGGTTAAGTTTATATGAAAAAAGTTCCTTGTATTTATGTGAGGAAATCTGAAATATCGTCCCTGTAGAAATTAAAACAATAATATGGTTAAACTTATTTAAGACAAACATGCGACATTTACTTTATGACTTAGCACCTTATTTGTTGGTCGAATTTTATAACAGCCATTGAATTTTGTTTTCTTCTTTGACGCTATGTGAATAGTAATGAGATTTGTATTTTTTTCTATTTTTGTATCTTTACTTTCTCAACAAAGTTTATTTTATTTATTTCTTTATTATTATATGGATGGATTCAATAGCTCATCCTGAATTGCAGCAACATCTCGAGGACCTTTGAGCAATTGTTCAAATTGAGTTTTTTTTTCAAATTGCAGGAAAAGTTTTAGTTTTTAAGCATAAATTAAATATAAAGGTTATAGGTCTGCCAAGGAAGTGTGCATAAGCTTTAATAATAAAACTTGGAAGACCGGTCATTACATATCATGATTAGATGCCATATCTTTCGTAATATCACATTTATACTTAAATCGCTGAGGTCACTTGCAGGCGATGCGTTATAACCTTCAAATTGTCGTTGCTGACACCTCAACTCTACCGCCTCGTTCGCAAGCAACATCGGCGATTTGATGAGAAATCGTTCATTACATGTCTTGGTTGAGATACCAAATTTTTAATAAGATAACATTTATGCTCAAATCGCCGAGGTCACTTGCGGGCGAGCCACTACAATTTTTGAATCGTCGATTTTGTGATGAGACATTAACTTTAACGCTTCGCCCAACAGCGACCTCTGCGATTTGAGGCAAAATCATTCATTACATCTCTTGGTTAAGATACCAAATCTTTTATAAACTGACATTCATACTGGAATGGTCGAGATCGCTTGCGGGTGAAGCATTACATCCTTTAAATTGTCGATTTCGTGCTGGCATAACAACCGTTCACATGATTTGCTTAAGGCACCAAATCTTTCATAAGCTGATACATCAACTCAAGTGCCTCGTCCGCAAGCGACCTCGGCGATTTGATGCGAAATCGTTCATGACATGTCATGATTGAGACATTGAATCTTTAATAAGATGACATTTATACTCAAATCGCAAAGGTCGCTTGCGGGCGAGGCGCTACATCCTTAGAATTGTTGATTTCGTGCTGATATAAGAACTCTACCACCTCGCACGTAAGCGACCTCGGCGATTTCAAAGAAAATCGTCATTATATGTGTTGGTTAAGATACCAAATCTTTCATAACATTTATACTCAAATCGCCGAGGTCACTTGCAGGCGAGCCACTACAATTTTTGAATCGTCGATTTTGTGATGAGACATTAACTTTAACGCTTCGCCCAACAGCGACCTCTGCGATTTGAGGCAAAATCATTCATTACATCTCTTGGTTAAGATACCAAATCTTTTATAAACTGACATTCATACTGGAATGGTCGAGATCGCTTGCGGGTGAAGCATTACATCCTTTAAATTGTCGATTTCGTGCTGGCATAACAACCGTTCACATGATTTGCTTAAGGCACCAAATCTTTCATAAGCTGATACATCAACTCAAGTGCCTCGTCCGCAAGCGACCTCGGCGATTTGATGCGAAATCGTTCATGACATGTCATGATTGAGACATTGAATCTTTAATAAGATGACATTTATACTCAAATCGCAAAGGTCATTTGCGGGCGAGGCGCTACATCCTTAGAATTGTTGATTTCGTGCTGATATAAGAACTCTACCACCTCGCACGTAAGCGACCTCAGCGATTTCAAAGAAAATCGTCATTATATGTGTTGGTTAAGATACCAAATCTTTCATAACATTTATACTCAAATCGCCGAGGTCGCTTGCGGGCGAGGCACTACAATTTTTGAATTATCTATTTTATGCTATCACATCAACTCTTGCCAGATCAATTCTAAACAGAGAATCCAGTAATGTTGAAGGATCTAGAACAGTTGGCTTCTTAGTTACAGTTATTGATAGTTATAGCTTCAGAATTGAAGACTTTAGAAAATAAAATAGGTAAGGCTTGTATTGTTCCCAGGGGACCATAGATTTCAGAGCCAGCAAAGGTTATAAATCTTGGATTACGTGAAATAGCATGTTTCTGATTCACATAACGTCAGAAAATCTTGGGGAAGTTGATGGATATACAATTTTCGGTATTCACGAGATAAGATAGATAATTAGAATCAAATGTATCTTTGGATAAACGACACAATTTAACATATTCATCGTAGCTTGATAGTTCTGAAATACAAAACATATCGAAAACATTGTAAAAAATTAGAAGGTTTCATATACAAAGTAAAAAAATGTTGATAAAACCAGCATTAACTTTGACGAATAATAATCATTATACTTTGGTTGGAGATGGAGCCGATTGAGGGATACCATAAAAGTACTGAGAGATGTCAGAGATTCTGCTATGAGGTATTCAAAATGATCATTCTGAATCATTATCCATGCAAATTCATGCAAATTTGGGTGGTATTTAAATAATACTACAACTTATTCTTAAGCCATTTCATTTATTACTGTTTGCTTATAACACTTAAAAAGCAAATACTCAACGTATAACATCCCTTCCTTAGTTTTTACAAACATAATCTTACCGTGGTTTTATAACACGCAGACTTTGTAATTAACAGCAACGATTCATTATCAGTTTCAAGTCCTTGTACTGAAGGATTATCAGACTAACGAGAAGTGAGCTTGTAATGATCTTTCCTGCTTATTATTTTTGTTGCATAGCTTTTGTATTTTCGTTTCATATGAAGCATATGGTAGATTTTCCAACATTTTGTGTGTTGATATACAAATTTTACAATTTGTATACCATATGCTAAATACGTTGCTTTACTTACTACTAAATTTTTCCTAGTACCTTTTCTTTCTCCTTGTTTAAGTACACCCATATCTCTCCTTCCAAAAACATCTTCTGTTCTCTTCTACCTGTCCTTTATGTGATAGGCTTTTTTTTTGCAAATGTTGATATTTAAACATTGCTTTCGTTAAGCTTAGTCCACTTTCATCTAAAGGAGTATTCTTATACAGCGAAGAAAATTGTCGAGTTTATGTTGTAATGTTATTTTCTTTTCCTACGATTTTTCCATGATCAATTGCTTTTTTAATCGTTTCTTCAATTAACATTTTTTTGAGCTAATCCCTTTGATTCAGGTTGGTGGTGAATGAATTATGTGTATTCCATATAAACTACAAACTCTCTGAAATTGTCTACATTTAAAGGGTGGATTATTGCCAGTCTCAACATCTAAAACCAATTCAAATATAGCGAAAGACAATGTGCACTTTTCTATAGTATTTTCTGTATTAGATCCTCTCATGATGTATACATCCAATCATTTACCAGTAAAATCTACAATCAATAACAGCTACTTTTTTTCCCAATGAAAGAAGTCGATATAAATTCTACTCCATCTTTTTGTCACTTTGGTCTCTGGATTTATCATCTGGCTGCTTTGAAGAATATACGCTTCAAACTCATTATTGATGCCAGGCCATCAAATACTACTCCTAGCTTTAATTTTCATTCTAAGTATTCCTATTCGTAGAGTCATATAAAAGGTATGATGACTCTATCTCCCCACGTCATACAATTGTTATATGTAGTCTTTTCATAACAAATATTAAGGCTTGTACTTCCTTTTCAATCTAAAAATAATTCCTTTCTGTTTCTGATAACGTGCATGATGCAAACATAATTAGACACCATTTATACTTCTTCTTTTAATACCAATTTAGCAGTATGTACATTAATACTTTGTCTTCTATCTTCCAATTTTTTTTGATAAAGACATTTGAGTGCTTTTCTTTAAGTTCATCTAATTGGAAGGACTTTTTTGACACAATTTTGATCTCCAATTTGGATATAGGCCCCAATATATAATATAAATAAGGAATGATTTAAGGCACACTTAAACTTAATTAAATTTGCTTTAAACTGCTACATCTCAATTTATTCTTGAGATATATTTTAAATTTCTATTTTTAAATAAATGACGATACAATATGCAGAGTTGGATTTAAATAACCGTCACAACAATGATGAAATTTGCTTTTGTATGGTCGTTATTACATCATAATATCACAATTCTTGAGATATGATTTTTTGTGTGTTATGTTCTTATGAAAAATAAAAAATGATTTAAGGCAATTTTAATTATACATATTAATTTAAAAATAAAATCCTAAAAGTATTAAATAATGACTACATTAAAGTATACAAAATTATTTACATATTTAGCCATATATTGATGTTTTAAATTTAATAATGCCAACAATTTTGAAAAAATAATCAAGACTACCAATAAAATTGCTATCGATCTGTTTTGTTTCTGACAATTTAGTTTCTATATAAACAGCTGTCCTTATTATACCATAGTCTATATCATTTTTACAACTATACATATTTTTACAATCATTCCCAGAAACGTTCCAACAATTTTTTTATTTGAACGAATTTGAGAAACAGAATTTTTACGAAACATGGTAAGTATCTTGATAAAAATCTGTTCAATGAACAAAAAATGACGTGTGTATTTAATTACTGTCAACTTATATAGTATTATCAAATTTATTTGAATATCTTTATTTCGTTATTTAGCGTGAAGTAATCTCTTGTCACCTTGGACAAGCTGGAGTCCAGATTGGTAACGCTTGTTGGGAACTGTACTGTTTAGAACATGGTATTCAACCGGATGGTCAAATGCCGTCTGACAAAACGGTCGGTGGAGGAGACGACAGTTTCAACACGTTTTTCAGCGAAACCGGAGCTGGAAAACATGTTCCCAGAGCCGTTTTTGTAGATTTAGAACCAACGGTGGTGGATGAAGTGCGAACAGGAACCTATCGACAGCTTTTTCATCCAGAGCAGTTAATAACCGGCAAAGAAGATGCTGCCAATAATTATGCACGTGGACACTACACAGTTGGAAAAGAAATCGTAGATTTGGTGTTGGATCGTATACGAAAACTGGCCGATCAGTGTTCGGGGTTACAAGGCTTTTTGATATTTCACTCATTTGGTGGTGGAACAGGATCCGGGTTTACATCTCTTTTAATGGAACGTCTATCTGTTGACTACGGAAAGAAATCCAAATTAGAATTCGCCGTTTACCCGGCTCCTCAAATTGCAACCGCCGTCGTGGAACCATACAACGCAATCTTAACCACCCACACGACATTGGAACACTCAGATGCCGCCTTTATGGTAGATAATGAAGCAATTTACGATATTTGTCGGCGAAATTTAGACATTGAACGACCAACTTACACCAACTTAAATAGATTGTTGGCTCAAATTGTTTCATCTCTAACAGCATCTTTAAGATTCGACGGCGCATTGAACGTGGATTTAACAGAGTTTCAAACCAACTTAGTCCCATATCCACGTATCCATTTTCCTTTAGCTACATACGCTCCTGTAATATCAGCGGAAAAAGCTTATCACGAACAACTTTCAGTTGTGGAAATTACCAACGCCTGTTTTGAGCCGGCCAATCAAATGGTTAAATGCGATCCAAGACACGGAAAATACATGGCATGTTGTGTAATTTACCGTGGAGATGTGGTTCCGAAAGATGTTAATGCTGCTATTGGAACTATTAAAACCAAAAGAACAATACAGTTTGTGGATTGGTGTCCAACTGGGTTTAAAGTTGGCATCAATTATCAACCACCAACTGTTGTTCCTGGTGGTGATTTAGCTAAAGTGCAACGAGCGGTTTGCATGTTGTCTAATACCACAGCCATTGCTGAAGCTTGGGCTCGTTTGGATCACAAATTTGATCTGATGTATGCTAAGCGAGCATTTGTGCATTGGTACGTGGGTGAAGGTATGGAAGAAGGTGAATTTACTGAAGCCCGTGAAGATATGGCGGCTTTGGAGAAAGATTTTGAAGAAATTGGAATGGACTCGGGCGAAGGAGAAGGTGAAGGAGGCGAAGAATTTTAAAATAAATGTTTTGAGAGTGGGTTATTTTCGATGGGTCATTTTGACTTTATTCTTTTTATTCTTACGTAAACATAAATCAATACTAAAATAGATATTTTTATTTGGCTCTGATGTTTTATTGTCCTTGTTTAATTATTAATTATCCCAACTCAACAAAACTCGAATTTTCCTAGTTCTGAATCAAGTGTTAATTCTAGTGCTAGTTTTTGTTTAATTGGTTCGATAATATCGAAGATGCAAATTGTATAATTAATATGAAGTGAGTATGGAACTAAATAACAGAATTCGGATAATAAATACAATCTCAACATTATGTACGCAAGTAATATGCACTTTAAGCAGGTTATAACGCACCCAGTTATAACGAACTAATGTAATAGCTCCGAAAATACCTCTGTTTAACAGTATCTAAATAAATTTGCCTATAATAAATCCGGTTATATCCATCTCTCGGGTATAAGGATCTAATTATTATTGATGCGGTGCCGGGTATAACGAATTTTCCTGTTTTCGAGAGAATCTTTAAGCAAAATACGTTAATACTAGTTAATCCATCGATTCCATGTCATCAATGAAGTAGTAAATTTTAATGAAGGTGACGAGATGGCACTTGCACTCTTTATTTGTAAAAGTTGTCTTGATGCGTGATTCTTTAGGAATGTTTTGGATTGGGTTGAGCTTTAACTTCATACAATTTCTCATATTGAATGTTGTTAAATTAAAATGCATTGTTTTCTTATGTTTTCAAACTTTTGGCAGTAAAATAAATGATGTAATAGATGATGGTCTTCAAGTATCTACCATAAATTCGGTGGTTCATCAACACTTGCGTTGTATAGTATTCAACATTTCCTCATTTCCTGATAGCCACGCTACTAACTCTGGGATCACGATTTTCGTCCATTTCTCGTAATTGCCCCATCTTCTCCGCCATTTCTCAATTGTATCAGCCCTTTTGTCCTCTTTTATGCTATGCGTATCGCTCTTTTACCACTAAATCAATCGGGGGCATCAAAGCTATTACCTCTACTCCAACCATTAAATCTGTTCAATGGTACATATATGAAACATATATACAGAATCGCCTCTATATCGATTTTAAAATCTTACAATGTTGATATTTTAAGGCCCTCGAGCAGGGCCTTGTGGAACCGTGTAAAGTATGACTGACACTGCAGTGCTTACAGGGCTTTAGAGCTTTTGGATCATTTCTATAATTTTACATTTAGAATTTCGTCTAACATCAGATTTTTTTAAATCTGACTGAATTGGAATGAGACTTGGATCTGCCTCTACACATGTTTTTAAAATTTCTTTCGTAATGTTATCTGTGCCTAGTGTTTTTTGGTTTAAATTGTTTCATCGTTGTTATCATTTCGTTTTCAATAAAAGGCTGATCGTCGGCATAAATAGCCAATGATGGTTCTACCCTATGGAAAGAAATTTTTAGATTCTGTCAATACTTGGTACACGGTGCTCCACACGTTCTCCTCCAACTCATCGAACAATTTTTCCATTTAATATTATTAGAAATATTTATCAATTCTGAGAGATTCTTACTTGAGTCTTCTCCTTTTGTTTTTTGCAGTTCTTTTCTTTAGGGTTTCGTGAAATGCATTTATTACGCACTCCGTCAACGATTCACGGGTTAGTTGCTCTGGTTTGTGGTTTTTAATATAAGCTTTGAATCACTTCTGCGTCTTTCATTACCCAGCCTGGTGTTCTGTTTTCTATTTCGCGTGGCTTTCCTTTTGTGATTACGTTGATGTAGGCATATGGCCACGGAAAATCTCTGTCATCCTCAACGTTCCATTGTTAAACATCATTGGCAATGTCTTCCGTGGCCAATGTTAAGTAAATGATGGATGATCCTCTGGGTCCCACATTAATCGTTATTCCAGGAATGTTCATAATCACTAATTTATTTTTAGGTGTCAATTCTTGCAGTAATTTTATTCACGGCAGATTATCGCTTGATTTTGACTCGATCTTATTTCCATTTCTAAATTATCCAACAGTTCTTCCAAATCTGCATTAACCCTATTCGGTGAAGTGTATACTGACCATGGCGTTACGTTTTTTAGGTTTACTCCTATGAATCTCTCATCAACAACCCATTTTTTGGCTTTATTTTATCCGAGAATATCTGTATGAACACATCTTCTCTTTTGTCCGTCATTATATATTTTCGCCCTTTTTTTAATTTGGCTCTTTACCAAGCACTACATCAACTCTGTTTTGAAAAACTTCCTCTTCTAGGAGATCCATGGCGTCCCATCTTCTGATGCAGTTGAACTGTATTATATTCATCTTTTATATTTTTTTTCTGTGCGGTCATGGGAGGCCTCTGGCGTATTTACTACAGTCCTCCCTTTTCTCTCCTCCTCTTTTACTTTTAGCTACAATGCTGACGTCGTCTTTTTGATCCTGCTGTTTATTTACCTCTGTGTCCATTTGTTCTATTACATGGTGATATTCGGTAACTACTTCTTTCGCATCAGATTTTATCGGTCCAACTTATTAATTTTCTTATCATGTGATTCATTGTTCTTCTTCATATGCGTTTATTGTCTTTGTCTTCACTTCTTACTTTTTTAAGTGTTTCTTATATATTGGACATCTTCCCGTACCTGCACTGTTTCTCTGTTTTGTAGACTGAGCATCTCGGATAATTTTTACATTTCTTGGCTAGATGGTCTGGTCCTTCATAATTGTAACACCAATTGCCACTGTCTCCGCCGTTGCAGTCCCTTATCAGCATCTCAAGCATGTAAGTTCACGTAATTTTAGCTCTTTGCTCTATATTACATACTTCCTCAGCTGTCCTTTGATCGACCTCTCTTCTATTCTAGGAGTTTCATCTCTTGTTTTGTCAATTTTTGCCTTCAAAATCCCTTATATTAAGGTAAATCCAATCTTGGTAACTTTTCGTTCCCTGTCGTTACTAAATATCTTGTCTATTGTTTTAGTGGAATTCTTGTCTTCTTTGTTGTTATTAATACCTTCTCATTCCTTGTCTTTCTTATACTCTCTATTGCTTCTATTTACGTTCCACCCTCCAATGATTTATTATTAGTTTCGATTATTAGAGCATAGATTTTCCTGATATTATCCTTTGTATTTTATATATCGTGCATTATTTCTTTCTCCTCTTGCTTTTTTACCACCGCTTATATGTTCATTCTTACTTCCATATTTCATTTTTTTTCAAAAAACCATAGTCCTAAGCTCTTTTAATCCCATGTTCTCAAGGTGATATAAAGCTATTTCTTTTCCATCTCTCAAATTTCCTTTTATGCTTTTTAAATTTGTCCATGTTTCGTATTTTGTCTAATCTCTATTATTTTTTCTCTTCGTTTCTTCTCCTTCCCCTTTGCCTTGGTTATTGTCATCATTTTTAGTGTTTCTTTCCAGTCCTCATACTAATTAGCTTTTTGTATTCTATTTTTTTCTCTTTTCCTACTCTGCAATTCCCTGCATGAATATGAGATATTCATTCTCCTCCTGCGTCTCAATTTTTCGTGTTTCTTTCATCCTTACTTCCCCTGTTCATTTGCCTATATCGATCTGTATCTCTATTCATTCTTCCAAATCTTTTCTTTTCAACATATCTGCATCCCTGTTCATTTTTTTAGTAATGCCCTTGACTTCTCTATTCGTTTTTCTATCCTCATGGTTTTTGAATTCTGCAAATGTTTGAGCATAGCGCTTATTATTATTCCCAAGCTAAAATCTTCCTCATTTCCAGTTCTTTTGTCTAATATCTCTGGCTCGTTTCCTGTCTCTTCTGATCTTCTTTCATTTCCTAACGTCTCATCCGGTCGCAGAATCTATATTCGGTTATTTGGTTACTCCTCTACCGAGAGACCAACTCCTTACCATTGCCGATTTCTAGCTTTCCAAATGTTTTTCTTAATACTTGCAAATATATGCTTTTTGCTTATATTGTAGACTCAGAGTTCTTCAGGTTTATGCTACTTCTCGTAGGTGTTTGTAGTTCTTCTGCCGAAACTTCTGATCCACAAAACTGTCCATCAAAAACAGGGCTGTTTTTGTACATTTAGAACCAACGGTGGTAGATGAAGTACGAACAGGAACTTATTGACAACTATTCCATCCAGAACAGGTCCAGAACGGTCGGAAAAGTAATTGTGGATTTGGTGTTGGATCGTATACGAAAACTGGCCGATCAATGTTCGGGGTAACAAGGCTTTCTGATATTTCACTCATTCGGTGGTAGAACTGGTACCGGTTTTACATCTCTTCTAATGGAATGTCTATCTGTTGACTACGGAAAGAAATCCAAATTAGAATTAGCTGTTTACCCGGCTTTTATACCTAGTTGATTTCTTGTGGCTTATTTGTCGATGATATTAGAAATAGTTATTAAACCTTATACAAAACCAAATAATATCTAAACAAAAACGTCACTAACACATAGACAGTTGTTTGTGGCCAACGGCTAAACCCAAAACTTTCATACAATTCAATATGAGGGAAGGAATGAACTTAAAGTTCAAACCAGCCCTACTTTTTACCATGATACCATACTGATTTCTTTCAATTTCTTCTCAAATTGCTTAATTGCATTCAATTTAATAACGATTAAAATGATCGGTTTATTTTAAATATATTTTATTCATGATTTTTTATCATTTTCTCCTATAGCGAACTTAGGTTATAACGAAACGATTTTCAGGTACTTTGAGGATTCGTTATATCCAGAGTGTACTATATCTGAAATCGGAGACGTTGCGAACGTGTAAATTTTAACATATCTAAAATCTTTTGCCTGATCCATGTTATTTTCTTAGTTATAAAGTTGAAATGTATAGGAGTATCAAGAGTAAGATATAATTCCTAAGTTGACATTTTTTAAATAAGAATACTCTTTTCTGTTGGATTTATGAAGTCTAGATAAACCTCTTAAGCAGTTTAATGTTGTTATTTAAAAAAAATGGTTATTAAAAATACTAGTATTATTCTGTTTTCACGTTTTCATATTTCAGCAGAGATAAAAAAGGTCTTGTCTTATGATAATTTAAACAAGTAAAGGCTGAAATTAAAACCATTTTCATGCCTTGCAGTTTCAGACTTAATATTACAGAATCGTTAAAAATCAAGACAGTCAATCAATTAATATTGATATATAATTTTTGTTTCTATGCAAACAATTACCCTTTTATATTGCCTTATACATATTAACTGATATCGCATCGTAATTTTTATTGGTAATCCCATAACCGTTTACAACTTTAGTGTATTACTTACTTTAGTTTAAAAGATTTAAGAAACAAACTATCTTCGAAATATGGTAAGTAAATATCCTTTTTTTAAATGTTTTTTGTTAAAAAATTGACGTTATCATTTTATTATTGTCAAATTTTTGATGTTGAATACAAGGTCTGTCATGACTCAATATTTCGAAAACTAAACTGGGCAGTATTTTTTGTAAATATTTTAATTCAACATTTTTATGCAACTTCTATTTACAACGATAATAGTTTAAATGTAATCAATTATATTAAATAAAATGTGAAATTTGATTCAATCATTTTTGAGTTTTTCCACCTTTTCGAAAATTTCGGCAGATTATGTACAAATTAGGCTAAATATTCTGAGAATTTCCACAAAAAGAACACAAAGTTTACATAAACTTGATATTCTTCTTGAAATTCAAAACTTTAAAAAGTTTTGTTGAAAATATTTAAAAAATTATAAAGAAACCTCAAAACTTGATGTTTCCCTATCTCGGAAACTCGAAAGGAAATTTGTTAAATATTGATACATTCCTATGGATTATGTTTAATTGTTTTATCTGGATTGATAACTTCAATTAACCCTCGCAGTACTGACGTTTCGCCAACCGTTGCGGACGGTGCCTGGGTCAACCGAGACCCGAACAGTTTTTGTTTACGTAGAATATAAAAAATGAAGCTTTTGCCATTATGATTTTGACTTATTTTATTTTAAAGGTGAACTATTATTAGGGATATAAAATAATACATAAAAATAAAATTTTAAAAAAATTACATAAAAAATATTTATTCTAAATCATTACAATTTGTACACAAAATATTTTTTGTATTTATTTATTTGAATGTATATTACATACATATTTATGACAAACATCACATTTTGATTTATATTTATTGTCATTTCCAATACACAAGCTACATCTTGAGCGTTTTTCTAATGTTGTACTCATTTGTTTATTTATTTTTCGGCCTGTACTTTCGATGGCGTCCACAATGTGTCTCGAAAATACTACTGCATTGGTTTCAAATGCTCTAGCTCTAGAATCTATGTTTGCAGCAACTAACTGTTCAGACAAATTTTCTATAAATTGTTTTCTTCTTGATTTTATGTTACCAGTTGCCCAATCCGGATTTTTGAGTTGCCATAGTACAAATGCATTATAGGCTGCAATATCTATATAATGTAAAAAAAGCGACAGAGGCCAACGTCGTGTACATCTCCGGCAAGTGTATTCTCTTAGAATTTTATCTAAAACATCCACTCCACTTTTTGTTGAATTGTAATAATTGATAATATTAGGTTTGTAATTATTATTTTCGTCAGAAATAGCATGTTCTCGATGAACGCTCGAAAGTAAAACTACGCATTTTCTTGGTTTTGGGATATACGACACAAGTGTTAGATTTTCAGAAAATATAAAATCGGAAGAGAATTGAGCTCTTCCGGATATTGTTATCAAAGATTTTGGTAAATCCTTTCTATTTTTCCGCATTGTTCCCACTATAAATATGTTATCTTTGAGTAAATCCTCTGCAAGTGAGATATCCGTAAAAAAATTGTCGGTTGTGATAGTTCGATTAGATCCCTTCCAAAACTCTGAAAGAACTCTAACTACTCGTTGTCCTTGTCCTTTCTCCGGTATGTTTCCGCATTTTCCTAAATACACTTCAAAATTACAACAATAATATGTAGTAGCGTCACATAGGGCCCATAATTTCAGCCCATATTTCCCCGGCTTGCTCGGCATATACACCTTGAATGGACATCTTCCTCGAAATGTTACTAATTGTTCATCAATAGTGCCTACATTAGACGCTCGGTAATTATCTCTGCAATTTCTTGTTAAAATATTTGTAATGGTTCTCAAAGCTGCCAACTTATCGGTCATTTTTCTTTCTTCTCGTGTCTGAAAGTCGTCAAAACGCAAAAATCGTAAAATGTTTGTAAATCTATCACGAGATATAGATGCTCGATAAATTTGTCGACTATAAGCAATCTTTTTCTTCCATAGATCTTTTTTACTTTCACGTGATTCCCGAAAACGGCCAGTAATTAGTAAAATCCCAAAAAATGCCTTCAATTCAACACGGTCTACCGGCTTCCATATATTATTTGAAAACATTTCATAATATTTAACCGCTTTTTCATTTGTATAAGTAATTATAATGTCCATGATTTCATCATTTATAAATAAATCAAAACATTGTTCCATGGTTTCTACACCCTCAGAATTTGCTGTGAGTGTAGCATCATATTTACCAAATTCTGCATCTCTGTTTGTGGGGGAAATATATCTCCATGTTCGTCCACAAACATTTTGGTCTTTACAGTGTGACATATTATTACTATTTTCACCACTAAACTCATCACTTTCATAATCCTCTTCTTCTGGTACTGCATCACTAAAAGTCAATGACGCACATTCGTCATCAGAAGACACTTCATTGTTATAATCATCATTATTATTTACAAAATTAGCAAACATTTTATTTTTCGATGTAGATCGTTGCTCTAAAATACACCTTCTGTGAACTAAATCAAGAATTTAATGGCAATTGTATTGTCGCTATAGCCTCTTACACAGACAGACGCCTGGCGCTGTAAAGAAACGGTCGAGACATATTTTTTCGTCGTTTTTTCGTCGGGACGTCCGTTTGACGCCGATCTAACTTAACGCACTCCTTGAGTAACGACAAATCTATTTATTACAATTTCTCGCAAAAATTTATTTGGGTCCAAATAGACCCAGGCACCGGAATACGAGGGTTAAGGCACAAGTGATTAAAGTTGTTTGAGTATAGTATCACTAAGGTTAGGACGTAAATCCAAACATAGAACGTAAAGCGAAATAAAGACAGGCCATATAGAGAGGTATCAGTGTACTAATAAATGTTTCTTAATTGCTTTGATTATTTTTCAACTAGCAAATGATTTTCATACTTATATGTTGCAACAAAAATAGATTTAAAGACATATTTTAGAACGCATCCTGTTTTTCTGGAAGAATATTCTCGAATTTCTATCAAATTATTACGTCTTGACTTTATATGCACAGTGTGTATAATTATTTTTAACTTTCTTAAAACATTTTCATTGTTTTGTTTAGCGTGAGGTGATCTCTTGTCATCTTGGACAAGCTGGAGTCCAGATTGGTAACGCTTGTTGGGAATTGTACTGTTTAGAACATGGTATTCAACCGGATGGTCAAATGCCGTCTGATAAAACGGTTGGTGGAGGAGACGATAGTTTCAATACATTTTTCAGCGAAACCGGTGCTGGAAAACATGTCCCGAGGTCAGTTTTTGTAGATCTAGAACCAACGGTGGTGGATGAAGTACGAACAGGAACCTATCGACAGCTTTTCCATCCAGAGCAGTTAATAACCGGCAAAGAAGATGCTGCCAATAATTATGCACGTGGACACTACACCGTTGGAAAAGAAATTGTTGATTTGGTGTTGGATCGAATACGAAAACTGGCCGATCAGTGTTCGGGGTTACAAGGCTTTTTGATATTTCACTCATTTGGTGGTGGAACTGGATCCGGATTTACATCTCTTCTAATGGAACGTTTATCTGTTGATTATGGAAAGAAATCGAAATTAGAATTCGCTGTTTACCCCGCTCCTCAAATTGCAACAGCCGTCGTGGAACCATACAACGCAATCTTAACCACTCATACCACATTGGAACACTCAGATTGCGCCTTTATGGTAGATAATGAAGCAATTTACGATATTTGCCGACGAAATTTGGATATAGAACGCCCAACTTACACCAACTTGAACAGATTGTTGGCCCAAATTGTTTCATCTCTAACAGCATCTTTAAGATTCGATGGCGCATTAAACGTGGATCTAACAGAATTTCAAACCAACTTAGTCCCTTATCCTCGCATTCATTTTCCTTTAGCTACATACGCTCCTGTTATATCAGCAGAAAAAGCTTATCACGAACAACTTTCTGTTGTGGAAATTACCAACGCCTGTTTTGAACCAGCAAACCAAATGGTTAAATGCGATCCACGTCACGGAAAATACATGGCATGTTGTGTAATTTATCGTGGAGATGTGGTCCCAAAAGATGTTAATGCTGCTATTGGAACTATTAAAACTAAGAGAACAATACAGTTTGTGGATTGGTGTCCAACTGGGTTTAAAGTTGGTATCAATTATCAACCACCAACTGTTGTTCCTGGTGGTGATTTAGCTAAAGTGCAACGAGCGGTTTGTATGATGTCTAATACCACAGCTATTGCTGAAGCGTGGGCTCGGTTGGATCATAAATTTGATCTAATGTATGCTAAACGAGCTTTTGTGCATTGGTACGTGGGTGAAGGTATGGAAGAAGGTGAATTTACTGAAGCTCGTGAAGATATGGCTGCTTTGGAAAAGGATTTTGAGGAAATTGGGATGGATTCGGGTGAAGGGGAAGGTGAAGGAGGAGAAGAGTTTTAAAATATTAAGTTTGGAGATATGATTCTTACATATTGATTTAAGTCACTACATTAAGATTATATTGCATTATTTTAAGTTTTATGTATATCTATATACTATAGAAAGTAAATATATACAATTTTGAAATAGCTATTTACGTAACCAGTTATGAAAAGACTAATTTCGTTTAGCGAACGTAATATTTGCCAAAACGAGCGAGCGAAGCGAGCGAGTTTTGTAAATTACTTGAGTAATTTAATTGTAATTGTATTTAATTGTAAATTACGTGAGTTAATCAAAATTGGCAGTTTTATATCATGTTATGTGCATGTTATCTAACCGCGTTTTAGAATTGAATAGAATCATACTAATTTCAATCTGATTACGAGTCAAATGAATTTAAATGAAAATCCGTGAAAATCCATGGATTTATTCTCCAAGTCCAATGGAGTTATTATCGATTTATTCTTCAATATAAAGTTTGCGGCATTATTTAGAGGGAAATGTATTTACTGGGCTAACTACATGAAAAAAGTAATGAAGTATAACTACTAACTACTTTCGTCAAAAAGTAGTTTAACTACTTTCAAAATTTAGTACTTGGATTACTAACTACCAAGTAGTTAGTAGTCAAATTCCTAACTACTTTTTAACTACATGGTAAAATGCACTTTTAATGCCTAAAAACCCAATACAGTACCTACAACTGTAAAAATGCATAGAAAGGTGTGGAGTAACACATAAATGTATGAAAAATAAAATAAACAAAATAAAAAAAGAGAGTTGTGAGTTGTCTCTTTCAACTCACAACTCTCTTTTTTTAGAGGTTTTGAACAAAACGCCGAAAAATCACTGCTTAAAATTTTTCACATCAATTTTGAACTCACCTGTATAAAGCATTTTAATAGTAACTAAAGTACGTGCAAAACATCAAGGTCTCTCACTTAAGAGATCGATATCTTCGTAACCGCTCAGTGACAAAATTGATTTTTTTATGTTTAAATAAAAAACTAATACTTATACATAATTAAAATAATTAATGAACATTTCTTTTCGCATCCTACTAAAAATCGTAAAGTGGGCAAAGTTGCTGGCACTCAAAAGTCGAGTATTTTTTGTTGCTTAACTCGCGATAAAAGAAAAACCAATGATTCGACAATTCTCAAATTAAAATTGATACACAGAAATATTCACTGATAATAACAAACTTTACCGTAATTGTTTTCATTGATTTTTGCACGGTCTGTAGTTTCTAGTTAGTAATTGACAACATTTGAACCGTTATACACAATTTATGCTTAAAAGCCACATTAAATTAAAAATATTTAAAAATTAAAGTTTTTTCTTTTAAACATGTAATAAACAAGTGAAAACAGATCATTTATTTTATTAAAAACAAGTTGTCATGCTCGTTACGCTTAAGTTAAAAGATAAAAAGAGAAATTAAATAACAATTGTAAATAACGATTAAAATTTGATTTAATAACAAAACTTTTCAAAATTGTCAACATCTTACTCTTATTTGACGTTCTTCAAAAGATGAGGGCCAGATTCCCGAAACAATTATAGAATAAATAGTTAATAAATAGTTCATCGTAAAGAACAATATTATTTACATTAATAAAATTTTTTAACTTTGCATTTAAGTTCTAGTAAATTTCAATTTAAGTTAGGTTTGCTTTAAAAAAAACGTCTGAACAAATACATGTTTAATATTAAAAAATATAATAAATGTAATAAAAATAAAATAAAATATTAAACTATTTGTTTAATTAACTGATAATCATCGAGCACTTCTTTATTACTTCTTTTGTCTTCCAAGTATGTACTGTAATAATTCTAACAACAATTTATTTTTTACTAAATCTTTTTCTGATTCGGATGTTTTTTGTATTTTATAAATCTTTAACAGTTTTAAAAGCACTTAAATTACCTAAAAGAAATTACCTCGTCAAAGTCGTGATTTAGATTGCATTACTTAGTTCTGCTCGGAATATAGCTAATTTGACACAAAAAGTAGTTGACTACATAGTTAACCACTTTTGTAGTTAGCTACTGCCCTGCTCTGACTGACCACAAATCAATTTTAAGTTCTATTCATTCAAGATCTAACAAATCGCCTCGTCAAAGTCGTTATATAGATTACGTTATTCAGTTTTGCTCGGAATATAGTTGCTTTGACACAAAAAGTAGTTGACTACGTAGTTAACCACTTTTGTAGTTAGCTACTGCCCAGTTCTGACTAACCATAAACCAATTTTAAATTCTATTCATTCAAGATTAAACAAATCACATCGTCAAAGTCGTTATTTAGATTATATTTCTCAGTTCTGCTCGGAATATAGTTACTTTGACACAAAAAGTAGTTGACTACGTAGTTAACCACTTTTGTAGTTAGCTACTGCCCAGTTCTGACTGACCACAAACCAATTTTAAATTCTACTCATTCAAGATCTGACAAATTAGCTCGTCAAAGTCGTTACTTAGATTACTTTATTCAGTTCTGCTTGGAATATAGCTACTTTGACACAAAAAGTAGTTGACTACGTAGTTAACTATTTTTGTAGTTGTGCCCTGACTGACCACAAACCTTTTTGAGTTCTATTTATTCAAGATCTGACAAATCACCCCGTCAAACTCGTTTAGATTACATTACTCAATTCGGCTTGGAATAAAGCTACTTTGACAGAAAAAGTAGTTGACTACGCAGTTAGTCACTTTTGTAGTTAGCTACTGCCCTGCTCTTACTGACCACAAACCAATTTTAAATTCTATTCATTCAAGATCCGACAAATCACCTTTTCAAAGTCGCTATATAGATTAACGTTGTTCAGTTCTGCTTGGAATATAGCTACTTTGATACAAAAACTAGTTGACTATGCAGTTAACCACTTTTGTAGTTAGCTACTGCCCAGTTCTGACTGACCACAAATCAATTTTAAATTCTATTCATTCAAGACCTGACAAATCACCTTGTCAAAGTAGTTATATAGATTACGTTATTCAGTTCTGTTCAGAATATTGCAGCTTTGACACAAAAAGTAGTTGACTACGTAGTTAACCACTTTTGTAGTTAACCACTACCCAGTTCTGATTGATCACAAACCAATTTTAAGTTCTACTCACTCAAGATCTGACAAATCACCTCGTCAAAGTCGTTATTTAGATTATATTACTCAATTCTGCTCGGAATATAGTTACTTTGACACAAAAAGTAGTTGACTACGTAGTTAATCGCTTTTGTAGTTAACTACTGCCCTGCTCTGACTGATCACAAACCAATTTTAAATTCTATTCATTCAAGATCTGACAAATCACCTCGTCAAAGTCGTTATATAGACTACGTTATTTAGTTCCGCTTGGAATATAGCTACTTTAATACAAAAACTAGTTGACTACGTACTTAACTATTTTTTTAGTTGTGCTCTGACTGACCACAAACCAGATTTAAGTTCTATTCATTCAAGATCTGACAAATCAGCTCGTCAAAGTCGTTATTTAGATTACATTACTCAATTCTGCTCGGAATATAGCTACTTTGACATAAAAAGTAGTTGACTACGTAATTAATCACTTTTGTAGTTAACTACTGCCCTGCTCCGACTGATCACAAATCAATTTTAAATTCTATTCATTCAAGACCTGACAAATCACCTAGTCAAAGTCGTTATATAGACTACGTTATGCAGTTCTGCTTGGAATATAACTACTTTGACACAAATAGTAGTTGACTACATAGTTAATCACTTTTGTAGTTAACTACTGCCCTGCTCTGACTGACCACAAACCAATTTTAAATTCTATTCATTCAAGATCTGACAAATCACCTAGTCAAAATCATTATATAGACTACGTTATTCAGTTCTGCTTGGAATATAGCTACTTTGACACAAATAGTAGTTGACTACATAGTTAATCACTTTTGTAGTTAACTACTGCCCTGCTCTGACTAACCACAAACCAATTTTAAATTCTATTCATTCAAGACCTATCAAATTACCTCGTCAAAGTCGTTATATAGATTACGTTATTCAGTTCTGATTGGAATATAGCTACTTTGACACAAAAAGTAGTTGACTACGTAGTTAACTATTTTTGTAATTGTGCTCTAACTGACCACAAATCAATTTTAAGTTCTATTCATTCAAGATCTGATAAATCACCTACTCAAAGTCGTTATTTAGATTTCAATACTCAATTGTGCTCGGAATATAGCTACTTTGATACAAAAAGTAGTTGACTACGTAGTTAATCACTTTTGTAGTTAACTACTGCCCTGCTCTGACTGACCACAAATCAATTTTAAATTCTATTCATTCAAGATCTGACAAATCACCTAGTCAAAGTCATTATATAGACTACGTTATTCAGTTCTGCTTGGAATATAGCTACTTTGACACAAATAGTAGTTGACTACATAGTTAATCACTTTTGTAGTTAACTACTGCCCTGCTCTGACTGACCACAAACCAATTTTAAATTCTATTCATTCAAGACCTGTCAAATTACCTCGTCAAAGTCGTTATATAGATTACGTTATTCAGTTCTGTTCGGAATATTGCAGCTTTGACACAAAAAGTAGTTGACTACGTTGTTAACCACTACCCAGTTCTGATTGATCACAAACCAATTTTAAGTTCTACTCACTCAAGATCTGACAAATCACCTCGTCAAAGTCGTTATTTAGATTATATTACTCAATTCTGCTCGAAATATAGTTACTTTGACACAAAAAGTAGTTGACTACGTAGTTAATCGGTTTTATAGTTAACTACTGCCCTGCTCTGACTGATCACAAACCAATTTTAAATTCTATTCGTTCAAGATCTGACAAATCACCTCGTCAAAGTCGTTATATAGACTACGTTATTTAGTTCCGCTTGGAATATAGCTACTTTGACACAAAAACTAGTTGACTACGTACTTAACTATTTTTTTAGTTGTGCTCTGACTGACCACAAATCAATTTTAAGTTCTATTCATTCAAGATCTGATAAATCACCTACTCAAAGTCGTTATTTAGATTTCAATACTCAATTGTGCTCGGAATATAGCTACTTTGATACAAAAAGTAGTTGACTACGTAGTTAATCACTTTTGTAGTTAACTAGTTAAGTCTCTGACTGACCACAAACCAATTTTAAATTCAATTCATTCAAGATCTGACAAATTACCTCGTCAAAGTCGTTATATAGATTACGTTATTCAGTTCTGCTTAAAATATAGCTACTTTGACACAGAAAGTAGTTGACTACGTAGCTAATTTTTATTATAATTGTGACAAATCAGATCTGACAAATCACCTTGTCATAGTCTTTATTTAGATTACATTACTCAGTTCTGCTCGGATTTTAAATACATCAAAGGAGAATTGGAATGTAATGGCAGATACACTGCCACAATTAAATGTTAACTCCTTTGGAATATCATAACTAAATATTTTAAATCTTCTTTGTGTCAAGTTAAAATACCGAGTGTTCGCTTCGAACACATTTATATTGACATTGTTGATTCTTTACTACCTTTTTGCGGTTATAATTACATACTAACCATCATAATAAAAATCTCAAATGTTCTGTCAATTTAACAAATTAATTGGACACAGCAGATAAAAGGTATAACAGAAGCAGATAGAAGGTATAAGGTCAATTTAATCTCCCAGATATGAAAGAACTTTCAATGTGGTTAAAAAGTGTTCAAAAACTTTCACCGTTTTAAAAGTTAATGAAATCTTTAAAAAATCAAAATTCTAGAAAGAAAAAAGTAATTTTAATAAATAATTGGCAATTTACTTTTCAATTATGATTCGTTTTCAGTTTTCTAATTTAGGCTGGGGAATATTTGTGGCATTAATGCAAACAAAATTTAATTTAAAGTCAAGTTATGATTGTATAAACAAATGTTATATTATAGACAATTATCAAAAAAAAAGCAAAAAAATAATAATAAGAAAAGATGTTAACAAGATAGTACATATCATTACACAACTCGTGATATAATGAAAGGACAGTTGTGTAAAAAGTAACATTACAAAGCGTTAAAATGGCATATAAAACTTGATATTTCCTAACGGAGTTAGATAAAATTATTTTTCTTCTGAGTAGAAAAAAGTCAATGCTGTCAGTTGTTTTGAAGTACTACATCATAAAATCCAATTTAGCACTTCGTTCCTAAATCCAATACAAAAGTTTCGCACCCTATCTGCTTTAAATAAGAGTGTCCCAAAAGCAGAGGGGTGACGAAGAAATTTGTCGCATCTTCTTGTTGAATGCAAATTACGGGAATACAAACACCTGTTCCCCAAAAAGGTTCCCGTTAATAAACAAGTGGAAGGAAGTTTGCTCAATTTTTTTTTCGACGGCCACGATCGTTAAAAATTCTCAATGTCCCGAAAGGACTAATTAATTTACGGTCTAAACTCGACGTAAAACCGCGATCGAAATAAAATAAAAGAAAAGAAAACCTTAGAGCTTGTAAGGGCACGAACTAAATCAAATTGGGCTGCCATTTTCAAAGTTCGGCGAAACGAAATCGCGTTAACGACGAGAGCCGTTCGGGCAATTCGTAAACTGACAAAACAATGTCCGCGTGCTGGGTGGGTTGTTGGAAAACTTATTACGCCCCGTTATTTATCATACGGATGTAATGCCGGGCCATCTGAGGTAAGACAGCTCAAACTGGAGCGTACCGCTTAAGTAAAATATAGGTTTCCGCTAGCACCTCTTCTGTCAACGTTAAAATATGTAATTGTCGGCATACTCAGCGTCACGGACTATGAATAATGCTCTCTCTGCTACGCTCGCTTTCCAAGCTCCCTCTTATTGTGTTACATTTGCCGTGTTGAATTTATCGTTCATAGAAGAACATTCGCGTAGAAATTCGTTTTTATGAAAAATCCTAGATATTCATGACATTTTTTAAATGAAATGCATTCGCACCTTACAAATTATTTGAATATACCCTGTGTAAAACGTTTCCATAAAGTACGGAATATATTCAACAATACTATGGCGATTTAACCTAATAAATAAAAAAGATACAAAATATAAGGAACAAAACTCAACGACAAGAGAATTCTGCAATAAACAAAAGATTACTAAATCTAAAAAATAACCCAGGATCAACTACGAATTACCTAGAATTTTTTTTGTGATCGATTATCCATTTTGACAACAATTGTTCAAAGGAAAAGAAATGTGAAAAAGGGGGATTAGGGGTAAGGTAATGAGAAAATTACAGGTATCAAACTACTATACTAGTTCGACTCTTTTGTGATCTTTGTTATATTATTCTTTTTGTTCCAATTCATGAGAAAGGGATCCCGTAAGCATTCATAAAGTGGTTGTTTACAAGGAAAATTCTGTTCGTTGAGGTTTTCGATGCTAGGATTATTTTCTATGAATTTATTTATTTCATAGAACTCAAGTAGTTCCATGCAAAAACTTTTATTTACTTGATGTAAAATTCTAACGTTCTTGGTTTTATGCTCTTTAATACGTTGTTTATTTAATAATTTTTTGTACTTTTATTAACAAGACGATAATATATAGTTAAACGTAACCGGTTTCGGTTACGTTTAAGCCACCTTCAGGAATATATTTTAAAGAGAATTGTTGATGTTATTGACATTTTATTTTGTGATTAATGTCATGTTGTGTCAATGTGAAAAATTAAAATAGGATTAAAATAAAATAAAATTAAAATTGAATATTTCCCAAACCAAAAGTTCAAATATCTATTATAAATTTGGGAAGGGAAATATGGGAAAATGTTATTGCGGTTTGAGTTCATTGTATATGTTAGGGTTTTTTAATTTTATTTTTATTTTTAGGTGGAGTAAAAGGATTTTTCAAATACATATATAAAGGTTTTTCTGTGTAGTTAATTTGGTCATTCAAACATAAAATTTGTGGAAGATTATGTTTAAATTTTCTAATTTCATAAAGTTCAAGTATTTCCAAAAGGTTACTTTTATTTTTCTTATGAAGTAATGTTGTGTTTTTTGTTTCATTAAATTGGTGTTCTTTGTTAAATATTATATGTCTTCCAAAGTTAGATCTCTGTCGTGTTCTATATTCTTTTATACGAGTTTTTAAGCATCTCCCTGTTTCACCAATGTAAATGGCTTTACACGTATCACATTCTAATTTGTAAACTCCATTATCGTTCATTTTATTGATTTTATCTTTGTTGTTAATTAAAATTTTATCTAGTGTGTTGTTGCTTTTGGATGTTATAACTATATTGTGTTTCTTAAAATTTTTTTGATTTTATTATGTATGTTACCTTGATATTCTATTGTTCTATAAATATTGTTTTTGTTATTTGTTATATTTGTAAGAGTGGTAAGTTTTATGTGATTCTGTTTGTTTCTGTATTTGTCAATCATTTTGTTGATGATTTGTGGTTTATATCCGTTATTTTGGCCAAATTGTTTGATAATGGATATTTCTGTTCTAAGTTCTTTTTCACTAAGTTTTGTGTTGAAGGCACGGTGTATACAGGGTGTTTCTGTAAGTCTTGGCATAATTTTAATCACAAATACTTGAGTTAAAATGATAACGATTTGTGTAAAAATTTTTGCTCTAAACCCATAAGTGGCTAAGATATGGGCCTTCAAAGTTAAGAAATTTTTAAACTTTTTTTTAAATATCCTCAATATGGTTTGTCTTAGAAAGATAAAATTTCGCAGACAGTGCAATGTTATAATGAGAAATCGTTTAAGATCACTTTTGAACACATACAACCACAAGATCATTGCTATACGGAGTGTCCACAAAGTTTATTTCATTAAAACTTTTTTTTTATAACGTGAACTCTTCAATTTTCCAACTGATTCCAAAAGCCTATTTTATTTTAAAACTATTTTCACTCTTACACAATTTTGATTAGATGCATCCTTTTCGAGTTATTCGCAAAAAGATTCAAGCTTGTTTTTTAGGATTTTGTAAGTAAAGCAATTTGGCATTATTAGTAAATGCGAACAAAGTGAATTTATTAACAATCAAAATAACAAATTACAAAAACAACAACAAAAACAGCTCTTCAAACGTAAATACCAATAAAAAAATCAGTAAAGAAAACGGGGTAAAATAAAATAAAACTTGAAAAACAACAACTAAAGTTGATAACGTATGGTACATATTACAGTAAATGCTTGAAGTGTCCTCCTCCTGCTTCAATGCAGATTTCAAAGCGACGTCTTAAATTAATACGTAATCGAGGCAATGCGTTTTCTTGCCGTATTATTGTAAACGACTCCACAATTTTTTGGCGTAATTGTTCAACAGTATCAATATTCGAATTGTATACCAAATCTTCAACACGCCCCCATAAGTAAAAGTCTAGGGGAGTTAGATCTGGCGATCGTGCCGGCCAAGTGATAGGGGCTTCTGGTCCTCGTCCAATCCAACTCCCGGGAAAGTGTTGATGTAACCACTCCTTAACAGTATTTGTACAATGAGGAGGCGCTCCATCATGTAAAAACCACATTTCAAGTCTTGTTTCATATGAAACATCGTCCAATAACTCTTCCAGATTTTCCAAGTGTTCCACATTAACACCATTAAGTCTGGAGGGCAAAGAAACGGGTCCGATAATTATATCGCCAACAATTCCAGCACAAACGTTTACACTGAATTTCCATTGCGATTGACAAACACACGTAAAATGTGGATTTTCTTCAGCCCAATTATGAGCATTTCTCAAATTAATTGTTTTATGTTTTAAAAAGGTAGATTCATCTGTAAATAGTATTCTTTCTAAAAACGCACCATCAATTGTACATTTTTCCACCATAGTACGGCAAAACTGTACTCGCAATGGATAATGAGTAATTTTTAATTCTTGAACTGTGGACAAGTGGTATTGCTGTTCGTGTAGGACACGCCAAGCTGTAGTTCTAGATATTCTAAAATGTCGTTTTATATCAGCAGTACTACGATCTGCCACAAAATCCAAAATATCTTCTTCCAGTTCGGGTGTACGAACTGACCTCTGATTTCCATTATTTACATACTTCGGTCTTAAATTTCCTGTCTCGCGTAAACGTTTTTCGATATTAAGATATGTTTTTCTGTCAGGTTGTCTGCGATTGGGAAATATTTCGCAATATCGTCTTGCTGCTGCGTTAGCATTGCCTAAACACTCTCCCAAAATTAAAAGCATTTCAGTTTTGGTAAGCACAAAACTGAAATTATTTGCCATTTTAAACAATAATTAACGACTAACGTATGTTGGGTAATAATTTGACAGATTGCTTTACTACTTTACTACTAAAAAACAAGCTTGAATCTTTTTGCGAATAACTCGAAAAGGATGCATCTAATCAAAATTGTCTAAGAGTGAAAATAGTTTTAAAATGAAATAGGCTTTTAGAATCAGTTGGAAAATTTATGGGTTTACGACATAACAAAAAAATTTTAATGAAATTTCCTTTGTGGACATCCTGAATAGCTTGATCCCGTGGTTGTATGTTTTCAAAAGTGGTCTTAAATGATTTTTCATGATAACATTACACTATTTGCCAAATTTTATCTTTCTAGGACAAACTATATTTAAAATATTTAAAAAAATGTTAAAAAATTTCTCAACTTTGAAGGCCCATATCTTCGCCATTTATGGGTTTAGACCAAAAATGTTTACACAAATTGTTATCATTTTAACTCAAGTATTTGTGACTAAAATTATGCCACGACTTACAGAAACACCCTGTATATGCGTTGAAAGTTGCCATTTTATGAGTATAATCATGAAAAGAATCATTTGGGATGATAGTATCTGTTTGCGTTGGTTTTCTATAGATACTGTATTTAAGTCCGTTGTCTGTTTTTAAAATTGTTAAGTCTAAAAAATTTATGCGGTTATGTTCTATTTCGATTGTAAATTTGATGTCTTTATGTAAATTATTAATGTAGTTGTGTAAGTTGGTTATTGTTTCTTGTCTGTCATTGTCGATAAAAACGATGATATCATCTACATATCTTAACCATGTTATGATGTTGTGTCTATATGGGTTGTTATTGTTTATTATAAGTTCTTTTTCAAGTTTGTCTAAGAATATATCAGCTAGTAATCCACTTAGTGATGATCCCATTGGAAGGCCCTTATTGTAGGTGTAGTAAGTGTTTTTAAATTTACAAAAATTTTGCTGTATGCAAATTTTAAAAAGGTTAAATATATTTTTTCTGTCGGTTTCATTATTAATTCCATCTTTAAGAATGTTGTTTAAAATTTGAAGGGTTTCATCAGTTGGAATGTTAGTGTAAAGGTTAGTGATGTCAAATGAGATCATTATGTATTTGTCAGGAAAATTAATTTTTGTAAGTTTATTAATTAAATCGTATCTGTTTTTTATGGTGTGTCTAGTTTCAAATCCTGTTATATCTTTAAATATGTTGACCAAAAATTTTGCTGTTTTGTAAGTGGAAGAATCGATTGAGGAAATGATAGGGCGAATCGGTATGTTTTGTTTATGTAATTTCGGCAAACCGTATAATCTTGGTGTTTTGGGATTCATTGGTAAAATAGAATAAATGTTTTTGTTAAATTTTTGTGGTGTTTCTTTGGATTCAAATATAATTTTTTTAGCTGTTTTGTGGAAACTTGTAGTTGGATCCTTTGAAACAGTTGTAAAGCCGTTTTCTTTTAAAAAATCTTCAGTTTTCTTTATGTATTCTTCTTTGTTCATTATTATTAAACCTGCGTTTTTATCAGCTTTGGTGATAGTTAGATTGTTATGTTTGATTTTATGTTTTATGCTATTAATTATTCGTTTTTCTTTATTAATTTTTCGTTCTTTCAGTAACTCTTTATTTTTTGTTGTTCTTTTTGTTTCTTCTTTAATTAATAACTGTTGAAGTTCTCTATTAATTGTTTCTTTGGTTGCCATTTTCTTCGTTATTGCTTCCAATTCAATAGCGGTTTTTCTCAAATTGGGTTTAGTTGTTAATGCATATTTATGGCCTTTATTAAGCATTTCTAATTCTTCTGGGTTAAATGTTATGTTCGTTAGATTAGTTATCCGTTTATGAAATATATGTTGTTTCATGTTGTAATCTTTAGTTATCTTTCTATTTTCTTTTATTATTTGTGTTTTCTTTTCTTTTCTAAGGTTATCTAATTTCCTTTCTTTTGATGTCCATTTTTGATTGATTTTATCTTTATTCCAAATGGATTTGTTGTTCATTATTTCTTGGATTTCTATATTGTGGTAGGACTTTGTTAATTCTTGGTAGACGTAATACATCTCAAGATTAATTTTGTCAATTTTCTTGTAATGTTTCTTAATTTCTGTTTTTATTGTTTTCTTTATAACTTTTTGCACTTGATTCTTCGTCATGTTGTTGGGATATTTGTGTCTTGTGAATTTAGGTTTTAAATTTTCTTCTAGACAGGTTTTCAAAAAGGATATATGTTGTAGTTCAGATATTAGTTTGAGATGTAGATCTCTAAAGTTGTATAAATTATAGGTCGTACCAACCTTGTTCATATTTTTTTATTTTATACGAATGTTTTTCGTCTTGAATTAAATGTTTATTTAATAATTTTTTGTACTTTTATTAACAAGACGATAATATATAGTATTTTACACAATGTTACTACCGGTGTAGTAAGTGTTTTTAAATTTAAAAACACTTACTACACCTACAATAAGGGCCTTCCAATGGGATCATCACTAAGTGGATTACTAGCTGATATATTCTTAGACAAACTTGAAAAAGAACTTATAATAAACAATAACAACCCATATAGACACAACATCATAACATGGTTAAGATATGTAGATGATATCATCGTTTTTATCGACAATGACAGACAAGAAACAATAACCAACTTACACAACTACATTAATAATTTACATAAAGACATCAAATTTACAATCGAAATAGAACATAACAACCGCATAAATTTTTTAGACTTAACAATTTTAAAAACAGACAACGGACTTCAATACAGTATCTATAGAAAACCAACGCAAACAGATACTATCATCCCAAATGATTCTTTTCATGATTATACTCATAAAATGGCAACTTTCAACGCCTATATACACCGTGCCTTCAACACAAAACTTAGTGAAAAAGAACTTAGAACAGAAATATCCATTATCAAACAAATTGGCCAAAATAACGGATATAAACCACAAATCATCAACAAAATGATTGACAAATACAGAAACAAACAGAATCACATAAAACTTACCACTCTTACAAATATAACAAATAACAAAAACAATATTTATAGAACAATAGAATATCAAGGTAACATACATAATAAAATCAAAAAAATTTTAAGAAACACAATATAGTTATAACATCCAAAAGCAACAACACACTAGATAAAATTTTAATTAACAACAAAGATAAAATCAATAAAATGAACGATAATGGAGTTTACAAATTAGAATGTGATACGTGTAAAGCCATTTACATTGGTGAAACAGGGAGATGCTTAAAAACTCGTATAAAAGAACATAGAACACAACAGAGATCTAACTTTGGAAGACATATAATATTTAACAAAGAACACCAATTTAATGAAACAAAAAACACAACATTACTTCATAAGAAAAATAAAAGTAACCTTTTGGAAATACTTGAACTTTATGAAATTAGAAAATTTAAACATAGTCATCCACAAATTTTATGTTTGAATGACCAAATTAACTACACACAAAAACCTTTATATATGTATTTGAAAAATCCTTTTACTCCACCTAAAAATAAAAATAAAATTAAAAAACCCTAACATATACAATGAATAATATAAAAATAATTTTTATCCTTTTTTCACCAATTATTAAATTAGGGTCTATATAAAAATTTACTTTTGGTGATAATTAAAATTTATTTTTCTATACTAGTTTCGAGCCTTGCTCTTCTTCAGTAGGTACCTACAAGTTTACAATATATAAAATGAACATATTAATATAAAAATAAAATAGTAAAATCTTACGTTATTACTAACAAATTAGAAAACAAAAAAGTAAAATCAATAACTAAAGAAAACAAAACGACAATAACAGAAATTGGAGGTACCTTGACCAGCCTGTTGCCTATGAATCCGCAAACCCCTAAATTGTATGCACTACCTAAAGTTTACAAAAATGGATTACCAATAAGACCCATTATAACCTCCATTGAATCCAGCACATACAAACTCGCAAAACTTTTACAAAAATTTATAATAAATGACATCAATTTTAAACCAAAATATACCATAATTAATCGTTACCAACTTCCTGATTTAATTGACAAAATACAGCTACCAGATGGTTTCAAAATGATCTCATTTGATGTCAACAACCTATATACAAACATACCCATAACCGACACGATAACGATATTAGAAGAAATATTAAAGACTGACCTCAAAAACAAAGACAAAACTCGCTCCATCTTAACGCTATTAAAACTATGCTTAGAACAAAATTTTTGTATCTTTAACGATAAATACTATCAATATCTAGATGGATTACCAATGGGATCACCATTGAGTAGTGTGATGGCAGATATTTTCATGGACAACCTAGAGAAAAATCAAATTATGTGTGACAAAAACCCTTATAGAGACGATATTATCCTATGGACAAGATACGTGGACGACATTTTAGTACTGATTAAAGACGACCAACATATTAATAATCTTCATAAATATATTAACAGTTTACACCCCAATATTAACTTCACTATCGAGACTGAAAACAATCAAAAATTAAATTTCTTAGACTATACACTACGACATTCAAACAACAAAATTAAATATAACATCTACAGAAAACCTACACGTTTGTAGTACTACCATCCCATTCGATTCTCATCATGATGAAACTCATAAAATGGCAGCATACCGAGCTTATATACACAGAGCTTTCCATTCAAAATTGGAACAACAAGATCTAGAAAAAGAAATCGAAATTATCCACCAAATTGCAAGCGAAAACAGTTTCCCACCGACATTTATCCAACGAATATTTTCGAAAATAAAAAACAAATATAATCTTCAAGAAACAACTTCCCTATCCGACCGAAAACCTGATAAACCAACAACGTACAGATCCATAACTTACCCAGGAGAAATATCCCATAAAATCAAGAAAATGTTCCATAAGTTCAACATAACAATGACATTTAAAAACAAAAACAATCTGAAGGCATTATTAATTAATAACAAAAACAAGACTACAACTCTCGCTAAAAGTGGCATATACCAATTACAATGTGGGACCTGTTCAGCCACATACATAGGTGAAACGGGAAGAAGTATCCAAACAAGGCTTAAAGAACATAAAAAGAGTTCAAAATCGGCATTCGGAAAACATCTAATTTTCAACAAGCACGAATTTGACGAAAATAAAAATATTAAATTACTACACCAACTTAATAAAAGCAACCTTATGGAAATAATGGAAATGTACGCAATCAACAAGTTTATTGAAATTAACAGTAATATTATAAGCCTTAACGAACAAATTATCCCGACCCAAAAACCAATCTATAGTTGCCTGCGAGATCCGTACCTAAAACACAAATATAAAAACAAAAAAACCTAACGTCACACAACAACTTTTGATGTAAATTTTGAAAAATATTGTAATTAATTTTTCTAATTTGTTAGTAATAACGTAAGATTTTACTATTTTATTTTTATATTAATATGTTCATTTTATATATTGTAAACTTGTAGGTACCTGCTGAAGAAGAGCAAGGCTCGAAACTAGTATAGAAAAATAAATTTTAATTATCACCAAAAGTAAATTTTTATATAGACCCTAATATACAATGAACTCAAACCGCAATAACATTTTCCCATATTTCCCTTCCCAAATTTACAATAGATATTTGAACTTTTGGTTTGGGAAATATTCAATTTTAATTTTATTTTATTTTAATCCTATTTTAATTTTTCACATTGACACAACATGACATTAATCACAAAATAAAATGTCAATAACATCAACAATTCTCTTTAAAATATATTCCTGAAGATGGTTTAAACGTAACCGAAACCGGTAGTAACATTGTGTAAAATACTATATATTATCGTCTTGTTAATAAAAGTACAAAAAATTATTAAATAAACATTTAATTCAAGACGAAAAACATTCGTATAAAATAAAAAATACTTTAATACGTTGTTTGAGACATCTACCGGTTTCACTTATATACGTGGCATTACATGAATTACATTGTAATTGATAAACGCAATTTTTATCTAGAAAGTTGTATGTGTCTTTATTATTGGTGAATATATTTTTAATCGAATTTCTAGAACGAAAAGTGTCATTTTTATCTGTTTTAATTTTCGACTTATTGGTCCTGGGTAGTAAATTGCACAATATATATTATTGTTAATCTGGTTGGTATTACTTAACGAAGTGCCCTGTGTAAGTACATACAATAATAATAATAATAATACTTTATTGAGCTAACAGTAGTACAGTAACTTACAGTAACTTCGACATATATTTAAATGTGCTCAATGTGGGTTAGTTCAATTTTCGCCGTTCTTCCCCTAACCCATCATAACGAAAAGAAACAAAAAAAACAAAACAACAATTTCATACAATAAATCAGTAACAAATTAAATCAAAAATTTATTCTAGCTCCATGCCACAAAAGACAAATATGACATATGTCGCCCCCTCCTATTCCTACAGATTTTCGCATCCCTGCATTAACAGTGTCCTTAATCGCTTTTTAAACTGCCACTCAGACGAACACACTCCAACTTTCTTTTAAAAATTTTTGCAAATTTTTGGTTATCATCATGATATGATGCAAAAGGAATAATGTCGTCAGTTTGTATTGGTTTGTGATAGATTTTAAATTCTATACCACATTCTATTCTTTGTAAAGTATAGTCTAGGCAATCAAGTTTTTGTTTGTTTCTACTTCGAGTGTAAAATTTAAATTGGGATGTACATCATTGATATATTTGTGTAAGTTGTTGATGTTCAGTTCATTCTTAGTGATGACAAGGATATCGTCGATATATCTTGTCCAAAAAATGATGTCTTGTTTGTAAGGATTGATGTCACTAAGAATCTTGTCAGATTCAATATTATTAAGGAAGATGTCAGCTGTAAGGCTACTTCGTTAAATTGACGGAAGTTTTGTTTAAAACAGTGTTTTAAAATATTGAATAAGTTATAAGCATCGTCCTTATCACATATTTCTTTTGTTAAGAACCAAAGGTAACGTAATAACGGAATTAGACGACCAAGCGACAAAGGAGCACTTTTTAATGAAATGTAGAAGACATAGGCTCCTTCCAGCTCATATTAAAAATGGTAGTAAGAATGCGATCTCTCTTTTGCATGGTGCAAGAGGATCTATGACTCACAGGGTCAAGAAGTTTAATTTGGGATTGGGAGTGAAGATTCTTAACTTTGAGTTTGAAATTGTTTGCTATGATTTGAAAAAGGTTGAGGAGTCTATTACTGTGCTTAAAAATTAGATTTATAATGTTTTGCCCATACATATTGGTAATGAATTTGAGATTAGATGATTAGCTTTTTCTTATTCTAAGATTTTTAATAAGGTTAAGTGCATTAACTTTAAACAAAAACAAAAAAAAAAGCAGTATAAATTTTAAAATGATAGTTAAGCATAATGAGGGTTGGTTTGTTAATAAAACAACAATTCAGATACCTGAAGAAGTGAAGGATTATATATATCGTTGGGTCCCAAGTTTGGATTGATTCAATTCCTGAAGTTCCCTCTTGGCTTACATAATATTAAAAGAGCTCAAGTTACTAACATTATCACTAATTGTCTTAATGGCCACCAATATCTCAATACTACTCACTCATTGTTAAAAAGGTGTTTGATTTCAACAAAAAGGTTTCTGAGTCAGAAAAGAGAGGACCCTACTTTAATACTCAAAGCAGATAAGGGGCAGGTTACAGTGGCTATGTTTAGGTCTCAATATATAATAAAGTCCTTAGCCCTATTTAGGCCCAGTTTATTCACCTCTAGTTAAATTTAACTATCACATATTTACCATAGTTACTGGTAATATAACCAATCATGGCAAGTGAAATTACAGTAACCATGGAAAATATCCAATAGTTATATTTAACCAAAGGTGAATAAACCGGCCCTTAATGATCAATCCACTTACTGTGTCATAGATAGAGATCCTACTTTAAAGATACAAAATAAGAACAATAAATTTCCAAAAATGTTGTTAGAGAGGCAGTACATTGAAAAGGGAGTTTATAACAACTTAAGATGTCACAATGGGGTCATTCCTAAATATTATGGTTTGCCGAAGATTCATAAAGTAAACTGTCCCTTGAGACCTATTACTAATTTTTATCATCTATTCTTAAACTCGCTTTTGCTGAAAGAACTTCTTATAGTGTCAAGGATACTTTTTCCTTCGTGAACAAAGTTAAGGATGTTAAACTCCCACCTAATTTTGTGCTTATTCCACTTGATGTGATATCTCTTTTTACCAACATACCGCTTAATTTGGTGAGGGACATCATTGTGCTAAAGTGGGACTTAGTGAGTTTGGTCACACCTATTGATATGAAACTTTTTTTGGAATTAATAACCTTCCTTTTTGAATCTTCGGTGTTCACCTTTAACAACTTGATTTATAGACAGAAGTTTGGTACCCCGATGGGAAGTCCTTTGAGTTCCATCTTAGCTACAATGGTGATGGATTATCTTCTTGATCAATGTATTCCGTTGTTGGGTTTTTCATTACCATTCATCGATAAGTATATAGATGATATAATCTGTGCTATACCTGTTGATTGTATTGACGATGTTATGGATGTTTTCAATAACTTTGATATTCATTTACAATTTACAGTTGAAACTGAATTAAATTCTAGTGTTCTTTTTCTTGATACTAATGTAAATAAGCTTAAATTGGTACACTAAACCAACGTATTCTGGAAAATATTAAATTTCAGTCCAACCATCCTTTTAGTCAGAAATTGAATACAGTCGTTGCTATGGTCAATCGGGTTAAGTACATATCCGATGCTCGCTTTCTTGACTCAAACCTAAAAAGCTTCATAGTATATTTATCAATAACGGGTATACTTCTGGCTTATTATTATTATATCACAACAACACTTACCATCTTAATAGAGACCAACAACTTAGTGATGACGGTCAACATAACGCATCTAACCGTTCCAATTCCCGTACCCATTATATTAAGATTCTGTTTATTCCCAAGTTAACTGATAAGCTTGTTTCTGTTCCAAAATCTGACTCTATTCATTTTGCTAAATGCAACCCTTTACCACTATCTATTTATTTCTCGAGGACTAAAGACCAAATTCCAAAAAGTCACCATTCCAAAATCATTTATAAGATTCCGTGCAATAACTGTAAAAAAACTTATGTGGGTACTACAAGTCAGTATTTTAATGCTAGGATAAAACAACATAAACATGATTGTCAATCTAGAGATGAAAATAAAAGCGCTTTGGTTCATTACCATGTTACTAGTGGTCATCATTTTGATTTTGAGAACTCTCAGATTTTGGGTAAGGAATCGGTTTATTCAAAGCGACTATTTTTGGAGATGGTTTATATCAACAAAGAGGTTGACTCGGTGAATTTTAGAACAGACACCCAAAATCTAAGTTCAATTTACAGTTATCTTGTTGGAAAGGATGGGGAGGGGAGGTTGTTGGTGATGGTGAGTCTGTTTCTGATGTCTTCTAAGGTAATTTAGTTAGAAAGGTGGGGTTGGATATATAATTTTTCTTTTTTCAATTTTCAAATGTTTATTTTGATTATTAGCTCCACCTATCATTTTATTGCTTAATAAATTGAAGAAGAAAACGAATATAGTTTTCTTCTTCAATTTAACTTTTTTTATATATATCAAAAAAAATGACTTAATGCATGTGGCGTTATTTTGTAGTGTTTTGAAATTTTAAGTAATGATTATTCTTTCAATTTAAAATTTTTTTAAGTTTTATAATTCGATTGATCTCAAATTTAGTATTGTGTGATGGTTTGAAAGTGCTGTTTAAAAATAAAAAAAAAGATTGTTATTTCCAAATTTATGCGACCTCATATTTAACTTTTGGTCCGGTTTTATACGCAATCCACTTTTGCAAGTTTGGTATGATATATTTACGTAAGTTTGATTTGTTTGTTCAATTTTGTAGTTACCCTGAGGAAGGAAAAATACAATTTCCGAAAGCTTGGTAGAGATAAAAGGAAGCCTTTTAATTACCTTTGCCGTTTAGTCGTGTAATCCCGTTATTACGTTACCTTTGGTTCCTAACAGTTATGACCGTTACTCTTCTTAAGTTCTTTTATTAAGGTTTTTTTTTATTATTTCTAAGATTTCTATGATTGCAATATTGGTGTATAACTTAGTTATGTCAAAAGATGAGATTTTGAACTCTTGGAGAAGTCTTAATTTACTAATTAATGCAGTTAATTGATGACGGTCAGAAATGCCATGGGGCTTTGGCAAGTTATGAGTGTTGGAATTAATAAATAAATAGTGAGTAAAGTTTAGGCATTAAAGGATTCATATTAATTAAAGTATTAGAGTACCTAGATATTTCTTAACGGTGCTTTTCTATTTCTTGAGGATGATTTTGGTTTCCTTTTGGAATTGATTTGTGGGATTTCTCTTAATTTTGTAGACTCCGTTGGCTTTTAGGAATTCTTCTCTCTTATTGATATATTTGTTCTTGTTCATAGTCACCATACAGGCATTTTTACGGCTGGGGTGATTATGAGGTTGTTCTCATTAATTTTCTTCTTTATATTCCTGATAGTCTTCATTGTATCTGTTATTTCTTGTTTTTCTTTCTTGTTGCTCCTAGAACATTCAACCGAATTTCATCAGTTAATCAGAATTTGAACAACTGGTGGCGTTAAGTATTTGTAGATCTTCTTCTTCTGCTGCATCATTAGTGCACATGGTTCCTAATAGAGATTCTAACAATGGATTAACCGTTCAAATATGGTTAGTTTAATTATCTTTTTCAGACTTGACGTAATTTTATTTTATTTGCGATCTTGACTCGCAATTTTTTTTTTCTTTTAAATTTGTTTTATAGAACAACAGAGTTCCTGATTGAAGTTGAAGATAGCTTTCTATGCCTTACGTTCATTACTATTTTAACCATGTCTGTTAATTTGATTATTTAAAACATAAATTTATTTACAGTAGTTATCTCAATAATTGAGACAAACAAAAAAATTCGAGTTGATAAAAGCCGTTACTCCTGAGAAACTTTCTGAGCGGAATCAAAACTTATTAGTTATTATTAAGTCATTAAGGGTTTTAGAAAGGGCACTTTTCCTGATTTGTCATTTATTACTTCTAGTCCCCATAATACTGGCGTGGTGTTAATCCTACTAATTCCGGAACATTGGAATCATCTGATGGGGATGATGTAGTAGTATGGAGGTGATACCCTTCAGTCGGAGGATGATGATGTAGTTATGGTAATGGCTCCTATTGTTGCAACTCCTACCGGTGGGTCCTATCACGTTACGAAGTTGGGTTTAACCTTTTCGAGGGATGGAATTTTGTAATTATTAGAATTTTTGACTCGTATAGAAGAATTGAAACTTTCTCGCGGTATTTCTCATTCTTCCTTGTTTGTAGTTACTCCAAAGTTACTGTATAGTCGAGCTTTGCTGGTGTATCGTGTTCATAGGGATGCGTTGAGTTCTTGGACGGATGTAGTTATGCTCAAGTTAAAGATTTGCCTATCGATTATAGTGATCGCCTATTAGATGAAATTAAATCTTGTACCATGGGTTCTTCAGAGACCATGAGTATATATTTATCAACTATACAAGGGTTAAAGTTGCCTGTATATAGCCAACTTTATTATATTCGTAAGAATCTGACCCTATTCTATCAGAACGCATTGACATTGACTGACATAACTTCTCTTGCCCAACTCTCATCTATGGGTAAGCGTATCGATCAAAATAACAATTATATGGACCATTTTAAGCCTACGTCATCCAAAAAGAATATAAATCGTTTAGAACCTAGCTTAGCATATTTAAATTCTAGCTTTAATTCTGTTTATTCTTCATCTAAAGTTAAGCTTTGGATCGACCTACACTGAAACCTAGTTCTCATGGTAAAAATGCGAGTCCTTCAGCACCATTGATCTGCTGGGATAGTAACCAAACCGGACATATATCACCTCGTTATCCCAAGCTTCAGATAAAATATTGTTATAATTGTGGTACTTATGTATTGACCAAGTTGACTTGCCCTAAATGTAACCCCAGATTTTGAGTCTTCTAACTGAGGAGAGATCACGCCGAATTATATTGAATCACGTTTTGTGTTCATCGTGATGAACGTCCTTATCTGGCTTGATACGTCTATTTATTTATATTATAAGGAAATATACCCGGGGTAAATACCCAAGGTGATTATTTTGAGGTATTTGCAAAATTCTATCTCCATTTTTATCAATTTTTCTTATATACTACCCGAATAGTGGGTTAAGCCCTCATATTTTGAGGCCTGGTGTTAGTACTAAAGCTATGTTTTATGTCTAGAATTAGTTATACTTTTAGTTCCAGAAGAATTTACAACAATCTAGAGCTAAATGAGAATTGAAACCAGAACTAAGACTAGACTAAGATTCGGTTTAGCGGTGCGTCTTCAGAATGAGTCTTAGTTCGATACAAGTATACAACGATTTAAGATTGAATAGCAACTAAAAATGGAGTCATCACTATCTTTAAAGTGAACACTAGACCTACAAAAAAAATATTTGTGTTTAATCGTACCTCTCTTAAGACAGGTACCCAACCCAACCCAACCTAGCTTCAGAACTAACACTAAAATTAGAACTAGAACATTAGGGTTTAACCGTCTTAAGAGACGTACGGTTAAACCCTAATTTTTTAACTGGTTAAGTGCTCACTGTTTGAGTATTTACAGATAGAGACTATTTCATTTTATTAAGAATCTGACCATTTATCTGGTGACAATAAAGTATTACCAGATTGGTCAGGATTGCAAAGAAGACAAAGAAAGGAGAACATCTTATAAAATCGTGTTTTACAGTTCTGATTGTACAACCCATCTTCGCTGATTTTCTTTAACACAAGATGAATCATTGTTTTTAATACCCTATCTATCCTCTCTGCAGGATTTGCTCTAGGATGATACCTAACCGTGCCAAGAATGATAGTTCTATATTGATTACATAGTTTTGTAAAAACTATACTTCGAAATTATACACCATTGTCCGTAATAAAATAGTGAGGAACATAGAATAATAAGAAAATATTACTTTCCATAATTTCAACTATCTTATCTGCAATAACAGTACACAAAGGAAAGAAACAAGCAAACTTAATGAAGTAATTTGTAGTCACCAGGATAAAATGTTCTAGGCTACGAGCCAACAATATTACAACGAATGATCTGTCATATGTAAGAAGGAGTAGCACGAGGAGCATAGAAACCAGTTGGAGACTTTTGATCCACTTTATGAGTAGCACAAACCAACTAACATATTGAGAAACATCGGCACGAAATGATGACCATGGATCCTTCAGAGAATTATTATTGGGCTTAAGATCTTTAGCATGATACGCCCCCAGAGATTTACCATTTACATCCATCAACTCACATCTCCGTTGGGTATCAACAAATAAAGAAGATGTCGAAAATTAGTAGTGAGGATTTCTCCGATAAATTGCCCAAGTATTAGAAGAATTTAAGGTCTAATTCAACAATTAAAGCAAAAACTGCTTTACTACTATCAGGAAAAGGAATAGTATAAGTTAGCTGATATAAGGACTTGCTAACCTCTAACTGTAAAGCATTTCGTACAGATTTTTTTAAATTATCAACAGCGATACTATTTCCAAATAAGTACCAGAGTTGGATTATAATAATTGTAGTAACAATGATAATATGTTCAGTATTCAAATGTGCAGTTTTGTGCTTAAAAAAAGCTGACAATGGTCTTTATGCAAAATAAGAAATGATTTAAGCCACACTAAAGCTTGATTAAATTTACTTTAAAATGTTTATTATTTTATCAATATATCTCATTTCAATTTTGAGATATACATTAGATACATTAGTTGCATTAGTTTTTATAAGGACTTATTGAAAATTTCCTATTAAAACTTATTGAAATCAAATATTGTGTTTATCAAAATGAATGGCCTAAAAACTAAATTAAAAAATCTCTTAAATATTTTATCATTAAAATAAACAACATTAATATAAAGAATTAGTATAGATATTAAATAAATTAAATCTTGCACACGATCACCTTAATCCTCAACAAAATTATTTAATAACTAATAAACTAAAAAAGTACATATTAAATAAAACTTCACATTTTGTTTTTTTATAACCAATTCAATTGTTCTTGATAAATAAAATAACTCAGGACATAAAATAAAAGTGTTCTTGAATAAATTACTGTTTATACAAATATTATATGTTGACTCACGTTCATAGCCCACAAGTACTATTATGTAAGCTCATTAAGTTTTTTTGTTTGTTGCTGGATGAAATACTTATGTTAGTAAAACCACTCACTAAAATTGCATATACACAAACCCTCTTCCCTATAGAAACATTAAAAGCGGTTATGCGGAACCCGCAACTGAGGCAGGATCCTAACAAATGTGTCCCTTGAGAGTTGCAAATGCGAAAATGTCTGTACCTATACTGCTAACTTTTAAGGTAATTACCATCACGGTTGGATTTGTAAAGAAAAATTTATAAAAAATATATTTGTAAAGCACGTTTCATTAAGTGTTCTGTGAAGTAACTTGGTTGGGATATTCAACAAGAATATTTGAATTTATTCATTGCCCATCCTTTTCTTTGAATGCCCTTGCTTTGAGTATCTTTGTCTGCTTTATTTCTTCATCTTCATATAGTCTTATCAATTACATTTATTAACAGCATTGCATAAAATAGTCAAAAAGTTTCTATGATAACTATCATCTATATTATGGTTCCTATTAAATTTTCCGGTTGTTAAGACAGACGTTACTTCCGGGATAACCGGAAGGAACGGAGTGTATCGTTCATCTTGAACCTAACCGGATATTATCCCGTATTCTATTTCCGGTGTCCTTGGGACCTTAACCACCATCATACGGCCGCGAACCTCTCGATTAATTCCGACAACGTCGCGACTCCTTGCAATATCTACCCTGTCGACTATAAATATTTCACATCGAATAGGCAATTTCGTTCTTGGTACACCCCGGGGTGAAGCTCGCGTCCCGTGGGATCTCCCTGCGACCGTGTTTATAACGTGTATAATATAGCATGGTCGTTTTAATACATTTTCCTTATATGCAATTCATGAGGGTTACGTCCTAAGAGACACTTCGTCGTTACTCAATAAAACTAAAGCAAGATTGGGTCATTATTTATACACACCATCATATACATATGTTAGATACCACTTTCTGAATTAGTTAACTTTTGTCACATGTCACATTTATAACAATTTAACAATCGATTATCTAATTAAGTCTCCTATAATTAATAAGATTTTTAAATCATTAAAATTATATATAGCCTCCACTCCAAACTTAAATTATAAATCAAATTCTTCGTTCGACTCAGTACCAAAATCGGTTTTTAATTCAATTCCAAACTAATTTCTAATTGAACTTCTTATAGCATGTCTACTGAGCATAATCAAGAGAAAAAAATAATATCAGAGTCATTTGATTGTGATCGGTATAAACTTAGAAGCTTCATAAAAAGGTTAGACTCTGCATTTGAAATAGCCCATTCTAGTTCAACCCCAGTTTCAAACTCTAAATCAAAAGCAGTTTCAATATCGAAATCAAATTCAAAATAAAATCAAAAGACAATTTCCAAATCTAACTGAAAATCAATTTCTAAATGAAAGTGGTATCAATAATCAAAGTCAAAATCAAATTTAAACTTCAACGCAAAATTAAACTGAAATTAAAACTGTAAATTAAAATCAGTTTTGGTATCAAATTCAAAATCGAATTAAAAACATTTCGAGGTAACTCAGATTTATTAATATCTCCTATTCTTGATAATGCTGATTACTACTTTAAACTCATCAAATTAGAAATATTTATTATTATGTTTTATATTTGCATTCAAAATTCCTTTAACCTCAAAAAATGATTATCCGCATATAATTTAATTCTTCTGCCAATTCAATTTAAAAATTCATCATTGTTTTCATACAAAATCCTTATTCTCGGTTATACAAGACTTGGAAAATTGTATCGAGTACTACAAACGTCATAACCATTGTAAGAAACTGAATTGGCAACGAAGAGCCGAACCAATAGTCTACGAAGTAATGCTTTTATAAGACCACACATAACAGAGATTCCTCAGATCCGGTGGTTAAAGTTCAGTGCCGTTGGAATGTAATCGGTACATAAGTGGTTAGAGTATTACTATTTGCTGTAATATACGTGAATTCTTTGATTTTTGTTGTTTTTTAATAACAATACAACAACAAAAAATTTCATATAATTATCATATCGTCAAAAAAGTAGTCATATTTCACAAACGAATTGAGATATTCAAATATGGTTTTGTTCTCAATAAAGTGTATAATTTCCTTTATAAACGACAGAAAAAATCATCACGATATCTTAAGAAAAAGAATGATTAAGGAAATCGTTAATTTTGTGAAATGCTACAAATTTAGGTTGAGTTCAAAACATGATATCTCAATAACGGATCGAGTAATTAAAATATAGCTTTGTTCGTAAAAAAGTACATACGTTTCTTTATAAATGACAGAAAATTTATCAAGACATCTTAAGAATTCGATTTTTTACAATTTTTCTAAATAATTAACGAAATCGTTAATTTTGTGAAATGCTACGAATTTAAGTTAAATTCAAAACTTGATATCTCAAAAATGGATCGAGTAATTTAAATATGGTTTCATTTTCCAAAAAGTACATACTTTCCTTTATAAATGACAGAAAATGTATCAAGATATCTTAAAAATTTGATTTTTTACAATTTTTTCAAAATAATTATGGAGATCGTTAATTTTGTGAAATATTACAAATTTAGGTTGTATTCAGAACTTGATATCTCAAAATTGGATCGAGTAATTGAAATATGGTTTCATTGTAGAAAAAGTACATACTTTCCTTTATAAATGACAGAAAATTCATCAAGATATCTTAAGAATTCGATTTCGTACAATTTTTTCAAAATGATTAACGAAATTGTTAATTTTGTGAAATGCTACGAATTTAAATTAAATTCAAAACTTGATATCTCAAAAATGTTTCGAGTAATTTAAATATGGTTACATTCTCAAAAAGTGCATACTTTCCTTTATAAATAACAAGAAATTTATCAAGGTATCTTAAAAATTCGATTTTTTACAATTTCTTCAAAATAATTAAGGAAATCGTTCATTTTGTGAAATGCTACAATTTTAGTTTGAGTTCAGAAGAACTTTCCTTTATAAATGACAGAAAATTCATCAAGATATCTTAAGAATTCGATTTTGTAAAATTTTTTCAAAATGATTAACGAAATCGTTAATTTTGTGAAATGCTACGAAATTAGGTTGAGTTCAGAACTTGATATCTCAAACATGGATCGAGTAATTTTAATACTGTTTCATTCCTGAAAAAGTACATACCTTCCTTTATAAATGTTAGAAATTTCATAAAGATATCTTAATAATTCGATTTGTTACGGTTTTCTTCAAAATGATTGTGGAAAACGTTAATTTTATGAAATGCTACGAATTTAAGTTAAATTCAAAACTTGATGTCTCAAAAATGGATCGAGTAATTAAAATATAGCTTTGTTCGTAAAAAAGTACATACTTTCCTTTATAGATGACAGAAAATTCATCAAGATATCTTAATAATTCGATTTTGTACAATTTTTTCAAAATGATTAACGAAGTTGTTAATTTTGTGAAATGCTACGAATTTAAGTTAAATTCAAAACTTGATATCTCATAAATGAATCGAGTAATTTAAATATGGTTTCAGTTTCGAAAAAGTACATAATTTCTTTTATAAATGACAGAAAATTTATCAAGATATCTTAAGAATTCGATTTTTTACAATTTTTTTCAAAATGATTAACGAAATCGTTAATTTTGTGAAATTTTAGGAATTTAAGTTAAATTCAAAACTTGATATCTCAAAAATGGATAGAGTAATTTAAATATGGTTTCATTTTCGAAAAAGTGCATACTTTCCTTTATAAATGTCAGAAAATTTATCAAGATATCTTAAAAATTCGATTTTTTACAATTTTTCAAAATAATTATGGTAATCGTTAATTTTGTGAAATATTACAAATTTAGGTTGAATTCAGAACTTGATATCTCAAAATTGGATCGAGTAATTTAAATATGGTTTCATTTCCGAAAAAGTACATGCTTTCCTTTATAAATGACAGAAAATTCATCAAGATATCTTAAGAATTCGATTTTGTAAATTTTTTTCAAAATGATTAAAGAAATCGTTAATTTTGTGAAATGCTACGAATTTAGGTTAAGTTCAGAACTTGATATCTCAAAAATGGATCGAGTAATTTTAATACAGTTTCATTCCTGAAAAAGTACATACTTTCCTTTATAAATGTTAGAAATTTCATAAAGCTATCTTAAGAATTCGACTTGTTACGGTTTTCTTCAAAATGATGGTGGAAAACGTTAATTTTATAAAATGCTATAAATTGAGGTTGAGTTCAAAACATGCTATCTCAAAAATGGATGGAGTAATTAAAAATAGCTTTGTTCGTAAAAAAGTACATACTTTCCTTTATAGATGACAGAAAATTCATCAAGATATTTTAATAATTCGATTTTTTACAATTTTTTAAAATGATTAACGAAATCATTAATTTTGTAAAATGCTACGAATTTAAGTTAAATTCAAAACTTGATATCTCAAAAATCGATCGAGTAATTTAAATAGGGTTTCAGTATCGAAAAAGTACATACTTTCCTTTATAAATGACAGAAAATTCATCAAGATATCTTAATAATTTGATTTTTTATGGAGTTCTTCAAAATAATTATGGGCGATTTCCTTAATAAATTTATAAAATTCAATAAAATTAAGTTGTGTTTAAAACGTGATAAAATAACACTATTACAAAGTAAATAAAAATGTAATTAATAAAGTAAAATTAAAAAAATTACTTCTCTTGTCATCCTTTTTGCATTGATCCCATAGATTCCTAATTCTGAAAAAGTTTTTAAACCATTTTTCATGATAACATTGCAAACTGCCGAATTTTTTCTTTGTAAGACTACTTTATGATACCATCTATCGTTTTTTATCAAGGGTGTAAAATAACATGATATTTGGTCTATCTCTTGCTTGATCAATTTGAGGTATTTTCAAATTTTCTTTTAACATGCTTCGATTATTAAATGGCAAAGACATAATCGATGATTTTTCGGTTTTCAACAACCATGTTTCTATGTCGCCAGGGTCAGGTTCGATTAAGTCTTCAGAATTATATGTAGATAATATGTTTTTCTAAGGTTTTGGTTCGTAGGATAATAGGTTATTGTAAACCTCTTGAAAACCAAACATGCTACAAGAATTTCTCTACCATATTATTCCGCGCCGCAGCAGGCTTTTATCTTCTCACATCCACCCAAGATCCGCTCTCGGTCTATCTCTTCCTCCCTCAACTCACTACACCCATTCAACATATGTTCCAATGTTTCCCACTCTTCCCTACACAGTCTACACCACCTTTCCACAGCTCTCTCCTCGTTCCCACATCGGAACCTAGCCAATTTCTTCCCTTACCTTGTGGAAGCACTTCAAGTCTTTTGGCATAAGGATAGACATAAACAAAGGCGCCAAAAGACTTGAAATTCTTCCTCTAGACTTAATTCTATGTCCACGAAAATTAATACAGCTGCCAGAAAACTCAAAATATTTCCGGCAACTTGATTTTGCTGCTGAAAAACTGAAATCCTTCCAAAAGACGCACTATTGCTTCTAGAAGACTTGATATACTTACAGAAACTTTAACATTGCTTCTGTAAGGCTTGAAATGCTTCCAGAAGACTTGAATTGCGTTCAGAAGAGTTGAAATGCTTCCAGAAGACGTGAAATGCACCCAAAAATGCACCCATACAAAATTCTTAATGTTTGGTCTCATTGTTAATTAATTTAAGAGCCAAACTGTAATGTATTTTCCGATCGATTCTATCGTTGACATCATTAAGTCTTAGTGCTCTCGCTAAAAGTTGAAATCGTTCCGGTGATACCGTTAGTCTAAAGCAGGCAGGTGCAAAATCGAATTAGGGCAAAGCTCTTTTTTATTTACATATTGAGATTTCTGTCTGTACTCGAGTTATGTATACTAGCTCAATAAATGAGTAGATAGCTGTAGTATTTATGTCTAAGCAACCTCATTTTCTTGTATATTTTCCCTTATTTTGGGTAGATTAGTGTTTGTATATTTTATATTTTGTTGTAAAGTATCTGTAAAGTATCTGCAATATGATTCCACCGATTTTGCATTTTTGGAGCTTTGTCTCTTATTTTTGCAACACCAGGAAGGTGGCTAACGATCTTCTTTGACGTCGTTCGTACATAAGGATATACGTTGGGGATGAGCCATCCAATAACTGTCTTAATCTTTTCCTTTAAACTGATATCTCAATCAATATGCAGAATTCTCATCAACTTCAAGTTCAAACTCTTCAACTTCATCATCAGATTATGTGTCCTATGTTTACTTGCAACGTCCATTTCGTTATCAAATTGATCATCACCTTACCGATTATGCAATTGCTTACTAACAAACTTAAATCTTAACCAAACAAGTATATTGAAGACAAATCTTGAAAAGTCAGCTAGAAATGGAGAGGCAGAGCGTTCCTTTTAGCGCGAGTGCTATAGGGTTAGTCTTCGTGAATAATAAGGGCAATTATTATATGCTCATGTAATACTATTATAGGCGTCCTAGTTGAGTGCTTCTATAAGTGTAGGGATATTTACCCTAGACTGGGGTAAATAACATATCCATTTTATAAATATCTACTCACCAGGTCAAACTTCAAGTAAAAATACAACACATATATTTATTTGAATAAACATTCGTATGAGTTGGTGACAAAATTAGGAGAATTAACTACTCATTAATTTTGTTAGGTCAAAATCAACCCCTCGCGGAAGCCCAACGACTTCGGTTAACCGCAACGTATTTAGTAAAACTACCCCCGTGGAGAAGTTAGGAAGGTTGTCGGAGGGACGACGTGTTTAATGCACTTTGCGATTTATGGCGTTGACACGAAGAAGAACAAACCGTCGTCGACGGCGTTGGCCCTTTGCTAAAATTGCTCGGTCTAATGCGGCAGATGTAGCTAAAACTGTTTCGGGGGGTGAACGGAGGGTTGTTATCTGACGCAACGGCGGCGCCCCATCTAGCACCGAGGCCGCGGAAATTATGGAAATAGTTTGCGCTATAGCGCGCGCCGACATCGGCCCGAACGTCTAAACTTTCCAAGTTTAACTTTCAAAACCCACCCCACGTTGCGTTGTGTGTAATACGGAAAATGGGACAACATTAAAAAGGTCACTTATTCGACGATTTTTAATATTTTTAATACTTCCAAAACATCATTTTTAAATGAAAAACTTTTAAGTTAAAAGATTTTAATCAAATTTAAATTTTTTTCTACCTCTTCTTTTATAATTATATTCATTTCGCGTTAAATGAAAAATCTTTCAGAGATAAAAGGACGAAATTCCCGAAACCAACGATTCTACGATATCTCATTATCCTTTAAAATTTCTGCACTCCAAACTACTTTAAACCGTCTAGTTAAAACTTGCGACTGCAGCGATATAACCCGGCTTCCCAAACCGAATTACGGAGCCCGAAACAATTCATTAAGTAACCCGAAGGGCGTCGTCGTGAAAAGGCACCGTGATTTATTGCTGGGGACGAAGGTCCTGAAGGCGGGTTTTTCCTTTCGATTCGACCCTGGACAGCCGAGTTTCCACCGCAGTTCTTCCGCAGAACACAAAGTCAAAGTCCGGGGTCTCGCTAATGTAAATACGCTAACGATGTTTGAACGGTGACCATGATTAATTCGTTCGTGATCCTTGCGATCTTGTTAAGTTTTTTTTCTGTTTTTTGTTGGATAAAAAAGGATTTTAAAAATGTTTTCCCATTTCTTTCTCTTTTAGGTATTTATAAACATGGACGAGGAAATCGGGCCATTGGACACGAGGATAACACGCATCACGGAAGTGAATTGGGGCAGAATTCTATCTATCAGGATTTGGAACCAAACAGGATATCGCAGATTCTGTTCCTGAGCCCGAATTATACTGTTGTACAAGCTCAAACCAGGACAACGGCTTTGCTACATTGCGAGGTTACTAATATTGGGAATAATACAGTAAGGATAATAAAAAAATACGTTTTAACACAATCTACTTTATAAGAACGAGTTTACAAAAAAAATTGGCTATCTAACATTTTTTTTCAAAATAAATAATCGAATTTCTTTATAGAATTTTAGGATGAAATAAATTTAGTCTCAAAAAAATTTACTGACTCTCTTTGTTTATTTTATTGATCCTTCAGAGGAACATTGTTATAACACCACACGCGGTGCATGGTTATATTAGATGAATTATTTTGATGAATCCATGTTCTAATAAAGATTGTTATGCAGATTACTATTATTACCAATTGAAAAAGAATGTTTATGTCGTAGTCGTAACCCGTAATTCGTCATTTCACGGAAAGCCTAGATATTACACGCATTGCTGGCAAACTAATTATTCCATTGTTTGACTGAAGCTTTCCATCATTCCGCGAATGCCTTCATAACATTAGTCAAACAAAGTAAACACTCTAATGATTAACTGCTACAGCGTCTGCTGCCGCTTTCTTTAGTTATGTAATGAACAAACATAAAACTAACTCGGCATATTTCATTCTTTATATTTATGTCTTTCATTTCGTCGTAATTTCATGGATTTTTAGCATCTTTGTTCATTACGTAATATTGAGGCGGTTTTGGTAACATAAAGTATTCTGAATATCCATATTTCTTATGATGCAACAAATTGGTACACATTATTGTACATCTCTTCGAAAACATCGTCTATTTCTGATCATTGTCACAGTGATTACTTATCGGGATTATAAGGACATTGATCTGAGCAAATTGTTGAGCAACAAAATGTGAAGGTTGAATTTCTTAAATACTAATACCCATAAAAATTACTGTTCTGGTATAACTGATAATATCAGAATGTTAATGAGACTTCAAGATAAGCCCTATTTAAAATTTAAAAAAAAACTCTAAAAATACACATCATTATGATTATTATAAATCTCTGAGAAATTTAACCAACTCATTGCTTCGCGAAAAGTGCTTCGCGAAAAGTGCTTCGACATTTACAACTTTTCTTTAATAATCATCAAATGTTGCAAATTTTACCTTAACGACTGAAATTTTATCTTCTGTCGTACATAGTTATTGCTTGGCATTAAAACTAAATCAATCGGCAATGGTAAAATTATTTAAAAAAATGTTTGATGTTGTCCAAAAATTCTTCCTTATTTATGTGATGTCAAGAATTTTTGTTTGAAATTTTCCTTCGTTTCTGACCTGTAGAAGGCGATACCTGATAGTACCCATCCCAAGATATAAAAGGATGTGGCTATTGATTCCGCGATGTGCGCTTGTACAGCTTAGACGTGTATTCCGGTAATCCGCTTATAGTGAGTTAATTTTTCACGTGTATTGAGCTGTGAAAGATGTCTAAGGGTATTTCTACGCGGGCTGGTAATAAGGAGGATGATGCTATGGTTGCAAGAGTTGTTGAAAAGGTATTGTCCAGCGATATTTTGCTGGATAAGTTTATTGAAAAATTAAAAGACCGTGTGATTGACATCTTTAAAGACCAGTTGGAGGAAGAGAGACAGAGGGTGGTTGCTCTGGAGGCCCGTGTGTCGGCTTTTGAAGAACAAGTTTCAAAGAATGTTTTTCTCTTGGAGGAACATGAACAAGAGAGACAGAAAGTTGTTGCCCTGGAGGTCCGGGTTTCAACTTTAGAACAGCAAGTCTCAAAAAATGTTTTTCTTTTGGAGGAACACGAACAATATTCCCGTAGGAACAACCTACGTTTGTTTGGCGTTGTGGAGAAACCCAAGGAAGATCTTCCAGAGGTACTTGTGAATATTTGTAAGCAGAAACTTAATATAGACCTAAAATTGGAGGATGTGGATTGTTGTCATCGTTTAGGGGCTACTGCGGTGGCTGATAAAATGCCGAGACCTGTTATTGTCAAGTTCTGTCGGAGATCTGTGCGTAACTCTATTTATAGAGCCAAAACTAAACTCAAAGGCACGAAACTTGTTATTCGGGAAGATTTGACGCGTGAGCGGGCTGGCGTGGTGAAGCATTTGGTTGAAAAATTGGGCCCTAAAAATGTATTTACGGAGAATTGTAATATTTTTTATAAAAAGGGTGATGAAATTAAAAAAATTAGTTCAATGCGTGATAAATCTTACTTGTAGTTTATTTGTTGCGGATGCCGTTGGCTGCGTTTGCTTTTTCGGAATTTAGAAATAATTTTTGTTTTTTTTTTTATTGTGAATTTTTGTTGTATTCTATATTTTTTTTTGTTTGTTTTTTTCTTTTTTAATTTGTAAATTTGTGTACTATTTTTTTTGTTTTAGGATGCGTGATGCGACGTGATTATCGGGGCTATGAGTGGCTTTTTTAAGTTTGCTCACTTAAACATCAGATCCTTAGTCCCTAAGTTTAATCAATTTTATAATCTTATCAGACATCAGAATTTTGATGTATTTGCATTAACTGAGACCTGGTTGTCGTCTGATATTCCGGACGGATCGTTGTCGATTGATGGGTATAATTTGGAAAGGGTGGACCGAATTGGTAGGGGCGGTGGTGTGTGCTTTTATGTTAGAAATACATTTAAATACACTATAATTGAGAGATCTCGTAATATTGAACAACTATGGTTACTTTTCAGAGTGAATAAACGTAAAATTATTTTGGGCGTAGTTTATCGTCCTCCCAATTTTCCGTGTAGTGCTTTTCTGGATGAACTTGAGGAAGCTGTATCTCTGTGTCTACCCCTTAGCGATGAGATTATAGTCTGTGGTGACTTTAACATTGATTTTCTTGACGCTCAAAATGTAAACAAGTCAGCTTTGAAGACGCTTTTTTCATCTTTTGATGCTAGACAGTTGATTTGTGAGCCAACTAGAGTTACTCATACTTCGTCCAAACTAATTGATCTTGTTTTTGCCTTCTGTGCGGTGGATGTCAAACATTCGGGGGTTCTGGCTTCTCAGATTTCTGATCATGATATTATCTTTTGTGAGTTATCATTAGTTAGGTCTTTTTCCACAGATTCTATTGGAGTTGGAAGAAATTTGGGGTCGATTGATGTAAAGGGTTTTAGAGAGTTTTTAAAACAAATTTCTTTCAATCATATTTTTTTTATTGAGGATATTAATGAGAAGCTTTCATTTTTTAATGACAGCATTCTTTTTGCTTTTAATCTTTTTTCACCGGTGGTGACTAGAAGGAGAAATAATAGGATGCGACCCCCTTGGCTCACGGACAACTTAAAGTTTATGATTTCTTTGCGTGATAAGGCGAAGGCGGACTTTAAGAGGATTCAGACCTCTGCTAAGTGGGACTACTATAAGTCTCTCCGAAACTTAACGACACTTACTGTAAGGGCAGAGAAGCGGGCTTATTTTCGTCATATTGGTAATATGCGTGACAAAAAACAAATGTGGTCTAAGCTGAGGGCACTTAGTTTGAAAAAGGAGTCAGTATGTGGTATCCCAGATGGTTTGAAAAATGTTAATGATTTGAATGATTACTTTTTGAATAGTATCTCTGATATTCTTGGTTTAATGCCTTTGGATCAATCAGTGGTGGATTTTTATAATAATTTGCCTAATAATGGAGGCGCTTTTAAATTTTCGACTGTTTGTCCTTCAACGGTGGAGAAACTTGTGTATGACTTAAAGTCATGTTCTGAAGGTAGTGATGGTATTAGCGCTGATATGATTAAGCTTGCCTGTCCAGTTGTTTTGCCTTATATTACGCATATAGTAAATGTTTGTATTGCTGAGGGGTGGTTTCCAGACATTTGGAAACATGCTCTAATTAAACCTATTCCTAAAAATCAAAATCCCACCAGTTTTAGTCATCTGAGACCAGTCAGTTTATTGCCAGCCTTTTCAAAGATCCTGGAGAAGATATTAAAACAACAACTTGTAGAATATCTGAATAATTTTAATATACTTCCAGAATTTCAATCTGGTTTCAGAATGGGTTTTAGTACTACTACTTCAATGATGGCACTTGTGGATGAGTTGATTGCTGCTGTTGATCAGGGTAATGTTGCTGTTCTTACTGTGTTAGATTTTAGTCGTGCATTTGACACTGTGAATTATTCCATTCTTTTGTCGATTCTTTCGGCAATTGGATTGGATACGACTGCTCTAAACTTGGTGGGTGCATATTTGAATGGTAGATCACAGTCGGTTGTTATTGATGGGGTGGTATCCAGACAACGGGAGATTACCTCAGGGGTTCCGCAGGGATCTATTCTTGGACCAATTTTGTTTTCCATTTATACAGCTCATCTTTTTGATCGAATTCGACATTGCACACGGTATGTTTATGCGGATGATACGCAGTTGGTTCACTCCTTTCTTCCCTGTGAATGGCGGGAAGCTGTTCTGCGCATCAATACTGATCTTGATTGTGTTTATAGGGCATCCACTGCACACAGTCTCAGGATTAATCCTGATAAATCAGCGGTGATGCTCTTCGGGAATACAAAATTTACTTCAGGTATAGCTGGGTCTTTTGATATTGTCATGGATAATACGAAGTTGCCTATAGTTGATAGTCACAAGGGGCTTGGTCTGGAGATTGACGGTTCTTTTAGATTTTCGTCTCAGGTCAGTAAATACATTAGGAACGCTTATTTCGCTCTCAGATTGCTTTTACCACATAGGTCATACTTGCCAATAGATGTTAAGAGGATGCTATGTGATTCTCTTGTTTTGTCTCAATTTAATTACATGGTTCCTGTGTACCATCCGGCGTTAACTGCTTTTGATTCTAACAGGATTCAAAAAGTTCAAAATTGCTGTCTACGTTTTATTTATGGCATACGAAAATATGATAAGATATCTCATAAGTTGGTTGACGCTGGGTGGTTATCCATGAGGAACAGAAGAGTGCTTCAGACATTGGTGGTTTATCATAAACTGATTTTGAGCAAAACTCCAAGTTATTTATATAGAAAAATTAAGTTCAGACGAGACGTTCATGATCGATTGACTAGGGCTGTTTTCTTTATTTCTCCACCTCTCCATCGGACCAGTTTGTTTGAGAGATCTTTCTCATACCATGTTTACAAATCCTATAATCTCGTTTCGATGGCTGATAGAAAGTTAAGTGTGTCGACGTTCAGGTCTCGGTTATTTGAGAGATTATTCAGATGTCAGAATACTTATCTGATGCAAGGAATCCCGATATCGAGTTGCGTTGCGCATGTCGCGGAATGATGTTTTAGTTAGTTAGTTGTTCAGTAATTTAAATTTACATATAATTAACATTTATATTCAATTCAATATATTTGTTTTTTTTTTTTTGTTTCGTGTTTGCATGTTCATAATTATTAATGTAATAACTCTTTTTATTATCGAGGTCCAGATGGAAGAACAGGATTTTTTTTTCCTGAATCTCCGCCTCGTGAATTGCTTACGCACTATGTAAAATAGATTTATCTCTTTAAGTAATTATTGTGTTTGATGTTTTTTATTTTTGGGTTTTATATTGATTTATTACTTTTGTAATTTGCTATGTGGGTTGGCAATAAAGTTTATTATTATTATTATTATTATTATTATACGCAATTGACTATTTACACATACTGTATGTATACGCAATTGGCTGTTTATATATACAGTCTACAGTAATTTGCAGCTATAGCACTTATTGCTAAAGAAACATGTTCGACATTCATATATTGTATGAATGAATTAAAAAAAAAAATATGTATTACTGATCCGACTATTGATGGTTGCAGTGCAACCATCTTACTTTGCAAATTTCATGTTGTTAAATATATTAAACGGTTTATTTGTACAGCTTATAATTGATGAGAAGTATAAAATATTGGATAAATTTCAGAAATGCTTGAAACTATATCAAGAATTTAAAAAGCAGAAAATTTTTTTTTTTGATATTTGTAAATCTGTACAAGTTTTTATAGCAACAGAAGATAAATATGTATTAGTTGAGCAAAAGTTCCTTAAAAACTGGGATAGCTGTTAAGAAATGTGGATACATTCTTTTAGAAAACATTTACCAGTAATGAGAGATACTACGACAAACAGAATTGAACGATCATTTTAATAATAATATTTATTGCCACACTCAGAATACATATGTAATTATATACAAATAATAGACAAAACAAGGCTGACAATAGGTCATTTTATCGCCATAGGCGATGTCTTCCAAAAGACCCAACTGGTAATATATGTACGAAATCAATGTAAGTAAATAATATGGCATGTATATAAAAAAGAAGGTCTAAATATCAAAAAGATAGAAAAAGAAAACAAAAAGAAAGGAGAAAAGGAGAGGCAAAGCAAGCAAAGAAACAAAACAACTAGAAAACATCAGCCCAGCCCCTAAGGAGAAACACAAAAGAAAAGTTTTAACTTTTCCTTTGCATGAAAATAACGAAAATAACAACGAAGTTTACGTATAGAATGAAAACAGAAATATACTTTTTTACAAACGGACTGAATCTGGTGCCGCCAAGACAGCGCAGAGTCCATCACCACCCCCAAGTTTCTAACTGTATGAGAAAATGGTATAGCATTGTTATCAAGCATCAATTGTCCAGCATCGAAAGAGTAAAATCTAGCAACCAAAGGTCTTGAACCGAAAGCAACAGCCTGGGTTTTTGCAATATTTAAGCTCAAACCATATCGCATAGACCAGCCCAAAATCTTAGTGCCTTTTTTTGAGGCGTGGGGTGCCTCAAAAAAATGAGTTGCAAATACTGAGGAGGACGATGACGTATTACGCACACACAGAGAACGGTGCAAAAGATATGACCGAAACCAAGCAACACACTCCGGGGTAAAACCAATAGCAGACAAAGACGCCAGCAAAAGCGCATGGTCAAGGGAATCAAATGCCTTACTGAAGTCGAGCAATACCAATAAGGTCAGGCGTCGGTCATCACAGTTGCTTCTAATATCGTCAGTAATTTCGATGAGTGCCGACAACGTACTGTGCCCCAGACGAAAACGAGATTGAAATTCAGTAATTATGTTATGGTCATCAAGGTACCCCTGCACTTGAATATATATCAAACGCTCAAGTGCTTTAGATATTACGGAAAGAATAGAAATTGGCCGGAAGTCACTGGGTTGAGTAGGACGTTCGATCTTAGGAATTGGTACAACATAGGTTTGCTTCCAGATAGAAGGAAAGGTCGAAGATTCGATTGAAAAGTTAAAAATATGTAGTAGTGGAGGAGTAATAATGTCCATGATGGGAACCAATTATTTAATATTTTATTTAATATCAACACCGACATAAGTGGAGCGCGAATCCATAAGAGCATCAGTAATCTGGACCGAATCCAACATGGCAAAAGAAAAGGTTGAAGTGATATTAGTACAAGAGCCGATCGCGAGCATTGTAGATATCTTGATGGAGTCATCAAGAATAACAGGAGGTTCTGCAAAATAGCCCGCTAAAGAATTGCAATCAATGTTGTTATGGTGACAAGGCGACTCAACTATGCCAAGGGAACGCATGGTTTTTCAAAATGATCTTGGGGTTATATAAGATAACTTCTGATAAATATTCTTTTTTGCATTTCTGCACCGGTGGTTACAGCGGTTACGCAAAATGCGATAGTTTTCCCGATTTGCAATAGAAGTAATTCTTCGAAAAGTAATCTTAGCAACATTACGTTTTCGCATAAGATCCCTGATCTCATCATTCAGCCAAGGAGCTGACAAGCGCTTCGTTTTTCATTTTAGATTCTTAAAGAAAACATACTAACTAAATATCATAGTTTGCCACAAGTTTACGTATGTATCAAGGAGATTATTAACTATATTGATTCAAGAATAAATAAGAGATTAGCCAAATATAAACAAAAAGCTTTTAAAATTATGGATAGTGATATCGAAATAAGAAGGATACTGAAAGAATGTTCTGAAACCCTCATAGAGACTGGAATAAAATTATTTCATAGATAATTAAAGTTATTTAAACCTTTTTGTACAAAATAAGAATTAAAAATAATGGCATTGAGGAAAATTTTGATTGCAAAATATCAAATTTTTATAATACATCGATGGATACATTATTATATCGTCACATTCCTATGATAAGAAAACGTAATAATTTAGACATATTTTCAAAAATTTTCTTTCATGCAAGATATATTATTTCAATTGAAATTTCACTTAACATGGATACAGATGATGTAGACATCGATGATCATATTGAAGCTGAAATTTTTACTGATGATTTTGATTGTCCCAACAAAATATTATCGGACAGGGAAAAATTTAATACAGCACTGGCGATAGCTAAAAATATTACAGATTTTTTATCTAAGTATGGAACGCAAAACTTCAATCAACATGTAGAGGAATTAAAAGTAATAGAAAGCAATGCAAGAAATAAAATTTTTCTTTTTGAACATGAGCTTAGTGCAATTGATCAAATAATGAGCCTTGTTCAAATTAATCAATTAAAAACTTAAAGTTGAAAACTAAAATTAATTTAAATGATGTCTAAAGGGAAATACTAAGCAGATCACTTTAAAAAAAAAGATAAATAGAAAGACAGTATAAAAAATAATATATTTGTTTTATTTTAATGGTATATCCAAGGGCAATTGAGTAAACATACTGTATTCTACTGTACTCAATTAACCTTGGGTTAATTAAGGTTAAGGTTGGTCCAACCTACTTTAAATTTCATAAGTTATATTTCACTGATTTAATGGCACTTCATAGTTTATTGTTTACTTTATTGAACAACAATGTAAACTAACTTTAATAAATGAAACTATAATTATAATTGTGTAGTTATTACCACAATATTAAACGAAATAATATCGTATACAATCAGTATCAGTAAATAGAAAATTACATATGTAATTTGCAGGATCCTGCAATAGGGCAGACATCCATAGCTCCTATACCAATTAAGTTAGGAATTTCTTTCAAATACAGGTTTATACTATATATATATGAGTTTATTTCTGGAAAATGTTTTCAGATATATACAACTTCGTCTCAGATACGTTAATAAATAACTATGTTAAACGCCTTCATCTTCATTATTACGATACTGTCAACAGTAATTTTATACAAGAAGTAGCCCACAACATTGATGGTCCTAAAACGTCTCCGTTGTAAGGTCTTATTTGATCGACCATATTTTTTCAAGGCAACCGTTAACGGAGAATTTTTTTGAAGATGTTTTACTAGACGTTTTATAAAGAATGTAATTTCAGCATGATGGTACACCTCCTCATTATGATAGGATTTTTACAACACATTCAAATAGAATTTTTGAAAATTTGTTTTCTTAATGCTATTGTCTGCGCACACATGTGTACTTTTTCATCTTTTACGAACAAAATTTACATGTATTTGTTTAAAATTGCCTTTTTCATACCTCATTTCTTGCTTTTTTTTCATTTCTTGTGAAAAAATCAGATTTATGCTGACACTTTTGGAATTTATTGAAATTTATTTATATTAATTTTGAATTACACTAATTATTGTGTTCCTGATTTGTTCCTTCCAAGGCATGAAAAATATAGGGTGTTCCATTTAAAATAACAAAGTTATGATCCACAAACATCGCGTAAATTAACCAGTTCTGTGTAATATTAGTATTTCAATAGGATTCGTGGTGGGCGAGGGGTTCAAGCTTTGTTTATCGATATGCCAAACTGAAATCTTCAATGCTTAATAATTGTACTAATAACGAATTTTAAGTGACTACATAAATTTTGAAAAATTTTTGCAAAATTTGTTAATTACTTGCTAACGTTGCACGCAAAATTTCAAAACAAAATGTGTTTTGTATAGTCATTTAAGACAGCTAATCAGAATGTGAAAAAAATATTGGGTGTTACATTTAAAAAAATGCACTAAACACTAAAATGCTAATAATAATTATATTTGTGGTTAAGTTAAAGCTTTGACAAGTCATCGGCCGATTTAATAATTGCAACCCTCGATCTATCGTCGCGACGAACATGTACCACACAATTTTTCAACCAGCAAAACTTGTACTCCTTCAAGCGGCTCTTTTTAAATAATTCAGCATTAGCAGGAATCAAATGTTCATTAATAAAAAGCTAGTCGCTAATATTGGGAATACAGAACCAGGAGAACCAGCATTGTTATTTTTTCGAAACTTCTTAGAGGCTGCGAGAAATTGATTGCGTACATTCCTAGACATCATCAGATAGTTAAAAACATTGATGACAAAACTAAACGCAGATTACGCCAAAGAAGAATCTGTTATCTACAGCGATAATTAAGCAGGAAAATAACCGTTTCTTCTTGAGGGACTGAGTTTTGCTGTTCCCAGAATTTGTTCAAGATTTGCTTACATCTTTATCATTCCTTATAGTAAGACAAACATAATAACATCAAAACGAACTTAAACTCTTCATAAAGTGGGAAATGCACGAATTCAATAAGTATTATTATATAATTAATTATTCTTATTATAATTACTTAATTTGTAAAAAATTGTATTCTCACTTAGTTAGACTTATTGTTATCATTCTTTGAACTTTCCCTGCTAGGGTAATAAAGATATACTATTATTATTATTATTATTATATATTTTATAAAGTCAAGACACGTTGTTTTATGTTGACAAGTAAAAATGTGTGTAAAAGTTATCTTGCGTTTTAGTAAGAAAATTAATCGTGTTCATTCGTGCATCTATCAAATAAAAATATCAAATTTTATTTTATTGTGTTATTACAAATATTTACGTAAAATCGTTATTAATTAATAAAAAAAAATATAAAATAATTCGATTAATTAATTACATTTTTCCGTAGTAATTTTGAAATTATATAAATCATTTTCATTTTTTTTAATTATCAAATATAATAATTATATTATAATATTATATTCGCATATAATCAGCTATTATTCACTCATCACAATAATATACTTGAAGTTTAATTCGAAATCCATTTTTTTTACCAGTGTTGTATCAAATCGAATTAGGTTAAAAGTCAAGTAAAAAACTTTTTTTGTACTTTAACTGGTCGTTTTTCAAAAATATTTATTTATCTAACTAGTTTCGGCCTTATTGCCATCTTCAGAGAGTGTCACGTGTCGCCATTACAATTCTTCGTAGTTTGTACCACGTTTCTTGTCAATTAAATGTTAAGTGTGTTTTTAACTCAGTATGTATTAATGTAAAGCCTTCCACATGATCAAAATGTACATGAGTTTATATTTAGTATTCACATGCTCTTATTTTCTTGTTTGACTTTTTATCTCTGAAGATGGCAATAAGGCCGAAACTAGTTAGATAAATAAATATTTTTAAAAAACGACCAGTTAAAGTACAAAAAAAAATTTTACTTGACTTTTAACCTTATTCGACAATAATATACTACACAATGTATAATGCCTATTAACGTACATATGTGTAATGTTACAATTGTTAGTTCATAATAATTTTTTTTTTTTTAATTTTAGGTTACTTGGAAACGTAGGAAAGATTACAAACTTTTAACATTTGGACTGCTAACATATAGCAGCGATTACAGATTTTTCACCCGAATTGGTCGAAATGGAAAGGTGGGTTTTTATTTTTTATGTATTTTAACAAATCGTTATATCACGTTTATTTTCCTCTGGTGCAATTTTTTTTGAAATATTTTTTGAAATGAAATTTTTACATTACATGTCACCCCAACAAAACGATAGGGTGTTGTCAAAATACGAGGTCTCAGTATCCATTTAGCGGTTCAAAAGCTGCAGGTACAGCATAACCCCGTTTGAATATACGTGTTTGCTAATGGATTTCAATTAAACGTAATAAAATATTGAAGTTGCAACATCCAATTTGAATACTGAACCAAATATTTTCTATTCCCATTATTTATTCAGTGCATAAAAATAAAATTAAATATAAATGATTTTAATAAATTATAATAAAAATTATTTGATTTAAAACGGTTTAGAACTCGAAACTTTTCGGTGGTATCGTTATCCAAGTTTTCGTAGAATTCTTTTCAAAGATTTTTATGCATCGTTTTAGAAACAGGTGTCGGTAACGTCTTTTTATGGGGCGCGGTTCCATCACATAAAACGTAATAGCACGGTATAACGCATTTATCTCTCGTCCAAAGAGAACATACCATGAATATTCAAGTAAGTTGTGATTTTTTTAATCCACAACTTTTCCACTTAAAAATTTTTAAATCTACGAAATGGAAGAGTTTTTGATGTAACCTTTATATAAAACTTTCAATACGATTTCAAACAAATGTAAACAGTCGATGTGATTCAAATGTCTCTCTGGATCAATTTTAATAAAACCCCGTATACGAGATCAGAACTTTATTGCAGTTCAATTTGAGATTATTAGCATTTACATGTGCGAATTTACATACATGAATGCGAATGGAAATACTTTGATACTTTTGCGAATTTCCATACGCGAACGCAATGAAAGTTAGAGCGAATTTCCTTACTCTTAAATGCTTATTAACTTACAAATACCACTTATAACCATAAATTGAGTTTTTCAAGATTATACTTTTATAATTTATTTTGATAACTATAATAATCGAAATTTTTTTATGAACAAAAATAAGTTTGGTTTTTAATAACAGAAAAAAATGATCTAAAGCTTATTTTCGATTCCAAACTCGAACGTCTCGGGCAGGACGAGAGAGACTGAAGATTACAATAACCCATCGGGATTCGAGATATTAAAATTCCCGGTGGGCGACATGAAAAAAACTTTTTTATTCATTTCTACTGAATGCAAAGGATATTATCAATCAGGTTCGTACCCACGCTGCCAGTTTTGACTCCCTATTCAGTTTCTTTTTTTCTACGGGCCTTTATCAATGGAAACAATGCAGGGCGCGCTGATAGAACCTGCTGGAAAAAAAACCGTTACGGTCCTGGTCATGATTAATGGCGATCGTAAAGTTTACGGTTTAATAGGGTCCCGAACCGATTTTTTACGTTTCCATATTTTTTTTTTTCGTCTTTAGAATCTTCAGTTTTATTGCAAAGGATTTTAATTTGAGCTGATGATTAGAAATCATACTTTGCTTTAATATTTTTTTTTTAGGATTGGTGTTTACATATTCGATACGTTGGTCAAGATGATGAGGGATTATATGAATGCCAAGTTACTTCACATCCTCCTTCTAGTATCTTCGTTGATCTACATTTAGTTGGTAAGCTAAAAAATATTATATTACTATATCTCTTATCAAATCTTTATTACTAAAGATTACTTAATAAATCTTATTGATAATAAAACGTTTCTGGTTGATGTTAAATAAGAGTGGAAGCTAAGATAATTTTGTATACATATACCATAACTTGATTGTTAAGAAGTGTTAGTAAAGACATATTTTAATCCATACAGTAATCATATTAAATTCATTTGCATTCAATAACAGTCAATATTCTTGGCCCATATTGTTTAAAAGCGATGGCAATAGATACAAGACTGACTCTAAAGATTAAATTTATTCCTGGTAAACTACAAAGGCATATGTTTAGCTGGACACTACTTCATCAAGTTTATTAATTCCTCCGTGCATAGTTAATAAATATTTTTGTTTCTTGATATTTAGTTAGAAAGTTGCAACTATACAACATTAGCATCTAATGTACGTAATAAATATGTCAAATAATAGAAGATTAAGAAACTTATGTGGGTTAATAAAAAACTGCGCAATTTCAACAAAAGAAAACACTTCCTCCTCAAGTGCCGAAAGCAGGCATCATCAGTAGGTATGATATCTGCTCTTCACATAAAAAATAATTTAAATTATCTACACAACTCCACAGAAGGATCGTCTGAATGGATGACCGAGATCACCAACCCATTCATTCACAGGATAGGAAATAAGTTAGTAATTGGTACATAGTACAATAGAAAATACCATCCCGCTTTGAAGTTAATAAATTAAAAATAACCGTCATAAAAGTCACAATAAATATTTTAATTACATAAAAACCTTTAATATAAAAAAGTTCTTTGAATTGTTGTTTCATTTTAAGTTTGATTAGTAAGTTAACCAGTCTGACTGCTGTAAACCTCAGGATGTTGTCAAATTTCATTCCCTGGGCTCCAAGTTTGGGTTACCAACTATACTTGATCCATTTTAACCCCTCAAATTCTGTATGACATGGAATCTGTTTTCAAATCCATTCCTCAAATGTCTTTGAATTCTAGAATATGGTAAAAACGAAGACGAAAACTCTTCCTATGGGCCCTGTTACCTCTCGCCTTTGTATTATATCTGTATTATTTCTGAAGGAGGACAGATCTAACTCTCTGTTGGTGGTTCCGTTTGATAAGGGACAAATCACTGCGGTTCGCACCCAATCCTAGTATACCAATAAGTTCTTAACATTATTTGGTGATTCTTCCATCTATGAGGTACTAAAATTTGGTCCTGCTCCATCAATCTAGAGGAAATAGAACAAACTTTGAGTTACTTCATAAGGAATATATTTCCAAACAAATATATAAGTCCTTGGTTAGTCATAACGGTGTATCTCCTAAATATTATGGTCCTTCCAAGGTCCATCAAAAAGGGAACATCATTGATACCAATTATTTTCTTTGATAAGTATTCTACAATATCACATACTCTTTTGTCTTTGTTGGTGAGATGAAGGGAGATGAAGTTTTAATATCGTTGGATGTTGTCTCTCTATTTACCAATATCCCTTTATAGTTGGCGATCAAAAAGTTATCTGCTCAGTGGAACCTAATACAACCCTACACCGAGATCCCTCATGATGTTTTCATTAAGATCATCGTTTTTTTATTTGATTCCTCTTTTTCTCCTTTAGTTATGTGCTCTACAACCAAAAATTAAGAACACCCATCTCCCCTTAGCCCCATATTAGCCTCCATAGTGATGGACTAGATTTTGGATATTTGTATCCTTATACTTCCATTCCGATTGTCTTTCATCTATAAATATATCGATGATATTATCTGTTCTATTTTCTATAACAGACTAATATACAAAGGGAGTTCGACAAAATGTTAAACATTTGTCAACACATCCTGTTCACATGTTCTGCCAAAGACCACATATTCCGGTCGGTTCATCAATTTCAAAAGTATGAAAAATAGGGTCTTTTGTATTTCTGACCAAGAATTTCAAGATCGAAACTTTAAGCTTTTGTCAGGTATCTTCTGTAACAATGGTTTTCCCCGTTCGTAAGTAAACAGTCCTTAATTCCCGGAATGTGCCTTCTTATAATAGTTCTGGTCGCAGCTTAATTGGTCGCTCACACATCCTCTTAATGTCGTTACCTCTCTACCTTTACAAAGTTTCCCTTCATTCTTTGATTCATTGACAATCTCACCAACATCTTTCGTGATTGCCCGCTGAAATTTGTTAAAACACACGTGCAGACCATTAAGAAGGTTGTTTTCTATGTTGATGGACTCTACTCTTCTTATTCATTCTGATTTGGTCTATAAGATCGATTGCAAAGGTTGTGATCTGTGCTATGCAGGTACTGCGTCCCAATGTTTTAAATCAAGGTTGTTACAACGCATTAGGAATTATGCAGCTCTAAAATCTGGAGGGATCCTGTCAATTTTAGAACTTATTCTCAAAGTTTTAGCGAAATCTACTACCACCTGATCGAAATGAACTAGAAAACTTCTCGGTGTGTTCTTGTTGACAGACTCTTCCTTGGGTTCGATACTGTTCTGCATCCAAACTAACATTAGGTTTTAATGTAGTCTCCAGGCTATTACCTTTAAGGTTAAGTCAAGACTTTTGTTAATTATTTAACTAATTACTTATTTTTTTTGTATACCAAAATAATTTTGTAGCGTATAATTCGATACACATTTCCATATTTTCCATTTTTGATATATATGATGAAGCTACAACAGGGATCATTAAGCATTATGTGACAAAAAAATATTATGATATTGCATAAGAAACATGCAGAATTATTACGTTGATAAGATTAAGATTATATTAAGATCAAAAAGATTAAGGGTTTAAAGGATTTGAATGATGTCGAGTAAAAATTGGCATTGGTTATGCACAGAGGTGACGTAAATGCCGTTATCAAACGTAATCTTTTCAGATTTTGAAACTGTATGAAGCGATGGAATGATAGAAATAAGTGACTAAGACAGCTTGAGAGATATCTCTGGATGAAATGGAATGTTATAAACCTTATTGAAATAAAATAAAAATAAATAACGATGATAAGATGATGAAGTGAGGATACATTGTGAGATTCTCGAGTCTGCATCTCAGTTAATATTGAGGTGTTTGTTGAACAATATTGAGTTGTCGAGATTTGCAGATTTATTTTGGCAAAATTATAAATCTGATATGTCATGAACTTTGGGTATGATAGTAAAAGATGTCGATAAGAACTGTTGCAAATTATAATGAGTATTGTGCGTAATAATATTAGGTGATATCAATTATGACTTCGAGGGATATCCAAATAAAGTTGAGATATGTAGATAGAGCGATATAGACATATGTTTTTAACATCTGAAACAATATTATTGGATGTTTGGAATGATGTAGTGAGTGACAGATATTTCTATTAGCGCTAAGAAATATTCAGCATTGCCGAACGGTTCTTTATTGAAGCAAGATTAAATTCACAAACTATCTATGGAATCCGCTCTCGATAAACCATCATTTGGAGGTTTTACTGGTTGAGATTTCACTTGAATAGGTTGTGGTTAACGTCCCCGCGGATGAGAATTAATTTTTTTTCAACAATTCCATGAAGTAAGTGTTTTCAGTTGTATTTTTCATATAAAACGCATAGTTGATTAGCAGACATTCAACATACTTTCATCAATATTTTCGTTCGACTAAAAGTTGCTAAAAGCCCGTTTTAGTAATACTTTTCAATTGAATCAGTTGTTGATTTAACGAAGATGTTAGCAAATATTTCCATCTTTCCTTTGGTTGACATCTTTCCTATGTTGGTAAAAACGATTATTCAAAATGTTTATTTTCAAAAGTTGAGTATTTTGAAGTATAAACCGCACACGAAGATGTTCAATTTTCTTTTTTAGCGTTGTTGATACACACATATCGACCGGACAGATTCCGATTTCAGATAAAGTCAGAATGTCAAGCGTTCTAGTTGTATATTCAATATTTGAATAGCTCCGTATAGCCGAAAATATCACAAAATAAATGGGTATAGCTTAAGGAAAGATCATTGCTGAGCGATTTGATTCAAATACTTAAATGAAAGTAATGATAGAATGTATCTGTAAAAGGATGTCTTCAAATATCAGCCAAGTGTAAAAATTTTAATATAATACCTTATTACTGAGGTATTATGCCAATTATCTGATAGTATTACAAAAAATAAATTGTTCTAGAACACCAAAACTGTTTAACTCTATCTACTATCCGTGTCAAAAGTTAAGATCCGTCATTTTAGAGATCGATATCTTCACAACCGTTCGATGAAAAAATTGCGGTAAAGTGTGTTATAATCTGTGAAAAAAGACCCCGATTTTTTACAGTCTAGTAGTGCAACAGCCATTCTGTGGGATGAGAAATTACAAGTCAGATTTCTTAGGGGTCTAAGGCATTCTTAGGACAACATTTTTAATTATACACTTTCATGAAATTCTTCTACAAGACTCGCTACTGCTTCTGAAAAATTTCTCAATGCTTCCAAGAAACTTTAAATGCTCCTAGAAGACTTGATATTGTGTCTGAAATAAATAAATAAACTTTATTTCTGTAAATACAAGAAAGCATAGAAAACGTCAAAAAGAAAACACTTCACGATATTAGATAATTTTTATTCTACTAGGTATGTGATTGTATACTTTAATACAAAAATTAACAGTACTTTTTTGCGCTTTGGCATACTGAGTTTTTGGTGGCAGTAAATAATAATTTTCCATTCTCCTTCTTCCGTAACCATGTTGTTATTCATATTTTGTAAAGAAAGTATAATTATTCTTTCCAAACATTGCTGATTCAAGAATTGCTATAGAAGGTGGTGTTAGAATTTTATGATATTTAAAAACGGGTCTACTTGATTCTCTTATTAGGAGACCAGAAACTGCTCTCACATATTATTCTTGATAAATGAAAACACGCCTTATTTCAACTCAGCCAGAACATAAACCCATGCTTAAGTCGCGATTCTACCCACACATAATACGCTTTAATAGCTGCGCTAACCGACACTAACCAAATGATTGTTCTCAACGTCAAACACACTATTTATTCATAGATTATATTTTTGGTTATTGATGTCATATTTCCTTGACACATTCGAATCAATCCTCACTCCCAATAGCATAAGTTCCTCTTTGCAGATAAATTATTTACCATTCAATTGCAGATCTATTAGGTTGTTAATTTTTACATTCCTAAACATCGTAATGTTTGTTTTTCAGTATTTAGTTGTAGATTGTTGTTAGAAAACCACTTTTGAAAAACCGTAAGGTTCTTCAGTTTTTGCTGTTACGAGCGTAGTGGAGTCATCAGCAAAAAGTAGTAGTAGATCATCTATTATTTTGGGTAGATCATTGATATATACGACAAAGAAAAACGGACTCAATATAGACCTCTGTGGAACTCCTTGTAGTACCCTAATCCAATCTGATGCCACTTTATTGAAACTACAATCATAGGAGATAACCCCCGATACTCTATTTGAAACATAATCTCAATTTTTTTCAAAAGGATATTGTGTACCATATCAAATGCTTTAGATTTGAAATGCTTTCAGAAGACTTGAATGAAATGCTTCTAAAGAAACCCATAGTCTTCAATTTGTACTAAAAGGGCATCATGGTGTACTATGTCAAATATTATAGATTTGAAATACTTCCAGAAGGATGGTAATGCTGCCAAACAATTTGATACTGCTTCTGGAAAACATGAAATAGTTCTAAAACACTTGTTTCTGATTCTAGAAGACTTAATACTGCTTCCATAAGACTTGAAATACTTTCAGAGTACTTCTAGAAGACTTGATACAGTTTTTGGAATACTTGACACAGCTTCTAGAAGACTTAATGTTGCTTTCAAAAGATTTTAAATGGTTACAGAAAACTTGCAATGCTTCAAAAAACTTGCTACCACTTCTAGAAGACTTAAAATGATTCCAAAAGACTTAACGCTGCCTTTGAAGACTCACGATGCTTCCAGAAGACTTGATAGTGTTTCTAGAAGACTTGAAATTGCTTCTAAAAGACAAGAAATGCTTGCAAAAGATTTAAAACTGCTTCAAGAAGACTTGATATTGTTATTGTAGACTTGTATGTATTGCAAGTCTTTTGGAACACTTGAAGTACTTCCAGAAGGCTGCAACTTCTTCCAGAAGGCTTGATGATGTCCCTGGAAGACTTGATGTTGCTTGCAGAAGATTTTATGTTGGTAGAAGACAAGAAATGCTTCCAGAAGACTTAAAATGCTTTCAGAACACTTGTCTACATTCAGAAGGCTGCAACTTTTCCCAGAAGACTTGATACTACCCTTTCAGGAATTGAAACGCTTGAAGCTTTTGAAGATTTTATATTGCTTCCAAAAAATTTTAAACTTTTCAGAAGACTTTCAATGCTTCAGAAGACTTCATACTCCTGCTAGAAGGTTTGAAATCCTTCGAAAAGACTTGATATTGCCTTTGAATGACTAGAGATACTTCCAGAAGTCTTGATACTGCTTCTATAAGACAAAAACCGCTTCCAGAAGACTTAATACTGCTTCTATAGGACTTGATATTGCTTCCAGAAGATTTGAATTGTTTCCAAAAGATGTTACTGAGACTTTATACTGCTAGTTTAAACTTCTGACAGAAAATATTGCAAAAACCAAAATTTTGTTGGTAAACTATTTGATTTTCCGTCGCAAATATTAAATACTATTGAATAAAATGCAATATCTTGATGTAAGTAGTCCAAAAGCTGTTAATTAATGACTATATGCTGTTGGCAGAAGACATTTTGTTGCATAAGGTTAGAAACTGCAAAATCTTCGTGTCAAAACTTCAAAAACTCATAATTATAGACTCTATAATGCCCATAAAGCTGTAATCACTGCTAGCAGAAAATATTTCCTTTGCAATCCAACCGTACGCGCCAGATACGTGCTTTTTACTCTTTTTCTTTGTTGGTGAGCCCTTGTTCATCGTTTTAGTCTTTTCCCAATTATGGACTCACAAATTGACATTATGTGGTTTAGAAATTAAATAAATGAGCAGTGCGTCCAAACCCATGCGTCATGAGCTAAAATTGGGTCGCAAATTTCCATGTAAAACTGATACACCTAATTCTCTTTTTGCATGAGAAATAGAAATTAGGTATAAACAATATTAAAACAAAATACGGGAATTTTTTGTGTGTTATAAAAGAAAGCACGCAGTTTTCCGAGAAATAACCCATACTTGAGTATCTCAAATCGTTTTTGATATATTAAGTATTGAACTCAACCAAAATTTGTACCATTTCAGAAAATAAAAACTCCATTAATGATTTTTAAAAACAGCAAATTTGAATTCTTAAATTTCTTGATGATTTTTATTATATATTACATAATTTTTCTGTGATTTAGAGATGGAAGTGTGAATTCATTTTGGAAATATCAAGTTTTGATCTCAACTTAAATTTATGACACTATAAAGTTAAAAATTTCCTTAATCATTTTTGAAAAATCGAAGTTTTAAGATATTTTCATAAATTTTTTTGTAATTTGTGAAGGAAATTATGCGCTTTTCTCATAATAAAATTACGCGTGAATGTCTCAATTCATTTTTGAGATATCAAGTTTTTAATCAAGTTTTTACGTAATCAAAATTTCTAGCATTTCATAAGATTGAAAATTTCCTGAACTTTTTATGAAAAATCTACCTAATTCTTATGACATTCTTGATGATTTTTTAAAAATTTCCTTAATCAGTTTTGAAAAATCGTACAAAATCGAAGATTTAAGATTTCTTCATGAATTTTTTTGTAATTTATGAAGGAAAGTGTGCACTTTTCCGAGAATTAATTCAAACATGAGTAACTGAATTCGTTTTTGAGATATCAAGTTTTGATATCAACTTAAATTTGTGAAGTTAAAAATTTCCTTAATCATTTTTCAAAAATCGTACAAAATCGAAGTTTTAAGATTTCTTCAAGATTTTTTTTTGTAATTTATGAAGGCAAGTGTGCACTTTTTCGAGAATTAATTCAAACTTGAGTAACTGAATTCGTTTTTGAGATATCAAGTTTTGATGTCAACTTAAATTTGTGAAGTTAAAAATTTACTTAATTATTTTCCAAAAATCGTACAAAATCGAAGTTTTAAGATTTCTTCATGATTTTTTTTTATAATTTGTGAAGGAAAGTGTGCACTTTTCCAAGAATTAATTCAAACTTGAGTAACTGAATTCGTTTTTGAGATATCAAGTTTTGATATCAACTTAAATTTGTGAAATTAAAATTTCCTTAATCATTTTTCAAAAATCGTACAAAATCGAAGTTTTAAGATTTCTTCATGAATTTTTTTGTAATTTATGAAGGAAAGTGTGCACTTTTCCGAGAATTAATTCAAACTTGAGTAACTGAATTCGTTTTTGTGATATTAAGATTTGATATCAACTAAAATTTGTGAAGTTAAAAATTTCCTTAATCATTTTTCAAAAATCGTACAAAATCGAAGTTTTAAGATTTCTTCATGATTTTTTTTTATAATTTGTGAAGGAAAGTGTGCACTTTACCCAGAATTAATTCAAACTTAAATAACTGAATTCGTTTTTGAGATATCAAGTTTTAATATCAACTTAAATTTGTGAAATTAAAATTTCCTTAATCATTTTTCAAAAATCGTACAAAATCGAAGTTTTAAGATTTCTTCATGAATTTTTTTGTAATTTATGAAGGAAAGTGTGCACTTTTCCGAGAATTAATTCAAACTTGAGTAACTGAATTCGTTTTTGTGATATCAAGATTTGATATCAACTAAAATTTGTGAAGTTAAAAATTTCCTTAATCATTTTTCAAAAATCGTACAAAATCGAAGTTTTAAGATTTCTTCATGATTTTTTTTTATAATTTGTGAAGGAAAGTGTGCACTTTACCCAGAATTAATTCAAACTTAAATAACTGAATTCGTTTTTGAGATATCAAGTTTTAATATCAACTTAAATTTGTGAAATTAAAATTTCCTTAATCATTTTTTAAAAATCGTACAAAATCGAAGTTTTAAGATTTCTTCATGATTTTTTTTTATAATTTGTGAAGGAAAGTGTGCACTTTTCCAAGAATTAATTCAAACTTGAGTAACTGAATTCGTTTTTGAGATATCAAGTTTTGATATCAACTTAAATTTGTGAAGTTAAAAATTTACTTAATCAGTTTTGAAAAATCGTACAAAATCGAAGTTTTAAGATTTCTTCATATTTTTTTTTTTATAATTTGTGAAGGAAAGTGTGCACTTTTCCAAGAATTAATTCAAACTTAAATAACTGAATTCGTTTTTGAGATATCAAGTTTTGATATCAACTTAAATTTGTGAAGTTAAAAATTTACTTAATCAGTTTTGAAAAATCGTACAAAATCGAAGTTTTAAGATTTCTTCATAATTTTTTTTTATAATTTGTGAAGGAAAGTGTGCACTTTTCCAAGAATTAATTCAAACTTAAATAACTGAATTCATTTTTGAGATATCAAGTTTTGATATCAACTTAAATTTGTGAAGTTAAAAATTTCTTTAATCATTTTTGAAAAATCGTACAAAATCGAAGTTTTAAGATTTCTTCATGATTTTTTTTGTAATTTATGAAGGCAAGTGTGCACTTTTCCGAGAATTAATCCAAACATGAGTAACTGAATTCGTTTTTGAGATATCAAGTTTTGATGTCAACTTGCATTTGTGAAGTTAAAAATTTCCTTAATCATTTTTGAAAAATCGTACAAAATCGAAGTTTTAAGATTTCTTCATGAATTTTTTTTGTAGTTTGTGAAGGAAAGTTTGCACTTTTCCAAGAATTAATTCAAACTTGAGTAACTGAATTCGTTTTTGAGATATCTAGTTTTGTTGTCAACTTAAATTTGTGAAGTTAAAAATTATCTTAATCATTTTTAAAAAATCGTACAAAATCGAAGTTTTAAGATTTCTTTATGATTTTTTTGTGATTTGTGAAGGAAAGTGTGCACTTTTCTCATAATAAAATTTCGCGTGAATATCTCAATTCGTTTTTGAGATATCAAGTTTTTACATAATCAAAATTTGTAGCATTTCATAAGATTGAAAATTTCCTGAACTTTTTATGAAAAATTAACCTAATTGTTATGACATCTTGATAATTTTTTAAAATAATTTGTAAAAAAAGTTTCTACTCTTTTTACGAAACAAAAGATTTTTGAATATCTCAAATTGTTTTCAAGATATCAATTTTTGAACTGACCCAAAATTTGCATTTCATCAACTTAATAGTTCTTGTAAAAAGATAATGTTAACTCGTGTAAAAATAAATCATGTAAAATCAAAATTAGATGTAACACTATCAAAAATTTCAAATTATAGGTCTCAATATAAAAATGCTGATCTAGATCAGTGTTTATGTACATACATATAAGCTTTATTATGCTTTTCCTTTATTTTTTTAATAACTTCCATAAAATCAATATGTTTTTGTACGAGGTGGGCAGAATAAAAGGGTTTTTTTTAAATAAAAATAACATAGCTGCTGTTTAATTAAAAAAATTGTTTATAAAAAAAGTAATATAATGTGAATAAAACGCAAAAAATATAACGTACTGAAATCTGTTTTTACATGATTTATAACCCTTAGATGTTATCATTTAACAATGAGTGAGTGAAATTATTTAAATAAGATCTGAAAATTTCGAATTGCGTCGAATGACAATCAATACAAAAATTTTTGATTCCAATAAGAAGATACCAGAACTTATATAGAAGATGTCCGTCGTATTTCTTTTATCTCTTATGTTAAGGCTCCTCACTTTAGTGATTGATATCTTCGAAACCGCTCTATGAAAAAAATTATAAGGCACTTAAAGGCAAAGGTCGATAAATCTAGGAATCTGCAAGTATTGAAAAAAGCTATCACAGTACAAGTGAGGAATATGGACATCAATGACCCTTAGTTGATGAAGAAGGTGATAAGACCTTTGAGGATTGAGCACAGCAGAATATTGCAAAAAATCAGACGTCATCTGCTCAAAATTAGCTTAAAAAAATAGTCTCTCTTTTTTATAGTTAAATGGTAACATTTAAACTTCACCCTTGTGAAGAAGAAATGTACAGAAAGACTTATTTTTTTTTTATTATGTTAAGGCTCCTCACTTTAGTGATCGATATCTTCGAAACCGCTCTAAGAAAAAAATTATGAGGCACTTAAAGGCATAGGTCGATAAATCTAGGAATCTGCAAGTATTGAAGAAAGCTATCACAGTACAAGTGAGGAATATGGACATCAATGACCCTTAGTTGATGAAGAAGGTGATAAGACTTTTGAGGATTAAGCACAGCAGAATATTGCAAAAAATCAGACGTCATCTGCCCAAAATTAGCTTAAAAAAATAGTCTCTCTTTTTTATAGTTAAATGGTAACATTTAAACTTCACCCTTGTGAAGAAGAAATGTACAGAAAGACTTATTTTTTTTTTTATTATGTTAAGGCTCCTCACTTTAGTGATCGATATCTTCGAAACCGCTCTAAGAAAAAAATTATGAGGCACTTAAAGGCAAAGGTCGATAAATCTAGGAATCTGCAAGTATTGAAGAAAGCTATCACAGTACAAGTGAGGAATATGGACATCAATGACCCTTAGTTGATGAAGAAGGTGATAAGACCTTTGAGGATTAAGCACAGCAGAATATTGCAAAAAATCAGACGTCATCTGCCCAAAATTAGCTTAAAAAAATAGTCTCTCTTTTTTATAGCTAAATGGTAACATTTAAACTTCACCCTTGTGAAGAAGAAATGTACAGAAAGACTTATTTTTTTTTTTATTATGTTAAGGCTCCTCACTTTAGTGATCGATATCTTCGAAACCGCTCTAAGAAAAAAATTATGAGGCACTTAAAGGCAAAGGTCGATAAATCTAGGAATCTGCAAGTATTGAAGAAAGCTATCACAGTACAAGTGAGGAATATGGACATCAATGACCCTTAGTTGATGAAGAAGGTGATAAGACCTTTGAGGATTAAGCACAGCAGAATATTGCAAAAAATCAGACGTCATCTGCCCAAAATTAGCTTAAAAAAATAGTCTCTCTTTTTTATAGCTAAATGGTAACATTTAAACTTCACCCTTGTGAAGAAGAAATGTACAGAAAGACTTATTTTCCGAAAAGTTTCAGATTTTATGAAATATATAACTCAAAAGCAAGGATTAACTACAAAATGATTCATGTCACTCATTATCAGTTAAATAATGTAACAGATGATACGGTAATTGATTGGTCAGCAAATTCGATGTTTACTTTGAGAACATTTACCACATCATCGATTAGTGGTTCATACATCGACGCACCTCATTAGGTCCTGCTCTTTGATATTCCATCATTAGTTCGTAATCTGTTAACCGCAATCTAAACGTAATAGAGTCAGTCCTATATCTCCCTGTAATGATATTGTTACCACGCGAGATGATGATTCGAATGGAATGCGTTGTTAGTCGTTGCAGAGACGTCCAACAATACGATCCATCATTCTGTGCCAGGTGAGCACAGATCCGGTATCGATGGAAATTATTCAGATGGACGCGGTCCGCATAGTAATTGATATTTGTACCGGATTGTAAATAATTCTCATCGCGACCGCGTTTGTTCTGCAAATTTGGAACAGGATGACAACCACCGATTAGCTGGGATGTGCAGAATTGAAATTCAACCCGGAAGAACAATTCGTCCGTTTTTCGCGAGTTTGATTCATATTTTAAACGATTTAATCAGAAATTTCGGTCGATTACACAAAGGATTAAGTATTTATATTTTGAGGAATACATAAATATTAGCGTGTAAATAAAAATTACTATTTTATGGTGGGGTTTTATCCGGTTTTTATATTTTATCGTTGTAAATTTTTTATACCATGAGTTTGATCTGTGACCAAAAAAGTCATTTATTGTACATACATCGAAAACGTCTTGTTGCAAAAAAATGAAATAATATAATAGGTCAAAGAATTGGCAATATTTCGAATTGCGAACTCGAACGAGGCATTTTTTTAAACGCATTTCATGCTCTAATTCTTTTGAACGATCTATGTTGTATTTTCAAACAATATTAATGTTTCATTAATTATCGCCATAACTAAATTATTTTATAACAGTATTTTTGTTTCATGTTACCTTTGTAATTCATTTATGATTGATTTCGTATTCACCCTATTTTATTTTATCGACGTTACAGAGTCCTATTCCACCCTCAACCTCCCTATATTTTGAACAAGAGTTCTGTATCTAAACTAAATCAATATTTTTGCAGAGGCGCGCGCAGAAATTTTGGGAGGCCCCGATAAAATCGTTAAAACAGGATCCTCTCTGCGTTTATCCTGCGTCCTGCGGCGGTCAACGGAACAACCAGAGTATATATTTTGGTATCATGGGCAAACGATGATCAACTTTGACCTAATAGGTGGTGCTGCGATTCGACATGGTCGCCAAGATAGTGAACTCTATATTCCAAAAGCTGAAAGTATACATGCAGGAAACTACACGTGTATGCCATCAAATACTCATCCTGTAAGCGTTACAGTTCATGTTTTACAAAGTAAGTGAAGGAACCTATACAGTTATTATCGATTTGAAAATGGATGTATCCCATTTTGTGTTTATTTTCACCTTTTACTTGCTTTGATTTTATTTGAAACTTGTTTCGAGATACAAAGCTCATCTTCAGTGGAACTAAAAGAAATCGAAATAATGAATATACACTAAATTGTTATATTATAAAATATTAAACTGTTGAAACGAATACACAATAATATATCAATAATCTCCTAAACTGTTTTAAAAACTTACATTCAACATTTTTGCAACTATGAAAGTTTTCGAAACATTACTGTCTTTAATTTATTTAACAAAAAATTTGAAAATTAAGTTAAATTTAATAACATAATTTACAAATTTAACAAACTTGGATGGGTAATGAATAAAATTTCTCAATAATGGTTACAAATATGCTCTTTCTTCTGTAATCAACCTCCTAATTACGGCGATATTAGAAAAGAATTAATTCAGTTTTTAAATAAAAACAAAGTTATGAACAACTTGAAATGAGTTGGAAAACATAAAATCTATAAAAAGAAAAGTTATACAGGGAAATGGCACTTTTACTACAAAATAGTTAAAAACAATCCATTAGAAAAGCCTTGGCTGAATACACCCCATATTCGAAAAATAATTCAAATAGGACTTTCAGTACGTCTATATTTTTGAATATGAACCACAGTATACTGCAATTATATTCCTTTCCAAGGTTACGTAAACCGGATATATCCATCAAGCTTATCACCTTGTTTAGGAACTCACCGATTCAAGGTTTAGTAAACTTTTATGACACATATCTTTAAGACCATTGATTTTTTACCTTCTTATTTAACAAGCAATTCAAATCAAATTATAAGTTTGACCAAAAATATCAGCATTGACAACCTCTATCCAAATTTCTCAGTTGAATATACTTTTGAAATGGTTTCAATTATTAATAAGGTTTATTCATGGAAATGCTGGTATCTGGATTGCTGGCGAAACTTTGATAATTACATCAATAGTTTGCAAGATAATCTGAAAATACTGAAAATAGAAGAAAAAGGAAAACTAAACTTGATAGATTTAAGTTTAAAGATGTCCAAAGATCATTTAATTGAATCTGGTATTTTTAGAAAAACATGTAGCCACTATCATACCATATTATGCAAAACACCCTGTGTCAAGAAAACTAGCTAACTTCAGAATTTTAATTAATAGAGTTCTTAGCTACCCATTAACATAAAGGAATAAGACAGAACATTAATTATATACTTGAAATATTCTACAAGAATGGATTTTCTAAACATATCATTGATAGGTTGTTTTCTAAAGCTCAAAAATAAAAGAAGCATTTGTGCAGCAAAATAATTATAAGCATATAACATTTAACGACTTGCCTTTAAAGGCAGAACAAATTTTATCTAAATATGGAATCTCGTTGGCTTTTTCAAATAATAACACCATTTTAAAACTTCTGCCAAACTATCACAAAAACGATAAAAATAGTCGAATGAAGGAAAGTGGGGAATATCATATAGAATTTATAGAATATTTTAATTACAGCATATATTTTTAAACATCGTATAGAAAGAGGACATAGAATCAACAATAAAGAAACAAAATTACTTCGTAAATGTAAAAAGGATTTTAAAACAGATCTCCTGGAAATCCTAGAAACCACGAAACAAAAAATAACACAAGAGTGAAAATGAGGAATATATCTGGAAACTAGTTTCGATTAAAATATAATAAACGCAAGTAAGAAGTTAGAGTTTTTATTCCTTATTTATCTAAAGTTATATTGATTCGAAGAACTGTCTAACTAATTTTTTGAAAATACGTATGGGTGCTGGAGACGTCTCACCAAAAAAAGTCTGAATTAGGTATTAAAAAATTCAGAAAATTCAGATTCAGCAGATGAATTGGGAAAAATAACTTGAATTGTAAATGATAATTTCAATCCACATTAACACTTTTATACCTTTTTAGAAAAATGTTAAGTCTTCTCGAAGCATTTTAAGCTTTCCAGAGGCAATATTAAGTATTCTAGATGCAGTCTAAAGTCTTTGTGAAGCATTGCAAGTCCTCTAGTAGCATTTCAAGTCTATCAGTGGAAATATCAACCATTTACCCTCTTCCATATAAGTATTATATCTTCTGGAAGCAGATTAAATCTGCTTGAAGCATTTAAAATCGTTAGAAACAGATTCAAGTCTTGTCGAACTAGTTTAACTCTTCAAGAGGCAATATCAAGTCTTCTGAAAGTATTTCAAAACATCTAGAAGCAACTTCTAAGTGCAGGGTCAAGTCTTCTGGAATCATTGCAAGTTCTTTATTTCAACTCTTTCAGAAGCATAACTCTTTCAGAATCTACTAGAACCAAGATTAAATCTGGAAATATTTCAAACTTTCCAAAGAAAATTTCAACTCTGCAAATCACATTTCAAATCTTCTAGAAGCATACCAAATCTTGTAAAAGCAGTAGTAAATCGCCTAGAAACATTTCAAGTCCTCTGGAGGCAATATCAAGTCTTCTGGAAGCATTTCAAAACATCTAGAAGCAGCTTCTAGATGCAGTATCAAGTCTTCTGGTATTATTGCAAGTCCGTTATTTCAACTCTTTTAGAAGCATATATCAAGTCATATGGAGCCATAGTAAATCTACTAGAACCAGGATTAAATCTGGAAATATTTCAAACTTTCCAAAGAAATTTCAACCGTGCAAATCACATTTCAAATTTTCCAGAAGCATACCAAATCTTCTAGAAGCAGTAGTAAATCTCCTGGAAACATTTCAAGTCTTCTGGAAGCATTTTACATAAAAAATAAAAAAGCATTCTTAAAACTGATAAGTCGTTTTAGTTCATATCTTTTAGATGCAGTATCAAATTTTCTGAAAGTATTGCAAGTCTTCTAGAAATATTTCTACTCTTCCAGAGGCAATATCAAGTCATCTGAAAGTATGCCAAATCTTCTGCCAGCAGATTAGTCTTATCTTCTTAAAAGTATTTCAACTCCTCCATAAGCAGTATAAATTCTTCTGGATATATTTCAAATCGTCTAGAAGCAATATTAAATCTGCTAAAAGCATTTCAAATCTTCTGGAAGGATTTTCATTAAAAAGCATTCTGAAAACTGATAAGTTATTTATGACCAAAAGACAACTTACACCGTATGGAGGAAAAAGACCCATATCTCGCAACTTGCTGAACATTTTACACTCATTTTTTTTTGCAACTACAACTCGACGAATCTGCTATCCCCATCCTACTCATATGGGCAAGAAACATGCCGTGCCGCACTCTAATATGACCAGTTGTGAAAACTATGTGCTTAGATTCAGAGAAAAATGATCTATCATAAAGCATCGTTTTGGATTCTGATACCTATTAACCCACTCTCGCTGCCGTGGATTTCAAGCTTGTTTCTTCATCTTACAGAAGATATCACAAATGTTTTTGCTAACCTGATAAAATAAAAGATGGTTCACTTCCGTCGCCAGTCTATTCGCCATCCCACTCCCGACAATCCCTGTATGTTCTGAATTCCACGCAAATTCGATCCTCAAATTTTCTGCATCATATTAGTTTTTTGATCTTATTCACCATAAAGTGGCATCTTCGATTTTCTTTCCACAGCCTTATTCAACGCTCGAATCACTCTCAGCGATTCTGAAAATATTACCACATCTGTCACTCTATTTATTTTTCAGTAATTTAACGCCGATCACAGAGTAAACAATTTCGCCACAAAAATATTTCTATGTTCAAATAATTCAAATAGAGGGGTAATATATGCTTGCACTAATAACGGATGGGTTGGTGTGGATCTAATACTGCTGGTAATAGCCTTGGATGCTTGATACGCATGTTGATCAACTTTTTAAACATCAAAGGTGGGACGTGCAACATTAACGAGCTAAAATACGCGAGTCTCGACTGTATCTACATTATCATTAATAATATGGTTCATATGTTCTTTCCAAGATTGTTCCACGGCTTATCCACGGTTGTGAATGATGTTCTCATCATCCATTTAAAACAAAAGGATTATTCTCAATTCTGCTTCTGCCACTAAACAGCATCGCTCTCGAGCGCCAACCCGAAGGAGATAAAATATCAATAAATACCTCAGTGAAAACATTTCTCCAATAAAAAGCCACTTGCACAGTCCGAATCACAGTAAAAGACAATTCTTTCTCTTTCCTTTCTAAATCCAGAAATAGATTTACCAAACATTGATATTGATTCTATCCACCATTCCAGACGTGCCAACTCCCCTGGAATATTGCCTCCCTTCAAGATATTTTTAAAGGTCTTCAACAAAACAACTTTGCCCCTATTTGAAATATTGAGCAACATTCATACCATCCAGAAAATTCATACCAGAAAATTCCAGAAATACCAGAAATACCAGAAAATTCATACCATCCAAATCCTGGGATGGAGATTTTCTAACTTTTAAACCTGACTCCATTTCTTTCGCATTAAAATGCTTATCTATACTAATGTCAATTTCAGCAACCGTATTTACGTTTCAGACGTTTCTGAACATGTTATATGCAATCTAGATACAAATAAAGACTTTTTTAAATAAAGACTACACTCCAGAAGACTTGATACTGCGTCAAGATTGCTATCAAGGTTTCTACTGGATATTGCTTGCAGAAGATTTAAATGCTTCCAGACTTGAAATATTTCCAGACGACTTGATGTGCTTCTAGAGGATTTGAAATGTTACCAAAAGATTTGGATTGCTTCCAAAAGATTTATAGAATTTTCTCGAACCTTATCTCAATTCTAATTCGCACCCTGATTTTAAGAATGTGTTATGATAAAAAAGTTATTTTGCGAATGGAATAAAGAAAGATGCTTCTTTGTACAATTCTACAGCGGCAAAGCGTCCAAACGCACATTGTATCCACAAATATATATATTTTTTAAACTCATGGTAAAATACAATGCTATAATAAAAATGCCAAGTATTGAAGAGATTCTCCTATAAGAAGTTCAAACGAGATGTTATTTAAATGATGGAAAGGAAGAAAACCAACTTTTCGGTTAATTTACAACCACAATTTTTATAATTGTACAATTTTTTGTCTTGATGAGAATAACGTTGGGCTGTGGCACAAACACAAGGCAGCTATTATGGACTGTAAGGCTGATTGAAGGTAAACATTGAAAAATTTACAGGGCCAAAGAAAGGGCGATTTCCTGAAATTGACGTGGCAGATATCCGGTTCTTCCAAGAATTACGAAAGGAGCGATTGTATGCAAGTTGCAATCTACTTCGTGAGGAAGTAAAAGCAGCAAGTCCAGATTCAAAATTTCGGTCATAACTGATATTGAAAGGAAGAACTGGTCCATAATCAAAGTTCTTTGGGTAAGATGTTATGGCCAAGGCACAACAAAAAGGATGGATGACGTAAGAGCTAATGTTGGAATGGTCAACACAAGTATGGAGTCGTAGGCCTGGAGAATTATTAAATAAATCTTCAATAATGGTCTTGATTCATTTAGAAGATGTCTCATTAAATCTGAAAAATCACTTTAAAGAATTGCCGCACTGCAGCAACGTATGGATATGATGTATCTATTAACAAATCGTTCAAAGATAACTTTTGAGCTTTTAATCAAATGGGCTTCTGCTTCTGAACTTGCTCGGTGGGTCGTTCCGAAGACGACATAATATGGGAAAATAATATTGAGAGAGTGGACTTCCACTCACCGAAGGGTAGAATTGAGGATTCTATTAATCAAGATGATGTAGTATAAAAATCTAAATATCTTATAGACTTGAAATGTTTCTAAAAGATTCGCAATGCTTCAATAAGATTTAAGACGCTTTCAGAAGATTTGATATTACTCGTAGATGATTTCAAATAGTTTCAAAAGCTGCTTCTAAAAAATATATTACTATCCATGAAGGAGTTAATCCTGCTTTTAGAAAGCTTGATATTATTTGCAGAAGACTTGAAATGCTTCCAAAAGACTTAAACTGAAAACATGTAATACTGCTCCTGGAAGAGTTAATCCTGTTTCAGAAACCTTGATATTGTTTGCATAAGTCTTGAAATGTTGTGAGAAGACTTGATACGCATCTATAAGATCTGAAATGTTTCGAAAAGGTTTACTGCTGCCCCTAGAAGAGTTAATTCTGCTTATAAAAGCCTTTGTATTGTTTGCAGAAGATTTGAAATGCTTCCAGGAGGCTCGCAATGTTTCCAGAAGACTTGGCTTAAAATACTTCCAGAAGAGTTAAAATGCTTCCAGAAGACGAAGACTTAGAAATATTTGCTTTAAGCATTTGGAAGCAGAAATCATTTAGATGCATTTAAATGATTTATTACTGCCCCTAGAAAAGTGAATTCTGCTTCTAAAAGCCTTTGTATTGTTTGCAGAAGATTTGAAATGCTTTCAAGAGGCTCGCAATGTTTCCAGAAGACTTGGCTTAAAATACTTCCAGAAGAGTTGAAATGCTTCCAGAAGACGAAGACTTAGAAATATTTGCTTTAAGCATTTGGAAGCAGAAATCATTTAGAAGCATCTAAATGATTTATTACTGCCCCTAGAAAAGTTAATTCTGCTTCTAAAAGCCTTTGTATTGTTTGCAGAAGATTTGAAATGCTTCCAGGAGGCTCGCAATGTTTCCAGAAGACTTGGCTTAAAATACTTCCAGAAGAGTTGAAATGCTTCCAGAAGACGAAGACTTAGAAATATTTGCTTTAAGCATTTGGAAGCAGAAATCATTTAGAAGCATCTAAATGATTTATTACTGCCCCTAGAAAAGTGAATTCTGCTTCTAAAAGCCTTTGTATTGTTTGCAGAAGTTTTGAAATGCTTCCAGTAGGCTCGCAATGTTTCCAGAAGACTTGGCTTAAAATACTTCCAGAAGAGTTGAAATGCTTCCAGAAGACGAAGACTTAGAAATATTTGCTCTAAGCATTTGGAAGCAGAAATCATTTAGAAGCATCTAAATGATTTATTACTGCCCCTAGAAAAGTTAATTCTGCTTCTAAAAGCCTTTGTATTGTTTGCAGAAGTTTTGAAATGCTTCCAGGAGGCTCGCAATGTTTCCAGAAGAGTTGGCTTAAAATACTTCCAGAAGAGTTGAAATGCTTCCAGAAGACGAAGACTTAGAAATATTTGCTTTAAGCATTTGGAAGCAGAAATCATTTAGAAGCATCTAAATGATTTATTACTGCCCCTAGAAAAGTTAATTCTGCTTCTAAAAGCCTTTGTATTGTTTGCAGAAGATTTGAAATGCTTTCAAGAGGCTCACAATGTTTCCAGAAGACTTGGCTTAAAATACTTCCAGAAGAGTTGAAATGCTTCCAGAAGACGAAGACTTAGAAATATTTGCTTTAAGCATTTGGAAGCAGAAATCATTTAGAAGCATCTAAATGATTTATTACTGCCCCTAGAAAAGTTAATTCTGCTTCTAAAAGCCTTTGTATTGTTTGCAGAAGTTTTGAAATGCTTCCAGGAGGCTCGCAATGTTTCCAGAAGACTTGGCTTAAAATACTTCCAGAAGAGTTGAAATGCTTCCAGAAGACGAAGACTATAGAATATTTGTTTTAAGCATTTGGAAGCAGAAATTATTTAGAAGCATCTAAATGATTTATTACTGCCCCTAGAAAAGTTAATTCTGCTTCTAAAAGCCTTTGTATTGTTTGCAGAAGTTTTGAAATGCTTCCATGAGGCTCGCAATGTTTCCAGAAGACTTGGCTTAAAATACTTCCAGAAGAGTTGAAATGCTTCCAGAAGACGAAGACTATAGAATATTTGTTTTAAGCATTTGGAAGCAGAAATTATTTAGAAGCATCTAAATGATTTATTACTGCCCCTAGAAAAGTTAATTCTGCTTCTAAAAGCCTTTGTATTGTTTGCAGAAGTTTTGAAATGCTTCCAGTAGGCTCGCAATGTTTGCAGAAGACTCGGCTTAAAATACTTCCAGAAGAGTTGAAATGCTTCCAGAAGACGAAGACTTAGAAATATTTGCTTTAAGCATTTGGAAGCAGAAATCATTTAGAAGCATCTAAATGATTTATTACTGCCCCTAGAAAAGTTAATTCTGCTTCTAAAAGCCTTTGTATTGTTTGCAGAAGTTTTGAAATGCTTCCGGGAGGCTCGCAATGTTTCAGAAGACTCGGCTTAAAATACTTCCAGAAGAGTTGAAATGCTTCCAGAAGACGAAGACTTAGAAATATTTGCTTTAAGCATTTGGAAACAGAAATCATTTAGAAGCATCTAAATGATTTATTACTGCCCCTAGAAAAGTTAATTCTGCTTCTAAAAGCCTTTGTATTGTTTGCAGAAGATTTGAAATGCTTTCAAGAGGCTCGCAATGTTTCCAGAAGACTTGGCTTAAAATACTTCCAGAAGAGTTGAAATGCTTCCAGAAGACGAAGACTTAGAAATATTTGTTTTAAGCATTTGGAAGCAGAAATTATTTAGAAGCATCTAAATGATTTATTACTGCCCCTAGAGAAGTTAATTCTGCTTCTAAAAGCCTTTGTATTGTTTGCAGAAGATTTGAAATGCTTTCAAGAGGCTCACAATGTTTCCAGAAGACTTGGCTTAAAATACTTCCAGAAGAGTTGAAATGCTTCCAGAAGACGAAGACTTAGAAATATTTGTTTTAAGCATTTGGAAGCAGAAATTATTTAGAAGCATCTAAGTGATTTATTACTGCCCCTAGAGAAGTTAATTCTGCTTCTAAAAGCCTTTGTATTGTTTGCAGAAGTTTTGAAATGCTTCCAGTAGGCTCGCAATGTTTGCAGAAGACTTGGCTTAAAATACTTCCAGAAGAGTTGAAATGCTTCCAGAAGACGAAGACTTAGAAATATTTGCTTTAAGCATTTGGAAGCAGAAATCATTTAGAAGCATCTAAATGATTTATTACTGCCTCTAGAAAAGTTAATTCTGCCTTTAAAAGCCTTTGTGTTGTTTGCAGAAGTTTTGAAATGCTTCCAGTAGGCTCGCAATGTTTCCAGAAGACTTGGCTTAAAATACTTCCAGAAGAGTTGAAATGCTTCCAGAAGACGAAGACTTAGAAATATTTGCTTTAAGTATTTGGAAGCAGAAATCATTTAGAAGCATCTAAATGATTTATTACTACCCCTAGAAAAGTTAATTCTGCTTCTAGAAGCCTTTGTATTGTTTACAAAAGATGTAAAATGCTTCCAGAAAATTCACAACGTTTTCTGAAGGCTTAACTTGAAATACTTCGATAAGACTTGAGATGCATCCAGAAGATTTGAAATGCTTTCAGAAAACTTGTAATACTTCCCTAAGAATTAAGACTGCGTCCAAAAAATGTATTACTACTCCTGGAAGAATTACTTCTGCTTTAGGAAACCTTTATATTGTTTGCAAAAGTCTTGAACGCTACTAGGTGACTTGATACTGCTTCTAGAAGATTTAAAATGCTTTCAAAAATCTTGAACAGCAGTATTTGTTTTAAGCATTTGGAAGCACAAACCATTTAGAAGCATTTAAATGATTTATTACTGCCACTAAAAGAGTTAATACTGCACCTTAAAACTTTGATATTGCTTGCAGAAAACTTGAAATGCTTTCAAAATACTTGATATTACTTTTAAAAGACTTAAAATGCTTCCGAAAGTGCACCAATTTTAAATTGTAAATGGTTTTATCTGGTTTATCTGGATTGAAGTTATTTAAACTTAATGTATTATTAAGCTTATTGGTTTCAATATAAGCTCGTATAATGTTCAAGCTCGGAGGGTGGTGCGTCATTCGTCCTTTGAGTCTGTTCTCAATTCAGCTTTTCTTTCAGCACACAGCACCCATACAAATTTTTAAAAACTGGTGCCTATGGAATCCAATTTAATAATATAAATTTATTTATAATGAGAGAAACATAACAAAAATACAAAATAGAAATTCTAAAAAAAAAAATAGATTATGTTATTAATTTTTTATTTCGTTTATCGTAAAACATTTTCCTCGTAAAAGAAAGAGAGAAAACTTAAAATTACTTTGAATGATTTTTCGACAACGTCGTCGACAAGTGAACTCTACATTCCAAAAGCTGAAAGTATCCATGTAGGAAACTGCACGGGCATGCCATCAAATACTCATCCTGTAAACGTTACAGTTCACGTTTTACAAAATAAGTGGAGGAGCCTACCCAATTAATATCGATTTAAAAATGGGAGTATCCCATTTCATTATTTCAGTTGTCCAAAAATTAAAATAAATCGATTTTAGTAATTCAAATTTATATTTTCCAAACTGAATTTAATAATTTGTTTCCATTACGCAGATAATGAGGATAAAATGTTTATCGTAGAGTATTATTTGGTGAAAACGTAATAATTAAAATTGATAAAAGTACCAAATTCATTAAAATATTTGTAATATAAATATTTATCCACTAAATCCAATTTCACCGCATCCTATAAATAAAATATGTATTTCTAAATTCTTTTTTGATTTTTCAGTTCGTTTATCGCAAAACGTTTTGCCCCGCAAAATAAAGAACGAAAACTTAAAATTACTTTGAACAAGCGTTTTAAATTTTTCAGATGAAAAACCAGCCGCTATGCAGCACGGCAGCAAAAACATCAGCACGACCACGTCGACGACGACATCGTCTTCCTGTCGCTGTTGCTCGACGTTTCGCAGTTCCATTTCAGTTCTCCTGCTGAATATTTTCGTACACGTATCCCCCAGGTGATGGATATGTCGCTACGTGACCGCAATGTGAACGCGTCCTTCTTCGAATGAAACCACGACCAAAGTAAAAAAGCTGTTATAACCAACGAAACTGAATTCGGAAGAAGTGAGACCAAAGATTAGCACTTGATAAAAAATCTAGGAGGAAAATATGAAGTTGGTGCTACAAATTTATGTTTAGATTTAGAATAAAATGTCATGTTTAAAAATGGAAATTTATACCCAATTTATATAATAATATAAAGTAATCTTTTAAATATTTAAATATAAATAAAACTAAAAACTATCTAAAAACATATTAAAATATTCAGTAAGGTGTTTCTTTCGCTTCGTATTTAAATTGGGAAACTAGCGATGGTTTCACACGTTTAAGCCGCTCTCAACGTTTAATATGTATTTATTTTTTTCTTGCGAGCGAAAACTGCAGATGGGGAAACGTGTACTGAATGCCAATGAGGGTGGAAAAATGGAGAAAAAGTCGCTCGGACTTTCGACAATAAGTACTGTAAACAAGATAGTATTTTTTCCCCTAACAAATGTTTCCCATTCTTTTTTCCTACCACTTTAATGTTAAAGATAAGAACGAAATTGTATTTTATGATTCTTTTATTTAAGTTTATAGTAAATTTTTAATGCTCACCAAAACGTTTTTTTTTCATAAAACCCAAATTTTTTGAATTAACAAAATGTCGTTGAAATTTGATAACATGGAAATTAATTATAATCACATCCTTCGTAACATTTAAATATGTTATATAAGTAGGGCTCGGAGAATAAACACTTCTTAATGGGCTGTATATATTAATATGCAATGAATAAGTAGTGAAGCCATCAATGTAGTGTGTGTTTAACTTTGAAAGCAAAAGCTTTATATCAAGCAGTAAATTACTTTCACTTTGTAGATGGGAGTTTATCAAGATATCTCCTGTTCCCCCATTTTTATCTAAAATTGAACATTAACAAGCACATACATGATGAAGACACAAAATTTATGTTTAGACGATGGAAAAATGAGTAATGAAGGGTATTTATTATGATAAAAGTTACTTGTTGAGTTGGGGAAAGGAATATTATCGTAATTAAAAATAGAAGAAATCTACAAATTAACTCTATACGGGAATTAGTATAAAAAACGCAATGTTGTTGCAGAGAAATACCAAACTTATGGCATTCTCGGACGTAAAAAATAAACGTAATAAATGTTACTTAATGAATTCATGGCCATTTTAGAACTTTTTTGTTTTGATTACTTTCCCGTACGGGAAGAAACAAAAAATCCTGGAAGGAAGATAGAATTTGGCAAAAATATAATTACATGTATTAGGTAAAATTCGAACATCTCACAGAATTGTATCTCACAAGAATTTAGGTCGATTTTATCAATTTTAAGTTCACCCAAACACCCATATTTGAAAAATTCTACACATTAACGAAACATTAACATTAACAGATCATCATCCATTATGATAATAGCTATTTTGTCTATTTTATCATGGTGAGAACCGAATTAGAAAATCTTTATTCGTTTTGAGGTAAAGATTATTTAGCTCATCCTAATTTGTTATGAGTTTTTGAAATTAATAATCTTGTTTTAAAAATCCACGAAAAATCGAATTCTTAAGATATCTTGATGAACTATTCATGATTTATAGAGGAAAGTGTCTATTTTCTCATGATGAAAGCGGATCTTGAAAATATTTATTCGTTTTTGAGATATAAATCATTAAATTCAACGTGAACATTTTACGGCTATCTCACGTTAATTAAAAATCACCAAAAATCGAATTCTTGAGATATTTTAATGATACATTCAAAATTTGTAGGAGCAAGTGAATATTTTGTCATATTGAGAACCAAATTACAAAATCTTTATTCGTTTTTGAGATAAAGATTAATTAAGTTAACCTAATTTTTTATGATTTTTTCAAATTAATAATCTTGTTTTAAAAAATCACGAAAAATCGAATTCTTAAGATATCTTAATGAACTATTCGTGATTTACAGAGGAAAGTGTCTACTTTCTCGTGATGAAACCAGTTCTTGAAAATATTCATTCGTATTTGAGATATAAATCATTAAATTCAACGTGAACATTTTACGGCTATCTCACGTTAATTAAAAATCACCAAAAATCGAATTCTTGAGATATTTTAATGATACATTCAAAATTTATAGGAGCAAGTGAATATTTTGTCATATTGAGAACCAAATTACAAAATCTTTATTCGTTTTTGAGATAAAGATTAATTAAGTTAACCTAATTTTTTATGATTTTTTCAAATTAATAATCTTGTTTTAAAAAATCACGAAAAATCGAATTCTTAAGATATCATAATGAACTATTCGTGATTTACAGAGGAAAGTGTCTACTATCTCGTGATGAAACCAGTTCTTGAAAATATTCATTCGTATTTGAGATATAAATCATTAACTTCAACGTGAACATTTTACGGCTATCTCAAGTTAATTAAAAATCACCAAAAATCGAATGCTTGAGATATTTTAATGACACATTCAAGATTTGTAGAGGAGAGTGTCTATTTTGTCATGTTGAGAGCCAAATTAGAAAATCTTTATTCGTTTTTGAGATAAAGATTATTTAAGTTAACCTAATTTTTTATGATTTTTTGAAATTGATAATCTTGTTTTAAAAAATCACCAAAAATCGAATTCTTAAGATATCTTAATGAACTATTCATGATTTATAGAGGAATGTGTCTACTTTCTCGTTATGAAACCAGATCTTAAAAATATTTATTCGATTTTGAGATATAAATCATTAAATTCAAGGTGAACATTTATGGCTATCTCAACTTAATTAAAAATCACCAAAAATCGAATTCTTGAGATATTTTAATGATGCATTCAAAATTTATAGAGGTAAGTGTTGATTTTGTTATGTTGAGAACAAATTAAAAAATCTTTATTGGTTTTTGAGATAAAGGTTATTGAAATTGACCTGATTTTTTATGGTTTTTTAAAATTAATAATAAACATAATTTACCTACAACTGTTCTCTGTGTAATCGAGCCATTTAAAATGCTTTCTTATTAGTTAATTATATTGTTTTAATAATCATTTTCGTTATTATTTGATTTTCTTTTGTTAATTTTCATTATTATAAATTTCTTGTTCAGCAATTTTTTATTTTTGTTAAGAACCTGTCAAAAACCGTTCGATAACTAGTGTGTGCAATATCTGTCGATCAGTTCCTACCAGAACATCAATAGGCGATATCGACTCGATAAAAGATATCGATCCAATAACTGTTTCTCCGATATCTACTCAATACTATAACGTACAAGAAACAGGGCATTAGAATAAAAGCTAAAATCACACTTATATGAGAGAGATTTGGAAGAATCAGAGAAGCTTTTCGATGTAGAGAATGTAATGAAGATCATATAGAAACAAGATCTAAAGAAAAAATGTTAAATAAAGGAAGTACAGTAATCATTGAAGTAAAAATAAAGAACTTGGAAGGAAAACTTATACAGTTACTAATAAAATATACAAATTTGAAAGCATGAAATACTTAATTAGGTAATCAAACGTGAATGAAGTAATCAAAAAATTGGGCAAATAGGAAGATTACGCAAAAGCGGAGACAAGAAGATAGACGGTGATATAGAGATGATATGAAACATTAATTACTCAAGACGTAAACGTCAGGAAGATATACAAAGTGCTTACAGTACAAAGCGAAAGGGATGATATATAATAGTAGCAATTACATAACACTATAATACAAATTTAGCTAAATAGCAGTTATTTGATTAAGTAATAAAGCATGAATGAAGTACACAAAGAATTAGATATGGAGGAAAATTAGAGGAAGAGAGAAACAAGAAGGCAGTTGCGGACATAGTGATAATGTGAAGCTTTAAAGACTCAAGACGTAACGTCAAAAAAGGATATAAAGTACGTATAGCCCGAAAAGAAGAGACTCTCGACTTTCGTTTATATAGGCCGTCGAAATTAGATTTTCGTGATACAAAAGGAATATGTTTAAAATCGTCGTTCCTTCATTTGCTAGGCTAAAGGGAGTTAATATGATGCTCCATTTCACTCTGCAAAAAGTGGTAACTAAATTTTTTTTTCTACTTTATTTTTCTACTTTTTTTACTAACTGAAATTATAAACAAGTTATTGATCCGATAATGTCATCATGAACTATAGTTTTACGATCAATGAGAGATAATCATAATATTAAACTAAAATTATGTTCTAAAAACATCAAATAAGGAAGTGTAAGGACAACACGGGACAGAAAAGGACCTAAACTTATTTACAAAATATTGTTGTTTTGATTTTTATTTATCATGGTGAATGTTATTGTAGGATTGTTATTAAAATAATAACGAAGATATTGTTTTGTACTTGGAAAATGCGATGCAATTTGATGTTTTTATTTTTTAGTTTGTTACGAATATTTCTTCTTTTGTGTTTGCGTTATTTTATTTAGTTAAAAAAAGAGATAAGCGTATAGTGGTTATAATCAGTTTTAATTATTTTTTGGATCCATGATGTTTCTTTTCAGCGATATCCTCAATAATGGCAAGTCCTTCATGTTTTTCAAAAAATAATACCTTTCATTACTTTTAATCTTAAACTTTCTCCATTCAACCATAGATGGAATTTTATAAAATTTTAAATAGTTTAATACCTAATAAATTTTCAACATTTTATTATTGTTTAAAATATCATTTAACATTTTTCTTATTAACTATTATAATTTTCATTTTTATTTAAATATTAAGTATAACTTTTATTAAAATTTGTTTTGAATAAAACCAAGTTTTTGTCAGTAAGGGTATAAAAAAACTCGGATATGCTTTCATAACATTCTTAACTTGTTGTGAAATGTGATAGTGTCGCTTGTGAGAAAATAATTTGACTGTTTTCGACATCATTGAGTATGTTGGTAAAAAATTATCCTCAAATTTAATCCACCGCCATCGAGAGGATTTAGGGCTGAGGAATCTGAGATTCTTCTATTTGCAGAAGTCCGCATCTAAGGTCAGATCAACCCAACGTAGTTTTATTGGTTGCTTCACAACCTTTTAACGATAGATATATTTGTAATAGCTTTTTTGTAAGAATCTGTTAAAGAAACTGAACCTCACTCTTAAGTTAAATACAAGTTTGAGTTTAGAAGCAAAGAGAGGTTTTTCATACCTTTATTATTTATTATATTATTACACGTCATTTCTTAAATGATTTTTAAACATATTCCTTCCATAAATTTTGTTTGTTTGTTGTAAAACTTAATAATAATTTTAATAATTTTATTTATGGTGTCATTTAAGAAATAACATGGTTTCCTGAGGATGGCCAATGAAGCCGAAACCGGTTGAAACTAAAAAATAAAAACATCAAATTTCATCGTTAAAGTACAAAACAATATCCTCGTTATTATTAACAAAAATCACAAAAAAAGTTGTAGGTGTAATTACATCTGAAAATCCTGCTTGAAAAAGGTAATAGGGTAACTCAAAGTTATACATAAATCGAAACACACAGATTATCCCAATGTACAGTGTGTACATAAAGTATGGAATCAATTCGTTATTATTTCAAAGGATGTTCTTAGGAAAAAAGGGCCTAGTTAAAATTGAATTGGACAAGTGCCCCAAAATTGAGATACCATGCCTACATTTACATCAACAACATTTGATGCTAAATAGCTAGCTGGAATTATATCTTCTATATCATTAATAACTTTATCGAAAAATTATCCTCGGTTTCTTGGAGCGGTCGACGTCAAATTCTCCTTACAATTAAAATAATATTTCCGGCGCCTCCGCCACTTCTTTAAGATTAATTCATGTACTTATAAAATTACTTTTTAGTTAGAGAATAGTATAGAGTTTTTTTTCTGACTATCGTCTCCTCATCCACATAGCCGATTTCACTTCACATCATCCATTCATCTTCTTCTTGGTACGCCTGATTAATTCGAGCCATCGATCTCCAATTTGCAAGTCAATACATCATTTAGTGCGATAGAGACTAAATCTTGACCAAAGATTTATCCATTTATTATTTATTATTTTTATTATTTATTTTATAACTTTTTACTATTATCTTTACATTGTTGTCGTATTTTTAACCGTTTTTACCTAAGAATAAAGAATAACAAAGAATAAAAATAACAAAGAAACTACTCGAAATTGAGATCATATCTTCTACATTTCAATTCTTTCTATGGAGTAGTTTCTTTGTTATGTGCCTTCAAAGTGAAGGGTAAAATCTTTTTAATCCGATGAAGGAAACACTGTAAAAATTAATTTTTGAGGACTCAAACATGTCGACATTGAATATTTATTTTAAAACTTACACATTCTGCCGATTAATCAGAGATAAAGAGCCCTAAGATGCTGATGATATACATATATCATCAGCATTGATGGCCACTTCGATATCGTTAATAAAATAAACGAGAAATTCTCATTTCTACGTATAGATGAAAATATTTATGGTTAAAGTGCAAAATTCAGTTTTAGAGGGTTACAGGGATTTTCAATTGAAGCTTATTTGTATGGATATAAAATACAAATAGAATGTCATATTTGTAAGCGATTTTAACTTATTATTTTACATACATAATTTTGACATTATTACTCTAATAATGTAAAGATTCTTCGTCCTATATATAACCAAGATTACCATTTTCTCAATCGAATAAATCGGTGTAATATTAATATGTTAATTAGTTTTTTTTAGATATGGTACTGATTCGAGCTAATTCGAGCTGAAGTCACTTGCTGCTAAAATGTAGTGATATTCGGACTATTATCGATTAGGTTGCAACTCTAGATATGATAATACTCCGTAACGTAAAAAACATATAAGTAAGAGTAAATACTTCGTCGCCGAATGAATACTGTACCAAGCATCACATGAAGTGTGCGATGATAAAATTATTTAACCCTTGTACAATCAAAATGATGGAGTGAACATTTGCGACTATCGGGTTAGTTTAAATCCATGCATGTTGAGACATCTTAGTTTTTGTTTAATCCATTACAAATAGATGTGTATATAGGAAAGAGGAGGATACCTTGGCCTCAATGGATATTTTGTACATCTTCCTGTACTCTCTCCAACTATACCAATCAGTCTAAGGAATTTCCAAAGACTAAGATACAACTGAGAAGTTTGTCATCCGCACTCGGCCATTCTTCTCCAAAGTCTCATACTCTGAGGTCTTGCAGACTGGAGCAATAACACAAGATGCAAGTCCTCTCTTCGCAAAAGCAACAGAGAGGACTATGAGGAAGCTTAAGGTTGTAGAAATGCTTATTTACCTTACAGTGAGGCGTGACGAGTCCCATTACAATTCGTAAAGCATTTCTAAGAAGCTTTATGGAAGATAAGGTTGTTTCTGTTGAGGGGTACCGTAGCAGCTCTTTAGACAAACGACCCTTAACTTTGTACCACCTGTTCATAAACCTTTTAAGGGTGAAATATTTAATTATCTCATTTTGAGTTGATAAGGATGGAAAGCTCATCGGTTCGCTTGGCAATTCTTCTGGCAAGTCTGAATAGGTTGAGTGTAGATTTTAAGGCTGATTTTTACTTCTACTTCTATGAAACTGGGTGAGATATTTCTTCGTAAAGTTGGGTTATTAAAACTAGATATTAAATTACGTATCTATTATTAAAGTATCACTACAACAAAACGATGTATAAAAAGCTTTCCGGGATGCTGAAAGTCACATCCTCGATATTGATCACGTCTTCGTTTTAGGTTAGTAATATATCAAGATATCGGTAAGTTATTTTTCTTTCCATACTTTCAAATATTTATACTGTTTGGTATTCCTTATTTGAATCTAGATTTATGTCATCTACAGATTAGAATCAGGATGAACAAAGAATTAAATTTTTATTGCAAGTAATATTTTTGGCAAATCCGTTCTAATTTTACAAACAATTCCAAGTAATGTAAAGTAGTAAAGTAAAAAATTTCAGCTAACTTCTTCAGCTACTCGTTGTATCTTTGCTTTTCTGAACTTTCATATGCCTCTCCGCAATTTCTTTGAAAAAAATAAGTCAATTTATCCCAGAGATGCAAGTTTATCAATTATTTTTCTTCAAGCTTGATGTCTGTATTGTCAAATCGTATGAAACATAAAATGTCGGTTGAGTGCACTATTCTGATTCCAGAAAAAACTTCATATTTCTTGCAAAATAAGTTGGAATGCTTCCATAAGACAATGCTTTTGTAAGTTTTGATACTACTTCTAGAAGATTTGAAATGATTCCAAAAGACTAGAACTATTTTCAAAAGATTTACTGCTATAGCTGGAAGACTTGATACTGCTTGTAGAAAATTTAATATTGCTTGCAGAAAACTTGAAATACTTTCAGAAGATTCGCTATGCTTCCAGAAGACTTGATACTGCTTCTAGAAGCCTTAATACTGCTTCCGAAAGATTTGAAACGTTTCCATTAGACATGATATTGCTTCCAGAAGATTTGAAATGTTTCCAAAAGAGCACCCATACTAATTTAATAGTTAATAATAATAATAATAATGTAAATAATAATAATCTAAATCTAAATGGAAGTTACCGTCATCAATTATTTCTTTAATTTTTAATGAACTATTATGCTTTTTCTTCCTAATTCAGTCGCAGCACCTGATGCAAATGTTTTCTTGACAACATAAATTTTTGGTTGAGACTAGAATCGGTATCATTGCTACTAAAAGACATAGTACTGATTCCAGAAGACTTAAAATGGTTCTAGAACACTTCAAATGCAATACTTGATACTGCATCTAGAAGCCTTAATATTGTTTCCAGAAGATTTTAAATAATTTCAGAAGACTTGCAATGGTTCCAGAAGACCTGATGCAGCTGCCAGAATACTTGATATTATCTCTGAAAGACTAGAGAAAAAGACTAAAGGTGACACCGCAACCTGCTGCGTTTTTTGAAGAGCCTGTATGATATTTTGAAACTTTTCAGATATTTTCAGATCTAATTCAGGCTGCAATTCATTTTTTTCAACATCAAATACGCATATGTATTATCTAAAACCGGCGCCTATGATATCTAACACATATACTTTTGGAGATAAATAGACTATTTTAAAAATATTGATATGAACATCATTTTTTCATAAGAAATAAGCGTTGAAAATGATTGTTTTAAGCAAATGCAAGTGAATTTATTTCGTAAAAGATGAATGGATCTGTGGAAGACAAACATAGTATTAAGAAAAAATTCTATTTAATGTATTGTAACAATCTCATAATAGTGAGGAGTGATGAGAGCAAATGATGCATTCTGAACCAATTTCAAAAGGTATTCATGTATGGACATGTACGGAGATAATTACAACAACATGGCTAAGTGATTAAACCATAAAAGGCAAGTTATTTGTAGATATTTGATTCCTATGTTCTTATAATATTTGCAAGATTGTAATAAAAGTTTTCTAAATATTCTTTGCTCATAATATCTTTAAGGTATTCCTTTTAATTAAAAATAATTAACTCTTATTTGAAATTAAGGATTTTTCTTTCTTATATTTATTATAACTTTTTGATACTGTAAAAATTATTAAACCAACCAAATGAATCACAAATCTGTATTTATTTACATTTTATTAAATAAATATTTTATAATACATGTACATGATGATAATAATTAGACGATATAATAACAGCTTTTCGAATACACTCTACCCAAGTATTTGAGACAAAACGATCCATAAAAATGTGACAAAACCCGAGTATTAATTAGTATCGATAATCAAAACAAATCCGTTTCAAATTTTTGAATGCGTATTTCCCCAAAAATTTATATTTAACATTATCTTCCAACTATGTTACATTATTGTTACTAGATTTTTTTATTTCATAAAACCGAACGAAACGTGACCGAATGTGCTCGAGATTAATAAATATGAGGATTAGTTAAAAGATGAACAAACACTTTTTTATGAATTTGTATCTAAATACGAACGCTCATTCAAAGATTTTTTGAAAGTTTGAACATCGTTGAATTTTTTTTAACTAAATTAAAATTTAATAAAATAAATTTGATTAAATTAATTTACAGTTAGATAATTACATTTATAATATAATATATTATCAAATTCAACAACACTCAAACGGTTTATTTAAAAGATAAACTCATCGCCCACAATTTTATATTAATAAATATTTTAACCGTTTCTTATTTATGTATTTCTGTTTGTAATTTATAAAATTCCTAATGAATAAAAGTTCTTTTTTATATATATCACGTGTAGTTTACAAGATATTAATCCCCTTTACTTATTGTTACTATCAAATCACTGAGTTCGACGAGATCCCATTCACTTCTTAAACCTTAAATTAGTTTATATTTAAAAGTCGTCATGGACACCAACACAAATACACACTTCATCTTTTTTCGTTTTATTTTAAACGGCCCCAATAAAAAGATTTTTTAATTTATACGATTTATTAATTATTATGCGATTGCTGGTATTTAGTTCGTTTTATTAACGAATTTTTTTGATATTATTTTCTTTTTTTTATTTTTTTTTTGTTTTAATCTTCTCATTTCGGAAACATCCTCGACGCCCTTATTATTGACGAAAAAACTAGGACAAAAATAGTGTGGAGAAAGTTAAGATCATCAACCACGATGAGGGGCTGCATTGTAACCAGGATAATCCTCGTCCCCCGTGTTGCATCGCCGCTGGGTTTTCACCTAAAATAAGAAAAAATCTGAATTAATTAAGTTTAATAAAAACTGTAACATCAAATTAAGCAGACTCATTAAAGGGGCACCAAATTACCCCCTCATTGAGTCGGAAACAAAAACATTGATTAAAGACTTGTCAGAGGTCGCTGGAATAGATAAACACGAAGTTGGGGGGCGTCGATCGTTGATCTCATTGTCTTCAGTTTCTCGTCGTCCTACGTTATAACGAGAAATGTTAACAATCGTCCCATCACCTCCTCCTCTTGATTTAGAGTTGACAATCATTCTCTCTCTTCGCGTGCGGTTTTACTCCCGATCGTATCGTGATTAAGCGTGATTTACTGGTAGGGCGGAATAGGACTTTCTAACCGGGAGTTAACTAATAAAGGCGAGTGCGAACGTGGATTAACATGGGTTTTTTTTTTCGAAAATATCCTCGTCCGTTTAAATTGTCACCCGGGAATAGGGGGGCGTTAAAAAAGCCGGATGTGGTAATAGTAATTTATGGCACAATTAATTTTTGTGCTTCTGCTAAACTTTTTTTATCGTCGCTAAATTTCGCACTTAATTAGAGAGATAGGATCGAATGGAGTGTATGTTTGCGAAGCGGATTTTATGGCTAATTTATGGCCCATGATTTTTTTTGAATGGATAATTTTTGTAATTGTGGAATTAAAAGGATTTTAAATTATTGCTAATAACAGTTTTGTTTTCGTATTAAACTTGGCTAGAGAAAAATGTGAGAGAACAAATAAATCAATTTTTAAAACAAATTATATCGAATTGAGACAAACATTAAATATTTGAGAAAAAATGTATGGAGTAAATTAACGGGATAATTTTATGATGTCTTCAATTTGATAGTATTAATAAGGACAGATAAACACAAATGCTACGAAGTAAGTTAACGTGAGTACGACATGTTTGAAATAGATAGAGAATAAGTTGAAACAACGCATCCTACACACGATAACGTTATCGTATATTAATAATTTATATCCTTGAGGTATAACTATATTTACTTATTTACATAACTAGTTATGAAAAGACTCATTTTGTTTAACAAGCGTAATATTTGCAAAAAGTATCAAGTTTTGTAAATTGTGTGGGTAACACAAAATTTGCAGTTTCATAACTTGTCAAGTATCAAATCTTATCTAACCCCGGTTTAAAATGTAACAGAATCATGCAAATTCAAATCTCACAATGCTTATGTATCAAATGAATTTAAATTCAATAAATTTATTTAGGCGTTATATATGAATGTTCATAGTAATATCCAAATAAATCAATATTCAGTTAGGTAATATTATATTACAAAGCTAGTGATGTAATGAAACCTGACATTGTTTACCGTTATTACATAAAATGTGTTAATGCAACATTCCATGTTGTTCTAAGAGATCAATATAAAAATATATTTATTATAGCTACATGGCAGCGTAAAATTAATAATTTATTTGTAAAAAAAATTATAAACGAAATTCTGTGCAAATGAAGGTTAAAAATCAAAATAAGAAAGTTCATATCGCCATCTTCGCTACAGCGCAAGGAGTACTGCAAAGATCTCCATTACCACTGATCTTATACAATAACTACAGTTACGGTATTTAGAAATCAGATACCATTACATTATACCCAGACAGCCATACATTCTAGTACGCAGATAACACGATGTTAGGAGGTCATAGGACTTATAAATTAAGACGTGATACTGCTTCTAGGAGACTTGATACTGATTCCAGAAAACATGAAGTGGTTCAAAAACACATGATGCTGCTTCTACACTTGATATTACTTCCAGAAGACTTGGAATGCTTCCTCAAGTCTTGCAATGCTTCTGGAAGACTAGATATTGTTTTTAGGAGACTTGATTGTGCTTGAACTAGAAAGCTTGAAATGCATTCAAAAACTTAATACTGCTTCCAGAAGACTTGAAATGTAGCCGGAAGAATTGCAATACTTTCAGAAGACTTGATACTGTGTCGTAGACACGTTAATGATTCCAAAACACTTGATAAGCGCCAAATATGTGACAACTCACACAACATTTTTATGAACGTTTTCATTGGCAAGCAGATATTTTGAATTGATACTTGGTACTGCTTCTAAGATACTTAATACTGCTTCCAGAAGACCTGAAATGCTTCCTGAAGACGTAATACTGTTTTACAAAATTCGATCTGCTTCCAGAAGACTTGATACAGCTCCTGTAATACTTGATACAGCTTCCAGAAGACTTGATATGGCATCCAACAGATTTTAAATGTGTAAAGAAGACTTGAAATGTTTTCAAAACAGTTGATATGTTTCCAGAGGGCTGCAGCTGCTTTCAGAAGATTTTAGAAGGCTTTTAAAAGATTTTACATAGTTACAGAAAACTTACGATATTTCAAAAGACGTGTTACTACTTCTAGAAGACTAAAAATGCTTCCAAAAGACATAATGCTGTCTTTGAAAGACTCATAATGCCTCCAGAAGACCTTATACTGCTTCTAGAAGACTTTGTATTGCTTCTAGAAGATTAGAAATGCTTAAAAAAGATTTAATGCTGCTTCTAGAAGACTTGATATGGTTTTCAAAAGATTTGAAATACATTTTAGAACACTTGAAGTGCTTTCAGAAAGCTGCAACTTCTTCCACAAGGCTTGCCTACTGCCCCTGGATGACTTGATGTTGTTTCCAGAAGATTTGATGTTGGAAGAAGACAAGAAATGCTTCCAGAAGACTTGAAATGCTTTCAGAACACTTGACTACTTCCAGAAGGTTGCAACTTTTCGCAGAAGACTTGGTATTGCCTTTTGAGTAATTGACACAGTTTTTGAAGATAAGATATTGCTTCCAACAGATTTTAGTTTTTTCAGAAGGTTTTCAATGCTTCAGAAGACTTTATACTCTTTTGAATGACTAGAAATGCTTCCAGAAGGCTTGATACTGTTTTTAGAAGACTTGATATTGCTTCCAGAAGACTTGAAATGCTTTTTTATACTTCTTTTAGAATACTTGATTTGTTTCCAAAAGTTGATAGTGAGACTTTATACTGCTTGTAAAACTTCTGACAGAAAACAAGGTTTTGTTAATTGAACAATATATACTGTTGGCAGAAGACACGTTTTGGAACTAATAGGTTAGAAACTACAGAATCTTCATGTCAAAACTTCAAAAACTGACAAATAAAGACTCGGTAAGCAGTAACACTGCTGGCAGAAAACGTTTCCATTGCAATCCCACCATTGGCACTAGATACGTGTTTTTTTTTGCTTCCAAAGGTTTTTAAATTTTTCAGAAGACTTTCAATGCTTCAGAAGACTTCATGCTCCTACTAAAAAGCTTGAAATGCTTCCAAAAGACGAAATGCTTCCAAAAAACGAAATGCTTCCAGAAGACTCTAATTGCTTCAAGAGAACATGATATTTCTCTGGACGGTTTGCTACCATTTCTAGTAAACGGAAGAATAAAAATTATAAACGAAATTCTGTGCAACTGAAGGTTAAAAATCAAAATAAGAAAGTCCATATCGCCATCTTCTCTACACCGCGAGGAGTACTGCAAGTATCTCCATTACCACAGATTTTATACAGTATCTACAGTTACGGTATTTAGAAATCAGATACCATTACACTATACCCAGACACAGACACGATGTTAATAGCACAGCCGTTATACAATGGGACAGTGGTGTGGTTTAAAAAAATGGGAAGTCTTGGGGAATTCCAGAAAAATTCCACCTACTAAGGTATCCAGTTGTTGAGTTTAAAACTAGTTTCGGGGTTCGGAACTAAGTTCTAAATTCAAGTACTTGGGCTAAATGTCCAGAAATTCCCAAGAACAGTCCCAGTTCCCAGAACAAAATTTTTACGAACATTTTCATTGGCGATCAGGTATTTTGAATAGCTACTGCTTCTATACTTAATATTGCTTCCAGAAGATCTGGACTGCTTCCTGAAGACGTAATACTATTTTACAAGATTCAATCTGCTTTCAGAAGACTTGATAGATAGCTTGATGCTGCTTCCAAAACTTTTGAAATACTTCCAGAAGTCATGTAATTCTTCCAGAACACTTGATAGTGTACCTAGAAAACGTGAAGTACTTCCAGAGAACTTGAAACGCTTCCAGAAGACTTGACACTGTTTCCAAGAAAGTTGAAATGCTTCCAGAAAACTTAAACTAATTCCAAAAGACGAAATGCTTCCAGAAGACTTGAACTGCTTCAAGAAACCATGATATTTCTTCTGGAAGGTTTAACACTGTTTCTAGTAGACTTTAATTGTTCCCAGTAGATTTACTACTGCTCCAGGAGGTCTTGATATTGCTTCAAGAAAACTTGCAGAAGATCTGAAATACTTCTACAACAAATTAATACTCTATCTAGAACAGCGTCTCTCTGTTATTGGGTTACGGAAAAATATAAAATAGGTAGCAAATTTCCACGTAAATGTAATACAACTAATTCTATTTCTACTGAAATAAAAAAAAATCATGTCATAGTTTATTTAAGAATTTATTTCGTACTTATACGGAAATTTTTGTGATTCATACCCTAATTTTGAAGAAAAAATCGTAAAAAACTGAATTCTTGAGATATCTTGATAAAATATTTTGTGATTTATAAAAGAAAGTATACACTTTTTTGAGAACAAGAGCATACTTGAGAAACTGAATTCGTTCTTGAGATATCTAGTTTAAAACTGAACATAAATTTGCACTAAAAAAATTCGAATTCTTAAGATATCGTGATAAATTTTTTGTCATTTAAAAAGAAAAGTATGCACTTTTCCGAGAACGAAATCACACTCAAGTACTTCGCGTTGTTTTTAATGTATCAATTTCGAACTCAACAATAATCGAATTCTTAAGATATCTTTATGATTTGTTTGTGATTTATAAAGAAAAGTTTATAACGAATAAAACCATGCTTGAATATCTCAATTCCTCATTCCTTATTGCAAATTAAAAATTCCTTAATCACTTTTGAAAAATCGACGGAATTCTTAAGATATCTTGATGTTTTTTTTTGCTTTTTATAAATGAAGTATACACTTTTGGAGAACAAAACCATACCTGGGTATCTCACTTTGATTTTAAGGTGTACATTTTTGAATTCAACCTAAATTTGTTGCATTTTACAACAATTTCTTTAATAATTAATAAAATCGTAGAAATGGAATTCTTAAGATGTTTAGGTGATTTTTTTATGATTTATAGAGAAAAGAAAAGTGTACACTTTTTGATGAATAAAATTATGCTTCAATTTCTCAAGTAGTTTTTGAGATATCAATTTTCGAACTAAATTTACATTTGTGGCATTACTGACTTAAGATATCTTGATGATTTTTTTATCATATTTTATTTATTTTATACTTTTTGGCAAACAAAACCATTCTTTAATATCTCAATTCGTTATCGAGATATAAATTCGGGAGAGCTCAATTAAAAATTTATAGCGTTTCAAAAAATGAACAATTTCCTTAATAATTTTAAAAAAATCGAATTTTTAATACATCTTAATTTTTGTTGCAATTTATAAATTGTAAATTTATAAATTAAATATTTATAACTTACATTTTGAGACAAAATCAATATCAAAAGATGTCAACTTTTGAAGTCAACCAAAATTTGTAGAATTTTTATGACAAATTTCTTTAATAATTAAAAGATATTGTAAAAGTTGAATTCTTAAGATATTTAAGTGTTTTTTTTGTGATTTATAATGAAAGGTATGCACATTTTCTATCTACATTTATAGCATTTCATAAAATTAAAAATTCTTTAGCCATTTTTGGAAAATCCATCGAATTTGTAAAATATTTTGATTATTTTTTTTTTGGAATGATGATGGAAGGTTGGAGAACGCTGATTTAGAAGACTTAAAACATTCCCAAAATGTTTGATATCTGCTTTTGCAAGTTTCTTTTGAACGTTTAGCTCCTACCGAGGGAATTTTCATTGCATTCTGAATGTTGCTTAACTTATAAATAAACGCTAATTATATGTTAGTAAAAATGAATTTTCTTTTTCTAAAACGAATGAATTCCCGTTGCAGAAACTCCTCTGCGGTTTCTTGAATAACGAACATTTTAGTTTAATAAAATTCTTTATTTATTTTTCTTTCAAATTCTTTCAATTTACTAATTAAACTTCTTTATTTGCTACATTGTCTAATATTAGATTCACATCCTTGTCAGTGTAACTTTAAAAAAATAATTTATTAACTTTTTCATTTCATTCAAAATGTTACAAAATGTTTTAATCATTTTGGCTTCAACATTTATTAACTCAAAAATTTTACATGGCAGTATTTTTTTATCATTTTCAAAAATCTGTTCTTCTTTATAATATACAAGCTTAATGAAAGTAAAAGAATGAATATTTTATCATGTTCTCATAAGCTTAATCCTACGAAATGTAACATCTGAACCAATGATGTCGTGCATACATCGAAACTACGTAGCTACCGAATTCTTTCAATGAAACTTAATTTCATCATAAACATTTGTTTTCTTATTTACTTTAAGTTTAAAAACATCTTAATTCCAAATATTGTATAATTTATATCAAACGAACATATTCTAATTTTAAAATACAGACCCTTCACATAAGAATCAACACAGAACAGGGGGATGTAGAGGAGAATATATTAAGATGATTTAACGCAACCTATCTCTATACCAAGTTATATCCCTGAGGAGTTATACCCCATCAAAGTTAGATTATAAATTTTTTTAACATTCCGACTTCGAACTAGTTTCTGAAGAAGGACGCAACTAGAGATGTGCAATTTACATGAGTCATGCCGGGTTATGATAATCAAAATTTCTTTACGTTCGATAATAAATTTTTCAAAATGTTGGATAGATTCACCAATATCTAGTATCCTTGCGGATATATATGTCAACAACTTTGAACAGATACTTTTTTCTGACAAATATAAACTTTTCACTAGGAACATCATCTTTTATACTCGCTACGTTGATGGCATACTAATTGTTTATAAGGATAATCAGCTAATCTAATACCTTTAATAATATTAACAACTAAGAATTCGCTGTCGAAATGAAAAAGGATACGATCAACTTTCTAGACTTAAACATTACTAAGAACGAAAAAAGAAAAACTTATTTGCTTCTAGATGACTTGATCCGCTTCTAGAAGACTTGATATTGGTTGCAGAAGACTTGATATTGGTTGCAGAAGACATGAAATGCTTCCAAAAGTCTTGCAATGCTTCTGGAAAACTAGGTATTGCTTTTAGGAGTGTTAATATTACTACTACGAGCCTTGATATTGCTTCTAAAAATCTTGAAAAACTTTCAAAAACTTAATACTGCTTTCAGAAGACTTCAATACTTCCCATGAAATGGTTCCAGAAGACTTGAAATGCTCCCAAAAATCTTGCAATGCCTCTGGAAGACTAGATATGCTTTTAGGAGACTTGATTCTGCTACTAGCAATCTTGAAATTCATTCAAAAAACGTAATACTGCTTCAGAAGACTTCAAATACTCCCTTTGAAATGTTTCCAGAAGACTTGAAATGTTTTCAGAAGAATTGCAACACTTTCAAAAGACTTGATTCTGTGTCGTAGACGCGTTAATGTTTCCAAAACACTTGATAAGCGCCAAATACGTATAAACTCACACAAAATTTTTACGAACATTTTCATTGGCGATCAGGTATTTTGAATAGCTACTGCTTCTATACTTAATATTGCTTCCAGAAGATCTGGACTGCTTCCTGAAGACGTAATACTATTTTACAAGATTCAATCTGCTTTCAGAAGACTTGATACTGCTTTTAGATAGCTTGGTGCTGCTTCCAAAACTTTTGAAATGCTTCCAGAAGTCATGTAATTCTTCCAGAACACTTGATAGTGTACCTAGAAAACGTGAAGTACTTCCAGAAAACTTGAAACGCTTCCAGAAGACTTGACACTGCTTCCAAGAAAGTTGAAATGCTTCCAGAAGGCTTGAACTGCTTCAAGAAACCATGATATTTCTTCTGGAAGGTTTAACACTGTTTCTAGTAGACTTGAATTGCATCCAATACATTTACTACTGCTCCAGGAAGTCTTGATATTGCTTCAAGAAAACTTGAAGAAGACTTGCAGAAGACCTGAATTACTTCTACAAGAAGTTATACTTTATCTAGAAGAGCGTTCCTCAATCAATGGGTCGCGACCCTAAATTGGAACACGGAAAAATATAAAATGGGTAGCAAATTTCCGAGTAAATCTAACACAACTAATTCTGTTTGTAACATCAATGTTACAAACATGTTGTTATGAACATCTTGTTAACATAGAATTTATTTAAGAATTTATTTCGTGTTTATACGGAAATTTTTGTGATTTATATCCTAATTTTGAAAAAAATCATAAAAAATTGCATTCTTAAGATATCTTAATAAACTTTTTTGTGATTTATAAAAGAAACTATACACTTTTCTGAGAACAAGAGCATATTTGAATAACTGAATTCGTTCTTGAGATATCTAGTTTAAAACTGAACATAAATTTGCATTATTTCATAAAATTATAAATTGCATTAATAGTATTAGAAAACTCATAAAACCACGTATTCTTAAGATATTGTGACAAATTTTTTGTTATGCACTTTTTCGAGGACGAAATCACACTCAAGTATTTCGCGTTGTTTTTAAGGTATCACTTTTGAACTCAACAAAAATCGAATTCTTAAGTCGATATCTTTATGATTTGTTTGTGATTTACGTTTGTGGCATATCATAAAATTAAAAATTCCTTAACCACTTTTGAAAAGTCGACTGAATTCTTAAGATAACTTCATGAATTGTTTTATCATTTATAAGGAGGAGTACATGCTTATTATTAAGTAAAACCATTCTTTAATATCTCAGTTCATTATTGAGATATAAATTCTTGAGCTTAACTAAAAACTTAAAGCGTTTCATAAAATAAACAATTTCCTTAATAATTGCTGAAAAACCGAATTTTTAAGATATCTTGGTTTTTTTTTTTGCAATTTATAAAGGAAGTATACACTTTTGGAAAGCAAAACCATACTTGGGTATTTCACTTTGATTTTGAGATATTAACTTTTGAATTCAACCAAAATTTGTAGCATTTTACAACAATTTCCTTAATAATTAAAAAAATCGTAAATATTGAATTCTTAAGATATTTAGGTGATTTTTTTGTGATCTATAAAGAAAGGTGTGTACTTTTTTCTCCTACGTTTATAGCATTTCATAAAATTAAAAATTCTTTAGCCATTTTTGGAAAATCCATCGAATTTGTAAAGTATCTTGATTATTTTTTTTTATAATTTATACAGAGAAGTACATGCTTTTTAGCAAGCAAAACCATTCTTGAATGTTTCATTTCGTTATCGAGATATCAGTTCTTGAACTAAATCTAAACTTATAGCATTTCAATGTAACAATTTCCTTCATCATTTTTGAAAAACTGGAGAACGCTGATTTAGAAGACTTAAAACATTCCCAAAATGTTTGATATCTGCTTTTGCAAGTTTCTTTTGAACATTTAGCTCCTACCGAATTTTTTCAACGAAACTTAATTTCATCATAAACATTTGTTTTCTTATTTACTTTAAGTTTAAAAACATCTTAATTCCAAATATTGTATAATTTATATCAAACGAACATATTCTAATTTTAAAATACAGACCTTTCACATAAGAATCAACACAGAACAGGGGGGTGTAGAGGAGAATATATTAAGATGATTTAACGCAACCTATCTCTATACCAAGTTATACCCCTGAGGAGTTATACCCCATCAAAGTTAGATTATAAATTTTTTTAACACTCCGACTTCGAACTAGTTTCTGAAGAAGGACGCAACTAGAGATGTGCAATTTACATGAGTCATGCCGGGTGACGATGAATCATGCGTGACACATCTGTTCCTTAAAAACGCTCGAATTTACATGTAATCAAAATTTCTTTACGTTCGATAATAGATTTTTCAAAATCTTGGATAGATTCACCAATATCTAGTATCTAGTATCCTTGTGGATATATATGTCAACAACTTTGAACAGACACTTTTTTCTGACAAATATAAACTTTTCACTAGGAACATCATCTTTTATACTCGCTACGTTGATGACATACTAATTGTTTATAAAGATAATCAACTAATCTAATATCTTTAATAATATTAACAACTAAGAATTCGCAATGTCGAAATGAAAAAGGATATGATCAACTTTCTAGACTTAAACATTACTAAGAACGAAAAAAGAAATACTTAAATTTAATATCTTCATTAAACTACATTTAATGACAATATCATTGCCAACAATTACTATAACCCCGGACAACATAAACATGCCAGCTTTAGAGCTTACAGCTTCATGTTCAACATAATAATGCTTCTTTGAACCAAGATAATCTAGAAATAGAGATTAAGAAGATAACTACTATTGGTATAAATAACAATTAGTCGGATATTTCAAGTTATATTCGACATGTTATGATAATTTTATGATGTCTTCAGCTTGATAGTATTACTAAGGACAGATAAACACAAATGTTACGAAGTAAGTTAACGTGAGTCCGACATGTTTGAAATAGAGAACAACTCGAAACAACGCATCCTACACACGATAACGTTATCGTATATTAATAATTTATATCCTTGGGGTATAACTATATATACCTATTTACATAACTAGATATGAAAAGACTCATTTTTGTTTAACGAACGTAATATTTACAAAAACCAGCGTGTTTGATTGCAGATTCCTAACGTGTCAAGTAGCAAATTTTATCTAACCCCGCTTTAAAATGTAACAGAATCATGCAAATTCAAATCTGACAATGCTTATGTATCAAATGAATTTAAATTCAATGAATTTACTTAGGCGTTATATATGAATGTTCATAGTAATCTAAAAATAAATCAATATTCAGTTAGGTAATATTACATTACACAACTAGTGATGTAATGAAACCTGATATTTTTTACCGGTATTGGATAAAATGTGTTAATGCAACATTCCATGTTGTTCTAAGAGATCAATATAAAAATATATTTATTATAGCTACATGGCAGCGTAAAATTAATAATTTATTTGTAAAAAAAATTATAAACGAAATTCTGTGCAAATGAAGGTTAAAAATCAAAATAAGAAAGTTCATATCGCCATCTTCTCTACAGCGCAAGGAGTACTGCAAAGATCTCCATTACCACATCTTATACAATAACTACAGTTACGGTATTTAAAAATCAGATACCATTACACTATACCCAGACAGCCATACATTTTAGTATGCAGATAACACGATGTTAGGAGGTCATAGGACTTATAAATTAAGACGTGGCTTCTAGGAGACGAATGAAATGGTTCAAAAACATATGATGCTGCTTCTACACTTGATATTACTTCCAGAAGACTTGGGATGCTTCCACAAGTCTTGCAATGCTTCTGGAAGACTAGATATTGTTTTTAGGAGATTTGATAGTGCTTGAACTAGAAAGCTTGAAATGCATTCAAAAACTTAATACTGCTTCCAGAAGACTTGAAATGTAGCCGGAAGAATTGCAATATTTTCAGAAGACTTGATACTGTGTCGTAGACACGTTAATGATTCCAAAACACTTGATAAGCGCCAAATATGTGACAACTCACGCAAAATTTTTACGAACGTTTTCATTGGCGAGCAGATATTTTGAATTGATACTTGATTGAATTGATCTAAGATACTTAATACTGCTTCCAGAAGACCTGAAATGCTTCCTGAAGACGTAATACTGTTTTACAAAATTCGATCTGCTTCCAGAAGACTCGATACAGCTCCTGTAATACTTGATACAGCTTCCAGAAGACTTGATATGGCATCCAACAGATTTTAAATGTGTAAAGAAGACTTGAAATGTTTTCAAAACAGTTGATATGTTTCCAGAGGGCTGCAGCTGCTTTCAGAAGATTTTAGAAGGCTTTCAAAAGATTTTACATAGTTACAGAAAACTTACGATATTTCGAAAGACGTGTTACTACTTCTAGAAGACTAAAAATGCTTCCAAAAGACATAATGCTGTCTTTGAAAGACTCACAATGCCTCCAGAAGACCTTATACTGCTTCTAGAAGACTTGGTATTGCTTCTAGAAGATTAGAAATGCTTCAACAAGATTTGATGCTGCTTCTAGAAGACTTGATATTGTTTTCAAAAGATTTGAAATACATTTTAGAACACTTGAAGTGCTTTCAGAAAGCTGCAACTTCTTCCACAAGGCTTGCCTACTGCCCCTGGATGACTTGATGTTGTTTCCAGAAGATTTGATGTTGGAAGAAGACAAGAAATGCTTCCAGAAGACTTGAAATGCTTTCAGAACACTTGACTACTTCCAGAAGGTTGCAACTTTGCGCAGAAGACTTGGTACTGCCTTTTGAGTAATTGACACAGCTTTTGAAGATAAGATATTGCTTCCAACAGATTTTAATTTTTTCAGAAGGTTTTCAATGCTTCAGAAGACTTCATACTCTTTTGAATGACTAGAAATACTTCCAGAAGACTTGATACTGCTTCTAGAAGACTTGATATTGCTTCCAGAAGACTTGAAATGCTTCTTTATACTTCTTTTAGAATACTTGATTTGTTTCCAAAAGATGATACTGAGACTTTATACTGCTTGTAAAACTTCTGACAGAAAACAAGGTTTTGTTAATTGAACAATATATACTGTTGGCACAAGACACGTTTTGGAACAAATAGGTTAGAAACTACAGAACCTTCATATCAAAACTTCAAAAACTGACAAATAAAGACTCTGTACTGCTTGTAGAGCTATAAACACTGCTGGCAGAAAACATTTCCATTGCAATCCAACCATTGGCACTAGATACGTATTTTCTTGTTGCTTTCAAAAGTTTTTAAATTTTTTAGACGACTTTCAATGCTTCAGAAGACTTCATACTCCTACTAAAAAGCTTGAAATGCTTCCAAAAGACGAAATGCTTCCAAAAAACGAAATGCTTCCAGAAGACTCTAATTGCTTCAAGAAAACATGATATTTCTCTGGACGGTTTGCTACCATTTCTAGTAAACGAAAGAATAAAAATTATAAACGAAATTCTGTGCAACTGAAGGTTAAAAATCAAAATAAGAAAGTCCATATCGCCATCTTCTCTACACCGCGAGGAGTACTGCAAGGATCTCCATTACCACAGATTTTATATAGTATCTACAGTTACGGTATTTAAAAATCAGATACCATTACACTATACCCAGACACAGACACGATGTTAATAGCACAGCCGTTATACAATGGGACAGTGGTGTGGTTTAAAAAAATGGGATGTCTTGGGTAATTCCAGAAAAATTCCACCTACTAAGGTATCCAGTTGTTGAGTTTAAAACTAGTTTCGGGGTTCGGGACTAAGCTCTAAATCCAAGTGCTTGGGCTAAATGTCCAGAAATTCCCAAGAAAAGTCCCGAAATGAAAATACGTTTGCCAAAAAAAAACATTTGCAAACTCGAATTTACATGTAATCAAAATTTCTTTACGTTCGATAATAGATTTTTCAAAACGTTGGATAGATTCACCAATATCTAGTATCCTTGCGGATATACATGTCAACAACTTTGAACAGATACTTTTTTCTGACAAATATAAACTTTTCACTAGGAAAATCATCTTTTATACTCGTTACGTTCATAGCATACTAATTGTTTATAAGGATAATCAGCTAATCCAATATCTTTAATAATATTAACAACTAAGAATTCGCTGTCGAAATGAAAAAGGATGATATGATCAATTTTCTAGACTTAAACATTACTAAAAACGAAGAAAGAAGAACTTAAATTTAATATCTTCATTAAACTACATTTAATGACAATATTATTGCCAACAATTACTATAACCTCAGACAATGTAAACATGCCAGCTTTAGATTCATGTTCAACATAATATATAACGTTCCTTTGAATCAAGATAATCTATAAGTAGAGATTAAGAAGATAATTACTATTGGTATAAATAACAATTAGTATGTAAACACCTTACAAAATGTCTATAATAAGATGAACTCTGGATCTATGGTCCAGAGTTAGCAACCTTATTTAACCAAATATTAAAGAAAACCTAAACAAAATTGTAATGAAATGATCTTTTCAGAACCTTAATTTGTTCCACTGTCTAATGTCAAGCTATTGTATTTCTTTCCCGTTCCAAATTTTAACTGTTATTGTTATATTTTAGATGTTTCAACATAAAGCTTTATTCATTCAATCAACAATTTAACGGTAAATTTAATTTATACATATTTTCTAATTGATTAATGTTTTAACACAAACTTTTTTCTCTAGTCGTGCCAGATAAAGACCGCATAGTTGGATCGAAACATATAATATAATTTCATCCTTACCAAGACTTTGTATGACATTATTTTTGTAGTATATGAATAAAACTACGTAAGATTTATTTTTCTAACTATCAAGCTAGCAACCATTTCGCCAAGATTTTCTTTCTTTTAAAGGACAAATAGACAAGTCTTAATAACGTTAGATTTCCAGAATATCCTTGTAAGTTTTAAAGTATTCATTCAAAGCTTAGGAAGTACGTCTCAGGCCTAGTGAAGAACTACCTATTAATCACATATTTTAACTGGTAGAATCTTGGAGAATTCTATGAGCAACACGAAAAACTCATCATGGTATTAACACTGTCATCTGTAATCGCAAATATTCAATTGAAAAGAAAGCGTTGATGAAACGATACCGAATCTATGGCAATATTACGTAGATATAACATTCGTAATCTGAAAATCCTAAAGAGAGCGCCTCCAGGAATTTATTGAAAAACATTTAAAAATACTTTATGAGTAGTCATCATTGTATGTTTATTTCGATGTGAAGTGTTGCGTTTGAATATATGTGTATCAAGAGATTCCGTATCGTGAGTCAATATTAATTCATTGCATACAGGAAAAGCTTGGATTTCATCTTGCCAAATTCCTTATGTATGTCCTCCATCTGCAGTTGTAGAGGTATGTTTGTTACTGTTTCTATTACTGTTGAAATGCTTAACATATGTTGATTAATTTTCTGAAACTTGCGTGTTCTGCAGGATCTATAGCTGTAACAAAATTGCACACATACTCCGCATCAAACCCCATCCAAATTTCCTTTTTCACGTTTATGGTAAAAGAGTTAGAAAAATTCCGACCACAAAAAGCAAATTAGTCTACAAACTACAAAAAAGAAGTAATAACATTTTCCTCATCTCGTCAAGTCTGTTTTGTCGAGAATAATGTTAAATGTACCTTATTTTTCTTTTCCCTTTCCTCTTTAAAATATATCTTATATTTTGAGTGATTACTTAAAGTTTATTTGCAGTAAACTCCCACATCTTGTCAATATCTTTCAATAGTCCATCTTCTGCCTGTTGATAAGTTTCTATTTTTCATCGCCTTTCGTCATTTCACCATCACTTTGCTTGTGCTTATATATAATTCTCCACTATTGCTCACGTTTGAATCGAATAAGATTCTAGGTTACTCACTCAAATGGCTACATCATCAAGGATCCTCATTATTGAGGCTTTTCTGACATTGAAATAAAAATGATGCAATTTCTGATAATCGGTGTTTCTTATATACCAAAGCACCTTATTACCAATACTTTGTTTTGGAATATTTGTATCAGACTAGTATTTGTCTTGCTGGTACAAGCCCACGATTGGATTCCATATGTACATTTTGCTTTTAATATTTGCTTGTATATTTGGAACGTGTTTCTTACTGATAATGTATTTTTGTGCCAATAAGCCAATATAGATGTCTAAGTTTAAGTTTTTTGACGTGACCTTGCATTTGAAATTCACACACAGCGTCATACCAAGATATTTCAGTTCAGTGGTATCGTGCATTGTTGGTTAATGGCACATAGTTTACTTTTTTGTAAGGAATTTCAATGCTCTCATAGGAGTTTATTAAATTTAATCTATAATCTTTAATAAGTAAGTGAAGAGTATAAATTGTATTATATTTTTTGAAATAATGAATACATTCCAAACCATTTTTGGAAGCTTTTTTTAAAGCTCGAATCTCGCTGACAAGAAACTTTATTTAATTCACAAGAAAAAGTTAGGATAGTTTTGATCGCGCGTTAAGACCCAAAGGAGAGCGCAAGTTGTGCTCTTTTTGCTGCATAAAATAGAGAGTGCCGTCCAATATAAAATTTATTAAAACGAAGTTTCAATAATGATTCCGGGACGACCGCGGGTGGCTCATCGCCTCCAATCCACCGGAAGCCGTTAACTCGACACCGCCCCTTAATAAGAAAACTTGAAGCCCCCGGCACAGATGGATATCGGTTGGATATTGCCCGTTTACTTTGTTTTACTGCACTCTTTATCAGCCAGCAAACCCCAAGAATTGCCGTCGACCTCCGGAGATAACGTCTCTATCCCAAAGTTATGTCTCAAGAATAAAAAACGGTTGCTCTAAACTCTAAAGATTTTTCAGTAAATTATGTGAAATTTAAAAATTTTATATTAAAAATACACAATGAATTAAACATTAAAATTTTCTTAGTGCGAATAAAACGTATGAGCGTTAATTTAAAATGCTAACATAGAAAGATAAAGTAGAGGAATTCTCCATACGTTCGTAAAATTACCACAGAGAACACCAACGTTATCAAATACTCTAACGAGCCGCTATCTCCGCAATGTATTTCTCGTAAAGCAGCTTGATGATTTGCATATCGTGTTGGCGGAAGCCCGCACAACGTTTACCATTAGATTGGGGACCGCAAGTATGAGTGACATATCTGGTTTCCATGCGAATTTAACACACCGTATCATCTAACTTGAACATCACACAAAAACTTTTAGCCCACCTTTTAAACCGAACATCACGTATTTATTTCAACGCGGTCAATTAATTAAGATCGTTCAAAATGTCTGCTTTAAATTCATCTCAGGTAGAAGTTTATAACTCCCCTGTTTGCCGAGCCTAATTGCTCCTTTCTGCCCCTTCTATTGTTTCTACATTAATTTTCTCCTCAGGGCTAGTCGACAAGAAGAAAATTGGTTTCGTGGTTTATCTGCGCCGGATCAAAATCCCTAAATACCACGGCTGCCCAGTAATTTCGTTCCCGGAAACTTTAGAAAAGGGAATTTTCGAGAAGGCGAAAACTGAAGAGCAAAGTCGTGTTTACTTCTCAACAGGCTCATTTTTAAAATATCAACATAAGGAGGATTAAAATTTGACGTTAATTCTTATCTGTGTTCGTAAAGGGTTGAGAACTTTGAATAATAAATTTTTATTACACGAATGAAGATTAATATAATTAAATAAAATTAACGATGGTCTTATAATACTTCTTTAAGATAATGTGCAGTTTTTAGAAAAGTAATAGTATATGCTGCTAATATGTTGGCAGTCATTAAAATAATATGGAGTCTATGGAACAGTAATAGCTTAATGTGCAGTATTTGGAACTGTATAGCTTATGATACTAACAACTTGGTAGACTATAAATTGATGAGCAAGACTTTGGGACATAATATCTAATACTACCAACCAGTTGGCAGTCTTTAAGATAATGTATAGTCTTAGGAACATTAATAGCTCATGCTGCCAACAAGTTGGCAGTTTCTAAGGTAATGTATAATCTTAGGAAATTTAATAGATAATGCTGCCAACAAGTTGGCAGTCTTTAAGATAATGTATAGGCTTAGGAACTTTAATAGCTCATGCTGCCAACAAGTTGGCAGACTTTAAATTGATGAGCTGTACTTTGGACACATAATATCACATGCTGCCAACAAGTTGGCAGTCTTTAAAAGAATGTGCAGTATTTGGAACAGTAATAGTTCATGCTGCCAATAAGTTGGCAGTTTTTAAGGTAATGTATAGTCTTAGGAACTTTAATAGCTCATGCTGCCAACAACTTTGCCAACAAGTTGGCACTCTTTAAGATAATGTCTAGTCTTAGGAACTTTATTAGCTCATGCTGCCAACAGGTTGGCAGACTTTAAATTGATGAGCTGTACTTTGGACACATAATACCTCATGCCGCCAACAAGTTGGCAGTCTTTAAAATAATGTACAGTATTTGGAACAGTAATAGCTCTTACTGCCAACAAATTGGCAGTTTTTAAGATAATGTATAGTCTTAGGAACTGTAATAGCTCATGCTGCCATCAAGTTGGCAGTCTTTAAGGTAATGTATAGTCTTAGGAACTGTAATAGCTCATGCTGCCATCAAGTTGGCAGTCTTTAAGGTAATGTATAGTCTTAGGAACTTTAATAGCTCATGCTGCCAACAAGTTGGCAGTCTTTAAGATAATGTATAGTCTTAGGAACTTCAATAGCTCATGCTGCCAACAAGTTGGCAGCTATTAAGTTAATGTATAGTCTTAGGAACTGTAATAGCACATGCTGCCAACAAGTTGGCTGTCTTTAAGATAATCTATAGTCTTAGGAACCTTAATAATTCATGCTGCCAACAAGTTGGCAGTTTTTAAGGTAATGTTTAGTCTTAGGAACTTTAATAGCTCATGATGCCAACAAGTTGGCAGTCTTTAAGATAATGTATAGGCCTAGGAACTTTTATAGCTCATGCTGCCAACAGGTTGGCAGACTTTATATTGATAAGCTGTACTTTGGACACATAGTACCTCATGCTGCCAACAAGTTGGCAGTCTTTAAAATAATATACAGTATTTGGAACAGTAATAGCTCATACTGCTAACAAGTTGGTAGTTTTTAGGATAATGTATAGTGGTAGGAACTTTAATAGCTCATGCTGCCAACAGGTTAGCAGACTTTAAATTGATGAGCTGTACTTTGGACACATAATACCTCATGCCGCCAACAAGTTGGCAGTCTTTAAAATAATGTACAGTCTTAGGAACTGTAATAGCTCTTACTGCTAACAAGTTGGCAGTATTTAATATAATGTATAGTCTTAGGAACTGTAATAGCTCATGCTGCCAACAAGTTGGCAGACTTTAAGATAATGTATAGTCCTAGGAACTTTAATACCTCATACTGCTAACAAGTTGGCAGTTTTTAAGATAATGTGTAGTGTTAGGAACTGTAATAGCTCATGCTGCCAACAGGTTAGCAGACTTTAAATTGATGAGCTGTACTTTGGACACATAATACCTCATGCCGCCAACAAGTTGGCAGTCTTTAAAATAATGTACAGTCTTAGGAACTGTAATAGCTCTTACTGCCAACAAGTTGGCAGTATTTAATATAATGTATAGTCTTAGGAACTGTAATAGCTCATGCTGCCAACAAGTTGGCAGACTTTAAGATAATGTATAGTCTTAGGAACTTTAATACCTCATACTGCTAACAAGTTGGCAGTTTTTAAGATGATGTGTAGTGTTAGGAACTGTAATAGCTCATGCTGCCAACAAGTTGGCAGTCTTTAAGATAATGTATAGTCTTAGGATCTTCAATAGCTCATGCTACCAACAAGTTGGCAGTTTTTAAGGGAATGTATAGTCTTAGAAACTTTAATAGCACATGCTGCCAACAAGTTGGCAGTCTTTAAGATAATATATAGTCTTAGGAACTTTAATAGCTCATGCTGGCAACAGGTTGGCAGACTTTAAATTGATGAGCTGTACTTTTGGACACATAATACCTCATGTCGCCAACAAGTTGGCAGTCTTTAAAATAATGTACAGTATTTGGAACAGTAATAGCTCATACTGCCAACAAGTTGGCAGTATTTAATATAATGTATAGTCTTAGGAACTGTAATAGCTCATGCTGCCAACAAGTTGGCAGACTTTAAGATAATGTATAGTCTTAGGAACTTTAATAGCTCATACTGCTAACAAGTTGGCAGTTTTTAAGATAATGTGTAGTGTTAGGAACCGTAATAGCTCATGCTGCCGACAAGTTGGCAGTCTTTAAGATAATGTATAGTCTTAGGATCTTCAATAGCTCATGCTACCAACAAGTTGGCAGTTTTTAAGGTAATGTATAGTCTTAGAAACTTTAATAGCTCATGCTGCCAACAAGTTGGCAGTCTTTAAGATAATATATAGTCTTAGGAACTTTAATAGCTCATGCTGCCAACAGGTTGGCAGACTTTAAATTGATGAGCTGTACTTTTGGACACATAATACCTCATGTCGCCAACAAGTTGGCAGTCTTTAAAATAATGTACAGTATTTGGAACAGTAATAGTTCTTACTGCCAACAAGTTGGCAGTATTTAAAATAATGTACAGTATTTGGAACGGTAATAGCTCATACTGCTAACGAGTTGGCAGTTTTTAAGATAATGTATAGTCTTAGGAACTTTAATAGTTCATGCCGCCAACAAGTTGGCAAACTTTAAATTGATGAGCTGTACGTTGGACACATAACACCTCATGCTGCCAACAAGTTGGCAGTCTTTAAAATAATATACAGTATTTGGAACCGTAATAGCTCATGCTGCCAACAATTTGAAGTCTTTGTCTTGAATCTTGGAAGTTGGCAGTCCTTAAAATAATGTACAGTATTTGGAACAGCAATAGCTCATGCTGCCAACAAGTTGGCAGTCCTTGAGTTGATAAGCAGGACTTTGAAGACATAACACCTCTTGGTGCCAACAAGTTGGCAGTCTTTAAGATAATGTATAGTCTTAGGAACTTTAAAACCTCATGCTGCCAACAAGTTGGCAGACCTTAAATTAAAAAACAGGACTTTGGAGACATAACACCTCATGCTGCCAAGAAGTTGGCAGTCTTTAACCATTTCACCAATTACAAATAAATCATTAGAAGTGGTGAAATTTAATGCTCTAAACCTCTCCACACATTCTATATACATTGTTAAATTTTATATAATATCATACATTATTAGTATAACTTTTTATAATAAATGAATATATTAATTACAACTATGTATAAAAAACTTTTATCCAGAAAAACTAAGTGTGGTGGTGTACCCAACGAACCAGAAACCACCCCGACGTGTTACAATTCTTTTTCACAAAATTCATTCGTCACACTCGGCTCGTACGTGTTCGTACACGTACGGGACGTCTAAATCATTTCCGGGCGGAACACCGTACCCGGGAAAAAAACGGCTTTGGTCCCCATTTATTGTTTCGCTGTCGCGAATTCATTCCGCGGTGCCGACGGTTGAAGGTAAATAAATATCCGCGGCTGCACAACAATTTAACACGTACGGTTGCAATGAATCACCCTCGTCCCTGTAACGCTTCTGGTGTCTCGCAAACCGAATTGATATTAGCAACCTTCAACACCACCCGGACTTGGAGGTTGTGGATGTGGGTCGATGCCATTCAAATGTAGAACGATTTTTTTTTTGCGACGTTCGGGTAGACGGAACCGTCGGGAAACTTGAAAGGAAATTCTCATTTTGAATTCTATTCGCGTAACCTAGAATCTAAGCGATAAGATATAAACATCAAACGTGTTCTAGTTGAATAAGTTTATATTTGTTTTATGTATAATATATGAAGAGTATTGAAATTTAATAAACAAGTTTTGAACAACTATAAGTTATGATCTTAGGGTGTACTCGTCAATTATTTCCAATAATGTAGTTATTGAAGTGTATAGTATAATGACAAAATTTAGCATAATAACATAATATTATGTATATTTAGCATAATAAATATTTTAAGACTCGAGTAATTTGAAATTCCATTATCAAATTCTAAGATTTGTTCAAAGTCGTTTATTTTCACTAATTCAAAGTTTGTTATTATTTTAATTATCTAAGATTACTTTAAGATTTATAATCCATTTGGATCCATAGTTGAATTTGGAAGATACAAACTAATTCACATATACAACCGTAATCATGATTCATCAAGGATTCAATGTAGAACGATTTCCAATCAATACACAATCACATAGTTACATTTAGACCATTGTTTCAACCAGCAAGCAATCAGTTCCGCTATTAAATCCTTTTCGGTCTCCACTTGTCACTCACTTTTACAACATGTTAATTTGGTGTACTACAAATAATTATGTTTGTAAGATTGGAAAGAAATTTCGCTTCGTACTTTAAATTTTTGTTTGTTATCCCATGGTTTTTTTATAAAGAAGATTCCTTTTTGTTTGGTGTGTTTATCATGATTGTGTATTAAAAAAGAAACAATAAAAAAATATTACCCAATTCAATTTGTATTTGAGATCGTTTGCGGTCGAAATCGATGATAAAATTGAAGAATGTCGTATAAACAGCTAAGACATAAACCCTTGGAAATTGGAAAGAAAAAAGATTTTTTACGTAGGGAAATTTGAAGCTGTAAAAAGAACACTGTGCTTAAAACGAATAAAATGTGTTATTAAATCGATATTGAAGGATTATAATATTTGAAGGATTATAATATTATAATATTTAAAGGTGTAACTTTTGACCAACATGAATTACTTCCATCGACTTTTAGTAAAATATTGGATTAAATTAACTTCATCACTTGTTCCAAAGAAGTAGATTATAACAATAATCTTCAAACGTCAATGATATTTTGATTAGTACTAAGGCTGAAAACAGAAGACGATTAAAAATATACGAACTAAGAGATTGCAGAAACAGCTGATTCCACAAGGAGTATCGTCTAGTTTAGAAACCAGCTAGAATAAAATATAACATACGACATGCATCGGACTCAGGACATTGACAATATGATAACCACCTTGATGCAATATTACAAAACATCAAAATGGAGTGAAGGCTTACAGTTTTTTCAATTTGAGTATGAGGTAATGTTCGGTTGTTCTTCAAGACATGGCTTATCTAGTTCAAAACTGCCCACTGAAGTTGGCAAATTTAGAAACAAATAAAAATCTTCAAAGCGTTTTCAATAAATTGATCATATTCAACAGAAAGAAGAAAACGAAATTAAATGTAACGAAAATGGTAATCGTTATAAAAATGAAACAAACTGAAAAATATCAAGTTGTGAAAAACTCGGAGATGATAGTGATTATCTTCTGATCTCGACAAGTTTAGCGATGAGTAGTCCTGAGCAAAGTATTGATATTTGTGGATGGTATCGATTAAGAAAGGTGTCAATACTCGATACCAGCAAGGTATCTGTATCGAAGTATTGGAAGTATCGAAAATATTAAAAGTATCGAAAGTATCGAAGTATTGAAGTATGAAAAGTGTCGAATTATCAAAAATTGTTTTTATATATTAAAAATTTCGCTTACAAGATATTTAAAGGAGTGATTCTGCATAAAAAAATATTAAGAAAGATTTGTATAGAGATGTGTTCTAAAATGCTTAAACGGAATTAAAATACTTTGAGGACGACATTCAATATGAGGTTATTCTTCATTATTTTAAAACCTGCTAGGGCGACGAGTATGATAAACGAGCGAAATTATCTAGAATATAAAAGGTGAATAAGGATCTATCTAATAATAGAAGTTCTCTATATCTCTGCCAATAATATTAAATTGTTCAGAGTTCAATTGTTCAAAAGAAAAACAACTTCCACTTGGACGTGTAAATGGATTCTTTAAATTAACTTGCAACACTCATACTAAACTTTTTAAATGCAAATTTATGTAATGCATATGTAAGAAAAGGTATGTTTTGCAATTCAAAGTGTCAGAAATCTTTACCTTACCTTAATAAATGATAAACATTTCTATCTCTTGATGTATTTATAAAAGTCTTGTCTTTTTATATGTTCTTTTATTAGCCAGCAGATCCTCTGCTTGTAAATAAAGTAAGTAAACTTTCACTACCTCAAGACATACGTTCCTTAGGTATAGTAAATTTATTAGATTAACTCTGACTAGTAAATGTTGATCAAAGTTGAACACTTTTCACTTTCAATCAATTTTTACTGAAAAGAGCAGTAAGAGTCAACATTCGCTGTAACATACACATAGTTAGCAACTAAGAATCTGAAAAGATAAGCTAACGGAATTCTAAAAATAAGAAAAAATGATGTTAGTGACATCGTACTGATCGTAGAACAAGATTTTAAGCAGAAGCACGGCTTCCGAGAAATTAATTACATAAACTAAATTATTTTAATTATACATCGACTTAGAAACATAACACGTTGCGCAATACAGCAACAATCGAAACGTATCAAAAATGACCAGAATAAACACAAGATTAACATTGCTGAGAAGGAAGCCTTCACTCACAGCTTATGTATAGAGGAGAAACGTGGCTAATTACAAATAATTGTATCAATTAGGAATGGGGACATGTGGAGAATGCGCATTAACCGTTTCATTTTAAACTGGTGACCACGAAAAGACTACGATCTGTAGCAATGGGGATGTTGCTGAAGGTTCGACACTTTGAGGGTGCAGTGTTAAACTCTCCCTTGCTCGAGTGTAAGACGGACTATGTATCGACTAAATACATTCTTGAAAAAAAAAAATACCTCACCTGCACCAGTCCCCATAGGAGTAGATACACATAAAATGGATTCCCGAAGATCTACACTGATTGTTCAAAAATACGAAATAGGGCAAGCGTGAGGATTGGCTGGGTTGCCCAAAATCCTTAGATATAGATACCGTCGTCGTACAAGCAGAATTAACTGCTATTAAACTTGCTGGTAAATCTATTTTAGTGTTAAGCAGCGTCGAGATAACATCTTCATTGAGGCACAACCCCGAACTGCCGTTTTGCCAAAGAATTGTTAAAATATTCTTCAAAGCTTTCGATCAACCACAGGTTTCCTCAAGGGACACTGTAAATAAGCAGCTTAACAATTTGAAGCTTGCTGACTTTCCTCTCTAACGAGCCTGCGAGTAGGACGCCGAGGCTGTCAAACACATCTTGGGTGACTGCCCCTCATTCACCGAGCTCAGATTGAGGACTCCCGGAAAAGGTTGGCCTACCACGGATGATATCAGGAACACGCCTCTGGGCAACGTGTAAAGTGCCAATGTTTCTAAGGATATGATAAATACCTTGGAAAAATATTTTAGGACGAAGGTGTTTTAAGTGAATGTAGGGAAGACAAAGATGATGACATTTTTCAATGTTGGGGGGATAGGAGCAGAAAGCTAGAGATGAGAGGGAAGAAGATCGAAGAGGTTAGGGAGTACTTACTTGGGGTGTCTGCTAAGGGAGGATAACAGGGAGGGGTCGCATGTGAAAGCAATGGCAAAAAGCGAATAAGGTGATGGGACAAGAATGAGAAGCTGAGCGATGGGAACTTGTGGTAGCAAAAGAAACACCACGATACATAGTAACGGAAGAGGTAAATGTAGATAAGCTCAGAGTGGAGGCGAGCAGGAGGGCAGTGAAATATGAAGAAAGAGTAGAAGGGAGACCAAACTGCGGGATCTTGGGGGAGTGTTGGAAAGATATTAGAGAGGGAGAGGTAAGATATGGGGAAGAAGACAAAGACAATTATTACAGAAGAGTGGGGTATTCGGTAACTAAGATAAATGGTAGACGAGGGGTGGGCATGGAGATGTGGAGGAAGTTGAGAGATACTGAATGAGATGTCCAGAGATAGGAAAGGAAGACACAAATAAAAGAGTTATGGTATAATGATAGCTACAGGGACATAATTACAGAGGGGTCTAAATACTGGGTGTTGAAAGGAGATGAGGAAGGGAAGAAATTAGTGGCTAAGTTCCGATGTGGAAACGAAGAGAAAGCTAATAGATACTCGATGGTCAATGAGGAGAGGTAATGAGGCTGTGCAGGAAGGAATGGTAAACATTGCAACATATGTAGAATAGGTGCAGTGAGTTGACGGAGGAGGTAATGGACCGAGGGTAGATCTTGGGAGAGGGGGGAGAGGAGAAACAATGAATGAGAAGGTTTGTGGAGGTAAGGAGACAAAAGGCTGCTGGGGCGCGGAAAAATAGAGAGGTGAGGTCGGGAGATTGATGAGGGGTGATTGGGCAGAGGAGTAGAAGGTGTGGAAATGGAGGAAGAAGGTAAAGGGTGTACATAATATTTCAATGAAGGAAAACATTGTAAACATACCATTGTACACAATAAAACTTTTATGCATACACAGGCCATGTATATGGACCTCACAGAATGTAGATTATTAAAAGGTGTGGAGATTCTTGTGATGTAGCTCAACAACCTGTTAAACTTAAAGACTAATTCTTCCAAACGATTTTTGAAAAAAATAATTTTGAGTCGAAAAGATCATTTACATCCATTACACTACAGGGAAGTCATAGTCTACAGTTTTTTTTTTACATAGTCAAGGATTTTCTTGAAGTTTAACACAATCAGAAGTTAATTGAACTTCTGTAAATATTGTGCAGTCAGTTCAAAGCAGAAATTTACTTTGATGATCACTTTTGTAGCCTTACATCCATCGGATATACAAAAAGCTAACCACGATAGTAGTCTGTTTGACAAATTAGATCCTTCTAGTTAAGATAGGAGCTTTAAGAATTTTTAATTATTTTTACTACCTGACATAAATATTGGCTGAACCAACGCATTTTTTCACTCAAAAGGGAAAATTGATTGTAGAAAATAATGAAATGTGGATTAGCAAGTTCCGGAGCACATTTTTTGATAGGAAATCCATTCAATATCAGTTCGTTTTTTGATTTTTACTAATAATAAAATTAAAATACTAAACAACTAAAATATTTAGAGAATAACTCTACAATCTGGTGACACCCAACCACACCCTGCATGTGACCAAAGATGGAGCCTGGTGATCAATTAAGTCAGATTGTATATTGGTCAAACAGGTATAATCTCTTGAGATCAATGTCTTGGATCCTCTACGTAGAAATTGAAACGATGAATAATCCGCGTGATTACTCTACTTTTGCCATTTCTTATCGATTTATAATGGTATGTATTTGTAACACCAAGTATATTATTCATAATAAAGCGATTAATATGGTCATAAAATTTTTAACACATTGATATGTTAATCAACTACGATTAATCATCAAGCATTTTTTAATTGAATACTATTGAAATTTGCTCGACGAACTACAAAATTTGTACAAATACTAAAAAGCTCCCAAATGTTGTCTGTGAACATCGTATAGAACATACCGTATCCACCTATCATAAAATTAAATCGAGCATTCCACTGTTGCAGTTAGCAATGTTATTAAATTATACAACGTTACAATAAGAACGACATCAGTAATTCCGCTGAACGAGCATAATTACCGCCAGAAGGAAGCAGATTCCTGGAAGGAGATTGCTGTCACGAAATATTAGATAAGTTAAAATCACCTAATATTAGAAGAGAATCATCAGAATAACGTTCAACGATCTGTTGCAAATGATGAAGGAACATTCTAAAAGGGAACGTATCATTAGAGGGAAGATAAACACAGAATAAGATCTTTCGTTTATCATCAACATAGATGGAGAGCTACAAAGAGCACTGGTAATCAATTCTGGTAGAGGAGAACATTACCACCACCCCCTTACAGAGAGATCGAAGACTTTTTGCCTGGTCTAATAATAAGATTATCACTGCAAAACAGCTCATCATCATAGATCAAGTCGGTAACATAAGTCCCTCTTATATTATGAATGAGTTCTGTGATTTTGAACGGACAATGTAATATTTAATGGTACCATTGTGCTGCTTGCGACTCAAGCAAAGCTTGTCAAATAACACAATATCAAAAAGGACACTCTAGGAAAACGCAAAAAAGAGTAGGATAAGAGTAGGATTATAGGCAGTTGAAGTGTCGAGATCATGTTAGGAACTGCAAGTCAGAAGATAGATGTAGATAGAAAATTGAGATGGTTGATTGAAATAATAAAATTGAAAAAAAGTTTTAGAATTAAATTCCATGTGAAATGAGGTAATAATGTATCAAATCAGTCATAGAAATTAGTCATTCTCAATCAACCCTCCCAATGTTCACAATCGATCTCAACATGCTACCAATTAATAATCATGGTACATTTATAATGTATATAATCTTGGTTTTTCTTGCTTAATGTACTACTAAGATGTCTAATATTATAAAAATTTAATTTTCCCATTATTTAACTAAGTTATAGAAGTCGCAAAGATCATTTAAAGCAATCAATCTAAGTTATTTAATACAGTAAGGCCCCAACATTCGCGAGAGTTAGGTTCTAAAAATGCGCCGCGAATGTTGAATCCGCGAATATTGAAGCACTAGATATTATGAAGGATAAACTACTACTTCTATGTTCTTTTAACACGTTAACCGCCAAATGGTCACCGACGCCAAAAGTTTTATTTAATTTAATTTTAAAAATAAAAAATTTCAAAAATTAATAAATTATACATACTAAATAAAACGCTTAAAATTGCAAAATAAAACGACTGGTCTTAAAACTTTTGTATTCGGAACTAATACAGATATTAAAATAATTACAATTGTTTAAAATATAAAAAAACCTAAACTCGATAGCAATAACAAACTGCAACAAAATAAACTAAAAAAAGAAATAAAAGTTAACATTTCTACTCATCAATAATAATTGCTTTAGAACACGATGGTTTAAAAAATGAAAGGATAGTAGGTTGCCTATGCTTTGTGTTGCATATCCTTTTGAAGCTGTTTGTAAGGAGCAAGAAGAGTATTCAGACCATTTTTAAATTTTGTGCTTCGTTCCGTTGATGGATCATATTCTACTATTTTTTCAGCAAGATTATTTGCTTCTTGTATAAATAAATTAAGTTCCTTCAACGTTAATTTATTACATAGGGAATTACTATTATCTTCTTCATCCGTTCCTGAAACATTTTCTATTAGTAGCGCTTCTAAGTCTGCACTGGACAACTCTTCCTCTTGATCATTGACGAGAGATTCGATATCAGCTGGTACAATGGTATGAAAATCATCTCCCGGTAGCAACCGTGCAGAAAGAACAGCTCTCTCTATTGCCTCATCAATTTCGCTTACACTTTGCGCACACTTTGTCTTTTTTCAACAGTTTTTTCCATGCATTACTTACGGTTGATACTTTAATGTCATTTAAAGCAAGTTTTATAGATGTAATCGCATGGTCAATATTGTATAATTTCCACACATCTTTTATTGAGAAAACACTATCATTTTGTATTTTCTCATGTACAAAATCGAACATGTGCCGGATATAATGACTTTTAAAAGCTTTTATAACACTTTGATCTAAAGGTTGTAATAAGGATGTTGTGTTGGGCGGAAGAAATACCACCTCGACACATGGATGAGCTAAATTGAGAGCATCTACTGGATGAGATGGGGCGTTATCCAATATCAATAAAACGTGAAATGCTAAATTTTTAGATTTTAGGTAACGCTCCACTTCTTTAACAAAGCACTCTTTAAACCACTCTATAAATAGCTGAGAAGTCATCCAAGCTTTTGAATTAGCTCGCCAATAGACCGGAAGAGCTTCTTTGTCCTTGTTCTTTAAAGCTCGTGGATTAGCTGCTCGATATATTAACATTGGTTTTGTAATAAAGTCTCCGCGTGCATTTGCAAAAAATAAAACTGTAACTCTATCCTTAGCCGATTTAAAACCAGGTGCTGTCTTTTCATTTTTTGAAATGTATGTTCGTGTGGGCATTTGTTTCCAATAAAGCCCGGTTTCGTCCGCATTAAATATTTGTTCAGGACGGTAACCTTTTTCTTCTATTAATTTTATTATTTCATCAGGAAATTTTGCAGCTTGTTGATGATCTGCTGAAGCTGATTCTCCACACAACTTAATGTTATGGAGATTAAAACGAGTTTTGAATCTTTCGAACCATCCTCTGCTGGCTTTAAATTTACAATCGTCTTCAGCACAGTCCATTCCACACGAAAAATGTTGATAAAGTTCCTTGGCTTTATCCATTAATCTAGCCCTAGTTAATGGTATATTTTTGCGACCATGGTCCTCAATCCAAAGATAAAGAGACTTCTCCATTTTTTCAATATTAACATCACGAACTTGTGACGTTACCTTTAATGATGACGGTATGCCACTTTTTACGCTATTTCTAATTACCTCTTCTTGTTTCTTTATAGATCTTATCGTAGATTCATTGACACCGAAGACCCGGCCTACTTCGGTAGCTCTTTTCCCTTCCCGGAGCATATCAAGAACTTGAATTTTTCTTTCTAGAGTCATAACTGACTTTGCACGTTTGGCAATTAAATTTATTTCCATCGCAGGCCTTTTTGTACCCATTTTGAGTACTGTTGTGAGATTAATTTATTGTTTATAAAATTATAGTAAAAAAAACGGGCGAAACACTAACTTGAACGAAATACAGAACACAAAAATAAGCACCTAACACAAACATTAAAATCGATCATAAATGAGGGATTCCCAGAGAAACGCATATGTGAAGCTGGTTGCTTATACAGTAAACCTACGGTAAACGTCGTTTTAAATTTTTAAAAAATGACATACATACTTGCTATGTATTCGCGAATAATCGAGTCGTGAATGTTGAAAAAGGCAGCAAAATTTAAAACGCGAATATGCGAATCCGTGTAATTTGAAGCCGCGAATGTCGGGGCCCTACTGTATATAATTATTTTTTAGTTATTAATATATTTAATAAAGAATATATTATCAAAATCAATCAAAGTTCTTTTAAAGCAACATTAAAATTTACAATTTATTTCTTTAAATAATAAATAACAAAACAGTTTTGTTTGTTTTTTTAATTATTTAAATTATTTTACAAAATTATTTCAAATTTACTAGATTTAAATGATTTCCAGTTGATTCAATATCCCAAACGTTAAATAGTTCACTACATTATTAGTTATTTATTATTATTATTTTGACCTCAATCATAAAGCTTTGAACCGCTAATACCTCTAAATACGAAATAGAGTTCAATTTTGCATAATATTTAGTGATTTGTTATGAAAACATATAATGCTGTCCCCGATGATCGCAAACATTTCATTTTGACGTTACTTTGAGCTGTACACACAACTAAAGCCGTTTATTATGTTCATGAATGCGAAAGTAGTTGACGTTAAAACGGGGGTATTTTCCAAATCCTTCTTCAATTTAAAATTAAAATCATGCTACCGTTTTAATTTATTTTTAATTTAACTTTAAACATTTTTTGATAACGTTACAAAAGTAATATACATAAAAATATATATAAATAAGCGAGAATATTATCCTACTCTGCACTCTCCACTTTCCGCATCATAAAGTTTGTCGTATTAAGGGTAGAAATTTTCTGGGTGTTTCAAGGGGGAAGGTCGTTTCTCATCTAGGCGGAAATTGCCCATGAATATTTTTTCGACCGGTCGCGTTCTCGTCTTATTCGTTTCCTTTTTTCTTTCGGTCGCCCGGGCCGTGTTTAAAATGTAATTTTCCCGATGGTCGGTAAAAGAGCCCCGAAGGATAAATCAGGCGACGCTTAAGCCGCCTTAGAGAAATTATTTATCGTCTCGTGGCCGAACGTTTTTGTTACCACCCAAGAGGTAGTATTGATCGTTCCAGCATCAGCATTCAGCTTTGAATTGTTGGTAGGAATCCAAGAACTCGGAACGATCGATAATCCAAATTTCGTTCTATGAGAAGGAGGCAACGACGTATTTATGGCAAGTTTCCGATTTATACTTTTGGAAGGTCACCAGAAAACATCGCCCATACATGCTACCGGATCTTCGCATGTCGTTCTATGTCATCAATAAACTTTTTTGCCAAAAAAATTTTCATGTCAAAAAATATACATTTAATAATGAAGGCCATATCCAATTTTGAATTATACCGGTAATAATACATCGGCAACTAATTTATATAATTATATTAGCAATGATAATTAATTTCAAATAAAATAGCTAATCGAGGGAGGAATAAATTTAATTCAAAGCGAAATGCTATATCAGCCCAATATTAACATTAATTATTAAAAGAACAATTACAGATTGGAGATCGATTAATATTCGAATAAATTGCATTCGCTGAAATTCAATTTTGAATTCCTACTAAATAATGGAGGTTGTTTAGTCCAGATAGCAGTGTTTGTATAGAGTTAAGGTGAAAATACGAGACTAATAATGTTCTTATTTGGTCTTGAATTGTATTATTTTATTTACTTTACTACATTTTATTCAAGACATATTTTAACAGGCAATTAACAGTTCAATTCGATGTCTTTGGTTATGATACTTATAACAAAACTGGTGTGTTCTAAATAAGAATGTTTGATTATGGATTATGAGCAAGATGGAAGCTCACTGGCTATTACATTAAATACCGAAAAGATTTAAAAATGTATTATTAAAAATGTGACATATTTCCAACACTGCTTACGATGATAAATAAAGTTCATAAGTTATTCATGTGACGTTCATGAGAGAGGCTGGGTAAAGCGTCTTTTGTAAATATTAGAACACAAGAATACATAACAAGCAAAAGAGCACTACTTAGTAAAAAATTATTTCGACTTCTCTTCCAAATTTTAAGTTCCAATCGAAAATGAAACAAAGTGGATAGGGTGGAAAAGATGGAGAGTTTTGCACAGAAAATACATTATAATAGAGAAGGAAGATTTGATGATTTACCAGAGGAAATATTAATGATTAATCAATGCCTTACTCTAGTACCGAAAGAAGGAAAGACGGTGCTAGCCAAGGAATTAACTTTAGAGCTCCATATCTGGTACCAAAGGAAGAAATTGTATTTTGTAAGTTGTGGAGAGGGTGTTAATAGTATAACTTTTTAAAAGTAGCTAAACCACCAACGTCGAATATAGGATGGTCATCATTAACAAAGTGATTCTGTTTCAATGAATAGTCACTGTTGTGATAAAGAAAATGGAATACGAAAAAAATTAACACTACTGAATTTTGAGACACCTACAGAAAAATTAAAAGCCTGATTTATCAATGGGCCTGTTTATACAAGCATAATTAATCGAAAGCATAGATTATTTGTGAACAAGTTGTTTCTGTTAAAATCTGTTATCATTTTTTTTAACTAACCTCTACTAAAATACTACAGCATAAAATTTTCATCACAACTGAAAAACGTAAAAGGAAAAAAAGGAATGAACCATAATTCTGCTCATTTTTTCTAAAAACATGAGCTAAAACATCTTGAACCGAGCAGGATTGGAAATAATTATACATATTTTAGTTTAAGAATTCTGTTTTAAAGAAATAAAACATGAATATTATTCGGGGAATCCCATTATAAAACTAAAAAATCATTACTAAAACTATTCAAAATCATTTAAAGAAGAACGTATTAACGGTGCATAATGAAGCACAAACAGATATTGCAATGGAGTATGTTAAAATAAATTATCCAGAAGCATAGACTCTGTAAGTCTATATTCCCTGAAGACTTGAAATGTTTCCCACAGAGTTGCAATGGTTCCAGAAGACTTCAATTAAACTTGATACTGCCCATGGAAAACTTAATATTGCTTATAGAAGACTTGATACTGCTTTTAGAAGACTTGAAAAACTTCCAAAAAATTTGATATTGCCTTTGGAAGACTGAAATGCTTCCAGAAGACTTCATAATGCTTTTCAAAGATTTAATATTGCTTCAAGAAGATTTGATACTGAATCTAGAAGGGTTAATAGTGCTCCTAGAGGACTTAAAATGCTTTTAGATGAGTTGATGTTGCTTCTAGAAGACTTGAAATGATTCTAGAAGGCTTGATACTGCCCCTAGAAGACTTGATACTGTTTCTATATACTTGAATACTTAATATTGCTTCCAGAAGACTTACAATAGTTCCAAAAAACTTGAACTACTTCCAAAAGACGTGATATAGCACATAGAAGACTTAATACTTCTTCTAGAGGACCTGCTATTACTTCCAAAAGGCTTGAAATGTTTGCATACTTGTAATGCCTCAACGGATTTGATATTGCTTTTGGAAAACTTAAAATGCTTCTAGAAGTCGTCATACTGCTCCTCAAGGACTTGACATTGCTTCCAAAAGACTTGATGCTGCTTCTGGAGGAACTGAAATGCTTCTGGAAGATTTGATAGTGCATCTAGAAGACATACTATCGCTTTCATAATATAAAAATTCTAAAAGTTAAAAAAACTAATGCTTTTAGAGCGTTTGATACTGCCCCTAGAATACTTTTACTACCTCTAAAACACTTGAAATGCTTCCAGAAGACTTGTAATAGTTCCAGAAGACTTGAACTATTTCCAAAATACGTGATAATACTCATAAAAAACTTACTAACTGTAAAAAAATGATTAACTGTAATTGAACATGATTATAACATTTTTTGTCCACATTCCTTGCTCATATACGCTCAAAATGAAACCTATTTTTTGAAAAAGAAAACACTGAAAGATAACATATCTTTGTGCTAAAATGTTGTACTAGTTTTATACTCTAATATACCACCAACTATAATGTTTTTTATGATGGGAAGTTGCCTCTATGTCAACCCCCGAAATTGTTTACAAAATCAAAATTTTTAGTGCCCTAAAACATTGTGCTATTTTTGTACATTAATGTACTGACAAAACATTCTAAATACCAGCAATTAAATGTTAAATTCATACAGAAAACATAAATAAAAGTAGTTTTTACACAGTACATTTGAAAACCTCGTGTGAAAAACAGATATATCCATTTTTAAAAAAGTGTTATAAAACGGGAAAAACTTTTGACAATTTGCCTTTAAAGATAGACAACACATAGTTTAAACAAACCATTAGAGTATGTTTTACTTATGATTGAATTTAGTAAATGGTAGAAGACCTGATCTTTATGCGAATACATATGACCAGTTTTGCACGAGCTCCTCATTTACTCCGTCAAAATATGAACTAAAACTATTTTCACCACTACATTAAGGTATAAAACTAGTACAATATTTTGGTGTACCAAAATCATAAAAAAACACCTTATAGTTTAAAAGTCGTATGAGTACAAATTTTTTCGTAGTACACGTCACCCAAACCTGTTCTATAACGTTAGAAGGTACTAGTAATTTAACCTTAAGGTTATTCCTCGATGTCTTATTCTGTCTAAAAAAAATTATCTATATTCTTGGACGTCCAAGTCTCAGAAAAACAAAACATATCGTAATTATTTGATTCAACATAATTTCTCATCTCTGCAAAAACAAGCAGAATAGATTTAATTTTCAAATGTCCCAATTTAAAATGTGGCTGAAGTTGGAATCACTCGCCAGACACAAATTCGATTATTTGTAGTCGACCAAACGAGTAGTGATCTTAAAATTTTATCGTAAATAGGAACATCTTTTCTCACCCCTTTCACTCACCCCCAAGTCACGTTAAATAATTTAACGAAACCCTCTAGAATCACCGTGCACGATCAAAACCCCCGAGTCTAGAGATGGAGATACAGGGTGCGGGTTATATTTGTGTTACTGCATTTGACCTTTATTACATGAAATTAGCAAAAAGATAAATAAGACCAATGGTATCAATACGAAGGCTTTCACGACCGGTGTTAATTGAACTATAATTAGAACTAACACTAACACTTGAACCGTCCTAGTACTATCACTAGAACTAATACCAGATTGAGAACTAGAAAGTTTCTCCTGCTTTTTAGTTGCAACATTTGCAACATCAAAAGCTTCTAGTTTTAGATCTAATTTAATATTATTTCTAGTGATATTTCTAGTGTAAGTGCCAGTGTTAGTTGTAATTTTAGTTCAACGACAATGATAGCTCTTGTTATGATTACTTACTCGAAAAGAATAAGTTTCTGTAAGTTACTCCAAAACAGGCAACTACTTACGTCAAGTTTTTACATTTTGTCCAAGAGGATTTAATACTTTTAAAGCAAACTCCAATGGGTTATCAAGAATATTATATTTTTTGTAATAAAAATGTTTCATTTCAGTAGTTCTACAAGCAATATCAGGTGTTTTGGAAGTATTTCAAGTCTTCTTGAAGCAGTATCCAGTTTTGGGGAATCATTTTCTGAAAACAGTATTAAGGACCCTAGAAATAATGCCAGGTCTTCTAGAAGCAATATCTAGTCTTCTATAAGCATTTCAAGTTTTTCAGAGGCACTATTTAGTCTTACAATAACTTTTGGAAGCATTTCAAGTCTTCTGGATGCAATTTAAGTCCACTCATCTGCTGCTTCCTGGTAGATGAATTTGGATTGTTGTTCTAAGATATCATATCCTGCGTCATAGTCACTGTATTCTTGGAAACTCTGTTCAGAAATTGATTTGGTGATACTATCAACTAGATCATTGCCAGTCATGTGCCCATAGTCTTAAACATTCAACTTCATATTTAGCTACTGCAGAATATCTTTGCAATCCAGTTCTTCAGAGCATTCAATATTTTTTAAATGACTGAAACACATCAAAAGGTTCATCATTACAAATTTTATGTTCTTCAGTTTCTTTCTCTTGATTTATCCCATAAAATGTTGTTATAACAACATTTCATTTTACAACGTATGTAATGACACATTATCAAAAAGTAGTACTGCTCTTTGAGAAAGACATTTGCTGTCTTCATCAGTTCTTGAGTTAGCAATACTCTAATTCCATGATAAGTCCTTTAAGTGGTTTGTAACTTTGCTGCATCGGCAGTCCGGTTTACTGAAAAAACAACTTCATTACATTTTTAAGTTGCTTATTCATCCAACCTTTCATTGTTTTCTTATGTGAAGGGCCAGCTGATATTTCAACATAGAAACGAATGGTTCTAATTTGGCCCATTCCATATTCTTTAGCCAGTAAAATATTACTTTCACCACGTTTCCGGCTTTTAATAATCGCTTATCGTCACTTCAAATTTTTTTAAAATAATATCAGTTTTTCAGAAGCAGTATCAAGACGGAAACATTTCAAGTCTTCTGGACGCAGTACTGAGTCTCCTAGCAGCAATATTAAGTACTTTAGAAGCATTTCATGTCTTTTGGAAACATTTAAAGTCTTCTGGAAGCAGTATGAAGCTTTCTGGAAGCATTGCAAATTTTCCAGAGGCAATATCAAGTTTTTTGAAAGCATTTCAAGTTTGAAGTAGTTTGGAAGCTCTTCTAAAAGCATTTCAAATCTTCGTGAAGCAATATCAAGTCTAGTAAAACCATTTCAAGTCTGTTGGAAACAATTCAAGTCTTTTGGAAACATTTCATTTCTTCTGGAACCATTTCAAGCTTTACAGAGGCATTATAAAGTCTTCTGAAAACATTGCAAGTTTTCTAAAAATATATCAAACTTTCTAGAAGCACTATCAAGTCTTTTAGAAGCAGTATGTAGCTTTCTGGAAGCATTACAAGTTTTCTAGAGGCAATATCAAGTCTTTTGAAAGCATTTCCAGTTTGAAGTAGTTTGGAAGCTCTTCTAGAAGCATTTCAAATAAAAAATTCGAAAATTCTGAATAAGCTCAGGATTGCCTGTTTTATAAATAGGGATAACTATACCAACCTTAGAAATGTCAGGAAAATTATTCTCTTCAATACATGCATTCATCAACTTAGTTAAGGGTGCAAATGTAATGTCTTTGACATCCTTTATAATGACCATATTCAATCTATAAATATCCCTAGTGCTTTTAGATTTGAGATGGTCAATTATGTCTCGTACCTGAGTAAAAGATACTTTCTGAACAATCTGATCGTTTTTTGTGTCGGAACGCGTTGCTACTTGCACCTGTGTGGTTACTCGAATGTGAATTTATGATTTCTGTGGACCAATTAATAAAGCAATCTGGATCAAATTCCTCTTTAATTACCGATTTCTATTATTGTTTATTATGTCACACACTGTTTTAAGAGAACAACTTGCATCAGATAAAATTGCGTTATTATATTTAATTTTTGATTCAATTATTTTGTGTTTGTACAATTTATTGAAATCAGATCTTTTAGTTTTCAATTCAGGCAATTTTTCAATTTAGGTGGTCACGCATTTCCTGTAGAGTCTAGTAGTTTATCCATATAAATATTACCTTTGTCACTTACAGTCAAACAACTGCTTCTTAAAAAATCCGAGTCAATCTTTGTTAATGATTGTTGGCAAAAATATCGGCCATTTTGTGTCAAAGGACGTGACCCTAAGTAATCATTATTAGTCTTTATCGTTTACAATTTATACTGCATCTCAATAGCACGATGATCTGAGAGTTGACATGACAATTTTGTTTTAGTGGTACACAAGTCAAAATTTACAAAAATATTTGATTGATTTTAAGTCTTCTGGAAGCAATATCATGTTAAGAGCATTTCAAGTCTTTTGGGAACATGTCACATCTTGCAGAAGCAGCATAAACTCTTCTGAAAGAATTTCATGTTATTTAGTCTTCTGAAAATATTTCAAATTTTCTGGAAGCAATATAAAGTCTGCTAGAAGCAGTATAAAGACTTCCAGGGGTAGTCTTGGAAGCATTTCTAGTTTTTTGGAATCAATATCAAGACTTTTGGAAGCATTTTAGTCTTCTGGGAGAAGTATTAAGTCTCCTAGAGGCAATATTAAATCTTCTAGAAGCATTTCAAATCTTCCAGAGGCAATACTAACTCTGCTAAAAGCATTTCAAGTCGTCTAGAAGCAGTATAAAGTCTTCTGGAAGCATTGCAAGTCTTTTGTATGTGCACCTATGTATCCAGTGCCTATGTATTGCATAAGTCGCATTGAAAGGGTATATATTGTTGATATTGTAGCTCTAATGAGCTACAATAAGTAACAGTTCCGCAGTTGGGCCATAAGCTTTGTGTTAAGAATTTGTTTTTGTTTCGTATTTAAAGATAATTTTGAAAAGTGACTTTTTTGTTCGTTTCGACAATTTGTTTTTATATCCGTCTTTCTTTCCAAAAAAATCCTGTATTTTAAAAATATCTGTTGTCAGAGTAAAAGTAAATGTCGTGGTTATCGAAACTTCATGTCAGTTTCATTTCTAAATTTTCGATTAATCTCGGTAAGAACATTCAAAATTTCAAAATTTACAAAAATATTTGATTGATTTTAAGTCTTCTGGAAGCAATATCAAGTTAAGAGCATTTTAAGTCTTTTGGGAACATGTCAAGTCTTGCAGAAGCAGCATAAAGTCTTCTGAAAATATTTAAAATTTCCTGGAAGCAATATAAAGTCTGCTAGAAGCAGTATAAAGACTTCCAGGGGTAGTCTTGGAAGCATTTTAGTCTTCTGGGAGAAGTATTAAGTATCCTAGAGCCAATATTAAGTCTTTTAGAAGCATTTCAAGTCTTCCAGAGGCAATATTAACTCTGCTCAAAGTATTTCAAGTCTTCTAGAAGCAGTATCAAGTCTTCTGGAAGCATTGCAAGTCTTTTGTATGTGCACCTAGGTATCCTGTGCCTATGTATGGCATAAGCCGCATTGAAAGGGTGTATATTGTTGATATTGTAGCTCTAATGAGCTACAATAAGTAAAAGTTCCGCAGTTGGACCATAAACTTTGTGTTAAGAATTTATTTTTATTTTGCATTTAAACATAATTTTGAAAAGTGACTTTTTTGTTCGTTTCGATAATTTGTTCTTATATCCGTCTTTCTTTCCAAAAAAATCATGTATTTTAAATATATCTGTTGTCAGAGTAAAAGTAAATATCGTGGTTATCGGAATTTCATATCAGTTGCATTTCTAAATTTTCGGTTAATCTCGGTAAGAACATTCAAAATTTCAAAATTTACAAAAATATTTGATTGACTTTAAGTCTTCTGGAAGCAATATCAAGTTAAGAGCATTTCATGTCTTTTGGGAACATGTCAAATTTTGCAGAAGCAGCCTAAAGTCTTCTGAAAGAATTTCAAGTTATTTAGTCTTCTGAACATATTTCAAATTTTCTGGAAGCAATATAAAGTCTGCTAGAAGCAGTATAAAGACTTCCAAGGGTAGTCTTGGAAGCATTTCTAGTCTTTTGGAATCAATATCAAGACTTTTGGAAGCATTTTAGTCTTCTAGGAGAAGTATTAAGTCTCCTAGAGGCAATATTAAGTCTTCTAGAAGCATTTTAAGTCTTCCAGAGGCAATTTTAACTCTGCTCAAAACATTTCAAGTTTTCTAGAAGCAGTATCAAGTCTGCCGGAAGCATTGCAAGTCTTTTGTATGTGTACCTATGTATCCTGTATCAAGTCTTCCAGAGGCAATAATAACTCTGCTCAAAGCATTTCAAGTCTTCTAGAAGCAGTATCAAGTCTTCTGGAAGCATTGCAAGTCTTTTGTATGTACACCTATGTATGGCATAAGTCGTATTGAAAGCGTGTATATTGTTGATATTGTAGCTCTAATGAGCTACAATAAGTAAAATTTCCGCAGTTGGACCATAAGCTTTGTGTTAAGAATTTATTTTTGTTTTGTATTTAAACATAATTTTGAAAAGTGACTTTTTTGTTCGTTTCGACAATTTGTTTTTATATTCGTCTTTCTTTCCAAAAAAATCCTATATTTTAAAAATATCTGTTGTCAGAGTAAAAGTAAATGTCGTGGTTATCGGAACTTCACATCAGTTGCATTTCTAAATTTTCGATTAATCTCGGTAAGAACATTCAAAATTTACAAAAGTATTTGATTGATTTTAAGTCTTCTGGAAGCAATATCAAGTTAACAGCATTTCAAGTCTTTTGGGAACATGTCAAGTCTTGCAGAAGCAGCATAAAGTCTTCTGAAAGAACTTCGAGTTATTTAGTCTTCTGAAAATATTTCAAATTTTCTGGAAGCAATATAAACTCTGCTAGAAGCAGTATAAAGACTTCCAGAGGTAGTTTTGGAAGCATTTCTAGTCTTTTGGAATCAATATCAAGACTTTTGGAAGCATTTTAGTCTTCTGGGAGCAGTATTAAGTCTCCTAGAGGCAATATTTAGTCTTTTAGAAGTATTTCAAGTCTTCCAGAGGCAATACTAACTCTGCTAAAAGCATTTCAAGTCTTCTAGGAGCAGTATCAAGTCGTCTGGAAGCATTCCAAGCCTTTTTTATGTGCACCTATGTATCCTGTGCCTATGTATGGCATAAGTCACATTGAAAGTGTGTATATTGTTGATATTGTAGCTCTAATGAGCTACAAAGTCTGCTAGAAGCAGTATAAAGACTTCCAGGGATAGTCTTGGAAGCATTTCTAGTATTTTGGAATCAATATCAAGACTTTTGGAAGCATTTTAGTCTTCTGGGTGAAGTATTAAGTCTCCTAGAGGTAATATCAAGTCTTCTAGAAGCATTTCAAGTCTTCCAGAGGCAATATTAACTCTGCTCAAAGCATTTCAAGTCTTCTAGAAGCAGTATCAATTCTTCTGGAAGCAGTGCAAGTCCTTTGTATGTGCACCTATGTATCTTATGCATATGTATGGCATAAGTCGCATTGAAAGGGTGTATATTGTTGATATTGTAGCTCTAATGAGCTACAATTAATAAAAGTTCCGCAGTTGGACCATAAGCTTTGTGTTAAGAATTTATTTTTGTTTTTTGGAACTTCATATCAGTTTCATTTCTAAATTTTCGATTAATCTCGGTAAGAACATTCAAAATTTACAAAAGTATTTGATTGATTTTAAGTCTTCTGGAAGCAATATCAAGTTAAGAGCATTTCAAGTCTTTTGGAAACATGTCAAGCCTTGCGGAAGCAGCATAAAGTCTTCTGAAAGAATTTCAAGTTACTTAGTCTTCTGAAAATATTTCAAATTTTCTGGAAGCAATATAAAGTCTGCTAGAAGCAGTATAAAGAGTTCCAGAGGTAGTCTTGGAAGCATTTCTGTCTTTTGAAATCAATATCAAGAATTTTGGAAGCATTTTAGTCTTTTGGGAGAAGTATTAAGTCTCCTAGAGCCAATATTAAGTCTTCTAGAAGAATTTCAAGTCTTCCAGAGGCAATATTAACTCTGCTCAAAGCATTTCAAGTCTTCTAAAAGCAGTATCAAGTCTTCTGGAAGCATTGCAAGTCTGTTGTATTAGCACCTATTTATCCTGTGCCTATGTATGGCATAAGTCGTATTGAAAGGAGTATATTGTTGATATTGTAGCTCTAATGAGCTACAATAAGTAAAAGTTCCGCCGTTGGATCATAAACTTTGTGTTAAGAATTTTTTTTTGTTTTGTATTTAAACATAATTTTGAAAAGTGACTTTTTTGTTCGTTTCGACAATTTGTTTTTATATTCGTTTTTCTTTCCAAAAAAATGCTGTATTTTAAAAACATCTGTTGTCAGAGTAAAAGTAGATGTCGTGGTTATCGGAACTTCATATCAGTTTCATTTATAAATTTTCGATTAATCTCGGTAAGAACATTCAAAATTTCAATTTTCAAACTATGAAACATTCTCGGAACGTTCAGTAGTTATATTTTTTATTTTTAAAGAATTTTAATCTAGTACTGCTAGGAAATGTTAGTTTTTACATGTTATTTTGAGGTTTTGTAATGTCAGTTTTTCCACAACTAGTGGTGTAATGAAATTTCATTACACCACTAGTTGTGTAATAAAATATTACCTAACTGAATATTGATAAGAACTAAATAAAATTAAGGTTGGATAAAATTTTGCACTTAACACGTTAAGAAACTGCTAATTTTGTTTAACTGACAAAATAAGTCTTTTCATAACTGGTTACGTAAATGACTATTACAACACATTGTGAAATATTTTCGCAAATAACATAGCGCTTTATAAGTGCATTTTTTAACGATCAATGTATGTAACATTTAATATATTCAAATATAATCTTAGTGATCATTTTGCTTTTTATATATACGAAATAATCTTAACACATATAATCGTTTACAGCGATATAGATTTAAATAATAAATTGAATATGCCAACCTGATGAAATTGAATACGGAGGACCGCGTGATTTGTAAAGGGCTCCAATTAGCGATCGTAGTCGAATACGCAATTATCGCCGATTTAATTAAATCTGGATATTCGAACGGTTCAGCCAATTGAAATATTTAAATTCAAACGGTGAAAGGGTTAAATTTGGCAATTTTCGTATGGGCAAGAGAAAAGCGTTGAAAGTTTTGAGAGTATTGTTTGTGAAACGATTAAACGACATTGGGGATTGTAATCCGTGAACTAACATAATAGCCTATTAGCGAGCTTCATTATCGCTAATCCTATAAAGGCTCCGTGTACACAAGTTTTCCCCGTATGTAATCACGTATGAGGTCTTTTCGTTGAAAGCCTATTATTTGCGTAAATAGGTAGTATTGGGTGGAAATTAATCTTATTACTGTTTCGATATCGATGTCAATATAATTCTCGTTTATAAATTCTCTTTTATTAATTTTGGTTTATAAATTCTGTTTTATTTAATCCTTTTTTTTGCTTTTTTGAATATGTGGAGGTGTGGATAAATTGAGACAGAAAAATGAAACCTTTCGTTTAATATTTCAAAGAGCACGTTTGTCGGGACTTTGTCAGGATTTTTCCTTTGATCCTCATGATCGCACTAATTCAGCTAATCTGAGCCATTCGCGCACTTTTATATTCCTTCACACTTTTCTAGGATTATACTGCTTTCGCGGTCGTAATTTCCGAGTTAAAATACGAACCCTATATTTAACGGCTTTATTGGCTTTAAAGCGCCGGAGATATTACTCTTTATTATGATGACCCCCGGGAGATATTTAACGGAACCTAGACTTAATTGGCTTCTGATGAAATCGATCATAACCGTCTACAATGAAAATATACACCCAACTTATTGAATCTATCAAATAAAATTTGTAATTTCAATTAAAACGTTGAAACGGAATAAAATACTTCCATTTAAAACCTCTTTTATACCTATCCCTAAAAGATTACGTTAGCCAGGCGCTAAGTCTTCCGAACCATTAGCTTTCGGAACACCTCATGTAAATGGCGATTTACGAGACAGAAAAAGAAAAGAAAAAGAATCGGAATGGCGAACCTACGAGCGAACGTATATCAGACGGTGGCTTTTAATAAAATCTCCCGTGCAATAAAAAAATCGCCTTCGGCAAAACGGACGGCCCCATATCCGCGACGTTTAAAATTGTCGTCTATTTATTTTCTTTCACCCCTCCGACCTGTTTTCCTTCCCTTCTCGCTCAGTTTTGGCAGTGGAAAAAAATTAGGGTTCACTTGGGTTGTATGTCAAGAGACGCTTCAACCGGAAGCCCGTATTTTTCAAGGTTAAGAACTAAAAGTGATTATTTTTCAAGACGGAAATGAAAAGTAATGAATAAGTTTTGTGCTGGCTCAAATTAAATTTTATTAAAACAAGTCTTTATTTTACCCTTATATTAAGTTATGTTCATGTCAAGAATATGTGTGTTAAATTTACGATAGGATATAAAGCAGAGGGTAACGTCACATTTGGTAAGGTAACATGTTAACAGATTAATTATAGAAGGTTGAAAAGGTTTTGTTATAAAATGTTCTTTAGGGTTAATACGGTATACATTACTTTATTAATATAACCGTCGTAAACTTTATAATGTGTTTTCTAACTTTATTATTTAAATTTATTTTAATATTTCACTTAATTTTGAATAAAACTTTATCAACTCATTGTCAGTATTATAAATTGTGAAGTTTTGTAATCAATCGATCGTTAAGTGTAAATGTTTTAATGCAATATGAATAATAAATATAATATTGTAATTTATTTCAATTCAACCATTTACATAACAATAACTTCAAAATATTGATTTCATTTTCCGAATTTCTTTTTTAAATTTTCCTTATAAGAATACGATTTTTTAATGTTAATTAATACATTACATAAAGTGACTATTATTTTAATTTTTTTATTTGACTTAATTAATCTTTTCAAAAGCGGTTTCTTGCATTAAAAAGTTAATACATATTAAAGTATATAATATATTCAAGTTCAAAACGATAACGATAATTCGATTTTTCACGATTTTTTAAAATCGCATGATAAAACAAAATATTGCAAGTTGAAACGAATCCACTTTAAAGATCAACTTAAAAATCTAACCTTATATTAAATCACGGTTTTTTTCGCTAAAATTGCTGCTGATGCTGATTATTTCATCTCTATATCTTAAGAACACGATTTCTTAAAATTGAACGATTTAACAACATATTACAAGATGAATATCATTCATTTTAAACACTAATGTATCAAAAACAAAACGATGTTTTAAATTGTAATTTTCTTTAATAATTATATCTTAAGAATTCGATTTTTTATTAATTTTAAAGTCGATTAAAATAATTATTTTAGAACAAAAATTGATTTCTTTTTCAAAATTTTTATCTCATGACTTAATTAATATATTCAAAATTGGTTTTGTGCATTAAAAAGTCGATACTTTATTGTATAATGCCTAAAAAATTTCATAACGACATCGCAAGAATTCGATTTTTCATGATTTTTTAAATTGAAGAATTAAACAAAACATTGCAAGGTGAAAAGAATCCACTTTAAAGATTAATATGTCAAAAACCAAACGATGTTTTAAATCGCTGTTGTCTTCATTGAAAAGCCCTGAATTTTCTTTATAAATGCTGATTATTTTTATAACTATTTCTAAAGAACTCGATTTTTCATGATTATTAAAATTTGTAGAACAAAAATTAATGTCGATAAAACGTCGATACTTTATTGTATTATGCATGAAAACTTCATAACAACATCGTAAGAATTCAATTTTTTACGATTTTTTAAAATCGAGCGATTAAAGAAAACATTGCAAGGTAAAAAGGTACGACTTTAAAGAGTAAAATCTCAAAAATCAAACGATATTTTAAATCGCTCTTGTGTTATTTTAAAAGCCTTTAATTTTTTTTATAAGTGCTGATTATTTTCATAATTACTTCTTAAGAACTCGATTATTCATGATTCTTTAAAATTGATTAAAACGATTTTTTTAGTACAAAAATTGACTTCTTTTTAGAAATGAATATCTCATGTCTTAATTACCATTTCCAAAAGCGATTTGGTGTATTAAAAAGTCGATACTTTATTACATTATGCCTGCAAATTTCATAACGACATTGAAAGAATTAAATTTTTCACGATTTTTTAAAATCAAACGATTAAAGAAAATATTGTAAGATGAAAAGATTCGATTTTAGAGAGTAATATCTCAAAATCCAAACGATATTTTAAATCGCGCTTGTCTTCATTGAAAAGCATTTAATTTTCTTTTAAAGTGCTGATTATTTTAATAACAATTTCTTAAGAACTCGATTTTTTATGATTTTTTAAAGTTGATTAATATTATTTTTTAATACAAATTTGACTTCTTTTTAAAACTATTTATTTCATGACTTAATTAACATTTCCAAAACCGGATTTCTGCATTAAAAAGTCGACACTTTATTGTACTATGCCTGAAATATTCATAACGACATTGTAAGAATTAAATTTTTCACAATTTTTTAAAATCAAATGATTAAAGAAAATACTGCAATTTAAAAAGATTCAATTTTAGAGAGTAATATCTCAAAATCCAAACGATATTTTAAATTGCGCTTGTCTTCATTGAAAAGCCTTTAATTTTCTTTTTAAGTGCTGATTATTTTCATAACGATTTCTTAAGAACTCGATTTTTCATGATTCTTTAAAGTTGATTAATACTATTTTTTTAATACAAAAATTGACTTCTTTCTAAAATATTTATTTCATGACTTAATTAACATTTTCAAAACCGGATTTCTGCATTAAAAAGTCGACACTTTATTGTATTATGCCTGAAATATTCATAACGACATTGTAAGAATTAAATTTTTCACGATTTTTTAAAATCGAACGATTAAAGAAAATATTGCAATTTGAAAAGGTTCGATTTTAGAGAGTATATCTCAAAATCCAAACGGTATTTTAAATCGCGCTGGTCTTCATTGAAAAGCCTTTAATTTTCTTTTTAAGTGCTGATTATTTTCGTAACCATTTCTTAAGAACTTGATTTTTCATGATTCTTTAAAGTTGATTAATATTATTTTTTTAATACAAAAATTGACTTCTTTTTAAAAATATTTATTTCATGACTTAATTAACATTTTCAAAACCGGATATCTGCATTAAAAAGTCGACACTTTATTGTATTATGCCTGAAATATTCATAACGACATTGTAAGAATTAAATTTTTCACGATTTTTTAAAATCGAACGATTAAAGAAAATATTGCAATTTGAAAAGATTCAATTTTAGAGAGTAATATCTCAAAATCCAAACGATATTTTAAATCGCGCTGGTCTTCATTGAAAAGCCTTTAATTTTTTTAAGTGCTGATTATTTTCATAACCATTTCTTAAGAACTTGATTATTCATGATTCTTTAAAGTTGATTAATATTATTTTTTTAATACAAAAATTGACTGCTCTTTAAAAATATTTATTTCATGACTTAATTAACATTTTCAAAACCGGATTTCTGCATTAAAAAGTCGACACTTTATTGTATTATGCATGAAATATTCGTAACGACATTGCAAAGAATTTAATTTTTCACGATTTTTTTAAATCGAACGATTAAAGAAAATATTGTAAGATGAAAAGATTCGATTTTAAAGAGTAATATCTCAAAATCCAAACGATATTTTAAATCGCGCTTGTCTTCATTAAAAATCCTTTAATTTTCTTTTTAAGTCCTGATTATTTTCGTAACCATTTCTTCAGAACTTGATTTTTCATGATTCTTTAAAGTTGATTAATACTATTTTTTTAATACAAAAATTGATTTCTTTTTAAAAATATTTATTTCATGACTTAATTAACATTTCCAAAACCGGATTTCTGCATTAAAAAGTCGACACTTTATTGTACTATGCCTGAAATATTCATAACGACATTGTAAGAATTAAATTTTTCACAATTTTTTAAAATCAAATGATTAAAGAAAATACTGCAATTTGAAAAGATTCAATTTTAGAGAGTAATATCTCAAAATCCAAACGATATTTTAAATTGCGCTTGTCTTCATTGAAAAGCCTTTAATTTTCTTTTTAAGTGCTGATTATTTTCATAACGATTTCTTAAGAACTCGATTTTTCATGATTCTTTAAAGTTGATTAATACTATTTTTTTAATACAAAAATTGACTTCTTTCTAAAATATTTATTTCATGACTTAATTAACATTTTCAAAACCGGATTTCTGCATTAAAAAGTCGACACTTTATTGTATTATGCCTGAAATATTCATAACGACATTGTAAGAATTAAATTTTTCACGATTTTTTAAAATCGAACGATTAAAGAAAATATTGCAATTTGAAAAGGTTCGATTTTAGAGAGTATATCTCAAAATCCAAACGGTATTTTAAATCGCGCTGGTCTTCATTGAAAAGCCTTTAATTTTCTTTTTAAGTGCTGATTATTTTCGTAACCATTTCTTAAGAACTTGATTTTTCATGATTCTTTAAAGTTGATTAATACTATTTTTTTAATACAAAAATTGATTTCTTTTTAAAAATATTTATTTCATGACTTAATTAACATTTCCAAAACCGGATTTCTGCATTAAAAAGTCGACACTTTATTGTACTATGCCTGAAATATTCATAACGACATTGTAAGAATTAAATTTTTCACAATTTTTTAAAATCAAATGATTAAAGAAAATACTGCAATTTGAAAAGATTCAATTTTAGAGAGTAATATCTCAAAATCCAAACGATATTTTAAATTGCGCTTGTCTTCATTGAAAAGCCTTTAATTTTCTTTTTAAGTGCTGATTATTTTCATAACGATTTCTTAAGAACTCGATTTTTCATGATTCTTTAAAGTTGATTAATACTATTTTTTTAATACAAAAATTGACTTCTTTCTAAAATATTTATTTCATGACTTAATTAACATTTTCAAAACCGGATTTCTGCATTAAAAAGTCGACACTTTATTGTATTATGCCTGAAATATTCATAACGACATTGTAAGAATTAAATTTTTCACGATTTTTTAAAATCGAACGATTAAAGAAAATATTGCAATTTGAAAAGGTTCGATTTTAGAGAGTATATCTCAAAATCCAAACGGTATTTTAAATCGCGCTGGTCTTCATTGAAAAGCCTTTAATTTTCTTTTTAAGTGCTGATTATTTTCGTAACCATTTCTTAAGAACTTGATTTTTCATGATTCTTTAAAGTTGATTAATATTATTTTTTTAATACAAAAATTGACTTCTTTTTAAAAATATTTATTTCATGACTTAATTAACATTTCCAAAACCGGATTTCTGCATTAAAAAGTCGACACGTTATTGTATTGTGCCTGAAATATTCATAACGACATTGTAAGAATTAAATTTTTCACGATTTTTTAAAATCGAACGATTAAAGAAAATATTGTAAGATGAAAAGATTCGATTTTAAAGAGTAATATCTCAAAATCCAAACGATATTTTAAATCGCGCTTGTCTTCATTAAAAAGCCTTTAATTTTCTTTTTAAGTCCTGATTATTTTCGTAACCATTTCTTCAGAACTTGATTTTTCATGATTCTTTAAACTTGATTAATACTATTTTTTTAATACAAAAATTGACTTCTTTTTAAAATATTTATTTCATGACTTAATTAACATTTCCAAAACCGGATTTCTGCATTAAAAAGTCCACACTTTATTGTATTATGTCTGAAATATTCATAACGACATTGTAAGAATTAAATTCTTCACGATTTTTTAAAATCGAACGATTAAAGAAAATATTGTAAGATGAAACGATTCGATTTTAAAGAGTAATATCTCAAAATCCAAACAATATTTTAAATCGCGCTTGTCTTAATTGAAAAGCCTTCAATTTTCTTCTTAAGTGCTGATTATTTTCGTAACCATTTCTTAAGAACTTGATTTTTCATGATTCTTTAAAGTTGATTAATATTATTTTTTTAATACAAAAATTGACTTCTTTTTAAAAATATTTATTTCATGACTTAATTAACATTTTCAAAACCGGATATCTGCATTAAAAAGTCGACACTTTATTGTATTATGCCTGAAATATTCATAACGACATTGTAAGAATTAAATTTTTCACGATTTTTTAAAATCGAACGATTAAAGAAAATATTGCAATTTGAAAAGATTCAATTTTAGAGAGTAATATCTCAAAATCCAAACGATATTTTAAATCGCGCTGGTCTTCATTGAAAAGCCTTTAATTTTTTTAAGTGCTGATTATTTTCATAACCATTTCTCAAGAACTTGATTATTCATGATTCTTTAAAGTTGATTAATATTATTTTTTTAATACAAAAATTGACTGCTCTTTAAAAATATTTATTTCATGACTTAATTAACATTTTCAAAACCGGATTTCTGCATTAAAAAGTCGACACTTTATTGTATTATGCATGAAATATTCGTAACGACATTGCAAAGAATTTAATTTTTCACGATTTTTTTAAATCGAACGATTAAAGAAAATATTGTAAGATGAAAAGATTCGATTTTAAAGAGTAATATCTCAAAATCCAAACGATATTTTAAATCGCGCTTGTCTTCATTAAAAAGCCTTTAATTTTCTTTTTAAGTCCTGATTATTTTCGTAACCACTTCTTCAGAACTTGATTTTTCATGATTCTTTAAACTTGATTAATATTATTTTTTTAATACAAAAATTGACTTCTTTTTAAAAATATTTATTTCATGACTTAATTAACATTTTCAAAACCAGATTTCTGCATTAAAAAGTGTACACTTTATTGTACTATGCCTGAAATATTCATAACGACATTGTAAGAATTAAATTTTTCACGATTTTTTAAAATCGAACGATTAAAGAAAATATTGCAATTTGAAAAGATTCGATTTTAGAGAGTAATATCTCAAAATCCAAACGATATTTTAAATCGCGCTTGTCTTCATTGAAAAGCCTTTAATTTTCTTTTTAAGTGCTGTTTATTTTCGTAACCATTTCTTCAGAACTTGATTTTTCATGATTCTTTAAACTTGATTAATATTATTTTTTTAATACAAAAATTGACTTCTTTTTAAAAATATTTATTTCATGACTTAATTAACATTTCCAAAACCGGATTTCTGCATTAAAAAGTCGACACGTTATTGTATTGTGCCTGAAATATTCATAACGACATTGTAAGAATTAAATTTTTCACGATTTTTTAAAATCGAACGATTAAAGAAAATATTGTAAGATGAAAAGATTCGATTTTAAAGAGTAATATCTCAAAATCCAAACGATATTTTAAATCGCGCTTGTCTTCATTAAAAAGCCTTTAATTTTCTTTTTAAGTCCTGATTATTTTCGTAACCATTTCTTCAGAACTTGATTTTTCATGATTCTTTAAACTTGATTAATACTATTTTTTTAATACAAAAATTGACTTCTTTTTAAAATATTTATTTCATGACTTAATTAACATTTCCAAAACCGGATTTCTGCATTAAAAAGTCCACACTTTATTGTATTATGTCTGAAATATTCATAACGACATTGTAAGAATTAAATTCTTCGCGATTTTTTAAAATCGAACGATTAAAGAAAATATTGTAAGATGAAACGATTCGATTTTAAAGAGTAATATCTCAAAATCCAAACAATATTTTAAATCGCGCTTGTCTTAATTGAAAAGCCTTCAATTTTCTTCTTAAGTGCTGATTATTTTCGTAATCATTTCTTAAGAACTTGATTTTTCATGATTCTTTAAAGTTGATTAATACTATTTTTTTAATACAAAAATTGACTTCTCTTTAAAAATATTTATTTCATGACTTAATTAACATTTCCAAAACCGGATTTCTGCATTAAAAAGTCCACACTTTATTGTATTATGCCTGAAATATTTATAACGACATTGTAAGAATTAAATTTTTCACGATTTTTTAAAATCGAACGATTAAGGAAAATATTGTAAGATGAAAAGATTCGATTTTATAGAGTAATATCTCAAAATCCAAACGATATTTTAAATCGCGCTTGTCTTCATTGAAAAGCATTTAATTTTCTTTTAAAGTGCTGATTATTTTCGTAACCATTTCTTAAGAACTCGATTTTTTATGATTTTTTAAAGTTGATTAATATTATTTTTTAATACAAAAATTGACTTCTTTTTAAAAATATTTATTTCATGACTTAATTAACATTTCCAAAACCGGATTTCTGCATTAAAAAGTCGACACTTTATTGTATTATGCCTGAAATATTCATAACGACATTGTAAGAATTAAATTTTTCACGATTTTTTAAAATCGAACGATTAAAGAAAATATTGTAAGATGAAAAGATTCGATTTTAAAGAGTAATATCTCAAAATCCAAACGATATTTTAAATCGCGCTTGTCTTCATTAAAAATCCTTTAATTTTCTTTTTAAGTCCTGATTATTTTCGTAACCTTTTCTTCAGAACTTGTTTTTCATGATTCTTTAAACTTGATTAATATTATTTTTTTAATACAAAAATTGATTTCTTTTTAAAAATATTTATTTCATGACTTAATTAACATTTCCAAAACCGGATTTCTGCATTAAAAAGTCGACACTTTATTGTATTATGCCTGAAATATTCATAACGACATTGTAAGAATTAAATTTTTCACGATTTTTTAAAATCGAACGATTAAGGAAAATATTGCAATTTGAAAAGATTCAATTTTAGAGAGTAATATCTCAAAATCCAAACGATATTTTAAATTGCGCTTGTCTTCATTGAAAAGCCTTTAATTTTCTTTTTAAGTGCTGATTATTTTCATAACGATTTCTTAAGAACTCGATTTTTCATGATTCTTTAAAGTTGATTAATACTATTTTTTTAATACAAAAATTGACTTCTTTCTAAAATATTTATTTCATGACTTAATTAACATTTTCAAAACCGGATTTCTGCATTAAAAAGTCGACACTTTATTGTATTATGCCTGAAATATTCATAACGACATTGTAAGAATTAAATTTTTCACGATTTTTTAAAATCGAACGATTAAGGAAAATATTGCAATTTGAAAAGATTCAATTTTAGAGAGTAATATCTCAAAATCCAAACGATATTTTAAATCGCGCTTGTCTTTATTGAAAAGCCTTTAATTTTCTTTTTAAGTGCTGATTATTTTCATAACCATTTCTTAAGAACTTGATTTTTCATGATTCTTTAGATTTGATTAATATTATTTTTTTAATACAAAAATTGACTTCTTTTTAAAAATATTTATTTGATGACTTAATTAACATTTCCAAAACCGGATTTCCGCATTAAAAAGTCGACACTTTATTGTATTATGCCTGAAATATTCATAACGACATTGTAAGAATTAAATTTTTCACGATTTTTTAAAATCGAACGATTAAGGAAAATATTGCAATTTGAAAAGATTCAATTTTAGAGAGTAATATCTCAAAATCCAAACGATATTTTAAATCGCGCTTGTCTTTATTGAAAAGCCTTTAATTTTCTTTTTAAGTGCTGATTATTTTCATAACCATTTCTTAAGAACTTGATTTTTCATGATTCTTTAGATTTGATTAATATTATTTTTTTAATACAAAAATTGACTTCTTTTTAAAAATATTTATTTGATGACTTAATTAACATTTCCAAAACCGGATTTCCGCATTAAAAAGTCGACACTTTATTGTATTATGCCTGAAATATTCATAACGACATTGTAAGAATTAAATTTTTCACGATTTTTAAAATCGAACGATTAAAGAAAATATTGCAATTTGAAAAGATTCGATTTTAGAGAGTAATATCTCAAAATCCAAACGATATTTTAAATCGCGCTTGCCTTAATTGAAAAGCCTTTAATTTTCTTTTTAAGTGCTGATTATTTTCGTAACCATTTCTTAAGAACTTGATTTTCATGATTCTTTAAAATTGATTAATATTATTTTTTTAATACAAAAATTGACTTCGTTTCAAAAATATTTATTTCATGACTTAATTAACATTTCCAAAACCGGATTTCTGCATTAAAAAGTCGACACTTTATTGTATTATGCGTGAAATATTCATAACGACATTGTAAGAATTAAATTTTTCACGATTTTTTAAAATCGAACGATTAAAGAAAATATTGTAAGGTGAAAGATTCGATTGTAAAGAGTAATATCTCAAAAACCAAACAATATTTTAAATCGCGGTTTAATCGCCCTTAATTCTCTTTTTAAGTGCTAATTATTTACATAATTACTTCTTAAGAACTCGATTTTCCATGATTTTTTAAAGTTGACTAAAATGATTTTTTTAGTACAAAAATTGATTTCTTTTTAAAAATGATTATTTCATGACTTAATTAATATTTTCAATAACGGTTTTTTGCATTAAAATGTTGATACTTTATAGTATTACGCCTGAAAACTTCATAATGATATCGTAAGAATTCAATTTTTCGCGATTTTTTAAAATCGAACCATTAAAGAAAATATTGCAGGGTGAAAAGGTTCGATTTTAAAGAGTTATATCTCAAAAATCAAACGATATTTTAAATCGCGGTTGTCATTATTGAAAAGCCCTTAATTTTCTTTATAAGTGCTGATTATTTTCATAATTACTTCTTAAGAACTCGATTTCCATGGTTTTTTGAAGTTGACCAAAACGATTTTTTTAGTACAACAATTGATTTCTTTTTAAAAACATTTATCTCATGACTTAATTAACATTTTCATAAATGCTTTTATGCATTAAAAAGTTGATAGTTCATTGCATTATGCCTAAAAACTTCATAACGATATTGTAGCAATTAATTTCTTTTAAATCGAACGATTAAAGAAAATATTGCAAGGTGAAAAAGTTCTATTTTAAAGATTAATATCTCAAAAACTAAACGATATTTTAAATCACGGTTGTATTTATTGAAAATCCTTTAATTTTCTTTATAAGTGCTGATTATTTTCATAACTATTTCTTAAGAACTCGATATTTCATGATTTTTTAATGTTGACTAAAACGATTTTTTTAGTAAAAAATTGATTTCTTTTTAAAAACATTTATCTCATGATTTAACTAATATTTTCAAAAATGGTTTTATGCATTAAAAATTCAATACCTTATTGTATTATGCCTAAAAACTTCATAACAACATTGAAGGATGAAACAAAGTATTGGAAGATAAAAAGAATCCAGTTTAAAGATTTACAATTTAAAAAGCAAACGATTTTTTACATCACGACTTTTTTTCATTGAAAAGTTAAAAGTTTTCGTTATAAGTGCTGATTATTTCAGAACTATATCTTAGGAGCTCGATTTTTCACGATATTTTTTACATCGAACGATTTAACAACATATAAAGTGGAAAAATTCATTTTAAAAATTAATGTCTCAACAAGATGATATTTTAAATTGCAGATTTCTGCATTGAAAGCTTTTCAATAATTATTTTTTTTACAAGTGTTGACTGTCTTCATAACTATATCTTAAGAACTCGATTTTTATGATTATAAGACGAAATTAGAAACGAGGCCGAAACAATAAAGTTAATATGTAGAAATAACGGATATCACCATGAAATTTTAGACAAAATCATAAAAAAGAGGAAATGTGAGATAACACGTAACTACGTGGCAATACTGAGCAATCAGCAAGAAGGGAAAGAAGAAACAATAAAATAGAGAAGATTTTTAAAAAGCATAACAAAGCTTCTAAAGGTAGTAACACTGTACACTAAATACTTATGAAAAATATAGACAAGATAATCATACTTGATAACAATAGAGTCTACAAACTAACATGTGAAAGCTACCAACAACATATATAGCTGAGATCGAAAGATCTTTGAAAACAAGAATCAAGAACAGAAACGAAACTAACTTTGGAAGGCATTTAATATTTCATAAGATATTATTCAATGAACAAAGAAAAAAGAAACGCATTTATTGTACATCATAAGAGCAAGTTTCTTGATGGAGAACTTAGAGAATTAGGAAACCAATTTATTTAAATTTATTATACAAGGATGTTATCAAGGTTGCAGTATAACCACGAAGAACTGATTCTCTAATTGATTGTCTATATAAATATTATTAAAAGCGTGACAGTTGTTAATAGAAAACTATTTGACAAGAAAGTTTCCGACTTGTTTACTCGAACTACTAGAAGGCGAGTCGTCGACTCAAACTTGCATAGACGAATTGCACTGGAATAAGACTTCTGTAATTACAAAAATAGAAAAACAGGATTTAAGTTTGCAAGGGAAGCATTTAAATTAGAGTGAAAAAGATTACTTTTCCAGCAAATAAAAATTAATCGAATAGATTTCAATGGATAAAACTGATAGGACATCCTCTCCGACCTTAGTGTAAATGAAAGTAAAGTAAAGAGTTTTGAATTTGATTGGAAATTTGAATTGGTCAAAAAATTGTGTTAAGAAATAATATAATAATTTAATACAGACAACAAGATTGAGATCTATTACAAGTAGGGCCTCTTTTTTCAAAAATTCGTAAAAAAGTAGAAACAAAATGTGTAGTGAAGTTGTTAATGCGCTACTTTCACGTCAATAACTAAACGCAATCTCCTGACAGATTATACAAAGTATGACCCAGGAACATGCAATAATATCATTCATCAAATAAAAACTTTACACCTATTAACGAAATAATGAAGTCGTGACGAAGATTGCGTGTGAAATTATGTATTCATGAAGCACATAAATGATATGATATATTCACGATGCTTCAAAATACAAGCTTCTTTCTTACACTTTCTGAGAACTATATGGATAAGAGATGCATAATACTCTGATACGATCATTGTTGTGTATGGTCATGCATTAACAGAAATCTGTTACCAATAAACTCAGTGTTAGGCATCATATCCTCTTCAAGAATCTCTTATATCGTCAAATGTTTTTATGTACCTTTGAAGAACAAAAGTTCTTTTTTTAATATTTTCTTTAACAAGATTATTTTGTGAACGGATTTGGAATAATCGCTGAAACGGGATACATTACACGAGATCCTATATTTCTCGATTAACTCAGACTGCACTGCATTAGGGAGCCTATACCGATTCAATATTGAACTAAACATATTGGAGAAGCTTCGCTGCAAGCGTCCTCGATTTAAATTACTAGATAGAGAATGCGTGATTTTGGCGGATTAAGCAAATGCCGCTTGCTAGCGAGATATTGCTTCATGTAGTATTAGATAATTCATGGTAGTTCCTCCTACTTAATTTAAAACAATGAGTATACAACTTAATAAATGTATTATTAAGAGGAGATCACTTAACGATCAGCAAATTATGAAAAAAATCAAGATTTGAAATGTTAGAAAAGTAGTTATCTTTACTATATCTCATAATAAAACAAAATACATTTCATTATTAGATATTTACACTTTACGAAAATCTAATAAAGAGGTGTTCTTAGTAAGTGTGAACCATAAAAATACGCCTTGGATAAAAATCAGTACATAAAAGCTTATTTCAGCTACCAACTCCGAGGAATTGGTAGCTGAAGTAGATGGCTGAAATAAAGATTCAAATTCAGGTTTAGCCGTGCGTCTGAAGAAATAAAGTTAAACCGAAATTTTCTAGTAGAGATGTCCACGTGAGTAACTTTTTATGTCCGGTCACGCCCGCTCACGATCTAAACCCACTCGGGTCACGCATGCTACTAACGTGAATATCATAACCGAATCACGTGACTCACGCGTGGGTTACGTCAATTCACGTGACTCAAAATGAAATGATATTAATATTTGAACAATAATAATACAGTGCCTTTATAATGAAAGGAATAAATTCAATAAAATTTTGAATGCTCGTCTAGTCTATTTTTAATTTTGATGCCTCAACCCAACCCGACTAATATCTAGTGCTAAACAGCTAATTAGGATCAAGTTGATAGCCCAACCCAGCTAATATTTAGTGACAACAAGTTAGTCGGGTTGGGTTGGGTTATGATTAATGGCTTAACCCAGCCGATCTAATAAGTAGTTAACTACTAGTAGCGACTCAGGTTGAGTTAGGTTCAGATCAGGTTGATGGTTAAAGAAAACGCAATTAATATTTAATGCGAAGTAGTTAATTGGGTTAGGCTAAAATTAATGGCTCAACCTAACCCAATTAATATATACCTCTAACAAGCTAGTTGGGTTGGCTTGGGATCAGACAATGTTGATGGTTGAACCTCATGTTGATATCCTATTTTCCTAATTTGCTTTTATAAATAGATGGTTCTTGAAGATAACTTAAGTGACCGAAACCGATAGAAACGACAATAAAGACTATATCCATTTAAGTGCAAAATTGGGTTTTTATTAATTCCATATTTAGTCAAATCAGCTTGGCTGTTCAGCAGCTGTTCAATTTGATACTTTAAGCTTAAGTACAATGTTATTGTATTACTTACAGCATTCTGCATGTATACCATAATCTTGGCCAAATAACGTTATTAATGTCATGTTCAAGAATGCTTAATAGTACTAGAAAAGCTTTATTTTAGCAAAAACACGAACACTTCCCATTTTTCAGGGAACTCAATTAATGGCACAGCCAAACTCAATTAATATCTAGTGTTAAGTAGCTCGTTGGGTTGGGTGGCATTCAGATAAGGTTGATGACGTAATGCTAACTAGCTACTTGGGTTGGGTTAAGGTCTTCAATTATATCTAGTGTTAATGTAAAATTTGAAAATAAATCGCAAAGCAAACATTTAAATTGGTCTGGTGTATCATTTCTGTTCCATTGCTAAAAATTTACTGAATTTATTTCTTCAATCGCGAACGCACTGTATATTCAAAAAATGTTAATTGGGTTGGATAGAAATTGTCCAGGGACTGGTCAAATATACTCTGCGAACCGGTATTGGTCCGTCGGACCAGCGGTTGAGAATTGCTGGTATAGATAACTTATACCAGCAATTATTATATCTATTGTTTTTAGGTTTTATCTTTGTACATCATGTTTTAATTCACGAATCTTCATCCATCATACTTATTAACAACTAAAGGTGATTTTTGTTTATAAATTTCGTAATATTTGTGATGTTAGATCATGAATTGGTTTATAGTTTCTTCAACCTTTACAACTTAGCTTAACTTTAATTATTTGCCTGTAGAAGAAACAATAAGATATACATAACAACGTACACGTCTTTCATATCAACATCGGTTTTTATAACTCCGTCTAAAAATCGATTCAATCTGGTCACGCGGGGTCCCGTCTAAACCAAAGACATTCACGATCACGCTCGTTCACATGAGTGTTACAAAAATTGATGCCCGCTCACGGTGGGTCACGCATGACCCATTGTGACCCGGAGAAACTCACATAATTTGCAAACCTCTACTTTTTAGTACTAGGTCTAGCGTTAGTTCTAGTTTTAATTGCCGTTCAGTGGTTGTAAATTTTTAAATTTTCACTATAAAAACGTAAAAACGTCTACATATCCAATTTATAAATACCTACCCATCGGGTCGTCCATAACTGATTGTATACATTCAAGAAATACAAATTTTAAGTAAACCGTTGTAAATATTGTATTTTTTGTTAATGCATACCTCAAAAATTTCAATATTATTATTAAATAAATATTCAAACATTGTTAAAATGGGTCACGCGGGGTCTTGTCAAAACCAAAGATGCACACGATCACGCACGTTCACATGAGTGGTACAACGTTTGATTAAATTAAAATAACCAAAGGTTAACGATGATATTTGTTTATTTAAGAAAAAACAATATTTTCGGTGCAACAATGTTTCGGCTGACACAGCAGCCTTTTTCAAGCACGACTAGAATAAAGAGAAAGTATGTTATACAAGTTTTTATGATCAGGTGCCATTTTGTATTTTATTAAAAATTCGAAATAATTACCGTCAGTGAGAGTACTAAATAATAATAATAATAATCTTTATTGCCTAAAAATTCATACAAACAAAAGAATATTCGGCTCGTCACATTCTGAATATATAAATATAATGACACAAATCACACAATTTCAGCTTCCAAATATTCGTCTACTGAATAAAACCCACCATTCAGTAGTACACTTTTCACTGTTTTTTTAAATGTTTTCCGTGACATTATCTTAATATACTCCGGTAATTTATTGTACAGACGGACTCCAACATAATCAATTCCATGCTGAGTCTTCCGCAAACGGCGTTTAGGTGGTCGAAACTCTTCTGCATTTCTAGTTTTATAGCAGTGAACATTGGATCCTTTCTCCCATTGCTCCTTTCTTTCGTGCACGTACATAATACACACAAATATATATTCTGCTGGGATGGTAAGTATATTACTTTTGAATACATTCCTACAGCTTTCTTTAGAATTTAATTTGTAAAGAGCTCTTACTGCTTCTTTTTGCTTTATAAATATTTTTCGTGCATGAGGAGATGCGCCCCACAGAAGGATTCCGTATGTTGCAGCACTGTGAAATAGTGAAAAGTAAGCTTGACGAGCCGCTTCATACGTTGCTGTTCTATTTAATACCCTGATAGTGTAGATTATTGAACTGAGCTTACCGGACATATACTGTACATGGTTTTGAAAGGTAAGGGTACTATCTAACACAATTCCCAGAAATTTTACGGTTTCTCTTTCCCCTTCAAGTCGCGTACAAAACTTCATAATCTTTGTTTTCTCTCTATTTAGCATGACTTTATTGCTATTAAACCAAATTTCTGCGTCCTGCATTGAAGTTACAGTTTTTCTGTGTAGACCTTCTTCTGTAATATTATAATTTAGAAATGATGTGTCATCAGCATATTGAAGTGTAATTGCTGCCTGTACGTTTATTGGTAAATCGTTGGTGTATATAATGTATAGCAAAGGACCAAGCACTGAACCCTGCGGAACACCCACATGTACCATGCTTTCACCGGATCTTCCATTGTTCCACTCAGTGTATTGTGTACGATCTGTTAGATAGGATTCCATTATTTTATTAGCAACGCCTCTTATGCCATAGTAGCTTAACTTTCCCAACAGTATCCTGTGGTCAACTGTATCGAACGCCTTACTGAGGTCACAAAATGCTGCTTCTATCTTCAAGTTTTTATCAAAAGCTTCTAATATAGATCCGAGAATGCTTGCCCCTGCAGTTATCGTCGATCTTTGTCTGCGGAAGCCGTGGTGATTTTCGTTCCACATACTGCTGCTATCAAAGTGTTCTTCTATACGGTTACGTATGGCAACTTCCCATATCTTTGATAGTGTAGGAAGAATTGAAACTGGTCTATAATTCTTCAAATCGTTTCGATCACCACTTTTATAGATGGGAGCAATTCTAGCTTTTTTCAATAGGTCAGGAAAATGTCCATATAAAAAAGAATTATTAATCATAATGGAAACAGCATCAGCTATATATGGTATAACTATTTTCAGTATTTTCACGGAAAACCCATACGCATCCGGAGTTGCTTTATTTTTCATTTTATGAACTATCCACATTACTTCTTCTTTAGTAGTAGGTTGAAAAAATAATGAATATCGTGTAGTATAAGACATGTTTTGGAGCAAACTGTATGGACAACTCGCCTGAGGGATCATTGCTGATGTATGCTCACCGATGCTGGTAAAGAAGTCGTTCAACTCTTCTACCGTGATATTACCATCTTTTGAGGTGATTTGCGTTCTGTTACTTTCTCTTTTTATTACTTTCCATACTGTCTTCTGTTTATTATCAGACTCATTAATCTCCCTGGTAATGTGGAATCTTTTGGTATCTTTTGCTTTTTTTAGGTATTCTTTTTTGTATCGTTTGTATATTTCTGATGATGGTTGATCTTTCTTAACCTGATTAATAACCCATAGTGCTTCCAAAGTATATTTCATTTGGCGTAATTCTTTTGACCACCATTTGACTGGTTTTCTAGCAACATTTTCCCACCTTCTTACTACAATTGGAAAACATTGTTCAAAAATTTCCAACAAGCGCTTGTGAAATTTGTTAAAATCGGACTTCAACCCTTCAAGGACAGATATCCAATCATTTTCCCTTACTTTACTTTCAAATTTTAATATGTTTTCTCTAGATATTAATCTTTGCCTTTGGAGACTACTTTGATTGAAGATATTTTTCGAATCGATGGTCAATAATTGTCCGAAATGATCGGCCAAATGTAGGTTAATTGTTCTAACATGCTGAGTATCGCTCTGTGTGTTAGTTATTATGTTGTCTATACATGATTTTGTGTTACATGTAACTCTGGAAGCCTCTCTGGTTAACACATGATACCCAAAGGAAGCACATAATTCTTCAAACTCAGTTTGTATTGTGCTAGTTTGCATGAAATTGATATTGTAATCACCAGCAATAAAAACGTTCGTAAATGAGCATTTTATTTTTTCTAGTATAGTGTAAAAACCTTCATATAAATTGCCGTCTGGTGATCTATAAATTGATATTATAAATTTTTTCCCCAATTTTATCCCACATATCTCTATGTCCCTTTCAATAGAATTTGTTTTTATTTCATGTAATTCCTTTGCTGGTAAACCTTTTTTTGTAAATATTGCAACACCCCCTCGCTTATATTGTTTTCTAACAAAACATGCTGTCAATTGATAGTTCTGCAGATAAATATTACCAATATTTTCCTCTGAACACCAGTGCTCCGTAACACATACAACATATACGTCATAACAGTACAATATTTCGTTAAGCACATCAATTTTATTTAAAAGTGACTGAACATTTATATTGAGTAATATTAATGAGCTTTTTTTGGTATCAACCTCTTTTATTCCGGTGTCTATAACCAGTTCTAACTGTGGTTGCTATTGGTTTTGATCTAACGTTTTCTTCCGTGGGTGAAAAAATCGTGTAAGGTATGAACCATACGGCCACCTCCGTGCATCCATAATTTTTTCGAAATTTACCAAATCACACGTGATTTTAAATGATGAATAATATTGAGGGTACTTGGATGTAATTTGTTCACAAACTATTTCGGGAAATTCTTCTTTTAAAATTTCCTCTATATTTTCCGGCTTAGTTAAGGAATCCAATCGACCCACGTAGATAAATGCCTTTTTTGGAGCACTTTTTAAAGTATTTACTTTTGCTTCACCAATTATTCCGTGTTTCTTATTTATCTCAGACTTTTTATTCACTTCAGGTTTATTGGGTTTCTTCCTAGTTTTAGGTTGTTGCCATTCGTCATTATTTATATAAATTATTTCATGTGCTAACTTTTCTTGATCTTTCATAAGTTGATTCACCTCACAAGATTTTTGTGCATTTTGTTTATATTTTGAATTATTGTTATTTCTTTCAGTAGTTGTGCTATCTTTCTTCGTAGATCTTGACTTTGAAGTTCCTGCTACTTCTTCACAGATTGCTCTGTAACTTTTAGGTTCTAATTTTGAGAAGTGGTTTGTAAACAAGTTTTCGGGTCACTGACCTGTACTTTGGTTTTAGTTGCCAAGCTAACCTTGAATTTTTCTTGTAATAATTGAGTATTTTCTTGAAGTAACTTATTTTTATCTTTTAATTCCTCAATTAAAGTTTTTTGGAGATCTATGGTGTATTGCAGCTGTTGTACTTCACCATTATTTTCGGATTTTCCTTCCCACAATCTTCTAAGTTTTTCCTTTGCTCTATCATAACAGCTAGGATGAAATTTGTAACCAATTATTGGACATTTTACTCCTTGAAGTAATTTTGCCTTGCAATAATTACAAGTAATCAATTTAGTTTCACTGTTTTCACAATTTTTATCACTCGTAACGAGATTCGCGTGTTCATCGCCCGCCATCTTGCGAACGCCTGTCCGAAAATAGTATGAGAGAGCGATGTTGAATGGATCCACAGGTATATTTGTGTTAACTTCCACATATTAATCCTATTTATAGCCAAATTAGAAGTATAAAGGCGTTAAGCGCACGTTTTTTTAACAACTCTGTTAGATTCAGAAAAAACTATAAAAGAAGATAGTCAATAGTTGGAAATATATGAGGAATAGAATACTATTTCTTATCATTTATCATCGTAAATGAGGAAAATATCAAAACAAAGAAGTAAAAGTAAAATGAAAAACTCGACAAAAAATTAAGGATAAAAGTTGAAATTTCAAAAGTTACGATCGAACTTGCGTGAAGCGCTAAGAACGACTGGATTTGAGACGAAGATTGAACCAGAATGCATTGAAAAGGAGGGGTGACGTACGTAGTCTGTATAAAAAATTTAAGTTAAATGAATTTAATAAACTGTCTATAGATATTAATATCTGTAATGTCATTCATAATTGAATCCTCGTCCTTTTGTTTAGCATCATAAATGTAGTATTCCTCATATAGGTCCATTTCCCTTGATTTTTTAAGGTTTTTTAAAAGTTTGATGTTTTGAAAAGAGATATTGTGTTTATAAGTTGATATATGTTTATAAACTGCTGAAGAATCTTTAGTTTTGTGTTCTCTGAATCTAACTTTAAGATTTCTACCTGTCTGTCCTATGTATGTCATGTTGCATTCCGGACAATGAATCTCGTAAATTCCACTCGACTGTTCGATACCAAATCTGTGTTTAGTATTGTTTATAAGTTTACTAATTTTAAGCCCTGATGAAAACGCAGGTACAATGTTATGTTTATGAAGATTAAGTTTGAATTTAGATTCAAGAGAAGGTGTGTATGGAACGGAAATGTATCTGACTGGTGAATTATAATGAGGGTATATTAAATTATTAATAAATGAGTTATGAGTTTTGTTATAGATTCGTTGCATATCGTCTATTTTATAATTGTTGTTGAGACCAATTTTTATTATAGTTTTTAGCTCTAAATTATAATTATTATCATCAAGTGGAGTGTTAAAGAGTCTGTTAAACATATATCTGAAGCTAGCTTCTTTATGCTGTATGCAATTAAACGAATTCTTTGAGATAATAGCGTCGGTGGTAGTCGGTTTTCTGAAAATATTAAAATTGAAGATGTTGTCATTTAGATTTTTAGTGATTTTAAGATCTAGGAAATTGATACTGTTTTGTTTTTCTATTTCTATTGTGAACTGTAAGTTGCTTAGGTTATTAAAAATGTTTAGTAGTCCCATCAGTTTTGCATTATTACCCCTATAAACTATTAACATATCGTCAACGTATCTACCATAGAAAGTTATGTCTGGTGAATAGATCATATTTATTAGAGAAAAGATCTTTTTCCAATGAGTTTACAAATATTTCTGAAATAATGCCAGATATGGGTGACCCCATGGGGAGCCCTTGTTTCATGTGGTAATATTGATTATCAAAAAGGAAAAAGTTTTGTTCACATACAATTCCAAGTAGAGTGATGAATGAATTAATTTCTATGAGGTTTAGGTTTAAATTGTGAAGATTGTTAATTAGGTATTTTTTAATGATTTGAAGTGAAGATTTTATGGGTATGTTAGTGTACAAGTTTTTTATGTCTAGTGAAATCAGTCTGTGTTTATCTGTAATATGTAGTTCTTTTAGCTTTTCAATAAGTTGTGAAGAATTATTGATGTTATAAGAGAATTTGTTGTGAAATGTTTCATACAGAAAAGTTTGTAAGGTTTTGGCAATTTTGCAGGAAGGTGTATTGTAGTTGGCAATGATGGGTCTGATACCTTTATGCTCTTTATGTAATTTGATTAGACTTTTGAGAGTTGGAATAAGGGGGTTCATGACTATGGAATTGAATGTGTTTATATTAAAAGTGGTTAATTCATTATGATGTTCTTTGATGTATTTCTTTAGTCTATTATTGAAGTTGGTGGTTGGGTTTTTAGCTATAGGGGTAATGTTATAATCTTTAAAAAAATCTGTTGTTTTCTCTATATAGGTGTGCTTGTTCATTATTACGTATCCTGCGTTTTTATCACCCATTGTGACTATGATTTTATTATCATTGAGTTTTTGTTTAAGAGATCTAATGTTTTGACGAATCGAGTGGAGTTTGTACATTTTGTTTTGTTTATTATTAATGTTATTTATAATGTCGTTATTTTCAAGAAAAATTTGTTTGATGTTAACGTTATTTAACAGTTGTGTCTCTATTTTAACAGCAAGATCTACAGGTCTGATGCTCCTAGGTAAAGAAAATTTATGATTTAAGTTAAAAATATCAAGTTCTTCTGGCGAAAATTCGATATTGCTTAGGTTAGTAAAGTTGGGAGCGAATGAGATGTTGTTCAAATTATTTAATTTTATTTTGTTTGTGGGTTTATTGTGATCTATTCTTTTAATAATGAAGCTATTTTCCCCACGAGCAAGAGACTCTGCTACAATGGTTTTATTGAAATTGATATTTTTGTTATAATTGTTATTGGAAAATTTAGTATTGTTATATTTAGTTATTATGATATGGGTATTATTTATTTTATCATTTACCAATCTATTTAGCTTGTATTGTTTTGTTTCTTTACTCCTCATTGTGCTGTAGTGTACCTCTTCATTAAATCTTCGGGTTATATCGTCATATTCTATTGGGTGTACAGCAGTGGAAAGTTTTCTGTGTATAAATTTTAGCAGTGAATCGTGTTGTGAAAGTTTTCTATATTGTATTCTGATGTTCTTTTTTATTAATTTTCTTCCTATATCTGCTTGTTGATTCTTGAATATTTTTGGCACTTTGATCTTAAATTCAAATATTCCTTTTTGATAATCAATATTACCACATGAAACAAGGGCTCCCCATGGGGCACCCATATCTGGCATTATTTCAGAAATATTTGTAAACTCATTGGAAAAAGATCTTTTCTCTAATAAATATGATCTATTCACCAAAGACATAACTTTCTATGGTAGATACGTTGACGATATTTTAATAGTTTATAGGGGTAATAATGCAAAACTGATGGGACTACAAAACATTTTTAATAACCTAAACAACTTACAGTTCACAATAGAAATAGAAAAACAAAACAGTATCAATTTCCTAGATCTTAAAATCACTAAAAATCTAAATGACAACATCCTCAATTTTAATATTTTCAGAAAACCGACTACCACCGACGCTATTATCTCAAAGAATTCGTTTAATTGCATACAGCATAAAGAAGCTAGCTTCAGATATATGTTTAACAGACTCTTTAACACTCCACTTGATGATAATAATTATAATTTAGAGCTAAAAACTATAATAAAAATTGGTCTCAACAACAATTATAAAATAGACGATATGCAACGAATCTATAACAAAACTCATAACTCATTTATTAATAATTTAATATACCCTCATTATAATTCACCAGTCAGATACATATCCGTTCCATACATACCTTCTCTTGAATCTAAATTCAAACTTAATCTTCATAAACATAACATTGTACCTGCGTTTTCATCAGGCCTTAAAATTAGTAAACTTATAAACAATACTAAACACAGATTTGGTATCGAACAGTCGAGTGGACTTTACGAGATTCATTGTCCGAAATGCAACATGACAAAACATAGGACAGACAGGTAGAAATCTTAAATCGAATAAGGTTAAAAGTCAAGTAAAAAATTTTTTTTTGTATTTTAACTGGTCGTTTTTCAAAAATATTTATTTATCTAACTAGTTTCGGCCGTATTGCCATCTTCAGAGATAAAACTACAAGAAATTATAGTATTAATTAAATATCTTAACAATCAAAAGTAATGTAGTTAAATGAAAATATAAAACTTAAAATACTTACAGTCAAACAAGAAAATAAGAGCATGTTAAAACTAAATACAATCCCACGTACATTTTGATCATGTGGAAGGCTTTATATTAATACATATTGAGATAAAAATACACTTAACATTTAATTGACAAGAAACGTGGTACAAACTACGAAGAATTGTAATGGCGACACGTAAAACAAGTTCTTTATTTAGTTTGACCTCGATGCGCATGTATGGAAAAGAATCGTTTTACAATAAAAGCGTTAAAAACTAAAAAGTGCGCTTAATATATGCGGACTAAATATATCAAGCCTCTGCATTTTGGGGAAAGGGGTTGGATAAAAAAGTATATAAAGGTGTTTTGTAAATGTGAACCTGGTCATTAAGGCATTCCAAAGTATCATTATTTTTCTTAAATTTATCTATTTCGTAGGTTTCTAACAATTTGAGTTTGAAACCTTTATTTTGTTTATGTAAAAGAGACACATTATCAGCTATATTAAAGCTATGTTTATACGTTAACATGTGTCCACCGAAATTGGAGTTATCGTTATGTTTATGTTCATTTATTCTCACTTTGATTGATCTACCTGTTTCACCTATGTATGATGCACCACAAGAACCACACTCTAGCTTATAAACCCCGCTCTGATCTAATATATTTATTTTGTCTTTTGCATTAAAGATTCTTTTTTGTAAGGTATTATTGTTTCTAAAGGATATATTAATATTATATCTACGAAAAATAGATTGAATATTGTATGCTATTTTACCGGGATAATTAATTGATCTATAAGTTAAATTTTGATTATTTTGGGTGTTTTGTAAACTGGTTGAAGATCTATGGTTTTGTTTAGTTAAAAATCTTTTATGTAAAGAGTCTATATGTGTCATAGAAAAACCGTTATTTGTGCCTATTGCTTTTATTACAGTAAGTTTATTGTTTCTTTCTTGTTCTGAAAGTGGGGTTTTGTAGCATCTGTGTAAGTATGCTCTGATTGCAGCATTTTTGTGAGAATTATGATGAACTGAATTAAACGGAATAATAGTATCTGTTTGTGTAGGTTTTCTGTAAATTTGGAATTCTATATTATTTTGTTTATTGATCAGAGTTAAGTCAAGAAAATTCAAAATATGGTCCTTCTCTATTTCTAATGTGAATTTGATATTACAATGCAAGTTGTTGATATAATTATGAAAATCACCAATGTTAACATTTCTATCGTTGTCCCAAATAATCAATATATCGTCGACATATCTGCGCCAGAGTATAATATTTTTATTTATATGGTTATTACGTTCTAAGATTTTGTTTTCAAGGTTGTTGAGGAAAATGTCGGAAAGAAGACCGCTCAAGGGAGATCCCATTGGAAGGCCATTTTCATATTTATAAAATTTTTGGTCAAATTGGCAGAAATTCTGTTCGGTACAGAGCTTCAGTAAGTTGTAAACATATTCAGTATTTGCCCGACTCAAATGTTCATTTAGTAAATTCTTAGCAATGTCTAGTGTTTCAGGAATAGGTATGTTAGTGTATAGGTTAGTTACATCGAAAGAAAGGAGAGAGAAATTGTTAGGTAAATATATGTTCTGTAAAGTTTCGATTAATTCAGTTCTGTTGTTTATAGTAAAATCTGCTTTAAATTGGATATTATTCTTGAAAAATTGTATTAAGAATTTTGAAATTTTGTAAGTGCTCGAATCGATTGAAGATATGATAGGTCTAATTGGAAATTGATTCTTATGTAATTTAATTAATGAATACAATAAAGGTGTTTTAGGATTCATTGGTAATATTCTGAATGTAGACATGTTTTGTTCTTTAAAGAAATTTGTAGAGTCTTTAACAATTCTTTTAACTTTGGTGTGGAATGTGGAAGTAGGGTTCTTTTTAATTTCGGTGAAGTTGTTTTCATTAAAGAATTCTAAAGTTTTTGATAAGTATAAGGATTTATCTAAAATTACCAAGCCTGCATTTTTCTCTGCATTGGTTGCAATTAATGAGTTATTTTTAATTTTGTTTTTGATCTTACTTAATGTTTTACTTTCTTTCCAATTAGTTTTGTTGTAATTGTTAGAAGTGTTGCTTCTCTCCTTTCTTTTAAGTAGTTCAATGAGATCCTTTCTCAAGCTGTCTTCCTCCGGCACTCCATGGGCAGCGTTTTCTAGGTCTATCGCTAAATCGGGCAACTTGTGGTGTGTAGGTGTTATAACATATTTATGTCCTTTAGTGAGCAGGTTCCATTCTTCCACGGTAAATTGTATGTTAGATAAATTTGTTATTCGAGGGTGAAACTTATGTTGATGTCCAATTTGAGAATTATTATCTTGAATATTACTATGTTTAGTCTTCCTCAAATTATTAAGTTTTTTGATCTTTCTTTTCCATGTCGCATCGAGTTCCAACTTTTTATAAACTTTAGCCTGTGTGATTACTTCTTGTAATTCTAGAAAATGTAGTCGTGAAGTTAAAATGTTATAAAAATAGTAAATCTTTCTATAAATGAAATCCAACTTTCGATGAAATTTCTTAATTTCTTTGTTTATGTGATTGGAACGTATAAATTTAATTTGTGAAGTTGATAAATGTTGTGGTAGTTTGTATTTAGTATAATTTGGAATTAACTCTTCTGATTTACAGATTTTATTAAATTTAATATGTTGAAGAATTAGTAGAATTTATAAAGTCAATTTCTTGTAGTTCTGGATTATCGTATTAGTACCAAGATTGTTGAATTGATTGTAGTTTAATTCGAAATCCATTTTTTACCAGTGTTGTATCAAATCGAATAAGGTTAAAAGTCAAGTAAAAAATTTTTTGTACTTTAACTGGTCGTAGTCCGCATATATTAAGCACACTTTTTAGTTTTTAACGCTTTTATTGTAAAACGATTCTTTTCCATACATGCGCATCGAGGTCAAACTAAATAAAGAACTTGTTTTACGTGTCGCCATTACAATTCTTCGTAGTTTGTACCACGTTTCTTGTCAATGTTAAGTGTATTTTTATCTCAATATGTATTAATATAAAGCCTTCCACATGATCAAAATGTACGTGAGATTGTATTTAGTTTTAACATGCTCTTATTTTCTTGTTTGACTGTAAGTATTTTAAGTTTTATATTTTCATTTAACTACATTACTTTTGATTGTTAAGATATTTAATTAATACTATAATTTCTTGTAGTTTTATCTCTGAAGATGGCAATAAGGCCGAAACTAGTTAGATAAATAAATATTTTTGAAAAACGACCAGTTAAAGTACAAAATTACTTTCAATTATGAATGACATTACAGATATTAACATCTATAGATAGTTTATTAAATTCATTTAACTTAAATTTTTTATACAGACTACGTACGTCACTCCTCCTTTTCAGTGCATTCTGGTTCAATCTTCGTCTCAAATCCAGTCGTTCTTAGCGCTTCACGCAAGTTCGATCGTAACTTTTGAAATTTCAACTTTTATCCTTAATTTTTTGTCGAATTTTTCATTTTACTTTTACTTTTTTGTTTTGATATTTTCCTCATTTACGATGATAAATGATAAGAAATAGTATTCTATTCCTCATATATTTCCAACTATTGACTATCTTCTTTTATAGTTTTTTCTGAATCTAACAAAGAGTTGTTAAAAAACGTGCGCTTAACGCCTTTATACTTCTAATTTGGCTATAAATAGGATTAATATGTGGAAGTTAACACAAATATACCTGTGGATCCGTTCAACATCGCTCTCTCATACTATTTAGTACTCTTACTGACGGTAATTATTTCGAATTTTTAATAAAATACAAAATGGCACCTGATCATAAAAACTTGTATAACATACTTTCTCTTTATTCTAGTCGTGCTTGAAAAAGGCTGCTGTGTCAGCCGAAACATTGTTGCACCGAAAATATTGTTTTTTCTTAAATAAACAAATATCATCGTAAACCTTTGGTTATTTTAATTTAATACTTCTACGATGAACCTCGAATCACAAATTTCCAAATTACAACATTTGATGTCCGTTCGCGGTGGGTCACGCATGACTCATCATGACCCGCCGGGACTCACGTAATTTGCGCATCTCTGCTTTGTACCCATACATTTAACAAAAACTAATTTAACTAGTTAATTAATTTTGATGATATGGAGTAGCAATTAAGTGCATTAAATTAACTATTTTTTGTTGCTGTAGGTTGTTCCTAGAATTGTAGAACGGAATAGAAATAGATAAGGTAATGGTGGAGGTGCCGGTAACCAACAAAATAAAAAAATCTCTATTATATTTAATACAAAGTGAAATAAAATCTCTTGATAAAATCTTTGTCAGTTTTAACTTAATACGATATTGATTTCAGATACAAAACGATGCTGAAAATTAATAGAATTTATTTTAAATAAATACATGAATTTTGTTAGAATTCCACAATACCTAATCCCTAAGTTAAAGCTCAAAATTGTTCAAAGCCAGGAATTTAGTAACAGAACAATTTCAAATTCGTATTGTAACATAGTTAAGACCCTATTATCTATAACTTAACCACCATTTAGAACTAGTTCAAGTTATTAGTGTTAGTATTATTTCGATATCGTCATAATTACCAAACAATATAGAAATTATCAATTAATATTTGTTTAATTTGTTTAACGGTACGGAAATTGTTAATGAATTAATAATGAACGCAAAATGCATAATTAAACGCCACATTATTTGGAAAAAAGTACGTTTAATTAAAACTGTAATATGGTAGTGTGGCGCGACGCAATAAATAATCCGCGGTTAGATGTACCGCGTTGGCCTACAGTTGGTAAACTAGAACTCTGTAAATAATTGACTGGCATCAATATTCATGCTGGGGGCGTGTATATTAAGGTCCGCGACCTTTAATTATCGCGGACGATGAATAATTTACAGGGAGGGCTTTATCTACCGTGTAAATTTGCTTTTTTTAGCCCGCGCCGTTCGGAATAAATTTCGTAGAAATTTCAGTTCGAAATATTTTTCGTTTTTTATTCGAGCTTAAATTTATGGATTTGAAACTATTTTTGCTTGAAACTATAAGATTATCAATCAGTATTAGTTCTAGTATAAGTCATAGTGTTAGTTCTAATTTTGGTAGAATTGCTTTAAAATTTATGAAAAAGAATATTATGGATGTGATGGGTTTCGTTCTTCCAAACTGCAGAAAAATGCATTTTCGAAGACCTTTAACATTACTGACAGATTTCCCTTATGCCTCTACATCAAAATATAATAATGAAATGTATGTAGGAAGGCGAGGATAAAACGCTTACCACATAATTTCCCTTGGCAATTTTAAAATTCACGGACAACGGAATTACTTTGAGCATGGTTTATGGTTTACCGAACTGCCGCAGGCCGGAATTTTCCAGGCAAAAGCTCAGTAAAGAGAGAGTTCTCGCAAAGGCGCGAAAGTAGAAATTTCCTTCGTAAATTAACTAATTCCGCACAACAGGTGTCGGTATCCGAGCGGTTGTCGAAAATGACACTCCATTATCACGGGATTAGTCCTTTATCGTGCTTTTTCAGTCCGCCCGGACGATGTATGTCTCGCATTATTTGTCGTAAGCCTGAAATATGACCGCGAAATTTCAAGCTCACGCGCACAGCGCAGACAGCAAGTACGTTCATGCTTGCTTGACATAGATTAACGAGGAGACTTTTTATTAGATAACCAACTGACGCGACGTTAACTGTACTATGCTTATAGCTTGTAATCTTTAATCTACATGGTTAGAAAATAAAATAGCAGTTCGTTTTACATAAATCAACTTCTCAACATGACAAGTATTACGGTGTAAATTCTTGTTTGACGGACGTGTTGATTAATATTTATTACTGTTGTAATTGATAGACAAGTCAATTTTCAACCTATGCGAAGTTAACCCCTAACTAGATAGGATTTTGTATGAATAATATTTTGACCCAACCCAATTTATAATAAAGGCTTAATACAAATCGTTCTCTAAAAGAAATTAGGGACTATATATATATGGAAGAAATTGCGTATTCGTAAACATGCTATTTTGTCACAATTCTTAGGGCCGGTTTATTCATCTTTGGTTAAATTTAACTACTGGATATTTTCCATGGTTACTGTAATTTGACTTGCCATGATTGGCAATATGACCAGTAACCATGATAAATATCCAATAGTTATATTTAACCAAAGATGAATAAACTGGGCCTTAGTCATTATGAAAAGCTGTAAAATGGATTGCCTAAAATCAACAAAACAGTATAAAGTAAACCATTGCAAATTCCTTTGTAGATGACGCTAGGTACTATCTACAAAGGTAAGTGAAGTTGTATTGAGTCACGATTTTTGAGGAATATTATGGATTGTTTTGAATTAGATTGAGTTAATCACAACAAAATTGGTCAATCAAACAAATTAAATTAAATAGTTTAATTGTAGCAGTGTTGATTCTGGTTTATTAATTTTTTTTAAATTATGAATAATAATAAAATATTTTAATTGTTGAGCTATTGGTTTTTAAAATAATATATTGACGTAAATTTTATTGTAATAACAACAAAGTTATGATATAATATGTCATTTCTATAACATCTCGTTTAGTTTTTCTGATATTTTATTTTCATTTTGTAAAAACACAGAATTGACTGGAGTTCCTAACATCTAGGTAGTTTGAAGAGACCTGAGGATGGTTCATATAATGAAATGAAACCGGTAAAAACAAATTTGTTATATATCTATTTAATAAAAGTGTGAAAAGACCTACACTGAGTTTTAAAACCTTAAATTGATTAGCAAGTCTTTGGAGACATAATATCTCATGCTGCTAACAAGTTAGCAGTCTTCATAATGATATAGAGTGCTTGAAACAGAAACAGCTCATGTTCCCAATAAGTTGGTAATCTTCAAAATAATACATAGTCTGTGAAACAGTTATAGGCAATGCTGCGAACAATTTGGCAGACTTAGAACTGATGAGCAGGACTTAGGACGCATATCAGCTCATTCTGGCAACAAGTTGGAAGAATTCAAACTGATGAACAGGACTTTGGAAACAAATCAGCTCATAACATTACAATAAGCAGCAAATCAACATCAAGAATACATTTGGATATATATAATATAATAAACAATGGTAATAAATAATACTAAATTAAATATAATAACACTCAATATAACAAATAAAACTAAACTAAATAAATTTTGCCTGTAAGTATTTATGTAAACATAAATTCAGACAGATTTGTGTTATCCTCCTCTGACAGATAATATTATTTTACGAGCTCACTTCAAATTCCAGACAAAATTTGTAGTACCTTCGGGTCTTTGCTTGTGTTTAGCATTGTATAATGTTTTAAGAGATAATTCTCCAAGCTTATAAAGAACTAAGGGAGCATTATATGTAGTTCGAGAATACGCCGTCACCAAGAAAAGTATTTGTGAGTGACAGGGCGCGCATATGCAATTGTACAGCATTGAATTTTGATTTTCTGTATCATTATAAATAATTATTTGCAAAACATTTCTCTCTATCATCTTTAATTTCCAAGATATGTCCCTGTCATTAATAACAAAATATCACCAATTTTGCAACTTGATGGTTTCGCTTTTTACCTTGATTATAAGAATATTTGAGCTAGTCCAGATTATAAATTTTTGTTGTTTGGATCATTATAAACAATTATTCGCAAAACATTTCTCTCTATCGTCCTTAATTTCCAAGATATGACCCCGTTATTAATAACAAAAATCAATAATTTTACAATTTGATGGTTTCGCTTTCAACTTTGATTATAAGAATATTTGAGTTAGCTCTGATTATGAATTTTGATTGTTTGGATCATTATAAACAATTATTTTGCAAAGCATTTCCCTCCATCATCTTTAATTTTCAAGATACGACCCTGTCATTAATAACAAAAATCACCAATTTTGCAATTTGATAGGTTCGCTTTTTAATTTGATTATAAGAATATTTGAGCCAGCTCTGATTATGAATTTTGATTGTTTGGATCATTATAAACAATTATTTGTAAAGCATCTCTCTCCATCATCTTTAATTTCCAACATACGGCCCTGTAATTAATAACAAAAATCAACAATTTTGCAATTTGATGGTTTCGCTTTCTACCTTGATTATAAGAATATTTGAGCCAGCTCTGATTATGAATTTTGATTGTTTGGATCATTATAACAATTATTTGCAAAACATTTCTCTCCATCATCTTTAATTTCCAACATACGGCCCTGTAATTAATAACAAAAATCAACAATTTTGCAATTTGATGGTTTCGCTTTCTACCTTGATTATAAGAATATTTGAGCCAGCTCTGATTATGAATTTTGATTGTTTGGATCATTATAACAATTATTTGCAAAACATTTCTCTCCATCATCTTTAATTTCCAAGATACGACCCTGTAATTAATAACAAAAATCACCAAATTTGCAATTTGATGGCTTCGCTTTCTACTTTGATTATAAGAATATTTGAGCTAGCTCTGATTATGAATTTTGATTGTTTGGATCATTACAAACAATTATTTGCAAAACATTTCTCCCCATCATCTTTAATTTCCAAGATATGACCCAGTCATTAATAACAAAAAGCACCAATTTTGCAATTTGATGATTTCGCCTTCTACCTTGATTATAAGAATATTTGAGCTAGCTCTGATTATAAATTTTGATTGTTTGGATCATTATAAACAATTATTTGCAAAACATTACTCTCTATCGTCCTTAATTTCCAAGATATGACCGTGTTATTAATAACAAAAATCAATAATTTTGCAATTTGATGGTTTCGCTTTCTACTTTAATTATGAGAATATTTGATCTAGCTCTGATTATGAATTGTGATTGTTTGGATCTTTATAAACAATTATTTGCACAGCATTTCTCTCCATCACCTTTAATTTCCAAGATACGACCCTGCCATTAATAAAAAAATCACCAATTTTGCAATTTGATGGTTTCGCTTTCTGCTTTGATTATAAGAATATTTAATCTAGCTCTGATTATAAATTTTGATTGTTTGGATCATTATAAAGAATTAGTTGCAAAGCATTTCTCTCCATCACCTTTAATTTCCAAGATACGACCCTGTCATTAATAACAAAAATCACCAATTTTGCAATTTGATGATTTCGCTTTCTACCTTGATTATAAGAATATTTGAGCTAGCTCTGATTATGAATTTTGATTGATTGGATCATTATAAACAATTATATGCAAAACATTTCTCTCCATCATCTTTAATTTCTAAGATACGACCCTGTCATTAATAACAAAAATCACCAATTTTGCAATTTGATGGTTTCGCTTTCTACTTTGATTATAAGAATATTTGAGCTATCTCTGATTATGAATTTTGATAGTTTGGATCATTATAAACAATTATTTGCAAAATATTTCTCTCTATCGTCCTTAATTTCCAAGATATAACCGTGTTATTAATAACAAAAATCACCAATTTTGCAATTTGATGGTTTCGCCTTCTATCTTGATTATAAGAATATTTGAGTTAGCTCTGATTATGAATTTTGTTTGTTTGGATCAATATAAACAATAATTTACAAAACATTTCTCTCCATCATCTTTAATTTCCAAGAAGTGACCCAGTCATTAATAACAAAAATCACCAATTTTGCAATTTGATGGTTTCGCTTTCTACTTTGATTATAAGAATATTTGAGCTAACTCTGTTTATAAAGTTTGATTGTTCGGATCATTATAAATAATTATCTGCAAAACATTTCTCTCCATCATCTTTAATTTCCAAGATACGACCATATCATTAATAACAAAAATCACCAATTTTGCAATTTGACGGTTTCGCTTCCTACTTTGATTATAAGAATATTTGAGATAGCTCTGATTATGAATTTTGGTTGCTTGGATCATTATAAACAATTATTTGCAAAACATTTCTCTCCATCATCTTTAATTTCCAAGATATGACCCAGCCATTAATAACAAAAATCACCAATTTTGCAATTTGATGGTTTCGCTTTCTACTTTGATTATAGGAATATTTGAGCTAGCTCTGACTATGAATTTTAATTGTTTAGATCATTATAAACAATTATTCGCAAAACATTTCTCTCTATCGTCCTTAATTTCCAAGATACGACTCCGTTATTCATAACAAAAATCAATAATTTTACAATTTGATGGTTTCGCTTTCAATTCTGATTATAAGAATATTTGATCTAGCTCTGATTATGAATTTTGATTGTTTGGATCATTATAAACAATTATTTGCAAAACATTTCTCTCCATCATCTTTAATTTCCAAGATACGACCCTGTCATTAATAACAAAAATCACCAATTTTGCAATTTGATGGTTTCGCTTTCTACGTTGATTATAAGAATATTTGATCTAGCTCTGATTATGAATTTTGATTGTTTGGATCATTATAAACAATTATTTGCAAAACATTTCTCTCCATCATCTTTAATTTCCAAGATACGACCCTGTCATTATTAACAAAAATCACCAATTTTGCAATTTGATGGTTTCGCTTTTTACTTTGATTATAAGAATATTTGATCTAGCTCTGATTATGAATTTTGATTGTTTGGATCATTATAAACAATTATTTGCAAAACATTTCTCTCCATCATCTTTAATTTCCAAGATACGACCCTGTCATTATTAACAAAAATCACCAATTTTGCAATTTGATGGTTTCGCTTTTTACTTTGATTATAAGAATATTTGATCTAACTCTGATTATGAATTTTGATTGTTTGGATCATTATAAACAATTATTTGCAAAACATTTCTCTCCACCATCTTTAATTTCCAAGATACGACCCTGTCATTAATAACAAAAATCACCAAATTTGCAATTTGGTGGTTTCGCTTTCTACTTTGATTATACAAATATTTGAGCTAGCTCTGATTATAAATTTTGATTATTGGGATCATTATTAACAATTATTTGGAAAATATTCCTCTCTATCATCTTCAATTTCCAAGATACGACCCTGTCGTTAATAAGAAAAAGCACCAATTATTTGAAAATCAAAAATCACCAAGTTCGTTGGTTGCCGCTACACTCTTTTTCTCAGGTATATCACAAACGAATAAAATATAAAAAACTGTAGATAAAGGTAAAATCGTGGTTTTACATTATGTTGTTGTTAGGGCAAGGGGTTCGGGTGGGGTTGGGATTTAGACCAAATATTTTACAATTTTGCTCTTGATGCAGAAATATCGAAAACAAATCGACTAGATGAAAATTAAATCAAAAATTAATTTGAGAAATTGTTGTTGGTTAAAAATAAGATAAGGGACGTTTTTGAAAAATAGGTTTTTCAATATTGCTTTTTTTGCACTTTAACTCTCATTTTAGATGAAATATCGAGAAAAATTCGAAGAAGCGATAATTAGATGAAATCGTATTTTACATCTCTTTTACAAAATTGCCCTCATTGTCAGATGCATAAAGAAACGGCCAAATTCGATAAAATCCATGCACTAATAGGGCATTTCCACAATCGAATTGGACAAGGATTCATCTTTCAAATGAGATATTGATCGTCAAAATGGGTTGAATAGTTTTCTAGCTACCATTAAAAATACTATTTCAATAAAATCCTATCTAATTGGCGATTAACTTCGTATACATTATTCTTACATACTTATTATTTACGTAATACTTACCATTGAGGATGTGTACGTATGTGCTTGCAGGTTGAGCGTTGCTAGGTACGCAAGAATAGTTACCAGAATGTCTAGTTGCGGCACTACTTATTGACAACGTACTCGTCTTCGCCGAAAGCTCGGTCTTAACGTTGATACCCCTGTCTGCGTCGAAATTGATCATTCGGTTATTATGGTACCAAAATACGTAACTCGGTGGTTCGGTGCTTTGTAAAACTACGCACTGTAAATTCAAACCCGATCCGGGTTTTAGATACTTTTCCGCTGGCCCGGAAATTTCAGCTTTCGCCTCTGAAAGCAAAAAAGAAAGCGTAAAGGAAAAGAATTATTAATCAATACAGTTTCTCTTGTTCATTAAGAATTTTAATTAAATTATAATTTGAAATGTTCAAGTTAAGTAGAATCGAATTTCTTTCTTTTCTTTGTTGTAAAAGTGGGGAAAGAATTTTGTAATAGGAAAAATGTTCGTTTTCACGTGCCAGGACCGTTTGTTTCAATAAGATCGCTGAACATTATGGACTGAATTAATGGTATTCAGAATAGAGCCGTGGGGAAGAATTGTGGCATAACTTCCAGTTCGAAATGCAGAGTTATTGAATATCTTTCAACTACGTCGACTTTATTTCCATACGGGAAATAGCTTTCAACGGCATCACCTTCCGTTCGACAGTAAAATCTACTTTGCCACGCGCTATTTTCCCCGTCAAAGTAATAGACCTGTGTTTATGAAGTTTACCTAACATAAAATAGAAGCCCGCTTATTATCCTAAAAGAACTTACAAAGACTTTGTATTCAAACTTTATTTATGTTTAAAATTGAAATCAAAATCGAAATTTCAACAACGAAACTGCTGTTTAATGCAGTAGTTTTGTACAATAACACCATTTACCACAGCATTAGGGAACCATTAGTGTCCAATATTTAAGCGTAATATAATTGTTTATGTTTACCATACTTGGATTATCCGATGGTGTGTCACAAAATTATGTCTATAATAGCATCATTACATTAACGTGTGATAATGATAATTTTATGCATTATATTAGTCTGAAGTGTTCAATTTCAATTTAATAATTTTAAAAATCCTAAAATACAAGTAACGCTTACTCTAATATTATGTATCACGAATGTCATTAAATATTATTATTCAGGGAGCGATTTAACGACGGCCATACGTAATCGTGTGATTATAATCCACGAACATGGAAAATTACGGACGGCTTATGATCACAAATTCGACGAACTCATGAATATACACAAGTTTTGCATTGTATATGGATGTCAATTAAAGCCCATTGTTCGCTGTTTGGCTGTGAAACATAAGCTCCTTTCGTTCGCAAAATAACTAACGGATTTGGTTTATTTATGTGAAGTTTTTATATTTCCAATTAGCACACTACGGCATTTTTGTAAAATAAAGTTTTTGTGGTGGAAATTGATGGAATATAAATAGTGACACAAATGGAAATATAGGTAAAATATATAAAATATGTTGATTGTATTAAAAGATCAAACAAAAAATAAATGGTTTTGTTTTTGAAAGGGACTAATACGGGAATTAATAAATATATTTTGTTTTACCGAACAATAATTCGATACAATTTTCACGAAACCTTTTAAAATTTTCGCAAAATTATTACAAATATTGATCGATCGTATTTAATCTGTAATAACATATCAAATTGATCTTAAATCCAAACAAACTTATTAGAAATCATCTGAGAGCACAAACATACTCATACTGCATCTAGAAGACTTAATCTGCTTCCAGAAAGCTTAATATTACATCTAGAAGACTTGATCTGCTTCCAAATGGCTTAATATTGCATCTAAAAGACTTGATACTGTCTTCGGGTGACTGAAATATATTTCCAAAATACTTATAACGCTTCTAGAAGACTTGATCTGCTTTCAGAACATATGAAATGTTTCCAAATGTCTTGACATTGCTTCTAAAAAACTAAAACTGCTTCCAAAAGATGAGATATTGCTTCTGGAAAATTTGAAATGCTTCTAGAAAACATGAAATGGTTCTTGAAGACTTGATGCTCTTTCTAGAACATTTGAAAACTTCCAAAAGATTTAATACTGCGTCTAGATGATCTAGAATTCGTTCAGAAAGATTGATATTGTTTTCGATAGTTTAAATGCTTCTAGGAGACTTAATCAACTCTCAGAAGGCTTGATATTGCCTCTGAGAAACGTAATTTAATTGCAGACGCTAGGATTCTGCTTATAGAAGACTTGAAATGCTTCCAGAAGTTTTGATATATTTCTAGAAGAGCTGCTATGCCTCCAGAAAATTTGATTTTGCTTTTAGAAGATTTTAAATGTATCCAGATTATTTGAAATACTTCCAGAAGATTTAATACTATTTCTAGAAACATTGAAATCCATCCAGAAATGTTCATTTCTTTCAGAGGAAATCTGAAAGAGTTAAAATGCTTTTAGAGGACTTGAAATGCATACAGAAGGCTAGATATTGCCTCTGGAGACCTTGAAATTCTTTCAGAGGTTTTGATTCATTTTATAGAAGACTTGATGTAGCTTCCAGAAGACTTTACATGCATCAAAAGACATGAAATGCATCTGGAAAAATTGATACTGCTTCTAGAAGACTAAACTGGTTTCAAGAAATGTGATATTGCTTCCAAAAGAGTTGAAATGATTCCAGAAGAATTGATACTGTTTCTAAATGACTTGATCTAATTCAATAAGACTTGAAATGGTTCCAGGAGACTTAATCGTTTTACAGAAAACTTGATCTGCTTCCAGAAGACTTGATGTTGCTTGCAGAAAACTTGATCTGCTTCCAAAAGACTTGATGTTGCTTGCAGAAGATATGAAATACTTTTAGAAGACTTGCTGTTGCTTCCAGAAGATATGAAATGCTTTTAGAAGACTTGAGACCTCTAGCAGACTAAAATGCTTCCAACAGACGTGACACTGCTTCTAAAAGACTTGAAATGCTTCCAGAAAACTAGCCACTACTTCTAGAAGTTTTGAAATGCTTCCAGAAGACTTGATACTACTTCTAGAAGATTTAAAATGCGTCCAGAAGAGTTGATATTGCCTCTGGGAGAACTCAAATGCTTTTAGAAGACTTCATCTGCTTCAAAATCTTCAAATGCGTCTAGAAGACTTGAATTGCTTACAGAAGACTTGATCTGCTCCAAAAGACTTGACGCTGCTCCCAGAAGAATAAATTACTCCCAAAGGATGTAACATTGCTTCTGCAAGACTTGAAATATTTCTAGAAGAGTGGATATTGCTTCCAGAAGATTTAACTGCTTCCAGATGACCTAAAATGGTTCCAACAAAATTGATACTGCTTCTGGAAACCTTGAAATCCTTTCAGATGTTTTGATTCTGTTTATAGAAGACTTGATGTAATTCCAGAAGACTTAACATGCATCAAGAAGACATGAAATACCTCTGGAAAAATTGATACTGCTTCTAGAAGACTAAACTTGTTTCAAGAAATGTGATAGTGCTTCCAGAGTTGAAATGATTGCAGAAGAATTGATACTGTTTTTAAATGACTTGATCTAATTCAATAAGACTTGAAATGGTTCCAAGAGACTTAATCGTTTTACAGAAAACTTGACCTGCTTCCAGAAGACTTGATGTTGCTTGCAGAAAACTTGATCTGCTTCCAGAAGGCTTGACGTTGCTTGCAGAAGATATGAAATGCTTTTAGAAGACTTGCTGTTGCTTCCAGGAGATACGAAATGCTTTTAGAAGACTTGATACTGCCTCTAGCAGACTAAAATGCCTCCAACAGACGTGATACTGCTTCTAAAAGACTTGAAATGCTTCCAGAAAACTAGCCACTACTTCTAGAAGTTTTGAAATGCTTCCAGAAGACTTGATACTACTTCTAGAAGATTTAAAATGCGTCCAGAAGAGTTGATATTGCCTCTGGGAAAACTCAAATGCTTTTAGAAGACTTCATCTGCTTCAAAAATCTTCAAATGCGTCTAGAAGACTTGAATTGCTTACAGAAGACTTGAATTGCTTACAAAAGACTTGATGCTGCTCCCAGAAGAGTAAATTACTCCCAAAAGATGTAACATTGCTTCTGCAAGACTTGAAATGCTTCCAGAAGAGTGGATATTGCTTCCAGAAGATTTAACTGCTTCCAGATGACCTAAAATGGTTCCAACAAAATTGATACTGCTTCTAGAAACCTTGAAACTCTTTCAGAAGATTTGGTTCTGCTTATAGAAGACTTGATGTAATTCCAGAAGACTTGACATGCATCAAGAAGACATGAAATACCTCTGGAAGAATTGATACTGCTTCTAGAAGACTAAACTGGTTTCAAGAAATGTGATATTGCTTCCAGAAAAGTTGAAATGATTCCAGAAGAATTGATACTGTTTCTAAATGACTTGATCTAATTCAATAAGACTTGAAATGATTCCAGGAGACTTAATCGTTTTACAGAGAACTTCATCTGCTTCCAGAAGACTTGATATTGCTTTATAGCAACTTGCTGTTGCTTCCAGAAGATATGAAATGCTTTTAGAAGACTTGATATTACTTCTAGCAGACTAAAATGCTTCCAACAGACGTTATAGTGCTTCTGAAAGACTTGAAATGCTTGCAGAAATCTAGCCACTGCTTCTAGAAGTTTTGAAATGCTTCCAGAAGACTTGATATTACTTCTAGACGATTTAAAATGCGTGCAGAGGAGTTGATATTGCCTCTGGGAAAATTCAAATGCTTCTAGAAGACTTCATCTACTACAAGAAACTTTAAATGCTTCCAGAAGACTTGAATTGCTTACAGAAGACTTGATCTGCTCCAAAAGACTTCATATTGCTTCCAGAAAACTGGAAATGCTTCCAGAAAACTAGCCACTGCTTCTAGAAGTTTTAAAATGTTTCCAGAAAAGTTAATACTACTTCTAGACGATTTAAAATGCGTGCAGAAGAGTTGATATTGACTCTGGGAGAATTCAAATACTTCTAGAAGACTTCATCTACTACAAGAAATTGTAAATGCTTCCAGAAGACTTGAATTGCTTACAGAAGACTTGATCTGCTCCAAAAGACTTCATATTGCTTACAGAAAACATGAAATGCTTTCAGAAGACTTGATACTGCTTCCAGAAGAATAAATTACTTCGAAAAGATGTAATATTGCTTCTGCAAGAGTTGAAATGCTTCCAGAAGAGTGGATATTGCTGAAATGGTTCCAATAGATTTGATACTGCTTCTGGAAGATTCAAACTACGTCCAGAAGAGTTGATATTGCCTCTAGACGAATTACAATGCTTCAAGAAGACTTGATCCACTTCAAGAAGACTTTAAATGATTCCAAGAGATTTGACCTGCTTACAGAAGACCCGATCGGCTTCTAGAATACTTGGTATTACTTCTAGAAAACATGAAATGCTTCCAAAAGACTTGATGCTGCTTCTATGAAGACTAAAATGCTTCCGAAAGACGTAATATTTCTTCTGTAAGACTGGAAATGCTTCCAGAAAACTTCCAAAAGATTTGATACTGCTTCTAGAAGATTTAATATGCGTCCAGAAGATTTTATATTGCCTTTTGGAATCTTTAAATGTTTCCAGAAGTCTTGATGCTATTTCTAGAAGCCTTCAAATATTTCCAGAAGATTTGAAATAAATGTAGAAGACTTGATACAGCTTTTAAGAGACTTGAAACGCTTTCAGAAGATTTGAAATACTTCCAGAAGACTTGGTACTGCTTCTAAAATATTTGAATTGCTTCCAGAATATTTAGGCACAATAATCAAAGAATTTAATAACTATAAGTTCAACTTCAAGTTTAACTTTAAGTAAGTTGTTAAGTTAAGAATCTCTTTAAATTAGCAACAAACCAAATTAAGAAAACTTACAAGAGAAGCCATAAAAAGAGAAATAAAGTAACACTGTACAAAGATTGACAAAATATATTTGGAGACATATAATAATTACCAAAATCATAACATTGAAATCGACGATATTATTAACAATATGAATATGTTCAACAAAGAAAAATTGATTGGTCAAAATTAATCAAAACATAATTGGTTAAAAAAGTGCCAAAAGCTTCACAACATAAGAAAGGAGTAAGGTCAAACTAACAGAAACTATTCATTCTTTAACAAATGAGAACACATAAAAACATTATACTTAATAAAGGACCAAACTTACCAAGAATAGGCAAAAAAGCTTGTGGACAATACATAATTATGATACTCTACAGAAAGAACTACGACAAATATTAATTAAGGAAGGTTCAAAGGAAAGAAAATGAAGAATGGAGGAAGGGAGCGAAAAAATAATCAAGGAAGGGTGGAAGATAATTAATAATATTAAAAGAAAGATTGAGAAAAAGAAATTAATATCTATAAAAACACACAAAAATGCAGGCCTAGTAATAACATATAAAGTATCAAACAACATTTCATAAACAGATTAAAAATGTCATACAGATATATGAAAAAACAATCTTAAATCTAAATAAAAATCCCAAATCATTGCTAGTTATTTCATTTATTCATATTGCAATAATGCATTCGATATATCATTAGAATCGCAATTTCTGGTTAACATGTTTACTTCCTAAAGAATACTTCATGATATCTTTGTTTCTTACAAATCTGTATACTATCTGTATACTATGCAGTACTATCTGTATACTAACCTTCCGACTCCGAATACATTACAAGTTCTTTAAAAAATACTAGAGAAGAAGACCTATACTAATTTTAAGGCATATACAGATCTTAGACCTATAAGTATTTTGCCAACCCGTTTTTTTTTCTTTATAATGTAGATTAATAATATTATGTATTTTTTTATTGATAGTTAATGAATTGTGTTATTATTAAGCCTACATAAAGAAAACAATATAAGAACATACTAAAACATAACTTATCGAGGAAACATTATCAACAAACAGAAGAAAATTTTTTAAAAGTATGACATTGAGATCACCTGAAAAAGTAATAACACAATTACTGATGAATAACAAGGACAAAATTGAAAAACTGCATTATAACGTTATTTATATAAATTAGTTTGTGGGATACCTCAAGCAAAATGGAAAGGACGATCTCGAAAACTACAAAACAAACAATTTCAAATTCTCCCAGAATCTCCCAGAAAATCTCCCAGATGAACGTAAATTTCTTGTCAAGGTTGTATTATAGCAATCACAACATTCTGAATCCTATGTAGAGATGAGCGATACCGTAGTGGTCGTAGGAAGGTGTTGATCGGTGACCGTTCTTTCTCAATTACTGTAATTTTAAACGGTGATCGTGTTCGCCATTTAAATTTTAATTTATTCAACATTTTTTGTAAAATAGGTTTTCCTTTAGAGATACAAACAGATTTGGAGAGTGTATATGTAACATTTAAAAAACATTCAGAGTTTTGAGATAGAAGTGGAGCTTTTCTGTCCCCTCGCCACATGAATCCATTCGATTTAAAATTGTAAATACTTGTTTAACTTGAAAACAATTAACATAAAACATTACGACAGTGCCTATGATATTGTTTAAGAAATTAAGAAACAAAAAAAGAACTGAAAAAAAGAAACAAAATATCACATTTTATAGAACATGGTTTCATATTTGTTTAATTTAACGTCTCAAAATATTAAAATAGTTTGTATAAATTTAAATAATTTACATGTTTCATATTGCAATAAATGGCGTGCTCCTGAAAATGATTAACAAATAATCGAAATTACGTTAACAGACGTTACGAGTTTATGTTTATAAAATAAAATAGGTGAGTTTTGTTCAATTAGTACAGTAGCTAAAGCGAAAAGTGAGTTTTATCAGTACATGGTGATTGCAGATATTTGTCAAGCTAAATTATTTTTAGATATTAATTTTTATCGGTTTATTGGTTTACTGGTAAATTAGCAAAAAACCGTTCGGCAAATTTACGGACAAGTTATAAAAATTTATTGGTAATTTGGGGAATGAAAAATGTACACTAAAAATTTTTATGTACAAAATATAGTACTTAAAAATATTTAGAGATAAAGAGGCAATGAAAATAAAAAATCCCTATACATGCAAAACCTTTCTAGATTTTTATCAATAAAGATCCTCTCAAGTATGAAACAGATGTAGTAGAATTTTTTTTAAATGTATTTAATGTAGTTAAATTTCTTGGCAAAAATTATGAAGTTTGTAAACCATGCTATATCAGTGAGGTCAAAAGCTTATTATACGATTCCAGCGTTTTATTATGTTAATTTATTATAGACAAGGTAACCCCATAATAGTATTCTAAATAACACAACAGAATGTAAATAAAAAAGCAAAATGAAACTTAAAAGTGCAGTTGTAACAAAATTAAAAAGAAAAACTAAAAAACTAACTAATGACGTGAATGATAAAGTAAAAAATGTCATGATTCGAACAGTAACGATTATAAGTCGACACGAGAGGTATAATTGGAAACATCAAATGAAATTTGTCCTACAAGTTCAGACAAGTCAATCGATGCCCTGATCAATTCACGACGAATTCACGACGTACTCGTAATGATCGTAAATCAAATACTCTACATCTTTGCTCATATGAACGGTATGGTAAATTGAATTTGTGAGCCAAGTAGCGTACAAATCTTCTTTGTAAAGCCTCAATGCGGTTAATATGTGTTGTATATGTTCCAGTTAAAGCATTCATTACGTGAATGTATACACTATCTAGACAATGTATACATTAACTAATATACCTGGTTACTAACGATACTCAGTTAAAATTAAATATACGTTTAAAATGTATTATATAACAGAATTTGTAGAAGTTGTTTTAAATAAAAAACGAAGCGAAAACTATGAAATATAAAAAATCAAAATAACTTATAACTAAAAAACTTCGATCGATAGACAACGTAGACAACGATAGGTAACCAACCAACCAACTTAACCTATTCTTTAACAAAATAATTAATATTTGTTCGCTTTAAAATCAATGTACAAAAGACACAGTAGTTCTCAGGAAGTTTCAAAATAAGGCTTTATCAAAGCTTTGTCAAATGGATAAAAATGAAATGAAAATTAAATTTCATAGTTGAAAATATTTCACAAAAAAGTAATAGCTTTCGAATGAGTTTATCAAAATATCGTAATTTAGTAGATGAAGTAAAAATTGCAAAGGTCTCAGCTCGGAAGGCAAACCGTCATTTTTGGTTGCTAAAACATTACGATGTCGTTACAATTAAAAATGTGGAAAAGCTAGTTGTACCAATTACAAATGATAAAGTGTTGTATTATGTTGTTGTTGAAGAATTATTTGATGTGTTGTATGAAGTTCACGAATCAATAGGCCATGGTGGACGTGACCGCATGAAGACGAAAATTCAACAAAGGTATAAAAATATAACAACTCAAGAAATATAACTATTTCTAAATTTATGCAAATTATGTTTGAAAAAGCGAAAAAACGAAAAGAAAGGGTTGGTGGTTAAACCGATGATATTTTCGCACTTTAACTCTAGATGCCAAGTAGACTTAATAGACTTTCAATCACAACCTGACGGAGAATTTAAATTTATATTAGTCTATCAAGATCATCTGACGAAATTTGTGATACTTAGAGCACTTAAAAGTAAGCAGGGATTGGAAGTAGCAGATCAACTACTTAGTATATTCTTATTATTTGGTGCCCCATCCATACTGCAGTCTGATAATGGACGAGAATTTGTAAACAATATAATAGAAGATTTAAAACAACTATGGCCTGAATTAAAAATTGTCCATGGTAAACCGCGACATAGTCAATCGCAAGGCAGTGTAGAACGAAAAGCGGTATCATGTAAATCTTTTTTCAGGTTTGGGTTTCGTGCAATTTATGAAAAATAGGGCGCTTCATGCAGGAATCAAAAGAAGTCCATATGAAGCAATGTTTGGAGAGACAGCGAAGGTTGGACTTACTTCTTCTTCACTACCACGAGATGTTATTAAAGAAATTAATACTGAGGATGACTTGGACATATTAATAAAAACTTCTAATGCGTCTAATACAGAAGAACAAGGTGAAATTGAAATCACTTTTCATAGCAATGTTGCTATTTCACAGGAATCTATCCCAGAAAGTTCTTTAGAAACCTTAGAAGAAGCTTTACAAGAAGAAATTTTGCTAGTAGAGGAAATAGCAACAACGTGCGTTGATAAAGAAAATAACGATATATTGAAAGAGAAGAAGTGTAGAAAATGTGAGGTTTTGTTATTGTCGGAAGATAATTCCATTTGTAATGTTTGCGTGCGTCTACATGAAATTAATAATAACAGAAATGAGGCCAAAGAAAATTTAAAACTTCAAGCTACACGTATGAAAACAATATCTGATGCTTCTCATATGCCAGCAGAAAACAGAATGACTGTCCGGATTAAAGTACCAGATGTAGACAGGGGAAGAGGAGATTCTTGTTCAATCTTAGGATGTATAATGAAAAAAACCGATGATGGTTATTTTCAAACAGGAACAAGGAATGGTATTTTGAAAGGTCTTTACACTAGATCCCAATTTAGTGTATGTCCAGAGAAGATACTAAACATCGATGGTATTCCACCACAAGAATTACCTCTTAGAACAGTGGCCACAGAGCAATCGGTAGGAAGTGGACAGGGATTTGTAAAATGCAATTGCAAAACAAAATATAATGGTAATAGATGCACATGTGTAAAGTTTAATATAATAATAAGTTTACCATGTTGTAATAAATCAAAGTTGTATTTGCATTAATAGATGAACGGATTTGTTCTTTATATTGTTTGTTTTTGTATTTTTATTTTAAGAAATAAATATTTGTATTAAAAAAATCCGTATTTAAATTTTTGTTACATATCTTAGTACAAAAAAGCTTCCAGTTATTTTTCTGTTTTTTGATATTATTTCAAAAATGTATTTATTACTATACTTACTTACCACTTGCATTACATGCAATTCCATCTATTAAGAAAATTATACCCTCCTTTGGAACAACTTTTACAGATATTTGTTAGCAAATGTATACACTACCTAGTATATGTACACATTCACTAGTAAATGTATACACTCTATGATTAGTAAATATTTTAACTAAAACGTTACGTAAATGTATACATTGACTAGTTAATGTATACATTAACTGAAATGCACACTTTATCTGTAACATACACATAGGGTTTCAAACAACCGAAGCGTAATCAAGAACAGTGTTAACGTAAGTTTTAATGCAATGTTGGTTAGTTAAAGGTCTTCATATTCTAATAATTAACCGTAAATGCTTTTTAGCTTTACGGAGTAACTCCTCAATGTGGTTAGTGAAAAGTAATTTCGAATCTAAGAAAATACCAAGATCCTTCACTGTCGACAATGCATTAAATGGTTCCGGCCCAAGCTTATAAGTGGAATTTATTGGGGATGGTTTTCTGCTGAACATCACTTGACATCAATTAAGTAAAAAAACTTTAGAATACATTTGTAATCTGTCTAGATCAGCCTATGAATGCATATCATTATTGCATTTTATTGCATATTATAGCACATATAAGCTATAAATAAGACTGATCGCAAGTGACCACCCTGAGGCACTCCAGAGGTAACTAAGATTTTTACAGCTTGATGTTTATCCGAAATGTATGATGTTATACCCGACAAAAGACCACAAGTCAGGATAAAGTTGACCAGTTTAGCCAACAGTACAAGATAGAGCTTGTCAAAAACTTTGCTAAAATTGTTGGTTTTATTGAATGGTGGAAAGATGATGTAACAAATAAAAATCCCTTAGTGTCGTATTCCTGTAGCTCAATTCAGTAAATATTAACATAGAAAAAGTTCCAATAGTTATTTAACTTTTGCAGAAATATAAAATTGAAATACCACAGTTATTTGCTTGACTATTTTCTGTTATACGATAAATGTAATTCTCATTTTTGCGATCAATTCACTAATCTTCATATTTAATCATTTTTATTACTGTATGTATTTTGAATGTAAAATTTGTTTAGCAAGTCTAAGTATGGATTTCGACTAGTCAATCAACTGCAGGTGCAGTGTTCAGGTTACTGGATAATATTGTGGACTGTTTCGAGAAATTGGAGCTTGAAATATTTGTAATCTCACATCACTGTTTTGAGGTAATTATATATGTACATATCAGATATCCCCTAAAGCTTGCCGCTTATTATCGTTTCATCTATCCCACCGTAAACAGCATGTCAAATCGAATTCACAGTTTTCTGACTTAAGTGGTATTAAATACAGTTTATCACAGTGCTCCACATTAGGCTCTATTTTACTTCTCTATTATATTCATGACCCACCTAAGGTAGTAGGGGAAGATGCTGATACTTATGTTGTATAATGATGTTACTTCTTTTATTAGTTCTCTTCTGAATGGGGCTATAGCGCTACAAAGCAATACATTAGAATTATCGAGGATTTTGCTTATTGGTATTAAGCTGACCTCTTTATCTTGCGCACATCTGACTGGATTGAACCCGTTTCAGATTGCAAAATTCGGGGGTTGTATCTGTACTGGTGCTTTACATGGGCTGAACACAGTGTTAAGCTAGCCAGTAAACTGATTTTTTGATTCAGAGCTGTTTTTTACTGAGGTAACTATCTGTGATCATCTCTACTCATGCGCTTAGTATACTTCTTTGGATACTTTAGTATGCCAAAACAAAGCTTTGCGTTACAACATAGAACAATAAGAATAATTGGAGGTCTAGGATATTAGGACAATTGCATAGAAATCTTTAGGCAGCTTAGGTGTATAAAACTTCCATATCTGGACATAATGAAATTTAATGCATTCCATTATGTCCAGATATGGAAGTTAGCATATCCAAGCATATTTAGGCAAAATAGGATCGGATTGAACGATCAAAAAATGATGCAAACTATTATTGTATGCGGCTATTTAATGTTTCACACTGCCAAGACAAAAAGCTATCTCCAGCTGTTCTTCTAAAGCTTCCAAAAAATTTCTAATTAATAAGGCTTATTTTGGTATGGAAGAGCTGTTGGCTAATTAGGCGAGAATAGTTTGATACACGGATTCCTGCCTCGATTTGTCTTTATGTTCTGACTTTGTATTTCTATTCCAATTATATTTATGTCCATATGTTAAATATTATGAAGATGACTTAGTAGTAAGACAAACACGGCTTTAGCCATTAATTATGGTTTAGAACCTTCGGTTTAGTGCATCTGAAGGAACCAAATGTAATGGCCTGAGTTTTAAAATTGCTAGAATGAATTTAAAAATGTTAGAGAGGGCCCCACTGAGGCATAGCATCTGGAAAATCATCAGCACTTGCGGATAGATTTGGAGAAGTATAGATTTGGCGGTCATCACTATATAAATGATAGTTACAGGAGATATTATCAGTGATACCATTTATAAAAACAGAGAAAAACAACGGACCCAAAACACTGCCCTGGGGAACCCCACATTTGATGTCGTAAGAAGAAGGGAATTCAGAAACTATGCGCACACATAAAGATCGTCAGGACCGTCAAAACACAAGAAGCAGTAAAACCAATAGCAGATAAAGCTGCTAACAGAAGCGTATTATCTACCGTGTCAAAAGCCTTAGTAAAGTCAAACAAAAAAACAAAGTATCACAACGCTTGGCACCAGCAGTTCGAACAACTTCAGTAAGTTTAATTAATGCAGTTGTTGTGCTATGATTCTCACCCACTTGAGAAGGAGATTTCGTTTTTGATACACGAACATCGAGTGCTGCTTTCCAGACTGATGGGAACACAAACTGTTCGAACGAGAAGTTAAAAATATAGGTTAACGGTGGTCAAAATCACATCCAGAATTGATAAGACAAGTCTGAGGCCAATGCCATTCGCTCCTCCAGCTGCAGGCTTAGAGTGAGTTACAAATGAAAAAAGTTGCAAATGAAACGAAGTAAGAATTACGTGATTAATTATGCGAGAATATCATCAGTACTCTGCCCAGACGTGACTTGGCTAAGGATCAAGGGAAGATCAGGAAAGATCTTGCCAAGGCTTCACAATTTTGTCACGAGGTATGGATTTAAAACATAGAAAATCATTTATTGCTGTGGCACACCTCTACACAATTGTAGTAAAGATAAACTTCCACTATTTAATTTGTTTCACTGTTATTGCAAACGTTTTGCATATCGAATGTGTTCATGAAACTTTTACATAAAGAAGACCATGTGCAAAGGATGAGAAAATTATGAGGAAGGAGAATAGCTGTGGATGTAACTAAATAGTCATCAAAATCATTTCAATTCGATTGAAATCTCATATTCTGTTCAGTTTGCTGTATACAGCAAATTTAGAACATTAAAATACGATAATATACAACAGATACGATACATTATAGAACTTAAAATCAGTCTAGATAATAACGGAAGTCTTGGATTAAATTAAATAGGAATAGTAATAGATGTAAATACTCAATATTTAAAGGCAAACAATCGAGATTTACATTAAATTTAATACATTAAATTAGATCTGAATCGCAAGAAGTGCTCAACGAAATCTAAAACAAAACGAATGTTATGTAAACAAGAAACGTAAGCAAATGAATAATTTACCTAAAACTACGAAATTTAGTTAAGGGAGTAAGAATTAAGTAATTTAATCTAGATAATAGGAACGCAAAGGAGTTTAAGAAGACAAATAACGTTCTTTATACTTCTCAATTCTCTTTATTTAAAGACGGTTTTCAGTCAACTAATTTCTTCGGTACATTGAGATTTGGAAAAGACTGAGTTGGAACCACACAAGAGCTACTTGAATATGGTCTTTATGGTTCAAAGAAGGTATTCAGAGATTTAAGAAGAGAAATATTCACAGAACAAGGTGGATTGCTGTGGATTGAACATTTACCGATAGCAACTGTTTATAGGAGAATTTGTTCCCTTAGGCTTCATTCATATAGTCCTTACCTTCGGTTTCCATTAACCTCCATATAAAACAGTTAAACTTGCATGATGGCAAGAACGGTAAGGGTGTGTCATCAATTGAATGACATCGACTTCAGTAATGAAACAAGTTTTCTTTATGGGTGAATGATGGTCGTAGGAGAGTGCGGCGACATCGAGGGGAAAAACGGAATTTGAAGTTCGTTCAAAGATGACATAGAGCTTTAATACCTGGAGTATTTGGTTTGGGGGGCTATATGTGCAGAACGAATGTCATGTGCTTTGAGCAGGTTGTTACATCGATAACGTCCTGGTGCTGGAGTCAGTACTTTTCCTGCAGACATTGCAGAACATCCAATTTGTAACAAGACCCCATATATACTCCAATATTGGTATGGTTACGAGAAGTTTCCTGAAGCAGATTTGCTCGGCACGGTCACAGGATTTGTCACCGATTGAACATGTCTGGGATATGATGGATCCTCATGAGAATCTGGACGAACTTCGAGACCATCTAGAGGCTTTGGAGGACATTATCCAGTTAACAGCGAGCTTGGATTTAATTGGGTTGGGTTGAAAGAATTAATGCTTGCATAGCTATGCGAAAAATACAAAACATTGCTAGTTGGAACATTACTTAAGTTCAAAAATGGTAGTCTACTTCTTAATAGGTTGGGTTGGGTTGGGTTGGGTTGAAAGAATTAATGCTTGCATAGCTATGCGAAAAATACAAAGCATTGCTAGTTGGAACATTACTTAAGTTCAAAAATGGTAGTGTACTTCTTAATAAGTTGGGTAGGGTTGGGTTGAAAGAATTAATGCTTGCATAGCTATGCGAAAAATACAAAGCATTGCTAGTTGGAACATTACTTAAGTTCAAAAATGGTAGTGTACTTCTTAATAAGTTGGGTAGGGTTGGGTTGAAAGAATTAATGCTTGCATAGCTATGCGAAAAATACAAAGCATTGCTAGTTGGAGCATTACTTAAGTTCCAAAATGATAGTCTACTTCTTAATTGGTTGGGTTGAGTTGGGTTGAAGGAATTAATGTTTGCATAGCTATGCGAAAAATACAAAACATTGCTAGATGGAACATTACTTAAGTTCCAAAATGGTAGTCTACTTCTTAATAGGTTGGGTTGGGTTGGGTTGAAAGAATTAATGCTTGCATAGCTATGCGAAGAATACAAAGCATTGCTAGTTGGAACATTACTTAAGTTTCAAAATGGTAGTCTACTTCTTAATAGGTTGGGTTGGGTTGAAAGAATTAATGCTTGCATAGCTATGCGAAAAATACAAAGCATTGCTAGTTGGAACATTACTTAAGTTCAAAAATGGTAGTGTACTTCTTAATAAGTTGGGTAGGGTTGGGTTGAAAGAATTAATGCTTGCATAGCTATGCGAAAAATACAAAGCATTGCTAGTTGGAGCATTACTTAAGTTCCAAAATGGTAGTCTACTTCTTAATAGGTTGAGTTGGGTTGTGTTGAAAGAATTAATGCTTGCATAGCTATGCGAAAAATACAAAGCATTGCTAGTTAGAACATTAGTTAAGCTCCAAAATGGTAGTCTAATCCTTAATGGGTTGGGTTTTGTTGGATTGAAAGAATTAATGCTTACACAGCTATGCGAAAAATACAAAGCATTGCTAGTTGCAACATTACTTAAGCTCCAAAATGGTAGTCTAATCCTTAATGGGTTGGGTTTGGTTGGATTGAAAGAATTAATGCTTACATAGCTATGCGAAAAATACAAAGCATTGGTTGTTGGAACATTACTTAAGTTCCAAAATGGTAGTCTACTTCTTAATAAGTTGGGTTGGGTTGGGTTGAAAGAATTAATGCTTGCATAGCCTTGCGAAAAATACAAAGCATTGCTAGTTGGAACATTACTTAAGCTCCAAAATGGTAGTCTAATCCTTAATGGGTTGGGTTTGGTTGGATTGAAAGAATTAATGCTTACATAGCTATGCGAAAAATACAAAGCATTGGTTGTTGGAACATTACTTAAGTTCCAAAATGGTAGTCTACTTCTTAATAAGTTGGGTTGGGTTGGGTTGAAAGAATTAATGCTTGCATGGCTATGCGAAAAATACAAAACATTGTTTGTTGGAACATTACTTAAGTTCCTAAATGGTAGTCTACTTCTTAATAAGTTGGGTTGGGTTGGGTTGAAAGAATTAATGCTTGCATAGCTATGCGAAAAATACAAAGCATTGGTTGTTGGAACATTACTTAAGTTCCAAAATGGTAGTCTACTTCTTAATAAGTTGGGTTGGGTTGGGTTGAAAGAATTAATGCTTGCATGGCTATGCGAAAAATACAAAACATTGGTTGTTGGAACATTACTTAAGTTCCAAAATGTTAGTCTACTTCTTAATAGGTTGGGTTGGGTTGGGTTGAAAGAATTAATGCTTGCATAGCTATGCGAAAAATACAAAGCATTGCTAGTTGGAGCATTACTTAAGTTCCAAAATGGTAGTTTAATTCTTAATGGGTTGGGTTGGGTTGGATTGAAAGAATTAATGCTTGCATAGCTGTGCGAAAAATACATAGCATTGCTAGTTGGAACATTACTTAAGTTCCAAAATGGTAGTCTAATTCTTAATTGGTTGGGTTGGGTTGGATTGAAGGAATTAATGCTTGCATAGCTGTGCGAAAAATACAAAGCATTGCTAGTTGGAACATTACTTAAGTTCCAAAATGGTAGTCTACTTCTTAATGGGTTGGGTTGGGTTGGATTGAATGAATTAATGCTTGCATAGCTGTGCGAAAAATACAAAGCATTGCTAGTTGGAACATTGCTTAAGTTCCAAAATGGTAGTCTACTTCTTAATAGGTTGGGTTGGGTTGGATTGAAGGAATTAATGCTTGCATAGCTGTGCGAAATATACAAAGCATTGCTAGTTGGAACATTACTTAAGTTCCAAAATGGTAGTCTACTTCTTAATGGGTTGGGTTGGGTTGGATTGAAAGAATTAATGCTTGCATAGCTGTGCGAAAAATACAAAGCATTGCTAGTTACTTACTAAAATGGTAGTTTAATTCTTAATGGGTTGGGTTGGGTTTGGTGTAGTGGAAATGAATGTATAATAAAAGAACAAAATTTAAACTAAATTTGGACACAAGAATTATTTCTTAGTTTCTATAATTATAACCGATTCAATTATTTTAAATTATGTATGTAAATTATGTATGTACATATTGTGACATATCCGTATTCTCAAGAAAATTAAAAATATATAAGAAAAAATAAATAAAAAAGAAAACTGCCTAACGAATCTAAACGATTCTAACTAAAAGATTGAATCTTGACCATCTGTCTAACCCAATATACGATATTGTTCTGAAAACTCCACGGAAAAGTACGAGAAACCCTAATATCCTCTTATAAATAACCCGGGCAGTGATCTCCTATTGTGTCAGCAAATTTTTTTCCCTCATATCTAGAAATATTGGTCGAGCTTTTAGCGAAATATAAACCCCTTAATATATGTTTTATTTTATTTTATTTTATTTCTTGGTAGTCAAGATGAAAGGAATCGCTTTGATTCGATTTCTTTTCCACTTTATACAGTAACTTTTTCATTTCTGTATATCTAAAATTCAAAGTGATTCGATTTTTTCCCTAAAGCCCATCGGCAATGTAAACTAGGCGCGGTATTGAATATTTTGATTTATTTCTGCTGGATTTCGCGCTAGTTTTCCGTGATATATTGTGCGAACGCTGTCAAATCAGGCATAATCCATCGATTTACCGATCAATGTCCGCCCTCGGATATGGAGGTAACCCACAACGTAAATAAATTATAACAATTAGTCTCGTTGATACTGTTTAATTCAAAAACTTGTTTAAATAATCTTTGAGGGAAAATTAAAGTGCGCTGTTGATATGATGTGTAGTTTTGATGGGGGATAGATAACTTTTAATTAAAACCAGGGCATTTCATCCTGAAATAATTTCTAACTTACCCAAAGCTCTAAGATACAGCAATTATACAAAGTTAGGTGCTGGGGTCAGGAACTTTCCAGCAACACAACAGACAAGCGGCGTCTGGTTAACTCGACGCGGTGTGTACGTCCATTTCCATTCTACGGCTTTTCCATCCCCTGGGAGAAACTGGCGTATCGTGTAATGGTCTTAAAGCTATTAACTCTGATGGAGTTTGGCTAAAAAGTCTTTACGTAGGTGTTGCTTACTTGGGTTTAGTGGTTCCGACTTTTGTTAGCCCACAATATCTTATTACCAAATCATTTTAGATTAGAAAATGTTTTACGTTAGTTTTAGGTTATTAAGTAGAAAGTATCGATTTATCGATTTTGACATTATTTCTTAGTAAACTCGGAGGAATTACTAATAAACCCTTTGGTGAGCTGTTGTAGAGCTTTGGAATTTAGAGCATTACCAAAGAAATTATAGGGAGTCTCATAGAACATATTTGCTTAAGCTCGCTTCAATACCACCAAATATTTATCGAATACAGGAATTTCCAGCGTTAAATCTGCTACGCTTCCTATATATTCGATATACGTAGTATTAGTTTGAGCTAAATCGCAGTTTGCGTTCTATCACAGTACTTAACCGTGTTTAATAGCCGCAATTACTATTATTGAGATTGTTAAGCTAATGCTCAAAATTAACCGCTATAAATTGACATAATCCTTTCATAAACTATTGGAACATTTGTACGCAATTAATTTGGTCGCAAAAAATTGTTTCATAGAAAAATATTTTTGTTATTTTTCACCTGTTATTAAAATCTTCTATTTGTTAATAAAAATTTTTTGTGACCCATTGTTTGCCTTTTCAATCATAAAATACGATTTCTACAAATTTTCTCTCGCTGTACTATTTTACATTTTACACTTCATCATATATCTCCACCTATCACGAGTAGATACACAAAAGGGTTTGCGGTTGAAACGATAATAATAGGAACGAATGTCTGCTCGTTGCTGTTTCGCTTCAGTAATGACGGCAAGAACGAAATTAATTAAAGAACAGCCCGATCCCGCAACCGAGGTGTGTCAACCTTTAACGATTCGTTCTAGATTTGCACTTTCCGGAAAGTTTCGTTGTAATGATGAGGACACGTATGCACAAGCAAGTTGAACGCTAGTTTTGTGTAAATGTAAGTACGTGACTATCTCTTTGTTAACATCTTGATCTGTAACGAGACATCCACTTGATCTTAATGTTCAAACTTTGATTGATCTTAATTATTTGGTTTAACAACGCGTCCTAACTTGAAACAAAAAAGTGTTGATTTAACGAATTTAATTTTAAAAAAATTATCGACGGTAAACGAAGTAAATCGCAGTCGGATCAAATTAAAAAAAGGTCCTCATTACACGGTAGCCGTTCCGTCATTTAAAACGTTTGTACCCATTTTTTTAACGATCGCATCGTTAGTGTCGCCGAGAATGTTCCACGCTAATTAACAGCGAGGGAGAGCAGGACATCTCTACATGCCAGCAGGAATTGGCAGGGAACGGTCGAAAAGAGGGGCCAATCCTCGGAGCAGATGTCCTCCTTTTCTCCCCACGATCAAATCTGGAACCCATGGTCCGTCGAAGCTTTTTGTATGTAGGGCGTGGAGCTTTTTCACGAGTCTGCACACCAGGACGAAAGGGCGTTTTAATTAAAAGGCACAGAGGGTACCTCTGCAACTGTAATACCGCTACCCTATATGGACATAAATATAGGCAAACATTTCTAGCTGGGCGTTTTTAACTTTTTTAGAGAATCGGGTCGTGAAGCACGCCATAAATTAATTAAAAAACTTTTCGATGGTACGTTTTTCATTTTATCCCCGCTTTTGATGATAGTCAAATCCTTTTGACATACAAATTAATATTGTTTGATATCTTGGCTTGAATGTATGTTTACTATGAATTGATAGAAACATTTTATTAATAACTAAGGAACTTGATACCTTTATGAATAAGAACTCATTTTAAATTTTAATGAAATAAATGTACTATTATTCACTACAGAATAAATTTAGTTGTAAAATGCAGTTGCATGGATTCAAAATTGAGTTGATGGAGTATTTCCCAGAAAATAAAAATGATTTCTCGAGGATTGAATCCGCTTTTCCTCATCGAAATACGTATCCATAAAACGTTACAACTGCAATTTAGTTTCGGCGTTCTAGTCGAAATGAATGCGGAAATTTGGTCTCAGAAGTGCTTAAAACTTTAATCTCTTTTGCCACATGTTACTTGCGCGAAAAGGTTTTTTTGTCCATGGTTGTACTAAAATCTAAATGTAGAGACCGATTTTGGTTACGACGAAACTATTCTTCGTCGTTGACAATCATCGACAGATCAAACGCAAAAAAACATTTTTAATTCTTTAAAAGGGCTTTTATAACTATTGGACGTATATGTATCAATTTTATATATGCGGTATCAACCTACTTCACATATTCTTGTAAATTCATGTATTTTTCATTACCTACAAGAGCATTTTGCTAATCACATCATATGATCAGAAACAGCAAAAGTATTGTATATATTTTCTGACGTAATCAGGGTATAAAATTGAAGTTATGTTATCCAAGACTGTTTTCCTCAGGATAAAATAAGAAATCTCTCCAATGTCATCACAAAAAGACGTTCGCTCTTCCCCAGCAACCGTTATATTGGTAATTTTTTTTCTAATTGTCTTAATCGAATGGAGCACATTCCAAGACGTCTTTTTATCGTAGCAATTAGCAGCCATCTTAAGCCAGCGTCTTCTTCATTTCAATCTCCTATATCGTGTTTCCTCTATCATCGCATAAATTCCCATAATAAGACATCCTTTTCTTTCTTGGATTGGTATAAGGTCCTAGGCCTGGACCTCTATAGTTAACTTTATTTTTTTTAATGTAAGTTAGCAACCAGGATTCGTAATCGAGAGTCAATATCATCTAAATGAAGTATTTGAAAGCTGTTGGCTTTGTTTCGTTACATGACTCTTCCGTTTTGATTAACTTGGGCATCCAGTGTAAATTACACGCTGTATATATAAGTTTATACAATTTTGGAAATGTACTTTGTACCACATAAAGTTTTTGTAATTTGTGTCTATTAGAATTTTGCTGATAGTAGTCTGATAGTTCGACACCCCAGGGTTAATCAAAATCGAGTGCTCTCCATTGTATAAGAAAATCCAAATAATAGAAGACATACAAAAGTATGTCTTAGGTAGCACTCGGCAAAACAAACCCCCCCGAAAGAGACGCCATAGCATGGTCATAGTCCTTTTCTTACGGTGACTCGAAAATTCTTCTCACACCAATCTATGTACTAAATAACATGATCATTACCTGATAGCAGAATACAAAACTAAGCTTATTAACGTAAAGCTCACATCATACATCTGAAATAGAAAGGCTACAGTTGCAAATCATTCATTGAACAGGGCAAAAACAAAAAATAAATATAGAGATATTTACCAAACCTTTCGTGAGAGAAGATTATAAGAAGCTCCAAGGAAAACACAATCGAAAGAGCGGCATAAACCGCATTAGATATAGGAACCACTTGGAACTAGCAGAACACGAATATGTATCATGTTCTGATGCATTCTGATATTTTGAATCAATATAGTCGCAGTATTCTTAGAGTTTATAAGTATGAAGAATTAATAATTATCATTAATAATTATGAAGAAAACATTCGTTTGATAGTAGATACCAGGTTATGTTATGTACCAGGTTTGATGGTACATTCGTGGTTTCATGCTATGAATAGAAAGGAATAGGTTAGCGGCGAATTTCACTGATTGGTTAATGAGTTTGAGAGCAATTTCATCATTCTGGAATAGTTCAACGAGGGAGACAACAAGAGACGAAAGTGTTGATGCGGATATGGAGTAAAGGAAACCAAACATAGAATCTTTTGACGTTCGTATAAATCATATTACCTCACAATAATCCCTCACAATTTCCAAATCAAAGAAACTAGTTGTATTTTTACCAAGATAAGCAAATCGAAACAGACATATTCAACGAACGTTAAAATTCAAACCTGACCAGAGCCGTCCTAAGATATTTGGCGCCCCAGGACTGTTAAAACAATTGAGAAAATGTTAAGTATTCAAGAAGTCCATATGGAAAAAATGGCTGCCAAAAAAAAGCTCCGCACCTCAGAGGGGAATGTACTCTCCAAAAAGTATACATATAATTAACTTAATTTGGTCTCTCTAAAAAAGAGACCAAGTATTACTAAAACAAGGGCCCCCAAAAGTTGGGATCTCCCATGGATATAGCACTTTTAGTCCTTCGTTTAAAGTAGTCCTGAGAGTATGAAAAAGAACGGATAGCAATGAACGAAAGACGAACAGCATTTTTATAAAATAAATTATGTATTAAGATAAACAAAACAGAATGTTAGATTATGTAAAAGGAATGTTTAATGTTCACATTAATGATAATTATTATAGTTTCTTGCTTTTTTTTGGTTAAAGTCGTCCATCAATACCATGATCAAATTTAGTTTAAAGTACATTGTTGGCAGATAATTTTTTTATATATTCACATTGCAAAGTATGACATAATCTTAAACATAATCTTAAAAAATTGTTCAAACCAGTAAAACATGGAAACGTAATTCTGACAATTATGTGCATATTTCTAGCAGATGCCAGTAAAAGGAAGTATAGTACTAATAAATACCTGATCTTAATAATTCATAAACGCCTCTCAATTTTCTGGTTTCGCTTGCTGATCTTGATAATGTTTGTTCTGTAACTTCTTTTAATGATATGTGTACTACATGCATAAGCGTCTAATACGTACGTGCTCTGGGTGTATCCATATAAAATTTTTATAGTCTACACCGCGAGAAGTGAGAGTGGCTGACCGCCTAAAAGTGTACGGAGCAGACGTACGCGCTAGAAATCATTTTACTCTAATACACCTCAACGCACGGACATATATTTGTAACGTATGCACAAATTTCTTAGGGAAATCGATGAATCACTCTAACTTCTCGTGGTACAGACTATAATAGGTGAAGAGTACCCATAGATACTAATGCTTCCAGAAGACATGCTGCTTCTACAAGACTTGATAGTGCTACTAAAGACTTGAGAGTGCTTATAAAATACTTGACAGTGGTTCTAGATGGCTGGGTGCTGTTTCCAAAAGAATTGTAATGCTTCCAGACAACTTGAAGTGATTCCAGAAAACTTGAACTGTTTCCAGAAGACTCGATACTACCTTTAGAAGACATGATGGTGAAGAAGATTTGATACTAGCTCTGGAAGACTTGATATTGCTTTCAGAAGTCTCTTTCTTAGAAAGATATCTCTCTAAAAGACTTTGTATTGCTTTTAGAAGGCTTGATACGTAAAAAGAAATTAAACTGCTGCCAGAAGACCCGATACTACCTCTGGAAGACTTGATACTGCTTTTGAGAGACTTGAACTGCTTTCAAAATTCTTGAATTGTTTCCAAAAGACTTGATACTGCCCCTGGAAGACTTTATACTGCTTCTAGATGGCTTGTAATACTTCAGAAAACTTGGTATTGTTACTAAAAGACTTACACTGCTTCTAAAAGACTTGATATTGCCCTTTGATGAGGTGAAATACTTGCAGAAGATTTGATGCTGCTTCTAGAAGACTTGATATTAGTACCAGAAGTCTTGAAATATTTACAAAAGGCTTGGTATTGCTTTTAGAATGCTTGATATTGCAGTATACGCGATCGCGATAAAGTAGTCTGAAGATGTTTCCAAAAGACTTGATATACAGGAAAAATACTAAAAAAGTGTTCACAAAGCGCCACTAAATCTGTGACTCTTTGGAGCTTCAGAAGCAATATACGTAATATGATCGTCAGACACCGAAGAAATGTGATGTGACTCAAGTTAAATTTTAAGTTTCGTGTTTTTCTTTGTTTTATTTTTATAATCTAAATTCAAAATTTACCACAACGTTTTTGGCAATACTTTTCATATTTCATTTTTCATAACTTTAATAACTTTATTTTTTATAAATTTTAACATGGGTTTTTAAAAAACACGTATTTAACATGAAATTAATTCCACGGAAACAATAACAACAAATATCGCCTTTTAAACATCTTCACCAGTTTCTTCTCACATCATGTACCACGAGATTCTGCGATCATTAGTTAACCTTCTGTTATTTTGAACATAAAAATTAACATTAACAACTTTTATAAATTCCGTTTTATCGTGGAGCTTTATTAAGGTTTTGTTTTTTGTTATTCGTATAATACAATTTTTGTAATTTATACACATCGTTATAAGCCGATATTGGTTTTTATTTTCCCTCATAACGCTTATCAGAATTTAGAAATAAGTTATTTTGGAAACAATAAGAATCAAATGTGTCAATGTCTTTTTGCAATCGAATACCGTCAGAAGCAAACTTGATACTAGCAAATATTTTACAGATATCGGCAATATGAACAAAATTAGAACAATAAAAGCACTCAGAAACATCATGATGTACACTTAAAAAGATGTAATAGGAGTAAAACTAGATATGAACTTCTTTTCTTTCATTGCTTGAACTCTGTCAGATATAGAGGACGAAATTCATAGAAACAACTCGTTAGAGTTCAGTTGAATTTGTTTTTCCATACGAACGTAATGGTGAAGCTTGTCAGAAGCTTTCTTCAGATCAGTGTAGATAGCATCCACCTGAGAGTTATCATTCATAGAATTTTGCATTCACTGAACAAATTCAATTATAATCATATCCACTCATTGCCCATACAAAAAACCGTGCTGGGCATAAGGCTTTTTTCCATTCTGAGGAAAAGAATGAATCTTGCTTATTGAAGACTCGATGCTTCGTCTAGAAGAGTTGATATTGTTTCCAAAAAACTTAAATTACATCTAAAAGACTTGCTATTACTTCTAGAAGATCTGACAATACTTTCAGAAGACTTGAAATACTTCCAGACGAACTGATAGTATGTCCAGAAGACTTGGTACTATTTTTAGAAGACTTATTATTGTTCGTAAAACTGCTGGGAGAAAATGTTTTCATCGTATTAAATGTTACTAGATAAATTCCAAAATTTTAATATAAGTAGCTCACAAACTGTTAATTAAAGACTAAATATTAGTGGCATCAGACATTTCTACTACAAAAGACAAAAAACTGTTAATAAAATTAGATTTTAACTTCATAATACCAAATGCTGTTGGCAAAATACAAAACCTTAATGTTAGAAGGTCAAAAACTGCCAATTAAAGAATGGATACTTCTTCTAAAGTAAATACTGCTGCATAAATGAGCATTTTTTCACTACTTCTTTTGAGAATCATCATTGGTTGTATGAGTTTTTTTCCTATTCTGTTTTTTCCACATTCAGCGCCCATTCCTATTTTAAAAACTGGACCCTATGAGTATATGCTGGTAAAATTTTAAAACATCATACAATAAAGTTATTTTTTCATAACCCTAACAACTTTTATAGTAAGCAGTGAGCAGTAAGCATTGGTATTGCTTTTAGAATGCTTGTTGTTGCTACCGGACTTCAAATACGTCTAAAGAACTTGAACTGCTACCAGGAGATTCGACAGAACCTCTGGAAGACTTGATACTACCTATGAAAGACTCGAAATTCTTTCAAAATGCTTGAATTGCTTCCAAAAGACTTGATATTGCCCCTGGAAAACTTCATACTGCTTCTAGGAGAATTGTAATACTTCAGAAGACTTGATATTATTTCTAAAAGACTTAAAATGCTTCCAAAAGGCTTGATATTGTATTTTGATTAGATGAAATACTTGCAGAAGATTTGATACTGCTTCTAGAAGTCTTCTCATCAAAGCTTCCAGACGTTTGAAAGTCTTCATAAGGGCTTCCAGAAGACTTGAAGCAAAAGACTTTGTTTCAAAGGTACTGCTTCGAAAAGGCACGATATGCTTCCAAAAGGCTTGATATACAGGAAAAATACTAAAAAAGTGTTCACAAAGCGCCACTAAATCCGTGACTCTTTGGAGCTTCAGAAACAATATACGTAATATGATCGCGATAGAGTAGTCTAGAATTATCAGAGAGTTTAGTCCATCATCAGAATCTTCAAAATCGTAATCATCAAAATCTTAATATAAGTAGCTCACAAACTGTTAATTAAAGACTAGATATTGGTGGCAGAAGACATTCCTACTACAAAAGACAAAAAACTGTTAATAAAATTAGATTTTAACTTCAAAATACCAAATGCTGTTGGCAAAATATAAAACGTTAATGTTAGAAGGTCAAAAACTGCCAATTAAAGAATGGATACTTCTTCTAAAGTAAATACTGCTACATAAATGAGCATTTTTTCACTACTTCTTTTGAGAATCATCATTGGTTGTATGAGTTTTTTTCCAATTCTGTTTTTTCCACATTCAGCACCCATTTCTGTTTTAAAAACCGGACCCTATGAGTATATGCTGGTAAAATTTTAAAACATCATACAATAAAGTTATTCTTTCATAACCCTAACAACTTTTGTAGTAAGCAGTGAGCAGTAAGCATTGGTATTGCTTTTAGAATGCTTGTTGTTGCTACCGGACTTCAAATACGTCTAAAGAACTTGAACTGCTACCAGGAGTTTCGACAGAACCTCTGGAAGACTTGATACTACCTATGAAAGACTCGAAATTCTTTCAAAATGCTTGAATTGCTTCCAAAAGACTTGATGTTGCCCGTGGAAAACTTCATACTGCTTCTAGGAGAATTGTAATACTTCAGAAGACTTGATATTATTTCTAAAAGACTTAAAATGCTTCCAAAAGGCTTGATATTGTATTTTGATTAGATGAAATACTTGCAGAAGATTTGATACTGCTTCTAGAAGTCTTCTCATCAAAGCTTCCAGACGTTTGAAAGTCTTCATAAGGGCTTCCAGAAGATTTGAAGCAAAAAACTTTATTTTAAAAGTATTGCTTCGAAAAGGCTCGATATGCTTCCAAAAGACTTGATATACAGGAAAAATACTAAAAAAGTGTTCATAAAGCGCCACTAAATCCGTGACTCTTTGGAGCTTCAGAAACAATATACGTAATATGATCGCGATAGAGTAGTCTAGAATTATCAGAGAGTTTAGTCCATCATCAGAATCTTCAAAATCGTAATCATCAAAATCTTAATATAAATAGCTCACAAACTGTTAATTAAAGACTAGATATTAGTGGCATCAGACATTTCTACTACAAAAGACAAAAAACTATTAATAAAATTAGATTTTAACTTCATAATACCAAATGCTGTTGGCAAAATACAAAACCTTAATGTTAGAAGGTCAAAAACTGCCAATTAAAGAATGGATACTTTTTCTAAAGTAAATACTGCTGCATAAATGAGCATTTTTTCACTACTTCTTTTGAGAATCATCATTCATTGTATGAGTTTTTTTCCAATTCTGTTTTTTTCAACATTCAGCACCCATTCGTATTTCAAAAACTGGCCCTATGAGTATATGCTGGTAAAATTTTAAAACATCATACAATAAAGTTATTCTTTCATAACCCTAACAACTTTTATAGTAAGCAGTGAGCAGTAAGCATTGGTATTGCTTTTAGAATGCTTGTTGTTGCTACCGGACTTCAAATACGTCTAAAGAACTTGAACTGCTACCAGGAGATTCGACAGAACCTCTGGAAGACTTGATACTACCTATGAAAGACTCGAAATTCTTTCAAAATGCTTGAATTGCTTCCAAAAGACTTGATATTGCCCCTGGAAAACTTCATACTGCTTCTAGGAGAATTGTAATACTTCAGAAGACTTGATATTGTTTCTAGAAGACTTAAAATGCTTCCAAAAGGCTTGATATTGTATTTTGATTAGTTGAAATACTTGCAGAAGATTTGATACTGCTTCTAGAAGTCTTCTCATCAAAGCTTCCAGACGTTTGAAAGTCTTCATAAGGGCTTCCAGAAGATTTGAAGCAAAAGACTTTGTTTCAAAGGTACTGTTTCGAAAAGGCTCGATATGCTTCCAAAAGACTTGATATACAGGAAAAATACTAAAAAAGTGTTCATAAAGCGCCACTAAATCCGTGACTCTTTGGAGCTTCAGAAACAATATACGTAATATGATCGCGATAGAGTAGTCTAGAATTATCAGAGAGTTTAGTCCATCATCAGAATCATCAAAATCGTAATCATCAAAATCTTAATATAAGTAGCTCACAAACTGTTAATTAAGGACTAGATATTGGTGGCAGAAGACATTCCTACTACAAAAGATAAAAAACTGTTAATAAAATTAGATTTTAACTTCAAAATACCAAATGCTGTTGGCAAAATACAAAACCTTAATGTTAGAATGTCAAAAACTGCCAATTAAAGAATGGATACTTCTTCTAAAGTAAATGCTGCTGCATAAATGAGCATTTTTTCACTACTTCTTTTGAGAATCATCATTCGTTGTATGAGTTTTTTTAAATTCTGTTTTTTTTCAACATTCAGCACCCATTCGTATTTCAAAAACCGGCCCTATGAGTATATGCTGGTAAAATTTTAAAACATCATATAATAAAGTTATTCTTTCATAACCCTAACAACTTCTATAGTAAGCAGTAAGCATTGGTATTGCTTTTAGAATGCTTGATATTGCTACCGGACTTCAAATACGTCCAAAGAACTTGAACTGCTACCAGGAGACTCGACACAACCTCTGGAAGACTTGATACCTATGAGAGACTCGAAACTCTTTCAAAATGCTTGAATTGCTTCCAAAAGACTTGATATTGCCCCTGGAAAACTTCATACTGCTTCTAGGAGAATTGTAATACTTCAGAAGACTTGATATTATTTCTAAAAGACTTAAAATGCTTCCAAAAGGCTTGATATTGTATTTTGATTAGATGAAATACTTGCAGAAGATTTGATACTGCTTCTAGAAGTCTTCTCATCAAAACTTCCAGACGTTTGAAAGTCTTCATAAGGGCTTCCAGAAGATTTGAAGCAAAAGACTTTGTTTCAAAGGTACTGTTTCGAAAAGGCTTGATATGCTTCCAAAAGACTTGATATACAGGAAAAATACCAATAAAGTGTTCACAAAGCGCCACTAAATCCGTGACTCTTTGGAGCTTCTGAAACAATATACGTAATATGATCGCGATAGAGTAGTCTAGAAATATCAGAGAGTTTAGTCCATCATGAGAATCTTCAAAATTGTAATCATCAAAATCGTAATATAAGTAGCTCACAAACTGTTAATTAAAGACTAGATATTGGTGGCAGAAGACATTTCTACTACAAAAGATAAAAAACTGTTAATAAAATTAGATTTTAACTTCAAAATACCAAATGCTGTTGGTAAAATACAAAACCTTAATGTTAGAAGGTCAAAAACTGCCAATTAAAGAATGGATACTTCTTCTAAAGTAAATACTGCTGCATAAATGAGCATTTTTTCACTACTTCTTTTGAGAATCATCATTCGTTGTATGAGTTTTTTCCCTATTCAGTGTTTTCAACATTCAGCACCCATTCGTATTTCAAAAACTGTACCCTATGAGTCCGGTTTTTATGTTGGTAAAATTTTTAAACATCATACAATAAAGTTAGTTTTTCATAACCCTAACAACTTTTATAGTAAGCAGTAGCATCCTTTCATTCAATTCATTGCCCACTTCATTGTATAATATTTTGATCACTCCTATAATTCCGCCGTTTCATAATTATAAAGGACAATATGATAATAAATAAGAAATATATAAAGAAATTGTAAATATAATAAAAGACTTAATTTCATTGTGCTTTAATACAAAACAAGGCCATGTAATTGCGTAGATTATACGTCTCAAGTACACTGTGATAAGCTATTTCAAGGGTGTACCCTCAATGACAGGGATCACGTGTCTTTAGTACCGCTTATTGATTATGGTAATTAATGGGAATTCGTACTCGAAACACAATTAGATAGGACCATAGGATTGTTGCTTACCGACTACGTTCAGCTGAATGAATATGTTGGTGGGCGGGTGTGATGATACTTGACATTCGTAAACACCAGCATCCCTTGCCTGGACGTATTTGATCTGTAGGGTCCAGTCCTGGAAAAAGGAAAAGACCTAATTTTAAGGTAATTTTGCTCAAAACTACGTGCTTCAAGTCATGCGAGATATTTTGCGTTGCATAAACATTTACAATTCATCACTGGGGTGCTTCATAAATATGTAGGTATTCTAATTCCGTTTTAATTATTTTCGGAATGAAAATAGTTCGTGGTATGGAAATAATTATAACAAAATAAGTCAATTAATTTAGCGTATCAATTATTATTTATTAAATACCACATTAAATTAGGACTCAATGAATATTTGCATTAAATTACATCGAAATTATGAAAATATTTTAGGTAATTAGTCGCTCTATTATATATCATAACATTCCCCTTAAATACCTACACTAACGTTAATAAACAATTATTAATAAATATCATGTTTTATGTTATTTCAAATTAAATGATTCATTTATTTCGAACGATGATTTTTATATGCTATTACGAATTATTGTGCTATGTTGTCGTGGAAAAGCGACACATAGAAGTGCCATAACCACAACATGCATCGCTGACTCCCTTGGGTGCCATAGTTATTATGAATAAATTTCAGCGGGTGGGCTGAAAATTTTATTATATTTATTCATAAAGGGCCCACGTGAGGCCTTGACGGTTCAAAATGTCTTCCTGCCATCTTTGTCGTTGTCATCGTCGTCTTCGTCGTGGTCTTAACGAATTTCCACCTTAGTCACGTGACGCCCATAAACTACGCGAAATGACGACGACGTTCACGTAAAACTTCCAAGTCGTATAACGATGTCAACTCTTTACAGTGTTCAGATAACGTTGAATGGCTGTCGAGCTCTCGAAACTCATCACTCTCCTTGGCCTAAGATTTTTCTCAACTTTTTGTGATCGTTTATACTGAAAATACGCTATTTTGTATTATCAAATTCGATTTATTTTATTTTTTTTTTTGTTACGCAAGGATTAACATTTATTTTTATTTATACAATATGGTAGGTATTAATGATAATGTTACATTATATTATTACAATTGTATTCGATGAAATCCGATTTATATGCAAAAACTTATTGTAAACATAATCGGTGCGTATCCGGATGGATAATAATATATGGTAAATTATTAACTGGAATTATAAATCAAACAGAATTGATCGGGAGGACTTGATTACTAAATGGAAAATGAACCCCGAGGTGCTTTAATGTTGAATTGCAAATTTTAATGTTATGTATGCAACGTAAGTTGTAACTAAATTGATAAAGCAATTGTTTAATATAAATAATTTTTGAATTAATAAAGATTTTTGATAAGTTTAATCAGAAATTTGTAAAAATTCGTTATTAGTCAAAAGAAAAAATGTTTAAATAATTTGCAGTGTTTGTATTTGCTAAACTTTTGGATGAAGTAGTGTTTTAATAACTTTTTAGATATTTATGAAGTAAACCATTATATTAGAAGCTTCGTCTCGATCATATATCATTGACTGAATTTCAAAAGCGTTCTCGTTTTGCTAATTACGGAATACGGATAATGCAAGAGATCTTTTTCAAAACTGCGTATTTACGTAACTACCTATTATTAATAGTTACAAATGCTATAAATAACTATAAATGTCTTGGTTTGGAAATTGGTGGTTCTTTTAAATTTTCGTCTTAGGTTACTTTTTTTGCATAGGTCATACTTATCAATATATGCTAAAGCGAACTACAATAGTATTTAATTGGATGTATAATTTGTAGTATAGTTTCTTTTTTTTTGCAGTTTAGTTTCTTATTTTTAAACTAGATGCTTGATTCAAATCATTAAGATTTTATAAAGTTTTTTATTTATTTGTGTGAAAAACGAACATAAACTTTCCGTCGGTTATAACGTACAGTAGCACAATACGATATTACATCTTTCTTTTCGTTTCGTATATTAGTTATTAGAAAAGACCGCTGAAATTGCATGAGCTATTGGCTGAAATTGAGGATAATTCACAAGTTCACGATGGATTTGCCATTCTTCCACCGATCAGTGCTAATGACTATAATACGAATGAAGACTCTGGGATGAAAATGTTGTAGATATAAACAATGTTCCTGGTAGTCAGTTGATGGCTGAAGCAGAAGTGATCTTTGATTGTTTAGACGAAAGCATATCAAATAAATCTACTGTAACAGAAGAAGGTCAAAATGAGGAATGATAGCTAAGACGATCTACCTCTTTGGCACTTTCAAAAGCGTGTGCGAAAACAAAAAATTACCAAACCTAATGGATCAAACAAGATATTTACCTTTACAACTTTTCTTGCTTTTTATAAACGAAGACATCATTACGGGATATTAAGCAAACGGGATAAGACGTTTTTCAGGTATTTTGTTTCTTAATGGTTATACCATGTTTTAACCATGTTGTAAACAAAGCTATATCCAGAGATCGGTTTAAAAAAACATCCACTTCAACGACAATACTAACTTCACAAAAAATGATAAATTTCCTTCAATCCGTCCATTATATCACATTCTCATTAAACAGTTTAGATTTCTTTTGAAGAATGTCACAGTGTTGACGAATCAATGGTGCCCTATTATGGAAGTCATGGATCAAAGCAATTTATTCGTGGAAAACCAATTCGATGGGGATATAAAATATGGCTAGAACAACGAAACACGGTTACATAGAATGATTTGAACCGTACTACAATTCAAGCGTTCAGGGTCCTGAAGAATATCGAGAACTAGGATTGGGAGCAAGTATTTTTCTTCTATTTGCTGATGTATTGCAGGGTTGATTGAAAAAAGCACCTTTTCACATATTTTGTGATAACTTATTTACATATTTTCCCCTACTAAATCAGCTAACAAAGAGAGATTTGACATGTACAGGAACTTTTCGGAAAAATGGATTTTCAAGATGTCTTCTAAAACACTCTAAATTTTTCAAAGAAGATCCAAGAGGAACGTACGAATACTATTTAGAAGAAAACACAAATATTTTCTTTTACAAATAGAATGACAATAACGTTGTTACAAATGCATTAAACGCTTTATCCCCATTACCAACAATTCAAGTTAAAAGATTTTCACAAAAAGAAAAGGACAAGGTTTATATTGGCAAACCATATTTAATAAAAAGATACAACGAGAACATTCTCTGATTATTCTTGATATCATCGTCGTCCTTCATTTTTTGAGAGCAAATTATAAGTTGATTATTAAATTTTTTAGCTCGAGGTTGTGAGTTATTAAGTCTGTAGCTATCACTCTTTAACTTCATTAAATTGCAGTAAACGCTTTTTTACAAACGATTGTGGATGATCTTTTTACTTTGAGTATTTATGAGAAGAAATTATTTTGTAAGATACATTTTTGAAAGCAACTTGGGAAATCTTTAAAAGGACTTAATTTATTATATTTACCATTCCTGTGTTTGTTACTATATTTCTGGAAACATTTCAATTCATCTACAAGTAATATCAAGTTTTCTAGAAGCAGCTTTAAGCCTTTTAGGGCAGTAGTAAATCTTTTGGGCACAGTTCAAGTCTTTCGAAAGCAGTATCAAGAGTTCGAGAGGCAGTATAGAGTCTTTTAAAAAGATTTTAACATTTCTAGAAACAGTTCAAGTTAGAATATCAAGTCTTCCAGAAGCAATACCAAGTTTTCTGGAAGCAACATCAAATCTTCTCAAAGCATTTCAAGTCTCTTGAAATTATTTCAGTTCTTGGAGGGGCAACATAACGTGATTTGGATGTAACAATATCTAGAAGCAGTATCAAGTCCTCTGAAAGCATTTCAATTCTTCTGGAAGCATTTCAAATCTACTGAAAGTGACATCAATTTTTCTAGAAACAATACAGAATTATCTGGAAGTATTTCAAATATTTTGTTTGTAAGCATGTCAAGTCTTCCAAAGGCAATATCAAACCTTCTGAAAGCAATATCTGCTCATCTGGAGGCATTTCAAGTCCCTTGAAATCATTTCAAATCTTTCACAGCCAATATCAAGTCTTATGGAAGTATTTCAAATAATCTAAAAACAGTATCATGACTTTAGGGAGCATTTCAAGTTTTCTGCAAGTTGTATCAAGTTTTCTAGAAGCAGCATTAATAAACCTTCCAGGGGCAGCAGTAAATCTTCTGGAGACAGCTCAAGTCTTTCAGAAGCAGTATCAAGTGTTCGAGAAGCAGTATAGAGTCTTTTAAAAGGATTTCAAAGCTTCTAGAAGCAGTATCAAGACTTCTGGAAGCAATATTAATTCTTCTAAAAGCAATATCAAGTCTTCTGGAAGCATTCCAAATCTTCCAGAGGTAATATTATGTTTTCTGGAAGCATTTCAAATGTTCTGGCAACATGTCAGATCTTCCAGAGGCAATATGAAACCTTCTGGTAGCTCGTCTATCTCGTTTATAGATGGAGAATACGTTTCTTATTGGCGAATTTACAGTAATTGTGAATGTCTATAGAAAATACTGAAGTGTTTTATTATTTAGTTATTGTAAAAAAAATAATATAATTAATAGTTATTGTGAAATAGTTATTGTAAAAAAATAATAAAAATAAAAATGTTAAAATATTCAAAAATAATAATAGTACGTTAAATATTGATCAATATGTTTAGTTTTTAATACAGCCTTGTTCATCATTGTGTTTATGTTTAGTTCGTTTTTAATATGAACAAACTTTAGAAGCATTTGAAGTCCCTTGGAATCTTTTTAAACCTTCTTGTGCCAATATATAACTTTGTCTTTGTGAAGCATTTGAAGTTTTCTGGAAGCAATATCAAGTCTTCTTAAAGCATTTCAAGTCTCCTGGAAGCGTTTCAAATCCTCTGGAATCATTTCCTATCTTTCATACTCAATATCAAGTCTTATAAAAGCATTTCAAATCTTCTAGAAAAAGTATCATGTCTTGTGCAAGCATTTCAAGTCTTCTGGAAGCAATATTAAGTTTTTTGAAAGTATTTCAAGTCTGCTGGAATTATTAAAAATGTTCCAGAGGCAATGTCATGTTCAACTTTTTGGAAATATTTGAAATGTTATAGAAGCATTAGCAAGGTTTTCGGAAGCATTTTAAATCTTCCAGACGCAATATCAAATCTTCTGAGAGCATTATAAACTCGTCTGGAAGCATTTCAGGTCACTAGAAATCATTTCAAATATTCCAGAGGCAAAATAAAGTCTTTTCGAAGCATTTTAAATCTTTTAGAAGCAATACCAAGTTTTCTGGAAGTAATATCAGCTCATCTGGAAGTATTTCAAGTCGCATGAAATCATTTCAAGTCTTCCAAAGGCAATACCAAATCTTTTGGAGTATAAAACTTTCCAGAAGCACCATCAGGTCTTTTGGAAGCACTTCAAATCTTTTGGAAGCATTTCAAATCTTTTAGAAGTAGTATCAAGCCTTCTGGAAGCATTTCAAGCTTTTCAGAGCTAATATCAAGTCTTCTGGAAGCAATATCATCTCAATTGAGAGCATTTCAAGTCCCCAGGCATCATTTAGAATCTTCCAGAGGCAAAATAAAGTCTTTTGGAAGCATTTCAAGTCTTGTAGAGGCAATATTAAGCTTTCTGGAAGCAGTATCAGCTAATTTAGAAGCATCTCAAGTTCCTTTGAATCTCAAGTCTTCCAGATGCAATATCAAGTCTTTTGAAAGTATTTTAAGATTTTTACAGGTAATATCAAGTTTGCTAGAAGTAATATCAGCTCGCCTGGAAGCATTTCAAATCCTCTGGAATCGTTTCAAGGAATGAGAAGCAATATCAATTCTTTAGGAAGCATTTCAAATGCTTTATTAGCAGTGTGAAGTCTTCTGGAAGCAATATCAAGTCTTCTGGAAGCATTTTTATGTCTTCCAGAGGTAATAGAATGTCGTCTGGAAGCAGTATCAACTCGTCTAGAAGCATTTCAAGTCTCTAGAATCATTTCTAATCTTCCATAGGCAATATCAAGTCTTTTGGAAGCAATATCAGCACATCTGGAAGTATTTCAAGTTGCATGAAATCATTTCAAGTCTTCCAAAGGCAATACCAAGTCTTTTGGAGTATTCCAAGTCTTGTAGAAAAAACCTTCCAGAAGCACCATCAGGTCTTTTGGAAGCATTTCAAATGCTTTATTAGTAGTGTGAAGCCTTCTGGAAGCAATATCAAGTGTTCTGGAAGCATTTTTATGTCTTCCAGAGGTAATATAATGTCGTCTGGAAGCAGTATCAACTCGTCTAGAAGCATTTCAAGTCTCTAGAATCATTTCTAATCTTCCACAGGCAATATCAAGTCTTTTGGAAGGATTTCATATCTTCTACATGCAATATCTTCGAGATAGTGTACAATAAGGAGCGTTATTTTGAAGTTTGTTCCGTACTTCCTTTAAATCTAATGACATAATAATAATAAAGGTAGGAACTGTAAAGTGGGCAGAATAATCTCTGGTCAATCAGATAATCAGAAGAATCTCTGGTGATAAAAAATAAAGTTGTAAAAGACAGTCATGTGATTCACATGACCCGTTCTTATAAAGTGCCATTATTTAAAGAAAGCCAAATGTGCACTATCGGTTACGATTAGGTGCACAAATCATTCTCCATCATTAACCTCAGGTTAAGAAAAATGTCATATAACTCATTTTTAAATCTGTCGATTCAATGAATGAATCTTAACACATTTATTGCTGGAATGACTTCGTCTGGAAGATAAATTTGAAATATAATATTCATCTTGTGATTTATTAAGTTTGACGTTATGATTTTTACATCTGTTAATTCATTTAATGAATCGTTAAGATTCATTATATATAATATAGATAAAATGATAGAATGACTTCGGATCTAGATGACAAATTAGAAATATGCTTTATCATATTTGGCGTTATGATATCAGATATTTCTATGGACTCTTCTTATAGTAGTTCTTATAGTTTATAACGCTCCGATGGATTTCTTCTAAGGAATGTTCTAATGATTTATGAATATTGATGTGATGAATATTTACCTACTGAGTACCTAGAATATCTGCGAATTTCTTATAATACAATGGCCTATAATCAAATCAAAAGATACAAAATTACAGCTATTAGATCTCTGTAAAGTCTTGGAATTATATCTTGAGATTATATACAATAACGTGAATATTACTTGATGGAAGCTCACCAAGTGAAGGTACAATCTGAAAGGTGGGTCACATTACGCCTAAGAGGTACTAAAGTGGACTGGATAAAGTAATCAGAAGAGTTGAAAACTAAAATCTATAAGTACATATAAATAATGGAAATGTGGAAACATGTAGATAAGCAGATCTAGAAGAATAAATGCAGATCCATAATTCGACTCTGTCGAAGTTGATGTAGGCTTCCAAAATGGACGATTCTCCACAATCTTCCAAAATTGACGATTTTCTTGTGATATTTCAAATCCAGTGCTTCGTCCGCAAACGACGTCAACGATTTGAAGCGAAATCGTACCTTATATATCCTAGTAAATATATGTATAAAGTTTTTTATAAGACGACTTCATTCACACTTCGTAAAGAAGATATTTCGTCAGCGGGATATTGCAAATGTAATAAAAGCAATGTAATAAAGCTGAATACAAGCACATTATTATTAACTTTTTATTGATGCTAAATAATGTTACAAGCAAAATATACAGATTTATTTATTTTTTTAATTTGGTATGATTATTTATATGTCAAAACTTTCTCTTGATGTGTACTATGTTTCAATATTGCACGAAACAATACATTTCCTTACACCAACAGCTAGAGCAAACATTTTGAGACAATATTTACATTTATTTTTTGTATTTGAATATCTTATAAACACAACCAATAAAAATATCAAAAATAATTTGAGTATAAAAATCCTTTAAACATGTTATCCGAATGTTTTGAAATCCTCTTGAGATTTAATTCTTATTTTTCCTTATTTTTAAAAATATGAAGTCTCATTCAAGAAGTTTAATTGAATTGAAAATAAATTTTCCCATATCCTTTAGGAAGCTTGTAGTATTATCTGGTGGTCGGTATAGCAGAGTTTAGGCCTTGAAAGGTACATGTAGTGAGGATCTGGGATGGCACACACATTACGACGGTGCTATCTACTGCTGACATTCGGTCCAAACCATTATTCCGGTTAATCGAATATCAGGGCCCAAGGGGGAGAGAACCGCAACCTTTACGTGCGCCGACCGGATATATTTATCGTATCGGCTGGTAATGTGCCCTCCCCATTGAAACCCAACGCCGCACCCCAAAGACGGCTAATAATTTTACGAAATTTCCTCTCATCCCGAACGCTTCTCAAGTATTTACTTCTTTTGGAAACCGGAAACGTCTTCACGAAAAGTGATTCCGGCAGCAATTTAATTACGTACTTAGAAGGAGTTCACCTTCCCGCGTTTTGGCAGGTGCAGCTTATTGATTTTCAGTTCTGCGAAAATTACCACTACTGCTGCTGCCTTGGCGCAACTTTCCTTCCGCACTCGTCTCCTACGTAGGGTGAAATTAAATTTTCGAATATTAAGGGATTTGCGTTGCGCGGTAATCTTCCGTTCGCCTTTCGTCTTCCATTCATAATGTATTGAATCAGAAGATTCGTACGTGTTCCATTTGATATAATCTCTTAATTACATTCGGTTGAGTTTTAAGTCTAATTTTTTTAAACATCGTTGTTATAAATAAATTAATATAAATTGAATTGAATTATGCACTCAAATACAATTAATTCAAGCATAATTCGTAATAATAATTTATAAATCTATTCTCTGAATGATTATAATTTGTAGCACAACCTTTAAAGCAATTTGTTAAATTATTAATCATTGTAAATTAAACGTAATGATGTATAATTGTTATTCTATTTGATAAATTGAAAAGTGTTGATTAAATCGTTGATGTCATCAGATTCTAAATTTGTTCGGTATTGGTTTTGTTCCAAAAATTCGGGAATTATCCATGTTCACTAATTTACTTATTTATGGTGGGAACAATAATAAATCTTCATTAAAATTTTCGCTGTCATGTAAAACCTTCAATATAAACTTCAGGTTTATTTACTTTATTACGTTAGACAGGGTTTAAGGGAGTGTTTTGAGTAACCACAGCGCTGAGGTTAACTGATTATATAGCTAAAGATTGATTGATCTTAACACGTGAAATCTAATTAAAAATTTTTAAATAATGGTTATTAAATGCGAAGTATAAATTGTCAGTTTTGTTTAATAAAGCATACAAAGTATAAATTAAGATTTTCAAGTTATAGGTTTATATATAAGCCTATATCTTGATATGTGGGTAATTTGAGTATAAAGGTATAAAAATTATAAAAAATATATATTATATTAAAATATATAAAATATAAAAAATAATATAAATTATTAAAAAATTAAATAAATATATAAAAAAATTATAAAAAATTTATAAAAAATTTGACATCCCAACCAAGACATATAATGAACGATATCGCCTCAAATCACCAAGGTTGCTTGCGGGTTAAACTTTTAAATATTTTAATTTCCAGGATAGGATAGTGATTTTTTTAAAAAGACAATCAATTCATTGGAAATGATCAAGATGGTCGATGCGTGAGGTGTACGTTTATTTCGCTCCGCATGAAGAAGATTAGTTTACAAGGTTTACTGTTGATTTGTAGAGTGATTAGTGAATAATTGGAGAAATGGCAGGTGATAGAACTCGATTCGCTTCTGAGAAAAGGGATATTGTTAAATCCTGCATTGTAGAGCTTGTAAAAGATGAAACATTTTTGCGTTTATTAAGCGAAAATATTGCTCGAGAGGTCGATCGAGTTTTCAAAGAAAAAATAGTGAAACTTGAAGAGTGTGTAACTGAGTTAAAGGAGAACAACAAGAGACTGGAGCGATTGGTTGTCGATGCCTTGGAGCAGTACTCCCGTCGTACGTCGGTAAGGATTAGCGGTATGGACCACTGCCCGAATACTGAGGTGGAAATCAGTGTTTTACGTCTTTTCAATGAAAAGTTGGAAGTTCCTATTGATGCTAACAAAATTGATAGATGCCATCATATCGGAAAACCGGTTAATGATAAACAGGGCGTAATTGTGCGTTTTGTGTCTTACAAAGATAGACGATTAATTCTTCAAAAGCGGAAACTGCTGAAGGGGTCTCGTATCCGTATTTCTGAAGACCTCACGGCGACTCGATATAAATTATATCAAAAAGCTGTGGCAAAATTCGGTATGAAGTCTGTATGGACCTCCGATGGCAGAATCTTTGTTCGGGTTAAGGACAAAAAGGTTAAAATATTGAATTTTGATGATTTGGATAAATTATAACATTTAATCTAATTGTTTCTTCTTGTACGCACTTATATTAAACCTAATGTAGACATTATGTTTCGTAAGTCAATTGAATCTTATTATTCTGTTAATTTTTTTTTAATTTTTGATTTTTTTTTCTTTTCTTTCTTTTTGCGGAGTGAATACCGTGCGACTTATTATTTTCACATAGTATTTCTTTTTGTTATAAAAAGCGAGTTTATTATCGAATTTGTTAAATTTCAGTTCTCATTCTTTTCTCTTCTTTTACTTTTTTACTTCTTGCTCTGTCTCTTCTTTCTTTTCTTGTTCTTGTGGTCTTGCTGTTAAATGAGGATCGGCCATTTGAATGTTAGGTCGTTGCCAGCTCACTTCGCTGCTGTTAGGGATCTAGTTGTTGAGGAGGCTTTTGATGTATTTACTTGTACCGAGACATGGTTGTATCCTCGTGATGATCTTTCCATTTTTTCTATCGATGGATATGCTCACTACTTTGTTGGTCGTACGGGTCGTGTGGGGGGAGGAGTGGGTGTCTACGTCCGTAACGCGTATAAATTTGAGGTTATTGTTGAAGAAATGTTAAGCTTTATTGAGCAGTTATGGATTCGTCTCCAGTTCGGTAGTTCTACCGTTATAATCGGTACTGTATATAGACCAGGTCCGCAAGCGGATCTTTTCTTCAATAGCTTGGATAGCACTCTGTCTACCGTTTTCCCTCTCACAGATGATATTGTCTGTGTTGGTGACTTCAATATTGACGCGCACAACAACTCCGGAACATATTACACTCACTATTTGCCTCTCCTTGCATCTTTTGGGCTTACTCAAATAATAGATTCTCCCACTCGCATTACTCCTACGTCTTCTAGCTTAATTGCCACATAATTGTTCCTGTCGATACTCACATTGATGACAAGGGTGTGGTTCCCGTCCACAATATTGCCGACCACTCCCTTATATTTGTTAAATTTGATTTTTCTAAGTCTCAATATCAACCACCTCGTTCTATTCGTTAGAGAGATTTTAATCATTTTTGTCTTGCTGATTTTGAGCGAGACTTGGCTGCTACTCCGTGGGCTGATATCTTATATCTGAATGATATTGATGATAAGGTTTCACTCTTCAACTACTACATGTTACTTCTCTTCGATTTACATGCACCTGTTAAAACTATTTCATCCAGGCGAGGATACCGTCCTTGGGTGACTGATAATCTTAAATTCCTGATGAAATATAGGGATGAGGCTTATCTAAAATTTAAAAAATCCAAACTTCCTGCGGACTTTTCGTACTATAAAGAGTTACGCAATTTTACAAATTCTTGTATTCGGAGAGAGAAAAGGGCATATATAGAGTCCGTTTTGAACTCTAATAATAGTCGTGAACTGTGGAAGTCTTTTAATAGGATGGGAATCATTAAATCTAAACAGCGGTCAGTACCAGTAGCTTTATCCGATGTTGAAGCTATTAATATTTCTTTTTTGTCTTCACAAGTTGATTCTTCCGGTGATCCTGATGTCATTTCTCATTTTCTCTCCAATACCCACCCGTCTGTCAGCAATGAATTTGTCTGAGGAAGAGATTGGTGAAATTTTACTGTCTTTTAAAACTGCTGCTATTGGGTCTGATGGCATTGGTATTAAAATGTTAACTATGTGCTGCCCTTTTATTCTACCCTACTTGTGTTACATTATCAATGTTTGCTTGGAGTATCCTGTGTTTCCTTCCGCTTGGAAGACTGCCCTTGTTATGCCTCTTCCTAAAACCAGCAACCCTGCAAGTTACAGTGACCTTAGACCTATTAGCATTCTCTCGATTCTCTCCAAGGTTCTGGAGAAAATCATCAGTTTACGTCTACGCAGTCATTTAGATACGTTCAAGATTCTACCATGCACTCAATCTGGTTTCAGATCCGGTTTCAGTTGTAGCACAGCACTTTTGGAAGTTTGCGATAACATTATCCGGAAAATTGATCGCAAATCTGCTTCTGTTCTTGTTTTACTTGACTTTTCAAAAGCTTTTGACACTGTGCATCATGAGATACTTCTTGCCATTCTTCATTACATTGGATGTTCTCGCAATGTGTGTTCTTTCTTTAAGCACTATTTATGTAATCGCAAGCAGATTGTCACACTCAATGGCCTGCAATCAGTGGAAGCATCCGTTACGTCTGGGGTGCCTCAGGGATCGGTTCTTGGTCCTTTACTTTACTTAATTTATACTTTTAATCTAACTGATGTTCTGAGGCACTGCTCTGTGCATATGTACGCCGACGACACGCAACTGTATTTTTCTTTTACTCCGGATCAACTTTGCGTTGCTCAGGAATGTATTAACGACGATTTGCAAAGGTTAATCACTCGTGCGTCTCAGCTATGTTTAAATATTAATGCTAAGAAATCCTCCGTTATGCTGTTTGGGTGTCCATCCTTCCGTGATTCTATACGAAAGTCTCTATCTATTAAGATTGGTGATGTTTCACTTAACTTTACTGAAGAGGCTAGGAATCTAGGTATTGTTATAGATTCTTCTTTTAGATTTCGATCTCATGTTTCAAACCTTATTCGTAGCGCTTACTCTACCCTTCGACTCCTTTACAGTAATCGTTGCTTACTTAATTTACGTTTAAAAATACAGTTATGTGAATCTTTGGTTTTGTTTCTCTTTAATTTCGGTGATGTCTTATACGGCTCTTGTATAGATAACTTTACTTCCACTCGTATTCAACGTGTTCAAAACGCTTGCTTGCGTTTCATTTTTGGTTTGAGAAGGAGAGATCATGTCTCGAGTGCTCAAGGTCGGGCCAACTGGCTTAATATGGCGAATCGGAGGTCTCTACACGCTGCTTGTCTCTTTCACCGAGTCATTTTATATAAAACCCCTCCTTATTTATGGAACAAAATTTGCTTTCGCTGTGATGTTCACAATTTGAACATTCGTCATCGTTTCACGCTTACGATACCAGCTCACCGTACTGAACTTTTCAAAAGGTCCTTTTCGTATTCTGTTTGCAAAGTTCTCAACAGCATCCCAGAGCAAATTAAGCAGCGGAGTGAGCAATCCTTTAGATCAGCTTACAGATCTCATTTGCTTCAGCAGCAGCGCCAATAGACTCTTATCTTTTTTTTTTTGTTGTTCTTTTTGTTTTCTTTCTTTCTCTTTCCTTCTTTTCTTGTACATGTTTCTCTTATGTTGCTTTTCTTCCGTTTTGTTGTTTTTCTTTTTTTCTCTTTCTTTTCTCTTCTCTTTCGTCTCGTAAGTCTTCTTAGATCAATGTCATTGTTATTATTATTATAAATTAATTTTTAATTTTGTTATTTTTGGGGTTGATGAAAAACAGTTATTCCTGGTTTGACCTGGTGCGCTGACTCAATCCCCTTTGGAAGGATACAGTATCGGTTGTTTTCTTTGCTAGTAATAGTATTCGAAGTTTTTTGTATTATAATATTCTGTAATTGTGTCTTTTCAATAAATATTATTATTATTATTATTATTCCATTATTTCGATTTTATAGTAAATCTTGGTGGGTAAAGTTGTATCTTTGTATAAGATCCACAATCTTTGTGTTGTTCAAATTAACAAAATCTTTGAATATTTTTATCAATTTGTTAAAACAGGATCACATGTGTGGTCCGGCTGATCAACAAAATCAACCTTCATTGCCGTCACATTGAATAAAAGCTTGTTCAGTAGTTTAGGAGGGTATATATTAGCAATAAAAATAGACTTTAGTTTATTGAGATTAATGTTAATTAAATCAGGTTCCGATATTTTTTCTATTCTAAATTTCGTGGCCAAAACTGTGTTAATTTTGTGTTTCAATTTATGTGATGAAGTAAAATGTATATATCTACCAGAAAAGATTGGTTTAATAAACCAATCAAATAATTTTGTTATTGTTATCCCTGACGACCATAGTATCCAAAAATGGAAAGGAGTTGTGTTCGTTTTCCAAAGTAACTTGTATGAACTTATTGTACTTATTAAAACTCCCTAATATCGACATCAGGGCAATTTTATATATATATTTTAAACGGAATTTCAACATTTAAAGCAAGTAAAATTTTATTTATGACATGGTCCATCGCAATTTGGACCAAAATGGGTGAAATCGGAGATCTCATTGGTGTCCCAAAAGTTTGCCTGTATGTGGCACCGTTGAAACTGAAAAAGTGATTTCACAAATCGTGGATATGGTTCTTAGAAACAGATTCTTTTCAACATCAAAATGTTCCAATACATAATCAAAATTTTCATCAATAACCTCCAAAACAAGAGTAATAGAAACATTGATGAACAGCCTAACAGCCTCCAGAGAAACAATAACATAATCTTGGGGAAGTTCTAACCCCTTAGTTCCTCAACAAATTAGAAAGTACTTTTGACATTGAAGTTTGGAATCAAACGCAACTGAGAGCATCCTCGCTATATGTTTGGAGATATTATAACGTACTGTTATATCCAAAGCATATTTCCTTCCGAAGATCGACAAAAGTGATGTTCCATTAAGACCTATAATATCTTCGGTTGGTGCTGCTACATATATCTCGAAGAAGATAAAGATCTAAAGAAATATTATTTTTTTTTTAATTTCGCGCTTTTGTCGCTTGAAAAGAAGTTTATGAAAGATTAATTTATCTAGGAAATACTTTTGTATTTAATACTTTATGCCAGTTTTTTAACAGTCGTAAGTTCTTTATTTGTATCACTGGGTTTAATTTGTAAAAGAAAACATATATTTTTTTGTAATAAAATTACTCCCTGAAGAAGATTCAATACAGAATCGAAATATTGAAATAATAAATTGTCAAATTCATGCTGACACGGCAACTGTAGCCCCTCGTCCGCAATCGACTTCGGCAATTTGGGTATAAAGGTCATCTTATAAGAAATTTGGTGTCTTAACCAAGACATGTAATGAACGATATCATCTCAAATCACCGAGGTCGCTTGCGGGCGAGGTACTAGAATAGCTAAGTCAGAACGAAATTGTTAATTAAAAGATAGTAGTGCCTCGCCCGCAAGCGACCTCAGTGATTTAGGTGTAAAGGTCATCTTATAAAAATTTAGCATCTTAACCAAGACATGTAATGAACGATATCGCATTAAATCGGTGAGGTCGCTTGCATACATTTAAATAACGATTTCGTCAATTTTCATTTTTAAAATTAAGTTGATATTGAAAAAGTAACTAGTCCTAGTAAATTTTTTAAAAAAGTTAGATGATTTCTTAATACCAACCCAATGTTTTCCCCAAATATACTCATAACATTAGTGGTTGGAGAGTCACATTACAAGGAGAGAATGGGGAGCAACTTTCGTTCTAAAATCGCCGTTTCTTCATTACTCTCATAATTAATCTAACCTATTAGCGCATAGTGTCCCTTAAGAAGTACGTTAAAATGAATGTAAATTCAAGCAAACGTGTTTTAAATTTTGTCAGAATGCAGAACTTCCTTTGTTGAGGAGAGACCAAATAAAGTTAATCATTCGTATACTTTATTGGAAAGTATATGCACCCAGTGATCCCTCTGAGATGTAGACCTTTTTTTGGAATTTACATTTTGCAGCACTCAGCACACATACGTACTTTTAAAAACTGGCGCGCGTAACTATAAAGACATAATACTCACCATGTTATGACACCTCAACTTTAATTACAAACATTGTACATGATTTGAATAATAAAGCCCAGATCACTTGTGAACATATTGAACTATGGTGGCTTCGTCTTTATTAGCTGATCTTTGATTTTTCATAATGTGATATCCATTTTGTTATCGCAAAGTTTAGATCTATCTGTTGATCTCAGTATTTAACATTGCGTCATCAATTATAACCCTTTTTAACTAATTAAACGGAAATTGCTTCAGGAATAAGCTTTATGATTATTATTATATCGTCCTCAGTCATTATACAGATGGCTCATAAGGAATAGTACATGCCTTAAGATGATATAAGTTTTAAACAGAAAAGTTCCTACAAATAGTGCTCAATTCTTAAACTTTTATCTGCAAACTTATGCTTTTCGGATTCCTTACTGTATGTATAGAATAACTTCGCGTCAATTTATTCTAATAACCTGGTGTATTTTTTTTTTCAAAAAATCTTAGCTAGTGAAGGTAATAATACGCTTATCATTGGGCGATAAATCAAAAGCAACCTAAATAGTAACAAAAGAATAGAAAATAATTCTGTTAAAATTATGTTGATTAAAAGAGTGTCCAATTTTTCAAATAATTCTTTATAGGTTGAGGCAACTGCCCAAATAATACTAAGGGAGAACCAAGGCCTAACAATTTATGCCAATTCATAGAAATGTTGAGACACTCTTTGCATTCTACACTACGGATATGACTTAGCACAAGCACAAGTGTCGATTCATTGTAAAGAAAAAAAAATCGTTTCAGTTAATATACACAAAAAAACACAAAGACTCCGAAAAAAATTAACAGTAATATCTCTGTTATTATGCCAGGTGGAGGTTATTCTTTTGACCAGGTGGAGCACCCCTTGAAAATAGTGTGATTCTATTTTCAAGGGGACCATGATCATGCTGTATATGTATAGTGTTTGGAATTTACAGTGGTTAACAGACTTCAAAGTGATGAGAAGGAGTTTGGAATAATAATAACTCATGCTGCCAACAAGTTAGCACACTTCAAATACATAAGCATGACTTTGAAAACATAATAGCTCATATTGCCATCCAGTAAGCATTCTTTAAGATAATATACAGTTGTGATAACCGTTGATGATTGTTAGATGTTGATGCAAAGGTAACGGTGATAGAATTTAATAGATAAGTTTCTTATTTTAGTTATTTCATTCATTCATTACGGTTGCATGTATTACACTAGACTAAAAAACTTTTTTTATTTTTAAAACTTTATATTAAGCGAATTAGACATGAACCAATTTATTTGTTGTCTAATTCCTTAATAATACCTTATTTATTTATTTATTTACAAATAGGGCGCAGCAACGGGACGAACCCACAAACGCTATGCCACACGTACATGCATACAAGTTATAAATTGTTAGAAACTATACATATATTTTTATAGTGTTGACGGGAAAAAAAAAACAAAAAATAATTCCAAAATTAAAAATTAAAAAATAGGATATCAAATGTCTTCGATTAGGACATCATGAACTCTGGCCCGAATATGCCGTCTATACGCCAACACATTCATACCAAAAACGTCAACGCCAAGCCTGTCGACAGCTCTCTCCATCCTCAACACCGGAGTCAAAAAATAAAAAAAAACAAAAAAACATAACGCAGACGACGTGGGGGGACGTGTAAGTCTACTCTAGACAGCAGTGAAGCAGCATCACATACACCATTTACCAATTTGAAAAGGAACATGTCGCAAGCGGAGACGTAATCTGTGTATACCTTTCCAAATTTGAAACATAAATACTTCACGAACCTTTTTTGCACAGCTTCGAGTCTCTATATACACACTATATTGGGGGTTCCACACAGTACTTGAGTACATAAGAGAGCTCAGGACGTATGCCATATATAAACTGGCGATAGCTGCAGGATTCGTGAAGTGTACAGTGGATCTTTTAATAAAACCCAACATCCTGTAAGCTCTTCGCACCACTCCGTCTATATGTTCATCAAATTTTAGTTTCTGATCGAAGGTGATGCCAAGATCCCTCACCGTTGAAACCCTTGTAACAATATTCGTGTTTAGTTTGTATTCATATGTAATATATGATCTCTTTTTAGTAAATGTAATGACGCTGCACTTGTTCGGAATTCATCTGCAATTCATTATTAATGCAGAAATAGTAAAAACGATCAAGGTCGCTCTGAACCGCAAGACAGTCACTGAGACTGGTGACTGGTGAAAATATTTTCAAGTCATCCGCATACATGAGAAATTGAGACGAATGAAAGCAGGACGCTACATTATTTATAAAGATATTGAACAATAAGGGCCCCAAATGACTACCCTGCGGAACTCCCGACGTAACGGGTACAGGCTGGGAAGTGGCATCGCCAATAACGACGGCTTGCGTTCTACCCGTAATATATGATCTAAACCAATCCACCAGCCTGGGGCAAATTCCAATCTGGCGTAACTTTAGGATTAGGATTTCATGATCGACTCTGTCGAAGGCCTTACTGAAATCTGTGTATATAGCGTCCTCTTTAATTTGGTACTCGCCTGACAAAAGGAGCTGATCAGTGTAATACAGTAGATTTGTCTCGACCGAGCGACCAGATATAAAACCGTGTTGTGCTGTGGTTAATAAAGGGCGTACAATGAAGAAAATTCTTCCATATACAATTTTTTCTAAGATTTTGCCCATGATACATAAAAGAGAGATGGGACGGTAATTGTCAACTTTACTTCGGTCCCCAGGCTTAAATATCGGTACCACCCTAGCCTGCTTCCACAGACTTGGGAATTGACCACAAGAAATTGACAGATTATAAATTTTTAGTAAACGTTTTGATAACGCTTCCCAGCATCTATTTATTATAATAGACGGGACTCCATCAGGGCCAGGACCTTTATTCGGTGCAACCTCTCGCAATGCTTGCTGAACCTCGGACAGTTCCAGCATTTTAATCGAGATATTGGTGCAAGACGATTCCCTCCCCACATCGGCTGCGGGCTTACCCGGCACTGTGAACACGGAACTAAAATACCTAGAGAACAAAGAACAAATGTCTACCGCGCTGGCAGCGACGTCGCCATCGAGTTTAACAACAACGTTGCCACCTTTTCTTCTCTTTATATAGGTCCAAAATTGTTTAGCGTCATTGACAATATTAGACTCAACATTATCGAGATAGTTCTTATGATCTCTGTCGATTAAGAATTTTGCCCGGCCTCTCAGCAAAGAAAAGGTAAGGTAGTCCAGGCAGTTCCCATATCGTTTCCACCTTCTATGCGCCTTAATCTTTTCACGAATTACTCTAACCGTATCACGAGTAAACTAGACAGGATATCCCCTGAAGGGAGTTCGTAAACGAGGGACATACTGATAAATAGCCACATTTAAGTGTAAATAAAGCTCGTCCACTCCCAGCCCATTCAGAATGACATCCCACTGGATACCGTTAAGATATTTACAAATATCGACAAAGGACGCTTTTTTAAAGTTTAGACAAGTGGATGAACATTGCGAAAGATTTTTATGGTACATTACATTGCAAGTGAATTCTAGAGTGGTGTGTGCTACGTCTTCACCAACCAAAGGGGTCATACAACGTTGAAAGTTAGTTACATCCAAAAAACGCGCAAATACAAGATCTAAGGTGTGGTCGGACGAATTTAGGAAGTGATTATATTGATTTAGCTCACACAGCGATATAGAATCTATAAAGTTAACAGAACGAGGGGAGACGGCAGAAGATGCAGTACAAATACAAGAAATATCGCACGTCCAAGAAATCTCGGGCAAGTTAAAATCCCCACATATTACAAATTTGTCATCGGGATGTTGTCTCACTATAGCAATCAATTGACTAGTGAACTCAATGAGTGAATCATTAAATTAATCACTAATAATATCAGATTTACTATCTAACCTACTTTTTCTCTCTATTTTTGATTCAATTAACTGCAAATTTCTCCATGTGACTCCATGTGTCTGCAAATTTCGATGTTTGAAATTTTAAATAAGATCCTAAATTTTTATGACTATTTTTTATGGCACCCAGGGATTTTAGGTGATAAGCGGTTGAATTTAATTGTTTTATAGCTAATAATTTTGTTGTTTGTCTGTGCAACGGTAATAGCTGATGTTGCCAACAAGATTGCAGACTTTAAATTGCTTAGCAGGACTTTCGAGATATAGTACCTGACTTAAAAATTCAGTTCCCCTATCTGTAGCGATTTCATTAGGGATCCCGTATTTTAATATAAAGTTGTTTACGAATGATCTCGCCACAGTTATGAATTCCTTGTTTTTAAGATGGTATCCTTCAACGAATTTAGTAAGTTCGCATTGAATCGTTAATATATACTGATTATCGTCATCATCCTGAGTTAATGGCCTATCAGATCTAAATAAATGTTTTCAAACTCAGATAAAGCCGTGGTTGTTATAATTATTTTCTTTATAAGGTATCGAGTGTTTATATAATGTTGACAATCTTCCTACGAATTATGTTATGTCAAGTTTTAGATTTTCCCATAATTACTATCGTTTAATTCCTCCAGTCGGAAGAATATGAAAATCATTCAATATCAATTGACGTGTTTGGTTACAATTGATATAATAAGCTGTTGTGATTATGTTTATTTGTAATTTTAATTTTTTAGTAAAGAAAAATTTTTTAACAATCACTTAATCATTTCACCATTATGAGAACTGAATTTAATACAAATTATTTTAAGGTTTTTATCATAAATTACTTTTTCTTTCCTCATTAAGCATTATTAGTACATAGTCGTAATTCTGTTGAATTTGGTGGAGGTTTCAATAACTCAACGATTTCAATTTGGTCAATTCCTTCATCAGTTTTGTTATTTATACTTCCATCAACTTCAGAATTTTCTTCTAATTTTTGTTTTGGTTTTGTAATAGCAAAAGTATTTTTTGATATAGTTTTAAAATCATTGGAATTAACAACAATTCGACAATTGGGACATTAATGATGCTGTCAAGAAGTTAGCGATATTTAAACTGATCAGCAAGACTTTGGAGATGCAACAGCTTATCCTGCCAACAATTTGGCAGTCTTTAAGATAGTATATAGTCTGTGGAACGGTAATAGCTTATGATGATAATAATTTTGCAGACTTTAAATTCATTAACAGGGCTTTGCAAATATAATACTTGATGCTGCTAAAAAGTTGGCAGTTTTTAAAGTAATAAATAGTCTGTGGAACAGTAATACCTCATGCTGCCAACAAGTTGCCATACTTCAAATTGATGAGCAAGAATCTGGAGACAAAACAGCTTATATTGTCAACAAGTGGCAGCCTTTGAGATAATGTAAAATGTTTGGAATTGCAATAGCTCATGTTGTCAACAAATTGGCAGATTTCAAAATAATAGGTAAGCTTTGGAGACAAAACAGCTTATGTTAACAGTCTTTAAGATAATATATTGTTTGTGGAACAGCAGTAGCTCATGCTGTCAAGAAGTTGCCAGACTTCAACTTGATATGCAGGACTTTGGAGGCAAAACAGCTCATGCTGCCAACATGTTAGAGGTCTTTGAGATAATATATTGTCTGTAGAACAGTTGACAGCTCATGTTGTGTGATTGGAACTCTTGGATACTGTACAGTATTTGGAACTGTAGTAAATCATACTGCCAAGAAGTTGACTATAATTTTTGTTTATCTGATACTTTATTTGTAAATTTAATCATGGAATGAGATGCTGAAAATCACTAGATATGTGAAACTTTAAAGATTTCACCATTTCCCAAGATCACGAAAAAATCATCAGGTATGGTAAAATTTTACCAGATCTGGTAACATCCTGCCTGTACATAATATATTATATATTATATTATATTTTGTATATTACGTTGAAATTGAATTATTTTGTCTGGATAGGTTGACGAGGAACTTGAGGAGAGTTTAGTAAATTTCATTTTAGGAAAGGTAAGAAAGGAGGAAGAGGTTATAAAAATAAGAGAGTGGGAAAGGATTTAAGGAAAAGGACTTGGGAAAGGACTTCTTGGTTGCCATGGGATCCGGAATGTTGCGATGTTCGTATTGCAATTATTGTATTATCCTCGTACATCTCAGGGTTTATGGTGTTTTTAAGTAAGTGTATAACTGTTTGTTTGATGCCGTTATCTATTCGTTAAGGTATATTTTGTTGGGGTTATTGAAGTTATACCTGTTGGTCTCATAATACTCTAGGGTCTCCATTAGATAATTTCTGTTCTTGTGATGTAAAATATGTGCGTTTATTTCTCTGCATTAAATTCATGGTGTTTGTTGCATATTAATTGTTTTTCAAAATTGGATTTATTCTTGATTTTGTGTTCTTATTTCCTCTTTTTAACAATATTACTGTCTCTCCTACATATGTCGTTCCATATGTAGTTACTCCATTACTATCAAATTTGTTGATTTTGTCTTTGTTGTTCATGATTAGTTGGTTTGATGTATTATGGCTTTTGGATGTTATAGTTATATTATGTTATTTCAAAATCTGTTCTATTTTATTGGTTATGATGTTTTGATATGTAATCATCTTGTAAGTTTTTTCTTTGTTTTGTAGTTATGGGTGTAATGTTGGCATGTTATTACGTGGCAACATTACACATAATTATGTTTCTTTTCTTATTTTGTCCATATATTCATATATGTTCTAATTGCCGCTATCATATCCGACTCTGTTTTCTTTCTGTAAATATCTTTGTGTATCTTTGTGTTTGTGTATTTTAGTGTCTGGTGTAGGAAGTTGATTTTATCATTTTATTCTGTTTCTAAACAGTGAACATTATATTTTCGTGTAATAAGTTAATAAATTTGCGTAATTCTTGGATTATGTCTTCATTTGCTTTATTTAGGATAACGATAACATTGTCCATGCATCTCTGCTATGTTAATATATATTCTTTTCTTTTCTTTTCATTTTCTAACTTATCAAGAAAAATCTCTGAAACTTAGGGATGAACCCATAGGAAGCTCTTGGTTATATGTTTAGCTAATTGGTAAATGGTTACAATTGTTGCTAAATCTGCAGAATCTTTTGGTTTATGGAAGTCCGTTTTATTACCCATTCCCTATCTCAACAAAATATCGTCTATGATCTTTAGTGCTTCTTTCATCTTCAATTTAAGCCATGATACATTCCTTTATCACTATTATTAAAGTCGAGCCGAATTTAATAAATTTGAAACGCAATCTTATACATTTTAATAACTCTAAATCCAGCACAAAAAATAAAGATTTAAACGAATTACTTTAAACGTCGTTTTTTCATTAACCAATTTGCTAAAAAAACTAAAAGCTCAACTTACTGTTTTAGACATTTAAATAGAATATATCCAACAATTATATTAACATTGATGAAACAACATTTTAATTAAAAAGTTGATTTTTGTATTGATAGAATTTATTTTAAAAAATTTACCACGAAATCAATAACTATATTCAATTCAAACACAACAATATGGATACGAGAAAACATACACATGCATTGATGACAGTTTAAATCGAACAATTGTGAAAAAGCATTGAACAATTTTGATACGATCGTGCACGTAACCAAAAATCGCGACCACATACATTATTAATTTTTAATGCATACCGAATCATAGCAATTTGCGTGTCGCGAAAGCCGAATGAAAACCTGACTGTCACGTTGCACAGACTGCGAACGCATTATACGCAAAAAATACCGACAGGAAATCGATTCCCGGTTGCCACAAAACCTTGTTTACGTAATCATATGAAGTAACTTAATGTTTGCTTTCGCGTTCAGCCCGAAATTGCTCGTTGCAAAAGTGAAGTAAAGCTCCGGATGTAGAAAACGCAGGGAAAAGCCTCGGTTTTACGTAAAATTGATTAATATTTGATGTGTTTTACCTCGGAGTGTTGTAAGTGGATTGCTTGAAACCTTTCGTCGCTGCTGTACGTCGTCAGTCCCACTGTCAAGAGATGATAGTCTTTCCTTCTAATCCAGGACACCTGAAATTTTCAAATATAAAACTTTAATATTGGGGAAAATTTTATTACCATACAATAAAAGTTACATTGAATAATTTGAGGTGGTAGTATTTAAACGGGTTGTCTCAGTTGAGTTGCTCGCGAATTTGAATTCAAGTAAGTTGAAAATCCAATTTATCCTTCAGCAAAAGGAACGGGAAGCATAACGTAGATTAATAGATTTGCGTGGCAACTTCAGGAAGCGCAACTACTTGTTGTTGCGCTTCAAGAAAAGTTTGGATCGTTAATTGCGAAACGGCTCGGACAGTGGCGTAATTAAAATAATTAGACTGGAATTCAATTTTGCATTTTCAAGAACCGTTAAGAATTTCTTGTTTATTTATGAAGAGTCGGCGCTGAAGAGTTGGAAATCGTTCAATCAATTTCACTCAACATTGATTTCAAAGTTCTTATTAAAGTTTTTAATTGAGCTTTCTCGATTATTTTTATTTACGCAGCATTAATTTTGTGGTAAAGGGTTAATTAATGTTTCTGGATTGAAACAAACAAACCGGAGCAAATTGAAACAAAAATTCTATATAAATCCTTAACGGAAATAAATCATCATTTTCCCTTGTCAACTGTATCATAACTTACGGGGGAAGAAAATTGATATCGAGAAAGAGTAGCGTCTTTTCTAGGAGAAAAAATAAACAAGGGGGCGAGAAAAAAATATTGGAAAAGCCAACGGAAAAGTGGAAAATGCGACGAGCGAAACACAATTTCGACTTCTCCCTATCTGGAACTGCCCTACATACATAATTACGTTTTCAGACTTGGTAACAAATTCCTTTAGTTTCTCCCATCTTGATATTTTTTGCTGTCTTGGAAATTGATAACGAAATGTGTTTTGGTTTTTATTTTAAGTATAAAGTATTTTAACTCAACGAAAAGAATTCAAAAAATATCATTATATAAGCATCACGTTTATGAAATTAGCAATGCTTTGGAATTTAGATGTAATATGTGCAGTACTTGATATCTCGTTTTCTTTGAAATATACAACTTGAAAACTTTTAACATTACCAATTACGTAAAATGATGAAAAATGAGACATGATAGTTTGTTTTATACAATCTGGAGAGAATGCAGAGATTGCAGGAAATTTATATCATGAACGATATCCAGGAAGGCGGCAATCTTTAAATAATATTTCTTGTAGAAACGTTTTGATGAAAGAATGATAAAATTTGAAACTTCTGAAATGACTATCATACCAAATTAAAGATTGAACATCCCTCTTTCAAATACCAACACGTTTCAATTTGAAATCGATTCCAGTTAAGAAATGTTAAATGATGATATGCTCTTGATGTTTTAGTGGATTCAGAGAAAAAATAATGAAATTTGAAAGATCGTGGAGCCAATAAATTCCTGCCAGCAATTAGTTAGTGCAGTTGTGAATAGTTTTGCAACACTTGGAAAGGAAATTTTATTCACTCCTCGAATTTACAAAAATATATATAATGTTCCATAATCTAGAAAAAAATTATGACGACTTTTCGAAAATGAATTTCTTTGAAAACACCCTGTATTTCTGAAACCATAAGAGTTTTTTTTTTGTAAAAATAAGCCTGAGATCACTTTTGCTCTATTTCTTATAGAAAGAAGGGTTTCAATTTAAAAATGTAAAATTTGGAACACCTATACGTACATAATTTGTAAATAAAGGGCTAAAGTTATTGAAACAAAAATAAGGGAAAGTATCATATATAAGTACCCTTATGTATTTGTAAAGTTAGAAACGGTATTATCCTAGAGGCAATTTATGTAGAAAAATCGTTAACATTTCATCCTTTTCATAATCATTTCCATGAAAACGATACTTACACCATACGTCTCAAGAAAAGATTTGGTAAAAATTTCCAAGCATCTCTATGAACTACAAAATGTTTTTATGTAACTTCAGTGCAAGTAATGCGCTCTGTAGAGGACGTCGGTAACTTTGAAGCATAAGATAAATGAAAAAGTATGATTTGATACAAATTTTTCTATAGATATGTGTAGCTCGAGGGTAAGAAATTAACTAACAACTTACATTCGATACAAATTTTCTCTGAAGTAGAAAAATGTTAAAGATCATTCACATAAAACAATTTTAATGCCAAAGGTAATTCAAGATAAGAATTTTCGTCATTATAGGAAGCGATCACTTTATGGTAGTCGCCAAAATTAGAAACAACAGAGAAGGAAATGTGAAGTCAAGGATAGAAAAAAGGAAGAAACATGAATCAATCAAAACATACAAACTGAGAACAGAAGAGATAAGCACAAAATACGGAGAAAAGGTTACGAGTATAATAGACGAAGATATAAGGAGGAAATCAAGTAAAATAGAAGATTCGTGGTAGATGATGAGAGAAACAATGTTAATGGCAGCAGAAGAGATTTGTGGAAAACACCGTAATAACAAGAACAAGAATCAAACCAAGTGGTGGACAGAAAAAATAAAATCGCAGATAAAAGTTAAAAAAAGGCTTGGAAGAAATATTTGAGCAGGAAAACTGTGCAGTATTATGAACAGTATAAGATTGAAAGGCAGAAAGCAAGGGAAATGGTTAGGGAGGCAAAAAGAAGAAGTTGGGAAGAATTCGGATTGAAGTGAAATCCGGACATGGAGAGGAATAGTAGGGAGAACCAAAAACTGTTTCATAACATATTGAAGAAGTGCAGAAATGAAAATGGACACAAGGAAATGTGGATAAAAGACAAGAACAATGAAGTAATAAAGGACGAAAAGAAGATAATGGAAAGATGGACAGATCACTTCGAAGAACTCCTCACGAAAGATCCAGGCCAAATACAACAAACGGAGGAAGAAGTAACAGACAGTACCATTGTAAATGAAAAACTAGACGAAAACATATCAGAAGCAGATGTAAGAGAAGCGATAAAAAATCTAAAAAATGGAAAGGCACCAGGAGAAGACACTATCACAACGGAGATGATTAAGTATTTGAGAGACAGAGAAATGAAGATATTGGCAAATATATATCAAAAGATATGGCAAGAAGAATATATACCAGAAGAATGGAAAACATCTCTTATAGTACCAATATTCAAGAAAGGTGATAGAAGATAATGCAACAACTATAAAGGAATTACACTAATCAATACAAACATAAAATACAAGAACAAATTATAGAACATCGAATAATAGAGAGACCTATAACAGAGAAAACATTAGATCAAGCCCAGAGTGGTTTCAAGAAAGGTAGAAGTATACAGAACCACATATTTACACTCAAACAAATTATTGAAAAAAATGTTAGGCAACAAAAAGGAATATACCTAAGTTTTATAGACCTAGAAAAGGTTTTTGACAAGTTACCGCATGAAAGAGTATGGACAATTTTGAGACGGAGAGGAGTTAGCACAAAATTGATACAAATAATAAGAGCCATATACGAGAACAACACAACAAGAATCATTTATAATAATCAAAAATCAGAATCTTTCAATACTAATGAAGGACTAAGGCAGGGTATGTAATGTATTTCATCACATATATGGACGAAATTATAAAGGAAATGAACAAAATAAGGAAACAAGTAACGATAGGTTATAAGAAACTAAAAAGGGTACAAAATCGACATTGGTGTTTTTGCATTTGGACGATATAATACAAATTTCATACTCGGTGATAGAACTACAAGAGAGACTAGAGAAATGGAATGAAACCTTGAAAAAATACGCAATGAGCATGAACAAAGAGAAAACAAAAGTAATGATAATAGGGAAGGAAGAAGCAGTTAACATAAAAATTGATAACATAATAATAGAGCAAGTATGGGAGTAATACTTAAATATCTCGGAGTAAAAATCACCCAAGATGGAAAAAAGTTTAGCGAACTGGAAAAGAGAGGATAGCAAACACCAACAAACTGTATTACCAGATTAATAAAGCCCTGATAGATAAGAAGGAGGTAACGAGAAACACAAAACTCAACGTATATAAAACAATATATAGACCAGTGTTAACATTTGGATGTGAATCTTGGACATTGACATCCAGAGAGGAAAAGAAAATGGCAGCAATGGAGATGAAATATCTAAGAAGGGAAAAAGGAGTGACAACAAGAGATAGAATAAATAGAATTAAAGAGGAGATACCGGTGAAGCAAGTATGGGAAGCAAGGCCGTGTGGTAGAAGAGGAAGAGGGAGACCAAGATAGGAGTGGAATGGTGTAATAGCTAAAATATTGGACAGTAGAGAGTTGCCGATACAACAAGCTAGAACTCTTTCCAAAAACAAAAAGGAATGGGCCAAATTTGGTACATAGACAACTATGAATAGTTTTATTTTATTTTGTTTTATATGGAAATGGTATTTTTGTTTTTGTTTTTAATTTCTATGTATAGCCTATACCCTATTTGTAAAGTGGAATTTTCTTGATTAATATATAATATATAAATATATGTTCACTGCCAATAACCCAACTGTACGTTTTGTATATGGTTAACAGGAAATTCCTTCTCAATTGTTTTCCAACTCCATGTTGTTTTTAATTTGGTTGATAACAGTTTTAATTAAAAAATAGTAACATATTAGTTTTATCAAAGCATCGATTCTCAATTTGTTTCCTAAGAATTTCAACATTTAAATTTATTCGTTTTTCTGAAGGTGCCTACATTGTTAAAAAAATCATCTCATTTAAAAGAAATTGTTGTCTCACGTGCTAACTTGGAATAGTCTTGTAGAACGTATTTTGTACGTTATTTTTTGTTATTTGAGTTTTTATCCTTTTTGTTTGACAATATTGAATAAAAATACTTGAATGAAATCAATATTATACAGACAATCGGTTTTAATAATGGCTTCTCAACAACATATATAAACAATTTAAAAGAAAAAATTATGAACAAACAAAACATACGAAATTCTACAAGTTTACAAAATTCTTATAACAAACAAAACCTGATATACAGATCAATAAACTACCCTGGCACAATAGCACATAAAATACAATCTATTCTCCGTAAATTTGATATTAGTATGTCCTTCAAAAACGTTAATACTTTACATAAAAAACTTTTCAAAGCTAAAGATCAAATAAAATTATTAGACCAAAATGGTGTTTACAAGGTGGAATGGGATACTTGTGGTGCATCCTATATAGGTGAACCCGGTAGATCACTAAAAACTAGAATTAATGAACATAAACGTAATGATAATTCCAACTTTGGAAGACACATGATCATATACAATCATGAATTTGACGTAAATAAAAATGTTACACTTTTACACAAACAAAACAAGGGTTATAAATTAAATTTATTAGAAACTTACGAAATAGAAAAATTTAAACATAACAATGATTAACTACAGTGCCTTAATGATCAGATTCACATTAATAAAACTCCTCTATACAAATTCCTAAATAATCCCTTCCCCCAAAATGCAGAGGATTAATATACTAAAGCCGCAAATATTATTCGCACTTTTTGGGGTCCCCGTGGCTCACCTCTCACTTCTTTTAACAACTTAATAACTTAATATTTTCACTTTTTAGCATTTCATTTTACTATTTTGAATTTCAAATACGTCATAAAATAACCAGTTCTTTCGCATGCGCACCAGGTTTCGGAAATTTTGATATTTTCACCAATTATTATCGCCATCACATTTCGTATTTATCACGTGTTTGTCAACTCTGTAAAAACTGTTATCCATGTTTAATTAGTTTTTTTTTCAACGAAGGAGAAAAAGTTTTTGTAATTTGTGTAAGTAGAAACTGATTTATATGAACTATGTTAATTTCTTATTATTGACTGTAAATAATTTTAATTATTTTTCTTTCAACTTTGTTACATTCCAAAAATTCATTTGTTGTACCATGTTTAATGTGACGTCTTGTGTTAATGTGTTGGATGGTGAGTTGTATAAAATTGAGTAGTTTTGTATTCAGTTTATTTACATTAATTTAATTTACATCTTGTTTAATTTAAAAATTATTTTGCAGCAACATCTTCTGGTACTTTGCATAACTTCCTTTTTATCTATCCTTCCTAATAATTCTGTAATTTTCTTACTTCATCTCTTCCTTGTGAGAGGGTGCTGTGACTTAAGAGTTTTGGCGCAGGTGTAATTTTTTTTGAGTTGCACTGCAGAACATAAAAGTTCTTTTCAAAAATTTTCTCTTCCTCTCTTATGTAAGATCCAGAGTGATACACGTGTTACGAGTGAAATTGAAATTTTGGTGTGGTTTAGCCATATTGGGAATTTAAAGAAATTTTTCATTTTCCATATTTTTGGGATTCATCACCCGTAATATCTTTTGGGGAAAAGTGTTTTCACTTCCTATTAATACGGTAAATCCGGATTTAAGTGTATTTTCCTGGTATCTTCGAATCGAAAATTTTTTATCAAAAAAAAAAAAGAACCTCGAACAACTGAGGTAAGCATATTTTATTCTAGTTTATAACGCATACACCTTTTTACTCAGCCAATCTTCTCTTATTCATTCATACAAAAAAAAAATCGCTTTAATCTTAAAACTATTTTTCTATTTAAAAAAAAAAGGTTTTCTATTTTTCCATTTATTTAACCAGGTTTTATTGAGGGGAGCAATTTTCTGGTTGCGTCCATTTGGTTCTCCGGAATAAATTCTTCGGGAGTTTGTTTTCTATGCGATATTGGGGACGTAGGCCAAAATAATTTGGGGAGGATTTCAACAACACCTTTCCTTCTCCTCCACCTAACACCAGAAGTGTTGCTGACGGAGACAAGATCATTTCTTTCCAATCATTTAAGGACAACAGAATTAAGGTCAGATTTATGATCACCAATTTATTTTGAGACCAACAAGAATATACAAGTACATCAAATTATTTACATTTTTTTTTATTTTTAATCATCAATCAAATATCTAATTTTCGGGTTCACTTACTATTTGTAATTTTGTTGGCGAGATTAATTTTTTTTTGTTTTCTTTCCGAAAGAATTTCTTTTTTTTGTTTGGACTTTAAGTTGAGCTCAACCATACGGGGTCCGGGCGCGGATTAATTTTCATTTATTTAATATACCCACTATTTATTTTTTTTGGTATCTCGATCATTTCAAGTTTAATTTTTTTTTTCAAGGCTCGCTAGCATTATTTTTTTTTTGGTCGTTTGTTGTGATAACCTAGAATAGGATTTAAAGTTAAAGTTAAACAGTTGATTTTTTTTTCTCTTACCTGTATTGTTAATACGGGATTTTTTTTTTATAATTTTATTTAATAAATTCATTTCGTTTTGTACAACTCATTGTCTGTATATCGTATACCTATGTTGTGTTGTATTACATGTTTACTTCACCATTTTAAGAACTCACGTCACAGTTCGTGTACCACGCGGGGTTAACTGTGTGGCGCCGAAAACAAATAACCCCTCCCTTCTTCACTGAGCCGGTCGAGGACTCGCGTGCGTCTTTAGGAGTAAACCGTATTTTATTTTGTCTTATTGTGGTTATCAATATTTTTTTTTATTCACATCAAAGTAGGAGTTGATTTAATTGGATTCATTTAATTATTATTATTTTTTTTTTGGCGTCATAACTTAATCACTTTATAAATGCTTTTTTTTCAACTATTTTTAATGTTAATTTGGTATTGTTGAACTTATAGTATCTCTGAAGATGGCAACTTGCCGAAACTAGTAAGATATTTTATAATAAAAGACCAGTTAAAAGTACAAAACAAGTTTTTATATATACTTCTAAAAATAGTGCCATAGAAACCTTAGAATTATCTAATGATGCGTGGATCATCCCCGTTAGCTCAGCTATAGCATCAGAAGCGCCCCTGCCCTTTCTGAACCCAAACTGAAAATTTAATAATATTTTATACTTCGACAAAAAGTCATACAACCTAACGTAAATTATTTTCTCTAAAATTTTGACGAACCTAGTGATGAGTGAAATTGGGGGGTAATTATTCACATCCTCTGCGGATCCTTTTTTGAACAAAGGTTTGACAACTGATTTTTTAAGACTACGGGGAAGGTATCCTTCATCTATTATTCTGTTAACACGTTGAGTGCCATATGAGATCGCGTTGGTCTCATGTTGTATTGGAACGTAGAGACTGCGCGAGTCCACCCTGGTCTCATATTAAACAATTTTACATTTGGCCGTGTGTGACCACGGTGGTATCACGTAATGCATTGAAATAGATGTGGTAGCAGAGTAGACGGCCAGAAGAAACGATTTATGTCATTGGCCTGTTATTGTGAGACCAATATGTCACCACGTGGCATAGGGAACTGTAATATGTAAATAATGCAATAAAGTTAGAAAAAAACAAATAGAAATAGAAAAATAAATAGATCAACTAGGCTATCTATCTAGTCTATCTATTTATTTTACCTTTTATAATAATACAAAAAAATATATAATTCTTAATACATTAATACAACATAGATATAATCCATAAGAAAACATAAATATCATTCGAAAACATGGATATAAATCTTAAAAAAACAGAAAATATGGTGTGTGTGTATACTAAATTTTAGAAGCTGTATGTGCTTCAAAAAAACAGTTCAAACAAAAATATTGATCGCAAGCACTACATTTCAACGTGGTTTGGGGAGTTTTCCTCGATGCTTGTTCTCTTCCAGATTCGTTTGAAATTTTCTTGTAGCATATTACACACCGACGTCTTTTAGAACGACCAACATCTTCTAATTTATGCTCTATTTCGGTCATGTTTTCAGATATTTCTTCCTGTCTCGCTGTTTTCAACAGACCACTTATGACTTCTTCTTTGAACGCAGTTATTGATATTTTATTATTGGTTATTTCTTTATACGCAATGTAGGCATTTACTATTGCACTTCCAGTTAATAACTCGAACGCCAATTTCCTATACCATTTCATACTACGGCGAAGGCAGGTATTATAAGATTTTAACTGATCAGATATATCAATATATGATTTATATTTATTGTATTCAACCACATTTTTGGGCTTTTGTATTTCTTTACCTCTTTTGATTAAAGTAACCATTTCATTTCCATATCTAGTGCTCAATACTAATACGTCCCTTTTATCTCTCCATTTTTCAACTACTATTCCTTGCTTACATTCTTCAGCTATTACTTCTCCAACTTTCAACTTTTTATCTACAACCCTTTTGGGGTTATATTTTCTATTAGATCGTAATGTTCCAATAAGATGTGGTTTTCTATGTAGTAGTGCATTAGCTAAACTCACTGATGTGTAATAGTTGTCAGTGCATAAAGTACGTCCGCTGTCTAAAAGATTTGTCATCAAATTCATTACAACTTTGGTAGGCACTGACACATGACCATCCTTCGATTTGCCGCAGTATACTTGGAAATCATATGTGTACCCATCTTTTAGGCACAGCTTAAATAATTTGATTCCGAACTTATGTCGCTTATTGGATATATATTGACGAAATTTCAGTCTTCCTCTAAAAGGTACAAGAGTCTCATCTATACAAACGTACTCGGAGGGTGTCATTTGGCACTGAAATGATGTCCGAAGCTTGTTCACAAGTGGTGTTATCTTATGTAATTTATCATCACTAATTTCCTCATTATTACTAAAATGTATCATTTTCAGAAGTAACTGAAAACGATTTTTGGACATTACACTTGGGATTGCATTTTTGTACAATCGTTTCGTTGACCAGTATGAAGAAAGTTCTGGGAAAGAACACAACCCCATCCACAAAATAATATCAATGAAATGTTCTATTTCTGTAGGGTCTGTGGGAGTCCATTTCAGAATACGTGCGTTTGGTAGAATATTACTTCGTTTACACTGTTCAGCGTATCTGTTTGTTTCTTCTACCTAAAATATATATTATTATTATGTTATTTTAATAGAAGATTTTTTGACTCACGATTAAGCTTATGATGTCGTCATTTACAAAAACTTTGAAAAAATCATATGGCAGTTTGTCGTATTGTTCATACAGAGCAATACTAAAACCAGAGTTTGGGACACTAAACTGTAAGTTTTTTAGATTTTTCCCAGTTGCATGAGCCCACTCAAACTCATTACTCTGGTTATTTGCTTCTTTTTCAATATCATTATTATTTTCTTCATCACCCAAGTCGTCATAACGCATGTTTCTTATAACTTCTTCTATTATTTCATCCATGTAATTGGGGCTTTCTATAATTTTTTGTGAGGTAGACGGTTCTGGTTTTTGCGAAGATGGTGTACAATTATTGTTTTTGAACCGTTTAGATTTAGACCGATAAACGTCCTCGGATTCAGAACTTTCTGTAACCGGTTCGTATATTTCGTCGCCGTCAAAAATATTTGCCTCACTTTCTTCATCAGAAAGCAACTCTTTCCATAACTTCTTCAAACGTGCTTGTTCTTTTTCGTATGACATATTCACATTCACAATTACACTCGCAACATCCAAACAAAGACTGCGAAAAGTAATACTCGATCGCCGTAAACACGTGTATGAGAGATTTTACAAGTTCAGACAGGAATTACGTGATGACACATTGGACTCACATGGCTACTCGAGATGTACGCGTTTATTGTAGGCCGCGCGAGACCAACGTGTCACCATAAAATAAAAGTTTAAAATAAATATCAAAAAAAAAATTATAATAATAATTTGTGTTAATTCCTGAATCTGTAGAGCAATAATTACAAGATTCTAAAATAAAAAACTATTGGCCAGTGGGACCCCATTTGTCGAATATATGGTGGCATTCAACGTGTTAAAAACAATACTAAGTGGTTCAAATCTCATTTGCTATTTTCTTTAAAACGGTCGCACTCAGTGTATCATGCCCAGAACTCAACTTATTTTTTAAGTTACTGATTATCCTTTCTATTTCGTTCTTAGATATTGGTGTAAATGATGTTCCTTTCGTAAACGATGATTATCCTTTCTAATTCGTTCTTAGATGTTGGATTGGTCTAAACGTTTTGACCTGAGTTTGAATATTGCTAAGGTATAGCATTCGATTCAAAACCTTTACTAAATAAATTTTCCTCTTCCATTGATAAGCAACTAATACTTGATGACAATGTTATACATTTCACTAATATAGTCAAAAAGTTGGGGTGATAATTAACTTAGAGCTGTCTTGGCGGTGTCAAATTTTTATGATCATTTTCATTATAGGATAATAGAAATCCTAATCATAAATTTTCCTCAACACGTGGTTTGTAAAAAAGCAAACAATTGTATATGAAAACCCAACAATGTTTGTGTGTACACACAAATTTATGAGGGTGACACGCAGTGAAATTCTCATAATTGAACAACTTTCCTTCTATGTCATACTTTTTATGTCGAACACACATTTATATTCCAACCATCAAAACTGTAAAGCATTCCGGAATAAAACCGCTTTGCCGTACGATACGCGTGGTTTATCTTCAAGATATATGAAGACCCGGAGTCGCGCTACAGCGGCAAAGAGGATGTGTTCGGCCGCTATAAGATAACGCGGACTTTATTTATATTATACAAACAGCTAGGAACGGCTACGGTCGTATTTAGGAAGCGGGCTGCTAAGTTATGTACGTGTTGTCCTGGTGCCAGGCCGGAATTGGCCCAGTATCGCGTCACGGAGAGGACGATAATGTAATTTCACCATCCCCACCGGCTTTCTCCCCCGGCTCTTCTCCTCCCCCTCGAAGCGGAGTTACAAAATAGCTACTGCAAACTGCACCCTGAAAAGCTACTTTGTTGGACAACAAATTTTCAGCGGTAATTGTAACTTTATTATCGAGTTATTCAATTTACAGTTTATTAACCGCCGTTTTCAATAGGTTGTTTAAATCACGTCGTTTACTAAAGTTGCTTTTTTATCTTATTGTAATTCTATCTGTGTCATTGGAGTCAAGCTCTTTTAGCTTTAAAGCAATGGTGCAACGCGAGTGTGGCCGATTTAATCCCGGAGAACATTTATTTGGTAGAGGACAAGCCCGGGCAACGCTGATTAAAGTGGCGTAAAGGGTGCCTTTAATTACGGTTGATTGGTGTAGCCTTTCGCGCAATGCCTCTCTTTTTATGTCAACTAAATTGACCGGACTACGCTTTTTGCGCAAGATAAACGAAGTAGATTTAAATTGACCGAAAGTGTTTTAGTTTACCTCGTTGAATTGTTTTGCGAACATTCTTCAACTTTAATCGTCGAATAAAATTTATTATAAATTTTAAATTTATAATAATTAATGTAATTAAATCTAAGACACAAATCATTTTGATGTTTGTTGGTTGAGGCGGTATTGTGGTTTTGCGATTACCCGGGAAGTCGATGACAGAACAAACAACCGTGCAAATGCAAGCTAAAGTGTGATGGGATTATCTAGTTGTCACCAAGTCTTATGATATCAAAACAGTACTGTGACAATAAAGTACAATTACGATGATTTAAGGACGTTTGAAAAGTTGAAGGTTTCAGACATGGAAAGTGAAACGTCCAGATAAAATGTTAAGTTTCCGAACTCTCGTCTAATAAAAACTTTACTAAGTATTCGTGTATTTTCGGCACTTTTATGTTGGAACAAGTAAGGGTGGTAACTTATAGACGGACACGATCTCGAACTAGTTTTACAACCCGTTGGTTACAAGTGTTACAATTCCAAAGAACTTTTTAGGAACTAATTTAATTCGGCGCTTTCTTAGCAAGATACTTTGTAGAATGTCCAGCAATGCTGGGCTAAAACCCAACTTTCCATTCATATTAATGTTTAATATTTGATGATAATTTATTATAAACATCATGATTTCGTCATTATAATATCGAAGGAAAAGTTTGTCACCTCAGCAGTGATGATAATAATTTATAAATGATAATAACGTTCTTGAATATGACGACGAGGAGATATGCAGTTGGTGAACTTGAAACTATGGTAGAATATTCAATAAAGCATATGAAGTGATTAGATATGCAGGTGACATAATTGTAATGGCTTGTTCTCTAAGCACCATAACTTATGAAATGAAATGAAATGAATTTTTAATTAATAATGTGTATGGTTACCCTGAAAAAATTCATCCTAATTTTTCAATTTTTCTTTGATTTATTTAATTTTTTATTAGTGCTGTAAGGGAATTGCACGAGATAAGAATATCACACATCTTGTTTCTTTTCATAGAAGATGTATATTGGATAACATTGTTTGTTATAGAATTAGAGATGATATTAATCAATATTTACTATATCGAAGTAAAATAACTACAGATTTTTCCAGATTCATCATAATTTAAATGAAGAAATTAATAACTTGGAAAATTATGATGAAAAATCTTTATTATTTTTAATTCGATACTACAACACGACTTGTTTTGATTGGGACAAACACGACTATAATACTGAAAAAATAAAATAACAAAGTTGAAATTTATAAAGGAAGACAAAAAAAATTAATAAAAAGCATAAATGTAGCAAAAATAGTTAATTTAAAAATTTTGAAAAATAAAATTTAAACATATAAAGTGATAATGAAAATTTGATCAAAAGGGATAAGTGATAGTGGAAGAATTGAAGAAAAAATTAAATTAATAATTGTAAATGTATGTATGCGTGTATTAAAATGAAATTTGTTCAATAATTAAACTAAAACATAAAATAAAAATCTTAAACTTATTTCTTTGTCTCTACAACATTTAAATAAAATGAAAAATAAAAGTGGTTTTACAAACATAAAGAGAATAATAAAGATTAAAATGAATATAATAGAAAATTATTTTAAACCGAGTTTTACCTAGACTTGTGTTCAGCACGAAGACATGTTGTAGAGAGAAAGAAACAAGCAAGGTAATCTTTTGTGAGATAAAATTACTAAATAAGAAAAGATAACATATAAAGTGAAAGTAACCAAAGCTGTTGATGAAATTTAAAATCAAAGCAGTTTTGGTTTATTTTACCTGAGGGTTCTTTAATTCGTACATCTTTAAAAGGTTACAAAAAAAGAACATCCTATTTTGCAAAAATTTTTTTGATAAGTAATTTAATGATAATTAAATACAATCATTAACGATAATTAAATTATTCGTTAATGATTTCATCAAAATTATTCTGTTCATTGAATACCTAATGATTGATGAACATACGTTGAACATATTCTTTACATTAACGCTTTTTAGACTGAATGGTTTTGTTTCCAGAAGACTTGAAATGCTTCCAGAAGACTAGATACTGCCTCTGGAAGATTTGCCACTATATCCAAAAGATTTGAATCATTCCCAAAAAAATGACATGCTACCAGAGGACTTCAAATGCCTTGAACTTCTTCCGGATGTTCCGATACTGCCTTCGAAAGACTTGATGCTGCTGCTGGAAAACTTGATACCGCTTCTGGATGAGGTACTAACGCTTCTGGATGACTTAATAAAGGAAAACTTAATACTGGCTCTGGAAAGCTTGACATTGCTTGCAGAATACTGGAAATATATCCAGAAGATTTGATACTAAATCTAGAAGACTTAAAATACCTCCAGAATCCTTTCAGCAGACTTGAACTGCCTCCAGAAGGCTCGATACTGCCTTTGGAAGACCTTTGATAGTCCCCCAAGCATTTTGAAATGCTTCCAATAGATTTGAAATGCTTCCAAAAAACTTAAAATACATCAAAAAGAACTTGAAATGATTAAAAAACATGAAGTGCTTTCAAAATACTTGACACTGATTGTGAAAAACATGATTTTTCTAGCAGAATACTTGAAGTGTATCCACAAGACTTAAGTTGCCTCTGGAAAACTTGAAATGTTTCCAGACTAATCTAAATGCATTCAGAAGATTTTAAATGCTTCCAGAAGATTGAACTGCTTTCAGCAGACTTGAACTGCCCCCAGAAGGCTCAATACTACCTTTGGAAGAGTTAATATTGACTCCAAACGTTTTGAAATGCTATCAAAATACTTTAAATGGTTCCAAACGACTTGAAATACTTCAAGAAGAGTTGAAATAGTTTCAGAAGAGTTAAAATGCTTTCAGAAGGCATGAACATCTACCAGAGTATTCGATATTGCCTCCAAAAGACTTGAACTTGTTCCAAAAGGCTCGATATTGCCTCCAAAAGATTCTGTCATTCAATTGATTCTGCTTGTAGAAAACTTCCTATTGCTTACCATCAAGACTTTTCTTGATACTATGTCTAGAATACTTGAAATGCCATCAGAAGATTTGATGTTACCTCTGGAAGATTTGAAAGGCTTCTAGAAGACTTGAAATGCTTCCAGAACACTTGAATTTCTTTCAGGAGACTTGATGTTGCCGGTAGAAAACTTAATATTGCTTGCAAAATACTTGAAATGTTGCAGAAGACTTGATACTACCTCTAGAAGACTTAAGTACCTTCAGTAGTCTTAATGTTGCCTCTGAAGAACTTTAAATGCTTCGAGCAGAATTGTGCTATTTCCAGAACAGAGGTGGGTAATTCCTAGTCAAAAAGGAATTCATAATTACAATACTCCGCTAATTGTCTATTATTCGAGCCAAAAGTTGTTCATCAGTCGTGAGTACTTCTTAGCGGATGGCATCCTTCAACTTGTTCACATTTTTTTAATGATATTCATGTTTCAACATTATACCATGGTACCTAACATCTCAATATATGATATCTTCTTATGGGGGTCTCTAAAAAACCATGTATACGCTCATAAACCACCTAATTTGGATAAGTTGAAGATCCTATCCGACATGTAACGCTGGCGATTGAAAAGAATAGAAAACTGGGTTCAAGAAGATAGTTGTCACGTGCATAAAATTGAGTCTTAATGTTGCCTCTGAAAAACTTTAAATGCTTCGAGCAGATTTGTACTATCTCCAGAACAGAGGTGGGTAATTCCTAGTCAAAAAGGAATTCATAATTACAATACTCCGCCAATTGTCTATTATTCAAGCCAAAAGTTGTTCATCAGTCGTGATTACTTCTTAGTGGATGGCATCCATGTTTCAACATTATACCGTGGTACCTGACATCTCAATATATGATGTCTTCTTATGGGGGTCTCTAAAAAACCATGTATACGCTCATAAACCACCTAATTTGGATAAGTTGAAGATCCTATCCGACAAGTAACGCTGGCGATTGATAAGAATAGAAAACTGGGTTCAAGAAGATAGTTGTCACGTGCATAAAATAATTTTTTGCAGTAACTCAAGCAGGATGTCATGTTTTTTGTTTTTGCACAAATATTTTCATTTGAAATTGAAAATTTACGAAATACTCGTTATGTTCTTACATCAGATATATTTGAACTAAGATTTAAGTAGCTAGTTGCAGCCGATGCTTGTAGAAAACTTGATATTGCTTGCAGAACTTAATATTACTACATCTAGAATACTTGAAATGCCTCAAGAAGACTTGATATAAATGAAATGTTTCCAGAATACTCAAATTTCTTTTAGAATGCTCGAAACTGCCCTTGAAAGACTTGATACCGTATGTACGTAACTTGTTATTGCTTTTAGAAAACGTAAAATGCTTCCAGAAGCCTTGAAATGCTTGAAGAATACTCGAACTTCTAGCAGAAGACTCGATACTGTCTCAAGAAGACTTGATACTGTAGGTAGATAACTTAATAATACTTGTAGAGGACTGGAAATGCTTCCAGAAGACTTGATACTAGATCTAGAAGACTTGAAATATATTTAGAAATCTTGATGTTGAGTTTGAAAGAGTTGAATTGTTTCCAGAAGGCTTTAACTGCTTCCAGAAAACTTTAAATACTTCTAGTAATCTTGAACTGTTTTTAGCAACTTTGACTGCTTCCGGAAGGCTCGATACTGCCACTGGAAGACTTGATATTGCCTACAAAACATTTGAAATGCTTCCAGAAAACTTGATACCACTTTCAGAAGATTTGAAATGCTTCTAGGAAACATGAAACTGCTCGTAAACGTTTTGAAATAATGCTTACAGAAGAGTTTATATTCAATGCTTCAACAAGACTATGAATGCTCTCAAAAAAGCATTCATGCAAAATTATTAATAATTACAGTAACACTAGCACTAGATGCGAACGTTTTCTTTTTTGGAGAACATGTACGATACTTTGCTTTCTTAGATCTTTTCAGAGCCTATTCAGGCTTCTTTTGTTTCTCTTTCAGCATCCAGCACTTATATTTCAAGAACCGGAGTCCATGATCAATGTAATAAGTCCCAAAGAAGAGGTAGAAGTCATTTCGCCATGACGATATAACAGTTGAATAATTCAGTGACAGCACATCGCCTAACGTCAGTTTTTATAATTAAACGTTGATGGTTATATTAAAATTGATTTCTCATTTCTGAATGCCGCCAAAATTAATGGTTCAGTTATATACAAAGAAAATACGCCAAATCTTTCAAAACTTTAATTTCCACCTATGCGTACATGACCTAATTGTGTCTCAAATAGCTAAATATCATGTACTTGCGTTTAAGTGGTGCAGAAAATAAGCAGATGTTTTATTTTTGTAAGTTATAAGGACGGAAGATATTTTATGCCTAGAATAATAATGAGTTTATTTAACCTTTACTTCTGAGGTATTTATTATTATTATGTTATACAAGATGAGTCGATAGTGCACGGACGGAAGGTTGTGGATTTACTACTGAAAATAAAATAAATAAATATTATCATCAAAACTGCATCAAATAACATTGTTTTCAACTGTATTAGTACTTTATTTTAGCTAATTTTATTAAATGAAATCGTATGTATCTTTTTTCATGTGCTAATAATATGTCTTTAAAGTGGAGCAACTGAAACCCAGTAACAGGGAAAAATTCTAAAAATTCGAATTCAAGACTTCATAATTATGTGACTGAAATAGTACCGGGGAACAAATTCCGTATTTAATATCATATAATTTGTTTATTTATTATTCTTTGCACGCAAATCTGCGTGACATCTTGAAGTATATCAATGTCAAAATATTTTTGCATTTTTTAATTTTTGTTCGGTTAAAATCATGTTGAAAAATTTTAAATCTCTTAATGCGTGACTCAAGTATTTAGACATAAACAGAATATAGAAATACTATTTTATTGGCAACGATAAACAAATACTCTAGTAAACAATATTGACGTGAACAAATAAAAAAGTAATAACAAATTTATTAACTAGCTCTATTATTGCCCAAATCACACACTTGTTTGGATATAGAATGTTCGACACAAATGGGTTTTATGCAAGAATTGCATGCTTTTCGTGTTTTTCTTTGTCTTTTGAAATTTGACTGACAGACATAACAGTATCCAACACACTGGATACGTCCAGATTCATCCCTATTTACTACATCTCGTGTTGTATTGACTGCTTCTGTAATTTGACGACCTAAAGCCAATTCAATTGAGTTGCGTGTAAAATTATTTCCAATTACTTTAGGAATTTTGCTTCGAGTAATAATAGCAGGCGTTTTCTTCTCTGATCGGTTGATTTATGTTGTGGGTTGTGTTCCTGATAGATAATATACGACGCCAAACCTGCAATATCAACCATATTGAAAAAGAAAACCAATGGCCAACGGTTTTTCCTTTTTTTTACTGTATATGCCGACAACATTTTATCCATTACATCAACTCCCCCTTTAGTTTTGTTATATTTTATTATTTCAGGTTTGGCAACGACAGTCTCCTTAACTTCTCCTGTCATATGCATTGATGAGAGAAGAATAACTAACTTATTTTTTTTTTGGAACGTATGAGCATATAGTTGCATTTTTGCTGTATGCAAAGTTTGTGAATATACAGATCTTTCTTTGGAGGCTTGCATGTTGAAGGGTATAAATGTCTTATTTTTCCTAACAGTTCCTACCAAAGACATTTTCCAGGAATTGCTAGTCTGCACTAGCTGAAAACTTGTGAAGAAATTATCCGTTGTTACGTTTCTTCCAGAGTTCTTGTATTTGGCCACCAAGTTGAATACAGTTCGTTCCCCAATATTTTTTTGTCATATACCATCTGACGGTTTTCCTGTATAAATTTGGCCTTGTAGAGGGTAACCATTCGACGCATCGCACGCCCAAAATACTTTTATTCCATACTTCGCCGGCTTTGATGGAATATACTGGGTAAATTTTGTGTGCCCTCGATAAGGAAACAGTTGTTCATCAACCGTTATGCATTCTTTTGGCATATAATATTCGCCCAAATTCTTATTTAGCATCATCCAAATGTCACGAATAGGAACAGCTTTGTCCTTCTTAGCACGTTGAGCACGAGTAGTTTGGCTGTCAAAACGTAAAAGGCGTAAAAACATTTTGAACCATCTTCATTGTGAATGAAGATGTAAGTGCTTATATCTAAAATTGTTTAAAGATAAATATCAGTGTACAAATTTATCGAAAAAATGATATCAATTCATATAATATCATGATCAATTCAGGATATCTTTCGTTGAAACACTCGACTCTTCTTCAATTTGTAGGAATCTTATTGTTCGGCTATGTCGTTTATAAAACGTAACGTTTGAATAATCACCATAATCTTTCCAAGTGTAAATGACATAAAGTCTATAAAAGTTGGCTGACTTCCCATAAGCTTTAGGAAATAACTTTGGTATATCGTTAATATTAAGAACTTTGGAAAAACTTAATTGTTTATCTTCACTATTATGAACTCCAGTCAAATGTCTCTTTATCTGATTAAGTGTTTTTGTTTCTTATTTTTTTAGATTTTATGCTTTCTCGTAAAGCAGTTGCTTTTTAACTTCATTTAGCACCAATGATTAATTACATGAGCTACCCAAGCATGGTACAAAAAATAGATTACAAATTTGATTCGCAGATAGATCGCTGCCAAATGGTATTTTATGAGTTATTTTTGCAGTTTTCTATGTGCAATGTAGTTCATGCTTCAGTGCATTTTTACTTAATCATAGTTACCCCATCTCATCTTATCTGCACAACTTGTTTTCAAATTTTGAATGCAAGGTTACTAAGTTATTAATCATTTTATGAAAATGTTTAAAATTCATGTGGTCATACGAAATTCGTGCCAAAAGCGGTTATTTTACGCAATGTTTGAACTATAACTTTGCTATTTTTAATGAAACATCCCGTATTTTTCAAAACTTTGGAAGGCTGCTTAAATTTTGATAATGACGTGGTATATTTAGAACGTGTGTTTTTTGAGATACTTAGATTGTTACAAAAAGTCAGCATAAACCTGAATGTTTCACAAGAAATAAACTATCAAAGACAATTTTAAACAAATGGATGTAAGTTGATTTCGTAAAAAGTAAACAATGAAGTTTATGGCGACATTTTTGACACTAATTAAGATAGCTAATCAGCATATATAAAAAGATTCCATTTAAAAGAATTAAGATTAATGCGATCCTGGAATGAAAAGCCTGTATAGTTGAAAATAACATTAATCGATATATATATCGGCAACAGTAAAGCCACTGTCTTCCATCGCCGCATTATTAACTCACCCTGTATTTACTTTCAAATTTGTTTTTCATTTCGAAATAGATTGCAGAAAAAAAAATGAACTGCATCAATATTCATATTTATAACAAATAGGAGCTCTATATTTTGAAATAGTGGTAATACGTTAACCTCAACATACCGCGTTCGATTCAAATCGAAAATTCTCAAGAGAAATCAAACGTAGTTTATCAAAAAAAGTATTGAAAAGAAAACATTTTGATCGAATATTTTGTTTATGATTATTTTTTCCATATTTTTTTCATAACAATAAAATTCTATAGATCCATAGATTTGAGTCGATTACATAAATTAAATTTATTACTAATGTTGTAAATTCGTAAATTTTATCGTTGAAAACTCATTCGTTTAAAATCTCCCCATCAGCGTAACATCGAAGCCGTGTCGTCAATGGTTGTAAATCCAAAGTGTCGCCCGTTTCACCCCGCTTTGTAAAACCGGGTCGCAATAAAAGTAAAAATTAACGAGCCGCTCTCGTACGCTCATATTCGCCCCACTTTCGACGTGATTTCGACGTCGAACCGATTTTGACGGCCGTAATTGCGCCGCGACGACTCTGTAATTTATCGAAATAACACAGGTAGCCCGTTTTGGATAATGCGCAAAACTGCAATGATGAAAGAGTAAATATGGGTGAAGTTTTGGGGATTTTCGATTTGTTCACTCACCATTCCATCGCCAATGTTGTTTACAACGCACGGTACCAAGGCCGTCGATCCCGTTTGTGCTGTAACTACTGTACAGTTTTCTGTTGCGAAATGTACTGGTGGATTTTCCAAAGTTGGAAATGATGCTGCTAGTTCGTTTAAATCGTCTGCTGTGTCACCTTCTGTATCTGAAACAAATAGTTTTTTTGTTAGTTTTGATTTGTTTCTAAACTCACTTTCATATAAAATACACCACTCATTAAGAAGTAGATTGAAGAAAATTTAGTTTTGAACTGAATGTCATTTTCAATTAAACAATAAATGCTATTCTGAGAAACAGAACATCTTATTATATATCTTGCTTGGATAACATTATCACGTACTATACAACGAACAACTTCATGACTGTAAATAGCTCAACATGTCGCTTTTTGATCATATAGCCCAGATTGCAACGTTTAAAATGAGTATCTTGCCTGTATCCTCAAAATATAAGGAAATGTGAATTCTGAGTAACGAGAAAGCAATAAACTTCCTTCAAGAACTTGCATTCATATTTATCAAAACTTCTCAGTATCTGGTATTGATAATACAACAATCGATTTTCCAAACAAGTACCCCGGATCTTATTTACAGTGGAGACTAAATTTATTGAAAGAATACATCAAAAGAAACCAAGTTATAAAAATGGCAGAACCAAATATGAGAAAGATGAAATCTGGACAGAACAAAGACAGCAACGATAAAACAATAAATAGTTAGGGAAAAATGGTTTTGTATCGATTAGAATGGTTGCAAGATTGATTACTTAACACCAAACAACATACTACAATATTTCCAAGAACTATTGCAATACATAGCACAGGTGATTGTTGTTGGAGTTGAGCATCAATCAGAGAAGTTGAGGAAGAAGAAAATTTGAGCGATCACTTAATCATACTTTCTAATGTCGACATGAAACAACAGGCAATACAGATTGGAAAAGAGGTGAAAGAAAATAGAGGAGCTAATCAACACTTATAAGCACAGCTTCAGTAAAAGATTTGAGATAATGTTCATACTTTCACCAGAAACGATAACAAAACTAACTAAACTGACTTTCGAAAGGGCAACCTATATTGGTGGAATGGCATGATGAAATATCAATAATAATATAATCAATGCAACATCGTAAGACTATATAGCAAAAACAAATGTCTTAGTCATTATTAAGATGAAAGAAAGTTGCTGAAGAAAGAGTGTAAAAGAGCAAAAAAGAAACTAGCATAGAACAAGCTCTTTGACTAACTACAGGAGGCCATACCATTAATTACGGATAAAACATATTGTAAAAGATCTATTTATAGAAGGAAGAGGGATAATATATTAAATGGAAAATTTTGATAAACAAATACTGGAAGTTACAGAGGAAGAGCTGCAAACTCTGGCAAAAAGAATAAAAAATGGTAAGGTCCCGGATGGGATTACTACTAAGATTATGAAGATTACTAAGAACAGCCATAATATACAATAACTTAATCAAGGAAAATATCTTCCCAATCATCTGGAAAAAAAGAAGATTAACTGATACAGAAGCAGACTAGAACAAACCAATATAGACACTTGCGTTTTTTGAATAGTTATGGAAAGTTGCACGAAGCCTTAATAAAAAATATGCTACAAGAAGAATTAGCAAGAACGGTGAGTTTCCATTGAGTTTTTTCCTGCGTTCCATACTGTACAATACATTCTTCCATCAAATACTGGTATGATGATAAGACAATGATGATGTAAAACTAATACCTTATGCAGACAACCTTGCAATTATGGTCAATGGCTGGGAGATAGAAAACATTACATTACGAAAACAGCACAGCTTGTATTGGACAACATAGTGAGAAAAATGGAAAAAAGTAGACCTAGAAGTTGCTCCGGAGAAGACTAAGATAGCAATAATGAGAAGTAGAAGGTGTGGAAAAGAAGCATTATTCAGAGTCACTAAAATATCTGGGCTTAATGATAGAAAATGACTTAAAGTGAAGGGCACCGATACAGTACATAGAAAACTAAATGCCTAGAACCGTAAATGCCTTGAACCGGATTGTGGGTAAAATATATAGAGCAAGGACGAAAAACTGAAAGATAATTGCTACAGATTATATACTTCCAGATCTTCTACCTATGCAGAGCTTGGAAAGATGCTTTTAAATTCAAAAAATACCTGGGGACATTAACTAACAACATTAACCATTAAATACCAGAATACAAAGATAAATTCTAATCCGGACAACTATCTTAGAAGTTGCTCCGAAGAAGATTGAGATAGTAACAACGAGAAGTAGAAGGTATGAAAAAGAAGCATCTTTCAGAGTCACTCAAATATCTGGGCTTAATGATAGAAAATGACTTAAAGAGAAGGGCACAGATACAGTACATAGAAAACTAAATGCCTAGAACCGTAAGTGCCTTGAACCGAATTGTTTGTAAAATATATAGTGCAAGGACGAAAAACTGGAAGATGATTGCTACAGATTATATACTTCCAGATCTTCTATCTATGCAGAGCTTGGAGCGATGCTTTTAAAATCAAAAAATACCTGGAGACATTAACTAACAACATTAACCATTAAATACCAGAATACAAAGATAAATCCTAATCCGGACAAGCAATGCGTATAGAATAACATCCACAGATGCGTTACAGGTGATGAGGGATACATACCTGATAGACCTAATGTCCAAAAAGAGAAAGCTGCTAGTGAAGGAAAGTAGCAATAAGGGTAAGATAATAGAATAATTCACGAGAGAATAAGAAAATAGATTGTCAATAGACACTGAAAAGGCTCAATGGACCAAGAAAATGCTGCCACAAATTACAGTGAGATAAATTACAGTCTCAATCAGTTTATCAGCAAACATGGGTGTTTTAAGGCATATTATAAAAAAAGCGAACAAGCAAAGTACTGTAACAAAGGAGATGTCGCTGAACACACTTTCTTTGAGTACTATATGATGGAGGCAGGGACTCCCAACAAAAATTTCCCAAGGACCCTTTCATCCATTCGTTATAATGACAAGGATCCCATTAGTTTCTAAACCTAAAAAGTGACCCCCTGTCACCACTCACTTAATGGTAATATGGTGTTAAACGTTGATCTTGCTAAAACTAAAGTAATAATACTGTTTTCTTAAAATCTGGGTGTTTTGGTAACATACTATTATAAAAAAAACTGAGTTAGAACTGAAAATTACAAACAGAAATGAAAAAGAAAGGATAATAAAAACTAATTTTATAAAAGTTATTATTTATTTGTAAAAATGCAGTGAATACAGAATAAGTCCATTAGTTCGTTTTAATATTCAGTTCTTAATGAGCTAAGATGAATCTCACTTTATATATTATAATAATGGACTCATTATTTTTGAAATATTTGGTCCCAAACTTGAAACTTTCACTCTGAAATCCGACCGCATGTCGAGCCGATTCCTGTACCCGTTTTTTATGAAGCACATGGAAGAAAATGCTTACTCACACCGATATGTGGTTGCAAATGGAAGATTATTTTTCATTGCCTTATCTTCTAAGTTCTTTGCGTGTTGTTGCCAGGAAATCCGCAATTTTTTCACCATTAAAAATGTTGTTTATCGTACAACAGCTAAACAAGTCTACAACCTGATCTTGCTCTTTTTCTGTGAGAAGTTGGATATTTTCTATTCCTTGAAAGCTGAAGGGATTTCGAATCCAACGATCGTTTGAGACAGGTTCTGACAAATACTCCCTAAAAGTAGTAGCTCAGCTACGTTGATCTTAATTCAGTCAGAAAAACTCTCCTCTGAAGACTTCAAAAATTGTTTCATAGTAGGGAAATTACTAAGTGACTCGTTTTCAATTCTTGCTGCCCAGATTTGACACTTTTTGACCATAGCACTAATCTTATCTTCAATTTTGAACATGTCAATATTGTTTCCTTGCAAACTCAAGTTTAACACATTTAAGTGTTCAAACACAAGGATAGTGTCTAGTCAAACACATAAGTAGGCAACTGAGCAAAGCCAAGAAGAGTTAGTAAGAAAATCTGCGTACTTAGTATTAAGAAGGAAGACACAAACGTCATCTCTAAATTCAAAAAATCTGGAGAAGATCCTACCTCGAAAAAGCCTTCTTACTTTCAAAACAAAGAAAATAATCTGGATTGCAGAGGTTGAGCTTTAATGTAGCTTTAACCACTTCGTCAAGTTTCTTTTGCAAAGGTTCAGGTAATGTTTTGGCTATTAACACTTCACGATAAGTACAACAGTGCTTTGCTACTGCTTTGATGCGAGCTTGAAGTCCTATTTTGTTGCCAGCCATTGATTTTGCTCCATCCGTAGATAAGCCTACATATTTTGTCCAGGTGACACCACGTTCATTCAGAAAATCATTTAACGCAGCACAAATACATTTTGCTGTTGTATGAAGCAGTTCGCACAAAAAAAGAAAATTTTCGAAAGTTTGTTCTTGCCACAAAAATCGTGTGAACACCAACATTATAGCTTTTTTTGATATATCTGTGCTGTCATTCAATTGTAGAGCGTACATGTCACTCATGGAAAGTCTAGCCAGCAATGTTTCTTTAATGTTAAAAGAGGGGAACATTATCTATTAGCTTAGCAGCTGAATCACCTAACACTCTCTTGCAGAGAATTATTGCTGAATGTAAGTTCCTCAGCGATTGTGTGGTTTTTTCCACCTTTAGCACCAAGCTGAGTCTCTTTGTAAGATGCAAGAGTTGCATTTTCTTCATTTGCATTAATTGTTTTACGAGATTTTTTCAGCTCCCCTAATTTATATTTGAAAAATCTAATGACTTACTCTTGTGCTCTGGATGCTTTGTTCCAAGGTGGCGCCGGAGTTTTGTTGGTTTATTACAGTCATTCGAAAGAGTTTCGTAGCAAATTACACATTGAGATTTAGGCTGTTGCTCAGATATAGCGAATGTGGAACCGATTTCTAAGTAATCAGAATTATATTTTCTAACTTTTCCAGTAAGCTTAACAATGATCTTGGAGATGGAGGGGTTAGGTTAAATCAGATAGATGCTCGTTGCTGAGAGATATGAGCCATAATTTAACAAATTTATTGAAGTTTGGTCCAGTTGCACTAACGCCATTTGCTGTAAAAAATCTCATAGAATTATCGTAAATTTTGTGCGAACGGCAGATGAAAAATCTCTCAGAATGCGACTTATTATGTTTAGATGATCTAGCTAAAGCATTAGGTATATTTCCGGTGAGGTATCAGTGTTTAGAGAACTCCACTGCAACTGGATTACTGATAATATATTTGGAAATTTCCATAGTGGCTTTACATTAAACCTTAATCAAAGCAAACAGAGAATCAGTAGAGAAATCATATAGCTTCTTCGTCATAATTTTGAATATTTTACCTTTGAACTTTCTACCTTACTAACAAGATAACCTGAGGTACTACCCCAGATAAGTATACCATATGTCAGCAGAGACTGTACCAAGGCATAAGAAAGTGGACCAGCGATTCCTGATTTAATTCTGTATAATTTAGCCTTTTCTTTTATGAGTTCGTTAATAAACTCGGTGCTTTTGTATTAAAAATCTCTTCAGGAATACCATAACTTGAGATGTATGATAATGGAGCATTCAGGATATCTGATGGATTTTTGCTAATTTCATAGCGTGACTCAGTTTGAGAATGCATTGACTAAAATAAGGCTGATTCTGATGGCGGACTGAGAAAACATCTACGAATATTTTTCTAAACGGAGCAGCCGTTGCTTTCATTATAGGGAGCAGCGGTAATTCTGGGACTCTGTTATATTTATTTCTATTACATATGCCACAACTTTTGATGTATCGTGTTATACCATTTCTCGTCTTTTTCCGCCGGTAAATTTTCTGTGGGTGTTTTAGCGTTTCTTCCATTCCTCCATGATTAGTTACTCCATTGTGATAATTAGTGATTAGTTCCACTTCCACTTCATTTATGACTCTAGCTCTTCTTAAACAGCGAACTCTTCATAGTCCCTTGTCATTTTTTAACAAGGAAAATCTAACGCAGTATTCTTGGGAAAATTCACCTTCTGCTACATAAATGTATGATATACTATCATCAGTCAAGTATTCAATAAGTAATTGAATTATTGCCTTCTGGCTGGCATGTTTAGATATCTTTAAAGTATCGATAGTCCAGTCGTCTTCTCTTTTGAGATGTATTTTTAATTGAAATTGACGCTATTCGTTATCCAGGAATCGATTTGTGGTTCAAAATCTTTGTCAACCTTGGTTACTACAATTCCTAATCCCAAGCGATTTTCTTTACTTGTATAAGGTATTGGTGAATTATTTAATTCGTGTATTTAAGATATAACTGAAACCACAGCACAACATCTCTTTTTACATCCATTATGGACTAGCTTGATCATTAAAAGCTGATGATTGATGATATCACAAGCTTTAATAAAACTTAGGTCTTGCTCTTGAGGCATAGTGCAACACCATCCATTCATAATTTTAGAATGGAAGCAAATTAGTATGATTTACGTGGTATGCTAGCTGTGAAGCAACAATCTTCTCTAGATTTTAAGATAAGATAGATAACATGCTAATGGCTCACTTTAGGCAGAAATGTTACGAGAGAGATCTTCCACCATTTCGGACAATCTTCATAGATTAGTGAGAAATTTATGACAACATGAGGGATTTCTTAGATAAAATAGTCTAAATTAATCTTACAATTAATTGCAGATTCAAAATTGTACTTTAATTCTTAATGGGTTATATATTTCATGTGAAATTGAGCATATTAAAAAAATTGATCTAACGCAACATCACAAGACATAATTTTACTTTTCAAGTTTTCAGGAAGAATTTCACCTGACAGCGTGCAAATAGCAGTTGTACACACGACGTTCCAAATATCTCTTGGCTCGGTGCCTGCACGTAGAAACAGATTCTTATTATCAACTGTTTGTTCTGAACGTGCACCATTTCGTATACATACTCCACATTTTTCCAGACTTTGCGCATTCCGACGTTTTCGTTTTATTTTTATCGAGTCAACCTTTACGTTTCTTTAAACAATTTTGCCGTCAAGATGAGGACGTCGAGTTATAAAATAAAAATCTTTATTGAAAATTTACACCAACCGAATGTAACTTTGAACGTATGTTAAATTTAATATGAAATCGATTTGGACGGGTTTAGTATGAGGAGGAGCGGGCGAATGTGAATATGTGGGGGTTGAGTTAAATTGCTCGGTATAACAGGCAGTATTCCACGTGAACTAGGCTGAATACGGCGGGAAATATGCCCGCTATTCGAAGTTATTCTGCGCAAAATGAAAACAACAAGTTTTAACGGTATTGCCAAGTAAGGGAGTAATACTTATTCTTGAAGTGACGATGCGATTTGGAAACCTGATTAGGTTGAGTACTCAGTTTTTCGCTTTCCACATCTGCTACATTCTCTATATAAAAGTTTCCTATGTTTATAAAATCTTAAAGGATAAGATTGAGATGTTTTAAATAATACCTTTGGGATCAATACTGCGATTGATCTCGAAGGGGTGTCCCAATAGAGATATACCTCAATCGAGTTAACTTGGACAGCCGGTCTAATTTATATTTGCGATTCTGCTAGAATGCTACCTCGAGCGGTTATAGATTTTCACGACGTGTTCCTGCGGGTATACGTACGGATGGTAACGCAGGAAATTTACTGGCTTCCGATTGTGCGATTGCCCACTTCTGGTTGGTGTGAGCCGGAAACCGCTGCTGACAATTTACCGGATACAGGCGCTATAGTTCGCCTGCGGGATAATATTAAATAAGCTAAGGGATTTGTCTCTTTGATCTCGACAATACCGAGAAAATCTATAAGGAAAAATATGCCCCGAAGCCGATTTCGAGAAAGGTGTTTTTCCGCAACCCGGTTTGCCCGGGAGATTTTATTTGTTCCTCTCACGAAATCGGCAACACCTGATATTTCGCTCAGCTTGAAAACAAGCGAACTGTAAATTTTAATATCCCACTTTTTCCCGGGGAACATAAAATATTTTACGACCCTCTGACTGTTCCATATGGAAAAGGCAAGTGCACTGCATATATGATTTTAGTCCATTTCTGATAGGCTACTTCAACGTTTATATATCCTCAAGATTGGATTTTCAATATCGTTTTATCGATCACAAATGCGAAGTTTCCCGTTTTATACTTTCTTTGTTTCAATCAATTTTTTATTAATATTTAATTCCCCTTTTTGTTTATAAAGTGAGTTTTTCCCAAAGGTAAAGCACTTATAAATTTAAATATCTCATCATCTGCATCTATTAATATTTAATAAAATTTGTTTTGTTCGCGAACCTTGCAAGATTCTGTTTCGTGCTGCAAATAATTATAGCTGCGTGACTACAAGAGGAAGGTTCGTTGTATATATTGAAAACAAAATTGGTTGTGATGAAGTTTAATTTTATTGGCTGAGTCAATGAGCAGAATTGTAGCATGAATTAAAATTTAAAGTTCCTAATAATGTAACTAACATCCAAGATTTCATCGCTACATATATTTGTCGAAAAGTATGACAAATTTTACCCCATTCAAAATTAGATATAATAAATGATGGGTTGACATCGCTTAAAATAAATTTATCCAAAAGTTCTAAAACTTCATGAACTATCCATCAATCAAACTATATTATCTTGCCGGGTAAAACGTCAAGTTTGGGATTTTACTGACAATTACAAGTTTGTTAAATACAATTCCTGTTACGAGAAGCTTTTGAAAGCATTTCAAAGTTGTCAAGAAATCGCATTAAATTATATTAAAAATTCGTGACTTAAATATTCCGGTATTTATTTTAGAAATAAAGTCGAGTCGGAATCTTTTTAATCATAAAATTCTCTCATCACGAACGCATTTTTTCCATTTATTCAAAGTTTGTAATAAATTTTCGTAACGGTCCTCTTTAATTGATCCAACTGTAAACTTTAATCTATCGAACGATCCTCTAGACCTAGACCATCTCTATCCGAGCAGCCGTAAAATACAGTGACAGATTGAAAAAACGGAGAAGTTACCGAGAAGTACTACCCCCTGCAGAGAACTAATTAAACTCAGTTAGCTGCGGAGGAAGGAAAAACTTGGTACAGGAGTGTGAAGGGGGCCGTAAAAAACGACTAAACAACGTCGAGACTAATTACTTTGCGAACTGGGTCGCCAGTAGGACGGGGTAAAGGGAAAACGAATAATCTTCGATTTCGAGACGGGAGCCGGGGTTGTAAAATGAGGAGAACTAAAGCCGCCGAGATGACTAATTGTCCATAAATAATAGGACCGCCCGCTGCTGGAACGAATAGATTCTCGAAATGATCAATTTCGATTCATAATTCGACCTGGATCTGAAATTACTTTATTTTTTTTTTGGTTCTATTTTATTATTCTTTTACAACGAGTTCCAAGAACACATTCACCTCCAATTCGAAATTAATGAAAATTGGGATAAGAGCAATCAAGAAAATGTTAATCTGTTTGCTGAACATCAAGAAGAAAGTTTTACATGAGACATTAAACAGTGTTCCTAGTATAATGTTTAAACTCCTTTTCTTTCCGACAAAGAAATCCTCAAGGCATTTCAGACAAGCGTTTCAGCTTTGGGGTGCCTGTTTTTGCAATGAAACATATGGTACCCCCTCAAACTTGTGTCCAGTGTCCTTTCTGAGGTGCGGACCTTTTCATGGCATTGAATTTTGTATGAAAAGGGACTCATTTTGTTTATCCTACCCAGGGATGTTGAATACCTTTGGACTCTGCTGGTTCAAATGTGCAGGGTTGGATTGGGTTTAGCCGTGCATTTGAAGAAATTTTTTTAACGAAGGTTTCTATAATTAATAGTATCTGAAATAGAGAACTTTACAAGCTGATTTGGCAACACTACAGTATAGCTATAATACCTAGAAATGGAAGGAATCATTCCTCATCTAGGTCTAGTGTTAGTTCTGGTTTTATATCATTTTTATTGATTTTGTCGTACATTTCTCAAAACGGCTAAATCCGAATGATTCTAGTTCTAGGTTTAGTGTTAGCTCAAGTTTTACTTCAATTCAAATATACAGTCTTGGGTTAGGTTGGGTTGGATTTAGCTGTGCATCTGAAATCATTTTTTTAGTAAAGGCCTCTGCAATAAATTGTTTCTGAAATAGAGTACTTTACATTGTGGTAACCCTGTATATTTGAATTTAGATAAAACTAAAATTAACACTAGACCTATAACTAAGATCTTTTTTATTTCATATAAAAAAGATCAATCAGTTCAGTCTGTGTGTATCTTGGTATCTCTGGTTCTATCATAAATCTTCAAGATTGATTTTTCTTTCAAAGATTTCTTCATTATTAGCAAAAGCATACACTTGTCGTTCACTTATCTCGCATTTTGTTGCTTTATGGAGCAGATCAGTCAAGATCTTCTATCAAAGAATAACCTCGTACAAATCACCGGAAATAGATCAGGTCAGTAATCCTGTCAGATTCAGAAATATTCGCACTCCTTTGACTTCCCTCAGCACCTGAAAATATGCTTCTAATTAAAAAATTGTACTTGTCTAATCGCAAATCCAAATTATGTTTCCTTATACGGTTCATCGCCCTTTTTAGCATGTCCAAATTTTTTGGTGTTGTCTCAGTTGCAATAAGTATTTCCTTCATATAGATTTGTATTTCTTTTTTCTGGACAAAGTCACAAAAACTTGCAACGCTGAAACATAGCAGGTGCGGTACTCAAGCCAAAAGGCATTCTCGTATATTCATATTGTCCGTTTAGTACAACAAATGCAGTGTACATCATACATCATTGAATTCTCATGCAAGTGGTCATGATAAAATTCTTAAATTAGGGGTTGTAAAGACCTTTCTCTTACTTAAATTGATGATTAGGTCTTCTGCATAATGAAAAATTATTGATGACGGTTATCTTGTTCTTGTATGGAAGGATAATCGTCGCGAACTAAAATATATTAGTTTATCTTCTTGTACAATGTTCATTTTTATTTGTTGTGTAATTTCGTCTTAACTTCTTCTACGTCATCATTTTTGTTAAATATGATTTCTTCTAAATGCTTTTTTTTGTCGTTGTAGACAACATTCAGATTAATTTTCAAAACATTCTCTCAGTCACAAAGTCAATGTTTATATTCATCGACCTCCTACTACCTTCGACTGATAACATCAGTACCTATTGCTTAATATGTTGTCAAAGTAACAGAAAAAGCAGAGATATACGCGCATATACAGGTATCCTATTTAACTGACAAACCGGAATATCACAAAAACTACGCATCGGACTAAAAAAAAAGATTCGTATAAAATTTATTCCGATTAAAGGGGGACATTGGACGGTGATAAAGATAATCCTGTTTCTCATTCTTTCACAGCGAAAATAAAAACTACTTTCAAATTTAAAACATGAACTTCCTTTTTTTACGTCAGAATTAAATTCTTCGGGAAAAATTACATTGATTTGGACAACGGTTTTTAATTGTTGTCATTATTTTGTATTTTTTGTTATCATCGTGTGTGTTGTTTTCATGGTTATAACTATAACGAAAACTGAAAGCTGAAACCGAAAATTTTCGGTTTCTACCGGTTTCGGCGTATCGCCATCATCAGAAAATTTACATTTTCTCCTATTTATACATTTACATTAATATATTTCTAATATTTATCAGTAGATTTAATTTGCAAAATAAAATACAAAATAGAACTTAATTTCTCGAAACTTAAATTGTTTTTGTTTCCTTTTCCTACCATCATTTCTTTCCAATATCTTTGTGGTTTTTATCTGTTAACCTATTATTATGTTATAACTTACAAAAAGCAAGATCTTCGCGCCTTCAAAAGAACAAATTTTACAAAGCAAATTAATTATATTAAATTTATTAAAAATTGTAAGCGAGCAAAATCATAAAAGCAGTAGGTCAACTCAATGTAATTTTCTCGAACAATCTGGTTCTGCTATAAAAAAGAGGGTTCGTATTTAAAATTTGACAGTTGTTTCCCATTACGCCGCCAAAGACTGATATACGGGTTCATGGTTACCACCATAAAATATATCCTTTCAAACCGAATAAATGCCCTTTTTTTAACCCGATGCTTAGTTCTTGAGATATTCCGTTTTGTCAAGTTAAATGGGATACCCGGTATATGAATACTTTTTGTTAATTATATGCATTATTTATTACATTCTTTTTTGAATTCTTTATATGTACATATGCAGCATAGAAAGATATATGCAACTGTCAAGAAATGAAAAACTCGCTTCATCAATGTAAATAAAAAATAAATGTATTCATTTATTCGAGTTCTTGAAGCAAAAGGCCTAGGAGCTTATAGGATGTCCCAAAATTGAGATACCATATCTAAGTTGACATTCTTAAATAGGAACCCCCATTATTTGTGATATCTATTTATTCAACGTAAATTTTTTTCATATCGTACACCTTATGTTGATGCTATCTTCGAAACTTTCTTCGAAAAAATGCCAGTAATTTCCTGCGTATTGTAAAAAAAAAAGCCTTGGACATATATGTTACATTCTTTAACGCGCATTTTACGACATAAAATTAAAATGTAGAGGATGTCCCAAAATTGAAAAACGATACCTAAGTTGACATTTTTATATAGGAACCCCCATTTTCTGTTGGATTTATGGATTCCACATTAAATTGTAAGTATTTGTTTACTTTATCTCTAAAAGTGCGCTGTAATTTTTAAAGCGAACACAGATACCGTTTCTTTCTAAGAATATCCGCTGAATTTATATCAAATTTATTCTACATTTAATGATGTCAACTGAATATTAACACAAGGTGTGCTGCATGTAAAATACTCAAAATTTAAAGTAGATTTCATAAATGTAACAAAAAATAGAGGTTCCTATTTAAAAACGTGAACTTAGGTATGGAATCTCAATTTTGGGACACCTATACATTTCAATTTTAACTCATAAGAGTTAAAAAGTGGGCGCTAAAATATATCATAGAACTCTTGTAGTATTTTTTCTAAGAACATCAGCGAATTTATATTGTTAATTATATAACAAATTAAATATGTTTATAGATTATCTGGATCATAATGATAGAGCATTATAATTTCTTTTTATTTCAATTAATATAAGCCAACTAAAAAGAAATGTATTTAATAAAAAAAAGTACATAAAATCTAACTTTAAACTTAATTATAAGAAAAATTTCTTTCTATATAGAGTGATGAAATAGGAGCGAATTACACCCCTTCTTCAATCTTTCACTGGAGAATGTAAATTTCTTGAAAATGTCTTTGTGTTTTCTTAAAACACTCTTTCTGCAGTGTTTAACTGCATCTCTCAATTTGTAGTAAACCTAATACATAATATTTTAAGATTTCTTAATTATTTTTTAAAAACTCGAATTCTTAAGGTATCTTAAAGAAATTTGTTGTAATTTTTAAAGAAAAGTGTGCACTTTTACACGTACAATACGTTACTTAAATATCTCAATTCGCTTTTGAGATATCATAATTTGAACTCAACCTAAATTCATCAAATTTAAAGTTTATTAAATAATTTTTGAAAAAAGATTGCGAAAAATTCAATTTTTAAGATATCTTGATGTAATTTATTACAATTTATATAAAAAAGTATTTACTATTTACGCCCAAAACGTATTTAAGATATCATGTTCTGAATTAAACCTAAATTTTGCAAATTTTAAATTTTCTTAATAATTTTTAAAAAATCGAAAAAAATCGAATTCGTAAGATATCTGAAGCAATTTATTGCAACCAACAAAGGAGGATATGTGCCTTTACATGCACAAAACCATAACCATTTGAAGTCAACCAAATATTCATAAAATTTTTAATTTTTTAATCGTGTTTGAAAAATTACATTTTTAAGATATTTTGATGAAATTTACTATGATTTACAAAGAAAAGTACGTATTTTTACACGTACAAAACCATACTTGAATATCTTAATTCGTTTTTGAGATATCATACTATCAATCTAAATTTGTATATTTCAAGATATTAATTATTTTTGAAAAAATCGAATTCTTAAGATATCTTAACGAAAGATTTGTTACAATATACAAAGAAATGTGTGTACTTTTCACATCATTCTTAAATATCTCAATTCGCATTTGAGATATTACGTTTTAAACTCAATCTAAATTCATCAAATTTAAAACTTTCTTAATCATGTTTGAAAAAATCGTAAAAAATCGAATTCTTAAGATATCTTGATGCAGTTTATTACAATTAACAAAGCAAAGTATGTACTTTTACACGCAAAAAACCATTCTAGAATATCTGAATTCCTTTTTGAGAAATAATTTAAACTCAACCAAAATATCATAAAATTTGAAATTTTTTTATTATTTTCGAAAAAATCGTAATCTTAAGATATCTTGATGAAATTTGTCATGGTTTACAAAGAAAAGTGCGTATTTTTACACGTACAAAACCGTACTTGGATATCTTAATTCGTTTTTGAGATATCATACTATCAATCTAAATTCGTAATATTTCAAGATTTTAATTATTTTTTAAAAAATCGAATTCTTAAGATATCTTAACGAAAGATTTGTTACAATGTACAAAGAAAAGTATGTACTTTTCACATCATACTTAAATATCTCAATTCGCTTTTGAGATATTACGTTTTGAGCTCAATCTAATTTCATCAAATTTAAAACTTTCTTAATCATGTTTGAAAAAATCATAAAAATCGAATTCTTAAGATATCTTAATGCAGTTTATTATAATTAACAAAGCAAAGTATGTACTTTTACACGCACAAAACCATTCTAAAATATCTTAATTCCTTTTTGAGAAATAATTTAAACTCAACCAAAATATCATAAAATTTGAAAATTTTTTTATTATTTTTTAAAAAATCGTAATCTTAAGATATCTTGATGAAATTAGTTATGATTTACAAAGAATGGTACGTATTTCTACAAGTACAAAACCGTACTTGGATATCTTAATTCGTTAAAGATTAATAGATTGATAGTATGATATCTCTTAATTCTTAAAATCGAATTCTTAAGATATCTTGATACAATTTATTATAATTTACCAAGAAAAGAATGTATCATTTACTCACAAAACCATACTTAAATGTCTCAATTCGCTTTTGAGATATCATGTTTTGAACTCAACCTAAATGTTTAGCAATCCATAAAGTTTAAAATATCATCTTCGATACTTTTGATTCTTCTTTTGAATATCTCAATCATTGCTATGGATTCGGTTGGTTCCCAACTTTGATTCCCTAGCTTATTAATTAGTTCACCATTAAATAATTTAACAAAAACTAAATTTTGAAGCAGTGTTGACGTTTTGCTGCGACAATTTTACAGTCTCCATCAAAAAATCCTTGGAAGAAAAAGGATTTACAACTTTCTTTATGTCCTTCTAATCAGTATAAAAATGTGTTGTTACATTGAGCCAAGTACAACATCTCGTGATTACGAGATTATGATTGTATTTTATGTATTTACCAAATTATTAATGTCTGGGCAAGTTTTCCATATTTCTTCGGCAATTCTGTTAACGTCATGGACGAAACAGGTGACATGAATTAAATTGTTGTAAAACATTTTTAAAGTCAACATTGATAACACTTTTTCAATTGGAACAGCTTCTGCTAGATAAAATATGCCCATATGCATTGTAATAATTAATATACATGAACATGAAAAAAATATGCTAAATATGCAAATTAAAAATAGGCTCAAATTGATTTTTACGTAATTCGTGAAGATCAAAAAATTCTTTCTTGACATGTTCATACTACCAAATATACATTTTCCATGTAATTATTAAATTTATTTTTTGTATCGTCAACGAACACAGTGTGGTCATAAATTAGTATATAGGTGTTTTACGATTAGGCTATATATTATATTAAAGGAAAACTCTATTCTTTTTGAAATTTTGCAACACAAAATCTTTTGAACCGAAGTACCATCACCTATTCCATTCCCTTAACCGGATTGGGACCGGATTTTCACCTGCCCTCGGTTTTGGGTGAGTTTTCCCTACGAAGTATCTTTAGGGAAAATGTTGACTCGGAAAAAACTTCACGTATCCCACGTCAACCTCGTTGACGAGACGATGTGAACACGAAATAGGGTACGCGGAAAAACCTACGAACGTGACTGGCTTTCGTAGGTTAATATCTTGAGATATAAGACGAAGCGATGGAGGTTTATTTAAATTCGGAACGAATTGAAAAAAGATCTTTAGGGGTGTTATCGCGTTATGAAGGCGGAAAATCTTTCCGTGAAGGTAAATATGAGGGGGTTTTCCTTTTGATTGCCGTTTAAAATATAAGATAAAGTTTTGTTACCTAATTTTAACTTTGGTAGTAATTTTAGGTAATATCACGTTAAAAACTCGTAAAATTTTATGGCGAATAATTTTCGTTGGAATTGTGGTTGTTGAGTACGTGTTAAAAAGCAGAGTTGGTTCTTAAAAATTTATTGGCTATATATAAAATTGTGTGGTAAATGTATTAATGTGGTATAATAGAGATGGAGAATGTAGACGATCACGTACTGGATTATAACCGTTTCGGATGGCATCAAACTCGAATCCGCGGAGAACATTAAACAAACGTGTCCCTTAACGACCGAGCCAAGCCGCTTTTGCGGGAACCACCAGGGAAATTTGTACCAAGCTTCGTTTATGACAATGAGGGGGCTGGAGCGTGCAAAGTGTAGCCGGTCAGAATTGACTAGGAAGTTCCGCATACGCGGATTTCTAACCGGAGATGGTTATCTATCGTGCTCATAAACTAATCTAAACGCGCTCCCGATGCCACGTGATATATGGACAAGCGGTGGATTCCGTTTTCGACATCGAAATAGGTCAAACTAGGGTCGAAGTGCGGACCAGGATATTCTCATCCGTAATCCTTCCGCGTGAGTTTTTCCGGTGCACATGCGGCGCAATATAACACGGAACTTTCATCCAGCACGGCAAAATGTGCCAGACAAAACTTCGTTCTTCCATTGAGCCAGTTTGCGGTAAATATTTAGAGTTGAAAAATGCAGGGCGAAAATGGGAATAAATAAATCGAGGTGGAACAGAGAGCTCACAAAATGCCGAACAAATAAGGCCCGGTTTCCCGTTTGAAACTATCTTTCCGTTGTATTTTAACAAATTTAACTTTGCGGAGCTATTTGAAAACTACTGCTGCTTTTCCGACCTTTTCAACCGTAATAAGAAGTTATTTTGACCAAGTTGTTTAAATAAGAAATTAAATAAAACTTCGTTTTGATGCAATAACATTTCGTTCAATCTTTGATCTTGCTCATCACGTGTCAGTAATATCACTAAAATCGATCAGTACATGTCTAAAACTAATTAATCTTCATCAAATGGTAGTCGGGTCCACAGCCGGTTAATTTAAACATGACTATAATTCACAATTAATTAAGAAATTATGTCAGTAACTATGGAGCTACAAAAGCCCCCGTTGCTTTTAAAATGTTATGTTGTATCTATTCCAATATTTATATTTGATGTAAACAAGTTTGTTATTAAAAAATCTTGCAGTATGAAAATTAATTGTCTACTTGTTTTGCTTCATCACCTTACTACGGCTTAAGCCAAATTGCCGTTACGAAGAGTGTACTCATTAAACATCCTGTTAAATTTGATTTAAAAAAAACTATACCAAGAGGTGATGAACCGATTGGCGGAGGACCCAAGAGATAATATGGTATCAAAAGATAAGATGATATCAAGAGATAAGAGATCTGAACAGAGAAGCTGATGAAACTTCACGCCAAGATTGAGGACGAGCTAAAACTAAGAAAACCAAAGAGCACTTACGACTAGTTGAAGAAATAAATTCAAGAATAAGTTTACAACATCCAAAGCTTTATGAATCTGTAAGACCTACAATTAAAAAACCTATCATTCCCCTCCCAACAATAAAGCTGCCCATATTTGATGGATTTCTTGAAAACTGGATAACATTTCACGACATTTACAATAAAGTAATCCATTATAATCAATCCTTAACCAACGTGGAAAAAATGCAATACTTAAAAACTTATCTAAAAGAAGAAAAGAGCAGAATAATGTTGTATTATTCTCAACATTTTTCGAAACAAACTCTGATGCCACATGGACTTTACTTCAACGTCGATACCAAAATAATCGATTAATTTTGTCCAAGTTACAACATAAAATACTTGAAATGCTACAGAAACCTTTTAAATTTTTTGTAAAAGACCCTAATAAAATACTTGACCTTCCAAAATAATCGATAGAATCATCCGAGAAGATCAAACTTGCTCGACACTACTTCAGAATGCCTACAAGCCATTAATAATATTGGTATTGTGACAGAAGCATGGGTTCTAATGAAACCAACAAATAATATAAACAATCCCTAAAAGATCCTAACAAGATAAAAGAATTTCAAAAGCTTGGATTTCCTTGAGACACAATTTCAATCACTAGAAGCAATTGGCGAAAAGGTAAGAAGAAATCGAGTACCAACACAACAAATAATGTAGGAGCAAAATAAAACAATCATTACATATCCTTCTGTTCTAAATTTCAAAATCTTTCCAGGAAGAAAACGTGTAACAATATCAAGCGATGTTTGAGTGTGAGAAGCCTTATCATACGTTATTGCACAGGGACGAGAAGAAATCCTCTAGTCCAAGTACCAAAATCACAACTCACCTTTCTCAAATAAATGAGAAACAAACAAATATTATTAGCAAACAACAATGATGCTAAGGAGAACCGCGACGCAGTATTGTTAGCAACAAACATTGTAAAAGCAAAATCAGCTTCCGATAAAATGCAGTATCTAAGGATTCTGGTTGATCCAATAAGTCCAGCATCATTTATAATAGAATCAGTAGCTCACCTACTATCCTCTCCCAGAGAGAAGATACGCGCAAAAATGTCCGGGCTAGGCGATGGAAGTCCAAAAATATCGAAATGGAAGACTCAATTTTCTATTCAACCACATGATCCAAGCAACGTTTCCATGCCAATGACATTCCTTGTATTACCAAAACTTACGTAATCCTTGCCAAGCAAAAAATTACCAGAAGAAAATTCACAAGAAATGACCAATAAAATCCTTGCTAATCCAACGTATTGTATAACAGGTCATATCGACGATTGGAGCACAAGAATATGGAAATATTCTAGAAGAAGGACATCTGAAACAACAATGTCCATCAGTAACCAATGTCACTAGTTTCGTCAGTCGCGTAGACAAAGTCCAATAATTGACTAAGTTTTGGGAAATAGAAAAATCTTCTTCTTCTCTTGTAATTATCTAATCTACTTCTTTTTGTTATTATCAACTTTCGGTATTTCCTTCTTATATATATTTCACCTGTTTACTCCGTCTTTATAGTGTTGCCGATGTTTATTTAATTGTTTTCTTCCATTACTTTTATACGTATCTTCATTTCTACCCAGATTCTTTCCAATCTTTTTCAAGTTGCCTCATTTCTATACAGCCTCCTTCTGTAGAACTTGTAAAAAAAGTCTTTAATCAATGCCATTTTGCTATTATTGGATTGTTTCCAATATTCCAGTTTTATGCCTAGCATCGTTTTTGTCCTTATAGTTTTCTTCCTACCTATACAACGTCTTTTTCACCTTCTGTAGGTCAGTGTAGCAACCGAAAGAAAGGTCCGAAGATGAACAAGATTGCGAGAAATATAAGCAAACCATAAAAAGAAACAAGGATGGAACGATAAGCTAAAATCGCAATATAAGAAGTTCATAACAGAATGCATTAAACTGGGTCACATGGAGAAGACCTCAGAAGAAGACGGCCCAGGGAAATACTTAATTCCGCACCAAGCGGTACTAAGGCCATCCACCACCACTACAAAACTACGGGTATTATTTGATGCATCTCGTTGGCGTACCCTCAACATCGTTTTCTCAGCAGATGTGGAGAACCGTTTAATTAGAATATCCTGAGAAGATCAACAATATCAAAAGATCTTGTGGCGATTTGACAAAACTTCTTCGATTGAAGAATATAAATTGAAAACAGTAACTTATAGGACTACAGCGGCACCATATTTTGCAGTTCAAACTTTACAACAATCAGCTCGAGATGAAGAAGAAAATTATCTGAAAGCTTCACAAGTCGCTCTGCATGTAGACGACGTCTTTTCTGGAGCTAATTTAATGCAAGAAGTTTACGATATACAACAACTAGTCGAAATATTGAAAGCTGGAGGTTTTACACTCAGAAAATGGGTCACCAATAAAGAAGAACTATTTTCATCACTAATGGTTGGAGGTAGACTTCAAAAACCCGTGTTATCTTACGAAGAGAAACACGCCATCATTCTTCCACATTATTCTCATTTCTCGGCACTGCTAATACACAATGTGCACCAATCTACATTACTTGTGAAAATCAATTAACTCTCGCACATCTTCGCAGATTATCAGATTCTATAATAATTTGGATTAAAAATGGAAAGAAAGTAATACAAGAATGTATTCTAAATTGCTTGAAATACATACGGTACAAGGCAGAGACGACCAAACAGCTGATGGGTGTATTACCAAGCTCTAGAGTCATACCATCTCCTCCTTTTACACACATTAACACACAAGAAGGGAAAAGGTTTTAAATCATACTAGAGGTACATTGAAGTCTTTGTATGTCTAATCACCAGAGCGATCCATATAGAAGCGATCAGCAACATAACATCAGAAACATTTATAGCAGCGTTCCGAAGATTTGTCTCGAAAAGAGGTAACTATGCTCACATCTACAGCGACAATGGGATTAACTTCGTAGGCGATCACAAAATACTTGGAGGAGACGTAACAACTATAGTATAGTAACAATAATATCTGTGCCCTGAAGTACAAAGAACTCAGTAGCACTTCATTTCGTCTGCAATTCCTCACTTTGGAGGAATTTAGGAAGTCAATTAAACACCATTTAAACCCTTACTTTCGAAGAATTAATAGTGTTGCTATGGCAAATAAAAGCTTATTTGAATTCATTACTACTCATTAAAATCAGCGAAGACGTCACCGAAGTAGTAATTACTCCAAGTCACATTTTAATTGGAAAACCAATCATTGTAACACCGAAAGATGAAATTTCCAATATACCCGAGAATCTCTCGAGAAGATAGGAACTGGTCCAAAATCAAAATGAAAAGTGATTTTTGGCAGTCATGGTCTTGAAAATTCCTGAGTAGATTGCAACAAGGGTCAAAATGGACTTCATGGGAAGAAAATTTTCAATAACTTATGGGACTACAGCGGCACCATATCCTGCGGGCCAAGCTTTACAACAACTAGCTCGAAATAAAGAAGAAAATTATCCGACAGCCTCACAAGTCGCTCTGCATGATTTTTAAGTAGACGATGTCCTCTCTGGTAGTGATTCAATACAAGAAACCTGCGATATACAAGAACAATTGATCGAGATGCTGAAAATTGGAGGTTTTAGACTAAGAAAATGGGCCAGCAATAAAGCAGAACTTTCATCACTGTCAAATGAATTGAAAGAACAAAACGAAAAGGGAATTACTGAAAATTGGCTCACAAAGTCCTTTGGTGTATATTGAGCACCACAATCGGACACCTTCCAAATTAAACTAAACACAACAAGATACGATGCTCCCTCAAAAAGGATCATCTTAACAGATGTAGCGAAACTATATAACTCTTTAAGTTGGTTATCACCTGTCACAATCAGAGACAAACTTCTAATTCAAGATCTATGGATACAGAACGTAGAATGGGATTAACGCAGATTAACCTGTTACATCAGTATCAAAGATCAGTGGAACAATTTTCAAGCATAACTAGAACAACTAAAAGAAATAAAACTGATGGTTCAAAACTACAAAAACCAATAACATCGAACTACACGGATTCTGCGATGCATCAGAAAAAACATACAGCGCAGTGGTGTATGTAAGATGTAGAGAAAGCGACAGTCAATGACGGACAATGTTAAGATGGTAAACGTTCATGGAAAATCAAGTAGCAGAAATCAACAGGTTAATCGTAAAAGATGGTTGGAGACACGTAGATACTGCCAATATCCCAGCTGACACTATATCACGCGGAATTGGTTCCCAGAGATTAGCAATGCATTCATTGCATTGGACTGGTCCAGCTTGGTTACAAAGAAAAAAAGGTGGGTAAAAAATGATCAGGAATTGACAACAGAAGAAGAGATAAAATCAAAAGGAATTGTCAGCTGTTATTAATATGTGGAAGAAGTCAAACTAATTCTAGAACGATTCTCTCCTCTAAAAACTATGGTTCGAGTACTTGCCCACTGCAGAAGATTCATAAACAATTGTCTGAAAATTTATTTTTGAAAATTTACTAAAAAACAAGGTAATCTTACGGTCGACGAAATGGAGGCAACGTTATTTTGGAAGTATAAAGAGAAGAAGAAATAAGATCGTTACAGAAAAATTCTCAAATTGACAAGAATAGCAAAATATCCAAGCTTTTTCCATTTCTGGAATAGAACGGGATATTAAGGGTTGGAGGTAGACTTCAAAAATCTTAGTTATCTTACGAAGAAAAACTCCCTATTATTTTCCATATTATTCTCATCTTTCGACACTACTAATATACAATGGAGAATTATCAATGGAAAGAGAGCAGTACAATGCAGAGACGGTCAAACAGCTGATGGGTGTATTACCAAGTTCTAGAGTCATACCATCTCCTTTATTTACACACACTGACTATGAAAGGAAGAGGCTATAAATCATACAAGAGGTACATTGCAATCTTCGTGTGTCTAACTATCAAAGCAATCCATATAGAAGCGGTCAGCGACATGACAAGAGAAGTATTTATAGCAGCACTCCGAAGATTTGTCTCGAGAAGAGGTCACTGTGCTTACATGTAAAGCGCCAATGGGACCAACTTCGTAAGCGCTCTCAAAATACTAGGAGAAGAAATAACAACAATAAATTGCCAAGGAAGTCAGTGGCACCTCATTCCGCCTGCAACTCCTCAGTTTGGAGGAAGTTGGGAAACCGGTGTGAAATCAATTAAACATCTTTTAATTAAACAATCACTTCTCATTAGCTTCGAAAAGTTAACATCGATATTGCAAATGAAATAGAAGCTTATTTGAATTCATGACTACTCATTCCAATCATCGAAGACGTTACAGAAGAAGTAATTACTCCAGGTCACATTTTAATTGGAAGACCAATCATCGCACTACCAAAAGAAAGGTCCAATATACACAATCTCGACAAGATAGGAACTGATCCAAAAAATGAAAAGTGACTTTTGGTCATGGTTTCGAAAATACCTGAGTCGATTGCAACAATGGTCAAAATGGACTTCGTGGGAAGAATGAAGTCCAGTCATGGAAATTTTCAACATCGAGACGTGGTAATCTTAAAAGATAACATTGTCCCTGAGACGATGGCACCGGAAGCATCCACAATTTGACTTCTCTCCCTACTGAATATGAAAATCATGAGGATCATCAATAGTAGAACATTAACTGTAACAATGGAAGATTTCAATACCTACCACATCGACCAAGATCGAATTGCATAAATAGAATTAAAATTGTAGTGACAATGATGATCCAAATGCAACAGCGGTTAAATATAATGTTTATTACTTGAAATCCGGGTTGTATATCGAAGACGTCGAACACGTCAAGATGGAAAAAGGTCTATTCCACATCGATACAAAAATAAATAAGACAAGAATAATCATTGACATGGAGATAGCTTCAAACGCAGTACAAGATTTTCGTTACTTATGCAATAATGTCACAAGAATGGTAGAAAATCTGCCCGAGAATCTTCAGAATCATCTGGATGAGGAAGAAAAGCATTTGAATTGGACACACCAAGGGTTAAAAGCAATGCTTCATCAGAGACAAAAAAGAGGTCTTCTGGGTAATCTGTTAACAAGCATCGTTGGAGTCAACTACGAACTATACAGAGACATCGACAAGCTGGAAGTCAATCAGAAAGAGTTGATAAGAGCATCGAGTCACCATATCAAATTTATCTCAGCTCTAGCCATAATTAACACCACTAAAGCCAAGATTTATGCTCACCTAGAACAATTTCGCCAAAAGTTGGATCAAGGTCTACAAGCCATGTATTGAATTTGACTCTACCTAATTGTGCTTCCAATTTTTTATCTCTCTATCATCACAAATGGTTCATCAATAGAAATCTTTTCATTATTAACAACAGATTATGGGATTTATTGTCATTGATCTCAAGAGATGGTGTGCTACTAGCAACATTATTATTATTTTTGTTTCGAATACTGTTCTTTTTCTCCTTTTCTTCATGGCCCCTCAATCTACCCTTTTCTCACATAGTCTTAACTTGTCGTAACCTTGTCAACTATTTCTTCTTGATTTCTTTATTTCTAAGTGTTTTAAAAAAGATTTCATTGTCAGTGTTGATCTTCTCTAATATATTTTCATATTGTTTAAGTTTCGTATGGATACATTTGAGGATAGTGTAAATTTGTGTGAGGTTTAAGTAGGAAGTACGTAATATTTTCTTCATGAGTTTCCTTCTCAGTTCAAATTGGGTATGTTGAAAATTCGTTGAAGTTTTTACTTTGAAAGAAGTGGGAGTTGCCTTAAGGTTTATTCTAGAAGCAGTAGTCTCCTCGAGGCAATTCATGTTTCTTGAAAGCAATAGAAAGTTTTGACACCGAACCATTACTTATTACTTTACGAGAAAGAAGTTGTAACATGGAACTATGTATTCCATACTAAGAATATTAGATCAAATTATGAAAATAGGAAGAATTAAGAGATAAGTTACAATTGCGATTATGAGATGGTAAATCCAATCTGGAAATGTAAGAAGTTTGTCGTAAATATAGCGTAATTAAAGTTCGGGAGCGAGTTTGTACAAGTTTCGAAATGAAGAAACCTTAATTATCGTCGGGAAGGTGCTTCAATTACCTGGGGCATCTAGTTACAGCAGTTGATTCATAGTCTCTAAGATGAGATTCCCACTAATTGAATGCACCCAAACGATGTATCAGTAGGATTTCAGTTTGTTCTATCTAACCGGTTCGGATTTGGACCCCATTAGGAAGTTGATGAATAAAATTATCTCGCGTATCCGCAACAGATCCGGGTCGTCCCCTTAAGCATCTCTCTCCACCTATAAGAAAGGAATTGATACGTCGTAAAGTTGCGGTACAATTCGGAGTCGAGCCCAAGAGACATCACGAAATCCTTCGAATATCCTCGCCCCCTATACACACAGGAAAAAGTCACCGGCAGTTTTCGCATCGAACGGCATGGGGAAAAACAATATCCCATATATCCTGATAAACGACCAGCCAGTGATCCCCGCAATCCCATCTGTAACCCGCTTATGGACGAAGCGGATAATTTTATGGCCTGCTCGGAAAAAATAAAAGATACGAAAGAAACGATGGAAAAAAGTTGAGAGCTTCTCCTAAAATGAATTATTCGAACGCAGATTTGATCCTCGCGGCTTAACACTTGCCGGTGCATTAAACAAAATTGGGGCGACAACCGGAACTAAGGGGAAGGTATGGGGGTGGTAGTAATCCTTCGAAATGCGCTGCCGAGGAAATAGCACTTAGCGCCTTCTTCGTTTTCGGTCCGTTCTTAAGCGAACATCCATCATTTTTTCCCTTGTAAATCGACAAGAACAACGGAGCTTAATTCCGGAGGAAATTAAAATGGACTCGCTCTCGAGGAAGTTGACTGTTTTATTGCTGGTACAAGAGTAATAGATTGAAAAGGTCTTTCTTATTATACGAATAAAGCACTCTTTCGGTAAATATTTGCAAAAAAACGATTTTATATGAAATTTTCCGCCTTTCACAACGTTATTCGTGTTAAACGAACGTTTAATAGCAAATTTTCTTTTTTTTTTGGGGAAAATGCCGGTTTCGTAGAACCAATTTGAAATCGGCTAGCATCAATTTAAATCGGACAAGCGTCCAATATCTTCTGTTGAGGCGGATTCCCGCAAGCCGATTGTGACAAGCTTGTCGTGGTTGGCGAAATGGCAGCCCCAGGGCTGTGACGTCGTTTCCAATTGCATTCCGTCACCTCACTTATTCGGAACGTTCCACCGAAATTCCCGGGTTATTTATTGGCCGGTGACGCGAGGACACTTCCTAGACAGGATAGTGACGGCTCTGCGGTCATCAAAACCACACTTCTTCCTAGAGAACTGATTACATAAAATGAGAAGTTAGAATTTTGATTTTAATAGGGCTAATTGGTCTTTATACGTTCTAAATTTTATTATAATCGTATGGGTTATATCTTTCAAAACCGAATAACAACCAAATTCAAGAAAGTATAGGAATCTAATAAATTTACTTTACAGTTTTTCTATGGTGGTGATGTGCATTCAAAAAGTATTCGAGTTGCTATTTTGATATCTACAAACTAAGGTATTTCTAGTCAGAAAATCCAAAGTTTTAAGGGTACTAGTGGATACTCTCTTACCATGTTCGTTTAATATATTTCAAGGTCTTTCATAGTAGATATGGGCGATAGTTAATCCATCCCATTCCTATCATCAAAGTACACAAAATTCCTTATCTAGCTGTATGTTATCAGATGACACATGTATGTATTTAGGATGATTCTCTTCTCAAAGACATTAACCAATACAGGACCTGAAAAGCAACCCTGAAATACGCCACTAGTTAGGTTTATATACATATATTTAACACCACCCAATTCAACGTACTGAGTTGAGTAAGAGAGCAGTTGCAACCAAATTTCTCCAGTTTCATCGCCAAGAACTAAAGATCCAATCAGTCAATTCAATGGAATGAAATCAGTGTAGACTACATCAACCTGTCCATAATTGCTCAGTGCAGTAAATACATATTGAGCGAAACATTCGTGCCTTAGTGTAGAATTTAGTTTTGGATGCAATAATCTGTTCAAATATCATTGCAAAATTATTGATGATGGCTATCGCCAAATAATTCACTACACAATATCTATCTCCCAGTTAGAACCAGTTTCTGAAGAAGGTTGCAACATGGCATCCGAAACGTCAAACATTTTTTCAAAAAACGCACGGCAAAACCCGAAAGTTTCTAGTTTTAGATATAGTGTTAGTCCTAGTGATAATTCTAGTGATGGTTATAGTGTTAGTTCTAATTTTAGTTTAATTAACACCGGTCGTGAAAGCCTTCGTACTTATATCTATCTCCCTTTTTGTAAACTGGGTAAATCTTGCTTAATTTCCATGTCTTTGAAAATTTTGAATTTTTGATTATTAAGTTGAAAATAAGTAAGAGCGGTTGTAAAAGTGCGGGGGCACAGTCCTCAACCAAAAATGCAAGAATTCCATTTGGCCGGTTGTAGCTTTTCCTTGAATTTGTTGAAAGAATCAACAATTTTATATACTAAAGATAATAGATGTGTTCACAAAATTCACAAAATTCCTTATCTAGCTGTATGTTATCAGATGACACATGGATTTAACACCACCCAGTTCAACGTACTGAGTTGAGTAAGAGAGCAGTTGCAACCAAATTTCTCCAGTTTCATCGCCAAGAACTAAAGATCCAATCAGTCAATTCAATGGAATGAAATCAGTGTAGACTACATCAACCTGTCCATAATTGCTCAGTGCAGTAAATACATATTGAGCGAAACATTCGTGCCTTAGTGTAGAATTTAGTTTTGGATGCAATAATCTGTTCAAATATCATTGCAAAATTATTGATGATGGCTATCGCCAAATAATTCACTACACAATATCTATCTCCCAGTTAGAACCAGTTTCTGAAGAAGGTTGCAACATGGCATCCGAAACGTCAAACATTTTTTCAAAAAACGCACGGCAAAACCCGAAAGTTTCTAGTTTTAGATATAGTGTTAGTCCTAGTGATAATTCTAGTGATGGTTATAGTGTTAGTTCTAATTTTAGTTTAATTAACACCGGTCGTGAAAGCCTTCGTACTTATATCTATCTCCCTTTTTGTAAACTGGGTAAATCTTGCTTAATTTCCATGTCTTTGAAAATTTTGAATTTTTGATTATTAAGTTGAAAATAAGTAAGAGCGGTTGTAAAAGTGCGGGGGCACAGTCCTCAACCAAAAATGCAAGAATTCCATTTGGCCGGTTGTAGCTTTTCCTTGAATTTGTTGAAAGAATCAACAATTTTATATAATAAAGATAATAGATGTGTTCACAAAATTCACAAAATTCCTTATCTAGCTGTATGTTATCAGATGACACATGGATGTATTTAGGATGATTCCCTTGTCAAAGATATTAACCAATACAGGACCTGAAAAGCAACCCTAAGATACGCCACTAGTTAGGTTTAGATACATAGATTTAACACCACCCAGTTCAACGTACTGAGTTGAGTAAGAGAGCAGTCGCAACCAAATTTCTCCAGTTTCATCGCCAAGAACGAAAGATCCAATCAGTCAATTCAATGGAATGAAATCAGTGTAGACTACATCAACCTGTCCATAATTGCTCAGTGCAGTAAATACATATTGAGCGAAACATTCGTGCCTTAGTGTAGAATTTAGTTTTGGATGCAATAATCTGTTCAAATATCTTTGCAAAATTATTGATGATGGCTATCGGCAAATAATTCACTACACAATATCTATCTCCCAGTTAGAACCAGTTTCTGAAGAAGGTTGCAACATGGCATCCGAAACGTCACACATTTTTCAAAAAACGCACGGCAAAACCCGAATGTTTCTAGTTTTAGATCTAGTGTTAGTCCTAGTGATAGTTCTAGTGTTAGTGCTAGTGTTAGCTTTAATTTTAGTTCAATTAACACCGGTCGTGAAAGCCTTCGTACTTATATCTATCTCCCTTTTTGTAAATTGGGTAAATCTTGCTTAATTTCCATGTCTTTGAAAATTTTGAGTGTTTGGTTATTAAGTTGAAAATAAGTAAGAGCGGTTGTAAAATTGCGGGGGCACAGTCCTCAACCAAAAATGCAAGAATTCCATTTGGCCGGTTGTAGCTTTTCCTTGAATTTGTTGAAAGAATCAACAATTTTATATACTAAAGATAATAGATGTGTTCACAAAATTCACAAAATTCCTTATCTAGCTGTATGTTATCAGATGACACATGGATTTAACACCACCCAGTTCAACGTACTGAGTTGAGTAAGAGAGCAGTCGCAACCAAATTTCTCCAGTTTCATCGCCAAGAACGAAAGATCCAATCAGTCAATTCAATGGAATGAAATCAGTGTAGACTACATCAACCTGTCCATAATTGCTCAGTGCAGTAAATACATATTGAGCGAAACATTCGTGCCTTAGTGTAGAATTTAGTTTTGGATGCAATAATCTGTTCAAATATCTTTGCAAAATTATTGATGATGGCTATCGCCAAATAATTCACTACACAATATCTATCTCCCAGTTAGAACCAGTTTCTGAAGAAGGTTGCAACATGGCATCCGAAACGTCAAACATTTTTTCAAAAAACGCACGGCAAAACCCGAAAATTTCTAGTTTTAGATATAGTGTTAGTTCTAATAATAATTCTAGTGATGGTTCTAGTGTTAGTGCTAGTGTTAGTTCTAATTATAGTTCAATTAACACCGGTCGTGAAAGCCTTCGTACTTATATCTATCTCCCTTTTTGTAAATTGGGTAAATCTTGCTTAATTTCCATGTCTTTGAAAATTTTGAGTTTTTGATTATTAAGTTGAAAATAAGTAAGAGCGGTTGTAAAAGTGCAGGGGCACAGTCCTCAACCAAAAATGCAAGAATTCCATTTGGTCGGTTGTAGCCTTTTCCTTGAATTTGTTGAAAGAATCAACAATTTTATCGTGGCAGACTTCGAAGATAGACTTTGGTATCTCTATTTTGTACATATTTAGTACCATAAACAGCGTGATCTTTACCAGCACATTCAATAAATGCAGGAGAATACATTGCCTCAAAAAGATAGTTTTGCTGTTCATTCTAAAGAAATCCCAAAATTCTTTGAATAATGCTTCATAAAAAACATTACAGGATTCAACCGATGATGATGTAAATAAAAATACTCAACGTTGGTGCAAAAAACATCACACTAGTTTCAAATCGTGTCGAGCGATTAGGGTTTTTAAAAGAATTTATTTATGAAATTAATTTAAATCCCAAACTACTTTGATTAATTTAAAACTTATTTTTATTTATTAATTAGAACAAACGTGTGATTAACGCGCACGGTACAGCGGCTAAGAAGAGACTTAATTAATTCTAACGTTACATCTAAATAAAGAGGATTCTCATCTTTATCCCCTACTCCTTTATTATTATTATCTTAAAGTTACAGGATTGACGAACGTAACTCCTCCCTGGCTAGATTGAGGATCCTCCTGGATTCTCCTAGTTTTAACATTTTTGTTCTTAAAGAACCTTTTTATTAAATACACAATTAAAAATAAAATAATTATTATAACAATCATATAAAGTAAATAACTGTGAGTTTCGCCGAAGTTTTTAATTGAATTTAGTTTTTCTAAATTATTATTGTTAACAAAGCTAAGATTTTCTAATTTTAGTTTATTTTCATTAAATGTCAAATTTAATATATTCCTGTCTATAGCTGGTATTGATATTGATGGCGTATTGATACTAACAGAATAAAAATTACGAATTACAACATCAGCTATCTTAAAAATACATTGATTTTTGCGATTAATCAAATAAGTACCTTTTAATTTATGTATTTTTATCATTTTATTACAAATTTCTGACAGTTCTGTTTCTTTAATTAATACAATTACAGTACCAAAGCTATATTCAATTATTTGAAAATCTACTATCGTTAAACTTATGAATTTGCAATTTTTATTTACAATATTTCTGACCACTAACTGATATTCGCAACTTTGTAAATCTTTACTTTCAATCTGTTGTTTGCACAAGTATTTTTCTTCAAACAGTTTAATGCAAATAGTATCAGTAGCAATGTATTTGTATTCATTTGATGCCATAAATCTAAACTGATTTTCAATTTGAATTAGAGTATCATTAATTATAGTTGGCAATGGATGAATTTCATAATATTGAAATATTTCGTTACTTATCAAAGGTATTTGTAAAATGATTGTGTATTTATCATCCTTCTTGTAAGCTTTTACTTCCGTTATTCTTTCAATTGTATCAACTTGTTCCAATAATAAATCGAAAGGAAATTTATGATTGTCGTCCAAGTGTATCAGTTTTATTTCTTCTATCAGTTTTGAAGGAGTTATTAGTAGCGGGTGTACGATTCCTCTTTTTGCATAATTTAATACGTCTATAAGTTCATTTAAATTTCTTGCTGTCATTTCATAACATTCAATGATTTCGATTACATTTTTATTGAGCCATAGTAAGTCAAGTTTATCATTTAAACTCTTGATTTTATTTACTATCAAATTGAAATTATTTTGAACTTGAATATTAGTTTTATTTACTAATTTTGCTAAATAATGTAAATTATGATCTAATTTTTCTTGATTTTTATCTAATTTTGATATCAAATCATCATATCTTTCTGCATCTGAATCGTCAAGATTTCCTGTAATGGCCTTTATGAATTTTCCTGCAATATTTATTAATGCTCTTTTACTTCTAGATTTTAAACTCAAAATTTCCAACTTATCACGTATTTCATTATGTAACTTATTAATTAATTCTGAACTTTGGTGGTTAATCCTTATATCTGAATTAATGAAATTAAAATTAGTACTTATAGTATTAATAACTTCTCTTAAATCTATTTCTAATACTAATTCCGCGTCTGAATGGCTGTTATACGCGATACCTAATTGGTGAATTATAGCCCCATTAGAATCTTCCAATTTTGTCAGTTCTGCTCGTCCTGTGCTGATAAGGCACCTGTAAAAAGACGACGTTTTAACTCTTTCATATGTGCTACTCTGGTTCCTTTGATATTTTTAGATTGTAATTTTACTTTATTATTTTCCAAAATCTCTATAATTTCATATGGTCCGATATATTTCTCTTTTAGTTTTTCTCTTGTTTCTTTAAACCAATATACTTGCTGTCCTACCTCAAATTGAGATTCAGAAATGTTCTTGTTTACTTTTTTATTTACATTGGTCTTCCTTGCTTTTTCTTTTTCATTTACCTTCTCATAAACCAATTGAGTAATCTCCTTTTGTTTATTAATATAATCTTGCGAAGCTCTATGTTCATAGTCGATATTGATTGGATCTAAATTGTCTAAATGTCCAAAGTGTAAGTTGAAAGGAGTAAATCCTGTGGATGAGTGAATTGTAGAATTATATGCCAAAATTGCTCTATTCATTGCAATACGTAGAAAAAGATTTTTATCCATTAATCTTATAAGACGTAAATGTTCTATAAGCGTTGAATGAAATCTTTCTATGGGTGAATTTGAATTATGATGACCTATTGTAGTAAAATGTACATTTATTTTATATAATTTCAATTGATCTTTGATTAAATAATTGTTAAATTCACTTCCATGATCACATACAATTTCGTTTGGTATTCCGAACTTGCTAAAATGTTCAGTTAATTTATCAACAATGGTTATTGCATTTTTATCATTAAGTTCGTAAGCTTGGCCCAATTTAGAAAATTTATCTATTATTGTCAAAAATGACGTTCTTTCCGTTGAAAATGAATCAATATGCAAGACCTGCATGGGTTTTGTAGGTGTTACAGTAATAACTTGTCTAATCTCAGGTGGATTTCTATCATATTTGGTTAGTTGACATTGTTGACAATTATTTACATATTTGTTTACCATCTGGTTTAGATTTTTCCAACTAAAATTCTTTCTAATTTCCTTAATTGTATGTTCTATTCCTCTATGGTTGGTGATTCCCTCGTGGAATTTTCTTATTAAAGCCAGTTGTCTCATTTTATCGTTTGCATTAATAATTTGAACCCTTGTTAAACATCTAATTAATTTAAATTTTGCATTTTCAAAATGATTTAGATAAATATCAGTAATGATTTTATACATTTCATCACTGCAAAATAAATGATACAGTTTTTCTGTACAGTATTCTTTTAATACGTGTAATAAATGTGTTTCAATTTCCTTTTTGTTGATGTAAATGTTTAAAATTCTTTTATTTTCTTTTACTTCTTCATGCACTTCAGTTGGTTTCTCATGTAGATAGATAAAAAGTTGATTATCTTTATTATCTATTGGTTTTTCAGTAATTGGTATTGGATTAGTTACTTCTAAATTTTGATCACTATTTAAACTTTCATTATCGTCTTCTAAATTTATTATTGAACCACTGTTTGCCAAGGTACTTTCATTATCGATGTGATTTATTTGGATTCTACTTAGTGCATCCGCATTGACGTTCATTTTACCCTTTTTATATACGACTTTGTAATTAAATTCTTGGAGATAAATTTTCCAACGTTGTAACTTGAGATTATTGTCTTTTAAATTATGAATCCACAATAAAGGTCGATGGTCGGTCACAAGTGTAAATTCTGTTCCATAGATATACGGACGAAATTGCTTACAAGCATAAACCACTGACAATAGTTCCTTCTCTACGGTAGAATATTTTAATTCTGTCTTAGATAAAGTTCTACTAGCGTAAGCTATGGGTTTATCTTTTCCAATTACTCCTTGACTCAGCACTGCTCCAATTGCGACGTTACTTGCATCCGTGGTGATTACAAATGGCCTTGTAAAATCAGGAAACTGTAAAATGGGATCGTTACATAATAAATTTTTACACATTTCGAAACAATTTTTATATTCAGGCGTAATTTCAATTTCTTTATCTTTAGCCAGATATTGTGTCATTGGTTTTAATAATTTTGCATAATTCTTAATGAATTTTCGATAATATCCCAATAAACCTGTAAATGATTTAATTTCACGTTTAGTTTTGGGCAATGGAAACTTTTTTATGGCTTCAATTTTTGCAGGATCAGGTTTTATTCCCTTTTCGGTTATTAGGTGTCCAAGATACCTAATTTCCTTTTTTAGAAAATCGCATTTATCCAAAGATATTTTAACGCCGTTTTGTCTTAGTCTTTCAAATACCTTTTGCAATCGTACCTTATGTTCTTGTAATGAGGTGCTGAACACAATAATATCATCCAGATATACGTGACATATATCTTCGGTAAGTCCTCGTAACATACTATTCATCGTCCTTTGAAAAGTTGAGGGTGCGTTACTTAATCCAAATGGCATCCTCTCAAACTCATATTGACCTTGATTGGTTATGAACGCAGTTTTGAATTTATCTGATTCTTTAAGTTGAATTTGATGATAACCACTTGCTAAATCCAAACCAGAAAAATAATTTGCTCTTCCCAACTTATCCAATATCTCATTAATGTTAGGCAACGGATACCGATCTTTCACTGTTTTATCATTAAGACGTCGATAATCGATAACCATTCTCCATTTCGGAATTCCAGATGCATCCAATTTCTTTGGCACCAATGCTATTGGGCTTGCCCATGGTGAGCAACTATCTCTGATTATTCCTTGAGACTTCAAATTTTCAATCTGTCTCTTCGTTTCTTGTTGTTGAACATATGGTTGTCGATATGGCTTTTGATAAATAGGAACATTGTCTGATAAATTTATTTCGTGTTTCACTTCCGAATGAAAGGTTAAAGGAATTCTTTCATCATGTATAATTTCTGGATATTGATGTAGCAAGTTCTTTATCATCAATTTTTCTTCATTATTTAGGTGATCTAGTCGTAATTTCTTATTAATATTTTCTCTCTGGATTTTAATTGTTTCTTGTCTTGTGAGAGTTTTATTTGTTTCGTAGTTTTTCAAATTAACTTCTTCAAGTTCTATAGGATTACAATTTAATTGTACAGGGTATTCGTTGAAATTTGTTATTTCTACTAAGCATTCGTAATTATTAACACTAACTAATGCGTTTGGAATTTCCACATTTTTTATTATTTCACAATGATTTATTAAAAATTGTCCTTCCTTGTTAGTTGTAGGTATTTTGATAATTTGCCTTGTTCTTTGTGGTACATTAATTTTTGTTTTATTGAAGTAAAATGGTATATTTGCATTTTTGGTCTGTAGTGTTTTTGTTGGATAATCTAATTTAGCTCCCATCATTTCTAAATGATCGCTACCTAAGATCCCATCGAATTTTTCAGAAAAGTCTATTATATTGAAACAATAATTATTTTCAAAATCATTAAAAGTTTTGAAGCTAGGTAAATTTAATTTATAATAATGTTTTGTTAATCCATGCATAGTTTTCACTACATATGGTTCATAACAAAAGTACTCCTGAAAATATTTGTTTGCTAATTTTGAAGATATAGCCGAATGTGTTGCACCAGTATCAATTAAAATTTTGACATTGTCCAATTCGGGTAGTATGATATAAGGTAATTTTGAAGAATTTTGTAAATTTACTTCCACTACGGAATCTGATGTTGTGAGGCTGTTGCAGAAAAATTTGTTTCAGAGTCTACTTCAGAAATTTCAGGACAAGAATTATTAGTTTCTTCAACTGTCACTTCTTCTTCCGTTGAAATAAAATCTTCAGTTAATGATGTTTGCAAGTATGGATCGACGTATTGGTAATACATCCCATTTTCTTCATCGTAAAATAAATTTTCGTTTTCAATGTTGTTTATTCTAGATTTATTCAATCTGTAGTTACTTATGGTAGTATCTATATCCATCGGAGTCGGTGTGTACGGTTTTTGTTGCACAAATGGTCTTACATTTTGGTTAAAATTTGGTTTTGGATATGGATATTTTTGCATGTAATTCGGTTGATTAAATTGAGGTCTAGGGAAATTAAATTGATTCTGAGTAAAATTAGGTCTTGGTTGCATATTAAATTGCGGTCGAACCGGATTTCTAGCAAATTGTTGTGGATATTTATCAATTGCTCTTACTCTATTTAGATTTGATGCTAAATTTAATGGATTTGTTTTATTTTGTGAAGTTTGAGGTAAATTAAAATCTTTTCCTGGAATTAACAAATTTTGTTTTGGCGAATTTTGTTGATTTATTTTTGAAGCTTGTTTACAATAATATTGCCAATTTTGCTTTTCTAAAATATGTTGCATGGCAGTTTCTAAATCTGCTGGATTTTTCAAATAAATGTATTCTCCATAATCTGAATATTGCATCAATGAACGCATGTAAGTTTGTAATGCTGTTTTTTTATACATATTGATTTTTAATCGTTTGTCAGCAAGTTCATGTACGGTTAATTTAACTTTTGTCAACAGGAGGTTTAAAACATTTCTAATTCTGTTACCCAAAGAATACGGATTTTCGTTTGGACTAGGCAAAATGTTCATTAGGTCAGTTAATAAACAATCTTCTGATCTCTGATCACTATAAGCTAATTCAAGGCATGCTTTTATTTCCATCCATGTATTTAGTTCTCGTGAAGCGATTAAATCTTGAGCTTCTCCTTCAAAGCGAGATTTTATAATTTGTAGTATATAAAAATTTATTGGATCATCTTCATTAACCCTATTTGCTCGTCTATTTATAAAACTTTCTGATGCTTCAATAAAAAGCGGTAATGATATAGGATTACCAGAAAATTTTGGAATAATATTGACTTCTACAGTTGTTATCTGATCAATTCTATTTGTGTTTACAACAGGTTGAACTGGATTTGGATTTGCCATTTTTAAATTTAAATTTTGGAAATTTGCCAATAATTCGTCAATTTTGAAAATATCAGTTTTACAAAAAAATACAAAATAAATTACTTACAGGACTACAAGTAGGAATTCGAGCCACATAAATTATTGTTTTTACGGACGTGGAATGTTGTTTTCTAATGTTTCTTCCTTTTGTTGTGGTCTCTGGGAAATTTTATCCACTGGATTGGGGTGTGTTGCGTATGGGAAATTTTATCCTCACGCTGTGGGTTGTCGCGGGTATGGGAAATGTTGATCCGACCCTTTCGCTTGTTGATTTCAGGAATTTTACCTTCCACCGTGGGCCCTTCTTCTTCCACTACGCCTTTACGTCTTTTGTCACCGTTAAGTTCCAATTGCAAGATTCACTTGTTAAAGAATTAAAATTCACCGAACACTTTCATTAAATGTCAGTAATCGTACAAGCAGATCCTACTGACTGCGCCAGTTTCAAATCGTGTCGAGCGATTAGGGTTTTTAAAAGAATTTATTTATGAAATTAATTTAAATCCCAAACTACTTTGATTAATTTAAAACTTATTTTTATTTATTAATTAGAACAAACGTGTGATTAACGCGCACGGTACAGCGGCTAAGAAGAGACTTAATTAATTCTAACGTTACATCTAAATAAAGAGGATTCTCATCTTTATCCCCTACTCCTTTATTATTATTATCTTAAAGTTACAGGATTGACGAACGTAACTCACTCCCAGTATTTTGAGATCATGTGTGTGCCACACCTGCACGCCATAACGATCACCACTTTAATCTCTATTTATAAAATCATTTTACCTCTTAAGATTATAACTCATGTAAGTAAGTATAAATCATAAGATTGCGACTTAAAATATAAACTACTTCTTCAACACAGCAATACCTTTCCAACATTTATAATGGTGTAAAATTCTCGCAATATTTTCAGATTATTAAAAATAGTTTCATGATTATGTTTATATTCTTCTGAAAAATTTTTGGTAATGTATAATTGCAATCAATTTTACATGTACGAATAGAATTTATTGGAGTATACACAATTATAGTAATCTAGGCACAAAGTTGCAAATAATAGTAAAAAGGATAGCATTATATTGAGTTTATAGACATTTTTGCTTAAATGGGGTTGCAAGATTGGATAGAATGGGATGGCAATATACTTAGGACATGGCATGACTAAAACGTGTAAATTATAAGCCTAAAGTGATACACTTTTTGATTAACGACGAAGCTAAAGCCACAAATTGTATATAATAAAGATAATAGATGTGTTCACAAAATTCACAAAATTCCTTATCTAGCTGTATGTTATCAGATGATACATGGATTTATTTAGGATGATTCTCTTGTCAAAGACATTAACCAATACAGGACCTGAAAAGCAACCCTAAGATACGCCACTAGTTAGGTTTAGATACATAGATTTAACACCACCCAGTTCAACGTACTGAGTTGAGTAAGAGAGCAGTCGCAACCAAATTTCTCCAGTTTCATCGCCAAGAACGAAAGATCCAATCAGTCAATTCAATGGAACGAAATCAGTGTAGACTACATCAACCTGTCCATAATTGCTCAGTGCAGTAAATACATATTGAGCGAAACATTCGTGCCTTAGTGTAGAATTTAGTTTTGGATGCAATAATCTGTTCAAATATCTTTGCAAAATTATTGATGATGGCTATCGCCAAATAATTCACTACACAATATCTATCTCCCAGTTAGAACCAGTTTCTGAAGAAGGTTGCAACATGGCATCCGAAACGTCAAACATTTTTTCAAAAAACGCACGGCAAAACCCGAAAGTTTCTAGTTTTAGATATAGTGTTAGTCCTAGTGATAATTCTAGTGATGGTTATAGTGTTAGTTCTAATTTTAGTTTAATTAACACCGGTCGTGAAAGTCTTCGTACTTACATCTATCTCCCTTTTTGTAAACTGGGTAAATCTTGCTTAATTTCCATGTCTTTGAAAATTTTGAATTTTTGATTATTAAGTTGAAAATAAGTAAGAGCGGTTGTAAAAGTGCGGGGGCACAGTCCTCAACCAAAAATGCAAGAATTCCATTTGGCCGGTTGTAGCTTTTCCTTGAATTTGTTGAAAGAATCAACAATTTTATATAATAAAGATAATAGATGTGTTCACAAAATTCACAAAATTCCTTATCTAGCTGTATGTTATCAGATGACACATGGATGTATTTAGGATGATTCCCTTGTCAAAGATATTAACCAATACAGGACCTGAAAAGCAACCCTAAGATACGCCACTAGTTAGGTTTAGATACATAGATTTAACACCACCCAGTTCAACGTACTGAGTTGAGTAAGAGAGCAGTCGCAACCAAATTTCTCCAGTTTCATCGCCAAGAACGAAAGATCCAATCAGTCAATTCAATGGAATGAAATCAGTGTAGACTACATCAACCTGTCCATAATTGCTCAGTGCAGTAAATACATATTGAGCGAAACATTCGTGCCTTAGTGTAGAATTTAGTTTTGGATGCAATAATCTGTTCAAATATCTTTGCAAAATTATTGATGATGGCTATCGCCAAATAATTCACTACACAATATCTATCTCCCAGTTAGAACCAGTTTCTGAAGAAGGTTGCAACATGGCATCCGAAACGTCAAACATTTTTTCAAAAAACGCACGGCAAAACCCGAAAATTTCTAGTTTTAGATATAGTGTTAGTCCTAATAATAATTCTAGTGATGGTTCTAGTGTTAGTGCTAGTGTTAGTTCTAATTATAGTTCAATTAACACCGGTCGTGAAAGCCTTCGTACTTATATCTATCTCCCTTTTTGTAAATTGGGTAAATCTTGCTTAATTTCCATGTCTTTGAAAATTTTGAGTTTTTGATTATTAAGTTGAAAATAAGTAAGAGCGGTTGTAAAAGTGCAGGGGCACAGTCCTCAACCAAAAATGCAAGAATTCCATTTGGTCGGTTGTAGCCTTTTCCTTGAATTTGTTGAAAGAATCAACAATTTTATCGTGGCAGACTTCGAAGATAGACTTTGGTATCTCTATTTTGTACATATTTAGTACCATAAACAGCGTGATCTTTACCAGCACATTCAATAAATGCAGGAGAATACATTGCCTCAAAAAGATAGTTTTGCTGTTCATTCTAAAGAAATCCCAAAATTCTTTGAATAATGCTTCATAAAAAACATTACAGGATTCAACCGATGATGATGTAAATAAAAATACTCAACGTTGGTGCAAAAAACATCACACTCCCAGTATTTTGAGATCATGTGTGTGCCACACCTGTACGCCATAACGATCACCACTTTAATCTCTATTTATAAAATCATTTTACCTCTTAAGATTATAACTCACGTAAGTAAGTATAAATCATAAGATTGCGACTTAAAATATAAACTACTTCTTCAACACAGCAATACCTTTCCAACATTTATAATGGTGTAAAATTCTCGCAATATTTTCAGATTATTAAAATTAGTTTTATGATTATGTTTATATTCTTCTGAAGAATTTTTGGTAATGTATAATTGAAATCAATTTTACATGTACGAATAGAATTTATTGGAGTATACACAATTATAGTAATCTAAGCACAAAGTTGCAAAGTATAGTAAAAAGAACAACATTATATTGAGTTTATAGAAATTTTTGCTTAAATGAGGTTGCAAGATTGGATAGAATGGGATGGCACTATATTTAGGACATGGCATGACTAACACGTGTAAATTATAAGCCTAAAGTGATACACTTTTTGATTAACGACGAAGCTAAAGCCACAAATTGTATATAATACAGATAATAGATGTGTTCACAAAATTCACAAAATTCCTTATCTACCTGTATGTTATCAGATGATACATGGATGTATTTAGGATGATTTTCTTGTCAAAGACATTAACCAATACAGGATCTGAAAAGCAACCCTGAGATACGCCACTAGTTAGGTTTATATACATAGATTTAACACCACCCAATTCAACGTACTGAGTTGAGTAAGAGAGCAGTCGCAACCAAATTTCTCCAGTTTCATCGACAAGAACGAAAGATCCAATCAGTCAATTACACTTTAGACTACATCAACCTGTCCATAATTGCTCAGTGCAGTAAATACACATTGAGCAAAACATTCTTGCCTTAATGTAGAGTTTAGTTTTGGATGCAATAATCTGTTCAAATATCTTTGCAAAATTATTGATGATGGCTATCGGCAAATAATTCACTACACAATATCTATCTCCCAGTTAGAACCAGTTTCTAAAGAAGGTTGCATCATGGCATCCGAAACGTCAAACATTTTTTCAAAAAACGCACGGCAAAACCCGAAAGTTTCTAGTTTTAGATCTAGTGTTAGTCCTAGTGATAGTTCTAGTGTTAGTGCTAGTGTTAGCTTTAATTTTAGTTCAATTAACACCGGTCGTGAAAGCCTTCGTACTTATATCTATCTCCCTTTTTGTAAATTGGCTAAATCTTGCTTAATTTCCATGTCTTTGAAAATTTTGAGTTTTTGGTTATTAAGTTGAAAATAAGTAAGAGCGGTTGTAAATGTGCAGGGGCACAGTCCTCAACTAAAAATGCAAGAATTCCAATTGGCCGGTTGTAGCCTTTTCCTTGAATTTGTTGAAAGAATCAACAATTTTATCGTGGCAGACTTCGAAGATAGACTTTGGTATCTCTATTTTGTACAGATTTAGTATCATAAACAGCGTGATCATTACCAGCACGTTCAATAAATGCAGGAGAATACATTGCCTCAAAAAGATAGTTTTGCTGTTCATTCTAAAGAAATCCCAAAATTCTTTGAATAATGCTTCATAAAAAACATTACATGATTCAACCGATGATAATGTAAATAAAAATACTCAACGTTGGTGCAAAAAACATCACACTCCCAGTATTTTGAGAAGATCATGTGTGTGCCATAACGATCACTACTTTAATCTCTATTTTAAGATCATTTCAGCTCTTAAGATTATAACTCATGTAAGTAAGTATAAATCATAAGATTGCGACTTAAAATATAAACTACTTCTTTAACACAGCAATACCTTTCCAACATTTATAATGGTGTAAAATTCTCGCAATATTTTCAGATTATTAAAATTAGTTTCATGATTATGTTTATATTCTTCTGAAGAATTTTTGGTAATGTATAATTGCAATCAATTTTACATGTACGAATAGAATTTATTGGAGTATACACAATTATAGTAATCTAGGCACAAAGTGGCAAATAATAGTAAAAAGGATAACATTATATTGAGTTTATAGAAATTTTTGCTTAAATGGGGTTGCAAGATTGGATAGAATGGGATGGCAATATACTTAGGACATGGCATGACTAAAACGTGTAAATTATAAGCCTAAAGTGATACACTTTTTGATTAACGACGAAGCTAAAGCCACAAATTGTATATAATAAAGATAATAGATGTGTTTATTGATTACCATTACAATACAAAAAATGAAGCTAAACAAATACTTTTTATGACACCAAATCCAGCTATCACTAGCTGGTCAATATAACTAAAAATTAAATGTAACAATACAAATAAATGTATATTGGCATGGTAAGATACTAAAAATCAAATGAAATAATGTTAACTACAAAACTTTAAATTATAATCTCTCATTCTTCACTTCAAAACTAAACCTAACTTATCCTAATTCTGGCTACATACGTAAGGATTTATCGTAACGATTAAACTGTACAGTTTTATCGAAACGTGTGCATGAAAATTTGCGCAGTTTTTTGGTCTGTGCATACGTTCGGTGGCAGTTGCAAAATCTATTCGATAAATCGGTGTCGATCGGATTTGTGTAGTTTTGTCATATCGTGTAGATGACAGTTACACGAATTGTTCAGTTCGTTCAGCAAAAATAATGCTATAAATGTGACTACAGAGTATAGATGTGAGATACTACTATAAAATACCACCAAATTTAAGTGACACAGATCTAATTTTAAAAGAACTTGCCACAAAAGGAACTCAATGGACTGCAAAAAAAATGAAATTGAAGAAGAAAAAATGTCCGTGTACTTGTGGTATGAAAACTACGGTGGAACCACAGGTATGCTTTATCGTGAAAAGCAGATATCTGGGATTGAAACGAGTGGTCGTATACAATATCTTATCAGTTGTCAACAATAAGAACATGCTTTCATCCTTCTACAAGATCTTCTCTCGCTATTCATGGATCCAGTTGAGGCATACAATCGCTCATTCTACTTTTTTTGCTTTTCGGTTCTTAACTGTCACGAGAAACCATTCTGCACAGGATGTTAACCAATAAGCCTTACTACACTTATCAGCCTCCTCGTCATCGTCCATTTATTTAACACACCACAATCCTCTTCGAGCGTCCATCGCCTTAAGCTGTGGGTTCGACATGCTTAACCTCAAGATGGTTTGTCCTCTACTCAGTTCGAGGTCTTCATCCATAAATAGATATGTCATTCTTTTGAGGCAAATTTAAACTCATTTAATAAATGTATATGAAAGCCTGATTTTCTTTTTAGAAAGTCCAGCCCTTACACCATGATATTCTTTTTATTTTGCACAAGATCAGCACGCTTAAGACCGAATCTGCTTTATCGTCTTTAATCGTGGATGATACAGTCTGTACGATATTTGTTGCGTCAAATTTTGCAGAAAAGGAAAAATCAATAACGTGCTATTCTCTAAAAGTATCGCTTAATATTTGCCTTTAAATTTTCCACGTTATCTCTCGAATCTGCAACTATAAAAATTCACTTTTCATGCCGTTACCAATGACTATCGGAGTGTCTAGTATTATCGATTCCAAGACTTTGAGGTAGTGGTCTTCTAAGAAATTTGGCTCAACAAATATCATACCAGCTGTATGTTCTCATTCAAGTTGCTGAGAAGAACTGAAAATCGGCACAGATATCGTAAACATGTGGAGGCAATGAGGACTTTCGATTTCGACTTTCGAACTGTATAAGCGGACTGTACAGTTTAATTGTAACGATAAATCGTAACTTGTGTATGTTTATGTTGCAGCTATGAGTAATATCACTATGGCTTTTTATGTTAATTTTATCGCTCTTATCTCTTATCGTCATCAATCTTCAAAATTACTTTGCTATTGAAACAATGACTGCAAAATACTTCTCTTCAACTTCATGTTTATTAAACTTTGCATAAATTTTATGTACGAATGAGCGTTAAAAAATTGCCACTCCGTGAGCTGATGGGAAGAAGCGACCACGAAACCAAGTATTAATCCCATGTACATCAGTTCAGAATTTAATTTGTTTATAGAAGACATCAAGGTGACTTAAAACTGAGTATTTTATTATACAAGGACAAACATTGTAGCGTCCACATCAATACGTCCATATATCATGCATTATAGAGCAAATAAGTAAATTTCGACAAAACAAGTAATTCACATAACAACGTTAATAAAATCTTTTTTAGTATAGAAATGTCGACTTTGGAGCGGAAACGGCTCCACAGCTCCGCAATTACGTTACAAATGTCAGGGAGGGGGTAAGAGCGTATCATCTATAGGGTGTCAAAAGCACGGAGCTGCGGAGCATTTTCCACTCCAGAATCGCTATTTCTATACTACTAGCCTCTTCAAGATTAAAGGTAGTATATTTTTGAAAAAAAATAGTTTATCCAACTGCAAATATGAAATTGGCTTTAGCTAAACCTAAACGCATCACCGACCGCTTAGTAGCTTTAATAATAAGTGCAAGACTTAATGCAAAGTAGTGAACATCCTTCAAATCCTCCTGCAACTTGTGGAGAATGTCTTCCTAATTCCATGCTTCAAACGATAAAGAGGCGCCGGAAGAAGATACGTGGTTGCTCATAATAAAGTTTTTATGGGTGCAGAGTACCTATACTCAAAATCGCCGGATATAATGCCGATTTGAAAATAAATGTAATATTATGAAAGATTTGGTATCTTAACCAAGACAGGTCTACTGTAATAATAACCTATTTTTAAGTAGGTTAAGATAGTAAATAATAGGCATAAAATATGTTAATATCTACAGAATTCGATTTTTGGTGATATTTAATCAACTTGAGATAGCCCCAAATGTTCACGTTGAATTTAATGATTTATATCTTAAAAATGAATAAATATTTTCAAGATTCGCTTTCATCACGAGAAAATAGACATTTTCCTCTATAAATTATGAATAATTCATTAAGATATCTCAAGAATTCGATTTTTGATGATTTTTAATTTACTTGAGATAGCCATAAATGTTCGCGTTAAATTTAATGATTTATATCTCAAAAAAGAATAAATATTTTCAAGATCTTCATCACTAGAAAATAGACACTTTCCTCTATAAATCGTGTATAGTTCATTAAGATATCTTTAGAATTCGATTTTTCGTGATTTTTTAAAACAAGATTATTAATTTCAGAAAATTATAAAAAATTAGGTTAACTTAAATAATCTTTATCTCAAAAACGAATAAAGATTTTCTAATTTGGTTTTCCCCATGACAAAATAGACACTTGCCTCTATAAATCTTGAATGTTTCATTAAAATATCTCAAGAATTCGATTTTTAATCATTTTTAATTAAGTTGAGATAGCCATAAATGTTCACGTTGAATTTAATGATTTATATCTCAAAAATGAATAAATATTTTCAAGATCTGCTTTCATCACGAGAAAGTAGACACTTTCCTCTATAAATCATGAATAATTCATTAAGATATCTTAAGAATTCGATTTTTCTTGGTTTTTTAAAAAGATTATTAATTTCAAAAAATCATAAAAAGTTAGGTTAACTTAAATAATCTTTGTCTCAAAAATGAATGAAGATTTTCTAATTTGGTTTTCACCATGACAAAATAGACACTTACCTCTATAAATTTTGAATGGTTCATTAAAATGTCTCAAGCATTCGATTTTTGGTGATTTTTAATTAACTTGAGATAGCCATAAACGTTAACGTTGAATTTAATGATTTATATCTCAAAAACGAATAAATATTTTCATGATCCGGTTTCATCGCGAGCAAGTACACACTTTTCTTTATAAATCATGAATAATTCATTAAGATATTTGAAGAATTTGATTTTTTGTGATTTTTTAAAACAAGATTATTAATTTTAAAAATCATAAAAAATTAGGGTAATTTAAATAATTTTTTTCTCAAAAACAACGAAAGGTTTTCAAATTTATTTCTCACCATGACAAAATAGACACCTACTTCTATAAATTTTGAATGTTTCATTAAAATATCTCAAGAATTTGATTTTTGGTGATTTTTAATCAACTTGAGATAGCCATAAATGTTCACATTGAATTTAATGATTCATATCTCAGAAACGAATAAATATTTTCAAGATCCGTTTTCATCACGAGAAAATAGACAGTTTACTCAATAAATCATGAATAGTTCATTAAAATATCTTAAGAATTCGATTTTGCGTGGTTTTTTAAAACAAGATTAATTTCAATTAATCAAAAAAATTAATTTCAAAAAATCATAAAAATTTAGGTTAATTTAAATAATCTTTATTTCAAAAACGAATAAAATTTTTCTAATTCGTTTTCTCACCATGATAATTAGGACAAAATAGCTGTTTATTATTAGAATTTTTAGAATATGGGTGTTTGGATGAACTTGAAATTGATAAAATCGATCTGAATTCTTTTGATATACAATTCTTTGAGAAGATGTTCGAATTTTACCTAATACATGTAATTATATTTTTGCCAAATTTTATCTTCCTTCCAGAATTTTTTGTTTCTTTCCGAGTTAGAAAGCAATCAAAATGCAGAAGTCGTAAAATATCCATGAATTTATCAAGAAACATTTCCTCCCACAGATAGTTCTAGTTTTCAAGTAATACCCGGAAATGTCCAGTAATTAGTGAAGTCTCAAAAAAATTTCTTCAATTTTGAAAGTTTCAAAGGGATTTAACAAGGGATTCATCAATATTTTCCCCAATTCCTTCTTCAAATTCGGCTACATTTAGTGTGTATCATTTTAATAAAATTACATAAGTTTTAGTTCAAATGTTTCGAGAAAGCGAGATTTTTTTATTGAAAGGTTGAGTTTTAAAACTAAAAAGTGGTTGAGATCGTTTTTACGTTTTTTGTATTTCTCACCTCCACCGTTCCTTCTCCCCACGCGAAATGAAGGAAGGGATGTTAAGATGTTTGATTGGCTAATAGCGCATTTTAGTTGATATGCGGACATCTGGCGGAAATAAGGTAGTTCCGAACAATAAAATATATTACGCGAATTTAGTGATAAATATATGTGATATTTGTGCTAAAAGTTAATTAATGTTAGTGATGGTGATATTAGTGATGGTGGAATCATCGGAATGTTATTTTATGGATGTTAAAGGTACCGTATTAAGTAATATTTTTTTCACAATAAATTGATTTATATTTCCTCTCCAGCGGAGCTTCAAGAAAACAGCATCCATACGGTGAGCCGATTCTAATTTATTTGTAACCGCGAATGCGACAAGCTGAAACTTGTTGCGTCAGTTTGAGCTTATTGGGAGAAATAAAATTAAAAGAAATCGATTTTAATTTAAAAGAAATATTTAATGAATCTAAAGAGAATCAAATAAATTAGAACTAGACGTAATAATTAGAATTAATGTTGAAATGGTTTAAACAATCAAAAATTAATTATGAAACTAACTTGAAAATTTAATATTAATTAATAACAAAACAAACAATTTTATAATTTTCCTGACTTTATTTTATATTATCTTTAAATAATTTAATTAATGTTATTTAAGTACACGTTACAAACTGATCAACTAACAAAAAGAAAAAAGACAATATTAATAATTCATATTGAAAATATAAAAGCGAGACAAGTGAGGAAGAAAAATTTAAACAAAAATACACTACGTTTCTTCATTCTTCATTTTCTCATTGTGCATTACTTTAAAACTTTAAAAACGAGATTTCCTTGCCTATCGATGAGAATACTATTAAAACGTAGAACGGTATTACTTTCCATATCTGCATGTGTAGTTTTATACAATATCTGCATTGGAGATGTTGCCATATTTGAAGAACGAATTGGGGATAATATTAATGAACCCCTTATTATATCCCTTTGATACTTTTAAAATGGAAGGAATTTTTGGGACATTATTAATTACTGGACGTTTCCGTGTATTACTCGTAAAGAAGAACTATCTGTGTCTTGATAAATTCATGGGCATTTTATAACTTCTGCGTTTTGATTGCTTTCTAACACGGGAAGAAACAAGAAATCCTGAAAGGAAGATAAAATTTAGCAATTAAAAAAAAATTATCAATTTCAAGTTTATCCAAACACCCATATTCCAAAAATTCATATTAAGAAACATCTGTTATCATAATCGATCATCCATTATGATAACAGCTATTTCGTCTATTTTACCATGGTGCGAACCGAATTACAAAAACTTTATTCGATTTTAAGATAAAGATTATTTAAATTAACCCAATTTTTTATGATTTTTTCAAATTAATAATCTTGTTTTAAAAAATCACGAAAAATCGAACTCTTAAGATATCTTAATGAATTATTCATAATTTATAGAGGAAAGTCTCTATTTTCTCACGATGAACCCGGATTTTGAAAATATTTATTCGTTTTTGAAATATAAATCATTAAATTCAACGTGAATATTTATAGCTATCTCAAATTAATTGAAAAGTTAACCAAAAATCAAATGCCTGAGATATTTTAATGAAACATTCAAAATTTCTAGAGATAAGTGTCTATTCTGTCATGGTGAGAACCTAATTAGAAAATCTTTATTCGCTTTTGAAATAAATATTATTTAATCTAACCTAATTTTTTATGATTTTTTGAAATTAATAATCGTATTTTAAAAAATCACAAATAATTGAACTCTTAAGATATCTCAATGAATTATTCATGATTTATAGAAGAAAGTGTCTACTTTCTCGTGATGAAATCGGATCTTGAAAATATTTATTTGGTTTTGAGATATAAATCATTAAATTCAACATGAACATTTATGGCTATCACAAGATAATTAAAAATCACCAAAAATTTAATTCTTGAGATATTTTAATGAAACATTCAAAATTTATAGAACTAAGTGTGTACTTTGTCATGGTGAGGACCAAACTAGAAAAGCTTTATTCGTTTTTGAGATAAAGATTAGTTAAGTTAACCTAATTTTTTATGATTTTTTGAAATTAAAAATTTTGTTTTAAAAAATTTGAAACAATCGAACTCTTAAGATATTTTAACGAATTATTCATGATTTATAGAGAAAATTATCTACTTTCTCGTGATGAAACCGGATCTTGAAAATATTTATTCGTGTTTGAGATGTAAATCATTAAATTCTACGTGAACATTTATGGCTAACTCAAGTTAATTAAAAATCACCAAACATCGAATTCTTGAGATATTTTAATGATACATTCAAAATTTATAGAGGTAAGTGTGTATTTCGTCATGGTGAGAACCGAATTAGAAAACCTTTATTCGTTTTTAAGAAAAAGATTATTTAAGTTCACCTAATTTTTTTAAATTAATAACCTTATTTTAAAAAATCACGAAAAATCGAACTCTTAAGATATCTTAATGAATTATTCATGATTTATAGAGGAAAGTCTCTACTTTCTCGTGATGAACCCGGATTTTGAAAATATTTATTCTTTTTGGAGATATAAATCATTAAATTCAACGTGAATATTTATAGCTATCTCAAATTAATTGAAAAGTTAACCAAAAATCAAATGCTTGAGATATTTTAATGAAACATTCAAAATTTCTAGAGAGTGTCTATTCTGTCATGGTGAGAACCTAATTAGAAAATCTTTATTCGCTTTTTAGATAAATATTATTTAATCTAACCTAATTTTTTATGATTTTTTTGAAATTAATAATCGTATTTTAAAATATCACGAATAATTGAACTCTTAAGATATCTTAATGAATTATTCATGACTTATACAGGAAAGTGCCTACTTTCTCGTGATGAAACCGGATCTTGAAAATATTTATTTGGTTTTGAGATATAAATTATTAAATCCAACGTGAACATTTACGGCTATCTCTAGTTAATTAAAAATCACCAAAAATAGAATTCTTGAGATATTTTAATGATACATTCAAAATTTATAGAGGTAAGTGTCTATTTTGTCATGGTGAGAACCAAATTAGAAAAGCTTTATTCATTTTTGAAATAAAGATTATTTAAGTTAACCTAATTTTTTATGATTTTTTCAAATTAATAATCTTGTTTTAAAAAAATCACGAAAAATCGAACTCTTAAGATATCTTAATGAATTATTCATCATTTATAGGGGAACGTGTTTATTTTCTCGTGATGAAACCGGATCTTGAAAATATTTATTCGTTTTTGAGATATAAATCATTAAATTCAACGTGAACATTTATGGCTACCTAAAGTTAACTAAAAATACCCTAAAATCGAATTCTTGAGATATTTTAATGATACATTCAAATTGTATAGAGGTAAGCGTCTATTCTGTCATGGTGAAAACCAAATTAAAAAAGCTTTATTCCCTTTTGAGATAAAGATTATTTAAGTTAACCTAATTTATTATGATTTTTTGAAATTAATAATCTTGTTTTAAAAAATCACGAAAAATCGAACTCTTAAGATATCTTAATGAATTATTCATCATTTATAGGGGAATGTGTCTATTTTTTCGTGATGAAATCCGATCTTGAAAATATTTATTTGGTTTTGAGATATAAATCATTAAATTCAACGTAATCATTTACGGCGATCTCAAGTTAATTAAAAGTCAGCAAAAATCGAATTCTTGAGATATTTTGATGATATATTAAACGTTTATAGAGGTAAATGTCTATTTTGTCATGATTAGAATCAAATTACAAAATTGTAACTCGATTTTGAGATAAAGATTATTTAAATTAACCTATTTTATTATGATTTCATGAAATTAATAATCTTGTTTTAAAAAATTAGGAAAAATCGAACTCTTATGATATCTTAATGAATTATTCATGATTTATAGAGGAAAGTGTCTACTTTCTCGCTATGAAACCGGATCTTGAAAATATTTATTCGTTTTTGAAATATAAATCATTAAGTTCAACGTAAACATTTAGGGCTATTTTAATTTAATTAAAAATCACCAAAAATCGAAATCTTGAAATATTTTAATGATACATACAAAATTTATAGAGATAAGTGTCTATTTTGTCTTGGTGAGAATCAAGTTAGAAAAGCTTTATTCGTTTTTGAGATAAAGATTGTTTAAGTTGATCTAATTTTTTATGATTTTTTGAAATTAATAATCTTGTTTTAAAAAATCTAAGATATCGAAATCTTAAGATATCTTAATGATATATCATATCCTCTATAAGCATGAATACATGATTTATAGAGGAAAGTGTCTACTTTCTCGTGATGAAACCAGATCTTAAAAATATTTATTTGACTTTGAGATATAAATCATTAAATTCAACCTGAACATTTATGGCTATCTCAAGTTAATTGATAAATTAAATCCTCGAAAATAAAAGTGTTTCACTATCTAGAATCAAAAATAAACTCTCATTTTTCAACATTTTTCTTGTGATTTTTTTTTTAGCTAAATGTTGAAGTCAAAATTCGAATCAATTTTTGAGTTAACGAAGTGGATATTAGTTGTAAAAACATTCTATAAACTTATAAAATAGAACAAAATTTAATTTGAATTTATGATAAATGGAGGAAGAACGTTAAAAGAAGTATTAAAAATATTAATATTACCTATAAGAATATGTGAGCTTTCATTGTTTATTTTAATTTTATAACAATCTCATTTACTTCAGAACATAATATATAAAGCCTAAACACTGTTAATTCTGCCATTTTGTCAAGCATTAATTCATTTTATCACCTGATCGAGCATGAGTTTCACGTGATTTGACGTGAACCACGCGTGAGTCACGTGATTCTCTAATTGGAATCCTTTAAATGGTCAGGTTTGTAGTCTAGAGTGGATATATTCCTTCTCAAAGTGACCACATCATTCATATACGTTCATATGACATAGAAATAATTAGAAATGAGAACAAGTTTAGTTAAAAATATTTTTATGAAATATTCAAATTTACGATCACATTCAGATTAATCATTGGTATGGTTAACCAGTATAAATTTTATAATTTTTGTAATTATATGTTATTTTAAATTAAAGTAATTTATATGATAATTAAATGAATTAAAAGGAATATGTCAGGGTCTAAATTTATCAGACATACTTCCACTCGAGAAGATAATTACGAAATTTACCACATGGGACACATCGCGAAAAATAGAATAAAAAATGTAGGTCGGAAAGTTGAACAAAAGCTGTAAAATGTTTGTGGAGACCGAATTGGAGAACCAAGCAGCAGTAACAGAACGCTGGTGTTGGCCGCGAGCCATGTAGGATATGGTGATAAATTCTATAGAAAATAATTTATATCCCCGTTCGTACAAATAAACGACGTCGCCGAATCGCCGTTACCGGGTATTCTCAGCATTTGAAACCTTAAAATTGCTCAATTGCTAGCAGTTGCTCCCGGCAATATCTCGTGTTTCCCGTCGGCTTAGACGTAAACTTCATAAATTCGCGACAAACGGTGCTTCTCTTAAACGCTGTTAAAAACAAAACACCAAGCACCATGTCTTTTATCTTTTCATCGTGCGTTAGAAGAGATCACACGGGTAACAAATCAAAGTACGGTTTCTCTTGGCGCAGGGCGAAAGGACGATGCTTTTACCTCGGGATGGGGAAGCGTAAAACGAGAAAAGCGGGAGATAAATCAGTAGCACATCCTTTCTGAAAGCGTTTTACATCCCATCTTCCAGGTAATTTTCCCTTCCAACGGGGAACCCAAAAAAAGGTGGAGTATTTACCAGAAAATTTCGAGCGCTTTGTCTCGTAACCTAATACTATAGCTGTATGTGGGAGGATACACGTGCATTATATCGCGTGAGAAAGAGAAAAGAAAAAGGGCAAAGCGCACTTCACCAGGCGACGGTCAACACTCAAGAAAAGGCCCCAAGAAGTTGAGCTTTAGTACATCACGAGAGTCGACGGTCACCCTTAGAAACCATCCGAGGGTTTTACGAGAGTCTCGTTCTTATTTTACTATCGCGACGTTAATTTAACGTCGACGAGGTTCTTGGAATGAAAAATTTTATAGTGCCCCCTAGAGTTACATTCGGAGATTTTATTTCACAGATACGTTTCAACGAAGATGGATAAGAATAGCTACGTTGAAAACTTATTGTCACCTAAAATCTTTTAAAGTTATTAATTTTAATACAATATTAAATGGAGCGACTGAAACAATGGATACTATGTAGTAAGTTAAATACAACAGTTCTCGGTTTACTTCAAAGCGTCCCTGGAATTTAGGTCTGCTCCTAGTTGATAAACCGAACAATACTCCAATTCCCATTTGCAACCGATAGCTGCGAATTGGAAATTGTTATCGTAGAAGAGAATTATCGGAAAGAGGGTAAGCTACGCGATCGAGATCGGACTATTTCGTTTTCAGAGGCACGGTTTTCCGGTAATTGTGAACATAGTAGTGGTGTACTTAACGAAGGCTTTGGCTATGGTGAAAAATTTACTCCGAAAGCAGTTTGAATTCGTGAAGTGGCTTAGAGCTGGGCTCCAATACGCCGGAGGGTCTCTTTACGCTGCTTAATTAATGTTTAACTTCTGCTAGAGAAGTTTTCCGAACGATTGGATTGTATAACTTAGAACGGTCAAGTTGAAGAAAAAAAGATTTAATTTCATTCGTTTAAAGATTCATCTAAACCATAAATCCTAAATCATCGTATTTTTCCATGCCTCGAATTCGAATTCTGCATGGGACACCTCAAATTAATCAAAACGTTATTTCATAAATCCTGACGAACACGGTTAAACCATAAACTTCGATTCACTTCCGCTTCCGTTTTATGCTTTTTTAAAAGAAGCCAGTACGTACATAAACTCGACCATTATTTATTGCAACGCTAGGACTTGGAACTTGGAACTTGGTATAGAGAAACTGTCTCGTGAAACTGTGTGATGTTGCCACCTCCGTTTCTCTCCGTCCGTCCGTCGTTGCTTCCGCGAATTTTTCCCTTGTTATATCTCGTTTTATTGCACCGGGAGCTCGGGGAACGACTGAGTTATTGCTCAGTATATTGAAAGGAGTTGACAGGCAAGCATTACGTCAAAAACAAGATGTACGGAAATTGCGGAGGTATACGACGACGATACCGCCATACGTCACCTACACGTCATATACACTGGAGGCAAATACGTGACTCAGATCCTTAACTTTTCCTGAAACTGAAGATCCTAGTGAAGATTGCCAATTTATAATGTTCCTTTACTGTCACTGACGGTCTTTCATAAATAATACCCACAATATTTTAGACTACTTTCTAACAGACCATTTTATTCAATGGCCTTATTTCACATGATAAATTTTATTGTACTTTTTGTATATGGGGTAGTTTAAATTTTACGAAAATCTCGACTTTTATCAATTTATCTTAAAAAATATTGTTTGAAAAATTTTTTAAAGATTTTGACATAATCTGTAGATTTCTACCATTTTATATAGATTATTATAGATAAAAACATTTCTATATATTACTTTTTAATGCCTTGCATTAATTAGGCAAATTATTTTAATCTATCTTTACATTAGTTTAAATACTGAAAAGCGAACTTTAGAACTGTTGTATATGGTTGACTTTATAGTTGACCTAGCAGGTTTTCTGCTATATCAATGAAATAAATTGATTTGGAAGCAGTGGTTATCCATGACCACTATTTAAGACCAAATTTAATCGGCACAATTTTTAGAATGTGAGATGTTATTTCATCTGCAACAGAAATGCTGTGCCATGAATCACGTTCATGATGTGTATTATAATAACTTGTGGTATGATGAACCTTAATAAACCTTAATCGTTTATCACTCACACTTAGATTTTTGAATAATATGATCGCCTAGTTCTTTTGACTATCACAAATAATATTATCTTTGGCCTACAAAAACTTGTTGCGTGCAAAAAACTGAAGTATATCTCTATTCCACTTTACTGTCTATGATGATTCGATTTACAGCCAATCTTCAATGATACTATACTCAAACAACTCTAAACATTTTTGCCTTGAAATGAAACAATACCTTAGAAAGAACCATTAAACTCAACAAATTTTGCTCTAAGAAAATACTTCCGCATATCCCACCATTACATTGCAGCTGTCTGAAGATGTGAAAATTAAGTATCTGTCTAAATAAAGAACTGTCCTAACTCAGCCTAATAATTTAGTCCTAATGGATCAGGCTGAAAAAATTCGGAGCAAATTGTCAAAGCACCCATAAGAATAGGCGCCAAATACCTATGCGAAATGCTGCTTCTAAAAAACTTGATCCGCTATCAAAAGACTTAATGTTATACCTAAAAGACTTGATATTGGCTCTGAGCAACTTGAAATGCTTCCAGAAGACTTAATACTCTGTCCAAGGGCTTGGAATACTTCCAAAAGGCTTGAAATGCACACATATATTGCATCTAGAAGACTTGATATTGTCTCTGAATAATTTGAAATACTTGCAAAAGACTTGATACTGTTTATATAAGACTTAAATGCTTTCAAAAATGTGATACTGCCTTTGAAAGACTACGGACTTGACTCGCATTCAAAAGACTTAATGCTGCATTTAGAAGGCTTGTAATTGTCTCTGTGCAACCTGAAATACTTGCAGAGAATTTGATACTGCTACCAGAAGACTTGACATGCATCCAGTAGACTTAGTATTGCATCAACAAGACTTGATGTTACCTCTGAGCAACTTGAAATGGCTGCAGAAAATTTGATACTGCTTCTACGAGACTCAAATTCTCCCATAAGACTTGATATTAGCTTTGAATGACCTGAAGCGCTTCCAGAAGACTTAATTTTTCATCTAGAAGATTGCATATTGTCTCTGGATGACATGATATACTTGTAGAAGATGTGATATTGTCTATCGAAGACTTAAAATACTTTCAAGACGCTTCCAGAATACTTGAAATGCATTCAGAAGACTTGACTGGCTTCCAGAAGACCTAATATTGCATCTAGAAGACTTGATATTGTCTCTGGGCGATTTGAAATGCTTGCAGAAGACTTTATACTATCTTAAGAAGACTAAAATGCTTCAAGAAACGTGATATTAATTTTCAAATACTTGGAATGCTTCCAGAGGACTTCACCCGCTTCCAAAAGACTTAATGCTGCATCTAGAAGACTTGTAATTGTCTCTGATACTTGCAGAGGACTTAATACTGCTTCCAGAAGACTTGACCTGCATCCAGAAGACTTAAGTTGCATCCAATAGGCTTAACTTGCATCCAGAAGACTTAGTGTTGCATCTATAAGACGAGATATTACCTCTGGGCGACATAACATGCTTATAAAAGACTTGATACTGCTCCTAAAAGACTGAAATTATTCTAAAAGTCGTGATATTGTTTCTAGACGATTTGAAATACATGCCGAAGGTTTTCTTTCAAAGACTTGAAATACTTCAAGAGGCCTTGAAATGCATCCAGAAGACTTAATGTTGCATCTAGAAGACTTGATATTGTTTTGTGGACGACTTGAAATATTTGCATGAGACATAACATTGCTTCTAGAAGACAAAAATTCTTCCAAAAGACTTAACATTGTATCTAGAAGACTCAATATTGTCTCTTGGCGAGATGAAGTGCTCACAGAATACTTGATACTGCTTCTCGAAGACTTGATATTGCATTCAGAACACTTAATTCTGCTTCTAGAAGATTTGAAATAATTTAATAACACTTGATACTGCCTGTAGAGGAATGAAATGTTTCCAAAAGACCTCCTATACAAAGTTGTTAACGGTTTTATCTGGATTGAAGTAATTATCTTCAAATAATTGTTAAATTTTAGTGTATAGGGTCTGGCAGGGAAACGGAAGATTCCGTAAATAGCTTTATTGTTAAAGAATATCCATTTCAATAATTTTTAATACATTAATGGAAATTAAGACGGTAGCCATTTGGTTTATACCGCCAAAAAAATATTTTTTAATACTACATCTGCCAAATATTCTCTGTTACAATTTATGCATTCTTGGAGTCGTGCTTGAAAGTTTTGTAAAACTCTGTGCAGCACATCAACAGATATTGCTGCAGTCTCGTCACCACTCCATTGTTTGAGAGTTGGGTTTGTCCTGAATGGATCATATGGAAATTCTTGCAGTGTGATTTGTTAAAAAAACGCAACGAGAGATTCCATTTGCCGAAATCGCATACCATACTATCACTTTCTGAGCATGAAGAGCTGGTTTTTAGCAGAAAAAATTATTCGCGCAAATAATACATGCTAAATCATGCAGAGTTTAACAAATCGGTTTATTGAGCTTATTGTTCCCAATTAACCTCTTGATGTTCTCTTGATCTTTTGTCAAAATTGATAAGATTAGCAACAGGATTTGATTCATTTGTCGATGATACAAATGCGCACCAATTAATTCGTGGAAAGCAAAGCGATGAGGTTAAACAAACCAAACTTTTTATCAAATTCTTCAAGAAAATGAATGTATCGTAATGTTAATCAAAAATGGACCTTCTTACAACCGTCTTACAAATGTACTGAAGGAAAATAAAGCAAAATTGAGAGATTGGATATTTAGAGACATCCGCACGAAGTGATGGCCAGTTAAAGTATTGATTAATTCGTGCAACAATCTTACTTACGTTATAATGTAGATGGAAGATCATGGTTCTGGAAAACAGTAAGTTTTCTTTGGGATTTGGGTACAGGTATGCAACAATCTCCCAAGAGAAAAGCAGAAAGATTGATATGTCTCATCCGTTTATAAATCAACTCATCTTTAACGAACCAAGAAGCAATTAGGAATTATAGTAATACGTAACGTAACATTAACCGAATTCAAAGTATGTATTGAACGAGATCGAGCACATGATCTTTTTTTTGTGATAGGTGATAAAGATCACGACCAGGAATAGTAAACGCTGTAATAAGCCTTGATTCAGGATATAAAGGTATCTGCCTTTATATCCTGCACCTGTATCTGGTGGACTGAATATTTATATTATTGTGAGATAGAATTTATATAAAAAGAAAGATAACCATTTCATTTTTTATTTGCAGAAGGGCTGTTTGCCTCTTTGAGACATCTGCTGAAAATAACATTTATGGCACTTAATTGCTCATTACATCAGTATAATCGGGAACTCTTTTCTGGAAGTCACTATCACCGTCAGGATCGTTAGGAAAATTTCCCTTACAAAAAATTGAACTTTAACAGTTCATTTATTTCAAAATTTCAGTTACAATGATCGAAATTTAAATTTATTCTGTGATAATAGTAAGTGACAAAAGTAATATAGATTTAAAGCACACATTAATGTTTACAGAAAGTGTCTTAAAAAGTTATTCATATAAATAAGAATATATCACTAGAGCTGAAATTACGAACACAATATCTAATTACATATGTAGTAACGATAAACTAAATGTATCATATACTTGGACAAAAACTTTACATAAAGAAACTCAAAAATTTTTACGGTAAAACAAATTTTATTAACAATTTGTTGCCTTTTGCAATAAATTTGTTTCTTGAAAGCATTTCAAATTTTTTAGAAGTAGTATCAAATCTTTTGAAAGCATTTCATCAAGACTTTTCAAAACACTTCAAAACTTCTGGAAGCAATATCACGTATTTTGAAGTAGTATCAAATTTTATTGCAGCAACTCAGGTCTTCTGCAAAATAACAAGGTTACGGAAACTTGAAGCAGTCATATTGAAAGACTATTCTAATTTACAAGACTCATTCGACCACTTATCACATCTGCCTGCCTTAAATCAAATCTTAACCAAATCAGGTATTGCAAAACTCAAAAGTATTTAGCATAGCAGTTAACGCCAAATTATATATTGTGTCTCTAACGAACAATTATGCCACGAATTACAAATGGGTAATATCGCAAACGTTATATCGACAATTTATTACCCTAACGCATACAATTTCAGGAACGCATACAATACACAGAAGTTTTAAAGCCATGCAACCTCAGGAAAAAGAACATCCACTGTGGACTGAAAATAAAATTACCACAGACATCTACATATCTAAATTAAGAATTAAATGTTTGTCATTTTATAAGTGACGAACACCTTATAGTTGTGTAATGTTGAAATGTATGTTCAATAAGAACAATCCCAGCATAGTAATATTAATTCAGTAGTCTGGTGGTAAATAAATTATTAAAAGAAATTGATACTAATACATACAAATTACTGACGAACAATTTTTACTAAGCGTACAAAACAAAGTAAATATTTTTGGATTGTGTTAAAAGTTTAGCAGATTAAGGCTTTAGTATAGGTGCTGTTGCGAAAAAACCCTGAAGACAGCGAGCATAAAACCAAAACATAATCGAAATACCAATCTTATTGTACTTATTTGCCCAGACATTGATTGTAGGGAGATCATCTTTTTTGCAGAGATCCATAACTTGTTTAATGTTAATATAGTTTATTTCACAATCTGCTTTCATTATGACTTTTTTATAGTATTTACTTCATTTCCACTTCAAATGTTTATTCTTGCTACTCTTCATTTTTTCAACAAACTAAAACAAGAAATTTTCTTTATAATTACGTTAACAAACGGAACATAACCCAATTAGTTCTAATATGTTGTATCACAGCGGTATATAGACCGTGGGTTACCCTTCAAACTACCCCTTTCATTGTTAGTGCTTTCACTCCTTCAATTAATAACACAAGTACCTCGAGCGAGAGGCACTATGGGGGCTGTTGCTCAACGAATTACTTTTATCGTGGGATGTAGGATGGAGAAATTGTTCCTGTTTGAAAATGGTTGTAATTTTTATTTTTGGGAAATGCTTTCATAACTTTTAATTATTCACGGGGATGAATTCTTTAAGACGAGTTCACCTTTTCCAATGAGAGAGCAGATTTCGATCTTGATCGCTCTCACTTCTTCACACTTTTTTATATTTCTTTTTCCATCTTGAGGTCTGCTGGCTCCACAAATACTATCAATACAATAATATCCTTTACGTGTAATGGATTTGTTCTTCTCATTACACTATTCTTATAACTCCCCTCAGACCATTTCTTCTCCTTTAATTAATAACACAAGTGTCCCGAGGTCTAATGGTCATATAAGTTTTATCATAGGGTGCAAGGTAGAGAAATTCTTAATGCTTGAAAATGATTGCAGTTTCTAATTTTGTGTGGTCGGAAATTGCTTTCAAAATCTTTGATTAGTTGATTACTCATGGGGATAAATTCTTTAAGACGAGTTCACCTTTCCCAAACAGAGAGCAGATTTCGATCTTGACCACTCTCACTTCTCGTGGTACAGACTATACACTTTTTTGTATTTCTTTTTCCATCATGAGGTCCGCTAGTTCCATAAGTACTATCAATACACTAATATCCTTTACGTGCAATGGATTTCTTCTTCTCATTACAGTATTCTTATAACTCTCCTCAGACCATTTCTTCTCCTTTAATTAATAACACAAGTGTCCCGAGGTCTAATGGTCATATAAGTTTTATAATAGGGTGCAAGGTAGAGAAATTCTTCCTATTTGAAAATGATTGCAGTTTCTAATTTTGTGTGGTCGGAAATTGCTTTCAAAATCCTTGATTACTTGATTACTCATGGGGATGAATTCTTTAAGACGAGTTCACCTTTCCCAAAGAGATAGCAGATTTCGATCATGACCACTCTCACTTCTTGTGGTACAGACTGCACACATTTTTGTATTTCTTTTTCCATCTTAAGGTCTGCTGGCTTCACAAGTACTATCAATACACTAATATCCTTTACGCGTAATGGATTTCTTCTTCTCATTACAGTATTCTTATAACTCCCCTCAGACCATATCTTCTAGTTTAATTAATAACACAAGTGTCTCGAGGTCTAATGGTCATATAAGCTTTATCATAGGGTGCACGGTAGAGAAATTCTTCCTGTTTGAAAATGATTGCAGTTTCTAATTTTATGTGGTCGGAAATTGCTTTCAAAATCCTTGATTACCTGATTACTCATGGGGATGAATTCTTTAAGACGAGTTCACCTTTTCCAAAGAGAGAGCAGATTTCGATCTTGACCATTCTCACCTCTCGTGGTACAGACTGTACACATTTTTTATTTCTTTCTCCATCTTAAGGTCTGCTGGCTCCACAAGTACTATCAATACACGAATATCCTTTACGCGTAATGGATTTCTTCTTCTCATTACAGTATTCTTGTAACTCCCCTCAGACCATTTCTTCTAGATTAATTAATAACACAAGTGTCCCGAGGTCTAATGGTCATATAAGTTTTATCATGGGGTGCAAGGTAGAGAAATTCTGCCCGTTTGAAAATGATTGCAGTTTCTAATTTTGTGTGGTCGGAAATTGCTTTCAAAATCCTTGATTACTTGATTACTCATGGGGATAAATTCTTTAAGACGAGCTCACCTTTTCCAAAGAGAGAGCAGATTTCGATCTTGACCACTCTCACTTCTCGTGGTACAGACTATACACTTTTTTGTATTTCTTTTTCCATCTTGAGGTCTTCTGGCTCCACAAGTACTATCAATACACTAATATCCTTTACATGTAATGGATTCCTTCTTCTCATTACAGTATTCTTATAACTCCCTTCAGACCATTTCTTCTAGTTTAATTAATAACACAAGTGTCCCGAGGTCTAATGGTCATATAAGCTTTATCATAGCGTGCAAGGTAGAGAAATTCTTCTCGTTTGAAAATGATTGCAGTTTCTAATTTTGTGTGGTCGGAAATTGCTTTCAAAATCCTTGATTACGTGATTACTCATGGGGATAAATTCTTTAAGATGAGTTCACCTTTTCCAAAGAGAGAGCAGATGTCGATCTTGACCACTCTCACTTTTCGTGGTACAGACTATACACTTTTTTGTATTTTTCTTTCCATCTTGTGGTCTGCTGGCTCCACAAGTACTATCAATACACTAATATCCTTTACGTGTAATGAATTTGTTCTTCTCATTACAGTATTCTTATAACTCTCCTCAGACCATTTCTTCTCCTTTAATTAATAACACAAGTGTCCCGAGGTCTAATGGTCATATAAGTTTTATCATAGGGTGCAAGATAGAGAAATTCTTCCTGTTTGAAAATGATTGCAGTTTCTAATTTTGTGTGGTCGGAAATTGCTTTCTAAATCCTTGATTAGTTGATTACTCATGGGGATGAATTCTTTAAGACGAGTTCACCTTTCCCAAACAGAGAGCAGATTTCGATCTTGACCACTCTCACTTCTCGTGGTACAGACTTTACACTTTTTTGTATTTCTTTTTCCATCTTAAGGTCCGCTGGCTCCATAAGTACTATCAATACACTAATATCCTTTACGTGTAATGGATTTCTTCTTCTCATTATAGTGTTCTTATAACTCTCCTCAGACCATTTCTTCTCCTTTAATTAATAACACAAGTGTCCCGAGGTCTAATGGTCATATAAGTTTTATCATAGGGTGCAAGGTAGAGAAATTTTTCCTGTTTGAAAATAATTGCAGTTTCTAATTTTGTGTGGTCGGAAATTGCGTTCTAAATCCTTGATTACTTGATTACTCATGGGGATGAATTCTTTAAGACGAGTTCACCTTTCCCAAAGAGAGAGCAGATTTCGATCTTGACCACTCTCACTTCTCGTGGTACAGACTATACACTTTTTTGTATTTCTTTTTCCATCTTAAGGTCCGCTGGCTCCATAAGTACTATCAATACACTAATATCCTTTACGTGTAATGGATTTCATCTTCTCATTACAGTATTCTTATAACTCTCCTAACACCATTTCTTCTCCTTTAATTAATAACACAAGTGTCCCGAGGTCTAATGGTCATATAAGTTTTATCATAGGGTGCAAGATAGAGAAATTCTTCCTGTTTGAAAATGATTGCAGTTTCTAATTCTGTGTGGTCGGAAATTGCTTTCAAAATCCTTGATTACTTGATTGCTCATGGGGATGAATTTTTTAAGACAAGTTCACCTTTTCCAAAGAGAGAGTAGATTTCGATCTTGACCACTCTCACTTCTCGTGGTACAGACTGTACACATTTTTGCATCTCTTTTTCCATCTTAAGGTCTGCTGGCTCCACAAGTACTATCAATACATTAATATCCTGTACGCGTAATGGATTTCTTCTTCTCACTACAGTATTCTTATAACTCCCCTCAGACCATTTCTTCTAGTTTAATTAATAACACAAGTGTCCCGAGGTCTAATGGTCATATAAGTTTTATCATAGGGTGCAAGATAGAGAATTTCTTCCTGTTTGAAAATGATTGCAGTTTCTAATTTTGTGTGGTCGGAAATTGCTTTCAAAATCCTTGATTACTTGATTACTCATGGGGATGAATTTTTTAAGACGAGTTCACCTTTTCCAAAGAGAGAGCAGATTTCGATCTTGACCACTCTCACTTCTCGTGGTACAGACTGTACACATTATTTATTTCTTTTTCCATCTTAAGGTCTGCTGGCTCCACAAGTACTATCAATACACTAATATCCTTTACGCGTAATGGATTTCTTCTTCTCATTACAGTGTTCTTATAACTCCCCTCAGACCATTTCTTCTAGTTTAATTAACAACACAAGTGTCCCGAGGTCTAATGGTCATATAAGTTTTATCATAGGGTGCAAGGTAGAGAAATTCTTCCCGTTTGAAAATGATTGCAGTTTCTAATTTTGTGTTGTCGGAAATTGCTTTCAAAATCCTTGATTACTTGATTACTCATGGGGATAAATTCTTAAAGACGAGTTCACCTTTTCCAAAGAGAGAGCAGATTTCGATCTTGACCACTCTCACTTCTCTTGGTACAGACTGTACACATTTTTGTATTTCTTTTTCCATCTTGAGGTCCGCTGGCTCCATAAGTATTATCAATACACTAATATCCTTTACGCGTAATGGATTCCTTCTTCTCATTACAGTATTCTTATAACTCCCTTCAGACCATTTCTTCTAGTTTAATTAATAACACAAGTGTCCCGAGGTCTAATGGTTATATAAGCTTTATCATAGGGTGCAAGGTAGAGAAATTCTTCCTGTTTGAAAATGATTGCAGTTTCTAATTTTATGTGGTCGGAAATTGCTTTCAAAATCCTTGATTACTTGATTACTCATGGGGATGAATTCTTTAAGACGAGTTCACCTTTTCCAAAGAGAGAGCAGATTTCGATCTTGACCACTCTCACTTCTCGTGGTACAGACTGTACACCTTTTTGCATTTCTTTTTCCATCTTAAGGTCTGCTGGCTCCACAAGTACTATCAATACACTAATATCCTTTACGCGTAATGGATTTCTTCTTCCCATTACAGTGTTCTTATAACTCTCCTAACACCATTTCTTCTCCTTTAATTAATAACACAAGTGTCCCGAGGTCTAATGGTCATATAAGTTTTATCATAGGGTGCAAGGTAGAGAAATTCTTCCTGTTTGAAAATGATTGCAGTTTCTAATTTTATGTGGTCGGAAATTGCTTTCAAAATCCTTGATTACTTGATTTCTCATGGGGATGAATTCTTTAAGACGAGTTCACCTTTTCCAAAGAGAGAGCAGATTTCGATCTTGACCACTCTCACTTCTCGTGGTACAGACTGTACACATTTTTTATTTCTTTTTCCATCTTAAGGTCTGCTGGCTCCACAAGTACTATCAATACACTAATATCCTTTACGCGTAATGGATTTCTTCTTCTCATTACAGTATTCTTATAACTCCCCTCAGACCATTTCTTCTAGTTTAATTAATAACACAAGTGTCCCGAGGTCTAATGGTTATATAAGTTTTATCATAGGGTGCAAGGTAGAGAAATTCTTCTCGTTTGAAAATGATTGCAGTTTCTAATTTTGTGTTGTCGGAAATTGCTTTCAAAATCCTTGATTACTTGATTACTCATGGGGATAAATTCTTAAAGACGAGTTCACCTTTTCCAAAGAGAGAGCAGATTTCGATCTTGACCACTCTCACTTCTCTTGGTACAGACTGTACACATTTTTGTATTTCTTTTTCCATCTTGAGGTCCGCTGGCTCCATAAGTATTATCAATACACTAATATCCTTTACGCGTAATGGATTCCTTCTTCTCATTACAGTATTCTTATAACTCCCTTCAGACCATTTCTTCTAGTTTAATTAATAACACAAGTGTCCCGAGGTCTAATGGTTATATAAGCTTTATCATAGGGTGCAAGGTAGAGAAATTCTTCCTGTTTGAAAATGATTGCAGTTTCTAATTTTATGTGGTCGGAAATTGCTTTCAAAATCCTTGATTACTTGATTACTCATGGGGATGAATTCTTTAAGACGAGTTCACCTTTTCCAAAGAGAGAGCAGATTTCGATCTTGACCACTCTCACTTCTCTTGGTACAGACTGTACACATTTTTGTATTTCTTTTTCCATCTTGAGGTCCGCTGGCTCCATAAGTATTATCAATACACTAATATCCTTTACGCGTAATGGATTCCTTCTTCTCATTACAGTATTCTTATAACTCCCTTCAGACCATTTCTTCTAGTTTAATTAATAACACAAGTGTCCCGAGGTCTAATGGTTATATAAGCTTTATCATAGGGTGCAAGGTAGAGAAATTCTTCCTGTTTGAAAATGATTGCAGTTTCTAATTTTATGTGGTCGGAAATTGCTTTCAAAATCCTTGATTACTTGATTACTCATGGGGATGAATTCTTTAAGACGAGTTCACCTTTTCCAAAGAGAGAGCAGATTTCGATCTTGACCACTCTCACTTCTCGTGGTACAGACTATACACTTTTTTGTATTTCTCTTTCCATCTGGTGGTCTGCTGGCTCCACAAGTACTATCAATACACTAATATCCTTTACGTGTAATGGATTTGTTCTTCTCATTACAGTATTCTTATAACTCCCGTCAGACCATTTCCTCTAGTTTAATTAATAACACAAGTGTCCCGAGGTCTAATGGTCGTATACGTTTTATCATAGGGTGCAAGATAGAGAAATTCTTCCTGTTTGAAAATGATTGCAGTTTCTAATTTTGTGTGGTCGGAAATTGCTTTCAAAATCCTTGATTACTTGATTACTCATGGGAATGAATTTTTTAAGACGAGTTCACCTTTTCCAAAGAGAGAGCAAATTTCGATCTTGACCACTCTCACTTCTCGTGGTACAGACTGTACACATTTTTGTATTTCTTTTTCCATCTTAAGATCTGCTGGCTCCACAAATACTATCAATACACTAATATCCTTTACGCGTAATGGATTTCTTCTTCTCATTACAGTATTCTTATAACTCCCCTCAGACCATTTCTTCTAGTTTAATTAATAACACAAGTGTCCCGAGGTCTAATGGTCATATAAGTTTTATCATAGGGTGCAAGGTAGAGAAATTCTTCCTGTTTGAAAATGATTGCAGTTTCTAATGTTGTGTGGTCGGAAGTTGCTTTCAAAATCCTTGATTACTTGATTACTCATGGGGATGAATTCTTTAAGACGAGTTCACCTTTTCCAAAGAGAGAGCAGATTTCGATCTTGACCACTCTCACTTCTCGTGGTACAGACTGTACACATTTTTGTATTTCTTTTTCCATCTTAAGATCTGCTGGCTCCACAAGTACTATCAATACACTAATATTCTTTACGCGTAATGGATTTGTTCTTCTCATTACAGTATTCTTATAACTCTCCTCAGACCATGTCTTCTCCTTTAATTAATAACACAAGTGTCCCGAGGTCTAATGGTCATACAAGTTTTATCATAGGGTGCAAGATAGAGAATTTCTTCCTGTTTGAAAATGATTGCAGTTTCTAATTTTGTGTGGTCGGAAATTGCTTTCTAAATCCTTGATTACTTGATTACTCATGGGGATGAATTCTTTAAGACGAGTTCACCTTTCCCAAACAGAGAGCAGATTTCGATCTTGACCACTCTCACTTCTCGTGGTACAGACTATACACTTTTTTGTATTTCTTTTTCCATCTTAAAGTCCTCTGACTCCATAAGTACTATCAATACACTAATATCCTTTACGTGTAATGGATTTCTTCTTCTCATTATAGTGTTCTTATAACTCTCCTCAGACCATTTCTTCTCCTTTAATTAATAACACAAATGTCCCGAGGTCTAATGGTCATATAAGTTTTATAATAGGGTGCAAGGTAGAGAAATTCTTCCTATTTGAAAATGATTGCAGTTTCTAATTTTGTGTGGTCGGAAATTGCTTTCAAAATCCTTGATTACTTGATTACTCATGGGGATGAATTCCTTAAGACGAGTTCACCTTTTCAAATGAGTGCGGAAATTTTGCTCTTAATCATCTACCAAACATAAGATATTGCCCTTCTAACAGCTAACAATGGTCCCATCAGGACGGAAGTCCCGAAGTCTCAAGTCATCAGCTAGTATCTCGGTATATAGGCCAGGAGGAAGTTAATAGCCGGATTCTGCATACAAGCCGGGCACCTCCGCGGGCCAAACAGGCCCCTTAATGGCTTTCTCAATCTATTCCATCCGTCTGGGCTTGTGGGAGCTTGCATTAGCGCCCCCCGTCCAGGCAGTTGGGAGGCCATCGATCCGCAAAAGGACGACAGGATGCGGGATAAATCGTGCGCAACAATGCAGTTCATTTTGGGTGGGTGACGGTTCGGATGCCTGAATAATTGTCCCGCCGATTGCTTCTCACACCGACTGTTCTTTCATTAAACGCGCTGTGACATTACAGTGCGAAATGCGCAAATTTAATCTGCGATAGAGACCAGACCGTGCCAGGTCACCCGTAAAGTATTCCCATTTTCCGATTGTTACCAGCTGGGTTTTCGGCAGCCCTCACGATGAGCGGTAATACGTTCACCGAATAACTCGCGAATAACCTATTTCGATATACATCCAAATTCTTAATATAACCAAATTTAAACAAAATGGAACATTAATTTTCCGATCGATTTAATTAAAACAAAATCATTTTTTTTACAATCCATAAACTTTTCAAAGCTATACCAATAATACTTTCTAGTATTTCGATACCCAATTTCCTGTGATATATGCAGACTGGTAGTTTGTTTTCCGGCAAAAAATTACTGAACAAGAATAGTGGATAACAAAGTAATAAAAAAAAACAAAAATATATTGGCGTAACGAAAAATAGGCTGTGAGTAATTGAAAAATATCGTTTACGTGTTTTTTTTTGAATTGAACGTGCTGGTTCGATGCACAGCAGAATTCGCATCAATTCAGCTAATAACATTGAAAAACACCCGTCGCGAGAACGAAACACGCGTAATAATTGTCGATTTACAGCCCGGTGGTGTTGAAATAATGAATAAAATGTTACGTCGCCGGTGAAAACCCATCATAAAATCGACAAGTTGTTATAATTTGTTGGGTACCAACTCGCCATTATTTGCTAGCCAATTATCTACCAACTACATTGCGAGCATGATTTATTAAATTCGGGCATTAATTTAAAGTGGAATTAAAGTGCGTTTAAATCTTTTATAAGAAGTTAATAAACGGAAATTAATATTATTTGCCAGATTATGATTCCATTTCAGATATTAAAGGAAATTAAAGGTTTAATATTTAATGTAATTGCCTCATTTTCGTGATTTAATGATATCTGCGGTGTTTTATAATGTTTGAGCCAATAAACGTAAATTACGGTATTTATAATATACCAGGGATGATATATATTATAAAACTTATATAAATATAAATAATTTTGAACAAATTGCACTATTTGGTAAAATAAATCTTATGCAGAGAAGCAGGCATCTACATAGTACATATTACAACGACGTCGATAAATTTATGTGAGTTATAGACATTGGAACTGTATGATATATTTTGAACCAAATTTATGTTGAACAGTTCAAAAACTGTTTTAAAACCTAGAATTTTTTTAAATAAAGGATTTGGTTTAAAAATTGGCATGTTCTATTTTTTCATTTTGCATAGTTATTTAATTAAACTTACATTAAAACTGAAACTTCATATGAAGTTAATAACTAAGGCAAAACATAAGCAAAAATCATTAATAGTTTTAAAACCGTGTTATTAAATATCGTCTATATGCTTCTAATAGTGTATTAATCATCGTGCACTGGTGGAGAATTATATAGAAATAATAATTTATTTATTACCTGACTTTTTCATGCATTTTTCTCAATTTACTACTGGTTGTGCAAGTAGTTATGTTTAATAATAAGTTATGTATATTATTGGATACTTGCTAGCTTAGATGATATCAAGACTTTGATCAAAAATCTCAACTAATAGTTCAAATGGATAGAGGAAGTAGTACAGGAGGATGAGGCATTTAATGAAGACATTTAAAGAGATGATGAATGCAATAATGATGGAGGTAGTAATAATGTAGAAGACCTAAATGATACTGACGAGTATGATGAAGAGCGATGAAGACGTAAATAAAAATGACGATAATGTGGACATCGCAAATCATGACAAGGCTAGTTGCTCCACTTTCATACCTTCTTTTACCAGCTAAGAGGTAGCTACGAAATGGTTCAAAGAGTTACCAAGAACAAGAAGGCGTACTCCTGCACATAATATCGTTACTCATGTATAAAGTCTAAAACGCGTTATTAAAAATGCGAAAATGCCCCTAGATAGCATATACTTCTTCTTGAACAATACCATACTAGAATTAATTACCAAATATATATTTAAAAAACATTGAAGGACAATTTCAAACGATGTAGGGATGCACAATTTTCCGGGGATGCTGAAATTCGAGCATTGATTGAATTCATCTCAGGTATGGGCAGTGATGGGCGACAGGTAAATACCTACTGGGTAGTTCAATTAGGTATTTATCCAGATATTTATCCTTGACTAAGGTAAATAATCAAATGGTGGGTACTTAACCAATTAAAAATTTATAGTTTTAGCTACACTTTTAGTTTCAGAAGAATTTACAACAATCAAACACTGAATGACAATCAAAACTAGAACTAACACTAGACCTAGTACTAGGAAGTTTCTAAAGTACTAGAAATTGAATCTTTCTAGTACAACAGAACGACCGAATCTTTGTAGTACTCGGTCTAGTGTTAGTTCTAGTTTTAGTTTAATACAGGTATACAACAATTTAAGACTGAATAATAACTAAAAACACAGCCAACACTTAAGCTACAGCTAATACTAGAACTAAAACGAAAAACATTTAGGTTTAGTACCTCTCTTAAGACGGAACCCAATTCAACCCAACGCAACCTAGCTTCAGAAATAATACTAGACTTCGAACTAGAAACCTTAGTTTTAGAAAGATAACAATTTTAAAAAATCGGATGTATTTAAGATGCCGCGAAAAATAAAAAATCCGATTATTTAGGGAGCAAGGTTTTTGGTTTTCGATGCTATCGATGTTTGCATTTCGATTATGTTTCTACAAGACATGATCGCAGAAAAACCGACAAGCTGTTGGAATATGGTTGGGCAATTTTCAAAATTGGTAGAGACGTAGTCTAGTTTTGTCAGAAATAGTCCAATCCAAAGAAGAAATTGCATGGGAATTTATAAAGCCTCAAATAAAAAGATGAGCGCAAATACCACAGGTTCCAATCAGAATTAGGCAAAGAACTAATAGATACTCTTGGGACTGGATGATATCGTTGAAACATCTACATCTGAAAAGGTGAAAGAAATAAGACGTGCTATGAATCGTTAAAAAATAAACAATAGTGATAAAGTGTGAGAAAAGATTATGCTTTTTGCAAATATTAATAGTTAATTTTTTTCAATTTTGGAAGGCAACGCAAATCCAACGTTAATTTGCAAGATAGCTATTATCATCCACGCATTCATTGACGTTACTATTTAGACGCGATTATTGAAGGATTAACTCTCCACATGTACAAACTGCTTTTGCTATTTTGCTACGTTATCCTTTCTTAATCTCTTACTTAATGTGGATTTTATCAAGTCGTAGTAAGAAAAAAGGAGCTCTGTATTGGCAAATCATGCTACCATTTTGTATGTAACAGTTTTCTCTAACTGTTTTGAAAACCACAATCACACAGATTTTCTTTCTTTTATTGTGTTATGTAGAAAATCTAAGGCAGTGTACTTCAACCTGTGGTCCGCAGACCCTACGGTTCCAGGCATAACCGCCAGTGTTTGAAAATGCTGAAAGAAACTGAAATGCCTAAGGTTTAAAAAAGAAATGATCTAAAAAAATTAAAAATACGTGGTCTCCAAAAGAAAATTCGCAGCAGTTGTGAAGACTGAATTGGGTAAAAAGGTCAATAATTCATTAAAATTAAAAAATTAATTTAAAGTAGTAACTTCAATCCAGATAAAACCATTACCAATATTGTATGTGTGCTATTTTGGAACCTTTCAAGTCTTCTTGAGGCAGTATCAAGTCTTCCAAAACTAGATCAAGTCTTCCAGGGGTAGTAGCAAGTTATTGGGAAATAGTTCAAATCTTCTGGAGACACTTCAAATCTTCTCAAAGCATTTCAAGTTTTCTGGATGCGTCTCTTGAAAACAGTACTTCATATACTTGATATTGTGTAAGCATTTAAAGTTTTTCGAAAGTAGTATCAAGTCTCTTAGAAGTAGTGTCAAGTTTCAATTCAATATAAACTCTCAAAATTGTCAAAATTAACAATTTTGTATAAGTCATATAATATATAAGAAGAAAATGTAAGAAGAAATCTGACATATCAGATTTCTTCGAAGCTTCTATATTTGCATACAAGTTAGTTGATTTCGTATAGAGTTTTATAACGAAGGCAAAAACGCACCATCGTTAAAAACTAAATTTGGATGTGTTACTGATCGAAGGGTTCCATAAATAAAATATTTCAAGAAACAGTTCGATGTAATAACAAAGGTTGAAGAACACTGGTCAAAGGCTTGGATTTGATGGTAAATCATACTAAATCAACATGCAATCTACTATGATTGAATTGCTATTGCAATCGTGATCTTATTCAAAACATAATAAACCTTTTTTAAAAAGCTTTCCAGCAATTTGGCAGTCGGTGGCCACCTAATATTTGAACATTCTACTATAAACTCTAGGTTCTATCTTTAATCAAGCATGTGGCGACTAAAATTGATTAAGATTTGTTTATGTCCTGATGGGTTATCACGTATTTTCTTGAAGACATGCGCATCTGAACTTGCTAAACCGCTCTTCATCATTTTTAGTCGTTCATTGACTCAATCAAAATTCGCATTGGAGTGGAAAAAAGCGTATGTACACAAATTACTGTCCAATCTTTATTCTGATATTACCGATCTGCAGAATCCAATCTCGTAACTTATATAAATTATATTCAAGATTATCTAAATAAAAATCACTAGAAAATCACTTCAGTACCTCAGTTAGCACCGGTTCTGTTTGTGGCTTATATAGACTAATAAGTGCTTTCACTATAACAATTTCTTGCTGTGTGCCCATGATTGCAAAATATTTTCCAAGGTTGAATCTTCTTGTGATTGTGATAAACGTCAAAACGTTATTAATAAATAAATACATGTAGTCAAATAACGTTCACAAGAAAAAGATACACTACAACTCAAAACTGTAACCTTGATTCTGATCTTTTATGAGTTAAGCTGTTATTCTTCTATCACGTAGAGTAAATTTCTCATCAAAGCGAACAGAAGTTTGTTTCCATTATTAGACTGTCATATTATTAAATGTTTGTAAATGGCCTATATAAGCAGCATTCTTAATTTTGCTTCAGTTAATCCTGTGTATGTTATGTACATTGATCGTATTGAGGTCAGATTTGTGCGTTTTCAGGCTCACAAATTCACATTGCCTTATTGCTCTTACAAGCAGATGTGCACTGCTCAACATCCATTTTCGCCAAACCGTGTTAACCGAGTTTAAAATTTGAATAAACCGAGTTGATAGCAACTAAGTTTGCATTTATGGATGTCAATAGAAGGTTCTTAGGCTCACTTTAGGTATCTTTTAGATTTTTTTTAGACAATATCGGACATTGTTATTTAAACAGTACCAAAGGCAAGAGCTGAGTCAGAAAGTTGAAATTATAACAAATAATTTGTATTTATTATCTATATAATATGTTAATTAAACTTTACATCATCAGGATTGTTTGTGCACTGTCTCTGTGAGGCATGCTCTTCATGAGGTATCTCGTACATTTGCTTTAGATCAATACGAAGTTCCTGCAAAGGTATTTAGTAGTTGTGGTAAACATCGTATATAGAGACCCATCATATCATTCATATCAGTAGATAGTTTAGTTGGCGATATCTTAGTATTATCAGCGTGGCTGACGAACAAGTTGAGTGGTATTGGACTTCTTAACAGTTTTTGATATGTTTCGGTCTATAATTCCCCAAATATTATCATCTTCAATAATAGAAGCAAAAACAGCGCCAAAAACAGTAGATGTAGAAGTTTGGAAGAATTATAATTTAGTTCGTTTCCCGTTTTCTGAACTAAATACTGATTTTTTTTATGGAGGATCAACGAAACTGGATTTGATGCAGTTCTATTAATCTCATAAACCCCAACGTAAGTCTCTATTATAACAGTGTATTATTATAACACCACTTTTATTTTATTTTGATATATCTAAAATTTGTTATTTGTTTTGCTAAAATACGTTTTTATGCTGTATTGATTTCTTATTTATTATTTGATTTTCTTATACGTCGATTTTTCTTTTTGTTATTGAATGAATTCTCTTAGAGAATATTGTTATAGGGGAACCCCATTTGTATCCCGAATAAATAAATAAAACATTTACACTTAAATGATCTCTTAAATGGTGAACTATTTACTCGGAAATTTATGATAGTTGGTAAGATTTGGATAAGTCATTTCGACATATCCCATTGCACTATCTAATTGTCTTTAATTAAGATTTGCTCCTCAAAATTGATGTTTTAGTATAAAGCATTGATTCCTAAATTGCGGGCGCTGTAGCTTTTTCTCAAAATGCTGAAGTGCTAGCTAAAACTATCTAGATTTATTCGTGTGCTTTACTTTTGATCTTTTAATAATATCTACATTTCCTTTATAACTTCATATACAATAACAATATCGTCTAATTGTAAGTGAATAGAAAGGAAAATTCCTTTTATTTTAAACAAAATACAGAGCGATAAAAATTTGAGTTGGAAAACTTTTCTTCCTGTTTACCTATCAACAAATTACATTTCAAATTTAAAGAAATAATAACTTTTTTCAATATTAAGTCGTCGTTTTTCTCGTTATCGAAAAAAATAAATTGTTGTACGCGAGAAAAAAGTCAAATTTTAGCTAAAATCTAGTACCTTTTTTTCCATGTATTAATTACTATTTATATAAACATAGAGCCGCAACACTTTTTTCTTTCGAGTTATGAGCGATCAATGTGGAACTTAGTACTGCTTAACACTTTATACGAGGAAATCTTATATCATATTATCTTTCACAAAAAAAACTAAACAGATAAAAAAGCACCTTTAGAGAATATACTTTAAAGCTCATAATTTTTTATGGTAATATTCCATGGTGATAAAAAACTTTTATAAAAAATAAAGAGGGTTATGAATATCTACATATTAGAGGGCACAGGGGAAGCTTACGATATACTTGAAAGTAAGGTATTATCCAGAAGAAATTACAAGAACATGAAATAAAAAATGAAATATAAATCTTTGACTTAACTTTGATCGCTCGTAGTTAGGAAATAGTTTCGTAAACTTTTTAAAATCAGGACCAAACTGTATATGCTCTATGTTTATTTAATAATTTTTTGTACTTTTATTAACAAGACGATAATATATAGTATTTTACACAATGTTACTACCGGTTTCGGTTACGTTTAAACCATCTTCAGGAATATATTTTAAAGAAAATTGTTGATGTTATTGACATTTTATTTTGTGATTAATGTCATGTTGTGTCAATGTGAAAAATTAAATAAAAGTACAAAAAATTATTAAATAAACATTTAATTCAAGACGAAAAACATTCGTATAAAATAAAAAAATATGAACAAGGTTGGTACGACCTATAATTTATACAACTTTAGAGATCTACATCTCAAACTAATATCTGAACTACAACATATATCCTTTTTGAAAACCTGTCTAGAAGAAAATTTAAAACCTAAATTCACAAGACACAAATATCCCAACAACATGACAAAGAATCAAGTGCAAAAAGTTATAAAGAAAACAATTAAAACAGAAATTAAGAAACATTACAAGAAAATTGACAAAATTAATCTTGAGATGTATTACGTCTACCAAGAATTAACAAAGTCCTACCACAATATAGAAATCCAAGAAATAATGAACAACAAAACCATTTGGAATAAAGATAAAATCAATCAAAAATGGACATCAAAAGAATGGAAATTAGATAACCTTAGAAAAGAAAAGAAAACACAAATAATAAAAGAAAATAGAAAGATTAAAGATTACAACATGAAACAACATATATTTCATAAACGGATAACTAATCTAACGAACATAACATTTAACCCAGAAGAATTAGAAATGCTTAATAGAGGCCATAAATATGCATTAACAACTAAACCCAATTTGAGAAAAACCGCTATTGAATTGGAAGCAATAACGAAGAAAATTGCAACCAAAGAAACAATTAATAGAGAACTTCAACAGTTATTAATTAAAGAAGAAACAAAAAGAACAACAAAAAATAAAGAGTTACTGAAAGAACGAAAAATTAATAAAGAAAAACGAATAATTAATAGCATAAAACATAAAATCAAACAAAACAATCTAACTATCACCAAAGCTGATAAAAACGCAGGTTTAATAATAATGAACAAAGAAGAATACATAAAGAAAACTGAAGATTTTTTAAAAGAAAACGGCTTTACAACTGTTTCAAAGGATCCAACTACAAGTTTCCACAAAACAGCTAAAAAAATTATATTTGAATCCAAAGAAACACTACAAAAATTTAACAAAAACATTTATTCTATTTTACCAATGAATCCCAAAACACCAAGATTATACGATTTGCCGAAATTACATAAACAAAACATACCGATTCGCCCTATCATTTCCTCAATCGATTCTTCCACTTACAAAACAGCAAAATTTTTGGTCAACATATTTAAAGATATAACAGGATTTGAAACTAGGCACACCATAAAAAACAGATACGATTTAATTAATAAACTTACAAAAATTAATTTTCCTGACAAATACATAATGATCTCATTTGACATCACTAACCTTTACACTAACATTCCAACTGATGAAACCCTTCACATTTTAAACAACATTCTTAAAGATGGAATTAATAATGAAACCGACAGAAAAAATATATTTAACCTTTTTAAAATTTGCATACAGCAAAATTTTTGTAAATTTAAAAACACTTACTACACCTACAATAAGGGCCTTCCAATGGGATCATCACTAAGTGGATTACTAGCTGATATATTCTTAGACAAACTTGAAAAAGAACTTATAATAAACAATAACAACCCATATAGACACAACATCATAACATGGTTAAGATATGTAGATGATATCATCGTTTTTATCGACAATGACAGACAAGAAACAATAACCAACTTACACAACTACATTAATAATTTACATAAAGACATCAAATTTACAATCGAAATAGAACATAACAACCGCATAAATTTTTTAGACTTAACAATTTTAAAAACAGACAACGGGCTTCAATACAGAATCTATAGAAAACCAACGCAAATAGATACTGTCATCCCAAATGATTCTTTTCATGATTATACTCATAAAATGGCAACTTTCAACGCATATATACACCGTGCCTTCAACACAAAACTTAGTGAAAAAGAACTTAGAACAGAAATATCCATTATCAAACAAATTGGCCAAAATAACGGATATAAACCACAAATCATCAACAAAATGATTGACAAATACAGAAACAAACAGAATCACATAAAACTTACCACTCTTACAAATATAACATATAACAAAAACAATATTTATAGAACAATAGAATATCAAGGTAACATACATAATAAAATCAAAAAAATGTTTAAGAAACACAATATAGTTATAATATCCAAAAGCAACAACACACTAGATTAAATTTTAATTAACAACAAAGATAAAATCAATAAAATGAACGATAATGGAGTTTACAAATTAGAATGTGATACGTGTAAAGCCATTTACATTGGTGAAACAGGGAGATGCTTAAAAACTCGTATAAAAGAACATAGAACACAACAGAGATCTAACTTTGGAAGACATATAATATTTAACAAAGAACACCAATTTAATGAAACAAAAAACACAACATTACTTCATAAGAAAAATAAAAGTAACCTTTTGGAAATACTTGAACTTTATGAAATTAGAAAATTTAAACATAATCATCCACAAATTTTATGTTTGAATGACCAAATTAACTACACAGAAAAACCTTTATATATGTATTTGAAAAATCCTTTTACTCCACCTAAAAATAAAAATAAAATTAAAAAACCCTAACATATACAATGAACTCAAACCGCAATAACATTTTCCCATATTTCCCTTCCCAAATTTATAATAGATATTTGAACTTTTGGTTTGGGAAATATTCAATTTTAATTTTATTTTATTTTAATCCTATTTTAATTTTTCACATTGACACAACATGACATTAATCACAAAATAAAATGTCAATAACATCAACAATTTTCTTTAAAATATATTCCTGAAGATGGTTTAAACGTAACCGAAACCGGTAGTAACATTGTGTAAAATACTATATATTATCGTCTTGTTAATAAAAGTACAAAAAATTATTAAATAAACATTTAATTCAAGACGAAAAACATTCGTATAAAATAAAAAAATATCTATATGCTCTAGATATAGAACATAAATCACTTTTTTAAAAGATGCGCAAATTAACCCATATGTGTCTAGGTTTAAATTAAATGTTAGTTTTGAAATCTGTTAGATTTAATTTTAGGTTAATAAAATATAGTTTGCCAATGTAAGATTTTGTTTTCAAATTTCTTCTACTTGTTCGAGACTTTAATGCAAAACACATATCTTGGGGTTTTCTTTTAATAACTACAAAAGAAAGAACTGAAATATGCAAGAGAGGTCCCAAAGTGTAAGGTACCCTGAATTAAAAAAACTTACTGGACAACAGATAGCTCGTAAACTTCCTTATGATGATATATTATATAGACCAATCTCACTATTATCGTCACTATTATAATACTAGCAATGGACGAAAATAAAGTCTGTTCAGCCATATTTTTGGATGTTGCACAAGTTTTCGACAAAGTCTGGTTAAATGGTTTAAGTTACAAATTGGACCAAACACTACCCTTCGGTTTGGTTGATTATCCCAGTACTCAACGTAATCTTCAAATGTATACAATCAGTACTCCTACCCTCACTACCATCAACGTATAGTCAACTGTTCAATCGATATTTTTGAGTAAAATACAAAACGCTTGAACAATCAAGTTAAGCTCTACACATTTAACCTTTCTTCAGATACCAGAAACTTTAACAGCTCGATTCACAGATGGTACTTCTAGAATCTTCATAGTTCCAAACATTTTCTGATCCAACAGCATTACATCCTGTTTGAAGGAGCAGAAAATATTGGGAACTACGAGGATTTTCGAAGGATGAGATGTGAATGTAGATCGAAATCCTACACCTCAACTTTTGGCACTTTTATATTTTTCTTTACTACATAAACTAATATTTTTATTTCTTTGTGATTAACTTAATACATTCGAATTAAAAAAATATATACACATATTACTACACATTTTTAATTGGTTAAGTCCACTATTTACCACCCATTTTATAAATACCCACCCACCGGATATTTACCTGATGCCCATTACAGATATGCACACACAAATTTTGCATATTAGCGTAATTTGATAGATATCATCAAACGGACATTGCAATTATCGACTTGGTAAATGTTTAAGCTCTCAAATGAGATATTGTTTAACAAAATCGTTAAATAAATCTCTTGTTATCATAGTTCTACCAAACAAATACTACACAATCATTTTTGATATACCGTAGCGAAAAATGAGGGTCTATTCGATTTTATTAACAAATAAAATAAAATTTGCCTAACTGCTTTGATGTTTGCACTGATGAAACTCGCTGCATAATTGGGAGTTATATAGGATTACAGGGGCTTATCCAAAATAAATCAGTGAATGCACTGTGGACTCATTACATTATTCATAGAGAAGCGCAGTTGTCAAAGCATTGGTTCTCTGAGCCGAATCAGGTATTAAAATTTGTGATTAATGCATTGCATTTTACGGATTCTCGTCCATTACAATTTTGTTATGTAAGAAATTTTTATTTTCCTAGAAAATAAGGATATATATATACCATTTTATTTAATAAAACAATATTTTTAAAAAGCTCATTTTTGTGTGGAAAACAACTTTTATAAACTATAAAAAACGCACCAGTATGAAGAAAAATAATTTTTGATGTTGAACCAACTTGATCTTGCTTGTAATATAAAAATCATGTCGAAAAATATTTATCATGGCTTATTTTTGTGGGTTGCGAAAAATTTTTAAAATGAAAATTTTGATGGGTTTACTAAAGATTTAAAACTCATTTAATGTGTGCATCGTGTGAATGTATTTTTTTGCAAGGAAACAATGTTATTGAAATTATGTAAAATGAATCATCAATTTCGTTATCTCCAACATAATTTCTTGAAAGATACGATACAGTTAATCGCCTAAATTAACCTTACTAGCATGCCAACTGTTCATTTCACAAATCCAACTACATTGCAGTGTCGTAATCTAGGGCAATTAACGTCGCCGACCTTCATAAACGTTAACTCATTAGAAAATACAACATAAGCAATAAAATAGACAAGATAAGCTCAACTGTACATTAACACAACGTAAATAATACTTATATCTTATAAATAAAATGCTCCTAGGAAAATAGGTTATAACTTGAAAATTTTTAATGAAACTATTACTTAATTATTCTGACTTTTTTCGTCTAATTATCTTCTTTTGTTTAACTTGTGAAGTAGAATTTATCAGAAATATGCTAGGTATTCCTCAGGAATGGTTTACCCCTATATTTCCTTCCATTATTAGTGATATAAGAAATCTATTTGGAATGCAAATTTCGACATATATAGGGACATGCAGAGTTAGATATTTACATACATGCATATGAGATAATGCTAGAATCCACGTAAATTTGGAAATAAGACCATACTCATTAAATAAAATCATGATTACTTTAAGATTTCTCCAAATGCAAAGGGAGTTCGAGCAAGGATTTTAGGGAAAGATTTACGATGAGGACGATAAGGCGAAGTTTATTCACCCGGAAGCCAAATGCGTTAAGTAATACTTTCTGGAGCTTTCGATCAACATCGTACAATGAGTTAAACAGCTGGAGTTTTCTGTAGTCGAAGTTACTGCGTCCGTTTCTGTTACAGTGTGGACAATGATCAGCTTTCCGAGACATTGGTGTGTTGAAAATCATTTTCGATTTTTTTATTCTTAATAACATTTACATTCTATTACTCTATAAAAACTAATCATCAATGTTTTAGAAAAGAATGTATCAAAAAATATGTTTTAATTAAGCAATGTATAAAGTTTGCCTCTCGGTAATAGATGAGACCTAGTCATCCATCTCGATGAGCTTTGCACCATAAATCCGCTGAAAGCAATTGCTTCAGATTCATAAGAAGAACGTCCAATAAACGTTCCCCAAAATCATTTTGCAAAAGATTCAAGTACAAAACAGCATTTAACGAGATAGACATAAATAAGGTTGATATTTCATCATCCTAAATATGTAAATTATACTAATTTACACCAAGCCTTCATCCACAAAATTTTCTCACAATATTGTGCATGTTAAATTAAACAATCTGTACAAGCCATCTAAATAAACTTAGTTTTTTGGGCCCATCTTCTAATCTTAACATGTTATTACAATTGCTCTTTGGATTCTTCATTCTTGCTTAATAATAATCAATAGAAATGACATTTATTTTGTTACTCAAAAACTTGTAGGATTAAGGAAGAAATTAGAAACAATAATTAATAAATTGAAGAGATTCCCTACAAAAATATTTAGGGAAGTTAAAAGAGTATTTTGAAATGAGATATACGTACAGATTCACATGTTTCAGTTTACTTGTAGCCGAAACAAAGAACAAAAATATGTAAATTCTTCCTCGCTCAACTTTGGTCAGTCATAGTTCGAAAGCAAAGGAGTTGTGACTCTATGTTTATATAAAAAAATCTGGTGTTATTTTGGTATGTACTACATCCTAGTAAAGTTTCTCGATTAAAATCAAGAATCTTAACCGTCAATAGGAATTAGTATGAAAATTTAATCGTTCGAGTTTATAAGAATCCATAGGAAATGAAAAAATAGCCTTTAAAGGTATATAAAAGCTTTTTCAATACGATCCAATTATTTTGTTGTTTCGTCAGTTTTCATGCGGAATATTTACAAAAGTGTTTGAACCTGAAATTTACACACTAAATAATACCCAAAGCAGTTCACCCGTCCTTAATGAGAATGACCAAAATTAGTTAGACCAACAGTAAATGAGAAAATGGAGAGTGAAATTACGGTTCTAACAAGGATCAGGAAGAGGTCATCATGAGTTTATGTAACTAATTCTTAACAAAATGAGATTCCTTTTAACAGAATGAAACAGAAAAATGAAAAACAGCGCAATACAAAACTGATTACGCATCGCAATATGAAACGGTGTAAATTGACGTTAGAATAAATTTTTCAATAAATCTTTAAATGATTGCCAAAATCAAGATTACACTTCACATCCACGTGCAATAACACCACAGTCATCGAGCAGCCAATAAACACAGATAGTGAGATCATATCATACACGATAATATTTTAAGATAACATTCTATTTTAATTTTAGTGCAATTTATTAATTTTTTGTTTATTTATTTAAACGTTTTTCATAAACATACAAAAAATATTTTCGATATTTAAATATTTTCCGAATTTTCCAACAAATCACATTTTTAAAAAATTTATCGATGTGTTTATAAACGGTCTTTATATTTGATTTTCAATGTTCTTCTATTTTGTTATTTTCTTGAATTACCTACATTTTACACATTTATTCAAAAATATCCAGTGACATAGATATTAGCTGAAATATAAATTGTTTTTGGGATTTGATTAACTTTTAAGATTTCAAAGATTTTTGGAGTATTTCCAGGAACTCCTTTAGGATGGTTGGAATGTTGCCGGCATTTATTTCAAGGTTTCTAATCGGTTTTGAAACATATCCTTAATGTTGTAGAAGTTTCCAATAACATGATGTATTTTTGAAGATTTTCAAAGAATTTCTATGATATCAAGATACTTAAATGATTTTCTTTATAATTTTGTAAAGTTGAAGTTGATGCTGGAAATTAAAATACAGGATTTTTTCGCTAAATATTTATTTCAATTATTTTTCTAAGATTCACAAGTATTTTTATGGATTTTTAAGATGACGAAATAATTCATATTTGAAGACTTTAAAACTTTTCCAAATATTCTCAAAGTGCTTCTAAAATTTTATTTGAACTTAAATGGCTTAGTATATTACCAAGAAAGATTTCAATTCGATTCCGAAACATTAAAAAATTAATAGATTTTATGATCTCTAAGATATTTTAGCGACTCTCCAAACGGAAACTCATATATGTAGTAAAAATTAGTCAGACATTTCAAAATACGATAAGATTTTTGTAATAGTTTTTTTATAAGTATCTATTACAAAAATGTCTGATCTGCAATGCCTGATAGCCTACAGTAATTTTAAGAATATCACTAATATATATCATATGATTTTTATTCCTAAAGATAATTATACTGGATTTAGTGGAGTCAATTTTTAGACTATGCGCTTTGGAAGTATCAACAAGGGCTCGTACATCCGAATTAATTTTGAAAGTAGCATTATTATCACTAGTGTGATATGGATAATTAAGAATCATCAGGATGATATTTGCAGAACTTAAAATTATATTAAACGTTCTCACATAAATTATGAACAGCAGAGTATCTCTAAAGGACTTCTTCAAGGAAGTCTCAAGGAAGATTAATTCTCTTTGTGATAAGATACCTTAAATTTTAGATCACGGTTCTCTGTTTAGAAGGTTATGCTCAAAGAAGATTATTGCTATGTTACTAAAACCAATGTAGTGCGAAATATTTAAAAGCAGATTATGATTTATTATATCAAATGCTTTTGAAGAATCCGACAATTTAATTCCGACTATGATTCCGTCTAAATCCTGATTGGTTATCGGGTATGATGTTATAAAAAAAATGCTCATGTAATTAATGATAAAGTTTTTTTCAAGTATTTTGGAGAGGCACTATTTTTGACAGCCTTCAAGCAGATGAGCAAGAGTTCAGACGTGTAATAGCTCATATTGTCAACAAGAAGGCAGACTCCAAAATGATAGGCTGGAATTTAAAGACATAGTAACCCATGCTGCCATCAAGTTGACAGAATTCAAACTAATTAGAAGGAGTTTGAAAACATAATAACTTATGTGCCAACAACTTGATTGAAGTTAAGATGAGGAAGGGCGGTTTAGAGATGCAGTAGCTCCTGCTTCTAATATGATGGCAGACTTCAAGCTGATGAGCAGCAGCTTGGTTTATCTTATTAGTCTTCATATTCTGCCCTATAATACCGTTTTTTAATGCATCACTTTCTACAGCACCAGAATAAACACTCCTCATCAAAGTAAGAAGTACATGCAGGCATGAAACGCTACATTACTGCATTATTAAAATACATTTTAAAATTTACAATTTGCAGCATTATCAAAATACATATTAGCAGGGATACCACATCTAGTCACAATACATTTAAAGCAGTTCAAAAACATCTCAGTCAGTTATCAGTTTTGTAATATGATTCCACTTTTCAAACTTCGTAACTGACTAAATTCTTTGAATTCTATTCGCAACAAAAGGTTCGAATTTCTTATAATCAGTTCTTAGTAAATAACGATTGAGGAGTCTTCAAAAACAACACTGAGCAACGTGGCAAGCAACACAGCGCCACACAACCCAAGTCTGGAAAGCGTATAATTTTTCAACTTTCTTCTTTGAACAGATTACCTCCATTTCGACATTTTCCGAGTGATCTTTAGAACGTAAATAAATCAAGCCTTTAAAGGTGCCCCTCAAATCCATGAACCTCCAAAAACAATCATTTAGTTTCGCTACTTTACTGTATTTTAATAATACAGTAAAGTAGCGTTTCATGCCTGCATGTACTTCTCGCTTTGATGAGGAGTATTTATTCTGGTGCTGTAGAAAGTGATGCATTAAAAAACGGTATTATAGGGCAGAATATGAAGACTAATAAGATAAACCAAGCTGCTGCTCATCAGCTTGAAGTCTGCCATCATATTAGAAGCAGGAGCTACTGCATCTCTAAACGGCCCTTCCTCATCTTAACTTCAATCAAGTTGTTGGCACATAAGTTATTATGTTTTCAAACTCCTTCTCATTAGTTTGAATTCTGTCAACTTGTTGGCAGCATGAGTTACTATGTCTTTAAATTCCAGCCTATCATTTTGAAGTCTGCCTTCTTGTTGACAATATGAGCTATTACACCTCTGAACTCTTGCTCATCTGCTTGAAGGCTGTCAAAAATAGTGCCTCTCCAAAATACTTGAAAAAAACTTTATCATTAATTACATGAGCATTGTTTTTATAACGTCATACCCGATAACCAATCAGGATTTAGACGGAATCATAGTCGGAATTAAATTGTCGGATTCTTCAAAAGCATTTCATATAACAAATCATAATCTGCTTTTAAATATTTCGCACTACATTGGTTTTAGTAACACAGCAATAATCTTCTTTGAGCATAACCTTCTAAAATCGTAGAACTATAGCAAATAATATGCTTTGAATTGCTGGAGCATTCATCAAGATATCGTTTAATAACAAGTTACTGCTTTTAGCACTGGTATCAAATAATTCCTTTATCTTGGTAGTGGAACTATCAATTTTGTATATGCATGATGTATATAGTAAGCCTCTCGTTTCAAATCTTCACTAATTGGCATCAGAATTTCGCCGCGCAATTCATAAAAAAGAAATGAAAACATGTCGAGAGTTAATATGTTTCTCCGAGTAAGATTTTCTTATAATCTTCGTTCCAAATTACGAAATCTTTTTATTGCCATGCCAAGACTGTGTCCAAAAACAAAATCATAATCGATCAATGATTATGATTTAATAATCAATCCACCATTTTTGTTCTATCATGTTGAATCTTTAAAATTTTCTTCGCACTCCAACTCCTCCAAACTAAAATCCATTTCTTCCCCTTCAACCTCTATCTCCAACCATTTCTCGACAGCAATTTTTGTATTGTTGACATTTTGAAGCATTTGGTGGCTTGTTGCTTGGTTTACTGTGGGCAATGTTTCAGTCACTAACCATCCGAAATGGCATTTTCTCAACGTAATTGTATCGAATATGATCTGCCCAATCAAAATTAATTTATAAAATATCTGTACACCCAACAAAATATCTACATATCTCGAAACAAAAAATCTAGGATGAACCAATTGAATATTCTTCGGTATTTTCAATTTAGATATGTAGAATTTCACAGTGGGAATGTTCTCAATTATTTTATGAATGATGAGAAAAGATAAAGTCGTAAATTTTCCTTTTTTTGGAATAACTGTCGTTGTTGCGATATTTCACACAAAATGAAGAACCGTTAACTCCAGAAATTTTTACAAATTTTTCTTAAGCTTTCAATTTTCTTATCAAGGATAAAGTTAAATAATTTGCTGTAAAGCCACTATCCAGAAGCGCTCATGCTCTTATCTTGTTACCAGAACAGTGTTATATCAAAATCTGTGTGTGCCCAGTTATCTCTGAAGTATTCTCCGAAGTACTCAGTATGCAAAAGAATATTATGTTTCTCACTACATTTAGAACAATGCTTTGCCTTGTAGTCAGTATATCGATGTTGTATTTCCCAAGCATAAAAAACATAGATATAACCTCCTTGCTTCGTCTCTTCTTTTATTTATGTTACTTTTTACTATATTTTTTTTTTGTTTATTTAGTTATTAAATTTTGCTTTTCAATTAATATTTATGATGGTGAAACCCTTTCGCGTGGAGCATTTGAACGCGAGATCGGTGCTGGCCCACTTTGATGAGCTTAAGGATTATTTATTGCAGTCTAGTTGTGATGTGCTTGGTGTTTCGGAGACCTGGTTGAGTATGAGGATTGGTGATGAGGTGTTGAATGTTGAAGGCTATAATATTTTTAGAGTTGATAGAGAATGTAGAGGTGGTGGAGTTGCATTTTTCGAAAGAAATAGTTACTCCTGTAGTGTAATTGATGTTCGGCTAGCTTCTGGAGTTGAACAGCTCTGGATTAAGCTTCTTGTGAAAGGAATTCACATAGCATTTGGTGTCTTCTATAGACCCCTAATTTTGACTTGAAACTATTTATTGAAGTCCTTGAAAGATCTCTCTCTGACATTCATACTTTAGTTGATGAGATGGTGGTGGTTGGTGATTTTAATATAAACCTCTTGATTGAGAGTCCATTGATCTTGGTTTCTCTGATCATTTGTTGGTTTTTTGTGAATTATCTATACAAAAAAATAGGGTTGAGTCCAGAGTTGTAACTTACCGTAATTTGCGCAATATCCAAATGGACAACTTTAATTTTGATTTGAATATTATGAATTGGGAGAGGGTATTAGATCTTCCTTCCATTGATGATAAAGTTAATTATTTTAATCAGGTTATAACTTCTTTGTTCGATGTGCATGCACCACTGAAAACTAGGACTTTTGGGAGAAAGTCCTTACCGTGGATTACTGCTAACATAAGGAAGATGATTGCTCTTCGTGAGTCTGCTTTAAAACGTTATAAAAGATCAAGAAACCCTACACATTTTCAGTATTATAAACAACTGCGTAATTTTGTTACAGGCGTTATACGGCGTTAGAAAAGAGCTTTCATTGAACATAACTATGTGCTTGATGGATCTCGTACTATGTGGAATACATTGAAAAAGTATAATATTGTTGGGTCTGGTACTAATGATTTACCTCCTCATTTGGCTGCTCCTGAAAGTATCAACTTATTTTTTGATAAATCCACTGCTGATATGATCATTGAGCCTGACATGGACTTACTGAATTTTTATGATATTAACAGACTAAATATTGACACTACTCCTTTTACTTTTGATGAGGTCTCCGTGGATTTTATTGAGCGACTTTTGCTTTCGTCGAAGTCTACTAGTGTTGGCTCGGAAGGAATTTCTTTAGATATGGTTAGATTGTGTTGTCCTAGAATTTTGGATGTTCTTTGTCACATTTTCAATTTCTGTTTGCGAATGGCAGTTTACCCCAAAGTATGGAAGTTGGGTTTGGTGACACCTGTTCCTAAAGCTAAACCAATTAAAGAGTTCAAAGAGTTGAGGCCTATTACTATTCTTCCAGTTCTATCTAAGGTATTGGAGAAGATCATGGCTATTCAATTAAATTCCTTCTTAGATATGAATAATATTTTACCCGCCAAACAATCTGGCTTTAGGAGTCAGTACAGTTGCGCCGCGGCGCTTCTTGACTTAACAGATGATGTATTTAGATCTCTTGATATGGATAGGTCAACTATTCTTGTGTTGCTTGACTTCAGTAAAGCGTTTGACATATTGAATCATAACCTTCTATTGGCTATTCTTAAGTTTGTTGGTGTATAAGATGGTGCTGTTTCCTTGTTTAGAAGCTGCCTTTCTGACAGATCGCAGGTGGTTAAGGTGAAGTCGTTGTGTTCTAGCCCTACAAAAGTTGATTCTGGCGTGCCGCAGGGTTCGATTCTTGGTCCAATTTTGTTTACCATCTACACTAGTAATCTGTTTTCAAAATTAAGTAATTGTTCCTATCATCTATATGCCGACGATTCCCAGCTTTATCTCGATTTCCTGCCTGGAGAGTTGGTTGAGGCTTTTGATAGGGTGACGGAGGACTTATGTAACTTATGTGTGGAGATAGAAAAGCATGCTCTTGTTGTCAACCCCGATAAGACCCAATGTATTTTATTTACAAAGAAAGGTAGATTATCTGTTAATAAAAATGACATTAATATTAACATGCTTGGTGTACAGTTAAAATCATCGAGTTCGGTTAAAAGTTTGGGTCTTCTCATTAATGATCAACTTGCCTTTGCTGATCATGTTAATTTATTGTGTAGGCGTGCGTATGGTTTATTAAGAATGCTCTACTTCAGTAAAATGCCATTATCGAGGAGTATGAAGAGGCTTTTGTGCGATTTTCTGGTTCTGTCTCATTTTAATTATTGTAATGTTGTGTTTGGTTCATGTTTGTCTTATGAGAGTTTGCGAAAGATTCAGGTTGTGCAGAATTCGTGTCTTCGCTTCGTTTATAATCTTCGTAGGGGTGATCACGTCTCTCAGGCTTTATTAGATAGTGGTTGGTTAACTATGAGGGAGAGATTTGTTTTTCATTATTTGTCTTTTATCTATGGGATTATCTCCACGGGTAAGCCACCTTACCTCTGCCGTAAGATTACTTTCCGGACGGATGTTCATCATCTGAATCTCAGGTATAGATTTTGCGTTAATGTCCCTCTTCATTCATCTGCCAGGTTTCAGCGTTCGTTTTCCTATCAGGTGTCTCGTCTTTGGAATTTTTTTTTTCTTTGGAATTTGTCTCGTGTTTTCAGACATATTGTTTTGCGTGAGAAGATTTTTGACTTACTTTTATAATGCGCTACTTGTTTTGAGTTTTATTTTAGTTTTATTTTATTTTATGTATTAATTAGTTTAAATCTATTTTTTGTTTGCTGTAGAGTGATATTTGCTGTTCTCATTGGGTGTAGGTAAAATCAGTGGCATTTTATCTTTTCTGCTCCTGCACCCTTTGGGCTTGGAATAAGAATTAGTATTATAGTGTTTTTTTTGTTCTTTTTTTGGATTTATTGTATATTTTTCTTTTCTGTTTATTCTTGGCTCAATAAAGTTATTATTATTATTATTTATTAAAATTTCCATTGGTTACTAACAAATGGTCTTTCGGAACTTCGAGCGGAATATAACAATAAAAAAAGAACATATAGAGACTTAATTAACCAGGCAAAGAGAGATTTTTTAGTAAATAAAATTAATAATTCTTCAAACAAATGTAGAATGCTGTGGTGTTGCATCAACGAGCAGTTGGGGCGTCATCCGCAGAGTAGTCCTGTGGTGTTATCTATTGATGACAGGTTGATAGATGATGTGTCAGAGTGTTGCAATCATTTTGGCGAGTATTTTTCATCTGTAGTTCAGGACAGATTGGTGGCTACTTACGGGTCATCTTTGTCACTATCTTGTACGCTGGGTGACTGTGTGGGCTCTTCTTTGTATTTTGCTCCCGTTACGGATACAGAGGTCTTCGATGCTATTAAAGGCTTGAAAAATGTTAAAGCTGTTGGATGGGATGATGTTACTGTTGAATGCGTCAAATTTGTGAGTGATAGCTTATGCGTGCCTTTGGCCAAGATTTTGAATCGGTCAATTGAGTTAGGGGTTTTTCCTGACTTACTGAAGGTGGGAAGGGTAACGCCTGTTTTCAAAAAGGGTGATGCGCATAGTATTGAGAACTACAGGCCTATTTCTATTTGTAGCGTGTTTTCAAAAATATTCGAAAGCGTTGTTAAGCGGAGATTGTTGAGTTTTTTTGATGCATTTCGAGTAATGTGTCGATCGCAGCACGGATTTCGAAGGGGCTTATCAACTGAGACCGCTACTGTCGATTTCTTTTCATATGTCTATGAACACCTTGACAAAGGTAATTATGTGGTTGGTCTTTTTTTGACCTTTCCCGAGCTTTCGATTCGTTGCCTCCACACTTCATCAAGGAAAAGTTATACAATGTGGGTATTCGTGGAAGTCTGCTTAAATGGTTAACTTCTTTCGTTACAAGTCGTAGTTTGAGAGTGGTTCTGTCGGGAATAGCCTCGGAGGACTCACCTGTAAATCTTGGCGTACCTCAGGGTTCCATACTGGGTCCCTTACTGTTCTTAATTTTTGTAAATGATTTACCAAGTTTTTTCGAGAATGTTCATGTGGTGATGTATGCGGATGACACCTCTATCGCTATTGCTGCTCGTGATCGGAGTGAGCTTGATAGGTTGGTTGGTAGCACTGTAGAGCGTTTTGTGGATTGGTCACCCGAAACAGAATAATCTTGAATGTACAGAAAACAGTCTGCGTAAATTTTCATGTTCGGCGACCGCTTTCCATAGAACATCTTGCTGGGATTCCTTTACAGAAGGAAGCCAACTTTTTGGGCTTGAGCATTGATACCGAAATGAGTTTTGGACCACATATAAATAACGTATGTAAAAGATTAAATTCGTCGTATTTTGCGTTGCTCAAGCTCAAATATTCGTTGGACAGGACGTCACTCCTGGACGCATATTACGCGCTTTGCTACTCACATATTTCATACAATATTCTTTTGTGGGGCAGAAGTTCTCAGTAGCGGCGTGTATTTGTGACTCAGAAACGAATAATCAGATTAATTTTTCAATTACAATGTGTAATAGTATTCTTACCTTTCCTTGTATCTATATTCTCAAAGCTGTGGTGTTTGTCAACGGAAATCGTGAAAGATTTTTGGGCTCTGTTAGCCAGTATGAGACGAGACGTGTTGATTTGCCGTTGTTGCGACACAAAACAGCATTTTTTGAGAAAAGTCCGCAATACGATTTTGTAAAACTATATAATAAGTTACCTGTCTCAATAAAAAGCATGACCGCTCCTCGTGCATTCAAAAATAAAGTTAAGGCGTACTTGATCGAGAATGTTTTTTATAGTTTACGGGAGTATCTCTCTGGGGTCACGGACTTACCATAGGCATAAAGATGTATTTAGCTTTTTTCTTTTTTTTTTCTTTGTGTATTTTGTTATGTGTAATAATGTATTGTATGACTTATCTCCATCTACAGTTATGTGGCACTGAGACTAATAAATTATTATTATTTGCCAGAAAATCTTCATATTTAAAAATAGTATGATCATTTTCAAAGTATTAACACCACAACTTTCTCATATTCGATAGATTTGTAGCAGCAATTTTACAATTTTAATTACTAGCAGTAATTTTATTATGTTGATCTGATTTGCTCGTAATGGTCATTCCAGCAATAAACATCGTTGCATCAAAAAGATATCCAATTCTTTCAATATAGGTGTACTTGTAGAATTAGTCTCAGTTTCCCCACATTTTCTTATTACATTATCAAATTTAGATATAAATAGTGCTTTGAGAGCTCGGAAATGTTTCAGATGTGTATCATACAATCTTCTCAACAGAGTACTATGCATACTGTTCCAGAATACTATTGTGTATTTCTCCAGTAAAATTGTAGTAAATTATTATTAAAGTCATTATTTGAAGATATATTAAGCAAATAATAAGAATTCATTGAAATTTTTAACTGCATCGGAAATTTCTTTGATGCGCATCTAAAGATTTCAAAGATATTATCTTTAAATTCTTCTTTAGTATTTTTATTTTTGAAATATTTTTAGTATTTTCTAGCATATGTCTGATATATCCTCGAAATATTTAAGTATTTTTATCGACTCCCTGGAATTACAAATATTTCTAAAGCATCTTCATTTTAATTTATTTGATGATTTGCAAGCATAATCTAATGATGAAATATTATCTTAATTTCTAATAATATCTAAGTACTATCTTAAATTTGAAAACATGTCTAAATATCATTAAATATCATATTTCGGTTTAACTCAACACTACAAATTTTTTAAAATATTTTCAATAAGAGTTGCATTAAATTTGCTTGCGGTTTCAACTTGTTTCAAGTGATTATTATCAATGAATTACAAAAAATTTTTAACTAATTTCTAAATTTTTTTAAGGATTTAAAATGATTACATAATACATTAATAATATTGAGGTTATTTTCTAGGATTCAATATATTAACATACAGAATACCCAAATATTAGAACTAAATACAAATGATTATTTTAGCACAATTTTCTCTCCAAATTGATAATTACATTCACCATTTGAAATAAAACATGTATATTTAATCGACATAATTAATAACGGGTAATGCGCAATTTTTGGCAAACGATCGGCATAAATTAACGTTGAATATACTGACGCGATGTACAACCACGCACGAATATCAATAATTAATAACCAGTTATTAATCTATCAATGGACAATAAATCACTGAGTGACTTGATTTGCAATATGCAAACGGTGGCAATTGCTATACTGCCAGTTTCAGTTAATTGATTTCTGCGACGACGTATTCTGCTTGATTCTCGACGCTCATTTAGCAAACGTTAACCTTTGAAAGATGGATCTCTTGCTGAGCAAGGTTGGCATAGCGGAATAACCGCCGACGATTACCGGAATTTGAGTCCGACAGCGCCGCCGGACGTTCTAGCCTAACCGACCGGAAGTGCAGCGATTATAAGTTACGAGCAACCGGGGCTTACAAGGGGTTGGGCAAATCCGCCAGGGAGAATTCCTGTAATGCTTTTGAATGCATCTGGATATCTTTATTATACCCTCTTGGTCTTTGTTACTCCTTGTCCTTGCTGTATATTAATGTTCCTCCTGTTGTATATTATTTCACGCCAGATGCAGATGAATCTTAACAATCTCATTACTTAATGTATTTAAAAAATAAACAATAATTTTATACGCATCGACTTTGAAATAAACCGTTAATGAACTGCGTAGCACGGGTAATATGTTTATCAAATTTCACCCTCAATATATTCCATGAATTCAAACACCAACCCCAAAAATAAACATCCGTGTACCGTTAATATCGTATTTCGGAGTAACATCGGCCGAAACGAACCTGCGGCTTAATAGATTACCTAATCGGTTGGGAAATTGGGTGCTCGCCATACGTGTGTTCCACAGGTTTCTCCCCTAAAATTTATGGGAACCCTCCCAAACTCGAAATACTAATTAAACCAGGAACTACGTCGTCTTTGAAAAGATACCTACACATGCCCATAATTCGATGACAACGAAATACCAACAACGACAGCCTTTGAAGAAGATTAGCGTAAGGATACGCTTTATATCCGAAGTGGATACTTTGAAATGAAAAGTAGAGATGGAAATCTACCTAACGGTAATAAGGTATTAAAGTCGGCCTTCTAAGCGAGACCAAATCCTTCTCTGGTGGAGAACGACGGAGAAATGCTGTAAGCGGATACCTTTCCGTGGATTATTGGTTAATAACAAGGACTTAAGTGTGCGCTTGGAAGCCGTATTTAGCTTTGATCGGTTCGTTCCTTTGTTAGAAGTTGAGGGGAATTATGTAATATTTGGAACATAATCGGTTCAATTTATATTATTGTAATGAAGGGATTATTCTTATCACTCAATTATAAGTATAAATAATATTAAGGGTTCAGTATAAGTACCAATGGTATTACTTTATAACCGCCGAAAGTGATCGTAACTACACCAACACATAAAAAAGTTTTTTATAAGAAGACTACCCTGGAGTATTGAACTAGGGACACTTACGTTGACAGGCGCTTTTCCCAACAAGTTAACCAACTTCCACCCAGTTGGAAGTAAGGGTGGATAAAAGCAGTTATATTCAGAAAAAGAAAGAGGATAAAAGCTTCCGGATGATTTCCATTTTTTTTTATATTCCAATATCTTTTTCTATAACAAAACACATGAAGGAGGAAACTTTAAGCATTTGAGACTCGGTTGGTTTACTTTGTGTGGAATAATAGCGATGATGGTTAAAGGGTTAAAAGCATTTCTTTGACCTAAAACAATTTCTTCTCAGTACAATAACAGCATTACGCCCATCTAATCCTGACCTAAATTTGGTAACCGTCTCAGGAACGGCCTCCCTATGTTCATTCTAGGTTTTCCCTAGAGACCTTAATGGGCCAAATCCCGGGGACCGGTCCCAAGACGGTTGTCCCTCGGTAAACTTTGAAATTAAGAATCCACTCAGGAAAGGACGCCGCTACAAAGGCGGCGGCCATTAAAAATTCAACCGGAAAAGCGACCGCCATGGGGCATAATATCAAAAGTAACGTGGCATCTGACAAAAGGGAACGAGTTTATCGGCGACGCCATTCGAATATCTATGCTTCTATCTATATCGTCGTATGCCATTTTCGCGAATTCACGGTAATAGAGATGTCTCTAGATAGGATAAGAGCGAACACAGGCTCACCGCTAAGCGAATTTAGTGCAGTTTCCGCGAAAAACGGGCTTCCTAGAGCTGCTGTGGAATCGATTTCGTACGCGACCTGCCAAAGGCTTATAATCGTATTTTTCGGTATTCTAGTATCGGCAGAATAACCCAGGAAATGGATTTGGGTTCTATTGAATGAATTGATCTTTGGATGCATTTTATTCACTAAACAATACGATTCTTATTATCTTGGTATTATTCAGAGGTTATTTCATTTTATTAGCAGGATTTTCTCAATAAATTTGAACTTTTTTGGTACTTATACAAATAAATATGTATGTAAATTGAGTGATTTTGGAAATTGTTATGTCTAGGAATGTATAGAAAATGTACAAGAAATGTCAATAAATTATTTAGTCGTAGAGTAATTGATAGCTGATATCTGCTTGGAATATATAAAGGACAAGGAAACTTTGAACATACAGATATTCCTAATAAACACCAATGGAAGATCGTTTCACCCAATTTGACAAACTTATAAAAGAAGCAAAGTCAACAGTTGTTACTTTGAAGGAAATGGACGTTGTGTGTCATTTATTATTAACTATGACCTCTGAATATGACATGGTAGACACAGCGTTGGAAACAATTTCTCCTGACAACCTCTCGTTAAATTTTGTAAAGGCAAGATTAAAGGATGAAGAGAATAAAAAAAGTCAACAAAAGAATGTAAACCCGAAATACCACAAACAGATTTTCAACAGCAATGTTCAAGTTCCCATTCAAATGCCACAATTGAGGAAAAATTGGACTCAAACGAGTTGATTACGGAAAATCTCGTATGGAAGATAGATTTTGCTTTTCAGCACATTATATTTTGATGAAAGTGGAGTTGAATTCACCGCGATGGGATTAATTGGGTTACAACGTATCGTTTGATTCAGTTAGGTTCACTCGACCAAAAACGACTTCGACTTGGATATTTACAAACATAATTCTTAAGATTACCAGAATTGGCCGCTTCAATTACAGGAAGCAAGACTTGTGGCGACTGACGTCTTTGAAGTTAGCCCAAAAGGAAACAAGGACGACTTTTATTAGAACTCAATCCAACCCAACTAAACTTAATCCAGCTGTAAACTGCAAAAAAGCTATTTAAAATAGTTAATTTAAAATAAGAGGACTCATAGCTAACTTTGACCTAAAAAGGAGTTTAAAGCCGATCACTACCACTCATAGTTATAGTAATAGTTAGCGGTTACCTAAGAGATGACGTAAAAATCGGTTAGTTAAACTTAGCTCAGAGATAACTTTGGCTTTAACCGTAATCAGTGGATTCAGGGTCGTTATTACTATCTTCTAGTTAAACAATCTAAGAGATTATTACCATGGTTATAGCTATTTTACACGCTCTGATTGGCTAATAGATGGGTTTATCTGTAAGATAAGTAGGATATAAGTAGGTATCTGTAGGATAACTTGGTATCCGATAGATAAGCGAGAAAACCTAACCACACAAACAGAATACGCCGAGTGTTGTAGCGGTACATGTATTTGTGACATTATAAAAATGAATAATTTTATAGACGTTGGCGATGAAGTAAATATTTTCGAGAAAATAAATGAATCCTCCATTAAATCATCTGGATTATCTAAATATCTTAAAATTGACGTCATTTTTGGAAAGTAGATGATCCAGTTAATAATTGAAAGTAATTTTGTAATAATTTTCCAGAAAAAAATCGATTTCAAGATTTTTAAATTTATTCAAAATATTAAAAAATCCCAACGTCAGCTATTCATGTCTCAAGAACTAAGTGCGCTATTTTAAAATTGACTTCATTTTTGGAAGGTAGATGCTCCAATTAATAATTAAAAGTAATTTCGTAATAATTTTCCAAAAAAAACGATTTTACAAGAATTTTTAAATTTATTCAAAATATTAAAAAAAGTCCAATTAAGTTCAGCAGCGTATATCTCAAAAATTAAATGAGATATCTCAAAATTGACTTCATTATTGGAAAGTAGATGCTCCAATTAATAATTAAAAGTAATTTCGTAATAATTTTCCAAAAAATCGTCTTTTGAAGAATTTTTAAATTTATTCATAATATTGGAAAATCCCAATTAAGTTCAGCAGCTTATGTCTCAAGAACTAAGTGAGATATTTCAAAATTTACTTCATTTTTGGAAAGTAGATGCTCCAATTAATAATTAAAAGTAATTTCGTAATAATTTTCCAAAAAAATCGTCTTTTGAAGAATTTTTAAATTTATTCATAATATTGGAAAATCCCAATTAAGTTCAGCAGCTTATGTCTCAAGAACTAAGTGAGATATCTCAAAATTTACTTCATTTTTGGAAAGTAGATGCTCCAATTAATAATTAAAAGTAATTTCGTAATAATTTTCCAAAAAAATCGTCTTTTGAAGAATTTTTAAATTTATTCATAATGTTGGAAAATCCCAATTAAGTTCAGCAGCTTATGTCTCAAGAACTTAGTGAGATATCTCAAAATTTACTTCATTTTTGGAAAGTAGATGCTCCAATTAATAATTATAAGTAATTTCGTAATAATTTTCCAAAAAAATCGATTTTTCAAGAATTTTTAAATTTATTCAAAATATTAAAAAAATTCCAATTAAGTTCAACAGCCTATATCTCAAAAATTAAATGAGATATCTCAAAATTGACTTAATTTTTGGAAAGTAGATGCTCCAATTAATAATTAAAAGTAATTTCGTAATAATTATCCAAAAAAATCGTCTTTTGAAGAATTTTTATATTTATTCATAATATTGGAAAATCCCAATTAAGTTCAGCAGCTTATGTCTCAAGAACTAAGTGAGATATCTCAAAATTTACTTCATTTTTGGAAAGTAGATGCTCCAATTAATAATTAAAAGTAATTTCGTAATAATTTTCCAAAAAAATCGTCTTTTGAAGAATTTTTAAATTTATTCATAATGTTGGAAAATCCCAATTAAGTTCAGCAGCCTATGTCTCAAGAACTTAGTGAGATATCTCAAAATTTACTTCATTTTTGGAAAGTAGATGCTCCAATTAATAATTAAAAGTAATTTCGTAATAATTTTCCAAAAAAATCGTCTTTTGAAGAATTTTTAAATTTATTCATAATATTGGAAAATCCAAATTAAGTTCAGCAGCTTATGTCTCAAGAACTAAGTGAGATATTTCAAAATTTACTTCATTTTTGGAAAGTAGATGCTCCAATTAATAATTAAAAGTAATTTCGTAATAATTTTCCAAAAAAATCGTCTTTTGAAGAATTTTTAAATTTATTCATAATATTGGAAAATCCCAATTAAGTTCAGCAGCTTATGTCTCAAGAACTAAGTGAGATATCTCAAAATTTACTTCATTTTTGGAAAGTAGATGCTCCAATTAATAATTAAAAGTAATTTCGTAATAATTTTCCAAAAAAATCGTCTTTTGAAGAATTTTTAAATTTATTCATAATGTTGGAAAATCCCAATTAAGTTCAGCAGCTTATGTCTCAAGAACTTAGTGAGATATCTCAAAATTTACTTCATTTTTGGAAAGTAGATGCTCCAATTAATAATTATAAGTAATTTCGTAATCATTTTCCAAAAAAATCGATTTTTCAAGAATTTTTAAATTTATTCAAAATATTAAAAAAATTCCAATTAAGTTCAACAGCCTATATCTCAAAAATTAAATGAGATATCTCAAAATTGACTTAATTTTTGGAAAGTAGATGCTCCAATTAATAATTAAAAGTAATTTCGTAATAATTATCCAAAAAAATCGTCTTTTGAAGAATTTTTATATTTATTCATAATATTGGAAAATCCCAATTAAGTTCAGCAGCTTATGTCTCAAGAACTAAGTGAGATATCTCAAAATTTACTTCATTTTTGGAAAGTAGATGCTCCAATTAATAATTAAAAGTAATTTCGTAATAATTTTCCAAAAAAATCGTCTTTTGAAGAATTTTTAAATTTATTCATAATGTTGGAAAATCCCAATTAAGTTCAGCAGCTTATGTCTCAAGAACTTAGTGAGATATCTCAAAATTTACTTCATTTTTGGAAAGTAGATGCTCCAATTAATAATTAAAAGTAATTTCGTAATAATCATCCAAAAAAATCGTCTTTTGAAGAATTTTTATATTTATTCATAATATTGGAAAATCCCAATTAAGTTCAGCAGCTTATGTCTCAAGAACTAAGTGAGATATCTCAAAATTTACTTCATTTTTGGAAAGTAGATGCTCCAATTAATAATTAAAAGTAATTTCATAATAATTTTCCAAAAAAGAAATCGATTTCTCAAGAATTCTTAAATTTATTCAAAATATTGAAAAAATCCCAATTAAGTTCAGCAGCTTATATCTCAAGAACTAAGAAAGTATAATTTCGTAATAATTTTCCAACGCAGAGGTTCACATCCAGAGGTAAACGATTTGCGATGTCGTTTGAAGTTAAAATTAGTTAAAATGTCAAAATATTAGGCCTTTTGACTGTATGGTTACCAATTTAAAAATTTATCCCAAATACAATCATTATATTCTTTAGATATCTCAAGGATTTCTTATCTGTGACATAATTTGAGGTGGTTAGGCTCGTTACTAGCATCTTTTGGTTAAGCTATCTAAGGGACTATTACCATGGTTATAACTATTCTACGTGCTCTGACTGGCTAGTAGATGGATTTATTTATAAGATAAATTTAACTAAAAGGTGGTAATAATGGACCTAAGCCCGACAACACCGTAAACTATTAGTTTAGCGGTATTTTATAGCTAGTTTATCTAACAGATGACAACGGTTTGGTAGCGGGCCTAAACAGAATAGACTTGGTTTGATTCTTCGAATGTTACCTTTAAAAAAAATTATGGAAATGTGTTTTTGCTGATTATTTCATTCTAAATAATATTTACGATACAAGAAATAATCTAGGCTGACTTCGAAGACGTCGGCTAGCCTAAATATTATTCGCAATACTTAGATCTTTTTTGGTCAAAGAATTGTTGAAAAAAAAGTTCACAAAAGCTTTGCCGCTGGTTTTTTCACCAAGCGGTGAGTGCCTTGATTTTTGGTACGAATAGTAGACGCTATTCAAAATAAGATCTTGGACAATCTTTTAAAATATATGAAAATCAGTTTATTATGAGGTATCGGTCTTTATGTCTGTATAATCGTGAATCCTGAATGATGTTGATTTCTTCTGATTTTCAGAATCCTCCATCATTTTCTATGTTGTCAAAGCATAGATTATTAATAAAAATCAAATTGAAGACTTTTAATGGACAAAACCTGAACAAATATGATTACCGAAGATATGAAATTAAAGCCAGTTAATAATATTTTTGTATTTGCAACAGGTAAAGTACAATACTGCTTTCTTACAGGAAAATAAGTTTCTTGCACAGGAAACATTTTCATTTAACTACTAAATCATAACATCTAGTCGATTTTTAAGTCCACCATAACTTCAATCAATTATTTTATAATATCCGTTGTAGCTTAAAAAGTGGCAAAGGTGGATATGAGCTTATATGATAAACATTGCAATTAACAACGAACTCATAATAAATAGTTAGGTTTAGCCCATCTGTAACTCTACCGAATTGAACCATGTCGAAATTATTGAAAACTACTTGATTATCTTTATTATTAAATAATAAACATCTGCAAGCTAACTTTTAGCATAATGCACCAAAGATTAAATAATGATCCATATCATGAAGTTAAAAGTTTGTAATTATCTATAATATGATAATAACATATATTAATAAACATATTGTATAAGATTACTCAATGTTCCCAGACCAGTTCTGCTTATAGAAAACTTAAAATGCTTGTAGATGGCTTAAAATGCTTTTAAAAGAATTGACATTGCTCCTGAAAGATTTGATATTGTTTCTAAAAGAATTGAAATGTTTCCAGAATACTCGATACTGCCACAGGAAGAGTTTATTCTGTTTCCAAAAGATTTGAAATAGTTCCAGAATCCCAATTTTGCCGAAATGGTACCAAACGGCTTCAACTGCTTTCAGATGACTTACTACAGCTTCTAGAGGACTTAACATTATTTCTATAAGATTTTAAATGCTTCCGGAATGCTTTCAGATAACTTGAACAGCTTCCAGAAGAATTGATACTGATTTTAGATGACTTCACATGGTTTTTCGACTTGGTATTTCTAGAGTACTTAGAATGATTACAAAAGACTTAGTATTGCTTCTGGAAGACTTGAACTGCTTCCAGAAGACTTAATTCTAAAAGTTGTTGATTATAAATTAAATACAGATGGTGGAAGACAGACTTTTTATTGCAAAACCCAAGAAAGTGTTTATATATTTGATTTTGCTTCCAAAATACCAAGTATTGTTGGCAAAATACATAATCTTCATGGTAGAAGTTTCGAAATCTTCAAGTAAAACTGTAAAAATTGCTGGCAGAAGACACTTCACCATTTAGTTAATAATAAGTTAGTTAAGTTAACCATTAGAAATTATTTTTAAGAAACCTTTAGGACAATATCCACAAGATTCAAAGTCACGCCAATTCTAGACTAATAGGACGTCATTAACATGTTAAAGACTGCTTCCTTGTTGGTAAAATGAGCTTATGTCTCCAACCTCATGGTCGTTAATATGAAGACTGCCAACTTGTTGGCAGCATGAGCTATTACTGTTCCAAACGCTGTACATTATCTTAAAGAATGCCAATATGTTGGTAATATGAGGTAATATTATATCTCCAAAATTCTGTTCATCAGTTTGAAGTCTGCCAATTTGTTGGCAGCATGATCTAAAACCACACACTGATCCAAACACTCACCATTCCAGCCACTATATATTATCTTAAAGACTCTCAATTTGTGGGCAACAGAAACTGTTTGGTCTACAAATTCCTGCTTAGAGACTGCCAACTTATTGGCAGCATGAGCTGTTATTTCTCCAATATCATGCTCAATTTCTATCAATTTAATAGCAAAATGAGCTATTAGTGTTTCAAACACTGTACATTATCTTAGAGACTGTCAACTTGTTTGCAGCATGAGCTATTACTGTTCCAAACATTATACAAACATTATAGTTGGCAGTTTCTAAGATAATGTACCGGGTGTCCCGTTAAGCGTACGGAGCGGCTGTATCTCAAAAACAGTAAGACCTAGAAGTTTGGGAAAAAAATCGTTATCAGTAAAGTTGGCCACATTACCGGTGACGAGAGAAATATCTGGAAATTATTTTGAGGTTTGTAATTCGGTCGCTAGGTTGTGCAACTGCCAGAGAGAATCATAAAATTCCTCCTATCTCAGAAAGTTGGACGATGAGCTATCCTTCATAACGGATATCCTTCGATAACGTGACGTTTTCCTTCTCACCGCATCAACGTCAATTTTTTCGAGTCAGATAACCTGATTACCAACATTTACCAAATTTTGATGATGTATGTAGTAGCTAAAAAGTAGTAAAAATGGAGGACATAGTTTTTTATACATAAAACATTGTAATTAAAAATAAAGCTATATTATTAAATAATGTGCTTTTCTTCAGCACAATGCACGAAATCATCAAGATGTAAAGGGTAGATCTTGAAATACATATTCAGCAATTGCAATCATAAAAATGTAGAAGTTAATAACTTAAAAATAACAATGTTGGTGATGTTATATCATTGTCATAGAAAATACGCAATATAATCATGATATACAGAGTGTTTTTCAAATAATGGTTAAATTTGAATCAGAGACAAAATTTTTAATTATTGCATATGAATTTTTCGCACAAACAACAGTATAATAAAAATTGCATTAACAATTTATTGTGATTAAACGTTGAAGTACACTGAAATTGCAAACATCATATTATAGGATATTCAAATAAAGAGGCAATAACTTTTCTATTGGAAATTAAAAATAAAACTGTTCTCCAAATCGAGCAATTATTTATCAACGTCCAATTAAATTCAACTTTTATTTCAAAACAAGCTAAATCCAAACCAAATATCAAACTAATTTTTTCCCGAAAATTCCTTCTGAACAAATATTCTACTCAACATTGTAACCATTATAAATTGTACTCGTATTCACCTTGTTATATAAAGATTAGGAATATAATAACGCTCGGTAAATATGAATATGATATTAACAAAATTTAATTACAAAGTATTTAGTTATGCCCAAGCCATTAGGTACTTTTAAAGGTAATTAAAGTTTGTTCCGTTCGTTACTCCCTTACCGCAAACTTCAAATTAACATCAGATTTAATGTTATTGCTGTAGTTAACTTCGAAACCGGCGCCATCGCCTGTGCAAATTTTTCAGTCGTAGCGTCCTGAAAAATTCATTACTTAATGAAGCCGTAGCGACGCCGCAAACGTAAAACTTTTACGGTGAACGTTGAGTTAACAGCAGTCCGAAACTGTTTACGACAAAACCAAGTAATACATCTTTCTAGCAAGTTTATATTTTACCCCGGACGATTTCACCATGTGTAAAGACATGTTAATTTCGGACACAAAGATGTTTTAAGTTTGTAAAAATAAATTTTTAATTAAAATTTAATTAATTCTATCTTAGTTTTGGCAATAGATTTCTCGTTTCTCTACATCCAAAGGTTTAGGGATAATTTATCATAGTCCCACGTCAACTAAGACAAAGGAGGGAACTTGACTGGATGTTATCAAGTACGTCACCTTGTTCTCTCGTCGATCGAAATCTGGTTCCAGATTCGAAGGACACACTCCTTTGATCTTAGCCCTACTTTGGACGACCCATGAATACTTTATGAGAGAGCTGATAGCGCTAGACCGGACCTTTGGGCCCAATGTCTAAAGATCTCGTAGATTTCCTAGCGAAAAAGGTGCTTCACAAATCGAATTTTAAAGCGTTCGTAATATTGTTTCTTTCAAAACTAAATACTCTTTAATAGTACATCCAGATACAATCGCATTGTAGTCACGATCGATTCATCTGCAGATAGCTGATATCACCCTGTTTACGTTGCCAATTAACATGATTGACGTGTAAACGTGTATACACGTCATTAAAATACCATTGCATAATGCATGATGTGTTGTACTTCTAATATAAACCGCTTTAGTAATGTTCAAAGTGATTAGTGAGTGATTGACATTCTTTTGATTATGTAAATTTAATAAATTTCGTAACAATCTCAAGAGTGTAAAAGAAAAAGGAGTAATCGAGTTAGGAGATAAGTTGAAAATTTTAAAAGACGCTTTAAGTAAACAGGCGGAAAACCGCCCCAATGGAATAGAATCCCAAAATTATCCGGACCGTTTGTCCATTTAGCCACGACGCCTATGGTCCCATAGGAGAGACAACGAGCGAGCTAAATCCCGCAACGCAATATGCCGGTGGTTTGGTTATTAAGGATAAGACGTCTCCCCCGTTCCCCATCAGTTCCGAACCACGGCCTCCCTCTTTGCATAGTTGACAAAACGCAAACAGAACTTTGCGTTCCCGAACGACGTCCTCGTGCCAATTTGCATCCGGGAATCCGCTTAGCAACTACACTCAGTTCGTCGGTCGTCCCCGAAACTAAAAGCGATGCGGAAAATGGCGTTTTCGGATAATTTAAATTTTCGACGAGTTTTAGTTAGTTCGAGGGTTTTCTAAATAATCAATTCGTGGCGTTAAAACAGTTGGTTTTAAAAGAAACTACTCCTGTCTTATCTTATTAAACTTTAACCAAACTGATTTGATTAAATTGGAATGCAAATTTTTTTGTTTTACTTGCACTAACTAACATGAATTGATGGTTAAGGGAAAACGAACTAACAGCTCCAATAGGTCATTTTGATACTGTATTTACAACATTGATGGATACCACACATATTGATTTATGTGTGGTGTCAATGTGTAATATCTCATCATTTTTGTTATGTGACCTAATCCAGATTGCAATATGAACGATGTTTTATGGAAATAGCTACATCGAGGTCTTTATATCAATACGAATCAGCACATCTCGTTTTAACGGAATATCAAATTTAAACTATCAACTCAGTATTCAGAGAAAATTGTATCCCTTCATTCCTGAAGATAGTCAAGAAGTTAGTATATAATTTTGGCAGTTGATGCATTCAGAATTTCATTCCTAAACCTGCTGTTCCTTGGTATAACTTTCGTAAAATCAATGTAAAGTCAACTCATGGATTCATCTTGTTTGCAAGATGTTGAGGACGTTGATGAATTATTAAATTTATGTTAGTCTGCTCTTTGTGATTTGATACAAAAATCTTTATATTAATCAAAAATGACACGATTATCCTCAATCGTTTTCTACAGAGATAATTGAAAATATTAAGACCAAAGGATATTATAAATGCAAATACAAAGCTACAAAATATACATTCTTCCGTAATGCTGCTTAAGTATTTTTTTTTTGCAACTTGCCTCTGAACTTAAAACGTGATCTTTATGCTTTAAAGAAGGAGTTATAAGATAAAGAAGGAACAAACATCAAATTTATGAAACTGCAATAAAACGCTGATAATGAAACATTGAAACTTATAAAACTTTATAAAATTGTCACATCACATCATAATTGAAGAATTCATAAATAAAGCTAAAACAGATGACGTTATAATTCTATTATCCGTACCAGAAGTCAAGGCCCCTTACTTTAGAGATCGATATCTTCGAAATTGCGCTATAAAAAAAATTGCGATAAAGTTTTATGTAACTAATGAACATTTCTGTGTATCATAGGTTAATTTGGAAGACTTCGGATCCGATTTTTCTTCTATTATAAGTTAATTGAAGCAGTACTCGTTTTTTGAGAGAGGCGATAGCTTTATCTACTTTGCGATTTTTTTGCTCAAAAATTATTTGACGAAAACATTTCAAATTTGAATTGGTGGTAACCTAATGTATTCTTAATGTGGGGCATATTTTATTTTAATGGTATTCCATACAATTATAAATATCGAAAACGACCAGACGGATTTCAATGCGATTTTTACCGAAATATGTTAAAGAATGTTTGTCGGATTTCGTAATCAGTTTTTCAAAACGAGGTCTCTCTCATGAGCACCTCTCCTCGGAATGTTATTTCTGTTTTTCTTTAACTTGTACTCCAAGTAAATCGAATTTTCGAACCTCGAACCTTATTTTGAAAAACTGGTAACGAAATCCGACATATAACATTATTATTCACATTTTAATAATAATAATAATACATTCATTGCCTCAAAAAAGAAATTAAAAAAAGAAAAGTATACATTAGCAACATATAAACATCAAGACAAAAGGAACAATTTTTCGCTGTAAGCGATATCTTCCAAGAGACCCAACTACTACTGTGTATAAAATTAAACTCAGAGATTATAGCTAGCTGCGGTAATATGATATCTTTTGCAGGATTAGAAATGGAGCAAACATCAATTATCAACAAACAGGATAGACAACAAACACAAAGAAGTCAAGAAGACAGTTGGAGAGTAAGAAAATGGCATTTCAATAAATTTTTCAAAGACACAAAACTTGTTGCATTGCGAATAGCGACAGGCAGATCATTCCATAACGGAATCGACTGTACTGTAAAAGATCTGTGAAAAATCTTATTAGCATGAACCGGAAATATTAAGGTGGTATCAGAACTGGATCGGGTGGACAAACCATGCGACGATAAAAACTTAAATGAGTCAGACAAATATGCAGGAGTGCAGATTTGTAAAACCTTGTACAAAGTAGAAAGTATCTGAAAAGACCTGCGATTCTGCAAAGTAAGCATCTGTTAAAAATGAATGATAAATAATTACGATACGCCGTTATGTGCTGAAACCTCCCCAGATCAAAGATGTAGCGAATGCAATTATTCTGAAGTCTTTCCAATTTATTCTGGAGAGTTAAAGAAAGATCAGGATATACCACATCACCATATCAATATGAGGGAAGATAAGAGACAAGATAAGAAACACCAAAGTTTTCTGAAAGTCTGGAAGCAGTAGTAAACCCTTTTACAAACACTCTGTACCTTAGGTCTCCAGGACAGTGTCGAATCCATAATCAAACCAAGATTCTTAACCGTGTCCGGAAACTAAATAACGTTGCCATCAAGCATCACTTGAGGGGAAGAGTGACAGTTCATCTTTGATAGTAGAGAACAAGTACCAGTAGCAATGGATTGCGTTTTCGACGGATTTAATTTAAGCCCATAACGATTAGACCATTCAAGAATACTAGTAAGGTCATTATTAAGACGAAGTATAGCTTCTTCAAGGTTATCAATAGGTGTTGAAGTATAAATTTGAAGGTCATCAGTATATAAATGATAATTACATGAAATATTATCAGTAATACCATTTATAAAAATCGAAAAAAACACTACACTGGGGAACCCCACATTTAATTTCATAACAGGAAGAAAGCTCAGAACCAACACGCGCATATAAAAATCGAAAGGAAAGATATAATTGGAACCAGGATAAACAAGAAGAGGAACATCCAATAGAAGTAAGTAAGGATAATAAAATAAATGGTCAACAGAGTCAAAGGCTTTACTAAAATACAGAAGAACCAGAAATGAAACACAACATTCGTCGCAAGCAGATCTAATGTCATCGGTAATTTTAATAAGTGCTGATGTTCTTTACGGAATCCAGATTCCTTTTTGTTGATTAATTTAAATTCCTCTAGATATCTGGTAATTTGTAAATAAGGTAAACGTTCAATAATCTTTGACAATGTAGATAAAATGCAAATTGGACGATAATCACTAATATGAGAGGGATATCTAGTTTTAGGGATAAGAGTCACATTAGCAATCCTCCAGTTTGAGGAAAATATAGACCGTTCAAAACAAAAATTGAAAATATGGGTTAATGGTGTAATAATAACATCTAATATAGGTAAGAGCATTTTAAGGTTAATTCCATCCGCTCTCACACTACTAGGTTTAGAGTATAACAAGGCGTCACACACTTCAGAATCTGTTTTGGTAATATTTTGGTAAACATTTTGGTAAAAAGCGCGTTGAAATCCGATTTTGAAATAACCATATCTTATTAAACTGCGATTTTCCGCGAACCTATAAAGAATAACGATAAATTAAAACATGATCCACTTTAAGAACGCATTGGGTTACCATCAGTTCAATATGAAAATTTTTCGTCAAATAGTTTTTGAGAAAAAAAATCGCAAAGTAGACAAACTTGTCGACATTCTTACAGATCGGGTACTTTTTTCAATTAACTCGCGATAAAAGAAAATCTGCAGATCCGAACATTTCCAAATAAAACTGATTAAACACAGAAAAGTTCACTGATTACAATAAGCATTAACGCAATTATTTTCACCGAGCGATTTCGAATATATCGATCTCTAAAGTGAGGGGCCTTGACATTTGGCACAGATAATAGATGAAATACGAAAGAAGAAAAAAAGTTTACAAATTGAGAAAAGAACAATAACCTTAAAAGGGGAGAGTTGAAAACAGACAGAAAAGCATAAGTTTCACCCGAAATTGACAAACATTACTTTCACAATATTTTATAAACAAGAAGAATTATTGCAAAAGGGACTAAGTATGCCTCAAGAAATCAGCTATGAAAGAACACGAAAATGATAACACAATCAACAACGAGATTTAAATAATCCTGATAAAGGAAGAAATGAAGCAAGGACAGTTACAAAAGAGGAAAGACAAGGGTGCATAGAAAAAATACAAGACAATCAAGAATATAAAACAGCAAATTAAAGATAACGATCTAATATTTACCCCTAATAATATTACAAGAGTGATTATCGTGAAAAAGAGCAATACATAAGAAGGCAGAAGAATTCCTAAATGAAAATAATTTCAAGGACATAAATAAAAGCCCAACCACTATTTTTCACAAAACGGCCAAAGAGATAAAAATAAACATGGAAATAATAAAGGAATTCTTGAATAACAGCAACAATTTAATACCCATGAGTCCGCAAGTACCAAAATTATACAGTCTGTCAAAAATAAACAAAATATTGTGACGATTAGACCAATAATTAACCTAACTGAGTTTGAAAATATATTAAACAAATTTCTTTTTGCACTTTTACTGGTTATATTTGAGTCGTATTTCACAAGCTTTTACATGTTTCGCCCAAACTTTAAATAAAAAATTAAATTTTTAAATAAAAAATGAAAAAAACAAATATAATCTTGATATTTTTTATTCTACTGTTGTACTAACGATAATAGGATTTTCTCTATAGTGGTTATTATTTCTTTATTCCTGAAGATGCCCACAAAGTTTGGGCGAAATATGTAAAACCTGATGAAATACGCAGTAAAAGTGCAGTAAAAGTGTTCAAATATAAGCAGTAAAAGTGCAAAAAGGAATTTGTTTAACATATTTTCATTTAAAAACTGGTTAAAATGGATTTCGTCTTCGATTATAATTTTTTTTAACTAATTGAATTTAGCAAAAATGTTACAAAAATTGATTAAAAATGGTATTAATTTTGAGATTGATCAGATAAGATGAGATAAATTGCGTTATACGAGAAAATATGTTTGAAGAGAAACAAAAAGAGGAAGCTGAAAAATGAGCTTACATACATATACAGATTGTTCCTCAAAGATTGTACAATACTTCACCATATCTCTGATCGAAAATAGAGAAAAATCTTAAATAAATATACGACGTACGAAATAATAAAATAAACGTACGAAATGGAAAAATTGTTGAGATATTTATAGTTTTAGTTTCATAAATGGTTCTATTGTTGACATCAATAATTCTATTTTATTATAACATAACACCTTCAGGTACACACTAGAAGTTGTAGATGTCCAATTATTAGATCCACTTTTCTTCCAAACAGATTGGCAGCTGAATCATAATTTTTTAATAAAATGATCTTACTAAAGTATTTGCTGAAATACCTTTACTAATACTACAAAACTACTACTTCATGCACAATGGAGAATCAGCACATTATGCACGTATTACTCGAGCATGCTTAAATGATAAATTTAGCAATAAGTAAATTGGCAGAGAAGGTCGTTACTCGCGGCCACCAGGTTCATCAAATTCAAGTAAGTTTGATTTTCTTAATTTGAAGTTATTATTTAATTTTTTGTTAATAATGTTAAAAGTAGATGAACTTATCAAACTAAAACTATGTTTATTAGGCTTTTTGGTCTATTTTCGACTAGAGAATACTCTGCTGAAGTATTGTACAATCGTTGTGGGACACCTGTGTATGAAACGTCCACAACCAAGTACAAGTATTATAACTAACTCGTATCACGATAAAAACAAAAATTTTCAATATTTCGAACATACCTTCACAAAGTCTTAACATCAAATCAGGGACAATAAGAGCTAGAAAATGAAATGCGAATTATTCAACAAATTTCTACTAAAAATCGATTTCCACAACAACATTGTATATGTAATGTTGTAAATTGCAAAACTACAAAGAAAATTCGACCTAGAGAATACAAATAGAGAAAATAGAGCATATAAAGCTATTACCGTTTCAGAACAACTTTTATACAAAAAGGATTTTTTCACAAGAACAATCTAACAATTTCGAGTATATATGTGTGATTCTGGCAAAACTGGAAAAAGTTCGCAAACAAGAATAAAGGAACACAAAACTAATTCATAATATAACAAGAACATATATAATTCAAAAACGAAAATGTAAAACTACTCCTCCAAGCTGAGCTCTTGTAATCATATCAATCTTGTGGTGGCAACCAATATCATCTTTAATTTCACCACACAGCAGGATCGAAAACACAATGTTTGTCAGCTGTAAAACATACCTTACTTTATATTCGAAGTCGTGTCCGTGCTTTTGCTTGATTGAGATCGATTCCGATTACACGTTCGGAATTTGTTCTTGTTTAATTTGATGGAACATTTCCAAATGCTGCGAATCGCTAAACAGCGAAGCTGTCAATTTGTTAACCTGTGGGCGTTTTCGATTTGGTGTGAAGAGATTTTTGGTAAAAATGAAGTTAAACGAATTCTTGATTGATCGTCGATCCACGATTTTCTTTAAAGTTACTATAAGTTTATTTTGATGAGTTTTTTGTGCATGAATATTATATTTCTCATTATACTATTTCTATTTTTATTTGCTTTATTTTCCTTTCTCACCTTTGCTTAAATTTAAATAATAAAGTAAATATATTTACTGAATATTTGCTATAGTTACTGTAAAATCGCTTGCAATAGTTGGCTATTTAACCAGCAACAATGGTTAATATCCGATTGTTAAATTTAACTAAAGGTGAATAAACTAAAATTAAATGATATAAAAGACATCTGAAATAGCAGTAATCTCAGTAAGAACTTAAATCGGTGGTTTTGATTCTATCATTGATCAACAGAATTCCCAGTATGTTTCAAATATAACTTATGGATTTTAATAGAAAAGGTCAGTCTTCAGAAGATGAAAATAGCATTTAAGTATTATACAGTACTAGCGTAAAGTAACAGTTTTCACCTTTTCACCTTTAAACAGATTGAAATATAAATAAGACTAAAAAAGTTTATTGAACACCTGGAGGATTTATCAAACTTTGGATAAGTAAGTATTAAAGATTTATTGTTATATGACAAATGTTAAACAATTTCTTTAAAAGTCTGACTCACTTTCTAATCCGTGTAAATTCTGATTTGAAAAAAGTAGTAACAAATAGCACTACTTTGAAATTCATGTAACAAGTTATCATCGGAGTCGGTATTACCATCTACATCACAATTATTTAGCATCTGTAATAGTTACAGTTATTATAGATTCCACTCCTGGGAACAACTAATAATGAAAGTTGAAACGGACTTTACAATGGTCAGTTTGTTTCAACGGAACAATTTAACTGCCCTTCGCTTTATATAGCAATCATCTGCCAAAATTGGAAACTCTTGTTATTGATCTAAAAGCTATTATTCGAAAAGCTTTATTAATATAATTATGTATCAACATCTAAGTTGGAATTTACAGATTGATAATATGGTAAAAATTTCAAGGACTAACAAGCAGATTTAGATACCTGTTATCACTTATGTCATACGCCATTTTAGGTTGGGGAGGAGTCATCAATACATATTTGGAAACTTTAATAAACTACAGAAAAGGATACTAAGGGTAATGTACAACAAAAATATAACATGACCTTCAACTGAGTTATATAGCATAACCTAACCCAGGTATGAGATAGAAGACAAACATATTATAAGAAGGTGTTAATGTACGTACGCAGACTCAAATATATCATTCCTATTATCTATACCTGTATAATACGATTAACAGTAGGGCAGTGGCATAAGACATGCTCAACCGTCTCGGCATTCAGTATCGTCAGCTATGCCCAACAAGTATGCCTCTAATCGATCATGCTTAGTAAATAAGCCTATTATAACTCTAATGTTGCTGCAAGCAACTCCTAAAATATTCCCGGCTTTAACACTGACATAGTAGACATAGTAGGCAAAGACTTTCTTCAGCCCACAGTCCAATTCTGTGTTTGGTCATCGCCAATGATACATCAACTATTGGCACTAGCTCATAAGCGCATTAGCACTATTCACTCGTGCTAGCTCATCTGCCGCTTCGTTGTCAGTAAACCAAAAATGACCTGGAATCCAGATCAGAGAAACTCTGTTATCAGTAGTCAGTGTGTTTAAACTTATAATCAATAACCAGAGCCGATACCGTTTTCACAGCTTTCAGCTTGTGGAGAGCGGCTTGACTTTTCGAGAAGAATCGTATTGTTATGCTATTCACACCCTTAGGTCCTTAGGACTCCTTAGGACTCCCTTAGGACTCCCTTAGGACTCCCTTAGGACTCCCTTAGGAGGATTTTAGTCATATCCCATGTTAATAACAAATGCTTGAAATGCAGTAGAGTAAGTAACCAGACTGTAAACTTGCTTGAAGCAAAGTATCTAGCAGTATACTCATGCTCCTCCTCCTTCCGACATTTGTGAACATACAAATATCTGCCTGAATCAAAAAATCTTTGTTTTCAGTCCTGCCGTTCAGGTAATTTAATCTGATAGGGAATATTAAGTACTGACAACGGCCCCATCTATCTGATAGTATTGACTGCATTTTATCAACAACTACAGTATCATTCGCAGCCCATTGGTAAGATATGTTAAAATTGGTTTGTGCATATTACCAAATTCTGTAAATGGCAGTTCTACCAACTTCCTTTATATACACATGTGAAGAAGTTAGGCCAAGTAGAACATCCATTGCAAGAGTTAGCGTAGTACTTATCACACTAGAGATAACCAATCTAGCTATTGAATTATTGAAAGTTATTGATAACTGAAGCTTGTAGGACTTTCCTATGCCAAGCTACCGCTCAATATATGATCTATATATGATTCATATATCACAGGTCTACCTATACTCAGTGATTGGCGTCATAGTGAAGTAGCAAATAGAAAACTGGATATTCCACGAGGTAGACGTTTTTTTCTGAAATTATCAGCATCTAAATCAAGGAATGAATTGTAAACGCCATATGAGCGGTAACAATTTAAGTATACTTCTTCGGTAGAAAATTTCTATTCTCTGTTTATTCACGAATTATTAGTATTATTTTTATTCCTTGTATTCTTTACACAAAACGTATAAATCACTGATAAAGGGTTTGCTAAAACTGTTGATGGGTTTATAGCATTCTGTCTTATTTCAGACTTAAAGCATATGCTGTGTGTTATTATGTCTAGCATACGTTTATACAATCTTATTACAATATTATATTGAAAGTATAGCATATCATTTTTATATGTGATCTGGTTAACAAGGTATTACATGAAGTTAGTAAATACTGATACAATAGAGAGCCCTGATTATACGCGAGCGGAAGATCCCCGGATGTCGTGATATACATATCATTTTCAAGATTTAGGTTAGGTTTGATTTGAACATTGTCATGTAAGTGATGACCAGCGCCGTCGTAAAACTAAAAGCTAATAGGGCTACACCCCTTGAGCGCAAATTCCTAGGGAAGCACCTGTTTTTGGAATGAAATGCATGGTTTCCATCATCTAGGCACTCAGTGTCCCCTCTAAGGTGCGGATCTTATTGTTAGCACTGAATTTTTCATGAAAAGATACGCACTCGTTTCCTTCGTCCAACCCAGTCCTTGAGTGCGGAATATCTTAGGGCAGCTCTGTTTAAAACATACAGGGTTGGGTTGGATTGAAATTAGCCGTGCATATTAATACATTTCTTTTAAAGAAGGCCATTACAATGGACAGTTTCTAAAGTAGAGTACATTAAAAACTGATTTGAGAACTCTGTTTCTTTGCACACCTAGGTCTACTGTTAGTTCTAGTTTTATATTATTAGTTCTAACCCTGATTTACCATTTAGATTTGGATTTGGATTGGGTTAGTTTGGTTTAGCCGTGCATCTGAAGACATTTTTCTTTAACGAAGGCGTCTACATGAACAGTTTTTGAAGCAGAGTACTTTACAAACTGATTTGACAACCCTGTATATATATGAAAAGAAGTAAAACCAGCACTGATAGTAGACCTAAAAGTGGAGAGAAACCCAAATCTAGATCTAGAACTAGACATATTCCGGTTTAGCCGTACGTCTTCTTAATACGGCAAAACCCAAATCATTTCAGTTCCAGGTCTAGTGTTAGTCTTAATTTTGCTCCTAGAACACTTTGCAAAGTGATTTGATAAGCCTGTATATTTGATTTGAAGTAAAACTAGAACTAACACTATCACATCCAACCCCAGATCTAGAACTAGAAACTTTTGGGTTTAGCCGTACGTTTCCTAAAGACGGCTAAATCCAAATGATTTTAGTTCCAGATCTAGTATTAGCCTTAGAACTAGAAATATTTGGGTTTAGCCGTACGTTTCCTTAAGATGGCTAAACCCGAATGATTCCAGTTCTAGGTCTTTGTCCCACTTTTACTTCAATTTAAGTATAAAGGGTTGGGTTGGGTTGGGTTTAGCCGTGAATTGGAAGACATTTTTCTTTAACGAAGGCGCCTATAATGAACCTGTTTCTGAAGCAAACTTTACAAACTGATTTGGCAACCTTGTATATGAATTGAAGTAAAACTAGAACTAATAGTAGATCTAAAAGTAGAAAGTAATCCGAATCTTTCCATTTCTAGATCTACTGTTAGTTCTAATTTTTGTATCATTAGATCTACCTCTAGATCTAGAACTAAAATCATTCAGGTTTAGCCGTATGTCTCCTTAAGACGGCAAAACCCAAATGATTCGAATGATTCGAACCCAACCCTAGATCTTGGGTTAGGTTGGGTTTAGCCATACAAATAAAAACATTTTTTACGGCCTCGCAATGAATAGTTTCTAAAATGAAACTTTACAAACTTTACAAATTGATTTGGTAATCCTACATATATTTGAGTAGAAGTAAAACTAGGTCTAGTGTTAGCTCTAGTTTTATATCACATGATCTAACACTATATCTAGAACAAAAAACATTTGAGTTTAGCCGTAAGTCTCCTTGAGACCGCTAAATCGGTATAATTTTACTTCCAGGTCTAGTGTTAGCCCTATTTTACTTCAATTCAAATATACAAGGATGGGTTGGGTTTAACCGTGCATCTAAAGACATTTTCTTAGCACAGACCTCTATAATGAAGTAGAGAACTTCAAATCCTGATTTAGCAACCCTATAAATTTGAATTGAAATAAAACTGGAACTTACACAAGACCTAGATATAGAAAGTTTTGGGTTTAGCCTTGGGTCTGAACATTTTATTGTACCCATTATTTTATATTTATTATTCTTTTTTAAATTTCAGTGATTTAAAATATAGTACTTATGTTGAAATATGTTTTCCTTCTTTACATCATTTTTAGTGTTTTTTTGGTTTATCAGCGATTTTAATGTATTTCAAGACATTTAACTTAACAACGTAGTTCTTGTATTAATAAATTCTTCAATTTTTCTTCAGAATGCATGATTATTAAAATAAAATTATACGAAATTTCTGAAGAAATGATTTATTTTGATATCGACTACCGGTTTCATGATGTATTTATCACGTCATTAGGTTAAGTTAAGGTTATTAAGTTGTGTTGTATATAAATTTTTGAATGATATAATATTTCTTACCGTCAAAGGTTAAAAAACATAAAAGTCGACATTTGAGGTTAATAAATTAAGTTATATGATAAGGTTTAATAAGATCCATTATGACCAGTTTTTAATAATCTGATTAAATATGAGAACTCTGCACCTTTACTGATTTTATTTTTTAAACAAATTCACATCAAACATGTTTCGACACTGCAGTGTCATCATCAGAGACGCTATAAAAGATATAATATATTAATATTAAAAGCTAAATTACATATTTTTTATATGGTTAAATGAATAATGTAACATATCAAGCCATTAAATTAATTTTCACTTACTTTGTCAATATTTTGCGTGAAAAACATTTAATTTAATAATTAAAAACTAACAACAAAACACTTAAAATGGTAAAAAATTTTATTTTGTAGGATGAAACACAAAAATTGAGCGTTATTATATAAATCATGAGATGGCTGACAAAACCTGTTCCTTTTGGCGAATTTTGAGAAAGAGAAAAGCATATATATATATATATATAGATTCAGCCAGGTGGTGTCATCTATTCGAATAAGTTGGTAAAAATATAGAAAATTATAAAATAAAAATATAAAAATAAAAAAAAATAATGATAAAAATAAAAAATTAAAATATTAACATAAAATATGGTAGGAAAATGTAGAAAAAGGGGAGAATAAAAAGAAAAGAAAAACAAAACAAAATGAAGTAAATATAAGGATAAAATAAAATAACAATAATAAAATAAAATAAAAGTGGAAAATTGGCCGTTGGGACCCCAAAAACGTGCGATTAATGTATGGCCTTGTACATCAATCCTCTCCGATTTTGGGGAATTAGGATCAGGAGAAGTGGAAGGGTTTAGATAGATATTTATATAATGGAATCTTTGATATCTCTATCTGATCATTTAAACATTCTGTATTAAGTTCAGTTGCTTTGCATTTTTCAATTTCATAGCTTTCCAAGATATTGAGTCTAGTGCCCTTGTTACAATTGTGTAGTAGAGTTACATTGTTATCAATATCAAAATCGTGGTTATATGTAATTAAATGTCTCCCAAAGTTTGAATTTTGATTTCTTCTGTGTTCTTTTATTCTTTGATTAATTGATCTACCAGTCTCTCCAATGTATACTGCACCACAGGTGTTACATTCCAATCTATATACTCCGCTTTTATTTAATGTTTGTATTCTGTCTTTGACGTTCATCAATATTTTCTCTAAAGTACCATTATTTTTTAATGAAATATTTATACCATATTTACGAAAGGTTTTTTGGATTGAATAACTAATATTTCCAGGGTAGTCTATTGATCTGTACGTTTTATTTGAGTTTGTAAGTTGTAAGCTTGATAATATTTGATGTTGTTGTTTTGTGTAATATTTATGAATGAGACATTGTATATCTGATTTATTATATCCATTGTTTTCTGCTATTTTGTGAATTATGTGTAGTTCTTTTTCTTTGTCCATTTCTGATAATGGAGTGTTATAGTATATGTTTATAAATGCTCTAAAAGCAGCTGTCTTATGGGTTTTGTGATGATAAGAATTCTTAGGGATGACTGTGTCCGTCTGGGTGGGCTTTCTATAAATATTGAAAGTGACCTGATTGGCATTATTTATTAATGTAAGATTCAAAAAATTAAGTTTTCTGTCATTCTCGAGCTCTATCGTAAAGTTAATGTTCTTGTGCAATTTATTGATGGTGGAATGGAAAGAGTGAATAGAATCAATATTTTCTTGTTCCAGATAATAAGAATATCATCGACATATCTACGCCAAAGTAAAATGTTAGGATTATTGGGAGCTAATATTGTTTTTTCTAGGTTATTGAGAAAGATGTCAGATAGTAATCCGCTGAGAGGGGAACCCATTCTTCATATTTATAATTTTCAGAATTAAATTGACAAAAATTTTGTTCAGTACATATCTTTAATAAGTTAAAGATGTGTTCGGTATTCTCAGTATTGAATTTATCTTTGGCCAATGAAAGTGTTTCTGTTATATCTAATAATAAAATGGTGTATTCTGCTGGTAATATAATATCTTTCTATGTAATGCATTTTTTGTGTTACATAGAAATACAAGAAATCATAAATCAAGCTGAAGATTTTGAGAGGGAGAAAATGACAAGATCGTGGAATACAAAACAGAAAAAACTGGAAAAATTGAGAAATGGAAGGGAGGAGGAGAGAACGAACTTCAATGAAATCACTTACAACCAAGACTCCGAACCTTATAACTTCTATAGAAGAATCACAAATTTATTAAAAGTTCAATTTTCTGCCGACGAATGGCAATTATTAAACAAAGGACACAAATATACATTAACACCACAAACAAACAATCCAGTTAAATTAGCCATCGATTTAAAAGTTGTTGCCAATAACATTCCAGAAGAAAATAATTTAAGAAAAGTACTAATGGAAATCATTAAAAAACAGGAAAAAACAAACGAAAAGCAAAATAAAATGAAAAAATAAGAAGTAAAGGTCCTGGGTAAAATAAAACAAAAAATCCATGCAAATTCGTTAATAGTAACAAAAGCAGACAAAAATGCAGGTATAGTAATTTTAGAAAAGCCTCTATGTATCTCAAAAACATTAAATTCCTTTGAACAAAATAATTTTATAAAATTAAATAAAAATCCATCAACTGCTTTTCACAATAAAGTAAAAAGGACAATAAAAACAACACAGGAATTCCTTAAAGAACAAGAAATATCATTATACAACTTCCTCCCAATGAACCTAAAAACACCCTTATTATACTCGCTTATTAAATTACATAAGATAGACCTACCGATAAGACCTATCATCTCATCTACAGATTCCAGTACCTATAAAATTTGAAAATTTATACTACAATTATTCAAAAACATAGATTTTAAGCCTGAATACACGATTAATAATACGAAAGAAATAGTAACTCTGATAGAAGATACTATATTACCAGCAGAATACACCATTTTATCATTAGATATAACAAATCTTTATACAAATATACCAATTGCAGAAACACTTTCACTGGCCAAAGACATTATAAAAGATAAATTCAATACTGAGAATACCGAACACATCTTTAACCTATTAAAGATATCTACAGAACAAAATTTTTGTCAATTTAATTCTGAATATTATACATATGAAGAAGGCTTGCCAATGGGTTCCCCTCTCAGCGTATTACTATCTGACATCTTTCTCAATAACCTAGAAAAACCAATATTAGCTCCCAATAATCCTAACATTTTACTTTGGCGTAGATATGTCGATGACATTCTTATTATCTGGAACAATAAAAATATTAAATCTATTCACTCTTTCCATTCCACCATCACTAAATTGCTCAAGAACATTAACTTTACGATAGAGCTTGAGAATGACAGAAAACTTAATTTTTTGGATCTTACATTAATAAATAATGCCAATCAGATCACTGTCAATATTTATAGAAAGCCCACCCAGACGGACACAGTCATCCCTAAGAATTCTTATCATCACAAAACCCATAAGACAGCTGCTTTTAGAGCATTTATAAACAGATACTATAAACACTCCATTATCAGAAATGGAAAAAGAAAAAGAACTACACATAATTCACAAAATAGCAGAAAACAATGGATATAATAAATAAGATATATAATGTCTCATTCATAAATATTACACAAAACAACATCAAATATCATCAAGCTTACAACTTACAAACTCAAATAAAACGTACAGATCAATAGACTACCCTGGAAATATTAGTTATTCAATCCAAAAAACCTTTCGTAAATATGGTATAAATATTTTATTCAAAAATAATGGTACTTTAGAGAAAATATTGATGAACGCCAAAGACAGAATACAAAAATTAAATAAAAACGGAGTATATAGATTGGAATGTAATACCTGTGGTGCAGTATACATTGGAGAGACTGGTAGATCAATTAATCAAAGAATAAAAGAACACAGAAGAAATCAAAATTTAAACTTTGGGAGACATTTAATTACATATAACCACGATTTTGATATTGATAACAATGTAACTCTACTACACAATTGTAACAAGGGCACTAGACTCAATATCTTGGAAAGCTATGAAATTGAAAAATGCAAAGCAACTGAACTAAATACAGGATGTTTAAATGATCAGATAGAGATATCAAAGATTCCATTATATAAAAATCTATCTAAACCCTTCCACTTCTCCTGATCCTAATTCCCCAAAATCGGCGAGGATTGATATACAGGGCCATACATTAATCGCACGTTTTTGGGATCCCAACGGCCAATTTTCCACTTTTAATTTATTTTATTATTGTTATTTTATCCTTATATTTATTTCATTTTGTTTTCTTTTTCTTTTCTTTTTATTCTCCCCTTTTTCTACAGTTTCCTACCACATTTTATGTTAATATTTTTCTCTTTCTCAAAATTCGCCAAAAAGAACAGGTTTTGACAGCCATCTCATAATTTATATAATAACGTTCGATTTTTGTGTTTCATCCTACAAAAAAAATGTTTTACTATTTTAACTGTTTTGTTGTTAGTTTTTAATTATTAAATTGAATGTTTTTCACGCAAAATATTGACAAAGTGAGTGAAAATTAATTTAATTGCTTGATATGTTACATTATTCCTTTAACCATATAAAAAATATGTAATTTTCTTTTAATATTAATACATTATATCTTTTATAGCGTCTCTGATGATGACACTGCAGTGTCGAAACATGTAAGATGTGAATTTGTTTAAAAAATAAAACCAGTAAAGGTACAGAGTTCTTATGTTTATTCAGATTAATAAATTAAGGTTTAAGATTTTCGATTGTTATGATAAAAACTTAAAATCTCGTCTAGAAATTGTTCAACTTTTAATTATTCAAGGTAATTCAAATACAAGAATAATCTATATTTTCTATGTTAATAATGTTTGTAGAAGGATAATTACTAAATCACATATATATGCTTAATCAAATCTATTAACCTGAAATGCCGACTTTTATATTTTTGACGGTAAGAAATATTATAACAAATATTATAACATTCAAAAACTTGTATACAACACAACTTAATCATTTTTGTATTGCACGACCTGATGACGTGATAAATACATCACGAAACTTGTAGTCGATATCAAAATAAATAATTTCTTCAGAAATTTCGTATAGTTTTATTTTAATAACAAATCGCTCAACGTTTGATCTAACTTCTAGTTTTGATTCACCCTTAACTTCTGATAAATTTAAATTTTTTGTCGCAAATCTCTGATCTTGATAAGTATCCACCTTTGTGATTAATCTTTTTTTCTGCGAACATTTATTGTTTATTTGCTTTAATGTTTATTTGCTTTAAACAATAAATGTTAACAGAAAAAAGATTAATCACAAAGGTGGATGCTTATCAAGATCAGAGATTTGAATTGTGATATAAAGATCATATCTACGATAATACAGCTCATAAATCTTTAGTTTCAACTTTAGAAATTTAGAGAAGTTGAAATGTTTGTTATATTATACGAGTTGATTTTTTAATTTCATATAAAAATAGTTTATAAATTCTCGAGATATCAAACTAATATTAAACAAATTTCATTGTTAGCCTCTTTTAGTTACAATAATCGTAAATGATTCCCCTAAAACCAATTTGCACATTAGTTCCTTCACTAGTTATATTATATTTGCATATCTAATAGAAGTGTTTAAATTAAACAGGGTGCGTTGTTGGGATATTCGAATATATTAACCGCAATCAAACGTGTTGCTTGGAGAACCGTGTTATATTGGCCGTTTAGGGAGCAACTCGTTACGCAACCGGAACCGGAACTGCGGATGCGAACGGCTCTCGCCCCGGTCATAACCTCATACTAAACGCCCAATTTCACTCTAATTTCAATTTCCTACTTGTTCGGTTGTAGTTTTGGGATTAGATGTGCGCAGGGATTTTGTGTTTATCGCATGATCTCGCTTCTAATTGGAACCGAAACGGACGTATTCTTAAAATTAGATTACACCATTAACAGATTTCAATTTCAGTTAATAATTGAATAAAAAGGTGAACATTTTTCTTTATTGAACGGATAAGCGTAATTAAAAAATTAAGTCGGACAACGTTAAATTGAGGCAGAAAAAATTGTCATTTGAAAATCCATTTTTACGGTGAACGGCTAATAATGCTTATCGACAAATTTTCTGGTGAACTTCTTGCTCGTTTTATGCAATTACTTGGTGCGCAAGAACGTTGGACCGAGACGACCTTATCTCATTGGTATTTCAGGGTTGAACTTAATTAAAATATGAAACGCCCTTCCGATGAATTATGGTCTGGCGTTCCTTCATTCCGGACGCATAGAGGGTTTCGTTGGCGCATCTTCCGGCCACCCTCTCACCAACTCGGTCGAACTTAACGCCTCATTGCTTCTGATATATCTACTTTACGTGATGTCTCTAGACTCCAATTTATAATGAAAAATTCTCGTAAATTTACTACAAAATACCGATTTATAATTAATTATTTACAATTTAATAACAATTAATTAATTTTGAATAATCTGTCATTTACAGATCGTTTAACCAAATTGCTGGTTTTTAAATATAATAAAAATTAATTACACCAATGAAACAAACTCCTCAGCGACCTAACTAATTCACCAACAAATTAACGTGCGGTAGGGATAAATATATGTTGGTGAAGTTAATTAAAACTTTATCCTCGAGCACACATCTCTCGTAATACACTGTGCGCAGTAGGAATTTATTTTTCGGTTTTTTTTTAGTTGGGAATTTATATGAAAATTTTCTCCCACCACCTTAATATTGTCACTGTTTTTCACGTTTAAGGCTTAAAAGGGGGGTCGAAAATAGACGGAACGCCGCGATACGTTCTTGTTTCTCTTAAGTAGAAGACCAGCGAGATATTGCGCTCAGGGCGTAAATGTGAACGAATGGTCATCGTCTTACGGTGTGTGGTGTCCACTAAAATTTTTCCTCCTTAACGCCGAAAGGTCGGCAGAAATTACGATTAAAGTTAATTCTGAAAATATCTTGGTCGGTATACTCAGAATCATGATCCTAAACAATATTATGCTTTTAAAAGTAAGATAAACGGTATTTAAGATTTAACATACTCCTATGACGTTCATATCATTGTTACTAATGTCAAAAATGTTGGACGAATTCAATTAAAACAGTCTGATTATTCGTCAGGTTCTTTAAAGTATTGATAGATTTAACCATTTCCTCAGGAAACAGTGGCCAGAAGCTACTATTTGCTGTAGATGCTAGGAACTGATATACCGAACATACATGAATCCTCATCAACAGAGTCAAAAACAGATCGCACCTTGTGAGAGTCAGAAATTGTAACTTCGTTAATATTTAATGCTGTCTTGGTGTTATCTTGGACATAAGTTTGACTTGCACATCATATATTAGTTGGAAAACCAAAAGAAGCAACGATTGTTGAAGGGCAACTAGAATACATTCCGAAGGTCACTGTGATAAGACTGATGGTAGCTCGTGAAGCCATAGTTTTATGCTTTGTATGCATGCTTCAGTATCATGCATACAAAGCTAAATTACTGCATCAATTGCAACGAATGGCCTGTAACTAATCATGGGCGCCATGAGATCTATACTTATAATCGCGATGTAGATGATGCCATTAGATATTTTTATCGGATTCCGATTGCGGTCAGGGAATGAAAAGCAAGTTGCTAAAATGGGAATAACCTGGAGCGTGCTCTGGAGTGCCGAGTATCTAGAGTGCGGCTATCCAAGAAACATTTTGGCATTGAGACAACATCCCAGAGTAACAAAAACTCGGGCGACACACTAACCATCTATATTATATAGGATGAGATGCCACGAGGTGCTTAAAAAAACTCAGCTCTACCCTAACCGAAAGGGATCTACTCAATTTCTTGGAAAATCAAAAAGTGATTTGACGCTCTTCTCCCACTTTCTGGCGAGACACTACAGGCTACGTAAGTATGCCTGAAGCTGGCAAAAACATCTCTCTGAAGAGGGTGTAAACTGGAATATGAGATGGTAAGACATTGTTTGTGAGTGTCCTAATCTCACGTACTTAAGGGAATTCATTAAGGAACATATCCCTCTGTTCCATACAAATGTTCATGAAAACAATGGGCTGTCTTTCTGACCCTTGAATGAACGGTTAACTGTGGGGATGTACAAAGGGCATGCTGGGACCTAAGTGCTGTCATAGACAATTACCTCCACATGAAACTATCTACATATATTTATCTATATATATTTGTATCTCTCTCAAAATTACCCCTTCCCAATTGTGTGTTTATATGCCTTCAAAGACGATGTGGGTTTGTAAACAATTCTTCACATTTCATAACTTCATATGCTTCATTCCAGGAGAATTTGTTTACAGAGGCGAAGTCTTTCTTTAGCTTATACCCCATTCCTGTATTTGGCCATCGCAAATGATATACCAACTGCTGACGCACCATAAACACGTTAGCGTGGTCCTCTAGTTCTAACATATCTACCTCTTCATTACCAGCAAATCCAAAGTGATCAGAGAAACTCTTTTATCACTACTCAATGTATTTAAACATCATTCAGTGTGTTTAAACATCAAGACACTTTCCAAGCTCTGCAAGCCGTCTTGACAGTCTTCACTGTCTGAAAAAATTTTTATTGCCATGTTCTGCATTTGTCTCTTTAGAAGAATTTTAGTAGCAAATACTTATGTCTGGAATATAGGATAGTAAACACCCAGGCTGTGGGCTAGCTTGGTTATCACCGCATCACTTTTTTCATGTCCAAAACATTTTCATATCCAAAATAACAAAGGAGTTTTGTATCATTTAACCGATCTAAATATTTTTATTCTTATTTGAAAGAGCATTTTAAATTCTTTCAAAAGATAGTTGAAGTTCATTGGGTTGGGTTGGGTTGGATTCAAAACAAATAAGTTAGAGGGCGCTATTGGCAGGGGTGACATATTTTTGTAATTTTTGAAAAAATGTTAAATTGAACGATACTATGTACTTAACATACCCTTAATGGCCATAAAATTTGCTAAGCATCAGTGAAAAACGCATAGCGATGTTAACTAGTTGAAAACAAAAAGGTAAATAATTCGTCATTCGTCATAATTCGTCATTACAATCTGATCACATTATATTATTAATCAAATCGCAGAACATAAACATTTAATATGTAATTAATCTTAGCTAGTGTTTCAAAGGTGATGAAAATAACGTTATTGGGAATACAGAAAACTCTATCTACAATGACATACTTGGTATGATATTAAATTAACAGGTCATTACCTTGGAGGTGGCTACATTCAAACTTTCAATATACAGGACATTACCCTATTCAGAATGACAACATCCAGACCTCTAATGATCCTGTAGATAATATTGAAATAACGCCAATATGTGAGATATATGTAAGGAATGTAATCAACCAGCAATAAATATAATTCAAGTAGACATTAGCGCTGTGAAGAGTTCACAAGTAGAAGATGAGGTTAATATAATAGAAAAATCAATGTAAAGCCCAAAAATAAGTATTCTAGATGTAATTCAATGATCACTTACTCCATAACGCAAAAAAAGCTTCTTAGTAAGAAGGCTAAGCTTCCATACGTTATAATTTTGTGGTTGGAAGACAATGTAAGGAATTATATATGAACAAAAACAAAAAATTAAGCTGAAAAACAATGAAAACAAATACTGGTCAGTAGATCAAATAGTTGCAATAAATCAACAAAGAATTCTTCACACGTAAGGAAGGTCTTTAAAGGAAAGGTAAGTGTCTTTATGAAACTATATCATAAACACATCAGATTACACTAATATACGTATCATACATTCAAGAAAATGATACAGAAAGAATTTCAATGCAAAGCCATTCACTTTCACAGAAAATGATGTTAGATTATTTGAATGTATTGAAAATGCCGGATTTTCAAACTATATATGGATTCGGGGTGCTGAAAAAAACTGACTTGGGATAAGACTCAAACAACTAAAGAAACCTCTCCAAAAAAGGTCTGAAAAAAATATGTGTGTAAATTAAAAGTCAAAAATTAATTGAAAATAGTAACCGAAAAGATTAAAAAGAACCCAGAATCAAGAAGAAGCCATTAAAAAAATTAAGCACTCACTTATCTGGAATCTGTGGTTCGTTTGCTATTACAATGTCTTCTGTCTGTAGTGCTTAGAGCTTTTGGAAGCATTACGTAGTCATTAATTTCCTATTTTGAGCTTCTTACATGCAGATATTATATATCGCCAATAGTATTTGGTAGTTTGGAAGTAAAATTGAATTTTGTTAAAAATTTCTTCTTTTTCGCAAAAAAGCGTCTTCTTGCACCAATATTTCGTCTTTAATTAGCAGCTTTTGAATCCTTTCGTCATGAGTTTGCATCTTGTCCAATAATATTTACTAGTATCATAACAATATCAAGTATTTTGGAAGCATCCCAACTCTTCTAGAAGCAGTATCAAGTCTTCTGGAAGCATTTCGAGTCTTTCAAAGTCAATATAAAGTCTTCTGGAAACTTTTCACACCTTCTGTAAATAATATCAAACTTAGAAGCAGTATCAAATCGTCTGAAAACCGTTTAATCCTTCTGAAGGTAGATCAAGCTTTATGGAAGCATTGGAAGTCTTTTGGATGAGCTTGAATTCTTTAGAAAACAGTATCAAGTCTACCAGAAGCGGTATCGAGTCTTCTGAAAGTAATTAAAGTTTCCTGGAAACATTTTAGGTCTTCTGAATGTAATATAAACTCTACTAGAACTGGTATCAAGTCTTCCAGGGCAGTATCTTGTCTTCGTGAAGCAGTTCAAACCTTCGAAAAGTATTTCAAGTCTTTTAGAACCAGTATCTAGTTTTCCAGAAGGCAGTTCAAGCCTTCTAGGATACAGTATCGTTTGTTCTGAACATATTTCAAGTCTTCTGGAAGCATTTCAAATATACTGGGAACAACATCTTCCGGAAGAACTTCAAATCTAGTGGTAGTAGTGTCAACTCTCCAAGGAGAAACATAAAGTCATCCAGAGGCAGTGTCATGACTTTTAAGTATTTTAAGTCTTCTGAAAGCATATCAAGTTTTCAGGTAACTTTTCAAGTCTTTTGGACGCAATAGCAAATTTTCTGGAAGCACTTCAAGTCTATTAGAAGTACTAAAAACATTAAAAGTCTTTTGAAAGCAGTGCCTTGTCTTCCAGAGGCTACTGCCTCTGGAAGATATGATACTTCATGTCTTCTGGAAGCATTTTACGTTTTCTGGGAGCAATATCAAATTTTCTGAAAGCATTTCAAGTCTAGTGGAAGCAGTGTCAAGTCTTTTAGGAGAAGTATCAATCCATCCAGGAGTATCACATCTTTTGGAAGCAGTTTAAGCCATCTGAAAGCAATTCAAACCTTCTGGAAACATTTCAAGTCTTTTGGACTCACCATCAAGTCTTCCAGAGGCAGTATCGAGTTTTCTGGAAGCATTTCAAGTCTTACAAAAACTTACAAATTAAAGTTCTTTTTAATTCAAGCTATCTAGAAGCAGTGCCAAATTTCCTGGAAATAGTATCAAGTTATCCAGGGGCAGTATCATATCTTCTGAAAGCAGTTTAAACTATCTGGAGGTACTTCAAGCCTTATGGAAGCATTTTAAGTCTTTTGGAAGAACCATTAAGTCTTCTGGAAATATTTCTTATACCTTAACTTCTCTTAAGTTCAATTTTCATCAATTTTACTTTGGTTTTGCTGTGAGAAAGAAATTCAAACTTTTAACAATTGTTAAAATTTACATTAAATTGACTTTAATTACTTATTCAAACGGCTTCACGATCTTTACAATTTCTCTAGTTTTCCTCTCTCTTCCTTACATTTAAATTTAATTTTAATATTTTTTTATTTCCTTCAAAAATATCCTTAAATTATACCATATACTGTGTTTATCATTATTTTTTTCTTATATTTCTCCCTGATATATACATTTTCTTCTTCAATACGTTACCAAGTTCCATGTATTGGCCTTATTAATGTTGGAAGTCCAAGAAACAAATATTGGTGGCGTCTATAATGTTTCAATTTTTTTTGTCCCTATTTTGAGATCTACGATTCTTCGAAGATCTACGATTTCGAGCTTCTATTTTGGCATCCCGTAATAAAGTTTTTCAAGTCTTCTAGAAGCAGTGTTAAGTCTCCTAGAAGTAGTATCCCTTTTTCTAGGGGCAGTGTTATGTCTTTTGGAAATAGTTTAAGCCTTTGGAGTATTTCAAATCGTTTGGAAACAGCATCAAGTCTACCAGACATAGTATCCAGCATTCTGGAAGTGTTATCAAGTCTTCTAGAAGACTTTCAGGTCTTTTGAATGCATTTCAAGTATTTTGAAGCAATATCAAGTATTCAAGAAGCAGTATTAAGTCTTGGAAACAAATCAAGTGTTCTGAAAGCTGAGCAAGTCCTGTACAAGCAGTATCAAGTTTTTTGGAAGCATTTTGTGTCTTCTGGAAGCAATGTCAACTCACGTATTTGGCGTCTATGCGTATGTCTTTTGGCAGCATTTTAACGTTTCTGCAAGCAGTATCAATTCTTTCTGAAGCATTTCAAACCATCTAGAAGCAGTATTAAGCCTTCTGCCAATATAAAGTTTTCTGGAAATATTTCAAGTCCTCTGGAAACTTTTCACAAGTCTATTGGATGAATTTGAAGTATTTTGGAAATAGAATCAAGTTTTCCAAAGATAGTGTCGAGTTTTCTGGAAGTAGCTAAAATCTTCTGGACGTAATGTCAAGTCTTTTGGAAGCATTTCAAGTCTACTAGAAATAGTATCAAATGTTATAGAGGTAATATCATGTCTTTTTGAAGCAGTTCAAGCCTTCTGGAAGCATTTTATTTTTGGAAGCATATCAAGTTTTCTGAAAGCAATACCAAGTTTTGTGGAAGCATTTCAAGTCTACTGGAAACTGTGTTAAGTCCCTTAGAAGTTGTATCAAGTCTTACAGAGGCAATATTATATCTTCTGAAAACAGTTCAAGCTATGTAGAAGTTGTGCAAGCCTTCTGGAAGCATTTCAAGTCTTTTGGAAGCAGGATCAAGTCTTCCAAAGACATCATCGAATCTTCTGGAAACACTTAAGGAAGCAGCCTTAAGTTTCTTAGAAGCATTATCAAGTGTTCTTGAAGCATTTCAGGTCTTCGGGATGCATTTCAAGTCTTTTGGAATCCACAAATACGGAACACAAATACAGAACAGTGAAAAGAAGAGAGTTGTGCATGGAGAATAGTTTATTGGATATTTATATGAAAGACATCTCATTGTCAGTGAAAAAATCTAAGTGAATGTTAGTTTATTTTCAATATTCTATTTTTACCTTAATTATTTTTAGGCGTTAATTTCTAACTTTTACAGTTTTAATTCAACGATAATTTATTACTTTCGTAAATAAATGTTGTATCTTAATACAAATCATTGACTCTTTACTTCTTATCATCTTGTATCATCATGCCACTTATCCTTCGTAGAAATAATGTATGGTGGAACCTGCCAAGGACTTAGTTCGAAGTGAAAAATTATCGTGATTCGTTTATCAACTTGTCCTTAAGGGTGCCAATAACCGGTCTGTTTACAATATTTTTTTTTTATTATATCATTATAATGACATTTTAATTTACTTTTCAGTAATTACATTGAATTTATGAGTTATTAAACAGAATTGATATTCATTTCAATACATAATGAGATGTTTTACCCTCATAAAGCACCATTCTTTATGTTTGCAATTTAAGTTGTATCTTTTTAACATAACTTCAAACATTTTTAGAAATTTCCCGTTTTCAAGTGAGTCAGATCTTCAAAAAAAAAATTGGAAAACCGTGTCATTCTAAGTCTACAAATTTCCGTCAGATTTGCATTGAAATGTATTCAAATTTAATACGACCACTGGTACTTCCGCCTACGACCAGCACAAAATTCCGAATTAATTCGGAATTTTCAGAGGATAACTTTTGCGCCCCACGCCATAAAAACTTTTCCTGAATCTCCGTCCTAGTAAGCTTTATCGCACCGCTTTTTCCTCAATGTCCGCTACCCGTCAACATCCCGGTTGACATTTAGGCGTCGGCCGTCGCCGCACCGAGATAAAGTTCCTCTATTTATTATAAGAACCGCAAAATTGGCGGACGGATTTCGGTTTACGATCCGGAGCGACTCGATGCTTTTATCGTACAGGCGTTCTCGATTTATGGAAGAGCAGACGTATGAGTCTTTTGTCCCTAAAACCAGGAATTGGCCAACTTTATAGACAAAGAGTACGAAGAAAGCGCGTGACTCGAATTGCAACAGAAATTGATTCGGGCCTTCTGTAGAGAGAAACCCTCCATCCTACGAATACCTCTTCTTACCACCTAATTTCGAAGTTTCATCCCTAAGGAACAAACTGCCGAGTAGAACTTTACGAATACGTCAAGTTTCGGTCCGAAGCAAATACATCATTTCTTGAAATGGCGATTCGAATGTGATAATGCGAAAACGTCATATTCAATACGTTATATATCTTTGCGAAGTTAAATTACACAGTGATCCATCCACATCTATTCTGTAAACGCCCGATAAAGTCGCGTAAGTTACCCATTAAATTAGACACCACCACGACTGCCGTTAAGTTAGAGAGGGGTCTCGTTCAATTAGTAAGTTTGTTGGTGTGAGGGGAGTTTGCAAGAACTGATTCCTTACCGGAGCATATCGGAGCTGGTCTTAAATTTCCCGGACACGGGCTAATTAAGAATGGGAATGCATCGCGCAAGCACGAAGTGACCCATTTGGAGTAATCCCGTGCGAAATAAAGGAGGGAGCGCCTGTATTGTCGTTAGATCCGCGAGAACAATTTCGCCGCTTCGCGAATGGTGCTCGCATAAATCAGGTGGAATGCGCGCCCCGTGGCGCGATCGCGTATGTTCCTTACGACGAATTCATTATCCTGACGATATTTAAGGATAATTAAGTTGGAACGCTCGCGAACTGAATTTCTAATTAGCTACCACGGTTTCAATGGGGTTTTAAATCCTGTTTTATAATGGATACACCGGTACTGCATTAACTTTTCTTGCCTTAGTTTCATAAAAAAAACTTTAAGATTTATTTAAAACAGATAAGAAATTATTTTGTGGAAGTTTTCGTAAAAACAACCTTAACAGCCTTGTTTACTTCTCCATTTGATGTTCTGATTGTTTCATTTGAATGATGACCTCATATTTGAGAATTATGATATTAGGATCATCATTCTAAATATACCGACCGAGATATTTTCAGAATTAACCTAAATCGCAATTTCTGCTGACCTTTCGGCGTTAAAGAAGAAAAATTTGAGCGGACACCGCATACTGTAAGACGACGACCATTCGTTTACATTTATACCATGATTTACGCTCGTTGGTTTTCTCTTTAAGAGAAACAAGAGTATCACGTGATTATTTCGTTAGTAGTTTTTTTGGTTGTTGATTGTAAGTCTATTTAGGAAGAATATAATGAAAATGAAATAAATCAACTTCTCACTCGCTTCTTTTATTTGCTCGGTACTAGTTTCGGCTTATAAAGCCATCATCAGCCGAATCTATTATAAAAAGGATTACAAAATTATTATTTTTAAATTGAACAAATTTCCTTAAACTTCTTACAGTCGAATTAGAAAAGTCTAATAAAATGTAAAAATTTCATATGTGTTCACAGAATTACACAGAGTTAAAAATTACGGATACAATATAGATAACACGAAAACACAGAAAATGTAAATAATGTAATGTTTAACTCTCTTATTGATTTACGGGGTTTGGAGTGTACTTTATTAAAATAATTTATCTTCTTTTACTTTCTTTATTTAATCTTACGCTGACTACATTTCAATTCTACGTTTAACTTACTTCTAATAATTATATCAAATCAAACATCTATTAATTGTTGAATTGGCGAATATCGCACTGCTCGCACAAGTATGCCTACTAGTGCATTTTTTAAGTTTATTGACTTGTTTAAGTATTGAGCAAAATTCGCCAATTGCAATTACGTTTTCCATTACACCTTCCTCGCTAACAAAAAGAAAATAATAACCATCGCGAATATTATTATTTTCTTTCTTCACGTTAGTTTGAGGTTTCTTTCCATTACACCTTGCTATTACATCTAATATTCTTAAATCTACATCCCGGGTTTCTAATTACAACTAAATTTATTTAATTATGATACGGTTTTACGCGGTTTTTATGCACTTCCACAGTTTTATTTTTTATTTTAATAATCACATTGGGTGAATTTTCACGAATGACTTTATAAGGTCCGATGTATAAAGGTTCTAATTTATTAACACCTTCACTTTTTAATAACACTTTATCGTTAAACTTATAGCTAACACTATTAATACTATTATCTACCCTAAGTTTTCTTTTATTTTTTGATTCAATGAGGTTATTTCGCACATCGTCCCAAGCGCTTTGTAAGCGAAATTTCAATTCGGTTGGGTAATCGTTGAAATTGTATATAGAATCAATTTCTGTTAGTAAATTTGACGGTAAATTACATTTTTTTCCAAATATCAGCTCATACGGCGTATACTTAGTTTCCGTATGCACTGTATTATTAAATGAAAAACACCAAAAGGGCACCCATGTACTCCATGTATATGGAAATTTATTTGTTTGGGTACGTAAGTATGCCCCTAAGCATTTGTGAGTGTTTTCTAATGATCCTAATGTTTCATGGTGGTAAGCTGTTGAAGACAACTGCTTAATACCTAAAAGTTTTGCTGATTCTTTAAAGACATTTGCCACAAATTCTTTACCCTGATCTGTAACAATTTCCGTTGGAATGCCAAATATTAAAATAAAATTATTGACGAAAGACTGTGCTACCGTTACGGCTTCTTTATTTCTCAATGAGTAAGCTACCACGAATTTAGTGAGTTCGCATTGTATTGTTAAGATGTATCTATTATCATCGTTATCTTGAACAAGTGGACCCACCAAATCCAAATAGACTTTTTGAAATGCCGACAAAGAAGTAGTGGTGATTGACAAGGGTTCCACATTAGGTTTTGAATGCTTGTACCTTTGGCAATCATCACACTTTCTCACGAAGTTAGATATATCGTTTCTCAGATCTTCCCAAAAATAATATTTTTTGATGTTAGCGTACATTCGGTGTCCTCAATGGTGTCCCAATGGTGTCCCAAATTCCTGAATGTCCTCCAGTAGGAAGCAAATGAAAATCTTTCAGGATTAATTGACGCGTTTGTTTACATTTAATTCTTTTTGCTTTAGCAATAACGCAAATTTTTATGTTGTATTGTTGAAGCTTTATTGATACTTTTGAAAATAGAGCAATTAATTTCTCATTTTGTTCACATTTATACATGTATTATTTTGGAATTACGTATTTTTTACAAATATCATTCAAGTGTCTCAACTCTGCGTCTAGGGCAGAAGCTGATAGACAACTTTTTATATAAATTACTTTTAATTTCATATCATAGTATATATTACCCAATTTTATTATATTTTTATTCAAATACGTTTTATTATTTAATTCTCGAATTTCTACCGAATTGAGGGGCGGCTTCAATACTTCAACAATGCTAGGATCCCGCCACTGCTTTCATCACTTGAAGATCCTCTAAAATGAGCAGATAAATTTAAATTTTTCTTACTTTGAGCTCTAGTAACTATGAAAACATTATTTGCTAATTCTTTTAAGTCGTTTGAGTCAATTTTTATTCTTGATAAAGCATCAGCAGGTGCGTTATCTTTTCCCTTTACAAATTTCACCTCGAAATCAAACTCCTCTAGTACCAACCTGAATCTTGTTAGTCTCGACGACGGATTATTCATACCAAATAAATAGACTAATGGTAGATGGTCTGTGTATATTTGAAATTTACGTCCAAAAAGATAAGGGCGAAAATGTTTTACTGACCAAACAATAGCTAAAAGTTCTTTTTCGATAGTGGCATAATTAATTTCGGATTTGTTAAGGGCTCTGCTGGCGTATGCAATCGGTTTATTGTTAGAATTACCTAAAACTGCACCAATTGCATAACCAGAAGCATCCGTCCTCAGAACAAATTCGTTCTCCGGGGAGAAGTTCGGATATTGCAGTAAGGGTGGATTTATTAGATATTGTTTAAGTGTTTCAAATGACGTTTGACAATCTTTATCCCAAACAAATTTTACTGCCTTCCGAGCTAATCTGTTTAAAGGTGTAGCGATCTCCGCAAAATTTTCAATAAATTTCCTGTAATAGTTAACAAACGCCACAAATCGTTTTGTTTCGTCGGCTGACTTTCAGTTGACTTCAAGTTTGAAAATTTAACCCGTACATGGCTATTGTCATTGCCCTTGAAAATGAACTCGGGCTGGTTTTTAAACCCATAGGAAGCCTAGTCATTTGAAACTGACCCTTATTGGTTGTGAAAGCTGTATATTTTCTGCTTTCTTTATCAAGCTCGATTTGATAATAACCTTGGGAAAGGTCTAAGTGCGAAAAATAAACTGCTCCGGCTAACGAATCCAAAATCTCGGTTATGTTTGGCAATGGGAATCGGTCATCCTCTATGTTTTTATTTAAAAGTCTATAATCTATGACAACTCTCCATTTCTTTTCTCCGTTGGAGTCTGATTTCTTAGGAACAATTAAAAGCTTGATTTGGTTTCCTCTATAACACCCTCGTTTAACATTTTATTAATATGTTTGTCAATTTCTACCTTTTGGCTATGAGGCAACCGGTACGGTTTAACATATATTGGTTGCACGTTTTGTTTTAATCGAATATTTTCTTTGAGAATGTTTGTCACGGTTAAGGGATCGTTTTCTAAAAGAAAAGTGTCTGCATATTTTGCGCATATTTTTTGTATTGACGTCTTTTCTTCCTTGTTTAATTCTTTAACGTCTATTAAATCTAACACTTTATTAACCCTATCTAACGTAATTTCATTACAATCGAAAGGATATAATTCAAAATTATTTAATTTAGAAGTGCATGGTCTAAAATTTCTAATCTTAACATCATTATCGTTTGTGTTTAAAATACGAACAGGTATGACGTGTGATTTAGGTTTCGCAATAACACCGGCTGTAAAAATACCTTCCGCAATTTTGCATGGTAAGACAACACAATCATCGGGATCATCGACCCAACAATATTTTATAATTTCGCAACGCGAAGGAATTGTGGTATAATTTTCATATGTTGATTCTAATGGAATACTAATTTGTTTTGAATCATGCCAAATATGCATTAAAAATTTTCCAAAATCTATAGTTGCAGCATATTTTACTAGAAAATCAGAGCCAATTTTTCCATTCATATTTCCACAAAAATTGTTGTCCAAAAATTCATGTTTAAGTTTGTTATTTAATATATCTATATTAAGAGCAATTGACCCTAAAGATCTAGTTGAACCACCAATTCCGTTAATTGTAATCTTTTTGTTAAAATCAATTTTTTCATAAGGTTCTAAAATATCTTTAAAAATTACACTTACGGTGGCACCAGTGTCAATGAGAAAATTTAATTTTTTATTTTTATATGAAATGCAAATGTAGTTCATACCGTTCATACTGAAAATCACATTATCAGCGTTAGTTACGAAAAAATCGATCGGGTTCGCTTTGATTGTCCTTAGCAGGTGAATCTACATTATCATCTGGGGTTTCCGCGACATATACATTTCTTGGATAATTTCCGCGACCTCGAAAATTACCTCGACCCCGAGAAGTATTATAATTACCCCGATTGTTATAAGGTCTTGATCGCGATAGGTTTGGTAGGTTTGATTACATGATGCTCTTTTGTTTTGCGATTGATTATAATCTACTTTTGCCCTATTGTTAAACCCTCTATAATTGGAATTAAATGATTTATAAAAATTTGAACGATTTCCACTGGCATAGTTACCGTTTCCTCGAAAATTTCCGCGATTATTATAATGAAAAACATTTGATGTTGAAGGTTTACATTTTCCTCATCTTTAGCGGTATTAATTGCCTCTTTTAAACTAGGACAATGCCGAGCTTTGACAATCATTCGAACATCGTGATTTCTTATGCCGTTGCAAAAAGAATTAATTGCGATTTGTTCATTTACACTCCGCAATGATCCCAACAAAGTATCATCGCTTCCCGCTTGAGCTAAAGTTAATTCGCTAAGTAACCGTTCTATTTCGTTTCCAAAATCATCAATCGACTTATCTAATTGTCGAATTTGGTGAAGTTGGTTTGAGAGAACGGCTGCTGATTTCTGAGTGACGAAATTAATTCTAATGTCTCTAGCAAGTGCCTCTAAAGAATCATAACTCTTATTGAGTCTTATTTTAGCGTTTTCTGAAAGACGCCTTTTCAATACGAAATTAATTAAAAATTTTGTATGCTCGGGTTTCAACATTTCTGAATATAACATCATTGAATCAATTAACGCTTTAGTAGTATTTTCTTCTCCATTCATAACTGGAAGAAGGCTACCAGCAGTTTTTAAACAAAATGATTCTCCCATCTTGGTTTCAGTATTTTCGAACCTATCGTTAAGAATTTTTCTAATTTCCTCAAGTAATAATTCTATATAGTAATAGATTTTGACGTCATTATAAAAAATCATCCAGAAAGGTCCAACATTAAAAATGAGATCATTTCGCTTATTAAGAAAGTGGAAAAGAACAATAGAATTGGGAAGAACATCTCTATCATAGAACAAAACAAAATCATTAAGTCAATAAAGAAAAAGCTCACTGACAACAACGCTATATTCGTTAGGGCAGATAAAGGAGCAGGAATTGTAATCATCAATAAGGAAGAATACATCAACAAAACTTTAACATTCATGAAAGATAACAATTATAAAAAGCTTGAAAAATCTCCACTAAATACCAGTATCAGGACGACAAAGGAAGTTATCAAAAAATGTTAAGAAGTTTTGATTCAACTTTCACCACATCTTAACATATCACCAAACAACATATATAGCGTACAAAAATTCATACATATGAATCCAAACATTCCCAGATTATATTAACTACCTAAAGTACACAAACAAGGCATGCCAATACGTCCGATCACAGCATACATGAACTCCCTTACATCAAAAATTGCACAATTTTTATTGAATATTTTTCGACAAATCGATTTCAAACCTGAATACAGTATCATGAACTTAAGACAATTTATTGAAAGAACCTTTGATATCGACACAACAAATACAAAACTAATTTCTTTCGACGTTACCAATTTATATTCGAACGTTTCGATAGAATATACTTTGAGTTTGACAGATATAATTTTTAAAGAATGAAAAAACTGTCTCTCAGCTTAGTTTATTATTACAACATGTAGTATCTCAAAATTATTGTTGTTTTAATGAGGAATACTACGAGATAACCGATGATCTACCAATGGGTATGCCCCTTTCCGGTATTTTGTCTAATATTTTCCTAGATCATATCGAAAAACAATACATAATGTCACAAAAAAACCCATCTAAACACCACATTGTCAAATGGATAAGATATGTAGACGATATTTTTTGCATATGGAGCGGTGACCAAAAACAATTAGACAATTTTTACATTCATCTGAACAATTTATATAAGAACTTAAAATTTACTCTAGAAATCGAAATTGATAAAAACATTAATTTCCTCGACCTAAAACTCGACCATTCCTCTGGAAATATTGAGTATAATATTTTTAGAAAACCTTCCATGATAAATACAATTCAGCACACCCTCTATCTCAAAAGTTTTCTAGTTTCCACTATTATATCAATAGAGCCCTAAACTACCCACTATCAAATGAAAATCTCACTACTGAACTTAATTTTATACAACAATTGGCTTTAGATAACGGGTACCCCCCAAAATTAATAGACAACCTATTTAATAAGATTAAAAAACAAAGAGACCCCCTTTACATAACACAAACTAAAGAAACAATATACAGAGCTGCCCCATACAACTCCATCACTTATCAGGCGACAAAGATTTTTGCTAAGTATAACATAACTTTGGCTTTTAATAACAAAAACTCTATACTCAAAATCTTATCTAACCACCACCTAAAGACCAACAACAATATTTTACAACAGATATGATCGACAAGAAGTTGATATAACGTTGAGCTTTCGGAATTTATTTTTTCCTTCATCAGAAATCTACAAATTCAAGTTAATGGCAGCATGAACAAACAATTTTTTATATAAAATGATGTTATCTTCAATATGTTACGAAACATAAACGGATAAGATACATATAAAAACGCCCATGGCCAATAATTGATCGTAAATAATGCCGAAGCAATCAACATTATTAAAGATAAGTAATGTTGTGATAATTAACCAATAATATCAAAGTCGTTCGACGTTAACATCAAAAACTCGTACAGTGACGACACCATACAGGTACAACATAATCTAAAATGAAGAAAATTTCACGGGATGACCTTGGAGTGGCCTTACTCCAGTGATACCAACCCACACGCGAACGCAATACCGCGAACCCACAATCCCTAAGACTCACAAACTGGCATCATCCAACAAAGCAGATTTACCCCGGCTCTAAGTGGAGTAAAAACGTAATGAAGGAATCAAAACGTAATATCAAGCCTCTCACCCGGATCTCCTTTGGTACCCACAAAAAGTAAAAATTTATACATGACCCTAAGGTTCTGAATGTCGGTTCTTGAATTCATCGCCGTGATCTCTTGGTTAATAGAAACCATTTCAAGGAAAAAAGACGCTTCCTAAACTTAATTTCTTCGTATAAGATGGAAATATCATTGAAGTCAAACTTATATTCTGTATCGAGATGGTGGTTAACCAACGCTGATAAGCTGGAACGAAACTTCCTCCAATCAAGTTCGTGTTGTTGCAATTTTTTTCTGATATACTGTGAAGGATCCTGTACACAACACATTCGATCTAAGTAATTCAGGAGTGAAGTCCTTCAGTTTGAAGAAGTGGATCTTGAGAGTCCTGAATTACATTTACCAACTTTTACGTTACTACAATGAAGCAGACCAATCAACTTATTAGGAGTTAGTCCAGGAAGAAAAGGAAGGCGAGAAAATCTAAGTATCTCTATAGTTTCAGTGAGAATAGTTAAGGAAACATCATATCTAACAGGAGTCGTGATCAGTAACTTATTTACCAAGGTCTTAGGAAATCCATTTTGAACATGCCTAACAGAAACCGGAGGTTCTTTTCACAAAAACGAGGGTGACTAAGCTTTTTGATTTTATGTCTCATAGTTGTAACTGTATTAAGCTTTTGATGTAAGGAATGGCTAGAATAAAAGTTTATATAGCTACTTGTAACGCCCACTCAGAATTTGTGTTCTATAAGTGAAATATCAGTTATATCTTGCTTTGCAAAAATTTTTGAGCACATTGCTTACAACAGGATATCCAATGACGTCAAAAAATCCTTGCACAATAACCAGCATGGTTTTATTCCTCGTCAATCTGTAGAAACTAACTTAATTTAAAATCCCTACATACGTTCTGAACTAGATAGAAGAGGTCATGTAAATGTAGTATATACGGACTTTGCAAAAGAATTCGATAAAATAAACAATGAGATGTAATTGAATAAGTTGACTTCTGAAGCATTTGCTAGCTCATCTTTACACTTTTTTGTGTCTTATTTAAGGGAGAGCCAATTGTATGTTAATTTTAAGCATAATGAGTCGCAGAAATTCAAAATAGAGACTGGTGTTCCACAAAAACCATTGCTGTTCTCGATATTTGTTAATGATTTGCCACAAATCATAAAAGAGTCTGAATGCTTGCATTTTGGTGATGTTTAAAAGATTTTTCGAACTATGCATATATGAATAAATGACTAAATGACTGCATATGTTTGCAATCTGACCTTAGTCTACTCTTGACTTGGTGTAATGAAAGTAAGCTCCACCTCAATATAACAAAGTTCGAAAAAATTACATTTACGTTAAAGAAAAAATCAATTACTTTCAATTATCATATTGATAATGTTATATCAAAAATTGCAAGAAAGAAGAATTTAGGTGTAATATATAAACAAGATTTCAATTATTGCTTATAAAAGAGCACGTTAAAACCACAACTGGCTTTTGGATTTTATTATTAAAATTGCTCACTCTTTTCTTAATATTGAAACTTTAAAATTGGAATTGAAGTGTGAGATTCCTGTTCGGCTTTGCCTCGGATGCTCTAAAGAGAGTACAAAACAAGTTCGTTAGATATATTTACTTTAAAAAGTATAGCAGATTTATTGGATTGCAATCCTACGAGTTTGCTCAAATGCACTTTGATATTGTGCGATTGTTCGTCAAACAGGGGATGCTGAGTCTCAGATTTTTATGTAAAATATTGAACAATAAAATATTACATTCTATTGATTTCTATGTCCCTGCGTATCCTGGTCGTGTAAAGCCTTTGTTTTTTGTGGATTTTTCTTCAAATATTTCTTATATACTGTGAAGGATAATGCACATCACATTCGATTTAACTAATTTAGTGGTGAGGTCCTTCAGGTTGGAGAAATGGCCCTTGAGAGGCCTAAAATTACATTTAACAATCTTTACGTTACTACAGTGAAGTAGACCAATCAACTTATTAGGAGTTAGTCGAGGAACGCCACGCCACTTCCTCCAGTGATACCAACCCACACACGAACGCAATACTGCGAATCCACTATCCCTAAGACATACAAACTGGCATCATCCAGCAAAGCAGATTTACTCCGGTTATAAAGAGAATAAAAGCGAAATAAAGGAATCAAAACGTAATATCAAGCATCTCACTCTAATCTCCTTTGTCACCCACAAAAAGCAAAAATTTATAGATGACCCTAAGATTCTTAATGTCGGTTTTTGAATGCACCATCGTCTTCTCTTGGTTAATAGAGACTATTTCAAGGAAACGACGCTTTCTAAAGAAATTTTCCTGGTATAAAATGGAAATATCATTGAAGTTAAACTTATGTTCTGTATTGAGCTGGTGGTTAACCGACGCTGATTTGCTGGAACGAGGATTTCTATAGTCAAGTTCGTGTTTTTGCAATCTTTTTCTTATGTACTGTGAAGAATCCTGTACACCACAATCGATCTAAGTAATTCGGGGTGGGGCCTTTCAGGTTGGAGAAATAGACCTTGATAGTCCTGAAATTACATTTATTTCACGTTACTACAGTGAAGTAGACCAATCAATTTTTTTAGGAGATAGTCAATGGACAAAAGGAAGGCGAGAAAACCTAAGTATCTCTATGGTTTCAGTGAGAATAGTTAAGGAAACATCATATCCAACAGGATTCGTGAACAGTAACTTATTGACCAAGGTTTTAGGAAACAACCCATTTTGAACATTCTTGAGAGAAACCGACAAAAACAAGGGTGATTAAGTTTACGGATTCTATGTCTCATAGCTGTAACGTACTAAACTTTTGTATGGAATGGCTAAAATAAAAATTGATATAGCTATCTGTGACGCCAATTCATAAATCGGGTTTTATAAGCGAAATAGCTAATTACACTAGTTCACAAATTTTAATCAAATTTTTCTTCAAAATCTGAGATATTTTATAATGTAGAATGTTGTACTGATTCTAATGCTGTCTTCAGTTTTTCTCCATCACGTCCAGTTTTCGAGATATACCCAAAAATGTGGAAAATCGTAAATTAAATAACACACTAACGGTTCATGTTCAGTATATTTGTTATTTTGCATAGTGTACTTCCGCAGCTAGATGGACATGAAAGTGGAGATCCAGATGAACATTTTAAGATATTGATGGCATAAATCGAACTTTCCCTTATTTTTCTACAGTCTAAAAGAACTCAACAAAATCAAATTTTTTGACATTTTTCCCATTTTCTTTTCACTTAATCGCACTGTAACGAAAAATAATTATATATGAACAATAAAGCTATTCTATCCTATAGAACATTTAATTCTCTAAATTTTGAAGCATTGGACATTCGATCATGAAGATCGAATGTATTTTACCAGAGATATTAATTTACGACAATCGTGTAAAATTTTTTTTTTTGCCACTTTTTTTCTTCCACATTTAGTTACAAGAGTACATTATGCAAAATAACAAATATACTGAACATGAACCGTTACTGTGTTTTTTAATTTACCATTTTCCACATTTTTGGGTATATCTCGAAAACTGGACGTGATGGCGAAAAACTGAAGACAGTTTCAGAATTAGTACAACATTCTACATTATAAAAAATACACAGTCTTTAAGATTTTTCTTGTAAACTACTGTCATAGACCAATATCAGTTATATATTGCTTTGGAAAAATTATTGAACACGTGGTTTACAACAGAATATTCAATCATGTTAAAAAATCTTTGCACAATAACTAGCATGGTTTTATTCCTCGCCAATCCGTAGAAACCAGCTTACCTATTTTAAATGAGTACCTAAGTTCTGAACTATATAGAAAAAGTCAAGGTAGATATACTATATAAGGACTTGAATAATGTGCTATTGAATAAGTTGGCTTCCCAAGGAATTGCTAGATCAACTTCACTCTTTTTTGTGTCTTATTTAAGACAGAAACAATTATAAGTTAATTTTAAGCATAATGTGTTGCAGAAATTCAATATAGAGTCTAGTGTTCCGCAGGGAAGTAACATAGAACCTTTTCTATTCTTGATATTCATTAATGATTTGCCAACAATCATAAAAGAATCCGAATATTTGCTTTTTGCTGATGTGTTAAAGATGTTTCGAACTATACGTAATGAAAATGACTGCATATATTTGAAATCTGACCCAATTGGATTCTTGACTTGGTGTAATGAAAGTAGGCTCCATCTCAATGTAACAAAGTACGAAAAAATTACATTTACATTAAAGAAAAATCAATAACAGTCAGTTATCATATTTATATTAAAAAACGTTGCAAGAAAGAAAAATTTAGATGTAATATATAAATAAGATTTAAATTTTAAAGGGCACGTTAAAGCCACAACTGCATCAGCTTTAAGGCTTTTGGATTGGGTTGGGTTGGACACTTTAAAATTACTATACAATTTATTAATTAGGTCGAAGTTGGAATATAGAGCTGTAGTGTGAGATTCCTGTATGGCTTTGCCTCGCATGCTCTAAAGAGAGTACAAAACAAGTTCGTTAGATATATTTACTATAAAAAGTGTAACAAATTTATTGGATTGCTATCTTACGAGTTTGCTCAAAAGCACTTTGATATTGTGCGGTTGTCTATCAAACGGAAGTTGTTGGGTATCAGATTTTTATGTAAAATATTGAACAATAAAATATTACATTCTATTGGTTGCTATGTCCCTGCGTATCCTGGTCGTGTAAAGCCTTTGTATTTTGTGGATCGTTTCTCTACCGAATTGAGAAAAAATTTCACATTGATTAAAGTACTTATTTTGTATAATAGTTTAGCTGTTAGCTTTGTATTACCGATATTTTCACTGCTCTACAAACACTTTGGCGAGAAATAACTTCTAGAACTTGCAGAATCCTGAATATGTGTTTTATTGCTGTTGTGTATCCGCGCAAGCTAAATTATTTCTTTAGAAACCTGTGTATTTCAATAAATAAATAAATAAGTATATTGTTTTTTCTATACCATTCAGTATATATAAACCCATCTTCATCTCGTCTTCATGGTACACAACCTATCACTCTACCCATTGAAGATAACCAGGAATTCCTCTAATGAATCTGAGGGGACAGAACATATGATGTTGTCCACATATTTGTAGATTAAAGGGAATCTAAAACTCAACTTAGCAATTGAGGAGGAGATCCAATCGTCCATCACAATCAGGGTCAGAACAGGGTTAAGTGGACTGCCTATTGGTGTACAAAATTGTGGTTGGTAGAATTGTTCCTTGTAAAAGAAGGTGAAAAAAGTAAGCAAGAAAGTATTGATTTTCACACGATCCCAATCTCTATCAATAATATTGATAACCAAATCCATGGGAATATTGATGAACAAAAACCTCACTACTTAATAAGGCTAGAAGATGGTCACATGGTAGTTTTATTTCAGATTAATCTCCACAAAAGTATAAGAATCTTGGATGTTAAACCCAATCCAATTTAAGAAGGCGTCAAACAGAATGTTGACCATAAACATCGAAAGAGTCTTGCTTATGGACTTTGTTACAAAATTTTGCATTTATCCCATTGAAACATATTAAAATTTTAGATGTTATGGCATCAATACAATGAAATTCTTTAACTTTTTAACAAATCTATGTTCTTGGATTGTATGGATGAAGTTGGGTCCTTTAAATAACCTCTTGTAGTTGGAACCATCTCAAAGCAACAACATGGCTTTATTGGCCGGAGTAATCAAAATCGTGTCCAAACGGTCACCCCCTTCAAAAACCTGGTTGTCTCGTTCTTTACGATTTATTATGAAGCACCTTAGGAGTATCATGTTTAACAGTCAACAAAAAGAAAAAAGTGAGACCGATGAAAATGTGTAAGGAAACCGGTATGATCACTTATATTGCGTGATATACGAGGTAAGAACTTATCATAGCTATATTGAATTAGTGAGAAATGGTGAATTTTTATTCTACGCAATACTGAATATAGTGATAGAATATACTAAATACGCAACATTATACCTAACACAATTTCTGATCTACGAGAATTTTGACGAATATTCTAAAAAAGATGGAAAAGGAAATGAGTACGAATCCACCCCCTAATACAAACTGAAAGAGAGAATCGATTAAATGACAGACATCTGAATTGAACAGCTGCAAATTGCAAACCTGCAAAGGTTCACATTTAATTGGAAGGTTTTTTGTTGGAGGTCTTTTAATGTTTAACTGCTCTTGTTCTGATTGCATTTCATTGTTAGAGTAATTTTCTCCTTAAGGTTAATCTGGAAATTTCTAGAAAGAATTAATTTATCATTTTCGGATTATTTGGTTTTGTTACTAATATTAGTAAGTGATCCGATATTTCATCTCAACCTTGAACTTTCAAATATATTCTTAATTTAATTACTTTCCATTGGAAACAATTCGAAACAATATCCCAAAGTTTATTTATTGCTAAGATCAAAAGGAAAAAATCCAATACAATGTCTATTTATTATGACGCATTTAGTAAGCGTATAATCGAGTGATTAACTTTTGATGTACTAAAAGACAAGTTACCTAATTGGTATTGGCAAGTTATTGATTTGCTTAATGATGTATTAACAAACCGTACAAACACTCCGTATTTTCGGAGGTGAACCAGTCAATGATTACACTACACTCGATTTATTTGATCGATTTTCTCTTCTCATTTTATATATTTATTTCCTTCATATATTTGTAACCGTTACATCCTTGCTCGACGCTGTAGTTGTCACCTCCAAGGTAGCAGTGTCCGTTGAATATGTCAATGTACATTCAAGAACAGCAGTTTACTAAAACCATTTCCTTGTTGTAATTCCGTTTGTTAAATAATTTTGATATTGAATTATTTCTTACATTTTGGAAAACATTCGTGAAGTTCAGCTCAATGAGATCATTCATCATATCCGAAACAAGTATGCTTATACTAAACGAATATCTACTTTTCAGATTTTTACACCAAGAAAAGAGATTATGCCATAATTGGTTCATAAACATCATATCCTCAATGTCAAAATCAAACCGCACAGCAGCTCTTATTCTATAGGAACAATTGATCCCTGAGTTTTTTTCGTTTGGTAATGGGCTTGTTTTTTGTTGCTCGTTGGCAAGCAACTGGAAGAAAAAAGGAACCATTTATGAAGCGATATGCAGAATGGGTTGCCCAAGAACTTTGTATATCAAAACCATCAATGAAAGAATCAGTCATCAGTCAAAAAGAAGGCATGCACAGAGTTTGGTAACAACTCACTGTCTAGAAAAAGTTTCATTTACAACCTAAACGAGTTTTATAAAATAAGGCAGGAGAAATGTAGTTTTAGTCATAAAGAAAGTAACAGTCTCATGTCCCACCTCGCGAAGATGAAATCGTTTAATATACCTAAGAAAAGTGGCCAGCCATACACACCAGAAGAGGCCTTATCAATGATTGTAGACTCGAAATTGACTACATTTCAATACCTTAGATTAAGAAATGGTACAATAGTTAGAAATTGTCATATGTATCCATCATATTATAAATTAATGACAAAAAACACGAAACAAGCACGCAAGTAAGATAGCAAACCTTCTCAAAAGGAAATTATTACCTGAACATTAAATGGTAAATGGTATGGGGTATCACCTACAAATGAGGCCTTTGTGGAAGTTCTGGTCATGCCATGTATAAACAAATATTCTTGGATGAATCTACCATCGGATATAGATTGTCAATATTACGCACAATATGAATGCTTAGTATACATTTCATACCACTTGAACATAAAATCTTGGCAAGTTCGAGGACTTAACGAAGATGCATTCGATGACAGAAACCTGTCAACTGATCTCAAAAATTTCGGGAAAAAATTGGTTTGCTGGTGGATAATATCAAAAAAGGCACTGGAACTACAAATGATGGTAATGCTGCTCGGCGATTTTTCAACAACATGAGAAAATCAACGATAATTGTTGTTGTTGATGAAACTTTAGTTAGTCGTTTTGCTATCATCTTTGAAACAACATCTTGTGGGTGCAAGTTACGCAAAGAGATATTACACAAGGAAACTAACGAGACTACGCAACTTTTATGAAACTTTATGGATTATTTTACATACAGGAACGTGTTCAAAATAAAAATAAAAATATTATTACACGGTGCTGATGTGCTGATGTTTTATCTTTGTCTGTTCTTATTAAATTTAAGTCCAGAAAATTGATTATATTACTATCTTCAATTTCTATGTCAAATTGAAAGTTTTTGTTAATGTTAATCAAATAATTCAAAAAACTTATCAAATTTTCTGTTTCATTCTCAGATGCAAAAAAAACGTCATCGGCATATCTCACCCACTTACTAATATTTCTTTTGTGATCATTAATATTATTTAAAATATAGTTTTGTTCAATGTGATCTAAAAAGATATCTGCCAGGACACATGATAATAGCATGATCATGGGTAAACCTTCCGAGAGAAAGTAGTATTCGTTATTAAATGTACAATAATTTTGCGTGATTATGTGTTTTAAAATATAATTTAAATGGTCTACGTTCATTTTCTTATTAGAATATGAATTAAACATTTTTGATGTTATTTCCAATGTTTGATCAATTGGAACATTTGAGAAGAGGTTGATGACATCGAAGGAGATAGGTATTAATTTTAATTTTTAAATCTTAGTCATTTCTGAACTAAAATTAGAACTAACACTAGCACTAACACTAGAACTATCACTAGGACTAATACTAGATCTAAAACTAGAAACTTAAATGTTTTCGACACATTTTGTGGAATCGGTGAAAAATGTAAAGTTAGATGCTAATGATATTTTGGTTAGTTTCGATGTAGAATCTCTTTTTACTAAGGTACCAATTAAGGATGCGGTAGAGGGCCTTCGCCAAAAACTCATTCCGGAGGGATTGCTAGAATATGTGCCAGATTTAGTGGAATATTGTTTATTATCGACATATTTTAGTTGGAAAGGAGATGGGATCTCATGGGAGACAACCTAAAGAAGGAGGAACCGTTTCTACGGAACATATTACAGAAAAATGGATATAGTTTAAAGAACATCAACCGAGCCACCCAACAGCGGAAGCAGAGAGAAGAAGCTCCAGCAAGTAGAGAACCAGCAGGATTCATCTGTCTTCCTTACGTTTCCGCTGTAACGGAACAAATTGCAAAACACCTAAAGAAAAACGACGTCGTGGTGCGATACGGAACGGATACTAAAATTCGGAAATCACTCCCGATAGCCAAGGACAAGCCACCTCTGTTAAAAGGAGCGGGTGTCTATCGGTTGTGCTATCAGTTGTGGAAAGTTTTACGTTGGCCAAACGGGACGAAATATCAAATACCGTATCAAGGAACACGAGAGGGATGTGAGGCTGAGGAAGATTCAACAGTCGGCGGTTGTGAAATATTGCCACTTAGAAGGTCACCGAATAAACTTCGACAAAACAAAGGTTCTGGCTAGGACTAATAAATATCATCAACGGCTGACAAGCGAAGCCATAGAAATCCACCGACATAAAAACAACGTCAACAGAGAAGATGGCTGGGAACTCAGCAGAACATGGAAGATGGTGGTGAAGACGAATACGACTCCCAAACGGGACGCAACGCTGTAATTAATTAGTAATTTGCTTGAAATTAATATAAAATTAATTAGTTTTTCAACCTATATATTGTTTCACAATTCCCGATTTTGTCACTTCGAAGCAGTTTCTGAAGAAGGTTGCAACATGACATCCGAAACGTCAAACATTTTTTCAAAAAATGCACGGCAAAAGCCGAAAGATTCTAGTTTTAGATCTAGTATTAGTCCTAGTGATAGTTCTAGTGATAGCTCTAACTTTAGTTCAGTTAACACCGGTCGTGAAAGCCTTCGTACTTAGTCATGTCTATGAATTTTTGTGCAATTACTAATGGAGTAAAGTTAATATCCTTAACCCTTTCGGTCCTGGCGTACACTACAGTGCACGCCAGTTTATAAGCTTGTAAATAGAAACTGGAATACAATTTTAACAATTAATTCCTAACGTGCATTTCTGTGTACCCTATAGAACCGAACTACCGAACGTAGTGGTATAGAATTTTCGTACTAAAATGTAAGAAGTTTTTTACTGTAGGCAACCGGAGAATTTGGAAATTGTCGTGTTGGTATCGCTACTACCCTAAGTTTTTTACTGAAACCGTATTATGGATCATCGGTAAAATTATGTGTTGAAGTGAATAGCATGTAGATAACGTCTGATGTAGTAGTGAGTCGATCAGTTTGTTTATTTTTTTAAAACTACGTTGTGAACAGTTGTACACCACAGTGTACATCGGGTGTTATTGGAGTATTTATAAGCTGTAAGTTATAACCTTATATTGTGTTTATTATATTGAATATTGTTTATAATTTCTTACAGTTCATTAAAAATGAACAGAAAACCTTTAAAATACGAAGAATTGGTTAAACTTATAGAAGAAGGCCTCTCAGATATAGAGTCTCTAAGCGATGAGGATGATGAATGTGAAATTGATTCATGTGAACAAAGAGGTAAATTTCAAATAATTGTAACCTGTGTGGACCTCTAAATATTATTTTATGTTTTTAGACGCAGGCGGTGATATTAGTGATAACGCAGAGCTAGAGGTGAATGCACATGAACCAACTGATTTGGCTGAACACTCTGAAATTTTGGAAGACAACGAGACAGTACCCGTTGCAAAAAAAAGAAAAATTAGTAAAAAAATGCAAAAAAATATTTATTAAGAAAATAATGAACTAACTGCATCCACAAAATTTGGCTGGCGTAAGAATGTAACACCAGAAATAAATTGGTACACAACTCCTATTCCAGCAGTTATTGAGCTAGAAACTCCTTTGTATTTCTTTAGACTGTACTTTACAAAAGATTTGTTTGAACTTATGGTATTAAATACGAACCTCTTTGCAGTTCAGCAACACGCACGATTTACAGCAACAACTCAAAATGAATTAGAAGTATTTGTTGGCATGCATATTTTGATGGGAAACTTGCACTATCCAAGACTTAAGTGTTACTGGGAAAATGAACTACGTATCCCAACTATCGCCGATACAATGCCTCGTGATAGATTTCACAAATTGAGGTCATTCTTACATTTTGTGAACGTAGAAGAAAAATGCAAAGATATATTTTGGAAAATACGACCACTCTACGATACAATTCAGAAACGAATGTTACAATTGCCACTGGAAACCAAGTTGAGTATTGATGAACAGATGGTTCCTTTCAATGGAAGGTTAAATGTAAAGCAATACGTTAAAAATAAGCCGAGTTCTTGGGGGGTAAAAATTTACGCATTATGTGGAGCAAGTGGTGTTATGTATGACTTCATAATCTATCAGGGGACTACAACAGAGTTCAATTCTGATCAAGATGAAATCTTTGGTGTGGGAGCCTCCGCAGTGCTCATGCTGTCTGAACCAATACAAGAAGTAAACGTGCAACTATATTTTGATAATTTTTTTTCAAACTGTCAGTTGCTGCATTATTTGAGGCACAGATATATATATATACGCTGCTGGAATTGCAAGAATTGACCGCTTTCAAAAGCCCCCTTTTTCTTCTGACGCCGAAATGAAACAAAAAGGACGAGGTACTTCAGAGGAAGTTTAGAGTAACGATGATGAGGTAATTCTTACCAAATGGTTTGATAATAAGAGTGTAATAATGGCATCGAACTTTATGAGTGTGGGTAATACCGAAACCTGTGAGAGGTGGGATAAACGGAGAAAAGAGTACGTGGAAGTTCCTCGCCCAGAAGTCATAAAAAATTATAACATAAACATGGGCGGAGTGGATAAAACGGATTTTTTAATCACTATTTATCGCACTAAAATACGATCACGTAAATGGACACTTCGGATGTTTACACATTCTATTGATTTAGCATGCGTAAATTCTTGGTTAGAGTATAGGGCCAAAGCTGAAAGGCTTGGTCTACGTAAGAAAGATATTATGGATTTTTTACATTTTCGTGCATATATCGCAGAAGGGCTTATTGGAGCTAATAAACCCCCTTTGAAAGCACGCGGAAGACCTCTAAAAGATTCACCACTTTCATCATCATCCACGAGCCGACAAAACCCGGAATCTTCACCTATCCCCGACATACGCTTAGATGGTCTACACCACCTTCCAGTGTTTGATGACAAAAGCTTTGCGTCTAGGTGCAAAATGATGTCGTGTAAGAGCAGGACACACATCAAATGTGAAAAATGTCAAGTCCACCTATGTATTGGCAAAAAGCAAAATTGTTTTGCCACTTTTCATACGAAAAAATAAATTTCTTTGTTAATTTCCGTTTTACTTGTTCTTTTGCTGTTTTTTTCTTTAATAAATGGTGAAATACACATATTTAGTTTTTTATTACACCGAAAAATTTACGACTTTTAATACTAGTGTACATACGCCTACTTCATTAAATCCCAGTGTGCACTGTAGTGTACACATCAAAAGTAAAAAATGACAAAGTGTTGTGAGTAGGAGACAAAAACAAAAAATCATAAAATAAATTAAGTAACTATTATGCAAAGTTTCAAATTTTTTACTCGTTTACAAAAAAGTCGGGGTCGAAAGGGTTAAATTCATAAAATAAACATGCCCATTGGAATTTTGAAATGGAAATTATGAAATTTTTTGAGGAAGTATAATTTTGGAATGGTGGGGTTCATAATTGTAAACATAAATCAAAAATGGAGTATGTTCAACTAGAGTCTCCTTGCCTTTATTAATTATCTATTTCATACTTCTAATGAGACTGATTTAGATTATTATGTAATTATTAGCTTTCTTTTTTGAAATATTTTCTATTGATAATCACTTATCACTTTAGTATCCAGTCATAAAAAACAATCCACTTAGCATTAAAATTTTTTGTTATTTTATCTCAGTTAGCCCCAATTATTATTTTCAAAAATTTCAGTTATTATTTCAGCCTCTATTAAAAACTGCTTTGCTTTGGATTATAAAATTATGTATATAATAAACAGCATGAATGAAGCAGTCGTGTAAAAACACAGATCCGGATTACCGAGCATTGTATCATGCGGATTATAAACATAATGCATTTGAAATTCATGTTATTTAAAGAGTCGGTTTAAATGAACATGTGGATTATCGAGGTAGCAGCGTATTTATTTTGTATAATCTCGTTTTTACAATAACATTCTGAAAACGCTTTATATCAACTCCAGCATTTGTTCTAATTTATCTCTTATACTGGACTATATACGAGATAAGGATATTGTGTACTCTGCGTTCATCATGTTGTAATAAATAATAAGGTAGAAATCGAGGTGATGATGAATTAAGGTTTTTATTTGAGATCTGTGCTAAAACAACTAAAAACAAAAATAAAAGGATTTTAATTAGCTACAGTACATCAATATAAACAAAAGATGTTAATAATAATAATAGTATTTACCATCAACTCAAGAATAAAAGAAAGACGAGTTCCATTCAATGAAGCGAAATAGCAAATATACAAATGTATGAAAATCCAAGTGGTACAAAAATGTTTCAAATTAAAGATTATGACAACGATGAGAACTAATTAGAAATTGTATTGACATTATTGTAATGGGCGATGTTAAAGATTAAAAGAGAAAAACGAGACACGTTAAAAGCAAAATGGTTGAGACAAAGAGCAACTTAGCCTGAATAAGAATTCGGATGGTTAGACGCATGTCGGGATTAAACAGCGATAAATTCAAATACAATTTGATAAAATTTGAGAAAGTAAAAATAAGAGAAAGTACAAAATTAAACTTAAATAGTTAATTAAGTTGAGGCTATTGTAGCATTAAACAAATTTCAAAAATAATCTGTTTGCATTAATGTCCGTCAAGTCATTTAGTAATAAGTCGGGGTTTCTTTTTTTGTTTGTAGCAATAAAGAATTCTTCATATAGATCTAAAAGCTTTGATTTTTTGTAGTTTTTAATTATGTTGATGTCTTTTGCATTAGATTTATGATTAATATCTCGTATGTGTTTGTAAAATGCAGAGGTTTTTCGTGTAATGTGTTCCTTATATCTTGTGTTTATGTTTCTGCCAGTTTGGCCTATGTAAAATTTATCGCACTCTCCACATTTCAATTGGTAAATTCCACTCAATTCATTACGGTTGAATTTATGTTTATTATTCACGATAAAATTGCATAGGTTGTTATCATTTGTGAAGGCCATTTTGATGTTGTGTTGATTTAGGGTTTCTTTGAGTTTGAATTGTAGTTGTGGTTGAAAAGGTAATGTTATATATGCAGAGCTTTGTCGGATTCTCGGAAAAATTAAATTATTGATGTTATTACTGTGGATTTTATTATAGTAGGCTTGTATGTAATTTATATTGTTCCATTTTCGATTCCGATTTTAGTTATTAGAGTTATTTCGTTTTTAAATTCAGTGTCGTTGAGAGGCAAATGGGTGGCTCTATGAAAAAGGTAACGAAAGGCAGCAGCTTTGTGATCTGAACAGTTAAATGAATTTTTTGGTGTGATGCAGTTAATTTTTGTAGGTTTTCTATAAGTTTTGAATTCTAGAATTTGGTTGTTTATATGTCGTCTTATATTTAAATCCAAAAAATTGATTTGACGGTTGTTTTCTATTTCAGTAGTGAACTATAAGCAGCATATATTATTAAAGGTGTTCGTAAGTGCGATAAGCATTGCGGGGTTGCCTTCATAAATTATGAGAATGTCGTCGACGTATCTGGTATAAAATTTGATGTCTTTAGTGAACAGGTCATATATGTCAGAAAAAAGGGTGATTTCGAAATGATCAACGAAAATGTCGGATAGAATGCTTGAGATTGGAGAGCCCATTGGTAAGCCGTCTCTCATTGTATAATGTTTATTATCGAATATGAAAAAGTTGTTTGCAAATATGTTCAAATATGTTAAATTGGGATATTACTGTATAAATTTTTAATATCAAATGAAATCAGTCTCGATCTATTATTGATGTACTTGACACGAACGACATAAACATATTAAGCTTGGGTCATAAGTTCTCTTTAGGTAAGACAATCAAACCCACAGACTTAGCAGTAATTTTTGAATCACATATACATAGTAATAAATATTCCACTGACTTAATGAATTCTAGTTTAAACTGTCTTAAAACCTTGACCAAACTCAAAAATAAAAAATCATACCAACAGGGGATTAATACTAAACATATTTATACACTTAAATCAAAAATAAATACGAACAACCTAATAGTCACATTAGGTGATAAAAATGCCGGACTAGTCATATTAAATAAACATACTTATTTAAACAAAACTTTCGACTTCTTTAAACAGCATCATATACAGATAATTAATAAAGTCCCCACCATCCAGTATCACAATAAACTAAAACAACTGGTGAATAAATATAGAATTAGCCTAACTAAATTTAATATAAACTTATATAACGCAATAGAAATGAACCCTCTTACACCTTGTCTAAAAAGTCTAATCAAATTACACAAGACAGATCAAAGTATCAGACCTATTATTAGTAATGCTAATACTCCTTCCGGTAAAATTGCTAAGAGTATTCAGAAATTCCTTTATAATGAATTTGACTATACCTTTAAATATAATATTAAAAATTCACTACACCTGGTATAGAAATTAAAACATACCAACATCAATAATAGATCGAGACTGATTTCATTTGATATTAAAAATTTATACAGTAATATCCCAATTAGCGACACCTTAAACATAATAAAGACATACTTATACATATTCCTTACCAATATTAACAAATTTCCTAACGTAGAATCTCTAGATGTTGATAACTTCATATTAATAATAGCACATATTTGCAAACAGAACTTTTTCATATTCGATAATAAACATTATACAATGAGAGATGGCTTACCAATGGGGTCCCCAATCTCAAGCATTCTATCCGACATTTTCGTTGATCATTTCGAAAACACCCTTTTTTCTGACAAATATGACCTGTTCACTAAAGATATCAAATTTTATACCAGATACGTCGACGACATTCTCATAAGTTATGAAGGCAACCCAGCAATGCTTATCGCACTTACGAACACATTTAATAATATATGTTGCTTATAGATCACTACTGAAATAGAAAACAACCGTCAAATCAATTTTTTGGATTTAAATATAAGACGACATATAAACAACCAAATTCTAGAATTCAAAACTTATAGAAAACCTACAAAAACTAACTGCATCACACCGAAAAATTCATTTAACTGTTCAGATCATAACCCATTTGCCTCTCAACGACACCGAATTTAAAAACGAAATAACTAAAATCGGAATTGAAAATGGATACAATATAAATGACATACAAGCCTAATATAATAAAATCCACAGTAATAACATCGATAATTTAATTTTTCCGAGAATCCGACAAAGCTCTGCATATATAACATTACCTTTTCAACCACAACTACAATTCAAACTCAAAGAAACCCTAAATCAACACAACATCAAAATGGCCTTCACAAATGATAATAACCTATGCAATTTAATCGTGAATAATAACATAAATTCAACCGTAATGAATTGAGTGGAATTTACCAATTGAAATGTGGAGAGTGCGATAAATTTTACATAGGCCAAACTGCCAGAAACATAAACACAAGATATAAGGAACACATTACACGAAAAACCTCTGCATTTTACAAACACATACGAGATACTAATCATAAATCCAATGCAAAAGACATCAACATAATTAAAAACTGCAAAAAATCAAAGTTTTTGGATCTATATGAAGAGTTCTTTATTGCTACAAACAAAAAAACTTATTACTTATTACTAAATGACTTGACGGACATTAATGCAAACAGATTATTTTTGAAATTTGTTTAATGCTACAATAGCCTTAATTTAATTAACTATTTAAGTTTAATTCTGTACTTTTTCTTATTTTTACTTTCTCAAATTTTATCAAATTGTATTTGAATTTACCGCTGTTTAATCCCGACATGCGTCTAACCATCCGAATTCTTATTTAGGCTAAGTTGCTCTTTGTCTCAACCATTTTGCTTTTAACGTGTTTCGTTTTTCTCTTTTAATCTTTAACATCGCCCGTTACAATAATGTCAATACAATTTCTAATTAGTTCTCATCGTTGTCATAATCTTTAATTTGAAACATTTTTATACCACTTGGATTTTCACACATTTATATATTTGCTATTTCGCTTCATTGAATGGAACTCGTCTTTCTTTTTATTCTTGAGTTGACGGTAAATACTATTATTATTATTAACATCTTTTGTTTATATTGATGTACTGTAACTAATTAAAATCCTTTTATTTTTGTTTTTAGTTGTGCCTGATGACGAGTGTGTTGGCACTCGAAACATATGTATAGCACAGATCTCAAATAAAAACCTTAATTCATCATCACCTCGGTTTCTACCTTATTATTTATATACGAGATGTTGGAGAATACACATATTTTTGTGGTCATTTAGGTCATTCATAATGATTGATTTTCCGAGGCGTAGATAATGTTTTGTTTGGCATCAATCTATTTTGTAATACTGTTTTGAAATGGGGTCCCACTGGCCAATAGTTTTTTATTTTAGAATCTTGTAATTATTGCTCTACAGATTCAGGAATTAACATAAATTATTATTATAATTTTTTTTTTGATATTTATTTTAAACTTTTATTTTATGGTGACACGTTGGTCTCGCGCGGCCTACAATGGACGCGTACATCTCGAGTAGCCATGTGAGTCCAATGTGTCATCACGTAATTCCTGTCTGAACTTGTAAAATCTCTCATACACGTGTTTACGGCGATCGAGTATTACTTTTCGCAGTCTTTGTTTGGATGTTGTGAGTGTAATTGTGAATGTGAATATGTCATACGAAAAAGAACAAGCACGTTTGAAGAAGTTATGGAAAGAGTTGCTTTCTGATGAAGAAAGTGAGGCAAATACTTTTGACGGCGACGAAATATACGAACCGGTTACAGAAAGTTCTGAATCCGAGGACGATTATCGGTCTAAATATAAACGGTTCAAAAAAAATAATTGTACACCATCTTCGCAAAAACCAGAACCGTCTACCTCACAAAAAATTATAGAAAGCCCCAATTACATGGATGAAATAATAGAAGAAGTTATAAGAAACATGCGTTATGACGACTTGGGTGATGAAGAAAATAATAATGATATTGAAAAAGAAGCAAATAACCAGAGTAATGAGTTTGAGTGGGCTCATGCAACTGGGAAAAATCTAAAAAACATACAGTTTAGTGTCCCAAACTCTGGTTTTAGTATTGCTCTGTATGAACAATACGATAAACTGCCATATGATTTTTTCAAAGTTTTTGTGAATGACGACATCATAAGCTTAATCGTGAGTCAAAAAATCTTCTATTAAAATAACATAATAATAATATATATTTTAGGTAGAAGAAACAAACAGATACGCTGAACAGTGTAAACGAAGTAATATTTTACCAAACGCACGTATTCTGAAATGGACTCCCACAGACCCTACAGAAATAGAACATTTCATTGGTATTATTTTGTGGATGGGGTTGTGTTCTTTCGCAGAACTTTCTTCATACTGGCCAACAAAACGATTGTACAAAAATGCAATCCCAAGTGTAATGTCCAGAAATCGTTTTCAGTTACTTCTGAAAATGACACATTTTAGTAATAATGAGGAAATTAGTGATGATAAATTACACAAGATAACACCACTTGTGAACAAGCTTCGGACATCATTTCAGTGCCAAATGACACCCTCCGAGTACGTTTGTATAGATGAGACTCTTGTACCTTTTAGAGGAAGACTGAAATTTCGTCAATATATATCCAATAAGCGACATAAGTTCGGAATCAAATTATTTAAGCTGTGCCTAAAAGATGAGTACACATATGATTTCCAAGTATACTGCGGCAAATCGAAGGATGGTCATGTGTCAGTGCCTACAAAAGTTGTAATGGATTTGATGACAAATCTTTTAGACAGAGGACGTACTTTATGCACTGACAACTATTACACATCAGTGAGTTTAGCTAATGCACTATTACATAGAAAAACACATCTTATTGGAACATTACGATCTAATAGAAAATATAACCCCAAAAGGGTTGTAGATAAAAAGTTGAAAGTTGGAGAAGTAATAGCTGAAGAATGTAAGCAAGGAATAGTAGTTGAAAAATGGAGAGATAAAAGGGACGTATTAGTATTGAGCACTAGATATGGAAATGAAATGGTTACTTTAATCAAAAGAGGTAAAGAAATACAAAAGCCCAAAAATGTGGTTGAATACAATAAATATAAATCATATATTGATATATCTGATCAGTTAAAATCTTATAATACCTGCCTTCGCCGTAGTATGAAATGGTATAGGAAATTGGCGTTCGAGTTATTAACTGGAAGTGCAATAGTAAATGCCTACATTGCGTACAAAGAAATAACCAATAATAAAATATCAATAACTGCGTTCAAAGAAGAAGTCATAAGTGGTCTGTTGAAAACAGTGAGACAGGAAGAAATATCTGAAAACATGACCGAAATAGAGCATAAATTAGAAGATGTTGGTCGTTCTAAAAGACGTCGGTGTGTAATATGCTACAAGAAAATTTCAAACGAATCTGGAAGAGAACAAGCATCGAGGAAAACTCCCCAAACCACGTTGAAATGTAGTGCTTGCGATCAATATTTTTGTTTGAACAGTTTTTTTGAAGCACATACAGCTTCTAAAATTTAGTATACACACACCATATTTTCTGTTTTTTTAAAGATTTATATCCATGTTTTCGAATGATATTTATGTTTTCTTATGGATTATATCTATGTTATATTAATGTATTAAGAATTATATATTTTTTTGTATTATTATAAAAGGTAAAATAAATAGATAGACTAGATAGATAGCCTAGTTGATCTATTTATTTTTCTATTTCTATTTGTTTTTTTCTAACTTTATTGCATTATTTACATATTACAGTTCCCTATGCCACGTGGTGACATATTGATCTCACAATAACAGGTCAATGACATAAATCGTTTCTTCTGGCCGTCTACTCTGCTACCACATGTATTTCAATGCATTACGTGATACCACCGTGGTCACACACGACCAAATGTAAAATTGTTTAATATGAGACCAGGGTGGACTCGCACAGTCTCTACGTTCCAATACAACATGAGACTAACGCGATCTCATATGGCACTCAACGTGTTAATAATAATATTAATCATCTCAAAACTTTTCTTAAAAGAACCACTTTATCTATAAAATCATAATAATACCCGCACAAAACATAAGCACTTAGAAATCCTTTCTATATCTTAATTACTACACTGGAGCACGGCCCATTATCACGCGGAGAAAAACATTAATCTCAGACAGGTGCCCCCGCATTAAGCAGATATCTCACCTAAGATATTGCACCAAAAAGCACGACGAGAGACAATGGCGTAACGGTGGCGATTATCGCTGCATTTCGCAATACAAAAGACAAGCGGCAGAGAGTACAATGCTTCGCTCAATTGTTTCGTACACGGCGACGGGAAAGCTTGTACCATCAAGCTCGGGTATAATCATGCAGTAAGCAATCAATTAGCTCGCTACTAATGCCCTTTTGTACGGACAATGGGAACGGTACTCGTTGTATGAACAGATTTGTTACTGCTCTTTAGGTGATGTTCTAGTACTTACATATGCACCCATACGGTTGCGGCTTCATTTCGAATGCCTAAAGTAAGGAATTTACGCAACAGTAGCTATGAAATTGCGAAAAGCGGTAATGGAAGTGTTATTGGAGGCTCATTAATATAAACAACATGGAGTAATAAATTTGCGTATACCGTTACACGGCTTCTCTGATATATAGCTTCCATATTGTATTCGTTTTATAGGTATAATAAATTTTTTAGGGTGTTGACAGCGAATTTCGCGAAATATAATGTTAGCCAAATTTTTTTTTAGATTTATTGATTTATTAATTTCTTTATTAAATGATTCAAGCCAAAAAACAACATGAAATATGCTTGAAAAGCATGTCCGTTTTGTTTGCTTTTTGCAGTGAACTCGACCAGTCTTGTAGATAATGGGGTAACCAACCCCTTCAGCCATGGCAGCAAAGCTGACATCCAGGATTTAAGTTTAACGTTTGGCCAGCATACAGAACCGCAAGAGTGCCCCGTGTTTGTACACTTTTTGTGACTACACCCGCACTACTCGCAAAGTTTTAGGGGGATTTACAGCTCTGGAAACTTCAACTTTCGATAACTTATAGCCGTTTAGTCGTTTTCGTGCTGTGCTCATCCCCCTGAAACGTTTGCAATTTATCGATTAGAAATACTTTGATAATGTTTCTTTTATAACTACGATGTTTCTCATGTTTCTTTTATATTAGAACTTTAAAACAATTGAATCAAAAATAATGAATAGGGGTGAAACGGATATCTGGCAAGTATCCGATATCATTTTAAGCTCATTATCAAGATTTTCAATACCATCTCTGAACAAAAAGTTCCTTCCAATTATAATTACTTTATGTATTTTAATGACGGTGTCTTAGCATCAGTAAAAGAAGTATGTATCATAATTTATACATACCTTCGTTTAAATAACACAAACAATTTTGTCAACTTATCTTAGGCAATCGATATTTAACGATTTTTTAAAAATGATTAAGGAAAGAGTATTGTTTTTATGAAATACTACAAATTAGAACTAGTTCAAATGTTGCTGTCTCAAGAATGAATTAAGATGTTCAAATTTCTAGAATTCGATTTTGTTCAATTTTTCAAAAATATGCGGTTTTTGAAAATGTTATAAAACAGCTTATTTTTAGCTTTATTTTGAAACATTAAGGAATCTACTTGTCAAACCTTATATTATGGAAATCAAAAAAAAAAACTACGAATTTAGTATACTAAGAATCAGGGGTTGTCAACAAATTCTCTCATATAATGTCTGAGTTATAATGGTCTACCAATAAAACAAAAGACGAACGGATTTTCAGCATTTGATTTTTCTTCAAAAAAGAGATCATGACTTGTAAGCTACTTTTTATCTAACTCTTATAGTTTTCGAGATAGCCTATTCGGACTTCAAATTTAAACCACCCTGTACATACATTCTTATATAAATTACCAAAAATTATATTAAGATATCTTAAGAATTTGAGAGAGAGAGAAAACAAAATTTATTCAAGCCAAACAGAACAATACAACAGAAAAAAAAAAAAATAAATAAATGAAATAAATACATATAATACATAATGAATAATTGGCCTAAAAGGGCTATCGACCTTAGTCTTTCTGCCCGGGATATTCTTTCAGATGTTCAAAAGTTCGTGCTTCTTTGTTTCTACTTCTGCTGTAGTCTGCGTAAGATAGGTAGAGAGTCAGGGGGGAGTTGAATAGAGATAAACAGGTTTTTCATTTGCTTATAGGGGAAGTTGGTGGCGGTAGCATGCGCTAGAGAATCTATCCGAAGAAGGATTGGCTCTATGCCGGTGTGGCTGTACAGGAGCTGGTTGCTCGGGTTGAAGAGCGGGTTTTGCGGATGGCGAATGTGTGTGATGGACCTCAGAGCGGATCTTTCAGCGACTTCTAGATGGTGTTTTGTTCCTTTAGGCACGTCAGCTAAGATCAGGGGGGCATATTCGATCATTGGTCTACAGATGGATTTGTAGATATGTGAGGCGCATTTTGTTGATATGCCACGGCTCTGGAATGTTAAGGATCGGAAGTGCTTCGCTCGGTTCGCCGCTTTCATTTTTACCTTGATGGCGTGATCGGAATTTTCAGTCTTCTGTCCATCCATATTCCTAGGTATTTGCAAGTTGTGATCGGTGATAAGGCCGTGGATTGAATGGTTACCGTAGGAACAGGAGCATGTATAGGAAGATGCGGGACAAAAAATTGTGTTTTACTGGGGTTGACTTGAATTCTCCATTTCATCAGCCAACGCTCAATAGATTGGACCAACGCCTGCAGCCTTTCTACTGCGGATATGATTGTTGTGCCGTGTGTTACCAAGGCGGTGTCGTCTGCGTACAGTAGAGCATAAGCATCCAAGTCGAATATATTCGGATTGGGGTGATAAATATCGCCGCAGAATAAGCTATACAGCGTTGGCGAAAGAGGTGATCCTTGGGGGAGACCTTGTTCAGGGGAGAATTTACGAGAAAAGCAGGTTTTCAGCCTGACGATAGAGGAGCGGTTGGACAGGAAATCCTTAAGAAGGTTAAGGAGGTAGGGCGGCACATCCAATTTTTTGAGCTTGAATAATAGTCCTCGATGCCATACCGAATCGAATGCTTTGCGGATATCCAGAAATATAGCCGCAGAGTGATGTTTCTGAATGCGTGTCGCTTGGAAGTTCGATATTAATACTGCCAGAGCGTGTGACGTAGATCTACCAGGTTGAAAGCCAAATTGGTAATTAGGTATTTTATTGGAAGCTGCTTCTAATAGTTTGTTCTTTATGTAGCTTTCCAGGATCTTGCCAATAACGGGAAGGAGCGAAATAGGTCGATAGTTGGATGGGTCTGATAGAGTAGATTCTTTTTTGGCCACACAAATAATAATAGAGGACTTCCAAACATCAGGAAAATGTTGTTTAACTAGGCAGAAATTTAAGATTTTTATGATGTAGGCATGGATGAGAGGATGTAATTTTCTGAGGATATTTTTGGTAAGATGGTCATGCCCAGGAGCGGTGCTTGAACCCTTGCCTAAGATTGAGAAGTATTCGTCCTCTTCAATTAGGGCATCTTCGGGAGTGTCAGCCTGGGTGATAAAGGCGGATTTGTACCAGTCGTCTACTCTAGCCCTGTTGGTGGTGCAGAAAGAGGCATCCTCCGAGAATGAGAACACCCGCTGAAGGTAATCGCAGTGGATGTTGACGATACTTTCGGGGTCACTGTGTGATGTGCCATCCAATGGGTTAATAAGTTGGGGAGTTTCTGAAGACTTCTGATATCGTGTTAATTTCTGGATTTCTTGCCAGTATGTTTTCCCTTTGGTCTTATTGATGTTATTGCAGGCTTCAATGTACTTTTCGTTTTTAAATTGTCTAATTAAGGTTTGGATGTGTTTGTTTAGCTGATTGAATTTTCTTTTTAAGTCCGGAATCTCAGATATTCTAAAGTCTCGGTAAAGGCGTCTCTTTTCCTTAATTAACCTTACGATAAACCTAGGTAGTGGGAAATTATAGTATTTTTCTGCCTTATTTGGACTGGCTTGGTCAATCGATGTTTTGATATGTTCGTTAAATTGAGTTATGGTGTCGGCAGTAATAATAGGGTTAGCGTTGACGAATGTTGAGACGGCCAAGTTCACCGCTTCCATATTGCAGAGATTGTAATTTTTGAAGATGTTTGGGGTCGATCTAGGGATGGGCGACGTTAACTGAAGATGGACCAGAATACCCAAATGGTCGGAGCATAGATCGGAGGTGACTGTAACGTGCGTAATAAGCGGTCTTATATTTAACGAGCAGAAAATCATATCCGGAGTCGTGCTTTGGTTGTTTACCATGATGAACGTTGGAGCAGTTCTAATGCGGACAAAATTAGACGAAGCGACGAATCGGTTAATGTGCTTGGTTTTTGAAAGGTTTGGATTGAAATCTCCAATGATCAGGCAATTATCGTACAGAGACGCCATGGTGAAAATAGATTCTTCGATTTGACTGTTTGGATGTACGTAAACCAAGAATATGTGAAGTGCTTCCGAGCCCAGCTTGATGGTAAAATGAAGAGCGTTATTTAGGTCACAGTTGATTCGTGGGGGGTTGCACTTTCCCATTTGTAATACAGGGTCGCAAATAACTGCTGCTCCACCTCTCACGCTTCTATTAACGACGTTACCTGCTTTTTCGATCACTGTCCAGTTCATGAAATTGATTGCTCTTTTAGATTTTGTTTCGACAAACATTGCGCAGTTGATGTGTTTGGAATTTATAAAGTTTCCAATTAATTGGACTTTAGGGTGGAAACTATTAATGTTTGCATACAGCAATCGTAGCTCAGCCATTACTGCTTCTGCATGATCGTGGATTGAGAGCCATGGTTCGGCTCAGTGGGTGATGGCTTGGAAACATCTTGAAGATCGATCATGATAATATACATCAAGTTACCGGAAAAAGCAACAATGGTGTCGATTTGATGTTGTTCAATAAAACGACGCTTCAAGGAGTTAATAAGTTCTTGTCGATCTAAGCACTTAGGAGAGTTGATCTTGGAGACATAAGTATCGATAATATGGTCGTGGATGGTAATAGGATTGTGAATGCGTGTATCTTTCTTAATAACATCGTTTAGCTGATCTGATTTCTTATTTGCTGACTTAATCCGTACATTAGGCACTCCTTTTATAGGTGCAGATGGTCTGTTTTTGCATTTAAGTGACCATGCACTATGGCCTTCTTGGCCACATGATTTGCACTTTTCGGGCAGTTGTGATGTACACTTGGAGGTATTGTGGGGTCCCAAGCATTTTGTGCATTGGATTTTAGATGTGCATTTGTCCGAGGAGTGGGAAAATTCATTACATTTATTGCAGGGAATAGGCAGTGGCGGAGGAGGTCGACTCTCGTAGACAGGAAAATGGCAGTTTTTGTAAAAAACACCTGCCTGCAGCAATCTTTGATAGGAATCAACGCACCCTGAGATAATACGTATTTTGTAGGTGGGGTTGTTGGTAGCCCTCGAGATGATACGTTTGCAGAATCTGTGCGATATGTTATCGGCGCTTAAGTGGTCACTTATTTCTTGGTCACCAATTTCTAGATCCACTGACGTAATTACCGCCGAGTATGAGACAGAGAGTGTTTTTTTTGTAGTAGGGGTAGTATTTTTCTTTTCAGAAAAATCGGTAATTATGTGTTGTTCTTTTAATTTGGTGAGGTTTGTAATTTGCTCTTTATTGTTGTTAGCGGATTTTATTATAAATCCCTGTTCGGTTTTGATAATTACGTCGAGGGGGTTGAAAGAGTTTTTGGACCAGATTTCGGATAATTTAATTCTACTAAGTGGAAGAGCAGGTTTCACAAAGAAAACGGAGTTGAATGTTTTTATTTGTTGTTGGTGCGTGCGAGGAAACTGGTTTACGTTCGGTGCACGTTGCTGGTTAACAGGTGTTGGTGAATTGCGTGGAGAATTAATGTTTCTAGGAGTATTTGGTACCTTAAATGCGGTATCGCTTCCGCTGGTGTTTGGTTTTTTGTGTGGTCGTTCTGCATGTTGGGTAGATTTTTTCGGGCGACCCCTCTTTTTGTTCTGGGACTGAAACTCGCCATCTATGTCCGATTCGGAAGCCGAAGCCTCCGAACACTGTGTACTCATTTCTTCTATTGGCTTTTATTACACTCACTAAGTAATTAAGGTAAGTAATTTGTAGTAAATTATTAAATTATATTCGTTTCTTGAGGTCAGTACGAAACACGTGCGCATCGGACTGCGAATGAACACGTAAGAATTTGATTTTTTGCGATTTTTGAAAAATGATTAAGCAAATTTTTGTTTTTATGAAATGGTTGAGTTGAAAACTTGCTATCTCAAAAATGAATTGGGATAATCAAATATCGTGTCGATCTGAAGAAAGTGTATACTTTCATGTATAAATCACAAAAATTTCATCAAGATATCCAAAGAATTCGGTTTTTTATGATTTCTCAAAAATGATTTAGGAAATTGTTATTTTTATGAAAAGTTACAAATTTGAGTTTAAAACTTGATATCTCAAAAATTAATTAAGATATTTAAATGTCATGTTTATCTGAAGAAAGTACATACTTTCCTTTATCAATCATAAAGAATTTCTTCAAGATATCTTAAGAATTCGATTTTTTTATGATTTTTTAAAAATAATCTAAGAAAGTGTTATTTTTATGAAATGCTAAAAATTTGGACGAGTTGAAGCTTGATATCTCAAAAATGAATTGAGATACTCATGTATGGTATTGTTGTAAGGAAAGTACATACATAAACCAAAAATTAAGTCAAGATATCTTAAGAATTCGATCTTTCAAAAAATGATTAAGGAAATTCTTATTTTTATTAAATGCTACATATTTAGGTCGACTTCAAAAGTTGATATCTCAAAAATGATTTGAGGTATTGAACTACCGTTAGATCTGAAGAAAGTGCATAGTTTCCTTTAAAAATTACTAAAAATTTCATCACGATATCTTAACAATTCGATTTTTTATGAATTATTCATAAATGATTAAGGAAATTCTTGTTTTTATGAAATGCTTTGAATTCAAAGCTTGATATCTCACAAACGAATTGAGAGAATCAAACGTCGTGTCAATCTGAAGAAAGTATAAACATTCCTGTATAAATGCTACAAATTTGGATGAGTTCAAAGTGTGATATCTTAAAACTGAATTAAGATACTTACGTACGGTTTTATTACAAGGAAAGTACATACTTTTTTTATAAATAAACCAAAGATTAAGCCAAGATATCTTAAGAGTTCGATTTTTCAAAAATTGATTAAGGAAGTTCTTATTTTTATTAAATATTACATATTTAGGTTGAATTCAAAAGTTTATATCTCAAAAATGAATAAAGATATTCAACCATCGTTTCGATCTGAAGAAAGCACATACATTCCTTTAAAAACTACTAAAAACTTCAACAAGATATCTTAAGAATTCGATTTTTTATTATTTTTTCAAAAATGATTAAGAAAATTGTTATTTTTATAAAATGACACACATTTAGGTTGAGTTCAATAGTTGATATCTCAAAAATGAATAGAGATATTCAACCATCATTTCGATTTGAAGAAAGTACATACTTTCCTTTAAGATTTACAAAAAAATTTCATCAAGATATCTTAAGAATTCGAGTTTTTATGATTTTTTCAAACATGATTAAGAAAATTGTTATTTTTATAAAATAACACATATTTAGATTGAGTTCAAAAGTTGATATCTCAACAATTGAATAGAGATATTCATCTATCGTTTCGATCTGAAGAAAATTTATACTATCCTTTAAAAATTACTAAAAAATTCATCAGATATCTGAATAATTCGATTTTCTATGATTTTTTCAAAAATGATTAAGAAAATTGTTATTTTTATAAAATGACACATATTTAGGTTGAGTTCAAAAGTTGATATCTCAAAAATTAAATGAAGTACTCACGTATGGTTTTGTTGTAAGGAAAGTACATACTTTTTCTTATAAATAAACCAAAAATTAAATTAAGATATCTTAAGAATTCGATTTTTCAAAAAATGATTAAGGAAACTCATATGTTCATTAAATGCTAGATATTAAGGTTAAGTTCAAAAGTTGATATCTCAAAAATGAATCGAGATATTCAACTACCGTTTTGATCTGAGGGAAGTAGATACTTTTCTTTAATAATCATAAAAAATTACATCCAAATATCTAAAGATTTCTGTTTTATACGATTTATTTAAAATGAATAAGAAAATTTTTAAGTTTTTATGGAATGCTACATATTTAGGTTGAGTTCAAACGTTGATATCTCGAAAATAAATGGAGATATTCAACTATCATTTCGATCTGAAGAAAGCACATACTTTTCTTTAAAAATTACTAAAGATTTCATCAAGATATCTTAATAATTCGATCTATTATGATTTTTCCACGATGATTAAAAAAATTTTTAGTTTTATAAAATAACACATATTTAGATTGAGTTCAAAAGTTGATATCTCAAAAATTGAATAGAGATATTTAACTATCGTTTCTATCTGAAGAAAGTATATACTTTCCTTTAAAAATTATAAAAAAATTCATTAAAGTATCTTAAGAATTCGATTTATTACGATTTTTTCAAAAATGTTTAAGAAAAATGTTATTTTTATGGAATGCTACATATTTGGGTTGTGTTAAAAAGTTGATATCCCAAAAACGAATTGAGATATTCAACCATCATTTCGATCTGAAGAAAGCACATACTTTCTTTTAAAAATTACTCAAATTTTCATCAAGATATCTTAAAAATTCGATTTTTTATGATTTTTTCAAAAACGATTAAGAAAATTTTTATTTTTATAAAATGACACATATTTAGGTTGAGTTCAAAAGTTAATATCTCAAAAATGAATAGAGATATTCAACTCTCATTTCGATCTGAAGAAAGCACATACTTTCCTTTAAAAATTACTAAAGATTTCATCAAGATATCTTAATAATTCGATCTATTATGATTTTTTCCAAAATGATTAAGAAAATTGTTATTTTTATAAAATAACACATATTTAGATTGAGTTCAAAAGTTGATATCTCAACAATTGAATAGAGATATTCATCTATCGTTTCGATCTGAAGAAAATATATACTTTCCTTTAAAAATTACTAAAGATTTCAAGATATCTTAAAATGCCACATATTTCGGTGAGTTCATAAGTTGATATCTCAAAAACGAATTGAGATATTCAAGTACCGTTTCGATATGAAAAAACTGCGTACTTTCATTTAAAAATTACAAAAAATTTCATCAAGGTATCTTAAGAATTAAGAGAAAGAAATAATATTTAGGAAAAAAAATTTTTTTAATACTGTATATTTAGATTGAGTTCAAAAGAGGATATCTCAAAAATGAATGGAGATATTCAACTATCATTTCGATCTGCAGAAAGCACATACTTTCCTTTAAAAATACTAAAAATTTCATAAAGATATCTTAAGAATTCGATGTTTTATAATTTTTTCAAAAATGATTAAGAAAATTGTTATTTTTATAAAATGTGACATTATTATTCAAGTACGGTTTCCATCTGAAGAAACTACATACTTTCCTTTAAAAATCACAAGAAAAGTTATCAAGTTATCTTAAGAATTCGATTTATTACAATTTTTTCAAAAATGTTTCAGAAAAATATCATTTTTATGGAATGCTACATATTTAGGTTGAGTTCAACAGTTGATATCTCAAAAATGAACAGAGATATTCAACTATCTATAAAAAAGTACACACTTTCCTTTAAAAATAACTAACAATATCATCAAGATATCTTAAGAATTCGGTTCTTTATAATTTTTTCAAAAATAAATAAGAAAATTGTAATTCTTATAAAATGCCTCATATTTAGGTTGAGTTCATAAATTGATATCGCAAAAACGAATTGAGATATTTAAGTATGGTTTCCATATAATTAAACTACATACCTTGCTTTAAAACACACAAAAATAATCATCAAGGTATCTTAAGAATTCGAGTTATTACAACTTTTTCAAAAATATTTAAAATATATGTTATTTTTATGGAATGCTACATATTTATCTAGCATATTTATGAAGATAACAATCTGTAACTCAATTAAGAATAACATCTATAAATCTATTATTTTTAACGACACTTATCCCAACAATTTTTTTAAAATATAATATTCCATTGGAATACAGTAACAGGAAAACAATTCTTAATTTGTTGGCAAACTATCACCTATATAAGTATAAAAATATATTTAAACAATATAAAGTCTATTGCAAAGAATGTAATAGTGGCTATATTGGATAAACAGGTTGTACACTAGATTTAAGATTACAAGAACATGTACAATTATTTTCACATATACAAACACTGTCAATCAACAGGTCATAGTATTTTTAAAAATACCAAGCTGTGAATGAAAAATGCGAGAAAGGGTTTCAAATGAATCTATTGGAAACATTGAAAGTTTAATTGGAGTCTTCTCAATGATCAGGTTGACTCTTTTTATGCTAAATTCTACTCCTCGCTTTCCAAAATAGCTAACGAATAATTTAGTAATATAACAAAATTATCAACTTCTTTAGTTATTATAGCTCCCTTTTTGAAATTTTACATAATTATTTAAACATATGGATGTAAATTTTCTATTACTTAGTGTTGAGTTCGTCCTGTCGTCGTACTATTTTGATTTATAAATTTTATGTTATCATTTTTTTAAAATTTAATATACTATTTTAACATTTATATTTTCAAACTTGTTTTTTATGTATTCTGGCATTCACCAACAGTAAAACTTTCTTCATTTTGAGGGAAGTTATTTATCATTCTTATAACCAATTTCGATTCTGGTGTGATTTTCTTTTTATTTTCTGCTTACACAAATTTTCACTGATAATGGCTTCTTAAAAGTCGAAATCGGTACCAACAAATTTTTAATATATAAGCATGTACGAAGTTTTTTATTATATATACATAAGTATGTATATAAATACCCTCCTATCAATTTTATAAACTTACAACATAGATTCGTTCAATAAAATATATCTTAAGAATTCGATTTTTTATGATTTTTCAAACATTGTTTAGGAAATTGTTATTTTCATGAAATGCTACAAATTGGATGAGTTGACAACTTAATATCTCAAAAACCAATTAAGATATTCAGGCTCGATCTTATTATCGCAAAAGTGCATACTTTACTTTATAAACCACAAAAAATTTCATTAAGATATCTTAAGAATTCGATTTATTTACGATTTTTTTAAAATAATCTAAGAAAGTGTTATTTTTATGAAATGCTACAAATTTGGACGAGTTGAAGCTTGATATCTCAAAAATGAATTGAGATACTCATGTACGGTATTATTGTAAGGAAAGTACATACATAAACCAAAAATTAAGTCAAGATATCTTAAGAATTCGATCTTTCAAAAAATGATTAAGGAAATTCTTATTTTTATTAAATGCTACATATTTAGGTCGACTTCAAAAGTTGATATCTCAAAAATGATTTGAGGTATTGAACTACCGTTAGATCTGAAGAAAGTGCATAGTTTCCTTTAAAAATTACTAAAAATTTCATCACGATATCTTAACAATTCGATTTTTTATGAATTATTCATAAATGATTAAGGAAATTCTTGTTTTTATGAAATGCTTTGAATTCAAAGCTTGATATCTCACAAACGAATTGAGAGAATCAAACGTCGTGTCAAAATAAATCACAAAAAACTCATCAAGATATTCCAAGAATTCGATTTTTTACGAAATTTCAAAAATGCTTTAAGAAATTGTTATTTTTATGAAATGTTGCAAAATTGAGTTTAAAACTTGATGTCACAGAAATGAATTAAGATATTCAAATGTCATGTTTATATGGAGAAAGTACATTCTTTCCTTTTAAAATCTTAAAGAATTTTATCAAGATATCTTAAGAATTCGATTTTTTTTAAATAATCTAAAAAATTGTTATTTTTACGAAATGCTACAAATTTGGATGAGTTCAAAGCTTGATATCTTAAAACTGAATTGAGATACTTACGTACGGTTTTATTATAAGGAAAGTACATACTTTTTTATAAATAAACCAAAAATTAAGTCAAGATATCTTAAGAATTCGATTTATCAAAAAATTATTAAGGAAATTCTTATTTTTGTTAAATGTTACATTTTTAGGTTGAATTCAAAAGTTTATATCTCAAAAATGAATGGAGATATTCAAGTACCGTTTTGATTTGAAAAAACTACATATTTTCCTTTAAAAACTACAATCAATTTCATCAAGGTATCTTAAGAATTCGATTTATTATGATTTTTTCAAAAATGATTAAGAAAATTGTTATTTAGCTGGAGTTCATAAGTTGATATCTCAAAAATGAATAGAGATATTCAACTACCATTTCGATCTGCAGAAAGCACATACTTTCCTTTAAAAATACTAAAAATTTCATCAAGATATCTTAAGAATTCGATGTTTTATAATTTTTTCAAAAATGATTAAGAAAATTGTTATTTTTATAAAATGCGACATTTAGGTTGAGTTCATAAGTTGATATCTCAAAAACGGATTGAGATATTCAAGTACGGTTTCCATCTGAAGAAACTACATACTTTCCTTTAAAAATCACAAGAAAAGTTATCAAGTTATCTTAAGAATTCGATTTATTACAATTTTTTCAAAAATATTTAGGAAAGAAAAATTTTTTATAAAAACTGTATATTTAGATTTAGTTCAAAGGTTGATATCTCAAAAATGAATTGAGATATTCAAGTACTGTTTCCATCTGAAGAAACTGCATACTTTTCTTTGAAAATCACAAAAAAATCATCAAGGTATCTTAAGAATTCGATTTATTACAATTTTTTCAAAAATGTTTCAGAAAAATATTATTTTTATGGAATGCTACATATTTAGGTTGAGTTCAACAGTTGATATCTCAAAAATGAACAGAGATATTCAACTATCTATAAAAAAGTACACACTTTCCTTTAAAAATAACTAACAATATCATCAAGATATCTTAAGAATTCGATTCTTTATATTTTTTTCAAAAATAAATAAGAAAATTGTAATTCTTATAAAATGCCTCATATTTAGGTTGAGTTCATAAATTGATATCGCAAAAACGAATTGAGATATTTAAGTATGGTTTCCATATAATGAAACTACATACCTTGCTTTAAAACTCACAAAAATAATCATCAAGGTATCTTAAGAATTCGAGTTATTACAACTTTTTCAAAAATATTTAAAATAAATGTTATTTTTATGGAATGCTACATATTTATGTTGAGTTCAAAAGTTGATATCTCAAAAACGAATTGAGATACTCACACATGGTTTTGTTCTATGGAAAATTCATATTTTTATAAATCAATGAAGATAACAATCTGTAACTCAATTGAGAATAACATCTATAAACCTATTATTTTTAACGACACTTATCCCAACAATTTTTTTAAAATATAATGGAATATTATATTTGGCATACAGTAACAGGAAAACAATTCTTAATTTGTTGTCAAACTATCACCTATATAAGTATAAAAATATATTTAAACAATATAAAGTCAATTGCAAAGAATGTAATAGTGGCTATATTGGATAAACAGGTTGTACACTAGATTTAAGTGTCACTGTCAATCAACAGGTCATAGTATTTTTAAAAATACCAAGCTGTGAATGAAAAATGCGAGAAAGGGTTTCAAATGAATCTATTGGAAACATTGAAAGTTTAATTGGAGTCTTCTCAATGATCAGGTTGACTCTTTTTATGCTAAATTCTACTCCTCGCTTTCCAAAATAGCTAACGAATAATTTAGTAATATAACAAAATTATCAACTTCTTTAGTTATTATAGCTCCCTTTTTGAAATTTTACATAATTATTTAAACATATGGATGTAAATTTTCTATTACTTAGTGTTGAGTTCGTCCTGTCGTCGTACTATTTTGATTTGTAAATTTTATGTTATCATTTTTTTAAAATTTAATATACTATTTTAACATTTATATTTTCAAACTTGTTTTTTATGTATTCTGGCATTCACCAACAGTAAAACTTTCTTCATTTTGAGGGAAGTTATTTATCATTCTTATAACCAATTTCGATTCTGGTGTGATTTTCTTTTTATTTTCCGCTTACACAAATTTTGACTGATAATGGCTTCTTAAAAGTCGAAATCGGTACCAACAAATTTTTAATATATAAGCATGTACGAAGTTTTTTATTATATATACATAAGTATGTATATAAATACCCTCCTATCAATTTTATAAACTTACAACATAGATTCGTTCAATAAAAGATATCTTAAGAATTCGATTTTTTATGATTTTTCAAACATTGTTTAGGAAATTGTTATTTTCATGAAATGCTACAAATTGGATGAGTTGACAACTTAATATCTCAAAAACCAATTAAGATATTCAGGCTCGATCTTATTATCGCAAAAGTGCATACTTTACTTTATAAACCACAAAAAATTTCATTAAGATATCTTAAGAATTCGATTTTTTTACGATTTTTTTAAAATAATCTAAGAAAGTGTTATTTTTATGAAATGCTACAAATTTGGACGAGTTGAAGCTTGATATCTCAAAAATGAATTGAGATACTCATGTACGGTATTGTTGTAAGGAAAGTACATACATAAACCAAAAATTAAGTCAAGATATCTTAAGCATTCGATCTTTCAAAAAATGATTAAGGAAATTCTTATTTTTATTAAATGCTACATATTTAGGTCGACTTCAAAAGTTGATATCTCAAAAATGATTTGAGGAATTGAACTACCGTTAGATCTGAAGAAAGTGCATAGTTTCCTTTAAAAATTACTAAAAATTTCATCACGATATCTTAACAATTCGATTTTTTATGAATTATTCATAAATGATTAAGGAAATTCTTGTTTTTATGAAATGCTTTGAATTCAAAGCTTGATATCTCACAAACGAATTGAGAGAATCAAACGTCGTGTCAAAATAAATCACAAAAAACTCATCAAGATATTCCAAGAATTCGATTTTTTACGAAATATCAAAAATGCTTTAAGAAATTGTTATTTTTATGAAATGTTGCAAAATTGAGTTTAAAACTTGATGTCACAGAAATGAATTAAGATATTATAACATGACATTTGAATATTATAACTATTCAAATGTCATGTTTATATGGAGAAAGTACATTCTTTCCTTTTAAAATCTTAAAGAATTTTATCAAGATATCTTAAGAATTCGATTTTTTTAAAATAATCTAAAAAATTGTTATTTTTATGAAATGCTACAAATTTGGATGAGTTCAAAGCTTGATATCTTAAAACTGAATTGAGATATTTACGTACGGTTTTATTATAAGGAAAGTACATACTTTTTTATAAATAAACCAAAAATTAAGTCAAGATATCTTAAGAATTCGATTTATCAAAAAATTATTAAGGAAATTCTTATTTTTGTTAAATGTTACATTTTTAGGTTGAATTCAAAAGTTTATATCTCAAAAATGAATGGAGATATTCAACTACCATTTCGATCTGCAGAAAGCACATACTTTCCTTTAAAAATACTAAAAATTTCATCAAGATATCTTAAGAATTCGATGTTTTATAATTTTTTCAAAAATGATTAAGAAAATTGTTATTTTTATAAAATACCACATATTTAGGTTGAGTTCAAATGTTGATATCTCAGAAATGAATAGAGATATTCACGAATCATTGCTATCTGAAGAAACTACATACATTCCTTTAAAAGTCATAAAAAAATCATCAAGATATCTTAAGAATTCGATTTATTACAAGAAATTTGCTATTTTATGGAATGCTAACTATTTAAGTTGGGTTTAAAAGTTGATATCTCAAAAATGAATTGAGATATTCAACTACCGTTTTGATCTGAACGAAGTACATACCTTTCTTTGAAAATCGTAACAAATTATATCCAAATATCTAAAAAATGTTATTTTATACGATTTTTTTAAATGATTTAGAAAATTTTTAATTGCGTGAAATACTATACGTTTAGGTTGAGTTCATAAGCTGATATCTCAAAAACGAATTGAGATATTCAAGTACCGTTTTGATCTGAAAAAACTACATATTTTCCTTTAAAAACTACAATCAATTTCATCAATGTATCTTAAGAATTCGATTTATTATGATTTTTTCAAAAATATTTAGGAAGAAAAATTTTTTATAAAAACTGTATATTTAGATTTAGTTCAAAGGTTGATATCTCAAAAATGAATTGAGATATTCAAGTACTGTTTCCAATCATCAAGGTATCTTAAGAATTCGATTTATTACAATTTTTTCAAAAATGTTTCAGAAAAATATTATTTTTATGGAATGCTACATATTTAGGTTGAGTTCAACAGTTGATATCTCAAAAATGAAAAGAGATATTTAACCATCTATAAAAAAGTACACACTTTCCTTAAATAACTAACAATATCATCAAGATATCTTAAGAATTCAATTTTTTATGATTTTTCAAACATTGTTTAGGAAATTGTTATTTTCATGAAATGCTACAAATTGGATGAGTTCACAACTTAATATCTCAAAAACAAATTGAGATATTCAAATATCTTGTCGATCTTAGGAAAGTGCATGCTTTCCCTTATAATTCATAAAGAATTTCATCAAAATATCTTAAGAATTTAATTATTTACAATTTTTCAAAACTGCTTAAGGAAATTGTTATTATGAAATGCTATAAATTTGGTTGAATTCGAAACTTTCCTGTATAAATCACAAAAATGTGATCAAGAAAAAACCCCCAATTCCCTCAACCAAAAATGGTTGAGGGAATTGTTATTTTTATAAAATGGTACAAATTTGGATGATTCAAAACTTGATATTTAATAAAGTAACGAATTGAAATATTCACGTGTGGTTTTGCTCCAAGAAAGTTACATATTTCTTTTATAAATCAGCAAAAATTTCATAAGGATATCTTAAGAATTTTATTTTCTACGATTTTTCAAAAATGATTAAGGAAATTGTGTATATTTTACTTTATAACATTGTGTATTTTGATGTCTCATTCAATAACAAAATACTTATAATAAACAGATTAAAGAAATTAAATTGTAAAAGTATTGATAGTTGATCAACGTAAAGTTAATAAAAGAATGTTTTCGATCTGACTTGACGGTTGGGTTAAAAGAGTGGTGCTACATTATCGATTTAGTAAACACGTGAGTCAGGTGCCCTAATGGATATACCATGTTAAAGTGGCGAACGGGAGCGAGTAGTAACAGCAGCCTGCGGTACCTGTAATATGTGTACAAACGTGATGTGCAATTGCCGTGACTTTTAAGATGAACGATAACCTTTTGCAGCGTTACCGACTCCGCATACTAGTTAGTTTACCACCGTTCCTTCAGCTAACTTACAACACTTTTACTACTAGTTATTGCGCCAAAATGAGTTACACGTTTTCCGTGAGGTGGCACCTTAAAACGTTTCAGCTTGCTTCATCGCCAAGACTTTAAATCCATAAATGTACGACGCGAGGCGACCTTTTGAATTGAGTTCTACGTCCCAGGACGAACGATGATGGTGATCCTTTCACTGGGTTTTCGCCTTGGGTAGATAAGGGATTTTAACGGGTCAAGGGTAAAGGCAAAGAACAGGGCTTTTGCCTTTTTACTAAAAAAGACTTCTTTATTGCGAGGGCGTTGCGGCGAGACTTTATTCTTCAATCTATAAAGCTTATACTTAACGAATCAAAAAAAAAACAAATGATATTAAAAATAAAATAAAGAACTATACACGCAAATTTTATGTATATACGTGTATTTTCATTTTGATGTAGATAGTATCCCATAAAATAAGGAAAACATAAAAAAGGCAGTAATTTTGAAACGGAGATGTAGGCCTATGAATAATTTGTCAGCAGTAAATGATAACGAAGGTCATAAAGTTTTCAATATTTCGTTCGTTTATATGAAACCATTTCGAAAACAATGTCGTTGGGGATTGTTTCCAAAATAACTTTCGTTATAAAGAGAAGTACTTAATTTAATATTATGTTTATGATTACATCGAATACAAAAACACATGCATTTAAAATATTATATATCATTAATCAAGAGTAACAGGATGAACTTGTTCATTAATGCGTGTATACCATTATGATATTTGTGATCATATGATATTCCTGATCACAGTATAATTCATTTGTAACCTTAAGATCGCACTAAATATGAAATCAGCCCATCAAAATATACTCATTCAGAAAATTTCATTACAAAGCTTTCTTGAGGGATCCTTGGCAGGTTCCCTTTTTATATCTTCGACATAATAACGCCGAATTTTTAACGAAATAGATAAATGATATCTTAAATCTACATGCATACGTCAAAGTAAGTACATATCGTGATTCTCCATCACCTTGAATCACACAGAATATAAAATGTATGCAAAACTTAAGAGATAAAGATTTTATATATTATGTCATCTTCTTATTTGAACCATACTATAAGGAAATGTCTCTGCGAATGTTTGATCCTATCATTTTTTATTATGATTACAGTTAAATATATCATAAAAGTTATTAAGTGTTCTTATATATAATTAATTTTTAAATATTATATAATTAAATCGCATTCACAATAAGACATATCTCGTTTTATTGAGAAGAAGTGGAATATCTAGGTGCTATGAAATTTTAAAAGGAAAATTGAGTAGTTTATAAAATGGTGGTTTGGAGAGAGTTACGTGGTCGTTGAGGCTGTAACCTACATGTTCATATCACTGAATTTATCGATTTCATATTCTTCATAAAGTAGGATTTTTTGACATTTTTCCAATGGATCTATCAGTTTTATTTTATTCTGTTATCAAATTTATGTCCATATATTAGCATATAAGTTTATGAATATCATCGACGATTTCCCACTCGCAGAGTATCTCATAGAACTATTTTTAACAATGTCCATCGATGTTTAAAAGAAATAGGCCACATCAATTTCTGAACGTCTCGTTAAACAGGAACTTACTCAACAAAAAAAAATACTTAATATGATTGATACTCAACCTTCTATTAGTGTTTAAAGAATAGCGACCACACTTAACATAGGTCGGATGAGAGCATGCTATACCATCTCTGTAAGCTTTAAAACATATCGACCATGCTTCAAAACTTGAATTTAATCACTAGACATTGAGAAATCAAAGGATTTGTCAGATAATAGTGTTTTTGAAGAAGCCTAATTCACTCGAAATTCATTAATAACACTTCAAATTCACATTATTGGGCAATTAAAAATCCATAAGTACGAGAAAATACGTATGAAAAGTGTTGTTTATGCAAACAACACTTCTTAAAGTTTAGTTTAAGCAGACAACTAGTAGATAAACTTATGATTTTCATAGCAACTATTCGTGCTCATCCTGAGACTGTTAGCAGAGCTACTACTTCAATTTTAAGAATAGCTAGAGATACTCTGTATTAATTTTTTAATGGTATCATTCGATTTGAGACCAATTCTATCAGATTTTTTCCATATACAGAACCAATTTTGTTATTGTTACGGTTGCATAGTCTTCATCATGCTGTTATATATCAGAATATCGTATGAAGTATTGGTTTATCTCGTTAGCAAACCAAGTAATTGTTATTACAGTATATCATACTGTAATACACATTTCGATTTCATTTTTCATACTACATTTCGATTTTATGTTGAATCTTCTTCAGAGAGTGAAAATCATTAAAATCATTCGATTCATCGCCTATCGTATAGATTATCCCCCAATTTCTGAACACCTATATATTTTTTAAAGCTGCGTTTTGTATGGTTTGATGCTATCCGCCTGAATTTGTCTTTTAAAAGTTATTGTTTGGTATTCTTCTGTTATGTCAAATACAGGAAATTAATTATGTTATCTTTCTCTATTTGCAATGTAAGTTTTTATCTTATTATGGAATCCGTTTATAAAACTTTGGTATGATTTTAGTTCTTCCAAGTTCTCGCCTCTCTAAATCACCAATATGTCGTCTACATCAGCGCCTCGCAATCATTGGGTCGCGACCCAGTTTTAAGGCGAGATCGAGCAGAAATGGATCGTATAAATATCTCTATTCATCAAAATACAAATATAAATTTTTCTAGTTGCAACAATAACGATATGGTGGGTCCTTATGGTTTCGAGAGGGAATATATAATAGCTAGATTAAAATGGCTTGCAAAGTTGAAGCTTTTATCGTGAAGTAATCATATTGCAGACAAGTTTCAAGCAGTTTTATAATCATCTTCCTTTTTTTGATAATTAGTTAACTTGGGTTGGGTTGTGATTTTATACAAAAAAAGTTAATAATAATCCAAAAAATTTGAAGACCAAAATGAATGGGATAACATTCATCATCATATTTTTAAATGCTCTATTAGCAAAGATGGTTAGATAAAAAGCATGAACAAAAATTCTGGCATGTGATTGCGATGAAGATTATGATGAACGTGCCGCCCTTTATTATCATCAGGAGATGGTCTTATTGGCATTGCTTCGATTATGATCAGTTGCCAATAAGCAGATTGTTAAAATGGGATTGGTCCGGAACAAGCTCTGGAATAGACTACATCACAACTATTTTCTTAGGCAATCCATACTTTGGCATTGAAATGATACCCCAGAGCAACCTAAGCTCAGGCACAACGCTGACCATCTACACAGATGGATCAGAGAATGTGGGAAAATAATCGTCTCTAAAAATTAATATCACTCAAAATAGGTGATGTTAGTTTTTAATGTAGCATCAAATTCTTCATCTATGAGATGAAGTTTATCTCCCATTGAGCTTTTTGCGTTAGATAACGTAGATGTTAAAAAAACTGCTTTAGCCTGACAGGAAACTATCTACATACTCAGTTCTTAGAAAATAGAAAAAGTGATTTAAAACTGGGACTATGGACTGGACATATCTACTTTCTGACCGGACAGTTCAGGTTACGCAACTACATGTTCTACATGAAGCTGACGAAACATCCCTCTGTATACACCTTATACAGAAATAGAAGACAAGGCATTACCTCATATTGTTTATAACTGCTTCAACCTCGCATACTCATGGGAATCCATTTTTTAGCGTACCATGGCCTCCAATCTCTATTTTACATCTTATACCTAACCTTTCTATTCTACAACAACTAATTCATTAAAACCTTATGTTGGTTTTCTGATACTTAAATGAATTGGTAATTGTGAGGATGTTCAAAAGATTCACTTAATGCTAAGTGATGTGGCTAAGGTCCAAAAAAGTGTGACACGAAATATTTTTCTGAATTGAACACCCTGTATTTTTTACATATCATTAGTTGTCTTAAATAAAAACTTCATAAACATTTTCTTCATAATTAATAATAATTTTCTTTCATAATCTTTCTTTCATAAACTTACTCGCATTTGTTTAAAGTTGTCTTTTTATACCCCGTTTCTTGTATAAATTTATGCTGACATTTTTGAGATATTAAATGATATCTTTCTTTCCATTTTTATTTAATAAAAATACTAATAGTTTTGCACTTTAAATGGATTTTATTTTTATTTTTCTCTACCTGTTTCGCCTTCTACACGGCACCATCAGGAGAATACCTAATAAACATAAATTTTTACAATCTCAATCTTAAAATTAAAAACAAGTTACATTACTTAGCGAAAAATCGAAAATGAAATCAAAAGGTAACTAATTTCTAAAAACTTACGTTAAAAATCACAACAAAGTTGTATCTCAAGATGTAACATAAACATTTTATTCAGTATATTTATATATTCCACTCGAAAAATCAACAAAATTAAGATACCTGGAGAAGAAAAACAAAAATAAGTACTCTTGATGATCTAAGTATATCAATCATATGAAACAGGAGTATCTCAATGTTGTGTCAACAATTTAATTTTCTTGCAATAAGTGTATTAATATCTTGAAACTAGAATATGTTGCTGTTACACCAACAATTCTATTTTCTTCCAATAGGTTATAAGTAACATAATATATAGGTATAAGTACAAATTACATGTATATTATTGGAAATAGGACATAGAAGCTTATGAAGATGTTAAAGCTGCAATTGAAATGATATTTGGCACGTCGATAATTATTTTGAACTATGATTATGTACGCCCGGCTAAATGCTGATGAAAATCGTATGCATAGTGATGTGCATAACTACTATGCTAGAAATAAATCACTTCACATTCCTAAGTTTAATCGCCTTTCAAAAAGTCTTGCGCCTGTAGCCGAGTTTAAGTCAGCAGCAAAAAGATTTCTTATTGGGAGGTGTTACTGTTCAACCCCCGAGTACTTGAATGAATCATTGAGTCATGAGTTGTTTAGTATAAATTGATTTTAATGTACAGCTTGAACGTTCTTCAAAATCAGTTTTTTTCAGCAGCCATACGTATTTTCAACAACTTTCGACTATAGCCAATTATAGTCTAAATATAGAAAATTATAGACGATTGAGATCTATTTTAGACAGTACTTGATCATTTTAAACATCTTTAGTCAATTATTAGTCATTAAATATATGTTTTAGACAAATTTTGGATGATTCTAAACATCTTGTGGATGATTTTAGACAACTTTAAATGAATTTAGACTATTAGACACATAGTTAAGACAGTTTTTGATAAGTCTAAACAGCTTTAGACAATTATAGACGATTGAGAAATATTTTAGACAGTTTTTATCAATTTAGACAATTATTAGTCATTAGAGATATATTTTAGACAAATTTTGGACGATTTTAAGCAATTTGTGGATGATTTTGGATAATTTTAAATAAATATAGGTTATTAGGGATATTTAAGACAGATAGTTAAGACAGTTTTTGATGATTTTAAACAACTTTAGACAAATTTAAACAACCGGATTTATTTACATAACTTTAGATGATTTCTGAGAATTTGTGGATGATTCTAAGATAATTTTGGATGATTTTAGACGGTCATTAATGATTTTAAATAACTATAGACAATTAGAGATGCTTCAAATATATTTAGACAGTAATTGATCATTTTAGATATCTGTAGACAATTATTAGCTATAAACGATATCTTTTAGACAAATTTTGGGTGATTTTAAACATCTTTTGGATGATTTTAGACAACTTTAAATGAATTTAGACTATTACAGACATAGTTTAGACAGTTTTTGATAAGTCTAAACAATTTTAGATAATTATAGACGATTGAGACATATTTTAGACAGTTTTTATCAATTTTGACAATTATTAGCCATTAGAAATATATTTTAGACAAATTTTGAATGATTTTAAATAAATATAGGCTATTAGAAACATATTTTAGTCAGTTTTTGATCATTTTAAACATCTTTAGACAATTATTAGTCATTAAATATATGTTTTAGACAAATTTAGGATGATTCTAAACATCTTGTGGATGATTTTAGACAACTTTAAATGAATTTAGACTATTAGACATATAGTTAAGACAGTTTTTGATAAGTCTAAACAACTTTAGATAATTATAGACGATTGAGAAATATTTTAGACAGTTTTTATCAATTTAGACAATTATTAGTCATTAGAGATATATTTTAGACAAACTTTGGACGATTTTAAGCAATTTGTGGATGATTTTGGATAATTTTAAATAAATATAGGCTATTAGGGATATATAAGACAGATAGTTAAGACAGTTTTTGATAATTTTGAACAACTTTAGACAAATTTAAACAACCGGATTTATTTACATAACTTTAGATGATTTCTGAGAATTTGTGGATGATTCTAAGATAATTTTGGATAATTTTAGACGGTTATTAATGATTTTAAATAACTATAGACAATTAGAGATGCTTCAAATATATTTAGACAGTAATTAATCATTTTAGATATCTGTAGACAATTATTAGCTATAAGCGATATCTTTTAGACAAATTTTGGGTGATTTTAAACATCTTTTCGATGATTTTAGACAACTTTAAATGAATTTAGACTATTACAGACATAGTTTTGACAGTTTTTGATAAGTCTAAACAACTTTAGATAATTATAGACGATTGAGACATATTTTAGACAGTTTTTATCAATTTGGACAATTATTAGCCATTAGAGATATATTTTAGACAAATTTTGGACGATTTTAAGCAATTTGTGGATGATTTTGGATAATTTTAAATAAATATAGGCTATTAGGGATATATAAGACAGATAGTTAAGACAGTTTTTGATGATTTTGAACAACTTTAGACAAATTTAAACAACCGGATTTATTTACATAACTTTAAATGATTTCTGAGAATTTGTGGATGATTCTAAGATAATTTTGGATAATTTTAGACGGTTATTAATGATTTTAAATAACTATAGACAATTAGAGATGCTTCAAATATATTTAGACAGTAATTAATCATTTTAGATATCTGTAGACAATTATTAGCTATAAGCGATATCTTTTAGACAAATTTTGGGTGATTTTAAACATCTTTTCGATGATTTTAGACAACTTTAAATGAATTTAGACTATTACAGACATAGTTTTGACAGTTTTTGATAAGTCTAAACAACTTTAGATAATTATAGACGATTGAGACATATTTTAGACAGTTTTTATCAATTTGGACAATTATTAGCCATTAGAGATATATTTTAGACAAATTTTGGACGATTTTAAGCAATTTGTGGATGATTTTGGATAATTTTAAATAAATATAGGCTATTAGGGATATATAAGACAGATAGTTAAGACAGTTTTTGATGATTTTGAACAACTTTAGACAAATTTAAACAACCGGATTTATTTACATAACTTTAGATGATTTCTGAGAATTTGTGGATGATTCTAAGATAATTTTGGATGATTTTAGACGGTTATTAATGATTTTAAATAACTATAGACAATTAGAGATGCTTCAAATATATTTAGACAGTAATTGATCATTTTAGATATCTGTAGACAATTATTAGCTATAAGCGATATCTTTTAGACAAATTTTGGGTGATTTTAAACATCTTCTCGATGATTTTAGACAACTTTAAATGAATTTAGACTATTACAGACATAGTTTGGACAGTTTTTGATAAGTCTAAACAACTTTAGATAATTATAGACGATTGAGACATATTTTAGACAGTTTTTATCAATTTGGACAATTATTAGCCATTAGAAATATATTTTAGACAAATTTTGAATGATTTTAAATAAATATAGGCTATTAGAAACATATTTTAGTCAGTTTTTGATCATTTTAAACATCTTTAGACAATTATTAGTCATTAAATATAAGTTTTAGACAAATTTTGGATGATTCTAAACATCTTGTGGATGATTTTAGACAACTTTAAATGAATTTAGACCATTAGACACATAGTTAAGACAGTTTTTGATAAGTCTAAACAACTTTAGACAATTATAGACGATTGAGAAATATTTTAGACAGTTTTTATCAATTTAGACAATTATTAGTCATTAGAGATATATTTTAGACAAATTTTGGACGATTTTAAGCAATTTGTGGATGATTTTGGATAATTTTAAATAAATATAGGCTATTAGGGATATATAAGACAGATAGTTAAGACAGTTTTTGATGATTTTGAACAACTTTAGACAAATTTAAACAACCGGATTTATTTACATAACTTTAGATGATTTCTGAGAATTTGTGGATGATTCTAAGATAATTTTGGATGATTTTAGACGGTTATTAATGATTTTAAATAACTATAGACAATTAGAGATGCTTCAAATATATTTAGACAGTAATTGATCATTTTAGATATCTGTAGACAATTATTAGCTATAAGCGATATCTTTTAGACAAATTTTGGGTGATTTTAAACATCTTCTCGATGATTTTAGACAACTTTAAATGAATTTAGACTATTACAGACATAGTTTGGACAGTTTTTGATAAGTCTAAACAACTTTAGATAATTATAGACGATTGAGACATATTTTAGACAGTTTTTATCAATTTGGACAATTATTAGCCATTAGAAATATATTTTAGACAAATTTTGAATGATTTTAAATAAATATAGGCTATTAGAAACATATTTTAGTCAGTTTTTGATCATTTTAAACATCTTTAGACAATTATTAGTCATTAAATATAAGTTTTAGACAAATTTTGGATGATTCTAAACATCTTGTGGATGATTTTAGACAACTTTAAATGAATTTAGACCATTAGACACATAGTTAAGACAGTTTTTGATAAGTCTAAACAACTTTAGACAATTATAGACGATTGAGAAATATTTTAGACAGTTTTTATCAATTTAGACAATTATTAGTCATTAGAGATATATTTTAGACAAATTTTGGACGATTTTAAGCAATTTGTGGATGATTTTGGATAATTTTAAATAAATATAGGCTATTAGGGATATATAAGACAGATAGTTAAGACAGTTTTTGATGATTTTGAACAACTTTAGACAAATTTAAACAACCGGATTTATTTACATAACTTTAGATGATTTCTGAGAATTTGTGGATGATTCTAAGATAATTTTGGATAATTTTAGACGGTTATTAATGATTTTAAATAACTATAGACAATTAGAGATGCTTCAAATATATTTAGACAGTAATTAATCATTTTAGATATCTGTAGACAATTATTAGCTATAAGCGATATCTTTTAGACAAATTTTGGGTGATTTTAAACATCTTTTCGATGATTTTAGACAACTTTAAATGAATTTAGACTATTACAGACATAGTTTTGACAGTTTTTGATAAGTCTAAACAACTTTAGATAATTATAGACGATTGAGACATATTTTAGACAGTTTTTATCAATTTGGACAATTATTAGCCATTAGAGATATATTTTAGACAAATTTTGGACGATTTTAAGCAATTTGTGGATGATTTTGGATAATTTTAAATAAATATAGGCTATTAGGGATATATAAGACAGATAGTTAAGACAGTTTTTGATGATTTTGAACAACTTTAGACAAATTTAAACAACCGGATTTATTTACATAACTTTAAATGATTTCTGAGAATTTGTGGATGATTCTAAGATAATTTTGGATAATTTTAGACGGTTATTAATGATTTTAAATAACTATAGACAATTAGAGATGCTTCAAATATATTTAGACAGTAATTAATCATTTTAGATATCTGTAGACAATTATTAGCTATAAGCGATATCTTTTAGACAAATTTTGGGTGATTTTAAACATCTTTTCGATGATTTTAGACAACTTTAAATGAATTTAGACTATTACAGACATAGTTTTGACAGTTTTTGATAAGTCTAAACAACTTTAGATAATTATAGACGATTGAGACATATTTTAGACAGTTTTTATCAATTTGGACAATTATTAGCCATTAGAGATATATTTTAGACAAATTTTGGACGATTTTAAGCAATTTGTGGATGATTTTGGATAATTTTAAATAAATATAGGCTATTAGGGATATATAAGACAGATAGTTAAGACAGTTTTTGATGATTTTGAACAACTTTAGACAAATTTAAACAACCGGATTTATTTACATAACTTTAGATGATTTCTGAGAATTTGTGGATGATTCTAAGATAATTTTGGATGATTTTAGACGGTTATTAATGATTTTAAATAACTATAGACAATTAGAGATGCTTCAAATATATTTAGACAGTAATTGATCATTTTAGATATCTGTAGACAATTATTAGCTATAAGCGATATCTTTTAGACAAATTTTGGGTGATTTTAAACATCTTCTCGATGATTTTAGACAACTTTAAATGAATTTAGACTATTACAGACATAGTTTGGACAGTTTTTGATAAGTCTAAACAACTTTAGATAATTATAGACGATTGAGACATATTTTAGACAGTTTTTATCAATTTGGACAATTATTAGCCATTAGAAATATATTTTAGACAAATTTTGAATGATTTTAAATAAATATAGGCTATTAGAAACATATTTTAGTCAGTTTTTGATCATTTTAAACATCTTTAGACAATTATTAGTCATTAAATATAAGTTTTAGACAAATTTTGGATGATTCTAAACATCTTGTGGATGATTTTAGACAACTTTAAATGAATTTAGACCATTAGACACATAGTTAAGACAGTTTTTGATAAGTCTAAACAACTTTAGACAATTATAGACGATTGAGAAATATTTTAGACAGTTTTTATCAATTTAGACAATTATTAGTCATTAGAGATATATTTTAGACAAATTTTGGACGATTTTAAGCAATTTGTGGATGATTTTGGATAATTTTAAATAAATATAGGCTATTAGGGATATATAAGACAGATAGTTAAGACAGTTTTTGATGATTTTGAACAACTTTAGACAAATTTAAACAACCGGATTTATTTACATAACTTTAGATGATTTCTGAGAATTTGTGGATGATTCTAAGATAATTTTGGATGATTTTAGACGGTTATTAATGATTTTAAATAACTATAGACAATTAGAGATGCTTCAAATATATTTAGACAGTAATTGATCATTTTAGATATCTGTAGACAATTATTAGCTATAAGCGATATCTTTTAGACAAATTTTGGGTGATTTTAAACATCTTCTCGATGATTTTAGACAACTTTAAATGAATTTAGACTATTACAGACATAGTTTGGACAGTTTTTGATAAGTCTAAACAACTTTAGATAATTATAGACGATTGAGACATATTTTAGACAGTTTTTATCAATTTGGACAATTATTAGCCATTAGAAATATATTTTAGACAAATTTTGAATGATTTTAAATAAATATAGGCTATTAGAAACATATTTTAGTCAGTTTTTGATCATTTTAAACATCTTTAGACAATTATTAGTCATTAAATATAAGTTTTAGACAAATTTTGGATGATTCTAAACATCTTGTGGATGATTTTAGACAACTTTAAATGAATTTAGACCATTAGACACATAGTTAAGACAGTTTTTGATAAGTCTAAACAACTTTAGACAATTATAGACGATTGAGAAATATTTTAGACAGTTTTTATCAATTTAGACAATTATTAGTCATTAGAGATATATTTTAGACAAATTTTGGACGATTTTAAGCAATTTGTGGATGATTTTGGATAATTTTAAATAAATATAGGCTATTAGGGATATATAAGACAGATAGTTAAGACAGTTTTTGATGATTTTGAACAACTTTAGACAAATTTAAACAACCGGATTTATTTACATAACTTTAGATGATTTCTGAGAATTTGTGGATGATTCTAAGATAATTTTGGATGATTTTAGACGGTTATTAATGATTTTAAATAACTATAGACAATTAGAGATGCTTCAAATATATTTAGACAGTAATTGATCATTTTAGATATCTGTAGACATTTATTAGCTATAGGCGATATCTTTTAGACAAATTTTGGGTGATTTTAAACATCTTCTCGATGATTTTAGACAACTTTAAATGAATTTAGACTATTACAGACATAGTTTAGACAGTTTTTGATAAGTCTAAACAACTTTAGATAATTATAGACGATTGAGACATATTTTAGACAGTTTTTATCAATTTGGACAATTATTAGCCATTAGAGATATATTTTAGACAAACTTTGGACGATTTTAAGCAATTTGTGGATGATTTTGGATAATTTTAAATAAATATAGGCTATTAGGGATATATAAGACAGATAGTTAAGACAGTTTTTGATGATTTTGAACAACTTTAGACAAATTTAAACAACCGGATTTATTTACATAACTTTAGATGATTTCTGAGAATTTGTGGATGATTCTAAGATAATTTTGGATGATTTTAGACGGTTATTAATGATTTTAAATAACTATAGACAATTAGAGATGCTTCAAATATATTTAGACAGTAATTGATCATTTTAGATATCTGTAGACAATTATTAGCTATAAGCGATATCTTTTAGACAAATTTTGGGTGATTTTAAACATCTTTTCGATGATTTTAGACAACTTTAAATGAATTTAGACTATTACAGACATAGTTTAGACAGTTTTTGATAAGTTTAAACAACTTTAGATAATTATAGACGATTGAGACATATTTTAGACAGTTTTTATCAATTTGGACAATTATTAGCCATTAGAAATATATTTTAGACAAATTTTGGATGATTTTAAATAAATATAGGCTATTAGAAACATATTTTAGTAAGTTTTTGATGATTTTAAACAACTTTAGACAACTGGATTAATTTATATAACGTTGGATAATTTTTAAGAATTTATGGGTAATTCTAAACTAATTTTGGATGATTTTAGACGGTTATTGATTTTTAAACAACTTTAAACAATTATAGACAATTGAGACATATTTTAGCCAGTTTTTGATCATTTTGGACATTTTTAGACAATTATTAGCTATATATTTTAGACAAATTTTGCATGATTTTATACAACTTGTGGTTGATTTCAGCCAATATGGAATAAATTTTTATGAAATTCAATTTCATCTTTTCAAAGAAAATTCAAATAGAAACTTAAATCAATAATAAGGTGAAATTGATCAAATTTCTTATAAAAAATTTTATATTCTCGGATATTGAGAATATATTTTTTAATGTATTTATTCATTTTGTCAAGTTATGAGCACCACAAATATTTTTAAAAACAATGAAAATAAAATTATTTTAACTTTTCTTTTAATTGATGTTTTATTGCATTGATTCCATTGTTGCATGGAACTCTTGAAGAAGATAATGAATAATAAAAAGATTGCAATGTAGAATTTTTCCACGATGTTGTTTGCGAGAATGTTCATATTAAGTATTGATGGCAACTCAACACTTTGGACTTGTTGCCAAAATCGAAGATTTGAAGCTTAGAATGTTAACACTTGGAATATATAATAATAAATAGAAAATGGAATGAGTCGATGTGGATATAAACTAAGTTTTGGGATGCAGGGATTGGAAGAAAAATTGTTGAAATACTTGAAGAGTTACGACGAGGTCAGGGTTTGCCAGAAAGATTCCTCTCGAGATCAATATCACATAGTTTAAAAAACTTCAGTAATAATACATATTAAAAATATACTTACTAATAATTTTTTTAAATTTTTTCTTACAGATAGAGATAAATCTTGTTTCGATTTCAATCCGGATATCTGCAATTTCTTAAGCTTTCTTACGGAGGCTGCTAAACAATTCTTACCTGTAACAAAGACAAAAAAATATTTTATTGTTAGATTTGTATGTTAAATAAATACTTAAAACTAATTAAAGTTGTCATCCATGTTTTTCTTTAATTTCTAAAGTTCTTGTCAATTTGCCTCGCAGCACTTTTTATAAAAAAATCAAATTAATCAAAATCGTATTGTTAAGACTTTATGAAAGAAAAACTACCAGACAAAATCGATAAAACAAATAACCTTAACCAAGTTTGAAATAAAAGAAAACAAACTTTCGCCAGAATTCAAATTCGTTTTATGAATTAAAATAAAATTTATAAGAAAACTTTTTTACTCGCGCCAAATGGGGTGGCTTAAGAGTTTAGCAAATAACTCGCGGGCGGACCAACTTTTTCCCTAAATTAAAAAAGGAAAAATTGAAGCCGAACGTGGGAATTTACTCCTTTTTCACTAAAACGAATACGAAAAGAGAGAACCCTCCCGATTATATAAGAAAGAAAAAAAAGAAGCACCCCGAAATGAAATTTTCTTCGCGCGCGTAATAATATCGCGTCTAGTCCGTTGGCCGAATTGTAGTCACATCGGAATTAAATGGGTCGAGGCATCCTTGGGTATGTGGGACACGTACGGCACTGGTCAGACAGGGTCGGCGCAATACCATTTTGCAAAATTAAATTTTAGCTTGTCGACGGCGCTTAACGTCCCGGCGACATCTACCGGGCGCTCGTGCTGCCCGCAAAGTGAGGTGTTAAAATTCAGTTATGAAATGAATAAAAAGCGTGCTCGTTCCGGATGACCTCGTTTTCGGAATGTCAATTTCATCCGGTTCATGGAATCAATGTAGTCGTACAAAAGTTGAGCGTACAACACAACAAATATTATTTTAATTGAAATCTAGCTGATAATCCCTCATATCGTCCACAATAAAATAAAGTTATAATCCGTACGAGGGCGAAAAGTATCTACTAAGCCATAAATCGTGCGGTTTCTTGAAGTCTTATAAAGTCATCGCTAAGAAAGTTTTCAACTGAAGCCGCTTCATATATTGGAAAGTTGAGACGTCGAACGGTTTATATACGTCTAGTTTCGATGGAAAATCAAAGAGAAACGAGGATGAGATTTCAGACGTAGAATTGAAAGCAATGTCTCCTTTTGTTTTACAAATACCTACAATACATGAAAATACTAACTTCGGATATTTCAGATAATTAATTAAAAATTTATAAGAAAGCTTTAATGTGCTTATTGTGAAATAATTGATTTTTAGAGGTATTGTGGTAATAGGATTGGATTATATTTCCAAGAATCTTAGCCAAAGCTTAAGCTATTGGGAAACGAATGATGGAACCAAAATTAATTGAAATTGAAGGGTTATAAATGACTGACCCTATTCGCAATCCATTTTGCAATATTTTAATAAAATCTATAAATAAACCATCAAAAATGTGAAAACTCACTTTTAGCAATCAACCTGCATCACGAATGATTCAATACCAGGATGACAACTTTCTAGTCAACACATCATCAATCAAACTTCCTCCATTCTGGACAAAAACACCCTAATCTGGTTAATTGATGTTGAATAACACAGATTTCAATCTCAATTCACAATCTCTCGAATAAATTCCGATAAAACCATATACCACAATGCATATCTTGGCGTTACAAACCATTCACTTAATGTTGTGTCAAATGTTTATGACATTATGTCCAATCCTCTGAAGAGAGAAACAAAAAGAAATGGGTAATCAAAAACTCTCAGACCTTTATGGGGGAATGTTGAGAATCGTGACACAAAAATATTACATGTTACCTGAGAAGCTTATCATCTAAATTCAACTGATAATGTCTTAAAATTTCTACCTCATCATCAATTTTATTTAATAAAATAATATCATCAGATTTGGTAAATATTTTTAAAGATTTATTTATCAATTGTCAGAATGTTATACACTTATGAGGAAACAATTGTCGATAGATTCTTAGAATAATGTTTATCAACGGGAATTTTAGTTTCAACATCTCAGTCGACCTCCTTCAATTTATGCAAATTATAGGAATTATAATAGATATCGTTACATATCGACTAAAAACCACTTATTTTTACCATAATGTCACATTAAAATGTGAGGGTTGGGTTGCCGGTGGCATGCATTAGGTCATTTATATCCAAATAAAGTCATGAAAATTCAATATATTATAATCAATAATAAACAATAAGCCATCGCGAGCTGTGATGAGCGAAAGTACTTGGGTAAACTTTTGTTATTAAAGGAATTTGTTACCTTACTTTTTTTAGAATGGCATATTATTTACTTTCAAATAGGGTAGAATGCCAAACATTCTTCCTTCATCGTGCTCCTTTCCGTGTTTACAAAAGGTTTTCTCATCTATGGCCTCATCTACTTTGCCTAATGATCATTGGGTTGGGTTAATTTGGATTGGGTTGAGTTGGGTTGTATATTATTAATTATCGGAGTGAGGTGAGTAATAGGCATAGGTACTTCCAGAAACAGAAGAAAAGAGAGCGAACAGGTACTGGACAGATAATGTGAAGAGGTATTGTCGCTTGTGCGGAGAGGATTAGGAAACGCTAAAACATATGTTGATAGAATGTGTCTATCTGAAAAAGCAAGGAGGTGAAGGCAGATTCTTTAATAGTACCATTGCGTTGGGTTGGATCATGCTGAGTTGGGTTGGGTTAAGTTCATGGGTTATCGCATGTGGGGAATCATTAACTACTACCTAAGTCAATTTATCTCTGTACATGATAACATAAGTGCAAGAGAGCCCCAAGTAAAAAGAAATGAGAAATGAAGAAGATGAAGACACAGAGCATACCATTTACCAATGTCTAAGATGAAGCTGAGAAAGATAGCTAATATAAATGTGGGATCATCAAAGATAACGCCGAAAAACAGATAAAATACTAATATTAAAATACCGGTATATGTATATTTGGTATTAAAGGTATATTTATTTAATTTTGTACTTTGTTGTAAAGACGAATTTTATTCGCTATAGTTCTACCGGTTTCGGCCCTGGTTAGGCCATCTTCAGGAACTTTCGAGTACTCTTGATCTTCAGATTATTTAAAATCTATTAAAAATTTGTTGGTTTCAGACGTAGAATTGAAAGCAATGTCTCCTTGTGTTTTACAAATACCTACAATACATGAAAATGCTAACTTCGGATATTTCAGATAATTAATTAAAAATTTATAAGAAAGCTTTAATGTGCTTATTGGGAAATAATTGATTTTTAGAGGTATTGTGGTAATAGGATTGGATTATATTTCCAAGAATCTTAGCCAAAGCTTAAGCTATTGGGGAACGAATGATGGAACGAAAATTAATTGTAATTGAAAGGTTATCAATAACTGACCCTATTCGCAATCCATTTCGCAATACTTCAATAAAATCTGTAAATAAATCAGCAAAAATGTGAAAACTCACTTTTAGCAATCAACCTGCATCACGAATGATTTAATACCAGGATGACAACTTTCTAGTCAACACATCATCAATCAAACTTCCTCCATTCTGGACAAATACACCCTAATCTGGTTAATTGATATTGAATAACACAGATTTCAATCTCAATTCACAATCTCTCGAATAAATTCCGATAAAACCATATACCACAATGCATATCTTGGCGTTACAAACCATTCACTTAATGTTGTGTCAAATGTTTATGACATTATGTCCAATCCTCTGAAGAGAGAAACAAAAAGAAATGGGTGATCAAAAACTCTCAGACCTTTATGGGGGAATGTTGAGAATCGTGACACAAAAATATTACCTGTTACCTGAGAAGCTTATCATCTAGATTCAACTGATAATGTCTTAAAATTTCTACCTCATCATCAATATTATTTAATAAAATAATATCATCAGATTTGGTAAATATTTTTAAAGATTTATTTATCAATTGTCAGAATGTTATACACTTATGGGGAAACAATTGTCGATAGATTCTTAGAATAATGTTTATCAACGGGAATTTTAGTTTCAACATCTCAGTCGACCTCCTTCAATTTATGCAAATTATAGGAATTATAATAGATATCGTTACATATCGACTAAAAACCACTTGTTATTACCATAATGTCACATTAAAATGTGAGGGTTGGGTTGCCGGTGGCATGCATTAGGTCATTTATATCCAAATAAAGTCACGAAAAATCAATATATTATAATCAATAATAAACGATAAACCATCGCGAGCTGTGATGAGCGAAAGTACTTGGGTAAACTTTTGTTATTAAAGGAATTTGTTACCTTACTTTTTTTAGAATGGTATATTATTTACTTTTAAATAGGGAAGAATGCCAAACATTCTTCCTTCATCGTGCTCCTTTCCGTGTTTACAAAAGGTTTTCTCATCTATGGCCTCATCTACTTTGCCTAATGATCATTGGGTTGGGTTAATTTGGATTGGGTTGAGTTGGGTTGTATATTATTAATTATCGGAGTGAGGTGAGTAATAGGAATAGGTATATCCAGAAACAGAAGAAAAGAGAGCGAACAGGTACTGGACAGATAATGTGAAGAGGTATTGTCGCTTGTGCGGAGAGGATTAGGAAACGCTAAAACATATGTTGATAGAATGTATCTATCTGAAAAAGCAAGGAGGTGAAGGCAGATTCTTTAATAGTACCATTGCGTTGGATTGGATCATGCTGAGTTGGGTTGGGTTAAGTTCATGGGTTATCGCATGTGGTGAATCATTAACTACTACCTAAGTCAATTTATCTCTGTACATGATAACATAAGTGCAAGAGAGCCCCAAGTAAAAAGAAATGAGAAATGAAGAAGATGAAGACAAAGAGCATACCATTTACCAATGTCTAAGATGAAGCTGAGAAAGATAGCTAATATCAATGTGGGATCATCAAAGATAACGCCGAGAAACAGATAAAATGCTAATATTAAAATACCGGTATTTCTATATTTGGTATTAAAGATATATTTATTTAATTTTGTACTTTGTTGTAAAGACGAATTTTATTTGCTATAGTTCTACTGGTTTCGGCCCTGGTTAGGCCATCTTCAGGAACTTTCGAGTGCTCTTGATCTTCAGATTATTTAAAATCTATTAAAAATTTGTTGGTTTCAGACGTAGAATTGAAAGCAATGTCTCCTTATGTTTTACAAATACCTACAATACATGAAAATGCTAACTTCGGATATTTCAGATAATTAATTAAAAATTTATAAGAAAGCTTTAATGTGCTTATTGGGAAATAATTGATTTTTAGAGGTATTGTGGTAATAGGATTGGATTATATTTCCAAGAATCTTAGCCAAAGCTTAAGCTATTGGGGAACGAATGATGGAACCAAAATTAATTGTAATTGAAAGGTTATCAATAACTGACCCTATTCGCAATCCATTTCGCAATACTTCAATAAAATCTGTAAATAAATCAGCAAAAATGTGAAAACTCACTTTTAGCAATCAACCTGCATCACGAATGATTTAATACCAGGATGACAACTTTCTAGTCAACACATCATCAATCAAACTTCCTCCATTCTGGACAAATACACCCTAATCTGGTTAATTGATATTGAATAACACAGATTTCAATCTCAATTCACAATCTCTCGAATAAATTCCGATAAAACCATATACCACAATGCATATCTTGGCGTTACAAACCATTCACTTAATGTTGTGTCAAATGTTTATGACATTATGTCCAATCCTCTGAAGAGAGAAACAAAAAGAAATGGGTGATCAAAAACTCTCAGACCTTTATGGGGGAATGTTGAGAATCGTGATACAAAAATATTACCTGTTACCTGAGAAGCTTATCATCTAGATTCAACTGATAATGTCTTAAAATTTCTACCTCATCATCAATTTTATTTAATAAAATAAAATCATCAGATTTGGTAAATATTTTTAAAGATTTATTTATTAATTGTCAGAATGTTATACACTTATGGGAAAACAATTGTCGATAGATTCTTAGAATAATGTTTATCAACGGGAATTTCAGTTTCAACATCTCAGTCGACCTCCTTCAATTTATGCAAATTATAGGAATTATAATAGATATCGTTACATATCGACTAAAAAGCACTTATTTTTACCATAATGTCACATTAAAATGTGAGGGTTGGGTTGCCGGTGGATTGCATTAGGTCATTTATATCCAAATAAAGTCATGAAAAATCAATATATGGTAATCAATAATAAACGATAAGCCATCGCGAGCTGTGATGAGCGAAAGTACTTGGGTAAACTTTTGTTATTAAAGGAATTTGTTACCTTACTTTTTTTAGAATGGCATATTATTTACTTTTAAATAGGAAAGAATGCCAAACATTCTTCCTTCATCGTGCTCCTTTCCGTGTTTACAAAAGGTTTTCTCATCTATGGCCTCATCTACTTTGCCTAATGATCATTGGGTTGGGTTAATTTGGATTGGGTTGAGTTGGGTTGTATATTATTAATTATCGGAGTGAGGTGAGTAATAGGCATAGGTACTTCCAGAAACAGAAGAAAAGAGAGCGAACAGGTACTGGACAGATAATGTGAAGAGGTATTGTCGCTTGTGCGGAGAGGATTAGGAAACGCTAAAACATATGTTGATAGAATGTGTCTATCTGAAAAAGCAAGGAGGTGAAGGCAGATTCTTTAATAGTACCATTGCGTTGGGTTGGATCATGCTGAGTTGGGTAGGGTTAAGTTCATGGGTTATCGCATGTGGGGAATCATTAACTACTACCTAAGTCAATTTATCTCTGTACATGATAACATAAGTGCAAGAGAGCCCCAAGTAAAAAGAAATGAGAAATGAAGAAGATGAAGACACAGAGCATACCATTTACCAATGTCTAAAATGAAGCTGAGAAAGATAGCTAATATCAATGTGGGATCATCAAAGATAACGCCGAAAAACAGATAAAATGCTAATATTAAAATACCGGTATTTCTATATTTGGTATTAAAGATATATTTATTTAATTTTGTACTTTGTTGTAAAGACGAATTTTATTTGCTATAGTTCTGCCGGTTTCGGCCCTGGTTAGGCCATCTTCAGGAACTTTCGAGTACTCTTGATCTTCAGATTATTTAAAATCTATTAAAAACTTGTTGGTTTCAGACGTAGAATTGAAAGCAATGTCTCCTTGTGTTTTACAAATACCTACAATACATGAAAATGCTAACTTCGGATATTTCAGATAATTAATTAAAAATTTATAAGAAAGCTTTAATGTGCTTATTGGGAAATAATTGATTTTTAGAGGTATTGTAGTAATAGGATTGGATTATATTTCCAAGAATCTTAGCCAAAGCTTAAGCTATTGGGAAACGAATGATGGAACCAAAATTAATTGAAATTGAAGGGTTATCAATAACTGACCCTATTCGCAGTCCATTTCGCAATACTTCAATAAAATCTGTAAATAAATCAGCAAAAATGTGAAAACTCACTTTTAGCAATCAACCTGCATCACGAATGATTCAATACCAGGATGACAACTTTCCAGTCAACACATCATCAATCAAACTTCCTCCATTCTGGACAAAAAACTAATCTGGTTTATTGATATTGAATAAAACAGATTTCAATCTCAATTCACAATTTCTTGAATAAATTCCGATAAAACCAAATACCATCTTGGCGTGAAACCATTCACAACATTAAAAGAATGGTTTCACTTAATGTTATGTCAAATGTTTATGAAGTTATGTCCAATCCTCTGAAGAGAGAAACAAAAAAAAATGAGTGATCAAAAACCCTCAGACATTTATGGAGGAATGTTGAGTATCGTGACACAAAAATATTACCTGTTACCAGAGAAGCTTATCATCTAGATTCAACTGAAAAAGTCTCACAATTTCTACCTCACCATCAATTTTAGTTAATAAAATAATATCATCAGATTTGGTGAACATTTTTAAACATTCTTTTATCAATTGTCAGAACATTATACACTTATGGGAAAACAATTGTCGATAGATACTTAGAATAATGTTTATCAACGGGAATTTCAGTTTCAACATCTCAGTCGACCTCGTTCAATTTATGCAAATTATAGGAATTATAATAGACATCGTTACATATCGACTAAAAACCACTTGTTTTTACGATAATACTTATCAAAATAATGTCACATTAAAATGTGAGGGTTAGGTTGCTGGTGGTATTCATTAGGTCATTTATATCCAAACAAACTCATGAAAAATCAATATATGATAATAAATAATAAACGATAAGCCATGGTGAGCTGTGACGATTGAAAGTACTTGGATAAACTTTTGTTATTAAAGGAATTTATTACCTTACTTTGTTTAGAGTAGCATATTATTTACTTTTAAATAGGGAAGAATGCCAAACATTCTTCCTTCATCGTGCTCACGGAAGGAGCACGATGAACATTTTGTTTATCGTGCTCCTTTCCGTGTTTACAAAAGGTTTTCTCATTTATGGCCTCATCTACTTTGCCTAATGATCATTGGGTTGGGTTAATTTGGATTTGGTTGAGTTGGGTTGTATATTATTAATTATTGGAGTGAGGTGAGTAATAGGAATAGGTACATCCAGAAATAGAAGAAAAGGGAGCGAACAGGTACTGGACAAATAATGTGAAGAGGTATTGTCGCTTGTGGGGAGAGGATTAGAAAACGCTAAAACATATGTTGATAGAATGTATCTATCTGAGAAAGCAAGGAAGTGAAGGCAGTTTCTTTAATAGTACCATTGCGTTGGGTTGGATCATGCTGAGTTGGGTTGGGTTAAGTACATGGGTTATCGCATGAGGGGAATCATTAACTACTACCTAAGTCAATTTATCTCTATACATGATAACATAAGTGCAAGAGAGACCCAAATAAAAAGAAATGAGAAATGAAGAAGATGAAGATACAGAGCATAAATTTTACCAATGCCTAAGATGAAACAGAGAAGGATAGCTAATATCAATGTGGGATCATCAAAGATAACGCCGAAAAACAGATAAAATGGTAATATTGAAATACCCGTATTTCTTTATTTGGTAGTTGAAATGCTGGAATATCTCATTCAACTGACGCCAAATACAAAATTACCAACGTAGAATTTTAACAGGTGGTGGAACGGTACATCTGGTGGCACACCACATGTGGAAACAAATACACCAGTTAATAGGGAAAAAGTCACCAGATTTTCACCAACTTTTCCTCATTTTTTGAGAATTTTATCGAGTTACGTATCAACTTACAATAGAAATAAATTAACATTTAATTTCTTTATTACCAACAATTTTTGTTAATAGTGTTGCCAGTTTTTTGTCTCAAAAGATTCTTTCTATCATTTTTAATGTTTGAGATATAAACTTCTTATGATTTTATTTTCAAGGGCTGATAATATACCTTAAAACTTCTTAAAGGAAGATTATTAACATAAAAAATTACATAAAGATAGTAAGATAATAAAAGATAATAAAGATGATAACATAAATATTACTGTTAAAATTTTGTTGGTTTAAATAATTAATATGATCCAATAAACATAAAACCATCGCTATCCAGTGCCCAACTTTTCGAATAATTCTTTATGGGCTGAGGAAACTGCGAAAACAATACAAAGGGAAATCAAGGCCTAACACAAAATTTTTTTAGTTTTTTTTTGTATTTTTCGGAAGAAAAAACGTTTTGCTTCCGGTAATATTAATTCTGCTCTGAACGTTTTAACGTGTCTGTGTGTTTTAACATAACTATGTTGTTTATTACGATAAGATAGAGCTGATGATAAACACAGTTAGAAACTAGTCCTGTCAATTAAATTGCATAAATACTACCGTATGCAATCAGTTTTTCTTAATTATATGGTATTAATTCTAACAATTTATGACAATTCATGGAAATGCTTAGAACCTCGTTACACTCTACAATACGCAAAGTTAAAGCTCCTCTTGAAAATAAAATCACAATACTGTAAATATCCTGTATATGTATGGAGTTTGGAACAAATAATAGTAGTTGGCAGACTTCATTGTGATGAGCAGGAGTTGGGAAACATAACTCATGCTGCCAACAAGTTATCAGACTTCAAATTTATGAGCATAACTTTGGAGATATAATAATTCATATTGCCAACAAGTTAGCAGTCCTTAAGATAATGTATATTGATTGAGACAGTAATGGCTCATGCTGTCAACAAGTTAACTAACTTCAAACTGATGAGCAGGGCTTTTAAGACACAGTAGCTCATGCTGCCAATGGTTTGGCAGTCATTGAAATAATATACTATCTATGGAACAGTAATTGCTTATGCTGCTACAAGTTGGCAGACTTCAAATTTGTGAGTATGATATTGGAGACGTAATAGCTTATACTGCCAACAAGTTGGCCATGTTTAAGGTAATGTGCAGGCATTGAAACAGCAATGGCTCATGCTACCAGCAAGTTACCGGACATCAAACTAATAAGCAGGAACTACACAATAGCTTACCCTAGCAACAAGTAGGCAGTCGTCAAGATAATAATACTCTGTACAACGGCAGTAGCACATGCTGCCAACAAGTTGACTTTCATTAAAATATTATATAATCTATGGAACAGTAATAGCTCATACTGCCAACAAGTTTGCAGACTTCAAAATTGTGAGTATGATATAAGAAACATAACAGCTTATACTGCCAACAAGTTGACCTTGTTTATGGTAATGTGCAGACATTGAAACTACAATAGCTAATGCTGCCAGCAAGTCACCGAACATTAAACTAATGAGTAGGAATTTGAAGACACAATAGCTTATCCTAGCAACAAGTAGGAAGTCTTCAAGGTAATAATACTCTGTACAACGACGATAGCACATGCTGCCAACAAGTTGGCTTTCATTAAAACATTATATAATCTATGGAACAGTAATAGCTTATACTGTCAACAAGTTTGCAGACTTCAAATTGCTGAGTATGACATTTGAGACATAATAGCTTTTACTGCCAACAAGTTAGCCTTTCTTAAGGTAATGTACAGAGATTGAAACATTAATATCTCTTGCTGCCAGCAAGTTACCGGACATCAAACTAATGAGCAGGAATTGGGAGACAATGGCTGATTCTACCAACAAGTAGGCAGTCTTAAGGTAATATATAACCTGTGGTATTGTAATAGTTCATGTTGCCAACAACTTGGCAGTTATTAAAATAATATGTAATCTCTAGAACAGTAGCAGGTTCTGCTACCAACAAGTTTGTAGACTTTAAATTGATTGGCAGAACTTCTGAGATATAACACCTGATGCTGCCAACAAGGTGACAGTCTTTTACATAATATACAGTGTTTAGGATCATGCTGGCAAGAAATTGACTGTTATTTTTTTTGTTTACATGATACTTTATTTGAAAATTCAATCAAGAAATGAAATGTTAAAAAATTACAATCAATTTTTTGAATCAATTTTCTTACGATACCAGAAGGTATTCAGTACCTCATATAAAAGATTTTAAGTTTCAAATTCAGACGTCTTTTCTAAAATTGATTTAAAATAGGGCTTATCATCAAACCCCTATTATAGGTTTGAATTTTATTTTCGTACATATTGTTGATTCATTAGTTGCATTAAAGATATGGATCATCTGAAACAACTATTCAATCAATTAGCTTAATTTGGCGTTAGCCTTAAATTTTCAAAATGTGGGTACTCCTCTCATCTATTTATAATTAAGCAAATTATAGAGAAGAGCTTATATACAAATGAATTACTTTTTTTAGTTTTTGGTCATTGATTCATGTGGATAAAAAGAAACCATGGAAATCTTTAATTATCATCTGTGCACTTTTGTTGAAATTTTGAGGAATTTCCCAAATGCCGTTGTTCTGCTACGAAAAACTTTTAAAAGCCCATTTTATTTTATAGTACGAGAAACCGTCTCTTATCTAATGACCATCAATTAGAATCTGATACGACTCCCTCGTTTATATCCATAAGGAACGTTTCCGGCTTCCATTCTCCCGCATATTGCTTATATCCCGTTTGGAGCATAACTCAATAACCACGGATCACGTCTATCTCAGCGAAATTAGAATTCCCTGATGTATAAACTAATATGAAGGTTGTTTACTCCTCTCTGCAAATGTATGATAACACTTACTGGAGAAATTGCATCAATGCTTATCATTGCGTCAAACCGTAATTAAGGAGCTGATTAATTAACACATTTCATTAACATAGTGTTAGATATATCGTAAAACTAAAAAAGGAAGAAACTAAATTGCCAAATCGCATGAATTTTGTCTATATACAAGTAGATGATTATTTGATTTGTCTCGTATAACTTTTTTAATACTGGACCAATCACCATTTATGTATCGAAGTACCTTATTATTTTAATTCTTAATAGAATTAATGTTTTTAGTCGTGCCCGAAGAAGACGGCTGGGCTGTCAAAACGTATGTAGCACCGATTGTAATGAAAATTACATAAATTTTTGCATCGTTAACCTACATAAATTTTTTACCTTGAAATGCATTTCGGATACTTTTGTCAATGAAAAGATTTGGCAGTAGGAGATGGAATGACGCCGTTATGTTGATATTCCTTGAGTTACAGCACTTTTTAACGTACATATTTTATTTTTTTAATATCCCAACGTTGAAATGGATTCTTCTACAGAAAGATATGTCTTGTGAAGTACATTACAAATACTATGATGAAAAAATTGCATGGATTCATAAAGTTAAATTGTTATATGGGAAAAACCAAATTGTCACATAACTATGAGAGATACTGTAACATCGAGGATTATCCAACAACTACATACATTACATTCAGATTAGTAATTTAGATACTTAGGGGAGATAAAGTACAATACAAATATATAAAATCTGATACGATTAACAGCACAGTAGTGGCATAAGACATGGTCAATTGTCTACTCGTCCTCTGCACAAAAGCCATCAACCTCAACTTGTTGGACCAGGCAAGGTCCAACAAGTTGAGGTGTGTTTTTAATCGCCCAGTAATAATGAGTATTTCAAACTCTAATGCTGCTCTAACGAACAAATCCTACAATATTCCCAGGTTTGACAATGGTGATGTTAATGAATAACTTGACATGTCTCATTTAAAGAGAACTGGTCCACAATAGGCAAAGTTCAACCTATACATCAATTCTGTGCCCTCATAAATGCAATACCGACACCTTATCGTGTGGATTCATCCGCTGCTTTATTGTCAGCAGCTCCAGAGTATCCTAGGACACAAATCAGAGAAGCTCTGTTATCATTACTTAGTGTGTTTAAGCTTTCCATATTGGCATTAACCAGAGTCGACACCAAGTCTTGCTTGAAGAGTGGCTTGATTGAGAAAAATCGTATGTCTTGTTCTTCATTTCTTTTCCTAAAAGGATTTTAGCGGCTATATACCAATGACTTCTGCCCTGAATAAAGTACAGTAATACAAGTATTTAATGATACATGTTGTGGAAGTATAACAAAACCATTCTGTTGGTTAAGATCCAACATTAAACATGTTTGTAGCGTTTATTTGCAGAAATAGATAAAATTGTTTCTATTTCCACTGGATCAGCGCTTCCCTTCTATTTTATTCTTCAATAGATAATAGAGAGGCGTTTGAACGTCTACCGCGTTGATGATAAACCTTCTATAGTAATTGATGATCTTCAGTACTTGTTGTAGCTTTTTTTCAGTCTGAGATATTTCGTATTTTTTATTGGTTCAACTTTATCATATAACGGGAGGGTGGCTTGTTTTAACATAGTATATCCAAGAAATAAAATTTCTTAAACACCGAAAATACATTTCGTCGGGTTTATGATAATCCCATTTTCTATTAATCGTTGAAAATGTCTAAGAATATACGCAACAAATCTCCATATCCCCAGTCATGTTATCCAAAAATCTTTGAAAGGTTATTTAACGAAGGCCAAATGTGATGTACGGAAATTTAAACAGTTCGAAAGGTATCGTTATGGTTATCTTCGTCATATCTTTTTTTGCAAATGGGATTTGGTGATATGCACCTACTAAATTTATTGCTGAGTATACTGTTTGGCGTATAGCCTTTGCAAAAAATCTTTTATGTGGGTTTTCGGGTACGCATCGGGTACTGTCTTGGCATTTAAAGCTTTGTAATCTCCACTCTTCGTTTTTCTTTGGGAATATGTGTAAAAGTGATGATCACGCTCCTTTCGATGATCGTACGAAGTTCATCGTTTGGGCAGATGCAATACGTCTTGGTCTTCAGGATACCGGTTGACCTGGTGTGGTATCAATTGCAGGTTATGGTATCATGTTTCCCGGTATGGCTACGATTGCTGTATTAATTCACAGAACATGTTATCTTTTTGTTGTGAGGTGTATATAACGCAGAGTCTGAGATGACGGGCTTTTGTATATTTACGACAACGAACCTCTAAGGAAAACTCCTACTTCGTTGCAGATCCAAATATAAATTTATGAGATTTTGCTACGTAGAGTTTATAAATTGCAAGTTCTTCTTCCATTTGAGATGGTCCCGAAAAAAATAAACAGATCTGTATCTACCAGAAATTATACTTTTGTCTGTGATGAAAATACTCTTCTGTTTGTTTTCCGGTTCCCTTTGCAGAATTATTTGCAATTTTTTACCTTTTCGCCAAATTTGAAATGATAGCAATAGGTATAGAATGTTTTGGATTTTGAAGGGCATTGGAACCAGGATTTGTTTCGTAGCTTTTCCTTTTTTTCTTTTCCAAGATAAATGATTTAATGGCATGTTGGTTTGGTGTGTCTAGTGTCTAAACTTGAGGTATTGTGGTATTTAGAATTACATAGGTAGGATTTACAACTATCTCTATTGATATTTTTATCTGCATTGCCAAAATTGCTTGTATGTTTGGTGGTAATCTGCTTGTATATATATTGATCTTAATAATATGTCGAATACCACGATTTCTGTCAAGATTTTCAGGGTCGTTTGTAATTCCTTACTTTTTCGCCAAATTTGAAATGATAACAACAGGTGTCCAACCTTTTTAGTTTTAAGCGGCTTCGTGACATGGATTTGCTTCGTAGCTTTTTTTCAATTGGTCGATTTCCAAGATAAGTAACTTAATGGTATGTTGGTTTGGGGTGCCCACTGTCGGAACTTGAGGCATTATAGTATTCAATAGCAGATATACAAGATTTGTAGCTTCCTGTATTGGAGCTTTCATCTGCACTACCAAAATTGCTTGTATGTTTGGTTGTAATCTGCTTGTATATGTTATTGTAAATGCTTGACAATTAGTGAATCTTAGGATAGACGCGTTAAACCCAGGATTTACCAAGACATTTTTCGCACTGCACCTCTTACACTTATTTCAACGGCAGGAACATCCACTGAAGTGATAAAAATTTTCTTGCATATTGTGAGTTGGTTCACTGTAAATAACTGTGCAAGAACTCCTGTGCTCGTTTCAAGACGATAAAATTCTTCATTTTGAGTATCCATTATAGTAGCTATCGAAAAAAAGAAGAGTTCTTTGATCTATTTTAGAACGATCTACTTCTGGGATTTTGACTTTACCTTTTTGTCCCACTGTTGCAAGGGGAAATTTCCTATTGATGAAATTTTTATTTTCTTTGCCTACTCCTCTAATACTTGACGAGCTTCGCACCTACGTCATTTAATATTTGTTGCGTTAAGATTGTTTAATTCAATTTCAATATTGTAGTCTTCATATAAAGTAATTAGTGAATCAGGTTCTATGCTGCTAGATGCAACATACATAGCATAGCATAACGTCGTTTTCTTCGGCGATGTTTGAAGTTGTGTTCTCATTATTTATCGTCTCATTATCATTATTTTGAAGAGTGTCATCATGAAAAAGAGCATTTTTAAGTTCGGTAACACGTTGGATGGGATTATGGCTTTGGAGAGACCCATTCTCATTGGACAACAAAGCCTTCGTGATATGCAATGTTGTTCATAGCTTGAACAAATCTTAATTATCGAAGCATTTTCTACTACCGTTCGTTTTCATCCAAGTTGAAATCATATTTTGGATATCTTGATTACCACGTTCCCCTGAGTCTTGCGACTGTTTCTGATGCGGCTTTTCATGTACAATTTTTATACTAGCCCACATTTAACTCAGTTCAGTTATTATTGCATTTGCAAATTCCCTACCATTATCCGAATGTAATATGTTAGGGGCCCTAAAACTGTAAAAATATCTAGAACATTGTAGGCAATTCTTCGGCGCGTTTGCTACGAAGGGAACGCATCACAACAAATTTAGAAAGGTGATCCTAATAAACCATGATAAATTTATAATCATTATCAGTGTATGACTGCATGTCGATGAGATCGACTTGACATCTTGAATTCATTTCTGTGTGTAATATGGGTTTAACAACTAAACCTTTTTTCGGTATACTAAATTTTTTCTGACACAGCTCACATAAATGCAGATAACGATTCAACAGCAACATTTTTATATTTACGGTTAGCTTCCTTCATCGTTCTTGTTCTTGTATTGCCATTTCGAAGTCTTCAATTTCCAAAATAAATGACTTAATAGTATCTTGGTTTGATCTGTCTACAGTCTAAACTTCAGGTTTTATGGCATTCAGTATTATATAGGCAAGATTGGCAACTTCCTCTATTAATATTTTTAACTGCGTTGCCAAAATTGCTTGTATGTTTAATGAGAATCTGATTGTCCATATTGATCTTAATAATGTGTCGATACTGCGGTTTCTGCCAAAATTTTCATGTATCGCAGGAATTGTGATGGTCTTTCTCCTAAATATTTTCGTTCCAAGAGCTGCTTTGTTCGGTGTTCTTAGTTTCTGCTGAATGTGTGTGAGAATTTAGTGGCAATTTAAATTTTGTTATTCGATCATTTTTTGTCAATGCTATCAATTCCACCAGAACCATTGTTTCGGAAGAACTAATTCAAGTTTGATAAAAATATTTATTCCTTATTTCAAAGATTGTTTACAAACCATAAATAAATATTTTTAAATTTCTGAAATTGATATACTGTTCTGCGTTATAACACATATTTTGTTCCTGCCACTCTTTATCAGAAGGAACACGCTATATGAACTTTTTATGTGTCATAATACATTGCGGAAAGTTTAAATTTATGATGGTTGCCTACGTGTTGATAGATCGCAAATGCGGATGAATGGTTTGGAAATAATAAATTGATGGTGTGCTCTAATAAAGTATAACTACTTCATTTGAAAGTAGAACATCAAAAAAAAACGACATATAAAGTATCTCATTTAAAGTTTATATATTCTTGTTGAAATAACATAATCTATTACGATGAAGTCTTACTATTTACTCATGACAGCAACATTCATCCAGAAAAAGCTCGGTTCGTTTTGCCTAAAGGAAAGTTTCCAGTGACAAGATCCAATTTTTAGTACTACCTCTGCAGTACGGCGTGTTGGTAAGCTTCGCAACCCAAAAAAACCAGGCTGAAATCCTATTACCCTGCGCATGGACGATAAATAGAAGTGCCAACCGGGCTGTGCACGATTTATAAAAGCCGGAACGGTGATACGTCACGGTGTCGGTCGGCGTGTTTATTTCTCGGCGTCGTCGCAAACTTTCGGCGTCGCATGCTCGCGAAGATAAGCTGCGCGTTCACGCATGGCTCCACCCTTTACCAGGAAAATAGATGGTGTGACCCTCGGCCGCTATTATAAACCCGACCGGATCGCTAGGCCGGAACTAACGGCGAAACATTTGTCTTTGTGGTCTGCTTCCGGTGTACTTTAACTTCTGTATCGACTGGTATCGGGGGAAACCGAATGCCAACGGCATTCCACTACACTCGACCAAAAAAAAAGGAGAAACGGAGCTAACCATGATACTCGAGAAATATGGGGTACTTAAATAGATAACTCTTACGATTAAAAGCTACAATTTATTCTTGTCTTGTATAAAACTTGTTTATTAGTGGTTGAGAATGTAATCTTTTTGATTTATTCAACTTTTAATTAAACATTAGTGTTAAACATTTCTAATAAATAAAATTAAAAAATGCCTTTAATATTATGGAGGGATACTTCGTCAATAAGAATGACGAACCATCCCTTTGACATTGCTATACCTAAGGAGGTGGAGTTTTGTCTGGCTTTAGAGTCTAAATTTGTGCTTAACTATGATATAAATGAGAAGAGCATGGCAGATGGTGCAAATACATACAAAAGAGTATGGCAAATGGTGCCAATACACACAAATGTTTAGACACAAAGGACATGATCCACATTCTTCAATCCAAGGTAAATAAATTAATTAATGAAGTATTTGGTGCTAACGTTGTTATGGCATTTCATGATATTTCAAGAACCTACTTCCTTCCTAAGATACATAAGCCTGATACGTCGCCTTATCTCATCATTTCTTCAATAAACACAGCCACAATTTAGGAATATTGTCTGAGATAATTACTAAAGTTTTTGTAGCTAAAACCAACTATAACGTAAAGAATACTTTTGGTTTTGTCAGAGGAATAAACGGATTAATTTTATATCAAGGTTACATCATTTCTTCTTTGGATGTGGTTAGTCTATACCACACAGATCTATAATTTAACCATACTATATATGATTAGATTGTAATCGATTATGATTTGGATGGTACTTTAGCTGAATTGATCGTGGAATTTTCAATTTCTTTGTATACAGATAACCGTAAAAACGGAAAATGATAGATTTGTGCCATTTTCTGATATAAAAATAATTAGATGCAAAAAATAATGATACTATGTTGACTGGTACACCAACCCCACATTTTCTAGATGTTTTATATAAAGCGTATCATGCAAAAAATTAAATACAAAATGAAAGGTGGATACGAGCTGCTTTTGGGTTGTCTCGGTTTTTTATCTGTATTGAATTTTATCTGGATTGAAAGTGCCATTTTTAATCAATTTTTGCTCAAAAGCTCAATGGTACATATTGAGCTTTTTCTTCCCACTTCAGTCCTAATATGTTTTCGTGGAGAGTATATATTTTGTATTGATACTGGATACTGCATTTAGGAAACTTGATATTGTTTCCAGAAGACTTAATGCTGCTTTTAGATGACTTTTTACTACTTTCAGAAGACTTGATACTGTCTCTGGAAAACTTACTACTGCTTCTAGAAGCTCACTATTGCTTTAAAAAGACTTGAAATACTTCCAGAAGACTCGATATTACATCTAGAACAGTTGAAAAGATTTCAGAAAACTTAATATTTCCTCTAGAAGATTTCTAATGCTTTCAGAAGACTTGACACTTTCCCTGGAAGACTTGTATTGGTTCCAGAAGACCTAGAACATTTATAATGCCTTCAGTAAACTTATTATTGCCTCTGAAAAATTTGAAAAGCATCCAGAAGCCTTGATGTTGTTTCTAGAAGACTTGAACTACTTTAAGAAGATCTGATTCTGCCCTTGGAAAAGTTACTACTGTTTCTAGAAGACTTGATATTGCTTCCAAAAGACTTTAAATACTTCCAGAAGACTTACCATCAAACGACTTGCAATATATTCAGAAGTCTTGAAATGCTTCCACAAAACTTGGTATTACATGCAGAAATTTTAATACTGCTTGTAAAACTGCTGGCAAAGACATTTTTATTGCAAAAGGCAGGAAACTATTTGATTTAGCTTCCAAAATATCTAATACTGTTGTCAAAATACAAAATCATTAAAAACTCCCAAGTAAATACCAGATACTGCTGGCACAACTCTAAACATTCTGGCAGAAGGCATTTTTTGTGCAAACGAACCATAAGTATGAGATACTTTTGTTTGATCTGAAGGAATTAAAAAATATAGCACGTATTTTAATTGTAAATTGTAAAAAGAACGTTCAAAGTACAGCAAGTGTTTTGAATTTCTTCAAACCTTTTTGGTAACCAACAATCGTAGTTTGAGTCTTTTTTTCAGTATATAAGACCCATACATATTTTCTAAAAATGGGCCTTATGATGAGATTAATACCACTTTCTAGCGGTGAAACATAAAATCTTAAACATATCACATATCCTACATCTTTTTTATAAGTTAAATTAGACAAATTTAGGGAAAAAATAATTACCTTGATAAATTGCCAAGGAAGCTCATTTTAACGTTACCTCAGATAAAGATGTCAACTTGGAGCAGTCTTCCATCGACTTAAAATAAAATGGCGGATAATGATCTAATGATCAAGGCATTGATTCGATTGCTATTAGTGAATGATAACCAGGTTGTTAAAATGAGAATAATCCGGAGCGAGTTTTGGAATGTGGCTGATAGTAAACAATCCATCCTTGAAGCTCACACAGATTACATCATATCTACTTTCTTAAGAAAGTACATTCATCATTGACATGATGGATCGAATGAAATTAGAACTTTTTTGCAAAATATCCAGCTGCACCTTTTCAGTTCTAGGCTAGTATTGCACGAATGCTCTAACCGAAATAGTTACTATAAACATAGCAGTGAATGTAATCATGGACGACCAAAATATTTCAAGAAAAAATGTACTCTGTACTGATGGCAGGCATATTACGCTGGCGGTTGGTAACACCTTTTTCGAGCTTTTGCAATGATAGGATGAGATTGCAGTAGGTAACGCAAAGAAAATAGTATTCTATCCCGACGGGAAAATATCTACTCAGATTCTAGGATAATCACAAAATCATAAAAAGTGATGACTCATATACTTCCTATCCGAACAGAACTTCAGATTACGTTAAAATGTTCAACATTTAGCTGGCGATTACTTTCTTTAGGTATATTATTTGAGACTGTCTCAACCTCGCATACTTAACAGAATCAACTTTGGAGTACAAAATTCGGATATAAAGAATGTACCTTTAAGTTCTATATTAAGGTTTATGAAAGCATTGGGACATAAATACTGCAAATGCATCTAAAATCAAATAAATCAAATTCCAACAAACCAAAAATTTGTCCACTATATACAATTCGCAAATCAAATTCTACTTATTTTCCACACGTATTTCTAGAGTTGTCTTTAATTTGGCAAAACGTCTTGGATTTAATGTATCCAAGTTCCTGATCTAAAACCGGTTTTCGAGATTCGGGACTAATTGTAAGTTCTAAAACCAGGTACTTGGGTTAATGGTCCCGAAATTCTCGAAAATAATCCAGAAATCAAAATAGGTTTGCAAAAGAACAAATAAAAATATACTATTTAAAAATACTTAAAAATAGGTGTCGAATACATGGGTACTCTGAGTATACATACCCATCCAGCATCTGTTGCGAACGTTTGTACTGAAAGGCATATATTTTGAATTGATAGTTGTTATTGTTGATGCTGCTTCTAGAAGACTTGAAATGCTTTTAAAAGATTTGATATTGCCTCCGAAAGTCTTAAAATGATTACAGAAGACTTGATACTACATCTAGACGATTTGAAATGCTTCCAGTAGACTTGATACTGGTTTTAGATAACTTGAACTACTTTAATTGAACTTGATACTGCTTCTACAAAACTCGAAATGCTTTCAGAAGACTTCATATTGCCTTCATGTTTGTCCCACCAATCCGGGCAAACCAATGGGTCAAGAAAAGCTTAAACAAACACAAAATAATACGAATAAAACGAATACGAAAGGTTGGCTCAACATACCTTGGACATCAGACACATTTTTCAGTTCGACGATGCTATAATTCTAGATAACGAAATTAATAACCATGGTATACTTTGTCTGGAGATGTACCATGTGGTGAATTAGGAAGAAACAATTAATTTTAGAACTATCACCCAATCCTTCAACATAATTTATACTTTGATTTTGGAATTTTGTAATAACATAATGAGGGATTATTTATGAGTTAAGTTGTTACACCAAGTTGTCAGAAAAAATTGAAGCGAAGGGAATTACTCCAAATATGCAATTTGGATTTCAAAAACCGCACTAAACTATCCATCAAATGACCAGAGTCACGTATACCATAGAAAAAGAGTTTGAAGATCAAACAAAAATCGCGGTGTATATTAATGATCAACCAAAACATTCCCTACAGATTTCATCGTGGCACAATCAATCGTATGCTATCCAACCCCGGATTTGAGGTACTGAGAAGTGATACCTACTATCACAATCCATACATTCGATCTTATATACCTATAAGACCTATATATAGGTTAAACAAGTAAGGATTTGAAGATGTACATTGCAAACTTTAAAGAACAATTACTAAACATCTTTAGAAGATTGTTACGGAAGTCAGGAATGAAGGGAACCTTGAGAACCATGGAGGGTGTTGGAGGCTCATCATCATCAGGGGGATGTGTCAAGTAACAATCAAGTTTAGATAAGACAGTGCGGTTCTGGCCATAATATGGCTGAGTAGAGAATTCTGCTGACCAATGAGTGAGAAAATCCATTATTACATTAAGATATCCACTAGAAATCTAAGATTCTTTTCTCTAAACTCATGGTCGGGAATGTGAATGGCCCTACATTTCATGCCCATGACGATGTTAACGTTGATATGAATGAGATGGCAAAAAAATAAGTTGATAAAACTACGTGAAAATGTGGGTTTCCTATACCAACCCAAAATGATGTGTTGATCAGTTTCTCTGATGAGAAGTGAGTCCAGAAAGAATACACAATTATTGGATTCTGTTGAATCCCGCTGCACATATAGTAATTTGTCATATGGTACATAATAATGTCATCAGCATACTTATAAATAAAAAGTAACCGAAAGAGGAGCTGAGAGTTATACCTGTTCAAGACCAATCCATGACTATGTTCTGGAAGGAGAATATAGAAGAATTTAACAAGAACTCGATGGCCTCAAGAAACAAATCTTTGGGAGTATCCGTGTGAGGTTGTATTAGGTTCCAGTCTACTGACGACCTTTCCATTACTAATTGTAAGGAGATATTGGTAAAAAGGGACACAACATCTAACGAGATCAGAACAAAATGAGAAGGCAACGTCAGATACCTCATATTTTTATCAAAATCGAAGGAATCGCTGATGTTATACTTAATCTGAATGGTAGCCGGATAACCGGTAAACAGGGGAATCAGTACAGAAGAGTTACACAATTTGTTTTGTTTTCTTTGTATGGACAGTATACATTTGTATTCAATGCTTCGTCTCCTGTTCCTTATCATCAAAAAATTACAATGACGAGAACTGGTCTGCTTTGTTTCACAAAAAGTCCCGTTTTCGCTTTGAGAGGAGGGATCAGAGCAGTTATGGGAAGTCCTTTCGTTCTTTTACCATAAATATGTTTTTTGGCTCTCTACGAATTCAGTGCCACCTGGCGGATAGATCTTAGCACAGATTCGACATCACAAACAAGTTGAGGAATCAAAGTTAAATTCAATACAACATGTACGAAGAATTTGGGAGCTAATGAAAGAAAGTTACAAAGTTTCTTTGTTGCATTCTACAATACTTTTAAGCAAATGTGAATTATCTAAAATGAAATGATATTAATTTTTGGACTATAATAATATATTCAAAAAATATTAACGAATATCCGTGTGAGGTTGTATTAAGATCAAGTCTATTTACGACCTTTCCATTACCAATTGCAAGGGGATATTGGTAAAAAGGGACACAACATCTAAGATCAGAACAAAATGAGGAGGTGACGTCAGAAACCTCATTTCTTCATCAAAATCGAAGGAATCGTTGATATTATACTTAATCTTATTGGTGAGAGCCAAAGATAGAATGGCAGCTGGATAACCGGTAAATAGAGGAGTTATACAGAAGAGTTACACAATTTGCTTTGTTTTCTTTGTATGGACAGTATACGGTATGTCTTCAATGCTTCGTCTCCTGTCCCTTATCATCAAAAAACTACAATAACGAGAACTGGTCTGCTCTGTTTTAAAAAAGTCCCGTTTTCGGTTTGAGACGAGGGATCAGAGCAGTTATGGGAAGTCCTTTTGTTCTTTTACCATAAATATGATTGGTAATGAAGTTTTTGGCTCTCTAAGAATTCAGTGCCACCTGGTGGATAGATCTTAGCACAGATTCGACATCACAAACAAGTTGAGGAATCAAAGTTAAATTCAATGCAACAGGTACGAAGAATTTGGGAGCTAATGAAAGAAAGTTACAAAGTTTCTTCGTTGCATTCAATAAAACTTTTAACCAAATGTAAATTATCTAAAATGAAATGATATTAATTTTTGAACTATAATAATATATTCAAAAAATATTAACGAATATCCGTGTGAGGTTGTATTAAGATCAAGTCTATTGACGACCTTTCCATTACCAATTGCAAGGGGATATTGGTAAAAAGGGAGACAACATCTAAGATCAGAACAAAATGAGGAGGTGACGTTAGATTCCTCAATTCTTCATCAAAATCGAAGGAATCGTTGATATTATACTTAATCTTATTGGTGAGAGCCAAAGATAGAATGGTAGCCGGATAATCTGTAAATAGGGGAGTCATACAGAAGAGTTACACAATTTGCTTTGTTTTCTTTGTATGGACAGTATACGATATGTCTTCAATGCTTCGTCTCCTGTCCCTTATCATCAAAAAACTACAATGACGAGAACTGGTTTGCTTTGTTTCACAAAAAGTCCGGTTTTCGTTTTGAGATGAGGGATCAGAGCAGTTATGGGAAATCCTTTCGTTCGTTTACCATAAATATGATTGGTAATGAGGTTTTTGGCTCTCTAGGAATTCAGTGCCACCTGGCGGATAGATCGTAGCAGATTCGATATCACAAACAAGTTGAGGAATCAAAGTTAAATTCAATGGAACATGTACGAAGAGTTTGGGAGCTAATGAAAGAAAGTTACAAAGTTTCTTCGTTGCATTCTGCAATACTTTTAAGCAAATGTGAATTATCTAAAATGAAATGATATTAATTATTGAACTATAATAATATATTCAAAAAATATTAACGAATATCCGAGTGAGGTTGTATTAAGATCAAGTCTATTGACGACCTTTCCATTACCAATTGCAAGGGGATATTGGTAAAAAAGGACACAACATCTAAGATCAGAACAAAATGAGGAGGTAACGTCAGATTCCTCATTTCTTCATCAAAATCGAAGGAATCGTTGATATTATACTTAATCTTATTGGTGAGAGCCAAAGATAGAATGGTAGCCGGATAAACGATAAATAGGGGAGTTAGTACAGAAGAGTTACACAATTTGTTTTGTTATCGTTGTATAGACAGTATACGATATGTCTTCAATGCTTCGTCTCCTGTCCCTTATCATCAAAAAACTACAATAACGAGAACTGGTCTGCTTTATTTTAAAAAAGTCCCGTTTTCGGTTTGAGACGAGGGATCAAAGCAGTTATGGGAAGTCCTTTCGTTCTTTTACCATAAATATGATTGGTAATGAGGTTTTTGGCTCTCTAAGAATTCACTGCCACCTGGTGGATAGATCTTAGCACAGATTCGACATCACAAACAAGTTGAGGAATCAAAGTTAAATTCAATGCAACAGGTACGAAGAGTTTGGGAGCTAATGAAAGAAAGTTACAAAGTTTCTTCGTTGCATTCAATAAAACTTTTAACCAAATGTAAATTATCTAAAATGAAATGATATTAATTTTTGAACTATAATAATATATTCAAAAAATATTAACGAATATCCGTGTGAGGTTGTATTAAGATCAAGTCTATTGACGACCTTTCCATTACCAATTGCAAGGGGATATTGGTAAAAAGGGAGACAACATCTAAGATCAGAACAAAATGAGGAGGTGACGTTAGATTCCTCATTTCTTCATCAAAATCGAAGGAATCGTTGATATTATACTTAATCTTATTGGTGAGAGCCAAAGATAGAATGGTAGCCGGATAATCTGTAAATAGGGGAGTCATACAGAAGAGTTACAAAATTTGTTTTGTTTTCTTTGTATGGACAGTACACGATATGTCTTCAATGCTTCGTCTCCTGTCCCTTATCATCAAAAAACTACAATGACGAGAACTGATCTGCATTGTTATAAAAAAAGTCCCGTTTTCGCTTTGAGACGAGGGATCAGAGCAGTTATGGGAAGTCTTTTCGTTCTTTTACCATAAATATGATTGTTAATGAGGTTTTTGGCTCTCTACGAATTCAGTGCCACTTGGCGGATAGATCTTAGCGCAGATTCGACATCACAAACAAGTTGAGGAATCAATGTTAAATTCAATGGAACATGTACGAAGTTACAAAGTTTCTTCGTTTCATTCCCCAAAACATTTAATCAAATCTAAATTATCTAAAATGAAATGATTTTAATTTTTGAACTATAGTTATATATTCCAAAAATATTAACGTTTATATTACAACACATTTTTGCTTGAGAATATTTATTTTCATCTTGAAATTGTACTTGCAATATAAATAATCATTTTAATGTCTTGCATTTAAGTTCAAATCCTTATGAATATAATTTTATAAACTTACATTACCTTTATTCTTTTATTAATTAATCGTAATTAGCATATATTTATAATATGCTTTCAAAGTTGCTTTCTTCTTTGTTAACATATAATTACCATTTGCCATTTTTGCAACAGTTTCTAAATTGTCAACTTCTGTACAGCATTTCTTTGGATAACTAATGTTGAGATGCATCGGAATCAAGAAAGAAATTTTACCTAATACACGTAGAGACAGGAATAATTATGAAAAGAAGAGATAGCAGCGCCGGGATTTCAGCTTTTCTTTTCATAATTATTCCTGTCTCTACGTGTATTAGGTAAAATTTCTTTCCTTCTGTTTTCATTTATATATGTGTTACACGTAAAAATTCCAATTAATGTTTAAGAAAGAAATTGTTTCTTACATTTAATTTTAAATTCAAATTTTTCTTTATCATCCTTTATGTTATCAAAATCCTTTTCTAATGTACTTTCCAATCAATAATCTTTCTTCGAGTAATGCTGTTTGATGAAATTTCTAGTTATGAAATCTTTCAGAATTGAATTTTGGTAGGTTTTGTATATTTTGGCTCATTTTTATATCTTTTTACTTCATTCTATTACTTCATTAATTAAATATAACATCTCTGACATTGATTTTTATCGTTTTCATTGAAATTTTATTATTTGATATTAATTATTTCATTCCATTTGTTCGGTAATTCCATAATCTATATCCATCATTATAATATTTATCATTATATAAGAATTTGAACGTTAATTTAATTCATTTCCTTTTAGAAATTGAATAGCCCTTTAGATGTTTTTGAAAGATTTAGTTTTAAAGCCTTACACAGAAAACCAATTAACTAAATTAAGATTAATTTAAATAATTAAATTTTGCCCAAATACAATTTCATGCGCCAGACTAAAATAATTGTAGGTTTCAATTCGCAAATTCTAATTAATAACCGTTGAAATATAGTGCTTCTTCGGACGGCATTATATTGCAACAGTATGACAGTTATGAGCTTTCTAGGTCGCTTTAATTAAGGCCCATCGATACTGATCAAGATATAATATATAAATGATCACTAAAAATATCTTTTTCCCTACTTTATTATATTTTTAATTAAGGGTTTGAACCAAAAAATTAAAAATACATCGTAGAATATTGAAAGATAATATTTTCGATACTCACCGAAGCTCCAACAATTAATTAATGACCCGATCAATGCGCGCGAATTTTGTTGGAATTTCCTGCGGTTAAAGCATTAATTAAACGGTGGTGTTTCGAGTAGCATGGGTTATTAAACATTTATTTGACGTCGATTGATGCGGTCGCGAGGATGTAAAACAATGAAATCGCCAAATAATTCCAGTTGGTTCATATAAGCATTTTCCTATTGTTTATTGTGGCGAGGTAGTCGCTTTTATATAGAACTGGGAGTTATAAATCAGAGAGGATATAATAGCTAGAAGGACACTGGAGACAACTAGATGAAATAGAACAACATCCGTATGGTCCAATAAAGTTCTCTTCCTTTTCAAATAGAATTGCATGAAGTTTCATAACACTTATATCTCTTATTGGAGTTATATCTTCATCGATTTATTTCTTTTCAACTTTAATGGAATAAAAAAATTATATTAAACTTAAAAATCGAGACAATCTGTTGCTTTGTATAAGAAATAATTGTAGGAGGAGGAGTTGTTTTATTCATAACCCCTTCGAGTACTCATCAAATATAGAGCTTTCGAGTCTTGTACATGTAATAACTTCACCATAAATATAAGCAAGCAACATCCTGCCGTGTACGGATATACAGAAAGTCGAAACCGTGTCCTCGTAAATATTTTAGAAATGTAACGACTCTCAAGTTTTATGTAAATCGCCCACTGAATTGTAAATTTTGGTTTGTCGGGGCAAAAAGCAAAGAGATTTAATCTCAATCATTTTTGTTACGTTAAAATGTATGTACTTTCCCGGTTATTGTATACTCCGATATTGCGGGGAAAGCGTCCAAGAATAGCGAGGTAATGAAATTAGGAAGGAAACTGAGGGTGTACGTGAGAAAAATAGCAGGAAAGAAAAATAAAAGCGCCTTGTAGGTACGTAATAAAATTACAAGGAGGGTTGCTTTCTTGCGCAATTGTGAAAACAGGAAGCAAAAACAATGACGGTTTCTTCCAGCACGCATCCCTTAAACGAAGTTAAATTGCTAGATGTTTTGCAACGTGACTCTCTACAAATGTACACAATACATGAGACGTGGAATATTTTTATATCAAGAAAGGAAACATTAAATATTACAATGCGATATAATAATAGTAATTCAAATTCACTGAGATAAATTATTAATTGATAAACAGGTAGCTAATTAAAATTGTTCTGATTAAATATTCATTGTACCGTATCAAAAATTATAATCACGTGCGGCAAACGTGTTCATTCAACCGTTTTGGTTATTATTAGCGGAAATTCATTTACGTGATGGTTTGATAAAAATTGTTATATACAGGGAGATTTATTACCTAAATCCGGTAGTTTATAGTGTTTAGTCAGGGCGAGAAAATTTTATCAACCCTTCGTTGATCACAAAATAAAAACTTTTTAATTGCAGGAATAGGATCATAAAAATTAAAAACGATTAAATTATAATATCATAATTTCGTAATTACATTAAATATTATATATGGTTGGATCCCTCATTATTAGGTATGTGACCATCAACCACAGAAGGAAAAATAACGGTATATTTGCAAGAATAAAATTCATTTCCAAATTTGAAAAGAGAAAGGTTAAAAGAAGGCTACTTCTTCTATGATTGAATTGGGTTGAGGTTCAACTTCATATCATCTCTATTTCTTCTCAATCACAGAAGAAATAGACCTTCCTAAAGATACAGACTGAGTCTGGAAATGTTTTAAAATTTAGGATTATTTTTTATTTTTGCAAATATTTCGTTTTGTTTTGTTGTGTGGGTGGGTTGGGTAGAGTTCCAACTTCATAGCATTCTTAATGAGGTATGGTATGAAGTTGAAGCTCTATCCAACCCAACCACAGAAGAAATAGACCTTCATACAGACAGAATGAATTCTTCTGTGGTTGAGTTGGGTTGAGCATCAACTTCATACCATACCTCAGAATGAATGGTATGAAGTTGTAGCTCAATACAACCCAAGCATAGAAGAAATAGATTTTCCTGCAGACAGACAACCCAACTCAAGCACAGAAGACATAGTCCTACCTGCAGACAGACCGAATCTGAAAATGTTTTCAAAATTGGAAATATTTTTTATTTTTGCAAATATTACATTTTTTTTTCTCTGGTTGGGTTGGATTGAGCTCCAACTTCATACAGTTCATAGTGAGAGATGCTAAATAAACCTTCCTCCGCATACAGACTGAATCTGGAAATGTATTTAAATTTAGGAATATTTTCTACTTTTGCAAATATTTCGTATTTTTTTTTTCGTGGGTGGGTTGGGTTGAGTTCCAACTTCATAGCATTCATAACGAGGTATGGTATGAAGTTGAAGCTCTATTCAACCCAACCACAGAAGAAATAGACCTTCATACAGACAGACTGATTTCTTCTGCGGTTGGGTTGTGTTTAGCATCAACTTTATACCATATCTCAGAATGTACGGCATAAAGTTGGAGCTCAATACAACCCAAGCATAGAAGAAATAGATTTTCCTGCAGACAGACAACCCAACTCAAGCACAGAAGACATAGACCTACCTGCAGATAGACCGAATCTGAAAATGTTTTCAAAATTGGAAATATTTCTTATTTTTGCAAATATTACATTTTTTTCTCTGGTTGGGTTAGGTTGAGCTTCAACTTCATACCGTTCATAGTGAGAGATGCTAAATAAACCTTCCTCCGCATACACACTGAATCTGGAAATATTTTTAAATTTAGGAATATTTTCTACTTTTGCAAATATTTCACAATTTTTTTTTCGTGGATGGGTTGGGTTGAGTTCCACCTTCATAGCATTCATAACGAGGTATGGTACGAAGTTGAAGCTCTACCCAACCCAACCACAGAAGAAATAGACCTTCATACAGACAGAATGAATTCTTCTGTGGTTGGGTTGGGTTGAGCATCAACTTCAACCCTACAATCAACCTCAGAATGAATGGTATGAAGTTGTAGCTCAATACAATCCAAGCATAGAAGAAATAGATATTCCTGCAGACAGACAACTCAACTCTAAAAATCTTCTCATTCTTCTTCATCTAAAAATGTTTTCAAAATTGGAAATATTTTTTATTTTTGCAAATATTACATTTGTTTTTCTCTGGTTGGATTGGGTTGAGCTCCAACTTCATACAGTTCATAGTGAGAGATGCTATTAAGTTAAAGCTCAACACAACTCCAGCAAGAAAAAGTAGACATTCCTGCAGACAGACTGAATCTGGAAATGTTTTTAAATTTGGAAATTTTTCTTATTTTTGCAAGTATTACGTAATTATTTCCCGTGGTTGTGTTGGGTTGAACTTCAACTTTATACCATCTCTCACTATGAATGGTATGAAGTTGGAGCTGAACCCAACCCAAGCACAGAAAAGATACAGATGGTATAAAGTTGAAGCGCAATCCAAACCAACCACAGAAGAAATGCTTGATACCATCCTTCATAATAAATAGTATGTAGTTGGACCTCTACCCCACTATAGAAGAAAAAATAGATTGGGTTGGGTTAAGTTTGGATTGGTTGGGTAAAAAGGTAGCTTTTCTCCAAACAAGAGGAAGTTATATGGAAATCCTTAGAAGACTAATGGAAGTGGAACTGTTTACGGAAGAGGAACTTTTGATGACGGCATCCAGATTTGGCAGATAGAAAGTTGAAGGGCCAGGTGACATTACGACGGAAATCATAAACGCCTTACTCCCGAGGGACAATGTTTGCAAATTTATAATAATTGCTTCGTTAATGTAAATCTTCCAAATATTTAGATTCAAGCTAAACTGGTTCTCATGGAAAAGCCAAAAAATATATATAAAGGAAGGTGTATCATACAGATATTTGTGCCTCTTGGATAGTATGGGGAAGCTGCTTGAGAGCCTGGTTAGAGAAAAAGTACAAACAGAGGAGGAAACAAGTACTCTATTACTTTAAAAACAGTTTATTTCCAACAAAAAAGGAGATCAACAGTAGAAGCTGTGGAAAGAGTCCAGAAAGTAGTAGACAACATCTTCTTCTTACCCTCCTAGTTCTTATCCTTCTAGATATAGAAAATGCGTTCATCTCGGCATCATGAAAGGAAATTGTAAATGCCTTGATGGATAAAAAATTAGCACGTCCTACTTATTAAATACAAAGTGTCCTGAGGAATTCCAGAGGTCCTCTGTTGGATCCATTATTATGGAATCTGTTCTATGACAGAATCTTCATACTAGACTTGGAGAATGGAGCGGAGTTGATTGCATATGCGGGCACCATCTTTGATAGTGACAGCTAAAAAACCGGGAACAGCTGGAAGATAAAGCCTCTTACGCCCTTACATTGTACGTATAACATCTGAACTGGCAAAAACGGGATTGAAGATAGCGGCGCAGAACATGGAAATGATGGTTCTGCAGGGCAGAAATCAGGATCATTCAAAATAGGGGTGAGTGTGATGGAAGTTGAAAGCAAAAAAAAATAATAACGTATAACGTAATAACGTACTTCTTTTGAATAAGGACATGCACATGACGGAACATGTCAACGTCACAAAAAAGCTTATTACGATGAAGAATCTTATCACGAGACTGATACCCAAGATTTTTGGCTCTAAAACTAGAGGCAGGAGGTTATTGTCATCGGCCTGACTGAGCCTTCTGCTACCTGAAAAGCTTTCTGTTTATCTTGCTTAAGTCGTAGTAGGTTTGCCTCCCTTCGATCTTCTAGTGACCGAACGATGCTAAGTTTACTAAAAAGAAAACGATGGAAAGGCTGAATGCAGAGACTCAGTGTTACAAGAATGACAAGCTAGATAACTTCTTGTTGGCGGTCAAATTATTTGAGTGTAAAGAGATTAGTCTACAAACAGGCAGAGGTAAAATGAGATGTGAAATACATGTAACAAAAAATAACATGGTTGGCCAAATGCTTGAATCAAGCGAGAAATGGAAAGACATACAAAAAATGATACATCGATTTTGAAGAGAAAGAAAGAGTATGAAAGGAACAGAAAAAAAATGAAACGTACGACATGGCTGGAGGTTCAAAGATTCGGGGGAAAGAGATAACGGGGGAAGATGGTGAACATTTCCCTCTCTCCAGGCTTTTTTAGTTCCGTTTCGTCTGCTAACGAGAGGACGAGATAAGACGAATGACCAGGGATGAAAAATAGGAGGAAATTGGTTGAGAGGACAAGTGTATGGTAGGGAAAGAAAGGAAGAAGGCCCCTCCCCTCTCACAGGTAAAAGCATGGACGAAGGAAGCAAAAGGGGTAGAAGCGATGGAACATAAGAGGGGCACAGAAAGGAATGAGATGGATCTGGTAACAAGAAGAGATAGATAGCAGGGCAGACTTACCTGAAATCATGTGGGGAGGATGCTCCAAAGTATTGCCTTTACTGGCTGTTCTGGGAGAAGAGGGGGAAGGGTTTCTGAAAGTGCCTGATTAGCAAATTGCCTAATCCCCTCTACATTAAAAAACTGGTTTGGTTGAGCTTCAATTCCATATCATTCAATATAAGCAGTTTGGGTAAGTTGGGTTGGGCTGAATTCCAACTTCACTTCAATCAATATAAGAGATAATATGAACATCTCTGGTTATCGTTAATACACACGTGTGTTTAGGAGGCTCGATTATACAGGAACGAATGCGCGCTAGCGCCCTCTGACCCCCCTCGCCTAGGCTTCGGCCGAAAGCGAACGGTCGGTGTGGTCAGGGCGGCGGTAACTCGTCTTAGGTACGAGTAAGCGGTATCGTCACCTGATCGGAGATCTTTCTTCAGAACACCTCGAGTCTCCTAGGGAGGTTGTACAAAGGGCCCGTTGAGAGGCCTAAGTGCTCTATGCATTGCATACCCTCCCCGTTCCATACATACATACAATATGAAGTTGGAGCTCAACTAGAGGTCGTGATCCCCAAAAATCGGGATCCTAGACAATTTTTGTTCTATGTTAAGAACCGGTATTGATAGCAAAATACAATAAAGTACAATATAGCTAAGGAAGATATTTTCGCCATTGTTACATAAGTAAGTTATATGGAGGTAAGTTCTACTACTTTACTACATCTTCCATATCAAATTTAATTGTGCTAGACACACGTTTTTAGATTATACAGGGTGTACTCGTGAACTATTTCCAACAGTGTATTTTGTATTCCAAAAATTATTGATGACATAGAAGAAAAATGGTTGAGATGCAGAAGCAGAAAGAGCGCTTATAAAAACTGTTATAAATAATAAATTTGCTCTTGAAATGTTACTAATTTAGGACAATGTCTAGAATGTAGTAATATACATGACGTAAGAACTAAATACCATTTTCAAAAAATAAAAAATAAGGCAAAGTAAACCACTCTCGCTTCATCTATCACCATAAATTGCCTAGCTCTCATAATTGCATATACTTGCTTGCTTAACTTAACCCAAAGTTGCTCAACAAGACTTTTCCACGTAAGACGACTATCCAGCAAAAATCCCAAGGATTTCACCGTGCATTCATGCATCTCTCGGTGTTTATGACTGGATGGGAAGCTCAGAGTTGCAGTTTTTTCTGTCTTTGCTACCAATCCGTTACTGATGAACCAATCTTCGATTTTGTTTACTGCTTCCGCTTTCTTTGTACATATTTCGGCAGGTGTTCTTCCCGATACTATTGAAGCTGTATCATCAAGAAAAAGCAGAGTCATAGTACTTACATTGGATGGAAGATCATTCATATAGATTATGAAGAATAACGGTCCAAGAACACTACCCTGAGGAAACCCCATTTGTAACCTTCTGTAACCACTTTTCATTCAATTCCATTCCACAAATTGTTTTCGACCTTCTAGACAGGATTTGATAAGTTGGAGAGCGATACCATGAAACCCATAATGCTTAATTTTGTTTAAAAATATAGCATAGGTCATGCAATCAAACGCCTTAGTGAGATCGAAGAAGTGTGGGCTTCAAGGCGTTCATATACAAATTCAATTAAGTTCTAAAGAGCACCAGCTGTACTGCAGTTCCTTCGAAAGCCATATTGAGCACTTGTGAAGTAGCTATTTTTATCAAAGAATTTTACTATCCGTTGGGCCAAGATCTTTTCCACCAACTTAGAAAATACGGGAAGTATAACAATAGGTCGACAATTGTTTGGACTTTTATAATCGCCTCTCTTAAACACCGGAACCACTCTCGCAAGCTTCAATTGTTCGGGAAATCTCCCCTCGCTAAAAATTGCATTAATTATATCGCACAAGGGTTCAGCGATAATATCAGATACCTTCTTAAGAAGATCCACAATTATTCCAAAAGGATCAGTTGTTTTTTTAGGATGCAGTTGGTTTATTGTATTTAGTATTTCTTCAGGACAAGTAGGGAATATGAAGAAAGAAGCCTGTTTGGTATTTACGTTTTGGAGATGCGAATTGTAAGGAATAATCGGTGTAGATAGGTTATTCACCAAGGATAAAGGAGTATTGGCAAAAAAGTTATCAAAAAGATCGGGGGATAAAGTATCAGAGGTAAAAGTCTTTGTTTTCCTACCCATTTCATCGTTTATTATAGACCAAGTTGTTTTAATTTTATATTGAGAATTTTGTATCTTCTGTCTTAAGGATTCTCGCTTTTGTAGTTCAAGTTGACAAATATAGAATTTTTGTAGCTATTGAATATTCTTTTGAAGTCACTGTCTTTCGTTTGGTGGTAGGTCTTCTGTATAAGATTTAATGTTTCTTTGATTTGATATAAGTAATTGTTATTATAATTATTGGTGTATCTGATCTTGTTTATAGCTATAGTGTGTTTGGTAGGGAAGCAGATATCAAAATTGTTCAAAAAGATGTGCAAAAACTTATCAAACTTCTTACATGGATTTTGATCATGGTAAACATCAGCCCAAGATTCCTGTGATAATAGATCTCTAAAGGATCCTATGTTGGTATTATTAAATAGCCTTATTTTATTTGTACAGGGTGTAGTGTTTTTATTGTTTATATTTATGATTTGATAGGTGTAGTCGGAAAGCACATTTGGGTACACACTGTCTATTAAGTCGTATTGAATGTTGGAAAAAACCACATCAATACAAGTATTTGAAGTAGCGGTAATTCTCGTTGGTTCGTTTATATTTTGCTCAAGACCATAACTGAGACATAGTTCCAATAAAACACATCTCTGTATATTGCTGATTAATAAGTTTATATTTATATCTCCCATCAGAATAACCTTTAGCCCTTTTAGTTAATAACCTCGATCAGAACATTTTCTATAGTGTTAAGAAATATGTTAAAATCCCCCTGAGGAGATCTGTACGCACAAACTAAAACCATATTTAGAGTTGGGAAATAACTAGCTGTAACTTCACAGTGTTTTTCAACAGCTTTCAACTTTATATTTATCAATAGAGTGAGTAATACAAACTATCTTTTAGACCTGATGATGCTCAAGATATTTATAGAGTATTATTGCACAAATCATTCACTGGTAATATGTATATCATTCGGAATATTGACTGGCATGAATAAGACCCAACCAAACTTATGTCATTATCTGCATCAAATAATAACAGATATCTCCGAAGTTAGTATGAACCACACCCCCCTAAGACATTAAATAGAGCAACTTTTAATTGACACTGACGATCCCAGTTAATTGTACTAAACTGAACGTGGAATAGTTACGTGACTTGGCACTGTCGTACATTTCCCGTAAAGATCATGGCAGTGGTATCTATACGACCGCCCAATTATCGATTTGTATTGAAACACGATTGTATACGACTAATTGATTGCCATAGTACAGTACAAACGACCCGAATAGATATACTGTTGCGAAACGTATTCAGACTAGATTCGAGGTAAGCATACATCGTATGTGCATCAGCGGCGAATCTGTTTACATCGTATCGACCATAATAGTAATTTTGGAGAGTGGAGTATCGGTTTCCAGCGGTAAAGTCGAAAACTGACTTTTACGCTGAGGTTACGAGGGATATAGTCGAAAATGGCGACGTAAAACTACCACCTCTAAAAGTACTAAAAGTTTGCAAAAATTTCAAATTGAATATCCGTTTCTGTATGATTCATTTAATATTTATAAAAAAATTTTATACTGCATTTTAATCCTGTAATAGCATCGGTAGTTTATAATACAAGTTTACTTTCAGTATAAACGATAAGAGGATTAAATTTGGTTGCTCCAGCTTAAAAGGTATTCCTAAAAATTTTATTCGAGCCCATTTTTTAAAAGCTATTTAAAAAAGCCGTACAGACCGTTCATTGTATCATCAATTGAATAATCGGCTCAAAAAATATCAATCGATTTCGATTTAAATCCGGATCTAATAATTGTTACGTCATTACTAATTTTAACTTAAAGTTAACCATTGATAATTTACCATGTTACAGTTAGAAATGAGATATCTTACAGACACTTACGGTGTTTTGTGTTTTACCCCGGGGAGACTTTGAAAGCTCAATAGGTGCTCACTTAGACGAGATCTTTAAAGGAGATGAAACTGCCGAAGCTTTTAAACTGAAAGCTTCTTTATAGAGCTTTGGCATTGGAAAAACAACCGAGCTAACCCTCGAAATCGATTCCAAAGCTTGTTTCTAAGAAAATTACGGTCGTATCTGGGTGACAAAGATTTGCGACTGACTCTTCTTTTATTTTTTATAAATTGTTTAATATACACTCATCATCAATCTTTTGAACTCGATTTCATATCTTTTTAACATACAAATTTAATTATTAACATTCTGCAATTAAATTTTACAATCTCAACATCGTACTATTATTTTTTAGTTCCTTTTAAAATCTTAATTTCCTCGAAATCTTCTCAATGTCTACGCTAAAGCACGACATTCACAATAAAGGAATCAATCATCTTAAGCCTCGACAATTCCTCGGAGCTTTCTAACGAAGGAACCGCCCTGAAAGCGATGTCTACGTCAATTTAGGAAACCGAAGACTTGTCCTCTAGCTCTAGAAGAAATGCTGGTGAAAGGAGAGCTTTAATCCACTTCGAAGAGTACACGAAGGTATGGGAAAGCGCAGGCCAGGGGACGCAAATCCCAAAAACCTTAACATCCACCCTTTGTGTTGGGATAAAAAACCGAACGCGCAATCGAATTTTTCCACGCTGTTTTTCCGGATCGAATGACGAAAATTCCGTTTCCGTTCGACCCGAATGAAATAAAAAGACTTTTGATTATTAAATGAGGCAGCCTAACCTAATGAGGATCACAAAATCTGATTGTTATCCCTCGGGTTTGTTATAATACAATTGTTTCAAATATAACAAAGGGATTTTTTCTTTCGGTTTTTTTTTTTCCTTTTGTCGAGGCTTTTCCCGTTTGTGGTCATTGTATATACTGTTAATTCATGGTTGAATATATTCCACGCTATTACCAGTACATTGCAGGAGCTGTTATTTGCAACGGCCGTGTTCAGTCTATTTATTTTAAAATTACACAGACACACACGGAATAACAGATATCGTTAAATATAGTGTTAAGTTCGGTGCCTATTTCCAAGTGAAAACACACGTTGTCCCAGCTTTAATTGTTTACTCCGCAACGTCGGCGTCGTTCATCGTGACTCACACCATCAGCTTACTTCTTTTCATTAAATTATAATTAAGGAGACAAATCTCATTAAATCGAGTATACAAAACAGATTGAATTAATGGAGAATTAATTTATTTGATAATTGAAAGTGTATTAAAAAATAATATCATTTTAAAGACTGTTAGGACTTGAATTTGTATTGAAATATTAGCGGTCTCAAGCACGAATAAAGAAATGATGATAAAACTATAAAAGGCTAAGTAGCTGAAAAGGAAACGATGAGAGAATGACTTTAGGTTGGAATGCTAGATTCGAAAACATTTTAAACCCACTGGATGCAATAAATATTAATAATAATAATAATAATTTATTGCCATAATAAAAAAAAACTTAATGTATACATATCACAACTTAATATATAGAGATATTTATGGTAGCTATACTGATGCGTTATGTTAGTTGCTAGAATAACAGAAGATGAGAAGCAAGAGAAGAAGAAAAGCTAAGAAGAAGAGATGAAAAGTTAGAAGTTTTCAGGCAGATAATTGGGAAGCAAATAAATGGCGCTTTAGATGATTTTTAAATGTCGTAATGTAAGGAATATTACGAATATCAGTAGGCAGATTGTTCCAAAGGGTTATCGCCTGAACAGTAAACGAATTATGGTAAAATTCGGTATTATGGGTCGGGAACATAAACAGAGAATCAATCTGAGATCTTGTGGGTAAGCCATGCGACGACAAGCGCTGAAATATACAGTACAGGTATCTTGGTGTTTGGTTATGAAGAACATTATGTAACATAGTCAATATACGAAATGATCTACGGTTTTAATAAACCCTTTTAATAAATATTATCATGCTCTTTATAATTCATGCATTGATCATGAATTATAAAGAGCATCACTTTTTGAAATTGAAGACTGAGGGCACTAATGCTTCATATAGGTGAGCTCTTAGCATATGTCGATTGTTATAGAGTAACTAATAGACTACAAATAGTGACTCTTCTATTGGCCACGTATTTTAGCAGTTAGCGTATATATTCGTTATATCCATCAGAAGAAACATTCGTCATATCCATCATACAACTTCTTTACACGTCATATTCATCTCATTCAATTCTATGATTGCATTTGGGGTTATACATAATATTTAATGAAATTTTGTTGAAAAAATAAAAATTTGTACTCATTATTTAACTTAAACTTGCAAGGAGGAATTTTCTTCTTATAGCATACATGACAGTGTTTCGTTGATTTAGCTTTTGTGGTTGGTGGTATAAATGAAGGGAAATGCCTTTGAAGGGGTCTTGATGGTTTCGGCGTTTTTGATCATTTTGTGCACGGATTTCTTTTGTCAGCGTATCTTCCTATAACTGCTTCTGCAAGATCGAGAATAAAATTAATTCTATTTTTTTGAAGGTTTTATAAATTTTATAGCAATTCAAAGTTGTCATATCAAGAAAATGATGAAAAATTTAACGTTTTTTTGATAACTTATCCAACATATTAACAATATATATCAATATATAAACAATATTCTTGGTTCAATAAAAGATGGATTAGTTCTAATACAATTCGTAACAAAATTGGCGAAATATTTACGCCAGTCTTTAAAAGTTATAGTATTTAAAAGTTATTAAGTCTTTTTAAAGCAGTATCAACTCTCAATTCAAAATTACCACTGAAAAATGTTCGCAGCAGATGCTGGGACTTAATTGGGAAGAGAAATTCCATTAGTTCATTAAAATTGAAAAATTTATTGATGTCACGACGAATTAAAGACATGTCAAATTTCTTCCAAGCTTCTACATTAACATACGATGGCATTGGTCCATTTTGAATAAAATTAATGGAAAAACATCCGGAAATATCCAAACGTGCCGTAAAAGAATGGATGCCTTTCGCAATAACCTAATTCTGTGAATAATCTAGATGCATTCAGATTTTAATCCAGAGATACTCTTACATAGAGTTTTTGTTATGAAGGAGACATACAAAAATACAAAAAGATTTTATTGGTAGAAACGAATCATCCTTCATCGTTGCAATCAAGTCTAGGTGTGTTACTGAACGAGGAGTTCCATAAAAAATTATTTCAAGAAAAAGATTCCGTGCTATAACAAAGGTTGAAAAACTCTGATCTGAACTTGTAAATGACTTGATCTTGTGACCTTGATCTGTATAGTTCTCCTATTTATAATTGTGAGTTTTAATATAAAAATGTGGAGATTTCTCTGATTTTTGACGCAATTGCACCTATTACATCTTTTGCTGTTGGTACTGATCTCCTATTGATTGATTGCCCTATCATATTGCCATACTTGAGAAACATATTGAATTGCTGTTTAGTTGATCATGTCATTCCGTTGGAATGGAAATGCGCAGAGGTTATTCCTCTGCTCAGAAAGAATAATCCACAAGGGTGTAGAAACTTGCGACAAATAAATATTCTCACTGTTCTTTCTAAAAATTTAGAGAAAATTATGAATACTTAATTGGGGAATATGTAGAGACCAATAGTTTGCTCCTTTAAGAAGAAATTTTCATTTCGTTATGTTCATCACACAACTTTTTTACACGTCATATTCATCTCATTCAATTCTATGATTGCGTTTGGGGTTATTCTTTTTATAGCATACATGGCAGTGTTTCGTTGGTTTAGCTTTTGTGGTTGGTGGTATAAATGAAGGAAAATGCCTTTGAAGGAGTCTTGACGGTTCGGGCGTTTTTGATCATTTTGTGCACGGATTTCTTTTGTCAGCGTATCTTCCTATAACTGCTTCTGCAAGATCGAGAATAAAATTAATTCTATGTTTTTTTGAAGGTTTTATAAATTTTATAGCAATTCAAAGTTGTCATATCAAGAAAATGATGAAAAATTTTACGTTTTTTTGATAACTTATGCAACATATGTGCATAAGTTAACATAATATGAACTGGTGTAATAGTTGTCAATATATAAACAATATTCTTGGTTCAATAAAAGTTGGATTAGTTCTAATACCATTCGTAACGAAATTGGCGAAATATTTACGCCAGTCTTTAAAAGTTATAGTATTTAAAAATTATCAAGCTTTTTTAAAGCAGTATCAACTCTCAATTCAAAATAACCTCTGAAAAATGTTCGCAGCTGATGCTGGGACTTAATTGGGAAGAGAAATTCCAATAATTCATTAAAATTGAAAAATTTATTGATATATTTACAAGCTTCTACATTAACACACGATGGCATTGGTCCATTTTGAATAAAATTAATGGAGAAACATCCGGAAATATCCAAACGTGCCGTAAAAGAATGGATGCCTTTCGCAATAACCTAATTCTGTGAATAATCTAGATGCATTCAGATTTTAATCCAGAGATATTCTTACATAGAGTTTTTGTTATGAAGGAGACATACAAAAATACAAAAAGATTTTATTGGTAGAGACGAATCATCCTTCATCGTTGCAATCAAGTCTAGGTGTGTTACTGAACGAAGAGTTCCATAAAAAATTATTTCAAGAAAAAGATTCCGTGCTATAACAAAGGTTGAAGAACTCTGATCTGGACCATATGACAAAATTACAGAACTCCATGATACATCAAATGACGTAGGTTCTGAACTTGTTCCGTCATCTGAAGCGTCAACTTCACTATCATCTTCATCATCCCCATCGCTGCTGTTATCGTTTTCTTCAGAACTCCAATACAAATTTTCATTATCATCAACTTCAGAATTGCTACTGACGTTACTTTCCTCGTAGACGTTCTTTGTTGATATTTACATAAATATTTACCAAAACAAAATAGAATGAAGCATAGTATCATATATGTAAGGGATACCAGTTATCAGACATACAATATAAGTGAGGCTGGATAAGTGAAAAACTTCTACACCTTTTAGACTATTAGATGTGTTACAAAAGTTGCTAGAGAACTTTGAAAAGACGTACAATCCTCTACTTTGTCAAATAAAACGTATGAATACAGTTTGCTGCATAACAGACCACTACAAAACCGAGATAATGAAAAAATACATTATCTAGAAGGTAAGCAACAGTTTTGACAGTGTTGAATAATTTCTTCGTTATTATTGAATACGAGATTGCAAAAATCAGAAAGTATATCAGTTTGCCGCAGCTGGGTTCAAAGATAGCTACTGATGATCCAGAAGGGTTAATCGAGAAGCATATACTGATAAATAGTCATTGTTCATCCGATCCACTACAAAATTCTTTCCTTCGAGATTGAGGGAATGATTGAATCCAGCTACTTATTATAGAGAATTTCTGGATGAATTTGAAAATTCTATAGTAAATTGTCTAAGCTTTTCTAATAGAATTATATTTTGCGGTAATTTTAATATTAATTTAGTCAATGTCGATAATTGCGATAGTGACTACCTCTTGAATTTGCAAAATTCCCTTGGGAGTCAACAATTGATTATTATCGGTCGAAATGATTTTGGTTCTTCGCAATGGAGTGCTCCCGTGCAATTTGTTTGAGCATGATATGGTATTTTGCAATGTTGGTGTAAATGTAGGTAGATAATCTTCAATGTTTAAGTCTATTTCGACTATTAAGCCGTGTATATTTTCTGCACAATTTATAATCAGTTCCTTTCAATTTTATATTTTATCTAACTGACATTAACGGCAAGATCTCATTCTTTACAAACGCCTTAATTGATTTATTTGATATTCATATTCCAATAAAGCATTCAAGCAGGCTGACTCATTGAGAATATTGTAAAACCTTTCGTAATAAGAAACGAAAAGCGAGCTATTTTGGTGCAATACAAAACAGATGTAGAATAACTTGAAAACTTTGAATTTACAACCAATTAAAAAATCTTGTCTACCTTTGAATTTAAAGCATCCTGTTCAGATTAATGATTATTTTGTAGGCAGTGTAAATGACTTGATCTTGTGACCTTGATCTGTATAGTTCTCCTATTTATAATTGTGAGTTTTAATATAAAAATGTGGAGATTTCTCTGATTTTTGACGCAATTGCACCTATTACATCTTTTGCTGTTGGTACTGATCACCTATTGATTGATTGCCCTATCATATTGCCATATTTGAGAAACATATTGAATTGCTGTTTAGTTGATCATGTCATTCCATTGGAATGGAAATGCGCAGAGGTTATTCCTCTGCTCAGAAAGGATAATCCACAAGGGTATAGAAACTTGCGACAAATAAATATTCTATCTGATCTTTCTAAAAATTTAGAGAAAATTATGAAAACTTAATTGGGGAATATGTAGAGACCAATAGTTTGCTCCTTTCAGAACAATAGGGTTTTCAATGTGGGTATAGTTGCATAAAATCAGTGTTAAATCAAAAGTATTTGGACCTGTTAACCACGCGATTTGGACCAAACTACTTCGTTATCTGGGTTTTAGTGAGGGTGCAGCGCAACCCTACTTTGCACTTAATCATTAATATGAATGGTACTTTAATTAAAAAGGTCTCTGATGCTAAGTGTTTTGGTATGATTTTAGATAGTACCTTAAGATTTAGAAAGCTAGTTCTAACATATATTCAGAGATCTTATTTTTTTTGCGTCTACTGTATCGTTCATATTTACCTTTGAAATTAAAAGTGCACCTATGTGATATGTTTGTTCTTTCACAATTTAACGTAACACAATTTAATTTTTAACGTCTGCTGTATATCATAAAGCTACAGATACAATCACGTCACGAAGCGTACAAAACGTTCAGAATAGTTGTCTCAAATACATTTATGAGATTCGCAAATATGATAGAATTTCTCATAAACTTAAGGATGCTGGATGGTTAAACTTGAACTTTCATCAGAAGTTGCATATGGGTAAAAAGAAAGACTTTATCTGGGTTTAAACGACGTTTTTGAAATTCATTTAAAATCGGAGCTAGACGTGTTTCGCCTCACCGTTGAGGCATCTACAGGCACGACGTCAGTGGCGTGTAATGAAAAATATCAAAAAGAGGATATGTTAACTGGATTACAAAGAGCATCGTCAAAACTAATAGTGAAGACACTCCATGACAACCATCTGTTATATAGAATTAATTAAAATGAAATTTTCCTTATTTTTAAATATGTTGAAAGTAATATCAAGTAAAGCATAATAAAGTAAAGCATGTAATTTTGTTGAATTGTAAAATTTAAGCCAATAACGTTAAATACACATCGAAGTCGAAGTAGATTAAGATATTTTATAAAAATATTTTGAAAATAGAACATTAAATAAAATTGAATATCTTGAAATAAAATTGAAAATTAAAATTAACTCGAGTCACATTAGTTCATGTGTCTTGAATGGACTAGGAGTTTCATTGTTTATCTCTCTATCATATCTCTCAATCGTAACCTCTGGAGTCCCGGAATGTCTGCATAAGAAAATTAAATATAAACCATAGTGCAAAAGAAGTCAGACTAGGTCAGATATTACTTTTATCTTCCATAACATAGAACATCACTCATTTTAAGGTCATTTAGATAACATTTCTCACTTATTTATTCATCATACCAATTGTTATATTTTTTATGATAAAATGAGGAATTTGGGGAAATCACTAGCTGATTTAAAACATACAAGGTCCATACATCACATCGGCGAAATTATGGACTGGCATAACTTGGCTTTGTTGTGAACCCCCAGTATATTTTGAAAGGGTTAAAAACCCTTCAATTTAGCATGAGTCGCTTGGACAACATAAGAAATATGTTTACAAAATTCTAAATCGGTTTCAAAGTGGAGACTAAGGTTACGAGCCTCAGAAATTACCGGAAGGAGTTGTTCATTTATGTTTACATTGATGTAGTTGGAGTATTTTTGAATATCTTCCCTTCAACCAAAGACCACAACCATTGACTTATTGGGGTTTAGTTTAAGCTTTAAAATTTCTGCAAGCTCAAGAAAAGGTCATTTCTCTGATGATCACAACCGCAAACTTGTTCTGTCATCAAAATTATCTGGAGGAAATGAAGAATAGACTTGCGTGTCCTCTGCATATATAAATGAATGTTATTGTTGTGACAAACATTAATATGGGGAGTTGAATAAATAGAAAACAAATCTGCAAGTTAATTGCTGATTCCGCCAAGTCAGATCGTTGCAATATAGATATAAGTAGAGAGTGACAAATAGTATCAAAGGGTTTGCTGAAATCTAGTATGATCAATATAGTATTATTACTAATAATTTATTAGTATCATTATCAGTCGCTCTCAAAATATCATCTGTAATCGCCGAAGAGAAGGTCACAAAACGGAAATCTTGGAGATATATTATCACTACACCTGTACCATTCTTTCCTTGACACAACCTTAAAGCTGATTTTTCATCTATTTTGAAAATTTAGTACACAATTTGTCTACAATCTACACATTTTCAATATAAGGAAGATAAAAAGGAAGTATTGGGATGAGTTGGACAAGGAGTTGGAAAATCACCTGCATGGAATTAAAAAGTGATATACATAATGCATGAATTTTTTTTTTGTATAGAAAACAAAAGATTACGCAACTACCACAAAATGTCTGCGACTATAAAAGTTGGATACTGAAAATGTTGAGATGAAACAACTAAATATTATTAACTTCACAGGTTGGATGATGATATCTCCAATGAACTGCTAAGTGGGAATAAGAAGATTTCGTAGACTAACTCAAGGAACTGTATAAACACCCGAAGTATTGAATAAATAGTATCACTACAACAGCTTTAAGAAATGAAGAATTGTTTTAGTCCTAATGAGTTACTTCGTTATTCATTCCTGGGCATATCTATAAAGTTGTTTTTTTTCCATATGTTACGATACAAATATACATGATAACAAGCTTGTTCTAGCTTGTTGGGGCCTTCCGAAAAGATTTGTCAACAATCAAATCTTGAGTTTAACAAAGAATTGGAAAATCACCTACATGGAATCCAAATATAGAGAATGTATGTTGCATGGAGAAAGACCTCTAAAGAACCTCCAAATTGCAACGACTAAAAAGATTTGATGCTGAAAATGCTGAGATGGAGATGAAATAACTAAATATCATTAAACTCCAATGAGTTGCTAATTGGGAACGAGAAAGTTTCGTAGAATAACTTGGAAGTGTACAAATACCCGAAGTGTTGAAGAAATAGTATCCCCACTATATAGTATCGTAAGAAATGAAGAATTTTCTTAGTCCTAATGAATTACCTCGTTATTCCTTCCTGGGCATATCCATAAAATCTTTTTTTCATCTCTTACTATACATAAGTATATGATAACAAGCTTCTTTTAGCTTATTGGGAGGTTTCGGATAAATTTTTCAATCGACAATCCACAAAACAATCGACGCATTTTCAGAATAAGGGAACATTGAGTGGAGTTTAGCAAAGTGTTGGAAAATGACTTACATGGAGTCCAAAAATGATATAAAGAATGTATGTTGTATAGAGAAAGAAAAGATTACGTAACCACCTCTAAATTGCAACTACTACCAAGATTTGATGCTGAATATGCCGAGATGCAGATGAAATTAAAATCAATTAAATATTATTAAGTCAACCGGTTTGATGATGACATCTCCAATGAGCTACTAAATGGAAACAAGAAGATTTAGAGGATAAATAGTATCATTACATTAACCTTTATGAAATGAAGAATTAATGAAGAAGGAACTTCTTCTTGGATACATCCATAAATCTGATTTGCATCTTTTACGATATTTAAGAACAAGCTATAACAAGCTAGAAGTAGGAGAGTTTTGGAAAAGTTTCAACAATCAAATATAGCAAGGTAACATAATCATGCTTTGTAGATTTGATCAAAACGTTAATTATGGTATAACTGTAGGACGTTATGAAATAAAATATCAACCTTAAAACAGGATATTTAGCACATATATACTACATACATGACAGTGAATTTGAAGACCTGCTAATTACTCAACATGTATAAAATCCATATGAAAATTGATTACGAGAATTAAAAGCAACGTGTGAAAATAAGTCAGTAAGGAAGTATTATTGAGAGCACTAAGAACAATCATGTGTAAAACGAGTATTTTTAATGACAATGAGATGTGAGTATACTGGGTGATATTTACTGGGTTGAGACGATCTTATAACTCATAAACTATTAATTTTATAGAAAAAAGTTTTAGATTAAGGGCGGATATTGAAAAATCATTCCTAGTGATGATATGACTGTTTAAACAACAATCACTCTATATACAGTATGGGGTCAGAAAGAGAGTTAGGAACCAGCACGTTTTGCAAACAGAAAGAAATAAAGTATAACACCAAAACGCGCCAAGAAAACCTCAAAAAAGTTTCAAAAATATTAGGTCGTTATCATAAAAAAGAGAATAATCCAAAAAATACCATATTTAAATTAATCCTTGTACGACCAAAACTGGGTCAATAATAATCCAAAAATAATAATTGTTTAAATAGTATTCGAAATACAATTTGGATGTTGTTGTCCTTCCATATATTCTCTAGTATTCCTATTCTCATGCGATATGCAAGTTTATATTACAAATATTGTGATCATCAGACTGCTTTGAAATCAGAATAGTCCATCAAGTCTCTAAGAGGCCTATAAGCCTCAAAAGAATTGCAGAGATGCTTATAAAAGTTGAGAAAAATGGACAACGAGTAATAAAATCGTTATCAGATTTTTTTTTTAATTTGTTTTTAAAAATGTTAAGTTGTTTTTAACTTCTCACAAAAAAATTAATATTACTTGGGATTGTTCGAAGAAATATAAAGGATTTGCTAAAAATATTGCGCTCGTTATTCATTCTGATTCTATTCCGCAAAGGACATAAATCTATAATCAAAAAATGTGTGATAGTTTTATCATCTATGAAGCAATTGATGAAATAAGCAATTGCGAAGTATATTATAAACCAAATATTGTTTTAGAATATAGCGAAACAAAGAATGGAGTCTTGGACAAACTCATTCATGAACATAGGCACCGATCTTTGGAAATACGTGTGGGTGCTGAAAAAAAATCTGAAATGGCAAAAGACTCAGGCGACGAATTAAGTTTGAAAACGTCTGAAAAAAATTAAAATACGTGCTCTCAATACATGAAATCAAAAAAATAATTGAAAATAGTAACTTAAATCCAGATAAAACCAACAATACAATTGAGTTTACTTCAAATTTTCTGGAAGCAATATAAAATCTTTTAGAAGCAGTATCAAGTCTTCTAGATGCATTTCATGTCTTCCAGAGGTATCTTCAATTTTTATGGAAGCATTTCAAATCTTTTAGAAGCGGTATCAAGTCTTCTGGAAGCATTTCAAGTTTTTTGCAAGCAATATCAAGTCTGTCAGAAGCAATACCAATTCACCTGGAGGAAGCATTTCAAGTCTTATAGAAACAGTATCAAGTCTTGTGGAAGTATTTGAACTCTTCTAGAAGCAATATCAAGCATGTAGTTGTAATAGTCAAGAAATGCTTTCAGATGAAGCATTTCAACTCTTTTAGGAACGATATCAAGTTTTGTATTAAATTTCTGGAAACATTTCCAGTCTCTTCGAAACCTTTCAAGTGTTTATGAAGAAGTATCAAGACATTTAGAAGCAGTACAAGTCTTCTGGAAGCAGATCAAATCTTCTAAAAATAAATTGCAGATTTATCATGCAGCACAAATGTATAGGATGGTATATTAAACAGCAGACTCATCACTGCAATAGAAGTATTGCTTGTCAATACATATCTACTCTAACTAATAAATCAGTTAACACTAACAAAGATAGGCATAATATTTATTGCATCTATATTTAGCTTGACGATGATATCGTCCTAATAGCATTTCCCGTCCAAAATAGCGTGAAATTCAATTCAATACGCAACCGATTTCCTGAACACTCCCCGTAACGTGTATTGATTACATTCATCTCTGCATTGCAATACAATTCCACTATAATTTCAAAAGTAGGAGAGGAGCACAGGTATTCTATTGATCAGCACTTGACACCTTTGATATAATGCCCTTCATTTGCGAATAGCTAATTTGGTGAATAGTTATATTCTGCTCGAATTAATATTATTAACATTTTATGCTTGTTTCCTCGATATACACATTCATTTTCGAGTTCAAAGCTTCCCCATTTCATGATTTCCTGCTTCGAGTGGCTCATATACATATTGAAAAAGTCGACTGATCAAATTGATGTTTTCAAAACGAATAGCATGAAAATTTTGAATTCATCGAACACTATGGTAAATGTGAAAAAGATTACCCCAATAATAATCAAACGATGCAATCTTAGAAGATATCAACCGCTTTTTTATAAACCCTTTTTTTAAGTTAAAATTTTATCTGGACAGGACGTAATTATGAAATTAAGAAGAGATTGTGACAATGGAAAATTATGAGATGGTAATATTGTTAGGTTTAAGGATACTGTAGTAAATCGAAACTTAATTAACAGAATACTATCATAATTAACCCCATGCCTCTCCAGGAGGTCTCATAATGGTTGAAATAATTTACTCCCGGGGTACGACACTTAACCTCAATTAATAACAATTTCATTTCGTTTTGAAATCCATCACTTGATTACACCAGTTTAGTCTGAAAATGATTCTTGATAAAGAATCTCAACCACATCACCCCAGGAGTATTCACATTCATTTAGTAAATAATAACCCGTTAAGACAAAGATGGAAGAAGGCAATGAAAGCCTAAACTAAGTCTCACTAACCAAGATTACATCAAATATGTTTGACTCAAAAGTATATAAATCATCAAAATGACCATATAGATTCCAGACATTAATATGATACACAGAAATATCGCTCGCAAATCTATAAAAGAGATTAGATTAAAGATTACATTACTCATATTTCTTAGAGGAAAAATTTAAGGTATTCGCAAGAAAAGATTCCAGAAATAACTAGGAACTAGAAATACGTTTACCAGGAACATAAATAAGCTTACCCTTCTGACTGAAATAAAATTGTTACGTCACCTTTTCAACTTTCATCCCCAGGCGTCCTCATTACCTGTTGTCGGATGTAGCATTTTGTTTGTTGCCTGTTAAACTTGGGGTTGCATTCGTATTTCGCCATCCACCATTCGACTATTAGTTAGAAATTTTGCAAAAGCTCTGCTCATCATCTTTTGTGATGCTCGCGTTCAGATTATGACAACGCCTATTATACAAATCTTCTAATTAGCAGATTAAGAACTAAAAGGAGAATTCTAAAGGACGTTTTTTCTCTCTTTTTTGCGTGTTCGGAATATAAATGAATGCGATGTTCGGTTAATCACACCTCCTTGCCCCTTCGACACCGAACGAGCCGGAAAATTGTGAATTTCGATCGAAATTTTGTAAGGGTGGGTTTTTGTCGAGTTAATTTGGTGGAGAAGAAGAAGGGAGCAAATCGAACGATCGGCCACTTCAATACGTTGAGGAGGAGGGTTTGGAAAAAAACTGGAGACAAAGGGTGTAAATAGGTTTTGGGGTGAAGTTAAAAAGTTGATCGATCGAACCAAGGAGATCTTTTTACCTCTCAATCTATTTTATAATATAACAATTAAGTTTCGTATGAACCACAAACAGCCCTCTACGAAATATATACCCATCGAATATTAATGACTTGTATTCGAGAACATCAAACGTCCCTTCAACTGTTGATGAAGATCCTGAAGATCGTTTCAATTTCGAACTAAAACTATAGAAGATCTAAATTTAGATTTCGAAATTCGTTACGACTTGGCTAATGATGAACGACGATTATGCAAAATCTGGTTTGATATATTTGCCCGATTTCGTTGTTTGTGGTGGTGACGGTCGAAAAGGGGATAATGAAATGCGCATAATTCCGCGAGATGATTGATGCACAAGAACCCCCGAGGAGAATTCCGATGACAGTGACAAACTGTTTTTAATAGAATTAATTTTTTTTCGTTCGCTGGCAATAAAGTTTTTGTGACGGAAACGTTCTTTCATCGTTTAGAAATTAAAGGAATTGCTTAATTTCGTGTTGAAAACCTTATTGCTGCGACGTGGAAAAGCGCGAGAAAATTTGTTGGGATTCCCATTCGCAACGTGCACTATCCATCAAGAGCGTCTAAAGTTTTATTGCAGTTGATGTAAAACGGTCGCGAACAAAGTAAAGTTTGATATATAGGGTAGGTTGACGAAAGAAGTTGTTTGTTACTTTTCATCTTGTAGATTGAGCGCATTTCTTACACTCTCCAAATACCTACCATATAAACTTCAACGTTTATTCCATCCTTTACTTTATTACTTTTCGTTTGGATTGAAAGATAAACTTTTAAATGTGATTTGATTGTCAAAATTTGGAGAAATAAAGTTATAAACTAAAAATTGTAAAATTGCTATAAATTGATATAAATTAATTATTTAAAAAAGAATATATTTTCCTTATTTTTAAAGATAAGCAGGTGAATTATATCTCAAATTAAAGATTAAAAATTCTAAATTCTTATATGATATTGAAATCATAAGATTTAATTATAAACATTTTGAAAAATGAAATCATAAAAATTGTAATATTGGTATGGGTAGCTTAAATAATTAAAAATTGCCTAGAGTCAATTCTTCCTTATTTATAAAGATATGGAGGTGAATTATATCTTAAATTGAAGCTCAAAATTTCTGAATTATGATATATCATAGAAAGGATATGATTTGGTCGTAAAAGAAATGAGAAATGGAGCTATAAACTAAAAATTGTAAAGTTGGTATAAATTTATTAAAAATTAATAACTTAAAAAAATCATATATTCTTTATTTGTAAGAATAAGAAGGTGAATTATATCTTAAATTAAAGCTTATACATTCTAAATTGTGATTTGATATTGAAATTATATGGTTTGATTGTAAAAATTTTGAGAAAGAAAGTCATAAATGAAAAGTTGTAAAATGGTATGGATAGCTTAAATAATTAAAAATTTCCAAAAATTATACATTCCTTATTTGTAAAGATAAGGATGTGAATTATATCTTAAATTGAAGCTTAAACTTTCTAAGTTGTGGTATTCCATAGAAATGATATGGTTAATTTTAAAAAATTTGAGAAATGGGGTCATAAACTAGAAATACTAAAATTGGTATAAACTGTTAAAAAATTAATAACTAAAAAATCATATCTTCAGTATTTGTAAAGATAAGAAAGTGAATTATATCTCAAATTAAAGCTTAAACATTCTATATTATGATATAATATAAAACTAATATGATTTGATTGTCGGTATTTAGAGAAATAAAGTCATAAACTAAAAATTGTAAAATTCATATAAATGATTAAAAAAATAATAATTTAAAAAAATCATATCTTCTTTATCTGTAAAGCCAAGGAGGTAAGTTATATCTCAAATTGAAGCTTAAACTTTCTAAATTGTGGTATTCCATAGAAATGATATGGTTAATTTAAAAGAAATTGAGAAAAGGGGTCGTAAACTAGAAATACTAAAGTTGGTATAAATGGTTAAAAAATAAATAACTTAAAAAATCATATCTTTCGTATTTGTAAAGATAAGAAAGTGAATTATATCTCAAATAAAAGCTTAAACATTCTATATTATGATATAATATAAAACTAATATGATTAGATTGTCGAAATTTAGAGAAATAAACTCATATACTAAAAAATTGTAAAATTCATATAAATCATTAAAAAAATAATAATTTAAAAAAATCATATCTTCCTTATCTGTAAAGCCAAGGAGGTAAGTTATATCTCAAATTGGAGCTTAAACTTTCTAAACTATGGTATTCCATAGAAATGATATGGTTAATTTTAAAAAATTCGAGAAATGGGGTCATAAACTAGAAATACTAAAGTTGTTATAAACGGTTAAAAAATTAATAACTTAAAAAATCATATCTTCCGTATTTATAAAGATAAAGTGAATTATATCTCAAATTAAAGCTTAAACATTCTATATTATGATATAATATAAAACTAATATGATTTGATTGTCGGTATTTAGAGCAATAAAGCCATAAACTAAAAATTGTAAAATTCATATAAATGATTAAAAAAATAATAATTTAAAAAAATCATATCTTCCTTATCTGTAAAGCCAAGGAGGTAAATTATATCTCAAATTGGAGCTTAAACTTTCTAAACTATGGTATTCCATAGAAATGATATGGTTAATTTTAAAAAATTCGAGAAATGGGGTCATAAACTAGAAATACTAAAGTTGTTATAAACGGTTAAAAAATTAATAACTTAAAAAATCATATCTTCCGTATTTATAAAGATAAAGTGAATTATATCTCAAATTAAAGCTTAAACATTCTATATTATGATATAATATAAAACTAATATGATTTGATTGTCGGTATTTAGAGCAATAAAGCCATAAACTAAAAATTGTAAAATTCATATAAATGATTAAAAAAATAATAATTTAAAAAAATCATATCTTCCTTATCTGTAAAGCCAAGGAGGTAAGTTATATCTCAAATTGAAGCTTAAACTTTCTAAATTGTGGTATTCCATAGAAATGATATGGTTAATTTTAAAAAATTCGAGAAACGGGGTCATAAACTAGAAATACTAAAGTTGGTATAAACGGTTAAAAAATTAATAACTTAAAAAATCATATCTTCCGTATTTATAAAGATAAAGTGAATTATATCTCAAATTAAAGCTTAAACATTCTATATTATGATATAATATAAAACTAATATGATTAGATTGTCGAAATTTAGAGAAATAAAGTCATATACTAAAAAATTGTAAAATTCATATAAATGATTAAAAAAATAATAATTTAAAAAAATCATATCTTCCTTATCTGTAAAGCCAAGGAGGTAAATTATATCTCAAATTGAAGCTTAAACTTTCTAAACTGTGGTATTCCATAGAAATGATATGGTTAATTTTAAAAAATTCGAGAAACGGGGTCATAAACTAGAAATACTAAAGTTGGTATAAACGGTTAAAAAATTAATAACTTAAAAAATCATATCTTCCGTATATATAAAGATAAAGTGAATTATATCTCAAATTAAAGCTTAAACATTCTATAATATGATATAATATAAAACTAATATGATTTGATTGTCGGTATTTAGAGAAATAAAGTCATAAACTAAAAATTGTAAAATTCATATAAATGATTAAAAAAATAATAATTTAAAAAAATCATAGCTTCCTTATCTGTATAGCCAAGGAGGTAAATTATATCTCAAATTGAAGCTTAAACTTTCTAAACTGTGGTATTCCATAGAAATGATATGGTTAATTTTAAAAAATTTGAGAAATGGGGTCATAAACTAGAAATACTAAAATTGGTATAAACTGTTAAAAAATTAATAACTAAAAAATCATATCTTCAGTATTTGTAAAGATAAGAAAGTGAATTATATCTCAAATTAAGGCTTAAACATTCTATATTATGATATGATATAAAACTAATATGATTTGGTTGTCGAAATTTAGAGAAATAAAGTCATAAACTAAAAATTGTAAAATTCATATAAATGATTAAAAAAATAATAATTTAAAAAAATCATATCTTCCTTATCTGTAAAGCCAAGGAGGTAAATTATATCTCAAATTGAAGCTTAAACTTTCTAAACTGTGGTATTCCATAAAAATGATATGGTTAATTTTAAAAAATTCGAAAAACGGGGTCATAAACTAGAAATACTAAAGTTGGTATAAACGGTTAAAAAAGAAATAACTTAAAAAATCATATCTTTCGTATTTGTAAAGATAAGAAAGTGAATTATATCTCAAATTAAGGCTTAAACATTCTATATTATGATATGATATAAAACTAATATGATTTGATTGTCAAAATTTAGAGAAATAGTCATAAACTAAAAATTGAAAAATTCATATAAATAATTAAAAAACTAATAATTTTAAAAAATCATATCTTCCCTATCTGTAAAGCTAAGGAGGTAAGTTATATCCCAAATTGAAGCTTAAACTTTCTAAATTGTGGTATTCCATAGAATTGATATGGTTAATTTTAAAAAATTCGAGAAACGGGGTCATAAACTAGAAATACTAAAGTTGGTATAAACGGTTAAAAAATTAATAACTTAAAAAATCATATCTTCCGTATATATAAAGATAAAGTGAATTATATCTCAAATTAAAGCTTAAACATTCTATATTATGATATAATATAAAACTAATATGATTAGATTGTCGAAATTTAGAGAAATAAAGTCATATACTAAAAAATTGTAAAATTCATATAAATGATTAAAAAAATAATAATTTAAAAAAATCATATCTTCCTTATCTGTAAAGCCAAGGAGGTAAATTATATCTCAAATTGAAGCTTAAACTTTCTAAACTGTGGTATTCCATAGAAATGATATGGTTAATTTTAAAAAATTCCAGAAACGGGGTCATAAACTAGAAATACTAAAGTTGGTATAAACGGTTAAAAAATTAATAACTTAAAAAATCATATCTTCCGTATATATAAAGATAAAGTGAATTATATCTCAAATTAAAGCTTAAACATTCTATAATATGATATAATATAAAACTAATATGATTTGATTGTCGGTATTTAGAGAAATAAAGTCATAAACTAAAAATTGTAAAATTCATATAAATGATTAAAAAAATAATAATTTAAAAAAATCATATCTTCCTTATCTGTAAAGCCAAGGAGGTAAATTATATCTCAAATTGAAGCTTAAACTTTCTAAACTGTGGTATTCCATAGAAATGATATGGTTAATTTTAAAAAATTCGAGAAACGGGGTCATAAACTAGAAATACTAAAGTTGGTATAAACGGTTAAAAAATTAATAACTTAAAAAATCATATCTTCCGTATATATAAAGATAAAGTGAATTATATCTCAAATTAAAGCTTAAACATTCTATAATATGATATAATATAAAACTAATATGATTTGATTGTCGGTATTTAGAGAAATAAAGTCATAAACTAAAAATTGTAAAATTCATATAAATGATTAAAAAAATAATAATTTAAAAAAATCATAGCTTCCTTATCTGTATAGCCAAGGAGGTAAGTTATATCTCAAATTGAAGCTTAAACTTTCTAAATTGTGGTATTCCATAGAAATGATATGGTTAATTTAAAAGAAATTGAGAAAAGGGGTCATAAACTAGAAATACTAAAGTTGGTATAAATGGTTAAAAAATAAATAACTTAAAAAATCATATCTTTCGTATTTGTAAAGATAAGAAAGTGAATTATATCTCAAATTAAGGCTTAAACATTCTATATTATGATATGATATAAAACTAATATGATTTGATTGTCAAAATTTAGAGAAATAGTCATAAACTAAAAATTGAAAAATTCATATAAATGATTAAAAAACTAATAATTTTAAAAAATCATATCTTCCCTATCTGTAAAGCTAAGGAGGTAAGTTATATCCCAAATTGAAGCCTAAACTTTCTAAATTGTGGTATTCCATAGAAATGATATGGATAATTTTAAAAAATTTAAGAAATGGGGTCATAAACTAGAAATACTAAAGTTGGTATAAATGGTTAAAAAATAAATAACTTAAAAAATCATATCTTTCGTATTTGTAAAGATAAGAAAGTGAATTATATCTCAAATTAAGGCTTAAACATTCTATATTATGATATGATATAAAACTAATATGATTTGATTGTCAAAATTTAGAGAAATAGACATAAACTAAAAATTGAAAAATTCATATAAATGATTAAAAAAACAATAATTTTAAAAAATCATATCTTCCTTATCTGTAAAGCCAAGGAGGTAAGTTATATCTCAGATTGAAGCTAAAACTTTCTAAATTGTGGTATTCTATAGAAATGATATGGTTAATTTAAAAGAAATTGAGAAAAGGGGTCATAAACTAGAAATACTAAAGTTGGTATAAATGGTTAAAAAATAAATAACTTAAAAAATCATATCTTTCGTATTTGTAAAGATAAGAAAGTGAATTATATCTCAAATTAAAGCTTAAACATTCTATATTATGGTGTGATATATATGATTGATATATATGTGATAATATGATTTGATTGCCAAATTTGAAAAATAAAATCAAAACTAAAAATTGCAAAATTCATATAGATTATATATGAATAAATTATATATTAAAAAAATATGATTATATATTAAAAAAATAATAATTTAAAAAATCATATCTTCCATATTTGTAAAGATAAGGAGGTAAATTATATCTCAAATGAAAGCTTCAACATTCTAAATTATGACATGGAATTGAAATGATATAATAATATTGTAAAAGTTTTGTGCGTGTACGAAGTTATTTTGTAGCTTTCAAAGGTAATACTCAAGACGTAATTTTTATAGTGGAGACACTTAACTGATTATATTTTTGGAGATTTTTGGCAATTCCCCCAGAGTTTTTATATCTAGGTTGTATCTGGTTATGGACCAAGCGTTTATAGTTAATTGCTAACAATGATTATGCAAAAAGTATCTTTTATTTATTTTATTTTTGATTTTTTATACTGAAAATTCGAAATTATGATATATTGAAGATATTTGCTATATTGCTGCTAATTTTCTATGTTCCGGACGTAATGGGTTCTGGAATCCTTTTTCACATCATTAAGAAAAATGTTCATAAATTTCGATTTTTAAATTATAATAATAATAATTTATTAATTTGAAAACCTTAATATTTCGTAAACAAAGGAATTAATCCTAAGTAATTAAATTACCTAACGGAATATAATAGGTTATTCAAAACAGAAGGGTGCTCTCCGCCGCATTAGAGTTATTATGATCTCGATGAAGTGTTCTATTGAAGTCCCTGTATACGAAATTGATGAAAATTGGCATGCACGTCTATTAAATACACTAAACAATGTGAGATATTTTTAAATAAAAACAACTATATCAAATCAAAATTTAATTAATCCGACACAAAACGCAAAATATTGCCGTTGTTGATACTTTACTCCTGCAAAATTTTGCGAAACTCCAAATTTCACACAAACTAGTTACTCAGTACTAAATTAAATCTTGCCATTAACGGATTTAAACAATCCATTAGTCCTATCTCTTTCACAACAGTTCTGAATTTTCTGGATTCTATAACAATTATTCGCTCTTAGGAAATCGTCATAAACCACATTGATGAATTCAGATTGCTGAGCACCAAATATTCTTCTGGAATTTTGATCAAAAACATGTTTATGGTGATAGATATGCCTCAAAGTAATAATCTCGACCGATTACAAAGAGACTGATCACTCAATTACTATTCGTGATTTTTATTAGTGATTATGAACACCTCAAATCTAATGCATTTCTGATTGATTGAAGCTTGTTTGACAAAATTACTTGTTTGTATAAAAGACATGCCTCGCTTAAGCAAAGAAATGTAAAGCATTTTGGCTAAGTGATTGGATTATAGACCTTATGCATGATCTAACTAGAGATAAATCGCTTTTTAAACGTAATTCATCGAATATTAATTATGAAAAGGATTGTGTAGTTTTGTTGTAGTCATAGATGTAAAAATAAAAGGACAGCGTATTTTTATTAGAAACTGATGGGTCTACACCTAAGGCGTTCTGGAAAAATGTCTCTTGATGTGAATTGAATTTCGCTCCTACACAAGCTATTGTAATTCTTAATACTGCATCCAAGATCACCTTAATTCAAGTTATTGAGGCATGTAATCTTATTTCTTCTAGATGTTGCATCAACCACACTTCTAGCAGTGTGGTTGATGTGTGCAAGGCAGTTACTTTTTCTAATTCTAAGCTATTAATCCTGTCTAGAAATAGTTTAAAACATGGTTAATTACCTTCTGCATAGTTTTCTGTTAAAAGCTAATATTTGTCAAAGCAAGTAAAGATATTTCTAAGATTGAAATCTCCTAAATAAAATTGGGTTGGGTTCGATTATTGGGTTATAGCCCTATAACCTTTAACAGAAAAGTTTTCAGAAGGTAATTGACCATGTGTCATAAATTTGTTACAATCTAAACCTAACATTCTCTTCAAAGAGCAAGATAGATTTAGATTGTAACAAATAGAACCTGTACTAAGAAGCAGATTTGAGAGATTCTAGCAAATTGGTCAATGCACGGAATATCGGTTTTTTTACTGGGTGGATCTTGAATTTGAAATTTATTTATTTGTACGAAAAATCTTGTGACGATTATACTCGTGAGTGTATTTTCAATCCTCGGCTAATGGTCTATCATTCTAGCCAAGTGTTGTTGATCAGTCATGAGTATTTCTAAAGGATGACATCTTCAGCTAGTTCAAATTTCGTGATCTTCCTGACCATTCCTTTTGCGTTTTGCTAATATCATATATATCAATAAAATGTCAATATGTATGTCCTTGTCTATGGAATAACGAAAAAGTTTCGTCGGTTTCTAGTTAGTTATTCTCTTTTTCTGTATATAATAGGGACTGATCTGGGTGTCAGGTCACTCTGGAGTTGCTGCCAATAAAACAGGAGATGAGTTAGTACGTGATAGCAGCACTAATGCGTTTGTGGGGCCAGACATAGCAGTTTGTATAACATTTGTGTTAGCCAAATTGAAGGTTGAAAAAGTTCTGCAGCCATTTGATTAATCTATAGAGCCTCAGTGGTATACCTAACACAATCTTCACAGCATTATATGCGCCGGTTATTGAAAATAAGTATGGGTGCTGGTTGCTGAAAACCTGAGTTGGGAAAAGACTCAAACGACGACACAAACGTTCTCAAAAAAGAGTGATAAAAAAGAGAAACCAGCCTCTGTCAGCAGTTTTTACAGTTTTACAAGCAGTATTTAGTTTTTAATTAACATTTTTTTAACTATTGATATAAACATTTTGTATGCTAACAGTATTTGGTATTTTCGAAGTATAATCAAATCTTATTAATAGTTTCTTGCCTTTTGCAATTTAAATGCCTTCTTCAAGATTTCGCATTTTGCCCAATAAAGAACATTTTCTGCCCGCAATTTTACAATCAGTGTCAAGTCTTCCTGAAGCAGTATCAAGTTTTTTTTAATCATTGCAAGATTTCTGGGGACAGTAATAAATTCTTTTGGAAACATTTCAAATCTGCTGGATGGCGATATTAACTACTCTAGAAGTTTTCCGGAGGCACTATAAAGTGTTGTGGATGAATTTCAAATTTTCTAGAAGTAGTATCAAGTTTCTGAAGCATTGCAAGCATTCAGGAAACATTTCAGGTCCTCTGCAATATCAATGCTTCTAGAAATAGTGTTAGTCTTCCAGCGGTAGTATCAAATCTTCTGAAAGCAGTTAAAGTTTTCTGGAAACATGTCCAGTTTTCTGAAAGCATTTCAAGTCTTCTAAAAACTGTAGCAAATCTTTCTTCTAGAAGCAATATCATGTTTTCTGGAAGAATTTCAAGTCTTTTGATAGCAGTATCAAGTCTTCCAGAGGTAGTTCAAGTCTTCTAACAGCAATATCAAGTCTTCAGAAAGTTCTTCAATTCAATGCTTTTGGAAACTGTATCATGCCTTGTGAAAGCATATTAAGTCTTCTGGAAGCATTTCAATCCTGTTAAAAGCAGTATCAACCATCTATGAGACGAAAGATGAAGTTGAGCAATATTCTCGAACCATGGATGGAGCAAGATCCGTATTTTTAACCATCTACACGTCAAAAAGTTTCAAGGAAGATGTTTTATCTCATCATGTATTTTCCCAACAAATAATTTTTGGTTGTTTCGTGTTTGTACATACTCTTCTTTCTCTTAACTCTTTAGGTAATTTTTAAATAATCTATGAGCTTTTGGTTTTCAGCGTGTGAAAGATATATAATAAATAGTCACACTAAATCAATAAAAAGATGCAAAAATATTTTTTCACACATAAGCTCCCTATTCTTATACCAGGTCATATATGATTTTTTCCTATGGGGCTCTCTAAAGGACCCTGTACACTCATAAACCAAGCAATTTGGATAACTTGAACATTCTATCCTCCAAGTTATGCTCACGATTGAGGAGGATAGAAAACAGCATTCAAGATGATGGTCGTCACCTACATGAGATTATTTTGCGTCCTAATTTAAGTGATACGTAATGATCTTTGTTTTTGTATGAATATATTCCTTTCAAATTGAAAATTTAAGTAATTAAGTAATTAATAATTCATTTTTTAAAAAAGTATTTGTAATTGTAATTAGCGAAATTCTAAAACTTCGAACGAGTTTTTGAAGACCGTTGCAACATGGCATCAAATATTTTTCAAAACGAGTGGCAAAACCATGGAATTTCTAGTTTTAGATAGAAATAGAATATTAGTCCTAGTGATAATTTTAGTGATAGTACCAGTGTTAAGTCTAATTTTAGTTCAATTAACACCGATTGTGAAACCCTTCGTACTCAAATTTGAGAAATTCTGGAAATTTTAATAATATGCGTAACATCGGCTTGAAAATTGACATGAAGTGAGGATTCTTTTGAGATATTAATCACCAAAGGATTCATAAAGGATTCAAGTCGATTTTGTCAATTACTAGCCCTTACAAAAATTCTAGACTTTAACCCAAAGTTTATGATGATCTAGTATAATGATATTCAACCGTGATATTTTAGTAACAGTGAAAAATCACTTACTGAAATATTGCTCATCTCTATTACAAAATCGCTGATCGAGATTACTGATGACATAAGATACGCTTGTGACAACCGACGTTTGATCTTGTTAGTAATGCTTCATTTCAGTAAAGTCTTTGATTCGGTCGATCAAAGCAACTCTCTCATCTATCGGTTTTTGTCTTACTTCTTTGTTATGGTTCCGATTCTACCTTTCCCATCGCTTTTTATGTTTCGCACGGACACAAGTTCATTTAATCACGAACTTCTTTGTAGGGTGCTTCAAGTATGTGTTTTGGGTTGTTGCTTTTCTCTATTTTCGTCAATGGTGTCACAAAAGTAATTTTTGTTTAGTTATCATTTATATGCAGACGACCTCCAGATTCATACCAGTACGATAGCTAGTAAATTACCATTGGTTGTGGAGTACCTAAATCGTCACCTTGCCAAAGTGCATGACTGGTTTAAATTTACTGGGTTAAAGCTAAATGCCAATAAATCCCAAGCAATTGTATTGGGTATAAATTCTCTTTTAACTAAATTACCCACTTTTACTAATTCATAACATATTCTTGATAGTGTCGTCATAGCAGTCTCGGATTTGGTAATAGATCTGAGTGTTATGGTTGATTCAACATAACAATGTTTGCGATGTTTGCGAGTACTAAAATACTTTGCATGTTCACATTACTGTAATTCGCTTCTTCTTTTCAATGTTAAATACATATTTGTTATGTTATATTATAATTTAGTAACAAAATGGATATTAGTAACATGAAATTTATCAACATATAGCTTTGAAACGATTCACACTGATTGATGGTTAACGAAACAAAAAATGTATAAGCCCATGAAGTGATCGACGATGTACCAACTCACGTCAGAACGTCAAACGCATCAAATTATGCCCACACGCTCGACTCGCTCCAATTTCATAAATTATTACCGCTCCGCCGAACGTTCTGTTTAATTTAAATTACGCCTAGAATGTTCTAACCGTTGTTCGGTTTGGTGCAACTGTTCGCTTTGTATCAATTTATTCTCGTCGGATATCGCTCCCGAATAATACATATAAATACCTTATATAATTGTTCGAGAGTATTTCAATAAAGTTCACACCTCAGTCAATGTTTAAAATGCATTTCAATGGATACCACTTTCGTTTATTAATTTTGTTGGAAATATTTGAAAATATTGCGGGAATATAATTTATATTTTTAGATCGTTTAAAAAAATTTCAACGCCAAAGTGTAGTTAGTACTTATAGGGTAATACTAAATAGTACTTAATCGTCACGCAACGAACACAAATCCGAAATTTATTGCGGCTTCATACTTCAGGATTTCAGCGTGAAACGCTACTGTATCATGGCCTTGTCAGTAATCGTAACCGCCACACAATTTACGACGAGGAATTAATCGCTGATAAACGGTGTATAAAAGTTTGCTCAATTTCGTGCTTTTTATTTCGTTTTCACAAGCAATAAATTATTAATACACACTCATTTAAAATATTAATTAACTCATTTAAATGGATATTTATTCATGTAAATTGATGAGTTATAATTAGCTTTAAATTAGTTCAAAATTAATTGTGGTTTAGAACCTTTAAGTGGTTTTGGTAGATATAGTAGTCCAATTTATCTATAATTTCAAACCAAATGTTCAACGAAATCGTTCTTCACTTAGCTCATTTGGTTACAAAGTTACAAAAAAAGGTTTATTATTTATTAAAACTATGGATGAAATTTTGTAAATAAGGTTATCTATAATTTTTTTTTAAATTTTCCCAAAAAAGCATTTTCTTTTCTATATTATAAAATTTGACAATTTTATTTCGTTTGACTTACATATCAAATTGAAAATTAAAATTTCCTTTCTTAAATGACGTAACTTCATCGATTCCACTTAAGAAATGTTAAGGGATAATGTGTTTTTGATATTTTGGTAAAACCACGAAAATAATGATTAATTTTAAAGATCGTGGTTGTTTTATTAAATAAAAAAGTTATGACGATTTTTCGATATTATACTTTTTTGAAAAACAGCCTGTATTTCTGAATCTATAAGAGATATCGGTATATCATTTTCACCATTAATTTTTTTATGAAAATTAAGCCTCAGACAGTTATCATTTTCTTTTATTTGTTATAGAAACAGGAGTTTTCCTTTAAACTTGTCCAATTTAACCCACCTGTACAGGATGATTGAAATAGTACATTTTTACGAGTTGTATGTATAGGATGATTTAAGGCGACCATATACCACGTTCTTTAAGCAAATGACTAAAATAAACTAATTAAAAAAAACAGAAAATTGTTAACAGCTAAATATAGAAATAGATTCTGTACAAGTGGTCTAAATCATGGTATACATATAGTATTTCATAAGAATACTGTCAAAATTAGTATATTTTCAGGATTATCTAATATGTCAGAAAAACAGGAAAAGTGATATATATATAGTAAAAAATACACCTACAAATATTATAAAAATAATTCAAGAACGTCGACATCTATGGAAGCAAACATGGCGATGGCGATAACAGCGTTCATAAAAAATAATTAATATCGAAATCATACAGTAATTTGTTAATGAAAAAGATTGAAAGTTGAAATAATTGCCTTTGTCATGTATTTGGAGAACATTCAAAACGTAAGACATGAAGGAAAAAAAATGTAGCACCGGATATGAAGAATGTTGAACATTTATACGACGATGTAATAATTTGTTTAAATGGATTAATCAAAAATTTTAACCGTTTATTATTAAATCTGAATACGAATCATCCAGAACCTTATAATAGCGATGCATGAAAATTGTTCGGGGCAAGCGGATAAATTTTTCTAGAAAAGGTTCTTACCAATAGAGAAGTGTTTCTACTTCTTAAAGAAGACAGCTTGATTCTTATACAAGAGCATTGATCAAAAATTCCCCAACTACGAAAATTACGGAAAAAATTAAAATGTCGTCATCGAACGACAAAGACGAAGATTGTAAAGCAAAATAAATGATTTCATAGCAAATTTACATGGATCAAATATAAATTCATACCAGAAGCCAATTTATTAATCCGAAATAAATACAGGAAATATTTTTCTTAACTGCATCCCGATTTGGCTAAATATGTAAGATGAGGAGATATCTTGCATAAATAAAGTAAATCTTGTATTCTAACTTTGCTGGAAATAGTATCACAAAAAAAGGCTAAGATCATGAATTGCTTGCAGTTAATAAATTTGAAACTAAATACACTTATCAATAAGCCCTTGTTATTGCTTATGGGCTCTTCGTCCATAAGGAGTATTGCCTATAATAGCATTGATTTATTAAAAATGAAAATGCCATTATGGAAGTAATGTATCCAACAAATTTTAAGAATTTGCATCTATTAGAAGCAATAAAGCAAAAAAAATACATTTACTTTTTAAATGATGACGGAAATTTCCAATTGTATCGAAAACATAATTATTACTACCAGATACAAGATCAACTTAAAGTAGCAGATCTGGAACAAGGTGTATGCTGAACATGCATAGACTTAGAAGTAAAAGTGGTAATTATTGCGAAAACAAAACTAGTGATGTAACGGATATCCGCATCCACATCCGTACCTGCGGATAAAATTCTTCGGAAGAATCACTCTGGCTTTAGCTATGTATTTGAAAACTTTTTTTGTTGAAAAAGAACTACTTTGGTTAATGTTTTTCATAATCACAAATATTTGTATTTTCTGGTGGACATCATATTTAGTATCTATAATTATTTTGCGTACATTAAACAACCTGAAGATGTATCTCAACAATTATGACACACCCTAGCAAAATTTGTCTAGCTTTTGACATCTTTTTCATCATTGGCACTCACTCAAACCACCAAAAATCTATTATTTTCATTTTTTCAACTTTGATAAAGTATCTCCCACATATTTTTAGCGCTTTATAGCATAGTTTGATCTTTGATCTCTACTAGTCAGTATATCCTATAAAATTTTCTTTTACATTTTCTGAAACACATTTCATTTTGTATTTTTGAATTGTTTTGTATCGAATAAACAACTTAAATATTAAAAACATTAAAAGAGTGCACTTAAACAATGAACTTTATTAAAAATCTCGTTTTGACCGGTTTCAAAACATTTCTTAAAAATAACTAAACACCCTTAACAGATAATTGTTTCTCGATCTCACTCAAATGTTGCAGAAACCAAAATATTATTGTTTTAGTAACCCTCGTTCATTTGGCGGATTGTCTTTCATCTTTGTTGGTGTAAATGGAGTCCATAGGTACAAATAAAGTGGTTTTCTTGTTGACCGTATTAGTTGTTTTTAATCTTTTTCAATAAGATCAACACAATAGTCAGAAAAGAAAATCAAATCAAACAACATAAAGACGTATAGACCCAACTGCTATCGTTTTGACACATTCTAACAGGCTTTTTTAGCTTTTGACATGTTAAGATGTAACATTTTACAGATGAAACAGTTTTAAATGTTTCAACATTGATTAAGTATCTCAGAAGTGTATTTAGTGAATTTTGTTCAAAACCAATCAATATATTTCAGCATCAAAATTTTTTTTATCTCTGAAAAGTATCTCATTTAATTAATTTACATTGATTAAGCAACCTGAAGATTTATAGAATCAATTGCAATCACTTTGACAAATTCTTGAGATGCGTTTTTGAGCTTTTGGCAAGCTTTTTCAAAATTCTCAAAATTACGAATATTAATTATTTTAACTGTTGTGTTTCATGTTACATGAATATATGTTACCGTCAATCTGTATAATTCAAGTACTCAATTCCTAGGTAATGTATAAAATACCTAGGGTATCTAGGCAATGTATGAAATATTAATCGACATCACATTTACAAAGTTTATTTCTAAAAGTTGTATTGGTCCATGATTTTTAAAGAATGTTATGGACAGGGTTGGGTTGGGTTGAGCTCCAACTTCATACTATGCCTCATATTGAATGGTATGATATTGGAGATCAACCCAACCTAACCAAACCCAACCGAACATAACCAAACCGAACGCAACCAACCTAACCCAACTCGTAACATTCCTCATATTGAATGATGTGAAGTTGCAGCTTAACTCAACTAAATCCAACCCAATCTAACGAATCATCTAAGTTTTCTGAAAATATTCTACTTTTCATCTTCTATAGTTGGATTGGGTTGAACTCTTAACTTTCTACCATTCAGTATGAGGGATGGTATGAAGGTTTTCTTCTATGGTTGAGTTGGGTTGAGTAGCACCTTCAAATTATTAAATATGAATTATCTTATATAGGAAGACCTTCCTTCTGTGTATCATTTAAATTATGAAAGAGTTTGTGCAATAAGAAGAATACAAACAAAACGATAAAAGGGCTGCATGCTCTAAAATATAAAATATTTATTTAAAGCATAGACATATGTAAAATGAACGCTCGTGTTTAATAAACTTATCACTGATAGTTAACATAGGTTTGTCTTACATAAATTTTCCTATTCGAAGAAAATTACAATGTTAATTCGGCAAATATGTCGAATGTTATCTATGAAGCGAAAGTTGTAGTAATAAGTTCGAAACTTTGTATAGGGACCCATAAGAAGTCATAGAACGTATATACTGATATAGGTATATACTGATTAGTGTACATAAAAATAGGATATAAGCATATCATTGTGTTATTTCGGCTTTTGCCGTGCGTCTTTTAAAAAATGGTTCATATTTCGGATGCCATGCTGCAACCTTCTTCAAAAAGTGATTCGAAGAGACCACTATCACGACCACGTAATCTCTTAATTCTAGTTCAAATATTAATCCCAGTAATAATTCCTTTTTTAATACCAATTAATCCTAGTGTTAGTTGTAATTTTAATTCAACGCCAATTGCATATCTTAAATAAATTGCGCTTTTTATTTGTAAACAAACCCAAAGTCAATTACTTGAAGGTTTACAACCAATTTTTCCTAGAATCATTAACAAAACAGTAAAGTCAGAAGCCCTTTTTGAAGTATAGCAATATCTCGAAGATTTTTAATAATAAATCTCAATCTTTAACAATAAATCTTGGGAGTCCGTCGTCACCATCATCCGTCGTCATCTTTTAATCACTTGATATATATTTCGACCTCCTCCACAGAGAATGGTGTATTCTAAAACGACCTAGAACAATTGTGTGAGATAACACAATATGGCTAAAATAGTCATACAATCATCAAAATGATGAAAACATTATAACTTCATTGATACACTGATATTTGAGTTAAAGAAGTCGTCAGTGCAGGATGATTAAAGTTTTTGTTACCAGAGTTGCAACGTCACGATCTGCAAATACCTCGCAGATAAAGTTATTAAAGACTAAATCGAGCATCCTACCTCTAGAGTTGCAAATATGGTTATGTTGAACTTGATTTAAAGAGTCAACAAATTTCTTCTAAAGGAATGATTTGCAATAGCACAAAATGGAAGCAGTTAAAGTCGTCACAAATTCTAATATTTTTTTCCAATCAAGTTGATTCTAAATGAATCAACAAACAGTTTCAATTCATCCATATCAGCAGGGTACAATTTGAAATCTCGGATTCGTCATAGTTGAATAAGTTGATATGTTGACTGCTGGCAACAAGAACGCCATCACTCTTCTATATAAAAGATGGTGATTAAGAGAATTTCTAATTACATTAAATGTAGTAGACAGAAACTCAAAGTTTGTAATGTCCGGATATAGCCATGTTTCGCTAAGCAAATGTACCTGCACATAACAAAATCAAGGCCTCAAGGTCTATTACTTAGGTTCAAAATATTTTGTATTTATTCGAGTAATAATTTTGGGTTCTTCCTCTATAATGTTCAACGTATTCTCTTTCAATTCTACCATTTTGATCCTCCACATTGTTTCAACGCACCTCAATAGTCCAAGAAAAAACCTCTCGACTTTTTGCAGCAAAATTAATAAACACGCTGTATAGTATACAGGCTGGTTATTGAAGTTAGAAGCTTCCTCATTAATTTAGTATATGAATCTTTCCTAAGTTCCTACAAATTACAAAGATTAACAAAAATGAACTTTTAATTTGTGACATGGACTTTTCTGAAAAATTATAAGACCCATTTTTTCTTGTATGCCTTTACATGAACTACAACTTAAAAATTAGTTTTTAAAAATTAAAAATTATGATTATATGGAGTATTTGAATTAAGGCTGATTTTTCGTATTGCAGTATTTGCTTTTGCATCTACTTCTTGATACAAAAAATAACCTGATGGAACTTTTCTCCATGTTTGTCGGTAACGTCTATGTTCTTGAAAAAGAAGTCGAGATGCGAGTATAATAAGGAGACTTTATTTTACAAAATCATATATGAGCTGTATGAGATACTTTATGTATTATATGTTTCTTCACGTTATTGTATAGAGAATTTTATTTATAATTTGATAAACAAAGGTTGACATACATTGGAAATTGAAGATATTGTTGAAAAAAGTAATTGTAGCATGAAACATAGAGTTCATCAAACCATTTCAGTTGATGATTGGTGCATGCAACATGGGGCTTTTTGTCTGATACGCTGTATATGTAATAGTGGTAAAACATTTTTATACTCAGGAGTGAGGTACTCATCTGGTGGTAATGACTCTTTCAATCTCTACTATCCCACTTACACAAAAACAATACTTTGTAGAATCCAGCTGCTTAGCAAGAAGTAAAGCATTGACTTTGAAGTCATCACATTGTTTAAGTGAAAATTGATTATATTTCTTTTTTTATAGCGCCAATCTCATGTTGTAGCTTTCATATCGGTAGCAAATACTACCAGAAGAACGAATAATTCATTTCTATTGTGCAAGAATATAGCTTTTAAACTGATTTTGGGCGAGTCTATAAACAAGCACCAATCTTGTGATTTACAGTCAATATCTAGCAAGTTCATGAGCAATGTAGTGTACATTTTTTTCTTCTGAGAAGAATTATTTATTTTGTTAGTTCTTCGTTACTCCTTAGTATAGGGATGAAGCAAATTCCAATCTTTCAATTTGGATCCTAATAGTTCAGAATACTTTTTCCACAATTTGTAGTCGCAAAACCGATCGTTAAGATTGAAGTACTTAACCCTCAGGCGCATAACATGGATCATGAGATTCATCTTCAATTATACTACATTAGGCTTAATCCATGTCATAATTTGCTATACCGTTTATATGATTTGGCATTACAGGTAGAGGTAAATCTGCATTATAATGAAGTGGTCATGGTGCAGAATCTATATTTGCATATTTCACAGAATGTTTTGCTATATTCATTACACTTATATTAGATACGCAAAAGTAGCAATCAGACACGTGATCTACAAGCTCTGTCCAAATCATGGGTTTCCTAAAAGTCATATATCGAGTTCCTTTTGCACAACCTATATGATTTTTTACGCATGTCATGTATGAGGTGCCCAACATTTATCTTGATGCTCAAGGTATATAGTGAAGCAATATTTAGCGAACAGAAGTTACAATTTTTTAAACATAGAGCACGACCCAAACTAACCATCAAGTTTGCAGAAAACGCACGAGAAGTTGAATATTTAAGAAAAACCTGATTGAAAAAGGACGACAAATAGTTGATGAGGAAAGAGAATGGAAAAGAATAGAGAAATATAAATAGCAGAATGCGATGAAATGATCATCTGGGAGATCAAGAAAAACATGGAAAGGCATTCTGAAAGGATATGCTAAGACATTGTTGAAAGCACGAATATGAAGATCAAGTATAGATAGGAAGAAATGAAGAGGCAAGATTTACCAGTAGTAGTAGATTAACCAGTAATCGAAAATTTTCAAGTGCATTATTAATTTAAACGGTTTACTAAACTTTATTTGTAGTTCAGGGTTTATTTCATATAACATAAAGTGAAGCAATAAAAATTGCAATGATTGTAAATATAAAATGACCATATTGTCTATTTTAATAAATAACAATGCCACAAAAATGTCACACGGTTCGCAACTTTTCGCTCTTGGTTCATAAAAATTGATGAGTTAAAATTTTAAAATAAAACATTCACAATAGATAATTCAGAGATAGGTGTAGAGTGTAAATATGAATGTGATATAAAATTTTTAATTTTCATCTTTAGCAAAATAACTAAAAATACCGTTCCTTTAATAATATAAAGGAATGCGAAAGAGTCAAACAAATGGTTTCTTTTAATAAAAGCGTTTCCTTGAAAGATTGAAAAATATGCGAGAAAAGAATTTATAAGTTCTGCTAAATATGATTTACACAAAAATCAACCACGAAGAATCAGGGTTGATTTATACGGGGGATCCCCTTAAACCGGAAGCGTCTGAGGCTTGAAGATGGTAGCCCATTTCATTAAATCAAACAATATTTTACTGTGAGAGCGAGCGAAGAGCCGGTTGGGCCTCTGCGCTCGACGGGCCAAGACAAATTCGACTACTTTTGAGTGCGCCCTGAATACATTCGGAAAGCTGAAGGGGGCATTTATAAAAGTCATTCCGCCTTATTCCGGGTCAGACTCAATTCCCGAAAAATTCCCATAACACATATTTCGAAAAAAAAAGAATTTCAAATATCTAACTATCCACAACTATCCCCAAGGGATGGAATTTGTAATACGCCACCATCAATCATGATCCATTAATGTCAGGGGCAGGACCGTTGGTCGACCGCCCTTCAAAGTTTCGTCTCTCGAACCAAAAAGCCGACAAAAAGGAAAACAAAAGTGATTGCCGACAGATATAATCGATGCTGCACGTCACCGGTTTAGTTAACGTTTAGTTTTCCTCTCTTGAGTCTCGGTAGTGGGGTGTACACGTCGCTGGTTATTCGATATCCCGATAGAGAGATATCGAGACTTTTTCAATCGCTCGCTCGTTAAATGGACGCCAAATCCACCCCCGAGTCCGGATTCAGGCTATTAATAACCCTGAACGAACCCTGTGTGGACCGAAACTTTTAAATTGGCGAGCTTTTTGATCGGAACCGAATCGGATTTTACTAACTGAATAAATCGCGTTTTTTCTCAGCGGGATCAGCAGGATTAACATTTAACGCTCTTTAACTCATAAATATTCAAATAAAAACATTCGTTCATTCATATTCAGATATTATAGGGAATAAGAATTATATTAGTTAAATCGTGTCGTATTTATTGTTTTTGTGTGGGATGCAAAAGTCCCCAGCGAAGAATCCATCAAAAAAAGAAGATATTAAGAATAATAATATGATAATATACTAAACAAAATGTGAAACATTGTGCTTTTACCCAAAAACACAACTTTTTCATTACAACCTTTAGATCAAGAGATATGTTGGACATTTAAGGCATTATACATCAAACAATTTTTGTTTATGTTTTGCACTTTTGTGAAAATTTTCTTTTCTGTTTCAAATAGGTCACCTTGATAATATGTTAACCGAGATATCTTCATACACAGGGTGATTCAACAAACCTACGTAATCTTGCTTAATACTCTTACTATTTTTTGATTAAACCAACAATTATTGAGTTATTGAACTGATTAATTACTAGAAAGAAAACATAACGCTTATTAATTTTTTTTTGGTGAAATCTTTCTTCATTTCTTAGTTGATAATAAAGCATTATTTTAGTGAAGTTTTAAGTTTAATATAATAGTGAGCAATATTTAAGTGTAGAAATTATTTGTTTCTAAACATTTTACAACGATAAAGTTTCGTAACTAATTCAACACAATAAATCGGCTTTGTAACATCAACATATGGTTAGCTGAAATATGATGAGGTCGTTAGGCGTGAGTTTGCAATTTCAAATATAACTCACATGCACATGCGAAGAGATCGATAGTGAAACCAAATCTATTTCATGATGAAGTTTGTAACATATGCTGCTGTGGCCGGAATAAGAACGTGCGCGCGAAATTCAGCTGTTGTAACACCTGCTACTACTATGTAATGTTTATCTCACAGTAACTCTATCCAACCGAGAAAATTATGCATAAATATGTGAAATTAAGATTCTCTTTAATGAAAATGTAATTGTAGAAAAAATTAATTTTATATTTTTATAAGTTACGGTAATCCGTTTTGAGGAAGATATTGGAGTAACGATTACCTAATGTAATAATCATCTGTAGTTACAGTAATAGGATTTGCTAATGCTTCTGCAACATTAATGGCTTGCACTATCGTATTCCTTTATCATGTGTTAAACAGAGATGTAAAAGCGATGTTACCTCCTTCGCTTTTGTACCTAAAGGGAATTTATTGTAATTGTAGCAAAATTAGACATCGATATTTTAATGGATCTTTAATTTTCGGTTTTTTTATTGCCATCTCTATGTGTTCATTCGCTAAATAACTTAGAAGCACTACAATTAATCTATCTCTCAATAAGTTAATTTAACTTTTTTCAAAAAATACACAAAAAATGTAATAATACTACTATTAAACTATCTATAATGTTTAAGTGTATCATGTCGACTTATAATTAAGAGTAATATGTTTGGAACACTACATTAAAGATAAGATACGAAAGTTATATGATCCTGTTTATTTTGAAGAAATAATTTATTTTTTCAAAATGTGTTATTTTGTATGTCGGTAATAATCCGAAAACTTCGAAGGCAGATTACCATGATAACATGAACGCTGGCCTTTTCAGAGGAGTGCTTGCTTCCTAAGTTAGTATAAGTTTTAAGTAACTTAACATTAGTTATGTAGTTAGGTAATACTGGACAACATATTAAAGTGGAACAACCGTAAAGTCGCTCTGACGAGAAAAGCCATTGTTGCAAACAAAACTTGCTTCTTTGAAAAAACTGTTTGGTAGCTAAAAATGAATAAAAAAGTATCTATCTATTACTGTTAAGTAATAGTTAAGTTTAGTTAAGTAAATCTTTAACGTTTTGGATGCTATATTGCAAACTTCTTCAGAAGCTGGTTTGAAATGGGTTTTAGAGAAGATTGTAACATGGCATCCGAAACGTTCTAAATCTTTTGGAACTGGAGTTTAAAGGTATTAGCTAATCATGGATGAAATCCTTTCTATCAAGGGAAATATAATGTATAGTTGTCCACAAGGAATAGGAAACAGAAATAAGATCGAATTGGAGGGAAATAAACGTCAATAATTGTTTCTTTTATATATAATGACTTACCAAGTGTAACAATCAACATTACGGTAATGTATGCTAGACATAACGACACTTACTGTGGATCTGAATAAATGTACGGATTGGTTTGAAGTGCACAAGATAAAGTTAAGTACAAAAAAACGAAAATTGTTAATTATCACTTATATTCTAACCAGATCATGGTGAAGTATCGGGATACTGAAAGATTACCAGTACTGACGAGATTTCGTTTCTGAGTTAAAAATTTTTTACCAGTCATATTGACTTCTTTGTTGGCACGATCAGTCATTCCTCATATGTAGAATTTTGATTATTTCCAGAGCATTGAGGTAGCATTAAATGCCTATTATGGATATGTTCATTTCCTCATAAGATATGGAGTTGCCTTTTAGTATCGTGGTGTTGGTATACAAAAAATCTTATGAAATATCACATCCTGGGGCCACCAAAAACGCACCATACTAATATTCAAAACACGGCTCCGCACTAAAATATCAAAGCCAATAAACATATTTCGGAGAATCTTACCAGTCATAACTCTATGCAAAAGTAACTTATCTCTATTTATTCAAACAAAGACCAAAATGTTATTCTTTATAAAATGTAAATATGTCATAAGCATCGTTAATTGAAGAAACATATCAGTTTCAGTATAAAATTGATTTCTACTTCTTTTTGTGGAGGCGAATGAGAAGAGGATCTCTCACAGATCTAGGTTACTACTCAAAGCATCAACTCCTTTACGATGCATTTGAAAATTTCTGGATATGCTTCCATTAATTTTACTCAAATTGACTAATATTATCATGCGCAACTACAGATTTCAATGTACTTTTAGTCTTTTGAATTGTAGCATTGATTCATTGAACCTCTAAAGTGTTTGAGTGAAATACCGTTATAAAAGCAAGACAACTCGAAGATAACAAGTATAATTCTGAAAGTACTAAAAACTTTTTAGTTTTTCCGTGCATCTGTTGCGATTTGGTACAATTAGAACACCCACTTAAATTTTAACCCCAACTATCTTTTATGGCAATGTTTTCTTTCCTACAATTTCGCACATTCCTTGTCCAAAACCTCTTTAATCTGGTATGGTACATATTGCATGATCTCTTCTTTCATCGTAACAACGTTACTTCCAACGTCAATGAATACTAACGTAATCCTTTCATCAATATTAACGTCTTTGTAGTATTCTTTGCAACTTTCTTGACTTGATCTGTCGGTTTAGATCGAGATTTTTTCGAAAATTTGTCCAACTTGTTTTGTAGTTGATGCAGTTAACTACATTATATTGCAAAAAGACCTTTTTCACCACAGTTAAACAACATTTTGGTTTCTCTCTTGATCTGGTCTCGTCATCTTTATGTTCGTTTTGTATCGACTTATTTGTTTCTGCTTCCTGGATGATATCCTTTCTGTGACATCATTTTGTGTCAACGTTTTGCAATAAATAAATCTTTGCGTTCAGGTATCATCGCAGAATCACCATTTAAAATTCCCATCAAGAAATCATATCGTACTTTCAACATCTCTGAATATCATAATAAACTAGTTTTTTTCTCATTCGCCGTCTTCGTTGCAATCCCAGAACCATAAATGCGTCCTCCATCCACATTTTCATCATCATCAGTGTTCATGCGGTTCTCTTGCATTTTTTCCATCAGTTCAATTTCCCAATTTCATGGTCTCTAGATTTAAAACTAGTAGATCTAGAACTTCAAACCAATTATTGAAGAATAATTCAGCACCTAAAGGGAATTTATTGTAATTGTAGCAAAATTAGACGTCGATATTTTAATGGATCTTTAATTTCCGGTTTCTTTTATTGCCATCTCTGTGTTCATTCGCTAAATAACTTAGATGCACTACAATTAATCTATCTCTAACTAAGTCAATTTAACTTTTTTTAAAAAAATACACAAATAATGTAATAATACTACTATTAAACTATCTATAATGTTTAAGCGTATCATGTCAACTTATAATTACGAGCCATATTTTTGGGAAACTACATTGAAGGTAGAATACAAAGGTTATATATATGATCATGTTTATTTTGAAGAAATAATTTATTTTTTCAAAATGTGTTATTTTGTATGCCGGTAATAATCCGAAAACTTCAAAAGCAGATTACTACGATAACATGAACTGTGGCCTTTTCAGAGGAGTGCTTGCTTCCTAAGTTAGTATAAGGTTTAAGTAACTTAATATTAGTTATGTAGTTAGGTATTACTGGACAACATATTAAAGTGGAACAACCGTAAAGTCACTCTGACGAGAAAAACCATTGTTGCAAACAAAACTTGCTTCTTTGAAAAAACTGTTTGGTAGCTAAAAATGGATAAAAAAATATCTATCTATTACTGTTAAGAAGACTAGCTCTAAAACTAGAAATTTTCGGGTTCAGCCGTACGCTTTTTGAAAAAATTCTTAACGTTTTTGACGCTATATTCTAACCATCTTCAGAAACTGGTTTGAAATGGGTTTTAAAGAAGATTATAACATGGCATCCCAAACGTTCTAAATCTTTTGGAACTGGAGTTTAAAGGTATTAGCAAATCATGGATGAAATCCTTTCTATTAAGAAAAATATAATGTGTAGTTGCCCACAAGGAATAGAAAACTTTTATATATAAAAATTAAAAAAATTTATATATAATGACTTACCACGTGTAACAAACAACATTACGGTAATCTTTGATAGACATAACGACACTTACTGTAGATCTGAGTAAATGTACAGATTGATTTGAAGTGCACAAGATAATATTTAGGAAAAAAAAGGAAAATTAACCAGATCACAGTGAAGTATCGGAATACTGAGATTGCCAGTGCTGAAGAGATTTCGTTATATTCGTTTACTGTTTTGGATCAATCATATCGACTTCCTTGTTGGCACGATCAGTTATTTCTCATAAACAATTTCGATTATTCCCAGAGCAGCTGGCATTGAGGCAGCATTAAATGCCTATCATGGATATGTTCATTTCTTGATAAGATATGGTTGCCTTTTAGTACCATAGTGTTGGTATAGAGAGAATCTTATGAAATATCTCATCATGGGGTCACCAAAAACGCACCTTACTAAGATTCAAAACATGGCTCTGTACCAGAATATCAAACATAATTCGGAGAATCTTACTAGTTATAATATTGCGGAAAAGACTGCATCACATGTTATGAACAAGTTATGTGGTAAATGTTTTATGCAATAGTAACTTGTCTGTATTTATTCAGACAAAGAACAAGAAATTATTCTTATAAAATATAAATATGTCATAAGCATCATATCATATTATCATCATAATAGGTAATAATATCTGGATGAGTCGTTGTCAATTTTAGCAGCATAAAGTTGATTGCTGTTTCGTTTTTGTAGAGGCGAATGAGAAGAGGATCTCTCACGGAGATATGTTACTATTCAAAGCATCAATTTTTTACGATGCATTTGAAATTTCTGGATATGCTTCCATTAATTTTAAAGTCTCAAAGTCTTTCAAATTGTAGCATTGATTCGTTGAACCGCTAAAGCGTTTGAGAGAAACACCGTTTTAAAAGCAAGGCAACTCGAACCCATGAGCTAAGATAGACAATCTAGATAACTTTGTGTCGATTGATTTAAAATGGAAGATAACAAGTATAACTCTGAAAGTACTAGAAGCTTTTTGGGTTCAGCCGTGCATCTTTTTTTGCCATGTTGCAACTTTCTTCAGAAACTGGTTCGAAGTACCTTGTTTTCTTATGTTATCCTTATCCCTGGCTGATCCAATGCATTCTGTCTCACTATCATTAATTTCTATTTCGATTCATTTGGTATAATTAGAACATATACTTCAATTTTATCCCCAACTATCTTTTATGGCAATGTTTTGTTTCCTACAGTTTCTCCCATTCCTTATCCAAAACCTTTTTAATCTGATATGGGACATATTGCATGATCTCTTCTCTCATCGTAACACTGTTACTTCCATGGTCAATCCTTTCATCAATGTTAACGTCTTTGTAGTATTTATTGCAACTTTCTTGATTTGATTTGGCGGTTTAGATAGTGATTTTTCTGAAAATTTGTGCCTTATGCCCAACTTTTTTTGTAGTTGAAGCATTTAACTACATTCTGTTGCAAACTTGTTGCATTCTGTCTTGTTAGTTCTTGTTTGTTTCTGCTTCCTGGATGATATCCTTTCTGTGACATCATTTTGTGTCAACTTTTTGCAATAAATAAATCTTTGCGTTCAGGTATCATCGCAGAATCACCCTTTCCATCAAGAGATCATATCGTACTTTCAACATCTCTGAATATCATAATAAACTAGTTTTTTCTCATTCGCCATCTTCGTTGCAATCCCAGAGTCATAAATGCATCCTCCATTCACATTTTCATCATCATCAGTGTCTTCATCGTCATCTTTATTTGTATGCTTAGTATCACGGTTCTCTTGCATTTTTTCCATCAGTTTAATTTCCCAATTTCATGGCCTCTAGATTTAAAACTAGAAGATCTAGAGCTTCAAACCAATTTTTGAAGAATAATTCAGCACCAATGAAATAATCGAATTATAACATAGCATCCGAAACGTTCTAAATCTTTTGAAACTGGAGTTTAAAGGTATTAGCTAATCATGGATGAAATCCTTTCTATCAAGAAAAATATAATGTGTAGTTGCCCACAAGGAATAGAAAACTTTTATATTAAAAATTAAAAAAATTTATATATAATGACTTACCACGTGTAACAAACAACATTACGGTAATCTTTGCTAGACATAACGACACTTACTGTAGATCTGAGTAAATGTATAGATTGATCATCGTAACAGCGTTACTTCTAAGGTCAATCCTTTCATCAATGTTAACGTCTTTGTAGTGTTCATTGCAACTTTCTTGACTTGATCTGTCGATTTAGATGGGGATTTTTCTGAAAATCCGTGCCTTATGCCCAACATGTTCTGTAGTTCAAGCATTTAACTACATTCTGTTGCAAAATAACTTTTTCACTACAGTTATAACAAAATTTTGATTTCTCTCTTGATCTGGTCTCGTCATCTTTATTCGTTTTGTATCGACATGTTTGTTCTTGTTTGTTTCTGCTTCCTGGGTGATGTCCTTTCTGTGAGATCCTTTAGTGTCAATTTTTTGTAGTAAATAAATCTTTGCATTCAGGTGTTTATCGCACAATCACCCTTTACATCAAGAGATGATATCGTACTTTCAACATCTCTGAATATCATAGTAAACTAGTTTTTTCTCATTCGCCGTCTTCGTTGCAATCCCAGAATCATAATTTCGTCCTCCATCTACATCTTCATCATCAACAGTGTCTTCATCGTCATCTTTCTTTGTATGATTAGTATCACCGTTCTCTTGCATTTTTTCCATCAAAAACTAAAACTAGAAGATCTAGAACTTCAAACCAATTTTTGAAGAATAATTCAACACCAATGAAATCATCGAATTGTATGTGCCAACTCTACCATTAGAGAACATTCATCGCCGAATGATAAAAATTAATGTGAGATTACAAACGTTAATCGACATGTTTAACACAGTCTAAAATTGTGAATTTTTCCATGCATCCATAATGGAAAGTGGTTCATTATTTGCTTTAAAATATGACTAAAAAATCGTAGAAACACTGAAATTGTTGTTGCAAGAGATGGAAAAACTGAAATACTTCTAGAAGACTTCATTCTTCTTTTGAAAAACTTGATGTTGCTTCCAGAAGACTTGAAATACTTTTAGAAGATTTGATGTGGCTTCCAGAAGGTTTACAATGGGTCCAAAAGGCTAGAACTGCCTCGAAAAGACTTAATACTGCCCATAGAAGACTTAATACTGCTTCTAGACGACCTATTGTTGCTTTCAAAAGATTTGAAATGTTTTCAAAAGACTTCATACTGCTTTCTCGTAGACTTCATATTGTTTACAGAAGACTTGGCACTGCGCCCAGGTTAGTTGACATTGCTTCTAAAAGACTTGATACTCCCCTGGAGGACCTAAAATATTTCCGGAAGACTTGATGCTGCATCCAGAAGACTTGATGTCTCTTCCAAATGATTTGAAACGCTTCTAGAAGGCTTGATACTGCCCCTAGAAGACTTGATACTGCTTCTAAAATACTTGATATTGCTTTTAGAAGACTTGAAATGCATTCAGAAGACTTGCAATGGTTTCAGAAAATGTCAACTGTTCAAAAGAATCGATACTGCTTCTAGAAGACCTAATATTGCTTCCAATAGAATTGAAACGTATTTGAAGAATACTGGTAAAACCTCAGAGGACTTTATACCGCTCCTAGAATACTTGAAATACTTTAGAAAACTTGATGTTGCCTTTAGAATAGTTGAAATGTGTTTAGAAGTTTTCATACTGCCTCCAGATGAGTTGACATTGCTTCTAAGCGACTTGATACTGCTCCTGGAAGACTTAAAATGGTTTAAGACTTGATGCTGCATCTAGAAGACTCGATATATCTTGCAAAAACTGATTGCAGTGATATGATAAAGAATGTGATGCTCAAACAGCATACATCCAATTTCATCACCTTTACATGAAATGCTTAAATAACGCATACCGCGTGTTCTGAAATCATAATTATGGAAAAGTCTAGTGAACTTCATTTGCAGTGACAACCAAACTTCCAGCCTCTTCTATCTTTCTAGTCTCAAGATTCTCTTAGTCTTCGTTTCTGACTTTACTTTAGAAACAAATTCGCTTGATGCTTGTAGTAATTGTTCCCTTAATGACATTTGCTTTTTAGTCACAAATTTACTTATTTTTCGTGATATACTTTAAAATTTATAACTAAAATGTGGAAGCAGTGAATAATGTCGGTTGCAAATTGACTTCTTCCTTAGCCCGTAAGGCCCATCTTTTTATATCAATATCATGAACAGGAAGTAATCTCTCAGAAGACATTTTAAATTGATCCAAAATATTCTTAACTTTGTAATAATTTTTCATTTCTGGAGCCATATTTTCTAATTTGCTCCTAACACCTATTTAATGATCCAATCAGGAACTTATCATTACCTTATGGAAATCAGAATCTATTAGTTTTAATCTGGTGTAAGCACCATCCTTCAGTCTTCAAAAATAATTCAGAATTGCTTTGATGAAATTTTACAATTTTCATTAATACCAAAACAGCAATATTTTTCAAGAAATATTCTTAGAGCTAAATTTAAAATCCTACATTTACACATTGTATTTCATTAGAAAGAGGAAGCTTTTTGCTTTAATTTGATTGATAAATCATTCTTCTACCTTCATATAGACTAGGTACAGTTAATTAAAATTTATCAATATTTGTAATATAAAAAATCGCCAAAATCGCAATTTTTTTTATATATTTTTACAGCTAAATTTAAAATCCTAGACTAACACGTTGTATATCATAGGAAAGAAAAACCTATTACCTTTAATTTGGTGTAAAAACCATCCTTCAACCTTCAAAAATAATTTAAATTTAGTATATGGAAATTTGACAATTTTCATTTAAACCAAAATTGCAATATTTTTGAAGAAATACTCTTACAGCCAAACTTAAAATCCTACATTATCATATTCTATATCATTAGAAACAGGAACCTTTTATCTTTAATTTGATACTTAAATCATTGTTCAATCTTCAAAAATAAGGCAGGGACAATTAATTAAAGTTTGACAATTTTATGTAATAAATTAGATTTTAGCCAAGACTTCAAAACCACAACATTTTTTGAAAAAGTATTCTTATAGCCTAATTTAAAATCCTAGACAAACATGTTATATATCGTTAGAAAGAAGAATCTATTAGCTTTAATCTGGTACATGAACCAACCTTCAATCTTCAAAAATAATTCAGATTGCTGTATTGAAATTTGACAATTTTCATTAATACCAAAACAGCAATATTTTTCAAGAAATATTTTTAGAGCTAAATTTAAAATCCTACATTTACACACTGTATTTCATTAGAAAGAGGAAGCTTTTTGCTTTAATTTGATTGATAAATCATTCTTCTACCTTCATATAGACTAGGTACAGTTAATTAAAATTTATCAATATTTGTAATATAAAAAATCGCCAAAATCGCAATTTTTTTTATATATTTTTACAGCCAAATTTAAAATCCTAGACTAACACGTTGTATATCATAGGAAAGAAAAACCTATTACCTTTAATTTGGTGTAAAAACCATCCTTCAACCTTCAAAAATAATTTAAATTTAGTGTATGGAAATTTGACAATTTTCATTTAAACCAAAATTGCAATATTTTTGAAGAAATACTCTTACAGCCAAACTTAAAATCCTACATTATCATATTCTATATCATTAGAAACAGGAACCTTTTATCTTTAATTTGATACTTAAATCATTCTTCAATCTTCAAAAATAAGGCAGGGACAATTAATTAAAGTTTGACAATTTTATGTAATAAATTAGATTTTAGCCAAGACTTCAAAACCACAACATTTTTTAAAAAAGTATTCTTATAGCCTAATTTAAAATCCTAGACAAACATGTTATATATCGTTAGAAAGAAGAATCTATTAGCTTTAATCTGGTACATGAACCAACCTTCAATCTTCAAAAATAATTCAGATTGCTGTATTGAAATTTGACAATTTTCATTAATACCAAAACAGCAATATTTTTCAAGAAATATTCTTACAGCCAAATTTTAAATCCTACATTTACATATTATGTATCATTAGAAAGAGGTAATTGTTAGGTTTAATTTGATAATAAATCATTCTTCTACCTTTTAAAATAGAGTAGGTACAGTTAATTAAAATATTTATTATTGAAGAAATACTTTTTCAGTCAAATTTAAAATCTTACATTATCACATTCTATATCATTAGAAACAGGAACCTTCTATCTTTAATTTGATACTTAAATCATTCTTCAATCTTCAAAAATAAGGCAGGGACAATTAATTAAAATTTGACGATTTTATGTAATAAATTAGATTTTAGCCAAGACTCCAAAACCACAACATTTTCAAAAAAGTATTGTTATAGCCTAATTTAAAATCCTACACAAACATGTTATATATCATTGGAAAGAAGAATCTATTAGCTTTAAACTAGTGCATAAACCAACCTTCAATCTTCAAAAATAATTCAGATTTGCTTTATTGAAATTTGACCATTTTCATTAAAACCAAAACTGCAATGTTTTTGAAGAAATGCTTTTTCAGTCAAATTTAAAATTCTACATTATCATATTTTATATCATTAGAATGAAGAACCTTTAATCTTTAATTTGATACTTAACTCATTCGTCAATCTTCAAAAATAGGGCAGGGACAATTAATTAAAATTTGACAATTTTATGTAATAAGTTAGATTTTAGCCAAGATTCCAAAATCGCAACATTTTTTAAATAGTATTCTTAAAGCCAAATTTAAAATCCTAGACAAACATGTTATATATCATTGGAAAGAAGAATCTATTAACTTTAAACTGGTGCATGAACCAACCTTCAATCTTCAAAAATAATTCAGATTTGCTTTATTGAAATTTGACCATTTTCATTAAAACCAAAACTGCAATGTTTTTGAAGAAATGCTTTTTCAGTCAAATTTAAAATCCTACATTATCATATTCTATATCATTAGAATGAAGAACATTTAATCTTTAATTTAATACTTAACACATTCGTCAATCATCAAAAATAGGGCAGGGACAATTAATTCAAATTTGACAATTTTATGTAATAAGTTAGATTTTAGCCAAGATTCCAAAATCGCAACATTTTTTAAACAGTATTCTTAAAGCCAAATTTAAAATCTTAGACAAACATGTTATATATCATTGGAAAGAAGAATCTATTAGCTTTAAACTGATGCATGAACCAACCTTCAATCTTCAAAAATAATTCATATTTGCTTTATTGAAATTTGACCATTTTCATTACAACCAAAACTGCAATGTTTTTGAAGAAATGGTTTTTCAGTCAAATTTAAAATCCTACATTATCATATTCTATATCATTAGAATGAAGAACCTTTAATCTTTAATTTGATACTTAACTCATTCGTCAATCTTCAAAAATAGGGCAGGGACAATTAATTAAAATTTGACAATTTTATGTAATAAGTTAGATTTTAGCCAAGATTTCAAAATCGCAACATTTTTTAAACAGTATTCTTAAAGCCAAATTTAAAATCCTAGACAAACATGTTATATATCATTGGAAAGCAGAATCTATTAGACTTAATCTGGTGCATGGACCAACCTTCCATCTTCAAAAATAATTTAGATTTGCTTTATTAAAATTTGACAATTTTTATTAAAACCAAAACTGCATTGTTTTTGAAGAAATACTTTTTCAGTCAAATTTAAAACCCCACATTATCATATTCTATATCATTAAAAAGAGGAACCTTTTGTCTTAAATTTGATACTTAAATCATTCTTCAATCTTCAAAAATAATTCAGATTTGCTTTATTGAAATTTGACAATTTTCACTAAAACCAAAACTGCAAGGTTTTTGAAGAAATACTTTTTCAGTCAAATTTAAAATCCTACATTATCATATTTTATATCATTAGAATGAAGAACCTTTAATCTTTAATTTGATGCTTAACTCATTCGTCAATCTTCAAAAATAGGGCAGCGACAATTAATTAAAATTTGACAATTTTATGTAATAAGTTAGATTTTAACCAAGATTTCAAAATCGCAACATTTTTTAAACAGTTTTCTTAAAGCCAAATTTAAAATCCTAGACTAACATGTTATATACCATTGGAAAGAAGAATCTATTAGCTTTAAACTGGTGCATGAACCAACCTTCAATCTTCAAAAATAATTCAGATTTGCTTTATTGAAATTTAACCATTTTCATTAAAACCAAAACTGCATTGTTTTTGAAGAAATGCTTTTTCAGTCAAATTTAAAATCCTACATTATCATATTTTATATCATTAGAATGAAGAACCTTTAATCTTTAATTTGATGCTTAACTCATTCGTCAATCTTCAAAAATAGGGCAGCGACAATTAATTAAAATTTGACAATTTTATGTAATAAGTTAAATTTTAGCCAAGACTCCAAAAGCGCAACATTTTTTATAAAATATTCTTACAGCCAAAATTAAAATCCTAAACTAATATGTTATGTATAATTGGAAAGAAGAATCTGTTAGCTTTAATCGGATGCATGAACCATCCTTCAATCTTCAAAAAATATTCACTATTGCTTTATTAAAATTTGACGATTTTCATCAAAACTGCAATATCTTTGAAGAAATACTTTTGCAGCCAAATTTAAAATCCTACATTATTATATCGTATATCATTAGAAAGAGAAACCATTTAATTTTAATCTAATGCTTAAATCATTCTTCAGTTGTATGTAATTTTGTGATTTACGTACATACTATATTACTATATTATTTTACCCAAGTTTCAAAATTGTAATGTAATTCTTAACGTGCTTTCTTAATGTGGTTTGTTTTACGTGAAAGTGAGAATCATCGATAAATTTTATTGGCCGTATGAATAAGTATCAAGTTTAAAACACATTTTTGCTTTAATAAGCAATGTTATGTTTGGTCGCGGTATAAACAAAAAGAGGTAAAAACCTTTTAGTAGATGGTGCAGTTTCCAGAAAAAAAGATAAAACGTACCCGCAACGTATACATACCACCCCGCGGTTTCGGCGCGACAAAGAGACGACTACGAAAGTCCCGTAACAGGGGAGCACTAACAAAAAGCTAAAAAGCTCGTAATGCCCTTTTTCCTGTGCATGTCTCGTGTGTAAAATTTACTTTGAAAGATGATGATTGTAATGCACGCTCACCTCACCTAAGTCCCAATTCGAACGTTTTCTTCTCATCACACGATTTTTATTCATTCTTGTGTTAAGCATTAAAATTTAAATTTAAAATAGTTGATTCATTTAAGCGATTTTCTGATTGTGTATTATAAAGATTTATTTTTATCATTATCTCGTCTCCTGGTATATTGACGACAGGGTTGATAAACGTTGGATATATAATGGAAACAGAGTGCACCACCCTCTGGGGGCAAGGGGGCTTGTTTACGTGCGCTACCATCCCATCTTCGGCCTGTATCCTTGCTGTGTTGCTACAAGGGTGCAACGTTTCGAACAACATAATAAAAGTGATATAGGGCGACATCTTGGAGCTTCGGAGCCACGCCGAAATAATTCACTGCATCTTTGATGTTCTTATACTCGTTGATGAAGAATTTTACGCTAATGGACACAAAAGCTTTAAGAGACTTTAATATTTCTAAAGTTGTTTGTACAAATTTTTTTTTTACATAGGAATGATAGTTGAAATTTAATTAGGTTCCGATTCATTTGGGATTCACATGCAAATATTTATCGACAAACATTCAACGTAACATTCGACGACTTGTTTGTTTTCGTCGGTCGCAGTCGACTTGTTAGCTTATTGGAAAATTTCTGATTGTACTATTCTGTTATAAAATCAGGTGCATTCGGAACAACCAATTCATCAGTTATTGTTTGGACCACCAGCTACTGTTCGCAGGATAAAAGCTGCACGGGCAAAGCGAAAAATAACGAGACTTGTAACTGAAAAAGCATTGCTGCGAACAAAGCTCGTTACTGACATTCATTACGATATGAATTAGTGGTACAAAGCTCTGGACATACGTTAATGGTGTGTCAGGACAGTTTCGTAACGGCTTTTGTGCGGGGCGGTTAATCTGCGCGGAATGCGTTAATTCGTTACCGGGCCATTGTAAAATTTTAATCGGACACCGCCATCGCATACCAAAATTTCGATAAACGTCAGCGTGTTCATAATCGTGCAATCGTGACGCACGTGACAGGATTTTAATAACTGCCGCCTATCTCTACATATTCAACCACTAATTTACGAGGGAAATAACTGGAAACTGAATAACCGACGGTTATTGTCTACAGTTCAATATTTCTTTCGACACGAAATCCTTTGACACACAACAAAGACACTCATTCACCCCACAAGTATTTTAATACCTTCCTTTGAGGTTAGTTTGAGATTGTCTAACCAACCTTTAGTAACAGGCAATGCCCATACCTTCTCGTGCACTTGTGGAAACTATGCAGACCATCGACGTTCCAACGAGAGTGCTTCGTACGACCCCGTTTTGCGCTTGAAATCCCCATTTCGTTGACGATTAATTGCGGCAAAACACGCTGACGATGGAAAGTGTTTTCACTCGGAGGGGGCGGCTAATGGAATATTTAATTAGCGCGCAATACAAGAACTCCACGTGATTGTTCGATGCGTCCCTAAATGGAACGTGTGCGTAATTATACCCTACGACACGTGTATAGGGTGGACAATTTCATTCAACCGGATGTAATTAGTAATGTTAGCGGTTGATAATGCGACTACAAACATCGATTAGTGGTTATATCGTTTACACCGACGATATAAAGGATGTTAATTATTTTCAAATTTTACTAATTTCATTTTAATTTGATGAGTTTTAAACGATTTCTTGCTGTTTCTCAAAGGGGTTAGTGCTTTATGGTGTATTGATTGGTGATGGTCAATAAGCAGACAGTTACATTACAAATCTCAAACACTCCTTGGGGGTTATTGTATAACTCGGTTTGCATTAATCGGAATGAGCAGTTCCTACAGATATAGGTACCCAGAAACCCTCTGTTAGCTTGAAATCGATCGTCTGTTCCCTTTGGGCTTCGGATAGATACACAGCAGATAACGAGAAAAGTATATGTACTCTGGAGAATAAAAGTTAACAAGATTGTATGATCTAACCCTTACAAGAAATGGTAATAAAATAAAACGTATATTTTTAATAATGAAATTTTCTGATAGGAAACACGTTACGTAAGAAGACTTAAAAATAAACGATGTATTCATTTAATGAAGTTATTGTGGTGTTATAAGCTGTTATAAAAGATTATTTGAAAGAGACAAATGTGCTATTTTTGGTTAAAAAGGATGTGGTGTCGCGTTTTATTTTTCGTTTATTTACGTTGGCTTACCCTGAGGAAGAAAAAATAAAATTTCCGAAAGCTTCATCTATGATACTTATAAATGCCTGTTAGAAATTGAGGTACTTGAACTTTAATGTTTAAATTGTTAAACTCATAATTGGAATCTCATCTTTCAAAATGTTTATATTTAAAGCAGTTCGAACTTCAATAACGTCACTTGTCAGACCACTCCGAATATGCTAGTTTTTTAACAAGAGAACAATTGATGAAGATGAAGATTATAATAAGCACTGCATTGTGTCCCTTGTAATTCAAATTGTTAAAGGATTCAATCAGAATTAACAGATTATTCGTTCTATTTTTACATAAAGACGATATTGCGAAAAAACTGAAGCGCTTCTATTAAATTTGCCGAGTTCATACTTCCCAATGTTTGTCAATCCTTACAATTTATTAGCAAAATGCTAAAGAAATGTATTTGAATAGTCAGACGAGGAAGAGGAATAGCGCCATCATGTCGGTCATCACTAAAATGTGGATCTCTATTAAGATGAAAAGTGCTGTTGTGATATAAAATTCTGTTTAATAAGCCATATCAGGTTTTGATGAATATACTATGAAGGTTTTTTAGGTTTGAATCAAGAAAAGAGCATCGCAGATGGACTTAACCCGATTGACCATACCAAGGATCGTATTCAATTTCTGACTAAAAGGATGGTTGGACTGAAAGTTTATATATCTTCCAGAAAACGTTGGTTTACCCTGAGGGAGAAAAAATAAAATTTCCGAAAGCTTGGTAAAGACAGGAAGCCTTTCAATTACTTAACCTTTGTCGTTTGGTCGTGTATTCTCGATATTATGATACCTTTAGTTCCTAACACTAGAATTTTTTTTGAATTTTGTGTGTGCCGTTTCCTCTCGTTTGGCCAACCCAGCCCTGGGGTGCCAAATATCTTAAGACTGCAGCGAAAAGAAACCTGATGATGCCATTCCTCATATTAGGCAGTTATTTTAATGAAACGATTATCAGATTGTTTATAGTAATGTCTATATTGAATTATATATTAAGGTTTATACCCTATCATCACAAAACAAACAGATCAATATCGCAACAAAAATCTGTTTCATAGATATACCATACAGGGCAAAGAGGTATTAATGTTCTTCAACATCACATATCCATCTCCAAAGCAAATTCGAATCATATCACGTAAATCAACAAGGTACCATCCACACAACTAAGGAAAAAGCAATCGTGCAAAAATGCGTTGGAATATACATCTCGTGTATCACTGTTGTTATCATTATGGGAATAATAGATAATAACATCAAAAACTAACAACGACGCCCCAATATCTAACCTCTATAAAGATTCGAATATCCTTGTTAAGTTGATTCGACTATCAATTTAACAAGGAAGCTTGTAACTCCACTGAAATGAGGGAAGGTCATAATACACGTCGCCATCAAAACTCTGAGCAAATCAACTTACAAAATCTATGATTTTCTTATATTAAAATAAAAATAAACTAGAGAGAAGCAATAGAACTCTCGAAGTTGAGGAGAATTCGTTGTCCTTCAACGCGGATTTTGCATGGCCCAATTACTTGGACTATTCGCCTATTATTCAGTTAGAGTACGACAAATGCTTTCCATCGTTATCCCTTTACAATGTCTTTCTTTGTTCTACTTTTGCCGTTATGATGTATAACGTTTCTGGGCGTCTCACCTAGTTTTTCATCATTCTATATTCTTCATTCAGGTTGTCAAAAACGAAAATAAAATCAAAAAACAACTTCTAACATGTATTTATTAAATACAGGTGTCTCCAAAATGCATATAAAACGAAATATCATAGGTTCCTTGTATTCAAAGTTGCTGATTGGGGAATTTTAAGTTTGCAAACAAATTTTTTATACTTTAAAAGTCGTAAACGCGTAAATCAATTTAAATTATCTGTTCGGAAGTGAGATCCTACATTCAATTATGATCGTTCTATAGTTTTCGATACAATTTTAGAATCACAGAAATGATGGGAAAACCCATGATGGTTTGAATTTACTATAACTTTCATTGCATATGGTATGTTAATCGTTAAAGAATCAAATCTTAAATTTTCTCATTCTTGCATTTTTTTGAAATTTGAGAGTAGTTTCTGATATTCTCATTGATTAAGTTGATATCCAACCAACCCAACTTAGTCAAACGTCAAGGAAAAATTATCTTGGATATTAATTTCATCATCTTAAATCATTATTTTAATGGATTCTTTTAACCTCCCTATAAACTGAGATAACATAAAAGAGTTGAACTATTTCTGATTCATTTCCAAAGGTTGGGAATGATATACTTGGGTTGGGTTGGATGAGATATGAATCTTTGTAGAGTACTATCTCTCCCCAAATATGACGAATGAGTATTTTAAAGCATAACTAGACAACTAGGCAAATACGAGTGGATGGCCGAAAAAGCACTAGACGAAATCAATGCTGAGAAGCTGCAACTTCTCAAAAACTGTCGAAAACAAAAACCAAATATGAGGGACGCAGATAATAGCTACTTAGAGAATGGAAAGATAGATGGGCTAAGGATAGTGACAAAATCAGATGGACTAAGAGAACACTGCCCGTGATAACATCGTGGATTGATAATAAAATGGTGTGAAATGAATGATTCCTAAGCCATTTGAATGAGGGACGCAGATGCTTCAAAAGCCCACCTTCATATACCTAAGAGAGCTGATACTGAAAGGTATACATACTGTGGTGGGATAGACGATGTGGAACACACCTTCTTTAAGTCCGATAGATGAGAAAGAGAGAGAATAGAAAAGAACGTATAGCTGAACATCTTGCTAACATCGGAAAACTACATAAAATTAAAATTGTTATAAAGTGAGAGCAATTGGAAAGTTGTCGAGGGATATATAAGGAAAATCATCCAAACCATGGAAAAACGCACCTAAACGCTATTTTGGAAAAGAATACGGGATATCTGAAAGCTCATCTACGAGCGTAACAAATTAAAACAACTTCTAAAAGTTGTTTGTTTTCTGCCTAAATCCTACACTATCTAGCGGCCAAATATTCAAGGAGCCCACACAACACAAAGAATATTAGATGTGATAAGACCTCAACGCAACGCAACCCAAATTTACATTTATCTTAAATCTTTACTTTAAATAATTTCTTATGCCATTCCCGTGGGTTGGGATGGGTTGGACTAGCATAATTTCTAACTGAGTGTTCATTAAACTAAAGAAAAGACATTAACGAATAAAAAATTCTGTGCATTGATTCTTTTAGATATAAAAACGCCTACAATTCTGCACCTTGGAATGTCATAGTTGGAGCACTGATAAATGGAAATATTGGCCCATATTTAATTGAAATGATTAACACCTACTTGTTTGAAAGAAATATAATGGAATTCCACTTTTATGGAATTTATATTATGATGGAATTCTGAGAATAGATTTGGAGGAGGATGTAGAAATCATAGGTCATGCAGATGATTTCTAACTTTTGGTTATGAAGTATATGGTAGAGATGAAAGGGAATTGCAAAATAAGGCATTGCATGCAGTTCAACGAATTACTAATAGACTGAAAGAGATGATACTTGATATTGCTGTACAAAAAAGAAAGTAAAAATGGTATTAGTATAAGGAAGAAGGTAGGTAAGAACGCAACCTGGAGGTAAATGAAACTATTTCGCAATGCAGAAAAGGTGATGTACCTCAGAATGTTTATTAATACATGACTACGACTGATCATTCTAAAGATGAGACAAGTAAAGCGACGTTTATGTACAACTTACCCGTAAATATAAACGCTATTGGAATAACTTCAGCTTATTGAACGGTGACTGCAGAAAGAATTCAAGTAATTTACCTCTGATTTATTTGCTGGTTGAAACAAGAACAGCACTGTATAGAAAAGGTAAAGAAGTGAATCGTGTAAATAAAGTGAACTTATTGAAGACTTGGCAGGTAAGATGACATCTATTTGAGGGGTGGACAAAAATATTTATTCCAGAAGTAGAACCATGGTTTGATAGGAAATGAGATGAGATTGACTCAAATTTTGTCCGATCATAGAGTTATTAATAAATATTTGTCTAAAATTAATAAAGTGGAAAATGAGGTTCTTTGGTTTCGATAGTGACACATCTGCATGGTTTTAATTATTAAAGTTATGTTATAAACTGAAAATTTATAGAATACTGTGAAAATTACGGAAATGGAAATTATGAAGTTTAAGGAAAGCCAACGTCGGATTTAGCCGGTGAAGTTTTCTTCAACCAATCACTATCTGGCCACATAATACTTTAGGCTAGGTGTTTTGAAAAAATGTTTGACGTTTGGATGCCATGTTGCAACCTTCTTCAGAAATTGGTTCGAAGTGATTTCAAATCATACTTCGAACCCGTTTCTCAAGAAAGTTGCGACATAGTATTAGAAACGTCAAACATTTTTTCAAAACACCCAGCCTAAAATATTTTGTTTTAGACCTAGTATTAATCCTAGTAATAGTTCTAGTGTTAGAAATTGTTATTGTTAAGAAATTCTAATATCTTAGGTTGAGTTAATACAATAAGAAAAGTTAATATCTCAAAAACGTAATGAGATATTCAAGTATGGTTTTGTTATCAAGTGTAAATATTTTTTTATAAATCCTTGAAAATTACATTAGGGTGTTTAAAAAGTCGAATTTTCTAAAATGGTTAAGGAAATAATCATTTTTATGGAATGCCACCAATTTTGTTGAAGTTTAGAACTTGACGTCTCAAAAACGAATTGAGATACCTATGGTTCACCTATGGTTTTGTTCTTAGAAAAGTACTTACTTTCTAGTTTAAACTACAATAGATTTCATTACGATATCCTGAGAATTCAATTTTTTACGATTTTTCAAAAATGATTAAGGAAATTTTTAATTCTATGAAAAGCTACAAATTTAGGTTGACGTCAATACTTAATATCTCAAAACTGAATTGAGATATTCAAGTACGAATTTGTTCTGAGGAGAATACATACTTTGTTTTATAAACCATTAACAATTTTATCAAGACGTCTTAAGAATCCGATTTTTTCGAAATGATTATGAAAATCTTTAATTTTATGAAATGTTGCAAATTTAGGTTGTGTATAATAGTTGATATTTCAAAAACGATGTAGAATTTACTAGTATGGTTTTATTCTGAGGAAAGTGCATACTTTGTTTTATAAATCGCAAATCATTTCATCAACATGTCTTAAGAATCCGATTTTTTACGATTTTTTCAACATGATTATGATAATCGTTAATTTTATGATATGGTGCAAATTCAGGTTGTGTTCAATAGTTGATATCTCAAAAACGAAGTGGGATACTCAAGTATAGTTTTGATCCAAAGAAAGTACGTGCTTTATACGTTCTTTATAAATCATGAACAATTTCTACATCCGTGTATACATCTGCTCCGGAAGACATTGGGCATCTCTATACGATAAGAAACTACAAATTGTGGTAAAATATGTAAAACTTGTATAACTTGTAAACAAATGCGAAAATGTCAAACATTTTATCCTTATGCAGTACATTCACGAGGAAAGCAACAAATTCAATAAAATTATTACTTAAATTGCTCACCATTTTATTGGCTCATCCCAACCCAACTACTATCTAGTGATAAGTAGCCAGATGGGTTGGATTGGGATAAAGTTAATGGATGAACCCAATCCAACTAATATCTAGTGCTAATTAACTAGTTGCACTAACAACAGACATTTTTTTCTGACCAACCCAACTAATATTTAGTGTTAACTAGGTAGTTGAGCTGGGTTGGGTTAAGGTTAATGGCTCAACCAGTATCCAACCAGTAATCTAGTACTAACTATCTAGTAAGGTTGGGTTAAAAACTTCATCTAATATCTAGTGCTATCGTAAAACACATAAATAATCACTAATCAAAGATTGAAATTGACCAGTACCAGCATTTTTGTTGAAGAATTGCTAATAATTTATCGAATTGATTCTTTTCATTGTGATCGCACTATATTTAAAATCTTATTTTGTATCAGAATCCAAAATATTAAACACGAGTAATGAATAAGGTTATATATTACTATGTTGTCTTACGAAACAGAAATTTGATCAACATGTGATGGGTTAATATATAGGATATATTAATGGGATTAAATTCAAAGAAAATATTAGCTGATCTACTAGCAGATTCAGCATTTGGTATGCATACATTCTTGTAAAATGAACATTTCGTATATAACAATTAATTTAGTAGCTCTAAATTAATTGTGTTAATATTTTTCAAGATTATCACTGTTGTAAGGTAACAAGGGTGAGTACTATGATTTTTTAGAAAAAGCATAAGCATCTTTCTTTGATCTCTTTGTGTAAATGTACTTGACACATTTTAAGATACTCATAAAAACATATAGATGTGATATTCTATGTGAAAATTGAATGTAAACACATCTAATGATATTCGAGAAAATTATTCAAGCACACTAACAGGATGTCGTCATGGAGTCCCTGTTAAGTTGAGAACTTCAAACATATTTCGTCAACGTTGGTAACCAAATAGCTACTGACAACTTCTCCCACTCATCATCCTAATCGGCTAGGCGAAGTTGTTATTGACACATTTTTGCATTTAGTAACGAAACGGATTTAAATCGATTATTAAGACACCTTTCAGCCAATGTCTTGTTCTCTGGCAACACTGGAATATATTTAGCAGTTTAAAGTAGCCGTTTTAAAATTACTTTCCTAGTTAGTTCAGTGCCCTTAACCAAATTACGTAGCAGTTTGCTTCTAACTTAATTTATTTTAGTTAATTTTACTTTTATCTACTCCAAGATTATGCAAACTAAATAAGTTATAAAATTAAATTTTGTTAGTTAGATGCCAAGTTAAATGGTTTGTATACTATAAAGCACCCTTAATCTCCGTAAATATTAATGTTATTACCAAGCGTCGACCGGGATTATAACAGTTACTAGACCGCAACCCGTTGGATACCGTTTGTGACCCATTTCTATACATTTTACAAGTATTACAGAACGCTATCAAAGGGATTCTATACTAAGCGTCCGCATATCGTGAAAATTATCAAAGTTTCCTGGGAGAATTTATTTTATTTGCGCACGCGTCGAGCGATTTGGGAACTTTCGCAAAACTTGAACTACTACTATAACTACGTGGATTATTAGTTTCGGTGCACCCAGTATGCGGCTACCCTCTCTGGCACACGAAATTCAGTAACAAGGTGCTTAGAGTTGATGAATAATGCCAAACACTACATCTCCCCCGGCTATTTCTTCGAAAAAAATCGCTGTAATAAGTTTTAATAACGTCCCGGTTCTTCGTCTTCTTCGCTGTCGTCATGTAGAGTTGTTCTCCTGCGAAAATCATTCGGTAATGAAGGAAGTTGCGAAACTTGGAATATTATAGTGCAAGAAGTTTTAGGAGTTACTAATATTCAAGTCATTACTAGTTCTTGTTTAAGAAACTTATTAATGGCGTTTTATTTCAAACGTAGTCATAGCTTAAAAATTTAAAAACTAACTTTAATAAGATTGTTTGGTAAAGAATTCATCGATTATTCCATCTTACGCTTCATTATTCGCCTACGTGGAACATAAAACTTTAAAAACAGGGCTAAAATAAAAATCCGCTGGCAAAAGCAAAGTGAGATTAAATATGCATTTTCGTAAGATGATAGTTAATTAACCTGCCCTCGCTGGAGAACTCTCCAATGAGCACGGTATCGGAACTCCTCCCTATCCACGCAATAGATAGGGAGTAAAGTGCTCTGCGAGCTTGCTCTTAATTAAGACAACCTGTCAAGCGAAAGAATATTAAGAAAACTGGAAGATAAGCAGGGCCAGATTGGACGGCCCTTTTTGCTTTAACAAGAGTAAGCGAGACGAAGGCCTAAGAGGGGTGTATTAACTATATTACCCTCTTTTTGTCTTTCATCTTGGACTGCAATATTTCTGACCTTTTCGAGAGATAAAGGGAATATAATAGAAATTGGGTGGATGTTATATATTTTGAAGATATATAGCGGAGGAACCTTAATAAATTAAGACCATAAAGTGTCTTGATTAAAATTGAATCGGAAAATTCAAATCAAAATCTTTGAGAAATCACTTTCAATTTTATAGTACTGAAGTAATATATATTTATGTGGCGTTTTTGTAATAAAAGGAGGAAAGAAACATTTAAGTCCTCGTAGAGAATGAAAACCAAAATACAGTTTTTTTGCAGATGAGTTGAATTTGGGGTGCTAAAATAATGTTGAAACACCCAGATTTTTTTTCACATCTGTGAATTCTAGGACAATGCCATCGAGAATGAGTTGTGATTTAGTAAAAGCGAGTAATCTATGTAAAAGAGACTTTGTACCAAACACAATTGCCTGAGTTTTAGTGGCATTAACTTTAACCCAAAGAGCTTAGACCAGTTATGCACTTTAGCAAGGTCACCATTTAGAGGCTCCACAGCCAAAGGGAATTCAGAAACGGTCGTACTGGTGTAAATTTGGAGGTCATCTGCATATAAAAGCAGCGGGCCACAACATTTCTTATGGGCACCCCGCAAAGAAGTTTGTGAGTTGAGGAAGGACGATGGAAAAGGTAGAATCGGACCATAACAAAGAAGAACGAGAAAAACCAATAGATGAAAGTTGAAAGGAGAATATTATGATCTACTGAATCAAATGCATTACTGAAATCAAGCAATACCAAGAAGATCAAACGTCGATTATCACAAAGGTATCTTATATAATCAATAATCTTGATCAATGCTGTTGTAGTACTGTGACCTGGCCGAAAATCAGATTGAAAATAATTAATTATACGATGCTCTTTAAGATAATTAAATACTTGATTATGCACAACACGATTAAAAGCCTTTGATAGAATAGAAAGAATTGATAAAGGACGAAAGTCAACAACATGCGCAAGCTTTCACATGGACGGAAAGGATGATGTTTCAAGACTTGGTAAAATTTGTTTTAAGCTAATACAGCCATATTGATTGAAAAACTAGAAGAAATAAGATTAGATGTCTCAATAGCTTGAATTAAGGTGATTTTGGAAGTAGTATTAAAAGTTACTGGTGGTTTAGAGAAAGAATTTCCGTTCACAACAGCTTATGCGGGAGAGGAATCAATGACACCAAGAAACTTTAAAGTTTTCCAGGACGTCTTAGGAGTAGTCCTAGTTTAATTGGTGAATAATATCTGAATGAAGTCCCCAATTCATGTCTTAGTACAGGTTCCATTTGTTAAAATCAAAACCTACCAACCTTTTTTTTGATATCTTTTGAACGAATAAAAATATTTCATGAGTAATATCTTAAAGAAAAGCTTGATTAGGAAGAATTTTACACTAAACTAGTATACTTCATTACAAAATCTAGAATTTTTGGAATATAGATGTTTGGATGAACTTGAAATTGAGAAAATCGACTTGAATACTTCATATTCCATAACTTTTGAGTAAATAAATATATTTTGGAGATTAATATGTCAAAAGAATCCTTATAATATATAAGTACCTTTCTCTTTGATATCATTTGAGCGAATAAAGATATTTACATGATTGATATCGTAAAGTAAACTTGGGTTGAGTTGGGTTGGGTTGATATATCGTCACTTTCTCTCCTTCCTGTGAACAATTTTTCCTGCTCTGTTATAATTTGGTGGCTTTTGGTCGGTGAAAATTGTAAATTGGTTGCCGTATCAAAAATTCTTGAAAGGTTTAGTGGATAAAAGAGTGTTCCCTATCAAAATAGAATAATTCATTTGACTACGTGATAACATTTTGAAATGAAAGCATTGGATTGTGTTGTAGTATTAATAGTCTGAGATAAAACAGTACCTAGTAGTAGAGAAAAAAAGTTAGTAGGGTAACTGCACTGGTGAAGGAACGGGCAATGAACGCTTTAGAAGGCACTTTTAGAAATGTTAAGCAGTGCCATGAAATATTGATTCTTTTTCGTAGTTATATTCCTTTCACTTTATACTCGTCCCGTGACCATTAGTTTATAAAATAGCCTCTTTTTATACCAATATATCAGATTTCAGAAAACCAGCTAAAGTTGGCCATTGTTGAAATTAAAAATGGTAAAAACAGTCAGAATGCCGTATCAAAAAAATATGGAATTCCAAATGGTAGATTTAGCAATAAAATCAGAAATATTATTGCACTGATATGAAAAATGGAACCTCCACCTATATTGTCTGAAGCAGAAAAAAAAAGATTGGAAAATTGGATTATGGCTAAAGCTGAATTAGGTTTCCCCATGTACCATGACGAAGTTCAACAAGCAGTGCAAAGCATTCTTAAAGCTGAATATTTGTTCCATGATGACAAATCTGGTAGAAGTGGTTTCTAAAAAGTAGACCATTTATAGTGGAACAGAATACTTAAATTATTTCGAAAGTTTGAGAAGCAGTTATCGAAGAAAGGATTAGGAATTGGTTTAAAAATTTGAAAGAATTTCTTGCAGAGATTGTTTCTAACCCGAGTAGGATATACAATGCTGGAAAGATTGTCATACAGTTTTGTCCTAAGACTATTGAACCAAAATATTGTAAAGACTTCTATGTTGAAGTAGTAACCCTAAAAAGGAAAGCATGATTAGCCCATGCTATTTGTCGGCAGCTGATATAAAAGTACCTCCGATGCTAATTATGCCTTACAGAAGAGTGCTTCGGAATGTGGTGTTTTCCATACCAAATTCGTATTTCCTTGCAAGATAGGATTCAGATTGGATAGTATTGGAAATTCTTTATGACTCTAAAACAAACTGTTTCTTTCTAGCCTTAGTTATTGCAGCTTATCTTTTTGGACGGTCATAAATCACATATTAATGTGGAATTGTTGCAGTTTTGTATTGAAATATCCATACTTCTCTACTGTTTATCATCATATGCGACTCATATCAGCCAACCATGCAATATCATTTTCTTCCGACCTTTTTAAACTGCATGGAAGCAAGTAGGTCAAAAACATAAACAAACAACCAACAAATACATAACGAAATCTTTTTTTGCTTTTCCATTTCAAAAAATCAATCAATCAAGAATATCGTTAGATGTTATGGATTATATGCATTAGATCCAGATGCGGTAAACTACAATAAAATGATGTTCTTTCGATGAAATGAAATATTTATAACAACATGAAAAATCTACATCATATGATTTACAAGCAACGTTAAAAGTTTCAAAGTTCCTAATTATTATTGCTAAGAACACGTCATTACCAAAAACCGCTGAAATGTACCGCATTTACCAAATATGCAAAAATGAAAATCTGACTGTAAGTCAAGTTTTGAAGTCAGGTAAGAAGGTGATGAAGATCGTAGTGAGAATGGTGAGAATGCTATCTCATTAATGAATTCAGTTATTTCCAAAAAGAATTAGATTACCTCATCAATCCTCAATTGGACAATATGATGGATAAGGAAGTTTTGCCCGAAGATAACAGAGAGAGAAGAGAGAAACTGAAATACTAAAAAAATCTCAATTTCGACAGTTGTCAAAAATATGACATAAATTACTATACCAAATTCAAAAGTGAAAAAAACTTGAAAACTTGATACTGTTCGGATCAAGTGTGATGTTAAGATTAGTAGGAGTATTAAGACTCAAAAACTGCTATATTACAAGATTCTGGAAGAGGAGAAGTGAAAATAAATATTTTGATAGATGTAACATTGACACTTGGTCCAATCAACATGGGCAGTTGAGAAGAAGAGTGTACTGGAAGAATTCCAATTTCCTGAAAGCAATTCAAGTCTTCTGAAATCAGTATCTAAGTCTTCCAGAGGTAGTATCGAGTATTCTAGAAGCAGTTAAAGTCTTTTGAAGGTATTTGAATCCTTTTGGAAGTAATATCAAGTCTTTTGGAAGCAGTATCAAGTCTTCTAAAAATACATCAAGCATTGTGGAAGTATTCAATATCTTATAGAAGCATTTTAAGTATTCCAGAGGCAGTATCGAGTATAATGAAAGGATTTCCAGCCTTCCAAAATCAGCATTTAGTTTGCTGGAAGCATTTAAAGTTCAAAGTTTCTTCTGAAAGCAATATGAAGTCTTCTACAAGCAGTATCAAGTCGTCCAGGAATAGTGTCAAATATTTTGGAAGCAGTTCAAGTCTTGTGGGGCATTGCAAGTCTTTTGGAAGCATTTCAAGTCGCCTGGAAGCATTATCAAGTCTTCTAGAAGCAATATCAAGACTTTTGGAAGCATAACAAGTCTTTTAAAATCAGTATCAAGCCTTCTACATCTTCTGAAAGCAGTATCAAGTCTTCTAGAAACATATCATGCTTTGTGAAACTATTTAATATATAATGTTTTCTAAAAGCATTTCAAGCCTTCTAGAGTCAGTACTAACTCTGCTAGAAGCATTTCAAGTATTCTGGAAGCATTTTAAATCTTCTGGAAGCACTATCAAATTCTAGAAGTAATATCAAGTCTTTTGGAAGCATTTCAAATCTTCTAGAACCCATACCAAGTCTTCTGAAAGCATTTCAAGTCTTCTAGAGGCAGTACCGACTGTTCTGGAAGCAGTTCAAGTTTTCTAAAAGCATTTCAAGTCTTCTAGAATCAGTATAATGTCTTCTAGAAGCATTTCAAGTCTTCCAGAGGCAGTATTGAGTGTTCTGGAAGCAGTTCAAGTATTTTGCAACTGGAGTCTTCTAAAAATATTTCAAGCCTTGTGGAGGTATTTTAAGTCTTCTGGAAGTACTATCAAGTCGTCTAGAATCAAAATCAAGAATTTTGCAATCATTTCAAGTCTTCAAGAAGCCATATCAAGTCTTCTGAAAGCATTTCAAGTCTTCTAGAATCAGTATCAAGTCTTCTAGAAGCATTTCCAGTTTTGTAGAGGCAGTATCGAGTATTCTTACCAAATTCAAAAGTGGATCACAATTTGCAAGAAGATACATTATCAAATCGAAATTGTTCTAAAATGATCCTTTGAAACCATAGACATAGGAGATGCCCTTAATTAATCAAGAAAATTACTCAAAGAAAGAGTTCGCTTGGATCATTTAAAGATATGTAATCATAGAACTGACGATGACAGTAATACACTACCAGATAGATTCTTAAAAATTGACTGTGATACTGTTCCGATCAAGTGTGATGTTAAGATTAGTAGCAGTATTAAGACTCAAAAACTGCTATATTACAAGATTCTGGAAGAGGAGAAGTGAATATAAATAGTTTGTTAGATTTACATTGACACCTCGTCTAATCAACTGTCTATACAGATAGACAGTCCAAATACTATATCACAATATCCTTAACAGTAGGGATATTTGGAAGAAATTCTTGCATTAACCAAAAATTGAAGAAAACAAAAATTAAAAGCCAAAAACTTAAAAACAGTACCTTCTACAAACAGTTTTTTTGCCTTCTCGAAATACTTCAAGTTTTCCAGAAGCATTGTCGAGTATTCTGGAAGCAGTTCAAGTCTCTTGGAAGCAATTCAAGTCTTCTGAGAATCAGTATCAAGCCCTCTAAGTCTTCTAGAGACTTCAAGTTTGCTATCGAGTATTCAGCTCAAGTCTTTTGAAATTATTTTAAGCATTCTGGAAGCAATATCAAGTCTTCTGAAAGCAGTATCAAGCCTTCCAAAAATATTTCAAGCCTTGTGGAAGTATTTAATATCTTATAGAAGCATTTTAAGTTCTCCAGAGGGAATATCGAGGATTCTGGAAGCATTTCTAGCCTTCCAGAATCAATATTAAGTGTGCTGGAAGCATTTAAAGTCTTCTGAAAGCAATATGACGTCTTCTAAAATCAGTATGAAGTCGTCCAGGAATAGTATCAAGTATTCTGGAAGCAGTTCAAATTTTGTGAGGTATTGCAAGTGTTCTGGAAACATTTCAAGTCGTCTGGAAGCACTATCAAGTCTTCTAGAAGCAATATCAAGGCTTTTGGAAGCATAACAAGCCTTTTAAAATCAGTATCAAGATTTCTACATCTTCCAGAAGTAGTATTAAGTATTCTAGATGCCGTTCAAGACTATTGAAAGCATTTTAAGCCTTCTAGAGCCAGTACTAACTCTGCTAGAAACATTTCAACTCTTCTGAAAGCAATATCAAGTCTTCTAGAAGCAGTATCAAATCATCTAGAGGTAGTATTAAGTGTTCTGGAAGCATATCAAGTATTCTGGAAGCATTTTAAGTCTTCTGGAAGCATTTCATGTCTGCTGGAAGCACTATAAAGTCTTCTGGAAGTAATATCAAGTCTTTTGGAAGCATTTCAAATCATCTAGAAGCCATATCAAGTTTTCTGAAAGCATATCAAGTCTTCCAGAGACAGTATTGAGTATTCTGGAAGCAGTTCAAGTTCTCTGAAAGATTTCAAGTCTTCTAGAATCAGTATAAAGTCTTCTAGAAGCATTTCAAGTCTTCCAGAGGCAGTATCGAGTGGTAGTACTTTTGGAACTGCAGTCTTCTAGAAATATTTCAAGTCAAATAAATAAAACTTTTTGAAAGCATTTTAGGGTTTCTGGAAGTAGTATGAATACTTCCAAAGGCAGTATTGAGTCTTCTGGTAGCATTTCAAGCCGTCTGGAAGCAAATCAAATCATCTTGAAGTGGTATCAAGTTTTCTGAAAGCATTTCAGGTCTTCTAGAATCTGTATCAAGTCTTCTAAAATCAGTATCAAGTCTTCTAGAAGCATTTCCAGTCTTCTAGAAGCATTTCCAGTCTTGAAGAGGCAGTATCGAGTATTCTGGAAGCAGTTGAAGTCTTCTGGAGCACTACAAGTCTTCTGGAAACGTTTCAATTGTAAAAGTATTTAAAATCTTTTGGAAGCATTTCAGATTTTCCGGAAGTAGTATGAATACTTCCAAAGGCAGTTTTGAGTCTTCTGGGAGCATTCAAGTGTTATGAGGGCAATATCAAGTCTCCTAGAAATATGTTAGGTCTTCTGAAAGGAATGTCATATGTTTTAGAAGCAGATCAATTTTTCTAGTAACGATGTTAAGTCTTCTGGAGCATTTTGGAGGCAGTATCATGTAAATTTAATACGTGTTGTCAATGCAGCACAATACATCATACAACAGCAAAAATGTCCAATGCAACAGTTTTGTATGACATGAAATACAACTCAAAATAGAGAATTTTTGCACAGCTCAAATGACCAGTTGTGATAGTTAGTGCTGATTACTTATTTTTCCCAGAAAATAACAATAAGAAAGCAGTAATGCTTGGAATATACATTCGATCCATTTTTTCAAGAAAAGTCGTAAAGACAAATGTAGGTGTCATAATGTTACTTTCAAGAAATCTCACAAAAAGTTTAAAATGGGTCATTTGACCTGTAATGGTAAGGTTCATGTTAAGGTTAAATGCCTTCTTATAAAAGCCTTTGTGTCCTAATCAAGACAGATAAAGAGAACATTATCTCATCGATTTCTTCTTAAATCGACGAGATCGCTTCCAACTAAGCTCTAAAACCTTCAAAATTGACGATTTTGTGCTAATATATCAAATCGAGCACCACGTCTGAAGCCACCTTGGTATGTGAGTATAGCTCTTTCTCACTTCGAACCATTTTCTGAAGAAGGTTACAACATCGCATCCGAAACATCAAATATTTATAGTATATAGATAGTTCTAGTTTTAGTACTAGTATTAGTTCTAATTTTAGTTCAATTTAAATCTTTTTTTTTACAAAACAGTTTGTATTTTACCAAGATATGTGAACAACACTGCCGTTGAAAAGAATTTATATCTTCAACATTCAGTTGTAACTTATTAAACTTGTTTTGAATTGATAGATGTGTGTTGTAGTGTTACAGTTTGCAATAATGATTAACAAATTGAAGTCAAATAACTAATAGCTTTTAACAAAGGAAGATAATTCGTTGTTTGTAAAATCAAGAAAGTTGTAATTGCAGAAACCTTCATTTTTTGAGAAGAACCAGAATTCAAAAAAATCCCAAATTTTATCTACCATTGTCAACAATTTAATTGGATCAGCTTTGCCAAATACCAACAAGGCAACATAAATCGTGTGTGGTAGCTTCCTCTTCCAATATATTTAATAGTATGTCCTGATTTACAACTTTAAAATCACCAACAGTATCCATCATATCACGAAAGACCTCGAGCTGTTTTCAATCCAGGTATTTTTCATCGCTCAACGTATTTGGATCTGTCGTTTTGCATATTTGAAATTATAAATTTTGCTTCTATCTGGGTAAACTAAATCTCAGCTTTAAAGGGTTTTAACACAACTTTTTTATGTCTCTTCATGTATTTTTTATGATTATTTGTAAGGATAAAATGCCTTGATTAAAATCGAATTGTAAAATTCAAATGAAAATCTTTGACAAATCACTTTGAATCTTGAAATATCAAAGTAATCTATTCATGTGGCGTTTTTACGGAAAGTCAATTAAAAAAAGTTCCTTTCAAAGTTCCCGATTTCAAAGACGATTTTAAAATGGTTTACCCACCATTGAACGTTAACGAATACACCGGGAAAACCCGTGGGATAAAAAACGAATAAAAATCACTTCATGTCCAGCATAAACGAGATCTCCTTCTCTGTCTGTAAATTCATTCGGCTCGCGCGATTTTCTCGTCCGAAAAATGTAAAACTTAACGAAGCATACGTTTTTACCGCCTCCGAGCAATCCCTTTTGCCAACACTCACCAACCAGATGCAGTCCACCAGAAGCAGCATTTGCTTTATCACCATCCTATTCCTCTGAAATCAGTTTTTCACGTTTTTGTTCCAGAGAAACGTATCCCGCAAAAACGGTACCGTCCAAGATTAATTACCACCCAAGGGTGAATCGACCTTTCTTTTTGTTGAATTGACCTTTGAAGCAAATCTTTTAAATTAACATTTATCAACCCAAATTACACATCAATCTAATTTTTTTAAAACTATAAATCCTTTGTAGAACGGATTAAAAGAACGATTTTTAACTTAGTAACAAAGACTGTTATTCGTGAATAAAACGAAAAACAGGGCAAAAAAATAAACGTGAGCATTCAACCATCGGAAAAACCCTCGTTTAATTTCCTGGTTGAAAAAGATTCAATTAAGCCACATGAAAAGTCTTGGTGGCGAGTTCTAGGCGAGTTTTTTTTTTGAGATTTGTTATTAAATAAAAAGGGGTCAAAACAAAGCTCCCCTATTCAATTAACCCTAAGGGAAAAGGGATTGTAATGAAACTCGTGTCCGACTGTTATGGGGGTCAAACGGCGAGCGCTGGAAGTCAACACCACTTTTGTAATGATTAAACGACATAAGGCCGAGCGATGAATATTCATACGGATTCTCGTCTCTACTTCTAAAGAGCGATGTAACAAGAAAGTTTAAGGGTAGTTAGGAAAACTTTCTGCGTGTTGAATTGGGCACCGAAAAAGTTGTTAAAATTTTAATGAAATTTTGATGGCCTAAGTAATTCCGAGTACATTTTGTGTAATTAGTACGGAAGCGAATCATGAATAATTATAACATATTATGAACATTACGAATTGTTTAAAGCAATTTAAACCTGAAATAACTGAATAAATAATTTATAGAGGAATAATGGAAATACGTGATAATTTTTTAAAGTGCCTAAAACGAATAAAGTTAATATAATCAGAACCAATTTGTCTTTATTTTAAATATTTAAAATTTTTAGAAAGACTTCTTATATATGAATCTTGTATCATATAACATATAATACACAAACTAAGGATAGAATGGACATTTTTTTTAAATCTGACTAGATATCGGATAGCAGCTGAATATAAAGCCGAATATTACTAATTTTAATATAAATTGTTATTTTTATGAAAGGGTTTAAAATTTAGGTTGACTTTAAAATTTGGTACTTCAAAAACGAAGCGATATAGCACGTACTTTCCTTTATAAAACACAAAAATTTCATAAATTTATGTTAAGTATTCGATTTTCTACGATTTTTCAAAAATTATTAAACAAATTATTATTTTTGTGAAATGCTACAAATTTAGGTGGAGTTCATTGCTTGATATCTCAAAAACGAATTCAGATATTGAAATACTGTTTCGATATGAAAAAACTGCATACTTTCCTTTAAACACTACAAAAAATTTCATCAAGATATCTTAAGAATTCAATTTATTATGATTCTTTCAAAAACTATCCCTAAGATTGTTATTTTTGTGGAAAGCTACATATTTCGCTTGAGTTTAAGTTGATATCTTAAAAACAAATTGAAATATTCAAATACCGTTTCTATTTGAAAAAAATTATATCCGTTTCTTTAAAAATCACAAAACAAAATCTTCAAGATATCTTCAGAATTCGATTTTTTACGATTTTTCAAAAATGATTAACAAAATTGTTATTTTTATGAAATGCTTTAAAATTTAGGTTGACTTCAAAACTTGATATCTCAAAAACGAAGTGAGATATTCAAGTATTGTTTTGTTTTGAAGAAAGTACATATTTTCTTTTATAAATCACAAACAAATCATATATAAATGTTAAGTATTCTATTTTCTACGATTTTTTAAAAATTATTAAAGAAAATATTACTTTTGTGAAATGCTACAAATTTAGGTTGACTTCATTGCTTGATATCTCAAAAACGAATTGAGATATTCAAATACCGATTCGATATGAAAACCTCCATAATTTCCTTTAAACATTACGAAAAATTTCATCAAGATATCTTAAGAATTCAATTTATTATGATTTTTTCAAAAACTATCCCTAAGATTGTTATTTTTGTGGAAAGCTACATATTTCGCTTGAGTTTATAAACTGTTATCTTAAAAAAAAATTGAGATATTCAAATACCGTTTCTATTTGAAAAAATTATATCCTTTTCTTTAGAAATCACAAAACTAAATCAAGATATCTTCAGAATTCGATTTTTTACGATTTTTCAAAAATGATTAACAAAATTGTTATTTTTATGAAATGCTTTAAAAATTAGGTTGACTTCAAAACTTGATATCTCAAAAACGAAGCGAGATATTCAAGTATTGTTTTGTTTTGAAGAAAGTACATACTTTCCTTTATAAATCACAAAAAGATCATATATAAATCATAAGCATTTGATTTTCTACGATTTTTCAAAAATTATTAAGGAAATAATTATTTTTGTAAAATGCTACAAATTTAGATTGACTTTAGTACTTGATATCTCAAAAACGAAGCGAGATATTCAAGTATTGGTTTATTTTGAAGAAAGTAGATACTTTCCTTTATAAATCACAAAAAGATCGTATATAAATGTTAAGTATTCGATTTTCTACGATTTTTCAAAAATTATTAAGGAAATAATTATTTTTGTAAAATGCTACAAATTTAGATTGAGTATAGTACTTGATATCTCAAAAACGAAGCGAGATATTCAAGTATTGGTTTGTTTTGAAGAAGGTACATACTTTCATTTATAAATCACAAAACATTCATATATAAATGTTAAGTATTCGATTTTCTACGATATTTCAAAAATTACTAAGGAAATTATTATTTTTCTGAAATGCTGCCAATTTAGGTTGCGCTCATTGCTTGATATCTCATAGCCAAAGCAAGAAATTCAAGTATTGTTTTATTTTAAAGAATGTACATACTTTCCTTTATAAACCACAAAAAAAATCATACATAAATGTCAAGTATTCGATTTTCTACGATTTTTTAAAAATTATTAAGGAAATTATTATTTTTGTGAAATGCTTCAAATTTAGGATGAGTTGATTACTTGATATCTCAAAAATGAATTGACATATTCTAGCATAATTTTGTGGGTATAAAAGAACATATTCGTTTTTGTAATTTCTAACAATTTCGTCATAATATCTTAAGAATTCGATTTTTTAAGATTTTACAAAAATGATTAAGAAAATTGTTATTTTTATAAAATGCTTTAAAATTTAGGTTGAGTTCATTACTTTATATCTCAAAAACGAAGCATGACATTCAAGTATTGCTCTGTTCTGAAGAAAGTACATACTTTCATTTATAAATCACAAAAAATTCATATATAAATGTTACATATTCGATTTTCTACGATTTTTCAAAAATTATTATAGAAATTATTATTTTTCTGAAATTCTACAAATTTAGGTTGAGTTCATTAGCTGATATCTCAAAAACGAAGCGAGATATTCAAGTATTGTTTTGTTTTGAAGAAAGTACATACTTTCATTTATAAATCACAAAAAAAATCATATATACATGTTAAATATTCGATTTTCTACGATTTTTCAAAAATCATTAAGGAAATTATTATTTTTCTGAAATGCTACAAATTTAGGTTGAGTTTATTAGTTGATATCTCAAAAACCAATTGAGATGTTCAAGCATAATTTTGAGGGTATAAAAGTGCATATTTTTTTTTATAATTTCTAACAATTTCGTCATAATATCTTAAGAATTCGATTTTTTACGATTTTTCAAAAATGATTAAGAAAATTGTTATTTTTATGAAATGCTTTAAAATTTAAGTTGAGTTCATTACTTGATATCTCAAAAACGAACGACTTATTCTAGTATTGTTTTGTTTTGAAGAAAGTACATACTTTCATTTATAAATCACAAAACATTCATATATAAATGTTAATTATTCGATTTTCTACGATTTTTCAAAAATTATTAAGGACATTATTATTTTTCTGAAATGCTACAAATTTAAGTTGCGCTCATTACTTGATATTTCAAAACCAAAGCAAGAAATTCAAGTATTGTTTTATTTTGAAGAAAGTACATACTTTCCTTTATAAATCACAAAAAAATCAGATATAAATGTTAAGTATTCGATTTTCTACGATTTTTTAAAAATTATTAAGGAAATTATTATCTTTGTGAAATGCTACAAATTTAGGTTGAGTTCATTACTTGATATCTCAAAAACGAAATGAGATATTCAAGTATAATTTTATGCGTATAAAAGCACATACTTTTCTGTGTAATTTCTAACAATTTCATCAAAATATCTTAAGAATTTGAATTTTTACGGTTTTCCAAAGCTGATTATAAAAATTGTTATTTTTATGAAACGGTTTAAAATTTAAGTTGACTTCAAAACTTGATATCTAAAAGACGAAGTGAGATACACAAGTATGGTTTTGTTTTGAGAAAAGTACATACTTTCCTTTATAAACCACAAAAAGATTCATCAAGATATCTTAAGAATTCGATTTTTGACGATTTTTTAAATATGACTAAGGAAATGTTTAATTTTATTAAACGCTACAAATTTTGGTCAATACCTGATATTTCAAAGACGAAGTGAAATACTCAATTATAGTTTTGTTCTTAGGAATTCCTTTATATATGGCAAAGAAATTCATCATAATAGCTTAAGAATTTGGTAAAAAACGAATTGAGATATTGAAGTATACTTGAAAATCATCCTAAAGAAAAAAGTTTCGAAATATCGATGTTTAGAAGCTTTATTGACGTTAAAGAAAATTTTTGTACTAAAAAACATCCTTGCGGGATGTACATGCTTTCCTTTATACATCGCAAAAACTTCATCATCATGATATCTTAAGAATTTGATTTTTTACGACTTTTCAAAAATGATTAAGAAAATTGTTATTTTTATGAAATGCTTTAAAATTTAGGTTGTGTTTATTACTTGATATGTCAAAAACGAAGCGAGATATTCAAGTATTATTTTATTTTGAAGAAAGTACATACTTTCATTTATAAATCACAAAAAAATTATATATAAATGTCAAGTATTCGATTTTCTACGATTTTTTAAAAATTATTAAGGAAATTATTATTTTTGTGAAATGCTATAAATTTAGGTTGAGTTCATTACTTCATATCTCAAAAACGAATTGAGATATTCAAGCATAATTTTATGGGTATGAAAGCACATACTTTTCTTTGTAATTTCTAACAATATCATCGAAATATCTTAAGAATTCGATTTTTTACGATTTTTCAAAAATGATTATAAAAATTGTTATTATATATGAAAAAAAGTTAGGTAAACATGATATCTCAAAAACGAATGGAGATGTTAGAGCATATTTGAATATCTCAATTGGATTATCTAACAAATAACATATGGTGTCATACAGGCTCTTGTTTCAGAAATCCTAAAGAAGAAAGAATAAAGATTAGAAATACCGATGTTTTAAAATTTATTCCTTTTTTGTTTGAGCTTACAACCTGAAGTTAAAGAAAGTTTTTATACTAAAAAAATATAAAGAAATAACATAATGTATAAAGTTTTAACTTTATTCAAATATTGTAAATCATAAATTTCATCAAGGTATCTTAAAAATTCGACTTATTATGATTTTTCAACTCAAAAACGAAACGAGATAATCAAGTGCGATTTTATTTTGAGGAAGGAACACACTTTTCTTTATACATCGCAGGAAACTTCATCGTGATATCCTAAGAATACGATTTTTACAAAAATGATCAACAAAATTGTTATTTTTATGAAATACTACATACTTAGGTTGAGTTGATAAGTTGATATATCAAAAATTAATCGACATATTCAAGTGTCGTTGCTATCTGAAGAAACTACATACATTCCTTTAAAAATCCCAACAAAAATTATCAAGACATCTTAAGAATTCGATTCATTACGAATTTTTCAAAAATGTTTAAGAAATTTGTTATTTTATGGAATGCTAACTATTTAAGTTGAGTTTAAAAGTTGATATCTCAAAAATGAATTGAGATATTCAACTACCGTTTTGATCTGAAGGAAGTACATACCTTTCTTTGAAAATCGTAACAAATTACATCCAAATATCTAAAAAATTTTATTTTATACGATTTTTTTTTAATGATTAAGAAAATTTTTAATTGTGTGAAATACTATATGTTTAGGTTGAGTTCATATGCTGATATCTCAAAAACGAATTCAGATATTCAAGTACCGTTTTGATCTGAAAAAACTACATATTTTCCTTTAAAAACTACAATCAATTTCATCAAGGTATCTTAAGAATTCGATTTATTATGATTTTTTCAAAAATGATTAAGAAAATTGTTATTTAGATGGAGTTCATAAGTTGATATCTCAAAAACGAATTGAGATATTGAATTACCGTTTTGATATTAAAAAACTGCGTACTTTCCTTTAAAAATTATAAAAAATTTCATCAAGATATCTTAAGATTTCAATTTATTATGATTTTTTTCAAAAACTATTCATAAAATTGTTATTTTCATGGAATGCTACATATTTAGCTTGAGTTCATAAGTTGATATCTCTAAAACGAATTGAGATATTCAAGTACCGTTTTGATCTGAAAAAACTACATATTTTCCTTTAAAAACTACAATCAATTTCATCAAGGTATCTTAAGAATTCGATTTATTATGATTTTTTCAAAAATGATTAAGAAAATTGTTATTTAGATGGAGTTCATAAGTTGATATCTCAAAAACGAATTGAGTTATTGAAGTACCGTTTCGATATTAAAAAACTGCGTACTTTCCTTTAAAAATTATAAAAAATTTCATCAAGATATCTTAAGAATTCAATTTATTATGATTTTTTTCAAAAACTATTCATAAAATTGTTATTTTCATGGAATGCTACATATTTAGCTTGAGTTCATAAGTTGATATCTCTAAAACGAATTGAGATATTCAAGTACCGTTTCCATTTGAAAAAACTACATACTTTTCTTTAAAAATCACAAAAAAAATCTTCAAGATATCTTAAGAAATCGATTTTTTACGATGATTGGAAAATGACTAGCAAAATTGTTATTTTTATGAAGAGTTATATATTTAGGATGAGTTCAAAATTTAATATTACAACAACGAATTCAAATAGTGACGCATAGACACGAATTAATATGCCAGATACCCGATATCCGGCTTTTCGCAAAATACTGTCAGACTATTCGTTTCAGAGCTTATGGCGTTTTCTAAATCTAAACAAAAAATAAAAAAATACAAATTTAAAAAATATAAAGTAATATCAATAGCAATATTCATTAAAATAGACTTTTTATTCAATACATATTAAGTTACACGATTTTATGTTTCATTTAATAAAAACTTTACAATACACAAAATTAAAAAGAAAGTATTATCATATTACTTAATTATCATATTCGTAAATTTGAAAGTGCCGTTTCATTATCTTGCATAAAAAAATATGTTTGAAAGCTGCTTTTAAAAAGCTGACTTGCGTAATAATCGTCAAAGCGACATTTTTGGTGTACAGAGCGTAAAAGTTTTTTTAAATCCAGAATGTAATAATTATTTACATCAAAGTCTAGAAACATCGTAGGGACACAAAGTCTAAGTTTACTTTACGAGTCTAGAAATAAACTTTCGTTGTTACAAAAGTGTCGTTTCGCTATTTTATATAATAATTATTTAACAACATGAGTTTCATCATCCAAATGATAATAGTAACACCTAGTAAAAAATTTTTACCTCTAATTTCCAGTGTACTTTACGAGCCAATATCTTCGATAATTTTAGAAAGAATGAAATATGAAATATACCTTCAGAAAATTTAATTTTTTCTTCATCTAAAACCATCCATAAATCCGTCTCGCCCTGTTGGCATCTTGAAAATTGTGATAACTTTTATAGTGGTTAAATGTTAGAATGTCTTAAATTAGAATGACTTATTGGTAAGTACTACCAATAATAATATTACCATAGGGAGAGATGGTACTCAATAGAGGAATGTACCATGGACTGAAAGCATACCAATTTCAATATTAGTCAATTTCAACACCAGTCAGTTAGACAGCTTTATTTCGAGACCATCAAAGCCCTGATGATTCTTGGTCAACTGATGGTTTTGGAATAGAAATATCTCGTATGGGGATGTATAAACTAGTTTAAAATTTCTGCTCAGATGTATTCATTTTTCAAACAGGTAAATTAGGTATATAATAGATAAATTAGCTGCAATAAGAGAAATATTCACATCTCTTGTTGAAAATTGTCGTGTGACAAAATATAACTATTGATGAAATGTTTTCAGCATTGCAAGGATGATGTGTATTTAGACAATACATTCCTTCAAAGCTAAGCAAATATGGAATAAAAGTCTTTTCTTTAAGCGATGCTACGGTATTTTATACATACAAGATGGAAATATATTGTAGTCAGCAAAATGAAATGTCCTATAAATAAAATAATTCTGCCGATAATGTTGTTCTTAGATTGGCAGTATCAATATTTGGAGCTGGTATAAATATTATCGCCGATAATACAAGATAGCTTTCCAGCTTAAAACTTATAATGGAGTTAAAGAAAAATAAATTATCTTATGTTGGGGCTGTAAGAAACAATAAACGGGAAATTCGTTCCGAAGTCATTTTATCAAAGAATCGGAACTAATATGATCGGATATAGCGAAAAAGAGACAATAGTATCATATATACCAAGAAAATGTAGAACCGTTGCAGAACTGTCAAGCTATCATACATCAAGTACTGCAGTATCAACATAAATGAAAAAATCCCAGGGATAACACAACACGATCTACATGAATATAGCATTAATTTAAGATAGATGATTTTTATGAAAGCATCTATTTGAAAAGCCTCTAATTTTATTACACTCTTAACCTTTTTTTTTATCCCAATTCAGTTCCAACATCTGGTAAATTAGTTTAATAGCATGTATTTTGAGTTCAGACCTAATACTGCTTCCGAAACGTTTGAAATACTCCCAAAATACTTGAAATTCTTCCAGAAGACATGAAATGCCTCTGGAAGACTTGACACTGCTTCCAAACGATTTGAAATACTTCCAGAAAATTCGATACTGCCTCTGAAAACTTGATACTGCTTCCGAAGGACTTGAAATTCTTACACAAGATTGAAGTGCTTGCAAAAGATTTATTGCTGGTCCAAAAAGTCTTGAAACTGCTTCTGGAAAACTTGATCTGCTTCCCAAAAACTTGGTATTGCTTCTAGATGACTTAATACAGCTTCCAAAAAGCTTGAAATACCTCCAGAAGAGGTGAACTACTTCCTGAATACTCGGCATTTATTTTGGAAGGCTTGACACTCCTTCCAAAAGACTTGAAATGTTTGCAGAAGATTGAAGAGCTTGCAGAATATGTACTACTACTCCTAAAAGTCTTGATATTGTTTCTAGAAAAGTTGATCTGCTTCCCGAAGACTTGATATTGCTTCTAGATGACTTAATACGGCTTTCAAAAGAGTTTTAATGCTTCTAAAAGACTTGAAATGTTTCCAGAAGAATTTAAATGCTTCCAGAAAACTTAAAATGCCTCCAAAAGACTTGAACTGCTTCCTAAATACGCGGTGCTGCCTCTGGAAGACTTGACACTGCTTCTAAAAGACTTGAAATGCTTCCAAAAAATTGAATTGCTTGCAGAACATGTACTACTACTCCTGAAAGTCTTCAAAATGCTTCTGGATGACTTAATATGGCTTCCAAAAGAGTTGTAATGTTTCCAAAAGAGCTATAATGTTTCCATGAGAGTTGTAATGCTTCCAAAAGACTTGAAATGTTTCCAGAAGACTTTAAATGCGTCCAGAAGACTTTAAATACTTCCAGAAAACATGAAATGCCTCCAAAAGACTTGAACTGCTTCCTGAATACTCGGCACTGCCTCTGCAAGACTTGACACTGCTTCTAAAAAATTTGAAATGCTTCCAAAAAATTGAATTGTTTGCAGAACATGTACTACTACTCCTGAAAGTCTTCAAAATGCTTCTGGATGACTTAATATGGCTTCCAAAAGAGTTGTAATGTTTCCAAAAGAGCTATAATGTTTCCATGAGAGTTGTAATGCTTCCAAAAGACTTGAAATGTTTCCAGAAGACTTTAAATGCGTCCAGAAGACTTTAAATACTTCCAGAAAACATGAAATGCCTCCAAAAGACTTGAACTGCTTCCTGAATACTCGGCACTGCCTCTGCAAGACTTGACACTGCTTCTAAAAAATTTGAAATGCTTCCAAAAAATTGAATTGTTTGCAGAACATGTACTACTACTCCTGAAAGTCTTGAAACTGCTTCTGGAAAACTTGATCTGCTTCCCGAAGACTTATATTGCTTCTGGATGACTTAATACGGCTTCCAAAAGACTTGAAATGTTTCCAGAAGACTTTAAATGCGTCCAGAAGACTTTATATGCTTCCAGAAAACTTGAAATGCCTCCAAAAGTCTTCAGTTGCTTCCTGAATACTCGGCACTGCCTCTGCAAGACTTGACACTGCTTCTAAAAAACTTGAAATGCTTCAAAAAAATTGAAATGCTTGAAAGCATGTACTACTGAAAGTCTTGATACTGCTTCTGGAAAACTTGATCTGCTTCCCGAAGACTGATATTGCTTCTGGATGACTTAATACGGCTTCCAAAAGAGTTGTAATGCTTCCAAAAGACTTGAAATATTTCCTGAAGACTTTAAATGCGTCCAGAATACTTTAAAAGCTTCCAGAAAACTTGAAATGCCTCCAAAAGACTTCAGTTGCTTCCTGAATACTCGGCACTGCCTCTGCAAGACTTGACACTGCTTCTAAAAAATTTGAAATGCTTCCAAGAAATTGAATTGTTTGCAGAACATGTACTACTACTCCTGAAAGTCTTGAAATTGCTTCTGGAAAACTTGATCTGCTTCCCGAAGACTTATATTGCTTCTGGATGACTTAATACGGCTTCCAAAAGAGTTGTAATATTTCCAAAAGAGTTGTAATGCTTCCATGAGAGTTGTAATGCTTCCAAAAGACTTGAAATGTTTCCAGAAGACTTTAAATGCGTCCAGAAGACTTTAAATGCTTCCAGAAAACTTGAAATGCCTTCAGAAGACTGACTGAATACTCGGCACTGCCTCTGCAACACTTGACACTGCTTCCAAAAGATTTTAAATGCTTCCAAAAAATTGAAGTGCTTGCAGAACATGTACTACTACTCCTAAAAGCCTTGATACTGTTTCTAGAAAACTTGATCTGCTTAACGAAAACTTGATATTACTTCTAGATGACTTAATACGGCTTCCAAAAGAGTTTTAATGCTTCCAGAAAACTTGAAGTGTTTCCAGAAGGCTTTAAATGCTTCCAGAAAACTTGAAATGTCTCCAGAAGACTTGAGCTGCTTCCTGAATACTCGGTGCTGCCTCTGGAAGACTTAACACTGCTTCCAAAAAACTTAAAATTTTTGCAGAATATTGAAGTGTTTGCAGAACATGTGCTACTAGTCCTGAAAGTCTTGATACTGCTTCCCGAAAACTTGAAATTGCTTTTAAATGACTTAATACGGCTTCCAAAAGCTTGAAATGCTTCCACAAAACTTTGAATACTTCCAGAAAACATGGAATATCTCCAGAAGGTTTAAAATGCCTCCAGAAGACTTGAACTGCTACCTGAATACTCGGTACTGATTCTGGTAGATTTGACACTGCTTAGAAAAGACTTAAAATACCTAATACTCGATACTACAACTGAAATACTCGATACTGCTTCCAAAAGACTTGAACTGCTTGAAGAACTTTCATTACTGCATCTGAAAGACTTGATACTGCTTCTAGAAAACTTCATATTACTTCCAGAAGACTAAAAATGCTTTCAGAAGATTTGAAATGTTTTCAGAACATTTGTTATTGTCTCTTAAGTGCTTGATATGTTTCTAGCAGACTAAAAATGCTTCCAAAAGGCTGCCCATATAAAATGGTTAATGGTTTTATCTAGATTGAGATTATCATTTTAAATTTTTGTGCATTTTTTGTAGTCTGCATTTTTCAGACCTAATTCAAGCTTCTTCTTTATTAAAGATGTAATTCATTTGAAAAGTGTGGATAATCATTAACATGCCCAATATCAAATATCACCATACGTTTACACAAAATACTTATAACAATTAATATTAGTGGTTATGGATGCAGCAAACTTAGTGTGACTAAAGACATTACAACATTTTACAGCGTGGCCAAATTAGAATGCAATAGTAGAAACTTGTGGTAAACAAAATTATGACTAAAGTGCTAATCATTTTAAAACGACAGATCGGAATTTAATAAGCTTGGTATTGTTGAAGAGAGTTTTTTCGGAATACAAATCCATTTTTGTTGCATTTTTCAATATTACAACAGAAATTGTGATTTTTTTTAGAAAAGTTAAATCTATATTACTTTTTATCATGCAGAAATAGCAAAGTGAATCCCAAACAAATCCATTTTTCTCAAAACGTATATATAAGATATTTTCTTCAAATGATATGAATTGAAAAATTTTACTGTTTTAAAATTGTTTGAAAATTTAATTAATCAATTAATAATGCATAAGGCATAGGAATGTTAGAGATTATTTATAGAGAACTAAGTTCACTTTTTGATAGAGTAAAAAGATACGAACATTCTATTTAAAATTTTCGACTTTCTATTCATTGATTATGGACATCAACTTTTGTTCAATTCTTGACCAGCTTGTATAAGATACTCTAATACAGCAAGTGATTATCTAATTATCAGCATATGAAGGATAATTGTGAAAATACAAAGCTTTTTTAAATGAAGGTTAGCTGAGATATGGGCTGTTAAAGAGCGTAGTGAAATTTGCAAAGAAACACTTAAAATCAAAATAAGGCGATACCAAAAACCACCAACATTTATCAAAGTCCACATATTTTTTTTACGTATAATTAAAAGGTGTAATAAAATCTACAGACTATTTACAATTTCTGTTGTATTTTCGGAAAATTTCCTGTAGTGGCAAAATATCAAACCACATTCATTACAAATAAGATCGGATTTGTAGTCGAAGATAAGCTCTTTTCAGCCGAGACCAAGATATCAAACTTATTAATTTGCGTTTAGCTATTTTGAAATGATTTGATAAACATTTTCGAACACCTCCCACCAAAATAAACCTAAAAAAAACTATACTTTATCTTTTAGAAAACCCATACTTTTATGTTACGTTAATGTAGCAGAATTCAGAGATAAACTACATTTTTAAATTTCAAATGAAACCTGAAAATAGTTTCCAGCATTTTCTAACTTTTTACCGCATGCTTCTACAACGAGTAGTTTCCGAGATACGGCACCTTGCTTATTTGGCCACCCTATACATAAGTAACCGAGAGTTAATTTTATAAACATTAGAATTACAAAAAAATTAAGGCTGTTATATTTTAAAGTTAATCTTAGTCTTGTGTAACTAATTTAGCTGCAATAACTTGCAGTATACAGGGGATAATACATAACTTTAAATATATAATATTATATCTATTTACATATTTATATTCTGAAATATATGCTCTGTTATAAGATGTGTTATCTGAAAATGATGTGATTAAGCTAAGTTTTGTTTTTGTAGAAACTTTCATATTGGTGTGAAAATGAATAATTTTACTATTGTGTACATGTAAACAAGAAGAATAACTAGAAGCAAATGGGAATAGCTAAAAGCTTTTAGAACAACTAATGGAATAAATTAGTTTATTCTAAAACTTAATACTCGCGTTTGCGAACAATGGTAACTTCATAATGGCATTGAACTTGATTCTATTATCCTTTTGATTCATTAAATAAAGTATCATTATATTAACACAATTTTCGAATATATTTTTTAGTTCACCAATGATGAAATAAATCGTAAAAAAAATTAAAAATTTCTTCAATCCATTGCGCGAATTTTGCCTCTTTAACGTTGAATTCCATGCATTTTTTTAATGAAATATTTCATTCATCGGTATGAACCAGCCAAATACCAAATCTGATCAAAATCGAAAGTTTACTGGCTGGGTATAAAGCAAAACATGAAATATTGCGTATCGCTAATAATAATCTTTCTGCTTGAGTTGGATTTTATAAATCCAAATTATCACATAAATTATCACGAAGTTGATTAAGCTTTAGCAAAATAGAAAAAATCAAAACTAAATATAAAAGAATTGATTTTTTACAAATGCCCAATTTGATTTGACATTTTGTTTTTTTAGGATTACTTTTCTCTCACCCCAAAAACCCGTGAAATTAATAACCATCATGTTCAGCCCCTACGTTTCGACGATACCATTGTTGGAGTTATTCGAATGAAAAGCGTTAACGCGTAAAATTATGATCTCGAGTGAATTCGTGGCCGCCACTGTCGGTGCCGTTTGCCACGTTAGTTTGTAAATTGCGTCCGGTCGACGTTATTTATTTCAATTGCCGGTGCTTTGATAAATCGCAACTGACTGGAAATAATAGGCAGGGCCATTGTGTGCAAACGTTTACCCGTAATGGCCTCGGAAGAACCAGCTGACCGACAAACGAACTTTGGAGGTGTACTAACTGAGCGAAAACCTTCGAATATCGCATTAACAAACGCTAAAGCGAATCAAAATTCAAAGCTTACCTTGCGTGAAAATCCCGGTGGGGAAGTGAAACCAAAGAAAAACCAACATGAAACGCCATAGCTCCTTGCCCATGACTGCCGTAACTCCCATGAGATCACTATCCTTTGTTGATGTAAAGCTTCATGAGAAATTTCAACATCCAATTGTTGTGGAGATATATTTCAACCTTTATCTCGTACATTTTAGACTTCCTCGGTTATTTCTTTAAAATGTCCTCACTGTAATTGTCTTTGTTTTATCTAAAACAAAAATAAAATTTTATCAAAATATTAAAGTCTCTATCAAAACGTTTATTTAAGATACATCAATTTAAAATTTCGATCGTTGCCAATAAATTAGCAACATTTACAGAAAATGTTAATATTTTCTAGAATGTTCCTGTTAATGAGCTGAAAAAGAAAAGTCGCGGTTTCAAGTGCAGTGCAACCCATTAGAGGGTAAATGGTGCTAAGAATTCCTTAGTTCAAAGTAGCAAAATCTACTGTTCGAATAGGCACTTGGAATGTCAAAAGCCTTTATGCTCTGGAGGATTCATTCAATCATGGATGTGAATTGCGTGCGATGGACCTGCAGACACAAAGGGGGTATTGTATTATCCCGAATGGAATAGAAACAGGATAGGAATTTTTATATCATTGGATAACGAAAATATAAATAATTGTATTAAAGAAATGAGAGCATCTAATCGAAGGTGTCGAGGAATTATGGAAATAGTTCTGGCACAATGGATAATGACGTGTAACTTTAAAAAAGTAAACATGGGAAGTGATGCTGGGGAATGGAAATGTTTGAATCTATAAATTCTGAATTAAACCAGAGAATATTTCAACAAAACCTTACATCCAACGCATAGACACAACTTTAGCAGAATATTTCATATATTATCTATCAATTTTTGATATTATGGATGACGTCAAATACATTTAAACAATTTCAAAAGAATTTTCCAACATTTTTTGTTGTGATAGTTGTAACATATATAATACACTGCATGTATTTGGACAAATTTAGAAAAAAAATGTAACAAACAGAAAAATCCATTGGTATTTAAGCATCCTTCAAAAATGGTTTTAAACTTGTTCAAAGTCTAGATAAAGTGTGAAAGAAGAACTATCGCAGATAGCGAAAGTGAATTACTTTTTGCCAAAATCTCTAAGCATTACTGTTGTTTATATACTGCTGCTTTGTAAGCTATAAAGCATAACGGGACACCTGTACATATACCATACAGAGTAATATATACAGGAGGTGCTTTTTATGAGCGAGATTTGGATATTTGGAGATTCGTGCGGATTTCTGATGGATTTAGAATTTTTTTCCTACATCGAAATAAACAGCACATAAAGAGGAAAAACGAATACAGATTAGTCTAATGAGTCATACAGTGAAGGTTTTTTTTATCACACTTGACAACTCTACAACTCTTATTACTTTAAAATAGTTTTTCAATATGTATTACTACTTACATAAAGACATATATGAATGTATCATTGTTTATAAAGAAGCTTTTGATAGAATTTGATAGAACATAACATCCATGTGAGCTTGTAAATCAGAAATGCTGTAAGATAATTATGATTACTACCATACAATATCTACTTGAATTTAATTTACAAACCACAAGAATATTTTACGCGATAATATCAAGAGCTATAAGAGCTAACGGAGTGTGTAAATGCTACAACAAAGTAAATTTTCTGTAACGACAACTTAAAGATATGACAGCCATGTAGAAAAGTGTTCTTAAACCGATATTCCGCCGAACCCTAAGGTTCCACTCAAATCGTTTGAAATACTACATTAAAATCTATATTTGCACATGTAGTGTTTATATCTTTATAAAGCAAGATATGGTGTGATTTATGGCAGATGTAACATCTTATTTCTGAGTGACCCCTGTTGTTTTGGTCGTGATATAAGCATTTGTTGTACTATTCTAGAGCTTTAATGAGCTCTGTCATTTCTGGAACTGATAGTTTTTTTTAATTTCATCCAGTAGTGTATTTTGTTTACAATATCTGCACTTCATCCTTATAGTTAGTTTCTTTTGCTTTTATTGGATTATTTCGCTTTTTTTTTGGTGATTGCTTCTGATGTTTGGAATCCAGTTCTTTGAAAGCTTAACAAACCTTAGAAGTCTTGTATATCATATGGATCTTTCAACAACAACCCATACTTTTTGTTCGTCTGATAGGCCATTTTCTAACAAGTATTCTTCTTACGATGAGCCCCTAAGATTTTGTTGGAATTTCCAAGTTCGATATGGTTTAAAGGCATTCAAATGTTGTGTCATGTAATTCCTTAATCTTTTCACCAATCTTAGTTGTAGTTGCTAGTAGATCTAAAATCTTGTCCAGTAGTTTTAATAGAATCAATCAGTTATTTTCTTATTATCGTTGAAGAAATATCGGCAGTCCTTTATAATAATATATTAAATTATACTTTATGTACGTCTTTAAATATTTTTTGATTATTTGTTGGAAAAGGTCTTAGAAGGTGATTCGTTGATCATACGTTTCATCAAAATGAGAAGTATTATTTCTGGAAACTGTTAAAATGACAGGTGGGTTAGAAATGATGCCTCCCAATTCTTCCAAAACAACAACAAAGAATCCATCTTAAGATTGGAATCTAGAAGAAACTGATGTTTGGAATTTAGTTCTTTGAAAGCTTAACAAATCTTGGAAGTCTTGTATATCATGTGGCTCTTTAAACAACAATCTATACTTCTTGTTTGTCTGATAGACCATTTTCTAACAAGTATTCTTCTTATGATGAGACCCCAAGATTTCGTTGGAATTTCCAAGATCCATATGGTTTAAAGACACTCAAATGTTGTGTCATGTAATTCTTTAATTTTTTTACCAATTTTAGTTGTAGTTGCTGGTAGATCTAAAATCTTGTCCAGTAGTTTTGATAGAATCAATCAGTTATTTTGTTATTATTATTGAAAAAGTAACGACACTTCTTTATAATCATAGACTAGGTTACACTTTCATGTACATCTTCAAATATTTTTTGATTATTTATTGGAAAAGGTCATAGAAGGTGATTCGTTGATCATACGATTCATCAAAATGGGAAGTATTATTTCTGGAAACTGTTAAAATGAAAGGTGGGTTATAAATGATTAAAATTAGGAAGTTTTACTTATGGAAATGGGATCGTAATATTCTTTTAAGGACAATGTACTGTTGAAATAGAGGGTGGGTTAGAAAGAAAGGATACCTTCTACTTCCATAACGACAAAAAAATCCATCTGAAGATTTAAATATACATCGTTTTCCAAGTATCAGGCTTGAAATCTTGTTTCTTCTACCTGGATATATTTTTTAATATCTAATTTTGATACGCTGTCCATTTGTTATTGAAATTCACGTTTTTGTACTTCCGATCTATTCTTGATTTTCAGTTCCTACATCTCGGGATGTTGCACCATTTGATACTCTTTTATGTAGAGATGAGCGATATTTCAGTTACAGAGATTTTTAAACATTGACATAAAATTAAAGAAGAACGGTGACTGTGATTTTATGTATGGTGTCCATACGTCCCAGTACTATTTCCATTGTAATCATAGGCGTAGAATATGAGTTGTCACTTAGTTTAATCATGCCTAAGTTAAGCGTTTTGTCTACTTCTTCGTCTATAATTGCTGGTAATCTTTTCGATTGTGAATATGGTTTGGTTCGAATAATCTTCTTTTCTTAGGGGTGGTGCTGGGAGTTAGAAAGATGCATATGTTAGCATATGCGAATGATATCATGGTGATGGCGAAGGAGATGGTAGAGACGAAGGATATGATAAAGACCTTTGAAAGATATTTAGGGGGAAGGGGTTGGAAGTGAATGTAGGGAAAACGAAGATGATGAACTTTTGTAAGAGCGGGAGAAAAAAATACAGAAAGCTAGAGATGGGAGGGAATGGATCTCGAAGAGGTTAGGAAGTATGCTTACTTGGGGTATACGTTTAGGGAGGATGAAAGGAAGGAGTCGTATGTGAAAGCTACGGCAAGAAAAGCAAGTAAGGTGATGAAACAAGTATGGGTTCGGGGGGAGAGAGTCTTTGGAAGGAATGTGGACGAAGAAAGAGGTAAGGGTAGATAAGGTCAGAGTGGAGGCGGGCAGAAGCGCAGTAAAATATGAAGAAGGAATAGAAGGATGACCAAACTGCGGGATTTTGGGGGAGTGTTGGAGGGAAATTAGAGAGGGAATGGTCAGATATGGGAAAGAAAACAGACAATTATTATAGGAGAGTAGCCTATTCGTTAACTCAGATAGACGAATGGTAGGTATGGAAATGTGGAGGGAGTTGAGAGATAAGGATCGAGATGTCTAGAAGAGTGGCTGCGTGGATACTTGATGTTGGAAGGAGATCAGGAAGGGAAGAAATTGGTGGCTAGATTCCGATGTGAAAACGAAGAAAGAGCTAATAGATACTGGAAGGCCGATGAGGATATGTAGTGTAGGCTGTGCAGGGAGGAATGGGAAACATTGGAACATATTGAGATGTTTGATTATTTTTTATTTAAAGGGCAAGTAGGTTCCAACAAATGAACTGAATATATATACAAATTCAAGTTCATCTCTTCTATTTTCTTTCCTTTCTTCTATTATTTCTTCTTTAATAATTCGATTATTATCATTCGCTTTTTTTGTTCTATTTATTTTTTTAAATTAAATTCTTCAGTTCTTCAAAACATGACTCTACACGTCTTATTTCTTTTTGTTTGTTAATTATTATTAAATTAACGTAGAATTATCATAATTTCCTCATATTCAAAATTGGAAAAGTTGCAAACATAAATATTGGAAATTTTACAATTCAACGTTTTTTTTAATTACCATTCATTTTTTTTTCATTCATTTTTTAATCCATTTTTTTAAATCTATCTTTTATGTTAAATCCCTTAAATACACCCTTGTATAAATTTTTCTGTTTAAAATTTTGTATAGTCATATTTTCCATTTAATGGTTTTGATTTTTATCAGTGTTGATGATTATTATTTGAAAACTGTTTTACAAATTCATTCTTAAAATCATTCATGTTGTTGCATTTGTCCGCTACCATTTTGTACCATTCTAAACCTTGTTCTTCCTATGTAAGGTTACATTTTTCATCCACTTTTTCTTCAGAAATAACGGTAGATATGCATATTGTTCTTTAATATTATTGATTTCGCGTTGTAAAGCGTTATTACTGTTATCCAATTGTATGATAATTTCTTTCTTTAAACCATGAATTGTTCCATTAAATTTTATCTAATTTTCAATCAGATTGTTTCCCAATTTTTCTTCTCAATTTTGGTTCATTTCCTTTCTATTTTGTGTCAATTTCGCTCCTAAATTTTGATTCATTTCCAATTTATGTTGTTCCAATCTATCTTCTAAATTTTAATTAATTTTCTTCATAATTTGATTCATTTCCATTTTAGTTTGGTCAAATTTCTCATCCATATTTATCATCATTTGTTTCATCATGTTCACTATCGATATTTCTTCCTTTTTTTCCTTTTCATCCTCAAAATTAGTAGTAGCAATTATTCTTGATTCCATCTCTCCACTTCCTTCTTCAGTCGATACTTTGGATCTGGTTTTACATTCTGCCATTTTATTTTCCTATTGAAAATCGGTTGTTTGCTTCTTTTATTTGCGAGCCCTCTTTGTGTTGCTTGCCCCACGTCGAGCGCCAAAAATTGTGATGATTGTTGTCGTTGTCTTCACGTCAACGTAGAATTATCACAATATGTTGAATGGGTGCAGTGAGTTGAGGGAGAAGGAAATGGACCGAGAACGGATCTTGGAGAGGGGGAGAGGGAAAACGATGGAAGAGAAGGGTGGTAGAGGTGAGAAAACAAAAGGCTATCGGAAGGTGAAAATGGAGGAAGTACCCTGTTTAGGTTGGGGGGAGGGGGTTAGAAATAACTCAATAAGGGAAATTATTGTAAACAATTTATTGTGCACAATAAAACTCTTATATATATATATATATATATATATATCATTGCTTCTTTCAGAGCAACATCATTTTGAACCAAATTGAATCTTCCACATCGAGTTGAAAATAATCCAGGAAATTCGCCAATTAAATTCTTCAAATCCCTTCTTTATTTTCTTGTAAATTATCCATCTCAACTATTCCAGGTTTTACATAATAAGGTATAAATAAATTTACATATACAAGGATACGATTTCTTCTTCCAATTAGCTCTTTTAGTATGTTGTTATATTTTCTTTTCTACTTGCTTTGAATCTCTCCATTGAATTTGTAATTTAATCGTTCTAGCTGGTTAATATTTCATCACTTTATCCCCTTTTTTGTAAATAGCTATTTGTCCTCCTTTATGTTAAATTCCTTTGTTGATTTCTGTGCTTCTTTTATACTAATTACTACAATTTCTTGTATGTTTTTCAATCGTTCTAATAATTTCAAAACAAAACCAACTACTGGTTCATTAGTATGTCTGCCATTCCATAAATCTTTTACAAATTTAACGGAGATCCAATTTACCTCCCACAACATAATTCCATACGACTGACACCATATGTTGCATTCAGGGATTGGTGACTATAAAAACGAAGAACAGATTACTCGATCAATCAATTTTGAATCTCTCAATCAATTAAGGTAATCCATAAGCGCCATTATCATCGTTACTATCGTCATTTACTATTGTACGTGATACTAATGTTCAAGTTGAAGCGAGATGATGTTTCAAGTTTCATTGGTCGTGCAAGCACCCACATAACACCACATTTACTTATTTTCATGTATGAGTGTAATATAAAAAGAGGACTTTTATATGCCTAAATTAAATTAGATGAAAACCCTGGAATTTCTACGACATTCTATTTCGTGGACGAAGCTATTCGCGATCCTGCCGTTATTGAGCTGAGACGGAGGTCACGTTGCTCATATTACGGACGCCACAATGCCATTCTCTAGTTTTCATTTAAACCTAGACGACAAAAAAATCGTTTCGACGTGCGGCATCAATTTGTTCGCTTCGCCCCTATTATAAACATCGAACTCGGTTTGTTTTATTTGATTTACATGAATGTCAATCAAGCGTAGTTTCTGCATAAAATCGAATTTCTCGCCGGATTGATGTGTCGTCCGTTTTAAATAGCCTTTTAGTTCCCTTAAAAGCTTCGCATCTAACGTGAAAGTTAACTAGCATGCGGTGTTTCTGTGGAGTTTCAACGCAAAGCCCGGCGACTTACTCTCAATTTTCGTTCGTGCTAATACCCTCGAAACACGTGACTTTTTAATAACTGCAGTCCAGGCACCTTTTAGCCGTCGAAAGCTAGTGTGGATTAAAAGCTCCCGTTATCAAGCTTTTCCCGCCCGTAAACCCCTTTAAGTTTCGTCCAAATATTAGTACCTTCATATTGCACTGCGCTACGTTAAAATTTAAATACAAGCGAGCTTTGTACTTATTGTTAGATCTATTATAAAGACATCTTTTCTTTTGACTTTATAAAGGGGAATTAAACTTGTAGATAATTGTGATAGTTGAAAAATATATTAAGTGAAATATAGAGTTTTGGAGGGGTTTGCTACAAATTGATTCCTTCGACGTTGAACTGACACGAAATTAATCACGTGGGTGCCTTTGCTGGAGCCAAATCGTAGATTGGCAACCGTTCGGGGAAGCTTCCATGGGGAGCTAGCACGGAAGGTTTCGATTATCGGGAAATACGCCATTAAATAGCTACGGTTCTATCAGACATGGTCTGTGTGCACTCCACCTATTATTAATAACTTGGCTACTGTGAAATAGGTTAGTTCACGTTCCGTACGTCACATTTTGAATTAAACATTAATCGGTTACCCGTGGAATACAATTCGTACTTGAGTTTATGTTGAAATTATGTTAAATTGGCGTGCAATACCGATGAGATATGCGAAGAGGATTATTTGAAATACAATGTAATTTATAAATAGATCATATGGTCAATAACCAGGAAAATTTCTCATTTTGCTCTTCCAAATCACAATATTTTTTTTATACAATGCAGGACAAAACTAACATATACATCAAAAGAAATTCCTGAGGTGCTTCATTGACACAATTCGTAAAGAGCCACTCTTATCATATTATAGCTAAGGTTCTATTAAGTGTGAATGATATAACAATTGTATCTTTTATCTATTATATAAATAAACATCTCTTCGTATAAGTCTAACTCCTTAAATTTTTTAATGTTTTTTGGAAGCTCAAAATTTTCTATAATACTTTTATGGTTTTGGTTAAATATTTCATGTTCTCCTATGGTGTCATATTTGGTTGAATTACGAATATGTCTTAATCATAATATTTACTTCCCTCTAATTCTTCGTTTTGTTGAAAAATGTTAATTTTATTAAATATAATTAAACGTTAAGTTAAGGTTTTATTTTTTATTCGTGTAAAATCAATAATCCTTCAATAGAAGTAGACGACGACTTTTTCTGATCAAGAAGTCGTTATTCTGATAATGGTATCGATGCTGCAGAAATTGTAGTTCTTGCAACTAGTGAAGAGGATTAATTAATAATTTAAATTATTTAAATTGTAACTTAACTATTTTTAAGTGTCTCCCCAAATTTAGTTAAAAAGAAGGAAAAAAATATTACTGATTTGGAAACATTTGACTCTTAAGACTAAACCGAACTCAACCCAACCTACCTTTAGAACTAACACTATACCTAGAACTAGAAAAATTAGGGTTTAGCCGTCTAAAGAGACGTACGGCTAAACCCTAATAATTCTAGTTCTAGGTTTAGTGTTAGTTCTAAAGCTGTGTTATAGGTCCAGTATTAGTTATATTTTTAGTTCCAAAAGAATTTAAAACGATCTAGAGTTAAACAAGAATCAAAACTAGAACTAACACTAGACCTAGAACTAGAAAGTCTTAGGTTTAGCCGTGCGTCTGAAGACGCACGGCTAAACGTAAGACTTTCTAGTTCTAGGTCTAGTGGTAGTTCTAGTTTTAGTTCGATACAAGTATATAGTTCATTTTTTTCTATAATACCTACCAAATTGTTGTAAAGTTGGCAAGAATTAACAAAATTTTGTTATAAATATCACATATAAATGTGATATTACCTCCCTTAAAGCTTTAATGATCTTCCTTTATTCATCATGAACCTCGAATATTAATTAATTATAAATTAAAACTGTAACTTAACTATTTTTAAGTGTACATATAGATACAGTATGTCCCCGAATTGAGTTACAAAGAGGGAAATTATTATTATTGATTTGGAATCATTTGGATTTAGCTGCACGTCTCTTAAGAGACACAATTCAAAACGAAAACGTGGTTTGATAAAAGGACTGAGGTCCAAATTCACGTAAATAACTTTTAGATGATTAGTTAATTTAACTATGGGAGACGTTTTGTATTAAATTAGTTTTACTATAGAAAAGTTTGAGTCCACCAACTTTGACAAACCCAATAGATACAACTAAGGCAAAGCGAAAAGACTCCATGCAAAAGTTTGTGGATAATGTGACCTAAAGAAGAGATTGAGGATAAAAATAAAAAGTTAAGTAGTATTTTTTTAGTTGCATCCAATCATTTAAAAAAAATTGTAGCAGTACTTCGCCCTACATATGAATTAGAGATGTGCAAATTACGTGAGTCCCGCCGGGTTACGGTGGGTTATGCATGACCCGTCGTGAACTGGCATCAATTCTTCGGGCTCACGTGAGTGGTACTCACGTGAGCCAACAAAATTGGAAAATTACACAAAATTTTCTCACAACTACTAAACTTTTTTAATGTTAGTTTATTTTACTGATTGTAGATTTAAATAAATATATTCAAAACTAATCTATAATATACTTTAAATTTAAGTCTTATTGTTAGAAACATATTTAAATATAATAGGAAATGAATGTTTTCTTTACGTCCGAATTAATAAAAGGAAAAATTGTGCACTTTTGATTCGCAGTTTTCAATTATAAAATTAACTGCATCTTCAGGAGAACCTAAATATAAAAAATATGAAGATGAAATACACTAAACTAAAGAAATTTTTTTTAAAAAACTTAAGTTGTTGCCGTTAATTAGTTAAATATCAATTAAGTAAACTTACGTCATTATAAAAAATAGGTAAATTCATTTGAAATTAATACTTCAAAAAACATATTAAGAAACCAAATTAACATGAGGAATATTCGAAAAACTTTGAAAAATTCTCTAAAGATGATAAACTTAAACATGCGTTAACGTTAAAAGTTCTTTGGTGGTGGTGTAAACGGTAGTTTCAAACAAAGATATGTGGTATTTGGGTGGTTTGTGTCTGATTGTTGAGACATTTGATTTCTGGATGGTTATGTTTAAATTTATTAATTTCGTAGGTTTCCATTGTGTCCATGAGGTTGCCCTTATTGAGGTGATGGATTATTTTTGAATTTCTTTCTTCATGAAAGTCATGGTGTTTATTAAATATTAAATGTCTTCCGAAATTTGATTTTTCTTTGTTTTTATGTTCCTTAATTCTGGCTCTCAAAGGTCTTCCCGTTTCTCCGATGTAGGTGGCTTTTTTCTTGTGTTGCAATTTAACATATAAATGCCATTTTTGTCTAATTTGTTTGTTTTTCTTTGGCATTAGAAAGAAGCTTTCTTAGTCTTGAGGTTCAAATTTTGTTCTTTAGGTTTGTCTTGGGTCGTTAATGTTGTGTTCCGCATTGTGAAAGTTATGGTTTTTGTCTTGTTTAGAATCTTCTCTAGAAGGTTCATGGGCTATTTGTTGTCTTTAGCAATCTGTCGGATAATTTTGAGTTCATCCTTCATGGTGGTTTCTGTAAGGTTTGAGTTAAAGGCTCTGTAGTATAAGGCGTTGAAAACTGCTTATTTATGATCAATGCTATGATAAGAATCGTATGGCATAACGGCCATGGTTTGGGTAGGTTTTCTGTATATGTTGTATATTATGGATTTATTTACTTTTCTTAGACTTAAATTGAGGAAATTAATTTGGTTAGCTCTCTCCAATTCCATAGTAAAGTTTATATTAGTGTGTAAATGGTTAATGTAGTTATACAGTTGGTTCATTATTGTGATATCTTCAGTATCAACAATGACCAATATGTCATCAACATATCTTTACCACATAAAAATATGTTTGTGGAAGGGATTAACTGAATTAATGATAAATTTACTTTCTAGATTGTTCAAAAAGATTTCTGATATCAGACCACTAAGTGGAGATCCCATGGGTAGGCCTTCTTGGTATGTGTATATGCATTTGTTAAATGAACAGAAATTTTGTTTAAGACATATATCAAAAAGTTTGTAAATATTGTCAATATCTTGTTGGTCTGTGATATTATTTTTCAATAAATTTTTAAAAATCATTAAAGTTTCCTTTGTAGGTACATTCGTGTATGGATTAACTATGTCGAAGGAAAGGATTGTGTAATGTTCAGGTAATTCTTTGTTTTTCAGTTGTGATATCAATTCGCTACGATTTTTAATGGAATGAATGGGGTGATATTCTATGTAGTTCTTGAAGAAATATATTAAGAATTTGGAGATATTGTAGGTACTCGAATCTATTGAACTGATAATAGGTCTGACAGGGCAGTTGGGTTTGTGTAATTTTGGCAGAGAGTACAATTTAGGGGTTTTAGGATTCATGGGAATAATTCTTTGTATGTTTTTATTATAGAATTTAATCGGAGTAGGTTTTGTTTCTGTTATTGTAGCTTTTACCAAGATATGGAAATCTCTGTTGGGTATTTTATTTAATTTTTGGAATTTATTTTCTGTCAAAAACGCTTCTGTTTTGTTAATATATTCCGGTCCATTAATGAAAACTAAATCCGTTTCCTGCATTTTTGTCGGCTTTAACGCAGATTATTTTATTATCTTTCATTTTCTGTTTTATGTTTCTTATGTGATGATTCCTCTTTAATTAATATTTGCTTCAAATCTTTCATAATGTTTTCTTCTTGGGGATATCTTCTAATTGCTGCTTCCAGTTCAATAGCAGCGCGTCTAAGGTTAGGTTTGGTATAAATTGCGTATTTTTCTCCTTTTTCTAGAAGTTCTATCTGCTTCTTATCAAACTGCATACATACATGTTGGTAATTTTTTTATGGAAAGTATGGTAAAAGGTCTCGTCTTCATGTTCTTGAACTTATATTTGGGTAATTTTCTTATTTTTTCTTTTTCTGTTCTTGTAATTTCTTTTCTTTTTTCTTCCATTCGTTCTTCAAAATTTCTTCTTGAACGATTTGTCGTTCCATAATGAACTTATCTATTTGTATGTAATGTAATCTTTGATTTAGACTTTGGAAAGTAAAGTATGCGAGAGTATTTTTCTTATTAAGTTTTCTGTAATGGTTCTTGATTTCTTTCTTGAAATTTATGTATTGTAAATTTAGGCTGTAAATTTTCATCTAAACATATCTTAAGAAAATTGGTGTGTTGTAATTGTCTGTGTATTTCAGGTTTGTATCTCCTGAATTCATGAAAAATTTTTGGGTCGTACCAACCATTATTAATAAGTTATGAATGTTTTCTTTACGTCCGAATTAATAAAACGAAAAATTGTGCAAAAATTTGAACGTAATAAGTTTATTTTCTCTCTACCGGTTTCGCAGTTTTCATTTATAATTCTTTTTATATTTAAATATATCTAATTTATTAATGATTATCAAGGTTTATATTTTCTATATCATTACATTGTTTACAATTCACATAAAGAAATTTATGTGTAAACAACACTTATATTAGTTATAGACAAGAGGAGTTAAATAAAGTTTATGGTCTACGGCATTTTCCTGGTGTCAAGTCTTCTGGAGATCTACGGCTTCTTATCTTAGAAGCAGTATTAAGTCATCTGGAAGCATTTCAATTATTTCAGAGCCAATATTAAGTCTTCTGGGAGCATTTCATATCTCCTAGAAATAGTATCAAGTCTTCTACAAGCCATACCAAGTATTCTAAAAGCAGTATGAAGTCTTCTGGAAGCATTTCATATTTCCTAGAAACAGTATCAAGTCTTCTACAAGCCATACCAAATATTCTAAAAGCAGTATGAAGTCTTCTGGAAGCATTTCATATTTCCTAGAAATAGTATCAAGTCTTCTACAAGTCATACCAAGTGTTCTAAAAGTAGTATGAAGTCTTCTGGAAGCATTTCATATTTCCTAGAAATAGTATCAAGTGTTCTACAAGCCATACCATGTATTCTAAAAGCAGTATGAAGTCTTCTGGAAGCATTTCATATTTCCTAGAAACAGTATCAAGTCTTCTACAAGCCATACCAAGTATTCTAAAAGCAGTATGAAGTCTTCTGGAAGCATTTCATATTTCCTAGAAATAGTATCAAGTCTTCTACAAGTCATACCAAGTGTTCTAAAAGTAGTATGAAGTCTTCTGGAAGCATTTCATATTTCCTAGAAATAGTATCAAGTGTTCTACAAGCCATACCAAGTATTCTAAAAGCAGTATGAAGTCTTCTGGAAGCATTTCATATTTCCTAGAAACAGTATCAAGTCTTCTACAAGCCATACCAAGTATTCTAAAAGCAGTATGAAGTCTTCTGGAAGCATTTCATATTTCCTAGAAATAGTATCAAGTCTTCTACTAGTCATACCAAGTCTTCTAAAAGTAGTATGAAGTCTTCTGGAAGCATTTCATATTTCCTAGAAATAGTATCAAGTCTTCTACTAGTCATACCAAGTCTTCTAAAAGTAGTATGAAGTCTTCTGGAAGCATTTCAAGTATTTCAGAGCTAATATCAAGTTTTCTGGAAGTATTTCATATCTCCTAGAAACAATATCAAGTCTTCTGAAAGCATTTCCAGTCCCTTAGAAGCAGTATCAAGTCTTCCAAAACCATTTCAAATTTTCTAAAAGCAGTATCATGTCTTCTGAAAGCAGCTTCTGCAAGCAGTATCAAGTTTTCCAATATTAAGTCTTTCAGGGGCGGTAATAAATCTTTTGCAAGTAGATCAAATCTTCTGGTAGCATATCAAATTTTCAGAAACAGAATCAAGTCTTCTGGAAATGTTCCAAGTCTTCCAGAAGTAGTAACAAATTTTCAGGAAACATTTCAAATCCTCTGGAAGTAATATTAAGCCTTCTAAAAGCAGTATCGAGTCTGTCGGAAGCATTACAAGTCTTTCATAAGCAGTATAAAGTCTTATGGAATCATTGCCAGTTTCCTGGACACATTTAAAATCTTCTAGAAGCAGCATCAAGTCATCTGGAAGCATTTGATATCCTCTGGAAGTAATACCAACCCTTCTAAAAGCACTATAGAGTTTTTCGGAGACAATTCAAGTCTTCTGAATGTATACGAAATTTTCTAAAAGCAGTTTCAAGTCTTCTAAAAGCGTCTCAAATCATCTAGAAACAGTATCAAGTCTTCTGGAAGCATTTTAAGTCTTCTGGTAGCATTTTATGTCTTCTCGAAGCATTTTAAGTCTTCTCGAAGCATAGCAAGTCTTCTAGGAGCAGTCTCATAATAAATCTTTTTGAAGCAGATCAAGCTTTTTGGAAGTATTTGGAACCTTCTAGAAGTAGTATCAAGTATTCTGGAAGCATTTCAAATCATTTAGAAACAGTATTAAGTCTTCTGGAAATATTTTGTGACTTCTAGAAGCAGTATCATGTTTCATAAAAGCAGTTAATTACTTAAAACTTATAAGTCTTATAGTAACAGTAAAGTAAAAAACCCCTATTTTTAAATGTTTTTGTATAAACGTATTCTGATTTTGGGTTTATTTAACCGAAAACATTTTTGATCTCAAAAGATGTATGATTGCTGACTACAGAATATTTACAACAAACAAGATATTGAGATGAGGGAATTGAACAATTTACAGAAGACAAAACGAGAGTTTGAAGAATTTAATTGTACAATTTTATGGATTATTTTCAAATTGACATGAAAAACCTATTTGGTTCAACACACCATGGCCTATGATGGTAATGGTAATAATACCGGGATGCATGTTATAGCAGATCATGGTCATGAAATTCTTGGGCATACTTGGGTTTTACGACACCACATTGTACACAACACTGGTAATGATGTAAAATAAAATTGAATATTTAAAAAATTTAAACGTTATTATTCTGAGCTTTATTTCGCATAGAAACTGTACAAAACAATACAAAACAAAATAAATATTTAGATTTAAAATAGTTAAATTAATAATAATTCGTAGAAATAAACTAAATTATCTTATCGAACTCTGGGGAATATTGGTTTTGTAACATTCAAATTTAATTTTGTTTATTTTTTCGTTTGTCCGGTTGCCCCCGTTCCATTTTAAAAGCGATAAATCTCAATAATGTTCTTGCAATGTCGTCGTTGCCCGAAATTGACGTTAACTTAATCGGACAAATACGCCAAGATGATGCATCGCCCCGTAGATTGCGATACGGCGGAAACGTTATTCTGTGCAAACCACCTATATCGATTTCCCAAACTACTTTAATACCGAAAATCCCGCGGGTTTCCGCGAAAATTGCTGCAGCCTCTTTTAAATTTTTACCAACAAACGACCGAAATGTTGCAAAAGGAGGGACGCTTTGAGAAATTGGCTCTGTCGAGTTGACGTGATAGATGAGGCTTCTGGAATTAAATAATAAAATCGAAAGAGGTTACCCCTCTGATTTCGAAAGGGAGCGAAGAGAAAATGTGTTTGTATTTAGGTCAGAGGGAATAAAAAAAGTTGGGGAGAGATCAAATTTAACTTTTTTTTTTTTTTTTGGAGGTATTTTAATGATGGGGAGGAAGTTAAAAAAGAAAATTTGATGATTTTTTTATTAAAGGTTTAAATTGAATTCAAAATATTATACATAGTTAAATATTGAAATCAATTATTTTTTTATATATATTCTTTATTTCCACATTTCCTATACATGTAGTAAATGTATCACGGAAATCGATTTTAATATTTTGGCAAGCAGCGCTGGTAGTTTCTTTCATTTGCTTCCCCAAATTACAAGCACTTGCAAACTACAAACAATATCAAGAAGTGGATCTCGCTGAACTTTCTTAATCAACAAAATTTTTGCTCTCTCCATATCTCCCGTAAAAGTAGAAATTGTTTATACATATTTAAGCACAACATTTTTATTATCAAGAAATTATTCTTCGAGATTAAGTGAAAAAAATTTCAGAATCACTTATTGTACTTTTTAAAATATTGAATTTTTTAAATTTATTCTTTCTGCAAGTTAACCAACTAGAGAGAGAAATAATCCTTTATTATTGTATTAATAATAATAAAGCTTGCTGCTTATGTTGCGCAAAGGATTATTGGGATGTCAGATTTTGGTTTGTTAATGATCTCCTTGGTCTTATTTGTTAAAGTGATTGTAAGAACATGTTCATAGTCTAGAACAGGTCTGAATATAACTTTGTTTTTGTAGGTTAGATTTTTTCGCCCTTTTAATTGCCTAGATATACCTAGATATTTGAACGAAGAGGAAAGTTTGATGTAAAGTTGCCATCTTTTATTCTTGGAGATTTGATGCAGATACGGTGTTTTTTAGGGTTTGTATAAGTCTACACTAATGTAACTATAATGTGAATGTTAGGAGCACCTTGTTGTAACAGTAACTACAATTTTGGGTTGAAGTGGTTCAAGTCTTGTGCATAGATATCATAGCAGATAGAATCCTAAAGAACTCCATGCGTAGGTATGAAAAGGAATGAAAATGTGAAGTGATTTTGCTCTTGAAATTCATCAATTATTTTGATCAAGTTTAGTAGCATTATAGCAAAACATGCTATCTGCCTTATTTTTTCAAAGTGCACTTTTTGGCATTAAATGACCACAAATAAAGACTTGACTTGATGAAAGGGTTTAACAGTAGAAAATTATGTTTGTTTTCTAACTCCTGTGGGGTGTCCTCATCATACATGTACCCAGTCGTCTCTGAGGTGCGGACCTTTTTTTTGGGCATTGATTTTTGTATGAAAAGGGGAGCATTCGCTTGGTTCATCCAACCGAGCCCTAAGGCGCCGAATATCTTAAGAACGTTTTTGGTTCAAATTAAGTTTGACAGAGACATGTTTTTAATGAAGACGTTTACAATGAATAGCTATTCCGAATTAGTCTGAATTATAAATAGTACTGAATTTTTTAATTTTAATGAATTTTTCATGAAAAGATACGCACTCGTTTCGTTCGTCCAACCCAGCACTTGAGTGCCAAATATTTTAGGACAGTTCTGTTTCAAATATACAGGATTGGGTTGGGTTGAGTTTACCCGTGCATATTAATACATATCTTTTAAAGAAGGCCACTAAAATGAACAGTTTCTAAAATAGAGTACTTTAAAAACTGATTTGAGAACCCTGTATCTTTGCAAATCTAGGTCTACTATTAGTTCTAGTTTTATATCTTTAGATCTAACTCTAATTTACCATATAGAGTATTGGGTTAGGTTGGTTTGGTTTAGCCGTGCATCTGAAGACATTTTTCTTTAACGAAGGCGTCTACATGAACAGTTTCTGAAGCAGAGTACTTTACAAATTTATTTGGCCCTGTATATTTTAATTCAAGTAAAACTAGAACTAACACTAGACCTAGAAGAGGAAAGATGTGGGTTGAGTCGTCTTCAGAGATCTTTTCACTTCTAGGTCTAGTGTTAGTTCTAAGTTTCTAGTTCAACATCTAGAGTTAGATCCAATGATATGAAACAAGAATTAACACTAGACCTAGAAGTGGGGAGATTTGAACGAAATATTCTTATTAAATCTTTGTATTATAAATAACTGACAATTATACATGGTAATCTACATTCACAATTATAAAAATAAAAATGTTTTTACTTATCCTGTAAAATAACAAAAATGGCAGATAACATGTTTTGCCATAACTCTGAGTTTAAAACAAAATAACTACTGAGTTATTTTTAATACCCATGTTTTCAGTTTTGAAAAAAATCATTTGTGCTATAATTAATCAAATGCTCGTTTTATCTCTATGAATAAAATCGTTTTCTTGATTCACTTGTGATTACATTGTATGTTGTTTATTTGCGTGATTAGTGGATGTAGAGTGGATCATTTTGGTAACCAAAGTGGTAAAATAGAATCTTTGCGAGTTTCTGGATTCGTTTATTGATGACGTTTTCAAAGATTTTACCCAGTACTGGGAAGAGTATGATAGGTCAATAACTTTTAGGTTAATTACGTCTGAATCAGGTTTGCAAATCGGAATTATGGTGTCGTTTTATAATACATATCCACATCGAAAACCCGAATATTCTAACGGTAGCAAACTTTAGCCTCCATATATTCCAGCAATTGAGTTTTCATAACATTTTCTAAAATTTCACTATATCCATAAGAGTCACTATACTCTTGTAGATTATCCTGTTTGATCCATTCCAAAGGAAACACAATCAACTAAACAACAATTCAATATGTGGGTCAGATATGGCAAGATGGTAGGGCAACGCAGTTTGAACATCTCAATGGAAATTCCATCAGCACCAACACCAAACGATGTAATAGATGCAATCACGTCAGAAGTATCATAAAATAGTTTGAATGAGGAAATCATAAAATTAATTAACTATTAAAATTTAACCGTAAATTTAACTATTGAACAATTCATTTCAAACGTCCTTCATTATTTCATCCTTTCGCGCATTGCCACAGCATCCCACCTTTCGTTTAGATGGAGAGGCGAAAAGCACCTCACCATTTCTTCATCTTTTTCTCTTTGCGGTCAGCGTTGTGAAGCACTGCACGGAGGGGCTACACCTTCTTTCATCATCCTTTCAGTGTAGGGTCTTCCAAGCTATTCCGGCTCCATCTTTCAATTTCATCGTAGGTCAGTGTCCTGAAACGAAATCAAAGTGTTCTGATCTTCTGTTTATATCCCATGATCTTCGAACACATAGTAAGAATGTCATTTCATTTTGACTCTGAACTGAATAACATCTTTTCGACATTTCCGTTGTGTATCGTTTTAGTGCTGTGCTATACTCCTGCCTTGTTTTTCGGGTATCACACTGTCTCCATTCGTTTTATCCAAAAATTTATAGCAAAAATGCTGTGGGAAAACAACACACCTCAACTCAACCCAATCCAAATCAATAGCACCATTTAAGTGGGACTAATCTGTCAGAATATTTTAAAAGTTATTTTTTAAAAGACATTTTTTTGTTTGGTATCGTTTCATAATAGAAACAAAATAATATGCAACGAAAATTCTATAAGTGGTCTTCATACATATCTAAGAATTCATGGGCGTATTTCTAAAAGAAAGCATGACTCATGTATTATGTGACCATATGTCCCGTTTTGAACGGGATTGTCCCTTTCTTCTGTTAGTAGTCCCATCGTCCCGAATAAACTCTAAAACGTCCCGTTTTCATAATCACATAAGTGCACAAATCTCATTAAGTATCTAGCTATATTTACACAGCTTTTTTTATTAGTAATATTTCGTTTCTTTGTTTGCGAGACTTATACCAAACATGCCTAAATGTAAGTGTACATTTTTTTGAAACCGGAAGGGGGTAAATAGAAAAAGTATAAACAATATTTATACAAAACCGAGAACATTGTTGGAACAAAAACTAATAGGGATTGGCTGTGAAGCTCATAATGTCCACAATGCAATTAAAACTGCCGATTTTTTAATATTTATAGTGTATACATTGAAACTGTAAAAGAATTCTATGACTTGATAGGTACAGGGTATAAAAGAATGTTGGGTTACAGTAAATCTAAATGGCCTGTACTTGAAGAGTGCTTAAAATGTTTGTGAGATTAGAAAACTATTTTAGATTGCTAGTCTAAGAAAATAGTCTTCTAATAGGCATTCATTCTGATAGTTACTCTTCTAATAATTAGTCATCTAATGCCCGAATATATTGAAGTTGTTTTTTGGCAATCCCAGCTCCGAATGATGGTTATTTTTTGTGCACGCCCAAGAAGTTGGTATTCACCAAGCCGCTTTAAATACCGAAGGACAAAATATATCAGCAATGGATATGAATGTAACAAGCCGTTTAAAAGATAACTTGTCTTTAGAAAAAATTCAGTTTTTATCCCACACGTTACACGAAATTTATTAGCAAAGTTGATCAAAATCAGAGCTTGGCTAACTGCTTGAAAAAAGTAATCGAGTATAATTACTAACTATTTCCACGAAAATGGAACATAGAATAATTACAGCTACTACAATTAGTAGTTAAGTATCTAATTACAGTAAAGCTTCGCTAATCCGAACCAATGAAAATGAGTAAAATTGTATTAGATAATAACATTATCTGCTGTTTATCTTGCAATACATGATACACCAAAACTTTTACTAACTTCCGCACTTTTAATTCGGTTATCCCAACATCTTCATGGAGAAATTGCCTTATTTGTTGCAGCATGATACATAAATTATAGAATGGACAGTGGAATACTGCCATCACGTTCTTCTTCCTCAGCTGATTTTTGAAATACACATCTCTACTATTTTACTAATAAATTACAAGGATTTGCAATCCTTGGAAAGTATGGACTCAGCATTTTTGATAGAAATGCTCTTCAGTGGTTTGGAATTAATCGTCTGTCTCAGCAGATACAACGAATAGTCTTTTCCGATTAGCGAATCTCTTACCAATTCGGATTACAAGGAGCATAATGCAAATTTTACGTTTTTTTAATTTTGTTCAGATTATCAGGGAATTAGGATTTGGGGTTGTACGAATTAGCAATGCTTTATTGTACTTATTTAATTACATAATCAGATGCAGTTGTAATGCCTAAAAGGGATTGGCTTACACTCTCCAAAAAAAGTCTGATAAAACAAGTAAAGTTTTACAAGCAGTAACTATTAAAGCTATTATTAAAACTATTATTAAAACTATTAAAGCTAGTCTTTAATTGGCAGTTTTTAAACTTTTTTCAGTTTTCTTGTCAGTTAAAGCTTTTAGTAGATATGATGATGTTGTATTTTACAACAGCATTTGATATTTTGGAAAGAAAATTAAATTTTATTAACAGTCCTTCGCTTTTTACCATAAAAATGTCTTCTGCCAGCAGTATTTAACCTTTAATTAACAATTTATGGACTTCTTACGTAAAGATTGTACATTTTGTTCAATAGTATTTAATGTTTCAAAGCATAGCCAATTGGTTTATCAACAGTATCCAGTTTTTACAAACAGTTTTACAAGTGGTATCAAGTCCTTTGGAAGCATTTCTAGTCTTGCAAGGGCAGTATCAAATTTTCTGGAAGTAGTATTAAGCGTTCTAAAAGCAATATCAAGACTTCCGGAAGTAGTATCAAGTTTTCTAAAAGCATTTCAAGTATTTTGAAAGTAATAACAAGCCATCTAGAAGCAGTTCAAATCTTCTAGAAGCAATATCATATTTTCTAGAAGCATTTTAAGTCTTTGAGAAGCAATATTAAAACTTCTGGAAGTAGTATCAGTTTTTCTAGAAGCATTCCAAGTCTTCTGGGAGCATTTCAAATCCTTTGAAAGCAATAACAAGCCATCTAGTAGTTCAAATCTTCTGAAAGCAATATCAAGTTTTCTAGAAGCATTTCAAATCCTATGAAAGCAATATCAAGATTTCTAAAAGCATCTCAAGTCTTCTGGAAACTTTTCAAGTCTCCTTGAAGCAGTATTAAGTTTTCTATAAGCAATATTAAGTCCTCTGGAAGTAGTGTCAAGCTTTCTAGAAATATTCTAAGTCTTCTAAAAGCATTTCAAGTCGTCTGAGATCATTTCAAGTCTTCTGAAAGCAATATCAAGACTTCTAGCAGCAATAACAAGTCTTCTGGAAGCATTGCAAGTCTTTAGGAAACTGTATCAAATTTTGTGGAAGCTGTATCAACTCTAACTTAAAACCAAATTTTAATAATTTTAGACTGCACCTAATTATCGATAAAAGTACTTAGATTTCTCCCGCTTTCAGTCGAAATAAAAATGGTATGAACGCTAAACATATTCATATAACAACAATAACAAATATTAAAACATTTCCAAAGTAATTTCGCGCATAATAGCTCACGATGACCTATAATTTATTATTTATTATTATTCTTTAATGTTGGACAAGTAAAAAACATTAAGCTAAGTCAAAACCGTTATTATCAATAACTTTATGACCATGTGAGAATTATTTTGTAGATATATATTTTAAAAGGTTTCCTGTTTGTTATTTTTGTCAACAAACCACTCATTACACTTTCATTCCTTAATGGTGGTGTCCTCTCGGATTTTTTTTTAAGTTCTCCATAAAAACAAGATGGTATAAAATCTTCGTATCTCACAGCATGCACGCTGTTGCCATATTGAAATCACTTCGGAAACAACAAAAATAGTGCTAAACAGTAAAATAATAATCAAAGAAAAGAACCAGAACAAATGAGGGCATAGCCGATCGAAGTTTTCAACATCAGCAGTTTCTCCAAAAATGAAATCATGACAGGTAAGCTCCTTGTTTTCTAATTCCTTTAGTTTCTGAGATTGCGGACAACGAATTTAGGACACATTTGTATTCTCATTTCTACGACATGGCACAAACAATCCCAAAAACTCCATTATACACTTTTATTTTACCTCAGATTGCATCTTTCGATCATACTTTAGTCATCATTCCGATTTTCAAGCTGTTACCCATTTAAATCTCGAGACGAGAACTAAATTCATTTGGAGGAGGTCCTTTAGAAAAAGAACAATCATAAAAGCTGCAGCTCTTATATTATATCTCTTTTAAGTAGATCCCTTTATCGCGTAACATAGATCACTAAATCTCATGAAAGAAAATCGCAAGAAATAATTGCCTTACAGAGGAAATTTTAATTACAAAGGTAGTTTGAAAAGATATGTAGCAACATAATAATTTTTTCCAGTATCCATGCTTTTATTAAACCGATAATGTTTTCATAGCCATTATGTACTTGCATCAATGTTAAGTATCTTTTGAAAGATAAATCAGTTTATTCCACACCTTGAAACAGGATATCCACGTTGACTAGTCTACTTATCTACTAGTACTTGGGCTTAAATATTTACATTTATAATTTTTTTGAAACTAGAAGTGTGAATTTCTAAAAAAAGCGAAACCTACTCAGATATATATCACTTTTGAAGACGTAGGTTTGTAAGCTCGATTATTTAAGCTTGCTTTTTACTTATATCAGTGAAATATAATCAGTATTACTACTCATTGTTGTTGTAGTTATCTAATACAAAACTGTACTAAAGATTTTGCACACATCATATTACTATGTTAGCATATTAAATAGGAACCTTGAAAAGTCTCTAGAAGAGGGGAAGTCGTGCTATATATCATGTCAGGTTACATTTGGTGTAAGGTAACGGTGTTAGTAGTCGGTGTTAATGATATCATTCAACGAAAAGAAAATATCAAGGGATTAGGTTAAAATTGTATGGAACCTATGAGTTATGAGTGAATGATAGAACATACAATGGTGTCAGTTAGGTACTTTCTACTATACATATCCTCCCCACAAAGAGTTTTGATCTGATCAAAGTCAAATTTGTGAAATGATGTTCAGCCAAAGCAGTCTCCTCGAATTCATCATGACACAATCTCTCACATGCCGTCTAAGTCTGGATTTGAGAAACTGAGAGCTGATACTTACATAAAACATCTTACAATCCATAGATTCGATCTTATACTCTAGGTTATATCGGTGGAGAAGTGGAGTGATGGCTATAGCATAAAGAATCATTGAAAATTTTATACCAGATTGTTATCGAACCCAGAGATGAAGGACACTTGAGGTATTATATTGATCCTTTAAGGGTATGGTTTTTAACAAGCTCGTTGTTTCATATTTATTTAGTTTAATAAATTCACAATAAAGAAGCTTTCCATGTTTTCCGGACAATTAATTAGAAATGTGTCGTGCCAGAGTGGCAGTTGACTTTCCTGGTAATTCTATTATACCCGGTGCATTTTGTAAAGCGCCCTTCTCCCCACTGTTCAATGTCGAAAGAAACTTTGCGTTGCTTCTAAATCACGGTTGTGATGGGCGCGGCAGTGGAGCTAATTAGAGTTCGCGGCCTCGGGTTTGAACTCCATTATGGACCCTACTATGACCGGTTTGCAATTGTATGGCCGGGTCCGACTGTCGCGCGATGCGCGCTTTCATTAAAACTTTAGCATTGTTCTATTGTGCAGTAATTGGTCTCGGCGTGCCGTCGCGGCTCGACCCGGAAAGCTCAAAACTTTGGCGTTTCTAGGAAGTGGATTGCAACCTTTTATTAACTTGTCGCGTGTACCTTTTGATGCATTTTCAAATTTATCAACTAAACTTTATATTTATATGTGTTTGAAAATGTTTAGGAAAATACAAAGCATCGATTATAAAATATTCATGAAAATGTATTATAAATAAACTCAATGACATAGTCATTAGGAAAGGTCTCCTTCATAAATAGAGCTCGAGGAAGAAATGGGACTTTAATGAATCATGAAATAAGAAATACATTATAAAGGAAACCTAGAGTTGGATAAAGTACTGACGTTGCAAGTAAAATAACAGGGATATTTTATTTCTTGCAACGAGGTTAACGATGGCATTTAATCTTGGAAATATCGGATATTTCAGTTATGATTTATTTATCAAAACTTCGATTTTAAATAATTTAAAAAATGAATTGTGTTCAAGTAAATTATATTAATAATTAACTAACTATGTATTTGATTAAATACACATCTGAGTAGGATTCAAATGTTTTGTATGCAACGACTATGTTTAATTAGCCTGAGACTGTTATAATATTCAAGAGAGGAGTAACATATTGATTGTGCTTTAACCGAAATTCGAGCAAATATGCTCAGTTTCATATGAAATCCTCCACCCATTAAAATTGAAACTACAATTATGAAACAATAAATAAAATAATGCTTATTATCAACTAAGAAACGATAAAAGTGTGTTTCTTGTACCATTGTTATCTCCAACTATCAACATTTTCTTGCTAGTAATTAGTGAATTTCTGACAATAAAATGCTGAGTTTAATTGATTATGCCCTCAGTACGACGTCATCGAAGTTTTGCTCACATCAATGAATTTGAATGTACCGAATTATCAACATGAAAGAGGCGAGACTTTAATTCCAAGAGATTGGAAGACTCTTGACTGATTCGGAATAACACTACAGTAGCTCGGATATGATCTTATAAGGTATTCGTTATGCTGGAAGACCCGCCCGAAGAATGAACGCACATGAAGACCCACTCCTGATGTGGATTGATTTCAAACAACAAATTCAATTGATGTAGATTATTCGAGAACTTTGAACCGGTACTTGTCGATAGCAACTGTTTAAAACGAAATTCGTTCAAAGATGACCTACAGCCTTAACATTTGGGGTTATTTGTTCTTTCCTGGTATATTAAATGAATGTGGCTATATCGATAACGTTCTGGAAATGGTATTAGTATCTTTCATGCAGAGATTGCAGAATACCACGTTCCAATAGGATAATGCAAGGTCCCATGCTGATGTGTTTCCAAGAAAGTTCTTGGAGCAGGTTGGATTGCAGATTTTGCCCTGATTTATACGGTCATGTAGGGACTTGTCGCCGATTGAACATGTCTGGAATATGATAAATGTGTCACTTATTGGAGATTCTGATACTGTAGATTTGAATAACATTTCAGATCGTTTTCTTATTCGTTGTACTTTATCATTAATAACTGATAAAATAAAATAAAATTTTGGCATTGACTTGCATTCAATTGATTGGCATACTCTAATTTAATTAAGAGATATTTACGATAAATTAGAATTTTTTAATAAACATTTCTTATATGTATGACGGAAATTTTCCGTCCAAGGGTACTTTGGTACCTTCTGTTATCAGATCTATGATGGAAACGAGAGATAAGGCAGTGAGTCGTTTCAAAAGGACAAAAAAGCCTAAGCAATGGGAATATTATAAGTCATTAAAAAATTATCTATCATCTGCAAGACGTAAGCAACAGAAAATATATATAAATATTATTTTTCAAAATAAAAATACTTGTAAAATATGGAAAAGACATAATAAATTATACATTGCATTCAAATCTATCACATTTCCTCTTGGATCTTATATATTTCGTCTCCTTCGGAGAGTGTGCTTATGCCTTTCAGTTCTCTAACCATGATTTGATTTATTGTGCCCTCCGACTAAAACGGCAGAGTTCCTTGAGGCGGGTCCTTTCTAATAGTGATCTCGGACCTATAGATAGCAATTTACTATTGTCTGATATACGTAGGATTGACAACCTCTTCTTAGATCGGAAAATCTTGATGCAAAAATGGAATATTTGAATTCTAAAATTACTGATCTTTATGACAAGCATGCTTCGGTTAAATTCTTCGGGTCATTCTTCGGGGGTGAGATATCTCCCTGCACCTTGGTTAAATGATGTATAAGGTCTCTTATGCTACAACGTAATCGTTCCAAGCTACTACTTAAATGTACACTCTCTGCTGTTAATCGGGAGATTGCGCAATCGCAGCAATCATCTATGCAAAAATGCTCCAGAGACGTTTTGGAACACTATCCGATCCCTTGGGATGATACAATCAAGTATTAATTAATCCTTTTTTAATTGTGAAGCCTTGGCAAGATCTTTTGTTGATCCTCCTTTGATCCTTAGCGACATGACTAGGCAGAGTACTATTGATGATATTCTTATATCACGTAATTCTTACTTCTCTTCATTCGAATTAAGGATGATGTCCATGCTGCTATAACTCACTCTAAGTCTATAGCTGTAGGAGCGTTAACCCGCGACACCGTTAATCCATTTTTCTAACTTCTCATTCGAACGATCTGTGTTCCCATCAATCTGGAAAGTTGAACATCAAAAACCAAATCTCTTTCTCATGTGGATGACTTTCGTCCAATTTCAATCTTATCTGCGTTATCAAAGGATATGGAGCGATTAGCTTATTTGCAGGTCCAGAGGTATCTTGAGGATTTAAATTTGATCAATAATTTGCAATAATTTGTTCAATAATACTGCATTAATTAAAATTACTGATGATGTTCGATTTGTTTGTGATAAGCGTAGTGCTACCTTGCTGGTTTTGCTTAACTTTATTAAGGCTTTTGACTCGGTTACAATCCTACCTGTCCTGACGACCTTTTTATGTATGCGCACAGGACCTGAATTCTTTTCTTCTTACGAAATCAAATGTGGAGTACAGGGCAGTGTTTTGAGTCTATTACTTTTTTCTATTATTAGAAATGGTATCTCTGATAATATGTTCTGTAACTATCATTTATATGCTGATGACCTCAAAATCTACACTTCCACAAGTGCTAATGATCTTCCAGATACTATGCTACGACTCCATGGCGACGTCTCTAGCGTCTTTGAGTGGTTTATTCGCCATGGGTTTAAGCTTAATCCTGCGAAAACTTGCCCATCTATGACCATTACGGACCCATCACTATTACCATTAGGAATTATGCCATTGCGTGTGGTTCTCGTCCTTTGTTGTTGAGGTTGGACTCTTTAAATATTTGTAATCTGGTATTTGGTGGTACCACTATCAGGATTGCTCATACTGTCAAAAAGTTGGCGTGATTATGGACTCGATGAGTCGTAGGCACCACAGGTTCAAAATGTCTACAAAAGAGTGTATGCCTGCTTTCAAACTCTGAGAAAACTTCGTCATTTTTTGAATCTTTGTTACTCACTTCTGTTCATTTTTAATACTATATACATAGTCGCCAGTTGGATCTCTTGGAAGATATCGCTTTTTGCGATAAACTGATCTATTTGTCAAATTTATATATACATGTAAATGATTTCTTTCCTTCATGATTTTTTTATGTACTTGATTTATGTATATGATTTCTTTATGGTGTATATTACATGTACTTTCATGGCAATAAACTATTTGAACTGAACTGAACTAAATCTAAAAATTGTGATGTACCTCAGAATATATGTGATATTTGATTTTTTCACCTTATGTACATTGAAGGAATTATTTGATTTTCGTACTGTGGAATGCAATAAGGTGACTGAAGTTATTTTAGGTATTCATTCTGGTGCTGAAGGAAGTGATCTTCTTGGCATAGACAAAATTAAAATGTCATGTCAATGTATATTGCTAACACTTGTCTTCAAATTTTGCCTTCCAGGAGGACGCTGTTGTTAGATTATTAGAGATCAGATTATATTTGATATGATTAATCACAATCTCCTTCTAAGCATTTTGAGTAAAAATGATTTTTTCATTAGATCTGCACAACGAATCTATATTTTATACAAACTGTGGCATATAATACCAAGGATACAAATTGATAAACAATAAGATTTAAACAATTCGCGATTTACTTTGCAACCACAAGAAATAGCAATTAGAATGAAACTTATTGGTTCTATAAAGAATATTCTTTATTTACTCCTATACTTTCAGAAACCAATTCAGGATTTTTGAAAAAACGTCTGACTCTGTTGCCATCATTGATTGTTCTAAAACCTGGCTTAAGCATATCAACCAATATGGGTCTTACGACGAAATTATAGATACATTTTATTATTGTTTGTTTCTAACATATTTTTTTCAAGTCAGGAAGGAAGATTCCTGACTTGCCATTTACATATCTCTAATCTGTAGGCAATATGTAAAACGTTATCAAACGTTTTTATCCAAGCAGAAAGGCATGAAATTGAATACTCTTTTTAATACAACATCTAAATAATTCATTTGCTTCGGAGAAGTTGCACAAAGGTGACAATTTTGACCGGGCGTATCAGATAACCAACCACAAATTTTGCCATCAATCAGAGTTAATGAAATAAAGGATTAAGAAGTTATAGAATTTGCTTGAAATGACTACTGATCATTGGAGAAAGCTTAACTATTTGTATTTTAGTATTTCCAATTTCATTTTTGACAAACTCTTCTTTTCTTTCGTTGATAAAGTAAACTCATTTTGCCAAACAACATATTCCTTTTTGCCTTCAATTAGCGTCATAATTCGTAATGGTCACCATCACAACACAACTTGAAATAAATATTCATTTTTTAATAATTCTGCCACCATTGGTGATATGTTTAAGCAATTTATTTTAAGCAAAAAGTAGTCTTTGAATGGCGTTCAATTAATAATTGGAGCTGGACCTTGGCTGAAACCTCGCCAATTGTTATATAAGTTAGATAACATTTTTCCAAGCAGTAATGTATTACAATTTGGGTAAATGTTTGGATTAACATATCAGCTACTTTTGCTGTGTTATCATAATATTTCTTTGATGTGTTCTGTGTTTTTTGCATACTAATTTCCACAATTCCTTGCCTGGTTTTCAATCTTACATAACACTTAACTGAGATATAATTGGCTTTCCATAATATAACTCTGCAGGACTGAATGTGCTGTTTTTTTATAGCAAGTATTGCTTAATCAATATACTCATCCCACTCTTTTCCATATTCGTAACTCAAAATATTGAGTATTCTCTTAAATACTACATGCAATATTTCTACTGCATGATTGAGGATGGATCTGCATACAGATTTGTGGAATAGTTGAATACCATTTTGTTCCAAAAATTCCGTATTCAGATTACTAACGAATCCTCTCCCCAGATCGGTTTGTATCTGTGAACGAAAACCAACTCTAGAAAAAATGTTCAATCACCTTTTTACCGCTAATTCTAAGTTAGCTACTTGTAATGATGATTTTGTTAAAAGTCTGGAAAAATATGGATACTTCTGTATTAATGATAAACTATATAATTGGGAAAGAACAGAAGAGGAAAGTGAGTGACTTTCTATCACTTCAATTATATAGATAGCCTCTTTTAAATTAAACTGGTTTACCAATTAACAGCGATTATTTTGTAATACTGCACCTTATTACGAAAAAAAAAAAAACATTTGGCAAAGTTTCACGCAATGGAAAATCCCAAAAAGCTCGAATTTTGATTACCGCTCTTTCAATGCAATACGCGAGCGCAATCTGCATGTATCAACGCCCAATTCCAGCTTTCATCGGCAATTCCAGTGTCTTTTTCCACAGGTTGTTGAAATCAGCAAACATAAAAAATTGATTTGAACATGCATGCACAACGTAAAAACGTAATTTTCAGTTTTCGCCTTTTATTTTAAGCTGGCAAATTTATCTTGGAATTTCTAAACCTGATAATTAACATAAGAAATTTAATTTAAATTCTTTTATTTTATGTCATTTCAATTAGCTTTTAGGATGCAGATTTTTGATATCGTTTCTTAAAGGTTAGTATAGTCTAGTGATTAAAGGGGTAGTGATTTTACGAAAATCCTGATAATAGATATCTGGCATATCTTCAGAAGTATACCTGGTTTTCCGGCATATCTATGCATAACTCTCAATTCTTAAATTAGTTTTATATCATATACCTATAGGTGTCCGTTATCTTTTGGATCAGAGGAATATACAGATGTAGAATATATATTGATTGATTTTATTTGATGAAAAATAATTAAAGCTATTCCACATAATCATTTAGCTATTTCAGCTATTTCGAAAAACATATGTGAAGTATGAGTATATCAGTTGGAAAATTAAAAACGATGATCGAAATGCTTCATCATGTTTCATGCGTAAGCTGCATCAATGGCAACGATTAAAAAACTTTCAAAGGCAAAAACAAAAAGGCGGGTAATCACTCGCACAATTTAAAAGTACAATCAAAAGATTGATGAACTTTTAGTTCATTACGGCTTAGTTGTTTGTACACAGAAATTGCGATTTGGAGAGATAGTAATTCGAGGCCATCGGATTAGTATATGACGGCCTGAATAATGGTCCCTAAACGTAACCGTGTAGTCATTAGATCTCAAATCTATTCACAAGTGTACTGTGTATTGTTAGATACAGACATGAATATCTTTATCAATAATGGTATTTACAACAATGGATTTGATTTAATTATCCAAATCTTGTACCATTTGATTACAAAAATTAACTTATAATATCTGTACATTTATGATTCTTTGTATAAATACTTACTTTATATATATAAACTTTCAATTCATAACGGCTTAGCTGTATACAGGCAGAAATTGTGATTCAGAGAGATATCAAATTCGAGGGCGCCGGATTAATATGACGACCTGAATAGTGGTCTCTAAATGTTACTGGCTGGTCATTAGATCCCAAATCTATTCACAGCGTAATGCTGGGTACAGTTACAAATATCTTTATCAGCAATTATAACAATGGATTTGCATTGATTACGGAAATATTGTATTATGTGATATAGAATGAACTTAGAATATCGTGTCTTTGGTTTTCATGGAATTGGTCTAATTAGCCAAACCAACAATCTCAAATCAAATATTTCATGAAAACTGATACTTATAAAGGAAAAACTAACTTTATTGTAAAATACACTTTATTGTTGTTGATAGTAATGCTCAAAAGCTTTTGAATTAGCTGCTATCAATACTTTAAGTGTATGTGTTTCCAAATTGTTATAAAATTGTATTAAATAAAAAATGCAATCCCTCGTATTCAGAAATTCTCCACTGAAATATATTGATAATTCACCAGTTCAACTAATGATGAGTCGAAAATATTAGCAATGCAACCTGTTAATACTGAAATGTTAAAACCAATGATTTGTGTAAATATTGGAAAAGAGCAGAAAATTTGAGAAAAAGTCATGTAAATGTATAATAGTATTACAATCACAGTGTTAGAGTACATAATTCAATAACAAAGTTTGGGAATCTGGTAATATTATTGATAGGCATCCCTTCCCTCGTTCTAATATAAATAGTACAAAGAGAATGTGAGAATATTGTCCGTAGAAATCGTGTTGATTTAAGAAAATCAAGTAATAAGTTTAATCTTAATGATAACATTTATAATGAACTTAACTTGTTACACGACCAAGTAGTTTAGTTAAATGTCCGTAAAGATTAGATCTTTAAATTTAAGAACAGGGATGAATTATATAAATAGGTTCGTTTATTGCCGACATGTGTTTGATAAGCCATACAGAAAGAAGATCCATTTTTTATAAAGTAATTTGTAATAGTTACAATAGTTACATTAAACTAGAAAGAATTTATTATTACAATAAAGATAATACATGGCTAAGTGGAAGTTCCAGTTTAATTTTCTATACAGAATTACTCCTAGGTAATTAGCTTCTACTTTGAGGTTTATTGTTTTATTTAATTAAGGTTCTGCTCTCAATTGAAGCTTCTTTCTCCGAGTGAAAGGGGCTATCTCTATTTTGTTAGGATTGATTTTGTGCCCGTTATTCCTACAAATGCTGGCAAGCAGAAGGGTTTTGCGAATTAGTTGAGTTATGATTGTATCATCAGCGTATCCCTGAATCATGAATCCATATTTGTGGTCTGTCTAAAGATGAACGAACCTATGATTTTTAAGGAACATAGTGACTATTACCTTTTTTAAAAAATAATCCAAGGCATTCATTCCAAATTTCATTTATCCATAGTTCCATTTCATTCGAAGACATCCATTCTTTTTTATTAGCCGAAATTGTAATGTTTTGCAAAATTTCCTAAAAAAAATTTCCTATCGTTTTCGGTTATGAAACCTTGAAATTGTACAGTTTTCCTCCCAATTTGTAGGTAAATGTTGTTCTATAGATGTGACAGCCTCATTTTGGAGATCCTTTAAAAGTTTATTTCTAACTCCTCGGCTACTAAGTTTGCTTCTTTCTTTTTTCAGTTATCCAATTTTTTAATTGAATTTCTAGATGTTTGGCCACAAATGCAGGCTTTCTCCGTTTAATTATTGTTATTTTAATTATTTGATGACTCGTCAATATTTAGGTGATTAGCAGCATATCTGTTAATATTTTGTGCTTTAGCAAATTGAATTGCTTCAAATTTGAATTTTGCTGTGTAAGACGTCTTCGCTGTATTTTCCGACATTACACAAAGATAATAAATATTATTATGTAAATGCCTTTATTTAACATCAACAAGCTAATAATTATTCGTGATTTAGCACTGACCTCAGATTACGAGTAAGAAATACACAAGTGTGTGGTTTACAATCGAAAACGACTTATATTTGTGTACAGCTTACATTGGCGTGCTGCTTATATTTGTATGAGGCTTAGTAGAGGTAAAATGTAGAAAAAAAAGTATAAAAAGTACAGCATTTAAGTAGACACGGCTTATATAGAATGCAGCTTTGTGTCGTACACTTATAAAATTTTATTTTATTTTAACAACTTGACAGTGTTTAAATGTTTGTTTGTTTATATTATTTATTTCTATGTGGTTCTTTTATATGATTGAATTTTAAATTGACTGTAGGTTTTAATTTATACTTTAGCTTAATATAATTTTAACTTGTTTTGTTTTAATATTCTAATTCGCTTGTAGATTTGACTGATGATGTTAATTTAGTATTAACGAAACCGGTCCCAAGTATATTTAATACACTTTCTAAGGAACAGAGGTCTTTTATTTTTATTTTTACATATTGATTATATTTTACCTCAGTAATTATGGACTTATTCAAAAACCATAAGTACAGTTTGTCTAAATTTATCTGGAGGGATGCACAGTGTTGCTCACCATTAACATGTCTAAACAGTTTTAGATCGTCTGCGTATAAAAGTGAATTACTTGTGTCGGTCGTAAATCATTTATGTAGCTATTGAACAGCAAATGCCCAACAAACTCAACAAACCATGCTCCTATATCACATCCACCTACCCTCGACAGTCTAGTACATTTGATGCATACTTCGTAAATGTGAGTAGGATGGTAACTGTGGATGTACATTTACAAAACCCATGCTATTGGTCAGGGCAAATTTTGCTCAATTTAAAGATTTTCGGGAACTTCCTTCAAAATGTTCGCCGAACATATTAATATTAATCACAGTTTGCAGATCAGAAAAAATTTCAACATTGCGTTTGAGATTTATATGATGAGACTGCATTATTTCGTGTTATAGTAACAAATTATCAAAAACTGTGTCGGTCTACTTTTGTTTTCTGTTTCAAGGACCTTGCAGATCTTCTGTGTTTTGCGGTTCCTGCGAAGACGAACATATCTTGTTCGATAAAAGGATTTATTGGTCCGTTTAAACAATTTCTGCCAATGTTTTTCTTAATTTAAGCATTCGCTTTAGTTTAGAAGAGTACCACAAGAGGATATCAAGCCTTTATATGTTTTCCGTATTTCTTCCGTATAATGTATACAAAACTTTACAGTACATCAACTGATGACAAAGATAGCAAGTAATTTCAGTTAATACTCAACACTGTATACGTTGGGCAGGTTATCTCTTTTCAAGCAATACTGAACTTCTTAGTATATATTTAGAAGCGTTGAAATCTGAAGTGCAGGTATGTTTCGAGTTTCTAGGAGTGCTGGATGACAATTGTCTTCACGAACCGAACTAAAATCAGAGTGTATCACATTAAGATTTATGTGTAATGAAGCATGATCGAGTGTGATATGAACTACGCTATTTAATTGTACAACATTATTAAAACTAAGAAATTTACGATGACTAACATCAGCTCCTTCATCGCACATAGCAAGTAGTGGAATATTAAAGTCGCTTAGGATCAAAATATCGAATGACATATCTAGTGAGATATGTGAGAATTTTCCTATTCTAAAAACCTTCCCAATATTCAGAGATTACTTAGCTTAATAGATCAATAAAAATTCAACTGCGCAAATAAACTCAATATTTTATTCACTACTGGTTATTTTAGATATTTTTTTAGTTAATATTTTTTTTTAGTTTTTTTGAAACTTTTTGTTTGTATAGAAATAAACATTTAAAGCAATACATAAAAGCTATTTACCTAAATTATAATTTATTCCGTAAAGTTCATATTCCAGCAAAGACCAAGCTTTTTTTTTTTCAGGGCAGTCATTGCAGACTGGTTTTGTGCACTGTAGTCAAACCGGCTCTTTGCAAGTAAAACACAAGCATTTTGTCATTGTATGTTTCTTTAAAGGGCAGAAGTAGTAAATTTTACGTTTTTCTAGAATCAGATCAAATGTCTTGGGTTCTTCTGCACTTGGGACTCCAAGTTACTAATAGTTTCATATTATTTTCTACCCATTACTTATCTAGCTACATCATATAACATTGTATTTGAGGTGCTTTCCGAACATTTTTTCAGGTTTTAAAACAATTTCAGGTTTTTGCAGTAATGGATCATCACATCATTAGTACTATGGCTTTTCCAATTTTATCAACATATGAAATCAACGTCCATTCTTCCCTGAATCTAAACAGTGTTGAGTTATTATCTTATTGGGTTGAAAAAATTGTGGGATTTCGGTTTTATTTTTTTTTAGTGTACTGACGTACGTTAAATAATACTTCGAAACATATTTGTAACGTAACACGGCTTGAGTAGGCTTTAGTAACCTTTTCTCTTCACCATTGAGGCCAGAACTATCAGAATCTTTTCTCGTATAGATAACTATTTATAGATATATGCGTTGTGTAGATAGCTATTTTGTGCGTCGGTAAGACACTGTATTTTGAGGACGTACTTTGCCGGTTTATTAGGCATGTAGCAGCACCTCACTTGAATATTTACAAGCATTTCATCTATAGTAACAGATTGTTCAAGTCCATAATCATTTTGACAATTTTCCTTAAATGTATTAAAAATAAATGAAATTGCTACAGCCAGAGCAATTTCTCTCTTATCTGTTGTGAGAATTGTCATCTCGTATAGCCGCCAAAAGAGTAGCAATTCTCTTCTTACTTGTAAAGAATATCTCTCACGAATTGAACTTATATGTTCTGACATTTTGTTATCGAGCAAATTCCAAGAAAAGCAAATTCCAAATTGATAGTGGATTCTAAGGTTACGTGCTTTTGATTTCAAAATCGGAATTTTTGTTATAATGTTATGCTTTTGGGTCCTAGATTGAACAGATCTGGACTATGCCTGGTTATCTGTTGAAGGAAGGTGGTGAAGTAAAGCGAGTAGACAATTAATTCATACTGATTTTTATTATAAAAATTTCCAGTTTATATACAAAACCTTATTACTAAAATTTGCGATTGATTCCAAAACAATCGTGTTCTATTTACAAATTTAAATTAACAATTATTTTGCGTCCTAGATTCTTGTTTGAGCACTGCTGATCGATGTTGATCCTTAATCGGCAATTGATCGATGGACCTGCTGAGTTGCAGCGCTTCGTCAGGAGTTATTGCGACCGCTAACTGGGTCGGTTCGAACTATGCGTTGTCACCTTTTTAATTGTTTCCTAATTTATTTCTAATATTAAATTTTTTATTTTTTATTTGTTTAATTAAGATTAAACAAGCTGCGACGCCAAGAAAATGACGGCTCTTCACTTCCCTTCCATAATTTGGTTGCAGGTGTTTAATGATTCATGCGGTGGTGGATGTCAGCGTAAATTGGTTCCAAATTGATATTGTGCGCTGAGTGACCCAATGTCTGTAATGGGATTCCCTCTTCGGTCTCCTTTGATTTTGATTTCTTGGTAACAGAATTTTTCTTCTTTCGGTAATTTAGACAGTATCGCACAATTAACCATGTGAGAATTGCTGCGATCAGGACTATTGCCGTTGTCGTGAAACTTGAGACGATAGAGTGATGTTTTACTAGGTGCCAAGTTGACTCATGAAGTTCTTTCTCTTCGTCTATTAACTTCGATAGGTCATCTGACGCTTTGATGACTGTTTCTTCTTTCGTTTCTGTTGCCATCTTTGATCTTGGAACACTAAGGTGTAAGGAGAGATTCACCGGATGATTGAAGCTCTGTAGAACTGTCAATGAACTATCTCTTGACGGTGTAATGATGCTTTGTTTGGTGGTTATGATGCATTCTTGACTTATCTGGATAACGCCCGTAGTGTTCAGAGATACATCTTCTCTAATGCCGTTGCAGGTGACTGCCACTTTAAATGGCTTAGTTGATATAAACATCCACGTGTTTTTCATGTACAACTGCTTCCATATGACAGATTTAATTGCGTGCTCACGAGTTTCACATGTTGTCTTTTCTGAACGTCGATAAATCTCGTTTATTACGCAATTTGGTGAATTCTCAATGTTCTTCACCGATGATGGTACACATAGATATTGTGTTTCCTCCATCATGATGCATTGTTTAAATTCTTGGTCGCTCATTTGGAAGTACAGTTGTGTGTTGTAATCGATCGCTATTACATTGCTGACGACATCTAAAATCCAGTATGATGTGTCTTCAATCTTTAAGGGTACGGTATTTACTTTGATAAGCGTAAACTCGATGACTTCCGCCATTGGAAAGTAGGTGTGTATTATTATGTTGTCTTGGTCGTGTGTAACTTTGGTTTTTATCATTGGATGTTGAAGGATTTGTATGTTGGATGGAAGTTTGACGTTTGCGGAGGTCATTACTTGGTTGATGGAAGCAAGAGATATGATGTCAAAAAGACTTCCTTGATTTAGGGTGATATGCATTACTTTCGTGTAGTAGTCGCTAATTTCGTTGAGGATGTTAACTACGATGTGATATGAATTTAATACGTGAAGGTTCAGTTCATTCATATCTATTTTGCTAAACCATCTCTCCATTCGGTACATGGCTTGTAGACCTTGATCCAACTTCTGACGAAATCGTTCTAGGTGAGCATACATCTTGGCTTCAGTAATGTTAATTGTGGCTAAGGCTGAGAGCATAAATTTGGTCTGGTGACTCGATGCACTTATCAACTCTTTTTGATTGACTTCCAGCGTGTCAATGTCTCTGTATACTTCGTCGTTGACTCCAAAGATGCTTGTTAACAGGTTACCCAGAAGACCTCTTTTGTGCCTCTGATGAAGAATCGTCTTTAAGCCTTGGTGTGTCCAATTCAGATGTTTTTCTTCCTCATCCAAATGATGTAGGAGATTTTCGCACAAATTTCCCCCCATTCTTTTTTTTTTAATTCTCTACCGAAGAGCAGCCTCACTCTCCGTAACGGCAATTAGGCTTAAGCCGTAGAGTAGTTGATTAGGTCGTTGGTTTGTTGTCGAAGGACCATGAACAGATCCGGACTATGCCTGGTTATCTATTGTAGGAAGGTGGTGAAGTAAAGCGAGTAGACAATTAATTCATACTGATTTTTATTATAAAAATTTCCAGTTTATATACAAAACCTTATTACTAAAATTTGCGATTGATTCCAAAACAATCGTGTTCTATTTACAAATTTAAATTAACAATTATTTTGCGTCCTTGATTCTTGTTTGAGCACTGCTGATCGATATTGATCCTTAATCGGCAATTGATCGATGGACCTGCTGAGTTGCAGCGCTTCGTCAGGGGTTATTGCGACCGCTAACTGGGTCGGTTCGAACTATGCGTTGTCACCTTTTTAATTGTTTCCTAATTTATTTCTAATATTAAATTTTTTATTTTTTATTTGTTTAATTAAGATTAAACATAGATGAAGAAAAAATTTCCGACGCACACCATCTCTACCGATCTTTGCCATGCATATACTTTTTGTCCACACTATCCATAATATTTTACAATTTCATCTACGAAATCCTCATTAGCAACAGCTCTGAATCACTATCGTACTTTAATTCAATTAGGTTGTCTTCCGATACGTTATCTATGTCATTGTCGCCGCTATCTGCAGTATCTTGATACCATTTTAAAATATCAAAATCACGAACGTTACAGGTTACTCGTTTTGAAGACCCAGCCATATTTCGGTAAATATTCAATTCACAAAACAAAAAATTCATTAACAAAAAAGGTAATACAAATAGATCAACGTAGTCTCAAAAGGTATTATCGATTAACCGTTATAACTTTTAAGCCGATATAAATTCGAATCACGTTACAAATTTGTATAAGTAAGCTCAGAGAGGTGGGAGATATGATGGAAGTATTTTAATTGCGTAGTTTACTGGACTTTACCGGACCAATTAAGGGTTAAGTATGATTTGTAACGCACATTTGGGTAAGCTTTCTTCAGTCTGAACAACATCAAAGATTATTACATTTTGCGTCCTCCATTCATGATCATTCATCACATTAATTATGGTGTTTCCTTGAGGTGATATCTTTACACGCCGTGCATCTTGCAATTTAGGTATCGAATCGAATAATTGTTACATTTGTGGCATAATATCATTTACGGAAGCTTTAGAGCTTGGAGGGACTTATCGCAACTTGCACCAACGTCTCAAGTCCTTTTAGAAAACACTTAACTTAGACGTGATTAAATCAAGTGACTGACACCCTATATTCTATAAGTGTGACATTAATGGAAATAATACCAGGACGTATGGAGATCTATACATAAAATATACAGCAACCATTCTTTTTTATTTTACGTCATTACCATTACTAACCGTGATTTTAAGTAACGGTGAAAAATCACTTTTCCTGAAATATCGCTCATCTCTGGAGGCTTTCTAACATAGCTAGGCGCCGGTTTTCTGCCGGTCGATGTATGATCCAAAAATTATTGTAGCACTGATTTAATAAAATAAAAGAATTTTGTTCCATGTTTAATAATATGCTATATAAATTTCATTTATTTATTCATTTTAGCAGTTGATATCCACTAGTTGAAAGTGAACATTTAAACAAATACATAGAATAAACTTGATTGTTTTGCAGTATTATTTTTATATCAAATATGCAGTTTGGAGTTTAATTGTCCAATATGGTTTATTTTTATTTTTTACTTGAAATATTTTATTACATCGCCATTTTTGTTTTGAACATACCATATATACCATAAATAATCTTGAAATAAAATTAAATATTCTATTTGAAAGCTTTTCTCGTACGATTCTAGAAAGAAAAGCCTGTGTAAAGTTTTGAGACCAAGATCTTCTCTCTCAACTTCAATCACATGAGTAGTATTCGTGGAGCGCTCGTTACCTGACCCCATATTCCGGTGATTTCCATCGTCGCTACCACTTAAGCGATACGCAGAACCACCAGGATTTATGTTGATTTCCCTGGAGGGTTTACGCGGCAGGTACGACCTCGCCAAAGGTATTTTTACGCGAACATAAAGCGACGTTGCGCTCTCAAAGGCGGCGCCCGATTCCCGATTGCGCTAATATTGTTTCGAAAAACAACGTGCATTAGCATTTAAATTGGAAACGAATTCGCGGGCGCAACGGGCTCCTAGTGTAACGCTGATTCAAACTCGGTTTATTTAAGGGAACAAAAGGTTAAAGCTGATTACGGGAACTCGCCCCGGATTGCTTCTCCAGAATACGAAGGAATGAACTTTCGCTATATTGGCAAGATGCACTCAGTGCATTCCAGCTCAATCGGTACTCTTTATTTCGGTAGACTTACTTTCTTGTGATTTCGGATTTCCTATAAAAAAAGAGTATTAATATAAATCAAGTTTAGTAAATCAAACCAGTATTACGCGTAATATTTGCGCATTAATTATAAATTATCATTGTATTATATTTTCCCAAGAGCTTATGATCTCTAAATTTGATATGGATATTGCATAATTATCCGGTTCATTAAAACCAAACGGTTTGGGCTTATATTATCTCTTATAGCGCAATAATCACTTTTATCGTTAACGTAATATTTTGTTGGGTCATATCTCGATTTTGTTTGTTTAATAATAATGAAATAATGGATAATAAGCGCAAACGTTTTAAAAATCCATCGAGACCCAGAGGCGTTTTCGTGAAAATTTGTAGGGAAATCCTTTAGAAAATCCTCCAAGTAAGGTTCGTAGATCCGGAGCTTCTCGGATATATTGAGAAATTTAGTGTCCTCGGTGGTCTTAAAACGAGCCGAGTTCCACAGGGAAAGAGCGGATCCTTTAAAAAACGAAATTTATTAACGTTACGTAGTCCGGGACGCCCCTTAGGTCACTATCCCGGTTGTCGCCTTTGTAAAGGCTCCCTGTCGGAAACTCAATTAATTAGATACTAGGCAATCCTTTGAAATAACTCTCATCTTATCTTTGCGAGTGGAGTTCTCGTTAAGCTCATAATGCGATGACGTTGCAATGATTGCTTGTGGTAACCATTTAAGTCGAGATTTATTCCTGGAAGAATTAAAGGAAGCGGCATATTTATAAAAAAGTAAATATATAAGTTTGAAGTACATATAAGTATGATATATTCTAAAATAGTCATAACTCTAACAGTAATAAATTATGAGAATTAGCCATAATAAGAGCTTAATAAAAATCGTTCTCAAGAAGAGATTCCGTAATCGTAAAGCTGCAATAGATTTTGCATTATTTTTTTTTTTTGAAAATATGCAATTTTATCACAATTTTTAGTCATTATGAAAAGGTATAAAATGGATTGCCTAAAATCTAGAAAACAGTTTAAAATAACCCTTTGGCTATTATCTTGTAGATAACGTTATGTAGCGAATAACATTGAAAAAAAGTTGGAAATAAATTAGTATGACTTATTGTTATGAACAAATTGCAAATACAACATAACTAACAATTAATTATATTATCATAACATTTTAATTTAAATACAAATATATAATAGTAAATTTGTGATATTTCTCAAGTTTATAAATGCAGCGTAATGGAATTGTAAGGACTATATTACTGTGTAGTGAAATTATAATTCATATAACGATGCAATAGTCCTGAAAATGTTGTTATTTATGATATTAATAATCCAAACAAATCTGTCTGTAACGAATACGTTTATAACGAACATTCGGGTGTAATGAACTAATTATTATTGAAGTGGTTATATGGAGTGAATACCCGAACAAAATATGTAAGCAGAAATGTTCAAACCCAAACCAACCCATAAAATTTCTCATATTGAATATGAAGTTCAACCAAATCCCAACCAAACCCAACCTAATCTAATGAAACCTCAAAATTTTTTGAAAACTTAAACTGATTGTTGAAATTTAACGTTTTTTTTTCGGTTGATCTTTAACTTCATAACACTCCTCATATTGAATGGTATAAATATGGAATTGAACCTAACCCAACTTGACTTCAACTCTCATATTGAATTGAAGTTAGAAGATTTGTTAGTTTGAGTTACTCGAGAATCATATTGGTGGTTCAAATTCGATGTTCAAATAGGCTATCTTGGAAACTATAAGAATTTTGTTTTTCCCTTAGAGGGTAGAATTGAAAATATCATAAAATCAGCAAGTGCAATTATCTTGGTTATTATTATAGTGGGGATATTATGTCTCAGACATTATATGGGCACCCTTTTTACAAAGAGTTTGATGACGTAGCAAATATTTTTTTCGGTTTTAGAGAGCTTTTAGATATTGTGACCAATTATTTTTTTAACGGTAACAATAGTTAACATATAGCTTATTAAATTTGCTATTTTTTCAATAGAGGACTTATCCGTAGGTTTTATGATTGTATGGTTGTTCAATGGTTTTTCAAACACCCATACAAAGTTGAATTTTTTAAAATGTACTATTGAACCTTTTTCCCAGATATCTGCTGCGACCATTCTTATTGGAGACAATGTATTTAAAATTACGGCTTGGTACTGTCTCCAGAAGACCTGAAAAGCTTCTAGCAGACTTGATACTGCACCCAGAAAATGCTTCCAAAAAGCTTGGTACTGTTTCCAGCAGGCTCGCTACTACTTTTAAAAGTTATAAAATGCTTCCAAAAGTCGCGATACTGCCCCTGTAAAACCTAATACTGCTTCCAGAAAACTGTATACTGCATTTAGAAGACTTGAAAAGCTTCCAAAAGACTTAAAATGCTTTCAGAGACTTAATACTATTTCCAGAATACTACTTCCAAATGTTTTAAAATGCTTCCAAAAGGTTCGATACTGCCCTTGCAAGACATAATACGGCCTTTAGAACGGTTGAAACACTACCAAAACACTAATAACTTAATCTTGCTTCCAGAAGACAGAAATATTTCCGAAAAACTTGGTACACCTTCTAAAAGTTTTAAAATGCTTCCAAAAGGCTCAATACAGCCTCTAAAAGACTTAATGAAAGGAAATTAAGTTATCCACGATGAAAATTTATTTAATTCTGTACTACAATGTTTCGCCCTTTCTAAGAGCGTCTTCAGGTACAACTAGAAAAATTGAAACTTAAATTAAAAAATATAAAGTAAGTGTTTTATCTAGGGGACGGGTTTATAAAAGGTGGAAAATAAAAAATTATAAAAAAAAGATCTTACCGTCAAAAACTAAGAAAAGATGTAATCTTGTGGATAAATCCTTATAAATCGAAGTATAAAAACGAACGATGTTGAAAATACAAAAAGTTAAAATTTAAAAAATCAACGTGTGTTACTGAATGTGTAAATGAATCGAAGAAAAACTAGTTCTAATAATATTAATCCGTCTGATAATGTAAGTGATAAACCAATTGCATATAAATCTGAACACCTCAGTAATCTACAATTTCATGTAAAGAGAATTGATAAAGATTGTTCCTCCTTTAAAATACCACTTAATACTGTTAATGAAATGTCTTTCGCTCCTAAAGTAACTAATCTCTCCGACGTAGTTTGTATGGATAATGAAAACCGTATTTTCAACCTAAAATCAACCTAATTTTCTATACCTAAAAAAATTTACGAAATCGAACTAGCAATCTCCCTGGAATCACAGGGAGTAATCAAAGTATTGTTTTTGATACTTTATGTATTGGAATGACTTTAGCAGATTTCCATTTCTCTGGAAACTGACCATGTTCCAGACAGAAATTAACCACATGCAGAAGGTACGGAGTCAAATGCGGACAGCAAAGAGTTATCATTCTAAGACTTATACCATCGCTTCCTACGGCATGACTCGTCATCTTGTTTAATATGTTATTTAACTTTGATTCACTTATCTCTCTGAAGGAAAAATTCTCTACCCCCGGTCTTATATTATTGGCATCAAAATTGTCTACATCTTGGTCGACCACCGTAATCTGTCCAGAAATCGAAGAGAAATACTCATTCAACCCATCAACATCATGCAAAATCGTCGGTAGACAGGGTTTTTTTATTGCAAATATTCAATTTGCGCAATTCCTTCCATAAAGTTTGAGTGCCACCAACTCTCATTTGATGAGTCAAGTACGCTCTTTTTTTCACTCTTGATTGCATTGGTTGTATAATTTCTCAATTGTTTATAATAGTCCCAGTGAGCCGACTGATTTGTGCGTTTGAACGTATGTAAAGCTTTTTCACATAACGATATCAAAAGTTTTATTTTATCAGTAATCCATGGACGAGATTGCTTAGGAATGACTGTACAAATAGGAGCATGCAGATCAAAGAGAATGGTCATATTATTGCTCAAGAAATCGACCATATCATTCACATTATCCATGTGAATTATTAAATTCCAATCAATATTGGCTAAATCTCTACAAAAGACTTCATAATCAAAGAATCGGCAGGAGCGAAATGACATCGGCATTTTTTGTTGTACCACTGTCTTCAAGCGCAACACGCCAAAAGTTAAACAGGGATCTGAAAGTTCATGAACGTCCACAACCTGCGAATCCAAAACCGTAATGCACTCGGAAATAACAACTATATCTAGGAGCGTAGATGAATCACGAACTTGAATTCTTGTTGGTTTTTTAATTATTTGACTCATATCTTAGCTATGCAAAATCGCATTGAACGAGATGACGGTATTATCATTCAAAAGTAAATTCAAATTGCAATCGCCCACCAACGTTAATCCATCACCCAACAAAAACATGTCAGCTAGTGTCTCATTCAAAGTCGACAGAAACATTTGAGTATCAGTACCAGGAGGTCGATAACAAATCCCAATTATAAATGAACTGCGTTCAATTCGAACTTCAACCGATAATTTTTCTAAGAAGGCAAATCTTTTGTAGGCAAAATTTTATACTTAATATTATCGCGAATGTAGAACGCCACACCTCCACCCCTCGCTCCGCGATCCCTTCGAACAAGCTTATAACCACTAACATAATTATTAAATTGAGGTTTACATTTGCGGAATGATGATTGTTTTATATAAATATTGATTTTTTTGGTTGTTTAAGCTATATCCACTATCATTGAAATGATTTTCAAATGCGTTTTTAAACAGGAACCAGTTAGTTACTAGTAGTTTGTTGTTATTTTTGATTAAGCACGGTGAGGTTCTGAACGATAAAACCACAGGTAGGTGATCAGAATCCAAGTCTACTACTACTTCCTGATTTATTATTTTATTGAAATTTTTAGTCAATGCGATGTCCAGAATGTCGGGTTGATAATCATTTCTGTAAGGGTAGTATGTGTATGTATTAGGTGCGAGCACCATAAAATTATAAATTGCAGCGAAGTTTAGTAGTTTAATTCCTGCTTGGTTGTTAGCTCTACATCCCCAAGTTGTGTTCTTACTGTTTATATCGCCCAACAACAGAGTTTGGCGGTTGGTATTGAAGATTAATTTAATGTCCTCCTCGATGAGAGGTTTGTTAGGTTGCTTGTAAGCACTAAAGATGTTAAGGGTTGAGTTATTAGTTAATATAATTTCTATACCAATAATTTCAAACTTACTGCAGTTAATTAATGGGAGTTGTTGATTTGGGAACTTTTTCTTAATTAATATAGCCACCTCTCCGGAAGCTATGCAATTATCTCTGTCATTGCGATAAATTTTGTAACCAGGAATTGTGAAATTCTCTTTTGGTGCTAACTGTGTAGTATTATGTACGCGTTATTAATCATTTTTCTGGAGAATATTGGAAAGGTTTGTTATAATTAATGTTTTTATTTAACGCAGAAGTGGTTGTAAACACGAAAGTATTGCGGATATTATTGTATTGATGGTAGGATCAGTTGAGGAAGTTATAGGTTGGTTTGAATTTTATGGTGGATTTGTGTTTATTACTGCATTTGCGTAGGTTTTATTGTGATTGTTAGAAGAATCAGATAGAGTTGTGTTGGGTTGAGCACTAAAGGTTGGAATGGTAGATTCATGCTGTCTTTGACGACTTGGAGTAGGTTTGTTTCTGGAATTAATTTGTTCTAGATAATATTTACATCCCCTAAAATTTGCTGGGTGATTATCATTGCAGTTAACACATTGAGGTGAGTTTTGAACATTCATTAGTTAAATGATTTCATTTACATTTAACACATCTTGGCGGCATTTAGTAATTTTTGGTATGACCTTATCGTTGACATCGATAACATTGAGGAACATGCCGAGATGCTCGTCTATCTTCTACGATTACAATAGTGTGATCGAGTTTATTCAACATGAAGATTTCAGTGCTTTTTCAATCGCCGTAAGTTTGATTGCGCATATGGGTATTTGTAATATATTTTTATTATATAATCTATTTACTTTTAATACTGGGAATCCTAGTTCGCTTATTAAACGTAATATTTCTTCTTCTGGCAGTGATGGAGGAATGTGTTTAATAACTACGGACAGTGGTTTAGAATCTGGGTTTCTATAGGTGTAGTGGTCTACTCTAATTTCTTTGTAATATTTAAATAGGGTCCGAAAATCATCTTCGGTAGCCAACATTTGGTTGGCTTGAGGTTGATGGACTCGGTTTGTTCTCATCTGGTTGATTGTTCAGTTGGGAAAGTGGAAAAAACTGATTGGCTTCGAGAATATTAACCAATTTGGTGCTTGGGGTCCATATATTTCTCTTTAAAGTTTCATTTATAAAACCCAATATTTATACCCTCAGGGTTGTCACCTTGTTTATAACAAAATATACGTGTCAAAATTGGCAAAATGGTTTAAATGTTTTGGAGATCGGGTTTTTTACGTTTCACTTGTATCAGAACTTACAATACGCACGTCCATATCGCTTGAATGACCGGCATGAACTTTATACATATTTAGAAAGGTAAACTACAGGTTGTAAGAACAAAGTTTTGAAAACTTCGAATCAAACGATAAGATTGAAGAAATATGATTTTAATATTTTTAGCCTTTATTTTTCTTTTTGAAATCTTATCTACTGCATTTATAAATTGTAGAACTTCAACATTTTTCGGTGTTATGGTAACTTTGGAAACTTGCAGCATTAGCAAAATAGAGCACATATTCAGCTCTAACACTCTTTGATTTTATTTAGTTGATAAATCGTCAAGTGTCTGGATTTGAAATGTTTACACAACCCATTTCAGAAGATTGTAACGCTCCGCCTGCAAGCGATCTCGCCGGAATGAGAGTAACATCATCTTATAGGAGACTATATTTACAAAGATATACAAGAAACGATTTAGCTTCAAGCCGCCGAGATCGCTTGCGAGCAAGGCACTATATTTGAAGTATTAACAGAAAATCGTCCATTTTGGAAGATTGTAGCGGGTCGCTCGCAAACGACCTCGGCGAAGTGAAAATAAAATCGTCTTATAGGAGACTATATATTTACTAAGACACACAAGGTCCGATTTACCTTCAAATCAAAGAGATCGCTTGCAGACGAGGCTCTATACTTTAAGTATCGACAGAAAATCGTCTTATAAGAGACTTTATATATTTACTAAGATACAAGGTTGGAATTAGTTTCACATCGCCGAGGACTAAACATCATATAACTTTTTTTGTATCTTTAGCAATCTAAAAGAATTAAAACGCGGCCTTAATCACATCATAATTGCCCAATGGATGTTCACCATGTTTATCGTTCTTCCTATTATCTGCACGAAAACACCCCAAAAGCAGTTAAACCCTTAATTGCGACGAATAACTGTTTACCGCCTCTGTAACACCAAAAATTGCCACGTTATTGCGCGAGAAGTGCCGTAAATCCTCGCTCGTTATACCTCAAGATTTATAACACCACCGACGGTATATCTTGTTTAAGAATGATCATTATCCTCGAGAATTAGAGGACGCCAAATGGAAATTTCTTTAATTAATTAATTGATTGGACCATTATATTTCTCAGTTATGTCCGCGTTTTATCTTGATGAATGGTAAGGTAAAAGCGTCGGCAATCGTTTAATTAAGTTAGTGTGACGGTTGTTAGAAGTCTGCTTAAGAGGAAGTTGAATTTACTAGAACTATTAGAGCGCTGCACCTGTAAACACGTTGGAGGAACAAGGCCCCAATCTGAGGATTACACGATTTAATTAAATTCGACTACGTAGTCCTCTCATACACGTTGATAGCTTGTTATTGAACTATTACTATATTCATGAGAAATGCCTACACGTATTTAAAAATAATACAAAAAATTCGTTCGTTTGTGTCTAAATTAAAAAAAATCAAATTAACCGGTGACACAAAATGAAACCCGTTTTGTTTTTATGGTCCTTTAAAATTTTTTTTGATGAACTCTAGAAAAAATTGTTTTTACTGTAATACAAACGATTCCGGCATCCAGTGATGCACTTGATCATCGTGATTCAGCCTTTGTCTTTGTTAATCTAAACCGAGTCGCTATGACGTTGACGAAGGATAATGGAACCTGCGGGACATCAAAACAAAACGCAGCGAAAAACTCTGGCAAAACCCTAGGAGCACCAGGCAATTTTCGGTGTGATTAATGCTTGTTGAAGGACCGTATATCGTACCAAATATTTCCATTAAAATTTCATAATTCATCCAACACTCTCTCGCCCAGGCTAAATTTTCAGCTATTAAGCTTTTATTTTGAAAAATATTGATGAAAAAATTGTCATATAACCAAGCACAATTAAATTATAACTTAAGATTTCCCTCAATCGTAACATAATCTTATTATTAATTAACCCCAACTTTTTAAAATTATTACGATCATCTTTATATAATAATCTTTATATCTTTAATCTTTATATAAAATCAGGAAATATTTTCTCGATAATACAAGTAGTAGTATCAAAAATTTATAGCTAAAATGTATTATTCACAATTTTAAAGGAAAATCTTTAAATTTCAACTTGACGTAATCTCTTTAACGTAAACAACACTATCAAAAATGTATATGCAAAATGTATTATTCACCGTTTTAAAGTGGAATATTTAAATTTTAACTTGACGTAAAAATTATCTTCTCCTCTACATTGCAAGTACAGTATTTTAAAGAAATATTTTTAAATTGTCGTCCTTCCAAGAATGTTTAACGTTTCTTTTCACTTTTGCTTATGTTTAGATTTCATCCAATAAAAGTGGAATATCTAAACAGGTGGTAATGATTTATAAGGATTTTATGATAAAAGATCTAAAGAAGGCTCATACATGATTAATAAAGTAGTCCCACAAAAAAAGGATATATAAGGATATATTTTTCTATTTCTTATCTTTGTAATATCGTGCAATTATCAAAAAATCAACTTTTGTTATTAAATTTTTTATTATATAATAATATAATGTTTTATATGGCATTATTTAAAAATTTATTTATCCCATTTATGATATATTATGAATTTAAAAGATTGTACTACATCTAAAAAGGAAAATATTTTGGATTTCTAACAGAAAATGCTGTAGAATCGGATACTATCTCAAAGGAGAAATATTGCCTCGAAATGTCCTTTGAAAGTACAGCCCAAGCTGCGTTTTACAGAAATGGATACGAGTTGAAAGGCAACACAGATATTGTTAACAAAAATAAAAGATTTATTCATATAAAAAGAGGAGAAAGGAAACGCAAACGAAATAAAATGAAAAAAAGTTGGGTATTTGCTTTTAAAGGAACGTATTTACTAGACTCGTTCTGCATCTATGGCTGCAATGAAAAACGAATATTTGGAATTAGAAATTGATTCAAGGAAATACTACTAAGAAATATTGGGGACTTGGAAAACATTTTGTAGTACTCAGAAAGAAAATATTATTATAGTAATTTTAATATTTTACCGTATTTGTCAAGATAAACGTATCTGTTTATATATTGCTTCGTTATAATCTTACAGTCTAAAATAATATTAAAAATTTACACAAATAGACACAAATTGGAACCTTCAATAACATTGGAACATTAAAATGAGTGGATTATATTTAATGTGTTGGTATCGAAGAAAAATACGATAAGGTATATATTAGATTGCAGTTTACTACAAGCACTTGGACTGTATAGAACAACAGTAACATTAAAAAGTATGAAATAAGTTCCCCATCTAAAACCTCCTTAGTAATGTCTTCTGCAATGCCCCGGCTCCTCCACCAATAATGCTCTTACTAGTATATCCCAATTTTTAAATAACGAAGACAGCGAATAGTTCTTAGAAAAGATGATTACAAAATACTGGATGCAACGAGCATTCGAAAATGAATAGAAAGTGTCAAATATTGATGAAATCGGGGAATCACATCTTTCAAATTATAACGTTTGCATAATTAAGATAGCCATAAATGTCACCTTGAATTTAATGGTTTATACCTCAAAAAAGAATAAATATTTTCAAGATCCGCTTTCATCACAAAAAAATAGACACTTTCCTCAATAAATCATGAATAGTTCATTAAGGCATCTTAAGAATTCGATTATTCGTAATTTTTTTAAATAAGATAATTAATTCCAAAAAATCATAAAAAACTAATTTAACTTAAATAATCTTTATGAGATCTTCATGACAAAATAGACACTTATCTCTATAAATTTTGAATGTTTCATTAAAATATCTCGAGAGTTCGATTTTTGTGATTTTTAATTAACTTGAGATAGTCATAAATGTTCACGTTGAATTTAATGATTTATATCTCAAAAATGAATAAATATTTTCAAGATCCGCTTTCATCACGAGAAAATAGACACTTTCCTCCATAAATCACGAATAGTTCATTAAGACATCTTAAGAATTCGATTTTTCGTGATTTTTTAAAATAAGACCATTAATTCCAAAAAATCATAAAAAAATAATTTAACTTAAATAATCTTTATCTCAAAAACGAATAAAGATTTCTTAATTTCGTTCCCACTATGACAAAATAGACACTTATCTCTATAAATTTTGAATGTTTCATTAAAATATCTCGAGAATTCGATTTTTGTGATTTTTAATTAATTTGAGATAGCCATAAATGTTCACGTTGAATTTAATGATTTATATCTCAAAAATGAATAAATATTTTCAAGATCCGCTTTCATCACGAGAAAATAGACGCTTTCCTCCATAAATCATGAATAGTTCATTAAGACATCTTAAGAATTCGATTTTCCGTGATTTTTTAAAATAAGATCATTAATTCTAAAAAATCATAAAAAACTAATTTAACTTAAATAATCTTTATCTCAAAAACGAATAAAGATTTCTTAATTTCGTTCTCACCATGACAAAATAGACACTTATCTCTATAAATTTTGAATGTTTCATTAAAATATCTCGAGAATTCGATTTTTGTGATTTTTAATTAACTTGAGATAGCCATAAATGTTCACGTTGAATTTAATGATTTATATCTTAAAAATGAATAAATATTTTCAAGATCCGCTTTCATCACGAGAAAATAGACGCTTTCCTCCATAAATCATGAATAGTTCATTAAGACATCTTAAGAATTCGATTTTCCGTGATTTTTTAAAATAAGATCATTAATTCTAAAAAATCATAAAAAACTAATTTAACTTAAATAATCTTTATCTCAAAAACGAATAAAGATTTCTTAATTTCGTTCTCACCATGACAAAATAGACACTTATCTCTATAAATTTTGAATGTTTCATTAAAATATCTCGAGAATTCGATTTTTGTGATTTTTAATTAACTTGAGATAGCCATAAATGTTCACGTTGAATTTAATGATTTATATCTTAAAAATGAATAAATATTTTCAAGATCCGCTTTCATCACGAGAAAATAGACGCTTTCCTCCATAAATCATGAATAGTTCATTAAGACATCTTAAGAATTCGATTTTCCGTGATTTTTTAAAATAAGATCATTAATTCTAAAAAATCATAAAAAACTAATTTAACTTAAATAATCTTTATCTCAAAAACGAATAAAGATTTCTTAATTTCGTTCTCACCTTGACAAAATAGACGCTCATCTCTATACATTTTGAATGTTTCATTAAAATATCTCGAGAATTCGATTTTTGTGATTTTTAATTAACTTGAGATAGCCATAAATGTTCACGTTGAATTTAATGATTTATATCTTAAAAATGAATAAATATTTTCAAGATCCGCTTTCATCACGAGAAAATAGACACTTTCCTCCATAAATCATGAATAGTTCATTAAGTTATCTTAAGAATTCGATTTTTCGTGATTTTTTAAAACAAGATTATTAATTTCAAAAAATTATAAAAAAAATTAGGTCAACTTCAATAATCTTTATCTCAAAAACGAATAAAGATTTTCTAGTTTGGTTCTCACCAAGACAAAATAGACACTTATCTCTATAATTTTTTAATGTTTCATTAAAATATCTCGAGAATTCGATTTTTGTGATTTTTAATTAATTTGAGATAGCCATAAATGTTCACGTTGAATTTAATGATTTATATCTTAAAAATGAATAAATGTTTTCAAGATCCGTTTTCATCACGAGAAAATAGACACTTTCCTCTATAAATCATGAATAGTTCATTAAGTTATCTTAAGAATTCGATTTTTCGTGATTTTTTAAAACAAGATTATTAATTTCAAAAAATTATAAAAAAAATTAGGTCAACTTCAATAATCTTTATCTCAAAAACGAATAAAGATTTTCTAGTTTGGTTCTCACCAAGACAAAATAGACACTTATCTCTATAATTTTTTAATGTTTCATTAAAATATCTCGAGAATTCGATTTTTGTGATTTTTAATTAATTTGAGATAGCCATAAATGTTCACGTTGAATTTAATGATTTATATCTTAAAAATGAATAAATGTTTTCAAGATCCGTTTTCATCACGAGAAAATAGACACTTTCCTCTATAAATCATGAATAGTTCATTAAGTTATCTTAAGAATTCGATTTTTCGTGATTTTTTAAAACAAGATTATTAATTTCAAAAAATTATAAAAAAAATTAGGTCAACTTCAATAATCTTTATCTCAAAAACGAATAAAGATTTTCTAGTTTGGTTCTCACCAAGACAAAATAGACACTTATCTCTATAAATTTTTAATGTTTCATTAAAATATCTCGAGAGTTCGATTTTTGTGATTTTTAATTAACTTGAGATAGCCATAAATGTTCACGTTGAATTTAATGATTTATATCCCAAAAACGAATAAATATTTTCAAGATCCGCATTCATCACGAAAAAATAGACACTTTCCTCTATAAATCATGAATAGTTCATTAAGTTATCTTAAGAATTCGATTTTTCGTGATTTTTTAAAACAAGATTATTAATTTCAAAAAATTATAAAAAAAATTAGGTCAACTTCAATAATCTTTATCTCAAAAACGAATAAAGATTTTCTAGTTTGGTTCTCACCAAGACAAAATAGACACTTATCTCCATAAATTTTTAATGTTTCATTAAAATATCTCGAGAATTCGATTTTTGTGATTTTTAATTAACTTGAGATAGCCATAAATGTTCACGTTGAATTTAATGATTTATATCTCAAAAACGAATAAATATTTTCAAGATCCGCTTTCATCACGAGAAAATAGACACTTTCCTCCATAAATCATGAATAGTTCATTAAGTTATCTTAAGAATTCGATTTTTCGTGATTTTTTAAAACAAGATTATTAATTTCAAAAAATTATAAAAGAATTAGGTCAACTACAATAATCTTTATCTCAAAAACGAATAAAGATTTTCTAGTTTGGTTCTCACCAGGACAAAATAGACACTTATCTCTATAAATTTTGAATGTTTCATTAAAATATCTCGAGAATTCGATTTTTGTGATTTTTAATTAACTTGAGATAGCCATAAATGTTCACGTTGAATCTAATGATTTATATCTCAAAAATGAATGAATATTTTCAAGATCCGCTTTCATCACGAGAAAATAGACACTTTCCTCCATGAATCATGAATAGTTCATTAAGACATCTTAAGAATTCGATTTTTCGTGATTTTTTAAAACAAGATTATTAATTCCAAAAAATCATAAAAAACTAATTTAACTTAAATAATCTTTATCTCAAAAACGAATAAAGATTTCTTAATTTCGTTCTCGCCATGACAAAATAGACACTTATCTCTATAAATTTTGAATGTTTTATTAAAATATCTCGAGAATTCGATTTTTATGATTTTTAATTAACTTAAGATAGCCATAAATGTTCACGTTGAATCTAATGATTTATATCTCAAAAATGAATGAATATTTTCAAGATCCGCTTTCATCACGAGAAAATAGACCCTTTCCTCCATAAATCATGAATAGTTCATTAAGACATCTTAAGAATTCGATTTTTCGTGATTTTTTAAAATTAGATCATTAATTCCAAAAAATCATAAAAAACTAATTTAACATAAATAATCTTTATCTCAAAAACGAATAAAGATTTCTTAATTTCGTTCTCACCATGACAAAATAGACACTTATCTCTATAAATTTTGAATGTTTCATTAAAATATCTCGAGAATTCGATTTTTGTGATTTTTAATTAACTTGAGATAGCCATAAATGTTCACGTTGAGTTTAATGATTTATATCTTAAAAATGAATAAATATTTTCAAGATTCGCTTTCAGTACGAGAAAATAGACACTTTCCTCCATAAATCATGAATAATTAATTAAGATATCTTAAGAATTCGATTTTTCGTGATTTTTTTTTAAACAAGGTTATTAATTTCAAAAAATCATAAAAAATTAGGTTAACTTTAATAATCTTTATCTCAAAAAAGGAATAAGGTTTTCTAATTCGGTTCTCAACATGATAAAATAGACAAAGTAGCTATTATTATAATGAATCATCAAAGGTGAGTTTTACCTAATACTTATTATTATATTTTTGCCAAATTTTATCTTCCTTCCAGGCTTTTTTGTTTCTTCCCGTGTTACAAAGCAATCAAAACGCAGAAGTCTTAAAATGCCCCTGAATTTATCAAGAAACATTTCCTCCCACAGATAGTTCTTGTTTTCGAGTAATACCCGGAAACGTCGAGTAATTAGTAAAATTCCAAAAAATTCCTTCAATTCAAGTAAAGGGATTCATTAATATCTTCCCCAATTCTTCAAATATGGCAACATTTCCAACGCAGATATTGTATAAAACTACACATGAAGAAATTGATGTAAAAGTAAATCGTCCTACGTTTTAATCGCATTTTTATCGATAGGCAAGGAAACCTCCTTTTTAAATATTTCAAAATTGTATTGATGAGATTAATATTTAACTCTTTCCAGAACCATTATCCATAGAAATTTAAATTGATATTATTCAATTCTTTAAATAGAAAATGTATCAATAAAAATAATTTCCATTAAATAATTGTTGGCAAAAGATGCTTATTATTTACCCTTGTTAACAATAATTTAATTCAATTTTGAATTAATAATTAAGTCCACCATATTCTACATTCGAAACATTTTCAAAATATCTGCCAATTATAAACTCCCAACTCACTCATTTATCCCACAAAAATTAACCTCAAACTATTTATGATGAATTCGCGAAAAGAATTGGGCGTTTCCATTTATACGACTCAACAATGATATCGTGTATAGTAAACGTTAATTGGGTATAATGGGAACGGAAAACCGTGAAAATTAACATCGGGCAAGTTCGGCGTTGAAAGCTCACCAGTGTATCTCACCACAGCGGTAGCAGTCGCAAAACTGCCCGTTGTTTGCAGTAAACAAAGCTTGAGCTTTCAGAGTTACGGTTCATGTTTAATTCTAGAAACTATTTTGCGCGCAAAATCGCTCGGATATTTCATGTGGGGACTGCGTTTTGAATATGCTGCGACAGAAATACCATGGGGGAAAATGAATATAGTGCATATATGAAATTGGGTAAATTAGGAAAAATTTTTAGCGGGGTGACTAAAACTTTTTAATTAATTAATTTATGTGGTGTGATATTTAAAATTGTGTTCATAAAAATGATTTTTTTGCTTTAAGAATGTCCGATAGGAAAGTTGTGTAATAGAAGGGAACCCGATGCTGGCGAGCTCCACCTTTCAATAGTTCGGGAATCTCCCGCTATTTCTTAGTTCGAAGGTTGATCTCGACAGAATATGGAATCGCTTTAGAAATGGGATTACAGTTGGTCCGCATTCCTGGAACATCAATATGCCGGTCGCGGGGACTCGATTTGGTCTGGTTAACAGGGATTGCAAGGACTCATGCATCTTCCGAATAACGATTGGACCAGAATGCGCACCGAGAGATTATTTAATGACGTGCTCATTACTTCGTAAAAGTTTTCAAAAACTTTCCTGTTTTCAGATGTAATCCTCCCTCAAATAATCAAGCTTTGCGGTAATCTAAATTGAGTTAAACTGAAAAAAATGATTACAAATTTCGTTTCGATTTAAAAAGATTATTGTTGATACAGTAAGCGGATTTGCGTTTTAGGCGAGGATAAGTTTGAAGTGTTGAGTTTCATCGAGTAAACTTCGCAGAGTGTGAGACAACCAAACCGTAATCTGCTAAATTCTGAGTGCTGAGGGTTAACCCGCCAAAGTGATGCAGTCCGTTGTAGCCGTCTTAGTCCTTAATATTATTTCCGTCGGTTTACTAGGAGAGTTATGCAGACAAGCCAACAGTCCACTGCTAAACAGAGAGAATAACATCTCTAACAAAATTACCTAGAGGCTATTTCGGTTTTGCATGCTGTTTGTACAAGGGGGCGATTTTAATTAAAGATAATGCACTTCCCCAATTAGATGTTTTAAAAGATGTTTGAATAAATTTTTAATATTTTAACGAAAAATAAGCTATTTACATAATTATATACTAAGTTAATCATAAACTTCTATTCAACAACGTCAAAGGAAACCGTTATTGATTTACTTAAGAAAGTATCAATTTAAGTTATGATTAAAATTAACTCAAGTTAGTTTCTTAACATAAAAAGTTACAAACTTGCCTCGAAGTTTATCGGATCATTTAGATTCATTTAAAACTTGTTAACTTTCGAATTTATTGGATCAATAAAAACAAGCAGAATTAATGTATGCAAGTTTATGCAGATTTATTGAGTACTTTTGGTGTTATAGGTCGACCGTAATGATCACAGCTTATACAACGTAATGTTTCCCGTAGGTAAGCGGTTGGTTTTGCTGTAAAGTAATTAACCAAGCTTTGTCCTATGGGTAATCCTTTAACGATAGATAGTTTCGACACCCGGCGTGATTATATGGAGTTATTTTGAATAGAATTGCGGTTTTAATTTGTTCGTAAATATTTGATCACATCAATATCAAATTATTATTGCAGAAATAAAAGGGCAGAAATAAAGTTCTTAATTGATTTTATTTCAGTACAAGTTCAAATTTGTGATGGATTACGAAATCCTTTTACGTTTTGCAATGCCCAATGTTCATATAAATAAGGATACAAACATGAGAGAAATCTATAAGTACAGGTTCAAGTTTGATATATGATGTTGAGTCATGAGTCGCTATTTCTGTTTGCTTGAGCATTTTCTCGTTCATTACAAGAAAGTAAGGTTTTTCAATTAATCTATGAAATACAAAAACATTATTCAGTGGAATATGTTCTGTTCACTTCATGTTCATATTAAAATTTTTAACTATCTCATTATTTTTAATATCCTTTTCATCTCTTTTAATGCCTCTTTTAATTCTTTGAAAAAGAACTCTTAATTCCTACAAATTTGACTTACTCATAGAAATGACTTAGGTATTGTTGACACAGCTTTCATCTCAAATCTTAAACTTAATTGAGAATACTTAGAGACAAGCGTTTTTTTTGTTAAAAAGATTACCTTTAATACGATTAAAAAAATAATATAAAGATATACAAAGATAATTGTTATTCTCCTACTACACTCTCTCTTGTTATTACTCCAATAACTTCGTCTTTGATTCTAACCGAATCTCTAAATTTCTAAACATTAAGTTCTTCAAAGTAGAATGTCTTGCTCACAAACACCACAGACACGTTGAAGTAAGCCGCACGTTGTGGGAATGATTGTCAACCCTACTGTATATCCGGTGTAAAATACATCAATCAAGATATATGCCATAATAGGTGGTAGTCTCGTCGCATATTAACATCGAAATGCCGTCGGGATATATTCCAGATTTCGAATTATCTGGGAAGATAAGGCATCATTAAGATTAATATTTGTAAAAGTTGAAAATAACTTAATAGATTGAGAAACTGATTTTTTTAGAAATAAAAATTCTAATATTCTAATAAATTGAAAGGAAGTTGCAAAAATCGAAGCAATACTTGCTTCAAAAGATATCTTTAAAACACTGTACTACGTCAAATACAAGTTTAAGGTTTATAGAAACCATAAAGAGCTGAATGTAGTAAAAATCTTGACTAGCATTTTACCAAGATCACCTCATTACGTATTTTGTGATCTGTCAGAGGAGGATATCACAAATCCCTCTGAATGTATGCATACAGAAATACTTAATGGGAAAATATGGGCAAAAATAGTAAAAGATGCAATATAAAAATTCTGTAACTAAATTGGCCCTTGAATGGAAAAACCACAAAACAAGTGCCAAAAACAAAGCAGGAATATTTGTGTATGTTTATGACAACGTTGTTTCAAACAACATATTTGCTTACAAAGTATGTGATATAACTTAAAATTTTAAAGCTTGATTATTCAGCTGATCAATGAAATATGACGCTATACTGATGATTTTCCAATTAGCTATGTGTAACTAAAACGAGTCACGTGAGCATCAATTTGTATATCGCTCACTTGAACTCACTTGAACTCAAACAAAGTTTCAGAATTCAATCTTTCAGTTGACTTTCTTTGATTAAGCTAATCATGAAGGGTGTAATGTGGAAGGAGAATGAGATATTGATTTTACCCCTATCAAAAAGTTTGGAGACGAACTCTAACAGACTGGAAACAAAAATATGAAGGTGTTCCGTAAAGGTATCTGAAAAAATCTACCCAAATCCTGTGAAGAACAAATACAGACACGGAAAATATAGGCTGAGATTGATGAAAATTGGACATCAAAGTTTTGATATTTCTACAAAAATCGCAACTCTTGGAGGTTAGACAAACTGTCGAAAGAAGAAAAAGATTGATGTAACTCCTGGAGAAGGATTAGCAACTCGTGATTTGAACCAGCCACAAGCTTTTCTTTGTTCATCTGATTACATTTTTAATGATGATAGATTTTCTCAGACAGAAAAAATCCGACAAGTGGTACTTATTTTTATTTTCCTGATGCAAAGAATAAGAGCATAGTCAACATAAATGATGTAATAATGAAGCTAAAATTGCCAAAAAATATAAGAAGAAACCGGTGATTAATTCATGATTTATCAAAGAAATATGCAAACGAATAAGCTCCTTTTAATTATTAGGGTTTACTTATAATAATTTACTTAATCTTAGCCACGTAGTGAATCAAATCGGATTCTACTAAGTATTGTCTATATTTACCCTACACGCAGGTTGGTTGGGTTAGGTTGGGTTGGGCCGAGAGAAGGAAAGTATGTAGTGTTTCTGCAGGGACTGTGCCGAAGGACACAGTCAAACAGTATGCACAATGTATAGAGAAGAGACCCAAAAAATGATAGAGACAAGGAAGAATGCAACGCGGAAAGCGAAATTCAATAAAAACAGCAAAGAAACAGGCAGAACAGGATGGGTGGAAAAGCTGGCAAAATTCAATTAAAAAAGGTTATTACTGTCAAAATAATACAAGTCAACGTAAACAGAAACTAAAAGCCACCTAATCTACTAGAAAGGCAAGTGAAAGAGAAAAATATACATGCTAATAGTCTCAGAATCAAATAAAAAAAGATAGAGAAAGGGGGCTGATTTAAGGACAGCAACGGAGATGTAGCTATGAAAATTTTTAACAATGACATCAAGGTAAATTATTGGATAGAAAATAAAAGATATCTAGAACTGGTGACAAACGTGGAGGTCTGGGTGGGATGTTATCTGACCCCAAAAGACAGCATAACCGATTTTGATAAGAAATTGTGTAATTTGGGAAAAGAAGTTCATATTTTTAGGGGAAGAGCAATAATTATTGCAGGAGATTTCAATACTAAACACAACCACTGAGGATCGATGAGGAAGGATGACAGAGGCAGGATGCTTTGGGAATGGATTGCAGAGAGGGATATGAAGGCTATAAATAGAGGAGAAAACCTACTTGGAAAAGAGGGAGACACGAATCTATAATCGACCTCACAATATGTAAAAACATACATATTATAGCTTTCGAGAAACGACGAGAGAGAAGAGGAAGAAAACCTTAGCGATTATCACAACATCTATTTCATCATGAATCTGAGCAATAAGAGAAAATCGGGCAAATTAATTAAAAAAGTTTGAAGAAACACTTCGTAAAGTGTACGAAAATTCAAGAGATTAAGTACACCACAAACAAAAAAATTAACAGAAGCAACGACTATCACATGCAATGTAGTATATGGAAGTAGAAAAAAGGCGAAAATTACCACAAGAAGTTTGTGTTGGTGGAATAAAAATGTGAACAGGTGCAGGCAAGTGTTAAGTCCACGCTCATTGGGGAAAGCCCAAAAATTATGAAAGATGTGGTTAAAATCAAAGCCAAGGACATGACCAAAATATACATATATGCTGATGGAAAGCATATTTTCTAAAGTATGGAAAGAAGGTACATTCTTTAAGAAGGTACAAAAGAAGTTTAAATCATTATGTCTGCTAAACTGCTTCGGTAAGCTTTGCAAGGGCACTGTTAAAGCAAGAGTGCTAAAGGAACTAGAGAAAGGTGACGAACTCTCAATACAAGAATATGGGTTTATAAAAGCGAAATCCACTGCAAACACCATAGAGGAAGTTCTAGAACAGAAATTTAATAGGAGGAAAAGAAGAAATGCTTACTGATCACTATACACGTAAGAAACGCATGTGAAACGGCCACATGGAGCAGAATTGTAGAAGAAATGAGGGAAAAGGGCATAACAAAAGGATTGACAACCATAATCACGGAGTAACTGTCGTAAAGAGAAATGACAAAGATATTGCTCAAGAATCAGTACCCGAACCGATCATGTGGAATATATATTTCGATAGGATCAACTGATCCTAGCATAGCGAATGATCACAGAAATAGCGCATATGATGAGGGCACAAGGATTGGAAATGGCGTTAGAAAAGCTAAGGCGGTACTCATGAAAAGCAAGAAAGCAAAATGGAAGATAGAGTTGAAGGTGGGAAACTGCAGCATAAGAACAGGACAAGCCATTGAATACTTAGGGGTGATGGTTGGAAAGGAAGGGTGATGCGGTAAACACATTAAATATGTAGTACAGAAAAGCCAAAACAACAACTAAGACTTTGTGCAAGATCATGAGAGCAACGTACGGACCTAGGTAATAGAAACTCAAGATGATTGGAATGGTCATATGGTTGCAAATTTTATACGCCTGTAGAGCCTAGAGAGAGGCGATAAGAGGTAAGAAACATATCGAACAACTCACTAAAGTCTAAAGAAGAACTCTGATAAGCTCTGCAGTTAATGGAAGACATTCCTCAATAGATTTGTAATAGATTTGTATATTAAGAATAGGTTTGGCCAAAATAAGAACGAGAGCGGGGATAGTACAGAAGAAGAATGGCAAAAGAGGTAGGAAGGTAATTTAGAAGATGCAGGTTCGACCATAAACCAAACATATCGGTGTGGCTGAAATGAAAATGGGTCAACTGTAACTAGTACATCAACCAATTTATAGGTGGCCACGGATGCTTTAAAAGCTATATCTGTATATGATATAGCTGAATACACATTTTTGTTGAAGGTTGGCAGACGAATTACCCTCAAAAACTGCGTGACGACGATGGTGAAAAGTGAGGAAAGCTGGGTGGCGAAGGAGAACTTCATTAGGGAGATTGTTATATCAAAGGAGAGGGAGGAGAGATAATATGATGTGCTTTAACATACCTAGCTGACGACCCCTTTGCGAGATACATGAAACAATAAGTATTATAAAATAGCTGAAATAGCGTTTTTTGTGGTTTATTTCTGGGCGGAGTAGGCAATGGATATAATCAGGAGTACCTAGGAGGAAGAAGAAGAAGAAATGGAAGAATGTCCAGCCCCTCAGTCAGTTACGTTAAAGTTTACTTTATTTGCATGGCAATGATGGCATGATGGCATCATTACAATGATGGATTATAGCATGAGCGATCAAAAAGAAGATGTATCCAAATAAATCGTTCCATGGCTGCCAGGCGAGAAGACGGGCGAGAAGACGAGGAAAGGGGTTAATTTATTAACTCCAACCACACACTATCTGGCTGCTCATCATCGCAAGCCAGATGTCTGTTCGCAGATTTTCCCAGACTTCGTTAAAAAAGGTTTTAGTTGGTCGGGGTTGTTGTTCAATGAGGGAGGCTTTCGCTGCCTCCGTGACCTTGACCCACTATATAATAACATTATCTCTTCTAGGAAGTTCTTTCAGATTGCTAGTACATTCTTTGATCATTACAGTGACAACATGTTCGTTAGTGAAGCTCAACATTATCATGTGGATAGACATCTTACTTGAAGTAAGCTCATGGGGTATAAGGTTAGAATTGGGAATATTGTATAGAAAAATGTATTGGTACATGGACAAGAGCTTCGGCTTAAGCAATGGAAATAAACTTAGTATCTACAAGGCTATACCAAGACCTATTTGGGAATATGAAATACAATGATGGGGAACTCCAAGCAAAACAAACATCATGGAACTGCCACGATTTCAATCTAAAGTACTCCGTCATATCTTTCAGACACCATGGTATGTGACTAACAATATCATCTATGAAGATCTTCAAATACCAACAGTGGAAGAAGTAATTGCTTACCGGAGTTCTGACTACATTAATAGATTAGAAAACCACCCAAACTTTGTCAACAATGAGTTAACTCGTCATCCAATTATCAGAAGGTTGAAGAAATTGGACCCTCTCGATTTACCATCATAAATAACAAATTCTTTAAAAAATGCTGTTGAAAAGCTGTTGGGCGAGACCGTGATAAATCATTTTATGTTATTTATAAAGTTCTAAAGTTATAAATACTATTTGTTGTTAACTGATTATAGTAATAAAGGCATTAAAAAAATTTCAACCCCCAAAATCCTGGGATCGCGTGATTCGAGAAAATTCAATCCAGAAATCCCGGGGTTTCGATTTTGTTACGAAATTGTATGCCCTAACAAGCACCATAAGAAAGGTGAGAAAACTCGACTCACAAATTCGCTTGATCGGTCGGCTTTTCAACTTGGCATTATTTGGTTCTCGATCGATGTATGTTTTCTTTATATATTGAGAGCATTTTCTATGAATTCGTAGGAAGAGTTATCAAAATTACTTTCTATGCCTACCAAAGCATGTAGAGTTACATGCTTGACAAGCTCTATGATGCTTGTCAAATCATTAAGTGTGTTCCTAAGGTCAAATACCTTATTCATCCCATTTAGAAGAAAGGAAGTTAGAGTGATTGGTCTGTATGCCTATTTAGTGTTATTTTCAGATAACAATCATCATGATGATCACGGAAACCATAATATAGTATGCCTAACTGCAATGAAATTGATCTTTTTGTAATTTCTAAGTACATTAGAAAGTTAAATTTAAACAAAAAATTAACTTAAAGAGGATGGCTTAAAAATTTCCCATCATTTTATACTAACTGGTGTTTCCGTAACATTATAAAGCCATTTGTGTATTAAGTCACCCATAAATGTTTGGTTAATTAATAAAGTTTAATATTGTACTAAAATGATCTTTAATTAAAAGTCACGAGAGCTTTACAGTCGTTAACCAGCCAAGCTAATATAATTACATAACGTTAGTCCCGAGGATGTCCGTGTCACCTCTGTATTATTAAATTTTCCTGATCCGGTTTTCCCAGCTGTCGTCTATCCCACTACCCCGCTTTCCAGGTGAAGAGAAACACTATCCAATCATGTACTCGTGTGGTAATCGAATCAATTAAGAGCGAAAAACTCGGACGAAAAATAAACTTAAAAAAACAACCTATAAGTACCAACTGAAATAATATATTTTAATAGCAAAATCGAAAATTAATTTTCATAATGTAATTATATTAAATCCGATATATCAAAATTTATTAATTTTGCGTTATTGATGTGGTTATAAACCGTACAGTGTACACGCATATTAGGTGGTTAGATTAATTACATTGTTCGATTGGATTCAAAATGGACTGTTTGAATTGCATGCGGTGGGAAATCGTCACGCGGAAGTTAGGTTTTGGGTAATTTAGTTAAAGTTTTCAGTCGGTTGAATTGCTCAACCAACCTGTTGCGATTTGTAGGTACGCGATGACTTCAAAGTTATAAATGTTGGCTAATTTTATCGAAACGATTTCGAACACGAACGTGTTCGAAAAGCCTCATTCGAAACCCGATCTCAGCCCTCGTTCCGGAACTATTCAAACCTATCGAGTGATTCCAGTTACCAAACATTTTAAACGATAACGTTTAAACCAAGTTATAGGGTATCCGACTTAATGTGGGTTGACCATTTTGTGAATTATAGCTAGAAACTGTTCAATGCGTGATATTTTAATGAGAAATATGTTAGGCATAATGTTAATTTCAACATATAGGTGCTCTTAATCATCTCATCACATTATCAATCATTTTAAACGATAACATATAAAGGAAGTTATCGCCGGATATCCGATTTAATTTTGGTTGACTTTTTTTGTGAATTATAACTAGAATAGCAAACATAATGGCAAAAAAATTACCGACGAATTTCGTTTTTTGTTACAAATTTATACAGTTAGCGTAAACTAGGAACAAAAAAAACTCTATTTCCAGATGAATAATTTGATAGAGTTTGTGAACGCATGTCATTCAAGTGATATTGTGCGGTTGAAAAACATCCGCGAATGTTATCGGAATTTATCCGACATACCGCAAGCGGTTAATCCAAATGAAAATGCGCATTACCAAACAAACGGGTCGTTTTTAATCCCGGAACACAATGCGGGCAGGCGTTTCCGGCACAGTACTGTAAATATCGCCAGTTCGAACCATATTAATCGGCTGCGGCCCAGGCTAATAATTATTCGGAATTGCCCGCGAATGCCGCTGTATTTATTGTTGGGGGCGGAGGTTGCCGAACCCGAACCCCGCACTTTCAATCTTCTGCTCCAACTTGGATGGAGTAAATAAATTCGACCTGATTTCGAACTACCCTACCGTATTTACGGATAAATTAGAAGACATTTTTCAGCTTAATAGTTGTTTTCGGACAAATCGATTGGGAGTTCAAAAGAATTTCCCTTATTATAATCGTTAATATGCTCAGTTTCTTCAAACTACAATGTTGGGACTTTGTTATCTAATACCTTTAGTATTTTCTTCCTTGCAATTAATGAATTTCTTCCCACAAAATGTCAGTTTACTCTACTAATACTCTTTACCAATACTCTACTAATACTATGTACTCTACTAATCGTCCTAGAGTGGAAAATTTGCCCATATCAATGATTTTGATAGAGACCAAATTATTGGTACAAAAGAGGCGGGTCTCTCATTGAGAGAGTGGGAGAAGGCTGAATCAGGACCACATTACAATTGCTCGGATATGGTCTTTATGGTCTGAAGATGGGAACCAGATACACTGTCCTGCTAGAAGATCTGCTCGAAGAAGCAACGCACATGAAGACCGACTTTTTAAGCGCATATGACATTAGTTTGTTAATAAGAAGAGAAAAAGCCGGTCATACTGCCTACTAGTATTCGCCATTTGCTTTCAGCAACAATGTCGTGTATGGATCGATGTAAACAATTAAGCAGTTGTTAAGGGTAGCCACAAGGCATATGTTGATCAAGGTTGTGCTGGTGCTTCTTTGATTTGTTGTTAATCTGAGTTGTCAGATTTACCTGCTCGTTCATGACAGCCGATGCTAATGTGTTAACTAATCTGTTAGCAGCTTGAAAGTAAATGGTCACAGGATGTGATGGCTTGGATTGATATGAGCTGATTTTGAAATGAAAAGAGTTGGGTTAGATTGCGATGTGTTGGCTCATTTTGAAAACGCGTGCAGTTCAGCACCATGGTATAGAATAATCACATGCATGACAAAGAAGTGCATATCTACACAACTAGTGAACTGTATTAAAAACTGGCAGATAAATATATAGTATATGACGGCATATGCATACAGTCACGAGAGAAATTCCACAGAGAGCAGCCCTAGGACCAATATTATGGATTACTTTTTTTTATGACATTTTACTGATGAATGATTACTGATGAACGAACAGAATATTGGTCTCACAGCGTATGCAGATGATCATGATATAGCGATATAGTGATCATGGTGTCCAGGTGAGAGTTGAATGATTTGCAACAAAAACCAGAAATAACTATGAAAAGAATAGACAATCAGATGGAAAATATGGGCTTAGAGCTTGCGCCGGAAAGGATCGAGGCAGAAATCAATGTGAGAAGCTATGTAATAACAACCACGAAATCTTTAAAGTATTTATGTCTCACGATTGGAAAGGGGTTCGACATATAGCCTAAAAACAGATAAAAGAAAGATAATTAGCACTACACATGTGTAAAGCTTGGAAAAATGCTCTAAAAATTAAGCAAATTTTAACAGCGATATCAAAACTACAAAGGCAGATTTTAATTCGAGTAAAAAGCGTATATCGAATAACATTAACGGAGGCATTACTGGTTTTGGGGACCTCCCAAAGTTCTAGTGATCAAAAAAGGCTTGCACGCATGGAACTGGAGGAAAATGGTACAGAAATCATGAAAAAATGGACAAGCAGGTGGAGAATAAAGATAGGTAAAGTTAAATGATCAAAATGAATTATGTCAGATATTGTGGGGACAGATAAAGTATCTTACCACTCAATTTTTGAGTTGTGGAGGCATGGATGATGAATATAATAAATAATAATAAATAATTAAAGAAATGTTGTGATTAACAAGTAGGTTACGAATATCAAGGTAAACAAATAAGGTTGTTGCAACAAACGAACGAAGATTTACAACGTTAGCAATAAATTTGGTGTAAATATAGCTTAAGTAATTGTAATAAAGGAGATCAATACAATAAATAAGTCAAACCCTTTACAACGTCTGCATCTGTTACCTGAAAACCTCTTAACCTCAAGTTATTGCAACGCGATCTGGTCAACGCAAAGAAAAGAATAAGATATGGGAGAACATATATCCAAAGAGGTGAATGAAGAAATTATAATTGCAAAACAGGAAATAGTGGAAGACAAACTAATGAAGTTTGCAGATGACAACTGCTGCCAACTTAGGGGTAATTGGTTTTGCTGATGTGGCTCCTTTCGTCATCTGCTGCTGCTCTTCATCGCGTTGTGTTGATATATGTTGTTCTCAGACGAGAGAAGATGATGGAAAAAAATTACGTCGACGCATCAGCCAGGAGCAAGTCTAAGCAAGCCCAAGGAAAATAATACCGAGCAATGAGATGTCCTTTCAAATAAAGGAGCTATTAGAGGAACTAAGAAGCTTCCATAGAAACCTATCCACAGATAAGGCCATTACTAATACAAATTTTAATAGTAAAGAACACGATATAGGTTAGAAAATTTTAAAGTAGGTCAATTAAGAATTATGGATGTGACCGAGAAATTCGATCTAAACAATGCCGCAACTTTGTTGCTCGTCATAAATGAAACAGAAGATGTCATAAGGCTTGCTATAGAACTAACAAAGATGGAAAAGAAATATTAACCAATTACGTCCTGAAAGTTAGACTTTCACAGAAAGCAAACCTTAGGTTAAAGAATACTTATGAAAATAACTACTGAATAGCCCACCTTAAAAAACATTTTATTGCAAAAAAAAACAGTTGAAACTTTATCAGCACAATTGCATAAAACAAAGCAAGGGGATGAGCAAGAAAGAAGAAAATGGCTGAAGAAACTAATGTGAAGCTGAGAAAGAAAATGACGCCGGAGAATTGAATCGATCTCATGCTCGAGATTAAGAATGACTGGAGCATTGTGGAGGATTTTGTAAGAAAGGTTACACAGATAACGGAAAGTGAAAAGTTTGGCTATATTTACTAAAAAGTTATTTGATTTATTTTTCTCCTACGATGGAAGTTTTAACCAAACCGCGACCAAGTTGAAAAAAGGAAGGAAGAAGTACCCAAACCACTGCACACACAAGCATGCAAGTGTGTTCCGATCCGTCAATGCTGAAGACGAGGAAAGGGGGTTTTACTAAATCTGGGACTCAAGAATGAGCCCCAACCCAACACTATCTGGTCGCTTAATATCCTGGATTTTTTGCATATTTTCCTCAAACTCGATAAAAAACATCCTTTCATTTCAAAACAAGTTGAGTTTGATTGGATTCATCTGGAAACAAGATGAGATGGGTTGAAATGGGTTGGCTTCATTTCAAAACAAGATGAGTTGGGTTGGATTCATTTTGCAATAAGATGTGACGGATCTTACCATCAAGTATCGGTGGGCAACTCCGATTGGGTTGGCTTCATTTTGAAATAATGCTGACATTTTGGAATTTTCTAGAATTGTTGGTCTTTTAATTACGGCTGTGGATTAATGTTATGTACTTTCCCCAACCCTACTCTCAACTTGCACACACAAACATGCAAGTGTGTTCCGATCCGTCAATGCTGAAGACGAGGAAAGGGGGTTTTACTAAATCTGGGACTCAAGAATGAGCCCCAACCCAACACTATCTGTTCGCTTAATATCCTGGATTTTTTGCATATTTTCCTCAAACTCGATAAGAAACATCATTTAATTTCAAAACAAGTTGAGTTTGATTGGGTTCATCTGGAAACAAGATGAGATGGGTTGAAATGGGTTGGCTTCATTTCAAAACAAGATGAGTTGGGTTGGATTCATTTTGCAATAAGATGTGACGGATCTTACCATCAAGTATCGGTGGGCAACTCCGATTGGGTTGGCTTCATTTTGAAATAATGCTGACATTTTGGAATTTTCTAGAATTGTTGGTCTTTTAATTACGGCTGTGGATCAATGTTATGTACTTTCCCCAACCCTGCTCTCAACTTGCACACACAAACATGCAAGTGTGTTCCGATCCGTCAATGCTGAAGACGAGGAAAGGGGGTTTTACTAAATCTGGGACTTAAGAATGAGCCCCAACCCAATTCTATCTGGTCGCTTAATATCCTGGATTTTTTGCATATTTTCCTCAAACTCGATAAAAAACATCATTTAATTTCAAAACAAGTTGAGTTTGATTGGGTTCATCTGGAAACAAGATGAGATGGGTTGAAATGGGTTGGCTTCATTTCAAAACAAGATGAGTTGGGTTGGATTCATTTTGCAATAAGATGTGACGGATCTTACCATCAAGTATCGGTGGACAACCCCGATTGGGTTGGTTTCATTTTGAAATAATTCTGACATTTTGGAATTTTCTAGAATTTGTTGGTCTTTTTAGGACGGCTGTGGATCAATGTTCTGTACTTTCCCCAACCCTGCTCTCAACTTGCACACACAAACATGCAAGTGTGTTCCGATCCGTCAATGCTGAAGACGAGGAAAGGGGGTTTTACTAAATCTGGGACTCAAGAATGAGCCGCAACCCAACATTACCTGGTCGTTCAATATCCTGGATTTTTTGCATATTTTCCCCAAACTCGATAAAAAACATCATTTCATTTTGAAACAAGTTGAGTTTGATTCATCTGGAAACAAGATGAGATGGGTTGAAATGGGTTGGCTTCACTTCAAAACAAGATGAGTTGGGTTGGATTCATTTTACAATAAGATGTGATGGATCTTACCATCAAGTATCGGTGGACAACCCCGATTGGGTTGGCTTTATTTTGAAATAATTCTGACATTTTGGAATTTTCTAGAATTTGTTGATCTTTTTAGGACGGCTGTGGATCAATATTCTGTACTTTCCCCAACCCTGCTCTCAATTTGCACAGCACTTTTAAGCAATAGTTTTAAGTACTGCAAAATTCATACTTACGTAGATGATACTCAGATGTCATCATATAAACCTAAACAACAATATTATCTAAACTTACTGAATACATAGAATTATCGGATCAGGTGTTATAACAATGATGGATCCAAATTGAAACCATTATAGTTAAAGTCCTGATATTTGATCAAAAAGCAGATATTTTGCATTATAGTGTAGATTTGACATCTGCACCATAGTTGTAACGATTTCACGTGCATTTTTTACGTGCTTCAGATACAACACTCCCCATTGTATCTGAAGCACGTAAGTTAGGATTGGTGATTGATTCTGATTTGAGATTCCGGAGTCATGTGACAAATATGCGTCATGGTGCGTTTGGTAAATTAAAAACTCTGTACCCCTCTTGCCATCCTCTCACTATCAACACTGAGAATTTACTTTTATATTCGCTGATTTTATCAAAATTCAATTTTGGAGATGTGGCGTGTGGGCAGTTTTACTTAAGGTCCGCTTGTATCTGCGAGTTTGTATCGGCAGTTTTGTTAAATTTCAGTTTTGTTTAGAATTATATAAGTATTATTATAATTGAATGTAAGGTTAAGTTAAGCAATGTATCGGCATTGAACTTCACCATTTCATCATTAATTTTAGTATGAATTGAGTCCATATTATTACTATTATTATTATCTTCGATACCATTTAGAGATTGCATGAAACGAGATGCTCTAGGAAGAGACTGACCTAAGACTGACCTAATACTGACTTAACAGAGGGGATGGGAAAAAATGTTATTGTATGCGCAGCATGGGAATGTAGTCCACTACTTGTATATTCTTGAAAAATGTCAATTTTTATATTGTTCTTTTCAACTAAATATTCACCGTTTCTTAATTGACAGCAAAGCAATGTTATACCAAAGTTTCAAAGTTGTAGTGTAATTCTTAATGTAAAATGATATATAATGTAAATTAATTAGAACCTCACCAATGAACTCAATGATACAAACAAAGATAAAGCAATTTGAGTGTTGCATCAAAACTAGACAAGGTTCTACTCTAAATTAAGGCCGAAACATTTTTGATGACAAAGGCGAATCCCGAACTTGTAAAAAAGGAAAGGGTAAAGATCAAATGGTAGTTTCAAAATGGAGATAGAAAACCCATCCATCAACGAAATTGAAAATGTATGTAATGCTCTCAGAACTGTATCCAACAGATGAACGCTTAACAATTGCGCGATCTGTAAAAAGGGAGAAGCTATAGTATACCTTTAGATAGAGAATTACTAGGGAAATTACACTCTTTTTACCAATATGTTTACAAAACTCTTATAACTCTTATATTAAACTCTATAGACTATAATAAATTAGACTAAACCAATCAAACCAATTATGAAAGATAGGAAAGGGAGTATACATACAACTTAAAAATACTTAAACTCAGACAAGATAAGAAAAGTAAAGATAGAACCCCTACCTCACTTACTAGCCCATGTGACGATATCTCCTTTAACACACTTTTTTATCTCAGATACGTACAGAAATTGCCGACATTTTCCGTGCTCGCTTGTTCAACGTTTGCAAACTCTGTTATGTTTATTTTTAGGTGCACGTGATAACCACAATGCATAATAGAGGAAAGGAAGCACATATCGACCATTTAAGCATCAACGATTACAATAACATACCCTGTATACTAATATCGATCCCGTGTTTTTACAAGATATTTATTGAAAATAAGAATATTTTTTATGTTGAAAAATAATTAATATAGGGATAGGAGAAAGCTTTCAAACAAGTTAAGGATGAGACAAAGCTTTCAAGAACGTTGGTAAATGGTTCTAGTTGGTCCATTTATTCTCTCATCTTCCCAGTATTGAAAATAAACATTGTGAACAATCACCAACTGACCTATTTCCCCACGTGTAATTGCACCCTTGTCTTCTGCTCTTTATTGGAATCAATACGGTTGGGATTGTGTGCATTGCTTATCCCTATTTCGTCAACAGTAAAAATACGTTGAGCTTAAAGTTTATAATGGCTTCACAATTTTTCCAAAAATTTGTTATAAAGAATAGTTACCACTTTTTTTTGAAAGCTAGGATGCGGTTTAGACTGGTAGCTTAATTCTGCTGATTCATAGACGAGTTCCCGGATTGATTTAGCAGTGATATCATAAAATATAGCCTGTACCACGAGAAGTGATGGTGATTAATCGATTTCTGTAAATATTTTTGTTTTTGTATCGATGAATCATTATCACTTCTCTTGGTACAAACTGTACTTTAGAAAGATTAATAATATGACTTGCTAACTTTGAATCATGCTCTACACTGACGATGAGGTTACGTAACTTTCTTATTAAAGTATACTACTTTCTTACTGAAAAACATCATAATCATGTAAGGTTTTATAAGCTACATCAAACATTTGCGCAAATTGTAGCATTGGCAATTTTGTTTTTGATAGATTCTATGGCGCAGTGCATTTTCTTTTTCAACCATGAAGAAGGATAAATAGAAAAATATACTCATCTTGCTGTAAGTTAAGTACACCAAATTTAATGAGAAAACCATGTAAAATAAACTGACATCCACACTCTCGCCTAGTATTGAAGGATTGGCCGACTGACACGTTCAATAAAGTGCACGAACGCTAGCTGGAACGTGCTCCATTGTTTCGTTAAATCTCATAGTTGTCTTTAAAATTTAGTGACCGATATTTGACGGCGGTCGATATTAGCCTTCTTTCCTCTTATAACTTTACGTTGTATAAAGTAAATTAATAAATCAATTAGTTTCAACGCAATCCGTTTTAATTAAACATAGATAAGCAAATCGAAAAAATTGAATCTAATTGGTTTACTAAAACTTTACATTCTGTAAAGCAAATTGATTAATCAATTAGTTTCAATTCAATCCACTTTAATCTATTTTTAATTAAACATTTGATAAGCAAAACGAAATAAATTCGCTGAAACTGTTTGCTAATATTCACTTGATTTCAAATATTCGCTGTATATAAATAGGACAATTATTAATTCGTTATGGCTTATATATATTAAGAGAGAAGAGAGATAGAGACAGGTAGAAAGATTTTTTAAAAATTTACGACTTTGTTTTATCATGACAAGAAAAGTTTACATGTCAAAAATTGTATCTTAAACCGTGTTTCAAGTGTGTGGGGAAATGAATTTTGAATGATTGGATGGTATTCCTTTTTGAGGGGCGAAATATAAAGGAAAAGGCTATAAGAGTTGAAGTTTGTGTGTAAACGTGGATACTAGAATATTGGAATTAGTTTTCAAAATAGAAGTTTAATTTGTTAAAAAACTAGAATCATCACACTGAGATTACCTCTTGACGTAACCCTACATCTTTTGCTAGATTTATCTTTCATCATTAACCTATATCAGTAGTAAAATAGACACTTAATGACCACCATACCACGCTATATGATTTAACAATTAATATTATTTTTTAATCTTCCAGTATTAAAGCACGTTTGATTTTAACTTGCTTAATCATTTTCCAATCTGTCATCATACATTTAAGATCTTTCTTTACAATATCCATCTTTTTCTTAGCCAGCCCTTTACTTCGACCCAAATCTCTCCAAATTTCCTATTTTTACGAAATATGAATATGGTGGTAATATTCATCAGTTGATGTAATTTCTGATTCTTAACTTCAAAGTGCCATCCTCTAAATTAGCAACCGTGCTGGTTTCGCAATGCCAAAACATTAGGATTAAAACTAACTGGGTCCAGATGATGTAGTGCAGATTTTACTTCAGGAAAAATGAAATGATCGAGTTCAATGTAGCTGAGGGTTTTCCTCGTTTTGCGGATTCTTTCTCTAACAACTTTCGTTTGTAGATGGCTTCAATCTGTTGAGATCTAGTGTGGTGAGTCAGTATGGTGAAGTTAGTTTGTAAATCATTGTCACGACGTTGTTTTAGGAAAGTCAAATCCTAGAGTAAGTTGGAATATAAGAACAAAGGCAAAGTTCGTTATGTTGGATTACTTTTCTCTCAGTCTTTCGAAAATCTTGGTTTCATTGTGATAACGAAGTATGTGAACCAGAAACCAGAGTCGGTTTTTTACGATCTTTCTAAAGCCTTCGACAGTTCGATCACGATATCCTATTGCACAAGTTAGATTATTACGGAGTACGCGGAATGGGACAGCAAATGTTCATATCAGTGCGTGGAATGGGAAAACCAACAATCTAGGGAGTTTACAGTGGATATGGGTGTTCCTCAGGGCTCTATATTGGGTCCGCTGCTATACATCATTTACACAAATTATCTTCCTACGATAATATCAGCTACATGCATAGTTCAGTATACGGATGATACATCTTTCTTTAACGAAGCTGAATCTGGAGATGCATTAAGCCAAATGTCAAATAAACCTCTAATTGAGACGGAAGTATGGTTTAAGATCAATAAAGTTAAACTAAACTGTGAAAAAACTAAATCTCTTCGATATTCAATGACACGTGAAGCTGAGGAACAAAACGTGAGATTCCTGATTATGGAATTAGATAATAGCTTGTCGTTTAAGAAGCATGTAGAACAGACCACGAAAAAACTTAGTTCAGCTATTTACAACCTACGAATAGTTACAAAATGATTATTTTACCCTATTTCATTCCGTGGCCAATTACGGGAGTTTGGTGTGGGAAGCCTGCGCAGCCGCTGAGACTATCTTCATCAAGCAAAAGGAAGCTATAAGAATTCTCCGTAACATGGAGTATCGAGAGAGCTGCAGGCAAGTATTTATATCAAGAAAAATACTTACTATTCCGTCGGAGTATATACTTGCCTATGTTTTACATGTATACTCAACCAAACAGTCCCTGAAGAGAGGAAGTGATGTCCACGGTTTCACTACGAGAGGTGCTGATGATCTGCGAGTGCCACTTCACCTCATAAGCGTACACAGCAGTCAGCACACTTCATCGGGGCTAAATTATACAATAAGTTACCTATATCGTTAAAGACTCTGAGAGGCAGAAGATTCAAAAAGGAAATAAAAAATCGTTTCATAGAATTGGGGTATTGTTCATTAAAAGAATTCTTTGAGGGTGATTTATGTCTAAGTTTGTAATATAATATAATGTGTTTATGACGTGCTGTAGATGTATACATTCTTAGGCAAATAAATTCTATTCTATTCTATGCTATTCTAAGTTCATCCTGTTGTTTCGCTATTGAAAGGGAAAGCTTTATATTCTTGTTCAACATTCTACAATTTTAAGTTTTCTCTATAATTACAATACATGGGTTTGCACAATTTCAGTACATCACATCCAGCAGTATCTAATTTTCTGGTGGTGACTCTGCTGGGACTCGTTGTAGATCGACTGTAATTTAAAACCTTCAAAATGTTTAATGCAAGTGTAGGTCACTGAAAAACCAAACACTCCTTGAAGAGAGGAAGTGATGTCCACGGCTACACTACGAGAGGTGCTGATGATCTGCGAGTGCCACTTCACCGCATAAGCGTACACAGCAGTCAGCACACTTCATCGGGGCTAAATTATACAATAAGTTACCTATATCGTTAAAGACGGAGAGGCAGAAGATTCAAAAAGGAATTAAAAGATCGTTTCATAGAATTGGGGTATTATTCATTAAAAGAATTCTTTGAGGGTGGTTTATGTCTAAGTTTGTTATATAATATAATGTGTTTATGACGTGCTGTGGATGTATACATACTTAGGCGAATAAATTATATTCTATTCTATGTTCATCCTGTTGTTTCGCTATTGAAAGGGAAAGCTTTATATTTTTGTTCAACATTCTACAATTTTAAGTTTTCGCTATAATTACAATACATGGGTTTGCACAATTTCAGTACAGCACGTCCAGCAGTATCTAATTTTCTGGTGGTGACTCTGCTGGGATTCGTTGTAGATCGATTGTAATTTAAAACCTTCAAAATGTTTAATGCAAGTGTAGGTCATTGAAAAACCAAACACTCCTTGAAGAGAGGAAGTGATGTCCACGGCTACACTACGAGAGGTGCTGATGATCTGCGAGTGCCACTTCTCCGCATAAGCGTACACAGCAGTCAGCACGCTTCATCGGGGCTAAGTTATGCAATAAGTTACCTATATCGTTAAAGACTCTAAGAGGTAGAAGATTCAAAAAGGAAATAAAAGATCGTTTCGTAGAATTGGGGTATTATTCATTAAAAGAATTCTTTGAGGGTGGTTTATGTCTAAGTTTGTAATATAATATAATGTGTTTATGACGTGCTGTAGATGTATACATTCTTAGGCGAATAAATTCTATTCTATTCTATGCTATTCTAAGTTCATCCTGTTGTTTCGCTATTGAAAGGGAAAGCTTTATATTCTTGTTCAACATTCTACAATTTTAAGTTTTCTCTATAATTACAATACATGGGTTTGCACAATTTCAGTACATCACATCCAGCAGTATCTAATTTTCTGGTGGTGACTCTGCTGGGATTCGTTGTAAATCGATTGTAATTTAAAACCTTCAAAATGTTTAATGCAAGTGTAGGTCATTGAAAAACCAAACACTCCTTGAAGAGAGGAAGTGATGTCCACGGCTACACTACGAGAGGTGCTGATGATCTGCGAGTGCTACTTCACCGCATAAGTGTACACAGCAGTCAGCACGCTTTATCCGGGCTAAGTTATACAATAAGTTACCTATATCGTTAAAGACTCTGAGAGGCAGAAGATTCAAAAAGGAAATAAAAAATCGTTTCGTAGAATTGGGGTATTATTCATTAAAAGTATTCTTTGAGGGTGGTTTATGCCTAAGTTTGTAATATAATATAATGTGTTTATGACGTGCTGTAGATCTATACATTCTTAGGCGAATAAATTCTATTCTATTCTATGCTATTCTATGTTCATCCTGTTGTTTCGCTATTGAAAGGGAAAGCTTTATATTTTTGTTTAACATTCTACAATTTTAAGTTTTCTCTATAATTACAATACATGGGTTTGATCAATTTCAGTACATCACATCCAGCAGTATCTAATTTTCTGGTGGTGACTCTGCTGGGACTCGTTGTAGATCGACTGTAATTTAAAACCTTCAAAATGTTTAATGCAAGTGTAGGTCACTGAAAAACCAAACACTCCTTGAAGAGAGGAAGTGATATCCACGGCTACACTACAAGAGGTGCTGATGATCTGCGAGTGCCACTTCACCGCATAAGCGTACACAGCAGTCAGCACACTTCATCGGGGCTAAATTATACAATAAGTTACCTATATCGTTAAAGACGGAGAGGCAGAAGATTCAAAAAGGAATTAAAAGATCGTTTCATAGAATTGGGGTATTATTCATTAAAAGAATTCTTTGAGGGTGGTTTATGTCTAAGTTTGTTATATAATATAATGTGTTTATGACGTGCTGTGGATGTATACATACTTAGGCGAATAAATTATATTCTATTCTATGTTCATCCTGTTGTTTCGCTATTGAAAGGGAAAGCTTTATATTTTTGTTCAACATTCTACAATTTTAAGTTTTCGCTATAATTACAATACATGGGTTTGCACAATTTCAGTACAGCACGTCCAGCAGTATCTAATTTTCTGGTGGTGACTCTGCTGGGATTCGTTGTAGATCGATTGTAATTTAAAACCTTCAAAATGTTTAATGTAAGTGTAGGTCATTGAAAAACCAAACACTCCTTGAAGAGAGGAAGTGATGTCCACGGCTACACTACGAGAGGTGCTGATGATCTGCGAGTGCCACTTCTCCGCATAAGCGTACACAGCAGTCAGCACGCTTCATCGGGGCTAAGTTATGCAATAAGTTACCTATATCGTTAAAGACTCTAAGAGGTAGAAGATTCAAAAAGGAAATAAAAGATCGTTTCGTAGAATTGGGGTATTATTCATTAAAAGAATTCTTTGAGGGTGGTTTATGTCTAAGTTTGTAATATAATATAATGTGTTTATGACGTGCTGTAGATGTATACATTCTTAGGCGAATAAATTCTATTCTATTCTATGCTATTCTAAGTTCATCCTGTTGTTTCGCTATTGAAAGGGAAAGCTTTATATTCTTGTTCAACATTCTACAATTTTAAGTTTTCTCTATAATTACAATACATGGGTTTGCACAATTTCAGTACATCACATCCAGCAGTATCTAATTTTCTGGTGGTGACTCTGCTGGGATTCGTTGTAAATCGATTGTAATTTAAAACCTTCAAAATGTTTAATGCAAGTGTAGGTCATTGAAAAACCAAACACTCCTTGAAGAGAGGAAGTGATGTCCACGGCTACACTACGAGAGGTGCTGATGATCTGCGAGTGCTACTTCACCGCATAAGTGTACACAGCAGTCAGCACGCTTTATCCGGGCTAAGTTATACAATAAGTTACCTATATCGTTAAAGACTCTAAGAGGCAGAAGATTCAAAAAGGAAATAAAAAATCGTTTCGTAGAATTGGGGTATTATTCATTAAAAGTATTCTTTGAGGGTGGTTTATGCCTAAGTTTGTAATATAATATAATGTGTTTATGACGTGCTGTAGATGTATACATTCTTAGGCGAATAAATTCTATTCTATTCTATGCTATTCTATGTTCATCCTGTTGTTTCGCTATTGAAAGGGAAAGCTTTATATTTTTGTTTAACATTCTACAATTTTAAGTTTTCTCTATAATTACAATACATGGGTTTGATCAATTTCAGTACATCACATCCAGCAGTATCTAATTTTCTGGTGGTGACTCTGCTGGGACTCGTTGTAGATCGACTGTAATTTAAAACCTTCAAAATGTTTAATGCAAGTGTAGGTCACTGAAAAACCAAACACTCCTTGAAGAGAGGAAGTGATATCCACGGCTACACTACGAGAGGTGCTGATGATCTGCGAGTGCCACTTCACCGCATAAGCGTACACAGCAGTCAGCACACTTCATCGGGGCTAAATTATACAATAAGTTACCTATATCGTTAAAGACGGAGAGGCAGAAGATTCAAAAAGGAATTAAAAGATCGTTTCATAGAATTGGGGTATTATTCATTAAAAGAATTCTTTGAGGGTGGTTTATGTCTAAGTTTGTTATATAATATAATGTGTTTATGACGTGCTGTAGATGTATACATTCTTAGGCGAATAAATTCTATTCTATTCTATGCTATTCTAAGTTCATCCTGTTGTTTCGCTATTGAAAGGGAAAGCTTTATATTCTTGTTCAACATTCTACAATTTTAAGTTTTCTCTATAATTACAATACATGGGTTTGCACAATTTCAGTACATCACATCCAGCAGTATCTAATTTTCTGGTGGTGACTCTGCTGGGATTCGTTGTAAATCGATTGTAATTTAAAACCTTCAAAATGTTTAATGCAAGTGTAGGTCATTGAAAAACCAAACACTCCTTGAAGAGAGGAAGTGATGTCCACGGCTACACTACGAGAGGTGCTGATGATCTGCGAGTGCTACTTCACCGCATAAGTGTACACAGCAGTCAGCACGCTTTATCCGGGCTAAGTTATACAATAAGTTACCTATATCGTTAAAGACTCTGAGAGGCAGAAGATTCAAAAAGGAAATAAAAAATCGTTTCGTAGAATTGGGGTATTATTCATTAAAAGTATTCTTTGAGGGTGGTTTATGCCTAAGTTTGTAATATAATATAATGTGTTTATGACGTGCTGTAGATGTATACATTCTTAGGCGAATAAATTCTATTCTATTCTATGCTATTCTATGTTCATCCTGTTGTTTCGCTATTGAAAGGGAAAGCTTTAAATTTTTGTTCAACATTCTACAATTTTAAGTTTTCTCTATAATTACAATACATGGGTTTGCACAATTTCAGTACATCACGTCCAGCAGTATCTAATTTTCTGGTGGTGACTCTGCTGGGACTCGTTGTAGATCGATTGTAATTTAAAACCTTCAAAATGTTTAATGCAAGTGTAGGTCACTGAAAAACCAAACACTCCTTGAAGAGAGGAAGTGATGTCCACGGCTACACTACGAGAGGTGCTGATGATCTGCGAGTGCCATTTCCCCGCATAAGCGTACACAGCAGTCAGCACGCTTCATCGGGGCTAAGTTATACAATAAGTTACCTATATCGTTAAAGACTCTGAGAGGTAGAAGATTCAAAAAGGAAATAAAAGATCGTTTCATAGAATTGGGGTATTATTCATTAAAAGAATTCTTTGAGGGTGGTTTATGTCTAAGATTGTAATATAATATAATGTGTTTATTGCGTGCTGTAGATGTATATATACTTAGGCGAACAAATTCTATTCTATTCTATGTTCATCCTGTTGTTTCGCTATTGAAAGGGAAAGCTTTATATTTTTGTTCAACATTCTATAATTTAAAGTTTTCTCTGTAATTACAATACATGGGTTTGCACAATTTCAGTACATCACATCCAGCAGTATCTAATTTTCTGGTGGTGACTCTGCTGGGACTCGTTGTAGATCGATTGTAATTTAAAACCTTCAAAATGTTTAATGCAAGTGTAGGTCATTGAAAAACCAAACACTCCTTGAAGAGAGGAAGTGATGTCCACGGCTACACAACGAGAGGTGCTGATGATCTGCGAGTGCCACTTCGCCGCATAAGCGTACACAGCAGTCAGCACACTTCATCGGGGCTAAATTATACAATAAGTTACCTATATCGTTAAAGACTGAGAGGCAGAAGATTCAAAAAGGAATTAAAAGATCGTTTCATAGAATTGGGGTATTATTCATTAAAAGAATTCTTTGAGGGTGGTTTATGTCTAAGTTTGTTATATAATATAATGTGTTTATGACGTGCTGTGGATGTATACATACTTAGGCGAATAAATTATATTCTATTCTATGTTCACCCTGTTGTCTCGCTATTGAAAGGGAAAGCTTTATATTTTTGTTCAACATTCTGCAATTTTAAGTTTTCGCTATAATTACAATACATGGGTTTGCACAATTTCAGTACATCACGTCCAGCAGTATCTAATTTTCTGGTGGTGACTCTGCTGGGACTCGTTGTAGATCGATTGTAATTTAAAACTTTCAAAATGTTTAATGCAAGTGTAGGTCATTGAAAAACCAAACACTCCTTGAAGAGAGGAAGTGATGTCCACGGCTACACAACGAGAGGTGCTGATGATCTGCGAGTGCCACTTCGCCGCATAAGCGTACACAGCAGTCAGCACACTTCATCGGGGCTAAATTATACAATAAGTTACCTATATCGTTAAAGACTGAGAGGCAGAAGATTCAAAAAGGAATTAAAAGATCGTTTCATAGAATTGGGGTATTATTCATTAAAAGAATTTTTTGAGGGTGGTTTATGTCTAAGTTTGTTATATAATGTAATGTGTTTATGACGTGCTGTAGATGTATATATACTTAGGCGAACAAATTCTATTCTATTCTATGTTCATCCTGTTGTTTCGCTATTGAAAGGGAAAGCTTTATATTCTTGTTTAACATTCTACAATTTTAAGTTTTCTCTATAATTACAATACATGGGTTTGATCAATTTCAGTACATCACATCCAGCAGTATCTAATTTTCTGGTGGTGACTCTGCTGGGACTCGTTGTAGATCGATTAGAATTTAAAACCTTCAAAATGTTTAATGCAAGTGTAGGTCATTGAAAAACCTTGGTATTGCTTCAAAGACTTGTTCCATTATGTGACAAAGTTTACAAAAAATTTATTCAGCAGTCTATGACTCGACAAGTTTGATCCTCAGCCAGTCCAAGGTAGAGAAAATTGTATTTAAATGTCCATGAATGATCAAAATATAAATATAAACCTTCTTTGATTTTGTTTTGCGTAGAAGTTATCATCCTTTCGTTTGCTTGTGATTTGGAAGTTCTTTACAGCGTTACACAAGTATTGATTACTCATATTAAGAGACTTTTCCTAAGTCTTATAAAGGATTTTGTTATTGCTTCGTTGGCAGTTCTTCTCCTTTGTCATCTTTTGTATTGATCCTGTGTTGATCAATGTTAGGAATTGCTGTTTTTGTACATTTCGTTAATAAAGAGGCACTAGGCGTGTTCTAGAAGTGTATTGTGAGTTAATTCTACTATTAATAAGTAAACATAATTCTCATCATTTGTAACAACCAATTGGAACACCAAAAAACTTAGTCATCTTCAGTTTTCAAGAGTTCAATATTGTTCAGTGTTGTTCCAACTCCCCAGAGGCCGATGTTTGCAATTTGTGTGAATGATTAAAGAGCAGTATTGCGAGAAATATGGATCCGAGTACGGAATTTGAATTACTAACCGAAGCGAGAATCTACAAGCTTCGCGTGTATGCCTTTTACATGTTAATGAAGGAAAAAACTTCGAATTCGTTTACGTTTTCTTTAGATCAAGAAGTCTAATACATTACTCACTGTTTACTTACTTTGTTTACGTATTTTAGTTATTAAATATTAAGCTATCAGACGCAGTATTACATATCTTGACCAACAGTTGACCAACAGTTTTACAAATTCTTGCGATTCGACCAATATTACAACCGATCGACTATGTAACCGACATTCGCCTTTATAAAAAGGTCTAGCTAAGATGGAAACACTGCCAAGAAAAATATAAATAAAAAATTAGGAAAAATAAAATAACATAAGTTGATTTTAAAGAATTGGAAGGTAATACAAAAATGATAAAAGCAAGGTGCGAGGGAAATAGAATTACAACTAGAATTATTGGGTATGAAGAAATCAAGAAGTGTTAAAAGCTGCCAGAGATTTTAATCAATATAAATACGCTTGGATTAAAAATGGGGAAGAAATGCTAAGGAAAGCTTAAGATCTCCCAAAGCAAAAAAATTGAACTATAATTCTGAATGTAAACTAAAAGTAATATACTGTAATATAAGAAGCTTAAGAGACAAAATCAATGAAGTTGATGTCACTAATTCAACATAAACTTGATATGCTAATCCTTGTTGAAACTTGGCTGTATAGCAGGCTAAAACTCTGAAGTTTCCAAGTTATATGGGGTATCATGTGTGTGGAAAGGATCGATGACGGGGTGTGTAAATATTCACAAGAAGGAACTATCCCCATGAAGAGGTTTCTGCTGTGAACACGGATGGTAACAACTTATTATCAATTAGACTTAGTTTTCACAATGTAAATATTACGAGAGTTTACAAAAAGTCTGCCTCAACTTGCAAATACCTACTTGTATTGAAGATTTCGACATATTTTAAGTACATTAAAGACTCAATGTACTTAAGACCTACTACCTCAAATGAAGTAATAATGATAATCATATTTAAAATTAATCAGCTCCAGGTCATGATGGTATCAAGCCTTACGTTGTCAAATGTTTAAAAGAGATAGTCTCACCGATTCTATCTGGTCTTATTAATAGAAGCAAAGAAGAATTATTCTTGAATATACCGATATTCAAGAAGGGTACAAAAGTAAAAAAAAAAAAATTAATCAACTACTTTTGCCAAAATATACTTTTAATAAGCAATTTTTAAATAATTTTGGTTTTATTGCGGAGAGACATCTCTCCACTATGTTTTCTAAAAAAAGTACACAAAGTGCAATAACTTCAGTAATGCAGTTTGTTTATGATAATGTGGATCCTGGACTATCAGTTTTGGCTGCATTTTTGGACATATGTTGATGTGGTTTATCATTGTCTGAAGAGCATAGGGGTTGTCTTTACGCATTACTTGAAAGATCGATATCAATATACAGTGTGTGGTGGGTATGCAAAAGACAAAAAATTTGTTGAATTTGAGTACCACAAGGTTATTTCTAGGTCTTCTCATGTTATCAAATTGTTGCTGTATGTTGATGACGCAGTTCTTTTCTACGCTGATATCCCGGACTCAATCTTCGCATAAGCTCAGCGAGATTTAAACACTATCTATTTAGTGTTTAAAAAATCAAACTGATGTTAAGAAGGAGTGAAAGGCTGAAGACTTGAAATATTTCTAGAAAACTTCATATTGTTCCGAGAAGACATGAAATGCTTGTTTTCTGGAAACACAAACAGTACTGTCAATTTTGGACAGTAATTGAAACAAATTAGGGTGATAAAATTTATGTCTTTTTGGAGCAAAGTTTTAATAATACTATTTTTTACTCGTCATACGTGATAAGTGACAACAAATCTTTCAATTCAATATATGATTCGCCTCCGGTCAATGTGAGTAATAATGCCACTTTCTTTACTTCCCTTACATTATTACACAAAAATAGCTGTTCTAAGAGCTCTATGTAAGTCACCTTCTTTTGAATTGGATCTTTCGATTTGACCTACGAATCAGCTTATCTAACATAAACTTAACCTTCATTAATAATAGCCCTCATTATATGCTCACATAATAACGTACAATGTTAGTATATATGATAATCGCTTCATGTTTATAAATCCAAAAATTATGTAATAATTAGTTACCGCAGTTAACGCTCTACTTTCCAAACGCTTACGTTATCTCTCAATAATGGGTTAATCCCAGCAAGGTCCTAAATGCTCAGTGAATCACCCAGATCCTTTGGAGTTAAGTGAATGAAGGAAGAGGTTATGTAGCTGGCGATAAACTAGCCTCAAAACCGCAGAGTTAATGTCTTTCTTAATGGCTACGATTAGGAGCTGCTAAAGATAAAATCGTTCCCCTCCACAATATCAACCATTTTACGTGATATTTCCTCTCAAATAGATTAAAAAAGAATAATAAGGAAATATATACGAATCCTCTTTTATGCAAATGCAGGTTATACGTCAACACAAAAAAGTCAGTCAGCGGCGTAAATAATTCAATTCCATCATATGAGAGAATCCCCATTCCCGCCGAATACTTTCGCTCGAATTTCCATTCTCGAGTTTTCCATTACGGCTAGGCCATCTCATCTGTGTACTTAGGTCCGATTATACCCGGTTCCGGATTCAGCACACGTAACGACGCCGCACACAAATTCACGGGCATCTTCCCCGGCATTGACCGGAAGACAGTTGCTGAATTTAAATACACCACTTAGTGCGAGCCACATCTGAGCCTCGTAAGTGGTCTCGTCGGCGTGAAGAGCCGCCGACCACCTTGCATCCGGCTGACCACATGCGCATCCAATACGCCCTAAAACGGCATTTACACAATTTACAGCCGCCGCCGCACTGGACGCTCTGTTCTGCAATTGCAAAGCCGGTGATATTACCGATTTGCAATTTACTGCGTGGTTAATAGGGCAGTTTTCCATTCAAACTGGATGTCATAGTATTGGTACTCTGTGTGTTTCTAAATTGCTATATTTGTGTATTTGTGCGAATCGATTTTCTATTTGAAATGTATATGGCTAACTTTGGGGGTCAAAACTCATTTTATGTGTGTGTACCAATATTGGACATAAATCAATTTGATGAGTTTAATTAAATATTTGGAATGAAGGTTGTTTTAACACATTCTATTCATTACTTTATTATTGTCTTTAGACAGGTTTATTGATATGGTTCTCATATTTTAATCTCCTTAGTCCCACTATCCAATCCTCTATCATGCGATACATGTACTCATTCCATTCTGTCCTTCTGTTTAATACCCAGTATTTATAATGCAGTTCAGTCCACAAATGCTTACTTATCACGTTTACTCCTACTCATAGTATTTATGGCTGCTAATGAAGTCGATATTGCTTGTATAACAAAAGCACATCGCACATATGTAAAAGATTTTAGAATTGGATAGACACTTTTTAACAGCAGAAACAAATACTTACAATATGGAAACTTTGGCCATAAAAATGCACCTAGATACTAATAGAAAGATTACAATTATATGTGAACATGACTTTAGAAACCTATTTAACAATGATGACACAAAAATGTCGATCGGTGACTTAAACAGTAACGACAAATTTTATAGCTGCAGAGATAATCCAAATAGCATATACCTCAAAGAATTACTAAAGTTATACCGGCGTGCATTGACATCTATGCTCTATATGATTTTGTCTATTATCCCTAAAAAAGAGACCATATATCTTATATGATTATAATAATTAACGTTAACTTTCCCATTCATCGAACAGAATTAACTTATATAGACTCTGAGCATTTCAAGTCATCTAGAAACATTTCAAGTCTTCCAGCAATCCCAAGTCGTCTGAAAATATTTCAAGTATTTGAGGTGAAGCATCAAGTGTTGAGGAAGTACTTCATGCTTTCTCAAAGCATTTCATGCCTTCTGAAAGCAATATCAAGTTTTCTAGGAGCAACTTCTTCTAAAAGCAAATATCAAAAAATATCAAACTTTCTAGAATCATTTTAAGATTTCTGGAAGTAGTTCAAATCTTCTAGATGTAACATTGAGTCCTCTGGAATCATTTGAAATCTTCCCGAAGCAATTTCAAATTTTCTGAAAGTATTTCAAGTTTTCTAGAATCATTTGTAGTCTTCTACAAGTAATGTCAAGCAACCCCAAGTGTTCTGGAAGTATTTCAAGCACTATAGATGTATTATGAGTCTTCTAGAAGTAGTATTAAGTCTTCTAGTATCATTTCAAGTCTTCTACAGGTAATGTCAAGTCTTCCAGAAGCAACCCAAGTGTTCTGGAAGTATTTCAAGCCCTATAGATGCATTTTGGGTCTTCTAGAAATAGTATTAAGTCTTCTGCAAACATTTAAAGTCTTCCAAAAGCAATTCCAACTTTTCTGGAAATATTTGAAGTCCTCTAGATGCAGTATCACTTCTTCTAAAAGTATTTCAAGTCTTCTAGAAGCAATCCTTAGTCTTCTGAAAGTATTTCACGTCTTCTAAAAGCAATATCAAGTCTTCCCGAAGCAACCCCAACACCTTTGAACGTAGTTCAAATCTGCTAGATACATTTTGGGTCTTCTAGAAGTAGTGTTAAGTCTTCTGCTACATTTGAAGTCTTCCAGAAGCTATTCCAAGTTTTATTGAAATATTTGAGTCTTCTAGATGCTGTATAGAGTCTTCTACAAGTATTTCAAGTCTTCTAAAAGCAATCTTAAGTCTTCTGAAAGTATTTTAAGTCTTATAGAAGCAATATCAACTCTTCCAGAAGCAACCCCAAGACTTTTGAAAATATTTCAAGTCTTCTAGATGCATTTTGGATCTTCTAGCAGTAGTATTAAGTCTTCTGCAAACATTTGAAGTCTTCTAGAAGCAATTCTAAGTTTTATAGAGATATATGAAGTCCTTCAGATACAGTACCAAGTCTTCTAAAAGCATTTCAAGTCTTCTAGAAAGATTTCAAGTCTGCTACAAGCAATATCATGTCTTCCAGAAGCAACCCCAAGACTTTTGAAAGTAGTTCAAGTCTGCTAGATATATTTTGGGTCTTCTAGAAGTAGTATTATGTCTTCTGCAGCATTTGAAGTCTTCTAGAAGCTATTCCAAGTTTTATGGAAATATTTGAATCCTCTAGATGCATATGGAAATATTTGAAGTTCTCTAGATACAGTATCAAGTCTTCTAAAAATATTTCAAGTCTTCTAGAAGCAATCTTAAGTCTTCTGAAAGTATTTTAAGTCTTATAGAAGCAATATCAACTCTTCCAGAAGCAACCCCAAGACTTTTGAAAATATTTCAAGTTTTCTAGATGCATTTTAGATCTTCTAGCAGTAGTATTAAGTCTTCTGCAAACATTTGCAGTCTTCTAGAAGCAATTGTAAGTTTTATGGAGATATTTGAAGTCCTCTAGATACAGTATCAAGTCTTCTAAAAGCATTTGAAGTCTTCTAGAAGGATTTCAAGTCTTCTACAAGCATTTCAAGTCTGCTACAAGCAGTATCAAGTCTTCCAGAAGAAACCCCAAGACTTTTGAAAGTAGTTCAAGTTTGCTAGATACATTTTGGGTCTTCTAGCAGTAGTATTAAGCCTTCTACAAATATTTGAAGTCTTCTAGAAGCAATTCTAAGTATTATGGAGATATTTGAAGTCCTCTAGATACAGTATCAAGTCTTCGAAAAGCATTTCAAGTCTTCTAGAAGGATTTTAAGTCTTCTACAAGCATTTTAAGTCTGCCATAAGCAATCTCAAGTATTCCAGAAGAAACCCCAATACTTTTGAAAGTAGTTCAAGTCTGCTAGATACATTTTGGGTCTTCTAGAAGTAGTATTAAGTCTTCTGCAGCATTTGAAGTCTTCCAGAAGCTATTCCAAGTTTTATGGAAATATTTGAATCCTCTAGATGCATATGGAAATATTTGAAGTTCTCTAGATACAGTATTAAGTCTTCTAAAAATATTTCATGTCTTCTAGAAGCAATCTTAAGTCTTCTGAAAGTATTTTAAGTCTTATAGAAGCAATATGAAAGTATTTTAAGTGTTATAGAAGCAATATCAAGTCTTCCAGAAGCAACCGCAGGACTTTTGAAAGTATTTCAAAGCTTCTAGATGCATTTTGGATCATCTAGCAGTAGTATTAAGTCTTCTGCAAACATTTGAAGTCTTCTAGAAGCAATTGTAAGTTTTATGGAGATATTTGAAGTCCTCTATATACAGTATCAAGTCTTCTAAAAGCATTTCAAGTCTTCTGGAAGGAATTTAAGTCTTCTACAAGCATTTCAAGTCTGCTACAAGCAGTATCAAGTCTTCCAGAAGCAACCCCAAGACTTTTGAAAGTAGTTCAAGTCTGCTAGATACATTTTGGGTCTTCTAGCAGTAGTATTAAGACTTCTGCAAATATTTGAAGTCTTCTAGAAGCATTTTAAGTCTGCTACAAGCAATATCAAGTTTTCCAGAAGCAACCCCAAGGCTTTTGAAGATAATTCAAGTCTGCTAGATACATTTTGGTTTTTCTAAAAGTAGTATTAAGTCTTCTGCAGCATTTGAAGTCTTCCAGAAGCTATTCCAAGTTTTATGGAAATATTTGAATCCTCTAGATGCATATGGAAATATTTGAAGTTCTCTAGATACAGTATCAAGTCTTCTAAAAATATTTCAAGTCTTCTAGAAGCAATCTTAAGTCTTCTGAAAGTATTTTAAGTCTTATAGAAGCAATATCAAGTCTTCCAGAAGCAACCCCAAGACTTTTGAAAGTATCTCAAATCTTCTAGATGCATTTTGGATCTTCTAGCAGTAGTATTAAGTCTTCTGCAAACATTTGAAGTCTTCTAGAAGCAATTCTAAGTTTTATGGAGATATTTGAAGTCCTCTAGATACAGTATCAAGTCTTCTAAAAGCATTTCAAGTCTTCTAGAAGGATTTCAAGTCTTCTACAAGCATTTCAAGTCTGCCACAAGCAGTATCAAGTCTTCCAGAAGCAACCCCAAGACTTTTGAAAGTAGTTCAAGTCTGTTAGATACATTTTGGGTTTTCTTGAAGTAGTATTAAGTCTTCTGCAACATTTGAAGTCTTCCAGAAGCTCTTCCAAGTTTTATGGAAATATTTGAAGCCTCTAGATGCAGTATCAAGTCTTCTAAAAGTATTTCAAGTCTTCTAGAAGCAATCTTAAGTCTTCTGAAAGTATTTCAAATCTTATAAAAGCAATATCAAGTCGTCCAGAAGCAACCCCAAGACTCTTGAATGTATTTCAAGTCTTCTAGATGCATTTTGGGTCTTCCAGCAGTAGTATTAAGTGTTCTGCAAACATTAGAAGTCTTCTAAAAGCAATTCTAAGTTTTATGGTGATATTTGAAGTCCTCTAGATAAAGTATCAAGTCTTCTAAAAGCATTTTAAGTCTTATAGAAGGATTTTAAGTCTTCTACAAGCATTTCAAATCTTCTACAAACAAGTTCGTGTGGGCATTTGTTTCCAATAAATCCCGGTTTCGTCCGCATTAAATACTTGTTCATAACGGTAACCTTTTTCTTCTATTAATTTTATTATTTCAACAGGAAATTTTGCAGCCTGCTGACGATCTGCTGAAGCTGATTCTCCACACAACTCAATGTTACGGAGATTAAAACGAGTTTTGAATCTTTTGAACTATCCTCTGCTGGCTTTAAATTTACAATCATCTTCGACACACGAAAAATATTGATAAAGTTGCTTGGCTTTATCATTAATTTTAAATCTAACTTAAATTTTTTTCTGGAGTCATAACTGATTTTACGCGTTTAGCAATTATATTTATTTCCATCGCAGGCCTCTTTGTACCTTTCTGTATCTCGTTACTTTTTTGGACAATCTCGCAATAATGACTTATTTAATTTGCCGTCCATTCATCTCTAGAGTAGACGTGAGTAGATATGTTATGCATTGTATCGTTGCTTGTTGGACTATAATTATAATCTGATCAGTACATGACACTAAAAATTGCCATGTTTTATGACTACATTATGGTTGAAACTAAGTACAATGCTTAACCTTAGAAAGTCTGGAACAATTTCAATTGGAAACCGACAAGTTATGTGTGAATTTGCAAACTAAGTTTTGAATGGTGTAGGTTGTAGCACTGATATATTTGTATATACGTGGGACACATATGTGCCGATGGACTCCAAAGGGTTAAGTCTTCTGGAAACATTTCAAGACTTCCATAAGCAATCTCAAGTCTTCTAGAAGTATTTCAACTCGTTCTAGATGCAGTATCAAGTCTTCTAGATGCAGTATCAAGTCTTCTGGAAACATTGCAAATCTTTTGGAAGCAGTTCAAGTCTTCTGCAAGCAGTATCAAGTTTTTTAGGAGTAGTATCAAGTCATTTAAGAGCAATATCAAGTTTTCTGGAAGTATATAAGTCTTCCATAAGCAGAAATTAATCTTTGACTTTATTAGAGCAGTCTTTAGTACACAAAGTTCACTTTAATCTCCAAGTTCTCGTTTATATTTGTTTCATATTCTTTTTTTTTTTTTCGTCACTCATCTTGATATTTTTTTGATTTATGCGTTATATAATTTTAATAATAATTTGAATTTGGTAGAGAAATAGAGGAGTAAGAATATCGTCTCAACAGATAATATTCAAAATGACGCCACCTCTCATATTCACCTCTTCGTCATAATTTTAAATTAATTTCGCATGTTACTAATTTAATTATGCATGTAATTAGTTCTAAGTACATCCCGCGAATTTCGCAAGTTTTCTGTGACGTGTAATTAAAGTTGAGGAAGTTAATTAAATATTAACACCAGCCTCCTCTCATATCAAAGTTTATTTAAAAAAATTCGGTGCGTTTTCAAGTTAAGTTTCGGAATTTCTGAACTCGTTTAATAAATTATTTATGATAATAAAACTAAGAAAATGAAGTCGGAAATCGGTTTCTTCCCCTTTCCAATTTGATGGCTTCCTTAACGCGATCGTAAACGTGCCTAATGGGCTATTTTATGAGATAAATCCGGGATAAACTTCCGAATTAGTTAATTAGAGCTACTCACAAATTAATTAGTAATTAAAGTAAAGACTTTGATTTTTTTTTTTTAGTTTTCATAAGCAATTTTACGATAAACTACTTTAACACTTGTTATAAACGACAAGTTTCTTTTACAACCGCTTTTATGTTCCATAATCCACCCTTTTCGTGTGAAAATAATATCCATCTTTAATATCGTAACAACACGCGATGTACATACCAATAATCTGTTATAAAATGGTAACTTTATAAAACATTTTTTTATTTGCGATTCCATAAAAGAATCGTTAAGGTACTCTCGTTTAACTTTATCTTTGAAAAATAGCAGCTTACGCGGAAACTTCTTCGAAGTTCGACACATATTTTCTAAACAAATTAAAGTGAACTTAGCGATTTGTTAGCGGTAACCACTCGGTGGGGACATCTGTTTTAAAGCGCCGCTGTTCGAAAGCTCCGCTAGCAACTGTATTAAAGCTTCCAGGCGAAATTGGCCGATTTTTCTCGCACAATTCTCTTTTCTCTCTTGGTTTTTATTACGCACATCGAGAATGGGTCCCACAAAAAGTAGGCCTTCGGATCGCCTCAATAAATCTAAGAATCTGTTTCTGGCCCCCGAGATATATATCGAGATATGATCGTTTTGATGGTGAAGATATATGAATGTGACAATCTTTTTTTTGGAACGGATATTTTAGGAAACATAACGTCTTCTTTTGGGGTTCTATGAAAATTAATTTCGGGATTTATGTTGCGATTTGTTTAAAAATTGTTTAAAAAGTCCATTTCGTAGCTTGATTTATGTGATGCAAAACTAAAAGTAAATATGTTTTTAAATATAAATCGGTCAAACTGTTTTATAAAACAAACTAAAACAACTCAATATAAATGTGTTTGAATTTTAGCGTAGAGTTTATTTTGTCTATCAGATTAAAATTTGATTTGACCTCCATCACATATTTTAAAAAAATATTTTTTTAAATAATAAAAATTAAATTAAGATAAAAGAATTTAAATAATTTTTGATATTCAGATTGAAACATATTAACCTTTTTTTTCATCAGTATGTTATTCCAGAATTTTGGTTCTATATTTTCATATTTTCGATCAAATTCTATTGACTATACACCATTCTGGATGTACTATCTTCCTAAGGTTGCCAACTTTCCTCTATTTTAGAGAAGTTCCTTCTATTTAATAGGCTATTTAATATCCTCTTTACTTATTGAATTCTGTACTTTATCCTTTTATAATCTATCATTATGAATTTATAACGTTGTGCTTGAATCTTAAGTTTGAGTTCTAAATGTCGAGTCGATCACATGTATGATTTATTATTTATCAAATATATACGTGAAAGAACATAATACTTTGGGATTTCAAGAGAAAAGCAATAAGACGGTAACTTATTTACGAAATAGAAGTGCAACGAAGTGTGTAGATGGAGTAGCTTCATACGAATCTTGGACACAAGAAAAACCTTATGTCGGATTTTTGAGAAATATTGATAACAAAGTTACTCAACAAAGGTAAAAGTAGAGGCGAATTCCAACGTAAAGGTGGCAATTATATCCTGATAGAATATTTTGAAAAATCAAAGGCTTATCGATTATGAAAACCAGGGACCAAATTGTCATTAAAGCACGAGATGTAAAGATCCTCGAAAATATCAAGATCGAGAAATCTTCACGCGATGTTCCATTCTATTCCAAATGAAACGAACCAAAACTTATCCAATGAAGAAGATGAATGCGAACTAGAAAATAGAAACAAAGATTTCTCATCCAGAGAATAGCCAGAAATGTATCAGAAGACTAGATTTGATATACTTTGTGAGACCCAGCCCGACAGTGCATTTACGGCAAGTATTTTTACTCCGATCCTGAAAAAGAACATTGGCTAATTGTTAAACGTGGTTTGAGGTTTTTGAAAGCAATAATGGCCTACGGCATTACATATTTTAAAAATAGAGATTGGACAGGAAACATCGATGACCGAAAATCCTGTACAGGTAATGATTTAGTTTTAGCGTGTGTCCCCATCAGTTGGAAATGCAAGAAACTTCGGTTGCTGAATATGTTGCTGTTTCAAAAGTCAAATAGTTTTCATGAAACGTTTGTTATCGCATACTGGGTTCGAAGTCTTTGCAAAATCCTCCACCTCTGTGTTTTTTAAGTATCTCTTAATACCTTTAAATATTTTTGAATATTTATTTTAAACATATTAAGAAATAGAGCCCACATTGTTATTTTGGATCGCTTAGACGTTGACGCCCCTCCTGCAAAGTTCCCAATCCACGGAAGTCAGGAAACAACTAAAATGGACGACTCGAGTCAAGTCCCAGATTACTTGTAGCAATTAGACTTACTAAAGACGACAGACATAGAAATTACTAAGAAGACTAATATAGATAGCCCAAAACAATATTTAGACACAATATACAGTAATATATGTTCTTTTAATAAAAAAAGACTTTAGTCTATAACTGTATCCAACAGAAAGACATAGATCTAGGATTGTTTGTTGAAACTAACACAAAAACCGACCAAATAATACAATATCCTGACTGAAATGTAATTCAGAAGAACGAACATAAAATAGACAATACAAGATGTGGTTAACAACATAATGAATGCCTACATTTCAAGATTCAATTTAAAGACAATTTTAATGATTTTTTTCTTGCGTACATTCACCTTATCAACACCATATCTTACCATATAATTGTAAGGTAGAAGAAAACAATTTCATAAAAACAACCCTTTTTGAATACACCATAATAGTAGGGGATTTCAACATTTTCTCTCCAACTCTAACTTTATAAGACACAAAACAAAACCCACATTTATTATGCCAGCTAATAATGACACAACACCTGACATATTATATACAGAAAATCTCAAACATAATATTTCGGACGTGGACGTGGACGTGACGAAGACTTATGCTCAGACCATCTAAGTATATTTTTTAAATTTTATCAGAATATCGTGCCAATCCGCTCAAACATGAATACAAAATATGACATCAGGAAAACAGACAGAGAAATAGTGAACATAGACTTAATTGCATTTATAAAGGCTCATCAAAGAAATCCTATTAACATAGACGAAATATACCAATTTTATCAGTATTTTTCCGAATCGATTATCACCCACACCCCTCAAACTACATACAACCATTTCGCACACAAACTTCCAAAACGCATCCTATATCTCATATACACTAAGAGACTATTCCATAAATTTTGGATGTTTTTAGATGAAACAAGAAGACTTCATTACAACATCCAAAATTTTTGGAATATGGGTGTTTGGATGATCTTGAAATAGACAAAATCGACTTTAATTCTTTATATTCCATAACTTTTGAATAAATAAGGGTATTTTGACGATTAATATCTCAAAAAATTCTTGCTGTAAACAACTTCTTTGCTCAGTTATCATAAAATTGATTTAATGTATTCATACTAATTTCTATAAATTTTCGTAGCATGTATCACTTTAGTAGTTTCGAAAAACCATTCAGTAAATCTTTTAGCACACTTTACGAAGATCTAATTTCTAATTTATTTACGATGATTAGAATTATCATCGTTTTCACTCTAGTATATGTGGTTTAATTTGTGCCCGATTCACCGAAACACCCTGTATAACACAGTCAGCTTTTGCAGTGTTGTGTAGAATCTTCAGCATTAACTATATAAATCTAGAATTAAGCATATTCAAACCAATTTCCTAAAATACCTTTGTTTTAAGTCTTCTGTTCAATTCATTGATTACGAATCAACCTGCATATCTTTTCGTATGCTAACCTGCTTCTTAGTACAAATTCCATTCATTACACTCAAAACCTACCTTCCTCTTTAATAACTTTTAAGCGAATAAAGATATCATCATGTCCCATATCTTGAAATAAAGCTTGATTAAGAAGAAATTGACACCAATCATGTAGACTTCATTACAATATCCAAAATTTATGGAAAATGGGTGTTTGGATGATCTTGAAATAGACAAAATCGACTTTAATACATTATATTCCATAACATTTAAATAAATAAGGGTATTTTGATGATTAATATCTAAAAAAATCATTCTTGTAAACAACTTCTTTGCTCTGTTATCATAAAATTGATTTGATATATTCATACTAATTTCTACAAATTTTTGTAGAATGTATCACTTTAATAATTTCGAAAAACCATTCAATAAATCTTTTAACACACTTTACGAAGATTTAATTTCTAATTTACTTACGCAACTACATGGAAGTGTAACTATTTATTTTCATTCTCTCTTTAATTCTGTTTTAATTACTTTATTATTATTCAATTTCCAAGTTTCAAAAATGTTGTGGAGAATTTCGGTTCATTCCACCGTATTGTCTCTTTTAATTTAGTTATATCATGAATACGCGTTGGAATATTAACGAGATTTAACATGATACTAAGCATCAATTACGCTGAGAGCTTGTATTTTCGCCACTTTGTTTGCAATAAATATCTTTGAAGTAGTTAGACTGCCAGTTCAATACAATTGTTGAATCAGTGAAATAAGGAAAATATAACAGATTAGATTTTATTTTACTTTGTGAACAATTATTAAAATAGTTCGATTTGGTACAACGATGTCGGCGTAGTAATTGAAATTATTTCGAAAATCTCACTTTAGTACAAAGTAACTCGACGCCCATCGATAGTTTGACTCCAAGTTAAACTATTCCAATCTAGTTAGGAATGGAAAACAGCACGTGATTCGGTTGGACCATTTGACACTTCACTAACTAGTTAAGCCCAACCTTTATTGCCATCATTGCAAACCATTAATTGAATTCTATGATTTTAACAAATTAAATCGTTACCACACACTATATTATTTTAAGAAGAAACTGTTTTATTTCGTTTAATTAATTCATTTAAACACCAATCCATTAATCGTAGGTAGGTAGCATTTAATAAGTAAATTGAATAATAAATAGATTTTTTTATTTCGTTTTATTTTGTTTCCAGTACTTTTCGATTTTAATATGGTGAGTACGAGGGGTGTCCAATATCCGCGAGTAAACATCGCAGTCAAATATCGGCAGAACCGGACTGTGTAAATAGGCAAACGCCCTGTTAGCAAACAGGTCATGATTTGCACAAAATACACGTTTTCCCATTGTTTACCTGTATAGTTTGTAAGCGGATTTATTATTTGTACGTGCCTAGAACGAATATTTATGATTTTTTTTTTGGTCTTTATTAATGTAATGTGATATGTATGTAAACATACAGGGTGATTCACTTAAGAACTCATATAAAGTTAAAGGGATATAAATTGAGATGAATAAACACAACTAATCTTTATACTAAGTAAATCACATAGCATAGCAATTAAGAAACCACGCAGAGTGTAGGGACATGTAAATGATAATAAATTAAGATGATTTAATACAAATACTCTATATATAAGTGTATCACCCTGTATATTTCCAATTAATTTTAATTAACTAAAGTATCTTTTAAAAATTATATAGAAGCATTATTAATTGGAATATTTAGTAAATGACAACGACAAAGTAAATGAAAAACCATTAAAAATTCCTTTGCAATTTTTCTCGTTTTTGTACCTCAACCGTGAACTAAAAGGCGGTTTTCGTTCCTAAAGAAACTAACGAAAAAGGCCGCCCAAGTATAAAATTTAATAACGTCCTCTTAAACAAGGTGGCAATACCGGTAGGGTATTTTTATTCGTTTATTTTCCTTTGTAGTTGAAGAGCAAAATTCACGCTGTTACGGAGTCCAATTTAAATGCGCTTGGTGAAACAAATTTAATATAAAACCTCGATTTCTCGAACACACCGAATGAAAACCTACTCAACACCGACACTTTGAATACCATTCCTGTGTTTGTTTTTATGTTTTTTAAATAGAAACTATTTCGCTCTCGAATATATTAAATAAATATAACTAAGTAATTTACATTCAACTTTATTCAATAGTACAAACTCCACTAAAATATTTTATTTCTATTTTTTTTAAAATAAGTAATTTTGATTTAGAATTTTCAATTACAAAAATATTCAACCAGGACCGGTAGGAAATCGTACCCTAAAGTTCACGACGATAAAGTCCGCCCCATTACGAAGCCATTAAAATGAATAATGTCGGTAACAATCTTTATTGTTTCAAGCCTATAATAACTTGTTTATGGTGCTTTAATTGTGTTTAGTGTTTTGTACAACATCAACATAAATCACCATATTTTCCTTATCACAGTGCTAAATGCTTCTTTAATTTAACGATTATCTTTCGTGTAAATAACTTGATTGTTAATCTAACAGATTTGCAGATTTTTATTTTTGGTGTTGGGGATAAAGTATTAAGTTTGCAAATCCATTGAAAAATATTGCAGAAAATCATAACAATACGACCCTGTTTATTATATTGTATACCTTTTAAATAGATATTAATATATCCTTAATACATCAAATGGTCTGCAATTTGCCCTAGTTAAGCAATTATTACAACTACTTTAAATCGGTCAAAAATTACTTTAACCCTCATTTTAAGAGCTAGCATTTTCTCATAATTATTTTCCTTATGATTTCCTCTTGTGAATTCTACTATTTAGTATTCACAAACAGTTTTTCCTATATTTCACATCAAATTAAAAATTAACAAAAGTGCAATTTGCAATTACTTTACATTGGGTCACTGTTGACCCGATTCTGGGTGTTGGTGTTATGGTTATTACCTACAAGATACTGACTAAAAACTTGTACTTTTTCGCTGCGCACGCATCTCTGTGGAGCAAAGTTGATGCAAAAACATTATTGTCTTGTGTGGTCTCGTATTCTTGTGGACAAGTTCTCATTATGTCTTCTAATAAGGAAACTTTCACGGATGTAGAGCTTTTCAACGCTCTTCTGAATGATTAAGATGATGAAAATTATCGCGAGTTACCGCTAGACGAAGCTTTTAGTGACGTGTCGGAAACTGAGGACGTCATTGAAGTGTGTACTGAAAAAACTGACGAAATCGAAGTTGACAACGACTCGCAAAGCACTAGTGAATCTAGCGACGATGAAGTTCAAGATGAATCCGTATGTAATTGGAGATACAAAGCGCCGAAATTGGGAAGAATGAGAGTCAACGAATTCATTCGTAAAGCTAAATGTCTTACGGAAAAAAGCAAGAATGTTTCTTCTATATTGGATACATTCAGACTTTTTATATCAGAGAATATCATAGATCTTATTGTGAAACATACAAATAAACGAGCCAGAGAATTTGTGGATGTCTACAATGAAGAACAACAAAATGCAGAAAATCCGAATAGGATGACATGAAATGACGTCGATGTCACTGAAATGTTTGGATTCATAGGTATTCTTGTTCTGGCTGGTCGTTTTAGAGAAAATAAAGAAAATCCTCATAGCTTATGATCAGTTACCAATAAAACATTCAACAGACCTATCTATCAGGCAATAATGAGTAGAAATAGATTTTTATCTATTATGAGACATATTAGGTTCGACGATCTTAGTACCAGACCTGAAAGAAAGAAAAAAGATAAATTAGCTCCTATTCGTGAGATGTCTGATATTTTTACTCAAAATTGTAGAGATAGTTACTATCCCTCACCTTGGGGAACTTGATGAACAGTTAGTATCCTTTAGAGGGCGATGTCCTTTTCGAGTCTACACACCTAGCAAACCCGGCAAGTACGGGATAAAAATTTGGGCACTTTTTTGTTGCAACTTCGAAGTGTATTTGGGAAAAGTAGGAGATATAAGTGAAAAATCAAGGTTCAAGAGTTGTCAAGACCTTAGCACATCACTGGCATGGAAGTGGGCGTAATATTACGACCGACAACTTCTTTACAAGCATTCCTTTAGCACAAGAATTACCCAGAAAAAAATTCACGTTGTTTGGCACCTTGAGAAAGACTCGTAAAGATATTCCAAAGCAAATATTGGACGTGAAAAAACGAGCGCTGTATTCGTCTGATTGTTTGTTTACCAAAGAAATGACTTTAGTGTCCTACATTACAAAACCCAGAAAATTTGTCGTACTGCTGTCATCTTTACATTATCAGCATGATATATCCACTGCAGAAAATAAATTCAAGCCAGAAATGATTTTGACATACAATAAAACAAAAAGTGAGAGAATACTCATGTAAGAGAAGCACGAGGAGGTGCCCTTACGATTGTTTTTCAATTTTATTGACATTGGACACAACAGTTTGGTGATATGGCTTTTGAAAAATCCTGAATGGAACTCAAATTCATCAATAAAATTTCGAAGAAAATTTTTTCTAGAAGAACTAGGAATGGAGCTTAGCAAACCCCATATCTCTAAAAGGTCTAATCAAATTATAGACGATGATCGAGGATTTTCAAATACAGTGTGCGCGGCCATCGAAGCTTCAGGTGTGGCTGTTCGTAAAAGGCAGGAAAATCCTGTATCGGGTACCAAACGTGGCAGATGTCATACCTGTCGCGTCAACGACAATAAGTACAGTGCCAAATGTAAAGGTTGTGGACGGTTTGTGTGCCCGAAGCACAGCAAAACGACTCAAACTGTCAAAAGAACAAATTGTAATAGTTGTCGACGAAGATCTACAGATATTGACGAAGATGGTGAACCATAACTTTTTTGATGTTGAACGTCAATAGCATATATTAGTTCGCTTTCTAAGTTAGGCCACTGTTTACGAGTAAATTTGACCTCCATTGTTACTTTCTGTTTGAGTTTGAATTGAAGATTTTTTATCCTTCGACAATAAGAGGTCAAGTTGACTTTTTTTTGGAGATCACATTCAAACAGTGGGTTAGCTTCAATGCAGGGAGCTTGCCACTGCTAAGTATGTTACACTAAGTTTGTAATTTCTTAATAATAAATATATATAAAATGTATTTAACGTTTCAAAATTTATCTATACTATAATGTAAATATTCAGTAAATATCACAAATTTTGATATCTTATTCTGACATTAAAAGTTTCAAATAAAATTAAAGTTTACTGAATATTTACAAATCATATAACCTTAATTATTAAGTGGGTCAGCATTGACCCGGTTTAGGGATTTCATGTAAGTTTATTATTTTGGGACGGCGAAGGTTAAAATGATATAAAATAACTGGGGATTCAATGAGAATTGATTGAGTTACAAATTAAAATGTGCAAGACTGCGTTTCAAATCAATTAATTTTCAAAAAATAGTCTTGGCTATCATAACGTAGATAAAGCAATACACGATATCTTTAATTGTAGAATTAACGAATACCTATATGCATTGAGTAAGAAGGAGTATTTTATCAATATCGAGAAGAATATTATGGCAATATGAAGATATTAATAAGTAGTATACAGTGTGTTAACTAATTATCGTACCCGAAATCTAGGCAACTAATATCACAGTATTGGTATTACAACGCGACGAATATTCCTGTTATTTGAAATAACTTTTTTCGAAAAATGCTATTAAAAGTTGACTTTTGTATAGCAATTAACGACTGTAAAAACGTGTTTCCTATGCTTAAGAACGTCATTATCAACGTCGAAATCTGAGAAACTTTGGTTGAATTGCTGTATACAACTTTGTAAGGAATAAACCCAACTATCGTCCGCATTCTGCGTACCGCTTCGATAATGTACCATTAAAATAAAGGCATCATGTTCCGGTGTGAATGTCAAAAGAAATAAAAGAAATAAAAATCTGAAAGAAATTCTCATTGAACGTTTTCGTTATTTTAATTTGTTTATTGACTTACCGCTTAAATCAATCGCAAGAAACACCGATAGCTCTAAGAAGAACTGTTTGGAGAAATATAAAGGTAGCAAAAAATGATTAAAGAATAAAGAAAATCCGGAAACACACAAAGCATACGACAAACGCGACAATAATAACCTAATAACGTTCGATCTGCTGTCAACATCTGGTTAAAATCTGGTTACTAATTTAAAAATATCGCCATTACCACTACACAATGAGATAGATAACCAACATTACAACGGGACGTAGGTTACGATAATTATTTAACACAGTGTAGAGGCAATAATAGCGATGAAGAAGATGTAGTCATCGATGTTTCTAATGAAGGTCTGCATAATATTGTAAAGCAGTTTGCTAGCGATTCTGATAAAAATGTGAATGACGATGACGACAGTCTCGTTTCTGCTTGAAACAAGAAAAGAAAAGAAATGACATAAATATTACCACCAGTTTTTATGAAGCTTGTGGAATAAAAGCTTCCAGATTAGTTACAAGATTTGCCAATTTTAGTTAATTGTATTTCTATACTTATTTCATCTTGAAAGATTGAAAAATACACTTCAGCCGCCATTTTTAATTGTGCCCAGAATTGGGATCTACTGTGGAAGTAGTGGTGTTGTCAGCAAAGCTGACTACTGATCCCTTCACTTTAAGATTGATTCTACTTTTTGTGTTTGTGTATGTACTGAACAAGGGAGACCTCAAAACTGCCTTCCAGGACTCTATATGTAATTGTTTTTATCATACCATACTCTTTATGTAAACAGGTTGTTCGCAGTCTGTTAAACAGTAGTAGTTTTTAAATAGTATGAATAGGTTGTCTAGCAATATTTTGTGAGTTCCCCAAAGATGTACAATTGTAGCTATTTTGTCATCCATAGTTTCATATATTTCGCTAGCTAAAGTACAAATAATTAAATATAATTGCACTACATTTTAGAAGTTTGCAACTAAACATTATGCAATAATAAGTCTATAAATCAGCGTAACGAGAGTCAAGAGTTTTGATGAACATTAGTATTAGAGTGCCTTAAAGGGATGGTTGTATTGTACAGAATGAATCGTTGTGGTATATTAAACTTAAATACGGGCTTAAATTGGCATAAGGAGCTTCCAACTTATTATTGGTGAGTTTGAAAAGAAAGATTAAGTCAATTAAGTAAATTTTTACATTTAAACTTAATAATAATATACTAGTACAAATCGTCTCGACCGGTTCTCTGATCTGCTTCCAACTGTCCAAGATCTGCAAGGTTTACAGATTATCTTAATGGATAGTCGGTTTTTATGACTTTATGATTTCAATGCGGATATTTCAGAATTTTGATGTTAGATTTATTTCTAAACTAATTCCAAAAAATTAATAAAAAAGCATCAGATCATCGGGCATCGCACGTCTTGGAATCATAGAGACATACTGATCGCTATTGTACTGATTGCCACAACATAATCTGGAATCAGAATTTTTTCTTTCCTCACTCCCTTCCTTCACAAGGTATTTTGTAAGCAGTTCCGTAATTGTATCCCCATATCTTCCATTGTATGTTCCCTCTCTATCGACAGCCCTCTGCAATAAGTAAGAATCCTATCTTCTGGATGTCCCTATCCCCATCGCTTACTTCCTCTCAAGACTCATATCAAGCAACTCAAAGCAACCCAACCCAACTCAGCCCAATCTAACCCAACCCAACTCAATGGCGCGACCTAAGTGTAAATAAAATAAAATAAACACTCTGGATAAGAAAACATTTAATGAATGCAAAAAGGAGTACAATCAACGGCCTGTTTGGCATCATTTCCTAATAGAAACAAAATAATATGTGCTAAAAGTTCATTCCGTGGTCTTCGTCCATACTTATGAACCCTTTGTGGCCGTATTACTAAAAGATAGCATTTTAATAATGAACATAGTACATCTAAACAAAATATGGTAACAAATTCATTTTGCAACAAAAGTCAGTACTTTTACGTATAACAGAGTATGATGGCATATAAAGCAGATTAATCTAATCCCAGTTTCAACATAATAGGAATACCGAAAGCCAGCATTAAGACTTTGGTTCATTATTCAAGCACCAATTGGCAGTGCTTCCTAACATTTTGATTTAGATTAGGTACTTCTAAATAGCTCTTAATGATATAACGCCGTACTTAGATGTCATATGACCATAGAGGCTGGAGAATTTATGTATGTTTTTGAAAGAGTGAAGTTTCGTCCAAGCAGATAATAGATTCTGATATCAAATTGAACTTATATTGTATAACACTGATCAGGTAGTTTACTCAATATTCCATAATCAAAATCTAAACTATTTAATCTTTTAAGATTAATAATCAGTCAATGAGATAAAAGTCAAGTTTCATCACAAAATATGATACACAGAGTGATTGAAAAAATCGATACTAGACTTAAAGGGCAGATAATAAAGAAGAAATTAAGATGAATAAGCTTCCTTATAGAAATACAGAGCATTAAAATTTCTTTAAAACTAAATACCTTTTGTAAAAAACTATTTTCTATGAAAATGGTAATTATGTTAAATACTTTATCGTAGACTATATAATTATTGCATTTTGCAGCTCTTTTTGTAAAACTTTATTTTATTTGACATTAAAAAAACAAATTAAAATAAATCACTCTGTATCGGTGTCTCAAATGCATGTATGACGAAAAACCTATATAAGTCACTCTGTATAGGTAAAATAAAGTATACTCATTTTCCGGAAACACTAAAACTGATAAACTATTTTATTTAGTAACTTAAAAAATAAAAATCAATATGTTTCGGCTCATGATTCTATCTCCAATCGCTTTCGAATTATACAGGGGGGTTGCATATGACGCACTCTGTATAATTGGAAATTTAGATAATTACTGGGGGTCGCCTTTGTATAGATGAGAACAAAATTAATTTATTGAATTTGGTACTAACTATAAGTTTTTAATGTTGTACAGCTAAATATGACGTAGTAATATAAATTAAATTGCTAATATATAATTGTTATTTAATTAAACGTTCAAAGTGAGCCCCATTGTTAATTAAGCAATACTCTAATTGTTTATTTCTACATAATTCTCCGAAAATTAATCGTGAATCCTCATTAAAATTACTTATTATGATTGCAATTCAGGATATGAACAATTTAATAGTAAATAATATCGAATATTTACGTTAATGTACTCAAACATGGCTTTTCTTTTAGCATACACTTTCCAGCCCAATTTATCAACAATTATTATTCCCGAATATTTTACTATTTTGGCTTTTTTTCCGAAATCTAGAAATGCAATAACAAATGAGGGTTCCTATTTTAATATGTTAATTTAAAATATAAAATATATGTAAATGAGACTAAAATTTATTTATAAAATTTAAAACGAAGTGTAAATTTTTAATGCAGTTTAATTAAACATAATGTAGTAATTTAAACAACTAAATTGTAATGTACATAATCGCTATAACACTTAATTAAGCGTTCAAAATGAGCTTTATTGTTAATTAAGCACTACCCTAATCGATAGTTATATCGGTGGATTACATTTCTCCATAATTCTCCGAAAATTAATCGCGAATCATTCAAAATGTTGCATTAATCTATTAATATATTGCGTTCTAAAATCGATTTTTTAAGTATCCTAAATCAAATAATTATAAGGATTGAAATCTGGGATATTTACACAAAAATTGGCTCAAAACTTTAAATATGTTACTCGGTGCAGCCACTATTTCATTTTTCAGGAATTTATACAATTTTGCATAAGAATGGATAAGAATTTTCTGGGCATCTTAAATTGTGTTCTGTTACCGTATACTTATCGTTAAGAACCATCTAAGAGCAATGATATACTACGATGTAGAATAAATAAAAATATTTGTATCTTAATATTCTTAGAATTCGCGAAGAGGTGTCTGAAAGATTCTGACAATTCTACTGGATTTCAAAGATCGGCTATTTATAAAAATAATCAGTTAAGAACATGTAAGACTTAAAAAAGGATTATCAGATAAGCAGGAAAGAAATAAAAATAATTTCCTATACGATGCTGTTTTATTGTTGATGAGTGAAGATAAGATTATGTTGTGTCATATTGTCAATAAAACAGAATCATTTCGGTGTCAAAAATAAAATATCTAGCAATGGCAGGAAGTTTTGCCGTTTCAAATTAGTTGTATACAACAAGTCTACAGAACAGATAATGAGTTTGAACTATTTTGGTGTAATATTATAAGCGCTAGGAACCTTCAAGAAGAAATTATAGCTCAAGCAATGAAAGAAGCATGAAGCAACAAACAAACTTCTATGTATGTTACGTCTATAAGAGTTATAACATCACGCGAACACTTAATTAGTGAGATACAAATGCAGGAAATGAAATAATGACATGAATCCTGAAAGCTGGTTTGACTATAAAAAAGTGATGTGTGATATCAAGAACTTCGTGAGTTGAGCTCAGAAAGAAAGCGGTCAAAAAACTTATAAATGAACTATCAAGTTCAACCAGACTAGTTAATATGTAAAATGACTTTAAATTTTGATTCTTAGACAGTCTTCAACGTTATCTAAACTATCTCCTTGGAGCAAACTCTGGTGAAGTATTGGATTGACTATATTATCGACTAGGTCATCTTCAGATTCATAGACCAAAATATACGAGTATTTATCCATTCTAAAATATTTTTAATTCTTGAGAATTAATACTTAAATATAGATAAAATTATAATGGACCCAAAAACAGACATGGACTAGGATAAAGCTGAACGATTGACGACTCTAACATTGAAGTAGTGCCAAGTTTTACCTATCTTAAAAACACAGTAAATCAGATCAATGACACGAAATGTGACAAACGATCTTGAAGGAAACTAAAACACTATATGCACTTGAGGTAGTTAAGAAAATCTTTGGATCAATAAACTAAAGGGGACTGTTGAAATATTCGTTTCGATGAGACAAACGATTGCATGTAACGAATGGTTCTATCGTCCATTACTTACATGCGTTCCTAAAAGAGGAAGGATTCAAACTCAATGGTAAGATAACATAAAGGCGCAGTTACTTATAGTAAGAATTTGGCGATGATTACTATTTATAAATTATAAGGATAGATAGATATTGGAAGTTATTCTCGTTTATAACAGCATAATATAAAAGCAAACTAATTAGAGCAGAAACGTGAACAATTTTTTACTTGATTACCAACTTTACATTGAGTGTAATGAAAAGTATTCACCCTCAATTTGAGCTTTAGAGCTTATTACTCATACTTAATTTGTTACTATAGTTATTCGTTGGGAATAAATTTATTTATAACAAGGTTTAAGTTTCCTATTATGAGGATAAATTTATTAGATATCTTAATTCCTCTTACCTAATTAAATTTAGTTTTTGCAGCTGGTGTTTTTTAACAATTTTACTTAAACCCATTACCTGCGTTTTGTGTTTAATGTTAAAATCGCCCCGTTTCGCTCAGTTTATAAAGGCTGTAACGATCGTATCATGCACCCTGAGCACCCACGCAACACGAATTTACGCACGAAGAATAAAACTCGATTAGTAACAGCAACGATAATTTGCACTATGAAGAGACTCTCGATCATGCAATCGAAGCTTGCGTGTGTGTTTCATGCAACAAATTGCATCAGTTTTTTATTTATGTCATCGCTTTGTAAACGTTTATAAAACATTGCAAAATAATAAAAAAATATTGTTGATTTTTATAAAAAAAGTGTGGCTTTTATTCGTTTCGATGTTATGGGAGTAAATTTAAAAAGATTTATAGTAAAAAGATTTATTGTAAATTTCTTTAAAAGTAGAAAAGCACATCATTAGTTCACTTAGTTAGATAAGATCAAATAAGAGGACCTTAGAGATTGAAGTGCAAGAGTATTTTTATAAAAGATTCATCGTTACAATTCCAACAGAGAAGATAACTGGGTAATCGAAACATTCACATCTGACTAAAATGCAAATTAGCTTAAGATATTCATATAACTGAATAAATTGACATTCACATGAGTCGAAGTGCGATTAACACATATTATTTCACGAGACTAATTCATAACATGGATATGTTAGTGCAGGTTGTACAAAATCTATTCTATTCATGGAAATTCAAGAAAAGAAAACGAATTCTACCGCATACAATTTACTACAATTTACAAAAATCGTCATATAAATAAAGAAAATGTTCAACTTTAAGGGAGAGAAGTGAGATAAAGGATGTCTTCCACGAATATTGGAAGTAAAGACGACAACAGGATTCCAGATATTGAGAGAAACCTGGAGAGGTGGTAGGAATGTCTGGCGGTGAAAGGAAGTCATAGTAAATAGCGGATATTGAAAGGTAGTTTCAGACTAACACTCAAAGAAGTGAATATGCTATTTTCTTTGTTAAATAAACTTTCATTTTAGAATATTTTTCATTCCATTCAAAATAATTTGCGATACTTTCTTTTATAATAGTGTGATTCATATAATCAAGAAATGACAAAATAAGAAAGAATAACTCCAGAATATCATTTTATTACCAAAATATTTTTATAAATGTTAGTAAATTTTGTACTAGAATTTAAGAAAAAATTAGTAATAAAATTGAAGAGTGTTTTGCATGCAGGAATTTGTACCAACATCGCGTTGGTTATGTTAACTATCTCGAGTAAAATATCAACAAGTTCAAAACTATCAGAGCCTAAAATACTATTGCCATCTGATAGATGCGTTGTTAGTAACTACGAGTTGTTCAAAATGCATAAAATTATCCTCCTTGCTTTGGAGGACAATCTTTAAAATGGTATAATAACTAATCACAGCGATAAAGATAATGACTTATGAAAATTTTGTTGTAAATAGTGAACATGAAACTGATTCGGAAATAGGGATGAAATTTTTTTCAAATGTATCATATTGTATTTATAAATCTAGTATTTGATGACAACGGAGCAGCTGATAGAAAATAATGAAGAGCAGAAAAACGGCAAAGATTACTGTTATGGTAAGAACAAATTCAAGTGGTGTTGATATCCATCTTCGCTAAACAAAGTCAATAAAATTGAACAAGAATGAGCCTGTACAAAAAATCTGCTGATTTACACTGCTTTCTTCAATTCTAATGATGAAAATGGACAAAATTTTTGCCACGGTCACAACAGGGATGGGGGCGATTAGTATTACAAGCAAAGAATTACTGATATTTATTTTAAATAGCTTCAGGTTTGATAATCGGCAGGATAAATCGATGAGAAGGCTCCAAAATCCTGCTGCACCTATCAGACAAATATTTGATATGTTTATGAAAAACTGCCAACATATTATACTACAGGAACACATCCTTGTATTGGTGAGATGTTGTTAGGGATAGGAAATAACAAAGCAGTGAAATATGATTTGAAGATCATGTGTTGCAGTGATGCATAAAATGCTTATTATTTAATGGATATGTTTATATAAATTATTTCATTTACAATTAATTTTTTTTACTTCTAATAAAATAGCACCAGATTCAAGCTTTCTTTTCATGGTCTTCACTTATTGTGAAGAGACATTTCTTTCCTGCCTCCTTACTAGCGTTCTTATCTCTGTCAGCTTCCAGTTTTCCTTGACACCGTTCAAGCTGGCTAATATTTCTGACTTCTTTCCTAATCTTCTTGTTATTTACTCCTCTTTTCTTTTAGGAAGATTAGGAAGAGGAACAACCTCTTTTGGAGTGACAGAGTGCTTCTCTACGATTTTATGTGAAATTTATGATGTTGAATCGTCACGACAAGTAGAAGGCAATCTTCAACAGATTAGAAGATGAACATAAATAATATACAAAACCAACACAAAGCGTTATGCGTCTCACAAAACCATGATACAATACAAACTGAAATAAAACGTTTGACATTTGATTTTGCATCCAACTTGCTTCGTTGCTGAAGAAGAAGGGTCTCACAAGCTTAGCAACTTTGTGAAAAATTATTACCCGAAAGTGTAGACAAATTCGGACATCTTTTTATGACTATAGCTGATATCACTCCAAAAAGAACCAAAAAGAAATAAAGCAATGTTTTTGTTATCATCATTACACCATCTTGAAAGTACAGATCCGGTAGCAATGAAATCAAATATGATGCAAGATCAACACTAAAGCTGGTGTAGATGAATTAGATGAAAAATGCATGAAATATATAAATATATATAAAAATAATACTCCAACAAGAAGGTCAAATTTTTTTCAGGATCTAGCTTTAGCTTAGTTAGAAAAAACAAAAGCGATCATATCCCACGAAAACTGTGCCTTAATATTTGTGATGTATTGAGTATGTCGTTAATTAAAGTACTAGAAGATAGAGTAGATGAAAAGGAAGAAAATTTTCATTGATCTTGTGCTCTCTGTGAGATAAGGATTAAAATTTAATCTAAAACCATGATTATAGATGTAAAAATGACAAAGAGATAAATAATAGCAAGTGTATAATGGAAACAAGGAGATATTCTACGTACATCATTGACATCATCATTGATTTTCTATAATTAGGTTAAACAAATCTTCATTAATTCTTTAAATGATAGTAATGATGGTAAATGATAAAGACATAAATAATATTCGAGGTTCAGATCATCTCATTTCTCAATAAAATATAGCATTACTCCAAAAAATATGGTCAGACATTGAGCACCAGCAACAAAAGTATATGATTAGAAGAATCTTTACGCATCTCAGTTTCAGCTTATTCTTCATTCGTTTTGCAAGTTATAAATACTGACAGCCTAAATGATCGTGTTGTAGAACGTTTATCGCGATTTTTTGTAAAAATTTTTTGTAAAACAATCGCGATAAGCAAAGATAAAAATTGCTGAAATTTGATATATCTGGATTTAATACGTCGTGATCAGTGCCTATAATCGTATTCGATAGAACGAGCTAAAGTGTAATACAAAGCCTTTTTTCATAGAAATTTTAAATCAGGCTACTACGAGTATTGATGCCTTCACAATTGGTGAGTTTATCTTTATTGATTCTGATAATATTGTGTTATACTTTTTAGTTAGTGTCATGGACGTTGCTTCTGATATTGAAATTGCAATAGTTATATTATTAACAAATATGAACGTATCAGATCAGAGCGGTAAATAAGCTTAATATGGTGAGAAATCGTTTAACCGCCAATACCTAGAACAAAATTTAAATTAATCTAATGTTGGTAAATGTAAAACTGCTGGTAAAACCTGTTAAAAAAAGTTGCTACAAGACCATTTTTAACCAAAGTGAAAGCACAGATTTATGGAATGCAGTAGTAGCACTACAATCGAAGAAATTTTAGCTAAAAATAGATAATAAATGAGGCACACAGCGCAGTCGAGACGAACAATATAATACAAGAGATAGTTATTATCATTTTAAACGGTTCATGTCACAAAGGTCAAATAGTAATGTTTGGGAAGTTGAAATGAAACTCTCTAAACTTCTATTTGTATTATATTAATTCTCATATTTATGGACGGAATTTATATAATTTAATATAAAACAAACAAAGGAGTTTTATTTCAACTTCCTAAACATTAATCATTATCATGGCACAAGAAATCATGAGGACAATTATAAAATGAATAATCTTTTTTTATGGTAATAGAAAATATATAAACATACAAAGACGAAAACTCAAAGTTTGGTAAATTTATTGGTTATTGAACACTGGCTGTACTTACATGGTCAGTACTTGAATAAATTTAAAAATTCGTGAAAACTCGATTTCTTGGAAAACTGTTATTAAATTACTTTCAATTATTAATTGGAGCATCTACTTTCCTGAAATGAAGTCAATTTTGAGATACCTCACTTAGTTCTTGAGATATAAGTTGCTGAACTTAATTGGAATTTTTCCAATATTTTGAATAAATTTAAAAAATTCCTAAAAATCGGTTTTTTATAAAACTTGTCAAATTACTTCCAATTATTAATTGAAGCATCTACTTTCCAAAAATGAAGTCAATTTTGAGACATCTCACTTAGTTCTGGAGATATAAGCTGTTGAACATAATTGGGATTTTTCAATAATTTAAATAAATTTAAAAATTCTTGGAAAACCAATTTTTTTTTGGAAAATTGTTACGAAATTACTTTCAATTTCTAATTGAAGCATTTATTTTCCAAAAGTGAAGTAAATTTTGAGATATCTTACTTAGTTCTAGAGGTATAAGCTGTTGAACCAAATTATTAAGATTTTCCAATAAATTTAAAAATTCTTGAAAAATCGATTTTGTTTTGGAAATCTGTTGTCAAATTACTTTAAATTATTAATTGGAGCATCTATAGTCAATACTTTCAGCACAGTATAACGATAAGAAAGATATAATAGATCGATTTTGAACATGTCTACATGTTTTGAACAGATATTTACTAAATGAAATTAACGTAGATTCAAAATTTTGACCAGAAGCAGTATGCGCAGTTGTATCACTGAAAAATAGAATACTAGCAAATACTGTAGAAAATAAAACACGTTACGAAATGATGTTTGAAAGAGTAATGTTCGAAGAACAGAACAGTGAAGATGTCAAAATGGGATAAAAAAGCTGATTTCGAATTTTGTTTGGTTATACTAAAGTTTGGTATAGAGTTTTAATAAATAACGGAGTCATTATAGCTAGACACGTAGATGTTGTGGAGGAGAATGTTAAATGCATAGAGGCTTAGATACAAACAGTACTAACAATGAATTTCAAAATGGGCATTCTAGTTACTCAGAAATACAAGATGACAGTAAAGAGAATAAATTAGAAAATAAAACAATTATGCTAACTTATATTGAAAGATAATTATGGATAGGGAAACAGATGTTTAAAGAAAAATAAAACTTGGAAATTAGTTTAATAAAACTTGGAAATAGAAAGCCAGAGAATAAAAAAAAAATTAGATATTAAAATGGTCAGTACTTGAATAAATTTAAAAATTCGTGAAAACTCGGTTTCTTGGAAAACTGTTATCAAATTACTTTCAATTATTAATTGGAGCATCTACTTTCCTGAAATGAAGTCAATTTTGAGATACCTCACTTAGTTCTTGAGATATAAGTTGCTGAACTTAATTGGAATTTCTCCAATATTTTGAATAAATTTAAAAAATTCCTAAAAATCGGTTTTTTATAAAACTTGTCAAATTACTTCCAATTATTAATTGAAGCATCTACTTTCCAAAAATGAAGTCAATTTTGAAACATCTCACTTAGTTCTGGAGATATAAGCTGTTGAACATAATTGGGATTTTTCAATAATTTAAATAAATTTAAAAATTCTTGGAAAACCAATTTTTTTTTGAAAATTGTTACGAAATTACTTTTAATTTCTAATTGAAGCATTTATTTTCCAAAAGTGAAGTAAATTTTGAGATATCTTACTTAGTTCTAGAGATATAAGCTGTTGAACCAAATTATTGAGATTTTCCAATAAATTTAAAAATTCTTGAAAAATCGATTTTGTTTTGGAAAACTGTTGTCAAATTACTTTAAATTATTAATTGGAGCATCTATAGTCAATACTTTACGCACAGTATAACGATAAGAAAGATATAATAGATCGATTTTGAACATGTCTACATGTTTTGAACAGATATTTATTAAATTAAATTAACGTAGATTCAAAATTTTGACCAGAAGCAGTATGCACAGTTGTATAATTGAAAAATAGAATACTAGCAAATACTGTAGAAAAGAAAACACGTTACGAAATGATGTTTGAAAGAGTAATGTTCGAAGAACAGAACAGCGAAGATGTCAAAATGGGATAAAAAAGCTGATTTCGAATTTTGTTTGGTTATACTAAAGTTTGGTATAGAGTTTTAATAAATAACGGAGTCATTATAGCTAGTCACGTAGATGTTGTGGAGGAGAATGTTAAATGCATAGAGGCTTAGATACAAACAGTACTAACAATGAATTTCAAAGTGGGCATTCTAGTTACTCGGAAATACAAGATGACAGTAAAGAGAATAAATTAGAAAATAAAACAATTATGCTAACTTATATTGAAACATAATTATGGACAGGGAAACAGATGTTTAAAGAAAAATAAAACTTGGAAATTAGTTTAATAAAACTTGGAAATAGAAAGCCAGAGAATAAAAAAAATTTAGATATTAAAATGGTCAGTACTTGAATAAATTTAAAAATTCGTGAAAAGTCGGTTTCTTGGAAAACTGTTATCAAATTACTTTCAATTATTAATTGGAGCATCTACTTTCCTAAAATGAAGTCAATTTTGAGATACCTCACTTAGTTCTTGAGATATAAGTTGCTGAACTTAATTGGAATTTTTTCAATATTTTGAATAAATTTAAAAAATTCCTAAAAATCGGTTTTTTATAAAACTTGTCGAATTACTTCCAATTATTAATTGAAGCATCTACTTTCCAAAAATGAAGTCAATTTTGAGACATCTCACTTAGTTCTGGAGATATAAGCTGTTGAACATAATTGGGATTTTTCAATAATTTAAATAAATTTAAAAATTCTTGGAAAACCAATTTTTTTTTTGGAAAATTTTTACGAAATTACTTTAAATTTCTAATTGAAGAATTTATTTTCCAAGAGCGAAGTAAATTTTGAGATATCTTACTTAGTTCTAGAGATATAAGCTGTTGAACCAAATTATTGAGATTTTCCAATAAATTTAAAAATTCTTGAAAAATCGATTTTGTTTTGGAAAACTGTTGTCAAAATAGTTTAAATTATTAATTGGAGCATCTATAGTCAATACTTTCAGCACAGTATAACGATAAGAAAGATATAATAGATCGATTTTGAACATGTCTACATGTTTTACAGATATTTATTAAATGAAATTAACGTAGATTCAAAATTTTGACCAGATGCAGTATGCGCAGTTGTATAACTGAAAAATAGAATACTAGCAAATACTGTAGAAAAGAAAACACGTTACGAAATGATGTTTGAAAGAGTAATGTTCGAAGAACAGAACAGTGAAGATGTCAAAATGGGATAAAAAAGCTGATTTCGAATTTTGTTTGGTTATACTAAAGTTTGGTATAGAGTTTTAATAAATAACGGAGTCATTATAGCTAGACACGTAAATGTTGTGGAGGAGAATGTTAAATGCATAGAGGCTTATATACAAACAGTACTAACAATGAATTTCAAAGTGGGCATTCTAGTTACTCAGAAATACAAGATGACAGTAAAGAGAATAAATTAGAAAATAAAACAATTATGCTAACTTATATTGAAAGATAATTATGGATAGGGAAACAGATGTTTAAAGAAAAATAAAACTTGGAAATTAGTTTAATAAAACTTGGAAATAGAAACCAGAGAATAAAAAAAATTTAGATATTAAAATGGTCAGTACTTGAATAAATTTAAAAATTCGTGAAAAGTCGGTTTCTTGGAAAACTGTTATCAAATTACTTTCAATTATTAATTGGAGCATCTACTTTCCTAAAATGAAGTCAATTTTGAGATACCTTACTTAGTTCTTGAGATATAAGTTGCTGAACTTAATTGAAATTTTTTCAATATTTTGAATAAATTTAAAAAATTCCTAAAAATCGGTTTTTTATAAAACTTGTCAAATTACTTCCAATTATTAATTGAAGCATCTACTTTCCAAAAATGAAGTCAATTTTGAGACATCTCACTTAGTTCTGGAGATATAAGCTGTTGAACATAATTGGGATTTTTCAATAATTTAAATAAATTTAAAAATTCTTGGAAAACCAATTTTTTTTTGGAAAATTGTTACGAAATTACTTTCAATTTCTAATTGAAGCATTTATTTTCCAAAAGTGAAGTAAATTTTGAGATATCTTACTTAGTTCTAGAGATATAAGCTGTTGAACCAAATTATTGAGATTTTCCAATAAATTTAAAAATTCTTGAAAAATCGATTTTGTTTTGGAAAACTGTTGTCAAATTACTTTAAATTATTAATTGGAGCATCTATAGTCAATACTTTAAGCACAGTATAACGATAAGAAAGATATAATAGATCGATTTTGAACATGTCTACATGTTTTGAACAGATATTTATTAAATGAAAATAACGTAGATTCAAAATTTTGACCAGATGCAGTATGCGCAGTTGTATAACTGAAAAATAGAATCCCAGCAAATACTGTAGAAAAGAAAACACGTTACGAAATGATGTTTGAAAGAGTAATGTTCGAAGAACAGAACAGCGAAGATGTCAAAATGGGATAAAAAAGCTGATTTCGAATTTTGTTTGGTTATACTAAAGTTTGGTATAGAGTTTTAATAAATTACGGAGTCATTATAGCTAGACACGTAGATGTTGTGGAGGAGAATGTTAAATGCATAGAGGCTTATATACAAACAGTACTAACAATGAATTTCAAAGTGGGCATTCTAGTTACTCGGAAATACAAGATGACAGAAAAGAGAATAAATTAGAAAATAACACAATTATGCTAACTTATATTGAAAGATAATTATAGATAGGGAAACAGATGTTTAAAGAAAAATAAAACTTGGAAATTAGTTTAATAAAACTTGAAAATAGAAAGCCAGAGAATAAAAAAAATTTAGATATTAAAATGGTCAGTACTTGAATAAATTTAAAAATTCGTGAAAACTCGGTTTCTTGGAAAACTGTTGTCAAATTACTTTCAATTATTAATTGGAGCATCTACTTTCCTGAAATGAAGTCAATTTTGAGATACCTCACTTAGTTCTTGAGATATAAGTTGCAGAACTTAATTGGAATTTTTCCAATATTTTGAATAAATTTAAAAAATTCCTAAAAATCGGTTTTTTATAAAACTTGTCAAATTACTTCCAATTATTAATTGAAGCATCTACTTTCCAAAAATGAAGTCAATTTTGAGACATCTCACTTAGTTCTGGAGATATAAGCTGTTGAATATAATTGGGATTTTTCAATAATTTAAATAAATTTAAAAATTCTTGGAAAACCAATTTTTTTTTGGAAAATTGTTACGAAATTACTTTCAATTTCTAATTGAAGCATTTATTTTCCAAAAGTGAAGTAAATTTTGAGATATCTTACTTAGTTCTAGAGATATAAGCTGTTGAACCAAATTATTGAGATTTTCCAATAAATTTAAAAATTCTTGAAAAATCGATTTTGTTTTCGAAAACTGTTGTCAAATTACTTTAATTTATTAATTGGAGCATCTATAGTCAATACTTTCAGCATAGTATAACGATAAGAAAGATATAATAGATCGATTTTGAACATGTCTACATGTTTTGGAGATATTTATTAAATGAAATTAACGTAGATTCAAAATTTTGACCAGAAGCAGTATGCGCAGTTGTATAAAAAACACGTTACGAAATGATGTTTGAAAGAATAATGTTCGAAGAACAGAACAGCGAAGATGTCAAAATGGGATAAAAAAGCTGATTTCGAATTTTGTTTGGTTATACTAAAGTTTGGTATAGAGTTTTAATAAATAACGGAGTCATTATAGCTAGACACGTAAATGTTGTGGAGGAGAATGTTAAATGCATAGAGGCTTATATACAAACAGTACTAACAATGAATTTCAAAGTGGGCATTCTAGTTACTCAGAAATTCAAGATGACAGTAAAGAGAATAAATTAGAAAATAAAACAATTATGCTAACTTATATTGAAAGATAATTATGGATGGGGAAACAGATGTTTAAAGAAAAATAAAACTTGAAAATTGGTTTAATAAAACTTGGAAATAGAAAGCCAGAGAATAAAAAAAAAATAGATATTAAAATATGGAAAGAATTTTCAACTTTTAAGAGAGTTGAATTTTGGAAAGAGTACATCTGATTAGTGTTTATGCAGTATGTTTCCGGATCGAGATACAGAGAGGGGAGAAATTGTGGGAAATTATGTGACTGATCGTGATATGGAAAGTTTATTAACACTAGAACTAATACTAAAAATTAGAATTAACTAAAAACAAATGCTTTTAGTTCCAATTCTAGTGTTAGCTTTAGTGTTGCTATTAGTGCTACTTTTAGCTGTTATTTGGGTATAGATTATTGTATACTCGTATCGAACTGAAACTAGAACTAACACTAGACCTACAACTAGAAATATTCAGAAACTTTCTAGGTCTAGTGTTAGTTTCAGTTGTAATTCTTATTTAACTTTAGATTGTTTTAAATTCTTCTAGAACTAAAAGTATAACTAAATATAATAAGCCAGTGTTTTCTCCAGATTCACCATATTATTATGAATAAAATTAACAGCAAAGTTTATGATGAAAATATTTATTATTGCAGTTCGGTGCTACAATTGTTTCAACCCACTAAAAATGAATAAAATTGCGAAAAAAATATCTCATAATTTAAATTACCTTAAATAAGATTTATATTAAAATTAATAAATTAAAAAAGTAACAAATTATGAAACATGAAGCTTGAATTAGAGTGAAGCAACAAAATTATAAAAATAAAATTCAAATTTTTTTTTAAGTGGTGATGTTTAATTATTGTAATAAGAAAATGAAATTTGACATATGTTTTTAATGAAAATCGCTTATTTCACATGCGCATGTTTTAAAATCGAAAAGAAATTGAATTAAATAATATTCTTTAAAAATAAAAAGAAAATAAAACTAAATTCTCTCTACATCGTAATGCTTCGAAATTAAATAAACTGACAAAATAGACTAGATGAAGTTATAAAAAATTATTTTACACTCTGTAGACGGAGTTAACATTAAAAAATATAAAAGTGTAATGTACTTACACTTTTACATATCAAGGGTAATTGGACCATGTTTAAAAACTGATACAACTATGAATAATTAATGCAATTGAAGTTAACAGTAAAAGTCAACAAAGCAAATTTCGGCATATAAAATCTCAAAAAAGCGATAAACAAAATCAAACTTTATTTGCGGAAGATTTTTCCCATAAGTTGTAACTTTTATAGTTTCCGTGGTTATATATCCTTGGAAAATTTTTAATTTAGAAATAAGCCGTTTAATTTTTAAATAACAACGGTAATAATTAGTAAATTTCTTCATTTTTACACATAGAGTATAAAATTCGTGCGATAGTGATTTGACCTTGTTCGACGCATAATTTATGCTGAGATAAGTTTAAAAAATCAATAATAATTTCCTTTTCCTCTTTGTAACTCTATCCGGGGTTTATTGACGATCTATTAATATCTTGTAAAAATAAGAAAAAGATGCAATATATAAAATAACTTTTGTGCAATAAATTTTAAATGAAAGATATGGATAAAGCATAAAAACATTTTGGAATAAATATTGATTATGATTATAGGAAAAATATCATGATTTTTATTCAGGAAGAATACATTGAATCTTTAGCTGAAAAATATCAAATTAAAAGTTCAAAATTATTTAATACACCAATAGAAGGAAATTTAAAACTGGAATCTTCATATGAGATGTCCGATAAAACCATGTATAGAAATCTAATACGAGCACCTTTCCATATAAGTTCCGTGACTAGACCTGAGATAAGTACGCTGTAAGTTATATGCAACTTATAACATGAACGATATTTACGAAATACTTACTATTATTATTTAGACAGTTTAGAATTAGATTTACTATTGTTTGCAAATATTGTTCATTGGAAATCTAGGAAACAAGGCAGTATAACTAGGTCTTCAAGTTCAAAGCGAATGAGAAATATACTAACATTTTGTAACATTGATTTCAAGACACCTATTAAGATATAGAAAGATTAAGATATATGTCGACAATTCGGGAACTTTGGAGTCCGGTAATTTTACGAAAAATTCTAACTATATTAATGTACATTATCATTTTGTAAATAAAGCTTGTATGCAAAGAATTATAGATATAATTAAAGTAGACTCAAATAGAAACGAAAAATGTTGGGTTTAGTAATACAGTGTGATCAAAAAAGACTCTCCGTAAAAAACTACTTTCCCATGCGCATAATTTCAATACTTACTTCCCTCGTTCCATTTCTACTTGTTTTAAATAGAAGTGGGAATTGTTTTAAATTTTAAACGCTCTTATTGATAACTAAGAATACAACTCTGATCTTAGTTAATCGAAAATCGAAATCATTCTCACCTCGTTAACTATTGAGAGCTTTTATAATTTAAACAATTCCCCCACCACAATTTAAAATAAATAGAGGGGAACGATAGAAGTAAATATTGGTATCAAGCGCTTGGGAAAGTAGGTTTTCACGGATCGTCTTTTTGATTACATTGTAGAAGAATTTAAGTATTTGGTAGTGAATATTTTTCATAAATGTATGGCGGGTTGTTAAATTATACATATTTTAATACTTGAATTAAAAATATAATTAATTAATTTTTGTTAATGTTGTTATTAGTTGCGTTGTTATGCGTTATAATTATAAATAATAAATAAACAAGTCCAGATATTAAAGCGGTCTCTAATATATTTAACAATTATAAATTAATTTTTGAATAAGATTCGAAATAATGGATAGAATTAAAATTGGATGATAGTTATTGATAAGGTGTTTCTTACCGAATTTGAAGATCGAAATCATATAAGTTATTTTCCATTCCGTTGGAAGTATAGAGAATTTCACCTAAAGCTCAGCAGACAATGAGCTTTCACAGCAGACTTAGAGAACACGACTTAGAAAGAATGCTACATCCTGCTGAGAAAATCAGCGAAAGGTTTCACTTGGAAAAATATAAAAGAAATAACGATCATCAAGTATCCCGTCAAAAAATACAGAAAAGAAGTACTCGGAGAATAGTTCTTAGATTTGTTACTAAATTGTTATCATATTCCATATCAGCTAAGACGCCATCTCCGTCAATCTTCTTGCTCTTGACAAACGAGCATAGAGGAGAGAGAGAGTCAATTAGAAACTCTTGTTTGTATATCATTTATTTGAGTAGACCATACAGTCCATTCGAGTCTCATATTAAGTATAACTAAGTCATCAAATTTTGTTGAATATATAGCTTTATCAGAACATTTTTTAATTAAATAATAATTTTGATAAAAATTCTAAATATATTGAGGTACATTATCATTCTGTAAATGAATGCAAGGAATTATAGATATAATTAAAGTAGATTCAAATAGAAAGCTAGCAGATTTTTTTACAAAATTGTTGTGTAAAGATAAATTTGCGAAACTACGAGAAATATTGGGTTTAATAATACTGAGCAATCAAAAAAGACTGTCCGTAAAAAACTACTTTCCCATGCGCATAATTCCAATACCTACTTCCCTCTAATCGTTTTAAATTTTAAGCGCTCTTATTGATAACTAAGAATACAACTCTGATCTCAGTTAATTGATAATCGAAATCATTGTCACCTCATCAACTATTGAGAGCTTTTAAAATTTAAAACAATTCCCCACCACTATTTAAAACAAACAGAGGTGGTACGAGAGAAGTATTGGTATCAAACGCTTGAGAAAGTAGAGTTTTATGAACATCTGTTTGGTCGCATTGTATCAGAATTTAAGTAATTGATAGTGAATCCATAAATAAAAGCGGTGTCCTATATTTCAACAATTGTAAATTAATTTTTGAAAAACTTTCGAAATAATAGATAGAATCGAAATTGGATGATTCTTACCATTTCTTACCAGATTTGAAGATCGTAATTATATAAGCTATTTTCTATTCCGTTGGAAGTGTGAAGACCTTCACAGAATGAGAGAAAGCAGCTTACACAGCAGACCTAATTTAGTGTTAACATGACTTAGAAGAAATGCTACATCCTGTTGAGAAAATCAGCGCCAGGTTTTATCAAGAAAAGTATCGGAGATACAACGATCATCAAGTATCCCGTCAACATATACAGAGAAGTACTCGGAGAATTGTTCACAAATTTGTTACTAAGGCGCCATCATATTCTATCCCATCCAAACGCTTCTTGCTCTTAACAAACGATCATAAATGAGAAAGAGAGTCGATTAGGAACTCTTGTATATCATTTATTTGAGTGGGCCACACAGTCCATTCGAGTCTCATATTAAGTATAACTAAGTCGTCAAATTTCGCCGAATATATTAACGCTATATCTTCGGCAAAATTTGAAGCCATAACCGAAATAAAACGAATGAGAGATATACTGACATTTTTTAATATTGATTAAGATATATGAAGACAATTCGGCCACTATGAGTACTGCAAAATACTGTAATTTTGCTACATTACCATTTTATTACATTACCAATTTGTAAATGAATGTTCTATGCAAGAAATTATAGATATAATTAAAGTAGACTCAAATAGAAACTACGAGAAATATTGGGTTTAATAATACTGAGCAATCAAAAAAGACTGTCCGTAAAAAACGACTTTTCCATGCGCATAATTCCAATACCTACTTCCCTCATTCCATTTATACTTGTTTTAAATAGAAGTCGGGAATTGTTTTAAAATTTAAACGCTCTTATTGATAACCAAGAACACAACTCTGAGCTTAGCTGATCAAAAATCGAAATTAATGTCGCCTCGTCAACCATTGAGAGCTTATAAAATTTAAAGCAATTCCCCACCTCTATTTAAAACAAATAGAGGTGGAACGATACAAGTAAATATTGGTATCAAATGCTTGAGAAAGTAGGTTTTTATTGACCATCTTTATGGTCGCATTGTATAAGAATTTAAGTATTTGATAGTGAATCCATAAATAAAAGCGGTGTCCCATATTTTAATAATTGCAAATTATTTTTTTAAAAACTTTCGTAATAATAGAATCGCAATTGGATGATTTTTACCATTTCTTACCAGATTCGAAGATCGTAATCATATAAGCTATTTTCTATTCCGTTGGAAGTGTGAAGACCTTCACAGAATGAGAGAAAGCAGCTTACACAGCAGACCTAATTTAGTGTTAACATGACTTAGAAGAAATGCTACATCCTGTTGAGAAAATCAGCGCCAGGTTTTATCAAGAAAAGTATCGGAGATACAACGATCATCAAGTATCCCGTCAACATATACAGAAAAGTACTCGGAGAATTGTTCACAAATTTATTACTAAGGCGCCATCATATTCTATCCCATCCAAACGCTTCTTGCTCTTAACAAACGATCATAAATGAGAAAGAGAGTCGATTAGGAACTCTTGTATATCATTTATTTGAGTGGGCCACACAGTCCATTCGAGTCTCATATTAAATATAACTAAGTCGTCAAATTTCGCCGAATATATTAACGCTATATATTCGGCAAAGTTTGATGTCATAACCGATATAAAACGAATGAGAGATATACTGACATTTTTTAATATTGATTAAGATATATGAAGACAATTCGGCCACTATGAGTATTGCGAAATACTGTAATTTTGCTACATTACCATTTTGTTACATTACCAATTTGTAAATGAATGTTCTATGCAAGAAATTATAGATATAATTAAAGTAGACTCAAATAGAAACTACGAGAAATATTGGGTTTAATAATACTGAGCAATCAAAAAAGACTCCGTAAAAAACGACTTTCCCATGCGCATAAATCCAATACCTAGTTCCCTCATTCCATTTATACTTGTTTTAAATAGAAATCGGGAATTGTTTTAAAATTTAAACGCTCTTATTGATAACCAAGAACACAACTCTGAGCTTAGCTGATCAAAAATCGAAATAAATGTCGCCTCATCAACCATTGAGAGCTTTCAAAATTTAAAACAATTCCCCACCTCTATTTAAAACAAATAGAGGTGGAACGATAGAAGTAAATATTGGTATCAAATGGTTGAGAAAGTAGGTTTTTATTGACCATCTTTATGGTCGCATTGTATAAGAATTTAAGTATTTGATAGTGAATCCATAAATAAAAGCGGTGTCCCATATTTTAACAATTGCAAATTATTTTTTTAAAAACTTTCGTAATAATAGAATCGCAATTGGATGATTCTTACCAGATTCGAAGATCGTAATCATATAAGCTATTTTCTATTCCGTTGGAAGTGTGAAGACCTTCACAGAATGAGAGAAAGCAGCTTACACAGCAGACCTAATTTAGTGTTAACATGACTTAGAAGAAATGCTACATCCTGTTGAGAAAATCAGCGCCAGGTTTTATCAAGAAAAGTATCGGAGATACAACGATCATCAAGTATCCCGTCAACATATACAGAGAAGTACTCGGAGAATTGTTCACAAATTTGTTACTAAGGTGCCATCATATTCTATCCCATCCAAACGCTTCTTGCTCTTAACAAACGATCATAGATGAGAAAGAGAATCGATTAGAAAGTCTTCATTTATTTGCGTGGGTCCACTAGCCCATTCGAGTCTTATATTAAGAATTTAAAGAAGTTATAGTAGAGCAAAGCCAAGTTTATATTTATTTGATCTTAATAATCGATCAAATAGTTAAGTATAAAGTACCAACATTTCTTTGTCTATCAAAAGCATCTGTGATATAATACTTAATTATTCAAAGATGTATAGCATTTCAGCTAGAATTGACATCAAATTAATTAAAAATCAATTTGGTGAAGTACCTAATCAAGCTTTTTTTGAATAATACTACAACTTTTAGTATCCACTTAACATATCAAATTCAGCAGGAACAATATATAGTATATATTGATCCGAATCAAACAAGGAACTAAATCAATAGATCATGTCGAAAGCGTTTACTGTTTAGTGTTCCAATCAATCGTGTCTATGGGTATATAGCAATAGTCAATTAATTGAATCACTCTTGATCTACGTGTTTACAATAGAATAGCTTGTTCGCATTGGTATTCCCTTATCGGCTAGGTTTGCTGATACAATAGTAAAAGTAATACTAAAGAGAACAATCAACTTGGAAATCTGATGCAATTTAGTTTTAGCATCAAGAAATTGCTTAAATTAAAAAAACTCACTTACATTTATCATCAATCTCTTCAAATTTATCAACGTAAAAAATCCTCAACCACAACAATTTTTCAAAAATTTCTTAATCACTTTAAATATCAAATTAACTCAAAAACCGAACACGATCACAAGTCAGTTATTAAAAAAATTCATCCACATTTTCACGGTAACATTAAACATCACTTTTTCCAAAGTTTCAAAACAGAACCAAAAAAAAGCGAACAAAAAAGGAAAAACTTTTGATGGGTCAACTTTGAACGCGACGCGGGCAACCGGGCGAAGATAAAACTGGGCAAAAAAAATTCGGATGCGGGTTTGGGGTTGGTCCCGGTGTCGATTATCGTCAGGAAAACCGTTACTGATGCTGAAGCTGAAAACCCACCACGATACGGTACGACAGTTCGCGAGATACTGGCGGGGCCCGCTGAACACATCTCCAGCGCCACCACGACGGCGAACGGCGATGCCGAGAAGCACGTCCCGCGAAAAGTTCGACATCGCGATGCTCGAATCGGAGACCAACCCATTATAGACAAAAAAATAATAAAAGAAAAAGCGGAGTGTTTTGCTTTTGCGATTTTTTTAACATGTTTTCTAATGTTTTATTTCTTGGTGTAAGCGTTTTAAGTCTTCGCGGGAGTAGTTTAAATTACACCCTTACACTCTGAAAGTTCTTAAAAAGGAACGAACGAGGATTGAATTAATTTGTTTCATTTATTTAAACGACGGAAGTGGCGTTAGTTTTAAAGTGGTTTTTTCTAAATGATAATAAAAAATTCATTGTTACATTAAATGTAAATTTTTAAATATGCTTTAAAACAAGTTGTTTAATTTATTTAATAATTTTTGAATTGTTAGTAAAACGGCTTATTTTTAAAAATTAATTGAAAAATTTAACTTAAGATATTATTTCAGAAAGTTTTAACTTCTTTTTCCATTCTATGATGTTATGTCTTTGTCTTTGATGTACTGCGATATATCGTTGGAGGTACTATTTTAAATTGTCTTTTAGTGTAAAATTCATCTCTTTGAAGCAGTATCTACAACGTCTAATGCACACTAACATCGCTTTAGATAGTATTTTCATTGCATTTATCTCATTTATATTGTATCTTTAATGTTATCATCTAAGTATGTAGTATTATATTATAGCAACAATTGTGCACTGAATTAGTAGATGGTAAAAATCAGTTCAATTTACCTTATAGTGATGCTGTTTCCTCGCAGTTTTGTCTCTGACAATATCACGCAAGAAACTAAATGAATGTCTACTGGCATATGATGTATTTACTGATCATCATTTTTCCTAATGATACTAAATAAAGAAAGCTGTAATCTTCTGATATGCCACTTACGATAAGTTCTTTTCATTTATGATTCTGGGAGTTAAGGCACACAAAATGAAAATTAATGAGTAATTCTAGAAATAAAGAACATGGTTTTTTGGAAACATAAAATGTTAGGATCCAATAATTTTTCTTTTATAACAATGTTAGCAATTAATCATATTGGCGTACATACATTGAGTTAGACATATATTTACATCTTATTCGTTGTATGACACATCATCAAGAAAGATTTGTTCAATTAGCAAAACCGGTTTTTATTAACATTGGTGTAGTTGCAGAGAATATGGAGGCATTGAAAGCTGTTATGATGTTGTTAATTAGTTTACACATCTTTTGCTTCTTGAAGTTGGCTAAAATATTCGACTTACTATTCCTCAGATAATAATCATTACATATTTTATGCGTTGGCACTACGAAATTGATCCGTGATAACAACCAACTGCAATGCAAATTAACTTGCACCAATTTCTGCAAAACCCAGATACACTTGTCATTTCTTCTCACGATCAGTGCAAAAAAGTTATGACGCTGCACAGAGATCGGTAATACATAATCCACGGTCCGAACATGATCAGTCAAAGCATAGAGACAAATATTTGAGAAATCAGCATTCGTTCCACTGACACTCATATTGTGATAACCAATATGCCATAATAGAGTCATATTCCACGTTGGATAAGAGGAGGTCATAAATAGGGATTTACAACTCCCAGATCCTTCAAAGTGAATAGTTTCTCAAATAGAGCAGCTTTTATATGATAAGAAGATAGAAAAGTAGACACCTTGCGTGTAAAATTAAGAGTACCGTACTTATTGACATTCATTTTTAATTGATACGGTTACATCATTCCACCAACACATCTAAGTCTAACTGAAGACTGACAACATCAAGGTCCAAAAAAATTGGACGAAATAGTTTCAGATGGGCCACATAAATTAGTACTCTAAAAGAGAATTTGTCTACAAGGTCATTCAAGGACAACAAACAGTAGAGGTTGTGCCTGAAGAACCTCACTATATACTTCAAAACATGCGTTCTATTTTTTATAAACATACTTTTCTTCGTCTGTACTTCTTTTGTTTGATTGTAATAAAAATTTTACGATCACAATCAAAATTAGCTAAATTAATAGATGCAGAATGATCTGTTTTAATTAACAACATAAGATATACAAAATTGAAAAGAGAAATGAGGTCTCTAACAATTTATGATCTCTGCACAAAGATATTCAGTTAGAAATTACTCCCAATGTTTTCAAGTTAACGATAACTTAATATTTTGAATAACACAAACAAAAACATGGTTTTTACACCAAAAACATACAAGCTTTTTTTTTGGACACGATGATATCTTGAAATCCATCCAAAGAGCATTACAGAAATACTGAAATTACATCGAATACGAAGAATTGAACAACAAATTTGACGAGGAAATATATCACAAAACGATTATATCATAAAAAAAGACATAATAATCATAGAAAGATAAAAATGAACATCTTAAGCAGACCCAACATGTCATTGCGGATATAACTAACAAAAACCTTCACAGCAAGAAAATAAAAATAACAAAAACATATCTAACGGAACCTTCATAGTGAAGAGAATCAATACGAAAAATGACGCTATTGCAATTGATTTTTTAAACATTAATAATATAGTTCTTTCGCCTTGTTTCACAAACCTTAGTATAATACATCTAGATGTTGATAATATTAATGTTCTTAATTCAAAGAACTCTAACATCGCTGGAAGATTTAAGGAACACTTAACTAAACCAACTTTATCTCATTAAAAATCAAAAACCTTCAAACTGATGGACCTCTACAAAATTGTTACATAAGATCTTACAATACCAATGACAACTTAATCAAAGAAACTATAAAATGGGATATCCTAAGGATGTTTGCCAAATTATTTTAATTTCGGCTTTTTTAAATATCACGTTAAATCTCACTACCTCTTTTTCTTCTTTCCCAATCCCACCTCATTCGTACTTTTTGAGATGCTATAACACTTACCCAGTGTGAGTCAAACATTCCATACAATAAAGTGCTGCAATTTTATATTTTGTGATTCTATATTTGTATCAAGATTTAAGCCATGAAGAACGCCATACATCGGCTTAAATCATCATATAAATAATCTGAAGTGAGCCAAAAATGTACAGCAATCTGGAATAAAAAATGCGGAGAGATCATCATCACCAACAGTAAAGTTATTAGGTAACCTCTTTAAGAAATAAAAAACCTGTTCTTCAGTGACATCGGCAAAAAATATTGGAGGATATGTTGTAATGAAACGTTCTAATATATACTCTAGAAAATTGATCTGCAAGGCATTCAATTTATTCGGTTCAGTCAGTTTAGTCATTAGGTTCAGTGTAGGTCATTATTTTTTCATGAAGTCTAAAGGTCGTTGTTTTTTGGTTTGTCGTTTTTCGTCAGTGATCCTCGTTGGGGGAGGACATTCATCAAATCGATGGCTAGTGTCATCGGAACCAAATCTAATAGATAAGTGTCACAGTTTAATACATGATTGAGTTGACTAATGTTCAGAAACTAACAAAATCTACGAAGTGATTCCGTTTTTCCACATTTGAATGACAGCTATGCCATGTACCTTAATATATTCTGGAAAATTAAAGTTATCCAGAATAAGGACACGATAATTCAAGACATTATGTTGTAAGGCGTTCTAAAGGGGAACATATCTGCTGTAAAATCTTCCCTACTCAACTCCTAGGTTCTGCTATTCATCATACAAGCAAGGAAAGTTAGTTTTTCGAAAATTATAGCGACCTCCTAAAGACGGAAAGTTCGGCGAATCATCATTTTCAGTCATTGACGAGAAGAATACCATCATAAGCAATATCAAATCGATGACCAGTATTCATCAGAACCAAATCCAATAGATGATTATTGCAGCTTAATACATGATTGAGTTGTTGAACATTCATTTCAGAAACTCACAAAATCTACGTAATGATTCCGTATTTCAGAATGATACCCATGCCATGTACCTTAATGTATTCTGGAAAATTAAAATTGCTCAGGATAAGGATAGAATAATTTAAAACTAGATTTATGTTGTAAAACGCCATACATCGTCTTAAATCATCATATAAATAATCTGAAGTGAGCCAAAAATGTAGAGCAATCTCGAATAAAAAATGCAGAGAGATCATCATCACCAACAATAAAGTTATTAGGTAACCTCTTTAAGAAATAAAGAACCTGTTCTTCATTGACATCGGCAAAAAATATTGGAGGATATGTTGTAATGAAACGTTCTAATATATACTCTAGAAAATTGATCTGCAAGGCATTCAATTTATTAGGTTCAGTCAGTTCAGTCATTAGGTTCAGTGTAGGTCATCATTTTTCCATGAAGTCTAAAGGTCGTTGTTTTTTGGTTTGTCATTTTTCGTCAGTGATCCTCGTTGGGGGAGGTCATTCATCAAATCGATGGCCAGTATCATCGGAACCAAATCTAATAGATAAGTGTCACAGTTAAATACATGATTAAGTTGACTAATGTTCAGAAACTAACAAAATCTACGAAGTGATTCCGTTTTTCCACATTTGAATGATAGCTATGCCATGTACCTTAATATATTCTGGAAAATTAAAGTTACCCAGAATAAGGACACGATAATTCAAGACTTTATGTTGTAAGGCGTTCTAAAGGGGAACATATCTGCTGTAAAATCTTTCCTACTCAACTCCTAGGATCTGCTATTCATCATACAAGCAAGGAAAGTTAGTTTTTCGAAAATTATAGCGACCTCCTAAAGACGGAAAGTTCGGCGAATCATCATTTTCAGTCATTGACGAGAAGAATACCATCATAAGCAATATCAAATCGATGACCAGTATTCATCAGAACCAAATCCAATAGATGATTATTGCAGCTTAATACAAGATTGAGTTGTTGAACATTCATTTCAGAAACTCACAAAATCTACGTAATGATTCCGTATTTCAGAATGATACCCATGCCATGTACCTTAATGTATTCTGGAAAATTAAAATTGCTCAGGATAAGGATAGAATAATTTAAAACTAGATTTATGTTGTAAAACGCCATACATCGTCTTAAATCATCATATAAATAATCTGAAGTGAGCCAAAAATGTAGAGCAATCTCGAATAAAAAATGCAGAGAGATCATCATCACCAACAGTAAAGTTATTAGGTAACCTCTTTCAAAAATAAAGAACCTGTTCTTCATTGACATCGGCAAAAAATATTGTAGGATATGTTGTAATGAAACGTTCTAATATATACTCTAGAAAATTGATCTGCAAGGTATTCAATTTATTAGGTTCAGTCAGTTCAGTCATTAGGTTCAGTGTAGGTCATCATTTTTCCATGAAGTCTAAAGGTCGTTGTTTTTTGGTTTGTCATTTTTCATCAGTGATCCTCGTAGGGGAGAGGACATTCGTCAAATCGATGGCCATTATCATCGGAACCAAATCTAATAGATAAGTGTCACAGTTTAATACATGATTAAGTTGACTAATGTTCAGAAACTAACAAAATCTACGAAGTGATTCCGTTTTTCCACATTTGAATGATAGCTATGCCATGTACCTTAATATATTCTGGAAAATTAAAGTTATCCAGAATAAGGACACGATATTTTAAGACTTTATGTTGTAAGGCGTTCTAAAGGGGAACATATCTGCTGTAAAATCTTCCCTACTCAACTCCTAGGTTCTGCTATTCATCATACAAGCAAGGAAAGTTAGTTTTTCGAAAATTATAGCGACCTCCTAAAGACGGAAAGTTCGGCAAATCATCATTTTCAGTCATTGACGAGAAGAATACCATCATAAGCAATATCAAATCGATGACCAGTATTCATCAGAACTAAATCCAATAGATGATTATCACAGTTTAATACATGATTGAGTTGTTGAACATTCGTTTCAGAAACTCACAAAATCTACGGAATGATTCCGTATTTCAGACTGATACCTATGCCATGTACCTTAATGTATTCTGGAAAATTAAAATTGCTCAGGATAAGGATAGAATAATTTAAAACTAGATTTATGATGTAAAACGCCATACATCGTCTTAAATCATCATATAAATAATCTGAAGTGAGCCAAAAATGTAGAGCAATCTCGAATAAAAAATGCAGAGAAATCATCATCACCAACAGTAAAGCTATTAGGTAACCTCTTCAAGAAATAAAGAATCTATTCTTCAGTGACATCGGCAAAAAATATTGGAGGATATGTTGTAATGAGACGTTCTAATATATACTCTAGAAAATTGATCTGCAAGGCATTCAATTTATTAGGTTGAGTCAGTTCAGTCATTAGGTTCAGTGTAGGTCATTATTTTTCCATAAAGTCTAAAGGTCGTTGTTTTTTGGTTTGTCATTTTTCGTCAGTGATCCTCGTTGGGGTGAGGACATTCGTCAAATCGATGGCCAGTATCATCGGAACCAAATCTAATAGATAAGTGTCACAGTTTAATACATGATTAAGTTGACTAATGTTCAGAAACTAACAAAATCTACGAAGTGATTCCGTTTTTCCACATTTGAATGATAGCTATGGCATGTACCTTAATATATTCTGAAAAATTAAAGTTACCCAGAATAAGGACACGATAATTCAAGACTTTATGTTGTAAGACGTTCTAAAGAGGAACATATCTGCTGTAAAATTTTCCCTACTCAACTTCTAGGTTCTTCTATTCATCATACAAGCAAGGAAAGTTAGTTTTTCGAAAATTATAGCGACCTCCTTAAGACGGAAAGTTCGGCGAATCATCATTTTCAGTCATTGACGAAAAGAATACCATCATAAGCAATATCAAATCGATGCCAGTATTCATCAGAACCAAATCCAATAGATGATTATTGCAGTTTAATACATGATTGAGTTGTTGAACATTCATTTCAGAAACTCACAAAATCTACGGAATGATTCCGTATTTCAGAATGATACCCATACCATGTACCTTAATGTATTCTGGAAAATTAAAATTGCTCAGGATAAGGATAGAATAATTTAAAACTAGATTTATGTTGTAAAACGCCATACATCGTCTTAAATCATCATATAAATAATCTGAAGTGAGCCAAAAATGTAGAGCAATCTCGAATAAAAAATGCAGAGAGATCATCATCACCAACAGTAAAGTTATTAGGTAACCTCTTTAAGAAATAAAGAATCTATTCTTCAGTGACATCGGCAAAAAATATTGGAGGATATGTTGCAATGAAACGTTCTAATATATACTCTAGAAAATTGATCTGCAAGGCATTCAATTTATTAGGTTCAGTCAGTTCAGTCATTAGGTTCATTGTAGGTCATCATTTTTCCATGAAGTCTAAAGGTCGTTGTTTTTTGGTTTGTCATTTTTGGTCAGTGATCCTCGTTGGGGTGAGGACATTCGTCAAATCGATGGCCAGTATCATCGGAACCAAATCTAATAGATAAGTGTCACAGTTTAATACATGATTAAGTTGACTAATGTTCAGAAACTAACAAAATCTACGAAGTGATTCCGTTTTTCCACATTTGAATGATAGCTATGCCATGTACCTTAATATATTCTGGAAAATTAAAGTTATCCAGAATAAGGACACGATAATTCAAGACTTTATGTTGCAAGGCGTTCTAAAAGGGAACATATCTGCTGTAAAATCTTCCCTACTCAACTCCTAGGTTCTGCTATTCATCATACAAGCAAGAATAGTTAGTTTTTCGAAAATTATAGCGACCTCCTAAAGACGGAAAGTTCGGCAAACCATCATTTTCAGTCATTGACGAGAAGAATACCATCAAAAGCAATATCAAATCGATGACCAGTATTCATCAGAACCAAATCCAATAGATGATTATTACAGTTTAATACATGATTGAGTTGTTGAACATTCGTTTCAGAAACTCACAAAATCTACGGAATGATTCCGTGTTTCAGAATGATACCTATGCCATGTACCTTTATATATTCTGGAAAATTAAAATTGCTCAGGATAAGAATAGGATAATTTAAGACTAGATTTATGTTGTAAAATGTTCTAAAGGCGAACAGGTATGCTCTAAACTGACGTCACTTCCCTACTCAATTCCCAGGTTCTGTTAATACGATCCTAGATTTCATTAACGGTAATCAGATATTGCCTGATCCTTATCAGTCATCAAGTTTGGGACCAGCTTCAGATATCATTAATAAGACTTCTGATCATATCTCTAATCATCTCCGCAAAGTGTGAATCATAGTAAAAAAAAATATATCTAACAGAACAGCCTGAATCTGAATCTATTATCTTTTGAGCATCACTATATTATAGAAGAGTATTGAGTCATCAATTGCGAGATCTCTGCCAAAGAATAATTATATTAAGTCTATGCTTGATGCCATTTTATAGCACCAAAAGAAGGAAAAAGATGGTGAATTAAAATTCAAAGCGTACACGATATCTCAGTGTTTCCCAAAGTTGTCTGGACCACGACTTCTTTCATCAAATAAGCAATTCTTTCATCAAGAATGGACATGATAAATGAAAGGTAAAATATCGTTAATAGCTTACAATTAAAGGTAGTTTTCAGCGATGTGATAATCTGTTTATCAGGATATCTTGAAACGGATTACAAATCCAGCTCATTGAATCGACTTTCTTCATCTTTCCTCTAAACTAGACGTCTAAGTTGTTTTTAACTCCATTCATTGAATGGAAATGATAGAGAGTACATTTATATTATGTTGTATTTCGGTCTCTTTGATAAATGTTATAAAATATTTTCCTTCCTCAATGCATTCTTCTACAAGATTAGCTTTTTGGTAAATTTTTTGCAATTTTAGTGTAAAATATTTACTACTGGGTTCTACACGAATTAACTCATCCTCTGCTCATAGGGACGTCTCATCATTTCATCTCGATAATAAGGCTTTATCCTTAATCATCATATTACAACAGTACACATCATCAAGAAGGATTTATTTATTAATCAGCAAAAGAAATGATATTTGATACACCAGTATTTGCAAGAAAATTATATCAGTAGACACCACTTGCAAAACCTTACCATCGGCAAAGAAAAATCCTCAAGACACCGCGTTGGGTAATTCCTTAGTAAAAAGTAGTTAATAATTACAATTACTCTTTTTCGGGTAATTTGTAATTGTATTTAAGTAATTTTTAATTGAAATAATTTGGAATTGTAATTAAAGCAAATTCCTTGTTCGAATTATATTTTAAAATTATATTATCCAATTATTAATTACTTCCTCATAATTACGATAATTACGAAGGGATGTTATTTGATTAAATATCAACATTCGAACTATTAGATACTATCATGACGGCTATCCTCACATTTTTAACGAACCGTATGTACACACATAAACCACGCAATTTGGATATATTGAAGGATCCTATCCAACAAAATGTGTTCATTATTGATCACCATTAAGAATCACTCGTTATTGAGTGATAGATGATTAGAAGCGGAAGATTAAAAGCTGCATCGAAAAAAATTGTTTCAACTACATAGCTTTTATTTTTGTATAAATAAATCCCTTTAAATTGAAAATTTACCAAGTACTCATTGGCTTTAAACATTTCCGACTCTATGTAGGAGAATGTATCATCATTTCAGATATATATGTACTGCGTTTTTTGAAATGTGATCGAGTTAAACCATTCAGTAATTAAAACATAAATTTAAACTATCAATTAAAAAAGTTTGATTTCTTAAGGGACCGAAAGGAAATTGTCTCACCGGAAGCAACGCAGTATTCGGAGGAAAGCTTTCTGTTGGTTTGTTTGTTGGGCCAATTATTGTCACCAACCGCCGAGTTGCGTGTATTTGCCTTCGACAAACAACCGTTTTGTTTTTCCCTTGGAGATTTCTCGACAACGCCTTAACAACCGGGATGTAATTAAATCAGTAGATTGGATGCGGAAAAGGTTCTCTTAATAACGATTTACACCGACTTTTCCATTCGCACCACGTTCCTTCTGCAATATTTCCCTACCAACTTTGAGAACTTAAATTTTATTGTTCGCCTAATTGGTACTGTTAAGGATAAGAAACTTTTTGTTCAACAGGGAAGGTATTGAATGTATTGAAGGTATTAAAGTGATTAGATTTATTGTTATTTATTTTTAAGTAACCGTTCTAAACCTTAAAAAAAACTTTAAGATCATTAGTTAATGATTAAATTGAAGTTGGTGATTTAAGTTGTTAAATAATACATAAGAATCTATACATTAAATGAAAAAAAAATTGAGGATATTGTTAATATTTATTTTTACTTCTTAGGTATTTGAACAATACGATATACAAGGGCTATTAAGGCTCGTGTGGTGCTTATATTTATATTAAGTAGAGTAGCTAGATTATTCTCCAAATACTCATCATACGATCCGTTGAAGTGATTTAGTAGAACAACAATGACGAGAGCGACTGGATCATAACACTCCACTCATGACGTGGCTGAACCATCTGCTGAATTGCAAAATGTATCTTCTAAAAGCAAATTCTATCAAATACTTGTCAGATTTATGATGACGAATTCTTAATCCTTACAGTGGCGTTTAAAGCGCTCCTATAATGAATGAGTTTGGTACAAGTATGAGTTCAATAACTTTGGTAATAAGCAGATGTAGCTGTTGATTATATGCTTATTAAGCAGCTCTCAGCCTCAAATAGTGTTTGAGGCGATTTGAAGCAGAATCTTAATTTTTAAATGGCCAATTTGAATTTGGGCTTCGACCGTGATAGGCCAAACCAATGTATTACTAAATTTGTCAATAAACGTTCATATCTTTTTATCTTGCTTTTTTAATTTTATTTTATTTTTCAATCTATAAATGAGTGTATTGATTATATGCTTATTAAGCAGCTCTCAGCCTCAAATAGTGTTTGAGGCGATTTGAAGCAGAATCTTAATTTTTAAAGGGCCAATTTAAATTTGGGCTTCGACCGTGATAGGCCAAACCAATGTATTACTAAATTTGTCAATAAACGTTCATATCTTTTTATCTTGCTTTTTTAATTTTATTTTATTTTTCAATCTATAAATGAGTGTATTGCTAAAAATCCACTTTGTCTGCAACGGTATCTTTATTGAAAATGGCACATTTATTGGAATCCAACCCAACCCAACCCGTTAACCAAAAGACGATGATCCCATTGTCACTATCGTCTTCATTGTAGGATATAAACAGCAGTAAGTGTTTTTTTCCATTTCGATTGAGAGTATACCTGATCTTGTAAACTTTGACATACAGTGTCTTTCAATTTTCTTGACGAGGAGGAGCAATTATGGTTGATATGGTCGGTTGGTTGTTCTAGAAGTTTAAGAACAAATTCTTGCCTTGATAATGGTTCCTGTTTTCTTTTTACTGCATTATGATTGTATATGACATAGGAATTAACTGCTGCAATCTTGAGCTGAGAAATTACTGAGTGGTCCTTTTATTGACGCATATATTCTGAACCATTTGATCAAAAGAATCAACAGCTCCTTTTTATTTCTTGATCTATAGAATCTCTCGAATGCATCGTCGAAAGTAAGAGGAATATTTTATTTTGTTTATATTTGAAAGGCACAAGAGTCATTTTATCATCAAATGCAGACTCAGAAGTTCCACATTTCCGAGAGTTATGGTCTTATAATTCCATTTCTACTTCTGACTTATTTTTATGAATGGTGCCAAGTATTGAAAGATAGTTTGGTTTTTATATGGTAGGGACACGGGAAGTAAATTTTACTGACTGCCTTAACTACGGAAGCACATTTCCACACCATTTTTTCCGAATTATTTAAATTGACACATAGGGCTTTTGATGTTTGATTTTCAAATAGATCCTCTCGGGATGTTGATTGCTGTGTGATCACACATTTTTCCTTATAAGACTCTTTGCGTGAATCATTGAAAACTCTTTTTTCTTTAGCTTTACAGGCACTTTAATCGAGGGGATCTTGCCCTACTTTATCTTCTTCATTACATTATCACTACACGTACTCACTTATCTTCTACATAATCATTTAAATCACAAAAGTCACTGTTTTCTAAGATATCTGCAGATATCCTGTAGTTTTCTGTCTCTGAGAGGCCTAGTTCGATCTAATGTTTTGTTTTTCAACAAATTTCTATGAAAGCAAATTTTCGGTAATTCCTGTCATAAGAAAAGATTGTGGGAAAGTACTTCTGGTACGAGGGAGTGTTAGGTTTTTCAATAAATAGTTTCGGGGAATACTAATATGCGGTTTTTTATACTAGGGTTAAAATTAGACAAAAACAGCCTACATTGCCAGTTATGTGAAATTGCCGATATACCATTTCCCTGATTTCGATAGAAGTATGACGAATCGGATGACATATAGATTTAGATATCAAGTACATCTTTCACATATTATAAATATCTAAAATAAATAGAATAAAATTAATCTAAAATTTAATCTCTAAAATTGAAATTGGGCCTTGACTTTGCACGGATTATAGTCATTTAATAAAATATGAGTATGATATAGTTTAATATTTTCTAGTTTCAATAGAAGAAAGTATGAAGAATATACTTTCTGAAATGAATACATTGTTGATGAGTTACAGTACTGCTCATAAGTATATGATAATTTGCTATTAATTTTGTGAAACTGGACATGTTTTTCACATGAGCAATCCATCATATGGAGCAATTCAATACTTGGTTTTATGGAACTCCTACAGAGGGTCGATGATTGGCAATCTGATCAATGTTTTTGCATGACCAGAGAAAAATGTTCTCCTATTCAATGTCCTTGTACTTGACTCCACTTATACCTGTAATTAAAACAAGAGATTCGGTGCCTACAGCGCTGAAGCATCCTGACATTAATTAAGAAGCCACTGTTGGGCATTAATTCACACTTTTTGCATTGAGAAGCAAGTGCTTGGGATTGAGGTGAGTGGCCGTAGGTTGACTTGTTCACAATACTTTTTAATAGCAAGAACCTGCTCACATCGCTCCACAACAAATTTTCTCACTGTTGTCGGGTCCTATTGAGGTGCACCTTTGCTCAGACTACTGGTGTCTTCTCAATCTTTCTTGAAACAAGTGATTTCTGTACACGACATGGACCCACAAGTCTCAGACTCTTTAGCTTCCTCTTGATCATCAATTTAGTTGGTTGGTGCTGTGAAGCATCCTACAATTCTCTCCCAATGTGTCTTACCGTGAGCAGTATACATCCTCGTGCAGTTTTTGTCCCTACGTAGTGTTTGTTTATATTTGGGATATGAACAAGAGAAATATCAAAAAAAGTATCCACTACAAAGATACAAAAGAAACAATAAAATTTATAAGACTTCACCTGCTTTCAGATGACCTGATACTACTTCTAGGTAACTTGATATTGCTTTTAGATGACTTGATACTGCTTCTGGTTGACTTGATATTGCTTCCAGCAAACTTGAAATGCTTCCAGAAGACTTAATCTGCTTCCAGAAGGTATATTACTGCTCCTGGACAACTTGATACTGTCTCTAGAAAGCCTGATACTGTTTCTAGAAAACTTTATATTGCTTGCAGAAGACCTAAATTGTTCCAGAAGACATGATATTGCTTCTGAAAAACTTGAACTATTTCCAGAAGACTTGAAATGCTTTCAAAAGATTACATAGTACATATTATTAGATTTGAAATGCTTTCAGAAGACTTGATATTGTTGCTGGAAAACTTGAATTGCTTCTAGACCACTTGACACTGCTTGTAGAAGAGTTTATATGGCTTCTAGAAGAACTGAAATGCTTCTAGAAGATTTGATATTGACTTTGTGAGACTTGAAATGTTTTCTGAAAACTAAAAATGCTTCCAAAAGAGCATCCATACAAAATAGTTAATAATTTTATCTGAAGAAGATTTATTACTGCTCCTGGAAGACTTGATACTGTTTCTAAAAAGCTTGATGTTGCTGGCAGATGATTAAATACTTCATCTAACAGATTTGAAATGTTTCCTAAACACTTGATATAGGCTCTGGAAGACTTGAAATGCTTCTAGACAATTTTATACTGTTTGTAGAAAACTTGATATTGCTTCTAGAGCATTTCAAATGCTTCCAAAAGACTTGATGTTGGCTCTAGAAGACTTGAAATGCTTTCTGAAGACTAGAAATGCTTCTAAAAAAGTACCCATTCGGTTGACAAATTTAGTGGTTTTATTTGAATTAAAGTTATTATTTTCATGAATTTGTTCATTTTAATGTACTAATGAGAGCAAGTGTGATATTCAAATTTTTTTCAGACCTATTCAGACCTAATTCAAGTTTTTTTTGGAGAGCCGTCATTCGTCATTTCTCAATTTAGTTTTTTTCAGCTCTCGTACATATTTTCAAAAATCGGCGCCCATAGACACTACATTAGTCCACATAATCGTTGATGATATGCGGATAGAAAATCAGATATTAAGGATCATAAAATGTACAATTATTGTTGCATTTCTTTTCTGCCACACCACCTGAAGAAAATCAATTAAATATGCTTAACGACAAAAAAACTAATGACAAATAATTAAAGTTAGAATGGATTTTTTAAACCACTTTCAATTATAAAAGAGATTAACATTAAAGCTATAAATCTGTAAAGTGTTCCTGATCCACCCCTTTGTTTTTTCTTCAGAAAAAAAAGCTTCAAAGAAAGCTTCAGAAAATTCGTAGGCATAGGCTACGACTAAATCGTATCCGTAAACTATTATATACTTAACCACTTTAAGTTATACTAAAAGTTAAGCGTTTTATCTCTTTCTTCGTTTATAATTTCTGGTACTCTAGGAGGTTGCGAATATAGTTTGGTTTAGTTTGGATAACAGTTTCTTTTTCTGGAGCAATATCATGTTTCCTTATTCTAGGTCGATTTGAAATTAATCCATCAAACCGTCCTTTGTTTTTCTGTAAATAGTCCAATTCCCTTTGCTTATAAAACTTCTGTAGTCGCTAAAATTTCTTTATTTTTCTTTTCTCTTTCATATACGGTGTGATTCATAAAACTGCTGACAGACTTCTAGAGCAGGTAATACATGAAAAAAATAGTCTTATTGTTAATATATATGGGCTTGCAAATGATTCCTTAACGAGATCTAGGAGGTCAAATTTTCTTTAATAACCCTCCGTCTGTCGGGTGTGGTCTACGAGTCCACGACAAAATGATTAAGTGAAATATTTTTTAAATTATTTTGCTCAAAACTTTTACGGTCACAGTACCTTTCAAGTATCTGAATATCAACTGTTTTCGCTATAAAAAACTGTTTTTCAAAATTCCAAATAGTCGCTACATAATATTTTGTCCTGACAGACCCTGCCCGATCAAATGTGTAACAATATTCGCAGATGTAATCTGTAAGAATCGTATTCGAGTTGGAACTCTATGCGTTCTTTTCGTGTTTGTAGGGGTTTTATCGAGTTATAAAACTATACCTCGGAGTGATCGCAATATAGTTCGGTAGTTCCCTTAATAATTACTATATATACGGTTACCGTATCGTTGACACGACAGTATACTATTGAACCCCATTTTGAGGCGTTGTGTTATGTTTTATTTATTTTACAAATATAGAGAATAGAAAAGTGCATACAAAATTATTTATAACTAATATCAAATATCTAGTTAGCAATCTACAAATAGCATACTTACAAATAGGTAAGTAGTATCACACAATTTTCTGATATGATTTGATAAAATAATAAATGATTTATTATTTGATAGCAATGTGATATGGATCCTTATGAAAAGGAGAGAGAAAGATTACCGAAATTGTATGAAGAAGTTAGCGCGGGCAGTGAAATAGAAGAGTCTGACGATAGTTCGATATCAGATCCAGATTTTGTAAGTATCAGTGATCATGATACAGAAACCGAGCAGGAAAACGTAAATTAAGATGCGGATATTATGCATCAGGATGACGGCGAGGATGATGAAGATGAACAACCCGTGATTCGTGATAGATGCTCGTATTTTTTTGGTAAAGATGGAACTAAATGGAAAAAGGCTGTCCCACCTAGAAATATTAGAATTCGCAACGGAAACATAGTGTCTCACCTGCTGGGGGTCATCGGTGAAACACGTGACGCATTATCTCCCGTTCAATGCTGGATGTACATGTTTGGAAACTGCATTGATATTGTAGTTGAAAACACTAATTTATTTATTGATAAAATTTCTGTTAAATACCAAGATAAGACTGAGTGTAGACCTACCGACTCTGTAGAAATCCAAGCGCTACAATGGCAAAACGGAGGTTCGCCTTCTTATTGAAATGCATTCGCTTAGACGATACCACAACTAGAGATCAAAGAAAAGAAATGGACAAACTAGCAGCAGTTCGTGCTATTGTTGACAAGTTCAACGACAATTGTAAGAAAACTTATTCTGTGGGCGAGTATGTAACATTAGATGAAATGCTGCTTGCCTTTAGGGGTAGGTGCAGTTTCCGAATGTACATTCCAAGTAAACCAAACAAATACGGATTGAAAGTCTTCGCCGTTGTTGATGCCAAAACATTTTTCACTTCACACATAGAAATTTACGCTGGTGTTTAACCCAATGGTCCATATAAAACTGACAACTCTACCGCTGCAGTAACTGAAAGAATGTGTTCACATTTATTAGGATCAGGAAGAAATATTACAATAGATCGTTGGTTCACAGGATATTCATTTGTAAAGAAACTGCTAAGAGAGTACCGCCTTACTGTGGTTGGTACAATTAGAGACAATAGAAGAGAACTACCTCTTGAAATAACACAAGTTAAAAACAGGAAAGTATATTCTTCGTTATTCGCATTTAGTAATGATATGACTGCAGTTTCATATATACCCAAAAAAGGAAAGAATGTGCTTGTAGTTTCAACAATGCACCGAGACGATCATATCGGTGAAGCTACCGGTGATCGGAAAAAGCCCGAAATAAATATTTTCTATAATAGCACAAAAAGTGGAGTAGATGTTGTTGATCGAATGATCACATCATACAATGTTGCAAGAAACACAAAGCGTTGGCCAACGGTAATTTTCTATAACCTCCTCAATATAGCAGCAATTAATGTTTTTCTTATCTACAAAGGCAACATACCAGATGGTGAATTTGCTAAAACTGCTTCAGACTGTTTCAAAAAAATCTTGGTATGGAGTTAGTGAAAAATAACATGCAAAGAAGAGCCGTTGATAAGCACTTGATCAAAAGTGTTCGTACTTCTGCCTTAAGGTTCTCAGTTATTGAAGAGGAGATTATTCCAGAGCCACAACCAGGGAAAAGAGGAAACTGTAAATATTGCAAAATACGAAAAACTCGTTATTTTTGCAAAATTTGTAAATGTTGGTTGTGCATGGAGCACATAACAGCGTGCTGCAACGATTGTTTGGGAAATATGGAGACCATAGTTTGAAGCCCTCCAGTGTGTGCATAGAATATTATTCTTTAGTTAAGACATTTTTTTGTAACACTTTATACATTTTTAAATAAATATTATTATAGATCGATTTTCTTTTCCTTTATTTTGATCACCAAATTTTGAAAAATATGTGATTAAATTATAAGCATTTTCTTTAAATCAAATTAACATAAAACGTGAGTTTGGAATTGGCCCTGTATTAGGCTATTATATTATACAAGCATCATATAAAACATATTTATGAGAAATTAGCACTGGAGGATACGTTGGCCTCCTTTAGAGTTTTTCCTATTTTGGACTCCACAGACCACACCCGATCGAAAGTGTTAAGAAAGCGCGCCCGACAGACGGAGGGATAATAAGCATTATCTGCAATAAAAATAACGTTTTAAAAAATATTTTCTACGCCACTCCAGTATGCAGTATGAATGACGAATATTTCTTTCTAGGAATGACAGATATATATGTATGTTATGTCCTTGCGAGTTTCGTTTGACGTTATGAAGAAAGATGTTTCCTACACCAAGGCACTTTCTTTGGACCTCCCCATTATTTTAATAATTTATTCGTTCTAGCTGGTTGACATATTATCACTTTATCCCCTTCTTTGTAAATAACTTCTTTTACTCTTTTTATTATAATATTTCTTGACCTATTCCTTTCCAGTAATTACAAAACATAACTAACTCCTGGTTTATTCCATAAATCAGTATCTCTGCCATTCCATAAATCTTTTAATATACTTATCTTACATCTAATTTGCCTTCGATTACATAAATTCGCAGGACTGAGACCATGTGGTGCACTTTTTATGGCAAATATTGCTTGATCAATATACTTATCCCATTATTTTCCATCTTCATAGCTCAACACTCTGAGTATTCTCTTAAACACTCAATGAAATCTTTTTATTGCATTTGAATGAATAAACCCCCTAAAATAGTATTGTTACATAATGATTTCATTTCATATTTATTAATTTTTATAAATACTTTTTTAATTAGTTTTTATAAACCATTTTTATAATCGATTTTTCGTCAAAGTGAACGCAACGAATCCTTATACACAGTCGGCATAGATAGTGCTTTATGGGTAGTCCCGAGAGGATAGCGTAACGTTTCATCCACGAGATTATGGCTAGCACGTTGCACAAATGGGAGCAGTCGCTCGGAGCGATTTTCCTACCATGGAATTTACATCCGACACAATTTGCAGTACTCTCGCAAACCGAGCCTCTCTTCCGTGGATATCCCATTAGCACCCAATCGGTTTAGATCTCCACTCTTGTGAACTCGTCTCTCCAGCCAAACGATCCCATCACACAATTTTATCCGGAATGATTTTTCACTAACAAACACAAGCCAAATTTTTTTTTAAATTTGCCACTATAAAGTTGTTCAATCAATTTTAATTTTGTTTCGTTGGCGTTGTTCGATGGTTTATTTAACGATTAAAGGATTTGATTTCCTTGAAATTGGAGCAGTGTAAGATAAAAATTGATTGAAAAGAAGAAGAAAAAAGAATCTATTTGGTGTCGCAGCAAATAGAAGGGAAGTAACGTTGCGTGATTTATATAAATTAGACCGATCACGAAGGCTGACCCTCGGTAGCCGCCCGATCGGTCCGTTGTACAACTTGTATTTCTCTTTGGACCTTTTTCTTTTTCCTGAACACGATGAATTGTGTTCATCCGTTATGTATACTCAGCTTCGTGCGGAAGGAAAAGGCTAAAAGAAGACATAAACATGCTCGCAACATTAGGTACGTGTTAATCTTGAAAAAAAATTTAGTACCATTAGTATAATTAATCGATTCTTTAAAATTTACATCCTCAAAAATTGAGTGTAAACGTACAAATATTGCGTAGAAAGTTCATTAAACTCAATAAACTTTACTAAATTTTTTTGTACGATTTGGTGATGGCTCACAGGGTGGAATAATTTGATCTAGTTTTTTTAATGAAAATCCATTAAAACTAATCGAAAAAGTTGTTTACAAACTAAAAGTAAATAGGTAATGCAATGAATTTTTGCGATAATTACGATTTTCACTGCACCAATTTATTTCTGCATAAAATTTTAATTAGTTTATAGGATTTGATACAAAATATCAACGAATACGATTTAATCCAATTATAAATTTTATGTTTACCGAACTCACAAAGTAGATATTATACCAACTTTTATTTTAAATTTAAATAATTTGCACTCCACAACATTAAAAGTCGATATAATACTATCCCATTTTTAAGAATATGTTTCATCATTTATCTATTATTTAATAACAATTTTCTTTAGGACGATGAAATATTTGATTTTAATGGTAAATAACATTATAACTTTTTATCCAATCTAAAAAGTTATCCTCATCAAGTAATATTAAAAACGCTTTTAAACTACATTGCGAAATCTTTAAGCTTATCCCCTCAAACGCTTATATAAACCCTTATAAGGGTTTAAGCTTAAAACAACTAACACAAAAGCTATAATTACTGCGCACAGAGTGCTGACGTTATCCTTAATTAGTCTAGAAAATATTTTTTTTCTTAATAGTGGCGTTAAGAATAATCCTTTGCGATGACGGCCCTTATTATTACATTAAACATAGAGTCTTTTTATGCTCCTTTAAAGAAAAATATTTTATTATTTTTAGATGAAATTGTGTTTAAACCTTTTAAAACTTAAAAAAAATAAGAGAATAAAAAATTTTGTTTAATATTTCAAAATTTAAATAAATTTAAATAATCAATTTCAAAGTTAAACTTTAGAAACAATATACAAACAGGCGAGACAATCTGAAAATAGAAGATTATCAGGAAATTCTGGTACATCTTGGAAACAAATTTAAACTTGGGGGAAGCTTTCATACAAAACACAGGTCTTGGGGTTTTAACAAATATGAAAGGAAGAGAACTGAAACATACAATAAAGACCCTTAATTGTTAGGTGCTGTAAACTCGGAAGCCGACTTATTGGTCAAGAGATAGAAGTAAAATTCCGGACTTGTTTTTATATCGATTAACTTCGTAAATATAGAATAGTGAGGGCGGAACTGAGATCATTCATCAGTAATTAATTACTCTAAATAATAAAGAATGTAACAAAAAACCCTTTTAGAACATTAGATAATGACATTTAATTTAATTTTCATTTGAAATAAACGAAGACATTGACAAGGAAGTAGGAACGTTTTTAAAAGACATAACACCTATCTCAAGTCTAATGGCCGGTTTCTCGTACGCTATAGAATTGAGTAGATATCGGAGCGACAGTTATTGGATCGATATCTTTTATCGAGTCGATATCGCCTATTGGTGTTCTGGTAGGAACTGATCGACAGTTATTGCACACAATAGTTATCGAACGATTTTTGATAGTTTTGTTAAAAATCGATTTCTTATTTATTCCCATCGATACGTGGCAATAAAAATATTAAATAACAATTCGTAAAATTATCTATTTATTATATTTGAGATGAAAACTGGAAAGCCCATCTAGTAATAAATCACAATAAATAACATAAGTAAATAATTTCTTAACAAATATAAAAAATTACTGATTAAGAAATTAATAATAATGAAAATTAACAAAAGAAAATCAAATAATAACGAAAATTATTAGTAAAAGAACATAATTAACAAATAAGAAAACTTTTTAAAGGCTCAATTACACAGAGAACAGTTTAGGTAAATTATATTTATTATTAATTTCCAAAAATCATAAAAAAATCAGGTCAACTTAAATAATCTTTATCTCAAAAACGAATACAGATTTTCTAATTTGGTTCTAACCATGACAAAATAGACACTAGCTTCTATAAATTTTGAATGTTTCATTAAAATATCTCAAGAATTCGATTTTTGATGATTTTTAATTAACTTGAGATAGCCATAAATGTTTACATTGAATTTAATGATTTATATCTCAAAAACGAATAAATATTTTCAAAATCCGCTTTCATCACAAGAAAATAGACACTTTCCTCTATAAGTAATGAATTGGTCATTAAGATATCTTAAGAATTCGATGTTTCGTAATTCATCAAAACAAGATTATTAATTTCAGAAAATCATAAAAAATTAGATTAACTTAAATGATCTTTATCTCAAAAACGAATAAAGATTTTCTAATTTGGTTTACACCATGACAAAATGTACAATAGCTTCTATAAATTTTGAATGTTTCATTAAAATATCTCAAGAATTCGATTTTTGGTGATTTTTAATTAACTTGAGATAGCCATAAATGTTTACGTTGAATTTAATGATTTATATCTCAAAAACGAATAAATATTTTCAAGATTCGCTTTCATCGCAAGAAAATAGACACTTTCCTCTATAAGTCATGAATTGTTCATTAAGATATCTTAAGAATTCGACGTTTCATAATTTTTCAAAACAAGATTATTAATTTCAAAAAATCATAAAAAATTAAATTAACTTAAATGATCTTTATCTCAAAAACGAATAAAGATTTTCTAATTTGGTTTACACCATGACAAAATGTACAATAGCTTCTATAAATTTTGAATGTTTCATTAAAATATCACAAGAATTCGATTTTTGATGATTTTTAATTAACTTGAGATAGCCATAAATGTTTACGTTGAATTTGATGATTTATATCTCAAATACGAATAAATATTTTCAAAATCCATTTTCATCACAAGAAAATAGACACTTTCCTCTATAAGTAATGAATTGTTCATTAAGATATCTTAAGAATTCGATGTTTCGTAATTCTTCAAAACAAGATTATTAATTTCAAAAAATCATAAAAAATTACATTAACTTAAATGATCTTTATCTCAAAAACGAATAAAGATTTTCTAATGTGGTTTACACCATAACAAAATGTACAATAGCTTCTATAAATTTTGAACGTTTCATTAAAATATCTCAAGAATTCGATTTTTGATGATTTTTAATTAACTTGAGATAGCCGTAAATGTTCACGTTAAATTTAATGATTTATATCTCAAAAACAAATAAATATTTTCAAAATCCGCTTTCATCACAAGAAAATAGACACTTTCCTCTATAAGTAATGAATTGTTCATTAAGATATCTTAAGAATTCGATGTTTCGTAATTCTTCAAAACAAGATTATTAATTTCAGAAAATCATAAAAAATTAGATTAACTTAAATGATCTTTATCTCAAAAACGAATAAAGATTTTCTAATTTGGTTTATACCATGACAAAATGTACAATAGCTTCTATAAATTTTGAATGTTTCATTAAAATATCTCAAGAATTCGATTTTTGATGATTTTTAATTAACTTGAGATAGCCGTAAATGTTCACGTTGAATTTAATGATTTATATCTCAAAAACGAAAAAATATTTTCAAAATCCGCTTTCATCACAAGAAAATAGACACTTTCCTCTATAAGTAATGAATTGTTCATTAAGATATCTTAAGAATTCGATGTTTCGTAATTCTTCAAAACAAGATTATTAATTTCAAAAAATCATAAAAAATTAGATTAACTTAAATGATCTTTATCTCAAAAACGAATAAAGATTTTCTAATTTGGTTTACACCATGACAAAATGTACAATAGCTTCTATAAATTTTGAATGTTTCATTAAAATATCTCAAGAATTCGATTTTTGATGATTTTTAATTAACTTGAGATAGCCGTAAATGTTCACGTTGAATTTAATGATTTATATCTCAAAAACGAAAAAATATTTTCAAAATCCGCTTTCATCACAAGAAAATAGACACTTTCCTCTATAAGTAATGAATTGTTCATTAAGATATCTTAAGAATTCGATGTTTCGTAATTCTTCAAAACAAGATTATTAATTTCAAAAAATCATAAAAAATTAGATTAACTTAAATGATCTTTATCTCAAAAACGAATAAAGATTTTCTAATTTGGTTTACACCATGACAAAATGTACAATAGCTTCTATAAATTTTGAATGTTTCATTAAAATATCTCAAGAATTCGATTTTTGATGATTTTTAATTAACTTGAGATAGCCGTAAATGTTCACGTTGAATTTAATGATTTATATCTCAAAAACGAAAAAATATTTTCAAAATCCGCTTTCATCACAAGAAAATAGACACTTTCCTCTATAAGTAATGAATTGTTCATTAAGATATCTTAAGAATTCGATGCTTCGTAATTCTTCAAAACAAGATTATTAATTTCAAAAAATCATAAAAAATTAGATTAACTTAAATGATCTTTATCTCAAAAACGAATAAAGATTTTCTAATTTGGTTTACACCATGACAAAATGTACAATAGCTTCTATAAATTTTGAATGTTTCATTAAAATATCTCAAGAATTCGATTTTTGATGATTTTTAATTAACTTGAGATAGCCGTAAATGTTCACGTTGAATTTAATGATTTATATCTCAAAAACGAAAAAATATTTTCAAAATCCGCTTTCATCACAAGAAAATAGACACTTTCCTCTATAAGTAATGAATTGTTCATTAAGATATCTTAAGAATTCGATGTTTCGTAATTCTTCAAAACAAGATTATTAATTTCAGAAAATCATAAAAAATTAGATTAACTTAAATGATCTTTATCTCAAAAACGAATAAAGATTTTCTAATTTGGTTTACACCATGACAAAATGTACAATAGCTTCTATAAATTTTGAATGTTTCATTAAAATATCTCAAGAATTCGATTTTTGATGATTTTTAATTAACTTGAGATAGCCGTAAATGTTCACGTAGAATTTAATGATTTATATCTCAAAAACGAAAAAATATTTTCAAAATCCGCTTTCATCACAAGAAAATAGACACTTTCCTCTATAAGTAATGAATTGTTCATTAAGATATCTTAAGAATTCGATGCTTCGTAATTCTTCAAAACAAGATTATTAATTTCAAAAAATCATAAAAAATTAGATTAACTTAAATGATCTTTATCTCAAAAACGAATAAAGATTTTCTAATTTGGTTTACACCATGACAAAATGTACAATAGCTTCTATAAATTTTGAATGTTTCATTAAAATATCTCAAGAATTCGATTTTTGATGATTTTTAATTAACTTGAGATAGCCGTAAATGTTCACGTTGAATTTAATGATTTATATCTCAAAAACAAATAAATATTTTCAAAATCCGCTTTCATCACAAGAAAATAGACACTTTCCTCTATAAGTAATGAATTGTTCATTAAGATATCTTAAGAATTCGATGTTTCGCAATATTTCAAAACAAGATTATTAATTTCAAAAAATTATAAAAAATTAGATTAACTTAAATGATCTTTATCTCAAAAACAAATAAAGATTTTCTAATTTGGTTTATACCATGACAAAATGTACAATAGCTTCTATAAATTTTGAATGTTTCATTAAAATATCTCAAGAATTCGATTTTTGATGATTTTTAATTAACTTGAGATAGCCATAAATGTTTACGTTGAATTTAATGATTTATATCTCAAAAACGAATAAATATTTTCAAAATCCACTTTCATCACAAGAAAATAGACACTTTCCTCTATAAGTAATGAATTGTTCATTAAGATATCTTAAGAATTCGATGTTTCGTAATTCTTCAAAACAAGATTATTAATTTCAAAAAATCATAAAAAATTAGATTAACTTAAATGATCTTTATCTCAAAAACGAATAAAGATTTTCTAATTTGGTTTACACCATGACAAAATGTACAATAGCTTCTATAAATTTTGAATGTTTCATTAAAATATCTCAAGAATTCGATTTTTGATGATTTTTAATTAACTTGAGATAGCCGTAAATGTTCACGTTGAATTTAATGATTTATATCTCAAAAACGAAAAAATATTTTCAAAATCCGCTTTCATCACAAGAAAATAGACACTTTCCTCTATAAGTAATGAATTGTTCATTAAGATATCTTAAGAATTCGATGCTTCGTAATTCTTCAAAACAAGATTATTAATTTCAAAAAATCATAAAAAATTAGATTAACTTAAATGATCTTTATCTCAAAAACGAATAAAGATTTTTTAATTTGGTTTACACCATGACAAAATGTACAATAGCTTCTATAAATTTTGAATGTTCCATTAAAATATCTCAAGAATTCGATTTTTGGTGATTTTTAATTATCTTAAGATAGCCACAAATGTTTACGTTGAATTTAATGATTTATATCTCAAAAACGAATAAATATTTTCAAGATTCGCTTTCATCACAAGAAAATAGACACTTTCCTCTATAAGTCATGAATAGTTCATTAAGATATCTTAAGAATTCGATGTTTCGGAATTTTTCAAAACAAGATTATTAATTTCAAAAAATCATAAAAAATTAGATTAACTTAAATGATCTTTATCTCAAAAACGAATAAAGATATTCTAATTTGGTTTAAACCATGACAAAATGTACAATAGCTTCTATAAATTTTGAATGTTTCATTAAAATATCTCAAGAATTCGATTTTTGGTGATTTTTAATTAACTTGAGATAGCCATAAATGTTTACGTTGAATTTAATGATTTATATCTCAAAAAGGAATAAATATTTTCAAGATTCGCTTTCATCACAAGAAAATAGACACTTTCCTCTATAAGTAATGAATTGTTCATTAAGATATCTTAAGAATTCGATGTTTCGGAATTTTTCAAAACAAGATTATTAATTTCAAAAAATCATAAAAAATTAGATTAACTTAAATAATCTTTATCTCAAAAACGAATAAAGATTTTCTAATTTGGTTTACACCATGACAAAATGTACAATAGCTTCTATAAATTTTGAATGTTTCATTAAAATATCTCAAGAATTCGATTTTTGATGATTTTTAATTAACTTGAGATAGCCATAAATGTTTACGTTGAATTTAATGATTTATATCTCAAAAACGAATAAATATTTTCAAAATCCACTTTCATCACAAGAAAATAGACACTTTCCTCTATAAGTAATGAATTGTTCATTAAGATATCTTAAGAATTCGATGTTTCGTAATTCTTCAAAACAAGATTATTAATTTCAAAAAATCATAAAAAATTAGATTAACTTAAATGATCTTTATCTCAAAAACGAATAAAGATTTTCTAATTTGGTTTACACCATGACAAAATGTACAATAGCTTCTATAAATTTTGAATGTTTCATTAAAATATCTCAAGAATTCGATTTTTGGTGATTTTTAATTAACTTGAGATAGCCGTAAATGTTCACGTTGAATTTAATGATTTATATCCCAAAAACGAATATTTTCAAAATCCGCTTTCATCACAAGAAAATAGACACTTTCCTCTATAAGTAATGAATTGTTCATTAAGATATTTTAAGAATTCGATGTTTCGTAATTCTTCAAAACAAGATTATTAATTTCAAAAAATCATAAAAAATTAGATTAACTTAAATGATCTTTATCTCAAAAACGAATAAAGATTTTCTAATTTGGTTTTCACCATGACAAAATATACACTAGTTTCTATAAATTTTGAATGTTTCATTAAAATATCTCATGAATTCGATTTTTGGTGATTTTTAATTAGCTTGAGATAGCCATAAATGTTCACGCTGAATTTAATGATTTATATCTCAAAAACGAATAAATATTTTCAAAATCCACTTTCATCACAAGAAAATAGACACTTTCCTCTATAAGTAATAAATTGTTCATTAAGATATCTTAAGAATTCGATGTTTCGTAATTCTTCAAAACAAGATTATTAATTTCAAAAAATCATAAAAAATTAGGTTAACTTAAATGATCTTTATCTCAAAAACTAATAAAGATTTTCTAATTTGGTTTACACCATGACAAAATGTTCAATAGCTTCTATAAATTTTGAATGTTTCATTAAAATATCTCAAGAATTCGATTTTTGATGATTTTTAATTAACTTGAGATAGCCATAAATGTTCACGTTGAAATTAATGATTTATATCTCAAAAACGATTAAATATTTTCAAGATTCGCTTTCATCACAAGAAAATGGACACTTTCCTCTATAAGTAATGAATAGTTCATTAAGATATCTTAAGAATTCGATTCTTCGTGACTTTTTAAAACAATATTATTAATTTAAAAAAATCTTAAAAAATTAGGTTAACTTAAGTGATCTTTATCTCAAAAATGAATAAAGATTTTCTAATTTGGTTTTCACCATGACAAAATAGACACTTACCTCTATAAATTTTGAATATATCATTAAAATATCTCAAGAATTCGATTTTTGGTGATTTTTAGTTAACTTGAGATAGCCATAAATGTTCACGTTGAATTTAATGATTTATATCTCAAAAACGAATAAATATTTTCAAGATTCGCTTTCATCACAAGAAAATAGACACCTTCCTCTATAAGTCATGAATTGTTCATTAAGATATCTTAGGAATTCGATGTTGATTTTCTCTATTGTATAAATATAGTACTTAGTAAGTTTTGTTTGTCACCCGACGACATATCGTAAATTCATTAAAGGCAAAAATGCAGAAACCGACGAAGAAATATTACAGATGATTGTGATTTAATCAGAAATTCCTCCCAAATATACAGAAAGTTGCTGAAACAATAATGAATCCTCCCAATGATAACGTCCCAATGATTGAGTTTTGCATTTTGCACAATTCATAAGTGCATTGACTAACAAATACTATGGGAACACCTATGGGAACACATTTTGGATGTTGTATGAAGCCTAGTTTGATCGTGTAAATAATAAACTAGACAAATTACTACCATCAATGTATAATCAACAGTTAAAATCATATCTTTCAGTAAATGAAATACAAGCCAGCACTCCTCAAGGCAGTGTGCTTGGCTTAACACTCTATTTACTAATAAATACTGTAACATCTAACATTTCTCAGATACCAGACACTTTACAGCCACATTCGCAGATGATATAATGATATAAAACTTTTCTTATAAGAAAATATAACATAAATGGTAATGCAGTCCCTTAGGCCGACACCGCAAAATATCTTAGTATGATGTTGGATGTTAAACTCAAATGAAAAGCTTATGTCTATATAATATATTTAATTTATACTCACGTCAAAAAAAGTAAAAAACTTTATATTAAATTTAGATATCTACATTCATTGGCGCCGGATTTTGAAAATACGTATGGGTGCTGACTGCGGGAAAAAGTGAATTCAAAAAGAAAGTCCGCATCTTAGAAGAGGTACATGTACGCTCCAAAAGAATATACGTGTGATTAACTTTATTTGGTATCTCCAAAAGAAAAAAAGGTCTGCATTGTGAAAAAATTTAATAACGTAGGTTGAATTAGTTATTTGAGTAAGAGAGAAACGCCGATTCCAGAGCAAATCTTGCTCCATATTCTCCCTCTGTAATGTCACCCTCCAACATCCATTATTATGAGTATATTGAGAATAAAATTAACTTTAGAAACAATATACAAACAGGCGAGACAATCTGAAAATAGAAGATTATCAGGAAATTCTGGTATATCTTAAAACAAATTTAAACTTGGGGGAAGCTTTCATACAAAACACAAGTCTTGGGGTTTTTGTTTAACAAATATGAAAGGAAGAGAACTGAAACATGCAATAAAGACCCTTAATTGTTAGGTGCTGTAAACCCGTAAGCCGACTTATTGGTCAAGAGATAGAAGTAAAATTCCGGACTTGTTTTTATATCGACTAACTTCGTAAATATAGAAGAATACTGAATGTAAATATACACACATATATACTAAATACACACATATATACTGTAACATCTAACATTTCTCAAATACCAGACACTTTACAGCCACATTGGCAAATGATACAATGATCTTGGCTACAAGAACTTTTCTTGTAAGAAAATATAACATAAACGGCAATGCAGTTGTAATAATTCGAAAATTATTTAACGGTTTTAAGAAATAATCATTCGAATTAGAAATTCCTAGAGTGCAGCCTTTCGTTATTTTAGAAACTAAGAATCACGTCTCAAGTTAACGAAGTCCGATATAGAGACCAGACTTCGTGTTAAATTTTGTTAAAAATTATGTATCCGTAGTTTGATGGGGGAGATGCGAATCGAAACGAAGAAGTCGTTAAAAACTTAGACGTTAGATCACGTAAAAATTTGATGGTTTCCACTGTTTGGAAATTACGTGACGATTTTTGGGATTAGTTAGTGGCGGATGTTATCTTCTGGTCTTGTGGGCGAGGAATTCTTCTCTTCCACAAATTCCCTTATTGGCTTAGAAAATTATTGTAAAATATCCGCCCCGTATTTTGGATTGGCCCCAGGTGTCGGGGATGTCCAGACGTTAGGGAACGCCTAATGAAGGTTTTGCACCCCTCCAAGACCCGAGGTTACTTAAGGCCTTGCACACGTCATAATTAGAGAATTCTGAACTTAGTTTCAATTCAACTTCGGAAGATATCTTTTTAGAAAGATTTCGAACCAATACTCAACCAGCGCTCTGTTAGACCGAAACTTAGATTCGCTTTAACGCCAATTCTAAGTCCCGTCGAAATCGAGAACTTTGACTCAGCTTCAAGGGCAACTTTCTTCTGATTCGGGCGTCCGCGTCGTGTCGGAAATCATGTTCACTTGAGGATTTGGTGTGTTTGTGTCGAAGAAATCGTCCCGGATTATCCCGAGAAGATTCCAACAGGATCCAGGTTGCGACTCATCACCGAGACCATCAGATTGGAATACACGTCCGGGGTAAGTCTGTTTGCCAGTTCTCCCTATCATTTATCGGTCAACGAGAGTTCGCTGTGGGGTTAGGGTATTCACGTAGGTAGTTTTTTTAAGATTAACTTTGTATCTTACCTTTTTTTGTTATTTTTGTAAATATAGATTAAGTGTGGTTAGAGCACTTGTCGTTTTATTTCACATTTCCTGAGAGCCTTAGTGCAAGAACCCACGGTTCTGAAATAGTGACCGCGCGCTTGCCATTTAATCTTGTTTGAATAGATAGAATCAGGTAGGAGTCCTGCAGACTAAGAATTAGGTAGCGCGAAATACTGTTTCTGGTGGCAGCGGTAATTACCAGAGGTTGAAGTCGTTTCAGTGACGGCCTCACCACACAGTCCCTTACGCCGACAAAATATCTTAGTATGATGTTGGATGTTAAACTCAAATGAAAAGCTTATGTCTATATAATATATTTAATTTATACTCACGTCAAAAAAAGTAAAAAACTTTATATTAAATTTAAATATCTACATTCATTGGCGTCGGATTTTGAAAATACCTATGGGTGCTGACTGTGAGAAAAAGTGAATTCAAAAAAAAATGTCCGCATCTTAGAAGAGGTACATGTACGCTCCAAAAGAATATACGTGTGATTAACTTTATTTGGTACCTCCAAAAGAAAAAAGGTCTGCATTGTGAAAAAATTTAATAACGTAGGTTGAATTAGTTATTTGAGTAAGCGAGAAACACCGATTGTAGAGCAAATGTTGCTCGATATTCTCCCTCTGTAATGTCACCCTCCAACATCCATTATTATGAGTATATTGAAAAACCAACGTAAAGCTGGAGAAAACATTAAGTTAGTATTGAAAAAGGAATCTGGTAATATTACATAGGTCAGACTGGAAAAAAACATGAATACAAGATACAAAGAGCATATTACTAGAAGAACTTCAGCATTCTATAAACACCTCGAAGAAAGAAGCCATAACCCTAATAAGACAGACATAACTATAATTTCATAATTAGATTTTTTTATTTGATTTACCTCGTGTTAATAGTAATTTCTTATTTTATATTTTTCATCATCACTTTAATGTGTGTATTGCACGACAATTTCATTAAATGTAGCACTATAGAATGTTATTTCTGTTATTTTTGTTTTTATATATTATTTGCTGTTTTTCCTGGATTGAATTTCTTATTTAAAAATCTCCCTCATTCATGAACTCAACACGACGATAAATATTTGGATATATTTTTTTTAGTATGTTACATTTTACTTAAATTTCTGTTTAATTTTTAGTTGTGCCTGAAGACGATCCAAGTTAATTATTAAATTTCACCATTGATTTACAAAAATTTCTTGTTTATTTATTAGATCTGGTTGATCTGAGATGAAACCATCTCACTATCCATCGTTAGGACGTGCGGTTTTTTAAAATTTTCTAGTAACTTTCTTAAAAAATCTACCAGATTTAATTACCTTTTCAATACCAATCTTATTCGAAAAATGAAAAATTACAAAATCGTTATTTAAAGGCATCATCAACTATTTAAATGTAAATGTCATTTTATAAAATATTTGTTATCTTAATCGCATCAACAATTTTTGAATTAACGGTTTCATGTTGCTACATCAAATGTACTGCCTCTCCTCGCAAGGTAATCGATCTCGGTGATTTGAGGCGATATCGTTCATTCGCATCATGATGACTTCAGTGATTCAGATGATATTAAGATATTTCTTAATTAAGATACCACATTTTTATAAGATGATACTTGTATTCAAATCGACAGGGTCGCTTGCGGGTAAGGTGCTACAATCTTTAAATAACATCATTCATTACATGTCTTGGTTAGGGCACTAAATTTTTGTTTTATATGAAATTTATACTCAAATCTCCAAGGTCATTTGTGGGCGAAGCGCTACAACCTTTGAATTAATGATTTCGTATTGGTTAAGATACGAGAAGTCTTAGTTAAGTTACAAAATCTTTCATAATATTAACGATTTGAGGATAGATATCATCTTATAAACGATTTTGTATCTTTACTGAAATGTTAGTGGAACTAATAGGAAGTATTGCAGATACCTCAGCCTAGATGATGATTCTGGAGAATGAAGTTGTAAATGCTGCTCAGATGAAATGTTCTATCGAGTAAATTGCTGTGACACATCGTCGCTTAGATATACAGCACAGAATTATGTATAAAATGTGGTAAAAACTTCTTAGGTTGATATTCTGCAACCACACTACTTCCCCCTGTTAACTACTTTACAGACTTATTAAAATAGTTCCAATAATCAAAACTCACGAATTGTAGCATAATTGTTCATCAAATTATAATAATTGTAATGATCAGAGATCTCATATTATTCCTATTATTATTATTTTTTTTGGCAACAAATATTTCCATCTAAAATGGTAATTGTAAAGCTTTTGCTTAATATCATAATAATAAGTGCGTCAATGTCTCTCCATTTCCTTGTTTTCTATACAATATACATATATTGGGCGTTAATCCACTAATACTTTACCATTTTTTGGGTATTATCTTTTCTATTATGCGTAACACCACAATTTTACAACTTTTCTACATTAATTATAATTTTTTACATTTTCATAGCCAGTTTACATAACTATACGAGTACTGGCATGTATACCTCTCTTAAGCTGAGAGGACCATAATTGCAGAATCGATTGAGACCTATTAGATTATTGGAGTACTTATTTTGTACTAATTTGTACCATCTATAAAAAATTTGTACCATGTACCATTGTTGAAAAACTCGTGGCGCAGCAAAAGCAAGAGTACATTACGAAAAATAATACAAAAACATAAAACAAATGTGGATTTTAGAAAATCTTAATTTGTACTAATATGTACCACCGATAAAAAATGTGTTGCCATTATTAGCTGCAAAATTCGGCCGTTTGAGAACTACATGGTCTACTGTCAAACTCTTCGCCATCAACTGTTGCGCACCTTTGGTTAAGATGGACAAAAATCCAACCCACCCAGCAAATATTATAAAATTCTCGACAAAATTGTCAATACCAAAGAAAAAATCGTTTTTTTCATGCATTTTATTTTACAATTAAAGAATATTGATTATGTCAAGCAAATTATCTGTTTATTGCATTCTTCTGTGTCCACTACAGGTACGTTATGGTATGTATATATTTTATTTATTTTTATGTTATTTTTACTCGGTATATAGTAACAATTTACAGCTTGATCAAATATAAATGAAGCGAATGCGGTAAAACTAAAATGAACGTATCTCATTGGGTCAATATGTTAAAACTTGTTCTAAACGTTCGGCTCTCTATCGCTTATAAATAACGCTAATTTTATCCTTTAGCAATGTTAATTTAATAGATGTCTGAGAATTGTGAAATAGGTAAATTTTGGGAAAATATTCCCAGTTTAGAAATGACAAATAAATGATATAGGTTTATAAAGATTGATGGATGAAGTGAAGAAATATTAAGGTTATTAAATGGGTATTACTCAAAATTATACCCATCAATTAATCAATTTATATAAATCAAAGTTGGAAGAAGGAGCGATAGAACAAAATAAGAAGCAGATATAATTAAAATGGTTATGAGGTTGCTCTCCATTTTTTACTACTCCATTTTTAGAATAATCAGATATCTTTTATCAGCTTTAACACTTTCTTTGATATAAAGTGAACATTGCCAAAATGTTCCAATATCGCCACATGTACAAAAATTGTTCGTAATGAACCAATAAATTATAATCCATGATCATTTTTACAGTTACAGTTTTTACATTTTTCAGTTACATTCTAGATTTGTCAATTTCTAGGCATAAAGTGAATATTACGAAAATATTATTTTTTAAAGTTTTTAATCAATAATCAGTAATCAGTAATATATATCAATAATAGTGAGTGGTTTGGTATGTGATCAAAAAATGATCCAAAAATGGTTGGAGAAAAGATGGAAGAAGAATAAAAGCAACACTTTTCCCCTAATCCAGCTACGAAATGTAATGAACAAACAAAGAGTTAATGGCTTCCTACATTATCTGGAATTGTGCATGAGAAGATTGTTATGGAAGTTATCATAGCAGATCCAAGTATTAAAGTAGAGTGCCTAAAAGTGTTAAAGAAATCACTCAACGATAGATATAACGCTCGAGCGGAAAGAAATTGAAGTCAAAATGACGAATTTCAGGAAATGCGAGATGTAATAAGTGATATCATAGGATAAGGTTGCTGAAACTCCAAAGATATACTCTGAAGAATGATTCCAGGACGAGAATGGATTAGATTGGGTTGTGTTAAATTAAGTTAGATTATGAGAAAGCGGAATATACACATGAGAAAGTCAGTAGTGAAGATATATTTGTGAATAATCAGATATCTTTTATCAGCTTTAACACTTTCTTTGATACAAAGTGAACATCGTCAAAATGTTCCAATATCGCCACATGTACAAAAATTGTTCGTAATGAACCAATAAAGTATAATCCATGATCAGTTACATTCTAGATTTGTCAATTTCTAGTCATAAAGTGAATATTACGAAAATATTATTTTTTTTAAGTTTTTAATCAATAATCCATGATTATCATAAGCGCCAGATGCGTGGATACTCTGGGTGCGTACATAGCACGAAGAAGTCAGTGGTTTGGTATGTGATCAAAAAATGATCCAAAAATGGTTGGAGAAAAGATGGAAGAAGAATAAAAGCAACATTTTTCCCCTAATCCAGCTACGAAATGTAATGAACAAACAATGAGTTAATGGCTTCCTACATTATCTGGAATTGTGCATGAGAAGATTGTTATGGAAGTTATCATAGCAGATCCAAGTATTAAAATAGAGTGCCTAAAAGTGTAAAAGAAATCACTCAACGATAGATATAACGCTCGAGCGGAAAGAAATTGAAGTCAAAATGACGAATTTCAGAAAATGCGAGATGTAATAAGTGATATCATAGGATAAGGTTGCTGAAACTCCAAAGATATACTCTGAAGAATGATTCCAGGACGAGAATGGATTAGATTGGGTTGTGTTAAATTAAGTTGGATTATGAGAAAGCGGAATATACACATGAGAAAGTTAGTAGTGAAGATATATTTGTGAATAATCAGATATCTTTTATCAGCTTTCACACTTTCTTTGATACAAAGTGAACATTGCCAAAATCTTCCAATATCGCCACATTACAAAAATTGTTCGTAATGAACCAATAAAGTATAATCCATGATCAGTTACATTCTAGATTTGTCAATTTGTAGTCATAAAGTGAATATTACGAAAATATTATTTTTTTAAAGTTTGTAATCAATAATCCATGATTATCATAAACGCCAGATGCGTGGATACTCTGGGTGTGTACATACCACGAAGAGGTGAGTGGTTTGGTATGTGATCAAAAAATGATCCAAAAATGGTTGGAAAAAATATAGAAGAAGAATAAAAGCAACATTTTTCCCCTAATCCAGCTACGAAATGTAATGAACAAACAAAGAGTTAATGGCTTCCTACATTATCTGGAATTGTGCATGAGAAGATTGTTATGGAGGTTATCATAGCAGATCCAAGTATTAAAATAGAGTGCCTAAAAGTGTAAAAGTAATTACTCAACGATAGATATAACGCTCGAGCGGAAGGAAATTGAAGTCAAAATGACGAATTTCAGAAAATGCGAGATGTAATAAGTGATATCATAGAATAAGGTTGCTGAAACTCCAAAGATATACTCTGAAGAACGATTCCAGGACGAGAATGGGTTAGATTGGGTTGTGTTAAATTAAGTTGGATTATGAGAAAGCGGAATATACACATGAGAAAGTTAGTAGTGAAGATATATTTGTGAATAATCAGATATCTTTTATCAGCTTTAACACTTTCTTTGATACAAAGTGAACATCGCCAAAATGTTCCAATATCGCCACATTACAAAAATTGTTCGTAATGAACCAATAAAGTATAATCCATGATCAGTTACATTCTAGATTTGTCAATTTCTGGTCATAAAGTGAATATTACAAAAATATTATTTTTTTTAAGTTTTTAATCAATAATCTATGATTATCATAACCGCCAGATGCGTGGATACTCTGGGTGCGTACATACCACGAAGAAATCAGTGATTTGGTATGTGATCAAAAAATGATCCAAAAATGGTTGGAGAAAATATAGGAGAAGAATAAAAGCAACATTTTTCCCCTAATCCAGCTACGAAATGTAATGAACAAACAAAGAGTTAATGGCTTCCTACATTATCTGGAATTATGCATGAGAAGATTGTTATGGAAGTTATCATAGCAGATCCAAGTATTAAAATAGAGTGCCTAAAAGTGTAAAAGAAATCACTCAACGATAGATATAACGCTCGAGCGGAAAGAAATTGAAGTCAAAATGACGAATTTCAGAAAATGCGAGATGTAATAAGTGATATCATAGGATAAGGTTGCTGAAACTCCAAAGATATACTCCGAAGAACGATTCCAGGACGAGAATGGATTAGATTGGGTTGTGTTAAATTAAGTTGGATTATGAGAAAGCGGAATATACACATGAGAAAGTTAGTAGTGAAGATATATTTGTGAATAATCAGATATCTTTTATCAGCTTTCACACTTTCTTTGATACAAAGTGAACATTGCCAAAATCTTCCAATATCGCCACATTACAAAAATTGTTCGTAATGAACCAATAAAGTATAATCCATGATCAGTTACATTCTAGATTTGTCAATTTGTAGTCATAAAGTGAATATTACGAAAATATTATTTTTTTAAAGTTTGTAATCAATAATCCATGATTATCATAAACGCCAGATGCGTGGATACTCTGGGTGTGTACATACCACGAAGAGGTGAGTGGTTTGGTATGTGATCAAAAAATGATCCAAAAATGGTTGGAAAAAATATAGAAGAAGAATAAAAGCAACATTTTTCCCCTAATCCAGCTACGAAATGTAATGAACAAACAAAGAGTTAATGGCTTCCTACATTATCTGGAATTGTGCATGAGAAGATTGTTATGGAAGTTATCATAGCAGATCCAAGTATTAAAATAGAGTGCCTAAAAGTGTAAAAGACATCACTCAACGATAGATATAACGCTCGAGCGGAAAGAAATTGAAGTCAAAATGACGAATTTCAGAAAATGCGAGATGTAATAAGTGATATCATAGGATAAGGTTGCTGAAACTCCAAAGATATACTCTGAAGAATGATTCCAGGACGAGAATGGATTAGGTTGGGTTGTGTTAAATTAAGTTGGATTATGAGAAAGTGGAATATACACATGAGAAAGTTAGTAGTGAAGATATATTTGTGAGAAGAGATGTGGTCGGCTGTAAAACCAAGAAAATATAATGAAAATGATGTTAGAATTAGAAGATTTAAGGAATACTGTTCAAGATATGGTGGTAAAAACAATAAAATTTAAGGAAAGCCATGAAAGGCTCCTAGAAGGAGTTAAGAAAAGGAGTTAGAAGGAAATGGTGAATGTGAGATATTAGATTAAATTAGATTTTGAATGCATAAGTTTGTATTTTATTAAAGTTTTCTTCAATCCATATCTTATCATTATATCTTCGGCGAGCTGTCTGTTTACAGATTTCCTAATCCATTCTATCATAAAAAAAGAGGTTGATCCTATCAGCATATTGATGTCATAATTTCGAAAAAGATGGAAGATATAATCCCAACTAGCTATTTAGCACAAAATAATTGTTGTCATATATTGTTGGGTTGGGTTGAACCATCAATCTTAATCCACCCAACCCATCCCATCCAGTCAGTTAACATTAGTTATAGTTTAAGGAAAAAGTATCAAAAAGTATTGCTCACACTTAGGGGTGAGGTGAAAGCCTTTCTTTATTATTTATGGAGGAAAAACACTCTCTGCAGCTTTGGTTTAGTATTTAAATCATTCTTTGCTGACATTTTTAACTTAGAAAATTTTATCTTTGCAAAATTTGTGGTGATTCTTCCTGAACTCATCTTTTCATGACTACTATATCTAATTTCTCACAAGGTTAAATTAAAGATATTTACAATTGATACAATTAGTTAAAATGTTAACAGAGATTCAGAAAATAAATGAATTCAAAAATAAATATACTGGAAAAAATATTGTAAATTTTATATAAGAAGCTTTTAGATTGAAGTTTTATGTAAAATAAGCGGCTTATCTAAAGAAGCAGAAAAAAGATATAAACCTGGGTGATAAAAAAGTAGCAAGTCTCTCCAAATTTCTTTCAAAGATTTTCCTCAAGGTCATCACATCGATCTTCGCCGTATACTTACACTTCTCTTAAAAAAAAGAAAAAAACACAACCGTCTCGTAAAAGGTTAAACACCAAACGACCCTTTAAATTTCTCGGGTACAAAGCAAACCTTGAAAAGAGTAAAAGTCTCATTTACCCTTTCTTCCCGGGGGGCGGCCAAGCTTCGCCCTTGGATCCGTGGCTTCTACCCCTCGGAAAGGGGGCACCAATGGCGGCGATAGCATTCAAAGGAATCACTTAATGAAGAGGCAAACGGTAAAAAGGCGGACTACTTTGAAAGCACCATATCCACTTTCAGTTGCGGCCATCATTAGGGAATTTTTACCCTCCGCGTTGGAAAAACAGCCGCGTAATTGATCCCACTCCGGGATTAAGACAATTGCGAGGACTTCGGGGGATGTGCTGTAAGGGAGGGAAAGCGGAAGTCGGTCATTTCATTCCGGAAAAAGATCACGACCACTTCCCTCGCGGCGTTTAAATAATCGAGCGGATCCTTAATTTTTATTACGCACCCCAGAAGGGAATAATTTTACAGAGCTCTAAGGTGCTGGCTTTGAAATGCCTTCGCTTCGGGGATTACGACTTCGGGATTGGTTTTAAATTTTCATGGGGTAATTTCTTTTTTAGACACTCGCTCTCTCTCTTTCTTTGTATATTAAAAAATTTTTTTACTTATAAACTTCAGTTTTTATAAAATCATTACCGTAACTCAATTTGCATCTTATTATAATACGGCTAATCAAAGAAAAATATATAAAAACGATATTATTTTATATATATATATAAATATAAAATAATATCGTTTGAAAAATTGTTATTTTGAAGACATTTTCAGTTCATAAAGTACGTTATTATGGACAGCAGTGCGTATAGTAATGAAAGAGTACGTAAAGTAACTACGTATGTTTTTTTAATAGGACTTTGATAATTTTTTTACTTTTTGTTCTCAAAATTGTTAGGTAAAGTATCATTATCTTCAAAATGATATGAACTTAACAATTTTACTGCATAACTTTTAATAAAAGATGACATAATTCATGCTTATATTATCTATATGTATAGGTGTCCTGATTTGCTAGAATTTCTTTAGGATCTATTATTCATGACTCATTTATGCTAAACTTTTGATCTAAAATATTCTCAAGATAGGCCTCACTTCCTGTCTACTAGAAGTAAACCACAAATTCATTATTTTAAATGAAATGTTATAGTTTTTAATAAATGTTGTTGGCATTTCGCGGTTTCTATTTTCGAGTTATTTCAATTTTAAGTGCTTTTGATTGAAGTGTTGAAGTGTTTAACTTTGCTAAGTTCACTATGCTCTTTAAAAGCCTCTATCTCAGCTAACCTCTATTCAAAAAAGTTCTGTATTTTCACGATTACTTCATATGCTGCTAATGCGGTTGTCAATTACTATATTAGAGTGTCTTATACAGGCTGGTCAAAAATTGAGTTACCATTTCTCTATATTCAGTGGATAGATACTCGAAAGTTTTAGATGGAGTAAAATTATGGAAAATATTGCAGGCATATTTTTTTTCTTCTCCCCAAAATTCCATCAGCTTGACTAGGACTTTACTCATTTCTCCTCGAGCTTCATGCTAAACTTCTCGGCACCAGACTTGAGACTCTCCCGAGGCTAAACACGATATTCCCGTTTTTTTAGAACCCAATACAATTTTGGAAGTTCCATTTTCTTGAAAATCCATTAATTTTATCTAACCATTGATTTTCTTCATTTGATACCTATAAACATGTTAATGTATATAACATATTTATTTTAAAAAATTGCATATTACTAAATAGTGTGCTATTTTATAAATTCAGAAACACAATGCCACAACAATTCTTTGAAAAGAAAGAAAGCTGCTTGTACATCTCGTCAAAACAAAGAATGCGACTCCTGCTGCAAATATTAATTCTGCTATAGACAATCTAGATGATATTTCTAAAAGGGTTGCTAATGCCAATGTAACAAAAGAAGATTGTTTTATTCTAGTAAATCTTCTGAAATTAAGGTGAGAAGATTGGTAGAATTGGGGGTTAAAAGAGTAAACAACGTCAGACCAAAAATTATAATATATGACATGGATAGAGGAACGGAAGATGACATCATTATGCAACAACTCTGAGGGAAGAATGTGGACAGGAAAACTGGAATTGGAAGGGACGAGTTTAGAAAAGAGTGTAGAGTGGTATTTAAAACCGGAAGAAGGGATAGGGATGTGTTTAACGTGGTACTGGAAGTGTCTGGTCGGTTCAGAAGAAAGTTACTGAGGTTTGGAAGAATATGTATTAAGTTGCAGGCGTGCCATATGGAGGACTTTGTTGACATAAAGGGGTGTTACAATTGCCAATGATTTGGCCATCTGCAAAAGTTCTGCAAGTCCAACAAGATCTGCGGTCATTGTGCGGGTAAGAGGCACGATTTTAAGAAGTGTAACAGAAAAGATGAAAGGCCAGAATGTAATAATTGCAGTGCAATTGTTGTGGGAGTGTTAGAGGAGGAGGAGGCATGGTTCGGTTGGGATGTGTTTATGCGCGATCGACGGGAAATCTACCAGGCACATTGAAAAGGATGAATGCCGCAGTAAAGGGAGGGACCAGATGCTTGGTTGATAGTGAATTTGATGATGAAGGTGAATTGATTAAAGTGAGTTGTTGAGTGAGGTTATTTTACCAACTGGGATGCCAACTTTTGAGGCTGTGAATGGATATAGTTGAATAGACATTGTCTTGTCAAAAGATATACATGAATGGTATTGGAGGTTAAATCGTTGAGTGACCCTAGGGTTATTGAATGGAGCGTGAGTACAGATGTGCTGGTGAGGGAAGAGTCGGTGAGGTTTTTTGATTTCAGAAAGATGAACTGGTATCAATTTGAGGAAAGAGTTAAAAAGATTAGAGATGGGGGGCACGGGGAGTGATGGTGAAGTGGGTGCAAGGGTGTACAATGAATGTGTGGTAAAGGTATGTGACGAATTGGTTGATAGAGCTAGGAGAAAGGGGAAATGGAGGAAGGTAGGAAAGGTTTGGTGGAATGAAAGCTTGAGAGGAGCAGATGGACAGGTATGTAGCAAAACGTAGAGATTATAAAACAGGATAATTAGAGCAAAGAGGGAGGTAGTGAAGAAAATTCTCTCTCCAATTTTCTCTCAATTTTCAAGAATTTGTGTTATAAGATATGGAAGGAGTGGAGAAACAAGTCGACAAGACCGATTATAGACCAATTATGTGAATAAACATAGAGTGATGACTAGGAGAGAATTTGTGATTAGAGAACCATTTGAAAAATACTTCATAGGGATGGTGCACGCGAAGACACGGAGATACAGAGTAAGATTAAAAGAGAAATAAGAATTAAGATGACAAGATATAAGAGAAGGAAAAGAGAATGAATGATAGAGAGTGTGTGAATGTGTATTAAATGGTATTATAAGAGGTATGGGTGAGAGAAAGGCTGCAGGATCTACAGCAAAGTGCATTTCCAAAGATATAAAGGATGGCTAGGGTCGTATGGCTGCCAAAGTCGAATGGTGGAATTCAACCATACATTTGGCATCGGCGCTGGGAAACTTGGTAGATAGGGTGATTGCTGAGAGATTGCTTAATTTAGAGAGTATGGTTTCAGAAAAAGAAGAGGAACCATTCAGGCGTTGGATGAGATTGTGAAAGGAATATATAAGTTCAAGAAGTATGGATGACATGGCGTGGTGGTAACATTGGATATCTCCAATGAGGGTGAGTGTGTCGGAATATTTGATGTTTTGCAATTAGTAGTTTTTTGGATGATAGGATGTTGAGGTGTAAGGGGTGGAAGTAATTGTAAACAAGGGATGTCTACAGAGATCCAAATTGGGTCCCTAACTGTGGATATGTGCATAAGCTTGCGGTTTTATAAGGTAAGTGAATGCTTGGATGAAGAGAGCGATCTACTACAAGCTTATGCCGATGATCAGGCAGTATTAATAGGGGATGTGTTGGCAAGAAAGATTAAGTGGAGATGGGATAAAGTATAGAAGGTGTGTATTGAATGCGTAGAAGAATGCAAGGTATAATATGCGGCCGAAAAACTCGAAGGGATTTTCGTTTCTAAAAATAGAAGATGGAATTGTAAAAATGGGATATAAGTGTGTGGGATTGTTGAGGAAAAGTGGCGGGATTGTTGTGGAGAGGGTGATGTTGCCTGGGCTGATGTATGGTATAGAAATATGAGGAGTGCGTGCGATAGATTCAAGAGTGGTAAAGTGTCTTTATACTACGATTAGGCCATTTTTGCTGTGGCCAATGCGGGTCTACAGAACAACACCGACGGAGGCTCTTGGAATTGTACTTTGAATTCTGCCTATCCAGATCCTAGCTAAATATGGCAAGGAGAAGTGGGGGAAATAGAAACAGAGTGAATGGAAAATGAAATGTAAAGGTAGTGAATAATGTAATAGTGTCAGAAAAATGTGTGATGAGTATGATGGAATAGGTAACGAAGAAGTACGCAACTAAAGGGGTGAAAGATGTACACATTGCATTCGTGACATGGTTAGGAAGGGGTAGTGTACGACAGGGGGAAGAGAGCAACAGGCGATTAAATTAGCCTGCACCTCGGCTAATTTATTAATTAGGGGCAGAATGAGCAAGGTTGCAGGGAACTTTGTTGGGACTGTTTGTGGTGTGCAATGATAATCTTCTATCTTCTATCTTCTAGAAATAGAAAGAGTGTTTGAAAAAAAAACGTGTAGAGGTGAATGAGGTGATGAAAGTGATTAGGAAAGCAGGGGAGGGATACAGATGGAGTGGAGATCGACAAGGAGGTGTGTAAGGTTAGGAGTATTTTTAGGAAAAAGCAGAAGAAGAGGACGACGATGTGTGGGCCGTTTAATGTTTATTTAAAGAGGTTTAGTTTTGGACAAATGATGGGTGAGGACGTACTCGATCACATATTGTGGGATTGTGTCAATACCAGGAGCGTGAGTTGTAGGGAGAAGGTGAACTCCTGGTGTGGTGCTCCCTACTCTGGCGTTATTGGACTTGATTGGAGGATACCTGAAAAACAAATAGAAATTGGTCAGTACGGTAGTAAGATGAGAAGTATGCTTGCAAATACGTTATACTTGAAATCGAAACTCAGGGGTTGGGTTGTGTTGGGTTGGATTGCTCGTCCTAGGCTCCTGGCACTTGGAAATCTGAAACAGAAAGGAAAACTAAATCAATAAAAGTGAGTGTTGTAAGTAGATTGAAAGAAATATGAGTTTATTTTTGTTGTAGTAATGTAGTTATCATATATACAGAGTTTATATTATTTGAGTTCATACGTTTTCTTTTACTCCCGTCTTGGCAGGATATTGTTGTAATAGTAAGAGATGATGGGTTGCTTTGGTAGTGGTTTGGCTGGATGACGTGTCTTGTCAAATACCTAAAGGTTGATCGATGTATCCACGCATTTTGCGTGAACACAACGTTTTCAATATGTCTGCAAGAACGACCTAACCACCACCAACCGGGTATTTTAGTATGGAGTGCAAATACGCATGAAGGACATACATGTCAGTTGCATATAAAGGAAACCACGACGGTTTAACGATGTTTGGATGAGGTGCTACAATCAATAGTGCTTCAACACTTTTTACGGCAGCTATGTTTCTATGCATGCAAGATCATGCCTGATTGCATGTGTAGCGTGTTCAAAAACAAAGGTGTGTACTTTGTTTTTCCATATGAATTCTAACGAACATGTTTGGAATAGGATGGGTCGGAGATATCAACAGTATCCGGCTGCTCCAGGTAACTTTGAGGTGTTATCGAAACAAGTTCAGTTGGCATGGTTGGATACACCTCCTTCTACAATGTAGCTACTTTAGTATATTAAATTTCTTTACGCTAAACAAATGCGTTCAGATTATATAGGATGTATTCGTAAATTATTTCCAACAGTTTATTAAATAAATTTCTTTTTATTAAAAGAAATGTTAAAATCATAAAATTCTAATTGGACTCCCATAACATTAATACATATATCTTTTTTATTCGATCCTTTAAAATTTTGACATCAATGTTGAAACAAAAATTGACTCTCAATTGATTTTTTTTGTAAGGGAAGCAATAAATTTAGGTCGAAACGACGATATATTGAACACCGCACGGCCAATTTTCAAAAGCCCGGTTGGTTTGGGTATGAAATAATAGATGTTCAATGAACCGGTCTTGATGGTTGCCGGAACGGAGCAAAAAAGGCAATGCTGAAAAACTAGGGGGTGCGATATATTTTTAATGGAGGTCAAACCCGCCGGATTTGTATCTCAATAATCGTTTCCGGCGTAACCGAGATATTGTTCGATTTCGATCATGAAATCTAATCCGACAAATTTAACCATTTCTAATAAAACACCAATTAATAAAAATTTATTAAAAAAAGATTTTTAGAGAATGTTTAATTAAAAGTACTCTTTGTTTTCGAAACTTTAATAGGTTTTAATTTTGTTTGAAATCGGCAACACGGAGAAATGAAATTTATTTCAGTCCTTTACAACAAACGTTCGAAAGTCATTTATTTATATTGTACCTTGTATGAGGATATACATCGATGTCGATTTCGACTAAAACCGATCGATTCAAACCGCTTTTGTTAATTGCGTAGCGTCCAAACAAAATTGGAAACTTTTGTGGATTAGTTTTAGCCTTCGTGTAAATATTTCATTAAATTTTCGAACATGATTAATTTATTTAGTTATGTTTTTATCCATTATCACTAATATGTTATATAAATATAAAATATTATCTTGTACTAAGTGATATAAAAATTTATTTACGTCTTGACCGGTTTCGGTAATTATATTACCATCTTCAGAAGAACGTCTACATTATAGAGGTTTACATATTAAAATAAATAATTAAAAAAAAACATATTAGTGATAATGGATAAAAACATAACTAAATATAAAGAGGCAAGTACAGCCATTTTATTACAAACATTTAAGAGGAAAACAATTAAATTGAAAAAAGAATTCTTACACATACGTTTTTTAAAAACATGCTACCAAGAAAAATTAACACCAACATTCACAAATAAGAATTATCCTCCGCATATGAAATCAACTGAAATACAACAACAAAAATTAAAACATATTAAAAAAGAAATACACAAACATTACTCAATAGTTGAAAAATTAAATAGCTACATATATTTTTTATACCAAGAATTAATAAAGAAACTCCATTACTTAGAAATGGAGTATATTATCACAAAAATTAATCACGATACTGAAAATGAGATAACACAAGAACGAAAAAACAAAGACAAAAAGATACAACTATTGAGAAAGAAGAGTGAAAAGGTAAATAAGGATAATAAATGTAAAAAAGAAGAAAATATTCTACATTCACAACCTGGAACAACTAATATGTCAAACACCTTATTTACAAATGAAGAAATATCTTTACTCGAAAAGGGAGGCAAATACGCCGTCACCAAATCACAAAATTTAACAACAATAGCCATAGAATTGGAGGCAGTAATTAAAAATGATAAATGCGAAGGGGATCTAAGGAAAGAAATACAATACATATTACAGAAAGAAGAAGCTAAACAACAACACAAGAAAAAGAAATGTAAAAAGACGAAGAAAGAAGAAATAATCATAAAAGGATTAAAAAACAAGATAAAAGAAAACAACTTAATTGTCATTAATGGAGATAAGAATGCGGGTTTAGTAATAATGAACAGAATGGATTACCTAACAAAAACAAACGATTTCCTAAAAAGTAACAAATACACACAAATTAAAAAAGATCCTACTAACTCTTTCCATATAAAAACCAAAAAAGTAATAAAAGAATGTAACAACACCTTAACAAAGTTCATTTCCAACACTTACAATATAACACCAATGAACCCAAAAACACCCAGATTGTATGCACTACCAAAACTACATAAAGAAAACATACCCATACGACCGATCATCTCAAGCATTGACTCTAGCACATATAGAATAGCAAAGTTTTTGGTTCAATTTTTTAAAAATCATGTTCCATTCAAACCAAAGTTTAGTATTAACAACAGACAAAACGTAATAGAACAACTCCAAAAATCAGCTATACAGAAGGAATCATTAATCTTTTCATTTGATATCACAAACCTATATACAAATATACCCATAAAGGAAGCTTTAACTATAATAAAGGAGTTTTTGCACAGTAGAATGGATAATAGAAATGATGTCGATAATATTCTCAAATTATTACATATCTGCACTGAACAAAATTTCTGTAGATTCGATAATAAAATATATGAATTTAATGATGGTCTCCCAATGGGATCGCCGCTTAGCGGACTTATTTCGGATATATTTTTAAATAAATTAGAGGAAGATCTTATCGTAAATTCAATAAACCCACATCATGAGAATATTATCACATGGTTACGTTATGTTGATGATATTTTAGTTGTAACTAAGACGAATGATATAAAAATGATTAATGACTTACATAAATACGTAAATAACCTCCATAAAAACATAAAATTTACGTTGGAAATGGAAAAAGACAACAAGCTAAACTTTTTAGATTTTACTCTAATCAGAAAAGAAAATAGGATTGAATTCGACATATACCGGAAACCAACACAGCACAACAAAATCATTCCGTATGATTCATACCACGATTATACTCAAAAGCTAGCAGCATTAAGATCATATATACACCGAGCTTTTAATTCAGAACTAAGCCAAAATAATTTTGAAAAGGAAATATCAATAATACAAACAATAGCAAAAGATAATTATTTCCCCGAAAATACAGTGCAAAAATTAATAGACAAAAAACATAATAAAATAAATTCAAAACAAATCTCATCCTTAGAAAAGACTATCGATAATAGCAAGTTTAAAACAATAAGTTATCCAGGTACGATATCACACAAATTGAAAAAACTTTTCAAAAAATATAACATAAATCTAACGTTTAAAACTACTCACACTATTCAAAATATTCTAGATAATAGTAAAGACAAATTTGATATCTTACAAGAAAGCGGTGTATACCAAATAGAATGCAATAGTTGTCAAGCTACATATATCGGAGAGACCGGACGTAATTTCAAAACAAGGATCAAAGAACATTTAACGAAAGAAAATTCGGCATTTGGAAAACATTTACTTTTTTACAACCACGAATTTAATATGGAGAAAAATACAAAAATATTACACAAGAAAAATAAAGGCTATTTACTAGAAATACTCGAAATGTATGAAATAACCAAATTTAAAAAACAAAATCGGGATAAAATAGCACTAAATGAACAAATAAACCATATTACCCCTCCATTATATAATAATTTAAAAAATCCTTATAAAAATCTTTAAAAACCACTTTCCATTTCTATATTCTTTAGAAAACGAGTTTTATTTGTCCTCGTGACACCATTGTGTTGTTGTATTTTAAGAAATGTATGTTTGTGCGCGCTTAAGAATGTATAGTGATTGTTTTAACTTTTTAAATTGTTAATTGACGTAAGTTTTAAAGTAGATATGTAATTATTTATTTTAATATGTAAACCTCTTTAATGTAGATGTTCTTCTGAAGATGGTAATATAATTACCGAAACCGGTCAAGACGTAAATAAATTTATATATCATTGAGTACAAGATAATATTTTATATTTATGATTAATTTAAATGCTTCGATGTTTATTTAATATAAAAATGTAATTGTTAATAAAAAAATTTATTGGATAAGCCGTTTATTAACTGTTTTAATGATTAAATTAAGACCCTTTTTTATGTGATATAATATCTGAACTAATCGACAGCAAGAAAAATGAATGGATCGCACGATTTATGAAATATGCAACAACAGCGTTCCGGAAAAGCCTACAGATTGACCGTTTGGCCTCCGCCCATATAAATCACGGCTCCCTCCGCCACCGCCGTCACCGCCGCCAAACCATCCATCAAAAATCGAACCGTATTTGTTCAACGAGCACGTACAAGTTGAACGGGGGAAAAAATTCGTTCGATAAAACTAAATAATTTCACATCTAATTTTTGTTTGATCGAAACTATAAGAATATAGGATAATTTGCGAAATCGTAAAACTTGAAACCCCTCCCCGCGGCACTAGCTTAGTAAAGTAGTACCCTCGTTCCGGCGAACGGGCACTGTAAATATAAATTGTTTACTTTATAGCCCCCTAAAGTTGAATCCGGCGTCGGAAGGGCCATTAATCTTAAAACAAAACAATATCTGTGATAAAATCTTTACGTCGTAACCTAAGCTTAGGTTTCTCTCCTGTCTTCCACACAGCAGTCATCCTTTATATGAGATTATAACTTTAACTGTAATCTTTTGCACACCTTACAACAACTTTAATAAACAGTTCAGGCGTTCAGTTCAAAAAATCTAAAAGTTTTCGTATAAACCGTTTAAGATTATCTTATTGATAAATCTTTATTTTTCAAAGCAAACAATTTATAGGAGTTAATGGGATCAATTATGCCAATCCGGTTTAATGTAAATTTTGGATAGTATGGTACAATTCGTATGCAAATTCGAGGGGTCGTATATCGCCCAGGTTGGATTCTAATCCGGACTGCCACGATGCGTTAATCATGTGTCATAATGCGTGATTTGCATTTGCGTTCTATCACGGACGTCATTAAAGATGTCAATTTGGCCCGGTAATTGACCCTAATTCACGGGCTCTAAACACACACGAGATTTCTGGATAGCGGAAAGCTCGAAGGAACTACCGCGTAATTACAACAATCTGGTCGACGACGTCGGCGATGAGTATAATAACTCCATCGAAGGGGCTTTCGGGAACAAATTGGTTCTTCCAATTACCCTACTTTGGCTTCGGAAGACAAATTTTTAATTTATAATGAATTGTTCATTTAAAATAATCAATATTTAAAAAATCTATAAGTTTACTTAAAAAGTTGAATCATTTAATTATGGTTGTTTTAATTATTATGCGATATAAATGTGTATCGTGAAAGTGGGTAGCTTTCACTTCAAATATACAGGCAATTAAGAATTAAATGAAAGGAAATTAAGTTATTCACGATGAAAATTTATTTAATTCTGTACTACAATGTTTCGCCCTTTCTAAGAGCGTCTTCAGGTACAACTAGAAAAATTGAAACTTAAATTAAAAAATATAAAGTGTTTTATCTAGGGGACGGGTTTATAAAAGGTGGAAAATAAAAAATTATAAAAACTAGATCTTACCGTCAAAAACTAAGAAAAGATGTAATCTTGTGGATAAATCCTTATAAATCGAAGTATAAAAACGAACGATGTTGAAAATACAAAAAGGTAAAATTTTGTTTTTAAATCAACGTGTGTTACCATATAAAGGGTTAACACAACGTTGAGCGATAAGTTTAGTTAAATTATATAACTGTTGAAGGCAGGTGTAATTAATATGAAGGCTGAAGGCTTGTTGAAAATCAAAAAATTTTTTGGCGTTAAAGATCGAAAAATGAGCCATGTGCGCACATGGCAATAATTTACATCGGACTGAATAATCTTGGCATAAAGAAGAAGAAGAATGGTTATAAATACAGTAACTTATATTTTAAACAGGTTGGCAATAAAATTTTTTAACAATGTGACAAACCAATGCATGAGCGGCAAAATTTAAAAAATTTACATGAAAGATAAAAAGTATCTGTTGTAGTTAAACTCTGTAATCTCATTAAGCATGTTTGTAGGATCATTAATATGGTGTAGTTTAATGAAGTATTCTTCATAAAGATCCATTTTTCCCGATTTACTGAGGTTTTTAAGAAGTTTAATGATATCAGTTTTATGTTTGTGTTCTTTTAGGTGTTTGTTCAAAGTTGAATTTCCTTTATTTAAATGTTTCTTAAATCTAGTGTTTATATTACGGCCAGTTTGACCAATGTAATAGCAATCACATTCGCTACATTTAATATTATAAATACCACATTTAAGACTATCATTAAACGAGTGTTTGTTGTTGATTAAAAATTGACTTAATTTGGTGTTATTCTTATAAACCGAAGTGATATCAAACTTCTTGAAAATATTAGAGAGTTGGTTTTGTATGGTAGGGTGTAAAGGTAGGGAGAAAAGAAACGCCTGGTTTAGAAAAGTGCAGGTAAATTAATTTGTTAATTTTAGATTGGTGGATACGATAGAACAAGTTTTGCACTTCCTGAAGGGAATATCCATAATCGAAGCCTAGCCTAACAATAGTGATAATTTCTTTATTAAAATCTGTGGTGTTAAGAGGATAATTTAAAATTCCATTGAAAAGAAAACGGAATGATGCAAATTTATGTTGATATGATGAGAAAGAGTTTTTTGGAATAAGAGTGTTAGTAGTTGTAGGTTTCCTGTAAATGTCGAAGAGGATTCAGTCTTCCAAGAGACACTTGGTGATTTTAAGGTCAAGAAAATTTATAGAAGAACACTTCTCCATCTCAAAAGTGAATTGAAGATTATTGATATTGTTAAAAATGTTATTAAGGGCAATAATATGAAATTTTTCACCGTTGTAGACCAGAAGGATGTCATCTACGTATCTTTTATAGAATATGATATTTTTAGTGAAAAAGGAGTATTCCTCCTCGAAATTATTAACAAGCCCATGAGAGCCCATGGCAAGACCATCTTTCATACGGTAAAATTTATTATTGAAAATGAAGAAGTTTTGTTCACAGACAAGTTGTAATATGTTAATGAAATTGAAGATGTCTTGGTATTGAATATCGTTGAATTTATGAATGTTATCAGATAGATAGGCTTCGATAATTTCTAAAGAGTTTTTTATAGGAACATTAGAATAAAGATTCTTGATGTCAAATGACACAAGCAAAGATTTTTTATTGATTTTAATATTCTGAAGGGATTTAATTAATTCACGTGAATTTTTAACATTAACTTCAAACTGTCTTTAAAATTATTATATAAGAATTTTTGGATTTGTTTAGCAATTTTTTCTGTAGGGGTGTTGATATTACTGATTATCGGTCTGATGCTATGATCTTCCTTGTGTAGTTTAATGAAGCTCTTCAAGATGGGAGGAAGTGGGTTTATTTATGTAAGTGAGTTAATGTTAAAACCTAATTTATTTATTATTGTCTCTGTAACTGTTGATAAGTTTCTTGAGGAGATTGTTATAGGTATTAGTTGGATTTTTATTGATAAGGTTAATATTATTTTGTTGGAAAAATGAAAAAGTTTTTTCTAAATATGATGTTCTATTAAGTATGACGAGACCGGCGTTTTTGTTTCCCAAAGTTATCACAAGATCCCTACTGTCAATTTTCTTTTTTAATTTTATGATCTCCCTGAGGTCACACCTCATGCGCATGTTAGAGGTGTTATTATTATTAAGGTCCTTTATGTTGTTTTGGAGGTACCTATGAATATCAGGTCTATGCATGAGCTGCGATTCCAGGGAGATTGCTAGTTCGATTTCGTTAATTTTTTTAGGTATAGAAGATTAGGTTGATTTTAGGTTGAAAATACGGTTTTCATTATCCGTAAAAACTACGTCGGAGAGATTAGTTATTTTAGGAGCGAAAGACATTTCATTAAGAGTATTAAGTGGTATTTTAAAGGAGGAACAATCTTTATCAATTCTCTTTACAAGAAAATGTAGATTACTGAGGTGCTTAGATTTATATGCAATTGGTTTGTCACTTACATTATTAGACGGATTAATATTATTAGAACTAGTTTTTTTTTCGATTCATTTGGTTATTATGGTTGATGGAGTCCTTCTCGAGTCTTTCAAGGCGTTTCTTCTTTGTTTCTTTATTGCGAAGTGTAGAATTGTAAACATTTTTTTGAAATTTGGTAATTATGTTTTCTTGTTCGATGAAATGTAATTTTGCTTAGAGAAGACGATGGATGCTCTTTATAATGTTGTCGTAGGCGTTTTTTCATAAGTTTCTTCTCCAATTTAAATTGTGTGGTCCAAAAACTTTTGATAATTTGACTTTGAAAGACTTCGGGGTAACCTGTTTGTTTATGGCTTGGTGTAGAAAACAGATATGATCATTTGTTTTTTCACGGTTTAACATTGTTTTTCTTAGTTGAAGGAGAATGACGGATAACTCCGCATTTTGTAAATTAGCGATTACTGTCTCCATGGTCATCGTGTTGGAATTTAATGAAAGGAAATTAAATTATCCACGATGAAAATTTATTTAATTCTGTACTACAATGTTTCGCCCTTTCTAAGAGCGTCTTCAGCTACAACTAGAAAATTGAAACTTAAATTAAAAAATATAAAGTGAGTGTATTATCTAGGGGACGGGTTTATAAAAGGTGGAAAATAAAAAAAAAATTATAAAACTAGATCTTACCGTCAAAAACTAAGAAAAGATGTAAGCGTGACACATGATCTTGTGGATAAATCCTTATAAATCGAAGTATAAAAACGAACGATGTTGAAAATACAAAAAGGTAAAATTTTTATAGAATATGATATTTTTAGTGAAAAAGGAGTATTCCTCCTCGAAATTATTAACAAGTCCATGGGAAGACCATCTTTCATACGGTAAAATTTATTATTGAAAATGAAGAAGTTTTGTTCACAGAAAGTTGTAATATGTTAATGAAATTGAAGATGTCTTGGTATTGAATATCGTTGAATTTATGAATGTTATCAGAATTTGTCTGATAACATTAACTACAACTAATTACGGATAATGAAAACCGTATTTTCAACCTAGGGCACAAATTTTCTATATCTAAAAAAAAATTAATGAAATCGAACTAGCAATCTCCCTGGAATCATAGCTCATGCAAAGACCTGATATTCATAGGTACCTCCAAAACAACATAAAGGCAATCTTGTCATCATAAAGCAATCTTCTTCAGAAGATTGCTGAAGATGACTGTTATAGTTCTTCAGAAGAAGTAACCTTCCACTGTAATACATTATTCTTCAAACCATACTTTTATAATTTAATTATTTGTTTTATTACGCTTTGCAGTGCCTATGTTGTTGATTTAATTTTTTGGTATCCATGTTGGTATTCTGTTATGATGTCTTCATTTATTAGATGTTTTATTATGTTCTCTTTTATTATAATTTCTAAGACCTTTGACATTACCAATAATATTGATATATTTCGATAATTTCTACTATCATTTGCGTCACCCGTTTTTTTGTGGGAGTCATTTTTGCAAATTTTAATTCGTTAGGAAAAACTTCTTCTCTGATATTTATAGGTACCTCCAAAACAACATAAAGGACCTTATTAATAATAATAACACCTCTAATATGCGCATAAGCTGTGACTTCAGGGAGATCATAAAATTAAAAAAGAAAATTGACAGTAGGGATCTTGTGATAACTATGGGAGACAAAAACGCCGGTCTCGTCATACTTAACAGAACTTCATATTTAGAAAAAAACTTTTTCATTTTTCAACTCACTTACACAAATGAACCCACTTCCTCCCATCTTGAAGAGCCTCATTAAACTACACAAGGAAGACCATAGTATCAGACCGATAATCAGTAATATCAACACCCCTACAGAAAAAATTGCTAAACAAATCCAAAAATTCTTATATAATAATTTTAAAGGCAGTTTGAAGTTTAATGTTAAAAATTCAGATGAATTAATTAAATCCCTTCAGGATATTAAAATCAATAAAAAATCTTTGCTTGTGTCATTTGACATCAAGAATCTTTATTCTAATGTTCCTATAAAAAACTCTTTAGAAATTATCGAAGCCTATCTGTCTGATAACATTCATAAATTCAACGATATTCAATACCAAGACATCTTCAATTTCATTAACATATTACAACTTGTCTGTGAACAAAACTTCTTCATTTTCAATAATAAAGTTTACCGTATGAAAGATGGTCTTCCCATGGGCTCCCCTATCTCAGGGATTATCGCCGACATCTTTGTTAATAATTTCGAGGAGGTCCTGTTCTCCAAGAAATACTCCTTTTTCACTAAAAATTTTGCAAGTATTCTCCTAGCTTTGTTTTGAGCTTTAAAGATGATCTCAATATCGTTTGGAGCACCCCAAGTTAGAATACCATATGTTACTATACCATGAATGTATGCAAAATGCATGAATGGACAGTTGAGGAAAAGTAAAGGTCCGAGAACAGAGCCCTGTGGTACACTCGCTGTTATAGTTCTTCAGTCATCTTCTTCAGAAGATTGCTGAAGATTACTGTTATAGTTCTTCAGAAGAAGTACCCTTCCACTGTAATACATTATTCTTCAAACCATACTTTTATAATTTAATTATTTGTTTTATTACGCTTTGCAGTGCCTATGTTGTTGATTTAATTTTTTGGTATCCATGTTGGTATTCTGTTATGATGTCTTCATTTATTAGATGTTTTATTATGTTCTCTTTTATTATAATTTCTAAGACCTTTGACATTACCAATAATATTGATATATTTCGATAATTTCTACTATCATTTGCGTCACCCGTTTCTTTGTGGGAGTCATTTTTGCAAATTTTAATTCGTTAGGAAGAACTCCTTCTCTGATATTCATAGGTACCTCCAAAGCAACATAAAGGACCTTATTATTAATAATAACACCTCTAATATGCGCATAAGCTGTGACTTCAGGGAGATCATAAAATTAAAAAAGAAAATTGACAGTAGGGATCTTGTGATTACTTTGGGAGACAAAAACGCCGGTCTCGTCATACTTAACAGAACTTCATATTTAGAAAAAACTTTTTCATTTTTCCAACAAAATAATATTAACCTTATCAATAAAAATCCAACTAATACCTATAACAATCTCCTCAAGAAACTTATCAACAATTACAGTGACAGCCTCAATAAATTAGGTTTTAACATTAACTCACTTACACAAATGAACCCACTTCCTCCCATCTTGAAGGGCCTCATTAAACTACAAAAGGAAGATCATAGTATCAGACCGATAATCAGTAATATCAACACCCCTACAGAAAAAATTGCTAAACAAATCCAAAAATTCGTATATAATAATTTTAAAGACAGTTTGAAGTTTAATGTTAAAAATTCAGATGAATTAATTAAATCCCTTCAGGATATTAAAATCAATGAAAAATCTTTGCTTGTGTCATTTGACATCAAGAATTTTGATTCTAATGTTCCTATAAAAAACTCTTTAGAAATTATCAAATCCTATCTGTCTGATAACATTCATAAATTCAACGATATTCAATACCAAGACATCTTCAATTTCATTAACATATTACAACTTGTCTGTGAACAAAACTTCTTCATTTTCAATAATAAAGTTTACCGTATGAAAGATGGTCTTCCCATGGGCTCCCCTATCTCAGGGATTATCGCCGACATCTTTGTTAATAATTTCGAGGAGGTCCTGTTCTCCGAGAAATACTCCTTTTTCACTAAAAATTTTGCAAGTATTCTCCTAGCTTTGTTTTGAGCTTTAAAGATGATCTCAATATCGTTTGGAGCACCCCAAGTTAGAATACCATATGTTACTATACCATGAATGTATGCCAAAGTAAAGGTACAGTTGAGGAAAAGTAAAGGTCCGAGAACAGAGCCCTGTGGTACACTCGCTGTTATAGTTCTTCAGTCATCTTCTTCAGAAGATTGCTGAAGATGACTGTTATAGTTCTTCAGAAGAAGTACCCTTCCACTGTAATACATTATTCTTCAAACCATACTTTTATAATTTAATTATTTGTTTTATTACGCTTTGCAGTGCCTATGTTGTTGATTTAATTTTTTGGTATCCATGTTGGTATTCTGTTATGATGTCTTCATTTATTAGATGTTTTATTATGTTCTCTTTTATTATAATTTCTAAGACCTTTGACATTATCAATAATATTGATATATTTCGATAATTTCTACTATCATTTGCGTCACCCGTTTTTTTGTGGGAGTCATTTTTGCAAATTTTAATTCGTTAGGAAACACTCCTTCTCTGATATTCATAGGTACCTCCAAAACAACATAAAGGACCTTATTATTAATAATAACACCTCTAATATGCGCATAACCTGTGACCTCAGGGAGATCATAAAATTAAAAAAGAAAATTGACAGTAGGGATCTTGTGATTACTTTGGGAGACAAAAACGCCGGTCTCGTCATACTTAACAGAACTTCATATTTAGAAAAAACTTTTTCATTTTTCAACTCACTTACACAAATGAACCCACTTCCTCCCATCTTGAAGATCCTCATTAAACTACACAAGGAAGATCATAGTATCAGACCGATAATCAGTAATATCAACACCCCTACAGAAAACATTGCTAAACAAATCCAAAAATTCTTATATAATAATTTTAAAGGCAGTTTGAAGTTTAATGTTAAAAATTCAGATGAATTAATTAAATCCCTTCAGGATATTAAAATCAATGAAAAATCTTTGCTTGTGTCATTTGACATCAAGAATTTTGATTCTAATGTTCCTATAAAAAACTCTTTAGAAATTATCAAATCCTATCTGTCTGATAACATTCATAAATTCAACGATATTCAATACCAAGACATCTTCAATTTCATTAACATATTACAACTTGTCTGTGAACAAAACTTCTTCATTTTCAATAATAAAGTTTACCATATGAAAGATGGTCTTCCCATGGGCTCCCCAGCTCAGGGATTATCGCCGACATCTTTGTTAATAATTTCGAGGAGGTCCTGTTGTCCGAGAAATACTCCTTTTTCACTAAAAATTTTGCAAGTATTCTCCTAGCTTTGTTTTGAGCTTTAAAGATGATCTCAATATCGTTTGGAGCACCCCAAGTTAGAATACCATATGTTACTATACCATGAATGTATGCAAAAGTAAAGGTACAGTTGAGGAAAAGTAAAGGTCCGAGAACAGAGCCCTGTGGTACACTCGCTGTTATAGTCTTCTTCAGAAGATGGCTGAAGATGACTGTTATAGTTCTTCAGAAGAAGTACCCTTCCACTGTAATACATTATTTTTCAAACCATACTTTTATAATTTGATTATTTGTTTTATTACGCTTTGCAGTGCCTATGTTGTTGATTTAGTTTTTTGGTATCCATGTTGGTATTCTGTTATGATATCTTCATTTATTAGATGTTTCATTATGTTCTCTTTTATTATTATTTCTTCTATTATTTCTTAACTATTATTATTTCTAAGACCTTTGGCATTACCAGTAATATTGATATTGGTCGATAATTTCTATCATTTGCGTCACCCGTTTTCTTTGTGGAAGCTATTTTTGCAAAATTTAATTCATTAGGAAAGACTCCTTCTCTTATACGTTTGCTTATGACAACACTTAAGAGCTTGTTTATTATTGACAACATCTTTTGTATTAGATTTGTTGAAATGTCGTAAACATCTCTTCTGTGTGACTTCTTTCAATTATGTACAATTTTTACATCAATGTCTTCGACTTCATCAAGAGATAACATTTTTATAATTAATTTCTGTATGGAATGAATCGATCAGTTGTCTTCAATTTAGTTATGTCAAATTTACCTGCTTGTATGAAATAATCGTTTAGGCTGTTGGCATTTAACGTTGTTTCAATATCTTTCCTCACTTTATGTCGTCCTGTTTCTTTCGTTGCCATTTTCCAAGCTGCGGTTATTTTATTTTCAAAATTGTTTATATAATTTTTAAATGTGTCCTTTTTTATGTTTTCTGTTTGTTTTCTGAAATCCATTTTTAAGCTTTTATACATGTACTTTGTACTGATGTTGTCGTGCTACCTCAATTATGATCTTGCAATTATGTTTTAAGTTTTTTGTTTTCCCATATCAAAACAGACTTTTTATTCATGTTTTCGGTTGCTTTTTCCGGAAAAGCAATCAATAAATAAGTACCAAATAATACAATCATATCATAACCAAATATATAACCAATCTAACTAATGTCTCAGCAAAGCAGATCTTAGGAAGCGCTTAAGTTTGCGTTCTTTAAAGAGCATCTCTTTCACATTCGTCAAGCTGAGGGCCAAACTTGTCGATTTTACAAAAATAAGTCAATATCGGATGAACATGTATTGTGTCATTGCGTTACTAAAGGTCACCTAAGCCATAAAATTTTCAATAAAGCTCTTTTTGGCACCTACCGACATGAAGGAACAAAAACTTGGAGGAATACTAATCATTATTAAGTACCTACATTTACCTACTTAACCACAATAACAAAAATGCATATTTAAGTCTATTCTAAAACTGGCCAACGTAATGGCAAATATGATACGTCCTAAATACAGATCGAATTAAATTCGTGGTTGGGAATGATATTTACACAGAGTACTTTACATGGTATTTTACATAGGTAATTATATAAAACGTAAAAGATGTAAAAAACGTTATTATTATTAGACAAATTTCTATTTTTTATAATATCATTGTGATCGTCTATAAAAGATATGTCTATAGGAAATATTTCTAAAGCGCTGTAGCTGTGGCAAAATAATACTAATTTTGACTTGACGATGGCTGCTCTTTGTTGCAAACTCCATTTATATCATCATTCGAGGACCAATCTCGGTTTTTATAACGTGATTTATTGCCACTTATAGCTACCAAATAGTTATGTGTGAACTACGGACATATGTATTCTATGCCTGTTTATACAATTCAAAATTCAAAAATAATTTAGCAATATAATAACTAACTTTTAAAAGAATAAAATTCGAATCCATAAAGTAATTGTATTTTAGAATAACCTGCTATCAAAGCAACATAACCGAACCTTAAAAGAACTTAATCACTAAAGGAAATTATATTCTAAAACAAATTAATTTAACATCGTAACAATACAAACTCTAAATCTAATACATAGGTACTACCAATTTAATCTCGTTCAACTGCATAGCAAGTTGATCCAATTTCAAATCAATCACATCCTAACTCTAAGCTGCTATCCTAATTCCGTATAAACTCATCTATAGATAACATAGAACGAAATATAATCAAGTTTTATATTAATTATCATCTATGTATTAAAAATTAATACAGGGAGTGTAAAAAATTGGAATAAGCTGCGTTATGCGTTAACCAGTTTGTTCTTAAATACAAATTTGAAAAAATTTGTTCAATACAAATTGAAAATTTTGATTCAAATCATTTCATATCACTTTACAATCAGTTAATATTCGCCTTATTACTTTAGTTTCTGTTTGCACAAAGCGTGAATGACCTGAAATTAGTCGTTGGATCATAAATTCAATACCTCGTTATAATTTGCAGTATACGTCTGTATTAACACAATCGCACAATTTGATATTAACTTGGGTGCAATCAAATGGTCCGATGAGTTTAGGTAATACAGCAATTAAAATGAAATGTTGATTGACTACATGTCAATTTTACGCCGTTTCAGACATGTTCATTCAATTTCCTGATGTAAAATGAAACGATTAACTCACTTTACACAAGAACTTTTCGTTTTTAAATACTACATGGTTTTTATATTTTCCGAGTAATAAGATTACTTTTGGTTGTTTATGTTAATATCTAATTATGTTCGTTTTAAATCATATTCTTTTATATCTACAAAGTTGATTAATATGTTCTTGAATGTGGAACGGATGGTATTCTATGGGCTCATGGCCAGCCGAGATATCTGGAAGAGACCTTATATCTCTTTTGGTAAGGCATGAAAGCTCTTCGGTTTAATTTTATGGTGGTGTTAACATTTTCTTCCCTCTCTGTAAATTGGTTGTTTCTAGCGTGGGCTTTTATAGCTCAAAGCTTGATTAGAGTATCATCATTGCTCCTAGATGATTCAAGGCAAGTGTAAGTACCTCTGTCTAGGTGATGACCAAATAGTAACCATTATGGATACAAATTTTGCCATTTTTAAAGTGGCTATAGTGTTTTCTTTTGATTAGTTAAATTTTAACAAAATTTTATTCCCGACGAACGATGACAAATCAGTTTAAACTGATCACGCAAAATAATTAATTTGGGACGTTTAAAAAAAAATTATTTAGTATCATTAAAGTACAAAATAAGTTACTAAAAGTATCTTAAATAAAATACAAGATACGTATTTTGTATTCAGAATTTATATTTTTCGAAATGAAGAACTGACCAATATGATTAAAATTACAGGTTCTTATGAAGATGGCTTCATCTGTTATGAGTTTAATCGGGGTGGTTCTTAAATCGTTGAACGCCAAATTGGTGAACTTTTTAACAAGCCGAAAGAAATTTACGAGAAATTGGACAATTTACCCTTCAAGTTGCTGCTCCTCATCTAAGTGTCGCTATCAAAGAATGAATTCTGGTTAATAAGACGACAACTTCGTCACCAATACCACGTGATAGAGTGCTAGAGTTGAAGAAATTCTACCTAATGATTTCGAGCGAAAGTAAAATTTTTGCAATTTTATTCAGAATCCGTATGGGAGATGCCTAATTCCATCAAAAAATTTTATTCACAGAGAGGTGAGGCCGGCTTCGCAATGAAACATTCAACAGTCACAACTTCTACGAATACACGAAAGAAAATCCACACCCTAAGGAGTCTTCACTTCCAGCGAGAATTTCGGGTGAATGTTAGAGATGCTATTATTAATAGGTTATCATTCTTGGAAAATTTGTTTTACCATGCCGAATGAATGGATCGAATTATTTGGAATTTCTTAAGCGGTGATAGTGATGAATTTACCACTTGTCCATTGCGGATGGACATGAATGTTACATTAAAACATATCTTACACTGATAAATAAATAAATACACTGTATATCTTTTTATATATCATTTACCAACATCTCAGTGATGTTGGGCCTTATTTTAACGTCCTCTCCAGACAACATACCTTCTCATGGTCAGATTCCAGCGTGTCAGCTCTCCAACCACGACTTAATTTATTGTGCACTTGAGATTGGGCGTTGTGTGATACCTAGACGTTCTATTTCCACTCGAAACTACAGTGGAATCAACAGCGCGGCATTGATGTCTGATGCTACAATTGATGTTAACTACTTCAATACGCAACTCAGGGAATTGTATGATTGTCATGCCCCTTTGCTTCCACGCAAACCAAAGCACTTACCTACACCCTGGCTCAATGGTGAGATTAAAGATCTTATGCGCAGACGCAAGGCTGTAAAAACTCTTCTTCGAAGACATCCATCCAATGCTAACTGGGCATTGGACCTAACCTACTGTGCCTTGCGTAACCGCTGCAACCACCGTTGTAAGAACTTAAAAAAATTGTATATTTATCGGAAATTGTCTTATGCTACCCCTAACACTTTCTGGAAAACTATGCGTTCTCTTGGTGTAGTTGAATCACCTTGTTATCATGGTGCTTTTGATTGTGACTCTCTCGTCAATTATTTTGCCGAACCTCCCATTACCCTTGATGATTCAGTTAAGGCATCAACTATTACCGCTATTACTTTCTTTGGAGCTGTTTGACGAGCTTCAACTCCGCCAGGCTCTCAGTCATTCTAAGACCACTAGTGTTTGTGCTGATGGTGTCAGTATTAAGCAACACTTTCTCATTTTGGATGTGATCATTCCTCCACTACTCCACATATTTAACTTCTCCATTGAAACATCGACCTTCCCATCTATTTGGAAACTATCTTACGTTATACCCATACCTAAACTTAAATGTCCCACCTGTCTGAGTGATTTTCGTCCTATATCCATTATTTCTGTAATTTTTAAAGCACTAAAGCGCTTGGTATATATGCAGGTACAACAGTATTTTGATGAGCATAAAATTATCACTGATTTTCAATCAGGTTTCCGGCCAGGCCATAACACGACATCGGCACTCATCAAGATTACTGATTATATTAGACGTGGTTGTGATGATCGGCGTTTGACCTTATTGGTTTTGCTCGATTTCAGCAAGGCATTTGATTCTGTTGATCATGGTTTGTTAGTGGCAATTCTTTCTTCTGTGGGTTTTTCGTCGAGCTGTGTCGCGTGGTTTCAATCGTACCTTTCTAATCGTTCGTTGTGTGTACGTGACTCTTCGTCATCTTCGTCTGTAGTTACAAGCCATTGTGGTGTGGCTCAGGGCAGCGTCTTGGGTCCACTCCTATTTTCAGTATTTATAAACTCCATTTCTAAAATAATTAAGTGCAACTTTCAGCTATATGCAAATGACCTCCAAATTTATACAACTGCAGCTGTGGATTAAGTTCCAGCAGCGGTGATGCGGCTTAATAGAGATCTTGCTAGCGTTCTGGACTGGTCTAGATGCCATGGCTTGGGTTTAAATGTAGCAAAGACTCAGGCTATTGCTTTTGGATTAAGGCCTCTGGTAACAAAATTTTACTCCCTTAACAATAGCTATTTGTCACTTGACGGTAATATTATACAATTCTCTCGAACTATTAAAAACTTGGGTGTGATGATAGATTCTGCATTGTCCTGGCAGCCCCAGATACAGTCTATCTGTAGGAAGGTCTATTTCTGTTTCTACTCCCTAAGCAAGCTTGGTTGTTTCCTTACACTTATTGTTCGCCGTAACCTCTGTTACTCTTTAATTCTTCCCCATTTGGACTATGCCGATACCGTATACCCGGACCTTTCGATTGGTCTTCGTAACAAATTGGAGAGGTTACAAAATAATTGTGTGTGCTTTATCTTCGACCTGAGAAAATATGAACATGTTACACCTTATCGCAATCACCTCGAAATGCTTACCGTTGAGAACCGTAGATCTTTCCGCATACTAACTACCTTATACAAGACTCTTTCCTCTCAGTCTCCAATCTATCTGTTCACTGCATTTCAGTTCATGGCCTTTCGTGGTCTTCCTGCTAGAGCACAATCTGGTGTCTCACTCATGTTTTCCGTACCGAAATATATCATGGATCATACACAGTGCAAGCTATAACTCTCTGGAATACCCACTGAGCATCGCTTAGAAATCGCCTGTTGTCACAACAGTTATCTCAGACTGTTTCCTGATTTAATCTGCCTCTTCTCTTTCCGTTCTCAGCTGACAGCTTTATTTCTTCTTCTCCAATAATTTTTTGCTTAATTCGAGTCTCTTTCCTCCTTGTTCTTGCTTATTCTTTTTCTAATACTTAATATATAAACTTATTTTTTTAACTTATATTCGCCATATCAATTTTTTTTAATATACATTGCTGATTGGATTGTTTTGAAAACATCGCCTCTGGCGATAAATCGACCTTTTGTTAACCTTGTATCAATGTTAAGGAATTATGTGTACATTTTTTTGTCTTTTATTGTATATCTTGGTGGCAATAAATTGTATTATTATTATATCTTATTAAAGTATGTTGATATATTCTCCAGATATAGCAAAAAATTTGATTTTCTTCAAGAACTTTGACGGTCAATAACTTCTAAATTAGACACTTTTTCCATATACTTTTTGAACCAATCCTAATCTTTTGAACAAAAGCATCTCGTGGCATCATTTTCTGTACTTAATTTCTTCGGGACATCTGTATATGACTTTTAGATTTAAAAAAGTATATTTTCCTTCATTGAGATATTATTCACACCCTCTACCCACTTACTCCATTTTCATACCCTCCACTCCTAGGCCCAATAATAATAATAATAATAATGACTTTATTGACCTTAAAACAACAGAATCCTAATACCTAAGGAAATTTAAAAAGAATAGAAGCAAATAAAAAAATTACTCTGTAACATATTATCCCTTTATCCAAAATTCGCTCTTGATCCATTTCCTCCTCAATTCACTGCACTTATTCAATATTTGTTCCAGTGTTACCCATTCCTTCCTTACACAGTCTATATCACGTATCCCTATCAGCTATTCAGTATCACCACTAATTTCTTCCTTTCCTCATCTCCTTCCAATACCAAATATCTGAGCAACACCTCCATAATTATGTCCCTGCACCCTTCGTTATAGCTTCTCTCTTTTGTTTGAGTCCTTCCTTGTCTCTGGACAGCTCGGTCCCTATCTCTCAACTTCGAGATAGGATCACGATGTGGAGACATCTCCCTACCCACTCTTCATCTAGCATTTATCTCAGTTACCGAATAGCCCACTCTTTGGCAATAATTCTCTCTGTCTCCTTTCCCATATCTCTAACCTTTCCCTCCAACATTCCTCCAAGATCCCGCAGTTTGGAATCCCTTCTATTCCTTCTTCATATTTGACTGCCCACCTGACCACCTCCAATAATCTTCACCTCCAATCATGGTTCGACTAATAACATTTACTCCAAATACAATTGTCTTCGAACTATGGGTACAAAGACAATTGATCCTTTTTCAGTTGAAGCTCACTCGTTGACCAAAACTATCCTGGCTTTTATAGTATAATTTTATATAGGTGAGGTTACTTGATTGAGGAACCTGTGTTCAGTGATTATGAGTGGCTTTTGAATGACTCCATTTGTGTCTATGAATGAAGTGGTGTGAGGCCAATTAAGGTGTTAAGAGCAGTCGTCGGACAAGATCTTGGCTGTTATCATCATGATATACAGACTGCACGCGGCCGACCTGCGGATAGATGCATTAGCAATAGTTGGGCGACCGTAAGTGGGCGGAGCTTGCGCTCTCAGATATCGAAACCTTTAATGCTTTGAGAACGGGTGGTTTTTATTAAAGTTAGTTATCAATTGTTTTTACTAACCACAATTTGTAAAATTATGTAAAATAAGAAGGATTTGTTAAAATTAAAAAGAAATAAATCCCTGGTACACAGTACTAGTAATTTTCTTAGTTATGAAGCATCAGATCATTTTAGTGCAAAAATATTACAGCAACAAATTTTCATCATAACTTCATACCAATAAAAAAAAAATATAAAACAAATAAAATGAAACATAATTCTCCTCATTTATTTAATAAATGTTCAAATAAACCACCCTCTTGAGCTGAACAATAACCCAACCGGTTGTACAAATTTATGTTATTTAAATTTAATTTACCGGTATTTATGCTTATGCAAAATTTTTAGCACTGTTGTTGCTCCAATACCAATTTCACGGGCAATTTCGCGAGAAGATTTGTGCGGATTCAATTCTGCTAATGCACATATTGCAATCTCCAAAGTGCTGATGTTATCTTCTGCTTCATTTTTGTTTTTATTATTTATTAATGTGAAATTTGATTCGAAATATTTCACTGTATTTCGTATGGTATTTGCAGAAGGAATTGGCCTTTCCGGATAGTTCACAGCAAATAAATCGCGACATACTTCCGCAGAATTACCACCATAAAATTGCTTTATCATAAACAACTTTTCTTCGGGCGTATAATACTCCATTTTGAGAAATTGTGCACTACAAATTTTAGCGAAATCGCTAGGCACACTAACCCAACCACAATCGCTAAACAAATGCAGTAAATGAGTAAAAACCAGTCTTTATCGTTCTTCTGGGATGATTTGACGCCTGTCTAGGAATGATGTCATAGCTCTGTGCGAAAAAGTAAGAGAATTTCGATTTTTTGTTAAAATAAAAATCAATTTTTTAGAACCTCTAAAGATTTCATTTTTAATAAAATTAAAAAGATAAATTCCCAATTTGTATAAAATCGCATTGTACCGCCCTCCGTACGAGTATCACGGCTAGAACGGTGCGGTTGATTACGTCTGTCTCCGTCGCACTACGAGTTTCGTGCGGTTGCAGCAACCTGCGGATAGGGCTTTTCAATGTGTTAGACAAGGCATAGGACTTTAATGAGTTAGATAAAGAAATACATATCAACTCCAATCGGCCTGAGAAGTAAACATAGTATATCTGTTCTGCGTTAACTAATAGAAACCTTATGCCGTTCTTTTCCCACTTATGTTAAGCCTATCCGCAGCTCGAGCGCGAGCAGTCTGTAGGTTCAGAGAGCTATTTTAATTTTACTTCGGCTATTTTTAAAGTTTATTAAATATTTGCTGATACACAACGAATCGAACAAAACGTCAAACAAAATATAACAAACTACATTAACATAATACAATGATGTAGTACCAAAAGAAATTTACATCACGAAATCTCGAGACGCTTACAATTAGTGTATTCATCAATTGAATAAAAGCAATGTTTAATGATCATGGCTTTGACATGTTTATAAAAATTTTGTTTATTTAAGAGTTTTATATGGTTTGGCATTTTATTGTACAGCTTTGCACCTTGATAATCAATACCCTGCTGTGTTATTTTCATTCTGTGCGCAGGAATTTATAATAGTTCTCTGTTTCTCGTTTTCTCCGTAACTGTGAGTTCGTACGAAATTCGCCTTTACAATTATGAACATAGGCTAAACAAGCTAAAAGGTAAGTACCCGGAATTGTAAGAATATTTTGATTAATAAAGGATGGTTTACAACTATCTGTGTTTTTCAATCCCACAAGTGCCCGCACACAACGCTTCTGCAGGAGGAAGACCCTCTTCATGCCAGGAGACGAACCCCAAACCAATATTCCATTCCGGTAACGGCATGAAAGTAAGAGAAGTACGCAGTTCTCGTGGCCTCCAGGGTAGCACAACATCTTAACCTCCGCTCCAGATAAACCACAGTCGAGAGACGTTTGCAAATCACACGATATGGAGATTCCAGCTGAGGGAAGAATCAACGTGCAGCCCCAAGAACGTTACACTGTCCTTTATTTCTCGATGAAAAAAATTCATAGTTTGAGTTTTGTCGTTATTTAATAACAACTTGTTTGCACTCATCCAGTCTGAAGCCGTGTTCAATATTGCGGTGCTATTTGAATTTAATGCTTGCAGCGTCGCATCACGTACCACAAAAGTAGTATCATCGGCATAGAGGCACCATGTGGCACTAGTTATGTTTTCCGGTAGATTATTTACATATATTATAAAAAGGAAGGGACCGAGGATGTTTCCCTGCGGTACCCCATGAACAGGTTTCCTCATTGCAGAGAGCTCTCCACACCAACCGACCGACCTGTGTCTATCGACTGTGATTGAGTGGAATTCTTCTCACCCCATAGTAGAGCAGCTTGTGCAATAATATGTTATGATCCACTGTGTTGAAAGCTCGACTTAGGTCACAACAAATCATTTTTGATTTTTCAAAGTTATCGTGTGCTTCAATTGCATCATTTAATAATTGCCGTTGTACTTGACCTTGCCACTCTATAGCCATGTTGGGATTCAGAGAATATATTGTTCTTATGTATGTAACCAATAAGACGCTTCTTAATCACTTGCTCAAATATTTTTGAGAACACTGGCATTAAAGCTATCGAGCGATAGTTTTCATATAAACTGTCATCTCCTTTTTTGAAAATCGGGATGACTTTCGCAGTTTTCATCTTGTCCGGAAATATTCCTTCTTCGATGCATCTATTTATTATTGTTATTAAAACAGGAGCGATCTCACTTCCTACCTTCTTGACTATGCAAGTCGAGCATCCATATATATCCTCTGTTTTCTTATCCTTTATGTTCCTAATTACATACACTACTTCTGCTTCATTTGTCAGTGCAAAATAACAAGAAGATAGAGTCTGTTTTAGATAATCATACGACTGTCTAGAAGGTTGTTTAATTTTATCCAACAGCGTCTGCACCTCGACTTCGAAGTGTTCACACTTGATTAGCCATATAGGCTATTTCTCACTTCACTACGATTAAAATATTAGTAATAACATCGATTAAATTAAAAAATTCTTACGTACCATATAATTCGTAGACTTTAAAACTTACCGGTGCGTTCATGAGGCAAGGTTTTAAACTTTTCAATTTACTATTTTTCCGGTTTATTTAATCGCAGCGTAACGTAGTTTGGTGCAAAAATCGTGTATTACACAGTGGGGTTAGTTGGGCTTAATGGGTGCCGCCACAGGTTTTGTTTTATTGCAACCACTAGAGCGGTAATATTTTATTGGCTTCCGGGGGTGCGAAGCAATTTCTGCGGTTTAGAACGGGGTGTCCAGAAGGCCATGCGGTAACGAGTCGGGACCTAGGGGCAAGAAAAACGACCCGTGACCGCCCCCTCGATAAACTTTTTAACGAGCAGGACCCCATGAAGCCTTCAGGATCTTCTTAAATGTAAAGTTTTTAGTACGGTTAACTTAGAAAACCGTGCGGAGCTGAAAGACTGAGGACTTTTTATTGTTAAAAAATTAAACGGTGGTATAAAGTTTTTAATTAATTGCTGCTTTATTCTTTATAAGGTAAACTATTTATTTGGGAATAAATTTTTAAAGCGAATTAGAATTCAACTCATTCCTTGGAACTTTTAATTATTTTTTGCTTAAATAAAAATTCTATACATGGAACGACGCTTCAGCAAATACTCTTCTGGTGTTTCGCACTCTTTAAGTTGGCCGCAGAGTTATCCTCGATCTAAACTCTTCGGTACTTTATCAGTTCATATGCAGGTCGCACAGCCATCGAAAAATCTGGGATTCAGGATGCGCATCCAATGAAACTCGAAAGACTGCAACCCTCGTCTGCACGCAATACTTCGCAAACCTGTTTGGCGAAATAAATAAAAGTTCCCCGGTTTTACGAACCGATACTCAGGGCAAAGATCCATTTCCAGCATGAATAAAGATCAACTAGATTACGGGCTATAAATAATAGATTACAAGGGCGTTGGCGGATTAGTTAGGCGACCTTCCTTTTGATCATTGAGGATTCCCTTTATCAAATCACCAGGGAGAAATCCGTTTGATGACCCTTCTCTTAAATAAGTAATATATTTAGGAATACTTTCTTTCGCACAATAAATTTTTATATAAAAAAAATTCCTTTAGACTTTTCGTTTGCTTCATCGCAAGTTTAAAAGAACGAGCTTAATTGAATACAATCAACCGTCAAGATATAAATTTACATTTTCCGTTTGAACATCGCCTAACGACCTCTCGTCTGCGCTTTTCGTTGCAAGTCTATTCCGGCTTTTGTGAAAAATCTGAAACGCCGTACCCTTCCATTAATCCTGAAGGAGTGGAGACGCAAGTTCTTTTAATTTAAAAATCATGGGCGAAGTTGGAGATGGCTCTAGGGGTCGCAAAGTTACTAGCTGTTTGGACAATTCATCTTTCCTGAAATTGCCGGGTTGAGTGCCCGAATGGCCCTCTTTTCTATGCAGAAACTATGGCAAGAATCCGGAGTGTTATTGTAAGAGGTGATTTCAAGTGTAAAACCAGTGCAATTTGTAACAACTCTCCTCCATTGTTTGTTAAATCTTTATACAATTTCAAAGTGTTTTACGATAATCAAAAATTTCTTCAAAAGATGCATAATTTGTGTCTTAATTAAGGAACGATGCTCAAATTGAATTTTAAGATAGACGACATCACGAGCTTTGAATTATTATGATAGTAGAAGTTGGGGAACCATTGAATTTTAACCCCAGCTTCCTGAATTAATTACGTTTTGTTTAAACACCCCTCGTGACAAGATAAAAACAAGGGGTCTCCGAGATGTTGAGTCAAACAAGGAAACGGGGCGCCCTGAATATTTATAAACCTCGGGACGGGAGACGTAAAGATACATAGCGGAGACCCCCAAGAGATAAATGTATTAAACTCGTTCGTAATGGACGACATTGGAGGGAGTTCTTTTATTAATGGCCCGATGCAACGTGTATCCATCATAAGCCGATGTAGTTTTCGATCTTTCGCTGGCTTTTCCTTAAAAGATTTTGTAAGAATCATCCGTTCGCAAGTAAAATATCCTTTAGAGCTCGAAGGTGAACGTAACAAGTGAGGTGTCGATTCGAAGGCGACCGACCACGTAGGATATACCCACACGTCACACCACCGTCTTCTCGATCCCTCCGAAGAGTCTGAAGTCCAAGACCCCTACAATAGAGTACCCCTGCCCTGCGGACGCGGTTTCGATTAATAAGAGATACTCCTCGGTGTAGATTTATGACCCGATCGTGAGAGCGGTATGGAGGAGGGTAGTTTCTATAGTAATTGATTCGATTGTTGAGGGTGCTATTTGATAGTTCGGCTTTTGCCCCTCAACTCGCCGCCGAATCGAGTGGAGAGATCTATTGCTGTGAACCGAAAATTGATGTCGGTGATATATTGAAGCTGGATTCGTTATATATTCAAAGGTTCCCGGATTTTAGATTATAATATTGAAGTACTGCATCGATTACTTTAATGTATTCGCACATTAACACAAACCATCTATCGTGTTTGTGGCGATCCCCCGTTTCGATTAAACACAAAGCACTATTGGTACAATGGAACATACTTCCTTGATTAAATTTAATATTGATTAAGGACATTTATATACAGGGTATGCGATTTTAAAAGTACACAAAAGATTAGACACTAATTGGATATTATTGAAAAAATCATTATATGCTGTTAGTTGAAGATACTGTTTGGAGATGAATCAAAATTGTCAGCACAACTTTGGGTATTGCTGTTAAAATTTAGATCTTACTACTAACAAAATAAGCACTGCTAATTTGAGACTATATGATGACTATATGTCGTTGAGTAGCTCTTCATATCATTTTCTTGTCAAGCTTGTCTCGAATTATTGCTTTCTGATGTTTATATAGGTCTTGCAGTTCAGATGTGTTTACCATTCTATACAAACTGGGTGCTGCGTTATGCCACATGTAGGGTATCTCTGATTTCCTGTTTTATAGAGGGGATACAAATATAGCCTCTTGATCTCAAGACCCCCTCAGTATCTCTGATCGATTGTTTAGTTACGAAGGATTCAAAAACATATGTCAGACCATAATCTAATCCAATGTTATGTAGTATTTTTAAACTTAAAGTCCGATCCATCAAATCTGGAACTCCAAGTTAAGACGTGATTTTCCTTCATAACATCTATCATATGAATAATAATAATCAAAAAGTAAATTTTTAAGCTTCCATCTGTCGATATTGTTAAACCTACATATTCTGGTATGTCCTCTTCGGTTTGTTAAGTTTTTTACTCCATGGATAACGCCCAATATTAGGTTAATGATGAAGCTAAGAGAACAGGCTCTGGGCTAATTTAAGACAACAAATTTACCTCTTATTTCAATAACTAAAAATGTTTAGAAACTTCTGATGAGCTTATAAATAATTTTTTATCTTTACGAGTTCAGGTGCGGAGATTGGATGAATACCCTGTTCCTTTACTCATGGAGTAAAAGAGCAGTTATTATTATTTACTTTGTACACCTCTTAACTGCCCAAATTCAACTCCTTGTTGAGTAGAAAAGATAGCTGGATCTTTGGAAACTGTTATCTGGATTTCGCAGTTTGATTGCATCGTTTTAGTCCGATGATGTCATATGATCGCGTTATGTATTTATTTATGTCTCCTTTGGTTTTCTTTTTTACTATTAATAAAGTGTTTAATATTATTGGCTGATGATGACAAAACACAACACTATAGGCGATAACTTTAGTGATTAGTGATCAGAACATCTAAAAGCTATTTTTTCAAAAACTCATATCTGAATTGCGATGTAGCAATGTTTCTACTAGATGGATTCCAAAATTTTTAACTATCAGTTTGTAAGAAGCACAATTGCTACAACGTTCTCGAATATAACCAGTATTTCGCTTATAAAGATAGTTATAGTTAATCTCTATAAAAACTTTTCCAAAACATTCGATAAAAATGCGGAGCAAGGTTGACAAAACAATTAGGTGGTTCCATTCATGACTTTAGTGCAGTTGGAGACTTCTTGTTTACAAATATCATAATCGAAACATGGCTTTTCCTCTTTTTTTCCTTCGACTCCCTGGTGTGCCTATACTAACAGCAAACGTGAAACTATTAAGAACACTATGAATTGCTTGCAAGATGAAAACCAGGTACTAATAATAAAAAAGTGAATAGAATTAGAAGATAAGATACTGTTATTAAAAGGCCCTATACTACTTATAGAAACCTAAATATAATAATCACAATTATTATTTTTTTTTCGTAAATCTGTAATTTCATAAATATTTCGTAAATTGTCGGTAATTTGTAAATATATATAAAACATTCTTTATTGAAGTATTACAAGTATGACAGTCTTTATTTGGAATCATAATTGCAACAAATTCCTTGTTGGAATTGTAATTTATAATTATATTATTCAATTACTAATTACTTGATCTCGACTACCAAAGAGTGTATTCTGATTGGGTGTCAAAATTGAAATGTAACATTTCTCTTGGCATGTTAGTGGTCCTACCAGTTACAAAAAGATATAGCTATATCTAGATATTTATCATCAAAAGAAAATTTTCTATTAAAGATTAAGTTATTTTTAATGTTATTGCTAAACTAATTTTTGATTTCAATGAAGATGTAAAATCGTTTGTTCAATATGTAATATTTTTAAAGAGCTCATAAACCATGCAATTTGAAAATGTGGAAAGATCCTATCCGACAAGAAGTGCGTACAATTAATTACCCGAATTTAATCGTGTCTATGTCAAATGGCACGTCTTCAAATGCAACGGATTCTTGACTCTGTCATAAGTAATTTTTAATTCCTCTTTTTAAGATACATACTTTGTAACTGTAATTAATTCCTTTCTTGAAAAAGTACTTGATAATTGTAACAATTTTAAAACTACATGTAATTACAAAGCATGTTCAGGGACCCTTTTCTGAACATTGATTTTGGTCCATTGTAGTTGACCAAAATAATTTTTCCACTTCCATGTCTTAAAATTATTTTTTAATTCTCACATAGACAGGATATCTAGTGTAAAATAGATACTTTTAGGTAAGAAATATTAAATTGATTTAATTATAAATTGCAAATACTTGCAACATACATACAGACCGATTCAAATACGATGTCCATAAAGGCTATCTCGGAAACTATAAGAATTAAAAGGATTCGCAGAAGATTCACAGATTTTCCACATATTCCAAATTTTTTTAATGGTATGACCTTCGTATTTGCGCATAATCATACAAATGTTCTTTCGATAATTGTTTTAAATCCCGATGAAAATTAGTTTCTACCAAAAATTACACTCTATACTAATAAATATTATAGTATTTATTTCAATAAATTCAGCACTAAGAAACACTTTTATCAACCTCCAGCTAAATTACTAGCGGTGGCTATAACGATTTTAAGCGTTCCCATTATCGGTTTTTAACTATTAGATAAATTTATCAAGAGAAGAAGAATTACACATTTATTATACATTTATTATACACATTATACACACAAAGTGTAGTTCTTCCTGAATATGAAAAATATATAAAAAACTTAAATTTGCACTATTTCATAAAATTAAAAATTACCTTAATTATATTTGAAAAATCGTAAGAAATTGAATTCTTTAGATATTTTAATATTTATATCATTTACAAAGAAAAATATGCACTTTTCCAAGAACAAAAGTATACTTATGTATCTCAATTCGTTCTTGAGATATCAAGTTTTAATCTCAACCTAAATCTGTAGCATTTCATAAAATAAACAATTTTCGTAACCATTTTTGAAAAATCGTAGAAATTACTTAAGATATCTTGATGAAATTTTTTACGACTTGTACAGAAAAGTATCTCAATTCGTTCTTGAGATATCTAGTTTAAAACTTATCTTAAATTTGCACTATTTCATAAAATTAAAAATTGCCTTAATCATATTTGAAAAATCGTAAAAAATCGAATTCTTAAGATATTTTGATTTTTTTGTCATCTATAAAGAAAAATATGTACTTTTCCAAGAACGAAGGCAAAGTATCTCAATTCGTTTTTGAGGTATGAAGTTTTGAACTCAACCTAAAGTAGCATTTGATAAAATAAACAATTTTCGAAAAATCGTAGAAAACCTAATTCTTAAGATATCTTTTGTTAAAGTTTTTGCGATTTATACAGGAAAGTACATACTGTTCCATACTTGAGAATCTCAGATTGTTCTTGAAATATTCAGTTTAAAACTCAATTTAAATTTGCATTATTTCATAAAATTAAAGATTGCCTCAATGATATTTGAAAAATCGTAAAAAATCGAATTCTTAAAATATATTGATAAATTTATTTGTTATTTATAAAGAAAAGTGTGCAATTTCCCGAGAACGAAATCATACTTGAGTATTTTACAGTATTTTTGAAATATCAACTTTTGAATTCAACCTAAATTTGCTACATTTTATAAAATTAACAATTTCCTTGATGATTTAGAAAAGTTTGCACTTATTAACTTTTTTTAACCACTTTTGAAAAGTCAAGCGAATTCTTAAGATATCTTGATGAATTTTTTATAATTTATAGAAAGAAGTATATACATTTTTGCAAGCAAAACCAGTCTTCAATATCTCAATACGTTATTCGCATTTCATAAAATGAACAATTTTCTTACTAATTTTTGAAAAACCAATGTGTTTTATAGTTTATAAAGGTTATAGTTTATAGTTATTAAATTATCATAAAAATATATACTTTTTCGAGAACAAAACCATGTATGTTTGGGTATCTCATTTCGGGTTTGATATATCAACTTTTAGACTCAACCTAAATTTGTGGCATTTCAAAAAATTTTAAAATTTCCTTAATTATTTTTCAAAAATCGAATTCTTAAGATATTCTAATGATTTTTTTTGTCATTTATAAACAAAAATATGCGCTTCTTCGAGAACGAAACCATACTTGAGTATTTCACTTTGATTTTGATATATCCAAGTTTTGTACTCAACTTAAATTTGTAATATTTCAGAAAATTAAAAATTTTCTCGATGATTAACAGAAATCGTAAACAATCGAATTCTTAAGATATCTTGATGATTTTTCTTGTAATTTATAAAGTAAAGTATGCAATTTTTCGAAAATATAACCATACTTAAGTATCTCACTTTGTTTTTGAGATATCAACTTTTGAAATCATTCTAAATTTTTGAAAAAAAACATTTTTGCAATAATTTCTTTAATATTAAAAAAAATCGTTAAAATTGAATTCTTAAGATAATATGATGATATTTTTTTGTACTTTATCGAGAAAAATGTGCTACACTTATGGCATTTCATAAGATTAAAAATTCCTCAACCGTTTTTGAAAAATCAACCGAATTCTTAAGATATCTTTATAATTTCTTTTATAATTTATAAAGAAAAGCATATACTTTTTAGCTATCAAACCCATTCATCAATATCTCAGTTTGTGATCGAGATATCGGTCATTTATAAAGAAAACTATGCACTTTTTCGAAAACAAGATCATTCTTGAATATCTCAGTTTGTTCTTGAGATATTAACTTTTGAAATCAACCTAAATTTGTAGCATTTTTGCAATAATTTCTTTAATATTTAAAAAGGTCGTAAAAATTGAATTCTTAAGATATAATGATGATATTTTTTGTGCTTTATCGAGAAAAGTGTGGTACGTTTATGACATTTCATGTGATTATAAGTTCCTCAACCATTTTTGAAAAATCGACAGAATTCTTAAGATATCTTTATAATTTATAAAGAAAAGCAGATGCTTTTTAGCTATGAAAACCATTCTTGAGTATCAGTCATCATAGTTGTCAGTTTATGATCGAGATATCGGTCATTTATAAAGAAAAGTATGCACTTTTTCGAAAATAAAACCATACTTGAGTATCTCAGTTTATGTTTGAAATATCAACTTTTGAAATCAACCTAAATTTGTAGCATTTTTGCAATAATTTCTTTAATATTTAAAAAGGTCGTAAAAATTGAATTCTTAAGATATAATGATGATATTTTTTGTGCTTTATCGAGAAAAGTGTGGTACATTTATGACATTTCATGTGATTATAAGTTCCTCAACCATTTTTAAAAAATTGACAGAATTCTTAAGATATTTTTATAATTTCTTTTATAATTTATAAGGAAAAGTATATGCTTTTTAACTATCAAAACCATTCATGAATATCTCAGTTTGTGATCGAGATATCGGTCATTTATAAAGAAAACTATGCACTTTTTCGAAAACAAGACCATACTGAGTATCTCAGTTTGCTCTTGAGATATTAACTTTTGAAATCAACGTAAATTTGTAATATTTTTGCAACAATTTCTTTGATATTTAAAAAAAATCGGAAAAATTGAATTCTTAAGATATTATGATGATATTTTTTGTGCTTTATCCAGAAAAGTGTGCTACACTTATGACACTTCATAAAATTAAAAATTCCTCAACCGTTTTTTTAAAATCGACCGAATTCTTAAGATATCTTTATAATTTCTTTTATAATCTATAAAGGAAAGCATATGCTTTTTAGCTATCAAAACCATTCTTGAATATCTCAGTTTGTGATCGAGCTTGCGGTCTTTATAAAAGACCCATCGGTCATTTATAAAGAAAACTTTGCACTTTTTCGAAAATGAAACCATACTTGAGTATCTCAGTTTGTTTTTGAGATATCAATATTTTGCAATAATTTCTTTGATATTTAAAAAGAATCGTAAAAAATTGAATTCTTAAGTTATTTTGGTTATAGTTTTTGTGCTTTATCAAGAAAAGTGTGCACTTATTCAAACGACACTTATGGCATTTCATGAGATTAAATATTCCTCAACCATTTTTGAAAAATCGTCCGAATTCTTAAGATATCTTAATAATTTTTTTTATAATTTATAAAGAAAAGTATATGCATGTAGCATTCAAAACCATTCTTGAATATTTCAATTCGTTATCGAGGCATCAGTTTTTGAACTAAATCTAAACTTGTAAAATTAAAAAAGTAACAACTTCCTTAATCATTTCTGAAAAATCGTGTTAAAGCAAAATCAAAACGTGTAAAAAGAGAATTAGATGTACTTATACTATTAAAAAATTTCGAATTGTGAGTCGTGTAATTGTTTTCTCGTGTTTTCTGGGTCGTAATAGAAAAAAGGTTGAAAAACGTTACGGTAGATCTTATTCTAATTAATTCTGATGGCATATCTCTCATTAGTGTATGTGATAATCCGTTGTTTTCTGAGAATTTTACGCACTCTACTGTAAAGTTCTCATTTTCCATTTCTTAGCAAAATAACGCAATTATTGTGTACCACGATGAGACTAATTTCAGCGAAGCACGTTTTGGTAATATTAATTCTTAACTTTATGGAGTTGACTACGAGCTTCTTCTAAATGGGAGTAACTTGAATCTTGCTGTCAATTTATTTTATAACCATATACATACTGCTATCCAGATTTATGTTCATATAAAACGCAAGTCTCATAAGAGCTATCCTCGGTTTTCTTATGGTACTATTGCAGTTCTTCGTGAGAAGATGAGAGCACAAGGTCGCTGGAAGAAGTATGGTAACTGATAAATTGATTATCTCACTTTTTCACTTTTGAAAGAATCTGGATTGCATCAGCTATATCAAAAGTGTTGAGAGCGGTATAATTTATATCCTAAACATTTTTGGTCCTTTCTGAGGACCAATAATGAAGGGCGTTAACGTGGATCTTTCGGCAATAAGCTTTGAGGGTATAGTTGCGGGTGGTGACAAAGAAATTCGATCGCTATTCTCTAGTATACTAGTATACTTGAGGCTGTTATCTATGATGTTTTCTGTTCCTTGGGTTCTTTGGAGAGAATACTCATAATCACTCTCATTGCCTCTTAAAGTTTTATGTAATAATTCCTTGCTTCAGAGCATATTCCCTGATGTTTAGAAGTGTGCCTATGTTCTTCCTATTTTCAAAAGAGTGGAATCGTTTAGATGTCTTCAATTATCATCATATTTCTGTCTTGTCAGCTTTTGGCAAAGTATTTGAGAAAGTTTCACATGCCAGCCTTTTTGCTGTAATGCCAAAAATTGATCTGACACTACAGGTTTCTTCGTTGGTCCCTTGATGGAAAGCAATCTACTGGACTGCACAAATTATATTCTTCCTTCTTTTGATCAATATTTTGATCAATTGACAACACGATTCAATTTATTTTGATTTTAGTGAGGCTTTTGACCGTATTGATCATAACATATTATTATCTAAACTCAACACTTTGGGATTGATGGGTGGTTGCCTACAGTTGTCCTCGAGTATCTCTCAGGATAGTCATCTTAGATCGCTACTATTTAATATTAGATAATTGATCTATTTAACGTCATCCAACGTTCGAGTTATTTGATGTATGCGAATGGTTTTAAAGTCTTCCTCGGTATCTCTTCTCTTCTCGATCGTTCCGAGCTTCACAGTGATTTCGTTAACCTGTACACGTACTGTCTCAAAATCGTCTTGCTCTAAACTTCTCTAAATGCAACGCTATATGTTTCTCCAAGAAGGTGAGCACATTGCTGATGAGACGTTCACTCGAGTTTCGTCTGTAATAAGTATGGACGTCATTCTTGATACTAAAGCAATGCGTATGTTCAGTTGAAAATGTGGCAAAATGGAAATATGTTAATAATTTATGGTGACAACAACATATGATACCAATCCTTTTCTACAAATAACGCTCTTTTTTAGTACATTAACATTTGAGAGTAAAAATACGTGAGATAAATCCTTGTGGTGTATATTCTGATTGTGTGTAAATTCTCTGCTGCGGTAGGCAGTAAAAGAAGAAAAAAAAACTTTACCTACCGCAGCACGTGCATTCTAAATCCCTCAGTATTCATGTTACGGTCGTCTAGAACGTGCTCTTTACAGGGCGTCGGCCCTTCCAACTGCAAAACTACCCACTTCTTGCTGTTCCTGCTGCATATGTTACGGACGGTTCGCCAACTTACGGCTTTAGGATTTCAGTGGAAGGAGGGAACTTTCTAAAACTTTTGCCTGATGAGTACTCGAATTATAACGGCGCGTTACCCGCAAACTTCTCTGTACGTCAAATTATGCGCTTCGATGTCGGATTGTAAACATGTAAACTTCATCGCTTCATCTCTGAAACAGACAATTTGTTACGTGTAATTTTGAATATGAATCAAAAGTATATCTTTTAATGTCGGTATAAGACAAGGGTAATATCATGTAAATCGGAAAATTTAATGTTACTAGTGAGACTACAAAAAGTATTATGGTGTCGTAACTTTTAGTAGCGGAGTTGTAACTAACTTCAGCAAATTTTCTTGAAACCGGGTGCGATGTAAATTAAGCATTTACGCCTTCTTGCGAGGAGTCACAACGTCGCCAAGAACCGTGAAGAAGACTTTAAATTTCGTACAACTTTTTTGCGAATATAGAATGAAATTTCCGATCATGAAACTTTTATAACCGGTCGAGCATAAAATGGCCTTTTAATTGATCGCGCTGCATCCGAAAATCCTCCCCTGTTTATCATTAATTCCGATTTCGCGGCCTAATTAAATTTAGGGGAGGGTTGGGATTACTTCCGGTTTTGGATGCCCGCGTTCACTTCAATGCGCTTAATGGGGTAGAAATTCTCACTGAATTTTACGCCGATTTCTTCAGGGTGCTAATTTAATAAAAAAATCCAGCTGGTAAGTTTGGTTACGTTGGAGTGAGGTGGAAGTCCCCGGTAATTTGCGGGAGGGGTTGAAGTCGAAGGGTGGAGTTGGGTCGGAATTCTCGTCGTGTCCTGATCCATTGATTGCCGACTGATTTAGTGGCTATCCTGTTTTCTATAAATCTTTGCTCGGTACTGGTAGTTCTCTAGAGAATGATATATGGAACAAAAGGCTTGGCTTTATGTCTTTTCATGTTTCTAAATTTTCTCTGATTTTTCACTAAATTTGGTAAAAAATTTACTTCGTAATTGAATAACCACCCCTAAACTTACTTGAATACACTTTGAGGTGAATTCACATAGTGCTAAATCATGTAAACATACTTCAAGGGTCGTCGAGGGTCTGTCAGCTGAAATCTACTTACACACACATTTCGATATCGTATGCAAACTGAAAAGGACATGAAAACTTTCGGTCGTTGGAGAAGTTCAAGAAACTCCCGCGGTTTGTCGCAAAAGTTTTATCGAAGGCAAAAGGATCCGGCGGCACATCATTAGAAAGTGTTTTCTACTCGGCCTCGGGAGGGATGCTAAATTTATAACCCTTTGTTGTCCAATTAAACTGCTTTCGTCGCTCGTCGATTTTACGTTTCCTTAGACTAATTCACGGCGGCGCTTGCCAAACTGGAAAACCGGGTGCTTCGAGTCGAATCCAATTAGCTCGACCCTAGCTGAATTCGCGATTTTCGGGATTTCGAAGTAATCCAGGTGTGAAGTATAAAAAGCATTAATTAAGATACCCTATTTTATTACGTCTAAAAGAATAAGGCTAAAGATCCTTATTAATTTATTTTAATAATTTGTTTTTATACACTCATTTTTACATGAAATACACCACCCATTAAGAATTAGACTACAATATTGAAAGCTTGAAGTTAGAAAAACAAAGATTAACATTTTTCAAGGAATAACTATTTTTGTGTTGCGCTGTGGGTATCTCGTCTGATGAAGCCTCTAGGTCAGTAGTTCCTAAACTTATTAAAGCTACGCACTTCTTCTTGAGGAAAAAAGTGATCATGGACCCCCTAGTCAGTGACGGGTTACGCTGGCTGCAAAATTAAACATTTAAAAAATGTGTATTTTAAAGAAGACATCTTTTTATGTTATGAGTGTGCCTGATGAGTTGTGATCAAATTGTTTTCGTTTGGCTATAAACATAATTGTAAGCAATAATTGCAGGTCATCACGAGCACTAACATCAAGTCAGTTTCTTTTCTTCGTAATCAGACTCATAACCGTATTAAATCCACGTTTCACTCAGCATCAAGACTATAAGAAAATTATACTTCAGAAAATAAAGAAGATATCTGTTTTTGTAACCAAACTCTTCCATATCTATCAACAAACATTGATTTTCATTCTTGGTTTGTACTTATCTCGATAAATAATTATATCTACATTATTTGATTTGTATGTAAAAGGGTTCAACACTCATTTCGTGAATAACCAAATGAAGAATGTCTTCAAATCTTCTGTGGAATATCCGTTACCCAGACTATGTCAATAAGGCTAAGGAAGAGAGTACGATGTTAAAATTGAAGTATGAATTATTATTAGTACCTAATATGGGATTTCTTAGAACTGGAATTAAAGCTATCAAATCCATCAACAGAGCAGAAATGCTAAAAGTAAGCAAATCTAAAACTAGTGAAGCAGGAGCTGATGATGTATACAAACTACCTGAGCTAGTTTGCAATAGCAGACATTTTTATAAGGCATGTAGTTGTCACAAGGAAAGCCAAAAACCAACGTGGTAAGTTTGTCTCATATTAATTGGTTTTAATTGTAACCCTTTACCCAAGTTGTTTTTCAACATCCCCGAGGTATCAAGAGATTGAATTTGAAAGTAACATAATACTTTTTCGACTGATGATTACATACCAAAGGACTTCATCTGCAAAAATGAAAAAACAGAACTCTGATAATTTATTTCTTGTATATGAAGCTTTATTGGAACGTATGTTGCTCTCAACGATGGCAGTGCTATTCCTGTTGAGCATCATAGATCAGCGAAAAACGACCACAATCAGAATCTTCTTACCCCTTGTAAAGTATGTAGCTAGAGAGGTTGTTCTTAATACATTTTGGAAGATAGATGCATACAACACTATCATATCTACTATTTTCAAGTCAACTACAATTTATTCTACCACTAGGTGTGTACGTGATAAACGGTAATTAAAGATCAGTTCCACTGTTGTCAAATCCCTTTCTGAAAAGGGCTTCATTAGGTGTACATCTAATGGTAATGCATCATCTCCCATAATGAACCGTTCTTAAGGGAACTCTAACATATTTTTGCTCATTGCTACTTTGAGTAGTGACAACCGGAAAACGCTTTCGTTATTGGCTCTTCCACTGATTTCCACGTCGATGTATATGCTATAGCCCCTTTTGGCTAAAAACTCTGAACCACTTCCAGGTGGATGTTTTAAAGCCACGTGTTTTTTATAAATTACGTTTCAAAAATTTTTCTTTCATTTTTTTCCATTCATCCTCTGTTGTTAACGCACAAAAATAAAACCTTAAACACTTGAAAATGAGTAATATTTGAATATTACACATTTTTATTACACAGTATTATATATGAGTGTTTGTGTTTTTCAGAATGTTGATGCTGAAATGGAAGATCCGACTCGATGTAGACACACCTCATGCTGTGAAGGACCGCCAAGAAGGGCAAAAAATGGCCCAAACTTCACTCTGTTCAGTACCATCTACACAAATGACAATGCCATTCATGCAAAAAGAGGCGATTAAGGAAACTGCCTTAGGGGTTATTGAAACGCTGCAATAGTTAAACGAAATCAGGCTTTCGAATAAGAGTACCTTCTTCCTATTACTTTTTATTATCTCTAGCAATTCTTCACACAAATACTTCAACAACAACTTCTTCAATAATTTCTTCTGCTGCAGTTTCATATTCCTCGTTAAATTCATCCATTTTAGGCAGAACATAACATACCACGATGCCACACTGGCCGCCAGAACTATTCTCCTCTACAGGGGCCTTAAGTAATGTGGTCCCAAGTTCTGATAGTAACCAAGTAAATCAACATAACGTTTTTATAACTCAGAAATTTCTCTTCCCAAGTTTTCTTCACATCACTTTTTGATTTAATTAAATTAAGTTGCAGAACAATGTCTTCAGTTTCAAAGAATTTTAAAATTGGATGAGAAATTGAGTAAAATCTGTTCAAACGTGTACTTTTGAACAACTATTGTACGAAATTTTTTACAGACCCAGAACGCTAGCTAAATTTAATATGCTAATTTTATTTTGCACCATTTTAGGGAACACTGCTCTAGATTGTGTCGAAGTTCATCTAGATTCTCAGAACTAAAAACTAGGACAACTAGTCTTAGTCGCCGACCCATAAAATCCCTTTCAATCGACGATAAATAGAATAACCTTAGAATAAGCAATGCAGTATGGTGTCTTGCATTATCTTGTTGGAAAGTGACATTCTGCAAAGTCGGCATACGTTTAATGTGCCTGGAAGGACTATAAGGGGGCCACCTTTATCCAACATATAACCCCAAACCATAACCTCAGGTATTAAGGCTGTGTGACGTTTTTGAACTAACTCGTTTTGAACTAACACTTTTATTGATATGAGAAGAATCAACATCATTATGTATGGACCTTCAGATGTGAGATTGGGTGGATTTAGTCATGGTGATCGTCGGCTGTTGGAAAGCAGAAGTTGTACTATCAAAGTTGATGACGTGATCGTTAATAATGTAGAAGTATTCATTGTTCCTCATTATGCTCAAAAGAAAATGGTTATTGCCGGTGGAGTTTATTAGATGTGCCTAGGTTGTACATGACTAAATCGTACAATGAATTGCAGATTAGTCGCAAACCAGATTTCGATATTGAAGAATCGCTAAATATTTCTGAAGAAGCATAACATAAAGAAGAAACCTCCAAATTGCACGAGGATATCATAAAAATTCCAGCGGATGTACACGAATTGGAAGAAAATAAAGAACAAATAGTAATAACATAAATGGAGAAAATGAAGAAATTACTAGGATTGTTCTTTCGTTTTTCGTTAAATAATTTGAAGGAAAACCTTGATCAGTTAGCTGTAATGATTATCTTATCACATTTGATCTTACAAGTGGATATTGAAGATTTTGATGGAGGAGAATTGTATGAGTTTACAAGAATGTCTTTTGGTTAGGTCAATGCCTCGAAGGTGTTCAACAGACTTATGAAGCAAATCGAAAGTAATTGGGTAAAAAGGCTATATCAATTGTTACCTTTTATGTAACCATGTGGTTATATGGTTTCAAATATTCCTGGTGTTGAAAGAACGCAACGTACTTTCAATTCCGTATTTTCAGCTGCCAGGATGTAATTGGCATTAGAATAAATCATAAATCACTTTTCTATCTATCTCCTGCAACAATCGCTTACATGATTGATTTTACCAAATAAAATAATTAATAGAAATTAAATAATAATAAAAAGTTGATTTTATCAATTTTAGTAAATTTTATATGCTAATGAGCCTCATTAGGGGCAAAAATTTATTAATTTTTGCCGCATAGTGTCTTAATTATTAATTATTATTGTGCAATACAAGAAATCCAAGATTTTAAATTGTTGATATAGCAAATGGGAGGGATACATATCATCCTTTTTGAATATTCTTTTTAAGATCCTTCTCAAGATAATTTCAAGTGGACCTGAAATATACCATCTCATCCTAATATGCAATATCTCAATCTCGATTCGAGCAGTGCATAATATATTATTTTCAAGGTTTGTAAATCAACTTAAGGGCAAGGTACTTGATTTTGTAAAGCAACGTTCTTAGAGGTTTGCATACCTCTTCAACATGTATATTCATCTAAGGTGGGAATCTATGACGGTTCCCAAATATTTTATTGTGTGCATAATGTTTTTATTTATTGCTGTTTTTTGTAAAGTATTCACGTTAATCGTATTGTAATTCGAAACAATACGTTTAAAAATTGCAAATGACTTAAAAAATGAATTTGCAAAATTGACAATAAGAAGATTACGAGTTGCTCGCTTGTAAGCCTATTATCATATCATATCCTATTACAGTATCGTTTGTAAAATAAATTGTGTCTCCATCAGTAGTTACCGATTAAAAAATTATTTATATAAATATTAAACAGAACAATTCCCAAAACAGTCCCTTGAGGCACAACATATTTTAATACTGTGTCGCCACTGTAAGTATCTCCTATTTTTATTCGCTGGGTTCTTTCACGAAGATAGTTTGAAAACAGTTTATTAGTTATATCTCTAATTCCAACATTATCTAGTGCATCAAGCAGCCTATCATGGTTAACCGAATCAAATGCTTTCGTTAAATTTAGGAAATTCCCAAATTTGGTACTAACTTTACGAGTGAGATGTATATTTTTTAGTAAAATCCAAATTAGAAAAGTTATTAAAATGCCAAATTAGATATAAATCAGAAAAGAAGAAGTTCAGAAGAAAAGTAAATTATTACAAGATCGCAATTTGAGGGGAGACGAAGAAATGTGTAAGAAAAGTCTTGAAAGATAACAGAGTTAGAACGTTTCCAATATCCATGGGGAGACCATTCCAGAGGGATATGGCGCACAGCGTAAACGACCCATGGTGTATATTCGTATGATGTATTGGGATGATGTATTAACTCCAATTTCGAGCGAATGGGACGCTCTGGTGTCGATAAGAATTTAAAATTATTAAATAAGTAATGACGGTGAACATTTAATGATGATGTTACTAAGTAGAAGTTGCGAGTTAGCAAAGGATCTTGGGTTCTGCCACGAAGATAGCTTGAAAACAGTTTATTAGTTGCACCTCTAATTCTAACATTATCTGGTGCATGAAGCAGCCTATCATGGTTTGATTTGAGCAGTGCATAATATATTATTTTCAAACTTTGTAAATCAACATATGGGCCAGGTACTTGATTTTGTAAAGCAAAGTTCTGAGAGGTTTGCATACCTCTTCAACATGTATATCCGATCTACGGTTGGAGTCTATAACAGCTCCCTAATATTTTATTGTGTGTATAATGTTTATATTTATTGCTGTTTTTTGTAAAGTATTCACGTTAATCGTATTGTAATTCGGAATAATACGTTTAAAAATTGCAAATGGCAATTTGAGGGGAGACGAAGAAATGTGTAAGAAAAGTCTTGAAAGATGATAGAGTTAGAACGCTTCTAATATCCATGGGGAGACCATTCCAGAGGGATATGGCGTACAGCGTAAACGACCCATGGTATATATTCATATGATGTATTGGGATGATGTATTAACTCCAATTTCGAACGAATGGAACGCTCTGGTGTCGATAAGAATTTAAAATTATTAAATAAGTAATGACGGTGAACATTTAATGATGGTGTTACCAAGTAGAAGTTGCGAGTTAGCAAAGGAACTTGGGTTCTACCACGAAGATAGTTTGAAAACAGTTTATTAGTTACACCTCTAATTCCAACATTATCTAGTACATCAAGCAGCCTGTCATGGTTAACCGAATAAAATGCTTTCGTTAAATTTAGGAAATTGCCAAATTTGGTACTAACTTTACGAGTGAGCTGTATATTTTTTTAGTAAAATCCAAATTAGAAAAGTTATTAAAATGCCAAATTAGATATAAATCAGCAAAGAAGAAGTTCAGAAGAAAAGTAAATTATTACAAGATCGCAATTTGAGGGGAGACGAAGAAATGTGTAAGAAAAGTCTTGAAAGATAACAGAGTTAGAACGTTTCCAATATCCATGGGGAGACCATTCCAGAGGAATATGGCGCACAGCGTAAACGATCTATGGTGCATATTCGTATGATGTATTGGGATGATGTATTAACTCCAATTTCGAACGAATGGGACGCTCGGGTGTCGATAAGAATTTAAAATTATTAAATAAGTAATGACGGTGAACATTTAATGATGGTGTTACCAAGTAGAAGTTGCGAGTTAGCAAAGGAACTTGGGTTCTGCCACGAAGATAGCTTGAAAACAGTTTATTAGTTACACCTCTAATTCTAACATTATCTGGTGCATGAAGCAGCCTATCATGGTTTGATTTGAGCAGTGCATAATATATTATTTTCAAGCTTTGTAAATCAACATATGGGACTTGATTTTGTAAAGCAAAGTTTTGAGAGGTTTCCATACCTCTTCAACATGTATATCCCATCAACGGTTGGAGTCTATAACAGCTCCCAAATATTTTATTGTGTGTATAATGTTTATATTTATTGCTGTTTTTTTAAAGTATTCACGTTAATCGTATTGTAATTCGGAATAATACGTTTAAAAATTGCAAATAGCTTAAAAAATGAATTTGCAAAATTGACAGTAAGAAGATTACGAGCTGCTCGCTCGTAAGCCTATTATTATATCATATCCTATTACAGTATCGTTTGTAAAATAAATTGTGCCTCCATCAGTAGTTACCGATTAAAAAATTATTTATATGAATATTAAAAAGAACAATTCCCAAAACAGTGCCTTGAGGCACACCATATTTTAATATTGTGTCGCCACTGTCCTATTTTTATTCGCTGGGTTCTTTCACGAAGATAGCTTGAAACCAGTTTATTAGTTGCACCTCTAATTCCAACATTATCTAGAGCATCAAGCAGCCTATCATGGTTAACCGAATCAAATGCTTTCGTTAAATTTAGGAAATTGCCAAATTTGGTACTAACTTTACGAGTGAGCTGTATATTTTTTTAGTAAAATCCAAATTACCATCCATATTTGACAATCCTGGCCGAAACCTATACTGCTTTGAAGACAAGATCTCGGCTATTTAGTCCTCGTTAGTGGCGGTCGTGTTTCCATATTTGACCTTTTTTATTCTTCTTCCATATCACGTACATTTATTAATTGCCATAGATTCTTCGTTCTACGGTTGTTGATAGTTATTTCTCTTTGAAAATATGATTTTTTAGCTTTAATAATTATTTTATTTAATTAACTTCTGTACCTCTTTGTTATAATGGTACAGGTTCTTTTATTATTGTTTATGAATAACGTGATGAACTGGGAGAATACATTAAATAACAGAAATTATTTATTTCTGTATTAAGATTTAAAATTGGCTGTACATCTGGCTGTAAATATTAGCTCTCCCCTTTTATAATAGTCGAATAGAAGAAATTACATGTTCTTCATATTACTTGTGTATTACTTGTGTCAAATACTTTTGCAACAGTATTTGGTATTTTGAAGGCAAATGTAATATTATTAACATTTTCTTACCTTTTGCAATAAAAATGTTTTCTAAAATGACTACTTACGTCCAGATTTTACAATTTATCCAGGATTATTTATGCGATGAATGCATTTTCTCAGTACCAAGTCGCTTAGAAGCATTATAAGGTATTTTGGAAGAATATCAAGTCTTGTGAAAGCAATACCAAGTCTTTTGGAAGTATTTTAAGTCTGCTGAAAGTAATATCCAGTCTTCTAGAGGCAGCATGAAGTTTTGTTGAACCATTTCCAGTCTTCTAGAAGCAGTATCAAGCCTTATGAAGCATTATAACTCTTCTGGAAACATTTGAAAACATTCAAGCCTTCTGGTAGCAATATCAAGTCCTCTACAACCATTTTGATTTTTTTGGGAGCATTTCAATTCTTTTAGAATCAATATCAAATCATCTAGAAGCAGTATCAAGTTTTCTGGAAGCAGATTAAGTCTTATAGAAGCTGTATCAAATCTTCTTGCACCATTTCAAGCTTTCTGGAAATATTTAAAATCTTCTGGGAGCATATCCAGTTTTTTCGAAGTATTTCAAGTCTGCTGGAAGCAATATCAGTTCTTCTAGTAGTATTTTAGGTATTCGAGAGGAAATATCAAGTCTCGTGAAGTATTTCAAGTCCTCTAGAAGCAATATCAAGTTTTCTGGAAGCAGATCATATCTTGTAGAAACTGTATTAAGTTTTCTGGAAGCATAAAAAAAAATTTCAAAAATTCTTTTCCAGCGTTCTTTAAACCAGAACGCTCACGTATCAAGTACAGTGTGTTAACTAATTATCGTACCCGAAATCTAGGCAACCAATATCACAGTATTGGTATTGCAACGCAATGAATATTCCTATTATTTGAAATAATTTAACGTAAAAACGTGTTTCCTATGCTTAAAAGCGTCATAATCAACGTCGAAATCGCTGTACACAGCTTTGTAAGGAATAAATCCAACTATCGTCCGCATTCTGCGTACCGCTTCGATAATGTGCCATTAAAATAAAGGCATCATGTTCCGATGTGAACGTCATAATGAAAGAAATAAAAATCTGAAAGAAATTCTCATTGAACGTTTTCGTTATTTTAATTTGTTTATTGACTTAACGATTAAATCAATCGCTAGAAACAACGATAGCTCTAAAAAGAACTGTTTGGAGAAATATAAAAGCAGCAAAAAATGGTTAAAGAATAAAGAAAATCCGGAAACACACAAAGCATACGACAATCGCGACAATAATAACCTAATAACGTTCGATCTGCTCTCAACATCTGGTTAAAATCTGATTACGAATTTAAAAATATCGCCGTTACCACTACACAATGAGATAGATAACCAACACTACAACGTGACGTAGGTTACGATAATTATTTAACACAGTGTACCTATAACCGAATCTAATATTCGGATCAGTTTAGAGTTCGAAGAAAATTATATAAAAACTGAACATTATTTTAATTGTATGTACTGCGGTGGTTTGATTATGTTACAACGATAATTCCGAAGCCGAAAACGAATCTCCCTTTATTAGTGGGATTAACCGGGTTCGACTTACCAATTGAAATATAAAACGACGACTTATTAAAATTTCAACAGTGCTTTGAAATTAAATCGAAACATGGCGAAATGAAATAACTCTATTAACAACTTCAAATTTTTATCAACGTGAATCCCGCAATATTTTACTTAATTTATCCCTCTATTTGAATATCGCCCGTTTAATTAAACGCAATAAAATGAATCAATTTAGTTGACTTTCCATTAGCGTGTTTAATGTGATAGCAATTTTAGAAAAATCTTGTTTGTCGTTAATTAACGTTAAATAAATTGATATGTAGTATGATTTCTTTTCAGAGGAAATTGTGATCAATCTACTTAATTCTTTTTAATATTTTAATTCGATGTTCATTCAAAAAATAACAATTCATCGTTTATGTTAAACTTTTTCCGAAACAAATATAGCCCACAATGCTTTACCGCCCACGATATAGCTAATAATTTCTTTTTTAATGAAACACCAATTTTTTTTGTCTTTGTTCGCAACTCCGCTCGAAATGAATTCGGGTTATTTCAATAACTACGCGGGTTTAGACTGTTTAACTTTGTTTCCAAACATTTTGAATACCCTATACAGCGGGTTTTCTAACTGTTGGTTCCGATGTATTAAATATTGTGTTGAAGCTATTGTTTCATTACAATACTGAAAATTATTATTTTATTAAATCATTAAAATCTTTTTATTGTCTAGTTTGCAAGTTTCGTCGATTACATTTAATTTTTTAATTTAAAATTTGAATTAAGTGCTGAAGTGTGCTTCAGAGTGAATGTCGCACCTTTATTGTCGATGTAGATGAAATGACGTTTTCGATAAAATTATTTTATTACATACGGGGTTTGGAGCTTGAATAACTTCGAGAATTTATAGGAAATGCAACCCGGTCAGGTGAATCTGCTCATGTTTTGTTACGACCTCGAGGTGTATTGTTAAAGGGTCAACAATGAAAGCGTTCTTTACAAGGCAAACGTAGTGTCCGTGGACTTTGCACTATTAACACTTATTTTGCATGTTTCTAGCCATTTCTCTAATATATTTAGATGATGCTGAAAAAATCAGTGGCCATAACAACAGTATCGTCAGCGTAGGTACCAATGACAGTTTTGCTGGTAACTGGAATGTCTGATGTATACAGTAAATATATAATCGGTCCTAGCACACTTCTTTGTGGAACTCCGCTTGTAGGTAGTGGGGTTATGTTTTATCCCTTCTTACCGTAACAAAAAGTAACGATGTTTTAGGTATGAATCCAAGACAATAGCCACATTTTTATTTTTGCTATCAATCCATCATTGCAGACCTTGTCAAAAACTTGAGAGACATCCAAAAATGATGGCAGTGATGCAATATTTTCTGTTCTCCAGGGCATCCCATGCAGTCCTTACCACCCTATGAACCTGTTCTATGGTGCCATGTTGAGATCTAAAGACAAGCTGGTGATCTGGTTTCAGCCTCCTCTGTGATAAAATGTCCTGGAGTCTAACCAATAGAATCTTCTCAAACACCTTCGACAGTATTGGGAGAAGACTGATAGGTCTATATGATATCACGTTACTTGGGTCTTTATTTGACTTAGGTATCATACTTATTTGAGATACCTTCCATTGCGTCTGAAAATAGCCCATTCTAATTACAGCATTGAAAATATACAAATTCAAGGTGATTCCTTCATCAGGAAGTTAGTTTATGACTTCGCTTGTGATTAAATCATAACAAGGTGATTTTTTTGGTTGCTGTTGATTAACAATATCTCTGATTTCTGACAAGCTTATTTTCCTGATTCGGAGGTCCATCTGATAAGGAGCTGCTAGTGCTTCCTGTATAAATTCATAGTGATCAGCTGGTACTCTAGAATTATGTGTAATACCTTCTGCAGATATTCAACAAAGCTTTATGTTACAAGTTTTATTCATAACAAGTAAAAGCAGTTAAATAAAAATTAAAAGTAAGTATAAAAATCAATAATAAAAAATTGGAAAATATCCGAATTTATCTTGTCTAAGATGAACAAAAGTTGAATTGAAATCAAATAAACCGTCTCGACCTCTTATAATTTCTTTTTGTGTGGTACGAAATCGGTTGGTAAAATAAATTTGAAGCGACGAAATTTAAAAAAATAACCACCGTACGTGTCCCTTGCGGCTTCTCGAAAAGATCGAAATCGCGTGCGAAAGTTCTCGCTGGTGGATTGTCGGTCATGTAGGAATCGACAACCGGATCACGTGCGTAGTCTTGCCGAGATCCGTTCCATGGAACGTGTATTCCTCGTCCGTTGCGAGTATATACAGTCCTGGAAACTTGTCAAACGTCAAGCCGCAGTAAAGAGAGGGTGACAGTTGAAAAATACGGCTGCGTAGGGTTGATATTGGTTTTTTTCCACTCGCCATCCACCGACAATAACGAATTGCGTCGGTTCTAGAACACCGGATATTCCAATCTGTAATTGTCGAATAATGAAATTTCGGTGCGCTGAAATTGTTTTTTAATATCTTTTGCGGTCGTTATTTGTGGTGTGTTAACTCGATATAACGAACTATGTATACAGGTGTCTCGAAAGTTGCTTTCAAGCAGGTATGGGTTAAAGGCAAATCTAGACCTGTTCTGGTAATTAATGATATCGACGTGAATTAGTTTTGAATAACACTTTCAACCAGTTTCTGAAGAAAGTTCTGCAGAAACAAGAGTTTTGGCAGACGATAGCTTATATGATATTAGACAAATATTGGAGTAGAAACATAATGAAATATTAAATCCTATGTGGCGAAGGCAATGAATGATATATAGAGACTTTATGCACAAATCGAGAAGGAAACATAGTAATCTTGACGCAAGCAAAAAATTTGAGCAATTTCTAATAAAAGAAGTTACGATTTAGACCGATCGTCAACCGTTGCTAAAGAGATGTTAAAGAAAATGAAAACATCTATTTGGGTTTGTTGGCATTCAGAAATACATCATTGAAATACGATGTGTCACCAGCGTAATTGTTTTTTGCTCATAGTTTACGTTATATGTTGCCCAAAACTAAAATCATTGTCGTCATATATACCTGATCATGATTATGTGTAGCGAAAATTCGAAAAAGAGAAGAACAAAAGAAGGATTACGAACAAAGACATAGAGCTACGGAAATGGAAGATGTATAACCAAATTTGAGACATTTTGGTTACTAAAAATTATACAAAAAGTTAGTCATACTGCTAACTCAAAAATTGACTCTCAAAGTCACATATATTGTCTTAAGTCTGCCAATTTATTAGCAGCATAAGCTGCTTTGTCTCCAAAGTCCTACCAACCAATTCGAATTCTGACAACTTGTTTGCAGCATGAGCTGTTTTGTCTCTAACGTCATTCTAACTAGTTTAAAGTCTGCGAACCTGTTGGCAGCATGAGCTGTTCTGCAGACTCCTTATTATCTTAAAGACTGCCACTTCTTGACAGCAGGAGCCTTGTTTTAAGCATAAGCTACTATATCTCCAAACTCCTCTTTATCATTTTAATGTCCGCCAAATTGTTCTCAGCATGAATTGTCCTGTCCCAAAAGTCCTGCTCATCAATTTGAAGTCTATCTACTTGTAGGCAACATCAGTTACTACATCTTCAAACCTCCCTTTATCATCTTAAAGTCTACCAACTTGTTGGCAGCATGAGCTGTTTTGCCTCAAAAGTTTTTTCATCAATTTGAACTCTGCTAACGTGTTGGTGGCATGAGCTATTACTGTCGGATATTGAATGAGAAGACGAACCAGTTGACGTTTAGGATTTGTCATTTTCGAGAAATCAAACATTTCGTATTGTGAAACATTTCGTAATCTATTAACTGACGAAGTTTTACAATTATTAGTTGATGACACCAATATAAATACTGAAACACATTATGTTCTAAAAAAAATCTAAATAAGTCCAGAATTTTTTCTTTGAAATCGGTTACAAACAAAGAAGTACTGGTGTTAGATGATTTGGACAGCAATGGACACTTAAAAAAATTGGCTTTACATTTACTGGACAAGATACTGGACATTATTTCAATGGTTTTGATCTAAGCAGAACGCTGTTGTAGAAGGAAACACATTGCACCTGTACACTTCGAATTGATAGAAACAAGCCACCCTAACATTTGCAACATTTAGAAAACTAAAAAGAACGAAAGCTTTTTAAAATATGCCAAAGGGGGAAATTATAGGCAAGTGAAAGAACAAGCGTGACGTACTTTATCTTTCGAATAAGTATGAAAAAATATAGTGGTGTTACTTGAAAACAAGAGAAAAGGAAAGGTGTCTATACCATTGACCATAACAGCGTACAGCAAATACATCAGGTATCGATAATCATGATCAGATATTTTCTTATTATCTCCATGAATGGAAAACCATATGTTTACCAAAAAAACTTTTTTTCAATGTTATAGAAACAGTGATGACCAACGCCTTTCATTTATACAACTGCTTTTCTTAGTACAAAATGACGATTTTTGCCACCTGTCCAAGAACAAAGTCCAAGAAGATCTGCTAATTGTGCACATATTCTTAGAAAACGGGAACATATTCTAGGCAAAATTCAGATCCAAAGAAAAAGATGTAATAATAACTGCTTATGAGTGCACGTAATCCAGGATATTGTTTAAATTGCAGTTATTATTCATAAGTAACTAGTAGTTTAGTTATTTCTGTGGTCAACAATTATTATTATTAGATTTAGTTTACAATATTACAGAATTTACTTATATTTTTTATGTCTTTATTGTAATAATCTTAAAGACTGCCAATTTGTTGGCAGCATGAGTTATTATGTCTCCAAAGTCCTCCTCATCAGATTGAACATCTACCACATGGCCTGTTTTTATTCCCCTTGTTCTGATAACTCAGGCTCTCATTCAGCATCATTCAGAGCTGACAGGAGAAGCTATAAGTCTCCCTTCTTATCAGTTTGATCTTCCCTATTCAACTCAGTTTACTCTCGCTCAGTATATTGAACTTATACATTTCTATGTGATTTATTTTCTATATACTCTATCTGTGATTTTTATTTTAAGTATTTTGCGAGTTTTTTGATTCGACTACATAATCTTTGTCTCTAACTGCAGCATCTTTTCCGAATTTTCTGCTTCTCATTAAAACTGACTAAAACTCTCCGATTTGTTCAATATCTTCAATTTTCTAACCATTAATTATGAATATATAAGGGATCAATTTTACATCTTTGTTATTTCGTTCTTGTTCCAGTATTTGATCGAAAAAGACATTCCACAATGAAGAGGCTTCTATCTTGATTCCCATTAAAGATAGAACCCTCTTCAATTACTGCTTCTACAGCATTTATAAACGCAACACAATCGAACTTAGTCCAATCCAACAGAATCCAACTGTCAGATTATTAGACAAAGCCAACATAATGAATAAGGCAATCATTTATAGACAAAGAAATGGGTACGATTAACAGTCTACTTGGCATCAATTCCTTATAGAAACAAATTAATAAGTAATATTAATATTCCATATATACATATATCCACTGGAAGTGCTACTTATGGTTTTCCAAAAGAAAAAAGAAAATTTCCAAAAGAAAGTATGACTCGTGTCATACTTTAGACCGATGAAATCATATTTTAAATTTATTTTATAACAAAAGTTTCCTCGAAGTCGCTCTTAATCCACATTATCATTTCCAATTCTGGATATAGAAACGCATCATTTGAGTTGGAACCAGCGGGACGCACTAAAATTTCTTCTGATTCTATTTTATCATTAGTAACTGCACTACGAGTCAGGAACTGAGCTTTCGGCAATAATACCACACTAATCTTTATATCAATATATATTTCATGCACATTAATATCATCATCGTATGCCATTTGGATCGCTTCTTCCAAAGTAAATTCACGCTTAAATTAAAAAAAAAAATTTTGCTTGATATTGATTGCAAAAGACTTGCAGTGCTTGCAGAAGATTTAAAACTGCAACTAGAGGACTTGAAATGCTTCCAAAATACCTGAAATATTTCTAGGAGTCATTATACTGCTTCTAGAAGACTTGAAATGCTTCTAGAAGGCTTGAAAATGCATCGGGAAGACTAAAAATGCTTCCAGAAAGTCTGATACTGCTTTTACGAAACTTAAAATGCTTCTAGAACACTTGAAATGCTTCCAAAGAAATTAACACTGCTTCCAGGAAACTTAATATTGCTTGCAAACGACTTGCAGTGCTTCTAGAAGACTTAATACTGCAGGTAAAAGATTTGAAATGCTTCCAAAAGACTTTATACTGCATGTAGCAAACTTAGAATATTGTCAGAAGATTTGAACTGCTTCCAGAAAACTCGATACTAACTCTGCAAGAAATTATACTACTGCCAAAAAACTTTAACTACTTCCTGAAAATTAACTAATGCCCCTATAAGTATTGATACTGCCTCTACAAAACTTGATATTGCCTCTGGAAGACTTGAGGCCACCCTGTACAATTAGCCCATTCTTTCTTAATGGTTGATTTCACTCATATTTACTCGTATTTGATAACTTGGTTTACAGAAACTTTAAGCTCGGTTAATTCGGTTTGACCCATCACTATTTCCTACTTGTCTTAAAAAAACTCACTGATATTCGCAACTATCGGCCTATATCTATATATAGGATATGAAACAGTGATAATAATACATACCTTTATTGGCGACCTTTGTCTTACAAAACAAATTCAATTAAATTATCCGAAATAAACTAATCCACAAACTACATCAAATTCTAAATCAAATAGTTCAAATTTAAAACTATCCTAAACTAATCTATATAAATTATAATATGGGCCCACAATTATTGGGTGAAAAGTAAACGCTGCCTGTAATGGAGCTGAAAAGATGATAGACTTAAATGCTCCCAGATAATTTGATATTGTCTCTGAAAGACTTAAAATGCCTCCAGAAAACTTGATATTACTCTCGAAAACTTGGTGCTGGTTGCAGAAAATTTGATACTGCTTCTAAATGACTGAAAATGTTTCCAGAAGGCTAAATATGTTTTCAGAAGACTTGCAGTGCCCCTATCAAAAAATGATACAGCAGCTAGAAGACTTGAAATGCTTCCAGGGCGCTTGCAATATTTTCAGAAAGCTTGATATTGTATGTAGAAGACTTGAAATATTGTCAGAAGATTTGAAATGTTTCCAAAAGACCTGAAATGTGTTTGAGTGACATTATATTGCTTCCAGAAGACTTGAAATACTTCCAGAAAACTTGATACTGTTTCTAGAAGATCAGTGATGCTTCTAGAAGACTTGATGCTACCTCTTGAAGATTTGAAATGATTCCAGATGACCTGATACTACATCTAGAAGACTTGATACTGCTTCCAGAAGACTACAAATCCTTATAAGAAAGACTTTTAATTGTTAATGGTTTGTCTGGGTTGAAGTTATCATTTTCAATATTTCTTTTAAATTTTCATGTACTATTGAGCTTATTCTTCCGTATTCAATGGTCGCATCTACTGCAAACTTTTTTTTGACAAGCAAATATTTTAATTTTTTTCAGACCGTCTCAAACACAACTCAGGTGTTTTCTCGTCGTTTGAATCTGTTCTCAATTCAGATTTTTTTCAGCACAAAACATTCGTATTTTCAAAAACCGGCGCTTATGCTGGTAAACTCAATTCAATATGTTGTTGGATGTTGGCAATTTTTCCAATATAACCTACAGTGACTCTAGCCATTGAAAGGTTAGGATGGTTAAATCTGAATGAATTCTAGTTATAGGTCTAGAATTATTTCTTACGGTAAAACGTCTAGTTTTAATTGTTATTCAATGCTGGATTCTTATATATCTTTATTGTACCAACATTCCCTTCCTAGTATTAATTCGTTAGTTTGAGGTTTCACTGTATGAAGGTTTGATACGCTAAGAGTGCACTTTATGCTTTTAATGCATGCTCGTTAGTATGCTAGATGCAATTGTAAATGCGACATAGAGATGTTTGCCGGTTTGGCGAGCAAATAATTAATTAGAGTCACGTTCTAGCAGAGTTATCTACGCGGTGACAGGTAATCTGGTGAAGCATGCGACACAATTTCTCCCCGATGCAGTCATCAAGCTCATCAGAATGAGCCCACGTGACCATGTGTGCAGCCACCTCAGGCACTCACACCGTGGACTCTAACAAATGATCTAATTTCGGCGCGCATTTCTCCGCTAAAGTATTCGGCTGCCGAGCGAAACGGAGGCAGCAGAAATGGCAAGGACCGACCCACCCAGACGATGACTTTTCTCTAACGACTGCCGCCATTAGCGTCTACGAAGCTCGAAAGCATTTCTCGCATTACTTATTAACTGCTTTAGAGCTGTTTACGAGATAGACGTGCCCGTCGAAGGTTTTTGGAGTAATTGAATATTTCGTCGTTATATTACATCGAGTCTTAGTTCTCCACCGAGTTTAATGTACGCCAGGATTTCAAAAACGAGATAAATTATCTCATCAAATTGGCAAATATTAATGGAATAGAAATTAATATGTATGCAAGAGAGAAAATTGCACATGTAACCAGTTAAAAGACATTTACATATAAACGAGGACGAGGGTCACCTGTGTGTCGCTACTTGAAATCGCCAAGTAACCATTTATTAGCAACGAAATTATATCCGACCGGACTTTGCATATATTTTCGGGACAACGAAGGAATCTGCATGCGCTTATTTATTAGTTGAATATGCAAACGAAGCCTCCGGTGTATTTGTACATGTAAATGACGTCGCCGTCCTGGCAAAAACAATATTCGGCTTAATGCGGACGTCGAAAGGCCATGGGGCCATCAAATTCCACCTACTACGACGTTACGTCCAACTCAGACAATGTTATTGTGGTTAAATGGGTCATGCTGAATTTTTGCGAACGTAAAATTCAGCGTTTTGCTTCCCTTGAATTCAGATTTTTATCATGAGAGTTATCGTTTCATATATTTCGAGAAGAATCCCAATGGTTTCCGTTCAAATTTATTTCAAATATTATGTTACAAATGAGTGGGGACAAAAAATACAAATAGGTGGATTTTTTGCGAAAATCAATACTTCACGGGGCAAAGTTGACACTACTAATTGAACGCAAAACTGCCGATAAAAGTTTATCTCCAATACATCAATTATTTTTGCGTTGGCTTTCACCTGCGGGCGCGTTGTCAAAATGTAATTGGTGATAATGCATGATGTGTTTTTGTAAAACCCAACCACACATAATCTGCATATCACAAAAAAACAGAGTTATACGGGCTTTTATTAATTATCCCAACAAACAAAAGGCTTGAATAGGTTCACCGTAACTAACAGATGCATTGTTAGGGTATATGGTTTTTTGAATTTGAACGAATAATCTGCGTATCATACAAAAACAGGGTTATCCTGTTGGGCTTCTTTAATTGTTTCAACAAACAAAAGACTTGGATAGGTTTAATGTAGCTAATGCATTGTTGGAATGTCTCATGGTTCGAATCGGAACAAATTGAATTAAAAGTGTTAAAAATAAAATTGCATTCGAGTTTTTTCGTTGTTAATAATTTTTTTATACGATCATGACTTGTTCTTTTCATTAATATATCAAAACATAATGGTAAAAAGGTTATTTTCTTTAATCTTAATTTAATCTAATTGTGTTTAAAGAAATGTATGTTTAAATTAATAATTTAAAAAAAAATAAGATTACAAAAATCCATCAAAGAAAATTTCTTGATTATAAGTTTTATGAATAAAATGAAGGAAAATATGAAAAGAAAAATTTATATTTAATAATAAAGTTTGTAAATTAATTGGTATGTTTCCAAATAAAAAAAAATCCCAAACAGAAATGCGTTTTACCTCACTATAAACTCTCTTGAATGGCTGTAATCAAACATATGCTTTTGACCATGTTGGTCCTGAATGGAAACTTATTATATATGGCTTTAAAGGAATCGTTTCATCCCCAACTATAATACGGCGCAAAGCTCCGAAGTTTTCACTAGAAGCTTAGACGCAGCTTTGGCAATCTAAGCGTTCAATATTTCAAGGTATTCCCTTTGTGGCGTAAATAAAAATGCATTAGACGAACTTTATGATTTGAATTATTTGAATAATAAGATTCAATCACTTTGATTATTTCAAATTAAGATGAGGTGTGTTGAAGCAGTTAAAAATGCTATGAGGTCGAGAAATGTTTTCTTAATTTTTTGTATCAATAAGATATTAACTTCCAAACATTCGATATAAATCAAAAGATGACAGTTGATAAGGTGATTATCAATTAAGCATCAAACTGAAAGCTATATCTAAACTAAAAACTAGATTGTTATGTCTCTATTTTACACTATATGCTCGATTTGAGAATGATAAATGCATATCATGTAAACTAAAGAACTCTTGGTTGACTTTCAGATGAAATAGCAGAAAGCTTTGTGCCAGGAAAGAGTATCAATCTCAAAGAAATGAAACTGTTGCTAATATTGTGTAAAAGAAAATACATTTCGTTGAATGACAGCTTTTCCAAAATTAATATTTGTGCGATGTTCAAGTTTTTCACCAAACGTTACTTGAATTAATCGTTAACGGAAATTTTCTATTGTAGCTACTATCTTTTCTACTATCTCCACATATCTGGACATGGATATGCATATACATATAGACATGGGCATTTTACAGAAGGGGATTTATTAAGGACATTTAAGAATTGTCCAATATCTCACTTGTAATAGGTTCACACCAGTTCTAGATTGAAAATTATTAATACTACAAGCCAACCCTTCTTTTTCGGAAGGTCGCAAAAAATCTGTGATCAAACACCTGACCTGGGATGTTGGTGAGGTGTTTAGCTATCCACGGAAGTTGGATATATTCTGTTACGTTTTAACCATCAACCACAATAAGTTGTAAATCCCATTTTCACTTGTCTCTGGTCTTTCCTCTTCTTCGACTTTTGAAAGACTTCTTCTAATCTTCGTAAAAACTAAGTACACCACACAAAAAGAGTTTTTAAAATAGTTTATCAGGTGTACATGCCCGGATAAGTGGAGCCCAAATACTCCACTCTATTTTCGTTTACTTCCAAGTCCACTCAGAATATGCATACATCAATGAAGACTTCTCTTCTTTACGTCGCTCATTACTCCACTGATAAAGAACAATACACTACACGAAACAGTTTTTAATACAGTAAATAAACTTTACATACCAGGACGAAGGAAGTCGAGATGTCTATCTTTATCTAAATCCTCTTCTAGTTCACTCTTCTTTTTCCTTTTATACCTGAATTATCTTAATGTACGTCGCTATGTAGTTCCAGTTGTCAGCACTGATTAACGTGTAGTCGACCATATTTTCTATAATTATCTGCACCCCCCTAGAAGTTGGTATATGTTTGACCTTTTTTTCTGTCCCTATGATACAATGGTAGAAGGTATCCTTATCCTGGCAGTGATCGTATTGGTCAGTTGTAGCTGTCTTGTGTGTGTATAAATATGCCTTATAGCAACCATACTCTATCAGGACCTGGCTTAGATGATAATCCACTTGGCCCAATTCTTATTTATCCATTGCTCCAAGTCATGCGGTATTCTTTTCGTCATATTATTTCTTCATATTCTTTTTCACATTGCACGCATCTTTCCAAACCCTGCATGCATACAGTAGTTGAGCATAACTTGTCAATCGTATTAGCTTTCTTTTTGTCCGCCATTGAGCCAAACGATACCATCATTAAGGCGTGCACTGTTTCTTGTGCATTCATCTTTCCGACTTCAATAAGCTTGCTCAATTTTAGGTTTTTCTCTAGATTGATTCTCCGGTACTTGAGTTAGCTCATTGTAGTTGATCCCCACATCCGTCACCGTCAATTTAACTTGTTTGGTATCCCTCCTACTCCTTAATATTATCGCAACTGTCTTTCTGGAGCGACTTGCAGCCCCATAAACTCCATCTTCTGCAGGCTGTTATTTACCGTTGCTAGCGCCTCTTGCTTAATTTCTTCATAGCTCCAGCTTGGGACTATTATTGCGAGGTCATCTATATATGCTATTAATCGAGCGTCATTATGATAGAAGTAGATATTCCAATGAAGCGGTCCAAGAACCGATCTCCGGTGAATACCTCTCGTGATTTTGTATCAAGTCTCTCCACATTCAACCAACCGATATCATTAGGTACATTCTTGTGTCCCATCTTCTAAATTTGTTACATTGTTTGCCTCCGCTATGACTTTCTTAATCGCATGCACTGACGATCTTCCCTTCATGAATTCGAACTGCTGCCTAGCCCCCAGGTATTCTAATTCGATATTTATCCGATTCTTGATTAGGGTTTCAAAAATTTGGCATATTTATCTAGTAAACATAGAAGTTTATATCTTTTATTTTTGTATTTTCCTGTTTTTCAATCAGAACCAGCCTACCGATCTTTCATCTATGTCAGATGTTACACAGTGCCCGGTTATGGAGCCCTTCCATTCTTTACGTTTTTTGCAACCCAACCCAATCGTATATGTTAAGTGGAATTCTCTTGTTCCACTTAATCCCCTCTTCAAGAATCTGCCTTCCGTTTCTTTCTTCTCTCAGGTTGCTGGTATTTGGCCACCAGTTTCTTCCTTTCCTCACTTACTTCCTTAACAAGGTATTTTGGGAGCCTAAATTATGTTCTTATATTTTTCATTGCATTCACTCTCTCTTATCAACACCCTTATCTCCTGTCTCTGAACGTCTCTATCCCTAACACTTACCTCTCCTAATACTTACACCCCTACTCAGGCCAATCCAACCCAATCCAATGGTACAACTTAAGAGGAATTAATTTGACAGATCATTAGAGAAAGTAAATGCCAAGGATAAAGAAGTTATACCAGTGGTCTTTACATATAAAGAAATATCCGTTCAGGGGGATATTCCTAAACGATAGCATGATCTGTGTGTGAACGATGAACAGTGAGTATATCTAAACAAAGTAAAGTATTCATTTAACAACAAAAGTTAAAAGTTCATTATTTATTATCACCTATTGCTTCATTTTGGAGGACAAAAAAATATTAATCTAACATTAGTCCCAAATTTTCGGTCAAATTCCTACACAAAGAAGTAGATGTTGCACATGCAAATAATACGATAGGTCATAGAGTAACACAATCTTTATTGATTTATGGTAACCGTAGGCCTTAACTAAAATGGAATTGTTTGTGGATCTCTTACCCCCTCCATCTCCTCCCATTCCATTCTCTCTTTCTTTTCCATATCTCGTCGTTGGAGAATTTTATAATATTCGTCATTTCAATATTTACGTTCAAATCTATGCATTCAAAGAATGTCTCCATCAATCTCATATAATACACGTCGCAAGTAAAGTCGGTGTTAATAGACATCTTCGCCTTAACTTTCTAGACGTATAAAATTCTTTACTCATTTCCTACTCAATAATTCCCCTTTCTTTTTGTTAGTTTCGCAATTCCAATCTTTATTATCTAACCCCATGTTCGATTTTAATACGATTATAATAAACAAAAACGTCTGAATATAATACCTAAAACAAATTTTAACATATTTGGTAATGAAAATTTAGTTTATTCTTGTTTGAAATAATAATACCTCCAATATTATATCAATTATGCACAAAACTTTGATATTCCTATACAGAAATAATTTACACTGGTAAAGGAGCAATGATAGCTGACAAACACAAAATAAGTTCTTAAGTTTTCAAGTAATCGTAACCTTACGTGATTCAATAAAAGTTATTTTACGTAAAATAAATCTATACGCAACAATGAGGACAGAAAGGATCTTTCATTCGAACTCAAAAAAAAAAAAATAATGAGAGGAAAGACCATTGTTTTACAACGAGAGAGGATTATGGTAATAAAAAGGAGTTTTAAAAAAGAAGCAAAGCGATCGATTATCCCCCATTCATAACATTGAAAAAATAAATTCAGTAAAAGTTTGTAAAAGTGGATATGTAATTGAGGAAGCTAAATCTTTATGATAAACTTGTTATCGTGATATTCAACACAAATAATGTGACATATGAAGTGACGCATATAATAAAAATTTTATTGAAAAGTATCTGCTATCTAACTCGTCTTCATTTCAAATATTAACTAAACTGTAACACTAGGACAACCAAAAGTCTATTGAAAGGGAGCAGCATCTCAGTATGTTTTCATTTAAAGTATTAATTGAATATTATGAATTGACTCCTGCAAAAAGTTTTTATCGCACAAGAGAATCTTTTACTTTGTTTTAAATCTATAAGTCCCCGATGTTGGTCATAGATTAAGATGTATACTCTTAATGATTCTAATTTTTATTAATGATATCATAATTTGCAAAGAAGGGTTACTTACTCTGAGTGAGATTTCTAATCAAGATACATCGCTGAAAGAAACAGCTTCAACTAATTTGAAAAGTGGAAGCTTAGGCTATATGTATACGTTATGATTGCAAAAGAAGTATTGTACGAGTTTAATAGACGCAAATTGTTGCCGTTTTATCTCCATCGTAAGATTTTTTAATCAGTGAGAAGCCATCATACGTGGCAAACCATATAAGATATTATTGAACCTCAGAACCTTTAAGATTAGCTTGGTGAACTTAATAATGAAAGAGCAATAGATCTAATGTTGGAAATTGAATTTCAACCCAACCCAACCCAATCATAGAAAACAAAATCTGCAAATAACCGATTTACAGTGAGCGAATCGGTCACAAGTTCAATCAAATGCGATTGGGTTGCGTTGGATTAGGCTCCAACCTAGATTGAAGATCAACCCAACCTAATAGAAACCTAACTCATAACATACCTCATATTGAATGAATGAATTTGGAGCTCAACCCAATCCCAATCTGTTGGGTTGAACAAGTGACCTCGGCACAAGTCGCTTTACAGTAGACTTAAGTTGGAAAAAAATATTTATTACTCAATTTTCACTACGAATTTTATACTCTAAATATAGAAATTAACTAATTATTCCCGATTTTATTTAAAAATTGAACCTTACTCCTTATAGAAACCGCCACTGATTTACATTTCTATCCAAGAAATAAAATAATCTCTTATTTTATTTCTTATTTATTATGAAAAATCGTTTAAGATAAGTTTTGAAAATATACGACGATGTAGATTACTTGCTTAAAATTCTTATGTCATATTATTATTATGTCATAATCACTTAAATTGCTTCTTCTATATTTTTGCTAGTTAAGAGGCGAATTTGATATTAAATGAAAAGTAAAATTGTCCTCTTTAAAATGATGTACGGTAAGATATTTCGAAATAATATCGTTAGAAAATATTTTTTTAAATTATATAAATTATATCGATTTGTATTTTTTGAAATTGAGAGGCGAGATATATCTTAAATGAAAGCTAAAATTGGTTTATTTGAAATGATGTGTGATAAAATATTTCGAAATGATATCATTTATTAGAAAGATATTTGTTTATATGATGTTGAAAAAAATAGTTTAGATGTTAATTTGATGTAAAGTTTTAATTAAGTATTATGTAAAGTATTAATTGAATATTATGAATTGACTCCTGCAAAAAGTTTTTATCGCACAAGAGAATCTTTTACTTTGTTTTAAATCTATAAGTCCCCGATGTTGGTCATAGATTAAGATGTATACACTCTTAATGATTCTGATTTTTATTAATGATATAATTTGCAAAGAAGGGTTACTTACTCTGAATGAGATTTCTAATCAAGATACATCGCTGAAAGAAACAGCTTCAACTAATTTGAAAAGTGGAAGCTTAGGCGTTATGATTGGCGTCTTAGGCGTCTTTACGTTATGATTGCAAAAGAAGTATTGTACGAGTTTAATAAGACGCAAATTGCTGCCGTTTTGTCTCCATCGTAAGATTCTTTAATCAGTATGCCATCATATGTGGCAAACCATATAAGATATTATTGAACCTCAGAACCTTTAAGATTAGCTTGGTGAACTTAATAATGAAAGAGCAATAGATCTAATATTGGAAATTGAATTTCAACCCAACCCAACCCAACCCAACCATAGAAAACAAAATCAATCCCAAAGCAACAAATCTTTTTAGATTAAGTCAATATGGGAGATGGTATCAAATTGGATCAATACTATTCAATATGAAGGATGGTCCAAGCTCAATCCAACCCAACAATAGAAGAATTTTGGGTTTGATTTTTTCTTATATGTAGTAAGGTATGAAGTTGAAACTCAACCCAACCCAACAATAAAAGAATTTTGGGTTTGATTTTATCTAATATGTAGTAAGGTATGAAGTTGAAGCTCAATCCAACGGTACAAGAAAAATCGAAGCTAAGATTTGGAATTATTTTTTATTTTTGTCAATATTCTGTGATTTTTTTGTTTCTGTAGATTGAATTGAGCTTCAGCTTCGTACCACCCCTCATATTGAATGTTATGAAGTTGAGGCTCAACCCAACCCAACCATAGAAAAAAGACTTCATACCATCCCTCATATTGAATGACATGAAATTGGCGCTCAAACCAATTATAGAAAACAAATCACGGAATATTTCCAGAAAACTTAAAAAAATTATTAGATTGGTTTGATCTCCAACTTCATATCATTCAATATGAGGAGTGTTATGGGTTGGGATCTGTTTGGTTAAGTTATATTGGGTTGGGTTGTGCTAAATACCAACTTCATACCATTCAATATGACAGTAAGTATCAAGTTGGAACTCAACCCAACCAAATTCATAACATTCCTCAAAAATCACGGACCAATACAACTTCTAGAAATGAACTGTGCAAGTTCCTTGTCGTCATCTTCCTCAAACATTTCTGCTTCATGGATTTTACATTTTGCAAAATTCGCTCGCTTAGTTTGGCAAATATTACGTTCGTTAAACAAAATTAATTTTTCATAACCAATTACGTACATAACCATTACATTACGTTAAACAGAGACATTTTCAGGACACATGAACTTTCGATGGTTATTTTGGGGAATTTCTTGGAATAATATAGGAACATAAAGGACTTTTAGATCGTTTAATATGAGAAATGGTATAAACGTGGACCTCAATCTAACCTGGGTTCGGTTTATTTTGGGCCAACCCAACCCAAAATAACAAATTTTCTAAGTTCAATTCAATATGAGAGATGGTACAAAGTTGAATTGGGTTGAGCTCTAACCTCATACTATTCAATATGAGGGGTGTTATGAAGTTGAGGCTCAAAACAGTTAAGTTTCAATAATTAGTTTGAGTTTTCAAAAAACTTGGAGGGTTTAGTTTGAGGTCCAACAACATGTCATTCAATATGAGGAATTTTATGGGTTGGGTTAGATTTGGTTAAGTTAAGCGATTGAAAAAGTGCAGAAAAGCATTGATAAGATAAAGGAAAAGGCATTAAAGAATAGAAAATTCTGTGCCTTAGTACTTTTGGACATCAAAAATGCTTTTAATTCTGCACCGTGGAAGGAAATAATCGGATCCTTAGTTAGTGGAAATATAAGTCCCTATTTGGTAGAAATGATAAGAAGTTACTTGTCGGAGAGAAACATCATAGCGCCGAATGGGAAAGTTTACGAAATGTCTTGTGGAGTGCCTCAAGGATCTCTATTAGGTCCACTTTTATGGAATCTATATTATGATAGAATTCTAAGAGTGGAATTGGAGTCCGAAGTAGAGATCATTGGTTATGCTGATGATCTGGCATTGTTGGTCATTGGTCGTGATGAGAGTGAACTGCAAGACAAGGCGTCGTATGCAGTTAAACAGATTATTGATAAACTGGAGGAGATGGGTCTTGACATAGCTGCACAGAAAACAGAAATGGTTTTACTTCAAGGGAGAAGAAAGATAAGATCTCTTAACCTTGAAGTAAATGGGTCTGTAATTGAAAGTGCTGAAAGAGTCAAGTATCTCGGAGTTTTTATCAATGAAGACATGACTATGACGAAACATATTGAAGAGATAACAAGTAAGGCAACATTCATGAGCAATTTACTTTTAAGGTTGATGCCGAACTTAGGTGGACCAAGATCAAGAAGTAGGAAACTTCTTGCATCGACGGTGAAGTCAGTTGTACTTTACGCCGCACCTATTTGGCAAAGAGCCCTTAAATTTAAAAGGTACCGTGATATGTTGACTAGAGTGAATCGAAAACTTGCAATAGGAATTTGTTCCGCATATCGAACGGTTTCTGCTGAAGGGATTCAGGTTATTGCTGGTATGCCTCCGCTAGACTTACTTGCTGAAGAAAGAACAGCGTTATATAGGAGAGGTAAAGAAGCAAAACGTGAATGTAGAGTAAGTTTATTGAAGGCCTGGCAGGAAAGATGGGATCTATATGAGGGATGGACAAGAATCCTTATCCCGGAAATAAAACCATGGTTTGATAGGAAGTGGGGCGAGGTAGATTTCTACTTATCTCAGGTTTTGTCAGGTCATGGAGTTTTTAAAAAGTATCGTTTTAAAATTAAAAAGCCGGAAAGTGAGGTGTGTTGGTTATGTGATAGTATAGACACAGTGGAACATACATTATTTGTATGTGAAAAGTTTAGTGGTGAAAGGCATATTTGTGAAAGGAAGTGTGGTCGATTATTAAATCGAGACAATATAGTGAAAGTGATGTTAGAAAGTGAAGAATTATGGAACATTATACAAGAAATGGTTATGAAAATAATAAAAGTGAATTAAAGCCATGAAAGATTCCTTGAAGGAATTGAAAATGGTGAGGATGAGAACTTGGAGAATGTTGTGGAAAACAACATTGAAGAATAATAAATTGTTTATTATTAATATTCCCTGAAGCTAGTACCTTAGCGGGTGGTTCCGGGAATAGAGGGGGAAGGGTTTTAGACGGTCGAAGTTTACTTGATGTTTGCTTCAACCCGTCACTATCTGGCCACATGATATCTTCGGTCAGGTGTCTGTTTACAGATTTCCTAATTCCCTCTATAAAAAAAAAAAAAAAGGCTTAGCTTCGACCCAACATTGGTTGGAATTTAATCCAACGCAATCCATAATATTCCTTAAAAATCACGGCCCAACACAAGTTTTAGAACTTTTTTTTGTAATTAATAAAAACTGTGTCTGTTGCATTAAATATCCTAAAGTATCAGTCCTAAGCTATATGAACATTAAATGGCCTATCTGCCACCTCGTTTAAGTCTCTAATCCTTTCTAAGGAATGATTAGTATTGCGCCCTTATTATGGCGAATTAGAATATTCTAATATTAATATTCGCTAATTAGAATACTAAATATGTCATTCTGGAAGCTAACTTGTGTACTTCAAAGTTTAAGGTATATACTTTTTCATAAATATGTAGTTTTTTAAACCGCTCCCTGAACGTGTTTCTGGACGATTTGTAAATTGGAATAGAGAAAGTTTACTGTGTGAATCTGAATAGATATTCGGCATGTAAACGAAGCATCTCCCTCCTGAGCAATGAAATTCGCTTAACCTGACATTTGGTTACACATACACGTGTGGGGTACACGCGTCCGTTACCGGCGGCATCTGTGATCGATCCATATTTGAAATTCTAATGTTCTACCTATGTAAATTCGAGAGAATATTTCGGACCGAACTTTAGCCACTAACGGCAAACACCCAGCGGCTGCGGCGTACGCCTAGAATTACGTGATTAAATTATCTGCGAAAAGTGCCCGAATTAACCCTTGGGAGGAGCTCGCGTCGTTTCCCCGTGGGCGTAAATACAATTTTAAAGGGGTCGTTTTAGGTCCTTTGATCTTTCAAATTTGCGTGTAGAGAAACGCGATGAATTGCGCTGAATCGCACCGCGTCTAAGGATAGGGTATAAAATATTTTCATTGCATATGTCGAGTGGAATGAAATCTGCTTTATATTGCTCAGTTCTGCTCTAAATCCGATCTCATATACGTTAATAACGGACTATTTTATATTCTAGTTTGTAGCCAAAACCTTATTAACGATATAAATGGTCCGCTTTCAACTGTTAAATCATACAACTTTTTATTAAAAATATACTCCATTATTCTCGTTATTATACAACAACTATTACATGCATTGTTACCCATCTAATAATAATTCAAAGTTTTGAGAACATAAGTTTTGACACAACCATAAAGCTTTATAATTTTATTAATAATACGATGAAATGTGATAGCTTTTTGTATAACAATGTATTACACAGTATTTATTTCACAGTAATTTCTTTGTTATGAATAATAACTTTAGTTTTATCTTATCGCTTCTAAGTCATCAATAGCATATATGTTTGATTATTTCTAAACCTTATATTGGTCCGTGACTTTTGAGGAACGTTACGGATTGGGTTGCGTGAGCTCCATCTTTAGACTTGCTCTCATATTGAAAGGTATGATATTGGAATATAGCCCAACCTAACCAAACCCACCCCAACTTAAACCCCTTGTTCGAACTAAAATGAACTCTCTTGAAATAATCCTCTAATAGAATAATTTTTTTGGTGTGATTCAATTCTCCAGTCTTCAATCCTGTACCTCTCCTTTTTCTCCTCGGGATATTTCTCTAAGTCATAACTTAGCAAATGATGATCACTCAACACTTCCGTTTCCACTGCTACTTTCCAGTTCTTTATTGCAAACACCAATTTTTTACTTACTATGGCCAAATCGATTACCGACTTGACCATTTCTTCCTATTGGGCAATTGTAGATGGAAGTATTTCTTGTATTTGGTATAAATATAATTTATTCGTTATAATTCATTCCTTGCCATTCCCGTTCTTGCGTTAAGGCCTCCACCTATAATAATTGGTCTTCCTGTTCTTGTAATTACTTTCTCCATATCATCCAACAACTTTTCAAAAGCTAATATATGTTGATATATTTGTTGCTGTATATTTGTTTTTTTCGGCTCCAATATAACCTTCTCCTCTATTCTCCTCCAACCTTTTTATCTAGATGTATAAAGCAGTCACTGTTTAAGTTTATCTGGAGATTTCCAGATAAACTTAGGCCCAATATTATCCCTACTGTAGAATATAAGTTATATTTAGGTATTTTGTTATTTTTATTAAATCAGAAAAACCAGTTTTATTTTGTACCAGATGTTATTTCATTTTATGTTTAGTCGAAATAAAGATGTGTAACTGATAAGTTGTTTTCATATGAAAACTTTACATTGGCGACGAGGAAAATTGGTTAAGTTAGTTAAGTGAAGAAATTAAGTGATAATAATAATAAAAAGGAGGAAGTTAATGGGTAATGGCTGCAAGTGGAGAAGAGAAGAAGCAAGGTGTGACGACACATGGTCGTTTAAGAGAATTTGACCCGCACGTGGATGAATGGGCCATTTTTAAAGCAAGATTGGATAACTATTTCACGGCAAACGAAATTGAAGATGAAGAAAAGAAAAAAGCTATATTGTTAAATTGTTGTAGCGAAGAAGCATATAAATTAGAATATAATCTTGCTTTTTCTACCGCCCCGGAAAATAAAAAATATGCTGAACTTTCCACTATTATGAATACTCATTTTAAAAGCGCACAAATGGTGTTTCCAAATAGATTTAAATTTTATTTGGCACGGAAGAAACCGGAAGAATCTGCGAGAGAATGGTCAGCCAGATTATGTTCATTGGCTTCGAAATGTGAATTTGGAAACGAAATGGAAACGGTCTTAAGAGATTTATTTGTAGTCGGTTATGAAGACGGCTCGATTCAAGATAGATTAATGGAAGAAAAATCTACAGTAACGCTTCAAGACGTCATCAATATAGCGACGGCAAAATCCGTAGCATCTCAGGACGTAATTAAAGAAATTAAACAAGAAACCTGTTGGCAAGTGGGCGTCTGTTCAAAAGGATCATCACAGGGTAAATCGAAGATGATACGAGTGCTGCCACCAGTCACGGCGCAACGTACGATGACACCAGTGTAGTATGTACCGAAATAAAATAGGTCCTAAATGTTTTGCTTGTGGTAAGATGGGACATATGATCGATTCTTGTAGATTTAAGAACGCCACATGTTTTAAATGTAGTAAAAGAGGTCATATGGCGTCTAATTGTAGAAGTAGGACAAAAATAGAGCACAATTTTTTAGGCAATGAAATTTTTAATATTATTCCTATTGAAGATAATACACCAATTATTGCGGATATTGAAGTAAATGGAAAATTAATCAAGTTTCAAATAGATACTGGTTCATGTATCTCAGCAATTAACGAAAATTTATATTTAGAAAATTTTTATAGTTTAACATTATATAAAACAAATAAAGTTTTGTATGTATACAATGGCCAACAAGTTAAACCAATTGGATACATTAATTTAAATATAAAGTATGCTAATAAAATACTTGATTTTAAATTTTTTATAATTAGAGGTGGAGGCCCACCAATCGTTGGCAGAGATTTTTTTAAGTTATTTAATTTAGGAATAAAAGAAAATTGCGATTTAAATTTTTTTAGTTCCAATAAGGCACTTGATCGGTTACATAGCGAATTTAGAAATGTGTTTTGCAATAAGATGGGTACATTTAAAGAAGGAAAAATTATTTTACGGTTGAAATCGGAAAATGTAAGTCCAAAATTTTTTAAACCTAGACCGTTACTAATTATTCTTAAACGGAAAGTGGAGATAGAATTGGATAGGTTGTTAAAAGAAGCTATAATTGAACCAGTTTCGTTTAGTAATTGGGGAACTCCCATTGTTCCTATAATAAAAAAAGATGGATCGGTTCGTATTTGTGGAGATTTTAAGGTGACCCTTAATCCATGTTTAGAAATAGAAAGATATCCGATACCGAGAATAGAGGAACTCTTAAATTCCATGCAGGGTAGTGCTATATTTACTAAAATAGATTTATCTCAAGCATACCAGCAGATATTGTTAGAAGAAAATTGCAGAGAATTAACGACAATTTCGACTCATAGAGGATTGTTTAGATATAAGAGGTTACCATTCGGTATAACTTCAGGTCCCGCTCAATTTCGGAAAATAATGGAAAGTTTGTTGCAAGGTTTAAATAATTGTGTATGTTTTTATGATGATATTTTAATTGGTGGAACAGATTTCATTGATCATCTTAAACATGTTAAGGCGGTGTTAAAGAAACTTGAAATAGCAGGGTTTAAAATTAAAAATGAGAAATGCATTTTCTTCACAAATGAAGTTTGCTATTTGGGTTATAAAATTGATAAAAATGGGTTACATACGACGAAAGACAAGGCAAAATTAAAGGCAATTCAAGATGCTCCATTGCCAAACACAGTTAGAGAATTAAAGTCATTTTTGGGATTAATAAACTATTACGCAAAGTTTGTTCCTAATTTGTCTACGATTTTGTATCCCTTATATCAATTGTTACAAAAGAACTGTCAATGGGTGTGGTCTGATGCATGTACTCATTCTTTTAACCCTCGTATTCCGGTGCCTGGGTCTATTTGGACCCAAATAAATTTTTGCGAGAAATTGTAATAAATAGATTTGTCGTTACTCAAGGAGTGCGTTAAGTTAGATCGGCGTCAAACGGACGTCCCGACGAAAAAACGACGAAAAAATATGTCTCGACCGTTTCTTTACAGCGCCAGGCGTCTGTCTGTGTAAGAGGCTATAGCGACAATACAATTGCCATTAAATTCTTGATTTAGTTCACAGAAGGTGTATTTTAGAGCAACGATCTACATCGAAAAATAAAATGTTTGCTAATTTTGTAAATAATAATGATGATTATAACAATGAAGTATCTTCTGATGATGAATGTGCGTCATTGACTTTTAGTGATGCAGTACCAGAAGAAGAGGATTATGAAAGTGATGAGTTTAGTGGTGAAAATAGTAATAATATGTCACACTGTAAAGACCAAAATGTTTGTGGACGAACATGGAGATATATTTCCCCCACAAACAGAGATGCAGAATTTGGTAAATATGATGCTACACTCACAGCAAATTCTGAGGGTGTAGAAACCATGGAACAATGTTTTGATTTATTTATAAATGATGAAATCATGGACATTATAATTACTTATACAAATGAAAAAGCGGTTAAATATTATGAAATGTTTTCAAATAATATATGGAAGCCGGTAGACCGTGTTGAATTGAAGGCATTTTTTGGGATTTTACTAATTACTGGCCGTTTTCGGGAATCACGTGAAAGTAAAAAAGATCTATGGAAGAAAAAAATTGCTTATAGTCGACAAATTTATCGAGCATCTATGTCTCGTGATAGATTTACAAACATTTTACGATTTTTGCGTTTTGACGACTTTCAGACACGAGAAGAAAGAAAAATGACCGATAAGTTGGCAGCTTTGAGAACCATTACAAATATTTTAACAAGAAATTGCAGAGATAATTACCGAGCGTCTAATGTAGGCACTATTGATGAACAATTAGTAACATTTCGAGGAAGATGTCCATTCAAGGTGTATATGCCGAGCAAGCCGGGGAAATATGGGCTGAAATTATGGGCCCTATGTGACGCTACTACATATTATTGTTGTAATTTTGAAGTGTATTTAGGAAAATGCGGAAACACACCGGAGAAAGGACAAGGACAACGAGTAGTTAGAGTTCTTTCAGAGTTTTGGAAGGGATCTAATCGAACTATCACAACCGACAATTTTTTTACGGATATCTCACTTGCAGAGGATTTACTCAAAGATAACATATTTATAGTGGGAACAATGCGGAAAAATAGAAAGGATTTACCAAAATCTTTGATAACAATATCCGGAATAGCTCAATTCTCTTCCGATTTTATATTTTCTGAAAATCTAACACTTGTGTCGTATATCCCAAAACCAAGAAAATGCGTAGTTTTACTTTCGAGCGTTCATCGAGAACATGCTATTTCTGACGAAATAATAATTACAAACCTAATATTATCAATTATTACAATTCAACAAAAAGTGGAGTGGATGTTTTAGATAAAATTCTAAGAGAATACACTTGCCGGAGATGTACACGACGTTGGCCTCTGTCGCTTTTTTTACATTATATAGATATTGCAGCCTATAATGCATTTGTACTATATGTCGTATATCCCAAAACCAAGAAAATGCGTAGTTTTACTTTCGAGCGTTCATCGAGAACATGCTATTTCTGACGAAATAATAATTACAAACCTAATATTATCAATTATTACAATTCAACAAAAAGTGGAGTGGATGTTTTAGATAAAATTCTAAGAGAATACACTTGCCGGAGATGTACACGACGTTGGCCTCTGTCGCTTTTTTTACATTATATAGATATTGCAGCCTATAATGCATTTGTACTATGGCAACTCAAAAATCCGGATTGGGCAACTGGTAACATAAAATCAAGAAGAAAACAATTTATAGAAAATTTGTCTGAACAGTTAGTTGCTGCAAACATAGATTCTAGAGCTAGAGCATTTGAAACCAATGCAGTAGTATTTTCGAGACACATTGTGGACGCCATCGAAAGTACAGGCCGAAAAATAAATAAACAAATGAGTACAACATTAGAAAAACGCTCAAGATGTAGCTTGTGTATTGGAAATGACAATAAATATAAATCAAAATGTGATGTTTGTCATAAATATGTATGTAATATACATTCAACATGTACAAAAAATATTTTGTGTACAAATTGTAATGATTTAGAATAAATATTTTTTATGTAATTTTTTTAAAATTTTATTTTTATGTATTATTTTATATCCCTAATAATAGTTCACCTTTAAAATAAAATAAGTCAAAATCATAATGGCAAAAGCTTCATTTTTTATATTCTACGTAAACAAAAACTGTTCGGGTCTCGGTTGACCCAGGCACCGTCCGCAACGGTTGGTGAAACGTCAGTACTGCGAGGGTTAATCAAGTAAAAGATATTTTGACATCTGCGTCAGTTCTGGTGCATTTTAATCCAGAGATGCCACTGCAATTAACCTGTGACGCAAGTAATTATGGTGTAGGTGCTGTATTGACACACATTTTTCCGAATGGGGACGAAAAGCCGATTGCATATGCTTCGAAAAAGTTAAGTAAAGCAGAAATGAGCTATTCTCAAATAGAAAAAGAAGCTTTGAGTATTATATTTGGTGTCAGTAAATTTAATCAATATTTATATGGCCAAAAATTTACATTGGTTACTGACCACAAACCGTTGGTAACAATTTTTAACCCAACAAAGGGAATTCCGGCATTTTCTGCAAATCGCCTTAAACGTTGGGCTGTTATTCTTAGTAATTATAATTATCATATTAAATATGTTAAGTCAGAGGAAAACATAGCAGATTCATTGTCACGAATACCAATTAGAGATAACACAGAATTCATAGATGAATGTTCGGTTGATTATATGAATTTTTTTGAGGGTAATGAAATGCCAATAAATTATTGGTATATAAAAAAAGAAACTCTTCAGGATAAAATTTTTAATGAATTAAGCAAGTATATTAGATTTGGTTGGCCTAACAGGGTAATAAATAAAGAATTATTAAGGTTCCTTAATTTTCGTAATGAATTAACAATTCATAAGGGAGTAATTTTATGGATTAATAAGATTGTGGTTCCATATAAACTTCGTAAGAAACTACTTGAGGAGTTGCATTCTTCGCACATGGGAACTAATAAAATGAAGGAATTAGCGCGTAACTATTTTTGGTGGCCCGGATTAAACAAAGATATTGAAGAAAGGTCACATAGTTGTGAAAACTGTAAATTAGTCAGAGATAATCCACCAAAGCATCAGCTTCATTTATGGGAATGGCCACGAGAGCCATGGTCGAGATTACATATAGACTATTTTGGTCCAATATATAACAAATATTTTTTGGTAGTGATTGATGCTCATTCGAAATGGATTGAAGTTTTTCCCACTAAAAATACTACCAGTTCATTTACTATTGAAGCTTTAATAAGTTTAATCGCAAGATTTGGTATTCCACAGGTAATAGTGTCGGACAATGGTCCGCAATTTACTTTAAAAGAATTTGAAGTGTTTGTAAATAAAATGCAAATCAAACATACTACGACAGCACCATATTCTCCTGCATCAAATGGAGCTGTTGAAAATACGGTTAGAACAGTAAAAAATGCGTTACGGAGAGCACTTAGTAATAGTAGTAACAAAAACGTTTTTGTAGCATTGCATAACTTTTTGTTTGATTATAGAAATACTCCACACGCAACGACTAAAGAGAAACCTTCCTTTTTAATGTTTAAAAGGAATATTTCGATTTACACAGATAAAACATAAATTTTATAAAAGAAAAAATTTTCCAATTAGTAGTAATATAAAATAAAGTCAAAAACGTCAATTAAAATATAACAATGGTTCTAGAAAATGTAAATTCAAATTGCAACCTGTTTTAGTTAAGGATTACCGAATTCCTAATAATAATAAATGGATAAAGGCTAAAATAATAAAAAATATTGGAAAATGTGTTTATTTGTGTAATGTACCTGAAGTTGGTAAGGTATGGAAACGCCATGCTAATCAAATTCGTGAATGTCGAACCTTAGATAATTCATTAGCGCCTTTACCAACCACAGACACAAATAAAGAAACGGATGTAATAGAAATATTTGATTCTCCTGAAAAAGAGGAAACAGTTAGTAGTAGACAAATAAAACCACCTGAACGGTTTGGGTACGAATGATTTTTGCTTTTGAATTTAATAAATTGTGAGTATTTCGGAATTAGTTTAATTTTTTTATTAAGGGGAGAGGTGTAGAATATAAGTTATATTTAGGTATTTTGTTATTTTTATTAAATCAGAAAAACCAGTTTTATTTTGTACCAGATGTTATTTCATTTTATGTTTAGTCGAAATAAAGATGTGTAACTGATAAATTGTTTTGATATGAAAACTTTACACCTACATCACGCATTTTTGCTTAATTTTCTAGCATATCGTGGATGATCCACGTTATGTTGCAGTTTAACTGCAAATAACCGATTTACAGTGAGCGAATCGGTCACAAGTTCAATCAAATGCGATTGGGTTGCCTTGGATTAAGCTCCAACCTAGATTGAAGATCAACCCAACCTAATAGAAACCTAACTCATAACATACCTCATATTGAATGAATGAATTTGGAGCTCAACCCAATCCCAATCTGTTGGGTTGAACAAGTGACCTCGGCACAAGTCGCTTTACAGTAGACTTAAGTAGGAAAAAAATATTTATTACTCAATTTTCACTACGAATTTTATACTCTAAATATAGAAATTAACTAATTATTCCTGATTTTATGTAAAAATTGAACCTTACTCCTTATAGAAACCGCCACTGATTTACATTTTCATCCAAGAAATTAAATAATCTCTTATTTTATTTCTTATTTATTATGAAAAATCGTTTAAGATAAGTTTTGAAAATATACGACGATGTAGATTACTTGCTTAAAATTCTTTTATTATGTCATAATCACTTAAATTGCTTCTTCTATATTTTTGCTAAATTTGGCGAATTTGATATTAAATGAAAAGTAAAATTGTCCTCTTTAAAATAATGTACGTTAAGATATTTCGAAATAATATCGTTAGAAAATATTTTTTTTAAATTATATAAATTATATCGATTTGTATTTTTTGAAATTCAGAGGCGAGATATGATGTTGAAAAAAATAGTTTAGATTAATGATGTTAATTTGATGTAAAGTTTTGTTCAATAACTGTGGGTTCATCTCAAATTAAAGCATAAAATATCTACATTAAGATGAAATATGTGGGGTATATATGTTACAGATAGAAATGCGGGAAAAATAATTAATAAAAAATTATTAATTTTAGTCAGAATAGCTTTTCTAAAAATTGTTTCTTCAATATTTTTGGAAGTTAAAAGATATGTTTTAAATGAAAGATAAAGTTGTTCTTTTTAAAATAATGTATGATACGATAAGATATTCCTAATTAATATCGTTTGTTTAAAAAGAATTTTTAAAAATCGTGTTGAAATAAATCGTTTATGTTAATTTGATGTAAAGAATTGTTCAATCACCGCCTGTTCATTTTTAGGAATGAAGAAATGAATTATATCTGAAATTAAAGCTTAAAATGTCTACTTTAAGATGAAATATGCTGGATATATGTTAATGATGGAAAGAAGGATAAAAAATGATTTAAAAGAAATTATAGGCCCAATTAATCTATAATATGTTAACATTAACTTATTAACACTTAGTAATTACACGAAAACATGATCTGTCAGAACCATAGCATTGTACATCATACAACTAAGAATAGAACCAACATTAACGCCTATAACTAACACTAGACCTAGTTGGGTTTAGCCATATGTCTTCTAAGATGGATCTAAACCCAACCCAACATAACTTCTAATCTTTCTAGTTCTAGGTTTAGTTTTAGTTCTGTAGCTAGGTTGTAGGTCTAGTCTTAGTTATACTTTTAGTCCCAGAAGAATTTAAGACAATCGATAGTTACACAAGTATTAAAACTAGATGGAAGTATACAACAATCTAAAACCGAATAATAGTTAAAATGGAGCTAATACCAACGCTAAAACTAACACTAGACCTAGAACTAAAAACGTTTGCAATATCAACAGAAAATCGTCTTATAGGAAACTTTATATATTTACCATGGTATACAAGGAACAATTTCGCTTCAAATCATTTGCGGGCGAGGCGCTGTATTTAAAATATCAACAGAAAATCGTAGATTTTGGAAAATTGCCTCGCCCGCAAACGACCTCGGCGGAATAAGAATAAAATCCTTTTATAGGACTTTATATTTTTTTGTGGCCTTAATTTTTTTATTTAAATGAAGCTTAAAAAGCTAACATTATTTATCTTCCCTTGAGAGAGTGTAACCAGAAAATGGTCAAATTGCAACCGAACGCTTCGAACGGGACATCTCGACGTTCGAAGTCGTTTTTACGAGTCCCCGAGGGGATATCGCGTTCCAAACCTTCTTTCTCGATCCATTTTACCGGGCGGATGTGATTCCGCTGAGTTTAGCTAATCGCAAACATCGCGGACTCCTCATTAAAACCATCCAATAAATCAAATCAATTTTAGACTTCTCTTACGATACCTCCAGGCTACGTCATTAATTTGAGTTCCCAGGTCTACATCGATACCCACTTCGAATAACTAACTCAAATCGCTTAGATGGGATCCCTTCCTGTCAACTGTTTGCTTTTCCTCCCGTCCCTTGGGCATCAGCTAACTTACTTCCGGTAAATGATTTTGTTTGATTGCCAGTGGGTTTAATCTAATAGCAAAGTTACTTGTGGATATTGTGTGTTTAGTCGCAAATTATATTTCATCTCAACTATAATATTAATCATCGAATTGAGCGTTTCGTACTTCACCATCTTTTACGTTTTACATTTTACGTTTTAAGTTAAAGCCGAAGTAACGGAACCTATCTACTTGTAGTATAAAGGATAAAGTTGATTATCCAGAACGTAAGACTAGGAAATCCTGCGAAGGCAATTTCGTGCCATTAGCGTAATAAGCGGCAACGTCGTGACCGTTTTTGCACCAGAGCCGGGCTCGTAATCTGATTTTGTTATTTGCATAACGTCTTAATTAATTTCGATCTAGCAAAGACTTACAATTCACGTGCAGTCTTGATCGCGCAATTACCACACGAAAGAGGATTACTTCCGTAGAGTCGGCTTCGTAAACGTGCGACCCTGGGGCATTGTAGACCTTATGCACGTCACGGATCTTATTGTTCCGTCACCTGAGCAAGTCCTTCTCTCTTCTAACAAGAAGAACCGGGGTACCATCAATTTTACGTGGTTACCGCACACGTCAATATCATCTACTGCTCTCCACACGACGTCGTTCGACCGACAAAGAATAATGAACGACGACGACGGACACTTATCTATATATCCTATATTCGTTTTGTACGTGGTCCTATATACCAACGGTCGAGACTGATCACCTGTCATCATGCTTCGGTTTTAACGGAGAGAACGATGACAAGGTTTATAGAAAAAATTGCGGCAAAAGTTTCGCAGAAATTCTACATTATATTATTGTTTAATGGAATTACTTAAAAGCCGCGATCGTGTTGGGGGTGATGTACGAGGCTGATTAAAATTACCGATATTTAACAACAGTTTCCATTTGCGCGTGGGTTACGTACCGCGAAAATCCCACGTAAATGGAAAACGAGTACATTGAGGCATTGAATTATATGGTATTAGTGGTATTTGGTTACATTTATTCTAACTCTGTTACAAGTTAACACAGATAGTAAAATGTTTTCCTTATTTTTGATAGGTAGTAACTGTCTTCTACTACAAGATCATCTTAAAACTAATACAGCCTGGATTCTGCAATTTTTCATCATCTTTATAAACGAAGGCTATCATAGTCAGTGAAAATTAGAACACTAGAAGAGGGTTAAAATCACTGTTGGTGAAAAAAGCACTGCTATCAAAGAAAAGTCACATCATCGTGTTTCCAGAATGATAACAGAATGATGACAAAATGATGAATCTACTTGATCCATGCACCTACAAGAAGGACACGAAGGACCCCAGGACAAGATCGCATAAAGGATTTGTCCAAATCCACAAAAATTCTAGCGGAATAGCAAAAAGGATTGTTTGTGCAGGTGCCGGTACCAAAAAGAATTTATGGACTAACAAAACTCCATAAACCAGGCATCCCCTTTCGCTCTATGGTTGTGCCATTAACTCCCTAGCATACCTTTTGGACAAACATCTTGCAAGTTTCTACATCTTTTTACAAAGAATACAGACTCATGATATGTTAGAAACATAGAGAGAAATTTATGCTTGAACCAAGCATATTAGACTTAATTCGTACCAAAAAGATGAATATTCTTAATTTTCTAGAAATAGAACTTTTGGTTGCCAAGAATTTTGGAATTCTCCAGTTAAGAATAAAAATGTAATTGCCAAATCGCCAATAGAAAAAATTTGGAAACGTTGGATTTGTGTCGCTGTTGAAAAGTATGTAAATAATCTCTAGTTCAGCGATTCTAAAAATCCTGTACCATGCGTTGTAGCATATTCCAACGATCCAATCGATTCAATGAAACTTTAGTTAAATCTGTATCTGAAATAGGACTGGTAAGTGAACCTAAGCATAAACAAGCAGGGATTAATTGCTCAAAATCGTTGGGATTATTTGTTATAGCTGTGAGAGGCCTAGAGTTTAACACCGCCTCACTCTGAGTCAGCACCATATAAATCCTTGATGGACTTCGGACTCGTTTCGACCAAACCATTGAAGTATGGTGCTCCAAGCGGATTAAACTTCTATTTCAAGAAGATTAACTCCAAAGACCTCGGCCATTTCCTTTAATTTGTTACTTGCACCGACGAAATTGGTACCCTGGTCCGAGAAAGTCATTGCGCAACGGCATCGTCGAGATATAAACCTTCTCAAAGCTGCAATGAAGGCGTTAGTCAACAGTTCTAGTTCAACGATTCTGAAAATCCTGTACCATGCGTTGTAGCATATTCCAACGATCCAATCGATTCAATGAAACTTTAGTTAAATCTGTATCTGAAATAGGACTGGTAAGTGAACCTAAGCATAAAAAAGCAGGGATTAATTGCTCAAAATTGTTGGGATTATTGGTTATAGCTGTGAGAGGCCTAGAGTTCAACACCGCCTCACTTTGAGTCAGCACCATATAAATCCTTGATGGACTTCGCACTCATTTCGACCAAACTATTGAAGTATGGTGCTCCAAGCGGATTAAACTTCTATTTCAAGAAGATTAACTCCAAAGACCTCGGCCATTTCCTTTAATTTGTTACTTGCACCGATGATATTGGTACCCTGGTCCGAGGAAGTCATTGCGCAACGGCATCGTCGAGACATAAACCTTCCCAAAGCTGCAATGAAGGCGTTAGTCAACAGTTCTAGTTCAACGATTCTAAAAATCCTGTACCATGCCTTGTAGCATATTCCAACGATCCAATCGATTCAATGAAACTTTAGTTAAATCTGTATCTGAAATAGGACTGGTAAGTGAACCTAAGCATAAAAAAGCAAGGATTAATTGCTCAAAATCGTTGGGATTATTGGTTATAGCTGTGAGAGGCCTAGAGTTCAACACCGCCTCACTCTGAGTCAGCACCATATAAATCCTTGATGGACTTCGCACTCATTTCGACCAAACTATTGAAGTATGGTGCTCCAAGCGGATTAAACTTCTATTTCAAGAAGATTAACTCCAAAGACCTCGGCTATTTCCTTTAATTTGTTATTTGCACCGATGAAATTGGCACCCTAGTCCGAGAAAGTCATTGCGCAACCGCATCGTCGAGATATAAACCTTCTCAAAGCTGCAATGAAGGCGTTAGTCAACAGTTCTAGTTCAACGATTCTAAAAATCCTGTACCATGCCTTGTAGCATATTCCAACGATCCAATCGATTCAATGAAACTTTAGTTAAATCTGTATCTGAAATAGGACTGGTAAGTGAACCTAAGCATAAAAAAGCAAGGATTAATTGCTCAAAATCGTTGGGATTATTGGTTATAGCTGTGAGAGGCCTAGAGTTCAACACCGCCTCACTCTGAGTCAGCACCATATAAATCCTTGATGGACTTCGCACTCATTTCGACCAAACTATTGAAGTATGGTGCTCCAAGCGGATTAAACTTCTATTTCAAGAAGATTAACTCCAAAGACCTCGGCTATTTCCTTTAATTTGTTATTTGCACCGATGAAATTGGCACCCTAGTCCGAGAAAGTCATTGCGCAACCGCATCGTCGAGATATAAACCTTCTCAAAGCTGCAATGAAGGCGTTAGTCAACAGTTCTAGTTCAACGATTCTAAAAATCCTGTACCATCCGTTGTAGCATATTCCAACGATCCAATCGATTCAATGAAACTTTAGTTAAATCTGTATCTGAAATAGGACTGGTAAGTGAACCTAATTTGTTACTTGCACCGACGAAATTGGTACCCTGGTCCGAGAAAGTCATTGCGCAACGACATCGTCGAGATATAAACCTTCCCAAAGCTGCAATGAAGGCATTAGTCAACAGTTCTAGTTCAACGATTCTAAAAATCCTGTACCATGCGTTGTAGCATATTCCAACGATCCAATCGATTCAATGAAACTTTAGTTAAATCTGTATCTGAAATAGGACTGGTAAGTGAACATAAGCATAAAAAAGCAGGGATTAATTGCTCAAAATCGTTGGGATTATTGGTTATAGCTGTGAGAGGCCTAGAGTTTAACACCGCCTCACTCTGAGTCAGCACCATATAAATCCTTGATGGACTTCGCACTCATTTCGACCAAACTATTGAAGTATGGTGCTCCAAGCGGATTAAACTTCTATTTCAAGAAGATTAACTCCAAAGACCTCGGCTATTTCCTTTAATTTGTTATTTGCACCGATGAAATTGGCACCCTAGTCCGAGAAAGTCATTGCGCAACCGCATCGTCGAGATATAAACCTTCTCAAAGCTGCAATGAAGGCGTTAGTCAACAGTTCTAGTTCAACGATTCTAAAAATCCTGTACCATGCCTTGTAGCATATTCCAACGATCCAATCGATTCAATGAAACTTTAGTTAAATCTGTATCTGAAATAGGACTGGTAAGTGAACCTAAGCATAAAAAAGCAAGGATTAATTGCTCAAAATCGTTGGGATTATTGGTTATAGCTGTGAGAGGCCTAGAGTTCAACACCGCCTCACTCTGAGTCAGCACCATATAAATCCTTGATGGACTTCGCACTCATTTCGACCAAACTATTGAAGTATGGTGCTCCAAGCGGATTAAACTTCTATTTCAAGAAGATTAACTCCAAAGACCTCGGCTATTTCCTTTAATTTGTTATTTGCACCGATGAAATTGGCACCCTAGTCCGAGAAAGTCATTGCGCAACCGCATCGTCGAGATATAAACCTTCTCAAAGCTGCAATGAAGGCGTTAGTCAACAGTTATAATTCAACGATTCTAAAAATCCTGTACCATCCGTTGTAGCATATTCCAACGATCCAATCGATTCAATGAAACTTTAGTTAAATCTGTATCTGAAATAGGACTGGTAAGTGAACCTAAGCATAAACAAGCAGGGATTAATTGCTCAAAATCGTTGGGATTATTGGTTATAGCTGTGAGAGGCCTAGAGTTTAACACCGCCTCACTCTGAGTCAGCACCATATAAATCCTTGATGGACTTCGCACTCGTTTCGACCAAACCATTGAAGTATGGTGCTCCAAGCGGATTAAACTTCTATTTCAAGAAGATTAACTCCAAAGACCTCGGCCATTTCCTTTAATTTGTTATTTGCACCGATGAAATTGGCACCCTAGTCCGAGAAAGTCATTGCGCAACCGCATCGTCGAGATATAAACCTTCTCAAAGCTGCAATGAAGGCGTTAGTCAACAGTTCTAGTTCAACGATTCTAAAAATCCTGTACCATCCGTTGTAGCATATTCCAACGATCCAATCGATTCAATGAAACTTTAGTTAAATCTGTATCTGAAATAGGACTGGTAAGTGAACCTAATTTGTTACTTGCACCGACGAAATTGGTACCCTGGTCCGAGAAAGTCATTGCGCAACGACATCGTCGAGATATAAACCTTCCCAAAGCTGCAATGAAGGCATTAGTCAACAGTTCTAGTTCAACGATTCTAAAAATCCTGTACCATGCGTTGTAGCATATTCCAACGATCCAATCGATTCAATGAAACTTTAGTTAAATCTGTATCTGAAATAGGACTGGTAAGTGAACCTAAGCATAAAAAAGCAGGGATTAATTGCTCAAAATCGTTGGGATTATTGGTTATAGCTGTGAGAGGCCTAGAGTTTAACACCGCCTCACTCTGAGTCAGCACCATATAAATCCTTGATGGACTTCGCACTCGTTTCGACCAAACTATTGAAGTATGGTTCTCCAAGCGGATTAAACTTCTATTACAAGAAGATTAACTCCAAAGACCTCGGCCATTTCCTTTAATTTGTTACTTGCACCGACGAAATTGGTACCCTGGTCCGAGAAAGTCATTGCGCAACGGCATCGTCGAGATATAAACGTTCTCAAAGCTGCAATGAAGGCGTTAGTCAACAGTTCTAGTTCAACGATTCTAAAAATCCTGTACCATGCGTTGTAGCATATTTCAACGATCCAATCGATTCAATGAAACTTTAGTTAAATCTGTATCTGAAATAGGACTGGTAAGTGAGCCTAAGCATAAAAAAGCAGGGATTAATTGCTCAAAATTGTTGGGATTATTGGTTATAGCTGTGAGAGGCCTAGAGTTAAACACCGCCTCACTCTGAGTCAGCACCATATAAATCCTTGATGGACTTCGCACTCGTTTCGACCAAACCACTGAAGTATGGTGCTCAAAGCGGATTAAACTTCTATTTCAAGAAGATTAACTCCAAAGACCTCGGCCATTTCCTTTAATTTGTTATTTGCACCGATGAATTTGGTACCCTGGTCCGAGAAAGTCATTGCGCAACGGCATCGTCGAGATATAAACCTTCTCAAAGCTGCAATGAAGGCGCTAGTCAACAGTTCAGATACATCGAACTCGATGTATATCGCTTTTCTAGCTGTTCAAACAAAAACACAAAGGTAAGATTTTACCTTTGTACAGATCGAGAATTTGGACAAATCTACTAAAGGAGCGTATAGTTGGAAATATCCTACACAGCGTGAGATCAGATGATGAATGACACGTCTCGAAGCTAATATCCAGAATTGTTGCATTACAAAGGACCATAAAGTATGTTGACCAGGATGAAGACATTCACGATGAATATCTTCCACAAGCAACTCACTCAGTCACGAATTTCGAGGAACTAACACAGGATGCTTGTGATTAAATGGGAGTTCTCCATTTTTTAAACGCCCACCCACCCTAAGGAGACCCTTTCGATCAATAAACAAGGCAAGATTTCGAAACGATTTGGCATGTAATTGGTTTTTATGAACATTAACAATCAACTCAGCAAAATTTTTATATTGTACATGACTTATTGAAGCATGAAGAACACTTTGGACTTCAAAGGGTGATACAACAAGAAGGGTAACAAATTTGTCTTATACGCTTTATTTTGGAAATAGATGAAAACTTCATGAGCAAGTGATCAATAAAATCATCCTGCATTTTTAAATATCCGTAAATAAAAGTTGTTCAGGATACAGTCCACGTGATGCACAATCAGCTGGATTTTGGAACGATGAAACGTATCTGAGTGATTTAGTAGGCAATATATTTTGGATATGCGTTACTCTGTTGGCTACAAATACCTTTCAATTATTGGATAATGTAGCACTACTTGTAAGTCAGACCAAGACGTGATAGAGTTGATTTTCAATACAGATAAAAGCACATTTTTGATAGTTGATAAGAAGTCAACCAGAAGGGTAGCCAACGTAACATAACTTGTCGAACTTATCTAATCTTGGGGTTGATAAAGTTTTTAAGGGTGCAACACAAGATTTTCCGCCAATCAAATAAGTTTTTATGGTATTATTAAGGTGAAGTGGCATATCCAACGTAAGACGCATCACAAAAAAGATGAAGCTCACATGTTTTATATGAATCAAAACGAGTCGAGGTAAACGAAAACTATAATAATGATAACTTTTCTTTAAAGAATTCCCATTGTTTCATTAGGGCCCTTGGTGGGTTATCTTCCCAGTCACATCTGATTTGCCATAGCAAATAACTTTGGCTTTTAAGATACATAGGGTTAGAAAACCTAATGTGTCGTAAATACAAGCAACTGCAGATAGAATAGATCTTTTAGTGCACGGGTTATTTATTTATTGCTGCCAGTGGACACAAAACGGGACAAACCCAAAAGATTGTGTTACTACATTGACAAAAACTACTATATTACAAATACATTGTGCGGTTAATTACGAATAAATTAACCAAAAACAATAATTAATCTGTAAAACAGAAAATAAAATTAAGAAAAGTAAGGCATACATTTGTTTACGCTACAGCAATGTTAATCGTGCTTTCTGTAACTCAACAGCAGTTATCAAGCTCTTAAATCTCCTAGTATCTCCTAGAGTAGTGTGAGATATTTCTTCACGAATTAAAGGGCTATCGCTAAGCGGTATGTCAGATGATACAACAAAAATTTGCAATAATAAGATCCAATGTATGGTTGTAGGCATTAAAATGGCGATTAAATTGATTAAGGCCGCAGAGGGACAGAGCATCAAGAAAATCACAAGATTGAGCACTACTGCATGACGCTGCACAATGACGAGAGCAGAGATCAATCTCCCATTTAATTTCTGGCAAGTTAAAATCGCCACATAAGAAATTTGTCATCAGGATATCACCGTGTGAGACCAGTTAGTTGATCTATGAGTGAATAGAGTACTAATTTATCATTTGGACAAATATATACACAACAAACATATAGCGATAAACCCCCGGTCTTAAGCGTTACACTCACTACCTCAAGATTCACAAACCAATCAGTATGGGCTACCGCCGGTATAGCAGTAGACACCCCAATTAAGGCACCACCACCTTTCGAAACGTCTTCATCGTTGCCGTTTGTCCTGTCACGCCTGAAAACTTTACAAAGATCCGGAAACAGTTCTGCCGTGTATATGCCAGGATGCAAGTTATCGAAATTAGTCTACAAACATAGGAACTTATTTGTTTTTGGATCCCATTGGCAACGTTGTAGGAATTTTCCAGGTTGGGTTGGTCTTGCTTGAATGGTAACGATGCAATGTAACGTCCATCGTTATCATGTTGGTAAGTAGTAAGTCATAGATTGCATCTTAGGAATTGATTCGATTTCCTAACCCAATAATAAATTCACTTCTTTAGCTGGGAAGTAATGTTCTGGATGTAAATCAAGATGCTTAAGATAATTGTAGAACTGTCTGAAGGAGGATAGTGATGTTTGATCAGAACATATCAAGGCAGTAATTACGGCTTAAGGTAAAGTTTTGGCAAAAATCAAATGAAGTTGACCATCAATCACGTATACATACAAGAACGACGGGCAAAATGACTTGTCGAATACTTTCGTTGTTGGTTGCTTTATTTGGATTACATGACATGGTTCCCACATGAACATCGGTAGGATTTGACGATCTGAGATACAACAAGGTATGATTATGTTTGCATCCTTTTTTAGAGATGTAATTAGCTCTTTATAAGATAGAATTTCAAATTCGGTGTTGTCAGCTTCAAAAGCCGTTTTAGTACATGGAATTCCAAGCTTCATAAACCTTCGACGTTTTCGTGGAAGGTGTCAATAATGAAACAAAACTCTTTGGCAGAATCTTCCTTCTGAGGTTTTAAAGTAATAATTTCATTAAAATAGACCGTCGCGGGATGGCGTTTATGCTTATATCTACGTCTTAGTGTATTATAGGCAATGTCATAATTAACATCACTTACTGGAATGCCTTTCAAGCGATTGAAAACTTCTCCTTTTAATGATGCTGCAAAGGAAGCACATTCGTATTTTATAAAACAATAGTAATGTATTGATTTGCGCTTATTGGGCAATTATTATAAATCGTTAAATTAGATATGAAGCAGTAATGAATAAGGTATTGTTAAGTTAACATAACATGTCGTTCTAATTAATAAAATATATAAAATATTATTCTTTGAGTTTGGATATAAAAACAACTTATAATATATAAATAAAGAGGGTTTATTACATGGCGACCATGCCAGGATATATCATCTAAAAAAAAAAAAAAAAAAAAAAAGAAAAATATATATTGGTCTACATTATGGGTTACAACCAGAGTAAAGAAGAGAAAGAAGTAATTATCTCGCAAGCTGGAAATAGTGGTGGTGTATCAGCGTCAAATGGAAATTACACATTGCAAGAATTAGCGATAATCATAGGGATTATTTTGGCCATCGTATTCGTAGTTTACATTATACAAAAGCGATGTAAGAAAAGTATGGAGAAGAAAATCCGTGTTGAAGTCGCAAGAAGCCAGGAGCTGCTTAATCTTAGAACAGAAAACTGAGGTAGGCGAACTATTATAATGTGTTATGGAAGATTTTGAAGCGTTGTTAGTAGTAGTTTCTACTTTTAAATCGAATAGAAATAAGGATAATAAAGAAAGACGTAGTGATTTAGATAGAGTACGTAGACATTTAGATAAAGTAGATGAGTTTTGGAATCAATTAGCAGAGTTAAAAATTACAGCTAGTAAAGATAGTTCAAATGTAAAAATTGTTAATCAGATTAAAATACATAGTGCAGCAATCGAGGGTATTTTGAATGAAACACGTGAACTGTTAGAGAATAGGTTAGCGATAGGAACAGAAATGGCTGAATCTTTTAACTTAAAAACCGCTGGTAGTTTACTGCCAGTTATGAATGAAAACGAAGATACAACTAAGCAGTTAATAGACTCAATTAAATTATACTCCGAATTTTTAAGAGACGAAGATCAAAAACACTTAATAAATTTTGTTTTAAAAACCAGACTGTCGGAATCTGCTAAAATTAGGTTAAATAAATCATATACTAATGTGCAACTTTTATTAAATGACTTAAGAAAAAATTTTATAACTCAACAATCTCCCACTGTATTGACGAGTAAGTTACACAATTCCCGACAACTAGATCGTTCAGTTGAAGAGTATGGCAGAGAAATAGAGCAATTGCTTGGTGATTTAACGTTGGCTCAAGCAGATGGTAACGATGACCTTGTAAATTCTTTGCGGATAGTTAACGAAAATTTAGCAATTCATTCTTTTAGTAACGGTCTAAAAAATCATGATGTAAAAATGATTGTTAAGGCTAGAAATTGTTCTACCCTCAAAGAAGCTATTAGCGTAGCTAAGGACGAGGATAAATCTAAACCTTCCTCATCAAATGTTTTCTCGTACAATAAAACAAGACCACCACAAAGAAACAATTTTAGAGGTAGTCGAAATCAATATTATCGTGGATTTAGTAACCAAAGATATCAAAGAGGAAATCAGTCATACAATGATCGTAATTATAATGTACGCAATCAATCATATTTAAATTCGAGATATAATAATTATTATTCGCGAGGTCAATCACAAGGACGTAATAATTTCCGTGGTAGATTTACCAGTAGGGGTAACACGACTCCAAATAGAGGAAGACCACAAAATGTGTTCTTTACCGAGAGTGGAGGACACAACACCGAGAGCGTAAATTCGCAACAAATAAATACGTTTTTTCGAGAATGAACGGAAAAATACTATAATTTTAAGTATGGATGGTATGAATTATGTACGAATGAGATATGGTGTGAATGAATTATTGTTTCTTTTAGACACTGGCGCAAGTGTTAGTCTAATTTTTTTAAATGTTTTAAAGAAAACCGAATTTATTGATAAAAATAAAAAAAGTCATTATAAACGGTATAGTTGGTTCAACAAAATCATTAGGATCAGCAAATATTTCTTTAAAATTGCATAATGTTAAATTTAATCACGAGTTTTTAATTATGAAAGACTTTATGAGTGGTATAAATGGAATAATAGGATCAGATTTCTTTTTGAAACACAATGCTTGCATCGATTATGAAAAATTTATTTTTTCGATTAATTTAGAAGGACAAAAGGTTATTGCTCCGTTAGAATCAAAATATGACAGTTATGTTACAATTCCCCCGCGGTGTGAAATTATTAAATATTTTTGGACAAGCGATTCCGATGATTGCGTTGTTTCATCTGAAGAAATTTCGGACGGTGTTTTCACTGCTAGTACTATCGTTAGACCAAAATCACATTTAATTCCCGTACGATTATTAAATACAAATGATAGACAAATTAAAATAAAAAATTTTAGACCAAACACTTTTAAGTTAGAGAATTTTTTTATGTACAGTATAGATAAAAATCAAAATTCTTTGAACCGCGTTGATAAATTATTAAAATTAATTAATTTACAAGACCAGAATAAGCAAGAGACAGATAGTATTCATAAAATCTGTGCAAAATATGCGGATGTGTTTCTTTTAGAGAATGATTCGGTAACTGTTACGAATGTAATGAAAGAAAAAATTATATTAAAACAAAACGCTCAACCAATTTATGTGAAACTATATCGTTTGCCTCATTTTCAAAAGACAGAAATTGATAAGCAGATTGATAACATGTTAAATGATGGCATCATTGAAGAAGCCAAATCTAGTTGGTCTTCTCCAATTTTGATAGTGCCTAAGAAAACAAACGGCGAAAATAAAAAATGGGGACTTGTTATAGATTATAGATCTCTAAACAAAAATGTTGAAGATGATAGATTTCCGTTAGCAAATATTTCAGACATTTTAGATTCATTGTCTGGTGCATTTTACTTTTCTCACCTAGACTTGTCACAAGGTTATTATCAAGTAGAATTAGATGTGGAAAGTAGAAATTGTACAGCTTTTACGACACGTAAAGGACAGTTTCGAATGACAAGACTACCGATGGGTTTAAAAACCAGCCCTAGCTCTTTTTCAAGAGTAATGACCGTGGCAATGTCAGGCTTGAACTTTGAATCCTGTTTTATATACTTAGATGACTTGATTGTTTTTGGTAAAGATTTGCAAAACCATAACGAAAATTTAATTAAAGTTTTACAGAGACTAAGGGAAACCAACTTAAAATTAAATCCATTAAAATGTTCATTTTTAAAAAAAGAAATATTATACTTAGGGCATAAAATTTCATCAGCTGGCATATATCCTGATCCAAGCAAAATTAATAATGTACAAAATTACCCAATTCCGAAAAATGCAGACGAAGTAAAACGATTTGTTGCTTTCGCTAATTATTATCGAAAGTTTATTAGAAATTTTGCCGAAATTGCAACTCCTTTAAATAAACTTGCTAGAAAATCTGTTCAATTTGAGTGGAATGAAAATTGCCAAAAGGCTTTCGAATTATTGAAAGAAAAATTATGTAATCCACCCGTGTTACAATATCCAGATTTTTCTGAAAATAATCAATTCATACTTAGAACTGATGCATCCGGCTATGCGATCGGATCCGTTTTATCAAATGGTAATGATAGACCCGTAGCTTATGCAAGTCGAAGTTTAAACAAGGCTGAAATAAATTATAGTACAATTGAGAAAGAGTTACTAGCTGTAGTCTGGTCAGTCAAACATTTTCGTCCATATTTATTTGGGCGTAAATTTCAAATTTATACAGATCATCGCCCGTTAGTTTATCTATTTGGTATGAACAATCCTTCATCCAGATTGACAAAATTTAGATTGATACTTGAAGAATATGACTTTGTAGTAAATTACGTCAGGGGAAGGGAAAATGCAACAGCAGATGCATTATCACGAATTCAAATACAATCTACTGATTTAAAAAAATTATCAAATGAAATATTTGTAATGACACGAAATCAATCCAAAATGAATGCTGAATTACAGAGTGACATCAGTAATGATAACAATGAACGGACTGGCCATCCGGGATTAGTCGAATTATTGAAAAAACCGCGAAATTCAGTCGAATTAAAAGAATTGAATAATATTACGTTTAATAAAGAAAACGAATATATAATAAAATATAATAACTTGATATATGATACAAAATTAAATATAATATACATAAAAAGTAATCGATCGGCACTTGCTCTAGACGCAGTGTTGAGATGCTTAAGTAATGTATGTAAAAAGTATAAAATTCCGGAAATTTTTATATTAAAATGTGATGACAACAATAATTTAATTAAACAATTAGCAAAGGTACCAAAAATATTAAAAGATTGCGACATTAAAATCTCGATTATTGACAATGTAAAACGAATAGAGTGTAAAGAAACTCGACAGTTACTTACAGATACTTAATGATTTACATTTACTGCCTACAGGAGGACACGCAGGTGTAAATCGAATGTATGCAAACATCAAAAAGTACTACTTTTGGCAAAATTTAAAAAGCGATGTTGAAAATTTTGTTCGGAAGTGTGATGATTGTCAGAGGTATAAACATTCGCGATCGCACATAGAACCTCAGACCATCATCACTACTGCCTCGTCGGCTTTTCAAAAAATTTATTTAGATATTATGGGTCCCATTAATCAGGATGATGATGATAACAAATACATATTAACTATACAGTGTGAATTAACAAAATTTATAGAAGCATATCCAATTAGAAATAAAGAATCAGAAACAGTAGCAAAAGCTTTTGTAAATAATTTTGTGCTAAGATTTGGTATACCACAAGAGATGGTAACAGATCAAGGTACAGAATTCTTAGCTCAATTATTCCGAGCAACTTCAAAATTATTAGGTATTAAACAACTTAATTCAACTGCATATCATCATCAAACTTTGGGATCACTGGAAAATTCTCACAAACATTTAGGCTCATATTTACGCATGCAAATTTCAAAATTTCCAGAAACGTGGAGCTCATGGGTACAATTTTGGTGTTTCGCATATAACAATACTGTTCATACTGAAACGAAATACACCCCATACGAGTTAGTTTTTGGGAAAAAATGTGGTTTACCCAACAATATATTGCATAATTTAGATCCGATTTACAATTTTGAAAGTTATCCAATCGAATTGAAGTTCAGGCTTCAAAAAGCGTGGATTGACGCGAAAGAAAATTTAGTTGAGTCAAAGCTGAAACGCAAAAAGAACCTTGACATTAAGAGTTCGAATGTTAATTTTAAGTTTAATGATAAGGTACTTTTAAGAAACGAAAGCGGCAATAAATTAGAAACATGTAAGGGACCTTATAAGGTAATCAGTGAAAAGGCGCCGAACGTTACGTTAAAAATAGATAATAAGTTAATAGAAGTACATAAAAATAGAGTTAAGCGTTATTATATGTAAAGTGAAATAAAAAAAAAAAAAAAAAAAAAAAGGGAAAAGGGATAGTCTAAGTTATTTTAATTAATTTTTGAATAATTGTAATAACAAAAAATTTTAATTGTGCCACTTCAAATTTTTTTTTTAAGAGGAAAGGTGCAAAGGAAGCACATTCCTATTTTATAAAACAATAGTAATGTGTTGATTTGCGCTTATTGGGCAATTATTATAAATCGTTAAATTAGATATTAAGCAGTAATGAATAAGGTATTGTTAAGTTAACATAACATGTCGTTCTAATTAATAAAATATATAAAATATTATTCTTTGAGTTTGGATATAAAAACAACTTATAATATATAAATAAAGAGGGTTTATTACAATGCAAAGAGGTACTTAGCAATTGAAGACAATACTTTATTTTTATGGACCATGGTTTTTTACAAACGTTATCAAATATCGTTAAGAAATAGTCAAATATTATTAATAAATAGGTTTGGGCGATACGTGTTGATCTAAAGCTTTAATTTATCGGCATCTTCGATGAATCCAATAATTTTACGTCTTCAGCGTCTTGAAAAAAAATATTTACAATAAACAACTTCTTTTTAATATTTGTTTCCCTAACAGAAGTTCTCTCGTTCTAAATGGCGCTATGGATAGTCATAGTTGCCGAAATTAGTCAGATGAAAACTCCCACGTTTTCATAAAGCCCGCACTCAAATTCTACAAAAAGTGTTTTAAAACAACGTTATGTACCGGGTGGGCCACTAAGAAAGGACGCCGGCTATACCTTGCGAACCTAGCGTTTGATTTAGAAAGTAAATCGGCTAATTTCGGATGTCATCGAATACAAAAATTCCTCCTCTTTCCAACAAGACCAATTTTGATGTATTCGGATGAACAATTCCAAAGTTAGGGCTACTTTTATAATAGTAAATGTAACACCCCGTACCTCACTTATTTAAACAGTATGCAAAAAAATGACTAACGAAAGTTGTCAGAAATTATCTAAAGATTCTAAAAAAGTTATAGCCGAATGAAGTTTATTATCAAAATTTTACGAAAATCTACATTTTAAATTTTGTCGTTACATTACGCCCCCTAGCGGTAGTTTTATAAACTTGAAAATAATTTCCAGCAGTTTCTATGGGTCACTTTGTATAAGAATCTTTTTATCTGAAAACTGTGCGGTCAACAGTTTCTGAGATATATCCGGCGTCCTTTCTTAGTGGCCCGCCCGGTACTTATATGGGTAGTACTACAGTCGAAAAGTGACTTTAATAACAAGATTATAACTTAGAAATATTTTTTAATTACAAATAATTAATTACGTGAATCTTGTATAATTGAGAATGAATCCCCAGTGTCCAAAGTTTGAAAGCTATGTATACCTTTAAAGTCCATAAAATATATTAACTGCAGGCAGTTAACAACTTCTTGGATTTCCGCAGAAGGGGTCGTTCCCTCCGAAGTACAGCGTTTACCGTGAGAGGTCCAAGTCACAATTCATCCACTAGCATCTGTTAGACATGTACGAGCACACCATATTTTCCTGCAAATATATCCTGTCACTGGCTTCCGAAAAAGACAACCAAATATATCGCACAAACTCGCAGACAATTCGGAGAGGCTGGTAAGGGACGGGCACCAAGGGCGAATAGCCCGCGCAACCCCGCCACATAAATCACGTCAATGTCGGGTTTATTAGAGTAAAAATTTGCATACACTTTCAGCATTAAGCCCCTTTGTCTCTGCAGGGGGGCGCGACAGACACAAGTTGACCCATTTTGAAAAGCAGCTTATATCCTACCCTCGCCACGAAAGAACCGCGACCCGAAAAACTTATTCGAGCGTTTGCATAAATACATATGGGGATGGTAAATAGAAACCGAACTGAAAGGCAAAAGCAATCTTGATTAAACTTCCGTGGACGTTGCTTTTATGCAGGAACAATTCGTGTTTTGCATCTAAATAATGAAGATACGCGGATCTGTACAACGATAAGCCTCCGAAAATAAGAAATCTTTGAAAGACAATCCACATAACGAAGTCAACCACAGAGATGTCTTTATTAAATTAAATCTTTGTATTTCAAAGAATATTTGGATGATTCTTTATAAAAAGCTTTTTTCCATTTTGATTATTGAACGTTAGTTAATCCCTGAAAACGTGATGGAGGTGATTGCTCATTTTAATACTTTTAAGTGATTTGAGTGGGCGAGTGTGGAATAATATCCACCTACCCGTCAGCGAAAACAATGGTTCCGGCAGGAATTCGTAAAAAAAACCTTCACTGGAACGTGTCGCAAAACAGGATAACAACGGGGAGCTTTTAACCGGTTGAACGGGGACCAGGGCAGTTTGCATGTGACACAGGATTTTCGGGGGGACGTTCGGACTGGAAACAATGTGGCCGATACCGAAATCCCGCAGCATTAGGGCGTAATTCAGAAAATGCGCCTCCGCCACACCGTCGCTTTTGTTGTTTTTACACTTCGCCGTATCCTCGCTCGCCTACTCTATTTGCATACTAAGCTTAAATTTCATGAGTATGTCCCCTCTTTGTACCTCTCACTATGAGCCTATCTGTGGCACAGTATCTATTTTATTGAACAACAAATTTTGGATACCACAAACACTCCCTTTTATGTAGACGTTATTAATATTTATGGATTAGAGGTTTTAAACTATCATAAATTATTTCAAACTAATGTAATTCGAGGGTTGCCACTACTATTCTATTGATATGAGCCGTTGTTATTAAAATACAAGGTCTGAGTATGTTGGATGCAATTGGAATAGGGAGTAATGTCAAAAATTCTGGAAAATCTGGAAAATTTCAATTCTATCCCAGTGGATGAGATAGTTATCAAATTTATTTTGTCGAAAATCATAATAAAATTGTGTTTATCAAATTTTGTATACAATTAACTTGAACACTCACTTTCACAAAAAATACACCAGTCATTAAAAATTAGAATTTTTAAACTTCGCTAAAATAATGCAAACGTTGAAAGTTTAGTTGATAAAAACAAAACTAAATTAAGATATTTCAAAAAAAAAAGGTAGAGGTTGTATCCCCATATGCAGCTATGCATTCATTAACTTTTTTAATCATGCTCTTTATTAAGTGGTCTATCTTGAAGAAATTCATCAAGATTCTCAGAAGGTTGTCTTAGTTGTCGACCCATCTTCAATGAGCAGTTCGGTAATCACGCAGGCTGGCGCAAAATCTGCAATCCAACCTACTCCAGGAACCTTCTTGTAACCACAACAGTATGGAGTCGTACATTATCCAATTGGAAAGCGTCATTCTGAGTACTAACATCGCTTCCAGAATGTTCTCTATGTAACGACCTACATTTAATACGCTTGGAATGAACCTAAGGAGTGACCTTCGGATGATCTTAATTCATCAATGAAGACGATGTCACTCTTTTGATGAACCCACCCAGCTAATCTTGACACCATGCAAGTATGGCTACTATATGGGAAGGTATTAATGGAAGGGTGGTATGAATGATGTCCAAAGGAAGAAATTCTGCTGTAAACAGTTACCATTGATAAAAGTCTGTTGAAAGCTCTCATCTAACAAGATAGTAATCGAACTTGTTATTCGAAATCGATTCCAAAGGTGGATGACTTAGGTAGTCACCTAAGGAGTCAGTCTTCACATGCTTTGCTTCATCAGGCGACTCTTTAGAATAGCTTTTTCAGAAACTGTAGTGTGGTCCCAATTCAGATTTTATTCTCTCAATCTCTAGGAATGAGATACCCGCCTCTTTCGTACCGATAATTCAACCCCCATCAATAACATTGATATAGGCAAAATTTCAACTACGTCGCACTGGAGACATTGCCAGGTGCTTACTCAACAATAAATTAAAGTTCATAAAATGAAATGATGCAAAAATCTCTTTATTTTAGTAACATCAGTGCGAGATATGTTTCGAATATAATGACTCTTCTTCTTGGCAACACTAAATTAAGAAAAATAGGAAACGCATAAGAAATAACTGAAACATGGGCTGCAAATGATAAAATTATTTACTATCATTAATATTATGAAGTTCGTAAGAAAGATGTAAAGATTTCAAGATATTCATTAATGTTATGATGTTAATCATTCTTTCTTAATGTGTTTTAAGTACAATACGATGGTTACAGACAGAATAAAAAACAATCAAAAGTTCGAACTTCAAATGATGAAGGTGTTGTTTTGTATATTTAGGTTTTGTTAAAGATAAAAATTCAATGAATTAATATTTCATTAGTATTATTCTCTAGTATTAAAGAAATGAAGTTTACGTTAATATAAAGTTTAAAAAGCTATTTGAAAAACTAACATTATTGAATAGAAAATTATATAAAACATACAATCACTAAACAATTAAAACCAAAATCAAAAAAGGTAAGAAGAGGAATATTGAGAAAGAGTTGAGCATACGTAGTGGCAATAAGTTCTTAAGTAAAATCTTTTTCGACGAGTAAATTTCTTTACAGAACTTAGAACCGAGGTCGAGGGAGTGATGCTTAAATTTGTAAATCTGGGTTCAAAAGTGATATCATCAATGTCGTCTAAAGGTACTTCTAACTCTTCTGAGTGAATTCTTTTTACGAAGATTTTTTTTCTTTTCTATTTGTGATTGACATTTGTTTCCTGTTATCATCTTTACTTTGCAAACTTTTGTAACCATCCATTGAACTTATCTTCTTCTTTTCTTTATTTTTTATTGTCTCGTATACGATCTCTTCCATTAATCTTGTTCTTAATTCTTAATATTCGATGTATTAAAATAAAATTGGTTTTAATTTTAAACCGGGACCCTTATACCCTTTCTAATAAGGTCAATCTTGTGATGCACCAGTTTGAGGATTAGTGCAGAAAAAATAAAATAATTCAAAATACCCAAAAATCGGTATGCATTAATTTTCACGTGCTTTGTATTCTTCCTGATCCTGTAGATTGGGATGTGCCATTACCCGATATGATGAGATTCTTGGGATTAAACGTTGATCAGCGTTTGTCTTTTGGACCTCATATTGATCATGTATCTCCTAGGTTGAATTCGAAGGTTTCCGCTCTTTTGAAGCTAAGGTCTAGTTTGGAAATAGGTTGCGTTTTTAAGAGATTATTTTATGCCCAATGCTTTTATCAGATAGCCTATAATATTTTAATTTGGAGTTTTTGTACAACAAAATAGAGTTGCTTGGATTAGTTAAAAAAATTACCTTTTTGATGGTAATGAAAAGGTTATACTAAGTTTTTATTAACTAACATATCCGCTGTATGTGGCTTAGTGGTGAATTAAGATTATTATTATTATTAATAATAATTAATAATTAAATTAAATAGAAAATAATTAATAATATTAATTTAATTGATATTATTAATCATTATTCTTTCTCTTACAATTAGTTTGATTATATCGTCATTCTATTAATAAGAAAATAAATTTAAGTAGTTATAAATTAATTCATTCTATGTTAAAAACAATTAATAATGCAACCCAACTAAATCCAACCCAACTCAGCATAATCCAACACAACCCAATGTTACGATTTAAATGAAACTAATCTGTTTCACTTAACCCCCTCTTCTAGAATCTGCCTTGAGTTCCTTTCTTCTTTTAGCTTGCTTCATTCTCTAAACATATTTCCCAATCCTATCCGCACATGATATCAGTAGCTATCAGCTTTCTCCTTTCCTCACTAACTTTTTCACAAGGTATCGGGGTATATCTACCCCTATCAAATATTTCTTTCCCCCCATGGTAAACAATACAACTTTTTTTTAATACGAGGTTGGGGAAAATCTGCGAGCAGACATCCGGCCTGTAGTTCTCGCATTTCTTCAGAGTACAAAGCTCAAATTCTCCTTTATTCCTCCTCTCATTATCGCCAAAAAAGAAACAAACAGAAGAATATAATAATTTATATTTTTACGTATCCAGGTTTGTGGAACCTGAGTGACTTACGTCACCCGTTCCAGTTTTAATTCTTCCAACTCTGCCGTCGTTTAGCTCTTGGATTCATCCCGGAGAACTCAATGATCACAACAAGAACACAACAGAACATTTGTATTACTTTTTGGAAAGAAATCTCTTAGAGAACATATTTGGCTAAGATAGGCGAACCCCTTCCCCTCCATATCTTTCTTTATTGTCGTTTCCCAGGTTCTGATTGTCTCTCCCCAAATTTCTCTCATGCTGTTCAGCCCCGTTATGCATCTTTCCTCGTATCTGTATCTTAAACCATTAAAATTTCTATAATTGAAGATTGTGTGTTCGCAACTATCTCTCTCTGAACAGAACTAGCAAACCTCAGATTCTGATTTTCTGATCCTACACAGGTACGTTCTAAAGATTCCGTGTTCCGTCAGAAAATGCGTTAGGGAATGATCGGGCCCTCCTCCATTTCCTATTAAGCTATTTCGAAAATTGGAAATCAGCTTTCTTGTCTATCCTGTTTTGTAGCTTTCTCAAGTAAGACTTTCTTTATTTGCCTGCTTGCCGCGTCTGCCGTTTCTGTACGTTTCGTATGTTATTCCTACTGCCAATTTGCTGCTTCCTATGTTTGGCATTAGACGCATGGTATCAGGTGTCTCATTCATCATTAGGTACCTCAACATCTTAGCATCTAAATCCAATACTATTACGAAATACTCCACCGCTCTTGAACTACTTGTCGTGGTGACTTTATTCAGATGAATACTTTGATTTTCTGCTGTGCAACACCATCTCCGCTTTTTGCTACCTACAAACCCAAAAGTTTAGATAACTAAAAATCTAATGATCATTTGTAGAAAATAAGTTTTTCTATCTTACAACTGTACTCTTTCTTTTGCTAGAACCACCACACATGACATATATCCTTTCATATAAAGCAGTTACGCTTACACGAGCAGAATTCAAATCATTCTTGATATCAATCAACATCATTGCACGTACTTCTCTATGTGTTAGAGACGTTTTACATATATACTCCACAATTTTTTGTATTTTCATTACAATGTCCAACGTAGTAGTAATCTGTATGTTGTGAATAAAATTCCTTTCTTGCGCTTCCTCTTGCAGTCTTCATCTTATCATGCCTTCAAACAACCGCATCAATTATACAAATTAGATGCTATGTTGCATTAATGTTATTGTTCTTTTTCGACTTATATGTGAGTATCAGTCCAGCACTTTTCCAAATGGTAGGAAAATACCCTTCAACGAAGCAATTGTTGTATACTTCTAATATTTCATCAGGAAACTTTTTTGTAATAATCTTTAATATCTCCTGTGCGATTCCATCTAAGCCAGGAGTTTTTTTTGTGATGTTCCCTAGTACAAAGTGGAATTTCCCGCTTTGAGACTATCACCGTGTCGTCGTGAATGACTTCGTTCATCTTTGGATTAAGATATTCCTCTTCAACTACTTTTTTATACATTGTAAGATTTTCTTTTTAAATTTGTAAGATTTGGTAAGCCTTTCCCCAGACTTGATCGTTAATTGGGGTGATCACTTCCTTTTTATCTACCCCTCATTAATGTTGCCTTCAGTCTACGTAACCTCACACAGTTTTCTTTTTTTCGCAATATCCTCATTCACTAATATACACGTATTGATCCTTGCGTTCCATTCTTCCCCTTGATTAAAAATTTACTGCAACATCGCTTTCTTCCACTTTTTCTTAAATTTGGCTGTCCTCTCTTCGTCTTCCTCAAATAAAGAAAACAACGTCATTCTTTAGCCTGCGATCGATATATTATTAAGTTACTCTTTGACTTATCTTTTCAAACACCGCGGTAATGTCTATCACCAATACTTCCTGCGGTCCTAAGAAAGAATCCTGAATGATTAAATCATTTACGATCAAGAAGTCCGATCAAGAACTTTCAGGATTCTGCTCCTTTTATCGGTGTACCTTGAGTCCTATTGGGTTGATTTGACAATAAAGTCTCCCGCAACTATCACTCCCTTATTGTCCTGTCTTACATCTATCTGCATGTTATTTAAGCATTGTTTAAGAAACTGTTAAACAATATAACCCAACCTAATGGTATAACTTAAGTGGTCTGAATGATGACATGATCTGAATCGGTTCTCTGTCTTTATTCAAACTTGGACATCTTGATAGAATGATGAAATCATTATTAACTCAAAATTCTGGAACCTGGCAGTTATTTTTGGCAGCAATTTCTTTTTACCTTACATTATATTGCGTCTTAAATTTTATCTCTTTCTGACTTGTATATTCATTTTTGATTGTATTATTTCTTTCAACAAAGTGAATTATTATTATTACCAAAACGTCTCGAATCAACATGCTAAAACTTAGATGATATTTCTTTTGATCCAATTTTTTTAATTTAACTAGAGTAAACAAAACAAATAAAGGGAAGTAAAAGTTCTTTTTTTATCTGCTCAATTAATTTTATTTCTTTTTGTTGAAACAGCACGTTCCGCCATTCAAATACTTTTCGAACGTCGACGATTTAGAAAACGATCCCTTCCGTGCACATCTACCTAATTTAGTATCGGGTGCCTAGGGGGCACATCGTCCTTCAAATTTATCTAACAGGCGTGCCCTATAAGGACTAAAGGCGGTCACGTCGTCGATACAACGATGGAACATTTTCGCACAGGACGGTTAATATCGACGTTCTTCTACCTCTTCCAGACCATTACGGCACATGGAATGGAAGTTATCTACATGGGAACATGCTCAACGCGACCGCATCTGACCGACTCCACTGCGTTGTTCCCATTTTTCCTGTCCACTTTTTAATTTTCCCTGGGAAAATGGTTGTATAGTTTTATAGGTTGCTCTTTAAAACCTAGACAATTTAAGACGACAAAACGAAACGGGGTGAGAAAGCAGATAACACCGCATTTTCACTCACTTTTCATTTAAAATTAAATATCACACGATCCAGTAATATCCCAAAGTAGCGCATGGCGAAAATTTTAGTAACTTTCGGTAATTCCACAGCGACGTAACTCAACGTCCCGCCAGGCCTTAACTCTTTTTCGGTATTTATGTTTTAAACTTTTAATAGTGTAATAAGTTTCAAATTCCACTTTATTTGACTGGGGTGCGCCATTCTCGCGACCCAACTAACTTAATTTCGTGAGTACATTCACCTACTTTACAAAGTCTGGGTACTATCTCGTCTAAACGTTCGATGTGTCGAGTCTCGACAAGAATTTATTTTTGTTGAAATTTTAAGACCGGAGATTATGAGAATGTCTTTTAGATTTAGGAGTGTTAGAGGTAGTCTTTTAACGACAATCAATGTATCTTGATCAGCTAAAACAACAACTAGTACTACAACTTTTTAGATATTACAATTATAAGAGAAGACAACCAGATAAAATATAATATATAGACGGACATCTTATTTGACTCATTCCACCCCAACACACATACAGTGCAATAAGGACACACATACACACATCATGCAACACGAAACTAGAAGAAAACGAATTAGAAACAGCATTAAATATCATTAAAGACCAACCAGTTTCCTGAGAACATAATTAAAAAGATGATTGATAAACAAAGAAGACAACAACAATTACACATCACCACCCTCACACAACAACAGAAAAATAACTTACCACATTGCAAAAAAAATACAATATCCCGAACCCATAGACAACTAAATTAAAAACACATTTATAAGAAACAACCTAAACATTTCATTCGAAAACAACAATACCCTTGAAAAAATGCTTATTAACAACAGACATACATTTAAGAAGATGGAGAAAGGGGAGTATACAAATTACAATGTGGACCAATTTTGTTCTTCCGGGTACAAATCCTACATCCTTACAATCCATTCATCCCATATCCCTATGATTATAAAAAAAAATTTTGAATTTTCCACCACATACTAACACATCAAAAATACCAACACAAGATTTGACGTAAGTTTCAAATAAATATTTGAAAAAATACACAACCTAACAATGATCGGTATTCAACTCATAACTGCCTTTTACTCTTGTATTCAAAATAATGTTCTTTTCTATTTTCTGCACCATGATATATAATGATATAATCTATGATGGTAGATTCATTTGTTGTTTTGCATTGCCTTATAATATCTTATGTATTGTATTGTATTCGAAGTATGTGTTTATTATAGCCAGCTGATTGTCTAACCAGAATTCCAGCAATTTTTAGCATTATCACTATTTTCATTTTATACTTTTTTTTTACACTTCACTTTGGGTTATACGTAATTCATCTCGACTTCTTCTTACTTCTCTTCTTATCTTTGCTTCGAGGCTTTGCTTGATTCGAACGTAAATACAGTAAAAGATGACAAAAATTACGAAAGCCACTACAACAACGCCTATCACTTCTCTCATATGGTATTTTTCTGGGAAGCCGTTTATTGTTCCACCGCTATTTCTAGATTGGGCAATGATTATTTCTTCTTTTGATCTTGATTGTCTCATTCTGATTTTTCTTTATCTTTATTTCATTAAAATTTATCTTCTTGTACAGGACACACAAATCAGCACCAATACGATAACTGCCACGCTGAACAAAACTGCTGCGGTGATTAAAGTGTTTGAAATATACTTTTTGACTTCCTCTTCTGTTCTTACTAGATATCCCTCGTCGGTATACATCTTTTTTATTGTTTGTTGTTTGGCAGGGTTGCCATGTGATGATTGAAGTTTATATTATTAAGGTGTTTTATGGATTTATTAATTAAAGAATTAATTCGGCTTCATTTTCATTCATTGGCCGTCCATCGGTCAACAACTGCTTCCTTTTTATTGCATACATAATGTTTTATTAACATCGTACAAAATGCAACGCTTACAATAATCAGGAATTTAGCTTAATGATAATATTCTAGCACATAGTATCACACATCATATTGTCATTATTAATTCGTGCATTAGTAATAATTTTCCTTTCAGTATTTTCCACCAACGGTTGTAATTGCTCCTAAAATTTGCGTTTTACTTTTTAACTTTTCATTTTCATCTGTACCATAACAGATTATTACAAAAGTTTTATCAGTTTCTGCTTGCTCCAACTGTACTTTCAAGAGCATCTCATTTAATGCTTCCCAACCTTTTACAAATTTTAAATACTTTTTCATCATTAAACACCCGACTCTTCCACGCGCTCTATCGTTTTTCTTCACTCCACTGTATATCAACAAATTATTCTCTATTATCCGTGCCAAAAGTCGAGGCCCCTCATTTTAGAGACCGATATCTTCGAAATCACTTGATAAATAAAATTGCGGTACAGTTTATTATAACCAATGAACATTTTTGTGTATCATAGGTTATTTGGAAATGTTCGGATCCGCGGTTTTTCTTCTACCTATATAGTTAATTTTTTATAGTTAATTAAAAAAAGGTTCCGATTTTTGAGACTGGCGACAACTTTGTCTACTTTGCAATTCTTTTTCTAAGAAACTATTTGACGAAAAACTTTCAAATTTGAATTAGTGGTAACCCAATGTGTTCTCAATGTGGGGTATATTTTATGTGATTATTTCGAAAACGACCAAATGGATTTCAATGTGATTTTTACCAAAATATGTTAAAGAATGTCGTTTGTCGGACTCCGAAATCAGTTTTTCAAAATGAGGTCTCCCTCATGAACACCTTTCCTCGGAGGTGTTCTATTTCTATTTCTCAATAACTTGTATTCATTTATTATGAAGCCCTTATTTTGAAAAACTGGTGACAGAATCCAACATACAACATTATTAAATACATTTTGGTAAAAATCGCGTTGATATCCGACCTTTCGTTTTCGAAATAACCATATCTTACTAAATTGCGATTTCACATTAAGAACACATTCGGTTACCACCAGTTCAAATTTGAGAATTTTTCGTCGAAGTTGTCGGTACTCTCAAAAATCGGGTACTTTTTTCAATTAACTCGCGAACATATCCAAATTAAACTGTGATACACTTCACTGATTACAATAAACTTTACCATAATTTTTTTCATCGAGCGATTTTGAAGATATCGATTTCTAAAGTGAGGGGCCTTGACTTCTGGCACGGATAATAGTGTTAGTTTTCCTTTACCTATCTTTTTGGTTTCAGTTACTGCTATAATATCAATTTTCGTATTCTTGATTTCTTTCAATTACTATTTCTCTTTACTGCGCATGCCACTTACATTCCATGTTGCCATTTTTATTGTATCTGCCTTTTGACTTTTTTATGTATCTTGCCATCATATCAAATATTAGCGCCTTATATATTATTCATCATCATATAATAATTTTTATATCTATATCTACTTTTTGGAGTTCTTTACTACTTTTCGAATGTTCTTCTCTAATTCATCAGATGACGAGTTAGATACGATCTTTGTAAAATTACTCTTTTGTTTTTAATGCCCTCTGGCGCCGGCTTTGCAGTATTTTCGTCATATAACTTGTCATCAACAATCAGTCTATTATTTAATCAGTCTATTTTGGTATCAACAGGCACCGTTGCTTTTGTTCGTTTTGGGAGTAGACTTGGTCCATTTAAATATTCTAATTCGGATGTGTTGACCCTGCAGTCCAACTTGAGCTTTTTAGCAGAATGTAATCATTATCATCTGAAGATAAACATTATGAAATGTAGTACTATTAATTATACACGCAAAGTTATACACACACATTGAAGATGTTGCTTCTGCTACCCGAGTGCTTTGATTTATCTTGCGAACTTCACGTGTTTTTGCTGATCCGAACGTCTATAAGTCACTGTTTCGTGCATTTGTACTTTCCAGAATGGAATATGACTTTGTAATCTGGTCACCGCATTATGTATCACATGGCTTGTTTTAGAACAGACGAGATTTTTAAAGTACTTGTCTTTCCTTGTCATCCCTGTTACGTCGTCACAATTTCTCTTCACTTGACGTGCGGCGTGATGACCAGACGATCGGGTTTTTGCAGAACTTATTTCATGGAAGTTTAGACTGGAGGTGGCTGTTATCGCGATTAACTTTTGCTGTATTTGCGTATATCAAACGGTACACTAATGTTTTCTATCTGAGAAAGTGTAGGACGAATCTTTTAGTTAACACGCCAGTCCAAAGGATGTGTGCATTGATAAACGCAAACAGTGAAATGTATATTCTTTTTGTGTAGCAATGATGGGTTTGATGTTGTGTCATGCTGTCCTGAGTATATTCTGACATTATTATATTCTTATTATCATTTACATTTATTTTCTTTACAATTTGTAACATGTGCTATTTCTGTTTAGTCATGTAATTGTACTTTGTTGGGCAATGAAATGAATTATTATTATTATGAAATATCTTACCCTTAATTTTTTTTGGCGTTACTTAAATTTAATATTTTCATTCTTTCTGTTATTGGTTTTAATAGTATTGGTCTTGATTTGGAATCTTTGTATCTTTCAATTCTCTCTCGCGATAAATGGCCAAATACTTCGCTTTCAGCCGTTCTATTTTTGCTTCTTCATCAGCGGCCACATCTTCTAATTTTTTGTTGATTTTAAGTGATTCTACAAAATTTCCTCTTATATCCTTCAGATCCATATTCGTCATCTTACCGTATTAATACCGTCTTTTACTTTTAATAATTATATCGCCTATTTCTCAAAAAATTGAATTAACTACTGCTCAACACACATCTCTTTTACTTCCGATCGATTTTCACTTTTAGTTATCCGATATTTCCTCTTTACCGATTTTATCGTAACCATTTACTACTTTGGCAAGTTAAAGTTGAATTCGATAAAATGATAAGGGTGTTATGTTTAAGTAGTACATTAATGTCGGTTCTAGACCACAAGGAGCAAGGAGCAACGCATGCGCAGTTCCAATTGCGACTATACAATGTTGGTAGTGCACCCTGTTGATTCAACCAGTTAAGCCAACCTGATCCAACCCATCAAGAGATATTATGTTGAAACCTAAGGTCAGCGTCTATTTGAAGACTGAGATTACTAAAGCAGCTCAACAAATCGCAAGAAATCATATTAGTATTGAAATCGGGGACTAAGCGATTCAGTGCTGCTTGTGTAGGTAATCTTGGCCTTCTCAAGGACGCTGACCTTGGGTTTAATACAATACTTCTTGGCAGATTGGATCAGGTTTCTTCAACGTTTTGGATCAGCCGGGTTTGCTATGTGAGATAGGCAACTAACATTGTCGCGGTTGAAAGTGCGCATGCGTGGTACTTACTCTGCGAATTGCTAATGCGCAGCAATCTCAATTTTGTTACTAAAAATACTACTGACTAAAAATTGCACTGTCGGCTAGGCGCCGACAGTGCAATTTTTAGTCGCCCGACTGTTTGGTTGCATAAGTAAGTCTACAGAATCCTTAGGGAATGCGCTCACATGCAACCGCGTAGTCGGCCGATTATTTAGTTTGTGTTTTATCACAAATTCAAGGCAACGAAATAGTTGCGCAACTACCATGTGAACTGCTTGTTTAAACGTGTTCGCGCTCACATGGTCTAAACAGTTGCATTGTTTGGTGGTTTTTCTCGTGTTTCGTGTTTGCTAAAATGTCTTTCGAAGGAGGTAAGTAAAACAAAAATATATAATAATCAATACATCTTTATTAAATCATTTATTTTTCAAAGTATTTAAGCAAGGTTATGATTTCAACTTTCATTTTTTTTTAATTTAATTTTGTAATAATATAGTAGATAGTATAATATCATATATTAGTTCTGCTGAGTTATAGAGCTTTCTATTTAATAATATGTATGTTTGTTATTTCTTAGATATTGAAAATAGCGATGATTGGACGGAGAAATTTATCCAAGTTGTACAAAATAAACCAGCGATATACGATAAAAGCCAAGAAAGACATTCTGACCGAACCATCATCGACAAATTATGGGAAGAAGTTTGCGATGAAATGATTGACTCATGGAAGCAAATGCCACCAAAAGAAAAAAAACTGAAATGTAAGAAAACAAAATTATATTTTTTCATATTGCCAGGGAACAGAGCCTTGAGGGGATGTAAAATATTTTGTAAAATATTCTCGTGTTGTTGTTCCTTTATAAGAACCGCGCACATTAGTTCGTTGAATACTGGGATGTGGACATTCATATAAAGTGTCTTCAAACTGTATCCCATCCTTTTTACGCACATAGTTATGAAGAGTGCAACATGCCTTAATGATACTATCACAAAATTCGGTCGATACATTGATAGGTCTATGAAATATTCTCCACTTATTGCTCATAATACCAAATGCACATTCTACCATTCTTCTGGCTCTAGATAGCCTATAATTGAATATTTTTTTTGACGGATTCAGATTTTGTTTCCCGTATGGCCTCAAAACATGTTCCGATAACGCAAATGCTTCATCTGCCACAAAAACGAATGGCATTTCGGTTCCACTATCATTTGGTAAGAGTTGTGCCTTTGGAATGGATAGTTGTCCTTTTTCAAGCTTTTGTCCAAAGTTTGAGCGCTTAAATATGTGGGAATCACTAGCACCTCCATACGACCCAACATCAATTGAAATAAAGCAGTAATCTGCACAACAATAGCCATAAGTACAACTGAACAATAGTTTTTGTAATTATAAAATAAAGAACCACTATTGCTCGGCTTCTGTATTCTTATATGCTTTCCGTCTATGGCTCCTAGACAGTTAGGAAAATTGGTTCTAATGGCAAATTTGTCCGCTACTTCTCTCCATGTATTTTCATTTCTTTTTGGCAAATATATCGGCTTTAGATATATCCATATTTTTTCACAAGTATCCTTAACTATTGTCCGTATAGTTGTAGTTCCAATCAAATATTCATAATATAACGAATGGAAACTGTTTCCTGTAGCTAAATATCTGTAAATGAAGTAATCAAATTTTAATTTTTTTTCTTTCAGTAATTAATCAAAAATCAATTTATTATTTATAGGTAAAGAATTAAAAACCCGTTGGCATAATTTAAGAACATGTTTCCGAAGAGAATTAAACAAACAACGAAAAGGCAAGTCGGGCCAAGCCGCTAAAAGCGTAAAAAATATGTCTACTTCGATCAGCTTCTGTTTTTAATGCCAACTCTTCAGGACCGGAATACAGTTGGCAATATAAGTCCTCCCGACACGGACGATGAAGAGTCTGAAAATGAAAACGTCGTATCCAATGAAAGGGTTTCTCTCGGCAAACAGCAAACCCTTCAGTGTGAACAAAGTGACCAGTCAGATCAAACTGACCGAACTCAAAAAACAGGTCAATCACAACGCACCCCGTTAAAAAAACCAAAGAAAGTGTCATACGAAGAGTCATTGTTAAATATATTAAAAAATAAGACAAATGAGGAAATTGACGAAGATAAGTCGTTTTTACTATCTTTGCTACCCTCATTTAAAAAGCTAACCGCTAACCAAAAAATTGAAGCAAAAATTCAATTTTTGACAGTAATGAAAAGCTTTACTCCACCACCACTGAGTTCATTTACCACTGCAACTTCAGTTAATGTAGGTTTTCAAGAACATCGAAGTGATAACCAGAGAATGCAGCAAAGTGTTGGCTACCGTTTGCCGGAATATTCTTACGGTCAAATGATGTATCATCACCCTCGCCTTGATAACGTTGTAATACCTAATGTAAATGCATATTGTTCCAGTACACCTACTCCTACTGAGATTTCACAAACTAGTTGTGCATCATCAAACACAATATCTCCACAACCCGATCTTTTTGACTTGTAATTCAAAATTTATTAAATAAAAATTTTCTGAAGTAAATGTAATATTTATTTTCTTACCTTAAGGTAACTGATAACCTTTCTTCTGGATGGATGGAAGTTCTCCATTTGGTATCTTGGTACGTTATTGACGGCCCTATTAAGTGCAAAAGCTCATCAAAGCTTGATATACTCATTCGGTAATAATTAAAGAATTTCTGTGGATGGCACCGTAAATCTTCATATAACTTGTGGAATTGACCCTTGGTTAAACGTTGGGAGGTAACAGGGTGCACCCAATACTTTCTTCTTCGATGAATTTTCCTTCTTCGAATTTCTAGAGCACAGATACATGCTATCTCTTCAAAATCCATGATCAACTAACTAAAAATATGCGACCGTTCAGTTGCGATGTGTGCGTACGTCGCGTTCTTCCGACTAATCGGTTGCACTTGTGAGCGCGGAATTGCGATCGGCCGATTAAATAATCGGCCAATTAAAAATTGCACTGTCGGCGCCTAGCCTTATTGTGTTTTATGTCGGTTCTAGACCACAAGGAGCAAGGAGCAACGCATGCGCAGTTCCAATTGCGACTATACAATGTTGGTAGTGCACCCTGTTGATTCAACCAGTTAAGCCAACCTGATCCAACCCATCAAGAGATATTATGTTCAAACCTAAGGTCAGCGTCCATTTGAAGACCGAGATTACTAAAGCAGCTCAACAAATCGCAAGAAATCATATTAGTATTGAAATCGGGGCTAAGCGATTCAGTGCTGCTTGTGTAGGTAATCTTGGCCTTCTCAAGGACGCTGACCTTGGGTTTAATATAATACTTCTTGGCAGATTGGATCAGGTTTCTTCAACGTTTTGGATCAGCCGGGTTTGCTATGTGAGATAGGCAACTAACATTGTCGCGGTTGAAAGTACGCACGCGTGGTACTTACTCTGCGAATTGCTAATGCGCAGCAATCTCAATTTTGTGAACGGTGAACTTGACGGGCCTCTTGAGGTTCCTAGAATTTCTTCTTTAACCCTCGTCATCGGATCTAAAACAGACGGAAAGTATATTAATTAATGTTCACTGATTTAGTGATATTGGAAGTAGGTGTTGAAAAGATTGTTGGGTCCTGGATTGTTAGACTAGAAGCAACCTTGGCCGTTTGTAGCGAAGGTGTTTTACGTCATAATCCATTAATCCCGCTAGGAGGAGATTGGGGTGGTTTTCGAGTCGCGTCAACTCGGTATTGGCCTTGTCCCGAATGAATTCCTCGATGGTCGCCATCTGGGAATCATTGTGCAGTGTCGCATTACTGACAAACCAAGGTGCATCAAATGATATCCTTAAGACCTTGTTCTGAACCACTTGGAGTTTTTGCACGTGCGAGTGCGCGGCGTAACCCCAGACTGAAGAGGCGTAAGTCATCGTAGGCCTGATAACCGCTTTGTAGAGTCGAATCTTCCGAAATAGATCCAACTTACTTCGGGATTAATCAAGGAGCAACGCATGCGCAGTTCCAATTGCGACTATACAATGTTGGTAGTGCACCCTGTTGATTCAACCAGTTAAGCCAACCTGATCCAACCCATCAAGAGATATTATGTTCAAACCTAAAGTCAGCGACCGAGATTACTAAAGCAGCTCAACAAATCGCAAGAAATCATATTAGTATTGAAATCGGGGACTAAGCCATTCAGTGCTGCTTGTGTAGGTAATCTTGGCCTTCTCAAGGACGCTGACCTTAGGTTTAATATAATACTTCTTGGCAGATTGGATCAGGTTTCTTCAACGTTTTGGATCAGCCGGGTTTAATATGTGAGATAGGCAACTAACAACCGCAACAAGGTTGAAAGTGCTCTGCGAATTGCTAATGCGCAGCAATCTCAATCTTGTTATTGTTTTATGACTGGTTCCTAAAAGGTTCTGGTAACAACCCGATTATCTTCATCATCGACATTTGGTCGAAAATTGGTTCCCGTATTTGTTTTAATTGATTGGCAATTATTTCATTTAATCGTATTTAGTATTCAAAAATTTTATTTTACTAAATGAAGTCTCACCCCAGATTTATGTTTTTTCAACATTTCATGTGCATTCCATGTGTACTCTTCCATCCTTTCCACTAATACTCCTTATGCTTTTACATTTTGAATTTCCCTTTTTTTAAATTTGACTTCCCTTCTTCTCTCGTTATTATATCAAAAATATCCTTTGTTTTTATAACACCAACTATAATACTTCTTATAGCATTACAATTGCTACTTCACATCACCCTGTAATTGTTCATTTCTAGGCAAAGCGCTTTTACAATTGTGGTTTACAAAGACGTTATCTATAATTATTTAGGGGACATTTGGCTATGGGTGTAACAGGTAACTGCAATATGGTACACGAGATTTATAGATTCACGCAACGGTTTTCCAATTTAGATGCAGTGTGTTTAGGGTTGATTTATGTAATGTTATCTGAGTCGTAATATTTCGGATTGGACGGCAATAACATTGGGTAATTTCAGGGATGAATTAGAGAACAATTAGGTTATGATTCGCATTGAAATTTAATACGAAAACTTTTAATCGCTCATAATTAGTGCAATTATATCATCCCTTAAAAAATAACGATTACTTAAGTGGCTTATCTTAAAAAAAAAACAAAAACGATTGACAGTTGAAGCAACAAAGAGATAAATCCCTAGGGGTTGGACAAATAAGGTGGTTGCAGAGAGTTCGTTGTGTTTATTTTCGCTTGAAGTGAGAAAGTTTGCGGTAGTGTTGGTGGCAACTGTGGCGGCAACTGTAGTGATGGAGACTTGCTCCGCTCTCGGTCATCGACTTTAACGAGCTTCCTCGTTATGAACACTGAAGAGGCAAAGTTCTTGAAGAATCCGCCTAGTCCGATCGACCGAAAGACACAATTGCCAACCATCGGATGAACGATTATCCGCACGGAAGGAAGGAAAGGGCCAAACAAAAAATAGTTAATAAAACCTCTCGAATATAGAAGAACAATACGACGCGGATCATAAAATCAGGGCGTTCGTAAAACAAACGCAATAAAGTCAAGATTGGAGGACCGGGTCTTTGTACTAGGACGGAAAACATATTTCGCAAACTTTAAATGGCAAAAATCTACCCCGCGGTCCCTGGGGTTCGTCGGGGGGCGCTTATAAAGAATTTAAATGCATACATTACAAACCGGGAACTTTTCTAATATCCCAATAAGAGAAGTTCGAGTGCCGAATCGATACGGACGTTATCTAGTTTTTATTACACACGAAACTCCACGGAGAATACGTTAAAACCTGGTATTTATTACGTAGTTATCCACCCGTTACGAGCTGTGCAGCAATTTTACATAGAAAGTAACGATTTTTATCCAATTTTCTTGTCTACCTGTTAGTATCAATTTCGTTTTCTCACATATACATACGATATGTTTAAATTTTAGAATTTTAAACTAATAATTGTAACTGGTATAACCAACTTTAGTTTTCGCTGTCCATTTAGTTAGCACGAAATTTATCGCGAAAGTCTTGAACAGTTTAATTAAATTATCATATCCAAATTAGTTCAAGTTACTCTACATTATTGATTTTCAAGCAAAATTAACGTACGAACTATGTATATATTGGCACAAGGGTACATGGATAGGTCAAATCAAGTTTATTCTAGGAGGATTTATTATATTAAAAGTCTACGTAGTTTCAGATATGAAAATATCAAGAATCTCTTACAAATGTTGGATTATAAAAGAATTAATATATGAATTTTTATGTTATAAAATTGAGTTAAAATAATACTTTGTGGATCATCTTAGAGTTTGTGAACTAGTCAAATTAGTATCATAGACTAGAATTAGTTCTTTTCTATAGGTATCATCCCCGATTCGGAGGTTGGCAATCTTCAGCTTTGGGACCATGTTTGTTGCTGGTGTCAGTCTGCCCACAGGAAACTACGATAACATTTCGAATTACAACCAAAACGTCAACTATTTTCAACGTTCTCCCCTTATTGATTGGCGAATAGAAGTTAATTACTTTTGTCACTAGTTATTCAGATTAAGGCAGCACATTTTGCCGATAAGTCCATATTTTCTAACATAATGTAATGTTTTATAATTTTTGCTAAAATAGTTGCTTGTTTCCCAAAAGAAAATGTAATAATTTTGTTTTTTTACTACATCTATGTGTTCTGTTTGTCATCTCATTGTTACACAAAATTGCAAACTTGAGGCATGATCACCGTCAGTCGATTTTGGCACTCTCTTCCACCACATTCAAGACGGCTTTTTCTATTTTAGCAATTAAGTCAGCATTTCTTTCCAAACCAATCCTGATACTAGGAAACATTCCAATTTCTACAGTACACTTACAAATATTTTTTGGAAAACTTTCCTATTTGGGATTCCTCTGGTTGGAAAGCCACGACGATATCCATTGACTGCCTGAGTTGCACTGCCATTGTATGTATGTTGTGCGGGAGAGTGCGCGAATAAACGCACACCACACTTAGGGCCCATTGGGCCCTTTGTGCAGCTCCCCACTTTACCTCCGTTCACGTCAACCAGCCTAAAGTTTTACCGAAGGCCAGGACATCACTTAGAGGGAGCTTCCTGATATCATTTATAGACGACCACTTCTCCCCGAGTAACCTCTTTCTGAGGTCGGTTAAGGAGGGGCAGTCACACAAGATGTGAATTACAGTCTCGTCGTCCTGTTCACAGGCCCGACAGAGGAGAATTAGCAATCCTCAAGTTATGAAGATGCTTGTTTACCTTACAGTGTCCCATGAGGAGACCTGTACTTAATATGAGGGTGGTTTTGCCCAACCCAATCAAATACTGAGCTGTTTTCTTAGAAGGATATTTTAACATTTCCTTAGCTTGATAACAGCCCGGATTATTGTCCCGCGCTTTTAAAAATTTCTTGTGGGTAATGTACTTGATCATATCAATATGAGTAGTTAAGGCAGGAATGACAATCGGCTCGGGGCCCCAAACACATCTTCCAGCTGCCCTTTTGGCTAAAGTGTCTGCATTCTTGTTACCTACTGAGCCATTGTGTCCCTTAATCCCTTGAATGGAGACTCGATTGTGGATCGAGGCCTCCTCCAGTGCTAAGTGGCAATCCATTACTAGAGCATCACGTTGCTTAGAGCTAAAATAGATTGTTTACTGCCTGTAAATATAGTAAAGCACTTACCCCGACTGTTGGTGTTAACAATGTAGTCAGCGGCGAGTTTAATAGCAGTCAGTTCTGCTTGAACGACGATGGTGAAATTACCTAAGAGTCTTGAGAGGCGAATCCTAAGGTTGTGGGAGAACACCCCCGCGCCAGACCCATACCGTCTTTTTGAACCATCAGTATAGATTTTCAAGTTGTTGTGTGTATCTGCTACTGTGGAACTGATTTTGGTGAGGTACTTTCTAGAGAAGATGAATTTGGCCGGCGTATTATAAGTTTTACACTCCATTAGGGGTGAGTTCTCGACTACTTCCCTCCAGCGAGACATTCGACCACCAGTGACCTCCACCTTTTTGGTAGCAACTGATTGTAGCCTTTTCATGGTTACCAGTGCTACCTCTTGTATGTTCAACATGACCTCCATGACTGCGGTGGGAGTAGAGCGCATCGCATCTGTAACAAACAGACACGCAAGTCTCTGTATACTTTTGAGTGCTGCGATGATGGTGATTTTTGAAGATGTATTCCACCACACCACAGCACCATAAGTTAGCAGTGTAAATCCAAAGAACTACTCGGGGGGGGGGGGGGGGGCAACACCCATGTCCTCCCAACAGCCCTTCGGCATTGGCCAAGAGCAACGCATGCATTTTTTTACTCTATAATCTAGGTGGGTTTTCTACATTAACTTACTATCCATAATTAAGCCCAAGTACTTAACCTCAGTGGAAAGTTTAAGTGAAAAAAGTGAATCCGCCTAAGCTTCGTAAGGGTGTAAAAATTACCATCTCCGTCTTCTTGGGATTGACTGAGAGAGATTTCCACAAAGGGTCGGAGGAACATTGTGCTCAACCAAGACCTCGTATATTCCTGAGAAGGTCGTTCAATCGAAGGCTCCTTTAACGTCGATGAAGACACCCAGGGCGACCTATTTGCGGTCCACAGCGTCGTTGATGAAGTCAACCACAGTGCTGAGAACCGTCAGCATTAACTTGCACTGTGTGTAGGCATGTTGATCAGAGTCTAGTGGTCTTGTGATCAGGCAGTGGTCTCTGATGTATCTGTCACACAGCCTCTGTAAAGTTTTCAGAAGAAAAGAGGAGAGGCTGATAGGTCTGCAAGACTTCGGGAGGACGTAGTCCTGCTTGCCTGGTTTCGTTATGAAGTTAACTGTAACATCACACCAAATCCTCGGCAAGTAGCGTGTTGCCAGGCAGCCCTGGAATATTCTTTCTTAGGTGCGGTAGGATCCAATCCAGACCCCATTGTAAGAGGGCCGGTGCGATCCCATCCGGTCCTGGAGTTTTGAACGGTGCGAAGGAATTTACGACCCACCTTATTTTTTCTTCCTCGCAGATGAGTTTGGCCAAACTCCAAACATCCGCTGCCGGTAGATGGTTTAACTCTGGTTGGGCAGTGATGGGGTTGTCAGAACCTAAGAAATGAAAAGACATTAAGAGCTGTAGATTTTCTAGAAGGTTGTCGGTATAATAACCGTCTTCCCTCTTCAACAAGCCAATACGTTTGACTGGTTCAGAAGCGAGTACCTTCTTCAAACGAGGTACCTCGGTGAAGGAATTAACCTCCTCACAGTAGCACCTCCACGCCACTCGTTTCTTCTGACAGACGGCTTTCTTAAACTCTGACAGCTTACCCTTGTAAGTTTGCCAGTCGGAAACGGTCCTGGAGTCCTTACCCCTGTTGAAGGCCTCCCTCGCCTCACGTTTGAGAACCTCCAGTTCGGTACACCACCAAGCGGTGGCACGTCCGGAGGACGACTCTTTGCGGAACGGACAGGCCTTTTTGTAAGAACGGAGCAGGATCCCGTTTAAAGAAGTACAATATTTGTCTATGCTGCGGTTATCCGCTGGTTGTCTCTGCCCGACTTTTGCTAACAGCCCCGAAAGCGTGGATTTAAACAATTCCACAATTCTTTTGGGGTTTCGGGTCAGGTTGGGTCTGTAATTGGCATTGCCAATTTCGAAAGTAATCCACCTATGGTCCGACATTGATATATTGTTAGAAATTCTCCAGTCGTGGACTGATCTTGTTACACTCATGGAGGCAAGGGTTAAATCGATAATCGATTGTCCTCTGGCAGTTAAAAAGGTGGGTTCAGTACCTCTGTTTAGTATATCTAAATTACTGCTGTAAATAAATTCTAAAAGGGTCTTACCTCTAGCATTATCTCTAGCGCAACCCCAAACCGTAGAGTGCGCGTTAGAGTCAGAGCTGATTATGAGATTCCATCTACCTACTTTGGCGGCTACATCTTGGATTTCATTACAAAAACAGGGGCCACCCCAGGGCTGTAGCCCTATTAGCCCTTAGATTTAAGATGGCTTTTAGGTTTTTGGTTTTTATATCTTCTCGCCTGCGATGAAAGATAAAATATGTTGTCACCATATACCAATCTTAATATAGAGGAGATGCGCTACGACCAAACTGGTATTCCGTTTAGTGCGCTGTTCAAAATATCTCGTTTTTTTCTATTACACTTTATTTAAGTGATATCTTTTAGAATTTTTGGCTACTAAACTATATGCTCCTCCAATTAAATCTTTTGTCTAAGTTTGTAACATCTATTTGTTTACGTAAAACCACATTTATTTATAGAATGCTTAACAAAGCCCACGATTTTGATCGATGTACTAAATGTAAATCCGTATTAAAGCACCGTTCTAAAAGTGGAACAGCCAGCCTTTGAAGACATAAATGTAGTGTTTCTGTTAAAATTGATTCCAAAAACCGATGTAGAGTCTCATTCATCAGTCACCATTAATTAATAATCAAATTAACAAATAATCAAACATAATTCCTAGATTTGATATCCGATCATGCGTGAGTTACGCGAATTGACGTTACTCACGCGTGAGCCACGTGATTCATATATGATATTCAGGTGAGTGGAGTGAGCGAGCACGAAGAAACACTCATGTGCACATCTCTACCACGTACCTCTTCCATCTCCAGCCGCTATTTATTACCTCCTATAACATTATCTTCACTGTTTCCATCACCTCCGATCCTGCCTAACTCACGATTCAGCCTACTCAACGCCACCTTAATTTCTTCCAATATTATCTCCTCTCCTCCTTGCACCTCTACCTTTTTCTATTTCACTTCTCTCTCTTTCACTCCCCCCAATAGACTCATATAATAAGATTTCAATTCCATCATTTATACCTTCGAGGACATGCATTGTTCATCATCTTTAAATATCTCTATACATCACTCTCTCCTTCCAACTCCCTAATCTTCTTAACCTCTTTATCCTTCAACTACCCCTTATTTTTCTTACATTTCAATATTATTTACCCTTCATATTTTGATAACTTTAATTCACTTTCTTGAAGCTGTTTTGCTGACACAACTTCATCTTAATCCGTAACACCATCACTGCGGTTCTTAGATTATAACACCACATTGCACATCGCTATAACGTTATATCTGTAATCCATCCCAAGGCCTCCGAAGATGCTCCCAATAGATGAATTTACTATCCGTTATTACACCCAGAAAGTTTTGCCAATGTACAAGTAATTACAGTGTTAGTAATTGAGAAACTTATCTTCAACGATATCCAACATCCATGATCCTCATGATATTATTAACGTTTATTTGCGATTCCATCAAGCTCAATTTTTGAATCACTTTGAAAATATTAAAAATGTTTTTTTATTGACAAAGTTATTAATTAATCGAGCCAATTTACAACTAAAACAAAAATTGAATATAAACTTTTTAATCAATTTTATTTTAACCACGCTTAGTCTTTTGATACAACCCATTTTAATTTCGATTAAAGTTGTTGAATAGATTATCGAATAGAAGGCTTTATATCTTTTCTAAGCACCGTGAAACTAGACCATACCCATTGATGTGATTGGATTTTCTTCTGTAAAACTTGAAACTTACATTTTCAATTTACCGTGCATATAACGAGACCGATTCAAAGGATTCATTACGAAATGAATGTTTGATTAATTTAGATTAAAAAAGAATTGCTATAGTAACCGTTTTGAATTTTTAACAATTTTCAAAACCTCATCATGATGTCAAAAAATCAAGTTCTAAAAAATCGTTTATTTCTTAAATATGGCCACGATTGCAGTATTCCAACATTAATCAGCGATTTACCAATGTTCCAACAAAGCACTGGAATCTTAGCACAAATCAAAAATTCTTGGACTCGTTTTCGAATGTGCTCCGAGATTAGTAATCGAGCCCGATATTATTTACAAAGTCAAAAATGTATCGAAATCGAAAGAAGAAATCATTTAAATCATTTATTTATAATCCACCCCTTCAGCGATTTAAGATTGTATTGGGAATTATTTATGGTTATTGTGCATATGATGATTTTGATCATGTTTCCGTTTGATCTCGCTTTTTATAAAGTAACTTTGGTTGAAAATTTTACCGAAGATGCTGGTTGGAGGATGGTAAGATTCGTGACGGATATTATTTGCTTATTAGACGTTGCGATCGCTTTTAACACTGCATATTACGATAAAAAGAGAAATATCGTTATGATGGAACCCAAAAAGATAATTATGAAATATCTTTGTAGTTATTTCATTTTAGACGTTATTTCCGCTTTTCCCAGTGATATTGAAGTACAAAACTTTGGAAAACCGGGAAGAACTTACGATGATGTATGCGATTTTATTATGCATATGTCTGTTTCAAAATTGTTGCGTGTAAGAAATTTCGTGATTTATTGCAACAATACATCGAAACATTTTAATATTCGTCGCACAACAATCAAGATTATGATACTTATATCGTTGTATATGTTTTATTTTCATTTCGTCACGTGTATGGTTATTCTCCTTATTAGTATGGACACGGTTCCCCATCGTTATGAGTACACCCTTTATAATAAATCGAGGACTTACATGCCTTATAATTTACAATTACACGCAAAATTAACCTACATTTACACTTTCTATCAAATAGCGGGAGTAATAAATAACTCGGATTATTTGCAAGCAAATAATGGGAAATATTATATCACATCAATTACAACTTGGATATCGTCGAAATTTTTTTATTTTTTCCTAATTGCGGTAATTCTTAAAGTGATTGAGTGCAGAGCCATGGCGAAACAAAAATACGACGAACTCACCACGCAATTATCCGAATACATGAAACACAAACAACTTCCGGTTTATTTACAATCGAGGATTTGGACGTACTTTGAATTTCAATTTCAAAAAAGTTATTTTAGGGAGGATAAAATTTTGGGCGCCGTCTCGAGCACTTTACGACAAGAGATTCAAATGCACAGTTGCAAGAAGTTGGTGGAAAACGTGGATTTCTTTCGAGACCTTCCCATGAGTTTTCTAATGAAAATCGTAACGATCCTCCATCACGAAATCTTTATGACTAACGATGTAATCTTAAAAGCGAATACGTACGGAGATTCCATGTACTTCATCGCTACCGGAACGGTTGCTATTTATACTAAGTCAGGAAAAGAAATATGTCATCTTACGGATGGAAATCACTTCGGGGAGGTCGCTTTGGTTGTGAAAACGGAAAAAAGGATTGCGTCTGTTGTTGCCACGGAGTGTTCAGAAATGTACCGATTGAATCGTAAGGATTTTATGCGCGCTTTGCTGCCTTATCCTGACCTCTTATCGAAAATTCAACATATTGCTGATACTAGGAAAGAAGAGACGGATGCTGTTGATGATAGATTGAGTTCAAAAGTAGATGGTAGTAAAGAAAGGCAACAACATGCTATCTCGTTTTCAGCTAGTAATTCGCCTCATTTATCGATGACTTCTTTAACATTAAAATTATTGGAACGCTCATAAGTAAAAAAAAATGGAGATTTTGATTTTGTAATGTTTGTAAAATTTTAAAATAAATTTTAAAATTTTTTTAGTAGCGCTTAATTTGATTTCGTTCCTTCATCACAATTGAGCGTAAATGAATGCGACATAATTAAGAAATTTGAGGATGCCGAGAGATGTTTAGAAGAAATTGAAACTTTTTAATTGAATTCGTCGTCGTTACAATATATCGTGATTTTGAACAATAACTCTCGTAAATGATAGGTAAAAATATAATAAAATATATAAATTTAAATAAAATTAAACGTAATCTTTTGGGTTAAAATCAAATAATTAAAAAGCTATATTGAGGTTTGAAAAGAAAATTAAAACTAAGAATAGTCAAAATATCAAAAAAAAAAATTAAATTAAAAATTAAACCGCGCTTGACTCCGTATGGTTGAGCTTAACGTGAGATCAAAAATAAATAAATAAAAAATAACGCTAAAAATAGAATCAAAACTTTCAAAAAACATCCTCTCAAAAGCAACAGAGGAAATTTAATAGAAATTTAATACACATAAAAATAAAAAAATAAATAAAAATATTTATTATTTTAATAATAAATAAAATGTTATAAATAAACAAAAACGTAAATAAATATTAAAAATAAAAACTTTTTGATTGTACGCAACTTAAAATCTTTTATACATAAACAAGTTACCAACACACAACATAAAAATTTTCGAAATGGAGTATACTATCGTACTTACATATTTACGATAGTTATCAATTTATAAATATTATTATTTTATTATTATAAATAAATATTTATTTTTATAAAAATGAAAATACATAATCACTCCCAGATCCAGACTCCTATAATTGGTCACATAGATTTGTAGTTTTTTGGTATATTGTTTGTTTTAAATATTCTCATAACTGTTTATATCTGTCCCTGTAGCAATAAAGGGACAAATATAAACAGAGAATATAAATCGAAATACCTTTTGTTTAATATTAATTATGATTTCACGTACAAACACTTTTTTCAGTTAGTCGAAAACTGCCGTTGCCTCTTGTTTTTGACAAGAGACTTCTTATAACAAATAGACTTTTGTAAAGTTTAGCCAATCAAAGTTACCAACTTATCAAATTTAGTATTTACATCATCCATTGGCGCCGGATTTTGTAAATACGTATAGATGCTGAAAAAAACTGAATTGGAAAAAGATTCAAATGGCGAATGATGGTTCTCCAAAAAACGTTCGCAGCAAATGCTGTGACTGAATTGGGATGGAAAGCTCAATAATCTATTGAGTAACTATATCAAGTAATAGATACTATCTTGGAAACATTTAATGTTTTCTGAAAGCAATGTCAAATCTTTTAGAAGCTAACTCTTCTGGAAACATTTTATGTCTTTTGAAAACATTCCAAGGCTACTGGAAACATTTTCAAGCCTTCTGAAACATTTTCAAGTCTTTTTGAAACATCATTAAGTGTACCAAACGCTGCACTAAATCTGCTGGACGCAGCTCAAGTTTTTAACAACATTTTAAGTCTTGTAGAAGCAATATCAAGTCTTCTGGAAACATTTCAAGTCTTCTGGAAGCAGTACCAAGTCTTCAAGAAGCACTTAATGTTTTTTGAAAGCATTTTATGTATTCTGGAATTATTTCTAGTCTCTTGGAAGCGGTATCAAGTCTTTCAAAGGTCGTATCGGGTATTCTGGGAATAGTTCAAGTTTTCTGGAAGCAGATCAAACCTTCCGGAAGCAATATTAGGTCTTCTAGAAGTAGTATCAAATCTTTTGGAAACATTTTAAATCTTCCAGAAGTAATAGGAAGTGCTCTGGAAGCATTTCAAGTCTTCTAGAAGCAGTACTAAGTCTTTTAGAAGCAATATCAAATGTTCTAGAATTCATCAGGAAGCCCTTAATGCCTTTTGGAAACAGTATCAAGTCTTTCAAAGATCATATCGAGTCTTCTGGAAATAATTCAAGTTTTCTGGAAGCAGATAAAGCCTTCCGGTAACAATATCATCTCTTCTAAAAGCAGTATCAAACAGTATTTCAAGTCTTCAAGAGATAATATCAAGTTATTTGGAAGCATTTCAAGTCTTCTAGCACCAGTCTCAAGTCTTCTGGAAGCATTGCAATTCTTCTCGATGCAATTTAAGTCTTGTGGAACCATTTCAAGTCTTTTAGAGGCAATATCAAGTCTTCTGGAAGCATTTCAAATCTACTACAAGCAGTCTCTAGCCTTCTGGATGTATTTCAAATCTTTCAGAGGTAATACCAAGTCTTCAAGGAACACTTCATGTCTTTTGGCAGCACTCTATGTAGTCTGCAACTATTTCTAGTTTTCTAAAAGCAGTATCAAGTCTTCAGGAAGCACATTATGTGTTTTGGCACCATTTTATATATACTGGAACGACTTCTAGTCTCATAGAAGCAGTATCAAGTCTTTCAAAGGTCGTATCGAGTTTTCTGGGAATAGTTCTAGTTTTCTGGAAGCAGACCAAACCTTCCGGACGTAATATCAAGTCTTCTAGAAGCAGTACTAACTCTGCAGGAAGCACTTGATGTCTTTTAAAAGCAGTGTCTAGTCTATCAAAGGTCGTATCGAGTTTCCTGGAAAGTTCAAGTTTTCTGAAATCAGATAAAGCCTTCCAGAAACAACATCAAGCCTTCTAGAAGCAGTCTCAAGTTTTCTGGAAGCATTGCAAATCTTCCCGATGCAATTTAAGTCTTCTGGAACCAGTCTCAAGTCTTGTGGAACCATTTCAAGTCTTCTAGAGGCAATTTCAAGTCTTCTGGAAGTATTTCATATCTTCTACAATCAGTCTCAAGTCTTCTGGAAACATTTTATGTCTTTTGAAAACATTCCAAGGCTACTGGAAGCATTTTCAAGCCTTCTGAAACATTTTCAAGTCTTTTTGAAACATCATTAAGTGTACCAAACGCTGCAATAAATCTGCTGGACGCAGCTCAAGTTTTTAACAGCATTTTAAGTCTTGTAGAAGCAATATCAAGTCTTCTGGAACCATTCTAAGTCTTCCACAGACAATATCAAGTCTTCTGGAAACATTTTAAGTCTTCTAGAAGCAGTACCAAGTTTTCACTTAATGTTTTTTGAAAGCATTTGATGTATTCTGGAACTATTTCTAGTCTCTTGGAAGCGGTATCAAGTCTTTCAAGGATTGTATATCAAGCAGATCAAACCTTCCGGAAGCAATATCAAGTCTTCTAGAAGTAGTATCAAATCTTCTGGAAACATTTTAAATCTTCCAGAAGTAATAGCAAGTGCTCTGGAAGCATTTCAAGTCTTCTAGAAGCAGTACTAAGTCTTTTAGAAGCAATAGCAAATGTTCTAGAACTCATCAGGAAGCCCTTAATGCCTTTTGGAAGCAGTATCAAGTCTTTCAAAGATCATATCGACTCTTCTGGAAATAATTCAAGATTTCTGGAAGCAGATAAAGCCTTCCGGTAGCAATATCATGTCTTCTAGAAGCAGTATCAAAGAGTATTTCAAGTCTTCAAGAGATAATATCAAGTTATTTGGAAGCATTTCAAGTCTTCTAGCACCAGTCTCAAGTCTTCTGGAAGCATTGCAATTCTTCTCGATGCAATTTAAGTCTTGTAGAACCATTTCAAGTCTTTTAGAGGCAATATCAAGTCTTCTGGAAGCATTTCAAATGTACTACAAGCAGTCTCTAGCCTTCTGGATGTATTTCAAATCTTTCAGAGGCAGTACCAAGTCTTCGGGGAACATTTCATGTCTTTTGGCAGCACTCTATGTAGTCTGCAACTATTTCTAGTCTTCTAAAAGCAGTATCAAGTCTTCAGGAAGCACTTTATTTGTTTTGGCACCATTTTATGTATACTGGAACGACTTCTAGTCTCATAGAAGCAGTATCAAGTCTTTCAAAGGTCGTATCGAATCTTCTGGGAATACTTCTAGTTTTCTGTACAAACCTTCCGGAAGTAATATCAAGTCTTCTAGAAGCAGTACTAACTCTGCAGGAAGCACTTGATGTCTTTTAAAAGCAGTGTCTAGTCTATCAAAGGTCGTATCGAGTCTCCTGGAAAGTTCAAGTTTTCTGGAATCAGATAAAGCTTTGCGGAAGCAACATCAAGCCTTCTAGAAGCAGTCTCAAGTCTTCTGGAAGCATTGCAAATCTTCCCGATGCAATATAAGTCTTGTGGAACCAGTCTCAAGTCTTGTGGAACCATTTCAAGTCTTCTAGAGGCAATTTCAAGTCTTCTGGAAGTATTTCATATCTTCTACAAGCAGTCTCAAGTTTTCTGGATATATTTCAAATATTTCAGAGCCAATATCAAGTCTGCTGGAAGGATTTTAAGTTTTATGGAAGGATTTCAAGTCTTCTGGAAGCAGTACGAAACCTTCAGGGAGCACTTCATATCTTTTGGCATCATTCTATGTATTCTGGAACCATTTCTAGTCTTCTGGAAGCAGCACCAAGCCTTTCAGAGGCTGTATCGAGTCTTCTGGAAACAGTGTAAGTTTTCTGAATGCAGATAAATCCTTCTGGAAGTAATATAAAGTTTTCTGGAAGCATTTCATATCTTCTACAAGCAATCTCAAGCCTTCTGGGTATATTTCAAATCTATCAAAGCCAATATATCCTAAATCCTTCTGGAATTGGTCTTCTGGAAGGAATTCAAGTCTTCTACAAGGATTTCAAGTCTTCTGGAAGGATTTCAAGGCTTCTGGAAGGATTTCAAGGTTACTGGAAGCAACATCAAATCTTCTGAATGGAATACCAAGTCTTCAGGGGGAACTTCATGTCTTTCACATGAGGCACTTTTAGAATACTGCGAGCATTCTATGTGTTCTGGGGTAATTTCTAGTTTTCTGGAAGCAGTACCAAGTCTTTAGGAAGCATTTTATGTATACTGAATCCATTTCTAGTCTTTTGATAACAGTATCAAGTCTTTCAAAGGCTGTATCGAGTCTTCTGGAAACAGTTCAAGTCTTCTAGATGCAGATCAATCTTTCTGGGATCAATATCAAGTCTTCTAGAAGAAGTGCCAGCAGCATCAATTTTTGTAAAGTATTTCAAGTCTAACAGAGGCATTATCAAATTTTTTTGAGGCAGTATCAAGTCTTCCAGAGGCAGGTACTAACATCAGGTCTTCTGAAAGCACTACAGTACCAATTCGAAATACATGCTGAAATTGGAAGATATAGCTTGCTCACCCAGAGCACCCAAGTATCTAGTACTTATAACATATTTCCTTCTGAATGGTCAAGTTGCTATTGGCATAGAATTTCCACTCTATGAAATTCTCAAAGGACATTTTGAGAACAATGTAAGGTTTGTCTCGTTTTCTTCTTGCACTTTTGGCAATTTTTTCCAGCCTGCCGGTTAATTGACTTTTCCTACTCTCTGCAATTCTACAATTCAGTGGTTACAAGGGAGTTAATGGTGTCATATTGCATTTCATTATCACCAACAAGCAAGAACGTTAAATCTGTGATTTAACAGTCGCTTTTTCCACAAATCTGCACTTTGTGGAGAAAACGACTGAAAATATTTGTACAAACATATTATTATTTCGCAACTGATCCTTTTTACATTTGTCTCACTCGAAATAAAACTACTTCTTTGTTGTGAAGCAACATTGTATATTGGGAAGTTATATCACTTAACTCTGATGACTTAGAACTGTTGGTGTCAATACAACTTGCTGGAAATCAAAATTACAACATAGTTGTGATTTTGTTGTGACCATTCCCCGTTATTTCGCTTTTCTTGTCTAGATTCAACCCTCCTCCAAAAAGTGTAGTCACTACAGCATTAGGACGATGAAATCCAAGATCATATTCTTTATTGAAAATCTTCCGACATGCATAAGATTTGATCGCTTCCAAAGTACGTTCATCTTGTAACAATCTGTACAATTCGGAAATTAGATTAATGTTATGCGAAGGGTCAAGATATTTATGTTTTATGGCAAGTCGATTATAATGTGACTACCATCCATCAGATGAAAATTTTGATGCCTTGTAGTAGTATCTTTTTCACAGCTTTATCTGCTTTGTTATGAATAAAGTAAGTTTTCATTCATAAGTGCTCAATAGCTTTTGGAAATACTTTTTTCAATATGTTATGGAAAATGATTCGCGCATATATGCTCCAGGAATAAATTTGTTTCTAAAAGACATATACGCTTTTCCATGTTACCTCCTTGTTTTTAACTTGATATTGGCTTTGATAGATTTGAAATATATACAGAAGGTTTGAGACTGCTTGTAGAAGATAGAAATACTTCCAGAAAACTTGATATTACTTCCAGAAGGATTTATCTGCATTCAGAAAATTTATACTGTTTCCAGAAGAATCGATACTTAATATTGTGATCTAAAATTTTCACATAATATGATGGGAGGCATATCATATACTTCGAACATCAAACATCCCAGTTTTTATAAATAAAATAATTTGTCAAAATGACTAATCCAAAAATATTGAAAGCACCAGACTTACTTATCTTTCAGAGTTATCTTCAGAACTCTATCAAAACTTTTCTGAACGCTATAGTACTAGTAACATTTTTATGTGACCACTAACTTAATAATTAGTAGGATATTCTTTGCTATTAAGAAAATTCTTGAATCTACAAGGCATGGCATTAATCAAAGACTCTACAACAAATCAGACCTTTCTTAAACTGTCCTTAAAGAACAAGAGATAACTGGAAGCTCCTATTTGTGAAAAACAATCTTTGTGTATTAAAAGACTTCTTTGCTGATGTAGTGAATTATCGATCGGTACAACAGTAAATCGTTTCTCATTATAACACAACTTCAATAATGTCAGTGGACTTCTTGGGAATGCAAATAGATGCCATTCTCGTACACTGCGTGCGCCACTTTTGTCGCCAGGGGCCGCATATTAAATTCCCACGACTGTCCTGCATCGTCCCGTCGGGATCCTCCTCCGAAGAGCGCTTCAGCGACTCCTGCGTTATATTCGAATTCTTGCGGCATTCTCAACGTTTTTCTCGTTAAAAAAAAATATTAGGAAACGAACCCCAAACGCAAATACCGAATCTTTTAAATTTTCCATATATGTGTCCCTATATAAATATCACAAAATAAAGAGGCATTTAAATTTGAATAATAAATTCTTCGAACAAAACCTTTTATTGATAATGAATGAAGTTGTGATTGCCAGCAGTGCGTGCAACCACCTATGGTAGATATTCAACAGGTGGTATTGAACGTTGATGCAATATTAAGTGCCGATATAGCTCTTCCATAATGGCGGGGCCATGTATGGCCCTTTAATATTTAATGACGCGACAACATGACAGCGTTTTGGGATTAAACCCCGTTGATCGATTGCACCGACATGTAAATGAATAGGGAGGACAAAGAGTGGAAAGTTTTTGTTCGGTTTCGATGGAAGGACAAAGGGGGCGGAAACGCGCCATTAGAATCGGGGAAACATTCGGGGCTTCCTTCCGATCGAAGAGGCCTTTATCTCCATCCCAGAATGCGTTCGCCTCCGCCACCGCCCAGATAATAATATTTTATTACCGGCGCGGAGGTTGAGTTCGAATGCCGATGATATCGGGGGTGGTGGCAGCGGAGTAAGGCTTTTATCCGGTGCAGGTCAATATTTGCTAGCAGATCAACGTTGGCCTAATAAAATTCACCGATATATTGGGACGTAGTGGACGTGCTGCATCGGTATTAGATAGATGAAATAAGGGAGGAGATAAAATAGAAAATGAAAACTATATTTTAACACTCTGAAAAATTATTTGATTATGATTTTCAAATCGATTTATAAAGTACTGTAATTCCGAAACTATTCATTGTAGAGGCATTCACTTCAATTCATTTGAATTGACGCAAATCTTAGAACCACTTAGAACTAGAATCAATCGTGTTTGGGTGAGATATACGGCAAAATCCGTTTGTTTCTAATTCTAGATATAGAGTTGTGAAGTGGAAAGATTCAAAACTTTCTACTTCTAGGTCTAGTGTTAAATCTAGTTTTACTTTAAGCGAAACATACAGTTGCCAAATCAGTCTTTTAATATTAATTTGTAAATTCTATGTTCGTTTGAGACGTTTGACTTCAATATGAAACTCATAGTGCCAGGTCCTTCTACTTATTATTAGTTTCAACTCTAAAAACTTTTAGTTTAAGGCAGATTGTTCGTATCACCAATTTTTTTGAAACACTCATTGATGTTATCATTATATCAAATGAGTTGCCTCTTCGTGTTTGTGACACTCTCCATGTTAAGTTCTCGGATCAACTGATGGATCAACAATGAATACTGATAATCTAAGGTTTTAGGAGTAATTAGTTTTCGTGATCTCCGTGGTATTGACATTCGTGCTTTTAATGAAGATCTACAATTGATAAATTGGGAGGCTGTCCTTGATCTTAATACTGAATAACAAACTGAATTGCTTTAATGATACAGTTATTATTTGACTATTTGATTTTCATGTGCCTGTGATTACAAAGATAATCTTGAGATATGCTTTGCCATGTATCACTTGGAATGTAAGACAAATGATTAAATTATGAGGACTAGGATTCAGCAGAGTTTTCAATATTATACGACTTTACGAAATTACGTCATAGGTTATTATGAGCTATTCGCCGGGAAGAAGTCACATTTAAAAAAAAAGTAATCGTCGATGATTTTAAGTGTTTGTGAAAAAACCTAGGAAGGTTTAACGTTTTGAAATTCCCTGCTATTTCATTGTCTTCTCGTTTGTCAGATCCTAATGTTATCAATAGATTTTTTAGTAATAGTGTAAATTATTCTTTCATTACTCCTGATATTGATCTTCGTGTTTTTTATAACAACAAGAGGATGCGTCCTGCTTCGTCTATGTTTGCATTTAGTGAGAACTCTGCTTAGTACATCCAGCAGATTTTATTGAACCTTATTTTACCAACTATGGAAGTTTGATCTGATGGAATCAGCCTAGATATGATCCAACTGTATTGTCTCCGTATTCTTGACGCGCTTGTCCATCTATTAATTTTTCGTTTGATTCATTCAGTATTTTCGGATTGCTGGAAGTATAATTTTGTTGTTCCAATTCCCAAAGTTGTACATGTTATTAGTTGTAGGGATCTGAGGTCCATTACGACTCTGCCAGTTCTACCAAAGATCTTAGAAAGACATGATAGAAGTGTTAAGTATTTATCTGGAAACATTTCGCATTTTGTCTCTCAAGCAGTCAGGGTTAAGGAGGCAGGTTAAGGAGGTTTAGTTGTAAATCCAGCGCAAATATAGAGTGTTAATAATACTTGATTTCACTAAGGCCCTTAATATCCATGATCATAGCCTTCTGTTGTGCATTTTCAAATTTATGGGATTGAATGTTCATGTTGTTAAGCTCTTGGATAGCTATCTATCAAATAGGGTTCAGTCGGTTACGCTGAATTCTAATGTATCAGATCCTTTGATGTGCTTTTCTTCTTTAATTTTTTGTTCTTCAAGGTGCTATTTTCGGCCCTGTTCCTTTCACCATTTATGTTTGTAATATATTTTCCCAAGTTAAGCATTGTTCTTATCATCTGTATGTGGACGACACGCAATTGTATTACAGCTTTAATATGAAGTTCCTTTTAGTAATCACAACTTGATCAATGAGCAATCCTGAAAAGTAAGTCTCAGAATATCATATTCTCTAATTGTGGTGGTGAGCTTGTGGATGGGTCTCGAGTTCATATTGACATTTTGGATAAATCAATTCGTTTCTTGGATGAAATTAAAAGTTTGGAAGTCTTTAGAGATAGTCAATTAAATTTTGGTAGGCATACAGGGATTTTGTATGTGCGTGCTTTTGGTGCCTTAAAGAACACCAAAAGCTTTCTCCTTTCCGTATTTCTTATATATCTCCCTCATATTGCTCTTTTCAAACATAATATTAATAAAGTTTCCTGGGAAGATCACTTTTTCAATCCTTTCTGTGGCCTTCTCTCTCTTCTGCCTCCATCTCCGACACTTAAAAAAGGTATGTGCCATATCATCTACAATATTTTCGCAGTATTCGCACATCTCATCGTCGACTATCTTGTATTTACATAAATACTTCTTAAAGCAGCCATAACTACTCAGAAACCGGCTCATAACATAACTCACCTCTCCCTATGCTCTCCCCTTTAGCCATCTTGAAAAATATACAGCTAAATTCGAATGTTTCTAATTCTAGATATAGAGTTGTGAAAGTTTCAATACTTTCTACTTCTAGATCTAGTGCTAAATCTAGTTTTACTTTAAGCGAAACATACAGGGTTACCAAATCAGTCTTTTAATATTAATTTGTAAATTCTATGTTGGTTTGAGGAGTCATTGTTAGAGATGGATAGAGCAATAATTTTGTGTGACTTTAATATGATACTGTATTTTTCCTTTAAAACAAAAAAAAATACATGAAATATTTGCAACTTGGTACGAAATAATTTACAATCAATATTTGTTGGTTTGTTGATTAAAAAATGTATTAATAACGAACAATCACGATAAATCGTCGATAATTGTAATCACCAGATGTTCAATAACGATAAGAAATTAAAAAACAAACAATTTTTCGAATTAACTCTAACAGAGGGATCTCTCAACAAATCTGCTTCCCATTCATCCATCACTTGTTCCCTGACTTCTTTGGAAGTCATATGCTCCCTATGCCATTCTTTGCCTTTAGATGACGTGCTTGGGTAGATACTGTCCTGTAAGCACCGATCACTCTTATCAAAATTTTTGCTTTGTATTCTACTGAGCTTGTTCTGCTTCCATACAAGATTTGAGAATATACAACTGAGCCAAAGCAGAACATTTACCATTCTTTCTGTTTTATTTGTAACATATCCGCTCCCAGCCAATTACCACTACGGCAAGGTCCTGAGTACAAGCAGGACCTTGGCGTCATTTCCTTCTTCCACATCGTCTCTCTGTTCTTCTATCAGAATCTGGTCAAAGAAAATATCCCAGAAAAGACATTCCAGGATTGATCCCTGCGGAACCCCTCTGTTAATGTCATATTTCTTCTACCCATATTCAACCGCCCGCTCACTCAAATAGCTTTTCACGATATTTAGAAGGTTCCTTCTTCTGTCGTACCACCTCGGTTATTTCCCCCCAAGGGGGCAATGCCAAAGGTATTATTAACGTCTATTGTGATTAGCAGGCATTTCTTTTTCTTTCCCTTTTATATTTTTGCAATTGTTAGCCTTTTTTCAGGACGTCCTCGAACAAGTCTAACGTTAATTTTCTCTTCGTTAAACCGTATTGTGAACTTGATAAGCTTTTTTTTTCCTTTTTAAGCTCTTTTCAAGTCTGTTTTTAATAATCGCCTCGTATAGTTTGTCATAAGTGTTTAGCAGGCAGAAAGGTCAAAATTTCCTTCTTTAAAATCTTCGGGAATTCTGTATGTCTTCTTTATTAACTGTATCATCTCTCCATATTCTGCTTTTTCGATTCCTAAACTGTCCTGGTTGTAGATCGTGTATTCCCCTTCTGAAAGTAGTTCTTTTATTAGCTTTCCTGCTCGCGCTTCTTGAAGTGTTTTTCTTGGTACATTTTTGTATGTATCATAGCTATCACATATGCATCTCCCCACACATTTTGCTGCAATTCATCGCATATCGTGTAAGTGATCATTTCATGATTTTTTTAGCATGGCTAAAGAGTTGGGTTGGGTTGGCAACCCAACTCATTTTCATACCAAATTCAACGCTAAAAGAAAAGGTTTAGCACCTTAGAGGGAACACTAGGTAGATGAATAATGAGAACAGCATATATTTCATTGCAAAAAAAACTGCAGAAGGAGTTAGCGCCCTAGGGCTGTAGCTCTATTAGTCCTTAGGTTGGACTAATAAAGCTACAGCGGACTGAATGGACGGGGCTGTGTAAACCATATCGTTTATAACTATCCCAAATTCGCATACTTTCTTTGGCCATTTCGGATATAAGGAACACACCTTTCTATTCTGTATTAAAGTTCATTAAAACCTTGGACTAATTTTACTCTTGAATGAATTGTTGATTGTTTATCCCACATGACAAATACAATTTAAATTGTTAACGTAGAATTTGTATCAATAATTGTTTCATGTGAATCTGATCCCTCCTGAATTCTGATACGTTAGTATGTAATAAATTTGTTCAAATTATGCAGAAAAAATCCTAAACAAATGTGCTCTATTCTCAAAGGTAACTGAGATTGCATGAGATAAACTGTTAAATAATATACTTCTAATTCTTACATCTAAATTTATTCAATTTTGACTCTAAAAGTTAAATCTAAAGCTCATAATTCCCAAACTGGTTGTAACAGCTATTTATTAACTCATGTATCTCATCAATTACATTGATTTGAGAACGTGTAGAATATTATAAACAGAGGTTGGAATACTTTGGTCTAGAATTTCTTTAAAATTTTATTTGTTAAAGATTTTCAAAATCATGATTTCAAAAATGTTCAATAACACCTGATTATTAATCATACCTCTACCATTATGGTATGAAAGTAATTGCTTAGCAGATATTCAAAGCCTCAATTCAGCTATTCAGCACGTAATGACTACAAGACAGAAATTTAAATATGTGAATCTTAGGTTGTGTCCAAAACTGACGATAACTGATAATGTTGTGGAATCATTCAGTTATAAACTGGTGTTGAAAAGTTTATGTACTGCGATCATCTGGATTCTATAGTTTCTTGATAGACCAATTCAGAAATGTGGAATGAAAAAGTGTCTAACTCTGGAATTAAACTTCGGATATTTGAGGTTTAAATGAATTAGCACAAAAAAAAGTAACTTTCTTGTAAATTCATAAACTGGTAGATAATAGACAAATTAGAAAAAATAGACAAACTGATAAGCTAATGGCATAGGATATCGACTACCTGAGTACCAAATTTTCGATCATGATGCTTAGGATATTACAATTGCCGTCAATTATTCTGGATTGAAAAAATATTCGATCACTATATTAGAAATATCCATATCACCACTTTGATTTATTTTATCTAATAACAGTATTACTACATTATCGGAACATTAAAGAAAGGTGTTATCAGCGAGCTATCAACTCGTCAACATCTGACTCGTTTGCATGGTGAAGTTTTATAGTTTTTGACTGTTTCTTGTTGGTTTTTCAAGCTATTCTTGCGCCCCCGGGTGTGGTTTGTTGTAGTGAGTTTGGCTTGTCTGCCGGCGTCGCGATTGATTGGTTCCTCACACGTTATTTTGTAATTTTCGGTATTAACTTTATTACCGTCGTGTTGTGCTTATCGGTCGCGCTGACCTTTGTACACGAGAACCGGTATCCCTGTATCGATGTCGGGGTGCATGAAACGTCTGATCTTGCGTCTTCCATCGGCCCCAGTAATGCACAACTGTTTCGCTCATGTCATCCATACAAACTGAGATGAAGAAATTATCAGACAAGTACGATGAAATCATTAAATCTATCTCATTCTATGAGGATAAAATCACAGATTTTGAGCGGACCCTAAATAGATTTGGTGATAAGATCAAACAAATCGATGCGGTCGTCGCCGATAACTTGAAGCTCAGGGCGGACTTGGCCGTTGCGGAGAGCCGTCTCGATCACCAGGAGCAATATTCACGCTTAAATAATTTAATTATTTCAGGAGTCCCCGAACGTGTGGGCGATAATCTCCCTGATATTGTATCTAGTATTGCTTCTGTTATTAAGTCTCCCATTGCACTCTCCGATATTGATGCCGTACACCGATTGCCTCAAAGACCATCTCTCAGATCTCATAAACCGCAGGCTAAGGCAATCATCGTCAAATTTGTATCAAGGATGACACGGGACCGCATTTTTAGTGCGGCTAAATTGCATCGTCGCGGAGTTCGGTCAACAAATAAGTTACGGTCGTGGCTTATTGGTTCCTGATGTCTCGGATAACTTTTATATTAATGAACACCTAACGGTTAATAACATGAACCTTTTCAACAGGGCGCGGGAAATTGGACGTGAGAAAAACTATAAATACGTTTGAACAAGGAACTGTGTGATTCACGTCAGAAGAGATGACAGGGCTAAGGTTTTGGTTGTCAAATCTCTGTCGGACTTGAATAAATTATAAGACAGAGCTCGTTATTGCACTAGTTTACCTTGGAAATATAACGTCACTATCCATGGGCCTTAGCTTCTACTACCAAAATGTCCGAGGCTTACGTTCCAAAACGAATACTACCTCAATCAATTCCTATGCTCTGTCGACTGATTTTATTTGTCTTACTGAGACCTATCTCAACTCTACTGTGTCCGATGGGGAACTTCTCAATCCTTCTTATATTGTATATCGTCGTGACAGAGAATCTACAGCATCTACTAAGCGGGATGGTGGAGGTGTCCTTGTCGCTGTCAGGACGGGTTTTCACGTCGTCCCAATGCCGTGTCTACACTCCGGCGCCGAGGATTTGTGGTTGAAAGTGCATTGTGGTCAGTGTCATTTTCTTTTGTGTTGTGTTTATCTCCCTCCTAATGCCGAGGAACCTCTTGATCTCTTCTTATCGAGTGTATCTGCTGTGCGTGATAAGTATCCAGATCTCATGATCATTATCGTGGGTGACTTTAATCAACCGTCCATCGCATGGACATCATCTGAATCTGGTGGTTCATTAGTGCCTACGGGAATTTTAGAGCGTCGCGCCGTTCTCTTTCTTAACACTTACTCTTATTGCAATTTTGATCAATTTAATAATATTTTAAACGATAATAATTGAATTTTGGATCTTGTATTATGTGCGAACGGTCGTGTTGAGAGTGTTCACCCCTGCAATGATCCACTAGTGGATCCTGACAGTCACCACCCGCCTTTTGTATTCGTTATATCCGTCACGTCATCTTACTTGACTGATGGCCCGAAAACTTGTTTTCTTGACAAGAAAGCAAATTCCTTAGGCATAAAGCAGTATTTAAATAGTATTGATTGGGGTTCTGTCTTTGCCGGGATGGACATGGAGGGCATGGTTGAGGTTTTTTACGCGCATATTAACTTTACTGTTAATAGATATGTTCCGAAACGTATCTTACCTAAGCAACGCTTCCCTCGTTGGTATACCCGTTCTACCATTCGCATTATTAAGGAAAAGTTAAAATTTCACAAAAAGTGGAAGTCCAGTAAACGTAACTGTGATTATCTATCTTTTTCAATTTTGCGTCGCAGAGCTAAGAAATTGATTGCTGCTGATTACAAATCTTATCTGAGCTCTATTCAGGCAGATGTGGTGTGGAAACCAGAGAGGATATGGTCGTTTGTTAATAACAAAAAGAGTTCCCCATCCGGCATGCCAGCCTCAATGACTTTAATTGATGGCACTATTGTTGACTCGTGTCCTGCAATCTCCAGTGCTTTCTCAGATTACTTCTCGTCTGTTTTTGTAAATGGAGCAATCGGCAGCTCAGTGGTTGCTCACGGCTCTGGAATTTTACCGTGGTTCTCCGCTAATGTAATTCATCAGGTTTTGTTGAATCTCGACCGGTCCTCTAGCCCTGGTCCGGATGGTATTCCTTCGTTATTTCTAAAAGAGTTTGCAACTGAGCTGTCTACACCTCTGTTTCATATATTTTCGAAGTCCTTACTTGAAGGTGTTTTCCCTAGTATGTGGAAAAAGGCCTTCGTTATTCCAATATTTAAATCTGGTGATAAACAATTGGTTTCTAATTACCGTCCTATTTCTATCCTTTCAGCTATCCCTAAGGTGTTTGAAAAAATTGTCCACGAGTATCTTAGTCGCTCTGTTACGCAATCTATAATTAATGAACAACACGGTTTCTTGTCCGGGCGATCGGTGGAGTCTAATCTTGTGTCCTATGTAAACTTTATTCATTCTGGTTTACACGAGGATACTCAGATTGACGCAATATACACGGACTATTCTAAGGCCTTTGACAAAATCGATCATACAATTCTCGTACAAAAACTTTTCACTTTTGATATTCCTGATGGTCTTGTTCACTGGATTATGTCGTATTTATCTAACAGAAGTCAGGCGATTAGGATTGGTAGCTTTGTATCCGGTTACAAACCTGTCACATCCGGTGTGCCTCAGGGTAGTCATCTTGGACCCTTACTATTCGTAACGTACATAAACGATATTTCTTCTTGTTTTTCTAAGTTTTTACTCTATGCCGATGATAATAAAATATTCGCAAGAATTGGGTCTAACCTGGACTGTCTAAGATTACAGGAGGATCTTGACCGCCTGCATGACTACTGCCATGTCAACAAACTTTACTTAAATTATGACAAATGCCAAAAAATTACATTTACTCGGAAACGTTATCCCTTCAACTTTCCGTACAACTTTAATGGTACCGCTATCCGGTCTACTGATAACATAAAGGATCTCGGCATTATATTAGATTCCAAATTGCGATTTCATCATCATATTGAATTTATGGTGAAGAAGTCTCTACGTAATTTGGGGTTTATTATCAGAATCTGTAAAAATTTCACAAATTTTTTGTGTATAAGAACCCTCTATTTGGCATTTGTTAACAGCGTGCTATGTTACGGCTCAGTAATATGGAACCCTTTGTATGCGGTGTATCGTGATCGTATTGAAGCCATTCAACGACGCTTTGTACGTTATTTAGCACACAAATTTCATCTTCCTTACTGCGATTACGATAGGCGTTGCGTAGTCTTCAACTTATTGTCTCAGCAGCAACGTCGACTTGTCTCTGATCTGATCTTCCTTTTCAAGCTTGGTAATGGCATGCTGGATACCCCCGATCTTCTGCCTGAACTGAGCTTCAATGTCCCGCAGCGGCTTACACGAAACAACGCCACATTTCGTGTTAACGTACCTAACACGAACATGTACCAAAACTCGCCATGTACCTCTCTTCGACATTTCTTTACGTTCTTTTAGAAAATATGTAATATCTAACGTTTAGCGGATGTTTGCTGGTTGAGTTATTGTTTTGTTTACTTTAGTTTATTCTAGAATTTTTATATTAATTTTCATTCTTATGAGGATGCTTTGTTGGGGATATGCTCCCTGTTTGCATCCCGAATATGTATAAATAAATAAATAAATAAAAGAAAAAAAGCCGTATGTCAGTAGATAGCGATTTTTATACTTTACAGTTAACCCAAGAGGATTGGTGCATTTCGAGAAAGACGAGACAACCAGATAAATGGAGAGGAGTTTGTTACGAAGAAAATAATCTTGTGATTCAATTCGATATGTTTGGATATAGATTAATGCGGTGCTAAATTCATAATAATTTAACAGTTTGTAAGAAGATTAGTTAGAATAATTATTTAGTACGACAATAACCGACCACACGTCCCAGCAAACAACGGAAACCGGAGGGTCCCGGATTAGAGAAGGCGACCCGGAATCAATAGTGTTCCCATCGGATTAACGCGGGACATAACACACATAGGACGCCCTGTATAATCAGCAATTTAAATTGTTCCCAGTATTCGATGATTATCCGTCTACTAACTAACTAGTTAACGACCTTAAAACCGTTCGTCTATCCGGTGCGCGGCGCAGCATTCGACATTTACATAACTTGCAGGATTTGCATTTCGGCTCGTGTTGTTGTTCCGGGGCACCGTGCATTTCCTGGAGAAACAATAACACAGCAGGAGATCTCGGGGAAAATATTTGTTTATCCGATATTTTCGTTAAAGAGATTTGCATAACTCCGGTGCGGTACGCGGTACGTTTCCATTCCGACTAATGAATTTCATCGTCTCGATATCTTTCGGTAGTCAGTAGCGAATTTCAACTGGTTTAGCACAAATAGGATTCGGACAAAATTTCTCCATGCAAATCCCAATCGTAATTTGCATTTCGCCTACATTGCCCTGTACGTTATAGAAACTAATTAGCAAATTGAGTTCTAATTACTATGATTCAAAACTATCATCTCTCTGACGAACCTATGCACCTAATTATTACATATTTACATAGTAATGTCTTTTTGTTTTACCCTAACAAGCCATTCATTTAAAATCATATTTTTAAAAATAAGAGACAACAATTTGTTGAAATTTTCTGGTTAGATTTTTTTATAAGATAAAACTAACGATATGTATTATATAAGATATCGATTCGAAAGTTCCCACTTTAAGAATATGAACCGTGAAATTAGAATCTGGTTTAATCGTTGTCTATTATTTCTGGGGCCACGGTTTATTAGGTGTTAATTTTCCTTCGCCGGTTTCATTGTCATCAAGTGGCTTGTTAGCTTTCAACGGCCGTTAAACCGTATCGCCACCTTTATCGAATGTTACGGGTTCGAACGCGTTGCACGATTTACACGCCCTCAGGTGATTTTCGATTCGAAACGTCTTCTCCCCTTCCCGAACTTTAGAATTCACGTAATATACTTGCCATTCTAGAAATCCTGAAGCAATTATGTTTAATGAACTCGGTTTCCTGCAACAAAAAGGAACCGAGAGCTCTCTGATTCGAAGTCAATCCGTCTGCATTTATATTTTTGACTGCTTTGTAAGTGCTTCATTTCGGATTTTGATTTTTACAATTAGCCCAAATAAATAATAAATTAATTTCTGAGATAATTTTTGCTTCAATTCTCTGAGATTGTTAAAAGTGCAAAAAAATGTATACAGTTACGACCTTGATGTAGAGATGGCGTTTGGAAATTTCAAAATGATAACATCACAAAAACTTTAAACCTTATTTACAGTTACACCGACTTGTGAAAATTGAAGCATGCGATGTTTCCACAGTTAATACAATTGTGCTAGATCCATTTGAGGCAAAATCGTTCCTTGTGTATATTAGTACATGTATATATATAATGTTGCGTCAATAATCTCATTTTCTTGCAATAAGTACATTAATGCCTTGAAAGTAGAATATGTTTGTGTTGCACCAACAAGTTTATTGTCTTGCAATAAGTATATTAAACCTCCGTCTCCGGTGTGGTCTACGAGTCCACGACAAAATGATTATGTGAAATAGAAGAGTCTGACGATAGTACGATATCAGATCCAGATTTTGTAAGTATCAGTGATCATGATACAGAAACCGAGCAGGAAAACGTAAATGAAGATGCAGATATTATGCATCAGGATGATGGCGAGAATGATGAAGATGAACAACCCGTGATTCGTGATAGATGCTCGTATTGTTTTGGTAAAGATGGAACTAAATGGAAAAAGGCTGTCCCACCTAGAAATATTAGAACTCGCAACGAAAACATAGTGTCTCACCTGCCGCGGGTCATCGGTGAAGCACGTGACGCATTATCTCCCATTCAATGCTGGATGTACATGTTTGGAAACTGCATTGATATTGTAGTTGAAAACACTAATTTATTTATTGATAAAATTTCTGTTAAATACCAAGATAAGACCGAGTATAGACCTACCGGCTCTGTAGAAATCCAGGCGTTGATGGGTTTGCTTTATTTAGCTGGGCTCCATCATAGATCAAGGACACAGCTAGAAGAGTATTGGTCATCAGACAGTATGGGATATGAGATATTTCCTGCTACAATGGCAAAACGGAGGTTCGTCTTCTTATTGAAATGCATTCGCTTAGACGATACCACAACTAGATGTCAAAGAAAAGAAATGGACAAACTAGCAGCAGTTCGTACGATTGTTGACAAGTTCAACGGCAATTGTAAGAAAACTTATTCTGTGGGCGAGTATGTAACATTAGATGAAATGCTGCTTGCCTTTAGGGGTAGGTGCAGTTTCCGAATGTACATTCCAAGTAAACCAAACAAATACGGATTGAAAGTCTTCGCCGTTGTTGATGCCAAAACGTTTTTCACTTCACACATAGAAATTTACGCTGGTGTTCAACCCAATGGTCCATATAAAACTGACAACTCTACCGCTGCAGTAACTGAAAGAATGTGTCCACATTTATTAGGATCAGGAAGAAATGTTACAATAGATCGTTGGTTCACAGGATATTCAATTGTAAAGAAACTGATAAAAGAGTACCGCCTTACTGTGGTTGGTACAATTAGAGCCAATAGAAGAAAACTACCTCTTGAAATAACACAAGTTAAAAACAGGAAAGTATATACGTCGTTATTCGTATTTAGTAATGATATGACTGCAGTTTCATATACACCCAAAAAAGGAAAGAATGTGCTTGTAGTTTCAACAATGCACCGAGACGATCATATCGATGAAGCTACCGGTGATCGGAAAAAGCCCGAAATAATTACTTTCTATAATAGCACAAAAAGTGGAGTAGATGTTGTTGATCGAATGATCTCATCATACAATGTTGCAAGAAACACAAAGCGTTGGCCAATGGTAATTTTCTATAACCTCCTCAATATAGCAGCAAATAACGCTTTTGTCATCTACAAAGGCAACATACCAGACGGTGAATTTGCTAAAACTCGCAGAATGTTTCAAAAAAATCTTGGTATGGAGTTAGTGAAAAATAACATGCAAAGAAGAGCCGTCGATACGCACTTGACCAAAAGTGTGCGTACTTCTGCCTTGAGGCTCTCAGGTATTGAAGAGGAGATTATTCCAGAGCCACAACCAGGGAAAACAGGAAACTGTAAATATTGCAAAAGACGAAAAGCTCGTTAATTTTGCAAAATTCGTAAATGTTGGTTGTGCAGGGAGCACATAACAGGGTGCTGCAATGATTGTTTGGGAAATATGGAGACCACAGTTTGAAGCCCTCCAGTTAGTGCATAGAATATTATTCTTTAGTTAAGACATTTTTTTATAACACTTTATACATTTTTAAATAAATATTATTATAGATCGATTTTCTTTTCCTTTATTTAGGCATTGTTTCCAAATTTTGAAAAATATGTGATTAAATTATAAGCATTTTCTTTAAATCAAATTAACATAAAACGTGAGTTTGGAATTGGCCCTGTATTAGGCTATTATATAGTACAAGCATCATATAAAACATATTTATGAGCGTCCTTTAGAGTTTTTTCTATTTTGAACTCCACAGATCACACCCGATCGAAAGTGTTAAGAAAGCGCGCCCGACAGACGGAGGTTTAACAATCGTGAAACAAGAATATACGCGTCACACAGAAATAGGACATAGAATTTTATAGGGACCCTAGAGTTGCAATGGATTTTATATTTGTCACGTCGATAATAGGCCAAAGATCATTTTTTGCACGGTAGTGTCATGTCTCAATAATTTCCGGTTTAAACGTAAATGACTGAGTAAGTACTGGGTTTTATTACCATTTAAATTTGTTAGATTTATAATAATTGTACTGTACTCTTAAGATTTCACCATATTTGACTATATTTAGACTGTTAAAGAAATATTTTAGGCAGTTTTCGACCATTTTAGACACCTTTAGACAACAATTAGCTACTAAAAATATATTTCAGACAATTTTTTGATGATTTTACACCACCTGTTTGGTTTTAGACAATTTTAGACAATTGTAGGCTATTAGAGTCATATCTTAGACATAGTTTTTGATGATTTTAAATAATTTTAGACAAGATTAGACAGCTGGATTTATTTAGATAACGTTAGATGATTTTAGACAAGCTGTAAATGATTCTAAACTAATTTTGGGTGATTTTAGACGGTCACTAATAATTTTAAACAACTTTGGACGACTGAAACTTATTGTAGACAGTTCTTGATTATTTTAGACATTTTTAAACAACTTTAAAAACATAAATTATCAAGCTTTCTAAATTTATTATGTTTCATTGCAATCATACCCGAAAACGATTGACTAAGTTGAAACAATTGTAGCTCAGAATTCTAATAAAATATATTTTTCGTCATACTTATATACTCATATAATTTATTTATTTATTTAATACATTCTTCATGGTAATATGATGAATTTGGAGGAAAATCACTAGCTTACTTATTAGCTATTAGAAATATTTTTTAGACAAATTTTGAATGATAGCTTCTGCTGATTTTAAACAACCTTAGATATGTTTAGGCAACTGGATAAATTCTTTTAGCTTGGATGATTTTAAACAAGTTTTGGTTGATTTTAAACTAAAAAAAGTAAAAATTATATAACTAATTATCGTCGTAGAAGTTAGGGGTAGTGTTGCGAAGGGAAATACATCATTTGATTATTTGTTAAGATTTCTTATTAACTTGTGAAATTGTGAACGTTTGAAATAGAAAAAATATTAATAAATCAAAAATTTGTGTGAACTATTAATAAAAAGTTAAAGAAATTGAAAATTGTTTGAGCAACGAAAAAAAGTAGAAAAGAAGAAGAATAATGACTTAACAAAAATTAAAAATTAAAATGAATTTTAGATGCGCATCTTTTTTTGATTAAAATTACGAAAAATCAAATTTAAATTTAAAAAAAAATAAAAATTAAAAGTTAATTCTCGCTACAACATAATGAAATTCAAAAATGGAACTGAAATAAAGATTGAAACGAATTTAAAAATGAAATATCGAGAAAATATATGGAATTATCAAAAAACGCGCATTCTTCACTTCACGTTGTGGAGAAAACGAACATTTAGAATTTATTATAGAATTTTTTCTGATTATTTAGTTAATTTATTTTTATTTAATTACCAAATTCTCTTTTTCAATTCAAATTCTATTTCTTATGATAACATGATGAATTTAGAGAAATCACTAGCTTAATTATTAGCCAGTAGAAATCTATTTTAGACAAATCTTGAATGATTTTAAACAACTTGTGGATGATTTTAGAAAACGTTTGATGGTTTTAGAAATTTTTATATCTTAGACAAATTTTGGATGATTTTAAACAATCTATCGACGATTTTAGATAACTTTGGACTATTAGAGCCATATTTTAGACAATTTTTGCGGATTTTAGACAACTTTAAATAAGTTTAGACAATTTGCTTAATTTAGATAACTTGGATGATTTTAGACAGGATTTGAATGATTCTAAACTAATTTTGGATGGTTTTAGACGGTTATTAATGATTTTAAATAAGTTTAGTCAATTATACACGACTAAGACATATTTTAGACAGTTTTTGATTATTTTAGACATTTTTAAACAATTATTAGCTATTAGAAATATATTTTGGATGATTTTAAACAACTTTTCGATGATTTTAGACAACTTTAGATAATTATAAGCTATTGGATATATATTTTAGATAGATATTTTATTTTAGACAGTTTTGGATTAATTTAAAATCATTTATAGCAGTGATTATAGTTGATATAGACCACTTTGGCGGTCTATATCGACTCCCAAGGGTCTAGGAGACGTCTACATCAGCAAAAAAAATTTGGGGTCCATGAAATGGAAATGGGGGTCTACGATAGTGGATCTAAAGTTAGACTGGGTACGACAGAAAAAGTTTGGGAACCTTTGATTTTTAGATTTTTCAATATCAGTTTTTTAATATATGCATAAGTAATGGTAGATGCACAGAGAACCATCCATCTTTGTTTAATATTAAATCTAACATTTATGGTAGTATCGCTAAATCAAAAACAGTATGAAATAAAATTTTATCACATTCTTCACTTGATGAAGGAAAGCGAATTCAAATAACTTTTTAGCTTCTTTATGTGGTAATTTTGAATATTGTGCATACTTCTGGCATAAAAAGAGATTTTTTAAATCAAGAAGAAGGTTCTTTTACAACTTTTAAAAAGGAAGGTAGGGTATTGTCTTCATCAAATCTCTACTTCATTATCGACATAGAAAGATCTACCCTTTCTTATCTATTACATTAGATTTATTAAATAGTACTATTGCATTTTGCTCAGAGATTTGCTCATAAAAGATGATATTATTAAAGCAGACCTACTTCAATAATAATTAGTTGTAAATTTATTAACATTATCATCGAAACTTTTTAGTTATTTATAGACCGAAATTTTTCAGAGTATTAAAAGAATTACAAAGAATTTTCAGATCATTTAATATGAGGGATGGTATAAAGTTAGACCTCACCCTAATCAAACCCAACCCAAAACAACAAATCTTCTAAGTTCAATTTAAGATGAGAGATGGTATCAAATTGGATTGGGTTAAGCTCCATTCACCAATTCAATCAAATAGTTACGTTTCAATACTCAATTTCAGTTTTCAAAAAACTTAGAAGATTCGTTAGACCTCCAATATCATATCATTCAATATTAGGAGTATTATCGGTTAAGTTAAATTTAGTTAGGTTGGGTCGCAGCTCAATCCAACCTAGGTTGAAAATTCCTCAAAAATCACGATCAAATACAACTTTTAGAAATAAATTGTGTAAATAACATGTCGTTGTCTTCATCAACCATTTCTGCTTCACTGATTACATAAAATCGATAGATTAAATAGTGCTAACGAATTTTGCTCCTGAATTAAAGATTGGTTTGTTGATTAGAAAGGACTTTTAGCAATCAAAGGAACCCAGTATGTTACAATAATCAAATGGTTACCTCAATTTGAGATCCTCGTCCATCTGGAGGTTTTTTTGTATGGTGGAGTATATAGTATTTCTAGATAAGTGCATAGCGGCCTATTAATTGTTGTTATCAGATCATTGAGGCAATTTTTTCTGGATGATTGTGTTGAAACTTATTGACTTCATATATTTCTAAAGCATCCATCAAATTGGTCAAGTTCTTGCAGTGTATTAGGAGTGAATTTCTCTCGGATCGAATTTGTGTTCTGTATTGAAGATAAGGTGTTTTCCAAAGTTTGATTTCATTTGGTTTTATGCTGTCTTATTATGGTCTTTAAAGATTTCCCTGCTTCTCTAATATATGTAGCTTTGCCTGTGCTGTATTTTAGTTTATACACTCCATTATTTTCTAGTTTATCTATCTTGTCTTTATGTAAGTATGTTATATTTTTTCAATATGTTTTTTATATTCTTGTTTAAGTTGCCTTGAAATTCTATTTCTTTGTAATGTATGTTGATGTTGTTTCATAGAATATTAAGTGTTGTATGTTCCACATTATTATGTTTTTGATTTTGTTTTTCCACATATCGTTGCCATAAGATTATATTTTCTCTATATGGGTTATTCTCGTTCATTATCTTGTCATTCTGTCTGCTAATAGTCTGCGTATAAAACATTAAAAGTGATTGTTAAATTGGCAGAAATGTTGCTTTATGCATTTTGTACAAATTAGTTATGTCAAAGGAAACAATTGTTTATTCTTCTGGGAATCACGTCATTGTTTAGCTTTATTAATGGATTTTAGTTTTAACTATTTATCACTAAAATGTTATTTCGCATTTCATAATAGATTTTTTGATTTCTACTTCCTGAAGATGACCTCATGCGAAGACCAAAACCGCTAAAAAATTAAAACAAAAAATCCATTAATAAAAGTACGAATACAAAAAAGTTCTTTATTAATATATCTGAATAGAAAGAAGAAACAATAACGTAGACAATTAATTGTTAGTGCAATTTGTTCATAACAATAAATTTCTACAAAGTAATACTACTTCTCTGCGCCTTCTACAAAATGATAGCCAAAGCTTTACTTTAAACTGTTTTGTTGATTTTAGGCAATCCATTTTTCGTAATGACTAAAAAGTGTGATAACATATCTTTAGATAAAACGCATTCATGAAAGCATAACACATCTATCGCACTTTTACTAATACGAAGTCTGTTCTTAAGATATATGAGCATTATATAACATTCTCACCTTGTTTAAGTCCCCAAATTGTTTAAGTATTACGATTAAAATTGGAAATCAATATCTGAATTGTCGTACAAATAAGTGAACAACTCGATTTAGATTTGATTGAAATTGTGCTGAATATCTGCATCAAAGGTAATGTATGAATTTTTTTTTTTTAATAGATTCGTCCATTATTAGATTTTAATTAAATCATGACCGAATTTTAGTGTCGTTTTGGTATTCCAACAACGTAGTAAGCCCACATCCTCTTTTATGGTATAGTACTAGTAATCAAACGAGCAGCGCGACCAACGCGACGTACGCACACAATCGATGATCAATGTGCCTCTCTGTGATTTCACTCAAAAGGCTTTTTTCAGTAAAATGACAATGGCAAATATGCCGCCTGATTTTATTGTTATGAACGACGTAACGCTGAGGGATTTCCTAATTTATCATTTTCTATTCAGATCAAAAAAAAAAAGAATAAATGACATTCTTTATTTTTTTTCCTTTAATATTCACTGGTGAAGGAGTCAAATAAAACATTTTTCTAGCTTAAGTTTTATCAAATTAAGGTGGTTTTACGAGCATATCTAGCGCCATTCCGCATCTCCCATTGAAAAACCTTGAGCATTTTACGCTCTTAATTTGCTCTCGAAAGCAATTTGCATGAGATTTTATTTTCTTGGGATGAAAGTTAATTAGCTTTCCGGTCTCGAACCGCGTACGTGGTTTAATTACCTCCCTAGCGCCGGAAACCCTTAGACGTGTCTCTGCAAATCGACCATGGGAAAAATAGGCTCAGGTTTGTTTTGCAGAAATAGTTCGGGGAAGTAATAGGGTGTTAACCCACATAACGCGGGAACGTTTAGGTCGAAGCGGTTACCATCAAAGATATAAAAGTAAGTAGTTATCACAAAAATTTCATTTTAAATTCTTCTCGCACAACATACCTAACTTAATCTCAAGTGTAACTAAAAATATGGAATTGAGACGGAATATTAAAATTTTTTTTATTAAAACAGACCAGCGCTTATTACAACATTGCGCATGCTTTGATGGTCATTCTGCATGAACGATTTGAGGGCAAAGTTATCTAGCGCGAGGATAACGTGAACAGGCCAGTGAGATCGTGCGATTTAACGCATTTAGACTTCTTCCCTTGAGGCTATCATAAATCGCAGATCCGTGCGATTAACCCGCTAATAATTGATGCTTTCAAAGTCAATATAACGGACGCCAGCAAACAAATTAAGGTGGAATAATCGGATTTATACACAAAGTTATCGAAAACTGTACCTATAGAATAAGGCTTTTTAGTCAAAGCTACGGTAAACATATGTTATTATAACCCCTTATGTTCTATTAATGTACCGTAATCCACGTAGCCCTAATTGGAACCTGTTTGAAAATTGCCTTGTAAATAATCTAACTAATGTCATTACAACCGTTAGGAAGTGTGATCAGATTGAAATAGTCACGGAGATCTTTGTAGCAATTCGTTCAGCCTGCCACAGTAATAGCTTACTGGAGGCAAAAAGTAATAATTGGGAAATATCCTGGTGGAACGAGTGTCTTACTTCTGAAAGATCAAATGGCCTAATGTAACGTCTGTTGAAAGCCCTTTAAAATATTCTGGAACGGTATACTTATGGGATTCTACACTAAAACCTTCTCCATACTACTAAAACCTTCTCCAGGAATGGATATTTTTAGGGAGAACACAAAGCTAAACTATCCTCATGGACCTGTCGTAGCCTTTTTGAAAAAAATTGAGATCTTAACCCTAAATAACTGTACTGCCTCTTTGTGACTGTGAATGAAAAACAAATCTAGGAGAATATTTTCTAGAATATTTCTGAGAAAATTCTCGGTTGAAAAAAGATTTTCTAATTTGGTTCTTACCATGACGAAATAAACACTTGCCTCTATAAATTTTGAATGTTTCATAAAATTATCTCAAGAATTCGATTTTTGGTGATTTTTAATTAACTTGAGATAGCAACAAATGTTCACGTTGAATTTAATAATTCATATCTCAAAAACGAATAAATATTTTCAAGATCCGGTTTCATTACGAGAAAATAGACACTTTCCTCTACAAATCATAAATCATTCATTAAGATATCTTAAGAATTCGATTTTTCGTGATTTTTTAAAACAAAATCATTAATTTCAAAAAATTATAAAAAATTATGTTGACTCAAATAATCTTTAACTCAAAAATGAATTAAGATTTTCTAATTTGGTTCTCACTATGACAAAATAGACACTTACCTCTATAAATTTTGAATGTTTTATTAATATATCTAAAGAATTCGATTTTTAGTGATTTTTAATTAACTTTAGGTAGCCATAAATGTTCCCGTTGAATTTAATGATTTATATCTCAAAAACGAATAAATATTTTTAAGATCCAGTTTCGTCACGAGAAAGTAGACACTTTCCTCTATAAATCCTGAATAATTCATTAAGATATCTTAAGAATTTTCGTGATTTTTTAAAACAAGATTATTAATTTCAAAAAATTATAAAAAATTAGGTTGACTTAAATAATCTTTATCTCAAAAACGAATAAAGATTTTCTAATTTAGTTCTCACCATGACAAAATAGACACTTAGCTCTATAAATTTTGAGTGTTTAATTAAAATATCTCAAGAATTCGATTTTTGGTGATTTTTAATTAACTTTAGATAGCCATAAATGTTCACGTTGAATTTAATGATTTATATCTCAAAAGCGAATAAATATTTTCCAGATCCAGTTTCGCCTCGAGAACGTAGACACATTCCTCTATAAATCATGAATAATTCATTAAGATATCTTAAGAATTCGATTTTTCGTTATTTTTTAAAACAAGAATATTTATTTCAAAAAATTATAAAAAATTATGTTAACTTAAATAATTTTTATCTCAAAAACGAATACAGATTTTCTAATTCGGTTCTCAATATGACAAAATAGACACTTACCCCTATAAATTTTGAATGTTTTATTAAAATATCTCAAGAATTTGATTTTTGGTGATTTTTAATTAACTTCAGATAGCCATAAATGTTCACGTTGAATTTAATGATTTATATCTCAAAAACTAATAAATATTTTCAAGATCCGCCTTCATCACGAGAAAATTGACACCATCCTTTATAAATAATGAATAATTCATTAAGATATCTTAAGAATTCGATTTTTCGTGATTTTTAAAACAAGATTATTAATTTCAAAATATTATAAAAAATTAGGTTAATTTAAATAATCTTTATCTCAAAAACGAATAAAGATTTTCTAATTCGGTTCTCACCATGACAAAATAGACACTTACCCCTATAAATTTTGAATGTTTCATTAAAATATCACAAGAATTCGATTTTTGGTGATTTCTAATTAACTTGAGATAGCCATAAATGTTCACATTGAATTTAATGATTTATATCTCAAAAACCAATAAATATTTTCAAGATCCAGTTTCGTTACGAGAAAGTAGACACTTTCCTCTATAAATCATAAATAATTCATTAAGATATCTTAAGAATTCGATTTTTCGTGATTTTTAAAACAAGATTATTAATTGCAAAAAATTATAAAAAATTAGGTTAATTTAAATACGAATAAAGATTTTCTAATTTAGTTCTCACCATGACAAAATAGACACCCCTATAAATTTTGAATGTTTCATTAAAATATCTCAAGAATTCGATTTTTTGTGATTTTTACTTAACTTTAGATAGCCATAAATGTTAACATTGAATTTAATGATTTATATCTCAAAAACGAATAAATATTTTCAAGATCCAGTTTCGCCACGAGAAAGTAGACACTTTCCTCTATAAATCATGAATAATTCATTAAGATATCTTAAGAATTCGATTTTTCGTTATTTTTTAAAACAAGATTATTAATTTCAAAAAATTATAAAAAATTATGTTAACTTAAATAATTTTTATCTCAAAAACGAATAAAGATTTTCTAATTCGGTTCTTAACATGACAAAATAGACACTTACCCCTATAAATTTTGAATGTTTCATTAAAATATCTCAAGAATTCGATTTTTGGTGACTTTTAATTAACTTCAGATAGCCATAAATGTTCACGTTGAATTTAATGATTTATATCTCAAAAACTAATAAGTATTTTCAAGATCCGCCTTCATCACGAGAAAATTGACACCTTCTTTTATAAATAATTCATTAAGATATCTTAAGAATTCGATTTTTCGTAATTTTTTTAAAACAAGATTATTAATTTCAAAAAATTATAAAAAATTAGGTCAACTTAAATAATTTTTATCTCAAAAACCAATAAAGATTTTCTAATTCGGTTCTCACCATGACAAAATAGACACTTACCCCTATAAATTTTAAATGTTTCATTAAAATATCACAAGAATTCGATTTTTGGTGATTTCTAATTAACTTGAGATAGCCATAAATGTTCACATTGAATTTAATGATTTATATCTCAAAAACGAATAAATATTTTCAAGATCCAGATTCGTTACGAGAAAGTAAACACTTTCCTCTATAAATCATGAATAATTCATTAAGATATCTTAAGAATTCGATTTTTCGTGATTTTTAAAACAAGATTATTAATTTCAAAATATTATAAAAAATTAGGTTAATTTAAATAATCTTTATCTCAAAAACGAACAAAGATTTTCTAATTTAGTTCTCACCATGACAAAATAGACACTTAGCTCTATATATTTTGAATGTTTCATTAAAATATCTCAAGAATTCGAGAGAGAGAGAGAATAATATTTATTTGTCCTGTCATACTATTACAAGAAAAAAAATAATAACATAAATAAATAAATAAAAGAAAAAAAAAAAACCTTAAATATATACTATATATGACATGGCCAAAAGGGCTATCGACCTGGGTCTTCCTGCCCGTGATTAAATAGGATTGGTTTTCTTTTCCGTCTTCTCAGTTTTGTTTTATTTTTTTGAGTAATGTGAGCCGTGTGGTGGGATAGTGGCTTAAGGAGGAGGGAGTTATGATGAAATTTTTTAGGGCGTTTATGGGAAAGTTTATAATTGCCTTGACAGATAAGGATAGTAGGCGGGAGTTTATAGGAGATATCTTTGTAAGATTGTATAAGATTGCGTTGGAAGGGTTAAAAAGTGGGTTGTGAGGGTGTCTGATGCGGGTTATAATTCTTAAGGCTGCTCTCTCTGCTACCTCCAGATGGTACTGAGATCCCCTCGGCGCTTCGGACATAATTAGTGAGGCATATTCGATGATAGGTCGGCATATCGAAGTGTATATGTGAGTGGCGCATTTCGCGGCCTCTATATGTTAATGACCGAAAGTGCTTGGCGCGATTTTTGACCTTCATCTTGACTTTAATGGCGTGGGCAGAAAATTTAAGGGTTCTATCCAGGGTAACGCCGAGGTAGTTACAAGTTGGTGAAGCTGTGATAACAGAAGATTGGATTGTTATTATGGGAGGAGCAATGCGAGCAGAGAGAAAAGGGACAAAGAACTGCGTTTTTGACGGATTTATTAGGATGCTCCATTTTCGGTACCATTCCTCTACATTATGGATAAGCGTCTATAGCCTTTGGACTGATGATGGAAGGTCCACATCATGAGCGACGAGCATAGTGTCATCCGCGTAAAGTAGGGCGTAGGACTTCAAATCGAAGACGTCGGGGTTAACGTTGTAGATGTCGTGGCAGTAGACATTGTACAATGCTGGCGAGATGGGAGAGCCCTGTGGGAGGCCTTGTTGAATGGTGAACCTGTGTGAATAGCATTTTTTTACTCTAACCAGTGAGGAGCGATCTGTAAGAAATTGTTTAAGCAGGTTTAAAAGATAGAACGGGGTTTTCAACAAAGCTAGTTTGTACAGTAGTCCTCTGTGCCAAACGGAATCAAACGCTTTCCGAACATCCAGCAACACTGCGGCGGAATGTTGTTTTTGATAATGCACAGCTTGGAAGTTTGAGACCAGCACTGCCAGCGGATGGGAAGTAGATCTGCCTTGTTGGAACCCGAACTGGTATGGTGGGACCCTCTTTCCAACAACATCGAACAGCTTGTTCTTCAAGTGACCCTCGAGCAGCTTGCCCATAACGGGCAGCAATGAGATGGGGCGGTAATTCGCAGGGTCGGATAGGGAAGAATCTTTCTTAGGGATGCATATAATAATGGAGGTCTTCCAATCTTGTGGGAAATGCTGGTTAGTAAGGCAATAGTTATATATTTCCCTTATATAGACGTGGATATCTAAATCCAACCTCCTCAGGATATCTCTAGAGATGTTGTCGTAACCAGGTGCTGTGTTCCTTCCCTTATTAAGTAATGCGAAGTATTCTTCCTCCTGCATAAGCGCATCCTGTGGCGTTTCGGACGATTTAAGAAAAGCGTGGTGGTACCAATTGTCCACTGTAGTTTTGTTGTGGGGGCAAAAGGAGGCCTCATTACTGAAGGAAAATACCCTCTCCAGGTATTCAGCATGGATCTTGGCGATTTTTTCTGGGCTAGACTGTGAGCAGCCATCAGCTGGATCAATAAGCTCTTGGGTTTCTGGTGACTTTTGATATTTCGAAAGTTTTCGGACTTCTTGCCAGTAGTTTTTACCCTTGCTTCTGTTGATTTTATCACAGGCCTCGATATATTTTTCGCTTTTGAACTGTTGTAGAAGATTCTGGATACTTTTATTCAGCTCATTGAACCTCCTCTTAAGCGCAGGATCCTCATAGAACTTAAAGTCACGATAGAGTCGTCTCTTTTCCTTAATTAAGCGGAGAATAAATGGTGGCAGAGGGAAATTATAGTATTTTTTGATGTTGGATGGGCTCGCTTGGTCTACCAGATTTTGCAATCGTTTGTTAAAGGTTGTGATGGATTCGGGTGTAATAACGGGGTTAGATCTTGTATACTCCTTTATTCCTGCGTTCACTCTTTCCATATTACAAAGTCTATAGTTTTTGGTCAGAATAGGGACTACTTTGGGTATTCGAATGGTTGTGTTAATGCAAATCTCTAGGCCCAGGTGGTCGGAGCAAAGTTCTGGAACGACATCAACAGTCAAGAATTCGATTTTTGGTGATTTTTACTTAACTTGAGATAGCCATAAATGTTCACGTTGAATTTACTGATTTATATCTCAAAAACGAATAAATATTTTCAAGATCCGGTTTCATTACGAGAAAATAGACACTTTCCTCTACAAATCATAAATCATTCATTAAGATATCTTAAGAATTCGATTTTTCGTGATTTTTTAAAACAAAATCATTAATTTCAAAAAATTATAAAAAATTATGTTGACTCAAATAATCTTTATCTCAAAAATGAATTAAGATTTTCTAATTTAGTTCTCACTATGACAAAATAGACACTTACCTCTATAAATTTTGAATGTTTTATTAATATATCTCAAGAATTCGATTTTTGGTGATTTTTAATTAACTTTAGGTAGCCATAAATGTTCCCGTTGAATTTAATGATTTATATCTCAAAAACGAATAAATATTTTCAAGATCCGGTTTCATCACGAGAAAGTAGACACTTTCCTTTATAAATCATGAATAATTCTTTAAGATATCTTAAGAATTTGATTTTTTGTGATTTTTTAAAACAAGATAAGTAGATCAGAAATAATGTTAAATCGCTCTGAAGGACTTTCTCGACTTTTCGAGAAATTTATCGCACCGATAAAGGTTATGGTTCATTTTACATAAAGTACAACATAGTTTTTGTTTGATTTTCGTAGCAAAAGTTGAGGTTGACTTCACAAATGGCTCCTAGGGCCGTTAACTGACGATGTTAATTTAACGGAATCTAAGATCTTTGATTGATTCTCGTTCCAGAATAAAATTAATAAGGATGGTAACAAATTCACCATGGTATATTAAAAATGACAAACTCCATAATGAACTTAACATTCCAAAAATAACTTATTCAATCAAAAATCTTAGAGATAAATTTATCAAATATTAAAAAAAAATTTGAAGTGAAGAGGATACAATTGATTAACCTCATACAGCACTGAGACATAAAACATTAATATTAAATATTATAAATATTGTGTATAACATAACACACAAAAATGTTGATTCAATAAAAGCTGACATAAAACTAACTGTTTGAAAATGAAAGAGTTATTCAAAAATTGATTAGCTTGATGATAGTATTAGTTAACTATTTAGGCAAAAAAGTACAAATATTTTCTTTTCATTACCTCAATGGTTAGATTAGAGATATAGGCGAAAACTTAATAAGGATCCTTATTAAATCTCTTAAATGCATATTTACTTTTAAAGATATCGTTTATTGCATAAGAGAACAATGCAAGAGACAAAGAACTAAATTCATGTTATTATTAATTTGTAATATGTAGTAACATAATAATAAAGTAGTTGTAATAGAAACTAACCCATGTTATGAATTGCAAATTAAATATTTAAATTTTCTCAACAAAAATTTACATGTAATAGTCATATTACTGCAAAAATTTACAAATAAGATTATAAGGTATTCATGGAGTTGTAAAGTTTTAGGCATCTACTTAACAAACTTAAGTTATCGATCTTAAAAGTTTCTCTTTCGATTAATAACATGTAAAGCCCCGGGTAATTTTTATTTTTCAAAATAAACGTCTACCTAGAACATTTTTTATCTAGAGATGATTATTGATGGCTACAGGAAACGACTCTTTCGACCTTTTTCCTTACCCCCTTTTATTTCCTCAGCCAGAAAAGAATTACCGGCTTCCGAGTCAGATGTCAACGCATTTTTTTCTTCTCCTCTCCGAGGGTGAATATTAACGATCGAGAACAGTTCGATTCATTAATAACTTTTTGGGGCAGCATTATTTAGATTGGATTCGCTTGTTTTTTCTCCGTTTCTTTCGTTTACCTTCGGTCTTTCCGACCCAAAGTATTTGATTTTTAGTTAGTAATAGGAAAGGGGGAGGCGAATTTATTTCTGAAGGCTATAATAATATTGATAATAGTCGGTAAAATCACTCGGATTAGATTATCCCTGTAAGAAAAGGGAGACGGCTTTTAGGTTAATTGAACTCGACGAAAGCAAAAACTCGAACGAAATCTTGAGATGGTCCGTAAAGTGCGCCAGGTCTTTGAAAAGCTCGAAAACTTTTTGCGACGAAACCGAACGGGGAAATTAATTAAAGAACTTACCTTTGGGGAGTTTTCACTTTACAGGGATGTCGTTTAAACGGGAGAATGTTTTCTTTTATAATTCGACCAACATGGATCTAATATAGTTTGAAATTTGTGTGCTGTGTAGGGCTATTTCATACATATAACGCCTTGTGTATGCGAACGTTTCGGTGTAATTGCATGTTTAGGACAGCTGTAGAGGGTTATCTGAGTATGGGGACAACAACGACAGTTCGACGATATCCCTCCGGAAACGACAAACCCCCGAGGGTTGTTCAGTTTGCTCTATATCGTATTCGTATTCGATACGTTCCAGAACGCCCACGGACAGCACGCAATTGATAAACGGTTAATGAGATGTTTATCTATCTGAACGTAGCCATCCTATAATATGTGTCAATTTCATTTAGATATCTCAGCACCATAGAGGAGATTATTGCAAGTAAAGAAATATCTTTATGTACAATCGATGACCAAAAGGAGTCGAGCCCTATTAAAAAGCTTACAGATTACAACCAATTTTTAAGGCATTTTTCAGTACTCTCACCTCTCCTATGGTGCCTGGTAATGGATGACTTAAGAAATACCTTAACAAAAAAGAAATTCATGATTCAGGGATTTACTATTTTACTTACTTTGGAAATTTGGTTTCGTGGAAAATCACGGTTTAGTAAGATGCGATTATTATGAAAACGACCGCGGGAGGATTTCAACGTGATTTTTATCTAAATGTGTTGAATAAAGTCGTTTGTCGGATTCTGTTATTAGTTTTACAAAATTAAATGTCCCTAACTTTTTATGAGCGATTTAATAAAATTATAATTTAAAGAGAAATAGAAATAAGCCATGCGGAAAGAGGAGGGTTCTAACCAATCCAAGCAGAGTTGAAAAGATGATGCTGGCGTGCGCTTCAAACGGGATGTGGCGTCTTATCGTCTATGCATGATATATAGATAAAATTATATTTAAAATTTGACTACTAATGATTATTACAAGAAAAATTGATGATGTAACCGATATTAAAATTAAAGAATGCAATTCAAATCAGTTTCACCTTTGCCCTGCTACAATCACCTAACCGGTAACTGCCTGAATAGCATTCCGAACTCCAAGAGGGCCAGAACCATGTGGATCTTTGGTATTGCTGTTTTCCATTGCTTCTTCTCTTCTTGTTTCTTTCAAAAAGCAATCTGGTATTAACAGAAAATCTTCATCGTTATCTTAGATGTTGCTTTTCTCTATATTTGTCTTTAGTTTTCTTAACACAATTTTTCTTAAATTTTTTGTTAACTTATCATAAGGCAGATAGAGAGTATGGAAATTTTTTTTATACAGACGAAATTTTGTGTGGGGCAAATCACGCATTAAGTTTTGGATGTAATGTTCAAGAAGTCAATGGTTGTAGAAGGGGGATAAAAAACCATCAGGTGCCGGACAAAAATTATTATTTTACACATTGTCAGTGAAGACGGATTTCTACCGGGTGCATGAAATGTTTCATTGGTGCGAAAAAAAGGCTACAAAGAAATCGACGACATTACGAAAAGTGGTTCAGACATGTATTGCCCATAATTCCTGCAAGATCGGTTATCATGTTCGACCAAGCCCTAAGCGATACTATGTTGGATCCTAATTTCAGAAATCCAATAACAGCATGGAAAATAGGGGATATCATCATGTGGCTTCAGCAAAGAAACGTGTCACTACCTGAAGGTTATACTACATTTTCATTGAAAATCAGGCCACACTTATTACAACTTTCAGGTCCTTATCATTATCAGAGACATCTGTTAGATTAGCTGTTAGATACTTTGGTACAAAAAATTATAAGCACGAGGTAAAATTACTTTGGTTACCAGCACTTTAAAAAATCTGGTACTATTTACACATAACTCGCGATAAAAAAACTGCAGATCCGAAAATTTCCAAATTAACATGTGATACGAAGAAATATTCACTATTTACAAGAAAAGATATCGATCTCTAAAGTGAAGCGCCTTGATATCTGAAATGGGAAGCATTTCAAAGTTTCTGGGAGCAATATCAAGTCTTCTGAAAGCTTTTTTTTTTGCATCTTTTGGAAGCAATATCAAATCTCCTTGAAGCAATTCAAATCATCTGGAAGCATTTCAAATCCCTTTGAAGCAATATCAAGTCATCTAGAAACAGTATCAAGTCATGTGAGAACAGATCAGGCTTTGTAGAAGCAGTATCAAGTCTTTTAGGAATATTTCAAGTCTTTTGGATACAATATCAAGTCTTCTAGTATTAGTATCAAGTCTCTTTGTCTTTAAGAATCGGTAACAAGAATGTTGGAAGCATTTCAAGTCTTCTAGAAGCAGAATTAAGTCTTAGATGGGTAATATCAAGCGTGGAAGTAGTTCAAGCCTTCTGAAAGCATGTCTGGTCTTTTGAAAACATGTCAAGTCTTCTGGAAACATTTCAAGTCTTCTGGAAACATTTAAAGTCTTCTGGAAGCAATATCAAGTCTTCCAGGAATAGTATCAAGTCTTCTAGAAGCAGTTCAAGCCTTCTGAAGCATGTCCAGTCTTATAAAAGCATGTCATGTCTTCTGAAAGCATTTCAAGTCTTTCGGAAGCAATATCAAGTCTTTTAGAAGCAGCTTAAATCTTCTGAACTCATGTTAAGTCTTCTAGAAGCACTTCAAAATATCTAAAAGTATTTAAAATCCCTTGAAAGCAATAGTCAAGTCATCTAGAAGCAGTATTAAGTCTTGTGAGAACAGATCAAGTTTTGTAGAAGTAGTATCAAGTCTTTTAGGAGTATTTCAAGTCTTTTGGAAACAATATCAAGTCTTCTAGTATTAGTATCAAGTCTTCTTGCCTTCAAGAACCGGTAATAAAAATTTTGGAAGCATTTCAAGTCTTATAGAAGCAGTATTAAGTCTTAGATCGGTTGTATCAAGTGTTGTGGAAGTAGTTCAAGCCTTCTGAAAGCATGTCTGGTCTTTTGAAAGCATGTCAAGTCTTCTGGAAGCATTTCAAGTCTTCTGGAAACATTTCAAGTCTTCTGGAAGCAATATCAAGTCTTATAAAAGTAGTATCAAGTCTTCCAGGAGTAGCATCAAGTCTTCCAGGAGTGGTATCAAGTCTTCTAGAAGCAGTTTAAGCCTTCTGAAGCATATCCAGTCTTATAAAAGCTTGTCATGTCTTCTGGAAGCATTTCAAGTCTTTCGGAAGCAATATCAAGTCTTTTGGAAGCAGTGTAAGCCTTCTGAACTCATGTTAAGTCTTCTAGAAGCACTTCAAAATTTCTTAAAGTATTTAAAATCCTTTGAAAGCAATAGTCAAGTCATCTAGAAGCAGTATTAAGTCTTGTGAGAACTGATCAAATTTGGTAGAAGCAGTATGAAGTCTTTTAAGAATATTTCAAGTCTTTTGGATACAATATCCAGTCTTCTAGTATTAATATCAAGTCTTCTTGTCTTCAAGAACCGGGGTAATAAAAATTTTGGAAGCATTTCAAATCTTCTAGAAGCAGTATTAAGTCTTAGATGGGTAGTATCAAGTGCTGTGGAAGTAGTTCAAGCCTTCTGAAAGCATGTCTGGTCTTTTGAAAGCATGTCAAGTCTTCTGGAAGCATTTCAAGTCTTCTAGAAACATTTCAAGTCTTCTGGAAGCAATATCAAGTCTTTTAGAAGTAGTATCAAGTCTTCCAGGAGTAGCATCAAGTCTTCCAGGAGTGGTATCAAGTCTTCTAGAAGCAGTTTAAGCCTTCTGAAGCATATCCAGTCTTATAAAAGCATATCATGTCTTCTGGAAGCATTTCAAGTCTTTCGGAAGCAATATCAAGTCTTTTGGAAGCAGTGTAAGCCTTCTGAACTCATGTTAAGTCTTCTAGAAGCACTTCAAAATTTCTTAAAGTATTTAAAATCCTTTGAAAGCAATAGTCAAGTCATCTAGAAGCAGTATTAAGTCTTGTGAGAACTGATCAAATTTGGTAGAAGCAGTATGAAGTCTTTTAGGAATATTTCAAGTCTTTTGGATACAATATCCAGTCTTCTAGTATTAGTATCAAGTCTTCTTGTCTTCAAGAACGGGGGTAATAAGAATTTTGGAAGCATTTCAAATCTTCCAGAAGCAGTATTAAGTCTTAGATGGGTAGTATCAAGTGTTGTGGAAGTAGTTCAAGCTTACTGAAAGCATGTCAGGTCTTTTGAAAGCATGTCAAGTCTTCTGGAAGCATTTCAAGTCTTCTGGAAACATTTCAAGTCTTCTGGAAGCAATAACAAGTCTTTTAGAAGTAGTATCAAGTCTTCCAGGAGTAGTATCAAGTCTTGTAGAAGCAGTTTAAGCCTTCCGAAAACATGTCCAGTCTCATAATAGCATGTCATGTCTTCTGGAAGCATTTCAAGTCTTCTAGAAGAGAGTAGTTTAAGCCCTCTGAACTCATGTTAAGTCTTCTAGAAGCACTTCAAAATTTCTAGAAGCATTTAAAATCCTTTGAAAGCAATAATCAAGTCATCTAGAAGCAGTATTAAGTCTTGTAGAAGCAACATTAAATCTTCAAGAACCAATACATACAATGTGTACATAAAGTATGGAATCAATTCCATATAAATTCGGGGGATGTTCTCAAATGATAACAGCCTAGTAATCTATGTTATACATTTTAGCGCGCATTTTTTTTGGGTTAAAATTGAAATGTAACAGTTATCCTAAAAATGAGCCACCATGCCTAAGTTGGCATTTTTAAATATGGTTCCCCATCCTTTGTTACATTTATGGATTCTACGTTAAATTCTGAATACTTTTCATGTATCCAGCTATCCTCGAAAAAATGACAGTGTGTACACATACTTGTTCATCAGGCATTTTGTATGATTAATTTAGAAGTTCTTCGCAAATAGTTTCAAAATTTGATCGATATGCATGCGATTATCTGGAATTGCTTCGTCATTATCAGCGAAATGGCAGAATCGGAGTAATATCTCAAATCCACCCAGCATATTAGAATGAAAATGTTACATTTCTAGACTAATAATCAGGTAATTGTGGTACTTTGACGATGCAAATTTTCATCAACAAGTTTTTTTATTTTTTTCGAATCTGTTGGAATCGAGCTTTGAAGCAGAACTGATTATGTCAGCTGGTCTAAAACGGGCTTGGCTATCATACACATTAGTTTCATGCACCATTATGTTTCCTATCTTTTTATTGTAAAATAGTTCAAAATAATCAATATGTTTTTATGTATATAAATTATGGAATTGATTTGATATAAATTCAGCGGATATTCTTAGAAAAAATACCCTAGACAACTATGTTCTAGTTTTTATATCCACAAAGCCCTTTTTGTCGAAGACATCTGAATACCAAAATGTTCAACTGAAAAATACTCAAAATTTAATACAGAAAATAATTTCATCAACAAGTTTTCTCATTTTTTTCGAATCTGTTGGAGTCGAGCTTTGAAGTAGAACTGATTATGTCAGCTGGTCTAAAACGGGCTTGGCTATCATACACATTAGTTTCATGCGCCATTATGTTCCCTATCCTTTTATTGTAAAATAGTTCAAAATAATCAATATGATTTTATGTACATAAATTATGGAATTGATTTGATATAAATTAAGCGGATATTCTTAGAAAAAATACCCTAGACAACTATGTTCTAGTTTTTATATCCACAAAGCCCTTTTTGTCGAAGACATCTGAATACCAAAATGCTCAACTGAAAAATACTCAAAATTTAATACAGAAAATAATTTCATCAACAAGTTTTCTCATTTTTTTCGAATCTGTTGGAGTTGAGCTTTGAAGCAGAACTGATTATGTCAGCTGGTCTAAAACGGGCTTGGCTATCATACACATTAGTTTCATGCACCATTATGTTCCCTATCTTTTTATTGTAAAATAGTTCAAAATAATCAATATGTTTTTATGTATATAAATTATGGAATTGATTTGATATAAATTCAGCGGATATTCTTAGAAAAAATACCCTAGAAAACTATGTTCTAGTTTATATGTACACAAAGCCATTTTTGTCGAAGACGTCTGAACACCAAAATGCTCAACTGAAAAATACTCAAAATTTAATACAGAAAATAATTTCATCAACAAGTTTTCTCATTTTTTTCGAATCTGTTGGAGTTGAGCTTTGAAGCAGAACTGATTATGTCAGCTGGTCTAAAACGGGCTTGGCTATCATACACATTAGTTTCATGCACCATTATGTTCCCTATCTTTTTATTATAAAATAGTTCAAAATAATCAATATGATTTTATGTACATAAATTATGGAATTGATTTGATATAAATTTAGCGGATATTCTTAGAAAAAATACCCTAGACAACTATGTTCTAGTTTCTATGTACACAAAGCCATTTTTGTCGAAGACATCTGAATATCAAAATGCTTAACTGAAAAATACTCAAAATTTAATACAGAAAATAATTTCATCAACAAGTTTTCTTATTTTTTTCGAATCTGTTGGAGTCGAGCTTTGAAGCAGAACTGATTATGTCAGCTGGTCTAAAACGGGCTTGGCTATCATACACATTAGTTTCATGCACCATTATGTTCCCTATCCTTTTATTGTAAAATAGTTCAAAATAATCAATATGTTTTTATGTATATAAATTATGGAATTGATTTGATATAAATTCAGCGGATATTCTTAGAAAAAATACCCTAGAAAACTATGTTCTAGTTTTTATGTACACGAAGCCATTTTTGTCGAAGACATCTGAACACCACAATTCTCAACTGAAAAATACTCAAAATTTAATACAGAAAATAATTTCATCAACAAGTTTTCTCATTTTTTTCGAATCTGTTGGAGTCGAGCTTTGAAGCAGAACTGATTATGTCAGCTGGTCTAAAACGGGCTTGGCTATCATACACATTAGCTTCATGCACCATTATATTCCCTATCTTTTTATTGTAAAATAGTTCAAAATAATCAATATGTTTTTATGTATATAAATTATGGAATTGATTTGATATAAATTCAGCGGATATTCTTAGAAAAAATACCCTAGAAAACTATGTTCTAGTTTTTATGTACACAAAGCCATTTTTGTCGAAGACGTCTGAACACCAAAATGCTCAACTGAAAAATACTCAAAATTTAATACAGAAAATAATTTCATCAACAAGTTTTCTCATTTTTTTCGAATCTGTTGGAGTTGAGCTTTGAAGCAGAACTGATTATGTCAGCTGGTCTAAAACGGGCTTGGCTATCATACACATTAGTTTCATGCACCATTATGTTCCCTATCTTTTTATTATAAAATAGTTCAAAATAATCAATATGATTTTATGTACATAAATTATGGAATTGATTTGATATAAATTTAGCGGATATTCTTAGAAAAAATACCCTAGACAACTATGTTCTAGTTTCTATGTACACAAAGCCATTTTTGTCGAAGACATCTGAATATCAAAATGCTCAACTGAAAAATACTCAAAATTTAATACAGAAAATAATTTCATCAACAAGTTTTCTCATTTTTTTCGAATCTGTTGGAGTCGAGCTTTGAAGCAGAACTGATTATGTCAGCTGGTCTAAAACGGGCTTGGCTATCATACACATTAGTTTCATGCACCATTATGTTCCCTATCCTTTTATTGTAAAATAGTTCAAAATAATCAATATGTTTTTATGTATATAAATTATGGAATTGATTTGATATAAATTCAGCGGATATTCTTAGAAAAAATACCCTAGAAAACTATGTTCTAGTTTTTATGTACACGAAGCCATTTTTGTCGAAGACATCTGAACACCACAATTCTCAACTGAAAAATACTCAAAATTTAATACAGAAAATAATTTCATCAACAAGTTTTCTCATTTTTTTCGAATCTGTTGGAGTCGAGCTTTGAAGCAGAACTGATTATGTCAGCTGGTCTAAAACGGGCTTGGCTATCATACACATTAGCTTCATGCACCATTATATTCCCTATCTTTTTATTGTAAAATAGTTCAAAATAATCAATATGTTTTTATGTATATAAATTATGGAATTGATTTGATATAAATTCAGCGGATATTCTTAGAAAAAATACCCTAGAAAACTATGTTCTAGTTTTTATGTACACAAAGCCATTTTTGTCGAAGACGTCTGAACACCAAAATGCTCAACTGAAAAATACTCAAAATTTAATACAGAAAATAATTTCATCAACAAGTTTTCTCATTTTTTTCGAATCTGTTGGAGTCGAGCTTTGAAGCAGAACTGATTATGTCAGCTGGTCTAAAACGGGCTTGGCTATCATACACATTAGTTTCATGCACCATTATGTTCCCTATCCTTTTATTGTAAAATAGTTCAAAATAATCAATATGTTTTTATGTATATAAATTATGGAATTGATTTGATATAAATTCAGCGGATATTCTTAGAAAAAATACCCTAGAAAACTATGTTCTAGTTTTTATGTACACAAAGCCATTTTTGTCGAAGACATCTGAATACCAAAATGCTCAACTGAAAAATACTCAAAATTTAATACAGAAAATAATTTCATCAACAAGTTTTCTCATTTTTTTCGAATCTGTTGGAGTCGAGCTTTGAAGCAGAACTGATTATGTCAGCTGGTCTAAAACGGGCTTGGCTATCATACACATTAGCTTCATGCACCATTATATTCCCTATCTTTTTATTGTAAAATAGTTCAAAATAATCAATATGTTTTTATGTATATAAATTATGGAATTGATTTGATATAAATTCAGCGGATATTCTTAGAAAAAATACCCTAGAAAACTATGTTCTAGTTTTTATGTACACAAAGCCATTTTTGTCGAAGACGTCTGAACACCAAAATGCTCAACTGAAAAATACTCAAAATTTAATACAGAAAATAATTTCATCAACAAGTTTTCTCATTTTTTTCGAATCTGTTGGAGTTGAGCTTTGAAGCAGAACTGATTATGTCAGCTGGTCTAAAACGGGCTTGGCTATCATACACATTAGTTTCATGCACCATTAAGTTCCCTATCTTTTTATTATAAAATAGTTCAAAATAATCAATATGATTTTATGTACATAAATTATGGAATTGATTTGATATAAATTTAGCGGATATTCTTAGAAAAAATACCCTAGACAACTATGTTCTAGTTTCTATGTACACAAAGCCATTTTTGTCGAAGACATCTGAATATCAAAATGCTCAACTGAAAAATACTCAAAATTTAATACAGAAAATAATTTCATCAACAAGTTTTCTCATTATTTTCGAATCTGTTGGAGCCGAGCTTTGAAGCAGAATTAATTATGTCAGCTGGTCTAAAACGGGCTTGGCTATCATACACATTAGTTTCATGCACCATTATGTTCCCTATCCTTTTATTGTAAAATAGTTCAAAATAATCAATATGATTTTATGTACATAAATTATGGAATTGATTTGATATAAATTAAGCGGATATTCTTAGAAAAAATACCCTAGACAACTATGTTCTAGTTTTTATATCCACAAAGCCCTTTTTGTCGAAGACATCTGAATACCAAAATGCTCAACTGAAAAATACTCAAAATTTAATACAGAAAATAATTTCATCAACAAGTTTTCTCATTTTTTTCGAATCTGTTGGAGTTGAGCTTTGAAGCAGAACTGATTATGTCAGCTGGTCTAAAACGGGCTTGGCTATCATACACATTAGTTTCATGCACCATTATGTTCCCTATCTTTTTATTATAAAATAGTTCAAAATAATCAATATGATTTTATGTACATAAATTATGAAATTGATTTGATATAAATTTAGCGGATATTCTTAGAAAAAATACCCTAGACAACTATGTTCTAGTTTCTATGTACACAAAGCCATTTTTGTCGAAGACATCTGAACACCAAAATGCTCAACTGAAAAATACTCAAAATTTAATACAGAAAATAATTTCATCAACAAGTTTTCTCATTTTTTTCGAATCTGTTGGAGTCGAGCTTTGAAGCAGAACTGATTATGTCAGCTGGTCTAAAACGGGCTTGGCTATCATACACATTAGTTTCATGCACCATTATGTTCCCTATCCTTTTATTATAAAATAGTTCAAAATAATCAATATGTTTTTATGTATATAAATTACGGAATTGATTTGATATAAATTCAGCGGGTATTCTTAGAAAAATACCCTAGACAACTATGTTCTAGTTTTTATGTACATAAAGCCATTTTTTCGAAGACATCTAAATATCAAAATGCTTATTTGAAAAATACTCAGAATTTAATAAAAAATCTACTGCAAAAAAAACGGAGAGTCCCTATTTGAAATTATCGACTCAGGTATAGTTTCCCAATTTTGGAATACCTGTATATTTTAATTTTATGTAAGAAAAGACTCATTTAAAAATATAACGTACGTTATATTATTTATTCGTTTCAATAAATGAAGTTTACTCTGATTGGGCTTAAAATGCGTTACGTAATGGAACGAGTGCGGTAAAGAACTTCATTACGTAACTCAAATCATTTCAAATAAGTGTGATAATGATGATTTATCCAATCAGTCGCAGATAAACAGTTCCTCTCAGCCCGACAATAATTATATTATTAAATAATAATAAAGATTGTCTCATGATATTAAATTCGTTTTCTCTTTAAAACAGATTATTTTTAACGAATTTCCGCTCCCAGGGTATCTAGAACGGTAAAGAACACTTTAGAAAATTCTCATCCCAAAGGTCTTCGAGTCGGCTTACACACTAATCAAATTTCAAAGAAGTGGAAAATCCGGAAAATCGCACGCCTTCACCCCAATGAAAATCCGTGCGCCAGTTCTTCCGATATTAACCGGGACATTTAAATTTCTAATATTCGGAATGCCGTGGGCGATTCGAGATCGGCACGAAAAAGGAAAATGCCGGCGCGGGGAGGAAGTAGGTCTTTTCGTACAGAGTAGCTGGGAATCTCGCCTGTTAAAATTTCATTTGCCCCCGAGCCCCGGGCCTCTGTGAACGTCGAATGTTATCGCAGTTTGCATACATATTGGAAATGAATAGTCCCCGCGTTTGCGTCTTAGTTGCGCGTTCCCTTCCCGGAAGTAGAAATAATTTATCACCGGAAACGAGGAAAAAATCGGAGATTACTCAAGAAGCTATTAGAATCATCTGGGGAGGAAATTTCAATTGAAGTCTTTTGCATTTAGTCTTCTTAAAATTTTAAATTGTCTGTGATAAAGAAATATTATTTTGTTGGAAATTGCGTTTAGTCTCGACTACAATGACCTTTTGGATCTTTTAAGTCCTTTTAGATTACAATGGAGCAATGAGTAACATGTGATATTAAGTGAAGCTCGTTTAGGACACACAACTCCGCTACCTCTCGTTCTTGGAAGGGAAAAGGATGGAAGTAAGCGTAGTGTAGGTCAGATGAGATGGAAAATCGAGCGCCGAATTAAGTAGCTCCAACGAGGGTTGCGGTTTTGAACCAAAGCTTACCAACATCGCCACAACTTGGTGTCAGTAAAGGGTGCAGTTTGCAACTAATTATGTTAACTATTTATATTAAAATATGTCATACTTATTTTTTAATAAAATTTAATAATCTTTTCATTTTACGTCTTTTACATGTTATAGTTCATTAGCATAATTTTAAGTGGTCTTTGTTGTTAGAGGGAAAAGTCTTCATGTGCTGTTTTTCCCGCACGGCTAATCATCTTTTACACCACGGACAACGTCGCGGCACCATAGGGTGTGGCACGTTTAATTAAATCATAAAGTTAGCTGTCTGCGGATGTGTTCTGTGCGTAATTAATCTTCCACTTGAGGGCTTCCAGGAATGCTAGAAATTTTCATCATCACTCTTCGGGGATTACCTATGAAACGAAACCTTCCGGTATCTTTAATTAACCAATTTCTGGAATTGTGGCCGAGATTTGTAACCGGATATTAAAGGGGATACCAAAAAAATTTAGATTAATTTCGTTTCGTTATTTCCGATTAATTCGTTTCTTAAGTAATAAAGAAGTAAATGAACACGGTTTCGTAACAACATAAAGAAAATAAGGTTCAGTTTTCAGTTGGATACGTTATATGGTATACGTCGTTCCTTATTGCACTCTAATATTTCATCTTCCCTTTGGACTGCTACAACGTGGAGTTGCTATTAAAGTTTTTATAACTGGTTTGTGCTTGATATTACCTCACAACTTGATGAGTTGTACAATTTAGTATGAAATTGAGAAACGTCAAAATATGTCTCGTAATTATGTTACTGTTGCGTAATCGAAATATACACAATAATGAAGTATTTAGTTTTAATTGTAATGAATATTTTCAAATGGCATTAAAGAGGAATGTTTATGATGATTTGATTATGTATTACGATATGGAGGTTCAATCTATGATATTGAACAATAAGACTTTATTCACAATAATATGAATATTTTAAGTTGTAATTAGGATACATAAAGTCAAATTATACACTATATTGAGATTTATATAACATCACTCCAGTTAACAAAGGCTGAAAGCGCATTGAGAAATCGTAATCGCAATTTCAATGCTGTCTAAACTGTTCATATGTGTTTGTGAAGAAGCAATGCAAATTACTGTTGCCTTCCATATTGCGAAATATGGAGCTGTCCCAAAATGCAAGATGAGATATTCGGGGGAGAAGTTAGCCTGAAATATGAATCTGATGATTCTTGTTATAATTTTATGATAATGTTTTCTTGTAGAGGTAATTCTTAGTAAGTTTTTGATTTATGTAATTGGTTTAATGTTCTTGCTACGATTTTAAATGAAGAACTTTGTAGGAACAAATTGATTATTTAACCTAAGTTGATGATCCTAAGAAATTTATTTGGAATATATGAATATCTGTAGTTTTTAACGATTTTTATGTGGGCAATAAGGCCCTATCTTGTTGCAGTATTTTTCCAACAAAAACAAATGATTCTTGCAAATACCTTTTACTATAAGACATTGTACTATCTTTCTTTTTGGTACTATTACTGTTTCAAGAATATACACTAACCATGTAAAATCACCACATTTTAATATTATAAATTATAATAAAATAAAGCATATAATAAATCCATATAACATTTTAAACTATACAGGGTGTTTCAGGTTTTTGTAACAGGACTTTTACAATCGAGGAGTTCAGATTGATTATTTAAGAGTGTTAAAGCTTTTTCAATGTCTATTGAACACGATAAGTAAACATATCTTTGGCAATGAAAGAAAAAAGTTACTCAGTTTTGAAAATTTCTTCCCAAGGTGTTGTGGTCTTTTTTGGGCCCATACTGATTTTTGAATTAGCTTATATTATACTTTTACTTCCAGAAGAAATTACAATAATCTAGAGCTAAATAAGAATTAAAATGTAAGTCTGAAGACGCACGGTTAAACCGAAACTTACTGATTCTAGGTCTAGTTTTAGTTTGATATAAGTGTACAACCATCTAAAACTGAGTAGCAACTAGAAGTAGAGCTAATACTAAAACTAGAACCTATACTAGATCTAAAACCAGAATCATTCGGGATTAGCCGTAGATCTCTTTAAATAGAACCTAACACAACTCAACCCAACCTGGCTTTAGAACTAAACCTAGGCTTAGAAATAGAAACGTTAAGGTTAATGTTTGTTCTAGTTTTACTTCGATACGAGTACAGAATAATTTAAAACTAAGTAATAACTAAAAATAGATCAAATACCACTTTTTGTTAGAGCTAATACTAGACCTAGAACGAAAAACTTTTTGGTTTAGCTGCATCTCTCTTAATGGATAAAATCAGTATAGAATTTTTAAAAAAATCGATTTCTTTTTGCTTAAGCGTTATGTTTCACCTTTAAAATTAATATCCCCTAAGCTTTTGGTAAAAAAAAATTTTTTACCAACATAGGGCACGATAATTACAAACATCCACTACTAATGAAACCGGAAGTTTTTGAAGCAATTCAACATATCTATGAAGTTTTAAGTAGAAAGGATTTGCTTGAACATTGTATAAAAACAGTATATATAAGATACACTCAAAATAACAATGAGAGCTTTAATTCATTAGTTTTACAACTGGGAAACGCATTAAATATTCCGAACCTTCACTCACTGATAGAGCAAGAGAGGCGCGTCATCCTTAACAGCGACCAGAAAGCTGCGCGAAAAGGAAAATAGCAACATTTAGTTGATTTTATGGTGCTGGAATAGCTGATGAATAAGATAAGGAGGTAAAATCCTATAGAAACTAATTTTGTAAAACTTATATGCGGATCCTAACGTTCTAAAATTTTAAAGCGGTTTTACTCGAAACCACATTTTTCAATCTTGTGCGACAAATAAAATTTAGGTACAATTTTAATAGATTAACTTCAAATTCTACCCTATATACCCTTTCTCATTTTGCATCAGATTTTAAAAGTAGATAGCCAAAATCTCAAAGAAATAATGATATGTTTTTGAAAGAAAATGAGAATTGGATAGATATTTCCATAGGGTTTCTTATTTCTTTATTCATTGGAAGTATCTGAAAGGTGTAATTGCTCAAAAACTTGAGTGTTTTTTTGTGAATCAAGGACTTCCTTTGTTTATTGAGCCATCCTTATCAATATACAGTATAATAAAATACGTCAGAAAGATCAGATATTCTCTGCGATTTCCTTCTTACAAACAAACTCTATTAGCACAAAATGGGACTATCCATGAGAAGAAAATAAAATAATTTTTAAAACAACGACAGAGGTGAGGTTGTTTGTGAGGACTGCTGGATTACACTCAAATGCTTTAGGAGTACCACAGATAGGCGCCGGTTTATGAAAATGCAATGTGTGCTGTCTGCTAAAAAAACTTGAAATGGGGAAAGACTCAAATGACGAAGTGGGACTGAAAAGGTCTGAATGTACGTGCTCTCAAAAAAAAAACATTCGCAGCAGTTGCTACAATAAAATTGGAAAAAAAAGCTCAATAGTACATTAAAATTCGAAAATTTGTTGATAGTAACAACTTCACTTTAAGTAAAACCATTAACAATATTGTACAGGAGCCATTTTGTAAACATTGTAAGTATTTTAGAAGCACTATTAAGCTTTCCAGGGACAGTGTCAAGTCATTTGGAAGCAGTTCAAGCATCCTGGATGCATTTCAAGTCTTCTAGAAGCATTTCATGTCTTTTGAAAGTAGTATCAAGTCTTTTGGCAGCAGTATCAAGGCTTTTGGGAGCAATGTAAATTTTCCTGAAAATATTTCAAGTCTTCTTAAGCATTACAATTATATTGGTAGCAGAATCATTCATCTAGAGGCACTATCAAGTTTTCTGGAAGCAGACCGAATCTTATGGAAGCAGTATCATCAGTATTAAGTTTGCTGGAAGTTTGTCAGGAGCAGAAACAAGTCTTCTGGAAACAGTATCAAGTATTGTGGAAACATTTCAACTTTTCTTGAGACATTACAAGTATTTTGGAAGCAGTATAAAGTAATCTCGAAGCAAATCAAGTCTTCTAGAAACAGTATCAAGTCTCAATTCAAAATAAACTCTCCAAAAAATGTTTACAGCAAATGACTGAATTGAGAAAAAAAGACTCAACAGTCCACCAAAATTAAAAAATTGGTTGGAAATAGCAACTTCAATTCAGATAAAAGCATTAACAATTCTGTATGGAAGCCACATTTTTGGTGCCTACTTCTATGGGGGTTCTGTATCCATTAAAAATTTTGTACCCAATATATCGGGAGTCTATGGTCCCACGAGTCAATGCAACAACGTCAACCTCATGAAGAATTAAAGACATGTAAGGTTTCTACGAAGCTTCTATATTTACATGTACATGATAACATTGGTCCATTTTGGATAAAATGAATGGATTGATAAAAGAATTGATGCCTTTTGCAACAACCTATCTCTGTGAGAAATCTAAATCTAGCATTCAGATATTGATCCAGATATACTCTTGCATATAGTTTTTATACAAAAAGCAAAAATGTGTTAATTGGGTGTGTTACCGAACAAAGGGTTGGATAAAAAATATTTCAAGGAAGGGGTTCCACGCGATGACTAAGTTTGAAGAATACTGGATTTCACAATAAAATAAATTTTTCAAGTACAACGAAAGTGAAATTGCAATCAATACTAAAGTTACTAAATTACAAAATGGGGATTTAATGTATCGTCCCAAACACTTTTATTCTTCAAAATTTTTCTTTGTTTGTCTCCACTATGCGACGTCTTCGAAGTTGGCCGAGACATGCATGCAAGGTTGAGGAAGAATTTTTATAACAAATCAGTATCATAAATAACACTTTGGGAGGTCGAAATTTTAGCTTGAGTTAGAATTTCGTAGTCCAATGCAACCAAATCCAACTTAGTAATAGTAATACGAAGGCTTTCACGACCGGTGATAAATGAACTAAAATTAGAACTAACACTAGCACTAACACTAAAACTATCACTAGAACTATCACTAGAACTATCACTAGGACTAACACTAGATCTAAAACTAGAAACTTTCGAAAAACTGGTTCAGAAGAAGGTTGCAACCAGTGCGTTTTTTGAAAAAATGTTTGACGTTTCGGATGCCATGTTGCAACCTTCTTCAGAAACTGGTTCAGAAGAAGGTTGCAACAAGTTTCTGAAGAAGGTTGCAACATAGCATCCGAAACGTTAAACATTTTTTCAAAAAACGCATGGCAAAACCCGAAAGATTCTAGTTTCAGATCTAGTGTTAGTCCTAGTGATAGTTCTTGTGATAGTTTTGATGTTAGTGCTAGTGTTACTTCTAGTTTTAGTTTAACTAATTGTTAGTAATACTTTGGGCGGCCGACGTCTTCGAAGTCTGCCTAGATATGAATGCAAGACGATTCTAAACCATTTATTTTGGAGAATATTAAGGTTGAGGAAGAATTTTTCTTTTTGCCAATGTACTATTTTAGTATTTTCATTCCTAAACATTTCACTATTATCCAATTATCAGTTGTGGTATCTTCTATATTTTATTAATTTCTTCCACACATTTTTCTAAACCTTCTTGTCTATTAAATTCTTTTTTTCACGGTTCTAATGATCTCTGCTTCTTTTTGTTGGTTTGAATCCTCTACACTAGTCCTATTCGTTCCTTGGTTTTCTTTGATTCTGGAAGTATTTGCTTAACGGTCTCTAACAATAGAATCTCAAAAGTACAGTGTCGGGTTAAAAGGAACGGATTCCAATCACCCATGTTCTGTTCCAGCATATCTTGTACCTGTTTTTAATTAATACTCAATTAGTGGTGGTGCCTTATAACTCGTCGGTACTTACTTATTATTTTGGAAAACGACTCTCTTTTTTAGGGCACGATTTTTATTCTAAATGGGTCTAAGGAATAGTTCGTTTCAACAAGATTCCAAATTTAGCGTGGTTTTGTTGATACTCATTCGGAACAAACAGGTCTAAACATTATTTGCATACAAATTATATAAATTGTGGTTTTCTAATTGACAATTTTTACATCTTGGCAAATCTCAAGAACCAATCTTCCCCAAAAGCCGTTTTTTTTCTAAAGTGATAATGCATTCAATTTATCTTCACATTACAGAGAAATTGCAGTATTTCTAAACATAGTTTTACTTTTTGTACTCTTCATTTCTCATCTATGGTAGCTTAAAGTTATTTGAAAAATGTTGTACTTTTTGAATGCTTTATATTGAGCGATTATTCCTCTTATTCTCATCACGACTTAAGATAATCCTTATTTTTTTTCCTTTTTTAGTTTAACAAAGAACGAGGAGTAATAAAAATGTGTAGTATGTATACATATTACTGCACGTTTGCACCTGTTGCTTTCTTATGGAGGGGAAAGTGTTTAATATGCAATAAAACAAAGTTCAATTAAAACTGTTAAAAAATATTATAGAAAATACAAAATACATTACCTTAAAAGACGTACACAACTACCAAATATGATTTGTAAACTGCTTCGTGTTGGATTAGAATGGATTAGAAAAATTGTTACTAACTGTGACTTCGAATTGGATAGCATAAGCCTATTTCTTAAAATGAAGTCAAGTGGAACTAACCAGCGTAGAAAAGAAGCATAAAGGTTAGTTGTCGCCACATAAATGAAATATTTTCTGAAAATTTATCGTTGCCTTATAAAATTTCAACTTATTAAAAAGAAAATCTTAGCTGACTTTGAATTCTTCGGTCCCAAATATCATGAATAACAATTTGGACGGAAATTAGCATCATTGAATTGGATTCGGTTGGGTTGGACATCGAAGAAACCGTTTATTTCAACCATCCTTCATTATTTCATCCTTTCGCACATCCTTCTTGGATGCATGATGGTCTTTTCATATAGAACCCACAGGACCCAACTGTTCTAGATGGAGAGTCGAAAACCGCCTCATCACTTTTTCTCCTTTCTGCTTCTTGTTCTTCTTGCGCTTCACGTTGTACACCGGGAGATCCCCCTGCATCTTCTTTCACCCTCTTTTCAATGTGGGAACTTTCACGCTTTTCCATCTCCATCTTTCAATCTCATCTTAAGTCAGTGTCGTGAAACAAAATGAAAGTATTCCCATTACATTTTGAAATTTGATTTTTTACTTACATACCTGATTTAGAGAGGGTCGTCCGAGTTAATCTTGAGTTTATAGATCTTGAGATCTTGAGATCTTCGCAAACATAGTAATGATGGTATTCCAGTTTGACTCTGAGCTCAACATCATCTTTTCAACATTTTCGATGTCTATCTCTTTCTCCAAAACTGTTGTGTCTGTTTTTCTCAAACTTCTGCCTTATTTCTCCTATATTACACAATTTCTACAATTTCTACAATTTATTAGCATCTCGCCCATTCCATCTTTTAACATAATAAAAGAAGTTCTAATTTGCCCCATGCCACATTTTATGGCAAATAATGCTTGATCAATATATTCGTCCCACTCTTTTCCATGTTCATAACTCAAAGCTCTGAGTATTCTCTGTTTAAGAAAATACTCCATGAATTCTTTCTACCACTTTTAACTGAGAATGATATGGATGAAGAAAGGTCATTACATTTGGTCAACATTCAGATAAGGATCATTACATTCCTTAAAAATCATGGAATCACTCATTTCTAGTTTGATTAGCAACGCACGTTATTAAATAGCTAAAAAATCTTTCCTCTTTATGCCATTCTTTCATATTTAAGAAATCGATTAAGTATATTGTCAATTGCCGTAGATATTTTATATTTCAATTTTCCGTTATTCATTAACGTCTCCTATTAATTCCCAGGTAAATATGCAGCCTTTTCCTGGAACCATCTTTGATGTTTCGAAGGTTTCCTCTTTTAATTTTTTAATCAAAATTAGCTTTGGTATTGTTTTGTTCACTTTTCATGTCATAGTAGATTTAAAATGTTTTGTAATTACAGTTAGACTATAGTTAATGATCCATCTTATTTTAGACATCCCCTTATAACGACGTCTTTGGTTAATGACGAGCGAGGTGTCGTTAAAGTATATATAAAAAGCAGAGTTCCCGACCGGATAATAAAAAGCTAGGATAACGACGGTTTCGATTAATGGCTGCAATCTCAAACAACTGTCTTTAATTAGGATTTTGTAATAATAAATATTGAAATAAGTTTTGTATAACAAAATGTTAAAAAAAAATAAAACGCTTAGATGTCGAATGTTCATCGTAGGGAGCAAATATCAAACCCCATCTCAACCGAAATATGTAGGTGAGCCTGAACTAGCTGAAGTTAGCATCTTTTCGGGGTACGCCGCATCCGGGAGTATCACGCTGCTCTGAGGCTATCTCATTATGAAACTTCAAAGTTCAGTAATTTTTGTCAAGACGGTAGGAATTTTACGATAAGCCCCCATGGCAGTTGCTCCAAACGAGGTCACGTGGCCTACGCCTTCTGTTCGGGACTCTGCGCCACTATTTTCCTACTTCCCATCCTGCATATAGCACCGTGGTCCATCACCCCCAGGTGTCGCCTTTAGCCCGCGGATTTAGCGTTTATTGTTTGGAGGGGTTTAAATGAAATTCCACCTACATTATTGTTGTGAACATTTTTATTTATGTCCACTTTATTAACACCCTTGAAACACGTTCATCACTCAACCCACTCGTTTTGAAAAGTTGAGCTCACACACTGCGGGCAATTGCACAGTTGAATGGGTTCGCTAGTTTCGCGAGAGGGTATAAACCGGTACTGAGGATAACTTTTTAATTTTAAACCTGGCTTAACGGCGTGATTACACCGGATATAACCGATTCTCTCTGAGCAGAACTTGAAAGTCACTTAATTCTAAGGGGGGCATAAAATTTTATTTTATCTCCCTAGCTACATTACCAACAAACTCGTTACAATCTGGCTCTATTACGGTTTAGCACGAACGCACGATCCGTATTCTCCCGTCGTGTCGAGTGGGACGACGACGAGGAGGACGTCGGTGTATTCTAATATCATTACAAGACGAGATTTACAGCCGTTTTCAACCTGCCACCATTCCGTTTTCGGAGAGGCTGAAAACGAGACGCGAGGATCCGCATTAAGTAAATGACACTTTTCTTCCTGCGTCACGGATTAAATCGATATGCAACCTACCTCCCCCGAAACCTACCAGAACTCTCGGGGTACCTGTTTGATATAGAACTACCGGGATCTACTACAAAGGCGTCCTACATTCGGTTGTGCAAAAGGGATTTTTAGACTGGTTGGATTCAATTACATTTTCCCTGATGTAATTCGCGATTGCTGTGAGCGAAATCCGAACGGCGCCGAGCGGGATTGCGAGACCGTGACAAAGAGAACTCTTTGATTTATTAGCGATACCAACTTTGGATAACTAGCGGTTTATTCGCTTCTTTTGGTTCTCATTTACCATCGACGAACCGATACCGCACTAATAAAGAAGTTGATTACGTTGCAGATCTTTAACTTACCCATCAGTTAGTACGAAATCGTCTCTGACGAACATTGGTTGAAAATTGCAAATCAATAAATTGACCTGATTTAAATCTCATTTTCTCTTTTCCCAAAAGAGATGAAAAAGAAAATTCTGTATATATCAAATTAGATGACTTCATGGTGACGACAATAAGTTAGGAACGAAAGATATATTATTGTAAAAAGTGTGGAATAGATTATCCACCACATCAGTGTCCAGCATATGAGAAAACATGTTACTTTTGTAAGAAGAATCATTTTTCAACGATATGTCTGAAATTCCCAAAATTTAAAATGGTGAAGTCATGGAGATTCAGAAAAATAATAGCGATGATGAAGTCAGTGAACAATTTATTAATGTGATTGATGCTATCAACTTTATCCAATGTTAGGACGTAGAAATTGTGGAATATATGAGAAAATGCTCAATTTTTGTATGCTCATCATGAGATACTGGAGAGACTATTCCAATAGCTAGAAATGGACATAATGACATATAGTGGCAAAAATGATCTATTATCCGTGCCAGAAGTCAAGGCCCCTCACTTTAGACATCGATATCTTAGTTTTGCGATAGTTTTTTCAATGCTCATCGTTATATAATTAATAAATAAATAAAAGAAAAGATAAACGATGATATTGTTTTTATTTTTTAAAATCGGTGCGACACTGTTTCGATTGCATAGCAATTTTCGACGGGCACGACTGAAAGTACAATCATGTAATTAACATCAAAAAAAGGTGTCTGAAAATTTGTTTGAGGAGGTGAAGCTTTATAGAGATGAAAATCGTATATTAAAGAAAAGATTGGAAATACTGGAACAAAAAGCAAATAACCAAGAGCAAATAGAACGACAAAGGAATATTATTGTTTCTGGTGTACCGATCCAAGAAAATGAAGATACAAAAGAAGTTGTGTGTAAGGTTTTTGGGACAATGACGCTGAATATACCAATGAATAAAATAACGGAGTGCTTTAGAGTTAAACAGAAGAGGGAAGGACCTATCGTTGTCAAATTCTTAGAAGAAAGCCTGAAATTGCAGGTTTTCAAAAAGGTTAAAGAACTTAAAGGTATCAAAGTTGGTGAGTGTGGACTGAATGGAAAAAATGGAAATATATTCTTTAATGAAGATCTTACTATTGCGAATCAGAGACTTTTTAAAAGTACACGTGATTTTAGAAAAGAAAATAACTTTGCAGCAGCGTTCTGTAGAAATGGTAAGATTTACCTTCGCAAAACATTTAAGGATCAGTCTATCAGAATAAGATCTGAACAAGATCTTACTATATAAACTTACTTCATAAAATTAAAATATTAAGTACAAAAATTAGAATTAATGTATATATGTCTAGATCGTAACAGAAATGGATGAAATACTTAATATCCTGTACATAAATGTAAGAAGTCTAAGAAATAAAGTTGATGACTTGATGGAGATTGTAAATAAGCATGATTTTGAAATTCACATAATTGCACTTACTGAAACATGGATTTATCCTAATGAGGTGGAATATTTTAATATACCAAATTATAACGTTGTACATCATTGTAGAGATTCAAGGGGAGGAGGGGTGAGTCTGTTTATAAAAGACAATTTGGAGTATGATCAGAGACATATTCGAGAAATGGAAATTGAGGACTGTAACATACTTTGTGTTTGTCTTACTAAAGTTAATTGCGTAATTATAAATATCTATGGAGCGCCCAGAAACAAAACTGACGTTTTTTTAGCACAAATAGATAAAATTATGGAAACTCAGAAGTCTCCTTGTATTATTTTGGGAGATATGAATTTAAATTTACTCAGTGAAACTGATACGATTAGAGAGTATAGAAATATTATCGAAATGAACACATTTATAATACAGAATATTCTTACTACTGAGAATGCTACAAGAAAAACGGAAAAAACAGCTACTATTTTAGATCATGTTTTAATGAATAAAAACTTCTACTATGATATAACCCTTACAGATCATCTGATATCAGATCATAAAATTATGTATATTAAATTAAACAAAGTAATTGAAAAAAAAACTAAAGAAATTATCAATAAAACTAAATTGCTGAATGGAGAATGGAAAGAACTAATTCAAATGAAATTGCAACAGGAAGAAATAACTTCCTTTAGAAAATTAGCAGAAATAATAACAAAAACAAAAATTGAGTGTACAAAGGAAAGTAGAATAAAAGTATTCAACAACAACTATTGGATAAATGCTGAGTTTATTGAGAAAATAAAACAGAGAGATAATTCATATAAGCGATGGAAATTAATAAGAAACTCAGAAACCGAAAGACACTTTAAAAATTTAAAGAATGTGGTAAATAATATGAGAAGAAAATTAAAGAAGGAGTATGTGGAAAAAACACTTAATGAGGCTGGAACAAACAGTAAAAAAATGTGGAGGGTCCTGAACGATATATGTTTGAAACGAACAAAAAAAAGGGCAAAATGGGACAGATGATAAGTATGACAGGTGCAGTCATTGAAGATGAGCTACAAATAGCTGAGGAATTTAATACTTATTTTTCTGAAATAGGTAAGAATTTAGCCTCAAAAATTAAACCGGTTCTTAATCACCAGTTTAGAGAAGAAGAAACAAAAGAATCCATCTACTTGGAACCAACTGATTTAACAGAAATTAATTCTATCATAAGGGATTTAAATAATAATAGTTCGCCGGGAGAAGATGGTATTACTAAATCTGATATAGTGCTGCTTTTTGAAGTTTTGGGAGACAAAATAGTGAATATCATTAATGATATCCTGGTTACTGGCCTGTTTCCGAATGAATTAAAAACGGCGAAAATATCTCCTATTTATAAAAAAGGAGCAAAAACAGAACTTGGTAACTACAGGCCAATTTCAATCTTAAATATATTTTCTAAAATAACAGAAAAAGTTATAAAACACAGGTTAACTAACTTTATACAGAAATTCTTTAACATCGATCCATATCAATATGGATTTCAAAAGAAGAGACCTTGGGGGCGACAGGGGATTTACTAGAATATATTACAGAAGAACTCGATAAGAAGAGATATGTTTTGACAGTGTTTATTGACTTACAAAAGGCATTTGATACTGTGGACATAGGTATTTTACTCAATAAATTAGAAAAAATGGGAATGCGAGGCATTGCAAAAGACCTTTTCCAGTCATATTCTAAGGACCGTAAGCATTATACTCAAATCAATAAAACCAAGAGTAAAAAAAATGCCTAAGTATTGGAGTAGCTCAGGGATCAATACTTGGTCCTTTGCAATATTTATTATACATTCAAAACTTAAAGTATCTACAACTTCAAGCGAGATATTTTGTGTTTGCTGATGACACCGTCTTGGTTATATCATCAAGTAATATAAAGGAACTTGAAAAGGTGGTGAATGATGACTTAAATCTGTATTATACATGGCTGTGCCATAATAAATTATCGGTGAACGTTAATAAAACGGTATATATAATTATTAAACAAAAAAATAAACAAAAAAGTGATATAAATGTGTTTCTCAATGGAAAAAACTAAAAGAAGTGCAAACGTACAAATACTTAGGTTTAAATTTGACAAATGATCTCAATTGGAATGTACATGTGAATGCTATCATTAAAAAAATTGTGCCAATGGTTAGTGCAATAAAAAGGTGTACGGATTGCCTAAATAAAAACTCTAGGCGTTTACTCTATAATAGCTTTATACTGCCACAAATTAGATATTTAATTCCCTACTGGGGAGGTCTTCCGCTTTACCAGTTAAATAAATTACAAAGAATGCAGAATAAAGCAGTAAAATCTATCTTTCAGTTGAACTATTGTATGTCAACTGATCTTGTGTATGAAATGGAAAATATATGGAACTTGCAGAAAATTCGGACTTATGAGCAAATAAAATATATATATTCTATAAAAAACAAACTAATAAAGACTAACATAAATACAAAACAAGTTAAGAACTGGCATGAATACAGCACCCGGAATGCTAATGATTTTAGAAATAAATATTGTAGAACAACGACAGCACAGAGATCACCATTATATCTTGGTATTAAAGCATACAACAGTGTTCCGATAATAATAGTGGAGGCAAGGACAATGAAAAAATTAGTTTATAATCTGAAAATGTTTTTGAAGTGAATGAGTGTTGAACTGTTTCTGATGGGTTTGCATTTTTGAGAATTTTTATTTTCGTTTTTTATACATAACCTATTGTGATTTTTTTTTGTTTACATATATTTTTTGTATATTAAGGCTTCGATACCAGTGACATTCACTGTTTTGGAGTCAGCTAATAAATTAATTTAAAAAAAAAAAAAAAAACATATTAAAAATATAATTATGTATGTAAATACCGTCAAAAGGATGAAATATACAAAAACAAACATTGAAATAAAATAAAATAAAACACAGAAATGGCGATAACGAATCGTGAAACTCAAGTGAGTGAGAGACTTACACCATCTACAGATTCCAACAAACTGGATAGGTTTTTTTTCTCAAAAGATGAGCAACGCGTGTACGCAGAGTTATTTAAAATAAACGGGTGGAGGTGGTCAAGTTAATCCGAAGCAAATCTATTGAAATTAAATTTGATTGACGTATCTAAGAAAAAATCCACAGAAAACCAACAACTACTGACACCATTATTCCAAAATACTCATATAACTGCTTACAACATAAAGAAGCATCCTTTAGATTTCTATTTAATAGAATATTTAACGTCCCTTTACAAGAAAATGATTACATTAACGAAATGGGACTAATCATAAAGATGGGTTTAAACAATAAATACAACATCTCAGACATGCAGAGGATTTACAACAAAACTCACACCTCAACAAACTTATCTTCCCACATTATTCAAACAAATTCAAATATCTAGCGGTTCCTTTCGTAGCTTCAATTCAACACAAACTCAAACAAAATCTCAATAAATTTAACATCATCCCCGCATATACCTCAAACAATAGAATAAGTGCATATATCTTAAATAATAAACATAGGTTCATTAACCCTCGTATTCCGGTGCCTGGGTCTATTTGGACCCAAATAAATTTTTGCGAGAAATTGTAATAAATAGATTTGTCGTTACTCAAGGAGTGCGTTAAGTTAGATCGGCGTCAAACGGACGTCCCGACGAAAAAACGACGAAAAAATATGTCTCGACCGTTTCTTTACAGCGCCAGGCGTTTGTCTGTGTAAGAGGCTATAGCGACAATACAATTGCCATTAAATTCTTGATTTAGTTCACAGAAGGTGTATTTTAGAGCAACGATCTACATCGAAAAATAAAATGTTTGCTAATTTTGTAAATAATAATGATGATTATAACAATGAAGTGTCTTCTGATGATGAATGTGCGTCATTGACTTTTAGTGATGCAGTACCAGAAGAAGAGGATTATGAAAGTGATGAGTTTAGTGGTGAAAATAGTAATAATATGTCACACTGTAAAGACCAAAATGTTTGTGGACGAACATGGAGATATATTTCCCCCACAAACAGAGATGCAGAATTTGGTAAATATGATGCTACACTCACAGCAAATTCTGAGGGTGTAGAAACCATGGAACAATGTTTTGATTTATTTATAAATGATGAAATCATGGACATTATAATTACTTATACAAATGAAAAAGCGGTTAAATATTATGAAATGTTTTCAAATAATATATGGAAGCCGGTAGACCGTGTTGAATTGAAGGCATTTTTTGGGATTTTACTAATTACTGGCCGTTTTCGGGAATCACATGAAAGTAAAAAAGATCTATGGAAGAATAAGATTGCTTATAGTCGACAAATTTATCGAGCATCTATGTCTCGTGATAGATTTACAAACATTTTACGATTTTTGCGTTTTGACGACTTTCAGACACGAGAAGAAAGAAAAATGACCGATAAGTTGGCAGCTTTGAGAACCATTACAAATATTTTAACAAGAAATTGCAGAGATAATTACCGAGCGTCTAATGTAGGCACTATTGATGAACAATTAGTAACATTTCGAGGAAGATGTCCATTCAAGGTGTATATGCCGAGCAAGCCGGGGAAATATGGGCTGAAATTATGGGCCCTATGTGACGCTACTACATATTATTGTTGTAATTTTGAAGTGTATTTAGGAAAATGCGGAAACACACCGGAGAAAGGACAAGGACAACGAGTAGTTAGAGTTCTTTCAGAGTTTTGGAAGGGATCTAATCGAACTATCACAACCGACAATTTTTTTACGGATATCTCACTTGCAGAGTATTTACTCAAAGATAACATATTTATAGTGGGAACAATGCGGAAAAATAGAAAGGATTTACCAAAATTTTTGATAACAATATCCGGAAGAGCTCAATTCTCTTCCGATTTTATATTTTCTGAAAATCTAACACTTGTGTCGTATATCCCAAAACCAAGAAAATGCGTAGTTTTACTTTCGAGCGTTCATCGAGAACATGCTATTTCTGACGAAAATAATAATTACAAACCTAATATTATCAATTATTACAATTCAACAAAAAGTGGAGTGGATGTTTTAGATAAAATTCTAAGAGAATACACTTGCCGGAGATGTACACGACGTTGGCCTCTGTCGCTTTTTTTACATTATATAGATATTGCAGCCTATAATGCATTTGTACTATGGCAACTCAAAAATCCGGATTGGGCAAGTGGTAACATAAAATCAAGAAGAAAACAATTTATAGAAAATTTGTCTGAAGAGTTAGTTGCTGCAAACATAGATTCTAGAGCTAGAGCATTTGAAACCAATGCAGTAGTATTTTCGAGACACATTGTGGACGCCATCGAAAGTACAGGCCGAAAAATAAATAAACAAATGAGTACAACATTAGAAAAACGCTCAAGATGTAGCTTGTGTATTGGAAATGACAATAAATATAAATCAAAATGTGATGTTTGTCATAAATATGTATGTAATATACATTCAACATGTACAAAAAATATTTTGTGTACAAATTGTAATGATTTAGAATAAATATTTTTTATGTAATTTTTTTTAAATTTTATTTTTATGTATTATTTTATATCCCTAATAATAGTTCACCTTTAAAATAAAATAAGTCAAAATCATAATGGCAAAAGCTTCATTTTTTATATTCTACGTAAACAAAAACTGTTCGGGTCTCGGTTGACCCAGGCACCGTCCGCAACGATTGGCGAAACGTCAGTACTGCGAGGGTTAAAGACGAATTAAGCGGCGTATACAGAATCAACTGCAATGACTGTGACTCTTTCTACATAGGTCAATCTGGCCGTAATTTAAAAACCAGATTGAAAGAACATTTATCAAAAGAAAATTCTGCAATATATAAACATATACAAAGCACAAAACATAAGATTGATAATGAAATAATTTTACTAAGACATGTCAAAAAATCAAAAGAACTAGATCTTTTGGAGGAAACGTTCATACATAAATACAATAACATAAATAACGATTTTCTTTTGAACGACCTCACGGACTTTAACAACAACAGATTTTTTTTCGTCAATCAAATTTAATTTCAATAGATTTGTTTCGGATTAACTTGACCACCTCCACCCGTTTATTTTAAATAACCCTGCGCACACGCGTTGCTCATCAAAAAAACCTATCCAGTTTGTTGGAATCTGTAGGTGGTGTAAGTCTCTCACTCACTTGAGTTTCACGATGCGTTATCGCTATTTCTGTGTTTTATTTTATTTTATTTTGATGTTTTTTTGTATTTTTCCTCCTTTTGACGGTATTTACATACATAATTAAATTTTTAATATGTTAATTACATGATTGTACTTTTAGTCGTGTCCGTCGAAGATTGCTAGGCAATCGAAACAGTGTCGCACCGATTTTAAAAAATAAAAACAATATCATCGTTAATCTTTTCTTTTATTTATTTATCGATATCTTAGATTCTTCTAGAAATCGCCAAATGAAAAAAATTAAAGTGAGGGCCTCGACATCTGGCACGGATAATAGTTGTAATAGATTATTTGTCCGAATATATTGAAATTTTCAAAATTAAAATTAAGATATCTGTTCTTGATTATAACAATTGCCGGATGTTGAAAAATATCTGAATCAAGCAACTAAATAATGTAACCGCTTAAAATTAGTTTACTTCACCATTTCAAAATCAAAGAAAGGAAATAATACATAAAATTAAACTTAAATGACAATTTGATTGAAATATTGGTTAACACTAAAATGAATTTATGAACACTCTATCTGCTTGATAAAAAGAAGTGAACATAATCGAAAATAAACGATACTTCTAAATCAGTTTTTCTTAGTTTTCGCGATGAAAAATAGAATAGCAATTGAATCTGAGATTTTTGAAAATTTTATTGAATTAATATTCCATATAACTTAATGAGATAAATAAAATTAGCAATGATTTTACTGAACCTAAATTTTGATATTTCTATTTAAATTAAACAATATCTTCAGAACACCGCAGTACCTCAGCCTGCCAATAGGAGATTTCGACAACGTTTGTCCCTGTCCACAAGGAACAACCAAGGAGAATGAACAGATGACACCTCGCATCAACCAGAACACAATATCTTTCAAATTTAGATTTTCAGCATTAGGCATTTTCAAGCCATGGTGTCCCAGAGTAATAATAGATGATAATGTACCACTTGGTTTTGAATATTTGAAAAAATTTTCGAAACATTGAAACTTCAAGATTATTATATCTTGATATACAAAATTAATAAGAATTCGAGGAACCCGAGAGGCAATGAAATTGTAAAGAAAATTTATGTGCATTGGAAAGCATTATTAATGAAATATAGAGCTAATACAGCATATTCTCCAGCAGAAATGCCAATGACAAGAATAATAACTAAATTTCCCATCTATCCAGATAAATTGCAATAAAAAATGAGTGATTTTGAAAATTAATTGCAAGCAAATCAAGAGCAATATAAAAATACGTATGACAGAAAAGATGTAAATTTTAAACAAGAAGATAATGTAACAATTCAAATAAACAAATAGTGGATGACTGCTCATAAGCACATGTTTTTGAAAATATATATGAGTGTTGAATACCAAAAAATTGATTGGGAAAAGACTCGAACAACGAATGACAGCTTTCAATGAAAGGTTTGAAAAAATTCAAAACACTTGACTCCAAACAAAGTATCTGGCGCCTATGGTTTGCTTGTTGTAATGGGAATGTCTTTTGCCGCAATGTTTACAGTTTTATAAACAGTTTATGAACTTTTGATACGAATTAATTTGTATTTTGCCAACTTTGAAAGCAAAATATTAAATCTATTGGAAGTAGATCAAGCCTTCTGAAAGCATTTCAAGTATTGCAATGGCAGTATCAAGACTAGAACAAGTAGTTTCAATAAAGTAATATGAAATAATTTATTTGGTTTTATTAAACTCTGCCTGACGCGTTTCGGCGAATGCCACCTTCGAAGGCTCTAAAAAATTAGACATTCGAGACAAAATTATTAAAATAAAGTTCTATGTTAAAATGTTTAACCTCAAAAATTTGTCTTTCTGCTTGCTTCGTCCTAACATTACAAAAATTGATAAAACATTTACACAAAAATATTGTTGTAACGAAAAAAACAAAGAAACAAAACAAAAGGTAACGCTAAGTATAAGAGGGAAAATTATGATAGGAAAGAAAATCGTCTGGGCCCCCATGAAGTCTGCTTGATGCCCTAGAAAGGAACTTAATACACAAAAACAATTGCCAAATCCAAATTTTGAAGAATTGGATTTATATTATATTTGGAAAATTTTTAGAGTCTCCAAAAATGGCATAAGCCGAAACGCGTCAGGAAGATTTTAATAAAATCAATAATAATAGATAAATTATTTCATATTACCTTATTAATCGGATATTGGTAACGCGAATCAACACCATATAAGTAGTATCGAGTCTTCTGAAAGTAGTATTATGTCCTCTGAAAGTAATTTCAAGCCTTTTGCAAGAACTTCAAGTCTTCTGCAGCATTAAGTCTTCTAGAACCATTTCAAGTCTTCTGGAAGCACATTGTGTTTTTTTGAAATAATACCAAATCATCTAGAAGCAGAATCAAGTCTTCTGGAAGAAGATCAAGTTTTGTCAAAGCAGTTTCAAGTATTTTGAAAACAATTTACGTCTTTCACAAGTAGTATCAAGTCTGTTAGAAGTACTTCAAGTCTTCTAGAAGCAATATCAAGTCTTCTTGAAGCAGTATCAAGTCCTGAAAAGGCATTATCAAGCCTTCTGGAAAGTTTTCAAATCTCTTGGAAAGATTTCAAGTTTTCTGGAAGCAATGCCAAGTTTTCTAGAAGCAGTACCAAGTCTTCTGGAAGCAGTACCAAGTCTTTTGGGAGCAGTATCATGTTATGTGTTTTGGCAGCAGTTCAAACTTGCTAAAAGTATTTCAAGTTTTTCAAAATAAGTATCAAGTCTGCCAGAGGTAGTGTTGAGTGTATTAAGTTATCTGGAAACAATACCAAGTCTTTTGAATGCAGTACCATATCTTGCGCGAACAGTATTAAGTCTTTTTGAAGTAGCTCAAGCCTTCTGAAAACATTTCAAGTCTTCCAAAAGCACTATCAAGTCTTCCAAAGGTAGTATCGAGTCCTCTGGACACCATTCAAGTCTTCTGGAGACAATTCAAGTCTTTTGAAAATATTTCAAGTCACTCAAAGCATTTCTTTTAAAGGCAATATCAAGTCTTCCAGAACTATTTCGAGTCATCTGAAAGCATTTAAACTCTTCTGGAAACATTCCAAGCCTTCTGGAAGCAATTCATATCTTTTCGAAGCAATATCATGTTTTCTAAAAACAGATTAAGTCAAGAAGAAAAGAAGCCCTAGATTGTACAGATTAACAACACAGAATGGTTCAACAATCTAAAGAAACAACTTTCATGTGATAAAATCACATAACGAAGTGTATGAATGGAATATTGAAGGCCTTTGTAGTATATTAATTAGATTTAAGGAAGAAATTATTATATTATTAAGTTGTGTTTTATGAGTAACCTAACCACTTTAGTCTAAATATGTATAAATGTCTTTTCTCAATGGCTTATCATGGAGTATTGCAAGTCATCGGCATTGTGAAGAGGGCTGATGGCTTCAAGTTGCCACAAGTGGTGGATAAAGGTGGTGGTGATGGGTAAGGATGGCACCACACATTAAAAGGCGTCATCATGCATATCTTACTTAGGGTGATATCCACATAGTGGGACATCATTGCTAATGCTTCGATTTTAGGTAAGTAAGTAAGTCCACGATTTTATCTTCATAACCATCAATTTATCAGAGATGTTTGTTCTTGTTTTTGCCACTCTTCATTACCTTCTAGGGAATTTGAAGAAATGTTTGAGCTACACTACCACGACAACGGGGTAAGATCTGAAGATTAGGTGACCTATATTGTATCAAATCAGTTATTTAACTTTTTTGATGCATATTGTAGCCTTTGTTAGATTATCAGGTAATCCTTGAAGCAATCTCGTGAAAATTCGAAATTTTTGCGTCAAAATGCCAAATGCATTTTTAGGTAATATTCTAGCCTCGCTTAATCAATAGTTAAAAATTCTCTTGTCATCAGTCAGATTTTTCCTAGGATGTGGCTTTATTATACAAATTGTGAGACGGATAGCTTTATCACCTATTATAACCATTGGAAGTTCAGTATCAGTACCAAAGCAATATTTTTCTTCGTGATATTAAGTTTATTGTTTTATAGTACCTTTCCAACATTAAAAATGAACAATACACCACCTACTGAGGTTCTTCCTTAGGCTCCTTCGTCCATTAAAGTTTTTTTGTAGTTCCAGTACAGACTTTCCGATGATTTAGGAGCTTATATTAATTAGGGAATTGACACTTTTCTCAATGTTTATTAGGTATAGTTTTCCATCTGTCTTCATTTAGTATTGGCATTACTTCGTTTAAAAGTACCTCTACTATTACCCTGCAGATATCGTGCATGATAAAAGCAACCGTTGATTTACTCAAACTGTAACTAAAAGATATGGTCTTAAAGCTAAAGTATCCCTTCAAACTAACGTACCACAAGTAGGCATTGAAAGATATGTTGAATTAGAATTTGGTAATGTCTCGCAAGATATTTTTTCCCATGGATCACACTAAGAAGAAAATCTCTGTAATATAGCACACTGAGACTCATCAATAGTTTGCAAAGAAGGATAAGTATGTCCAATCTTCAGTAAGTAAGTAATGTATTCTTAAATCACTCGGCGTTATTCTTCTAAATGAGGCAAAAGGAAAGATTTTTAATGTAGTGCAAAAATTAAAGTTGAGACAGCTACAACTAGATGCAGGTATTCAATCAACATACTTTGTGAAGAACTACTCTACATTTTCATGATACATTATCTTCGAACTATAATCTTTCTTGAATTTCTTCACATTTTACTCCACATGCCAATCTATCTCGTAGCGCTTCATTTCAAAAACTTCCGAAATCACATGACTAAGACCTATATCCCTCCAATTATTATGTAATCTTCACACGTATAAGAACGTCCAGTCCATCTCAGCTTTCATAATTCAGAGAAAGATGAATGGTTTTGTAAATGTCCAAGCTCATCTTTAAGGAAAATTATAGAATATTGGGTCGCTCCTTCTTGGCGGAGATCTTGCCTAGATCTTTCTCTGAGCGTACCAATTATAATATAAAAAATTCTTATCATTTATTGGAAAATTCAGAGGTACCACATTTCCTCCTTGTATTGTCCTTGTGTCATTGCATCTCTGTTATCTAATATCTATGGTATCGTTTTTGTTTGACTCTTTTGTTTTTTTCTTTTGGAGTAACCACATATAATCAAAAGTTTGGTAGTCTTATAAATAATTGTGTTGGATAGTTGTATCCCTGCTCTCTCTTTTGAACTGCACTTCTTGTTCAAATATGTGAACATCATTTGTGCATTGTCGTCTGGTTAATGGAATATTGAATGTTATCAATTCACATAAGCCCCATACACAGTTTACCATAACCATTAATATTTCCAAGCTATTAAAATGCATTTTTTTCTGGCCATAAGATCAGCCTTCTTATGATCTAATATCGATTCTTCTTCAATATGCTTGTTGAGAGGTGTTCTTCCACTTCGTGCTTTTCGTTTGCAGTACCAACTTTGATGGCTCGATGATGTTGCTACCATCATCGAGTTTTATAGTCGATTTAATCATCTAATCGTAAGCAAGTTTTTTGATTGTATTGTTTTTCTTATACACACCGTATAAATCTATCAATTTTTTGTGATATAATTTAGTATCTTTAAAAACTTTCCTGTTTATTAAACAATATTGAACGTCCTTTATTCATCGCACCCAACTTGAACTGGTAACACAATATACAAGGAGCTATACTTCTTAGAAGCCATAGAGAAGAATTCCAGCGCCTGGGAACTTTTCTGGTTAAAACTTGCGCCATTCCGTATGCCCAGCGACCGATCCGTCGCGCGACGGCGGATTTAATGACTTTGTTTCTTATCGGGTAAGATTAACGAGCCCCAGACAACAGATTAACGACAGCGGCGGATATTAATCTCTTCGTAGCGTTTCCGCTTCCGGATGACGCATTAGGGATGTTGTGTTGAAGAGCCCGACGACGCCCTTTGTCATCTGGGACTCGACAATCCCCGTCGAGTTACGCAGATTTTGCGGCAACATGAGATTTCCTAACGGATACGTATCCAAAGCCGGAACTATCTTACGGAGTTTACTCGCGACTACGCCCAATTTCACTATTTTATCGGGAGAAGATGTGAAGGGCGTTATCGGTCACAGCGAATAATGGAAGATAAATGCCGCCCTTAAATGACAAAAACGGACGGCATTAATTCAGTAGAGATCAAAATCAGGGGGACCACTGGAGGATCTTACCGTAACAAGCAAACCTCTTAGAACGTTCGAGGTCGTGGAAGGGAATTGGATTGTTTTCGAATCGCCCAAGGGTGCGATTTTAAAGCGCACTTCCACGTGTAACTTAGAACATATATTTTAAAATGATTACTGTTTCTTGAACTGATAAAATAAAAATTGTAAATTTAATGTATTAAGTTGTCAAGGTTAAATTGTAAAACTGTGTTCGTGTGGCAATGACGTGTTTAGTATTGCTTCCGCGTCAAATAATTATCAGGTCATGGGTCATAACGTTGAAACGGCGACGATGCTGGTTTCGCAGACGTAAATATACGTGTTCGTTGGACCAAGCCCCAGCCACTCCGGTCCTGCACAATGCGATGCTTCAATCAGAGTCTGCGGTACGGGTTTATTTGCAATCCACCGGCAGGGGTTGTAATTGAGTAAACGAAAAACCGTGGTCGGTTGGAGTACGGAACCTTTCTGACCGAATGCACTAATGACCGGTGGAGTATTTTTTGTGCTAAATAAATGTTGCATTGTTCGAACCCGAGTAATATAAAAACTGAGGTTATCTAATATTGTCTTATATTTCGAATTCTATGCTAAAAAAATTAAAAAAAAAGCATTAATTTGCTCAATACAATAAATTATGTATAATATGCTGTGTTATAGAAGGTGACATAAGATAGGCTAACACTAAACATGAATGTCTTCTGAATTAGAAACTGCAGATATAGTGACTGATCGCATACGACACCGACTGAAAGTATCTTAGTTACGATCATATGCTTAAGATATGAATGCCTTCAATTCTTCTGAATCGAAGAAAATCATACGATCTTTATCATTATCGATCTTAACCTCGACTGATTCGGTTTAGGGTACATTTATGTTGGAGTTGCGATAAACGATAAGAGCAGTGCTGAATCTGTTTTTATAGATATGTATACAACAACGTGTGCTATGCTGATCGTTCTAAAATTATTGGTTTTCTATGTTAGTATCGTTACTTTTATCGTTTATTGTAGCTCCAACATAAACCTACCATTAGATGAAATGAAAAATTACAAAGAAAATAATCGCTATGCGATGATATTAAGCCTAAATGCCTGATATGAACATTTAATTCACTAATGCTGATGTGTACACTGATGTGTATCAATATACAGGTTAGCAAATCCATTTTGGGCGGTCAAAGTCGGATGCTTTGTAGCAAAAGGTGATCTTAATTCCGGAGCTTATTTATTTATTTATTGCTCAAGAAAACATAACCTACCATTATATTGCTGTAAAATTGTGCAATATCTACCACTACAAATGAAAAGAATGAAAATAAAAGGAGTTCTACTCAGACCACAAAATATAACAATACCGTTCTTAGAACTTATTTCTTAAATACAAGTTATTACAATATTCCTTTCATCTTTTTGACGTAATATTGTATTATTCTATCTTTATCCTTCTATCTTTATTTAAATAAGTATGAATATCTTTCGTAGAGTATCGTCCGCAAAGCGACCTCTGCGATTATGCAATGAACGCTTTTGCCTAAAAATGCCAAAGTCGTTTGAAGATGAGACGCTACAATCCTAAGCTGACGATTTTCTTCTTCATATGCCTAATTTAGCACCTCGCTCGCAGAGCGACCTCGGCGTTGTGAGGATAAATCTTCCTATAAAAGACTGTGCGTTTATGATAACTGTATAATGAAGGATTTGGAATAAAAATGCCAACGTCGTTTGGGGATGAGGTGACACAATCCTAAGCTGACGATTTTCTGTTCATATGCTTAATCTAATACCTCGCTCGCAGAACGACCTCGGCGTTTTGAGGATAAATATCTCCTTATAAAAGATTGTGTACCTTTATAATGATTATATAATGAACGATTTTCCTAAAAATGTCAAAATCGTTTGGGGATAAGGCGCTACAATCCCAAGTTAACGATTTCCTCTTCATATGCCTAATCTAGCGCCTTGCTCGCAGAGTTACCTCGCCATTCTGAATTTTAATATCTTTTATAAAAGACTGTCGTCATTTATGATCATTATATAATGAACGATTTTGCCTTAAAATGCCGAAGTCGCATGAAGACAAGGCGCTACAATTCTAAGCTGACGATTTTCTCCTCATATGCTTAATCTAGCACCTCACGCGCAAGCGACCTTGGCGGTTTAAGGATAAAAATCTTCTTACAAGAGACAGTGTGTCTTTATAATGATTATGTAATGAACGATTTTGCCTAAAAATGTCAAGATTGTTGGAAGACGAGGCTCTACAAAATTAAGCTGAAGATTTCCTCTTCATATGCCTAATCTAACAGTTCGCACGCAAAGCAGCCTCGGCGTTTTGAGGATAAATATTTTCTTATAAAAGACTGTGGGCATTTATGATGATTATGTAATGAACGATTTTCCTAAACATGTCAAGGTCGTTTGGGAATGATCATCTTGTTACAAGAGACCGTGTGTCTTTATGATGATTATGTCATAAACGATGTTGCCTAAGAATGCTAAGGTCGTTGAAAGACGAGGCGCTACACAATTAAGCTGACGATTTCTTCTTCATATACCTAATCTAACGCTTCGCCCGCAGAGCAACTTAGGTATTTTGAGGATGATTATCATCTTATAAAAGACTGTATGCCTTTATGTGACAAATGTTATAAATTAAATACAGCTAGATAAAATGACCCGAACATCATCCAACCTTATAAATATTCATTGTAATCGATACGATAAATCAGGATTTTCATGTTCTGAACAACATCACAGAAATAATGTAATAAAAAATCTTAGTTTAAAATCATTTTATTGAAATGTTAGGGGGTTGAACAGTAAGTTAAACATTTTAGATGGATATTTTGTCGATAAAGACTATGAATACTGTGACTTACTGAGAATTGGCTAAATTCGACACATGCGAGCTATGTAAGATTACTTAATTATGTTCCTTGTTCCTTCTTTAATCGAAATAACCAAGTTCATGGTGGTGTGTTAAGTCACATGAATTACATTTTGAAATATGTGGCGTTATGATAAAAAAGAGTGATGTTATTGTCTTAAATACATATCGATCCACTGCGAGCAACTTTGATGTTTTTCTAAATCTCTTTGATAAGGTGTTATCAACGGTTAACACTAGTAAGAAAATAGTCACGGGAGACTTTAATTAGTTATTGAAGTCTCCCTTTAGTTTATTGTTTGACTGCTTTGATTCCTTTGTCCCTAAGCATATAGTATCTAATGCGACAAGAGGTGCAAATTGAATCGATAACATTTTTATCAATTTTGACAATCATAATGTTCTTGTAAAGATAGCAAATCAGTTTTCTAATCACAACAGGATCTCTTTTGAATGTAGTTTAAACAGTACTAAAATTGAAAATAGAACTATAATTTTGAGGTTTATTACTCAGTTATGTTCTACCGAGATGTATCAAATATCAACTGGAATTACATTTTGGATACAGGTTTAATGTCGCAATAATATTTGATTTATTTATGAATAGTATAATTTGTGCTCGCAGGGACACATTTTCTGAAAGAAAATTACTGAAACAGACATTAAAATTATCAGCGGACTGGATGAACTCAAATCTTAAACAAATACGGGAAAATCTAAATATTTTAAATAATATCTATAACCGTACTAAGCCAGATAATATAATATTACAAAGAGACTATAACAGGATGTTAAATGAGGCTAAAACTAAATATAATGACCAAATTTTAATTGGTGTAATTATTCAGGAAAAGTAATGCGGAATTTAATAAACAGCAAAAGAATAAATGAAACCCAAAAGGTCAATTCTGATTTAGATCCAAACGAGGCTAATGTCTTCTTTGCAGAGATACCCCATCGAATCCTTGATGATTTGGATAATAATTAATTAATTTAGTGCCTCGCCCGCAGAGTATATAACCTTGTTTTTGGGTCTATAACCTCAAAAACAAATAAAGATTTTTTAATTTGGTTCTCACCATGACAATATAGACACTTACCTCCATAAATTTTGAATGTATCATTAAAATATCTCAAGAATTCGATTTTTGGTGATTTTTAATTAACTTGAGATAACCATAAATGTTTATATTGAATTTAATGATTTACATCTCAAAAACGAATAAATATTTTCAAGATCCGCTTTCATCACGAGAAAACAAACACTTTCCTCTATAAATCATGAATAATTCATTAAGATATCTTAAGAATTCGATTTTTGCGATTTTTCTTAAAACAAGATTATTAATTTCAAAAAATCATAAAAAGTTAGGTTAACTTAAATAATCTTTATCTTAAAAACGAATAAAGATTTTCTAATTTGGTTCTCACCATCACAAAATAGACACCTGCCTTTATAAATTTTGAATGTATCATTAAAATATCTCAAGAATTCGATTTTTGGTGATTTTTAATTAACTTGAGATAGCCATAAATGTTTACGTTGGATTTAATGATTTATATCTCGAAAACGAATAAATATTTTCAAGATCCGCTTTCATCACGAAAAAATAGACACTTTCCTCTATAAATCATGAAGAAGTCGTTAAGATATCTTACGAATTCGATTTTTCGTGATTTCTTAAAACAAGATTATTAGTTTCAAAAAATCATAAAAATTAGGTTGACTCAAATAATATTTATCTCAAAAACGAATAAAGATTTTATAATTCGGTTCTCACCATGACAAAATAGACACTTACCCCTATAAATTTTGAATGTTTCATTAAAATATCTCAACAATTCGATTTTTGGTGATTTCTAATTAACTTGAGATAACCATAAATGTTTATATTGAATTTAATGATTTATATCTCAAAAACGAATAAATATTTTCAAGATCCGCTTTCATCACGAGAAAACAGACACTTTCCTCTATAAGTCATGAATAATTCGTTAAGATATCTTAAGAATTCGATTTTTCGCGATTTCTTAAAACAAGATTATTAGTTTCAAAAAATCATAAAAAATTAGGTTGACTTAAATAATATTTGTCTCAAAAGCGAATAAAGATTTTCTCATTTGGTACTCACCATGACAAAATAGACACATGCCTCTATAAATTTTGAATGTATCATTAAAATATCTCAAGAATTCGATTTTTGGTGATTTTTAATTAACTTGAGATAGCCATAAATGTTCACGTTGAATTTAATGATTTATATCTCAAAAACGAATAAATATTTTCAAGATCCGCTTTCATCACGAGAAAACAGACACTTTCCTCTATAAGTCATGAATAATTCGTTAAGATATCTTAAGAATTCGATTTTTCGTGATTTCTTAAAACAAGATTATTAGTTTCAAAAAATCATAAAAAATTAGGTTGACTTAAATAATATTTATCTCAAAAGCGAATAAAGATTTTATAATTCGGTTCTCACCATGACAAAATAGACACTTACCCCTATAAATTTTGAATGTTTCATTAAAATATATCAACAATTCGATTTTTGGTGATTTCTAATTAACTTGAGATAACCATAAATGTTTATATTGAATTTAATGATTTATATCTCAAAAACGAATAAATATTTTCAAGATCCGCTTTCATCACGAGAAAACAAACACTTTCCTCTATAAATCATGAATAATTCATTAAGATATCTTAAGAATTCGATTTTTGCGATTTTTCTTAAAACAAGATTATTAATTTCAAAAAATCATAAAAAGTTAGGTTAACTTAAATAATCTTTATCTTAAAAACGAATAAAGATTTTCTAATTTGGTTCTCACCATCACAAAATAGACACCTGCCTATATAAATTTTGAATGTTTCATTAAAATATCTCAAGAATTCGATTTTTGGTGATTTTTAATTAACTAAAGATAGCCATAAATATGTTCACGTTGAATTGAATGATTTATATCTCAAAAACGAATAAATATTTTCAGGATCCGCTTTCACCATGATAAAATAGACACCTGCCTCTATAAATTTTGAATGTGTCATTAAAATATCTCAAGAATTCGTTTTTGGTGATTTTTAATTAACTTCAGGTAGCCATAATTGTTCACGTTGAATTTAATGATTTATATCTCAAAAATGAATAAATATTTTCAAGGTCCGCTTTCATCACGAGAAAATAGATACTTTCCTCTATAAATCATGAATAGTTCATTAAGATATCTTAAGAATTCGATTTTTCGTGATTTTTTAAAACAAGATTATTAATTTCAAAAAATCATAAAAAATTAGGTTAACTTAAATAATCTTTATCTCAAAAACGAATAAAGATTTTCTAAGTTGGTTCTCATCATGACAAAATAGACACTTACCTCTATAAATTTTGAATGTATCAATAAAATATCTCAAGAAATCGATTTTTGGTGATATTTAATTAACTTAAGATAGCCATAAATATGTTCACGTTGAATTGAATGATTTATATCTCAAAAACGAATAAATATTTTCAAGATCCGCTTTCATCACGAGAAAATAGACACTTTTCTCTATAAATCATGAATAGTTCTATTATATAGCTAGTATATAGTTAGTATTATAGTCAGTAATTATCGATTGTGCCTAAATTTCCAATTATTACCCTAAGCAACTTATAAATAAAGGTAATTCATGATAATTTCGTATTTCTCTCACTATTTATGAATCAAAAAATAAATGTGCAACAGACCAATATTGTTGAGAATAAAAGTAGCCACAATTTTTGTTGTAAAAGTGTTTTTGTAACATGCTCCGATTCGCAAGCAATATACTTCTTCAAGGTCTTGTAAGATACGTTAATTAAGGTTATCAATGATTACTGAAAACGATCGGTATCTATCAAATTCCAAGTTAATTGAGAAGAATAAACACATCTTTTTTAATTTTTGATGCATAAAGCGAGTTAATCAAGGCAAAAGCTACTCATCCGGATTCCATTTTTTTTTAATATTAGATAAATTACCTCCATTTTCTTAATTGCATTTATTAAATTAATTACTTAAACCATGCATAATTGAAAATATTAATCTTTAATTTCTAAAACTTTAGGAAGGAAAATTTTTGAAGAGTTACAAAGAAAATCAATTACCTATATTATACAGTCGAAGTTCGCCTCTAGATCCCTAGAGAATGAAAAATTCAATTTTCAAATACGTACCAAAAATGTTTACTTAACCGAACAAGTTCAGTGTGTCTTTTTCATTGATGCAAAAATTTAAAATGCAATGTTAGTTAAAAAAATTTAATATTACTCTGAAACCCCCATGAAATATTAAAGCGTCTCGAATGAGGAGTAGGTTGATACAGAAGACGAATCTTCGGTATTAAATCGTACTGTTTCGTCGCACGTTTCCGAATCGTTCGCGAGTCGAAGCGTTCAAATCGAATTTTAAGCCGATCCAGGCCCGGACTGCGCCATTTTACGCACGACCGCCCTTTCCTGCCCTCTCTAAGTTATGGCTCAGGCGTCAATAATTCCGAAGTGGTCCTCGATCGTAGTTGTTGTTCCCGATGCATCGGCACAGACAAATCTTATGATGTCATTTATTTACGATCGTATTATGGAATTGCATTAAAACGTTCAAAATTCATTTCTTGCTTTATGCACTATGAACCGTTTGAAATGAAATATTATTTTTATTGAGTTTTCCAATACTAAATACATAAATGTTTCTGCTCAATAAAACTTTTCGCTTGAATATGTTTCAAAACAGGATGAAATCGTTATGTTAGAATGTGTTGTATAGCTAATGTTTGTGGTGTAAGGGTAAGAACCGTGTTAAAGTCGACGTTGGTACCGTGTACATTAATTAAGAAACACGATATTGCATTAGTTTGGTTATTACGTAACACCGAAACCGGGCTCGGGGGTGTCAAGGGGTTACTAGCAAACTTGGCAGTCTAGCCGCCACACCCCTTAGTCCGAATTTGCCAAACGTGATTAATTTCGGAGAAACGCCACCACACAGCGCCGCCTCCAGACGATTATACCAATACCCACCAATATTAAATGGCGGTGGTGGTGTCCATTTAAACGTCGACCGAGAACGTGATTTATTCCGATCATATGTCATCGTATACGTCTTCGGGGGATATGTATTTTATATTTGCAAGGTATATTTGCCAAAGAAAACAGATAGACCTCGATTCCTCTCTCTACACCGGATTTTATTTTGTCCGAGCTTGGATTTCAGTGCTCTTTCCGAGATAAAATCATGTTCCGTGTTGGAGGCGAAAATTCGTTTTCTTTTGAAACATATATTTATGATCCTAAGGAATTTGGAATACTTTATTTAATAACTTCATAAATTTAATTAATTTTTTATAATAAACTAGTTAAAAGTTAAGCTTTTAACTCAATTTCATCATAAGCTCCAATAATTTTTCTAAATATGCTAAAAATCAAATTAAAACTCTTAATATACGCAGAAGATGGCTTTACCCTCAACGATAGTTTCAGTCTCTCTATAATAGTACTAATACTTTATTGCGTTACTAAGCTGTTGCTCATGCACTCGTCCAAGCAACCACATTTTCACGCAATATCTCCTTTAGTAAAGACATATAGGAACTTCTGCATAGAATAAAATATTTTCTGGTACAAAAATATTTTAAACTACCTTTAACTCCTATCAGTCTATCCTATTAATTCAGTTCGAGATAAGTATTTTAACCCAAGCTATTTTATTCTTATTCTTAGTAGCATCCTCATGAATATCTGCATGAACTGCAAAAGTGAGGGTAGAGTTAAAATCTTTGTTCTATTATGGCCCCTCTTCATTATAACTCATGATGCTGTCGCTGATGTCGCTGAGTTTCGATCGTACGCCTAACCAAATAAAGCATTACAATGAACTTAAAGCGCACTTGGAAAATCGCCGAGCTGCTGGCGAGCAGAACCTCAAGATTCGCTACTTTAATGGTTTTCCAAAAATTATTTCTTTAAACTAACTTCTCCACCCAATTATAAACGATACTCTCTCCTTTATCAGAACGTAAATGGCCTGCGAACTAAAGTGATTGATGTTTTTAGCTACCTCTCTGTATCCGAATATGATTTTGTTGCATTAACAGAAACCTGGTTATGTGCCGATATAAGTAATAGTGAATTAAGCCCTGATAATTATACTGTTTTTCGTTGTGATCGACGCATGGAAATGATGGGGGTTGCGAGGGGAGGAGGCGTTTTGTTGGCAATTCGCAGTGCGTTGCGGGCTGTTCAACTGGATTTGCACAGTATAATTGACATCACACCTACCTTGGACGTTGTGGGGGCAAAGGTTTTTGGCTTGAATGGGCAATTATGTCTTTTCTTTGTTGTTTACATACCGCCCTCCACCTCTATAGATGACTTTGAAACATTCTTGGAACAATTGCACTTTATTGCTGATCATTCGATTATGGTGATTGGTGATTTTAACGTCCCTTCTTACTCGTATCCTGCCAGATGTGATCGCTTTGCTTCTGCACTTGAAAATTATGAGAAATTCAACAACTTTACCCAAGCGAATGCCGTCATGAATTTCAACAACCGATTACTGGACCTGGTGTTTAGTAATTTTCCGTGCTCGGTTGACAATAATTTAGATCCTATTGTGGACGAAGATCGTCACCATCCAGCACTTCGTGTTGCATTTTCATGTATCGAATCTTCTTCTCCTAACTTCCGGGCATCGTCTGGTGTAGCTGGTTACAATTTCAAGCGAGCAGATTTTCCGTTGCTCTATGGCTTATTAACTGCCACTGATTGGTCATTGGTGGACAATGCAACGGACGTCGAGGCCGGATGCGCAACATTTTATGAACTAATTTATAAAGCTCTTGATATCGCCGTGCCTAAAATGAAATTTTTGAATAAAGCCGGGAAGAAGTATCCTGCGTGGTTCACTTATGAAATAAGAGAAGCTATTCGGCTCAAGGAAAGTGCGCTTAGGAAATACAGAATGTATCGAACTGCTCACTATTTGGATAGTTTCAAGTACAACAGATCCCTCAGTAAAGCCATGATAAGTGCCGCGTACAAACTGCACTTAAATAATTGTGAAACTGCAATCCGTAATGACCCGAAAAGTTTTTGGGGGTACGTACAGTCGAGGAAGGGTACATCTCGCATACCTGGCGCTATGAAGTACCGGGATCTCGAGTTTACTACAGGTTCGTCGATTGTGGATGGGTTTGCCGATTATTTCGGTCAAGTCTATACTGTTTCTGACCCTTATAATGTACCTATTTCCGGTTTGTCAGTGGAACGGACACTCCGAATCGATGGCTTCACGCAGGATGATGTTCGCTCAGCACTAAAGCTTTCAAAAAATAAACTTACTGCAGGTATCGACGGCATACCTAGCTTCCTTTTGAGAGACTGCGCTGCTATTTTTGATGTTCCTTTGCTCCATATTTACAACATGATTCTTAAGTACTCTGTAATGCCTGTGCAATGGAAGAAGGCTTATGTTTGTCCCGTTCATAAGAAAGATGATGCCACCAATATCGAAAACTATCGACCCATTTCCTTATTATGCAATTTCTCGAAGATATTTGAATCAATCTTATACAGATATATCTATACCTACGTGCAGCCTTATATAGTACCCTTTCAACATGGTTTCGTGAGAAACCGTTCTACGGTATCGAACTTGGCGTGCTTTACGCAGTATCTATGCGATGTTCTTGACGATAGAGGTCAAGCTGATGTTATCTACTTAGATTTCCAAAAGGCATTTGACCAACTTGACCATTACGCACTTTTATCCAAACTCAGTTTGATTGGCTTTAGTGATCAATTGACCGCACTTATGGAGTCTTATCTTCGCGGAAGAGAGCAGCGCGTTAGATACGCCAACTGCACATCACAGTCTATTCGCCCGACGTCGGGAGTGCCTCAGGGATCGAACCTCGGACCGCTTCTCTTTCTCATTTTCATCAATGACATCACGGACGCCATTCATTGTGAGAAGCTGCTGTTTGCAGATGACATATTTTCACTTCGGTTCGGTCACCGGCGGATGTTGCGGTTCTTCAGAGTGGTTTGGACAGTGTCGTTGAGTGGTGTGTGAGTAACCGTTTGAGCCTAAATGTGTCTAGGTGCGCCGTCATGTCTTACACTAGAAGTTCTTTGATATCCTGTGAATACTATAATGGCGATTTTCTCTTGCGTAGAACGAGTACTATCATAGACTTAGGAGTAACCTTTGATTCTAAGCTAACATTTGTAAATCATATTTCTGATCTTTGCACGAAATGCTACCGAACGTACGGATTTATTTATCGCAATTGTAAAGTATTTTCGACCGTAGGGCTTCTTACTGTTTTTAATGCCTTAATTCGTTCGCGTCTTGAGTATGCCGCATTGATTTGGCAACCTTACTTTAATACTCATATTAATTCGATGATGCGACTTACCCGCCTAGAGGTATTGATTACCGCTCATTACTGAACCGATTTGCTATGGTGTCTCTATCTACACATAGAGTAGTGATCGCTGTCAAATTTCTATATGGATTGTTGCATGGTACTATTGATTGCTCGCAGATTTTGTGTAACATTAATTTTAACGTGCCCAGATTAAATAATAGGTCTACGCGTGTCTTCTATTGTAATTCTAACAGAACAACGGTGGGTCAGCGTGCGCCTGTGACACTGATGTGTAACTTTTTTAATCAAATTTCTGATGAATGCGATATTTTTTTTGATTCTTGGTCGTTTCTGGATGATCGACTTGTCAACCAATTTGGGACTTGACAGACCAGTTTGTGGACTATATCCATTTTTACTATTTTTCTTTTTTTTTGTTTCATTTGATACCGTTCAACCTTAATTTAAGTTATTAATTTTGTTTTCCTATAATTGGGTGTGGAACCTGTTGGAAATAAATATACATTATTATTATTATTATGATGGGCCACTGGAATAGTTGTCATAATGGGCAGCACTGACGATAGCTAGTAAGATTACTTCCACACAATTGTATAGTGTAGATGACCTTAGTGTAGAGATCCTAATTTAGATTTGACGTCTGTACCGAAATAGTTAAGCAATGATAGCCCACTATGTGACATGCACTTTGATCTGTGGTGTTCAGCTTATCACTCAAAGCCTTATGATAAAGAGTTATGTCTCATTCAGGCCATCACCTTTCAACACAATACCGATGGCTTGTAGAAGTCCATGATAATCCGTAGTGAACAGCAGCCATTAAAAACATCTGTGTACTACACACCTTTGACCCCCAGTAATCTCACCTCTCTCCATTGCATTGCAAAAATATTTGCTCTACCCCATGCATGTTAGTATTGAATATGGCAGTAAAAAATGGATCAGTACATATTACGTATTATATACCGTCTCCTTTGAGTTATCTTCAAGTTTAGCTTTCTTAGTATAAAGATATTTCTACTTCTCATTTAACCTACATGCTCAGCACAATTTTAATTTTGCGGCTCCAAACAAACAGCTAGAAATTTAATTGAACACAGATTTTTATTGGCTGTTTTTTTTAATGTGAAAAGATTTCTAGTTGTTTTGCTATTATTTAAACAAAGTTATTATTAATCAATACTCAGTCCACTCACACTCACATCAATACTCTGCCCAACATACAATACATAATGCACGGCTTCACCGTCTTCAACCTACCTAATAGGGAAGTCATTGAAATATAATAGAAATAATAATTGCCTCAATGTAAAGCCTTGAGGAACTTAATACTGCATTTGTAGACACAGCTTTTGCACCACTGACCTCCTGTAACCTATCTGTCAAATAAGATTTAATTAATTCAACACTTAGTCCATCAAAATTTTAAAAATTATATTACTGAAGTGTGTTTGATTTGAAACGGTATCAAAAGGTAGTGTCAAATTAAAAAAAAAGCAGTACAATACGCGTTAGTTTTAAAATTATCTAGACATAGGTTAACAAAGATGTTAATAAAGACATTTTGAAATTCATCAATCGATTCGCAACTTGAACTTGAAGTTTCTGCATTGTCTGATGTTGTGTTACGGTTTGAAATTTTAGGGTTCAGTGTATAACGTGTATTTGTGTTTGTTTTACTTTTATTTTGGGTGGATGGTTTATTTTACATAGAGGTGTTTTAAGTTGCACTCTTTTGGTTCTTTATTTTTCGACTTGTGCGCAAGTATACTTTTTTTTTCTGTCAATTTTAAGGGTATTTATCTTGTGTAGTGGGTTTTCTTGAGCTCTCTTTTATGTCAGACCAGTACGTGTACACAAGTAGTTTAAAAATTTTGGTTTAGCCATTTTGAGTTTTTGAAGTGTGGTGATTATTTTTAATCCAAGTTTTTGGGATTCATCTACGTCTTGTGCAAATTATTGGCAACGTTTTCGAACGTCCAATTAACGGATTCATCCGGATTTAAACGTATTTTGGAATTTTCTAACGTTTCTGACAAAACCTCGAAAATCTGAGGTAAGATTCTCTTTTTTTTAACTTAAACCTATTTTCTCTTACACCCTACACATGCATACCTTCATTTATTCATATATACATCCTTTACCAACAAATTAATTAAATTATCATCATCTTTCACATTTTTCACATCATTCATCATTCACATCCTGTCTTTCATTCTTTCTATTCTTTTATTCTTCTAATTTTTTTTCTTTGTGTTCATTTAAGGTTTTAATTGAGGAGCATATATTTTGCATCCAATCAGTCCTATTTCTGAAACGGAAGTTTAGTTATTTTTTTTTAAAAGAAAAATCATTTTCGAAGTTCTACATTTTCGGAGGGGTTCTTTCTTAAATTTTGGGGAATTTGGTTGGAGTCATATTGTCCAACAACCTATCAACATCCTTTTCTTAAATCGGAGGAGATTGTCGCTGTGAAGTTTGTTTGGAACATCTACGAATTAATCAAGATAAGGTCAGACCTAAGCATTTAATTATTGTTTACCATCTTCAGTTGTACAATTATTGTGAACCGGTATAGTAAATTCTTTTACAATTATTACAATTTACATTCAAATCTCGTTTTCAATATAATTTTCATTTAAATAAATTAAATATATAAATTGAATAAATAAGTTAGATAAATAAGTTGAATAATTTCTTAGTTAAATTAATTAGTTAAAAAAAAATTGCTTTTGTAAAATTTTTGGCGTACGTTAATTTGCTTTTGGTTATTCGAGTTAATTTTGATTTATATTACGACGCCACACTGATATCAGGGGTACGGGTTGTGCGCGTAATTCTATTTAATTTCTTTAGTTTTTTTATTATTTTCTTTTGAGCGAATTGCTCCAGTTATTAATTTGTTTAGTAATTTCAGTACGGCAATAATTCCTTCGAATTATTTATTTTGTTTCGCTTCGTATTTTCTGAAAACAAAGATTATTACATTTGCCACAATAATACATATATTTTTTTTTTACTTACCTTATTTTTTTTGTTGTTGATTACGAATAAATTTTTTTTTGCAACTTAAAATATCTCGAATTGTTTATTTGTGTTTTGTTATTATTTTGTTTTGTTGTGTCTATTCGTGTCGATTACAACACTACCACCTCACGTCACAGTTCGTGGACAACGCAGGGTTAACTGTGTGGCGCCTTAGAAATAACCCTCCCGTCTTCACTGGGCTGACCGAGGACCTGCGTCTGTTATTTTGTAATTCGATTGTATTTTTGTGTTTTGTGTGTTTGTAAGGTGTCACAGTTGAAATCTTCAAAATCCCATTCACTATCGCTATTCGATGCAAAAGCGTCCTGATTTGAACAGTTCGTAGAAAATCTGCTTTTGAAAATCTTTGAAAATTGAAAATCTTTTAAATCTAAAAATCTGCTTAGTATATGGTACTTATGTAGTTCTCCTTCAATGTATAGCCCATTTAGTAAAGTCTAACTAATTTTAGTCATTAGTCTTTTGGATGTTATGCAAAAAAAATTTGATAAACCTTTAATTTTTTTAATTTAGTTAAAACTTTTCGATAAAAGAAACAATTTACTAACAAACATCACATTCTTCAACACTACCAATATCCTATTATATGATGATTGACAGGTGTGAACAAAACGTTCTTCACGGTTTAATTGGTGAACAAAAAAAGGGGGCCTTCACAGTATAATTGGGATACAAAAACAAGCTACCTATCTTAACATTCTTTCGTATTACAATAGATGATTGACAGGTGTAAACAAACGGCTCGTCACGCTTTAATTGGGGAACAAACGCAAGCTACCTGTCTTAACATTCCTTTGCATTACAATAAATGATTGACAGGTGTAAACAAAAGGTCCTTCACGGTGTAATTAGAAAATAAAAATAGACGGCCTTCGCGGTATAATTGGGAAACAAAACAAACTACCTATCTTAACATTCTTTCGTATTACAATAGATGATTGACAGGTGTAATTGTGAATAATTATTTCCAATTTGGTGTACGCTAAATGTTTACAGTCAGAAAAACATATCTTTCATATCTTTTCAAGTATGATCGCATTGGCCGGAACCCCCCTCACCCCGCATGGCTTATTTCTGTTTCTCTTTACTTTATAAATCCATTAAACCACATTATGAACACTTCAGGTTACCACCAGTTCAAATTTGAAAAAAAAGTAGAAAAAGTTGCCGGAACTCTCTAAAATAGGGTACTGATTTCACTTAACTCGCGATAAAAGAAAAACCGCAGATCCGAAAATTTCCAAACTGATGTATGATACGCAAAAATGTTCACTGATTACAATAATCTTTACCACAATTTTTTTGTCGAGGTGTTACGAAAATATCGATCTCTAAAGTGAGGGTCCCTGACTTTTGGCACGGACTTTAGTTCGTTCATTTTTTCCTTCGGTATTAGAACTTTTTCAACGTATATCCTATGGCGTCCCAGTCTCCAGCGCTGTAGAGCTTACGGTCGATCCTCTCGACTTATCTGGGCTCCCAGATGTATCACTTTTCTTTGCTCCACGTTCTACGTTATCCTTCTCTCCGCAGTAATCACATTGCTCTGTTGTACCTCTCTTGAATGAATAAATATGCCTTATAACAATCATGCTCTATCAGGAACTGGCTCAGGTGGTAACATTACTGCTTCTATCTTTTCTGGGGAGACTTGCAGCCCCATACACTACATTTTGTCTGCGATGGTATTTAATACTGCTTGTGCCGTTTGCTCAATTTCTTTATGACTTCAGCCTTGCAATATGATTGTAAGGTCATCTGCGTATTCTGTCAATCGAGCGTGATTACAATATTTATCAATGTCTAATACCTCATCAAAAAAGATATTCCACAGGAGCGGTCCAAGAGCGGATCCCTGAGGAACACCTCTCGTTATTTTGTATCCAGACTCTCCATATTCAACATATCTCGTGTTCAAATATACTTTACCTATATAAAATCTGTTAACAGACATCTGGCCTAAGATAATGGGCAGCCAGATAATGGGCGGTGTGAATAAAAACGAGTACGACGAGTATTTACTTACAAATAAAGTGTAACGAGTTTTTAAACTCCAAGTAAACCGATGTGAATAAAGCGTCGAGTTTACTTGTGACCGTGCACTCGCCAACACGAGAGAATTGAATTCACAAGAAAGGTAAGTAAATACTTGTAGCGTCACACAGACCACGCATCATTTCCTGTTGTGACTTGTTCTGTTTTCGCCGCTAAACGAACCTTGACTCCCCGTCATTACTCATAAGTTAGTTGTCGTACTCGTTTGTTTTTGTCCTCTTGCACCTATAGATGAAAGTAGTGTGACTTCCGGTTGTGACAATAGAGCTATTTTGGTAGCGTTATTGAAAGACTTTAGTGTTGTGCTAAATAAATCCCTGTTGCCTAAAGTTGCATCTGCTAAAGAAAAGGCATGGGGATGTTTAGCCGACCAGTTTTCGAAAAACGTTGGGAAGCAAACTAGTGTTAAACAGTTAAAAAAGAAATTGAACAATATGAAAAGTGCTGTCAAGAAAAAAAAATCTGATGTCAACGCAACTGGAAATAAACCAATAACATTGTTGTCATGGGAGGCAGATTTCATAAAAATTTGCGATTCAAACGAGAGTTCAGAGTATTGCAAAATACCTGGGGCTTCATGCGTTGGATTGGGAGCAAGTTCTACGTTGCCATTACCTGAACTTAATAAGGAGAATGAGAATACGGAAGACGAAGATGACCCCGTTGGCATGTTAGCATCAAACCAGCCCATCACACCAGTGACTTGCATACGTAAGAGCGATGCGACGAAGTTGAAAAAAGTTAAAAAATTAAAACTCTCAGCTGAAACTGAAGAGACGTTAAAGTTGACAACTGGTGAGCTGCAGCGTTTATTATTACTTGAACAAATTAAGCTAACAAGACTTCAGGCTGAACGTGAACAACTGATGATAACGGAGTTGAACCTAAGAGCTGCACAACACAGACGAACGGAGTCCGGTGAACAACGCGTTGTGGTTGAAAAAGACGATGTCTTAAAAGAATTTTTGGTGTTGAAATAAATTGTATCTATATTATTTGATTAAAATATTTAAGTTTAAATTGTATCTATTATTTATATGAAATAAGTATATAATATACGTTTGTTTTTTTTATATATTTTTTATTACTTTTTTATTTTATTTTTTCACATATGCGATTGCAATTGGAGTAAAGGAAATAGGATTAAATTTATTTCCATGTCAAAAATGTCTACTTACAACATCAGATAATTACTAATCTCTAATCGTTTTTGCTGACCACGTCGTCTATTTATAACTTCATTCCGATCTAAATTATATGTTTTCTTCAGCCACACCATTTTCGATTCCGTCTTCCACTTCCCAAGCAACATTCCAATGTTTTCCTACATTGTGTAGCACTGTACAACTTATTACTAAATTGGGAACATTTTTTACTACCACTCTAACTTGGCTCGAGAGTATGGGAAAACGACGTTTCATCTGGCCAAAAACTCGTTCAATTATTACTCTTTCCTGAGCATGGGTCGAATTGTAATTCCGCTCACGAGCATTTCTTGGTTCGTCAAAAGGAGTCAGTAACCAAGGAGTAATTCCATATCCGCTATCACAGTCGGAATGCGAAATTTTGAAACCCAATCTGCCTTGGCCTGATCCATATCTTCAATAGTGCGTGGAAATTTAATCCAATCTTCAGACTTCGACAGTATTTTATCCAATAGACTTGAAAACGTTCTGCTAACGGGACTTCTTTCAACCCCCATGTCGTTGGCAACACCACTTCTTGAAATCACTTGAAATCATGGATCACTAACGTATCTCAGAAAAATTTCCATATCTTTCCGTGCAATTAATCCTCCACCCCTTGCATCTGTGGTTTCATCAAGAAAGTGCGAAGTGAGAAAATCTACGTTTTCGCTCTCAAACCGTAATAGTCCCTTAGATAGATCGGGACTTATATCACGCCGGTTTCTATAACGTTTCACACCACGCAGGTTCATAAATGCAGCCATCTTTCGTGTTCAACTACGACTGCTAGTCTGGGGTCGGGTTGACTTGGGAATGGACGAGTATTTACTTGCTACAAAAGTATTTACTTGCGTTTGTTCACACCAAAATTGGCATTTTTTGGGTTTTTACTAGCCTCTCAAATATTTACTAGCTAGTAAGAGTAAATACTTGTTTTATTCACTTCAATTTTGGGCGTTTACTTGTCATTTTAATATGTTCAAGTATTTACTTGTCCTACTCGTTTTTATTCACACCACCCAATATGGGGTTGAGAGTTAAAGAAATACCCCGACCCAGTAAAAACCCCTATCCACGTCTACTCGGAAACTACCCATAAGACTTTACTTCGAAGAAATAAAAAGAATTTAAAATCCACATTTGCTATTTTTTAAAAAAGGCTTTTTTCCTCAAACTGTTTCGTTTCATTTACGAACCTTACATAGTCACCCACCACATTCCACTTTTCTTGACTGTCTAATAAAATACTTATTAAATTTTCTAATGTTAACGAAATTCCAATCTTTCTATATATTTCTTCCTTTTCCTAGGTCCATCTTTCACAATTAAAAAACGTGTATTCAACGTCGTCAACATTTTCGCAATATGGGTATTTGTCATTCTCAGCTGTTTTATGTTTATCTAGATGAGCTTTATAGCCATGTCCAATTAATTTAGTTGGGTCTAAAAGTAATTTACCTCGCCTCATTTTTTTAATATCCATGGTGTATATATGTATATATTGCCAGTATCAACAATCCATCTATTCCTCCACTCATCTATCAACTTATCAGGATTTTCGACAATGTCTACATCTTTTCTGTATCTTTTCCGAACTAAACTCTTGGTATAGTATATATGGGAATATATATATCCTGTCCCTATTTCCTTCCCATACATACATATGGGACCGCCGCCATGACCACACCGACCATTTGCTTTTAGTCAAAGCCTAGGCTCCTGGTATGTTTTTTATTCTTTTTGAAACTATTTTATAGGCATCTCCACATATATCTTCTTCTAATTCATCGCAATGTTTCCTCAATGAGAAGATAGCGTTGGCCGTGCGAAAGAACACGAGACAACCTAACACAGTACTATCCACCCCAACCCTACCCAATGACACCCAATAAATGGAACTAATATGTCTCGCTTAATCACCTCTTCCATAATTTGCCTTCAGTTCCTTTTTTTCAGCTATCTTCATCCTTTCAACACTTCTTCTAATATTTCTCTATCTTCTACGCACGGCCAACATCACCCCTTCACATCATACCAGTATCTGCTTGCTATTTCCTCATTATTAGAACGGTATCTGATCACTAGCTTCTTCCTGTCCTCACTTCCTTCATTTAGAGGTATTTTCGAATCCGATTACCCCATGTCTTTCATTGTATCTTTCTTTTCTTATAGGCAACATTCTTTCCTATCTCTGAACGTTCCTATCTCTTTTGTTTACCTCCCTCCAATAATTAGTAATGCAACATAACGTACCCAATTCAACTCAGCCCAAACCAACCCAACCCAACCTAATGGTCTTATCGTATTTAAGTGGAACCAATCTGGCAGATCATTAGACAACATCATTTTCTAATAGAAACAAGCAACAAGTGGTCTTCATACACAATTAAAAATCATTAATGGCATTATCCTAAAAGAAGGTATGATCCATAAACGATAGACATAGTTGTACCTAAACAATATTAGGTAAATGGTTGTTTAATGTGGTTTTCACTTTATGACAGAAATCCTTATATCTTAAAACTTCCAAATGATTCACTTAGCTACATGCCATAATGAAAAACAAATTAGCCTATATCAGCACAATTTGGAACATAATCACCCCTAATCAGTGTTACAGAACCGCTATCGTGCGAACCTTTTGTAACATGCCAATCCGTTTACTTGTAGTATGTTGTCAGCAGGTTATTGGCGTTAGCCATTTCGATTTCGTCGCAACCTCCACCCATCCACCCCAAAAGCGCATTACCGTTAACAATGCCTATAGGATTTCGCATACGTAACCGGTTTCCGAGGTTTGATAAAATGTGCAGTACGAAGCGAGTAATGCATGTGCACACGGCAGAGGGAAGGATCGACACCGAGGTTGGAGTTGCATGTTTATGAACACCGCTTTCGCGCGCGGAATTGAAAAAGTTTGCGTGCCGCGACAAACTTTCGTAATTGCAATAATTTAGTTTATGGGTTGGCTCGAATGCACCGAGGGAAAGACTACCAACGAAGCTTTAGCTTTAGCTTTTGCTTTTGCTTTACCCCTATACTTTTTACGAGCGAATCTCGAGCACAATCGTGTGTCTCGTAATTACCTGAACGGAAATCTGATTTTATTTACGTTTTCCTTACTTTTTCCAAATTCATTATCTTACCATAATTGAATATTTAGCCGATAACTTCACGCAAACAATCCGTATTTTCCTTAGTTGTGGTATTAATCCTAATTAGAACCAACGCAAACAGATGGACACGATTGAATAGTTAGACTGTAAATGGCATGGATTACGAGTATGTCAACATGGATAATTGCCGATAGTGGTTCACCTTAATACAAATTAGTCAAAGCAATGTAATTACTATACATATTAAAAGCTGATAAAGAACTCTAATTATATCTTAGATATAGCATTGAAAAAATGTCCATTTTTAAAAGGACTTAGTCAGTTTTCAAGCAGAATCTCCTGTAGCAATTAAAAACTTTCAGCGATTTAAATTACATTAAAAGTCTCGGGGGATTCCCCGAAGGCGGTCTGCTGGACTGGGATATTCTGCAGCTTCTAAGAGAGAGTAATCGAGAACAGAATGAAAATTCGACCTGCCAAGAACAGGGTTGGCGCAGTTCATAGGCAAGGCAACGGATTAAGATCAACGTTAATAGTTGCCGTTTAATTACAGGTTAAAAATTAAACCGGGATTCCATGGAATCCGAATTATTCGGGATAGGGCGTGTTTCGGACCGGGACTTGCCCGGAATTAAATAGGGTACTGCCATTATCCGTACGGATTACCGTATCTTAGTTTACTCCCTATTTCGGAGATTAAGAGATACTTTTACTGTTTAGCTTTAAAAGAATCTTAGCAATTAAAATTATTAAAGTATGAAAGTCCTATCTGTATTCATCGAAACATCTCATTCCATGAAAAGAAAGTTCCACAACTCGGCAATCCTTAGCCTTAGAACGGCCAGGGGGATGTGTGTGGAAATTGCTAAAGCCCGCAAACCGAGGAGTTGTCCTTAATCAAAAAGACAAAAAGAAAAACGAGATTCCGTAGACGAACTTGGAATTAAGTTTTGCGGACTAAAGAAAGTTTTGTTCTTTTCTTGTTGTTTTTACTTTTATTGATTTGTATTCGACATCACCCCATTCGGTGTTTAAGTAGAAATTCTTTCTTGAGTAAACTTGAGGCACATTTATTATAATTTCAAAGTGAATATTTAATGGAGATAAGGGAACCGCAACTGGAGTGAGAGTAGAGATTGTCATAGAGGAAGTTCTTAAGTAGGCTTTCAGAGGAGGCGATAAGGGCAGTTTCAGCTTGGTATATAATCTGCGAATGGATGTAATTATAATAATTCGCTTGTCCCAAAACTAATTTTCAAACAGACATAATCGCAAAATTTAATTTTGTTACGCAACAAAAACAGTTTTCCTTTGTTTGGTACTCATGGGAACTGCAGAATGGATATTATTTGATTTCGTTACATTTTAATTAAATTAGGATAATGTATTATTGCTAATGAATAATAAAGAGAATCCCTATTATCATATAGATTGAATAATATGTATGGATATTCCAATATTTTTATTTAAAATTAATATTACAATTATTATACAATAAAATATTATTCAGCTCTTTATAATTATCCAGATATACTCAAATAAGCATTGTCACTAACGAAATACATCAGAAACGATGATTACCACTGTTAATAGATAGTGTTATGGTTAAGCATCTGAAAATGTTGATAGATGTCGTAGGAACCCGTCACGAAATTCAAAATAGTATGAAATATTTATTATTGAGTCTTTTCTTCCCAATTCAGCCTCAAAATCTGTTCCGAATTTTTTGTGGAAAGCACGATTTTTTGAAACGAGACTACTTCTAGAAGATATGAAATGCTTTCAGAAGACTTAATATTGTATAAGACTTGATCTGCTTCTAAAAGACTTGTTACTGCTTCAGGAAAAATTTAAACTGCTTCCAAAAGAGTTAAATGCTTCCAAAAAGCTTGAACTCCTTCCATATGGCTTAAAGTACTTCCAGAAGACATGATACTATCCCTAACTGTCACTAAACTGCTCTTAGGAGACTTCAAACTGCTCTCAGTAGACTTGATATTGTTTCCACAAAACTTGAAATGCTTTTAGGAGACTCGATACTGCCTCTAGAAGACTTGATTCTGTCTCTAGAAGACTTGATTCTGTCTCTAGAAGACTTGATTCTGTCTCTAGAAGACTTGATACTATTTCCAAGAAACTTAAAATACTTTGAGGAGACTTACAACGCTTCCAGAAAACTTGATACAACTTTTAAAAGGCTTGATGTTGCTTCCAGAAGCCTTGAAAGGTTTTCACAAGATTTACAATGCTAAAAAGCTGATATTGCTTTTAAAGGACTTAAAATGTTTACAGAAGACCTCTGGAAGACTTAAGACGCTTCCGGAAGACTTGTTGCTGCTTCTGAATGACTTAAAATGCTTCCGAAAGACTTGATATTACTTCTAAAAGAGTTGAAATGCTTTCAAAAGGCTAGAACTACTTCCATATGGCTTAAAGTACATCCAGGAGACTTCCAGAAGCCTTAATACTGTTTCCAGAAAACTTGAAACGCTTCCAAAAGACTCATTACTGCCTCCAGAAGACTTGACTCTGCCTCTAGAAGATTTGATACTATTTTCAAAAACTTGAAATGTTTCCAGAAGATTTAAAATGCTTCCAAAAGACTTGATACTGCTTTTAGAAGACTTGAAATGCTTCCAAAAGAATTAATATTATCTCTGGAAGACTTGATACTATCTTCAAAAATTTACTGTCTCCAGAAGACTTGATTCTCCCTTTAGAAAATTTGATACTATTTTCAAAACCTTGAAATGTTTCCAGAAGATTTAAAATGCTTTCAGAAGACTTGATACCGATTTAAGAAGACTTGAAATGCTTCCAACAGACTTAATATAATCTCTGGAAGACATGATCTTAGTTACTAGATCTTAGTTACTTCCAGAAACATTGAAATGTTTCCTTAGAAGACTTAATATTGCTTCTAGAAGCCTTATAATGTTTTCAAAATACTTGAAATATTTCCAGAAGACTTGATATTACCTCTGGAAAACTTGCTGCAGCTTGTAGGAATTTTGAAATGCATATAGAAGACTGGATATTGCCTCTGGATGACTTAAAATGCTTCCAAAAGACTTGTATTACTTCTAAAAAAGTTGAAATGCTACCAAAAGATTTTATTCTGGTTGTAAAAATGCTAGCAGAAAATCTCATCTGCCGCCAGAAGACATTTTTACTACAAAAGATAAGAAAGTGTTAATAAAATTTGATTTTGCTTTCCAAATACCAAATACTTTTGGCAAAATGCAATATCTTCATGTCAGAAGTTCAGAAACGCAATGAAAGACTAGAAATAATGCTTCTAAAACTCTAAACTCTTCAGGCAGAAGTTATTTCCATTGCAAATAAACCATAAGCATCAGATACATGGATTTTAAAATATTTAATGATTTTATTTGGATTGAAGTTACCATTCTCATTTAATTTTAGAATTTGAATGCACTATTAAGCTTTTTCTTCTCAATTCATTCCCAGTATCTGTTGCAAACGATTTTTTCAAAACTTTTTTTGAAGAACCGTCATTAGTATTTTCAAAAATCGTCGCCTATGGATGTAGGAGACGATATTTAACGAGTAGGGATGATAACATGATTATATTCGAGGATTTTACATTCTTTGATGATCCGTTAATGATGAGAAATATTAAGAACGATGATTCAAGCAAAAAGTTGATGGGGAAGATGACGAAGGAATACATACTTGGATTGTATTGGGATATAAATACATTGATATATTATGATGAACTTTTCTACATCATTTATCGAGATACTATGACAGTGTTGAGGTCATATGCATACATTATGGTTTAATGATATTGGGGTGAAAGTATAATATTGAACACATCATCTTGTGAAATTATTTCTCGATTATTAAAAATTCTGCCTGATTTCGTGATAAACTTAAGATTCCTATAAAATGCCATTAATGATTTCAGTTCATGTTGAAATTTGATAGCTCATTCCTCAACAGCATCATGTTGTTCAAAATGATTACCTAATTTCCTGGCAAGATTAAGATCTTCCTTAATTAGAGTTGTATTTAAAATCGAAGGATCTTCTTCGCCATCATTGCTATGTTCTTGGTCATGATGTGTATCAAAGGTTTCCTTAATTTCATTTTTGCTCAAGCTTTTATCAAATAATCACTTCTCTATATCAGCAAATGATAGATCATTGAATCCATCTCCTCCAATCCAGATATTTTTCCAATATGAGTTCAACGTTGATGACTTTAACTCAGCTAATGCTCATCCAACTTGATTAATGCAGTCAATATTAAAAAATTTTTCCACGCTTCAATGACCGTTAAATTCTTATTATGGTCTAGTTTATCTAGCACGTATTGGAAGAAACGATTTTATGTAGTACGTTTTAAAAGTAGTAATGATTTAAAGATTGTATTGAGGATGTAGTGTTAAGTAGAAGACGCAAGGTTGCAAATTTGGATGCTCCAGGACAATAGTTTTACAAAGTTTACAATGAGTGACAAGAAAAGAAGTCGTAAATCCATTAATTTGGGTATGAAGTTGAAAATTATTAAGGTTTTGGAGGAAGGAAATCTCAGTGGGGAATATCAAAAGCCGAAATTGCTCGAAGATTAAATTTTTCTAAAACTATAATCAATAGTATTTTGAAACATAAGGACACAATTGTTGATGAGGTAAAGAATGGTACATCAATTGATACAACGGTAATTAGAAAAAGAGATGAGATTATTGCAAATGAAAAAAATTATTATTAGTATGGATAGAAAATAAGGCGAGTAGGCATATTCCACTAAGGCCTAGTTATTCACCTTTAGTTAAATTTAACTATCAGATATTTTCCATAGTTACTGATAATATAGCCAATCATGGCAAGTGAAATTACAGTAACCATGGAAAATATCCAGTAGTTAAATTTAACCAAAGGTAAATAAACCGGCCCTAATTGTAAGTCAGTCAAATATACAAAATAAAGCTTTGAGTTTATTCAATGATTTAAAAGACAATGAAGGATAATTCGGAGGAAGACGTAACGTTTGTTGCTAGCCATCGTTGATTTGAAAAATTTAATAAGTGGTCAAATCTACACAACATCAAAGTCCAAGGAGAAGTAGTTGCTGCAGACACTGAAAGTGCATCGAAATTCGTTGATGATCTAGAAAAACATATAACAGAAGAAGGTTACACTTTTGATCAAATATTTAATATTGATAAGACAGGATTGTTTTGGAAAAAAATGCTTACACGAACTTATATAACTAAAGAAATAAAAGTCTATGCCAGGTTATAAAGTAGCAAAAGACCGAATAACTCTTTTATTGGGCAGCAACGTATCAGGTACCATGAAACTAAAACCAATGTTAATTTACCAAAGTGAAAACCCTAAAGCTGTGAAATATTATGATAAGCGTAGTCTTCCTGTTTACTGGAGATCTACTACATGATCTACAACAGCATTGGTAAAAAAAAGCTGTGTTGTACGTGAGGTTACTGAGTATTGTAAGAACAATAACATTCCGCTTAAGATTTTATTGTTGATAGACGAGAAGAGAAGAACCGCAACTCAAAGAACCCTGGACTGCTATTTTTACGCGAAAGCAACATCAGCAATGTCTAATAATCAAAACATTTTTCGCTTTACGTACATGCGTTGGTCCCAATTAAATACGTAAACTGAGGAATGCCTGTATATATTTTTTGCGATTTTCCAGCATCAGTTTTGCTCGGCATTTTTTCCAAAGAAAGCCAATTTCAGTTATATTCCAAATTGATTTGGAAATCATTTTTGTAAGTTTTTAAGGAAATTCTTTGGCAGCCAATTCATTTGCAGAAATCTCTCACTTAATCTTTATATTATGGAGAGCATATCGTTTAAGAAAGGCTGTCATCAACCTGTATATGTAACAAATTCAGGTTGTTTTACTAATATGAAGTGCTTGGCTCAAATGCTTTTTTGGAATTTATCTTTAATCTACATTTCATCAATGCTTTTTCCATCTTCTTTCTTACATAGATTTGGCAACATCTCTTACGTAGCACTTACTTTCATTCCGAAATGTATCAAGTTTTTGATCGCAGTTCCATTTTTTTTTATCATTCTTATGGTAGCTTTATACCAAAATTAATACCAAAATGCTTTTCTATAGCCATTGACACCTTGTCCAGTTGTAGGTTGATCAAAATTTTATTTTTGTATCCCAACGGATCGATTTCCTCAACGCTTTTATTACAAGGAGTATGTCTTTCTGACTGCGCAAAATGAGCTCTGTGATGCTTTTAATGTTGACATCTCAATTTATGATGTCGTTTCTCGTGTACAAAGCTGTATTATGAGTCATACGGAGTACTTGGTTTTAAATAAGTTAAAATCTGACGATAGATGAGTAGGTGTGACGGCAGATGTTCTAATGTCACACTTAGTCGAGCTGCTTGAATACGCCTAAAAATACTTCCCATGTATACTCCAAGCAATTAAATCTTTGTGATGTATTGAATCAGATGGAATTTTTCAATAAGTTCGATATGATTTTCAATTCATCCATTTCTCCTGCCAGTCATTACAATAAAATCCCTTCATCTGTCACAGAGAGCAAAAGTGTCATAAAGTGAAAATGTATTTGGGGTTCTTTGCAGGTGTTTTGTCTATTGCAATTTTTTGAAATAGTCGAATATTTTTCTGATTGCGCAAAACGAAGTCAGTGATACTTTTAGTAATGTTGACGTCTCTATTAATGATGTTGTTTCCATCCCCTCTTCCCTCAACTCAATGCACCCATTCAACATATGTTGCAATGCTTTCCATTCCTCCCTGCATAGCCTACACCATCTCTCCTTATCGGCCATCCAGTATCTATTAAATCTCTCCTCGTTTCCATATCGGAACCTAGCCACCAATTTCTTCAGTTCCTCATTTCCTTCCAATACTAAGTATCTAGACTGCCCCTCTGTAATTATGGCACTGTAGCATTTGTTATACCTTTCTTCTTTTATTTGTGTCATTTCCTGTCTCTGAACATCTCGGTCCCTATCTCTTAACTCCCTCCACAACTTCCTACCCATCCTTCGTCTACCTTTTATCTCAGTTATTGTCTCTGTCTCCTTTCCCATATCTGACCTTTCCCTCAAACACTCCCGTCTATTCCTTTTTCATATTTAACTGCAGTGAAATATTATGATAAGCGTAGTCTTCCTGTTTACTGGAGATCTACTACATGATCTACAGCAGCATTGGTAAAAAAGCTGTTTTGTACGTGAGGTTACTGAGTATTGTAAGAACAATAACATTCCGCTTAAGATTTTATTGTTGGTAGACGACGTCTCTGGTCATCCTCAAATATTAAATTAACTACCCTCAGACATTCACGTGGAATTTTTATCACCAAATACCACATCAACCTATGGATTAATGTATCATAGCCAACTTTAGATTAAATTATTTAGGACGAACTTTTAGTCAATGCATAGTGGCAATAGATAATGAAGAAGGCAGAAGTCGCGAAATCCTTAGAACATTTTGGAAGACTTTCAACATTTTAGACTGTATTAAAATAGTGTTTAATGACAATGAAAATGTCTGTGACTGTATTATCATAGAAACGAACAACATTGTAGAAATGGCAAAAGAGTTAGATCTCGAATCAAAATCAGAAAATGTGAATGAACACCTTGCCTCTCATGATAGGTGCTTGACTAACGAAGATCTGCTAAACCTTGAAATACAAGAACAAGTTCAAAATGAAGATAATGATACTGAACCATCTGAAGGATTAACAATGAAAATACTTTCACAAGCATTTGAGCACCTTGACAAAGCAATGACCCTTTCTGAAAAGCATGAAACTAACTTTGAAAGAAGTTCAAAAGTTAATGCAAACTTCTCAATATGCTTATAGTTGTTATAAAGGAATCTATAAAGAGAAGAAAAGAACCGCAACTCAAAGAACCCTGGACTGCTATTTTTACGCGAAAGCAACATCAGAAATATCTAATAATCAAAACATTTTTCGCTTTACGTACATGTCTTGATCCCAATTAAGTACGTAAACTGAGGAATGCCTGTATATATTTTTTGCGATTTTGCAGTATCAGTTTTGCTCGGCATTTTTTTTCTAAAGAAAGCCAATTTCAGTTACATTCCAAATTGATTTGCAAATCTTTTTTGTAAGTTTTTCAGGAAATTCTTTGGCAGCCAATTCATCTGCAGAAATCTCTACCTTAATCTTTATGTTATGAAGAGCATATCGTTTAAGAAAGTCTGCCATCAACCTGTATATGTAACAAATTCAGGTTGTTTTACTAATATGAAGTGCTTGGCTCAAATGCTTTTTTGGAATTTATCTTTAATCTACATTTCACCAATGCTTTTTCCATCTTCTTTCTTACATACATTTGGCAACATCTCTTACGTAGCACTTACTTTCATTCCGAAATGTATCAAGTTTTTGATCGCAGTTCCATTTTTCTGATCATTCTTATGGTAGCTTTATACCAAAATTAATACCAAAATGCTTTTCTATAGCCGTTGACACCTTGTCCAGTTGTAAGTTGATCAAAAATTTTATTTTTGTATCCCAACGGATCGATTTCCTCATCGCTTTTATTACAAGGAGTATGTCTTTCTGACCGCGCAAAATGCGCTCTGTGATGATTTTAATGTTGACATCTCAATTGATGATGTCGTTTTTCGTATAGAATGCTGCATTATGAGTCATACGGAGTACTTGGTTTTAAATAAGTTAAAATCTGACGATAGATGAGTAGGTGTGACGGCAGATGTTCTAATGTCACACTTAGTCGAGCTGCTTGAATACGCCTAAAAATACTTCCCATGTATACTCCAAGCAATTAAATCTTTGTGATGTATTGAATCAGATGGAATTTTTCAATAAGTTCAATATGATTTTCAATTCATCCATTTCTCCTGCCAGTCATTACCATCCGGCCATCCAATATCTGTTAAATATCTCCTCGTTTCCATATCGGAACCTAGCCACCAATTTCTTCAGTTCCTCATTTCCTTCCAATACTAAGTATCTAGATTGCCCCTCTGTAATTATGGCACTATAGCATTTGTTACACCTTTCCTCTTTTATTTGTGCCATTTAATGTCTCTGAACATCTCGGTCCCTATCTCTTAACTCCCTCCACAACTTCCTACCCATCTTTCGTCTACCTTTTATCTCAGTTACCGAATAGTCCACTCTTTTGTAATAATTGTCTCTGTCTTCTTTCCCATATCTGACCCTCCAACACTCCCGTCTATTCCTTTTTCATATTTCACTGCAGTGCTGCTCACCTCTATTCTGACCTTGTCTACCTCTACCTCTTCCCTGACACTACATTCCCTCACAGTACATTCACTTCCAACCCCTTCCCGCTAAAATATCTTTCCAAGGTCTTTATCATATCCTTCATCTCCACCGGTGATACACAGTGATACTTTTAATAATGTTGACGTCTCTATTAATGATGTTGTTTCCACCTCCTCTTCCCTCAACTCAATGCACCCATTCAACATATGTTGCAATGTTTTCCATTCCTCCCTGCATAGCCTACACCATCTCTCCTTATCGGCCATCCAATATCTGTTAAATATCTCCTCGTTTCCATATCGGAACCTAGCCACCAATTTCTTCACTTCCTCATTTTCTTCCAATACTAAGTATCTAGATTGCCCCTCTGTAATTATGGCACTGTAGCATTTGTTACACCTTTCCTCTTTTATTTGTGCCATTTAATGTCTCTGAACATCTCGGTCCCTATCTCTTAACTCCCTCCACAACTTCCTACCCATCCTTCGTCTACCTTTTATCTCAGTTACCGAATAGTCCGCTCTTTTGTAATAATTGTCTCTGTCTCCTTTCCCATATCTGACCTTTCCCTCCAACACTCCCGTCTATTCCTTTTTCATATTTCACTGCAGTGCTGCTCACCTCTATTCTGACCTTATCTACCTCTACCTCTTCCCTCATACTACATTCCATCACACTACATTCATTTCCAACCCCTTCCCTCTAAAAACTTTCCAAGGTCTTTATCATATCCTTCATCTTCACCGCCTCCTTCCCCATGACCACGATGTCATCCGCGTATGATAGCACATGCACCTTTATCTCCCTGTAGAGGTATTAGTATTACTAGGTGTTAGCACTTGTTTGAATTCTAAGTCTATTTTTAGTTCTCCTCATGTACCTTAAACCTCAAATGTCCATTTACATGCACGCCATAGGATTTAAAACTTTAACCTTAAACAAACTTAAAGCTACATTAGAAAAATAATAATTATTATTATCTTCTCAATACCATCGATAATATCCTCGAAAATCGGTGGAAACATATTCAACGTCGACGATGACACCAAAATCTTAATATAGTCAACATCTCACTCAACATCTTTTTTCAAACAAGACTAATGTTTAATGTTTTCAATGTTGGCTAATTATGTTATAGCCGACATAATATTAATCCACACCGACTTTAAAACTGTTTAACACTACCCTGCTATTATTCCATATTGTTTTGACACCAAACATTGTTCCTTAAGGAACTATTAGATATAGCAGCAACATCCGTGATATCTCTTAACTTCGTATATCTGTTATGACATTGCTCATTCATCACCATTCTGATCCCCTTAACATTTTCCCTAACATACATGTATCAATAACGTCTTTTATACAGGTAGGTTATATTTATATGATTTTATTTAAGATTCTAAAGACTGATCGTCATAAGCATTAAAAAGTTCTTTCTTGACAGATCATTGATATAGTCACCTTTCTCATTATATAATATTATTCATATAATTACAAATGAGTTTTAAAGTCGAATTAAAAAGCGAAGACAACTAAATTAAATTTGTAGATTTCTATGTATACGATCCCACTAAAATGTCGTTAGGTTTGAAACTTCCCAAAACTCGTTGAATCATTAACGAAAATTGATCCAACGGCACCCTCCATAGTACAACCACCGAAAGCGGTGCCGCAGTCGACCGCCTTCTTGGAGGCGAAGTGACTCTTCCAACTCGACGTTTCTCGAACTTCTCCGCTCTAATTAAGTATCAGAGCAGCAATTTTCTCTATTTAACTTTCCGAACTCACCTGCCTCGCCGTTATATTTATAAGCGACTCCTCCGAAATATAATTTTCTTAACGCAGAAATAATATTGCCACGTAAAGCAGGAAGGATATGGTTCAGATAAGGCTACACTACTCTACACAATGCATGTAGCCTGATGAGAGTGTTAATTAGTAGACTACGTTGTCCTCTCGTTAGATGTCTACAAACTCATTACTGGAGGCATTGATACAGAGAAAATTATTCGGGTAACGTCTACCCTGTCAATATAGTAACCGGAAATGGTGACAATGACCAACTGAGCGCGGCTTGTAAATTATGCACGCGCATGCAAAACCATGATCGGTACTCGAAAGGGTAATTAACGATGACGGGGAACCGTAACATGATTGACAAATTATGCAAAAATATTCTTTCAGCCCCAATGAAGATAACTCAAAGTAATCTCATAGATTACTCTGTTGGGTAATTCCTAATTTTCCTACAATCTAACCATTAATCTTAAAACGTAATATATAGGTTTGTGTGTAATCGAAAGCTTACCACATCGTAAACCCAAAAACGAAAGTGACGATAAGTAGTGGCCATTGTGGGCCCGATGTGATATAGAACAGTTAAAATAATGACGTGGTAATTACTGTTTTCCTCCAGACTCATCTACGTCACTGTCAGAAGTGGAATGGGGTAACCTGACATCGAATTTCTCAGCATGTGGTGTTGTCACTTCGCCCCTGGTACACAACGTCACGATTACGTGCTCATTTACCAGAACATTAGCTTTTAACGCCCCCCAAGAGGAAAGGAAATCCAATTTCGTTAAACGTTTTGTTTATACTTAAAAAAAACACTTATCGCTTCTAATAAGTAATAAAAAGTTACAATTTTTTTCGAAATCTCAATACATTTCTTAATTTATGAGGCAATCCGGAGTGGCACAGGAAGCGGGGTTGGAAAGGGGGGTGGTTTATAGTGCAGCCGCCTCCGGAAAATGGCAACCTCGAGAATTGCCCTCTTACTTCCGGTGTCTTTAAATTCTCCCGGACGACGTTCTTAGGGCCTATAAATAGCCGGGTAATGGGTGTTGCTCTAGTGTTGGACGGAGACCGGAAATTTGGATCTGTTTTTGTTTTTTTTTATGTCAAGCGACAGATGTCGTTAAAAATCTAAGCTTGGAAAATTGCTTAATACTCCGTTTCAGTAAGAAAAGTATTGCTATAAATCGAAACGGGTTGAATTGTTTCTACTTTTCTTATGGATTTGTATTTTAGATTGATTGATTTAGGTGATTTGATAAAACTCAATAAGAACCAGTTACATCAAGTTTCCATATATTATTGAAGTGTTATTTTGAATCAGCAGAAGACATCCATTATTTCGTAATCTACAAAGTGTTGCACATAGCATTATTATAAATTTATGGAAAAAGAAATTTTTTTAAATGGATGTATGGATTTAGTAGGGAAAGTGCAGGCTTTAATGAGTTATTAGGAATGGTGGGAAGATGTAAGATAAATAGTTGGTAATGTGATGGTAGTTTGCCAAGTTTCTCTAATGCATCGTTCCGTTCGGATTCCAGAGATTATGTCTGCGCTACAAAAGGCGTCCATGATACATGGTTTGTGTTATATATAGTTTTTCTGAAATAGTTATATTTTCTGCTTTTAGACATTTTAAAATCCGACCAGATAGTTGCTGAATATTCTGGTCTTTCCAGATATTAAAACAAGTCCTTAAAGGTTTTCCTTCTAAAAGTAACTAAGAAAATTGTTATTTTTATGAAATATTACCACCTATTTAGGTTGAGTTCAAAACATGATATCTCACATACGAATAGTGTATTTTTAAGCACGGTTTTGTTCACGACTTTGTCATGAACAAAACCATGGTTTTCTCTACAAATTACCATCATTTCATTAATATATCTTAAAAATTAGATTTTTTATGATTTTATAAAAATCACTACAGCAAATTGTCATCTTAGTAATCTAATAAAATTTCCGATTGATTTCAAAAATTTATATCCCAAAAATAAATAAATTTGTTTAAATGCAGTTTAGTTTAAGAAAAAGTACATACTTTTCTTTATAAATAGCCATCATTTCATTGATATATCTTAAAAATTCGATTTTTTATGATTTTTTGAAAATCATTGCAGCAAGTTGTCATCTTAGTAATGTAATAAAATTTCCGATTGATTTCACCAATTTATATCTCAAAAATAAATAAATTTGTTTAAATGCAGTTTTGTTTAAGAAAAAGTACATACTTTTCTTTATAAATAGTCATCATTTCATTAATATATCTTAAAAATTCGATTTTTTATGATTTTTTGAAAATCATTGCAGCAAATTGTCATCTTAGTAATGTAATAAAATTTCCGATTGATTTCACCAATTTATATCTCAAAAATAAATAAATTTGTTTAAATGCAGTTTAGTTTAAGAAAAAGTACATACTTTTCTTTATAAATAGCCATCATTTCATTAATATATCTTAAAAATTCGATTTTTTATGATTTTTTGAAAATCATTGCAGCAAATTGTCATCTTAGTAATGTAATAAAATATCCGATTGATTTCACCAATTTATATCTCAAAAATAAATAAATTTGTTTAAATGCAGTTTAGTTTAAGAAAAAGTACATACTTCTCTTTATAAATAGTCATCATTTCATTAATATATCTTAAAAATTCGATTTTTTATGATTTTTTGAAAATCATTGCAGCAAATTGTCATCTTAGTAATGTAATAAAATTTCCGATTGATTTCACCAATTTATATCTCAAAAATAAATAAATTTGTTTAAATGCAGTTTAGTTTAAGAAAAAGTACATACTTTTCTTTATAAATAGTCATCATTTCATTAATATATCTTAAAAATTCGATTTTTTATGATTTTTTGAAAATCATTGGAGCAAATTATCATCTTCGTAAACTAATAAAAGTTCTGATTGATTTCAATAGTTCTTATCACAAAAATGAATAAGGTTTTTAAAATGCTGTTTTATTTATAAAAAAGTACACACTTTTCTCTACAAATAACCATCATTTCATTAATATATCTTAACAATTCGATTTTTTATGATTTTCTGAAAATCATTGCAGCAAATTGTCATATTCGTAAACTAATAAAAGCTCTGATTGATTTCAAAAATTGAAATCTCAAAGATGAATAAAGTTTTTTAAATGCGGTTTTGTTCATAAAAAAATACACACTTTTCTTTACAAATAGCCATCATTTCATTAATATATCTTAAGAACTCGATTTTTTATGATATTTTGAAAATCATTGGAGCAAATTGTCATCTTCGTAAACTAATAAAAGTTCTGATTGATTTCAAATATTCATATTTAAAAAACGATTAAAGTTTTTTAAATGCGGTTTTGTTTATGAAAAAGTACACACTTTTCTCTACAAATAACCATCATTTCATTAATATATCTTAAGAATTCGATTTTTAATGATTTTTTGAAAATCGTTGCTGCAAATTGTCATCTTCGTAAACTAATGAAAGTTCTAATTGATTTCAAATATTCATATCTCAAAACTGAATAAAAATTTTTAAATGTGGTTTTGTTCATGAGAAAGTACACACTTTTCTTTACAAATAGCCATCATTTCATTAATATATCTTAAGAACTCGATATTTTATGATTTTTTGAAAATCATTGGAGCAAATTGTCATCTTCGTAAACTAATAAAAGTTCTGATTGATTTCAACAATTCATATTTAAAAAACGATTAAGGTTTTTTAAATGCGGTTTTGTTTATGAAAAAGTACACACTCTTCTCTACAAATAGCCATCATTTCATTAATATATCTTAGGAATTCGATGTTTTATGATTTTTTGAAGATCATTGCAGCAAATTGTCATATTCGTAAACTAATAAAAGCTCTGATTGATTTCAAAAATTGAAATCTCAAAGGTGAATAAAGTTTTTTTAATGCGGTTTTGTTCATAAAAAAATACACACTTTTCTTTACAAATAGCCATCATTTCATTAATATATCTTAAGAACTCGGTTTGTTATGATTTTTTGAAAATCATTGGAGCAAATTGTCATCTTCGTAAACTAATAAAAGTTCTGATTGATTTCAAATATTCATATTTAAAAAACGATTAAAGCTTTTTAAATGCGGTTTTGTTTATGAAAAAGTACACACTCTTCTCTACAAATAACCATCATTTCATTAATATATCTTAAGAATTCGATTTTTAATGATTTTCTGAAAATCGTTGCAGCAAATTGTCATCTTCGTAAACTAATAAAAGTTCTAATTGATTTCAAAAATTCATATCTCAAAACTGAATAAAAATTTTTAAATGCGGTTTTGTTCATGAAAAAGTACACACTTTTCTTTACAAATAGCCATCATTTCATTAATATATCTTAAGCTCTCGATTTTTTATGATTTTTTGAAAATCATTGGAGCAAATTGTCATCTTCGTAAACTAATAAAAGTTCTGATTGATTTCAAATATTCATATTTAAAAAACGATTAAAGTTTTTTAAATGCGGTTTTGTTTATGAAAAAGTACACACTTTTCTCTACAAATAACCATCATTTCATTAATATATCTTAAGAATTCGATTTTTAATGATTTTTTGAAAATCGTTGTAGCAAATTGTCATCTTCGTAAACTAATAAAAGTTCTAATTGATTTCAAAAATTCATATCTCAAAACTGAATAAAAATTTTTAAATGCCGTTTTGTCATGAAAAAGTACACACTTTTCTTTACAAATTGCCATCATTTCATTAATATATCTTAAGAACTCGATATTTTATGATTTTTTGAAAATCATTGGAGCAAATTGTCATCTTCGTAAACTAATAAAAGTTCTGATTGATTTCAACAATTCATATTTAAAAAACGATTAAGGTTTTTTAAATGCGGTTTTGTTTATGAAAAAGTACACACTTTTCTCTACAAATAGCCATCATTTCATTAATATATCTTAGGAATTCGATGTTTTATGATTTTTTGAAGATCATTGCAGTAAATTTTCATCTTCGTAAACTAATAAAAGTTCGGATTGATTTTCATGATTTTCATGATTTGTCCATGAAAAAGTACATACTATTAAAAATTAAATTTTAATTTAAAAAATTTAAAAAAAATTAAAAAAATTTAAAACAGTTGGCTGAACTCTGAAAAATATGTATCCATAGCTTTAATAAATTACAGATTGTCTTTAATGTTATTAAATGGACATGATAAAACTTGGTATGTTAAATTTTTTTTATAAAATTGATCCGGAATTAAAAAATAAATAGGAATCAGTACAATGCAGAGACAAAAAGATCAAAAAACCGCTTAATATTTGAAAGTCATCTTTAGTGATTAAGTTAAAATCTTTAAAAGACTGAGAAAGTATTGATTTAAAATTTTGAAAGATGAATTTGAAAAATTTATCCAAAAGAGTAAGTTTAAATTCGTTGTAAAAATGGGCCTAAGGAGTAACATCTTTGTAATTTATATTATGTCTATGTGATGTTTATAAATGTGAGACTTGCTTATGTTCTATGTACTCGAAGTCTAGCTTCCAATTTCCTACCTGTCTGTTTGATATATATGCTCTTACAATTAAAACACTTACCCGAATACACTCCATTCTCTTCAAGCACGTTAAATAAGGAATTTTGATTCCGAAACTGGTACCGATTTAGATAATAAATGCAAGTTAGAAGCTGATATTTATTTTTTTTTTTTGAGAAACTGTAGGTTTAAAAAGTATTTTCCAAAAATTAATTTTTTAGTCGTATAAAAATGTTGATTGAAAAAATTGAGTACCCCATTTATAGTCCGCCTTCATTTTATCTAAAAGTACAAGTCATTTAAAGAATATGCTATTATTTTGTAGTCCTAGTGATAGTTCTAGTGATCGTTCTAGTGTTAGTGCTAGTGTTAGTTCTAATTTTAATTCAAATATACCGGGTGATTAAAAAAAGCTCCGACAAAAATTTATTTGTTTTGAAATGGGACTTAGAATGGTGGAAAAGATGAATTCCCTTGCGGCGGAACAGGAAACAATTTACAAATTTTAAATACAAACCCCCTTTTTTTAGGGCAGACTCCGAGTCTTCGGAAAAAATTGCATTAATTTCACCTATAGATTTTATGTTTTTCCTATCCACTAGATTTGGGTGAACCTCGCAATTTCCCCTTTCGAAGTTTTGGTTTCCTGTATAAATTTTGAGCTAATATTACGGAGTACAGAGTGGGTTTCACGTCATAAACATGTGGTGTGAAGACAAAAAGATGAACCAACTAGAAGAAAGATAATGATGACGTGCTTTGTTGTTCTTGAATCTGACTATGATCCATAAAAGAGTCACTTAAAACAGGTAATCCATACATAGGAGACCTCAACGATAGCCTTATGTTAGAAGATAAGTAGGTGAGGAGTATGATAACTCCTAACTGATGTGTCTCGTCCCAGATGTATACTATACTTCATACATATGAGGCACACTGTATGTATTTTCTTACAACAAATCAAAAATTATTTCTAATATTTATACATAATTTTATGTCTACTCTTTTTTTGTGAATCCTTTACTTTCTTTCTTTGATGCTTCTCTGAACGCATTTTCAATTTCCTTCTTTAATTTCTCGATAGTAGTCTGTTAATATATTGACATTCCATTTTTGTTGGAAACGTCTCTCAAAAATCATGGAAATCATGATGAAATCTTTCACTTTCTTCTTCGATACAATCTCAGAAAATTTTCAGGAAAACAGTCAATATGAAAATATAAGACATGAACTTTTAAGCTGATTTTTCATCCTTGAAGTTATTGTCCAAACACTTATGCACTACATTCTTGAAAGCCAAATAAACAAACAAAATAAACTTTCTTCACAAACTGATTTACGTTTGAACTAAAATTAAAACTAACTTGCTTAGTCATCGCAATTACAATTCTTTTGATTTTTATTTTCGGGGTCCCTTAAAAAACGTGATGTAACGTAACGAAAATTAATGCTGAGGAAATATTGGAAAATCGGATACATGTCGCTGCCGAAACAATCCACCAAAATTCTGGTTTAGCCCGAACCAGTGAGAGATCATCGATTCGGAGGGCCTAATTTTGTATGGAAAATATTGGAAATAAATTCGAACATTTGCTGTGATGCTATTTTAAAATAGACTCCGTAAAACAATTCAGACTTGATACGTCTAGAATTTTTGGAATATGGGTGTTTGAATGAACTTGAAATTGACAAAATCGACTTTAATTCTTTATATTCCATAACTTTAGAGTAAATAAAAATATTTTTGTGGTTAATATCTCAAAAGAGTTCCTAATTTAAAACCAATGTCGCACACATTAATCAAATATCTGGAATTTGTAAAACCTATCTGTTTGATATCTTTTGAACGAATCAAGTTATTTTCATGATTGATATCTTAAAATAAAGTTTGATTAAGAAGGATTTCACTCTAAACTAGTAGATTTCATTACAACATTAAAATTTTTGAAATGTGGTTAGTTGGATGAACTTGAAATTGACAAAATCGACTTGAATTCTTTGTATTCTATAACTTTTGAGTAAATAAAGATACTTTTATGGTTAATATCTCAAAATAATCCACTATTCTTATCAATTTAAAACCAATATCGCGCGCATTAATCAAATTTCTAGAATTTGTAAAATCTGCTTCTTAGTACAAGTTTCATTTGTTACAATCAAAAGTTATCTTTCTCTTTGATATCTTCTGAGTGAATCAAGATGTTTCACTCGAAACTAGTAAACTTCATTACAGCGTCAAGAATTTTTGAAATATGAGTGTTTGAATGAACTAGAAATTGACAAAATCGACTTGAAGCCTTTATATTCTATAACCTTTGAGTAAATAAAGATATTTTGGTGATTAATATCTAAAAATTTTGTAAATCCCATTTGAGACGCATATTTATATGGTTTATTTCTGTTTATACTAATTTAAATAGTTACGCCAAAACACGACAGAAACTTCACTGACGTAAAAATTTGAAGAATATCGTTGCCGAATATCATTTTTGATAGGATGCAAATGGTTCTCAAGTTGATTGAGTCTTGGTGTGACCGGCAAGGGCTCTCCGTGAATCCTCGGAAGGCAGAGTTGATTATTTTCACACGATTGAGGAAGCTTGGCAAGCCCAGTTTGCCATCTCTTGCTAATACTCCATTAGTTTTGTCAAAAGTAGTCAAAAATCTGGGCATTATACTTGACAAAAAAATGACATGAAAGGCTCACCTACACAACAGAGTAAAGAAAGCTTACGTTGCATTCAGCTAGTGCTGGAGGACTATAGGTAACACACAGCTGTAATTCGATCTATGCTTACATATGGTGCACTAAATTAAGCACAGAGATTTGCGTGTTTGTATGTTACAGGTATGCTGTAATCTACCCCCACCGCAGCCATGGAAAACATGTTCAACCTAACGCCACTTCATTTGTTCATTTAAGAAGTGGCACTGGTGACCATGTTTCGACTGCGTACAGCAGGAACTTTATGGGTGAGAGAAACAGTGAAAATGCCGTACTCTGGAATGAAATGGTGGGTTACTCGCCAATTCTGGAAAGTAAAACGGACTTCATATTTACGAAGAGTTATCTCACCCACCCAAGTTCCACACAAGTAGATGTAAATAATAGTAACAAAATCTACACTGATGATTCGGTTAGAGGGGAAGGAGCTGGAGCTGGAGTTTTCTCGTACGATCTCCAACTCCACATATCTACCCCATTAGGCAAAGGTATCACCATCATACAGGCAGAATTAATCGCCATTCTACTTGCCACTGACTTTATTGTCAGATTCAACTTGCAAGGTAAGACATTCACAATTTATACTGACAGTAGAGAATCTAATTCAGCCCTGAGTAGAATAACTATTACCTCAAGACTTGTTATGGATTATCACCTTACAATGGAGAAGGCCGCAGCACACAACTGTGTTTCACTTCAATGGATTAAAGGACATTCGACATTCGACATTCGACATTAAAGGACATTTCAAGCGAGCTATCTCTTCACCTGGGCCGTTAATCGCTCCGACTCAAGTTGAGCTTATTAGAGATTTCACCCACAAAAAATTCACAGACTGATGGGATGCTATCTGTCTAAAGAACTGCTGTGTTATCCTTCAGCAAAGACAGCCTTCTCTTTCGTAAGACTCGGTAGAAACGCCCTACCTATTATAGCGGGATTCATTACGGGTCACTGTAAGGTAAACAAGCATCTCTACCACCTTAAGCTTGCTACTAGTCCCCTCTGTCGCTTTTGTGAAGAAAACGAGAAGACTGTTCAACACATCTTGTGTGACTTCCCCACTCTACAAGACCCCAGAATGAGAAACTTTGGAGAGGAATGGCCGAGCACGGATGGCATCAGGAATACACCTCTGAGTTGTATCCTAGCCTTTGGAAATTCCTTAAGCTGGTTGATGTAGCTGGAGAAAATGTAGGAGGATGTACAAGGGGCCCGTTGGGGTCTAGGTGCTGTATGCTTTAGCATATCCTCCTCTTTCCTACATACATCGGGGCCGACGTACTTTCATTTTAACGGATTTCACTGACATTGAACAAATACATGACACGTCACTGATGTGTGTAAATAGATCCTTATATCTACTTCTGACTGAGTGTCTCACCGTTGTATAGTACCCTTTCTTGCCGCTCATGACCCCATACCTGCTTCAATCTGTCTGCAGCATTTTCCCAAGATCTTACAATGTTGGGTAAGCTCTTACCTTCCACCCCTTCCTCAAAAAACACCGCTCGCTTACTCGCCTCCACCCTCAATTTATTTAACTTCATTTCTTCCCTAACTATATATTCCGTACTCTCCTTAGCTAATCCCAACATTCACCTCCAATATCTGGTCTGCACATCCTTACTATCCATCCCCATATCTCCACCCACAAATAAGTAGGCCTTTTACTAAGCTCTCAAACATTAAATTTTTTCCTCCCACATCTCTCCCAAAAAACCATCCCATCCCCAAACCTGTCCCATAATCCTATTTGCCATTGTTGCCAACATTCTAATGTCCTCCTTCTTCATTGCTTTCTATAAATCTATATCCCAAGTATGTGTACTCCCTCACTTCTTCGATTACGTTGCCCTTTCATCCCCAATTTTCAGATTTTCTTCAACCCCCCTTACAGAACCTCATTATTTTCATCTTATCCCCGTTTACCCAAAATACTTCCTGCCAAAACACCGTATCATCACCACCAAATCATCAGCGGATGCTCTTCTTGCAAAGAAAGTTGTATTTTGCCCTGATATCATAATAAGTTTTTGATGTGTCTGAATTTCTTGCATACTAATATCTACAATTTCTTGCATATGTTTTTCAATCGTTTTAGTAATTTTGAAACATAATTAAGTACTGGTTGAGTACTATCTCCACCATTTCACAAATCTTTTAGCACATAGCATAACTCCGCAGGACTGAAACCATGTGTGGCACTTTTTATGGCAAGTATTGCTTTATCAGTTTACTCGTACCAGTCTTTCCTATGTTCGTAACTAAAAACTCTGAGTATTTTCTTAAATACTCCATGTGAGTGATGATTCTATGCAGACTATGGATTATGTATTAATACCACCTGTTCTAATAATTCTGTAATTGGGTTATTAACAAACAGTCTCCCCAGATCTGTTTGTATTTCTGAAGGAAAACCAACTCTAAAAAAAATATTCAATCATCATTTTACTACTGACACTGAGTCAGATACCTTTAATGATGTTTTTGAGGAAATATGGTTTCAGTTCAAAAGAATAAATTTTCAAGTTTGTGCATATAATTTGAGATTCATCCCCTATAATAATATTAAAAGCCATTGAAGTACTCTTGAAACTTTAAACTCACATAAAAGTCAATTTCAATAACCCTTTATTAAAATACATTCAAATCGTATAAAACCTATCATACCAATAAACATAAACAATTAAAAAAACTTCCATCCGGATTATTATTTGTATTTCATTTAAACCAATTGTTTAAAATAATCACATACGAAAACCCATTATACCCTTACTACATTATCGCATCGATTTTCCATCAAATTCGTCCATACAAAAAACGAATCCGTTCATTTGCATTCGGTTTTGAATTTCGGCTTGAAATCTGTTTCTGGTTCGCGACATAATTAATAATATTACGCGAAAAATTCCAATAAATCACCGTATACGATTGAAATTCTCAATAATTAACGACCAATCCAATTTCGGTCGTCGAAACGGCGCCGATAAATTTTCGTAATTCCCGCCACCGCGCGCGTCGCCACCTATGTTATAGGCGGCTGAAGTAAATTTGACGTGAAACATGGCGTTCAAATGACATTTAACGCACCGTGATGTGTTTGCCAAAAAAATGACGATAAATTACAATAATAAAAACGTACCTTGTCGTTCCAGGTAATGTTGTGGGTTTGTGATTTGGTTTCGTTTAATTTTGCGCTTTTAGGTTACCGTTTGGGGTTCCAATCGATGATATATTTCCGTCCGATGACATTCATCCTCATTTAAAAGTTAGACATATCAATTGTTTTTGAGGATATTAAATCCTTTTTATTTATTTAAATTATTATTATAGGCTACGTTTATTAGAGCATATCAAGATATAACATCATCAAGATTACCCATATTAGATATTTTAGGGTAATTATTATTATTTAGAAAAAATTTTTTGTTAATTTTGTTTTATGTTGGTAGGAAATTCCAAGGCACGGTTGACCAACGTTTAGAAGTGAAAAAAGCAGTTTCAGAATGCAGGGAAATGCCGAATTTCGCCCTTCCCGGAGTCATATTATGGGTTATAAGGCATTTTATGGGATTATTACCCGTTCCTTTACTCCCAAGTTACTCAAACGAGAAATATTTTAATTGGCACCAATTAGCTAGGAGTTGCAAAGAAACTTTTTTGCAACACAAAATAGTCGATGTTAATAACGGATTGTTAACAACAAAAATTGCTAAGTATGCTTTTTCGGGATTCCCCCACATTTTTAACTCGGTTTAACAAATCCAATTTATTCGTTTGCTTACAAAAAGAGCCACAAATTTAATGCTATTCGAATTTTAATCTCTTTTACAAACTAAAATTATAGTAACTGAATAATTTGGAATGTTTTCGATATCGAGTGCGTAATTTAAAATTGAAATTCTTTTCCTGTTTTTGTTGGTCGAATTTGATATTGTTATACACAACGTGTTTTGCTTAATCAGATGTGTTGGATTCGTAAAGTTGACTTTGTTTAAATTAATCTTGTCAACAATTTAATGAAGGAAAAATGTGATTTAGGTAATCACCATAACTAGGTATATAATGTTATTGGTAATCCATTTAATCAATTAACATAACAACCAAATATGCATTCACAAACAGTTATATTGAATGTGTTCTGGATGTATTTGCTATAATAACATCGTTATGATAAACAATCAATACGTAAATGTTAAAATTAAAAATATTTTATAAAAATATGCGATATTCACCGATCAAGATACAAAAAATTACGTTAATGAATCTTCTATAAGAACTATTCGTGACAAAATTCGACAAAATTGAAGTTTCAACCTAGAAGATTTTATGGAGTGAGGATCAAACTCAAAAAAGAGCTTTCGACTCATTACAATAGAGATCAATTCGACAAATTTAAAAGTTGTCAGTCTTAATAATTTTAAGAGTCTGCTTTGAATTGATCATGAGGTACCAATGCGGTTTCTAGAATCTCTCAAAAGTATAAGTATTCAATTGGAGATGAGACTGAATTTTGTTGGAATTTGAATATTTTTATATTCGCTTTTGGCTTAACACATTGTTGACCGGCAATTTTACTGAAAATTTATCTCATGTCACCGGCTATTATTTCGTAATTGGATGTGGAAGTAAAACAATAAAAATAAACTTTAATAAATTTTATTTATTATTCAACTTTTAATAATTCTTTTTCGTATAATAGGCAGTATAATAATCACCTACGTGTAATGGTACACAACAGCTTTTACAAATACACTTAGCAGCAGAAGTCTGCGTACAAAAAACTTCTAACACTTTAACTGAAAAAATAAGGGTCATGATCTAATGTGATAAACTTCAATTTTTTTTTATTTTGTGTATTAACTACATATAATTCTATTAACAAAATATGCATCAATAAAACAGAAATATTAGTTACAAAAAATATTAAAATTAAAAATTCTCCAAATAATGCGTATGCAAAAATCTGCGTACAAATAAAGACGCCTTCTCCAAAATATATATTATTTACTTAAATACGTAGTTGGCGATGTACGCATTCCGATTTAAATAAAAGATAATCGGTGTCAATTATATTAGCAGAGGCTTAGAAGCTAAAAGTTAGAATGGACACGAAAGGAAAGGAAATTGAATTGGGAGAGAGAGAGAAATTATTGTAAAGTTATGGAAAGAGGGAAAATCTTTTCGAAAAATAGGAGAAACTGTCGGCAGGTCACACTCTTCCATTCAAAGAGTAATTAATAATTATAAAGACACTGAAGATTACCTCTCACGTCCGCGATCTGACCGAGAGAAGCGACCCCTTTTAACAAACCGAGAGAAGCGAAAAATTGTACAGCAGGTTAGAAAAGAACCTAAGCTGACGGCAAAAAAAATAGTAGAAAATGTACAAGAAGAATTTCATAAAACTATCAGCAAAGATACGGTGAGAAGGACGTTAAAAAAAGCTAACTATCACAGTTGCGTTGCACGAAAAAAACCATTTGTGTCAGAGGTCAATCGTCAGAAGCGGATCGCCTTTGCAAAAAAACTCTTAGACAAGCCCATTGAATTCTGGGAGAAAGTTCTCTTTACAGATGAGAGCAAATTTTGCATTTTCGGCATTAAGGGTAAACAACTTGTATGGAGAAAACCTAATACTGCCCTTAATCCCGAAAATTTGAAAGCGACTGTAAAACACGGAGATGGTGAAGTTATGGTTTGGGGGTATATGTGCACCAAAGGGGTGGGAAGGTTGGTTTTCATAACATCGACAATGGACCATAAAATGTATATAGACATTTTAAAAGAAAATTTGAAGCCTAGCATGGAAAACTTGGGCTTGGGGCCCGAATACTTTTTTCAACAAGATAATGACCCCAAACATTGCGCCCACAACACTAAGCTTTGGCTACTATACAATACCCCAAAGCAACTTAAAACACCTCCACAATCGCCGGACTTGAATCCCATCGAACACCTCTGGGATTTACTGGAACGCAGGATTCGGCAACACAACATAACGTCGAAGGAAACGTTAAAAAATGTTATGATTGAGGAATGGGCCAAAATCAGTTCGGACGAAACGAAGAAATTAGTGCACTCCATGCCTAAACGTTTAAGGGAGGTCATTAAACCGAAAGTAAAGGTTATCCGACCTCATATTAATATAGAAACAATGATCTCATTTATGAATTTTTTATAAATACTGTCCTGACTTGTACGCAGATTTTTGCATACCCGTTATTTGTAGAATTTTTAGTTTTGATTTTTTTCTATAACTACTGTTTCTGTTTTGTTGAAGCATTTTTTGTTAATAGAATTATATGTAGTTAATATACAAAATAAAAAAAAATCAAGTTTATCACATAAGATTATGACTCTTATGTTTTCAATTAAAGTATTACAAGTTTTTTGTACGCAGACTTCTGCTGCTGAGTGTAAATCTAGTTTCGCTTCGTTTTCACTTTGAAGAGCATACTCTACACGCTTTAGTCGGATTTGCTTTTCTGGCAGTGACTATTTTTCTAAGACGTGGTCTCTTACTTGTCCGGAAAGCCTGAAGGGTGTGTCTTTATAAGGAGCTGTTTTAGAAATTCGAGGAGTGTCAGGTGTAATGCTACATTCTTTTAAATCCACACTTATCCATTCTCTAGCTACTTCCAGTAGAAATCTGCTGTATCTTGTTTTATTTTCTGGCAGATAGGTACAGTACAGTTTATAGGCATTAAACAAGGTGCAGTTTATCAGAAAAAATGCAAATTTTTTGTAACATTTTACAGTTTTTCGTAAAATATTGCTGTTTGTCAAGTACTGATCTGCACGATCTACCCCTTTCATATATTTATTGTATTGCAATATGCAAGTTGGTTTGATTATATCGTCTATATAATTCTTTTTTCGATTTCTACTTGATTTCATGGAAGCATCATGAATAGTTGATATCATCCGTACTATTCTTTTATCCTTCCAAGCAATAAGGATAACAGGTCCCTTCCGTAAAAAGGTCATTTCTCCTCTGTGCAGACTTTTGCATTTTTCTATCAGGATCTTTGGTAAGCCACGGTTTTCCCGTATGGTACCACACACTAGTGTTTTTTTTCTGAGTAATATTTCGGCTGTAGATACACTGTTATAATAATTGACTTGATACATATGATGCCACTGACCAAGATACGGCTCCAACACAAACAATATTGTTTCTTGCAGCTTTTTGCCTTGCCCCGAATAGATCTCGAAGTTGCATATATACCTACTCTCATTTTCACAAAGCATTCTGATCAAAATTCCATATTTTATTATCTTCGCTGGGTTGTATGTCCTAAAGCTGATGCGTCCTCTGTCTGGTACCATTGCTTCGTCTAGAGCTAACTCCTGCTTGGATGTATATAGGGACTGAAATTTTGGAATAATATAATTCAAAAGTGGTCTAATTTTGTAAAGTCTGTCTTTGGGGATGTATGTTGCGTATTATCATTTAAATGAGAAAATGTAAGAATTTGTTCAAATCGCATTCTGGACATAGTTGCTCGAAATATTGGTGTTTCAACTAAAGGATCCGTTGACCAGTAATCTATCCAATGAGATTTTCTAGTTAGGCCCATCAATATTAGTAATCCAAGAATTTTTTTTATTTCATTAGTGGTAACTTCCGTCCGTGATACCATTCTGCAGAAATTTTATGTACCTCTTTCATTTGAGAATGGTACAAATTGGTCTGCGTAACGACTAAATCAAAAAAACCACTATCAAAAAATAAAGCCGTTACTTCACTGATAGTCTGCGCGTCACCAAATTCAATAGTTGCACCAGGAATATTTAAATAATTCTGTAAGTTTGGTGTAATATCATGTTCGTTCCACTCTTTTTCCAAATCGTCGTCACTATCTGATGCTATTATATTTCTTTTTTGATATTTTGGTGGCCTGATATCACAGTTGCTATCTTCTGATACAGTATCATTTTCACAGTTACCACAATTTGATTCACAATCACTCGGACAATCAGAAAAAACATCCGCGTATAATTCATTGAAGGATTCTTCATTACGTTCCATCATCGTTTTTAAAAATTTTTTTAATTATTAAATATTTTTTACAACAAAAGATTTGGCGGGTCTTATAATCGGGAGAAACAGCTTGTGTTATACTGACCAACAATTGCACTGTATGGTCGCCAACAGAGAAAACAACAGAGGTGCGAAAAAAAAACGCATCACGAGTTTACTCGTGGCCGGTCAGCAACGTTCGGCCATAAAAACACGAGTTAACTCGTGATCGGTCAACAATGTGTTAAAAATGACTAAAGACCATCTTATGATGGATTTTCTTCAAATCCATCATAAAACGAAACTACCAATGTTTTAGACCAATGTCTAAAAAGTAATCTTCAACTAACCTTGATTTGAATTGCTGAATATATAATATATTAGATATATAATATGTTGATAGAACGTTAAAGATATCCAGAAAGAATGTTGCGCAAAGTGTCCTTATATTTAGGCATACTGCTTTAAAAAAATGGATGTGGCTATTTATACATACGGTATGTATACGCAATTGGCTATCTATACATACAAAAAACTGAAACCTAACTTTAATAAATGAAACTATAATTAAGTTAGGAATTTCTTTCAAACGCAGACTTCTACAATATATATATGAGTGTAAAAAAGTGTGATGACATAAAATGTATTTTTTTCAAATGGGACACCATATATTTTTTGCATATTCTGATTAACTGCCTTAAATGCTATAACACACCATGTTTTCAAATTTTGTATGTAAAATTTGTATGTAGTTACTTAAAATAGATATCACAATGCAATTTGTGATAGTTATAGAGATTTAATTGTTGAGATAAACATTCTTAATCATAATCGTAGTTTTTAAGAGAAAAGTTAATGCGATTGAATTCAAAAAATCGTATTTCAAGAATTAATTGAGATATCACTTTAAAATAAGAAGCAATTTGAAGCAAATTTAGTTAGTGTTTAATGTGTCTTAAATCGTTTCTTCAAATCTTTCGTGATATGTGTTATGATTTTTTGATTAAAACTCTGCAAAATGTAATCATATATGTTTGATAAAAATCAAGAAATTTTCAAAAAATCGTATCTTAAGAATTAATTGAGATATTGCTCTGAAATAAACAGCAATTTGAAGCAAATTTTGTTGTTATTTAAGGTGCCTAAGATTCTTGCTTCAAATATTTAAATCTTCAAGTTATGAATTTTTGATTGAAACTTTGCAAAATATAATTATATGTGTTTCATAAAACTCAAGAAATTTTGAAAAAATCGTACCTCAAGAACTAAAAGAGATATCGCTCTGAAATAAAGAGCAATTTGAAGCAAATTTAGTTAGTGTTTAATGTGTCTTAAATCGTTTCTTCAAATCTTTCGTGATATGTGTTATGATTTTTTGATTAAAACTCTGCAAAATGTAATCATATATGTTTGATAAAAATCAAGAAATTTTCAAAGAATCGTATCTTAAGAATTAATTGAGATATTGCTCTGAAATAAACAGCAATTTGAAGCGAATTTTGTTGTTATTTAAGGTGCCTAAGATTCTTGCTTCAAATATTTAAATCTTCAAGTTATGAATTTTTGATTGAAACTTTGCAAAATATAATTATATGTGTTTCATAAAACTCAAGAAATTTTGAAAAAATCGTACCTCAAGAACTAAAAGAGATATCGCTCTGAAATAAAGAGCAATTTGAAGCAAATTTAGTTAGTGTTTAATGTGTCTTAAATCGTTTCTTCAAATCTTTCGTGATATGTGTTATGATTTTTTGATTAAAACTCTGCAAAATGTAATCATATATGTTTGATAAAAATCAAGAAATTTTCAAAAAATCGTATCTTAAGAATTAATTGAGATATTGCTCTGAAATAAACAGCAATTTGAAGCAAATTTTGTTGTTATTTAAGGTGCCTAAGATTCTTGCTTCAAATATTTAAATCTTCAAGTTATGAATTTTTGATTGAAACTTTGCAAAATATAATTATATGTGTTTCATAAAACTCAAGAAATTTTGAAAAAATCGTACCTCAAGAACTAAAAGAGATATCGCTCTGAAATAAAGAGCAATTTGAAGCAAATTTTGTTGTTATTTAAGGTGCCTAAGATTGTTGCTTCAAGTATTTAAATCTTCGAGTTATGAATTTTTGATTGAAACTTTGCAAAATATAATTATATGTGTTTCATACAAATCAAGAAATTTTTAATGAATCGTACTTCAAGAACTAATTGAGATATTGCCCTGAAATAAAGAGCAATTTGAAGCAAATTTAATTAGTATTTAATGTGCTTTAGATCCTTTCTTCAAATCTTTAAATCTCCGAGTTATGATTTTTTTTATTAAAGCTCTGCGAAATGTAATCATATGTGTTTGATAAAAATCAAGAAATTTTCAAAGAATCGTATCTTAAGAACTAATTGAGATATTGCTCTGAAATAAAGAGCAACTTGAAGCAAATTTTGTTGCTTTTTAACGTGTTAAAGATAGTTTTTCCAAATCATTAAATCTTTGAGTTATGATTTTTTGATTAAAACTTTGCAAAAATGTAATTATATATATTTGTTAAAAACAAGAAATTTTTAAAAATTCGTATCTCAAGAACTGATTGAGATATCACTTTGAAATAAGGAGCGATTTGAAACAAATTTAATTAGTATTTAATGTGCTTAAGATACTTTCTTCAAATCTTTAAATCTCCGAGTTATGATTTTTTTATTAAAGCTCTGCAAAAACGTAACATGATTTTTCACAAGAAATGAGTTATGAAAAAGACAATTTTAAAGAAAAGCAAGTGAGTTTATTAAGTAAAAGTTGAAAAAGTATATGTAAAAAATATAGGGTCTTCCATTTATTTAAGAAAATACACTTTTCTTCAGAAAAACACTCGTACAAGTACAACGCCAGTCCAGTACAAGCCTGCTTTTGGAAGAAATTCCTAACTTAATTGCTATAGGAACTGTAATTAGTATATATACAAGCATACAGTATGTCTAAGCAGCCAATTGTGTACACATACTGTATGTACAAATAACCAATTGCGTATACATGCAGTATGCATAAATAGCCAATTGCGTATACATACTGTATGTATAAATAGTCTAATCCTAAAAAAATAAGTAGTGTTCTTGGATACTAGATACTGCTTGCAGAAGACTGTATAAGATTATATACTAATAGGTAGGATACTATTACTGGATGCTAGATACTACTTTCAAAAGACTTTATACTGGTTGCAGATCATATGTTGAAAAAATTACAAAATTGCTGATTATATAGAAAATATTGAACGGTCGCGCTTTGAATTTCAAAAGATTATGTTGAACGGTTCTTAGAGGAACATAGATATTGCCGCATTAAAGGAGAGTGATGAGAAGTTTGCAGAATGACATCCAATGATCAGATATTGAAAAGCTACTTAAGCCGCAAGATACTGTGCTGACAGAAGAATAGCTGCATGTTTAGTAACTAATCATAATCGTGAATGCAGTGATTAGTATTTAAAATATCGAAAACATCTATATTATCTCTCAAAGGAGTTAATAAATGTTTAGAGATGAATAAAAAAGTAAGATATATACTAATAGAAAAGTATCTTATAACACAACGCAGTATAACACATTGACTGTGATATGTATCAACACTGATACTTCTTGGGTCCAATATGCCGCGTGCATCATTTCGTATACACAAATACTTTTTCGTTTGATTAACAAAAATTGTGTGGCCTGAGGAACCTTCTTCAAATATACCCGTGATAATTAACGTGTTAAAGACAGGATGGGAGATCCATAATACCTTTGCATTCTACAAACTTTCACAAGCTTCAAAATGAAACAAAACATCGCAAAATGATAGACTTTTGATCTTATTGTTAGAAGTAAATTTAAAACTACAAATCAATTTCAAATTTAAAATCTCAACATTTCTATGACTGAAGCTAAGAAATAATAATGAATCTTTATCTACTATCTATATATATCATTAATAACATATACAGGGTGTCCCACGTAAATGGCAAAGTATATAAGTGGCATAACGGCAAAAATTAATTTAAAACACGTAGAATGTTGAATGTTGAGACGATTACTTCTAATAGTAGATGCAGCATGAAAAATCGTATCTAGCAGTTGATGGTTTGATCCTTCGCTTGAACTTTTGTCGCATAAACCAATCATTTCATCCACCCCAAAGACAATAATCAAAGAGTTTTTGACCATTCGATTAAAATGTGGAGGGGCTTCATTATGTTGAAATACAATCTTTATGTAATATTCAGAGGTATATCACTCAAAATCTTAGGTTTAAATCTTAAATTTTAGCGTGCTAAAAATGTGGCTTCGATATTCCATATAATCCAATGTTTTAATTCACGCGGAATAAGTACATAGCCCCCGCGTAACACTCACCTGAAACTCACCAACCAACTCCAAGAAAAATTTAGAACTGATATTAGCGGAGGTATTAATGGCAAGAATTCTTGGTACCTCAACTGAATCATTGAGAGCGATGATTCATGGTAAGAACGAGATTCGACTTCACCAAGAAAGCCAAGAGATAATTTCCAAAGAGTATTATTGATGGAATCCGACCATGAGAAAATATGCTGTCTGAGCAGGGCGATATAATAAGGTATGTAAGTTGGGTCTGTAAAATAAAGAGATTGAGGGAAGAGGTAATGAGTTGAAGTTTTTCACATCTTAAGTCGTTTTATAACAGATGTTGTGAAGTGTTGAAGTTGCCCATGAGGAGGATAGTGTTATAATTAAAAGAGTGTCTTTCTAGTACATCCTCCAATTGATCAAAATAATACAAGGACAATAAAATGAGTCCAACAGAATGCAACTGCTTGTCATCGTCACCTTAATGAGCATATTCTCAGCAGTTTGTTGCAATATATGAAATAAAGTAATAACATTGATGTTAATATGATTGCGAACGAACAACGCCCCTCCCCCGCCTCGCGAAAACTTCTGAGAAATGATAATTTCTCAGGTGATATTAAGGATGCTAATCTTGATGATATCAAGTCTGTGAATCAAATATGACCACAAAATCATCAAATTGGTCTCAGAGACTTTGCAAATTTATGTGACAAACCGAAATGAAGAAGATGAGTAGCTAGAGAAAAATGTAGAAGCTGATGAACAATTTGAAATGCAACTCAAAGATATATTCCAATCAGATTAATCTTGCAAACTTCGAAATAACTGCAAAATATTGAATTATTTAGTAAGATGTCAATGCAAATCGAAGATTAATTTATGATAGAATTCAAACAAATGTTTCAATAAGATTTCAGATTTTAGTAATCCTACAATCAGGTTTCACGTTCTACTAAATACGCCATTCCTTTCATATCATTTATCATCAACGATCGCTTAACAAGATATTTTAAACGCCTGCAATAACCATTAAACTCATCGTCTGTGTTTAATCAATGATAAATCGTCCGTATCGTATATAATTCAGTTCATCTTAATATCTTTTAATATTCCTGATATTTTATTTCACACAAAGAGACGTTATTTTATACAAAAAGTTTAAAAAATGAATCATAAAATAAATCTCGAACTTTTTTATATCGAGAAATGATCAATCAGAATACATAAAACTTTTTTCCGTCAACATCAAATCCTTTTATATCCAGTTGGGGGCAATAAAAGATCCCTTTACAATTTGAATGAAGTTTTATCAAAGCTCTGTCAAAGCCAAATTTATTAACATCCACTTTTTCAATTTCAGAGATTTATTAAGACTGCCATCATCAAATCTTTTGTTGTTTGCCATTCTTGTACAGTTTATACGATTAATTGCATCGAATAAGTACGCAAAGAAGCGATTGAATCATTTAACTGCTTATTATTTGGTAAGATATTTTTGTTCAACTTTGTTTTTACGTCCATATACACCAGGAAAATTAACTAAGGTAATAAAATTAAATTAAATTAATTATGTATTTAATAATAATTATTATTATGATTATTTAGTTAGATAAACAATATTTCCCATTATTATTATACATCGTTTTAAGATGGCCAGAAATTCAAGCTTTATTTAAGCAAAAATCGAAACTTATAACATCCCCTCAATTTGAAATACCCGAAGAGTTAATTAACACGAAGAAAATTTATTCTTTGATTACGAAACGTTACGTCGATGTTTCAACTCAAACCGACGTCAAATTGTGTTTGTTGGATCGAATTTCTGAGGTTAGCTTGGAAACTTGCGATTATTTAAAAGATGTGGGTGTTCAAACTTGTCAAATTTGTGAATCAGATTTTGAACGTTCAAGTATTTATTCCGAAGATTTAAGCTTAACGAAATTATGCGGGACACAAAGTTCTTTATCTTTAATTAGTTTTGATGAAGTTTTTAAAAATTCATCACCGAGAGAAATCGGGTGTAACACTGAATATTCTTTGCCAATTATGTTGAAATTGAACGAACCTTCGAAAATTAATCGGGGTATTAACACAGAAACTTTAATCAATTACGATTTGAGTACGCCAAAAAATTGTGTTACACCGGAAGGTGAATATATTTATGATAGCTATGATAACTCCATGTTAAATTTGATGTCGCCTAAATTACCCGAAATTAATGATAACAATAAAGAGATGATGAAAAAATTGTCGAAAATCGGTTGGACTTACACCCCACCAACAAATAATACTTTTGAATCAAACAAAGATAATGAAGAAAATTTAGACAATTACACCCTTTGTTATGGATCTAAAGAACTATTAGACGTAGATGTAAAAGAAACAATTTCCCCAAAAGACAACAATCCAAACGAAGAAGAAAACGGCCATTCCATAAAAAGAAAACGCAGTAACTTCAGCGTCGCTTCAATTAAAAGCAAATTGGACTTTTTAAAGAAATTTACTCCAAGAAAAAGTAAACTCAAAACATCCAACAGTTTAGACGAAATAAGTAACATTAAATACAAAAAGATGACGTCGAAAAAGTCTACTACGTTTTAAATAGCTTATCTTTTTAGTATTAATAAGTTTATCAAAGAAATTTTTATACATTTACTTATATATTTTATTTTAAATTTTTTTAAATAAATTGTCGCTATAAACTGTGTTTTTATGTAACATTTTTAAATGTAAATTACTCATTTTATGTGGTTTAAAAAAATTCTTGTCACGTTTTGATGAAATAGGACGCTTTCCAATATATTTTGAAAGGGCAATTTTGAACGGTTCATCTCCTTAGTGAGATGGCGAGGTCGTAAGATATGCGCAAATCGTCTCTGATATACTTTGGGAAGATTGGCACACCGCAATTTGTGTTTAAGAATGAGTTTAAATCTTTATTGTTAGAAAATCTCTTTTTAAGATATTACAACTAAGATTTTAACTATTTATCTAATTATCTTACAATTATTGAGTGAGAATGAAATTAAATCAATTATTGAGTGAATTTTATGATTCTTAAAGGAGTCAATAAATTTAAAAGTTCATAAATATTATTTAAATATGTGATATTATATCCTCTAGTAAAATATAGAACAATATCTCGGGATAACACAACACAAATATTTATTACAATATGAGAACTTAATACAATTATTTGCATTACCAGAAGTAATACATCTCCACTTAATATCTCTATTATCTGTGCAAGAAGTCGAGGCCTCTCACTTTAGAAATCGATATCTTCGAAATCGGTCGATGAAAAAAATTGCGATAAAGTTTATTGTAACCAATGAACATTTCTGTGCATTATAAGTTAATTTAGAAATTGTCAGATCCGCGGTTTTTCTTCTTTCGCGAGTTAATTGAAAAAGGTACCCGATTTTTGAGAGTAGCGACAACTTTGTCTACTGTGCGATTTTTTTTTCTCAAAAACTATTTTGCTGATGATGACGATCAGCAAAATCAATAATTCTTGAATATCTTCGACATTCATGTCGTCAAAACCTTCCCCCCTACAGACTTAGAAACTTCTACAATTGCATTTATTTCGTTATGATCTGGATCAATTAAGTTATCCTTTTCAACTACCTTTGGCCATAGATTTTTCCAACAACTATTCAATGGATGCATAATATAGACAGAATCATCTTCCACTTTATTCACAATCCATTACAAAAATGTTGTTATGTAATAAGCTTTAAACGTAGTTATAATAACTTGACCTAGTGTCTAAAGTAATGAAGTTATATTCGGCGGTAGAAATATTACTTCAACATTTTGGTAACCAAAAATTTTTGGGTGACTTGGTGCATTATCCAATATTAGTAGAATTTTAAAATCTATTTTTATGTTTTGAGTAGTTCTCCACGCTTGGAAGAAAGCAGTTTAAAAACCATTTCTTAAATAAATCAACGGTAACCGGTAGGCGTTTTTATTAAGCTTTTTCAATGCACGAGGATTGAGGGATTTATAAACAAGCATTTTTTCCACCAAATGCTGGTTTCATCTGCGTTAAAAACCTGATGTGGTGTATATCCACCCTGTTGAATAATTTTTTCCAACTTTTTCGGATACTTTTTAGCAGCTTCTTTTCAGCAGATGCGCCCTCTCCTTATATTTTCAGATTTTGCAATGAAAAACCTTTACTGGCATAAAATCGGGATCAGTAGCAGATTTTCCACATTCTATTAAAAAGTTGTAGATTTTTAAGGCTGCATTTTTAATAATATTTGCGTCTAGTGGCATCCGTTTATTTGAGCAATCGTTAATCCAAACACAAAGAGCTTTTTATATTTTTTCAAGAATTGGTCCTCTACGACAAGCAGTCATATTTGTCGAAACGGAACAACCTCCGTTACCGTAGATCTAATTTTTTGTTGGGTTTTAGCAACGTATGATATAATCTCCCCCTTTTTAAGGTGAACCAAAATCTGAATTTTTGTTCTAATGAAATGAAATGTCCTTTAAGAGGTGTTTTTTTCTTTATACTAAACATTGTTCGAAGCTAGAAATAATATATTTAAAATTTTTCAAAATTTCAATAACAATACATACGCAATTTACATTCTGTTATATGTAATAAATAAAAATAAAATTATCAATACTTTACCTATACTTTAAAATTAGAAAATTAATTTAAAATGATAACATCAATCTAGATAAAACTCTTTTCTTGAAGAAAACTCTCTTTTGGAAACATTTCTAGTCTTCAGGAAGCATTTAACGTTTTCTAAATGCAGTGTTAAGTGTTCTGGAAGCATTTCAAGTCTTATGGAAACATTTCAAGTCTTATGGACACATTTCAAGTCTTATGGAAGCTTTGCAAGTCTTCTAGAATCATTATCAAGTCTCAAGTCCTAGATGCAGTATTATGTCTTCTGGAAATAGTTGAAATCGTCTGCAAGCAATGTCAAGTTATTTGGACGCAGTGTCTTTTGCAAACATTTACAGTTTTCAATTCTTCTGGATATACACCACATCCACCGTGTTGAAGAATTTTTTCCAACTTTTTCGGATACTTTTTAGCAGCTTCCTTTCAGCAGATGCGATCTCTCCTTGTATTTTCAGGTTTTGCAATAAAAAAACGTTTTTTAAAACGGTCGAACCAACCTTTACTGGCAACAAAATCGGGATCAGATTCTCCACATTCTATTAAAAAGTTGTAGATTTTTAAGGCTGCATTTTTAATAATATTTGTGTCTAGTGGGATTCGTTTATTTGAGCAATCGTCAATCCAAACACAAAGAGCTTTTTATATTTTTTCAAGAATTGGTCCTCTACGACAAGCAGTCATATTTGTCGAAACGGAACAACCTCCGTTACCGTAGATTTAATTTTTTGTTGGGTTTTAGCAACGTATGATATAATCTCCCCCTTTTTAAGGTGAACCAAAATCTGAATTTTTGTTCTAATGAAATGAAATGTCCTTTAAGAGGTGTTTTTTTCTTTATACTAAACATTATTCGAAGCTAGAAATAATATATTTAACATTTTTCAAAATTTTAATAACAATACATACGCAATTTACATTCTATTATATGTAATAAATAAAAATAAAGTTATCAATACTTTACCTATACTTTAAAATTAGAAAATTAATTTAAAATGATAACATCAATCTAGATAAAACTCTTTTCTTGAAGAAAACTCTCTTTTGGAAACATTTCTAGTCTTCAGGAAGCATTTAACGTTTTTTTCTAAATGCAGTGTTAAGTGTTCTGGAAGTATTTCAAGTCTTATGGAAACATTTCAAGTCTTATGGACACATTTCAAGTCTTATGGAAGCATTGCAAGTCTTCTAGAATCATTATCAAGTCTCAAGTCCTAGATGCAGTATTATGTCTTCTGGAAATAGTTGAAATCGTCTGCAAGCAATGTCAAGTTATTTGGACGCAGTGTCTTCTGCAAACATTTACAGTTTTCAATTCTTCTGGAAGCATTTAAAACCTAGAATCATTTCAAGTCTTTTAAAAGCAGTATCAAATTTTCTGGTGGTCTCCAAGTCTTGCACAGGGAATATCAAGTCTTATTAGAAGTATTTAAGGTTTTCTAGATGCAATATTAAGTCTTCTGAAAGCAGTTGTAGTCTTCTGAAAACATTTCTAATCATCTGAAAGCATTTCAAGTCTTCCAAAGGCAGCATCAAATTTTCTGGACGCATTTGAAGTTTTCTAGAAGCATTTCAAGTATGCCACGGCAGTATCAGGTCTTCGGGAAACATTTAAAGTTTTCCAAAAGCAGTATTAAGTCATTTGGAAACATTTCAAGTCTTCCAAAGGCAGTATTAAGTCGTTTGGAAGCATTTAAAGTTTTCTGGAAATATTTCAAGTCTTCCAGAGGCTCTTCAATTCTTTTAGAAGCAGTATTAAGTCCTCTGGATATATTTGAAGTCTTCTGCAAGCAACATCAATCAATTGAAGTAAAATTAGAACTAATACTAGCACTAACTGTCACTAGGACTAACACGAGATCTAAAACTAGAATCTTTCGGATTTTGCCGTGCGTTTTTTGAAAAAATGTATGACGTTTCGGATGCCATGTCGCAATCTTCTTCAGAAACTTTTTAAGGAAATATTAAGGCTTTTAGAAGCATTCTACGTTGTCAAGATACAATTTTAAGTCTTCTGGAAGCGTTCCAAGCCTTACAAATAATCAAGACTTCTGGAAGTATTTAAAATTTTATGGAAACATTTTAAGTACAGATCTTTTGGAAATGAACTTCATTCGAGATAAAACCATTAACAACTTTGCGCTTGGGTACCCAAAGCATCCATGTCGAATGCATGACTAAGCTAATTTGGTAACTTCTTTTACAAATATGCAAATCTCTTTATTATTTTGTACAGTTTTAATAAAAATTCAAATAAACCGATCTTAATCTCTTATCATCATTCGGTCTTATCATCTTACACCTCCTCGCAGACTCTACACAAAAGTGCAAAACAAATTTATATCGCACATCTTAGCGACCAATCTTTAAAATATTTATACACATCGAGTAAATTTTGTATTCAATAACATTATCGTCTCATGATTTGTATAGGATGTAGCAATGTTCTATTGAAGACAATACCATCCATGTCCATAATAGTGGGCATTTCCTGATGAAAGAAAATCCACCTGGAATTTTAGGGTCACTGCAGAATCCTATATTTATAGAAATGGCAGTCAAAATTACTGCATTGACTCTGGCATGACCATGACATGATTCCTTATTTTTCGACGTAGAATAAGCTGGTGAAAGAGAAAATTGGGGATTCCATTTAAAAAAATTGACCCTTAATCCATGTTTAGAAATAGAAAGATATCCGATACCGAGAATAGAGGAACTCTTAAATTCCATGCAGGGTAGTGCTATATTTACTAAAATAGATTTATCTCAAACATACCAGCAGATATTGTTAGAAGAAAATTGCAGAGAATTAACGACAATTTCGACTCATAGAGGATTGTTTAGATATAAGAGGTTACCATTCGGTATAACTTCAGGTCCCGCTCAATTTCAGAAAATAATGGAATGTTTGTTGCAAGGTTTAGATAATTGTGTATGTTTTTATGATGATATTTTAATTGGTGGAACAGATTTCATTGATCATCTTAAACATGTTAAGGCGGTGTTAAAGAAACTTGAAATAGCAGGGTTTAAAATTAAAAATGAGAAATGCATTTTCTTCGCAAATGAAGTTTGCTATTTGGGTTATAAAATTGATAAAAATGGGTTACATACGACGAAAGACAAGGTAAAGCCAATTCAAGATGCTCCATTGCCAAACGCAGTTAGAGAATTAAAGTCATTTTTGGGATTAATAAACTATTACGCAAAGTTTGTTCCTAATTTGTCTACGATTTTGTATCCCTTATATCAATTGTTACATAAGAACTATCAATGGGTGTGGTCTGATGTATGTACTCATTCTTTTAATCAAGTCAAAGATATTTTGACATCTGCGTCAGTTCTGGTGCATTTTAATCCAGAGATGCCACTGCAATTAACCTGTGACGCAAGTAATTATGGTGTAGGTGCTGTATTGACACACATTTTTCCGAATGGGAACGAAAAGCCGATTGCATATGCTTCGAAAAAGTTAAGTGAAGCAGAAATGAGCTATTCTCAAATAGAAAAAGAAGCTTTGGGTATTATATTTGGTGTCAGTAAATTTAATCAATATTTATATGGCCAAAAATTTACATTGGTTACTGACCACAAACCGTTGGTAACAATTTTTAACCCAACAAAGGGAATTCCGGCATTTTCTGCAAATCGCCTTAGACGTTGGGCTGTTATTCTTAGTAATTATAATTATCATATTAAATATGTTAAGTCAGAGGAAAACATAGCAGATTCATTGTCACGAATACCAATTAGAGATAACACAGAATTCATAGATGAATGTTCGGTTGATTATAGGAATTTTTTTGAGGGTAATGAAATGCCAATAAATTATTGGTACAGTAGAACCACTCATATCCGTCACCCATGGGACCGGAGCATGGTCGGTTACCAAAAAAGGTCGGATAATCCGAGGAACAACAAAAATGAACAAGACAAACATAACGGAGTACATATATTTAATTATGTATACAAATCCATGTATGTACATGTAAATTTATTTAAAAAAATCAGTTATATATTTTTGTTTTAATCTACCAAATCTTGCTTTAGCTGAGATATCTTTCCACTTTTTAATGCACAGCACATCCATCGGTGTTGCTTCTGGATGTTGCTCGACGTATTTCATTGCAATCTCGAAAGCTTCTGTAGCTGTCGTATGACTGATATTTTCAGGTTCTTCTTTTTCATCATCCGTTTCATCTTCCTCTGTTTCAACTTTAAAAACTGCGGATACGATTTGTTCGTCGTTCAGATCCTCGTTAGTGACTTCAACTATGTCCCCTCCCAATAGCCACTCTTCTATATCCGCTGGTTGGATTTGGGCATCGATGGTCTGTAAATCTTGTAGAATTTCTGCTTCATCTGTATTTAAAGTTTCAGACTCATTAGAGATTGCGCTCTCACCTTCAATAATACTTGGCCATAGTTTTCTCCAAGATTTTTGTAGAGTGGTGTGATTGAGTTCGTCCCAGGCTTGTGCGGCAATGTAAATGGCATCTTTTATATTAAAAGTCTTCATTGCCTCAAATAGGTTACTGCCTCCTTCCGTTTGCTCTAATAAGAAGCTGACATATTTTCGCCTGTATCTTTTCTTCAACCACTCAATAACCCCTTGATCCATAGGTTGGATTAAAGGTGTCACACGAGGAGGTAGAAACATAGCTTTGATGTTTCCCATTGTTGGTTCGTTTTCCGAAGGATGACTGGGAGCATTGTCAAGAATCAAGACTGCATTGAGTGGTAGATTTTTCATTTTCAAGTGTTTTTTTACATCTGGTACAAACTCTTCAAAAAACCACTGTTTAAACAAAGAACTGTCCATCCAAGCAGATTTTTGATTTTTATAATAAACAGGCAATGATGCCATGTTCACATGTTTGAACGCTCTGGGCTTTTTAGATTTTCCAATGACAAACAATGGCATTTTATGGTTTCCACTTGCATTACTACAAGTTGCAAAAGTTAGTCTATCCTTGGATAATTTTGTCCCTGTTACTTTTTCATTTTTTGCAGCAAGAGTTTTTTGTGGGAGCATCTTGTAGTTTAACCCTGACTCGTCAATATTATACACTTGATCCGGATGCATATTGTTTTCTTTAATAAAAACTTGAAATTTCTTCACGAACTCTTTGGTTGCGTCATCATCAGCTGATAGCTTTTCTCCAGAAATAACAACGTGACGTATACCATGGCGACGTTTCCATCGGTGAAGCCAACCTTCACTTGCACTGAAATTTTCCCCTTCCTCTCCTACTATTGTTTTATGTAAAATCGCTGCCTTCTCTTTAATTATAGGACCTGACAAAGGAGTTCCTTTGCGTCTTTCTTGGCAAAACCATATCCAGAGAGCATCATCTAAAACATCAAATTTAGGCTTTTTAAGCATCTTTCTATTTTTTAAACCCTCCTCCCCTTCCACTGTCATAGCGTACGATTCGATATTCTTTCTGTTTTTCCTCCAGTCTTTAATAGTTGTGACGCCTATTCCTAATTCAGAAGATAATTTTTGAACTGACTCGCCATTGTCTAGCCTCTGAATAACTTCCAATTTCTTCTGTAGTGTACATACAATACGTTTTCGTTTTTGTTGGGTAGCCATAATCTCTTTTACTATAACAATTGTAAATATGCATACAATTGATATTCACAATGATGAACACAGTTGCGCAACCCTTGGCAAACATCAAGATTGAGCGAATCAAGTAATTCCCCGACGGAAAGTCGGGTCTCTTGGGATTCACAAAAACGTACATTAGAGCATTTGAAGAAAATTGGGAGTAGGGAGGTGTGACGGATATCCCGAGGAGTCGGATATCCCGAGGTCGGATATGAGGGGTTCTACTGTATATAAAAAAAGAAACTCTTCAGAGTTTCTTCAAGAGATTCTTCAAAAGACCACTCGAGATAAACATAAACAGATAGATTAGGAGCCACTATAAATATCCGAAAAAGTTATCCGAAATCTGCCGGATACATGTATCCGGATATCATGTATCAGGATACTTTTATAGAATTCCAATCAGAAAATGTAGCGGGCTAATACGAGTTAAATTAATTTCTATAAATACGAATTTTTAATTTACTATAAAGTGAAATGTTGTTTCAAATTGAACCTTAAACTTAATTAGTGATAATTAGATAATTACTGAAAAATTTACCTTAATAAAATTATGATTATTTAAAATTCAAAAGAAATAGCTCCATCTATGAGTATTCCTTAAAACTTTACTATTTAGTATTAATGTCAACTAATGACATTATCCAAGAATCCCAATTTATTTCATAATGCGATAAATCCAAAATAAAATCAGTATGGAAATCATTTTATTTATAATACACCTTTTATTCATTTTATTATCATACTTTTTTAACATTTAAACCAATCAACTCAATATCCGCCATCTATGATTCAAACGCAGAACTTAACAATCCTAACCTAAAATAATCGTAAACAAACCGAAGGCGCTTGCGCTAATCGAACAAGTTTTTTGAAAAAAGCAACGTGCTCGAAATCCAACGGTTATTTCTCGAACGTTACATCAAAACAAGTTCGATCTCGCCCAATAACAGATTGATTATTTATTCGGGATGAGCGCAACGATTGAAGAGGAGACGACAACGAAAAAGAAACGAATCCCCGACGTTTACAAACGATTCTTGGAGGAAACGCTGGAAAAAGTCGCCAGCAGCGTCAGGTAAACCAAACCAGTGTCAATGCCCCTCTCACTTACCTCTTTGTGTTAAAAATTCTTTCATAACGGCCACGACCCGGACCATCATCGTCGACATCGACATCGACGATTTCTTAATGTGAGGTAATAATCAGGTCGCGTCGGGTTGCTTTATGTATCTTTATTATCATATTGCACCCGTCCCGGCCTGATTTTCTTCCTTATAAAACATCGGGGGAAAGAAAATTTATAAGTATCGTTATCGTTAAATTGATCGATATTGTTAATTTGGTTTAAATCATTTTTTGTTCTTTTTGTAGTCATGAAAGGTTTCAAGACATTTTTCGACCGATAACGTTCAATACATGGGAAACTTATGAGTGTTTTCAACAAGGAATTTTGGAAAGTATGCACAATGTTATCGATAGTTTGACAAAGGAAGGAGATGTTGATGAAAAAATTGATAAGTTAAAGGGGATATTGAAAGAGGATTTGATTGAATGTGATGGTGAAGCTTGGTGAGTTAAATATTGTTTTTAATAACTTTATATTGTTGATGCAAGTTATCTTAATTTGATAAAGAGTTGTAATAAATATTATATCTTAACCCTCCGTCTGTCGGGCGCGCTTTTTTAACACTTTCGATCGGGTGTGGTCTGTGGTGTCCAAAATAGAAAAAGCTCTAAAGGACGCCAACGTGTCCTCCAGTACTAATTTCTCATAAATATGTTTTATATGATGCTTGTACTATATAATAGCCTAATACAGGGCCAATTCCAAACTCACGTTTTATGTTAATTTTTTTTTTTTTTTTTATTTTTAACTGACTCCAAAACAGTGAATGTCACTGGTATCGAAGCCTTAATATACAAAAAATATATGTAAACAAAAAAAAATCACAATAGGTTATGTATAAAAAACGAAAATAAAAATCCTCAAAAATGTAAACCCATCAGAAACAGTTCAACACTCATTCACTTCAGAAACATTTTCAGATTATAAACTAATTTTTTCATTGTCCTTGCCTCCACTATTATTATCGGAACACTGTTGTATGCTTTAATACCAAGATATAATGGTGATCTCTGTGCTGTCGTTGTTCTACAAAATTTATTTCTAAAATCATTTGCAGTCCGGGTGCTGTATTCATGCCAGTTCTTAACTTGTTTTGTATTTATATTAGTCTTTATTAGTTTGTTTTTTATAGAGTATATATATTTTATTTGCTCATAAGTCCGAATTTTCTGCAAGTTCCATATATTTTCCATTTCATACACAAGATCAGTTGACATACAATAGTTCAACTGAAAGATAGATTTTACTGCTTTATTCTGCGTTCTTTGTAATTTATTTAACTGGTAAAGCGGAAGACCTCCCCAGCAGGGAATTAAATATCTAATTTGTGGCAGTATAAAGCTATTATAGAGTAAACGCCTAGAGTTTTTGTTTAAGCAATCCGTACACCTTTTTATTGCACTAACCATTGGCACAATTTTTTTAATGATAGCATTCACATGTACATTCCAATTGAGATCATTTGTCAAATTTAAACCTAAGTATTTGTACGTTTGCACTTCTTTTAGTTTTTCTCCATTGAGAAACACATTTATATCACTTTTTTGTTTATTTTTTTGTTTAATAATCATATATACCGTTTTATTAACGTTCACCGATAATTTATTATAGCACAGCCATGTATAATACAGATTTAAGTCGTCATTCGCCACCTTTTCAAGTTCCTTTATATTACTTGATGATATAACCAAGACGGTGTCATCAGCAAACACAAAATATCTCGCTTGAAGTTGTAGATACTTTAAGTTTTGAATGTATAATAAATATTGCAAAGGACCAAGTACTGATCCCTGAGCTACTCCAATACTTAGACTTTTTTTTTACTCTTGGTTTTATTGATTTGAGTATAATGCTTACGGTCCTTAGAATATGACTGGAAGAGGTCTTTTGCAATGCCTCGCATTCCCATTTTTTCTAATTTATTGAGTAAAATATCTATGTCCACAGTATCAAATGCCTTTTGTAAGTCAATAAACACTGTCAAAACATACCTCTTCTTATCGAGTTCTTCTGTAATATATTCTAGTAAATCCCCTGTCGCCCCCAAGGTACTACTCTTCTTTTGAAATCCATATTGATATGGATCGATGTTAAAGAATTTCTGTATAAAGTTAGTTAACCTGTGTTTGATAACTTTTTCTGTTATTTTAGAAAATATATTTAAGATTAAAATTGGTTACCAAGTTCTGTTTTTGCTCCTTTTTTATGAATAGGGGATATTTTCGCCGTTTTTAATTCATTCCGAAACAGGCCAGTAACCAGGAAAGCAAAAAAAAGCAAAAAGCAGCACTATATCAGATTTAGTAATACCATCTTCTCCCGGCGAACAATTATTATTTAAATCCCTTATGATAGAATTAATTTCTGTTAAATCAGTTGGTTCCAAGTAGATGGATTCTTTTCAATGACTGCACCTGTCATACTTTTCATTTGTCCCATTTTGCCCTTTTTTTTGTTCGTTTCAAACATATATCGTTCAGGACCCTCCACATTTTTTTACTGTTTGTTCCAGCCTCATTAAGTGTTTTTTCCACATACTCCTTCTTTAATTTTCTTCTCATATTATTTACCACATTCTTTAAATTTTTAAAATGTCTTTCGGTTTCTGAGTTTCTTATTAATTTCCATCGCTTATATGAATTATCTCTCTGTTTTATTTTCTCAATAAACTCAGCATTTATCCAATAGTTATTGTTGGATACTTTTATTCTACTTTCCTTTGTACACTCAATTTTTGTTTTTGTTATTATTTCTGCTAATTTTCCAAAGGAAGTTATTTTTTCTGTTGCAATTTCACTTGAATTAGTTCTTTCCATTTTCCTTTCAACAATTTAGTTTTATTGATAACTTCTTTAGTTTTTTTTCAATTACTTTGTTTAATTTAATATACATAATCCTATGATCTGATATCACATGATCTGTAAGGGTTATATCACAGTAGAGGTTTTTATTCATTAAAACATGATCTAAAATAGTAGCTGTTTTTTCCGTTTTTCTTGTAGCATTCTCAGTAGTAAGAATATTCTGTATTGTAAATGTGTTCATTTCGATAATATTTCTATACTCTCTAATTGTATCAGTTTCACTGAGTAAATTTAAATTCATATCTCCCAAAATAATACAAGGAGATTTCTGAGTTTCCATAATTTTATCTATTTGTGCTAAAAAAACGTCAGCTTTGTTTCTGGGCGCTCTATAGATATTTATAATTACGCAATTAACTTTAGTAAGACAAACACAAAGTATGTTACAGTCCTCAATTTCCATTTCTCGAATATGTCTCTGATCATACTCCAAATTGTCTTTTATAAACACTCACCCCTCCTCCCCTTGAATCTCTACAATGATGTACAACGTTATAATTTGGTATATTAAAATATTCCACCTCATTAGGATAAATCCATGTTTCAGTAAGTGCAATAATGTGAATTTCAAAATCATGCTTATTTACAATCTCCATCAAGACATCAACTTTATTTCTTAGACTTCTTATATTTATGTACAAGATATTAAGTATTTCATCCATTTCTGTTACGATCTAGACATATATACATTAATTCTAATTTTTGTACTTAATATTTTAATTTTATGAAGTAAGTTTATATAGTAAGATCTTGTTCAGATCTTATTCTGATAGACTGATCCTTAAATGTTTTGCGAAGGTAAATCTTACCATTTCTACAGAACGCTGCTGCAAAGTTATTTTCTTTTCTAAAATCACGTGTACTTTTAAAAAGTCTCTGATTCGCAATAGTAAGATCTTCATTAAAGAATATATTTCCATTTTTTCCATTCAGTCCACACTCACCAACTTTGATACCTTTATATTCTTTAACCTTTTTGAAAACCTGCAATTTCAGGCTTTCTTCTAAGAATTTGACAACGATAGGTCCTTCCCTCTTCTGTTTAACTCTAAAGCAGTCCGTTATTTTATTCATTGGTATATTCAGCGTCATTGTCCCAAAAATCTTACACACAACTTCTTTTGTATCTTCATTTTCTTGGATCGGTACACCAGAAACAATAATATTCCTTTATCGTTCTATTTGCTCTTGGTTATTTGCTTTTTGTTCCAGTATTTCCAATCTTTTCTTTAATATACGATTTTCATCTCTATAAAGCTTCACCTCCTCAAACAGATTTTCAGACACCTTTTTTTGATCCTCAAAAGAATCTGACATAAATTGAACTGATTTTTTAAGATCCTCTATATCTCTGAGTATTTTTTCCTCACAGGGTTTAAGGGCTTCGCTTAAGAGTTGCTTCACTATATGTATTAATTTTACTTCATCCACAAGCTTCGATGTTTCATAAACTTTATCTTCCCTAACCTCACTTCCATCGCGCGGTTTACAACAAATCATTTTATTTTCCTTATTCATTACTTTTGCTTGTAACGCACAACTAGGGTGGTAGTAGGAAAGAATTGCAAATTTCACATCCCACTGGTGCATTGACCTTCTTCTTGCAGGATTTACAATTTTTTTCCATTTTTCATTAACTTTATAACTGTTTGTTTTGAAATACATAACCTCACTCAATACATAACCTCACTCAGTTGCTAATATATTCAACAACAATATATTGCTCAATCTTAAACAATATGTATTATACAGGGTGTCTCACGTAACTGGTTCATTAGAACTTTTTTGGGTTACACTATTCGTAGAGGCTTGAAATTTTGGTATCATGGGTTGTTCATTCCAATCTATTAATCTAAAATATTTTCAAAATGGCCACCACTTCCGGTCTACCGGAAGTAGACCCCAGCTTCGTTATTTTAAATGAAATGCTATAGTTTTTATTACACCATTCAATTACACGTAAGAAAATATGTTGACTTTGATAACAGTTGTTGGTACCTATCGTTTTTTGTTTTCGAGTTATTTTGATTTTAAGTGCACGATTAGTAAGCACGATTAATAAGCCCATATCTCAGCCAACGTTAATTCAAAAACGTTTTGCATTGGTACAATAACTCGTCATATGCTGTTAAATAGATTGTCACTTGTTATATCAATGTACCTTATACAGCGTGGTCAAAAATTGAATTACCATTTCGCTGTATTCACATTCAGTTCTTTTGATAGACGTAAAAGGGCGTTTGACATAATATTATACCGATTTTGATGTCTATCCATTTGAATAAATGATGATAGGTTTACCATCATTAAAGAATCTTTTTATGTAGTCAAACTTTGAAGATTGAAGGTCGGCTTGCATCTCATCGAACCAATAACAGGTGCAGTGCTTAGTAACTATGATATAAACTGTAAAATTATGAGCACATAACTTAGTTTTGAAATAAACAGAATTGGCATTCAATGAAGGACTGCCTGCAGATCCATCGTAATCACATGATGTTTACCCAAAATACCTTGCTCTCTATCTTTTGCTTTGTCTTCTTTCTCTTCGCAATGCTTTTCCCATTCTTCAACTGTAAATTTTTCTCGTATTGGCAGCAAATGCCACACTTTTCATCACTTTTTGGTTGATAGAGACTAATATTCATTCCTTTCATCATTTTTGTTAAAGAATTTTGACTCATTACAACTTCATTATTTTCCCTCCAGCTCTCTTTGTATACTGTATATAAGTCAACAATACTAAAAAACGACTGTTCCAAATATAAATTATTCGTGTCTTTTCGGTAATAGTGCGATGGCAACTTCTTAAGATTTTATAAAACTGACTTAATGAATTTATTTTTTGCTGCTTGTTCTGATAAAATGTTTCTTTAAGAAACTTTTGGTCTTTCATTCTTTTTGTCATTGATTTCATGCTTACTTTTCTTGATCCAATTACAAACTTGCCATTCTCGTAATCCCAGTGTGGATAGGAACTTTTTTTGGCATATAGGATAAATGGCATCGTATATTTTGAGGGAATATTTAATAGTTCCTGTTTTTCGAACATTTTTTTCCTTCTGATCTTCTTTGCTGAGGTGTAACTTTTTGAAAAATTCTTGACGTTTTTAATCATCAATTTCATTGCATCTTCTCTTCTTGGATTGGAATCTCTTCGTTGTTTTTGACTGATTAGGTGGTTTTCTGTATTTTAGGTACGCTTTTCCTTTCATACTCAGATCTCAATTTATTTTTTTAGTATTCCCACCGAGTTCGCGTTTTCTTTTAGGAAGACCTTGATCTTGTAGATTGAAAGATTCTGATGTGAGTGATGTGGCTGATTCTGATTCTAGGTTCTCCTCTTCACTGATATGAAAATCTCCGTCCTGACCTACATCGTTTACACTTTCTGCTTCAGGAACATTGATCTCGGTAGCCACAATCTCTTGCAAATTATATACAGCGTGTTTTGCAAAACATATCAGCAAATTCATTAAATTGAAATTAGCAATTTGATTCTCTTTTTCATGTAAATCATTATCAAGACCAATGATATATTTTCTTTGGCAATTATTTGGTCTGTTTTCATCAATTTGGCACATTTACGAGCTATCGAATTGATTTTAGGAGGTTTCAGGTACATTTAATCTGAAACTCTCTTCATGTCTCCTTCCTTGAAAATTTTGTGCACTACTAATGAGCTAATGATGCTAATTTCCTTGAAAATGACGCGTAAAGATACATAATTTGTGATTTGAGACACATGAAAACACAAAATTGGACAAAATAAAAAAATCTTAATTATTAGATATTCTATAAAGGTCGGTGAGATGAATGAGGCAGCTTTAAAAAGACGAAGATAAATAATTGAGGTGTCGCGTTAATTTTAATTGCGAAGTTTGTCACGAAAATATCTGCTTTTTAAGAGGGCCCCATAATCTTCTCCTTAATACTCGAAATGTCCCTTTTCTCACAAGCTTCATTGTCACGAATGAACAAAACAATTTTTCACCGAAAAATGAAAGATTTATTTTCACTTTATTTAATTATTTATGTAACTAATTAATTTATTTAATGTTTACTCTAATAAAAAGCTGATTTTTTGAACAATATTTTTAATCAATTATTCAAATCAATCAACACAAAGCGTTTATCCATTATCAGGATTAATATTATTATTATCCTTCGAAAAAAAAAAAAAATCAAGCGAGCCCAAAGATTAGAATCAATTTTGATGTGGTCGAAAAGGTTTTAAGAAATGAATCTAACACTTTTCACGGTAATTTTATTAGAAAATGTGTGCCTAAAACATTTACTTCAAAAAAATTATTTATATCGAGATATTTTGGTAATCAATTACGACGGTGATTTTGGATTTAATTCGAAACCAATATACCTAGCCAAATTCGACCAGCATTTACCGGTTTCTTACAAAAACGCAAAAATTCAAACTTATTTGATGGAAATAGAAAATATCTTCGAATTAATTCACATAATATCGACGATTAAATCGATTACTTGGTATTGTAGAGCGACTTTTTTGATTATACTCAATTTTAATTACGTCAAAGAAGATTTAATTTACAAAATAATCGACTATTTATGGAACAATAAAATCAAAAAAATTATTGTTTTATATAACGACAAAGTTTACACAATCGATTTTAGAAATTTTGATTGCGAAACGATCGTAATTAAGTCCGTAAATTGTTTCGATTACAAACCGAATTTTGAAGTGTTCAACTGCAAGATAAAAGCTTCTTGGACGTTTTCGCCCCCTTTCGCTATTAATCACAGGAATGAAAAGAATCCAGGGTTGGCTTTTAGCACGATTAATTTTTTTTTGGAAAAATATAACGTTCAAATTAAGTATAATCGGCGCAATATAAATTATTCGATCGAATATGGACATACAGGAACAGCATATACGTTGTTAAACGAGTTTAATAACAATAATAGCGATATTTATTTAGGATTATTTACGGTAATCCCAATGGGGAGCTCTCAAAATTGGTTCGAAGACTTCGACATAACAAACACAGTTTATTTCGACAGCGCGCATTTAATAATTCCCGCACCGAAATCGTTATCCACGACAAAATTAATATTAAATCTATTTAATTCGGAAATATGGATTTTAATAATATTAACTAACATCATTTTTTTAACGATCGTTTATTTAAAAGAAAAAATCTTAGATTATTTTTTATTCATCCTAAAAATGAATTTAGGATTACCCATTTTTAATAGGAACCCTAAAATAACAAAAATATTTTTTTCTTTTTGCTTATTTTACTCGGTAATTTTTTCGGTTATAATTCACGCGAGATTTCATAGTTTAACAACAGTTCCTTTAACCGAAAATAATCCAAAAAGTATCGACGATATCATCGATTCGGAATATCCGAAAGAATTTCAAAACACAACCGCTTCGATAATTCGTACGATTAATCCGAATTTTATCGAATACACCGAAACAAAAAATATGGTAATGGATATAGATAAATTTTTTAAAAATTTCAACATCATAACGTTCGCTCATAACGTACTTTTGATACCATATGAAAGATATTTCGATAAATACGTCAAATTGAGAATAATGGAAACGTTTGGGAGTCTGTTAATGAAAAAGTGCACGCTCATTTACGATCAAATAAATGCGAGGATTGGTTTAGCACAAGAATTGGGATTTATGAAAAAGTGGACGGAAGATTTGAAGACGTATTATTGTTTGAAAAGGAGGATGGGTTTTAAAAAAGGGAAAGTTAAAACGAGTTTTGTTAATTTTGAAAAAATCAAACCAGCTTTTGTTATTTTAGGTTTGGGGCTTTTCTGTTCTTGTGTTGTATTTTTGTTTGAGATTGCAAAGAATTTTTTCAATTTATCGAAATAAATGTAAATATCAATTTGATTCTCCTTTGTATAATTTCAAAATATTTTTTATGTTACTATTAATATCATACTATGTAATTATAGTGTTATTAATTTATTAATAATGAGTACTGGCTTTCAAGCTGTGCACTTATTAACGTGATGTAGCATATATTTACTTTTCTGGTTATTATTCCGATTTTCTGGTTAACTAGGAAAGAGGATTTATAAGATCATGGCGAATGAATTCGTTACTAACGATCATTTTAGAATATATTAAGGAAAATACATTTTTAGTGGGCGTTATGGTGGGTTCATGCAACGTGTTTTAGTTTTAGTGGTAGTTTTAGTCTTAAACGTTTGCGTTAGCTTTAGTTGTAAAGAAAGGTATTGGTTCATGCAATATTTAAGCACAACATATTAAAGCAAAATTTTGACATATAAACAGTCGTGCAAAATCAAAAATACAAAAAGAAATCTGGGGGATCAGGAGTGAAACCGTTTTGTTTTTTAGAAATATTTTGTCTCTAATATTATTTGATAGTGATCATAGTGATTTATTATGAATAAAAAGAAAATTGTTGTCGCTGTTAGTGCAATGTGTTTGAATGCAGCATAATTAATCGCACAAAGATTGAAGAATAAAAGACGATGGCGTTTTGGTAGAAGGCCCATCAATAAGAATCGAGAATTAGAGGGGAATTATACCACTCTTATTAGAAATATGTTAGAAAAGGAAGAGGACGATTTACAATTTTTTAAATATGCACGCATGTCATTCCAAGAGTTTAAACAATTGTTAAAACTGGTTACACCTTTTTTATCAAAAACATCAAATAAAGGTGCAATTTCACCATCTGAAAGGTTGATAATAACCCTACAGTAAGTTTTTATTTACACCGTGTGCATTAGCTTTAGTTGTAAGGAAAGGTATTGGTTCATGCAACATTTAAGCAAGTACATTCAAGTATAATTTGGACATATAAAGTCGTGCCAAGTTAGAAATACAAAAATAATCTGAGTAAAAAACGGAAGAAGAGAAAACGGAGTGAAAACGTTTTATTTATTAAAAACATTTTGTTTCTAACACATTCTAACATTATTTAATATGAATAAAAATAAAATTGTTGTCGCTGCTCAATCCCTGCATCTCGGGATTGTTCGTATAATAATCAATTTTTCCGAATCTGGGATTAATATATTGTTGATCAATGATGGTCAGAAAATAACCAGAATCTCCAACAAAAAACAAAGTTCATTAATGTCATCATTAATCACAGTGAGTTTCAAATTATGAGAAGTTAGTTTGACTTTTAGATCGGGTCTTATTTGTCATCGAGATATAAATCTTAATAAAGTAGATATTGCTTCCAAAAGACTTGATACTGTCCATAGAAAACTTAATACTACTTATAGAGGACCTGATACTGCTTAAAAAGGATTTGAAATGTGTCCAGAATACTTCAAAAAAATGCTTCTAGAAAACTGGACATTGCCTTTGGAAGACTAAAAATGCTTCCAGAAAATTTCATACTACTTTTCGAAGACTTTCAAAAACTTGATATTGCCTCGAAACGACTTAATACTGCTCCTGGACGACTTGAAATGCTTTCAGAAAACTTGATACTGCATTCAGGAGATTTGATTTCGCTTCCAGCTGACATGGATTGCTTCTAGAAGGCTTGATACTGCTCTTTGAAGACTTAATACTGTTTTTCCTTTGCTTACAAAAGACTTACACTGCTTCCAAAAGATTTGATATGCCCATAGCAGACGTAATACTGTTTCTAAAGAACCTGATATTGCTTCCAAAAGACTTGTCAAAATAGAAAGAAGAAATGTTCAAAATACTTGTAATGCTTTAAAAGATTTAATACTGCTTCTAGAAGACTTGAAGTTCTTCCAGAAAACTTGATATTGCTTTTGGAAGACTTGAAATGCTTGATGAAAAAACTTGATATGTTTCTAGAATGCTTGAACTTCTACCAGAAAAGTCTATATAGCTTCTGAAAGCCTTGTTGCTGCTTTTAGAAGAATTGAAATGCTTCCAAAAGATTTGATATTGGTTCCAGAAGACTTGATATTGTTTTTAAAACTTCTGGCAAAAAAACATTTTCATTGCAAAAACAACACGATATTGTTGATAAACTATTTGAGTTATCTTGACTGGCAGATTGATCTAGGCAATTTTGAAGTGTGGATTTTTCTTAACTCTTTGGATACTATTACATAAAGATTATTTTAATAGCTACATCCGATGTGGTAGTAACCAATACTAAGCGACTTTTTCTTCCTAAGATTTAATACGATTTACTTTAAGTAATAGATTAGGAATTAATAAAGCAGCAAAAACAGTCTCAAACAAAATAGTGTATCTCGCAGAAACGAATAATGATTTTTTATTACTCGTTTTATTATTTTTTATTTTTTAGTTGTAATGTAAGTTTGGCGATAAACATACGTAAAAGGAAACTAAAACATTCTAATTTTTAAACAAAACTGTTCTTTCAAAAAAACACACCATGTTTTAAATCATCTTTTGAACTGTTTGAAGATTTTAAAACATATCATACAGTTTTAGAAATGTTTGTTTTAAACACTTTATTTAAAATAGGCTGATTGAATCTATAGTTGCAGCATATTTTACTAGAAAATCAGAGCCAATTATTCCATTCATATTTCCACAAAAATTGTTCATGACCAAAAATTCATGTTTGAGTTTGTTATTTAATATATCTATATTAAGAGCAATTGACCCTAAAGATCTAGTTGAACCACCAATTCCGTTAATTGTAATCTTTTTGTTAAAATCAATTTTTTCATAAGGTTCTAAAATATCTTTAAAAATTACACTTACGGTGGCACCAGTGTCAATGAGAAAATTTAATTTTTTATTTTTATATGAAATGCAAATGTAGTTCATACCGTTCATACTCAAAATCACATTATCAGCGTTAGTTACGAAAAAATCGATCGGGTTCGCTTTGATTGTCCTTAACAGGTGAATCTACATTATCATCTGGGGTTTCCGCGACATATACATTTCTTGGATAATTTCCGCGACCTCGAAAATTACCTCGACCCCGAGAAGTATTATAATTACCCCGATTGTTATAAGGTCTTGATCGCGATAGGTTTGGTAGGTTTGATTACATGATGCTCTTGGCTTTTGCGATTGATTATAATCTACTTTTGCCCTATTGTTAAACCCTCTATAATTGGAATTAAATGGTTTATAAAAATTTGAACGATTTCCACTGGCATAGTTACCCTTTCCTCGAAAATTTCCGCGATTATTATAATGAAAAACATTTGATGTTGAAGGATTACATTTTTCCTCATCTTTAGCGGTATTAATTGCCTCTTTTAAACTAGGACAATGCCGAGCTTTGACAATCATTCGAACATCGTGATTTCTTATGCCGTTGCAAAAAGAATTAATTGCGATTTGTTCATTTACACTCCGCAATGATCCCAACAAAGTATCATCGCTTCCCGCTTGAGCTAAAGTTAATTTGCTAAGTAACTGTTCTACTTCGCTTCCAAAATCATCAATCGACTTATCTAATTGTCGAATTTGGTGAAGTTGGTTTGAGAGAACGGCTGCTGATTTCTGAGTGACGAAATTAATTCTAATGTCTCTAGCAAGTGCCTCTAAAGAATCATAACTCTTATTGAGTCTTATTTTAGCGTTTTCTGAAAGACGCGTTTTCAATACGAAATTAATTAAAAATTTTGTATGCTCGGGTTTCAACATTTCTGAATATAACATCATTGAATCAATTAACGCTTTAGTAGTATTTTCTTCTCCATTCATAACTGGAAGAAGGCTACTAGCAGTTTTTAAACAAAATGATTCTCCCATCTTGGTTTCAGTATTTTCTAACCTATCGTTAAGAATTTTTCTAATTTCCTCAAGTAATAACTCTATCGCTTTATTATACTCCTTAATTTCAGAAAGTATATCTATCTTTTGAACCTCCCCTATCGTTAAACATTTTAAATTATCTAACCTTGAACTAAAACCAGCTACTTGACTAATTCGACGATTTATAAATTCTATGGATATTTTAGAAGAAGTTAAGAATTTATTAGATGAAGTTAAGGCATTTAAAGTTAATAGAATTAAAGATAATCAAGATAAGCGTAATGATAGGTTACGCTTATCTTGTGTGTGTCGCTTAATCTCTATTATTCAAATCTTCTAGAAGCAGTATTCAGTCTTTTGGAAGAATTTCAAGTTTTCCAGGGCAATACTAAGTCTGCTAGAAGCAATTTCAAGTCTTTTGGAAGCATTTCAAATAATTATTCCAAGGATAATAAGTCTTCTGGAAGTGTTACAAATCTTCTGGAAACAACATCAACTCTTCTAGAAGCAGTATCGAATGTTTTGAAAGAATTTCAAGTTTTCCAAGGGCAATACTAAGTCTTCTAGAAGCAATATCAAGTCTTCTGGAAACATTTCAAGTAATTTCAAAGGTGATAAGTCTTCTGGAAGTGTTACAAGTCTTTTGGATTCAGTATTAAGTCGTCCAGATTCAGTATTGAGTGTTCTGGAATCAATTCAAGTCTTTTGAAAACAATATCAAGTCTTCCAGAAGCAGTATCGAGTCTTTTGGAAGCAGTTCAAGTCTTTTGAAAACAATATCAAGTCTTTTAGAAGTAGTATCGAGTTTTCTACAAACAGTTCTAATCTTCTGCAAGCATTTCAACTCCTCCAGAAGCAATATCAAATCTTCTTGAAACATTCCAATTCTTCCAGAGCACTGTCAAGTATTCTGGAGTATTTCAGGTCTTCTGGAAGTGATATTAAATCTTTTGGAAGTATTTCAAATATTTTGCCTAGTATCATGTCCTTCAGAGGTGTTATCGAGTCTAATTAATTAAGATTTCTGGTAGCAATCCAAGCCTTTTGGAAGCAAGAGCAGTCTTCTGGAAACATTTTGAAGTAGTTAGAAGCTGTATCAAGTTTTTTAGAAGCAGTATCAAGTTTTCTGATAACAGTTTCAAGTCTTCTGGAAGCAGTATCAAGTATTCTGGAAGCATTTCAACTCCTCCAGAAGTACTAGAAGTATACTACACAAACGCCTTAGATCATTTTAAACAATTAATAAATGAATTTCCGGCTACAAGTAGCAAAGCAATACAAGATTGCCAGGCCGTCCTAAAAGAAGTGGAGCTACAAAGTAATTTGGCATTTATAAAAAGCAATTACAGTTATATAAGTGAATCTATAAAATCACTTGAAAAACAGGATTTACCTTTTGTGACTGCAGTAGAAATGATTAAAAAGTTTCAAGACAGCACGTATAGCGTACCAGGACATATTGGTCAAATAATTACGAATAAATTTAATGACGTTCTGTGTAAAAATGAAGGATTTGCCAATTTACAAAAAATTGCATCAATTTTAAGTGGTGAAATTGTTACTGGATTTATTATGGATCCCGCATTAATTACAAAGTTCAAGTATGCACCATTTACAAGTGTGGACGTGGAGAGAAGTTTTTCGGGTTACAAGAATACGTTAAGTGAAAGAAGACACAACTTCACAATGGAACATTTAGAACAGCATTTAATAATTAATGAAAAACAGAAGGGAAGAAATTTATTTTATTAATGTTTATTAATGTTTATTTAATAATTAGTTGTTTTCGTGATTAGTGGTTTAATAATTATATATGAATGTTTAGTTTAACGATGTATTTTTTAATGAAAACGTTATTAAAATACATTATTAATTAGGTACAGCAATTTTTTCGATTTCTAATTTTTATGCCTTTTTAATGCTTTTGTTGCCAAAATTTCATGCCTTTTTAAGTGCCTTTTTCCTTCTTTTTTGTGCCTTTTAATCCGGTCTTTACTTATGACTATAACTACGACTAATACTAAAACACATTGCATGAACCCACCATAAGACTACGACTAAAACTAAAACACGTTGTATGAACTTGCCATATATTATACAGGGTGTCTCACGTAACTGGTTCATTAGAACTATTTTATGTTCCACTATTCGTAGAGGCTTGAAATTTTGGTAACATGGGTTGTTCATTTCGATCTATTAATCTAAAATATTTTCAAGATGGCCGCCGCTTCCGGTCTACCGGAAGTAGACCTCAACTTCGTTATTTTAAATGGAATGCTATAGTTTTTATTACACCATTCAATTATACATAAGAAAATATGTTGACTTTGATAACAGTTGATGGTGCCTACCGTTTTTTTGTTTTCGAGTTATTTTGATTTTAAGTGTTTTTTGTCAAATATCACCATGGTCTTTAAGAGCACATATCTCAGCCAACGTTAATTTAAAAACGTTTTGCATCAGTATGATAACTCTTCATATGCTGTCAAATAGATTGTCACTTATTACATCAGTTTACCTTATATAGCGTGGTCAAAAATTGAATTACCATTTTGCTGTATTCAATCGCGGTAAAGTCGAAAATTTTAAATTGAACGCCCCATATCTATTTAGCTTATCAAAAAGGGAATTTAATTCTCTACAAATTATCTATAAACATTGCTATACCTATTAATTATAGTTTTCTTCATATGGAGTATTTTATCAAAATCCTATACAAAATGCTGGAAGCCGATCGTGTTTTTATTAGAAGGCTGTGATATTTTGACAGTTTATACTTTAATTTCTGTAAATTATCGTTGGTATTATGTCTAAAAAGATCTATGATTGAATAAACTGTAGTTTGTTAGTTTTTATTTACAAAAATAACCAGCAAAAGAACGCATAAATGAAACAATGAAAAACAACAATATGGCGTAATATTCCACGTAATGATGGGAGAGAGATTCCTAGAGAGCTTAGTTTATTTATTAACTGTGTTTTCTTGGAAAATATTATTCATCTAAATCGACCGAAGCACCTCTTACCGAAGAATTTGGTAAAGCAATAAAATATCACAAAACATTGATTCCATTGTCTTAATCTGCTGGTGATAGAAATTTGTGGTATCTTGTTATTTTGATCTTTCCAAAACTAAGAAACAGATCGTATCCAAAACTTTTTTACATCCGCCATGAATATAAAACGAATTTAAAATGTTGTTGTTGGAATAATTCGCCATGATATTCAAAGACATTAACAGAAGTAATTGATGACACAACTAAGTAATGACAACAATAACATAAATATGGATGAAAAACTGTCAAAACTCCATGACTCTTAGGTAAAATCAGAAGCTTTCCAACATTGCATACTTCCATTAATTTCCAAATATGAGGGCAACTAGAACAAATAGGTATTTATTTTTATAATTTTTAGTTTTTCATTCTTTTATGTTCTTGATTTTAATTTTTGTCATTAAATTGTTGTTTTCCATTGTTTCATTTATTCGGTTTTCTTTTGTTAAGTTTGTTTCTTTTTTCCATCTTTTCAGTAATAGATAAATGTTTGTTGTTTTTATACTTTATTTAAAGAATGGTATAAATTATTTTCGTTCTACCGGTTTCGATCTTGATCAGATCATCATCAGGAACTCCCGAGAAAAAAAAACGTTTTTCGAAGCTATTCAACAAACAATAACTAAAATTAATTTCTCATAGAATAGAAGAATTTCATGAAATGCTCTGATAACAACAATAGACGTGTTCTCGGGAGTTCCTGATGATGATCTGATCGAAATCGAAACCAGTAGAACAAAAATAATTTATACCATTCTTTAAATAAAGTACAAAAACAACAAACAATTATCTACGGTTTTCTTTTGGTAAATAACAACTTGCAATCCATAGTTTATTCAATCGCAGTTCATTGTAGAAATAATACTAATAATAATTTAAATAAATTAACCAAAAAACTACCAAAATGTCATCGTCTTCTAACAAAAACACAAACGGTCTCTAGCACTTTTGTTTGATTTTGATAAATTCCTCAATAGCAAGAAAAATATAATAAATAGGTATACGAATACTTATAGATAATTTGTAGAGAATTAAATTCCCGTTTAGATAGGCTAAAAAGATATGGGGCGTTCCATTTAAAATTTTCGACTTTCACGCAATTGAATACACAGAAACGGTAACTCAATTTTTGACCAGCCTGTACAAGATATACTGATACAGCAAGTGACAATCTATTCAACAGCATATGAAGAGTTATCGTACCAATGCAAAACGTTTTTGAATTAACGTTGGCTGAGATATGGGCTTGTAAAGAGCACGGTGATGTTGGACAAAAAACACTTAAAATCAAAATAATTCGAAAACAAAAAACGCTAGGTACCAATAACTGTTATGAAAGTCAACATATTTTCTTACGTATAATTGAATGGTGTTGTAAAAACTATAGCATTCCATTTAAAATAACGAAGTTCAGGTATACTTCCGGTAGACCGGAAGTGGTGGCCATCTTGAAAATATTTTAGATTAATAGATCGGAATGAACAACCCATGTTACCAAAATTTTAAGCCTCTACGAATAGTGTAACCCAAAAAAGTTCTAATGAACCAGTTACGTGAGACACCCTGTATATACTCAAAGGCTAAGATGTAGTCCCATCAGTTGATATTTTACGGTCCCATTTGGGTCTTGTAACCGCTTCCACTTTTTACTGTTGATGTGGGCTTTCTATACTACATATAAACAAACTTTTAATTAAATTTAACTTATCACTAAAACTTTTAATCAGGCTATGTCTGAAACCTTCTATATTGATTTGAATCGAATATTATTGCTGTGAACGCAAAAAACAATGTACCATAAAAAGATAAACCACTTGAATATCTCAAATAACATTTTAATTCTTAAATACACCTAAACTTAAAAGTATCTTACTTTTCTATTTCTAGGAGACCTACAACCGGACAAATGGATGTTTTATCAATTGAAGGACACGCTTTAGAAGCTAGAAAAACCAAACTTTTAGAAACAATCAAAACCATAGACGAAGATAACGAAAAAATTCTCGGCGTTATAAACGAAAAGAAACAATTATTACAAAAATATGAAGACAATTTAAAATATTTAGGCCAACATTAACATTTTTATATTTATTTTTACCACTTATAACTTTAATAAAAAATCTCAAACTAAAACATCATCCTTTCTTTACAACTTTTAATTTTTAACATCAACTCCTTTTCCAAGTTATCATCAAAAACAGAATCATCAACATCCACATTAACATTTAAAGTCGATTTTTTGTTTAATTTTGATTTTAATTCCTCAAATTGTTTTTTTCTTCTATCAGTTATTTTGACGATGTTTTCGAGCTTTTTAATATGCTTAAAATCTTCTAATTCTTGTATTCTCCCATCCTAAAATATTTCGAGACATTCACAACAAATTTTTTTGAAAAACCGACAAATTTATTATATTAATTAAAATTCATACAGTTAATCGTTTTTCGAGCATCTCGATTTCTTCGTAAGTCATCTTCGTTTTATTCTCGAAATCTTCGCGATCTTTTTTGTACGATTCAATAATTTCTTTGAGTTGTTTCAAATTTCGATCGGCTAATCAAAATAAAAATATTTATTTCATTTATTAAAATTAAATTGAGTTAAATTACATTTGCGATACTTCTCTTTAACATCTTCCAAATCTTTAAGCGCCTTTTTTAGTTGATTATCTTCCTCCATTTCGAAGAATTCTTCGTTTAAATTGAAAAAGGGATTTTTGACACAAAAACAAATACATCTACAGGGGGTGTGCACTAAGATAGGATTTGTTTATACTATGGTGACGTCATAAATTAGTTCAGGGACACGCACCACACGGGGGCTCTGATGGTCGCTATTTTCTAGAAACCTTATTTCTAAATATTAAAAATTTGACTTTTGATTTGAACCTTACATTGTGTAGGATTATGTATTTGTTTAATAGTGTATCTGTCGTATCCATAGAGTCGTATCTGTCGTGTCCATTTAAGGGTTAAAGTAAAGATGACAGCGTTTATTTAATGTTATGAATTAAGTTATTCGTTAGATAATAACGTTGATTATATTTGGAATGCGAGTTTAAAGTTTAGATAGGTAAACAGAATAGTTGCAAGGTTAAATATTTCCCAGATATTTATTTTGTACCCTTAGTCAGATAATAAGTTCAAGAACCCTTACCATCATTACCCTCTCTTAACAAGAAAATATTCTAAAGGTATGTTAAAAGTTAGTTAGTTGTAATATTTTTGTAACAAGTTTTTGTTGTGAACTTGAACAAAAGAAATGAAGTTACGGGCGTGTTCTGTAGCCGGCTGTAAAGACAAGACATCGAATAGGCACAGATTTCCAAATCCTGCAGTGAATATGCCAAGATTTGAAAAGTGGATTGAAGTTTGTCGTAATGAGAAATTGCACAGTATACTTCCAAAAAAAATATATGATAATTATCGGGTATGCCATAAACATTTTACGAACGCAGATGTATTGTCCAATAATTTATTATTAAAAACAGCTGTCCCAAATAGGTTTTTACCAAATGTGCAGGTTACTAATAGTATGTATAAATTATGATATTATGTATTATGATTTAGTAAATAAACTTAATATATACAATTACAGATACTACACAGTTACCCTTAGAAAAAAGCTCCACAACAGATGCAAGTGCATTATCAATACCGCAATTAAACTAATGCTGTTATGAAAATTATAGAAGCTGAATCATATGTATTAGGAGCAAGTACATCAAAAAATGCTAGCCTATCAATTATACCCCAGATGAAAAAATGTTATCATGTAAGATAAATTTTTATTTTAAATTATTATAAATTTTTATTTTTATTAAATGTGTTAAATCACAATGTAATAATTTGATGAATTTTTATTGCTTCAATATTTTCAATTTCATTTGAAAAAGGGCATAAAGGTTCTCTATTGCAAGAAGTTGGAGTTCAAAGACAGAAGGATTTGTCACCAAAAGCACGAAAATTATATAAAAAAGCTACTCATTATAAAAGATTAGTGTCTAAACAGAAACAAAGAAATGTTGTTATAAGAAACAGACTAGCTCATCTAGAAAATATGAACAGAAACGAACTGATCGAACATATTCTAGCCCCATACAGCACAACAATGACAACATTTATTAAAAGTCAGTTACGAAACTGTTTATTGAAAAGCCATGGTAGACGGCATACTCTTGATGATAAGGTATTGGCATTGGTTTTGTTTAAACAAAGTCGTAGGGCATATAAATTATTGTCAAAATTCTTTGCACTACCAAGTGCAAAAACTATGAGTACTCTATTATCTAGAGTTCCTGTAAAACCAGGTGTATGTAACTCCATTTTTCAAAGAATAAGAAGTATCACGAATGAACTACAACCTGAAGACAGATGCTGTTCTTTGATATGGGATGAAATGAAAATTCATTCTCATTTATTTTTTAATAAAAGTAATAAAGAAGTAATAGGGTTTGAAGAGCAAGGAAATGAACCATCAAATTTAATTGCAAATACTGCATTAGTATTTATGTTGAGGGGTATCAATAGGAATTGGAAACAAACTATTTGTTACTTTTTAACCCAAAATGCTACAAATACTGTTACTTTAGTCCGGCATATTAAAAATATTTTAACCAAATGTGGTGACTGTGGACTTGATGTAGTAGCCACCATCAATTAATAGCAAATTCTAAAGCAGATGCTATCAGACAAGGTACCGAATGGCGTGGTGATAACTGCTATAAAATACAAGACAAAACGTTTTTTCATGTTTATGATCCACCGCACTTACTAAAAGGTATTCGAAATCGGTTAGTTGAAAAAAATTTAACCTACATGAGAGAAGGTCAACAATATACAGCAAAATGACAACACATATTGGATGCTTACTACATCGATAATCCGTCTAGCGAATTTCGTGCTATGCCAAAACTGAAGGATGACCATGTAATCCCAGGAAAAATACGTGTAGTGAAAGTGACGTGTGCTACCCAAACATTTAATTACACTGTAGCTTCAGTAATGGCAGTATTTGTACGATCAGGTAGCAAAATAATAATTCTTACTAATATTTGTAGAATGATACAATTAGTGGTGATACAAACAGGTACAACTAGTGCAGATGGAAGAAAATTGGAGCAGTCTGCAATGGACACTGTATACATAATAAAATTTTTCAATGATTTATTTGACAGTGTCAATTCCAATCAGCTTGCGCTAAACACGAACAGACCATTGCGTTGTGCAATAACGGCAGAATCACCTCATATTCAGTTTTGGCATAATGCTAAAAAATGTTATCAACAATGAAATTTGTAGACAAGAAAGGCAACAGATCAACACCGCCATCAATCAAGAATTGGATTGTTACATTGAATAGTTTGGAGGGCATTTTCAAATATTTGCAAGAAAATTATGGTATATCCAGTCTAAAAACACGGCTATTGAACCAAGATCCCATAGAAAATTTCTTTGGACAAATGAGACAACATTCTGGACGAAACATCAGTCCAGCTCCAGTTAATTTTATTGGAAATTTTAAGACATTATTGATTAATAATTTCGTTAGCAGTCATTCACTGGGTGCAAATTGTGAAAATGAAGATGGAACTAAATTAATAAATAATGTTAGTCAGTTCCTTACATCTGATGCAACGGAAGAAGAATTTATTCCTCATACAATAAAATTTCCTGCGATTCCAACAGCAACATATATGCCATATGTTAATAAAATCGCAGTGGGGTATATTAGTGGCTTTCTTGCCAAAAAAGTTGCTGGATTTTACAAATGTGAAATTTGCAAGCAAAATATTTTAAGTAATGATAAAATTCAAGAGTGGCATAATTTGGTGTCAGAAAAGGATTTCACACCCTTGGCTCCCAGATTGATTGAAATTTATTCGAGTGTTATATATTTCATACAATATTATTATGTATTTAGTACCCAGAGTATGTTTTCAAAAAGGTTTCTTTCACACATTACATAATTATCTAACACATCAAGTGGATTTTAATTTCTCAGTTTGTGAACATACACAAGAAATTATCAACAAAATTTTATATCAATTTCTATTTTTTTGTTTATTTAATTGGACAAATGGTGTAAACCGAATTCTTAATGGCAAAGATGTGCGCACCAAATATCGTAATGATCCAATATGCACTCAGGCTCATAATTTACAAAGAAAACGTAGATCATAAATATAAAGTTATTATTGTTTTTCCATTCTAGTACAATGTAAATGCTTATTAATAATATTTCTTTACTTACTATGATGTATAATTTTTAACTTTACTAACAGATACACACTCAAATACATTCCAACATCTTTAGCATTAATTTAATGCATTTTATATACCCAGTAAACTTTAAATTAATACTATTTTCTTACTATATAAGAGGAAAATGCTGTGAAATTTATAGCTATATCACTGTAAAATTAAAATCTATTATACTTATATTTTACAAAAATTTTCAAACAAATACAACTAAATAAGTACAATAGATTGATTAAAGTTTTACAGTGATATAACTAAATTGTATAGCATTTTTCTCAGTGTACATTAAAAAAATAGTTGTAGATGTAATTTAAAGAAACCGCTGCATATATAATGAATTGATTAGTTAGGGGACACGTGCCAATAGATGGCGCTAAAAATGCTGAGTCAGCAGTTTTTTAATAGTTACACATCTATTCTAGTTATCTATGTACATCTATGTGTTGATAGATGTCGCTTAGTAACCGAAAACGGCTTGCTGTGTTAATGCGCACGCGCTATGAGTCGCAGATTACAAGAGATTCGTCGAAGCTACCGCCATTGTGGTTCGTTGACGGTTAATTCGCTTGTTTTTGTCGGTTTTTAAAGTGCTTTCAACACAAAAGAAGGTGAGTAATTTAATGTTATTTGTTGGGTTTTATTGATGTGGGGTTGATTCGTAAAAAATCCCTTTTGAATATTGTTAAATCGTATAAAAAGATCTTGAGACGAACCGGCTTTATCGTTCACCCTTGTTTTATCACGGTTGGCCATGACCGTTTTCCCCCATGAAGGTAGCTACTGATTATTAAAAAAAAAAAAACCTTGACTCTTTTTTGTTTTATTTTTTTGTTTTATCGCTTTATTCAAGGAATAATAATAAGATAAATAATAGAAAGTTTGAGGAAACATTACAATTTTCTTTAATCGGATTTGGCGGGAATTGAACTTGTACATAGAGAGAAATGTAATGAAAAAGAGAGGTTAAAATCGTTGTGTAGAGGGCGTTGTATGTGCCGTTTCGTTGTTTAATTTAAACAGGATGTTTCTGAGTAAATAGTAAATATTGGTTCGTTTCGTGCACTTTTCGTCTGGGGACGGCTGTTTTGGGATTTATTTCGAAATTATTTTCTCGTTCTCTTTATAACGTTATCGGGAAAAGGCCAAATGGTATTAAATTTGTTTGTGGCGTCGCGTCGTCTTCACTCAGACGGGCAACGCACGCGAGGTTATTCACAATTGGCCAATTAGAGGTGATGGTCGTTGTGTTTGTGCACAAATTATACCACCCCTTGAGAGTACGAAGAGTTCAATCAGTTACTCTTTGACTTTTTTTATTATTTATTGTCTCAATTCGTTGTATGCACAGTTTGTTGTTGACATATCTTTGTTTGTTTCGTAGAGGATTGTTTTTGAACGATTCTTTGTTATCAAACACAATTTAGGGTATGCAACCAATATTGCATGTTTGATATATTATTATTATTATTTATTGATTTATATTATTATTTATTCACCATCCCTTAACATTAAATATGTGTATCAAAAAATTTCGACTATCAAAAAAATTTTAAGATCTAAACATCACCTCGTTCATATTCTGAACTAAACAAAGTAATTAAATAAGTGAATTTAACTTACATTTACATATTTTCTTGCACTAAAATCGGTTTTTTCTTGATTATTTTAACTAAAAAAGCGTATTTATAACGTTTAAATAATCTTTGACAATTATCGGTTGACGTTAAATCTTTTTTATAACCAACCTCGAAAAAAATAAAATTACTACGTAAATAAATTTAATTAATTAATCGAATTATTATATATTTTAATTAATTAATTACGATTTTACGTACATTTTTGAAATGGGAGAATTTGATTTGAAAAATTTGAAAAGTCACTAAATCTTTAAATATTTTATGTTTTAAACAAAAATTTATTGCTATTAATTCTTGCTATTATTACGTGTATTAAAGAATTTGAAATGATAGAAAAAAATTATGATATAAATGTTATTATATATTTATGTACGGTTTACTATGACATTGTAAAATAAGTTGCATATATTTCAATATATCTTGTATACAAAAAAATCAATAATGTGTCCTTTAGAATAATACCGAACCGTTGCAGACTTTTCGTCGGTAAAATATCGATTTGTAAACGGGAAATCTTTTTACGTAGGCCTCTCATAAATCTGGTTAAAGATTTATGAGAGGACACCAACTGCCTTAAATCTTTTAAAGAAATTTGTTTCAGAGCAAATTCAAAACACTGGGTGATATGATAATAATACAAATTAAATATGTAATAAGTAGTAATTTTTATATTTTATAATCAATTAATTTTGTATGCAGGTTTTTAAAAATGTGTTTTGTCTTAACAGTATTTTATATTTAACTTTTATTAGTAACAATAAAATTAAATATACAGGGTGTCTCACGTAACTGGTTCATTAGAACTTTTTTAGGTTCCACTATTTGTAGAGGCTTGAAATTTTGGTATCATGGGTTGTTCATTCTGATCTTTTAACCTAAAATATTTTCAAGATATCCACCACTTCCTGTCTACCGGAACAACAATTTAATGACAAAAATTAAAATCAATAACATAAAAGAATGAAAAACTTAAAATTACAAAAATAAATTATAGGAATTTAATTCTCTACAAACTCTTTGGATTCTTTCCTGTGCCTATTTGCTGTAGTTGCCCTCATATTTGGAAATTAATGGATGCAATGCTGGAAAGCTTCTTGTTTTTATGTTAGGAAGCCATGGAATTTTGATAGCTTTTCAACCATATTTATGTTATTGTTGTCATTACTTAGTTGTGTCATCACTTACTGCTGTTAATGTCTTTGGCTATCATAGCCAATTATTCCCACGCCAACATTTTAAACTCGTCTTATATTCATGGCGGGTGTAATAAAGTTTTGGATAGAACGTATCTCTTTGTTTTGGAAAGATCATAATAACAAGAAACCATAAATTTCTATCACCAGCAGCTTAAGATAATAGAATAAATGTTTTGTCATATTTTATTGCTTTACCAAATTCTTCGGTAAGAGGTGCTTTGGTCGATTTAGATGAATAATATTTTACAAAAGAGCACCGTAAATAAATAAACTGAACTCTCTAGGAATATCTCGCCCATCATTACATGGAATATTACGCCATATCATTGTTTTTCATTGTTTCATTTATGCGTTCTTCTGCTGGTTATTTTTGGCAAATAAAAGCTAACAAACTAAAGTTTATTCAATCGCAGATCATTCTAGAAATAACACCAATGATAATTTAAATAAATTAAACGTTAAACTGTCAAAATATCATAGCCTTCTAATAAAAACACGAACGGCTTCCAGCATTTTGTGTAGTATTGTGATAAAATACTCAATATGAAGAAAACTATAATAAATAGGTATAACAATATTTATAGATAATTTGTAGAGAATTAAATTCCCGTTTAGATAGGCTAAAAAGATATGAGGCGTTCCATTTAAAATTTTTGGACTTTCTCGCAATTGAATACAGCCAAACGGTAATTCAATTTTTGACCACGCTGTATAAGGTACACTGATATAACAAGTGACAATCTATTTAACAGCATATGACAAATTATTTTACCAATGCAAAACGTTTTTGAATTAACGTTGGCTGAGATATGGGCTTGTAAAGACCATGGTGATATTTGCCAAAAAACAATTAAAATCAAAATAACTCGAAAACAAAAAACGGTACGTACCAACAACTGTTATCAAAGTCAACATATTTTCTTACGTACAATTGAATGGTGTAATAAAAACTATAGCATTCCATTTAAAATAACGAACCAGTTACGTGAGACATCCTGTATAATACATATTGTTTAAGATTGAGCAAAATATGCTCTAAGAGATGTTGAAAAAAATATTTAATTATAAGAATAAGACGTAAAATAATACAATGTATATAATATTTTCTTGAATTTGATGCCCTAAAACAGCCATGTCCAACCCAAATTACTCTTCGGGCCAAAATTTTGGAATGTACAAGCCACTGGGCCGCCACCCACCTAAACAAAAAAATTTCAATTCTAGCGCACACTCGCGCTCAAATGAGATACGTATACACAAACTAGCATGTACACAGATATACACAATAATATATAGGTATTTCAGTAAATTACAAGAGATATTTAATGTGAAACTTGTTCTAATTTTGTTGTGGCACAACGTAACTGATTCGTCAAATTTGCGACGGTGAGCCTGTTACGGTCTTTGGTTTTGACTAATTTTAATCTAGAAAAAAATGACTCACAGAGATATGTTGTGCCGTTTGCTGCCACAATACACATAGCTAATTTTTTCAAATTAGGAAATTTATCTTCCTGGATATATTTTCCATAAAAGTCGACTATATTGATGTCCTCAAACCTTAATTTCATTTCTGAGTTGGTCTGTAGATCGATAAGTTTCAGTTGTAAATAACCTGGAGCTGAATTCACATCAATATTAAATGGACAATTAAAAATATTGAACATTTGTTCAAATTTTTCTAGGTAGGCAAATCTTTTTTCAAATTCCTCAAGCAAATCTTTAATATTATGCGAATATTCGGAAATGGGTTTATTTTCCATTTCGAAATCATTTAAGTGAGGGAAATGGGTGGCATTATTCGATTTCAGTTGATTTTGAAAATATTTTAATTTAGCAATGAATGTCTATGTCTTGATAGCAATTCGTAATTAATTTATTTTCTCCTTGAAGATTCTGATTTAGTTCATTTAATTTAATTGTGATATCTATTAAGAAACACAAATCCAACAACCATTTTTCATCGTATAATTGTGGAACGTCTTCGCCGTTCTCATTCATGAAAATTCTAATTTCTTCCCTGAGGTTCCAAAATCTTAATAAACATTTTCCACGACTCATCCATCGTATTTTGGCGTAATATATTAGGTCACAGTACTCGGACTCCAGTTCGCGAAGGTATTCTTGAAACTGGCGGTGTTTTAATGAATTATTTTTTATTTTGTTAATAATATTAATGATAACTGACATCACGTGAGACATATTTAATGACTGAGCACATAGATTTTCTATATGTAAAAAACAATGACAAATAAATAAATCCAAAAATGATGTATTTTGTCCCAAGCTTTCAATATGTTTGCAAATTAAAGTAACTGCTCCTATGTTTTTTCCTATCATTGATGGTGCTTCATCGGTTGTAATACCAATAAGTTTTTTTAAATCTAATTGTCGATCTTCCGCCCTTTTTAGAACAGCATCTTTAATATCTTTGCCCGTTGTTGTATCCTTCAGACTCACAAGATCAAGGAGTTCTTCTGTTACTTTCAGCTTATTATCAACTCCGCGAATAAATATAGCAAGTTGTGATGTATCCTTGATATCGGTTGTTTCATCCAAAGCTAATGAGTAGTACACAAATTGTTTGGTATGTTCATTGAGGTTTAGGGAAATTTCATTGGAAATATCATCAACTCTACGTGCAACAGTTTGATGAAACAGACTTATTTGTTTATAAATATGAACTTTTTCCGGTCTAATATCTTCAGCTGTAGCAATTAAACATTCTTTGATGTATTCATTTTTTTAGCAATAATATAAGAAATTTTTAAACCTGTACTGACAATGTCGTTTGATTGTTGATTTTGTTTTTGAAACACATTTTGTTGAGACTTTAAATTAGCTTTAAGTAAGTGTAATTTGGCCTTGCGTTCACCACCAGAAAGTACAGAAAGTTCCGTATGTTTTCATAATGTCTTCGTATGTTATAAGTTTTAGCAGTAATCGTTTCACGACAAACTAAGCATACAGCATTATTTTTTACGTGCAAGAAAAAGTAGTCATCTTCCCAATTTTTTTTAAATTGTCTGTTTTCATCTTCTAGTTTTCTTTTCTTAATTAATAATATATATTATAATATATAATTATATATTATACTATATATTATAATAGTATAATTAAAGAAACGAATAAATTTTTGTAGGACTGCAAATTAAAATAAAATATTATTTACTTTTATTTTCACAACCTTTTTAAAACAATAAGTTTTTCAACTCTGTGATTAATCAACTCTCTACGAAGAACAGGCATAAACTGAAGGGACTAGAAAATTTTATGATTCAATCCACTTTTGAGCGAAACAGGGGAATACCCGACAAAAAGGGCAAATTCGCAGTTACGTATCTCCGAATCTACGTAAGTCGGGTTTACGTAGATCGGGATTCGCTATTGTGCAAATTATTTTTTTAACATCGTCATTGCCGCCACCTCGGCGGCGGTGTCAAAAAATTAAGATGAAAGGTTCTTCCCAATATATTAAGCTATGTGTTTACTAAATTTGGTGAAATTCGGCCAAGGAATGACTGAGTAAAATCGGTACATAGGTACCCACATACATACAAGATTGCATTTTTATATATTAAGATATAGAAGTTTTATAAAACGCCATTCGACTAAGTAATAAAAATTATTTGTATTATCGATTATTAAAATTTAAATATTAATTTGTGCGATTTCCTTTTTTTGTTATCGGGCCGCACAAAAATCGCAATCGGGCCGGAGTCGGCCCGTGAGCGACTGATGTGATGTAAAATATCAAAAACAGCTAAATAACAGCTAAAAGTAGAGCTAATACCAACACTACAGCTAACGCTAGATCTAGAACTAAAAATATTTGGGTATAGCCACCTTAGAACCACACCTCTCTTAGAATAGTTAAACCGAAATGTTTAACTTAAACAATTTTTAATTTAGGAAAAGTGCAGTTTTTACATAAAAATAGAAAAAATTTTGGCCACGGTTTCGGCTCAAAATTGAGTTTCGGTAGGACACTAGTCATGAGATTGTATCAGTAATAGGAAAAGCTATATGAAGAAAAATTTAAGAGTATCTCCTGACCTCAATGTTAAATCAGGAAATTCTTGGAAATTATTTGCTGCATATAGATCAATGATGGGCGTATAAGATTGTGTGAATTTTAAGAAATGTAGTGATCGGAATGTCTTTCTTTCTCAATTACCATTATTTTAAACCTTCTACCGTTTACAAAAGTGTCCACAATTCCCCAGACGTATGACAAAAATATCGTTAAAAGTAGCTGACTCAAAATCAGAGTTAAAAGGATTATTGAAGATATTTTCTAGAGTTGATTTTTCTTCAGAGGTACACGCAGATCTATGGAGAGTGCTGTTAGTAATCTAACTACGGAATCTTTGAAACAAAACGGTGCTAAAATAACACACAGGACTGCATACCATCCTCAATCAAATGTAATAGAACATTTTTGTAGAAAAAAGATTTTTTTTAAATTCATGGAGTGTTTAAGAGAATACTCAGAGCTTTGAGTTACGAAGATGGAAAAGAGTAGGACGAGTATATTGATCCAGCAATATTTTTCATAAAACGTGCACCACATACAACACACGGTTTCAATCCTGTGGAATTATATTATGGGAAGCAAATTAAATATAGGCAGCGGAAATGTTGAAAAATAATGTTGAGCTCAGATTCAAAGATTGCAAAGATCACGGAATATAATAAGATTGACTACCAAAAAGAGGCGTATGGGACAAAGTAGGGAAGAAGATAACCCGGGGGCTCTCCCTAAACCAGATACATATGTAAGCAAAAGCTAAAATTTCAAAAAGGGATGGGCATACTTTGATTTTGTTCACGTCACGGCCTTAAATTGAGATTGAAAGATAACAAGATGCAGGGGGAAACCCCTCCGTGTAGTGCTTAGCACAAGGAGAAGAAACACAAGAAAGGAGAAGAAATGATTTCTTTTCCATCTAGAAGAACTATAGGACCGTGTGGGTTTCATTAGGAAGAAGCATCTTGGGAAGTGATTGTCTTTTCAGGAAGAATGCGAGAAAGATGAACAACGGTTCAAATGAAAGGGTTTCCAGAAGTTGCTCTGCATTCATATCTCGCCCGACTTCGAGGTAGTTGGCCAACAAAAGCATCACTAAGTTGGATTGCGTTGGGTTAGATTTCGAAATTCCAACCCAACTCAACACTTTAGTCATCTAAAGTGTTGTTCATGATACTCGAGGTGGTCGAAGGCTTTGGGTTGAGGTGGAATTTCGAAATCCAATTCAACCCCGTGTTACTTTGGGCGGCCGACTTCGAATACGTCGGCAAAGATATGAATGGAAAATGATTGAAAGCAGTGGATATGGGAGAATATTAAGGTAAAGGTTTTGTTTGTATCAAAAGAAATAATTCGGCCAACTACGAAGACTTACCGGTTTTCAATACCGCTCATATTTCGTTTGGGATCCCGGTATTTACAGTACCGGAATATCGGTATTTCGGTATTAAAAACTCTAGGAGATTCAAAGAAATTAGTAAAGAAAATATCAGGTACTAACTGTGTATATGTAAGTTTATTGAGACCTTATTATGAAAAACACTTGTTCTCGCCTTTACGATTGTTTTATATATAAGTTTTTTATTATTTTTACGGTTGCAGTTATCGCTGATGATGGGATAACCCGAATCTAGTACGACTATAAATAAATAAACGCAAGTTAGAAGTTTCTATAACTTTTATTCTTCTTCAAAGCATCTTCTTCGAATAATTCCATATAGAAATTAGCTATAACCGGCAACAATGGAGATTCCATGGCTGCTCCGTCAAACTGCACGCAAAATTCTCCTTTCCAACTAAAATACATCGACGATAAACAGTGATCCGCAAAATGTAGCATATGTTCTGATAATCTCTCCGCAATGAGTTTCTGGCGAAGACCGTTTACAGCATTCTTTATTTGTTTCCTTAGTAAAAACTTATTGCTTCCTTCGGGACTACTTTCTTTGTCGCGATTGTGTAGTTCAGTCCTATGGCCAGTACCATTCTTCCTTGGTTAGTGGGACACTATATCTGTTGATGACTGATTGTGCTTCTTCTTCTGTATTCGGCTTGTCAATTCTTAAGCCTTCTCCATTGTTAGTTGGTCCACTTTATCATATTTTATATTATTAAGCGAAAATGAAGATGTGCATACGATATGTTTAGAAGATTGTGTTACTGAATATTTCGCGAGATATATTCGGGTTATATCGAAGTATAATATTTACGAAAGAAGGTGAACTGATTATGAGATGCAATAATTACATTTCAATTTTTTATAATTTTTATACTTTACAATTGTAAACGATGTTTATTTCAATTTTTGGAAAAAAAAATTGTAGACGTAAAGTTGTTTATCCAAACTCAAATAGTTGCAAAGGACTTTGTTTATCTATCTATTAATTTCGAGTCAATGTGTCGACCGATTACTCAAAGGAACGCTTGGCGCCTTACGTCTGAAATAAGTGCAATAAGATGAATACTGCATAAATAAAATATAATTTTTATAAAAAATATATCTGTAATTCTCTCTTAGATAATAATTCCATATTATTTATAAAAACTCTCTTTTGTGTAAAAATGTGTATATTCAGTAATATTGATTTTCTATTGAGTGAGTATACAACTTATACTACAAGTTGAATTTCTCCAATTCATTCATAAACGTAGTTGCTTTCGTTTGCCGTTGGATGCAGCACGAGCTGAACTGTATATCTATAAACAAGGCTATTACCATATTCCAAAATATTCTTGTTTTGAAAATATTTGCAAAGCAACTTTTTATGTAAAATCCGATGGCATAAGTTAACTTTTCTTCAAAGCTATATTTTAGTAGTTATTGACACAAATTTGCATATTCACCGAGAGCATAAAATTTCTTTTCCAAAAATATCGCGCATTTTTCGTTTGTAAGATATTCCCTATATTAAGAATACTTCGGGTTACTACCAGTTCAAATTTGAAAATTTTTCGTTAAATAATTTTTGAGAAAAAAATCGCAAAGTTTTCACAAAATTTGGCACTCTTAAAAATTGGGTACTGTTTTCATTTAACTCGCGATAAAATGCAAACCGCGGATCCGAAAATTTCCAAATTAACATATGTTACGCAAAAATGTTCACTGATTACAATAATCTTTACCACATTTTTTTTTGTCGTGGGGTTACGAAGATATCGATCTCTAAAGTGAGGGGCCTTGACTTTTGGCACGGACTTTAGTCACTTAAATTTTGTTATCAGCACTATTATTAAATATTGAAGATTGCAATTTAGCACATTGATAAACAAAGCTTGGGTCTTTCGAATACCACAATACTATTGTATAATATTATACAGGGCGGTTACCAAAACTGATTGATTTATGCAATATTTAAGGGACCATAGTTTTATAATTTTAAATGGAACATCTTGTATTTTTTCAAGGCTTTATTAATTACCGTTCATGTTTGTTAAGCATAAGGTATATCTAACACGTGTACTTTTTGAGATAATTATATCCTTTTAAAAATATTGACGTAAACATGATTTTTTTGCAAGAAATTAGTTATGAAAAAAACAATTTTAAACAAAATCAAGTGAATTCATTTCGTAAACGATGAAAAAGTGTACATCAAGTAAAATGATGACAATTCATGTAAAAAAAGTTAGTCATAGAGTTAAAAAACAAAGATACAGACCATCAAAGTTAAAAAGTGTTAAGACATTTTTTTAAATATCTTAAACGTTTTGTAAAAAAGCTTTGAAATTTGGTATAGAATAAACAAATATCAAGTAAAATGACTAAGCAATTTATGAGTTGAATTAACCAGCGTGAAGTTACCCATAAAATCCATCCATAAAAAAGCTTTTTTGTTTGTGTATCGATTTGAATGATTAATAGCTCATTAGAAAGGTCTACCAGGACAATGATATATACACAGACCAATATAACGAGTTATAGTTGTTACCAGATGTAAAATTATAAAAATTCAACGCTGAAAGTTTGTTTTTCCACGAAACTGCGTGGAATATCGACAAAATAAGATATGCCCTATATTAAGAATACTTCGGGTTACTACCAGTTCAAATTTGAAAATTTTTCGTTAAATAGTTTTTGAGAAAAAAATCGCAAAGTTGTCACAAAATTTGGTACTCTTAAAAATCGGGTACTGTTTTCATTTAACTCGCGATAAAATGCAAACCGCGGATCCGAAAATTTCCAAATTAACATATGCTACGCAAAAATGTTTACTGATTACAATAATCTTTACCACATTTTTTTTTGTCGTGGGGTTACGAAGATATCGATTTCTAAAGTGAGGGGCCTTGACTTTTGGGACGGACTTTAGTCACTTAAATTTTGTTATCAGTACTATTATTAAATATTGAAGATTGCAATTTGGCACATTGATAAACAAAGCTTGGGTCTTTCGAATACCACAATACTATTGTATAATATTATACAGGGCGGTTACCAAAACTGATTGATTTATGCAATATTTAAGGGACCATAGTTTTATAATTTTAAATGGAACATCTTGTATTTTTTCAAGGCTTTATTAATTACCGTTCATGTTTGTTAAGCATAAGGTATATCTAACACGTGTACTTTTTGAGATAATTATATCCTTTTAAAAATATTGACGTAAACATGATTTTTTTGCAAGAAATTAGTTATGAAAAAAACAATTTTAAACAAAATCAAGTGAATTCATTTCGTAAACGGTGAAAAAGTGTACATCAAGTAAAATGATGACAATTCATGTAAAAAAAGTTAGTCATAGAGTTAAAAAACAAAGATACAGACCATCAAAGTTAAAAAGTGTTAAGACATTTTTTTAAATATCTTAAACGTTTTGTAAAAAAGCTTTGAAATTTGGTATAGAATAAACAAATATCAAGTAAAATAACTAAGCAATTTATGAGTTGAATTAACCAGCGTGAAGTTACCCATAAAATCCATCCATAAAAAAGCTTTTTTGTTTGTGTATCGATTTGAATGATTAATAGCTCATTAGAAAGGTCTACCAGGACAATGATATATATACAGACCAATATAACGAGTTATAGTTGTTACCAGATGTAAAAATTATAAAAATTCAACGCTGAAAGTGTTAATCTTTTTTAATCGAAAATTATTTTAAAATTTATTGCGATTTTATTATAAAATAAGCGCTAAGATTACAGAGAATCGAAATGATCGAAATTTTCTCTTTATGAAATCGAAGAATTAGAGGTTCAAAAGGAACCATTCATGCAGTTACAAGGAAAAACCAACTGCCTTGTAAAATATAAGATGAGCCGAAGCGATCTGCAAAAATAAACCGATGTATAAACCATCACATTTTAGCAAAATCAAAATAATATCAAAGGACTTCGGCGACGTAGAAACAACAAAGAGACTAAAATCGGGCGATGTATCGATATAGGTTCGAAATATTGAAAAAGCTATTATGTTACAGCCGGTTGTTTTGCTTTTGGAAAAGACTAATTTAATTTTACAACAAAAAATGAGTTAATTCCATAATAAAATATAAAAAAAGCACAAAACACGACGCTTTTGATCAGCTTTGAAATATTAAAACTCCGAACATATGAAATTCAATTAATGGCGATTTTTATTTTAATCCTCTTTGGTTTCAATTTTCATCATTATCAAAAGATTTTATTGGAATTATACAAATCAGTAATTAAAAATTGATTAAAATTTCAAAAGTTGCGAGTGATGTTTAAAAAATTTGTGAATTATTTTGATGCTAAATTTGTGTTTTAATAAATAACATGTTAAAGTTACGTAATTTAATTAAAATTTATTATTATTTTGTCAAAAATATGAATCTTTTGGATTTAAATTTGTTCAACTATTAGAGTTTTATGTAGATCAAAAAAATCTGAGAGTATAAAGGTTCAAAAATAAATAATATTTATAGCTTTGTTGCAAAGATTAAACTGCAATATCACATTTTCACTCAAAAATATGTCTTTATATAATAATAAAATTTAAGAACTTGGGTAATATAAAAATTATTAATTGTTTTTCTTTACGTTTTAATTAAGTATATAATACAACCTGTTATGGTAATAACACAACCTGAGATATCATTTTGAATTGCCGTTCACCTTGAAGTTCCTGATTTTATAAATTTTTAAAATTTTTCTATAATCCATAAAGTGGTTAATTAGGAAACTTTACAAAGTACATTATTAATTAAAAATTGCACCACCTGCATATAAAAAGCACTACCATTATTGTATATGTATAGAGTCGGATGTATATCCCTAAAATCACTTTAACTTTTATACAACGCGTGTTAATTATTAAAATAAAACATTTTTAAAGCTTTATGTAAAGCGTCTAATAATCTTATATGCGTGTCAACTTAAATACGCTTTAATTTTTTCGTAATTAAATCAAAATTAATTACGTGCCATTATCAGTAACTGCTATTAAGGAACATATAAAGTAGAACGAACGTCTCGATATAAATGCATAACAAATCTCTATGGCACTACAAGCTTATTGAGTAGCATTTAAAGCTTAGTACTTTGGCAGTTTTACAAATCTTTCTCTCTGCATAATGGCACATTAAAGTTTATTGTGAACATATATCTCTACTACAATATGATGTAATTCTAATTGAAAGGTTTAAAACTATTAGAATGGAACAAAAATTAAACTTTACTAATTTTAAAACTATTTGAATATTTATTAGCTCTCAATGTGTCTTCAAATTATCGCTAAGATAAAGTGATATATTAACTTATCATATTATTTTATTTTTTATCAGAACTTCGGATAATACCAAAATGTTTTATACCTATTTTTTTATTCGCTTATTATGTCCAATAATTCGATTAATCGGTTCAACTTGTCTAATTTGTCTTAATCTTTTCTAAATTGAAACGCAACTTCACCAATTTGAATTGTTAGCTTAATAATTCTTGTATAAAATTGCGATTATCATACATTATTTTAAAGAATACATCGAGTACAAGTAACGTAAGATCCAAAGTATCTCAATTAACCGGATATATACTTACCTAGTACATATGTTTGTTATTATTTAACCCTCTATTGCATAATTTATTTTATAGTTTGAAAAAAATTTTTTTTTGCATTTTTTGTGATAAATGTGCATAGAAATAAGACACCTATGAGTTTTTTTTTTCAAAATTTGTATTTGTAGAGAAAAAAAAATGTGTTCCCAAATTTGAAACATTGTGGGCTCAAAGTACATTTTTTTTTACATGGTGTGAAATGACTTGAAGCAATTATTTACTTTATTTAAACACAAATGTATTCCACATTTTTCGCACATTGTTCTGGATTTACCCTTGCAGTTAGGTTTTTTGCATCTTTCTCGGTTTTCTGTCTGTAAAGGCCAATGTCCAGTATTATCCAATATTATGTTTCTTGTTGGACGTGCTTCCAAACATTTTCTTTTAGGTGTGAAAGGAATGGGCGAGTCGATGGGCGTATTGGCGCCACTAGTGTTAGGTCGGCCTCTCTTTTTTGCCTTTATTTTTCCCACTAGACATAGATCTTGTGCTAGTATTGTTTTGAATTCCAATAGAGAAACCTTCTCATTCTTGTTTAGTTGTTTATTGATTCTTCTTGAAAGTAACCATGAATTTACTACCACAACGTCAAGCATGTGGCAAAATATGCGCATATACCATTTGCGGCTCTTCAATTTTATGGGATACAATCCTAATAGAGAATCCTGTAAATCTACCCCTCCCATGTGCATGTTGTAGATTGAAACAATGTCGGGACGATCAATTTCTTTCTTGCAGTTCTCCGACTTGAAAAAACACTTTACTTTGGTAAGTGGAAATGTACCAGAGAATGTAGAAACTAATGTAACTAATCGATTATCATACCACTGCACAACATGAACATCTATCGTCCCTTTTTTTTCATTTCTTTTTCACTAACCATTTTTAGGCCCTTCAGCCGATTAGATCTTATTGTTGCCACACTTTGTATGCCTAATTTTCCCAGATAGGATAACAAATTTATACCAGAAAAATAATTGTCATAGTAAACCTTATGATTTTTGTCTCTCGGAATTGGTCTACATAAACGGACGATAATATTGCTGGCAGCTCCAAGATTTGGTTCCCCTGGCAATAGATTTTTGTCAGCTTTACTATTGCAAAGCTCAAAATTTGTACTGAAGCCACTTACTCCTGATAAGACATACATTTTGTAACCCCATTTGTGTGGCTTTTTGGGATTATATGTCTTTAAAGATGTTCTTCCCTTGAATGGAATAATTTGTTCATCACAGGATAAATTTTCCTCAAAAGGGATTTTTTGGCAGGATTTTTTTATTTGATTCAATACCGGCATAATTTTATGTGTGCTTCAAGTGGCTAAGGTATTATCTGAGAAATGCAAAAAACGTTTCAGCTCCTCAAATCTATTAAGAGGCATGATGTCTGCTATTTGTGGTGTTCTAGTATTGGCCGACCAGTACCTACGCGTTGAGTGCTGCCTTATCAAAGACATCCATATAACTATCCCCAAAAACTGCTCAATTTCTTTAGCATCAGTTCTCAAAGGCCTGTCAGGTCTTCTTTGTGTGCTGTACAAACATGTTTGCTCAACCACCATAGATATAAAATCATCAGACATAAAGAATTTGAATAGACTATATGCACTTTGTAATTCTAATAAAATATATTCTGGAAGATCGCATTCTCCAAAAAACTTATTACCCTGTGGATCTCTATTAGTTTTTGAAGATTTCCAAGTAACATTTTCAACATTTGAAAAGAAAAATCTCGTATTTGGGGGAAGATCAAATAACTGCGTCAAAGGTATGTCGTCTGGGTCCTCAATATCCTGGGATTCAATCTCGTCATCATCTAAGTCGTGAGGAACCTGTACTTCCACTGCAGAGAAAAATATGCATATGAACATCAAGACCAAACTATTTTTACTGGCATAAAATTTACCTTCATCATCATCTGATAGCTCAGAATCCTCGCTATCTGAAGGAATATCTCGAATTGCATCAACTTGAACTTTTTTTCTTCCATAAAAAGCGCTTGGTCTAATTGTTGGAAAATCGCCCGGAAAATCCATTGTGGATCGTCTGTGTGTAGAAATAAGAAATAATTGCACACTTTAACTTTTTGAGCATAATGTTCCCAAATGGGAACAAACAAGTTATGACCTGCTGCAAAAAAAGGAACGAACGAAATATATCGAATTATGCATTATTCTACTCCTAACACTTGAAACTAAGTATAAAAAATACATACTTACCAGAAAATAACCCTAGAAACTAGATTTGATGTTCTAAAATCAATCAAAATGATCAAGTGGCCATTGATTCGACGCGAATTGTATATAAATGCAACACACCAACACAAACACCACCTCTCGGACAAAAAATTTACGAAAGGTAGAAAACTATACTAGATATTCATAATGTATCTATCAGTTTCGCCGCTTAATACAACATATGGCCACTTTATTGGCTTAGAATGTTGTGTTCCCGAAAGGGAACGTTATGCAATAGAGGGTTAAACCAACTATTATTTTATTTATACCATAAAATAATAATTGTAATATGTTTATGCGAACTATTTTTGTTTAAATTGCTTGCTAATTTTTCCAAATGTATTCTTTATGAGAATAAACCTTCATTTTCTGAATAGTTGCGGTTCTCGTATCACGTAGATAAGTGTATGATACCCCTTCGTTAGATCTTGGATTATAAATTGCACCATAATTTTGAAATTCTGTTTCCATCGTATTCGCTGTCGTGTTCAATTTTGTTGCATGAATCATGTTGCTTATACTGATAATTATCTAAAGCTTCATTAGACATGGCATCTATTCCTATGGGATTCATATAAACTTCTGAAACGTAAGCGTCGTCACTCCATAGGTTTTTCTGTAACATACTCTTTAAATTCCATATGTATGACGTAACGTTTTAGTTTTATGGAGTTCATTAATATCAAATTTTATTGAAAAAATGATGTTACGTTTTTAATTTTAGCCCTATACCCTATAACACTATGGTGTTAAAGTATAAGTTTTCATCGACTATTAGTACGTTCATGGAATTTTTTGTCTAATTTCAACAAAAATGTTCGATTATTATACAAATTTGTGTATGATAAAAGCATAACATATTAAAATACTGTATATCTTTAAAAATGAAATGATTCCAACTCGAAACGTTGACTCTTTACCAATTAATACAGTTTACATTTTAGCAGTAACAATTGATTCAAGTTAGTTAGACACTATTAAAAGTATTTCTTTTGGAGGAGGGTTATAATTACTTTTTTTGGCTTTTTCGTAAATACTCACTGCCACTTTCTAACCTCACCATTCATTCTCATCGACATCATTTCATCTTTCATGTTCTTTCATTCCACATGACTTTTCACAAACGATGTTGTCTTCATAACGAGAAATTTTCTTGGAGCGTTTATCGTATTAACATAACGACGTCACATATATCATGTGAGTGCGCAAAAATTAAAAAAAAAATGGGTTTAAGAAAAGTGCGATAATAGTTATTTATGAAACAGTACGTGATATTAACTTATTTCGCACTCACACGATATATAGCTTCAAACCTAAGATAAATGCTAATATGTATACATAGTGAGTAAAGTTAGCTTTTTTCGCACTCACGTAATATATAGCGGAAAGAGCTAACTTCATCCACTATTTTATAAATAACTATTAACACACTTTTCTTAGGCTCACTTTTTATTATATACCAATGTTTTATACAATATTTTACCTACCAACTTAATAATAAATAACTAAATATTAAAATAACTAATTATTTGACATTTGATTGATTTTTGTTACTATATAAAAACGGTGTTGCAAAAGCGTACCTTAAACTAAACCTCTTTTAAAATACGAATTATATCACGCACTCTTTCCTTACATTACGCATTTTCCATAATGACATACAATTTTAAAATAACGTTTTTACAAAATGGAGTATATAAAATTACTTTTTTATATGATAAAGCATAACCCATTTACCTATTAATTGATTTGTTTACGCCTGAAAATGTGTACTTTTTTTGTACATCGACCCATTTGTGTCTGTATAAGTAGCAAGTCATGCAATTAGTGACGCAAATTACACAAATATATTCCACTTTAATATGGCAAGAATTTTAATGGGAAAATATATCTTTGAAAATATCACTATTTATATTTTTTAAATGTATTTTTAATGATTTATATCGCAACAACAACTGTACACCTTATGTTATTGTGATTTATTTGTTTTCTAATTCCATTGGATCTATAAATAAAAAAAAATGTAGATTTTTCTGATACAATAAATATGTATTTATCGTCTTTTGATAGTTCTGAAATAATGGAAAACCCATTATAGACAAAATTATGTCCTAATGACATTATCCCGTTAATGGACTCAAAGATATTATATATTTTTCGTTAATGTTTTCGTGAATACTAATACACCCAACTCTGTTTGTACACGTTCTTTTTTAACACGATTTTGAAATAACACGGTTCACCAATAAATTTTTTACATGAATTTCTTGTTATAGCACGAGTCCCAAAAAAAATTCTGAATTCTAATTTTGATAGCATCTTCAGAAACTTATGTATACAGTAACAAAATACAATGGGGGAATACCGTGGTCAGAAGTCGGTCGGTTTATGTCCACATATTTATAACTTGGTCTACTACGGGGAATACCAGAATTTTATGATCATTTTTTTTCTTTATCTCATTGTGCTTCAACTTGAACACGTGATTTCGTTATTCAGTATTCATTTTGTGTTAAGAGTGGTCAGTTTGTGAGACGTAATAAATAATTTCGGTAAATTTGTAAAAGTGGATGTTTCAATTAAAGTTTTTTTAATTCGATGGTGAAATTTCCAGTGTATTATTTGTAATGATGATAATTCTTTGCTACTAAAGAAGGTAATATTGTATTAGTTTGTCGCTTCAAAAAAATTCTATAAGCAATATTATTTTGGATTCTTTTTATAGTACCCTTATTGTTTAATAAAATGCCTAAACAACAACTTCCGAAGAGACGAGCAATTTCCTTAGAAACTAAAATAAAAATCTTAGACTATCTAAAGTAAGGGGAAGGTCCCATATCTGTTGGCAAAGCTTTTGCTTAAACGAAGCGATTATAAGAACAATTAGAAAAAATGAGAATTCCATTTGACAATCCGTAATTTTTAGATCGAAAGTAAGCTCCAAAACATCATTTTATAGTCGAAATCCTATCTTGGAGAAAACGGAAAAACACATGGTGTTTTGGATAGTAGATTTACAGTCAAAAAGAATACCTATTGATGGGAAATATATAAAAGAAAAAGCACTTGGAATACATAACCGACTTCAGGAATTGGAACCATCAACAAGTCTTCAGGCAACGAAGAAACTGGCATTTAATGCAAGTGAGGGATGGCTGATAGGTTTATAAAAAGACACGCATTTCACCATGCAAAAATAAAGGGAGAAGTAGCATCAGCAGACGAAAATGCTGCAAAAATCTTTCCGGGTAAACTAGCAAAAATCGTTGAAGAGGGTTATACTCCAGAACAAATATTTAATGCCGACGAAACGGGATTGTTTTGGAAGAAACTGCCCGAAAGAACTTATATGGCAAAATCTGAAAAATCAGCTGGCGGTTTTAAAGCGGCCAAAGATCGAGTGACATTCTTGTTATGCAGTAACGCATCTGGTGATAAAATGTTAAAGCCTTTATTAATCAACAAATCTCTTATGTCACGAGCATTAAGAGGTAAGAACATTAAACAATTTCCAGTCCATTTCATGGCGATTAAAAAGGCATGATCTGTTTACAAATTGGTTCAAACACTGCTTTGTTTCTGAAGTCCAGAAATATATGGAAGGAAAAGGTTTGGAATTCAGAACTTACTTTTGCTCGTTGATAATGCGCCCAGCCACCCAGTGTTGGATCACCCAAAAATTGAAGTGCTATCTTTACCACCAAATACTATCTCACTGATTCGGCCACTCGATCAGGGCATTATAGCAACATTTAAAATGTACTACATAAAGCAAACATTTAAATATATTTTAGATTCAATGGAAGAAACAAATTTGACTGTTTTGGAAGCATGGAGAAAGTTTACGATTATGGATTGCTTTACACTTGCTTCTGTTGCCATTAAACAATTGCGCCAATCAACCTTAAATGCTTGTTGGAAAAAATATTGCCAGCATGCGTCAAAAGTGGAAGTTTTGTTGTAGAAAAATCAGCTGTGTTCTGAAATTATAACTCTATCAAATGCTATTGGTGGCAACGGTTTTAACAACATTCAAACGGCTGATATTGATGAATTGATGCGAGAAAGCCCTTTGGATGAAGATGATTTGCTCGAATTTATGATAATTTGTGAAAATAATGAAATCGATAATGACAAGGTAGAAGATGAAGTTCAACTATTAACCCTTGCACGACCAAAACTGGGAAAAAGGATTTGCTGAAAATATTGCGCTCGTTATTAATCCTGATTATAATAATATATAACCAAAAACATGTCTGATAATTTTATCATCTATACACCGTACACATGAGATAAGTAATTACGAAATATATTACAAACCAAATATTATCTTGGAATATAGCGTAATAAAAAATGTAGTCTTGGACAAACTCATTCATTAACATAGGCATGATTTTTGGAAAAACGTATGGGTGCTGAAAAAAATCTGAAATGGCAAAAAACTCAGGCGACGAATTGAGTTTGAAAACGTCTGAAAAAAATAAACTACGTGCTCTCAATACATTGAAATTTAAATAATTGAAAATAGTAACTTAAATCCACATAAAACCAACAATACTGTTGAAGTTTACTTCAAATTTTTTGCAAGCAATATAAAATCTTTTAGAAACAGTATCAAGTCTTCTAGGTGCATTTCAAGTCTTCCAGAGGTATTTGCAATTTTAGTGGAAGCATTTCAAGTCTTATAGTAGCGGTATCTAGTCTTCTGAAAGCATTTCAAGTTTTTTGCAAGCAATATCAAGTCTTCCAGAAGCAATACCAATTCTCCTGGAAGCATTTCAAGTCTTATAGAAACAGTGCAGGTTTTGTGGAAGGATTTGAACTCTTCTAGAAGCAATATCTAGTATGTAGTAGTAATAGTCAAGATATGCTTCCAGAGGAAGCATTTTAGCTCTTCTAAAAGCGTTATCAAGTCTTGTGGAAAGATTTGAAGTTTTTTAGAAGTATCAAATTTCTTTTAAGTCTTTTCGAAACGTTTCAAGTTTTTTGGAAGCAGTATCAAGGCATTTAGAAGCAGTATCAAGTCTTCTGGAAGCAGATCAAATCTTCTAGAAGCAGATCAAATCTTCTAGAAGCAGATCAAATCTTCTAGAAGCAGATCAAATCTTCTAGAAGCAATATCAAGCTTTCTAGCAGTAATATCAAGTTTTCTGGAAACAGTATCAAGTCTCAATTCAAAATATGTACTCTTGTTCCGGTGCCTATCTTACGAGAGGCAATATCATTTTTTATGGAAGCATTTCAAGTTTTATAGAAGCGATGTCAAGTCTTATGGGAAGATTTGAAGTCTTCCGGAAGCATTATCAAGTCTCCTGGAAGCATTTCAAGTTTTTTTGTAAGCAATACCAACTCTTCTCGAAGCCTTTAAAGTCTTATAGAAACGGTATCAAGTCTTGTGGAAGGATTTGAACTCTTCTAGAAGCAAAATCAAGTATGTAGTAGTAATAGTCAAGAATGATTCCAGAGGAAGCATTTCAACTCTTCTAAAAGCAGTATCAAGTGTTGTGGAAAGATTTGAAGTTTTCTAGAAGAAGTATCAAGTCTTCTGGAAGTATTTTAAGTTTTTTCGAAACGTTTCAAGTTTTTTTGGATGCATTATCAAGTCTTCTGGAAGCAGTTCAAGTCTTCTAGAAGCAATATCAAGCTTTCTAGCAGTAGTATCAAATATCAATTCAAAATATGTACTCTTGTTCCGGGTCCTATCTTCGAGAGTATAGTTGCCGTAGAACTGCAAGACGATGGCCATAAGTATTGTTTATGAATTATTTTAATAATACGGCGTATAATGCCCTTGGAACAAAAAAGTCTGGAAATGTTTGCAATTCGATTTAAATCAAATATTCAAAAAAATAAAAAAGGAATAGCAAATTGTACAAATATTGCACAGTACGGGAAGAAAAATGACTTACCGAAGATTCGAAACATTAACAACCCAAAAACGGGAATGCTATCAATGGCAAGGAAGTGATTTAAACCATTCCATAAATATTTCTAATACATCATTTAGTTTTAATGCTTTGAACAAAACCTAAGATGATTTACCATGCATGGGTCTAAACTGACCCGTTATGGTCGTCAACGTTCGTTCAACCATTTTGGTCGTACGAGGGTTAACGGCTGATTTAATTCATGATGACTTGAAATTTGCTACAAGTATGGAACAACATTTTCTTACTCATGATCCTGACATGGAGCGTGCATTGAAATTTCAACGTAGTCTTAAGTTATGTGTAGCTGGATATGAAGAATTAATAATAATAATAAATCATTTATTGTTCATAACTTAATAACAAAAACTTCTATAACATTCTTTACATTTAAAAAAACTAAAGTATGAACAAACGGTGTTGTTCGACATTCCTTGTCGTTCTTCCAGCAACAAAAATATTAACAAAGGAAAAGAAATTATACAGAAAGAAAGTAACCAATAATTCCTGTAATAAACACTAATGTCTGATATTCTGTAAAGCGCATTGAGCCGAGGACAAAACTGTCCGGTATCGACGCCTAAAAACCCCAACGGACGTGCATAGTCCCATAACCTTAAAGATTTCATTCATTAATTGAGTAATTTTGTAAGAATAACGTTTTTTGAAAAACTGCCGCTTATGTATAGGCGGTGTAAGTGTTCTTTTATATCTTATATTAAGGGTGTGCACATCCGTTCTGAACTGTAGAACTGTATCTTTTGATAAAGGTAGGGTGGCCGCCCTGACACTATAATGTTGAAGTAAGTTTTCGCACAATGCAATTTTCTACGATTTACCATGTTCAACCAATTTACTTGAACCAATTTGTGACTGATGTGTTCTCGCCGTCTTATCCCGAAAATAAGTCGAAGGCATGTATTTTGAATTTTTTGTATTTTGTTTGCTATTCGCTTTGAAAGAAAAGGGGAATACAAGGCATCTCCATAATTGAAAACTGACAGCACCAAGCTTTCACGTCTACTGCTGCCAGACAGAAAATGACGAGCATTATAAATAATTTTCAATTGATTGTAAGCAGAACGGATCTTTTTATTGATGTATTCATTGAAAGTTAGGTTTTCATCAATGATCACACCAAGACTCTTCACTGAGTTTTTGCACGTCAATTGTTTGTCCCCCATTCTTATGTCGATTCTATGTTTAATCCTCTCTCTAAGTTTCTTTGGACCAAAAACAATAACGTCTGTTTTTGATTGGTTAAGTAACAGATTATGACGACGAGACACCTCCATAAGAGTGTCCAGATCGGCACTGACACGCGCACAGTCCTCCTCCACCTCGTTCTCCTCAAAAGATCCATATAACTGTGTGTCATCTGCATATTGGTGTGTTTTACAGAAAGAAACAGATTTATAGAAATCGCATGTATAGATTGAAAATAAAAGTGGGGAAAGTACCGACCCCTGTGGTACACCAATCTCTACAGGTAACTTCTCAGACTCCCGGTCGTCCAAGCCAACGCACTGCATCCGACCGCCCAGGAAGCTGTTTAGCATGTTAATCGCCTTATCCTTCAAACCAATATAATGCAGCTTTGCCAATAAAATTTTGTGACTTAAGGTATCGAAGGTCTTGGAGTAGTCAAGAAGGCAGAGGACAGTGGCTTTACCATCATCCATCGCTCTCACCACATCGTCCACGATATCCAGCAAAGCAGTAACGCAGCTGAAACCCTGACGAAAGCCAGATTGCCGATCGGGTAGAATGTTATTATTCATAATATAATCGTTTAGTTGTTCAAACAAAACCCTCTCCATCACCTTGGACAGAACCGGAAGAGTACTAATCGGTCTTAGATCCGTCATCTTCTGCGGATTATTAATCTTGGGGAGGGGATTTATTAAAGATATTTCCATGCTGCTGGAAAAAGACTAGTCCCAATTGCGCAATTTATAATATGCCTAATATATGGTACAATATGTGGGCAACATAGTTTAATAGTTTGCATGTTTAATTTATCATGACCTGCGGCGTTACTCTTTATCCGTCGATTATCCGATTATCCGTCGATCCATTATATAAGCTTATTGAGAAATCAAAAAAACAGCAGCTAATAACCGACTTCACAACTATAAAAAAATAACACAGACCGTTAATAACGAACGAAATTCTTCATTTGAATTATCCGACATATCTACCGATGATGCTGATGATAGCGCTTTTGGTCAAATCCGTAATAAATGTGCACGTTTGTTATCTATCAAGTAGCGATGAAGACTTGCGAAATTGATTTTTATTTCTAATTTTAGTTTAGATTTTATTGTTATGTTGGAGTTTTGACTGTAAACTATTTTTTTAAAAGTAATGAATAGCTTTTTTTATAAATATGTCATATACATTTTATTATAACTTTTTTTACACGATTTTCTTTTGCACGGTTTTCTAAGGAACGTATCTACCGTGTAAAAAAAGAGTTGGGAGTATGTATTTTTCGTCTTATATGATGAAATAATGGAAAAAGCATTATAGACAAAATTATGTCCTAATGACATTATCCCCTTAATGGACTGAAAGATATTATATATCTTTCGTTAATGTTTTCGTGAATACTAATACAAAATGTTTAGAGATATTCGTATATTTTTTTAGTAAATATGCCAACTACCTGTAGATGTACATATACCTGTTTATTCGTATTTACCACAACATAATTTATTTAAAGCATTATCTTTAAATAGGTTAACGAGGATCATTATAAAAGGAAGTACATTTGAAGAGTGGGTAAACACTTTAGGGCAGTTAAACCGAAGGTAAATCCATTTTTGATAGAGAATGCGCCCTCTACATGAGGGAAGAGGGTGGCTTGAAGTCCCCGATTATAGGTTCGTCATCGCTTGTATCGCGTGGCCAATTCGTCCGTTACTTGGCAACCGTTCCGTTACAACTCCCGGTGACATTCTGCTCACCTTTCCTCCTTCCGGAGGTGGGTGGGATGGGGGTGGTTGGGGTGGTGTGGGGTACGCGGGCACGTGCATTTTTAATATGTACCGCGCTCATCACTTATTTACGAATCGACGGACGAACGGTGGCGGTGGCGGTGGCATTGGTGGCGGTGGATACGAACCGACGTTCAATGGGGGGGCTGATGTGAAAAAAGGGGAGGGGGAGGAAAAGAGGTTTACACGACGGATATAACGATTGGCCGGCCATTTTTCCAAAGCCGACTTTTCGATTGCGACCGCAGGTCCGGCCTAAGTATTTCCGGCACGCGATACTTCGCTTACGTCGAAAGGCGCCGCCACCAACCCCCCCCTTTGGCTTTCGCGTCGTCGTAATTGCCGGTGTCATTCGATAACCGGGAGCAAACTTTGTGCCGGGAAATTTTAATGAGTTGAAATATCGGATAACGTTAATCCCGTCGGCTTCGTCTCAGAATTTGTTGTTGTTCTTGGAAAAGGGATGAACTTGGATATATTAGAATTTATCTTCGGGATGAAACTGTCGAAGTTAGTGTGGAACGAACAAGGATCGTATCGGTGTTGGCTTACTTAGGAAATTGTTTTTATGCGGTTATAGCCTGAATATTGGGGTAGCTACAATTTTTATTATGACGGGGTTTTAACGTTTAATGAAGCGACTATGGGAAGGGGATTATTTTATTAAGCTGAGTGCAACCATCACTATAATCATCTGACCCATTTTCTTTTTTCCTACAGATAAATTTATAATGTCCTTTTTTTATGGGATTGGCTTTGATAGTTAATTTACTGATTACAACAATCTATAAAGTATAACTTACCCCTTTATTACATTTATATAGCCTGCATAATATAAATTAATAATGTGCATAATAATATAAGTTAAGGTACCTACCATTTGTAATAGTTTTCCTAACTCTGAAAGTTTTAAATTTTATACCAAAGCGCCATTTCTTTAACAGCTTCTTTAATTCACTTTTTGCTCAAGTTGTTAATACCAAATGTACAAGCAAAACGGAATCAGGTTCTCAATATCATTTTGGAGAATCTGGTTTCACTCCTCATCTAGCTCTATTCAGAAACCATCTAGCATTTGTATACTGGTTGTAATTTGTCCACCTAGCATATCCTACTTATGGTCTATGAATGTTTAAAGGTAATTTGTAGGCCATTTCATTCTGTTAATATGCAAACATCTAAGTATTGGAACACTATGAGAGCTGTACGAGAGGGTTCATTATCGTCCATGAACAAAAATTTATCACTAATAAATAAACCGCAAGGAATCATGTTTTAACTAAAATTTCTTTATTATACCAAGTCGTGATTAGATGTTGTTCTTAAATCAAATCACGTACTTTGAAGCAAGTTCAATCTCGCTTTTTCAAATTTTCTGCAAATTGTTCGTTCATTCACGTTTGTCCAGCATACATATTTCAGACGATCTGTTATCTTATTTGTTGTGGTATACCAATCTTGTATCGTGGTCATCACAACATATTTGCTTGAGTTGATGTGCTTATCGGGGTAACACCTGTTTTCCATCGTGTGCGTTATATTAAGTTTAACTGTGTGTAGAATGCGTTTCACCGAGGAGAATTTACGAGAATTGAAGGAACTCTTCAACAATTCGATTGATGAGCTTATAAGAAAAGAATCTTTCATGTCCCAATTGGTAAACATTGTGAAAGAACAATTCAGTACCGAAATAAAGGCGCTAAAGGCGGAGAATAAACAACTAAAAAAGGACAACACCTCGCTCGCCGAAAAACTGGACGACATGGAACAATACACTCGTCGCAATAGCGTGCGTGTGTTTGGAATTCCCGAAAGTAAAAATGAAATTTCGGAAAATAAAGTTTTGTCGGTGTTTAATGAACATCTTAAATTGTCCGTCTCTGCAGAAAATATAGATAGATGCCATCGAGTCGGTCCCTGGAACAGAAATCGCAAAAGCCCGCGACCCATAATCGTTAAATTTGTCAGCTATCGAACTAGGGCCATGGTTTGCGCGGCTAGACGTAAACTGAAAGGATCTAGCATAGTTATTCAAGAAGATCTAACGAGTAAACGCTTTAATTTACTAAAGCAAGCGCAATCAAAGGTCGAACGGGGGAAGGCGTGGACTAGGGATGGTAGAGTTATGGTTGAATATAAGGGATCAGTAGTTCAATACAGGAGCGCTGCGGATTTATCTTCGTTGGATCTGGAAAATACCTCAAATACCACATTATCTCTCGCTTAAGACCTATCCGGCTATCTGAATATCTGAAATAATTTAAAGTTGTTTTATCGGGGACTCTTTCTTTTTTTCTTTTCTTTTATTATTCTTTTTTATCTTTTCATGTAATCGAAATTAATACATTTTTTTTTTTTTTTTTCTTTACGGTAGAGGCGTACTTATTCTTGTACACTAAACGCGTGCACTTGATGGAGGTAAAGTGTTGAAATACCTCATTGCTTAATTGCTTAGTTACTTTTAAGTTTTGTTTGCATATTAAATATTTATATTAAGTTACTTATACCCGCTTTTAGTTGTCCATGAGTAGCTCCACTTTGAGGTTTGGTCACCTCAATGTCCGTTCACTGTTGGCGCATTTTGATGAATTTAGCAATATTGTGATCCAAAATAGATACGATGTGATCGGGATAACTGAAACATGGCTGTCTGAGCAGATCCCAAGTGCAGCAATTGAAATCCCTGGCTACACTGTTGTGAGACGTGACAGAGCTACGCGGGGAGGTGGTGTGGCGTTGTATATAGCGCAAAGTCTAAAGTTTGTTGTTGAACGTACTGTCAGTGATGATATTGAGCAGGTTTGGGTGCTGGTTTCGGTCAGGTCTCATACTTACGCTTTTGGTTGTATATATAGATCCCCAGGGTCTAACGTTTACGCTTTCTTAGATAACTTAAGCACCGCTTTTTGTTACATGCAGAGTATGTCTGACTATTTGTTCTGTGCCGGCGATGTGAACATCAATATGTTGGACTTTGGTGCCTTAGCTACTGAGAGATTTACCATTCTCTTAGATGAATTATCTCTTTCACAAATAATTAGTTCGCCTACACGTGTCACCGCCACTTCGGGTTCCTTGATTGACTGCTTAATCACTAATAGTATTGATGCTTGCATTAACCAAGCAAACATTCCAGTAGACATATCGGACCATAATCTTGTTCAATGCGATATCAAACTTATAGATAAAAAACCCATCTCGATCACCAGAGTGTGCAGATCGGTATCCGGCATTGATAGCTCTGCCTTGAGGCGCGATCTATCACGTCTACCTCTTCACAGATTATATTATATAAATGATGTTAATCAAAAGGTAGATTTTTTTAATTCTCATCTTCTTGCGGCTTTGGACTTTTATGCACCGGCACGACCTGTCAGATTCTCAAGACCTTTTGCACCGTGGTTAACTGATACGTTAAAACTAATGATATCGCTGAGAAATCAGGCTTTATCCAAATTTAAGAGATCTAAATTAACATCTCATTTCGACTATTATAAGTCAATAAGAAATTTAACAACATCAGCCATACGCAGAGAAAAAAAAAATTTTCTAAATACTACTTTTACGACGAGTGATGCAAGGACTTCTTGGCGACTTTTATCAAATATGCGTATTGTTAATAAGCCGAGACCGATTGTTCCTGGGCACTTGTGGAATGTGAATACTATTAATAATTATTTTATAAATTCTGTTGGCCGCGGTGATGTTGATGCTGACTTAGTCACTTTTTACAATACTTATATGATTTTCCCCGAGTCACATGATAGATTTTCATTCCGTCTTGTTGACACCTCTACAATTATAAATACATTGAATGGTATCAAGTCAACGGCTCCCGGTAATGATGAGTTAAATATAACTTTTATCCGAAAATGTCTTCCCGACATATTGCCCCATATAGTTCACATTGTCAATGTTTGTCTTGAGCGATCGGTCTTTCCCGAGGCCTGGAAATCGGCCGTGGTGATGCCCATACCTAAAATTCAAAATCCTACTGATCTGGCGGACTTACGTCCAATTAGTATTCTTCCAACTGTTTCTAAGATTTTGGAGAGGTGCATGGAGTTCCAGCTTCGTGAGTACATTGGTAAACATAATATTTTACCCCCGTCGCAGTCTGGTTTTCGACCCAATTACAGTTGTGCTACAGCCCTTCTAAAGGTGACTGATGACATCATTCGGGCTCGTGACAGCGGTCTTTGTGGTATGCTGGTGCTATTGGATTACAGTAAAGCTTTTGATAGAGTTAACCATTCAATGTTTCTATCTCTTCTGCACTATATTGGTTTGTCTGACTCAGCGATTGCTCTGATGAAAAGTTATCTTACTGACCGTGTTCAGACGGTGAAGCTGGATGGTCTATCTTCGTTTCCGTTGCCTGTAAGAATGGGAGTCCCACAGGGGTCCATACTGGCTCCTCTTTTATTTTCTATTTACACCTCCCAGCTGCCGGTGAGCGTACAGCATTCATCGATACACATGTATGCTGATGACACTCAGCTATACATAACCTTTCCTAAGGAACAGATTGTACAGGCTTGCTTAAAAATTAATGCAGATCTCGAAGCCTTGTGTGACTATTCTTATAAAATGGGTTTAACCCTAAATGCATCCAAATCAAAAGTGATTGTCTTCGGTAATCTTGAGTCTGATGATGTAGAGGTGCGGTTGAATGGGAGGAGACTGACGGTTTGTTCTGAGTCGAGGAATCTTGGGGTGGTGGTTGACGGCAACCTCCGTTTTACTAGCCACGTCACTGCTTGTGTGAAGAGGGCTTATGCAGTTTTGAGGTGCCTGTATCAGCACCGACAAGTGCTAAATGTGACCACTAAAAGGCACTTGTGTGAGACGCTTGTCTTGTCGAACTTTGTTCATTGTGCAGCCGTGTATGGCCCATGCCTTACTGCTTTTGATGTTCGTCGCATTCAGAAAGTTCAAAACAGCTGTCTCAGATTTATGTATGGAATTAGAAAGCGTGAACACATCTCCCATACTCTGATTTATGCGAAATGGTTGAACATCCGCAATAGATTAAAATATTATTTCTTATGCCTTGCTCACAAAGTAATTACCACTGGGACTACACCTTATTTATACAATAAAATTACTTATAGGACAGATATTCACAACCTAAATCTCAGACACAGGAACACTATCACCATTCCTGCTCACAGAACATCACTATTTCGGCGTTCCTTCTCTTACAATATTGCGAGCGACTACAACTCCTGTCCTCATAAAATTAAAAGTTTTAAGTCTGCTATCTTCAAAGTTAAGCTGCATGACACCTTGTTTGGGTTGCAAATAACACAACGTGACATTTCTGCTGCCTCGGTGCTCTTACATTGTGATCATGTCTTGTAAGCACTCTTGGATAACTGAACAATTATTGTTTTTTTTTTTTTTTATTTTTTTTTTATTTGTTTTGTTTATATATTTTTATATATTTTCATTATTCTCAACTCTAGGTTGAGTTGAACAGATGATAACCCTGATTTATTGGTTGTCAATCTGGACTCCGCCTTTGACCACTAATTGCAAATAACAATGAATGTATATTTTTTTTTTTTTCATTTTTCTTTTTTTTTTTATTTGTTTCTATTTTTTTACTTTCTTAATGTATTAGGATTCTATTGTTTTTTTGAGGTCAATAAAGTTATTATTATTATTATTATTTATCATCATGGGGTTATCTTCTTCCTTACTCAGATCGGACTATTATATCCACGTTTAATACACTACGTGTACAAGTAAATGTAAGAACGTTATTTTAAATAATTACATGCAATTTTTAAATGTTTATTACTTAGTTCTACTTATCTCGTCAAATCTCTAATGTAACACTTCTAAATTGTCTTAATGCAAAGTTTGACCTTTGATATAACATATAACTTTGATATATTTTTGTTGGCAAATTTTTTGATAAGTTTCTAACATATTTAATACAATATAACACATTTTTAATTGAAATGATTGTCTAATTGAATAGACATTTCCATTAAGCAGCGAACCAATTATACGAAATAATTATATTTCTTAGCACTCAGACAAAAGTTTAAGAGTATTTGTCGTTTGAAGAAAATGTCATCGTATTTTGAACGTACTGAAAATATTTAGGACTATTATAAACTACAGCCATAAAATTACCCGGATATGGGCTCTGAATGTTTATTGAATATCTCATGTAGCATATTGAATATCTCATGTAGCTGTTTCAAAATTTATAAATGAAGTGATTTGCGAAATACTGCTAAAGATATAAGTCATTGCGTCGCGCAAAATGATGACTTGATGTATGATTTATAGTGTAATCTGGTTAGAGGAAACTTGTTGCGTTTATAACGAACTAACGTAATAGTTTTGCCTATAACGAATTCAGTTATAGCGAACTTTCCTTAATTATTATAGAAGTGTTCTTATAAGGGAATCTCTGAGCAAAATACGTTAATACTATTTAATCTACCCATTCTATGTCAACGACGAAGCAGTGATGTTTAATGTGTCACTTATACAGTTTATTTTTAAAAGTTATTTATTGGTACCGCCGAAATTTAATGAATTTTACACAAGAATACGTAAACTGTGATGAAAATGTGGCAATATCGAAATTTTTAACGAATTACGAATACCAACGAGATGATGAAGAGGGCGTAGTAGTGATGATAAAGAAATTGAAACGTTGTCGAATGATGAAAATGTTAGAATGTTTACTGATACATCTAAAATAACAAAATACAGTAACGTATAAAATTATAAAAGAAAATAGTAAATATTAAGATCATTAAGATGTGGTTGTGCAATATGCCGATAAATTTCTCTGGCAACTATCCGGCTGATAAACTTAACGAGAGGATAAAGATATTTGGTACAACACCGAATATCTTCGGTATTGTATATATTCGGTGTTGTACCAAATATCTTTATCCTCTCGATAAGCAAAAGTCGGTTGGTAGTACTTTTTCCCTATATCTATTATCCGTGCCAGATGTCAAGGCCTCTCAATTTAGTGATCGATATGTTTGAAATCGCTCGGTGAAAAAAACTGCGTAAATGTTTGTTGAAATCAGTGAACATTTCTGTGTATCACAGTTTAATTTGGAAATGTTTGGATCTGCGGTTTTTCTTTTATCGCGAGTTAATGGAAAAAAGTACCCGATTTTTGAGAGTGCCGACAACTTTGTCTAATTTGCGATTTTTTTTCTCAAAAACTATTTGACGAAAAATTTTCAAATTTGAACTGATAGTAACCCAACGTGTTAACAATGCCGGGGCACGTTTTAGTTTATCGATATTATTCCCTATAGTTTCGCGGAAATCGCAGTTTAGTAAGACGTGGTTATTGATTTTTACCCAAATGTGTTTAATAATGTTTCAGTTACCAGTTTTTCAAAATAAGGGCTCCCCAATATTTTAAGAGCGATTTACTGGGAATACAAGTTAAAGAGAAACAGAAGTAACACTCTGATGAGAGGTGTCTGAGAATCTGACAAACGACATTGTTTAACATATTTTGGTAAAAATCGCATTGAAATCCGTCATTTTCGAAATAACCGCATTTTACGAAACCACAATTTTCCACAAAACTGTATGGAATATCGAAAAAATAAAATATGTCCCACATTAAGAACACATTGGGTTAACAACAATTCAAATTGTGAAATGTTTTCGTCAAATAGTTATTGAGAAAAAAAATCGCAAAGTACACAAAGTTGTCGCCTCTCTCATAAATTGGGTACTTTTTTCAATTAACTCGCTATAGAACAAAAACTGCGAATCCGAAAATTTTCAGATTAACCGATGATACACTGAAACAATAAACTTTACCGCAATTTTTTTCATTGAGCGATTTCGAAGATATCGATCTTCAAGGCCTCTGAGGGGCCTTGACTTCTGGCACGAATAATAGTAATTTGTGTAGGAGAGTTGGTGATTAACAATTTTGGGAACAACAATTGTGAAAATTGTACTGCAATATTGAAATATCTAATGTTTAATTTGAACGATACTAATAACGGTGGAAATTAGATTTTTTTTATGCTTACAATTAATAAAAAAATTCTCACAAATGCAATATAATATATTTATTAAAGATTGATATAATATATAATACCTCTTGTGTATAATTACTAGCACATTTAATTTTTCTGCCTTGCATAATTATTTAAATAGAATATTTTTTTTCAACAGGCAAAATTTGTTAGGTTTTTTATTATAAAACAAAAAAAAACCTTGGTAACAGATATCTGGTGGGTAACTCTCATTTCTCCGGATGCCCGATAAATTATCCTGATGGTAATCTCCCCGGCAAAAATATCCATATATTGTAATACAGTACAAACTAAGTTATCAGACAGATAACGCTATCGGGAAGTTTGTCTGCATATTGTACAACAGGTCCTAAATTCATGATTTTTTAAAATTATTTTTTACAACGAACCAATTTTCGGGTCCCTTGAGGGTTCGTTATATCGGGAGTGTACATGATTATTAGATGAAAGCACATGTTGCAGACACATAACATAGGTACCAATTTTAAAACTATATAAAACTAATATTAAAATTAAAAAGAAAAGAGGCTGTTTGAGTGTGATCGCTTTACGATTCTCTGTGTTACAAATACATGAATTATATATTACGATTTGTGGATTATTTTAGTTTGAAAAGAACAAAAAATTAAGAAATAAATACATAATGAATATTAGGAATTCTGGTACCGTTGCGCCTTTCAATGAAGCCAAATACTAATTTATCAATTGATTGGTTAATGAATAAAAATGGTCAAGATTTACAAAAATGTGGCACTATTTGAATCGGTTATTACTGAAACAACTAAAATCACTTTTTCAGGAAACGAAAAAGAACTACATTTTATTGAAAATTGTACTTACAATTTTCAAAGAAGGAAAAGTGAATTACGTTGTTTCTCAAATAAATAAGTACATTTATGAATTCAAAATTTTTTGTCACACAAAAGAACAGAAGCTTACAATAATATAAGACTTAGTTTTAGCTCCTTGATCTTGAAATGTTTCCAGAAGACCTAATATTACCTCTGGAAGACCAAAAAATTCGAAATACTTCTTAAAGACATAGTACTACTTGGTACATTGATGACTTAACCTTCCTTTCCAAAAGTCTTAAAATGCTTCCACAGGACTTAATAGTTCTTCTAGATGATTTGATATTGCCTCCAAAAGACTTGATATTGCTCCTGGAAGATTTGAAGTGTTTCCAGAAGATGTAATATTGCCTCTGAAAGACTTGAAATGCTTCTAGAAAATCCGAAATGCTTCTATAAGACATGATACTGCTTCCAAAAGATTTAAAATGCTTCCAGAAAACTTGAAATGCTCATACAAAACTTAAAATACTAAAAAGAAGTCTTGATACTGCTTTCTGAAAACTTGATCGGCTTCTAGATGACTAGATACTGTTTCTAAAAAAAATTGAAATACTCGTAAAAGACTTCATACTACTTCCAGAAAACTTGGTATTGTGTTTAGAAAACTTGATGCTACTTTCAGAAGACGTGCAACGCTTTCAAAAAAATTGAACTGCTTCTAGATGACTTAACACGACTTTCCTAAAAATTTCGGCTTCTTTAAAAATTTGCATTTTTATGCAAAAGGCAAGAAACCGTTAATAAAATTTGATTTTTTGCTTCCAAAATACCAAATTTTGTTTGTAAAACACAAAATCTTCAAATAAAAAATTTTAAAACTGTCAATTATAGACTAAATACTGCTTGTAAAATTCTAATCACTGCTGGTAAAAGACATTCCATTATAAATTTGTAGTACTTTTAAATTTCTTGAAATACCCATCTTCACCAACCCAAATCTGGAATTTTTTTCTGGGAACAATCCTCAACATTCATCTGTTTTTTTCGCAGAGGTGGTTACTGTTACTGTTTTACATTTCGTTTGCATCTACATAAATAAGATTTCTGGGTTGCTAAAGGGCAAAATGTTTTTTTTTCTGAAATCATAGAGTTACAAGCAGAGCTTTGTTTTGGCTTATACTAAGTCAAGCTTGCACTCATGATCAATTCGCCAAACAAGATTGAGACTGCTTCATGGCTTAACACTGTTTCCACAAGTCTTATAATACTTCCACAGGACTTGATACTGTTTCTAAGAGACTTGCTTCCATAAGACTTAACTTTGGAAGATTTGAAATGTTTCCAAAAGACTTCAATATTTGATACTGCTTTTAGAAAACTTGATCTGTCTATAGGAGACTTGATCTTCTTCCGGAATATTAAATACTATTTCTTGATAACTTTTTACTGCTCTGGTCTCGAAATGCTTCCATAGGACTTGGTACTGCTTCTAGGAGATTTGACATTGTTTCTAGAAGACATGAGATGTTTGCAGAAAACTTGATACTGCATCTGGAAGACTACAAACGTTTCTAGATGACTTGATATTGCCTCTAAAAGACTTGATAGTGCTCCTGGAAGATAGTAGAAGAAAGTATTTCCAGAGGAATTAATATTGTCTCTGGAAAACTAGAAATGCTTCCAGAGGACCCGAAATTCTTCTAGAGGACATGATACTACTTGTAGAAGACTTGATCCCCTTCTAGAATATTTGATATTGCTTGTTGTTGACTTGACACTGCTTCTAGATGTTTTGAAACGCTTCCACAGAATTTGATACTGCTTCTAGGCGACTTAATATTGCTTTCAGACTACTTGACATTGCTTATAAAAGACATGTAATGGTTCCAGAAAATTTACGTACTCTTTGAGTATAAGGTTGCTCATTCCGTTTCGTAACGTCATCTTTCTCCATAAAAATCGGTTGTAGGCTTGATTCTCCATCTTAATATTCGTCGTTACTATCGCTGTTTTCTTTGATATTGAAGTCGTCTTTTTCTTCAACATCGTCTGGTTCTTCAATCTTTTCATCTTCAATAACTTCTGTCCAGAGACTCAAAAGCTTTCTTCCTTCTTTTTGGTCCTTTTCGTACGTATTCATATCTGTATGTGTACTGTGCTTTTCGTTATTCAAGTCTATTTAAGTCATTAAAATATTTCAAGGTTAGTAAAATAATACATTCATAAAACTAAAACTTGTTATTTAGGTTAGGTTACTGCGTACGAATGGATAAGGCTGAATATATCTCTAAATTTTTCTTTTTGTCCAGACTTAGGACTATCATTGACCATCTTCACATCACATTGATCTTTCGTATTGCTACACTCAGCTCCTTTAATGATTTGCACACTTGCTTTATGTATTGCTTGCATTTTTAACTACATAAAAATTTTACAAAAAATTCTACAAGAAATATTTTCATAAACTTATCAGAAAAAATCATCAGAAATAGCAGATAATAATGGTTACTAAGAAAATTATTTTCGATATCTAGTTTCTTAGAATTTTTTTATGCGATAAGACTTAATTTGTTTTATGAGCTGTTGGAAATACTTATTACCTTTTGTTCCTTATTTTTTATTGACCTTAAAGTTTAATTTAAGCGAATAAAAATGAGCGACCTGAATATACTTTATTTTTAAGTGTTAATGTTTTCAACCAATCGACTTACATCCTTTCATCTTTCTTATCAATGCTTAATGCTAAATCAAATTTTCTTCATGTTTCCCAAGCTTTACAATCCATTTTTCTTGTAGATCACATGGATTTGTTGAAAGTTGCCTAATTCTTTATTTGTGTATTTTTCCGTACTGTGTTAAGTTGCTCAAATAAAATTTTTAACGGTAATACTATTTGTAGAAGTATTACCATTAAAAAGTTCTTCCAAATGTCTTAAAATGCTTCTACAGGACTTGTACTCCTTCTATGAAACTTGATATTGCTTTCAGAACACTTGACTACTTGGACTTGTACTGTTTGTAGAAGACTTGAAATGCTTGAACTGCTTTAGATGATGTAATACTGTTTTTAAACAATTGAAATGCTTCCATCAGACTTTATACTGCTTCCAGAAGACTTGACACTGTTTCTAGAAGGCTGGATATTATTTCCAGAAGACTTTACATTGCTTCTGGAAGATTTGAAATGCTTCCTAATGAACCGAAATGCTTGTAGAAGACTTGATAATGCTTATACAAGACTTGATCTGTTTGCAGAAGTCTTTATCTTCCAAAATACTTGATCTTACTTCTTCATGGCACTGTTTCCAAAAATCTTCAAATGCATCCAAAAGAGCATATATTGCAAGTCTTCTGGAAGCAATAGCAAGTCTTCCAGGGACAGTACCATGTCTTTAGAAAGCAGCATCAAATCTTCTGTACTGCACTTTAAGTCTTCTGAAAAGTTCTTCTTAAGCCAATATTATCAATACCAAGTCTTTTTGGAAGCAGTATTAAATCATCTAGAAGCAGTATCAAGTTTTCTGGATGCGTTTCAAACCATCCAGAAGCAATATTAACTCTTCTGGAAATGTTTCAAATTTTCTGAAGTGCTTCCAGAAGACCGAATATTGCCTCTTGAACGACAATTATTAAGACTTGAAATGCTTTCAAAACAGCACCAATTACAAATTACAAATTGTTAATGGTCAAAGTTACCATTCTCAATTAATTTGAATGTTTCAATTCAATCTGAGCAAATTACGAAACTTTTTTTTTTATTTCTTCATACTCAATTCGTCGTTTAAATCTTTTCCCATTTTATTTTTTCCCATCACCCAGCACAAATAAGTATTTTCAAAAACCAGCACCTATTAATACTCTCATTGCAAATTGAATTATATCCACCACGTCATATAAAATTTAATGTTTAAATCTTAAAAAAATTAAGCATCGGAATATGATTAAATGTTGAAACATCGTGCATGTCACGTAATACACCATAATTTCATATCGATTCGTGTCAACACTTCGTATAATATTAAAACTGTAGAGTTTACGAATTCATTATGGAATTTTCAAATAAAATTTTCAATTTTTCATCTTTAATGACAACGATAACGAATTGAAACGAATCTATTTTAAAACATAAATCATAAAAGAATGTGTCACTCAAATTGTTATTTAAAGATATTGTGTCATGATAGCATTATGATAATGTTTTAACTCTCGCGACTGGATCACGGCCAAATTGTTCACTTTGTACATCTATTACAAGTTGATGAGAGGAAACGTAACCTCCACACCTGGGATGATAAAATTCCCGAATTCACCTTCATCCTTATATTCCACGGTAGATTTTATGAAAGATTACAAAACGTTCTTTTACCCTTTGACACGGATTCTTGCGAAAGTAGTTTCTTATAAATAAGCGACGATGTCGTCATCATCAAGCCGTATCCCGGGGATATTTACACTAAAACAACTTGTAGACTTGTAGATAGCCGTCGTCATCCGCAATACTCTTATCCTCGCCAAAAGAATAATCTTAAAATGTAGTTTGGCAAGGATGACGTCCCCTTTTCGTTTCATAACCAAAAGATTCTACATGCACCAGATGCATATTTTATCGACAATTTTATTATGGTTTTCTCACACGTGCAAATATAGAACCCCCATTCGTGTTAGTCCACGTAGTAATTCAGTATTAAAAGTTCTGTGGGGATCCGTTTAATATTCATTATGTGAGCCAACCCATTAGGACACAGTCTGTCGTTCTGGACATACGATACAAGACGTAACCTGTTATTAGATAGTTGCTCCGGCCACAAATGAATGCGAGAAACGACCAACTGTTATAATCCCTACTTTGCAGTGGTAAACCGACCGTGTGGTTTCACTGAAAAATACCCCCTTAACCCTAAGTATTTTTCTCTAGGTGGGTAACGATGTCTCGCATGTTTTATCGGCTAAAAATGGATCGAATGAATATGGGGGACACAGTAATAGTATGGAATATTCGTTTGTGCAGCCGTTCTATCAATCGATTTCCTATTTGGGTTAATAATTCATTGACTCCTCGATTATGAATTCTTCCGTTGCGGGGGTTTAGCACGCTATTTAGTACTTTCTTATTAACCTCATTAACTTCGTTTTTCTTCTTATGATTTTTGTAATTATACGCGATTGAAAATTGGAAGTTAATTATAAATGTTAGGGTTTTTTCGAGATAACATTTCTTTATAATATTTATAAAAGTAATTTGAAATAAACAGTCCCTGTTATGAATTCTTCCAACCTTAACTTTAATTTAAATTTACAGGGTTGGGGTTGGGTTTAGCACTGCATCTGAAGACGGTTTTTAACGAAGGCCTTTACAATGAATGGTTTCTGAAATAGAGTACTTTGCAAACTGATTTAGCAACCTTGTATATTTGAATTGAAGTAAAACTAGAACTAATACTAGACCTAGAAAATTTTTAGTTTAGATTTTTCTACTTCTAGGTCTAGTGTTAGTTCTAGCTTTATATCATTAGATCTACCTCTAGATCTAGAAATATTCGTGTTTATTCGTACATCTCAAGACGGCTAAACCCGAATGTTAAATCACTTTCACTTCTCGTGGTACAGACTATAATAATCATTATCAAAAACTTTTTCGATACGATATGGTTCCGTAAACTGTGATGACATCTTCTGCCAACTGACTCACTTTGTTATTAGTCTTCTACTTTTTCCTCCTCCTTTTCTAATATCTCATCTAAGTCTCGTCTAAATCTTTGGTTGATGTCATAACCAAATATTTTATTACAACTCCCAATTTGACAGTGTTTGAACAGTAATGTGAACCAAATGGATGTAGTTTTCATCACAACAATCTCTCAAGACTCTGTGTCTCAGTCAGCAATTATTTTTGCAAGATATCCAAATACTTTAAATAAACGCTCTATACTCTTAAATACATCACTTGTGGACGTTATCTTAGTCACATCAATGAAAATAAATTTTGAAAATCCATCAGTGATAGCAAATATATTCTTGTAATCTCATGACTTCTTCTACAACCTAAATGGTCTTAAAAGGTCTTTATGCAGGCTTTCCCAAGGTTGTTTCCCTTCATTGATACAGTGGAGAAACCCTCTTTTTGTCCTTCCTTTGTAATTGTGTTCGATGTACGACAGGCCATTTTTCTAGGCATTTATTATAATATTTTCCAGTAATGTAAAATTATTAGTTGTATAATAGGATTAATTAAAACATTTTGGAAATACAACAAACAAAGGGGTTTAATGTACTCTTCAGCAGGAAGAGGTATACACCAGGTTAGACTGGTGGAGAAGGGAAGTGCTATCATTTAACACTATGAAAAAGCTTTTGAAGCGAAAAAAAAACAGTGAAACAACCACGGTTTGCAGGTGTACTTTGCAAATTTTAAAGGACAGTCACTAAAGTTTTGCCAAACTGTATGAACCCAGGCATGAAGGAAACCTTGACAAACTTAGAGGGGATTGGATGCTCTTTATCATCAGGGGGGTGGGTCAAGGACTAATCCAAAGCAGTGTTGTTAGGACTATAATGTGGCTGAGTATCTGGCGAGTGGAGAATTAATTATTTTCCCATATTTTAACCTTTTTTTAGTACACCCAAATGAGATATACTCTCATGAACGCCTGTCACTAATCCTATTCTCAATCCTTTAGGTACTATTACTGACAGATCGTTGTTATTAACAGAGACGTAGTTCTTCTTATCACCAATACCAAATAAGATCTTATTTTTCATTTCTTGAATGCTTCTTCCACGAGCCATCTTTGTTCCACTTCATAGTTGCAATCTTACACCAGGTAAACATCTCATGATTGACATCTTCTGATAACGTAATACTTCAAGGCTGAATAATCTGTAATTACTTTAAGCTTCAGCGTTCCAGTTCAAAGCTGCTGTATCTGGACTCAAGACTCAAGCAGTCTTCCAACTCTCATAATAAACTGGATGTAACCCGCCACTGTATTCTTGTAAAAACATTGCTATTATTTCCCGTTCTATCATAAATCTTCAAGATTGTTTTTTTTTTGCAAAGTTATATGAACTCTCTTATTTTGGTTGCTATATCGTACAAATCTCTGGAAATAATCTGTAAGACCCAGAACTTTTCTAGTTGCAAATCTATGTACCACCTACAAATTTTCTGTTACTGCTTGCAATAAGTATATCATCCAGATAGATTTGTATCTCTCTTTTCTGAACAAAATCTCGGAAAATTGCAGTAACGGATATATTACTCAACCCAAAGTGCATCCTCCTATTTATTTTTACCATTTGGTTCACAAATGCAATGACAGTTCATTGAATTCTCATGAATATGGACACGATAAGATCTATTTCTTAAAAATGAAGGGTCGCAAAGATATTTTTCTAACTCAAATTTATTAGTACGGTTATCGTATTTAGTAATCGGCAAATTCTATAATCATCCGTCTTTTTGCGTACAAGAATCTTCTGACATAAAGATTTTGTATTATGCCAACAACCTACAAATATAGACTTATATTTATAGGCTGTATAAATATCTTCTGCCAATAGTTTTACAAACAGTATCAAGTCTTCTGGAAGTATTTGAAGTCTTCCAGATGCAGTATTAAGTCTGGATGCATTTCAACTTTTCTGAAAGCAACCTTAAGTCTTCTGGGACCGTTTCAAGTCTTCTAGAGGCAGCATCAAGTAGGGTTGAAATTAATCATGATTTTTATAAAAAGAATCAAAATCAGTGATTTAAATCATGATATTTAAAGATTTTTAAATTAATTGTAGTATATGGTAGTAAATTTTGAATCAACTTTGATCAGTCATAACTCAAAAAGAAACAAGTTGTCAAAACTATGTTCATATAAAAAATTTGTGTTATTACCAAAATAACTACATCATAGAAAAATTTCCCGATTAAGATCTAGACCACTCTGTATGGTTAAAAATTTAAGTACTTTACAATGGTGGGTGTCAAAAACATATTGGTGAATAGGTATAAGTTCTGCCAATTTTAAAGCGATTTTTATGAACAGTTTGTCCATCAGCTATTCTGTTGAGAGAATATTTTCAATTTTTGGGTTTGTTCAGTCTCCTTTACGAAACGTGTTAGATGTTTAAAATGTCATATTCAAACTTCTGGAAACATTTTAAATCTTTTGACAACATCAGATGTCTTCTAAAAACAACATGAATTCTTATGGATATATTTATGTCTTCTGAAAGCATATCAAGTCTTCTGGCAACATTATATATCTTTTGGCAGCATTAGAAGTCTTAGGTAACATTAAGTCTTCTGACAGCAATATCAAGTCTTCTGGAAGCAATACCAAGTCTTATAAGGGCAGTATCAATTTTTATAGAAGCAGTATCAAGTGTTCTGAAAGCATATCAAGTCTTCTGTCAACATTATAAGACTTTTGACAGCATTACAAGTCTTCTGGAAGCATTTTAACTCTTCTCGAAACAGTATCAAGTTTTCTGAAAGCATATCACGTCTTTTGGAAACATTTTAAGTCTTTTGGAAGCATTAGAAGTCTTTTACAAGCAATATAAATACTTCAGCATGAATTTGAAATCCTCCAGAGTCATTATCGAGTTTTCTGAAAACATTTCGAGTATTCCAATAGCAATATCAAGAATTCTGGAAGCATAACAAGGCATTTAGGAGCAGTATCGAGGCTTCTGAGAGAATCGCAAGTCTTTTGAAAGTATTGGAAGTCTTCTAGAAGCAATAGCAAGTTTTCCAGGGGCAGTACCATGTCTTTAGGAAGGAGCATCAAGTCTTCTGAACAGAATTTTAGGTTTTCTAAAAAGTTCCTTTTGAAGCCAATATCATCAAATCGAATCTTCTGGAAGCAATATTAACTCATCTAGAAGCATTATCAAGCTTTCTGGATGCGTTTCAAACCTTCCAGAAGCAATATCAAGTCTTCTGGAAGTGTTAGAAGTCTGGAAGCAATAGCAAGCCTTTTGGAGGCAGAAACAAGTCTTCTGGAAACATTTCAAGCTTTGTGAAGGTAGTTAAAGTTTTTAGGAAGCAATATCAAGTCTGGAAGCATTTCGAGGTCTTCTAGAAGCAGTATTAAGCCTTCTGAAAAGATTTCAAGTATTCTCGAAATATATCAACATTGCATGCCATCAACATGCTTTCCGGCAACATTGCAAGTTTTTTGACAGCATTTCAAGTCTTCTGGAAGCAATATCAAGTCTTCCAGAAGCAGTATCAAGGCCTTTTGTAATATTTCAAGTCTTTTGAAACCATTGCCAGTCTTCTGAGAGCATTTAAAGTATTTTTGAAGCCTTCTAGAAGCAATATCAAAGCTTCTGGAAGCATTTCAAGTCTTCTGCAGGTAATATCATGTCTTCTGGGAGCATTTCAAGTGAATCAACATCAAGTTTTCTGGAAGCAATATCAAGTCTTCTAGAAGCAGTGCTAAGTCTTCCAGGGGCTGTAGCAAGTCTTATAAAAACAATTCAAATGTTGTGGAAGCAGTATTAGGTCTTCCAGAGTCTTTTGGAAGTAATATCAAATCTTCTGGAAATATTTCTAGTTTTCTGAAAGCAATATCACGTTTTCTAGGAGCAATACCAAGTCTTCCATGGGCTGTAGCAAGTCTTATGATAGCAATTCAAGTGTTTTGGAAGCAGTATTAGATCTTCCAGAGTTTTTTGAAAGTAATATCAAGTTTTCTGGAAACATTTCAAGTTTTCTGGAAACATTTCAAATTTTCTTGAAACATTTCAAGTTTTCTGGAAACATTTAAAGTTTTCTAGAAGCAATAGCAAGTCTTCCAGCGGCAGTACCATGTCTTTAGGAAGTAGCATCAAGACTTCTGTACTGCATTTTAAATCTTCTGCAAAGTTCTTCTTAAACTAATATCATCAATACCAATTCTTCTGGAAGCAGTATTAAATCATAGTAGAAGAATAATTATCAAGTTTTCTGGATGCGTTTCAAACCTTCTTTAAGCAATATCAAATATTCTGTAAGCATGATCAAATTTTCTAGAGGGTGAAACAAGTCTTCTGGAAGCATTTCAAGCTATGTGAATGTAGTTAAAGTTTTTAGGAAGCAATATCAAGTCTTCCAGGCAGTATCGAGTCTTCAGTAAGTAAGTCGGGTCGTCCGGAAGCATTTCGAGGTCTTTTAGATATAGTATTAAGCCTTCTAAAAGCATTTTAGGTCTTCTGAAAAAATTTTAAGTATTCTTGAAATAGATCAAGTCTTTCAGAAGCAGTATCAAGCCTTCTGGAAGCTTTCCAGAAGCATTGTAAGTTTTTTGACTGTATATCAAGTCTTCTGGAAACAATATCAAGTCTTCTTGTAATATTTCAAGTCTTTTGAAAGCATTGCAAGTCTTCTGTGAGCATTTCAAGTCTTCCAGGAGCAGTATCAAGTTTTCTGGAAGCACTTCAAGCCTTCTGGAGGTAATATCATGTCTTCTGGAAGCATTTCAAGTGAAGCAACATCATGTTTTTTGAAAGCATATCAAGTTTTCTGGAAGCAATATCAAGTCTTCTAGGAGCAGTGCTTAATCTTCCAGGGGCTGTAGCAAGTCTTATAGAAACAATTCAAGTATTGTGGATGCAGTATTAGGTCTTCCAGAGTCTTTTGGAAGTAATATCAAATCTTCTGAAAATATTTCTAGCCTTCTGAAAGCAATATCACGTTTTCTAGGAGCAATACCAAGTCTTCTAGGGGCTGTAGCAAGTCTTATGATAGCAATTCAAGTGTTTTGGAAGCAGTACTAGGTCTTCCAGAGTTTTTTGAAACTAATATCAAGTTTTCTGGAAACATTTCAAGTTTTCTAGAAGCAGTACTAATTCGGCTAAAAGCAATATTAATCCTTCTAGAGACATGTCTTCTGTACAAATTAATTGCAAATGGTAACTTTAATCCAAGTAAAGCTATCAACAGTTTCATATAAGAGAATTTCAGAGAACCCACGTATTCGGTGTCTATGCATATGGGAGCTTTGCATCCAAGTTGTATGGGTGTTTGTGGACCTGGAGCACTCACTATGTATTTTGGTTTTTGATCCTTTAGCTCATTGTTCATTTTTATGTCTTGTGTAATTTCTTCTTAATTTTTTTCTTTTACGTCATCTTTTTTTGTTACATATGATCTCATCTAGTTATTGTTCGTCCTTTTAGTCAATATCTAGAATAATTTTTAACTTATCCTCTACCTCAATGATGCCAATGTCTATATTCACCAACTCCATTATATTTTTGTCAAAGATTATCTCATTCTTCGTCGACCTCCATTCTATATTTCGGTAGGTCTGGACCAATGATAATCATCCAATATGAAATTCTTCAATGGTTAATTCTTGACCATCGGTTATGCTGCAAAATAAGGTTTCATCTTTGTCAGACGACTACAGTTCCATTCAGTCCTATCAAAGAATTGCTACTGGGTTTTGTAGTCAAGTTCAGAGCATTTGCTCAAACAGACATCAAATTAGCTTAAGAGTTAATATTTATCAATGGATTCTGGATGTGTGATTATAGCATCAATGTTCTGTACAAGCGACGTTTTGCTTCAGAATCTCATCGTTAGCCTTTCGTTGCTTTCTTCTGATCTTTTAGCAAATCCCATTTCTTTAAAAACGATCTTCATGCAGCTCAAAAGATCATTGAGCTTGATGTGTTTTGATGCCAGCATTTGTGTCCTTATTCGTTTCATCATCAATACCTTTGATGATGTGTAAAATTGTCTAAAATATTCCTCAAACTCATTTTTTTTTGTTCCACATTCTTCATCATTAAATAAATCTTTCTTCAGACTTCCACGATTTTTATAGTGTCGTCAAACAAATATGAATTATTCGATAATGAAACGAAAAAGGATTAACAACAAACTATTTTTAAGATTTTTATTAATGATAGTTAATAAACACTAGTAACTGTGGTAAATGAAATCAAAGCTCCCGCAGAACCACGTTGTGTACAAATTCTCACTTAGCAGCCATAAATCTAAAAATTCCCGCATAAACCTCTCGCAACCGCCAAAAACATCCTGTACCGAGTTCGTATAAACAAATCAACGAGGTTAATAAAACTTTATGGATGTCGGCTCATTTTTTAATTTTTTTTATTCTATTTTTCGTGTAGTTTGGGGCTACCCAAAACAAATTTTCAATCGCAAACGGTAAACGTTTAGAAATTCCACTCTTTACTACCATCGATACACACCATATAACTGCACACGCATTCAATCCATGGGAACAACAACGGTCTTGATATTCGAAATATGCGCGTAGAAAAATCAAAAATTTTCGCTGTCCCCAATTTCTCGTCGGAACACGTTATTGCGTCGTTTTTCCGTTGTCGCTATTTTCGGCGATGAGAAAAAAAATTAAAATAAATATGTATGTGAAAATTTGAGGAAGAGATAAACGGATTACGACATGGAATGGATGCCAATTTTATGACGAGTTTATTATCTTAATAGTAACACGAGTTTTTTTCACATCCGTTTTAGATAGATTTTGCGTTTTATATGTGATAGTCAGTTTTATTAGTTAATTTATTATTCGACGAGGTGTTGTTTTAAAATTTGCATTTCGTGAGATTTCGTGTTAGATTATGGTAAGAAAAAATTCTGTACTTAGCCCTTTAGCACAGATTTAAGATCTCTACTTTAATCATTATAAAAAAGCTATTTTGATCTAAATAAAGCATATACAATTTCTGTAAATTCAAATAGTTCTTACATGTTATGTGATAGTCTCAAGCTTTATATTTCAAAGCAAATTTAGTGCGGAGTAAATTAATAAAAAATGTTCTTTAATAAAATTTTAATTAAATTTCCATTTAGAGGATTAGCTTTGACCAATGACGCTCAATTTTTAATAAAGGCAAGTTACCCGACCCCTAATCATATAATTATCATAATGTATCCGTGATTGAAACCTAATCGATCTTTAACCTTGCATTAATGGGAAGTTAAGTCGATTTTAAATTGCCAACAAAATTGAAAATTATTTTACACAACTTTAATCGAACGTTAATCAACAAAATATCTCCTTAATGATATTAAAAACCCCTGTTAGTTAAGTTTATAATGAAGTTAGGTAACCGCCCGCTAATTCTCTTAATGTTCATTCTAGCCTTGAAATTGTAAAGCAATAATAGTGCAAAGTTAACAAATTACTTGCAGAAGATAAATTAAGGCGAGACTTTGCAAGACATCATATAAAACTTGTAATTATTTCAACTGACTTCAATTGATGGCACTATTGTTGACTCGTGTCCTGCAATCTCCAGTGCTTTCTCGGATTACTTCTCGTCTGTTTTTGTAAATGGAGCAATCGACAGCTCAGTGGTTGCTCACGGCTCTGGAATTTTACCGTGGTTCTCCGCTAATGTAATTCATAATGTTCTGTTGAATCTCGACCGGTCCTCTAGCCCTGGTCCGGATATTCCTTCGTTGTTTCTAAAAGAGTTTGCAACTGAGCTGTCTACGCCTCTGTTTCATATATTTTCGAAGTCCTTACTTGAAGGTGTTTTCCCTAGTATGTGGAAAAAGGCCTTCGTTATTCCAATATTTAAATCCGGTGATAAACAATTGGTTTCTAATTATCGTCCTATTTCTGTCCTTTCAGCTATCCCTAAGGTGTTTGAAAAAATTGTCCACGAGTATCTTAGTCGCTCTGTTACGCAATCTATAATTAATGAACAACACGATTTCTTGTCCGGGCGATCGGTGGAGTCTAATCTTGTGTCCTATGTAAACTTTATTTATTCTGGTTTACACGAGGATACTCAGATTGACGCAATATATACGGACTATTCTAAGGCCTTTGACAAAATCGATCATACAATTCTCATACAAAAACTTTTCACTTTTGATATTCCTGATGGTCTTGTTCACTGGATTATGTCGTATTTATCTAACAGAAGTCAGGCGATTAGGATTGGTAGCTTTGTATCCGGTTACAAACCTGTCACATCCGGTGCGCCTCAGGGTAGTCATCTTGGACCCTTACTATTCGTAACGTACATAAACGATATTTCTTCTTGTTTTAAATTTTCTAAGTTTTTACTCTATGCCGATGATAATAAAATATTCGCAAGAATTGGGTCTAACCTGGACTGTCTAAGACTACAGGAGGATCTTGACCGCCTGCATGACTACTGCCATGTCAACTAACTTTACTTAAATTATGACAAATGCCAAAAAATTACATTTACTCGGAAACGTTATCCCTTCAACTTACCGTACAACTTTAATGGTACCGCTATCCGGTCTACTGATAACATAAAGGATCTCGGCATTATATTAGATTCCAGATTGCGATTTCATCATCATATTGAATTTATGGTGAAGAAGTCTCTACGTAATTTGGGGTTTATTATCAGAATCTGTAAAAATTTCACAAATTTTTTGTGTATAAGAACCCTCTATTTGGCATTTGTTAACAGCGTGCTATGTTACGGCTCAGTAATATGGAACCCTTTGTATGCGGTGTATCGTGATCGTATTGAAGCCATTAACGACGCTTTGTACGTTATTTAGCACACAAATTTCATCTTCCTTACTGCGATTACGATAGGCGTTGCGTAGTCTTCAACTTATTGTCTCAGCAGCAACGTCGACTTGTCTCTGATCTGATCTTCCTTTTCAAGCTTGTTAATGGCATGCTGGATACCCCCGATCTTCTGCCTGAACTGAGCTTCAATGTCCCGCAGCGGCTTACACGAAACAACGCCACTTTTCGTGTTAACGTACCTAACACGAACATGTACCAAAACTCGCCATTAGTTCGAATTCTTAATTCCTACAACCAAAGCTTCAACCATGTACCTCTCTTCGACATTTCTTTACGTTTTTTTAGAAAATATGTAATATCTAACGTTTAGCGGATGTTTGCTGGTTGAGTTATTGTTTTGTTTACTTTAGTTTATTCTAGAATTTTTATATTAATTTTCATTCTTATGAGGATGCTTTGTTGGGGATATGCTCCCTGTTTGCATCCCGAATATGTATAAATAAATAAATAAATAAACTGGAATCATTCAATGAAATTTTGATGTTAATTGGTATTTGTTTTGTGAAGTTTCATGCATAACTCCATGGAATATTTCTGAGGTTAAAGACAAAATTTAATGCGTTGTCGGTAACTTAAACATAAAATCGACATTATGCACCATAAATTATCTACGAGTTTACGCATAGATATTGTGTACACCGTTTCAAAAAAACGTCTAAAATCATACGTATAATTGTATTTAGCAATCTAGAAGCAATAAGTAGTCTTTTAGAGAAAATATCTAGTCTCTCATCAAGAGTTACTAATTTTTTCCCAATAGCATGTACTCCTTTACAAGCAGTTGCTAATCAAGTCTTCTATAAGGAGATCAGTATCTTGTAGGTGTGTCTAAATCTTTGGTATTGGTATTAAATCTTCTGCCAGCAGTATTTTAGGTTCTAAAAGTAGTATTTAATCTTCCATTATTAGTTACCAGTTTAAAATGTTGTGAAGTGATTCAATGGTATTGAATAACTTCACGGTATTGAATAAATGGTATTGAATTATTGGTAGAAATCAGTATTGTGCTCAAATAAATAAACAATGATCCTTCGTTTAAGATGATTTAATTTAAGATAATATGATTTAGTAGAACAAATCTATAAATAAGTATTTATAAAACTCTTTTGATAATATTTAAATAATGCATGCTTCCATAATCTTGATGAATTGAGCTGGTTTACATTGACTCAAATTAACGAAGCTTTACTGTATTAACAAGAAAGATAACAGGTATAGATGAGTTCTTCAAGGAACATTAAAACTTAGCCAATCTGATGTTATTATAAACATCGAAGTCTTAAATTGCCATATCTGAAAATAAACATACCTAAATATGATAGATCTCTGGTTATTATCCATTTAGGAATAAATAAGGTGTTTCCTTACTTTTGATGCATTTTTTAGAAGGAAGAGTTGTCCCTTCGATTTAAAATTTTGTTCTAAAGCATCGTACATAGTATAGATCAAATATAAGAGATGTAGAATGTTTTGTTAAAATCGATTTTTTAATAAAACTTAATAAGCTGTACTTACTTAATCTCTTTCCTTTTTTGAAGGAGAAAATATGCACTTTTTCAAGTTGGAATTAAAAAAAAAGCAACATAATATATACAGGGTTGTTCAGATTGTAATAAAGGAATGTTACTAGAACGCAGTACACGCAATTCTGTTATTTCAAGCTAGAAACTATCACAGTTGAACTTTTACTTCTTGTTAACGCCCTCTAAGTCGAAATTCACCTCAATGGGTTTTTTAATGACAATTTTTTAACGCTGTGCAATTCTAAAACAAAAATATATGGGTTATAAACCTCATTCTTTAGTGGCAATTTATTGTTTCTTTAGTTTTTACGTAAAAAAAAATATCTTGCGTTAAACTGCACGACATGTTAGCTGTATATGCCATGTTCAGTTAAGTATTCAAAACGTTTGCTATGAATTAAAAAAAAATTTTTTTTTGTTTATATTTGTATTGAGATGAAATCTTTAAATCCACTTAATGGTTGAGGATTATTAAAGGATTAAAAAAATTTTTTATATTTTTATATAAAAAAATTATATTAATTTGTTAAATTAATTAATAGCATATTAATTTGCTAAAATAAATTATATATATTGAGCTTAAGCTTGATTTATACTCTAATCGGCAACCGATATTAAGTGCCTGTTTTCAAAAGTTAAAAGTAACTTTGCCAAAACCTTAATCGGTATTAATTTAGACTGAACCATGAATTGGTTATCAGGTCAAAATAGTTAATTAGTAGCTAATTCGTTCTACTATAAGTTAGAACTATTCATTGACTTGTGGACGAATTTTAGTTACTTTACGAGATGATTTGATGTAACCAATAATGCTTAGTTTAAGTTAGTAAAAACTTAAACTAAGAAACGATGAAAGTTTCTGCAAAAAACACTTTTCCTAGCAATTAACGAATTTCAACCAAATCATGTCAGTTTATTTGATTGTAAAACTCTCAAGGACGTCACGAATTATAGATAATCGCTTTTAAAAAGAAACGCAGTTGCCCTTTTGTCCCCCTGGATGCGCTACTGGACTGATTATCAGTGTGAAAAAGACATACTCTCATTAAGAATATGTCTCGAGAAATTGAAAGAAGGCTGAATCTATATGGTCTTGGATATGGCCTTTATGGTCCGAAAGAGGTATTAAGAGGTGTTGTTCTATTGAAAGGCTCCACCTTCCAACAAGATAATGCAAAACCTCATACTGTTGTAGATACAAAAAGGTTTAGAACAACTTTCTTGCAACTGGAACAAGTTAAGAATCTGGATGATCTTCGACGCCATGTATTATCCGTGCCAAAAGTCAAGGCCCCTCACTTTAGAGATCAATATCTTCGAAATCACTCGTTGAAAAAAATTGGGATAAAGTTTATTGTAACCAATGAACATTTCTGTGTATCATAGGTTAATTTGAAAATTTTCGGATTTGCGGATTTGCTTTTATCGCGAGATAATTGAAAAAGTACCCGATTTTTGAGCGTGGCGACAACTTTGTCTACTTTGCGATTTTTTTCTCAAAAACTATTTGACGAATACAATTCAAATTTGAATTGGTGGTAACCCAATGTGTGGTGGTAACCCATTTTCCGTATAGTTTCTTGGAAAATCGCGTTTTAGTAAGATTCGATTATTTCGAAATCGACGGAACGGATTTCAACGCGATTTTTAGCAAAATATGTTAAAAAATGTGGTTTGTCTGATTGCGTAATCAGTTTTTCAAAATGAGGTCTACCTCATGAACACCTCTCCTCGAAGTGTTATTTCTTTTAAATAATTAGGGAGCCCTTATTTAGAAAAACTCGTAACGGAATCCGACATGCAATATTATTAAACACATTTTGGTAAAAATTGTGTTGAAATCTGACTGGTCGTTTTCGAAATAACCACATCTTACTGAACAGCGATTTTCAACAATAATTTTTATCTGCAATATTTCCCACCATTGTTTTAAGATTTTCAGTTATGCCTACATCAGTAATAAAAAACAGTTATTTTGATACATTCGTGGCAGTTACTTTATATTTATAAAATGGTCATAACAAAGCCTGATCATAGATTATGCTTCTCGGTGGATTATAGACCATGGTGCAAAATCGGTTCGTCCATCGCTATAAATTTTTGAGTTAGATTCAAGATTGTTAAACACAAAATTGCGTATTTTGACATATTGATAATTATACCTTGGTACCTACAAGATCATGACAACTGTAATGAAACTATTTATGGATTAAGCTTTTTTTGTGCATTATGTATAATTTTGATTCGAAATATTTTCTTCAATTGGTGTTAGTTCTTGAGATATAAACATATTAAAAAAAATGATCGAGCTTGAAAATTTGTTAATTATTGCCTTATATCTATCACCGATTAAATGGATGACTTTCATATCGAACATTTTCCACAAAATTCATTTTCCATTATACCTACAAAATGGTCATAACAAGACTATAACTGATCATGTATTATGCTTCTCGGTGGATTATGAATCATTTTCATGCAAAATATCTTCCTTCATCGTTATAAATTTTCGTAAGGTTTCGTATTTTATTTTTCTTTTATGACCATCTCATTTATGAAGGATATAAACATTGCAAATCATTATTTCTAAGTAATTACATTCACAAACTTAGATATATAACTGTATACAAAATTTGAATTCGTTAGGTTATGTAACGCATAAACACAAATTTGTAATTAACTCGGGTTGCCTTAAGTCGAAGTCTAGATGTATCATCTTTTGAACTCGACCTAAATATGTAACATTTCACAAATATATCAATTTTCTTAATGACTGACGAAAAATCGTAAAAAATCGAATTCTTAAGATACCAAGATTAAATTTTTTTGTGATTTAGAAAGGAAAATATGTATTTCCTACAAAATAAAACTTTTTTTTGAGTAGCTACTTTGTCTTTGAAATATCAAATTTTGAAGTCAACTTAAAATTGTAAATATAATAATTTAAAGTATGTACTTTAATACGCAGAAAACCATGCATGAAGATCTCAATTCATTTTTGAGACATCTAGTTTTAAACTCATCCTAAATTTGTAGCGTTTGATAAAAATAATAATTTCCTTAGTCATCTTTGAAAAATCGTAATAAATCGAATTCTTAAGATATCTTGATGAATGAAATTTACTATAATTTACAAGGATAAGTATGTATTTTTATATAAGCAAAACCATACTTGCATGTTCTATTTCGTTTTCGAAATATCAACAAGAATTTGTAGCATTTCAAAAAAATAACGATTTTCTTAATCTTTTTGAAAAAAATTGTGAAAAATCGAATTCTCAAGATATCTTGGCAAAATTTCTTCTAATTTATAAAGAAAAGTATCTATTTTTATACGTACAAAATCATACTTGAATATGTCAATTCGTTTTTGAGATATCATATTTTGAAGTCGATTTAAATATATAGCATTTCACAGATATATCAATTTTTTTTTAATCATATGCTCGTATATGATTATAATAAAACTCGTAAAAAATCGAATTCTTAAGATATTGCGATAAAATATTTTGTGATTCATAAAGGAAAGTATATACTTTTTCAGAAAAAGCCACACTTGAGTATTTCAATTCGGTTTTGAGTTAAATTTGTAGCATTTCATAAAAATAACAATTTCCTCAATCATTTTCGAAAAATCGTATAAAATCGAATTCTTAAGATATCTTGATGAATGAAATTTACTATAATTTACAAGGATAAGTATGTATTTTTATATTAACAAACCCATACTTGAATGTCCCAATTCGTTTTTGAGATATCAACATAAATTTGTAGCATTAACAAAAACAACAATTTCCTTAATCTTCATCATAAAAAGTCGTAAAAAATCTTCAGGTATTATGATGAAATTCTTGGTGATTTATAAAGAAAAGCATGTACTTTACACAAAACACAGCCATACATGAAGTCATTTTCTCAAGATCATCATCTCAAGTCATTTTTGTAATATCTTAATATAAATTTGTAACATTTTATAAAATTTACAAATTTCCTTGATAATTTTTAAAAAATCGTAAAAAATCGAATTCTTAAGATATTGCAATTACATTTTTTTGTATTCATAAAGGAAAGTATGTACTTTTTCAGAATAAAATCATACTAGAATATATAAAATGAATATCTCAATTTGGTTTTGAGTTAAATTTGTAGCATTTCATAAAAATAATAATTTTCAACATTCATTTTTGAAAAATCGTCAAAAATCGAATTCTTAAGATATCATGATCAAATTTCTCATGATTTATAAAGGAAAGTATGTATTTTAATGCGCATAAAACCATGCATGAATATCTCAATTCATTTTTGAGATATCTAGTTTTAAACTCATACTAAATTTGTAGCGTTTGATAAGAAAAGTGTATACTTTTCTAAAAACAAAACCATGCACAACTATCTTAATTCGTGTTTTGAGATACCAAATTTTAAAATCAACCTAAATTTGTAGCGTTTCATAAAAATGACAATTTCCTTAATCATTTTCGAAAAATCATCAAAAATCGAATTCTTAAGATAATTTGATAAAACTTGTTATAATTTACAAAGAAGAGTACCTATGTATTTTAATACACAGAAAACCATGCATGAACATCTCAATTCATTTTTGAGATATCCAGTTTTAAACTCATCCTAAATTTGTAGGGTTTTATAAAAATAATAATTTTCTTAGTCGTTTTTGAAAAACCGGTAAAAATTCTTAAGATATTTTGATGAAATTTACTGTCATTTATAAAGGAAAGTGTGGACTTTTCTAAAAACAAAAGCATGCATGAGTATCTCAAATCGTTTTTGAGGTATCAGGTTTTGAATTCAACCTAAATTTGTAGCATTTCATAGAAATAATAATTTTTTTAATCATTTTTGAAAAATCGTCAAAAATCGAATTCTTAAGAAAGTTTGATGAAACTTGTTATAATTTACAAAGAAAAGTATGTGTTTTAATACACAGAAAACCATGCATGAATATCTCAATTCTTTTTTGGGATATCTAGTTTTAAACTCGTACTAAATTTGTAGCGTTTGATAAAAATAATAATTTCCTTAGTCATTTTTGAAAAACCGGTAAAAATCGAATTCTTAAGATATCTTGATGAAATTTACTGTCATTTATAAAGGAAAGTGTGTACTTTTCTAAAACCAAAGCCATGAATAAGTATCTCAATTGGTTTTCGAGATATCAAATTTTAAAATCAACTTAAATTTGTAGCATTTCATAAAAATAACATTGTCCTTAATTATTTTTGAAAAATCGTCAAAAATCGAATTCTTAAGATAATTTAATGAAACTTGTTATAATTTACAAAGAAAAGTATGTATTTTAATACACAGAAAACCGTGCATCAATATCTCAATTCATTTTTGAGATATCTAGTTTTAAACTCATCCTAAATTTGTAGCGTTACATAAAAATAAGAATTTCCTTACCCATTTTTGAAAAATCGTCAAAAATGGAATTCTTAAGATATCTTCGTGTAATTTATTACGATTTATAAAGAAAAGTATGTACTTTCTTTAGATTGTAACTATATTAGAATATCTCAATTTGTTATATTGTTAAATATATATAGCATTTCACAGAAATATCAATTTTTTGGTCATAAACGAAAACTCGTAAAAAATCTAATTCTTAAGATATCTTGATGAATGTAATTTACTATAATTTACAAGGATAAGTATGTATTTTTATATAAGTAAAACCATACTTGCATGTTCTATTTCGTTTTCGAGATATCAACAAGAATTTGTACCATTTCAAAAAAATAACAATTTTCTTAATCTTTTTGAAAAAAATCGTAAAAAATCGAATTCTCAAGATATCTTGGCGAATTTCTTATAATTTATAAAGAATAGTATCTATTTTTATACGTACAAAATCATACTTGAATATGTCAATTCGTTTTTGAGATATCATATTTTGAAGTCGACTTAAATATATAGCATTTCACAGATATATCAATTTTTTTTAATCATTTGCGAAAACTCGTAAAAGATCGAATTGTTAAGATATTGCGATAAAATATTTTGTGATTCATAAAGGAAATATACTTTCCTTTTTATACTTTTTCAGAAAAAAAAAACCTACTTTAGTATTTCAATTCGATTTTGAGTTAAATTTGTACCATTTTATAAAAATAATTATTTTTTTAATCATTTTTAATCGTAAAAAATCGAATTCTTAAGATAATTTGATGAAACTTATTATAATTTACAAAGAAAAGTATGTATTTTAATACACAGAAAACCATGCATGAATATCCCAATTAATTTTTGAGATATCTAGTTTTAAACTCATACTAAATTTGTAGCGTTTGATAAAAATTCTTGAGACATCTTGATGAATGAAATTTACTATGATTTACTAAGATAAATATGTATTTTTATATGAACAAAACCATACTTGAATGTCCTAATTCGTTTTTGAGATATCAACAAAAATTTGTAGCATTTCAAAAGAATAACAATTTTCTTAAACTTTTTGAAAAAAAATCGTAAAAAATCGAATTCTTAAGATATCAAGATGAAATTCTTCGTGATTTATAAGGGAAAGCATGCACTTTACACAAAACACAGCCATACATGAATATCTCAATTCATTTTTGTGGTATCTTAACATAAATTTGTAACATTTCATAAAATTTACAATGTTTTTAATATAATTTTTGAAAAATCAGTTAGAAAATTTGTAATAAAGTTAATTATAAAAAAGTTTTAAGTAGATAATCTCTGTGTGGTATATTAACATCATTCAAAACCTTATTTTCTTCTGAATTCAATGTTTTTATCAAAACATCTGCACCTAATTAACTGATGATAGATTCACCTGATGATGGCTTATTAGCCGAAACTGGTACTGAATATATTAACTTTTAAAGTGAAAAAGTAGTTATTTTTTTTAAATTCCTAAGTTGTTTTTTATTTTATTTGAGCCATTAGGATGTTTGTTTAAAAAAAATTTTATTCTCATTCCATTAATTTTTTACACCATTGTGCAATTAATTATTTACACCACAACCATACAATGCAAGGTCTTCCTTATTTTATTACTGCAACATCACCACGTCAATCAAATCGAACTCAAAAATACCCAACACCGCTTTATTTATAAACCAAAATCCTAGTAAGAAGTTATTTTCGCCTGAACTAAAATTTTTACGAATATAATCTACAGATACCTTTTAACTCGTAGTCAGACCGACATAAACACGGTCCCCGTGTCGTTTAAGCCATCAAGATAAAAAAAAGTAAAAAGGAACAACATCCTGTGTTGGTGTGTCGTAACGGATTCTTTTCCCTAGAAACTTTCGCTATTTTTGCGTCCCATGTTTAGTTTTAAAATTCTTTCTGGCGCCCACGATTTCAACTAATTTAGTTGATTTAGTTAGAAGAATCGATTGAATCTAATGATGAGGGGGGGATTAAAAATGAAATAGGAAGAACATTTTTAAATTTATTGAAAATTTTCCTGGTACATTAAAAATTAAAGAACTAAACAAGGACTGTCTGAGTGTAATAATGGTCCTTCCTAGAAAGCCGGGGCAAACGGTGTGCCCTTTGTGTTTGTATTCGTTAGGCGAGTTTCCATGGTGAAATGTCAACAATCAATTGTGACCACGTATACATAGAGGCGGTCCAATGCATATGACCAGCTACTACTCCTTTTTCGCGTTGATAAAATGATTGTATCAGGGAAGTTTGGTCAGTTCGTACACGTCCTCCGGTCAAACCACATCTTTCGTCATACATGTTACAAGTGAGACATCAAAATTATACCATACCTCTCAATGGTTGTTGCAACTTTAACTTTGATTAAGATAAGAACCATCGAGAGTATGCCACTTTATGGATGATGTACGACGAGACTTCTTTAACATTTTGACGTTTTCTCTTGCAGACCGTAAACTACTCCAACTACTTCCGAGGGACTACGCTGAGAAGAGTCTTGGCGGTATCCTTCGACATTGATTTAATTTGAGGTGAGTGCTTTCTGGTTTCTAGTCAGTCTTGGTTTATATACTACCTACCTCTATTTTCTCGTGTCATGAACTCTTTTATTTCCTCATTTATCTTGTCGGGAATTTCGATGACGTGTAGCAGCCCTAAAAATACTCTTTCGCCCTTTTCACCACGTTAATTCTTTAATGTGTGGATTATGTTAATACGTTTAAGAATAAATTTAGTTTAATAGGCCCTATTAATATAAATACACCCACAAAAATAACGCGAATTTATTTTCGCATGTTATCGTTAAATCCAATTTTATGGATTAACTAAAATAAATATCGGGGTAACCAAAATAAGCATTAATTAATAAAATAATAATAAACATAACCGAAATTAAAATGAGGTTATTTTTTTTTCGTCCAAAGTGGAAGTGATTAATGATGTGTATTGACATCCCAAGTTAAATATAAAGAACCCAAATTCTATTTACACTCATCTTAACGGCGTTGGAAGTGATAATCCAACAATTTTTATTTAATCTCATAAAATTTGAGGACATTAAAATTAACTGTAAAATTACGTTTTTTTTTTCGGAGATTTCTTAGAACTCTCATGAATTTTAATTTATAAATTAAACTAATAAAAAAACTTTACGAAAATAAAATAAATTTTTCAATTTTACCAACTTTAAACAACTAACCATCAAAAATTTATTATACACATAAATTTCGTTACGAGTTGATATTAATCTTCCCTGGCAATCGCACTTAAACATATAAAAAAATCAACAATTTACCACAAAATTGCTACCGAGACTTGAATGTTTTAAATAAAATGTAATAAAGTACTCGCGTAAGATTTATGCTCGACTATCCGAAATGTATTAATACACTATTCCGGATTTAAAAAAAAATGGTTAATCCTTGAAATAAATTTCGTTTTGTGAAATCGGTTTTAATTTTGATGGAACGAAAGTTTTGAAATTAATCGGAATTGCAGGAAACGTTTCAATTTTGTTTTCGGGTTGATTGCAATAGAAATAACAAGTGTTTGGTTTAAATTGTTTTGTTGATCGGTTTGTAAATGGAATTTTTTCGTGATAATCCCTAAAATATTATGATTAAAAAACTTTAGTATTAAGTTAAACATTAAAATTTCGTAATCATATTAAAGGATTTAAAAGCATTTTGATTCAATTATGAGAAGATAATCTAGGAATTATTATCGTAGGCGCCGGGTTTCGAAAATAATTATGTGTGCTGAAAAAATTTATTGGGAGAAAGACTCAAACGATGAAACACCCACGTATCTGGCACCAATGGTTCATTTGCTATGAGAAAGAGAAAACATTTCTTCTGCCAACAGTGTTTACAGTTTTACCAGCAGTATCCTGTCTTTAATTAGCAATTTTTGTACTTCTGACATTCAGATTTTGTATTTTGCCAAAAGTATTTAATCTTTAATTAACAGTTTGTGTACTACTTAGGTCAGTATTTTGCAATTTGTCCAATAGTATTTAATGCCATGAATACTTTCTCTGTCAGTAGTTTTAAAATAAGCACTAAGTCTTCTAGAAGCATTATAAAATCTTTTGAAAGCAGTTTAAGTCTTTTGGAAGCATTTTAAGCCTTCTGGAAACAATATCAAGAATTGTGGCCACAGCATCAATTTTCTGGAAGCAGTATCTAGTCTTCTAAAGCATTAAAAGTCTTTTGGAAACATTTCAAGCCTTTATAAGCAAAATCAAGTCTTCTAGAAGCAGTATCACCTTTTCCTGAGATAATATCAAGTCTTCCACAGGTAGTGTCGAATCTTTTGAAAACATTTCAAGTCTTCTGTACGTCATATCAAGTCTTTTGAAAGCATTTCAAGACTTCATAACGCAGTGCCAAATTTTTTGGAAGTATTTCATGTTTTCTAGAAGCAATATTAAGTCTTCTTGAAACAGTATCAAGTCTTTTGAAGCTGTGCAAGTCTTGTGGAAGTAGTTCAAGCCTTCTGAAAGCATTTCAAGTCTTCCAGAGATAGTATTGTGTTTTCTGGAAGCAGTTCAAATCTTTTGAAATCACTTTAAGCCTTCTGAAGCAGTTCAACTCTTCTGGAAACATTTCAAGTCTTCTCGAAGCGATATCAAGCCTTCTCGAAGCGATATCAAGCCTTCTAGAAGCAGTATCATGTCTTCCCGAGAGAGTATCAAGTCTTGTGAAAGTAGTTCAAGCCTTCTGAAAGCATTTCAAGTCTTCCAGAAGTACTATTGAGTCTTCTGGAAGCAGTTTAAATCTTTTGATATCACTTCAAGTTTTCTTGAAGCAGTATCAATCATCTAGAAGCAGTATCAAGTCTTTTGAAGCATTTTAAGTCTTCTATAAGCAGTGTCAAGCTTAGTGGAAGTATTTTAAGTCTTTTAGACGTAAACCAAGTCTTCTAGATGCAGTATCAAGTCTTCTGGAAGCAGTGATAAGTCTTCTGAAGCAGTATCATGTTTTCCTGAAGTAGTATCAGTCTTCTAGAAGCACTCCAAATCCTTTGGAAGTATTATCAAATTATCTAGAAACAGTATCAAGTCTTTTGAAACATTTTAAGTCTTCTAGAAGCAGTATCAAGCCTAGTGGATGCATTTTAAGCCTTTTAGACGTAAACCAAGTCTTCTAGATGCAGTATCAAGTATTCTGGAAGCAGCTATAAGTCTCCTGAAGCAGTATCATGTTTTCCTGAAGTAGTATCAAGTCTTGTGGAAGTTGTTCAAGCCTTCGGAAAGTATTTCAAGTCTTCCAGAGGTAGTATTGAGTCTTCTTGAAGCAGTATCAAGTCATCTAGCATTTCAAATCGTTTGCTAACATTATCAAATCATCTAGAAGCAGAATCAAGTCTTTTGAAACCATTTTAAGTCTTCTAGAAGCAGTATCAAGACTTTTGGAAGTATTTTAAGTCTTGTAAAAGGAGACCAAGTACTTTAGATGCAGTGTCAAGCCTTCTGGAAGCAGAATCAAGCCTTCCTGGGGCAGTTTCATCTTTCCTAAATTTTTCTGACATAACTGAACAGCTTAACTAATTCTTTCTTCTTTTCCTAACACTAATGGATAAAATAGATAGATTATTTTTCTTATATTAGTTTTTCTTATGGTGCTATATGAATTTATCTTTATGATCTCAAGACTATCTCAAGTGTAGAAGATTCGAACTGATGAAGATCTTTCAATTTTATAACTATCTTATTTGCCTCCTTGAGTTTACTTAATGATAGTGGATGATAATTTCTTGTAAGATAATACAAGAAAGAATATTGATTGAAGATAGGTCAATATGGTATTGTGATGGGTCAAAATCAATTAATTACGTGAACTGAGACTTAAGTGCTTATAAGATGAATCAGTTCTCACTTAAATTTGATCTAAAGTCAATAAACCTTCGGTCTCATCATTTTATTCACTTTTCTGCCTGCTGCATACATGTATGCATATTTCAAATGGCCAGTTTGCTCTTTAGCAACCCAGATAGATATTAGATTCTTATTATTAGACTACCTCAAATAATTATGTGTTGGTGAAAAAATCTTGTTTATGTAGATGCAAACGAGATGCAAAAATATTTGTTGCCATGACATTTTAAGTTAGAGACTACTAACCGCCATTAACCTGCACGAAGAATCAGATGAATGTTCAGTGTTGTTAAATACTCGGGTAATTATTTTCAAAGGAAAATTCGTAGGGTTGGATTTGGAAAATAGGAATTTCGAGAAATTCAAAAATAGTATTAATTTGTAATTAAAATATCTTTAATTGGCAGTTTTTAAATTTCTGATTTAAAGATTTTGTATTCTGCTAAAAGTATTTGTTTCTTGCTTTTTGCATTAGATATACAAATTTTAGAAGTAGTATCATGTCTTTTAATAGCATTTCAAGTCTTGTTGGAGTATTACAAGTCTTCTGGAAGAAGTATCAAGGCTTCTAAACTTATTTGAAGTCTTGTGGGAGTATTTCAAGTCTTCTAGAAGCATTTCAAGTTTTGTTGGAGCATTACAAGTCTTCTGGAAGCAGTATCAAAGCTTCTGAACTTATTTGAAGTCTTGTGGGAGTATTTTCAAGTCTTCTATAAGCATTTCAAGTCTTCAAAAAATATTGCAAGTTTTCTGGATACAGTATCTATTCTTCTAGAAGCAATATCAAATCTTCTGGAAGACGCATTTCAAGTCTTCTGAACTCATTGCATGTTTTGTGTAAGCAGTATCAAGGCTTCTATAAGCATTTCAGGTCTTCTGAAATAATTGCAAGTTTTCTGGAAGCAGAATCAAGGCTTCTAAAAGCATTTCCAGTCTTTTGGAAGCAGTATCATATCATTTAGAAGCAGTTTAAGTCTTTTGGAAGCATTACAAGTCTTCTGGATGCAGTATCAACTCTTTTGGAAGCAATACCAAATCTTCTAGAAGTAGTATCAAGCATTCTAGAAGCATTTTAAGTCTATTGAAAGTATCGCAAGTCGTTTGCATGCACTATCAACTCTTGTAGAAGCAATACCAAATATTCTAGAAGTAGTATCATGCATTCTAGAAGCATTTTAAGTCTATTGGAAGTATCGCAAGTCGTTTGCATGCACTATCAACTCTTGTAGAAGCAATACCAAATCTTCTAGAAGTAGTATCAAGTCTTCTGGAAGCATTTCCAAGTCTTTTAGAAGCAGTTCAAGTCTTTTGGAAGCATTACAAGTGTTTTGGATGCAGTATCAAGTTTTCTAGAAGCATTTCAAATCTTCTGAACTCATTGCAAGTTTTCTGGAACCAGTATCAAGGCTTTTAAAGGCAGTTCAAGTCTTGTAGAAGCATTTCAAGTCTTCTGGGAGCATTTCAAGTCTCTTGGAAGCAGTTTTATGTTTTCTGGAAAATTTGCAAATCTGCTAGATGCAATATCGACTCTTCTAGAAGCAATACCAAATCTTTTAGAAGCAGTATCAACTCTTCTCGAAGAATTTCAAGACTTGTGGAAACTCAATATCTGCCAATCGCACCTCCTTACCACAAAAGTGTGAAAACTTGCTAAATCACATCTTACCTATCTTTCATTTATATGAGAATGGGCATTAAAAACAGGTTTTAACAATATGAGTCTTTACCTGACACCCATCACTGTGAATGTTAGAGCTTTGGAGATTCAACTTTAGAAGATAAATTTGTGTAATGGTTATTTTAGCTTTTTACTTTCATAATTCATATTTCTTAGTGGAAACTCTTTGGTTTTATGAATGCAGACAGTCATAGCATTTCCGGAGACATTCTAAACGTTGCAAAAGTAAAGAATTGTGTTGAAGACGCAGGTTATTCGAGTAAAACTTCCAGATTGTTGTCCACAAAATATTTATGAAGACTTCTTTCAGACATCACGTGAAGCTTGTTGCTAATCGCTTTAATTGTTCTCAATGATATGCCAACTTTTATAAACTTACCTATAAAGTCACGTTTTTCATCGAGGTCTCAAATTTTGGCAGTCAACCACCGACATCTCACTCAAAACCTTTTCTCACATGGTACCTTTTTGTTCACGATAAATACCTAGAATGACTGCTACAAGGTCTGGTTTAATAATACTGATTGAAGTCTTAATGCCTATTTCATACCAAGTGGAACCAACTGTTCCGGGAATTTTGACTTGAGATACAATTCATATGAGATATGCATAATGATATCAAATAATGATAATTTATTATAATGTGTTATTGTGTGAACCAAAGGAGCTTAAAATTGATGTGATGGTTTAATTTATGTAGCATCATTTGGGCTATTCAGGTTTAATAAATGATAAAACGAAATTGACAAAATTGAATAAGACTTGAATAAGAATTCGTTCGTATTTTGCGTGTATTCATCGATGGCTAACAATTTTGATTTCTTTGAATTTGCTTTGATGAAATTTTTAAACTTTTTCGCTTTCTAAATTTGCTTATATGTTAAATAAAAGCAACTCAATCTTATAAATAGAGCTATAGTTTTCATGAAAAAATCATTTTAGGTATTGAAGTCAAGCATCAAAAGGCAAAGTTAGCCAATATCATGATAATGCATAATGTACAGAGTGTTTATTATTTATCGTACCCGAAAAGTATGCAACCAATATTTTAGTTATTAACTTAAGAATATCGATTTCACCGCTAAATATTGAAATAAGCAGCCAATTTTACAATGCCCACGTGGGTTGTGAAATTAATTAACACGGTGTATGTTGTGTTTAGAAGGAATCTTTTGTAATTCACCCAAATTTGGTTTTCTTTCACAAATTATATCTTTGAGTATCGTTTCTTGATTGTATAGATTTTTAATACAAATCGAAACTTTCTTTCTTCTAATAACTTAGTTTCTCTCTGTTACTTTTAAAGAGTCCTTTGTCTCTCCGGTTCTCAAAATGTAGGGGTATTAAAAAAGTTACATTACACTACATAACAGGTAGGTACTAAAAGAAGGTTCTCGTTGTTTAACAACGGTTTCATTGTTATCGTATTCCGAGAATTTCTCTACCTTCAATTTAGTCATTCAATAAGTGTAATTATTCGTTATCCAAAAATATAAAAATAATTTTATAAATAATATGTAGTACGAATAATAAAATTACCACTGGACCGATTTCAAACAAAATAAAATAATTTTATTGAATATTTGCCAACGTAATATGTAATGATCTTGTCACGTTTAAAGTTACCAACATTTTCCGCCGTTTATAACCATTTGTTGATTATTACACAACTTTGTTTTATACAAAACGATTCTGATTCGAAAATCTTTATTTACGCACATAGAGCGGGTAAATAAACCGTTTGTACTTGACCGAAAGATACATGTGGGTAATTTGTTTGCTACGTACTTAAGGTGTATGTAAAACATCAGTGAAACTGCGAAACCCGATGAATTATTACGAACGTTCCGTGCGCTGCTGAGTAATAAACGTTCGTGGCGCGGCACGGCAGGTTGAGGACAGTTGCCGAAATGTTAATGTTGAGTGCCAAGCGCAAATGTTAATTCCCCGGAAAAAACGAAACCCTCCCCAAGCCAAACTTGAAAATTATGAACTATAATTAAAAATAAACGGCGGTAAAGTTCGTTTGCCGGTCGGTTGCGAGAGCAACGCCGCCGATTCCCACTGCCAGCGTTTGTAATTGGACAAATTGTTGTGTCTTTGGAATGTCCAGACAATGTGACACAATTTACTGGTTCTAAAAAAAATTTCCTTGATTAATTATGTTTTATTCTGAGAAGAAGTTATGCAAAATTTGGTTTAAAATCTTGTATATGTTACTCGAAAGTGGAAGTGACCTGAATTATAAAGGTGTTTAGACCCAAAAATAGATTGTATTATTGCTCATATCGCAAATAAATACAGGAGCGTGATTTAACATGTTTTCAATTTTCGTGGAAGATGTAGGTTTAACGCATTTATTGAACCATGAAATGGTGTATGATAACTCGGAACTCGGGGAGCACGTAGAGATTACTTAAATAGAAATGAATTGGTTTCAAGCTTTAAATAAGCCTAGATATTCGATGATAATATTAGCAATTAGAAACAACACACACGTAGTAGATTACAACTTTCCTTCTATGTGTGCACGTACATAATTCGATCTACCTTTGTTTGTGATGATGGTCACATATTTTTAGAGCTTGATTTGCTTTTGGCATCAGTGCAGAAAGATGATTATATCATGTGCTTCAATGTGAAGACTTTTCAGTAATAGCAACCTCTACAGATACAAATGGATGACACAAAACATATTGCTTGAAAAGGCGGGTACCCATACCTGCGTATAAAGACCATGTCAACAAGGTTCTGTTAAACGAGGATCTGTTAAGAAGATTTATGTGGTTGCGTTTAACAAGAGCGGTCGAGTCATCCGCTTAACCCATCGTTGTAAAGTTAGCTTCAATAAGGCGTTCAATGGGATTGTGAGCGACGAGCTTCGCTTTAAAGTTTAAGTGTAGAGCATTACTAATAATAAGATTTACGATCTTGTTTTAGAATGCTCTTAATCCGACTAACACGTGATCGGTACATTACGTTTTAACAAAACAAGAAGTTAATCAAAATTTAATATATGCAAAATTTTTAAATCAAAAATTGATACTTTTCTATACTTGGTAATTAGAAAAAGTTTTTTCCATAATCTTTGAATTAAGCATAAATTGCTTTATATCATTCTTAAGCAGGCACTTTGATTTATGATGCATACAATTTTCTTGTTAATAATTAATCGTCAACGACTTATTAAAAAATGTCTTAACTTGATACTTTTTTAGTATTTTATTTAACGATCTATTTCTAAATAAATTTTGCTCTTAACATAAAATCCTTTATATTATTCTAAAGACGACGTTATGTAATAAATTCATTCATGTTATGTAATGTATAATTTATGATTTTTAAATTTTGTTATATTTACTAGACTCGATTATTCACGAATACAGAGGAAGTGCCTCCTTTATTGTTTATTTATAACTAAGGGTTGGGTTGGGTTGGGTTTCTCTGGGAATGCTTTATTAACTATCGATTTTAATATTTATAATAGATTGAATGCTTATTTTTGTATTCTGTATTTCACTGAGGCTAATTTTTTACACCACAATTTTATAAGCAATTAATTACAATACTCAAAATGGCTAAAAAAGTCTGCGATGGAAATAAATTTAGTTGGTAAATGTGCAAAGTCAATTATGACCCTAGAAAATGAGATGCAAGCTACGTAAGATCTATAAAGAATCGTCATTAAAAGTAATGTAAGGAAAAATTTGAGAAATTTCGTTATCTTTGGATTGAAAATCAAAATCGCATAAATTTACAATTAACTATAGTCCGTGCCAAAAGTCAAGGCCCCTCATTTTAGAGATAGATATCTTCGTAACCGCTCCATTAAAAAAATGTAAAGTTAAGTTTATTATAATCAGTGAACTTTTCTGCATATCATATGTTAATTTGAAAATTGTTGGGTTTTTTGTTTTTCTTTTATCGCAAATTTGGTGTAAAAGTACACAATTTTTGAGAGTGCCGGCAACTTTGTCCACTTTGCGATTTTTTTTTGCTCAAAAACTATTTAACCAAAAATTTTCAAATTTGAACTGGTGGTAACACGATGCGTTCTTAATGTGGGGCTTATTTTATTTTATCGATACTCCGTATACTTTCACAGAAAATCGCGATTTAGTAGGATGCTGGTATTTCCAAGAGTCAAATAATGTCGTTTGTCGGATTCCATTATCAGTTTTTCAAAATTAAGTCTATTTAATCTGAAATTCCATTTAATTATTCTTAAAGAATTAGAAATTTGTCAGCAGTTCAAGTTTAAAAGTTTTTCCTCAAACAATTAATGAAAAAAAATCGCAAATTAACAAATTTGTTGGAACCAAAATTGTCGGGTTTTTGGTTTTTCTTTTATTGCAAATTTGGTGGAAAAGTACACGATTTTTGAGAGTGCCAGTAACTTCGTCTACTTTGCGATTTTTTTTCTCAAAAACCATTTAACCAAAAAGCTTCAAATTTAAACTGGTGATAACATGATGTGTTCTTAATGTGGGGCTTATTTTATTTTATCGATACTCCGTATACTTTCACAGAAAATCGCGATTTAGTAGGATGCTGGTATTTCCAAGAGTCAAATAATGTCGTTTGTCGGATTCCATTATCAGTTTTTCAAAATTAAGTCTATTTAATCGGAAATTCCATTTAATTACTCTTAAAGAATTATAAATTTGTCAGCAGTTCAAGTTTAAAAGTTTTTCCTCAAACAATTTATGAAAAAAAATCGCAAATTAACAAATTTGTTGGCACCAAAATTGTCGGGTTTTTGGTTTTTCTTTTATTACAAATTTGGTGGAAAAGTTCACGATTTTTGAGAGTGCCAGTAACGTCGTCTACTTTGCGATTTTTTTTCTCAAAAACCATCTAACCAAAAAGCTTCAAATTTAAACTGGTGGTAACACGATGCGTTCTTAATGTGGGGCTTATCTTATTTTATCGATACTCCGTATACTTTCACAGAAAATCACGATTTAGTAGGATGCGGGTATTTCCAAGAGTCAAATAATGTCATTTGTCGGATTCCATTATCAGTTTTTCAAAATTAAGTCTATTTAATCTGAAATTCCATTTAATTACTCTTAAAGAATTAGAAATTTGTCAGCAGTTCAAGTTTAAAAGTTTTTCTTCAAACAATTTATGAAAAAAAATCGCAAATTAACAAATTTGTTGGCACCAAAATTGTCGGGTTTTTGGTTTTTCTTTTATTGCAAATTTGGTGGAAAAGTTCACGATTTTTGAGAGTGCCAGTAACTTCGTCTACTTTGCGATTTTTTTTCTCAAAAACCATCTAACCAAAAAGCTTCAAATTTAAACTGGTGATAACATGATGTGTTCTTAATGTGGGGCTTATTTTATTTTATCGATACTCCGTATACTTTCACAGAAAATCGCGATTTAGTAGGATGCTGGTATTTCCAAGAGTCAAATAATGTCGTTTGTCGGATTCCATTATCAGTTTTTCAAAATTAAGTCTATTTAATCTGAAATTCCATTTAATTACTCTTAAAGAATTAGAAATTTGTCAGCAGTTCAAGTTTAAAAGTTTTTCCTCAAACAATTTATGAAAAAAAATCGCAAATTAACAAATTTGTTGGCACCAAAATTGTCGGGTTTTTGGTTTTTCTTTTATTGCAAATTTGGTGGAAAAGTTCACGATTTTTGAGAGTGCCAGTAACTTCGTCTACTTTGCGATTTTTTTTCTCAAAAACCATTTAACCAAAAAGCTTCAAATTTAAACTGGTGATAACATGATGTGTTCTTAATGTGGGGCTTATTTTATTTTATCGATACTCCGTATACTTTCACAGAAAATCGCGATTTAGTAGGATGCTGGTATTTCCAAGAGTCAAATAATGTCGTTTGTCGGATTCCATTATCAGTTTTTCAAAATTAAGTCTATTTAATCTGAAATTCCATTTAATTACTCTTAAAGAATTAGAAATTTGTCAGCAGTTCACGTTTAAAAGTTTTTCCTCAAACAATTTATGAAAAAAAATCGCAAATTAACAAATTTGTTGGCACCAAAATTGTCGGGTTTTTGGTTTTTCTTTTATTGCAAATTTGGTGTAAAAGTACACAATTTTTGAGAGTGCCGGCAACTTTGTCCACTTTGCGATTTTTTTTTCTCAAAAACTATTTAATCAAAAATTTTCAAATTTGAACTGATGGTAACACGATGCGTTGTTAATGTGGGGCTTATTTTATTTTATCGATACTCCGATTACTTTCACAGAAAATCGCGATTTAGTAGGATGCTGGTATTTCCAAGAGTCAAATAATGTCGTTTGTCGGATTCCATTATCAGTTTTTCAAAATTAAGTCTATTTAATCTGAAATTCCATTTAATTACTCTTAAAGAATTAGAAATTTGTCAGCAGTTCAAGTTTAAAAGTTTTTCCTCAAACAATTTATGAAAAAAAATCGCAAATTAACAAATTTGTTGGCACCAAAATTGTCGGGTTTTTGGTTTTTCTTTTATTGCAAATTTGGTGGAAAAGTTCACGATTTTTGAGAGTGCCAGTAACTTCGTCTACTTTGCGATTTTTTTTCTCAAAAACCATTTAACCAAAAAGCTTCAAATTTAAACTGGTGATAACATGATGTGTTCTTAATGTGGTGCTTATTTTATTTTATCGATACTCCGTATACTTTCACAGAAAATCGCGATTTAGTAGGATGCTGGTATTTCCAAGAGTCAAATAATGTCGTTTGTCGGATTCCATTATCAGTTTTTCAAAATTAAGTCTATTTAATCTGAAATTCCATTTAATTACTCTTAAAGAATTAGAAATTTGTCAGCAGTTCAAGTTTAAAAGTTTTTCCTCAAACAATTTATGAAAAAAAAATCGCAAATTAACAAATTTGTTGGCACCAAAATTGTCGGGTTTTTTGTTTTTCTTTTATTGCAAATTTGGTGGAAAAGTTCACGATTTTTGAGAGTGCCAGTAACTTCGTCTACTTTGCGATTTTTTTTCTCAAAAACCATCTAACCAAAAAGCTTCAAATTTAAACTGGTGATAACATGATGTGTTCTTAATGTGGGGCTTATCTTATTTTATCGATACTCCGTATACTTTCACAGAAAATCGCGATTTAGTAGGATGCTGGTATTTCCAAGAGTCAAATAATGTCGTTTGTCGGATTCCATTATCAGTTTTTCAAAATTAAGTCTATTTAATCTGAAATTCCATTTAATTACTCTTAAAGAATTAGAAATTTGTCAGCAGTTCAAGTTTAAAAGTTTTTCCTCAAACAATTTATGAAAAAAAATCGCAAATTAACAAATTTGTTGGCACCAAAATTGTCGGGTTTTTGGTTTTTCTTTTATTGCAAATTTGGTGGAAAAGTTCACGATTTTTGAGAGTGCCAGTAACTTCGTCTACTTTGCGATTTTTTTTCTCAAAAACCATTTAACCAAAAAGCTTCAAATTTAAACTGGTGATAACATGATGTGTTCTTAATGTGGTGCTTATTTTATTTTATCGATACTCCGTATACTTTCACAGAAAATCGCGATTTAGTAGGATGCTGGTATTTCCAAGAGTCAAATAATGTCGTTTGTCGGATTCCATTATCAGTTTTTCAAAATTAAGTCTATTTAATCTGAAATTCCATTTAATTACTCTTAAAGAATTAGAAATTTGTCAGCAGTTCAAGTTTAAAAGTTTTTCTTCAAACAATTTCTGAAAAAAAATCGCAAATTAACAAATTTGTTGGCACCAACAAAAACCGGGTGTTTTTTATTTAACTCTCGATAACAGAAAAGCCAAAGACACAATAATTTTTAAATTAACATATGATGTGCAGAAATGTTCATTGATTATAATAAACATGACCACAATTTTTGTTCATTGAGCAGTTACGAAGATGTCGATCTATAAAGTGAGGGGCCTTGACTTTTTGCACGGACTTTAGAGCTATGCTGAAGATAACTGTAAATTTAAAGCAAATAACCATAACGCTAAGTTATGTGGTGAATCGGTTTTTGTTGATAATCAGTAAGCTATAAAATTTCTTGATGAAATAATAACCTGAACAAGTATTTAATGCGGAGAAACAATTATTTTTAAAAACAAACTCTTGGTTTTAAATCAGCTAAGGATAGGGTTACACTTTAGAAAACATTATTACACATTATTATAAAATTAATGTTAATATATCGAGGATCTAACCCACAAGCTTTAAAGATCAAGGGCCAAATAGCTCTTCTCGCTATTAACAAGCTAATTCAAAAGATTGCTGAAAAGATAAGAAGTACAAAATTTTAAAATTTCAATTCTCTTCATGCTCTTTAAAAAGACCTTTAGAACGTATATCGTTCTAAAATATAAAGCGCTGCTAATTAAACCGTTATGTACTAAAGCAGTTATTCTTGATGAGAAAAAAATGTTAATTTTTATTTTTTATTACTCTATTTTTTTACTATATTAGATCTGAATACAGACATTAGTGCAGAAATTTCGAACGTTTTATACTGAAATTTGAATTTTTTTTTTAATTTTTGAAATTAACACTCTTAAATTAACTCTTCTATAAAAAAAATGAGTATGCATCATAGCAAAATACACAATATAACAATTTGAGTTAGATCTATATAATCTAATATTTATATAAAAATATTATTTTGGAAAGTCGTTCAAAGGTAACTCTGTTTCGTACTTTTATTATAGTAGCTTTTGTGAAAAGCATTTCACTTGCAACAGATGTGACGAATGCTCCTAAATTCTTTTGACCTACTTTATACATTTATTTTATTTTTTCCTACAATAAAAGCTTTTGAGCAAGGCTTTTCATGCCTGTTTGGGATATTGTGAAAGTTCACGACCACTTTTGCTTTATCTATCCTCCTCGATAAGTTAAAGTTTTATAATGAACTTGACTAAAGTTAACTTGATGTCGGTCGAAGGTTAATTAACACATAATTGGAGATCTTATATTAATCCTTGTTATGGCTTTCGTTATTTTATTGCAATAAACGCGTGTTAGCTTTTATATTTGCATATTCTAAAAATATGAGTTTGAGGCATATTGCTTTTATACTGCAGGGAAGTATGTTAATTTTTATACCACCCATAAAATAGTTGTTTTCTAACAAAAAGAAACCAACTGTTTTCAGGCATTCCGTGCATTTTTTGATTAATTTCCAAATATGAGGGAAACTACAGTTAAATTTTCTTTCTAATAGGATATAATTTTTTTTATCCATTAAAAATTTTTAATGTTCTCTCCATTGAATATGATACCCATCTTTTAATTTTTAATGACAATCTTTTTGAGAGCATTTGAAGATTTAGTATTTTTAAACGAGCATTAGCTGGGATATAGGCTTTTAAAGAACATCATGAAATTTTTCAAAAAAGATATAGAATCAAAATAACTCAAAAACAAAATATAGATCTGCTTCCGGTAAATCATAAAAACATCACGAAAATATTTTTCTTTCGAAAATATTCTACAAAACAATTTAGATATGTATTTAGGAATTTCCGGCTACGTAATTTCACGAAACATATGAAATAATATGTTTAATGCTTTGTGCAAAATTTTATAATAGTATTCTACTTAGAAGTAATAATTTATACGAGAAGAAAATGAGCATGAATAAAAGAAAAATACTATTTCCAGTTAACGATTGTAATTTGAATTTTGACATATCTATTTCCCTTTTGGTCTTTATAATCAAATGCAAAGTTTCATCATTTTAGCTTATTGCTAACAGCAAAATAATATTTTCGATCGGGTTTTCATGTTGTTTGGACCACTGTGTAATCCACTCTGAAATCGTGGAAACTCACTTGGTGTCAGTTGTAACAAATATTGATTGCTCATCGTCAGTGTCAATGTTTGCTAGCTAGCGCAATCAGTTTAATGTTGATACAATTAATAATTTTCCTTCAATATCATATCCTACATTTGTTGTCTCGTTAAAAAACTGGTATTCCATTTTCTCTGTACCTTTTGATTTTGTAATACAGTAAACCTTAGATAATCTAAATCAATTAAAAACAACTTAATACATAATATGGAAAAATAAGATTATTTACTATATAATATTATCTGCAGTTTATCTTACAGCAATATCATGCATATATGATACTTTCTAGTTTCGTTATAATTCCCTTTTATTTGGTTTTAGGGAGTCCCAGCATATTGAAGACCACTCCCTTACTTATAACATTATAAATATGATATACGTCATCCACAAGTTAAAACCAAACATCGTTCAAAGTTTTCCTAGTTTATACGGGAAAGGATTCGAAAGTCAATCATTAAAAATCTTCATGATTCTACGTGATGGATATTTGATTACAACTATTATCGTATATTATACATAAATCTCAAGCTAAAAATCTGTATTTTATTTCATTTTTAACAAATATCATTTCAAACTTCCTAATTTATGCAGGGAAAGATTCGAAAGTCAATCAAAATTTTGGCAAAATGAAAAACGTGTGATAATACAGATTTCTTTAACTCTATTAATTCCAATTAGCGAATCCTTTACCAATTCGGACTGCCAGTGACATAATTAAAATTTTATGTTTTCTAATTTTGTTCTATCTGATAATAAGCATATCTAAATGTTAGTAGTGATGGAACTAATATTGATTTTACGATGTATACAAATGTTCAGTAGCATGCACTTCCCTCAATACAAAATAAATAAAACAATACTTGAGTATCTGGTTTTGGTTTTGAGATATAAAGTTTTGAACTCAACAAAAATTTGAAGCATTTAAAAAAATTAAAATTTTTCTTAATGCTATTTGGGTATTTTGCCGATTACGTTGGACACCTGTATATAGTTATATACAATATTAGATATGCCTAATGAATACTTTTAGAAGAAGAACTCTGAAGAAACTGTTTTAACATCCGGCTAAAGCCAAATATTCAATAACATAGATAGTCATTTCATCCCTACTAAATATGCAAATATATACAGGGTGTTTCGATGACTTGGGCAAGAATTTGTTAAAAAAAATTGTTAAGGATCTAAAACAGGTCATCAAAATTAGAAAAGTTTGAGACTTTTTGTAAATATTTTAAACACTATTTACGATGAAGTTTTGAAATTTGGTACAGTATAAACAAATATCAAGTAAAATCACTGTACAATTTATGAATGAGTGTTTCTAAAATTTGAAGTTGTTTATTGATAAATATCACCGTTTTCATGTTAAATGCAAAAATATTAGGCTCTGATTTCAATAATACCACTAAAGAAACTAAAAATCTAAGTATCCATAATAATTGATAAATAATTCATTGATAGTTATAAATAGGCCTTATAAATTAAAGTAATTTGAGGAATTTTACCAACTTACGATAGGGTTATCTTTCAATGAATTCGTCGAAATTCGGTTTTGTCGTATTTCGAGCATTTATTTCTCGAGAAGGTTCCTATAAAAGAATGTCGACTTAAGAATAGTATCTCAATTTTGAGTTACTTGTACATTTCAGCTTTATTTTAAGAAATGCACGTTAAAAATATAATATAGACGTTCAACCTTTCTTTCGTAGAATATTTCCCGAACTTGTATCGATAGAATGTATAGAATGGTTCCAATTCAATGTCCGAATAGGTTGTTTTGGAAACTATACGAATTAGAAACAAGTATATCGAACATATTCCCGTAAAGCAGCAATCCACCAAACCAATATAAAGTTATATTACTTATATTTAGCTACTTCACGTTAATACTAGATATTAGTTGAAGATCTTAACCCAATCTAACTAGCTAGTTAGTTTTAAATATTAATTAATTTGGGTTGGGTTGAGCTGTTAGCATTAACCCCAACCCACCTAACTACTGAGCATTAAATATTAGTTGGGTTAAACTACCAACCTTATCTGAACCCATTTCAACCCAACTAGCTAGTTAGCGCTAGATATTTTTTGGGTTTGGCTAAGCCATTAATTTTTTTATCCAACCCAACCTAACTAGATAGCTAGTTTTAAATATTAGTTGGGTTGGGTTCATCAATCTCGAGAATGTTGTGTAAGCGGTTCGCCAATATTCTCTAAAAACATGACAGATAACTAATATAGTTTTCCCAGGATATAGCCTTAGGTTAATCCATTAGATTGGGTCTTCAGTTTAATTGACAGCGAAATTAATAAAAAAAATAAAATTAATAAAAAAATATTTTGCATCCTAATGAGTATCAAAAACATCTTTCATTTTGCAGTTGTGTGTCGTGCACAAAAATTGGGAAAAGATCAAATCTTATCTAAAACACTGGCAGTGTTTATTTATGCTTTTGCTAAAATAAAGCTTTTCTAGTACAATTAAGGATACTTGAACATGATACTACTTGCACAATGCTATAGCCAATACAATTAAATAAAATATCTATTTTACTGATTAAGCTGAATTGACTAAATATGGAATGTTTAACTTTCGCAAGAATCACAATTGATGCAACAACCTTCAATCTAATTTTGTGTAAACAGCTTTTTTACAGCAACGTTTAGTAGATTTTGAGTAATTGAAAAATACTTTATCTTCAATTAACAACAATTTATTTGAAAATCTGATATAGATTCTCTAATTTATGCAATATGATAATTTATTGCATCGAACGAAGATGAGGTGCAATTAGGTGCATTAAAATTACTTAGATTTCACTAACTGGGCTAGAGATTAGAAGAGAAGGGTATGAGAACAATATGTATGGTGCACTTTTGATAATTTCATAGTTTTCAAAGTATGATGTGAAAGGAGGTAATATCCCACATTGCACAGTATTGAATCCTCGTAAGTTTCACCATCAAACTTTTAACATCAGGTTTTACTTTAATAGATGTTCTTAATCCTGTGTGGTGGAATTCTTTATCATCATTCACTTATGCAAGGTAACGAAATATTAGCTATTTGGACCGAATTTTTATCATTTTTAGGATGATCATTTGTTGTAGTATTTATTCATTATACACAGTGCGATGATTCGGTAAATTTTTGGCAATTGCTCTTTGGCAAAAAGTATGCAGCAGACGAATTTAAAATTTTGATTTGTGATTTATTTAGATATTTTACGTTAACACAACATTCTAGTTATAGAATGTTAATTGGGTTGGGTTGAGCCATGAACCTTACCTAAACTCTACCCAATTTGTTGATTAGTGCTACATATTGATTGGGTTGGGTTGAGCCATTAACATTAACCCAACCTAAGACTGGTAACAGAATGCGATATACAACATTATTAAACACATTTTCGTAAAAATCGCGTTGAAATACGCCTGGTCGTTTTCGAAATAACCCGACCTTACTATACCGTGAAAGTATAGGCAATAATAAAATCGATAAAATCAAGAACGCCCCACATTAAGAAGACATCGGATTACCACAATGTTTTTTTCAAATTAAATTAAATTTCAAATTTGTGAAATTTTTTCGTCAAATAATTTTTGAGATAAAAAGTCGCAAAGTAGACAAAGTTGCCGGCACTCTCGATTTTTGAGACTTTTTCAATTAACTCGCGATAAAAGTAAAACCGCTGATCCAAAAATTTCCTATGATAAAAACTTATTTCAAATTAACCTATGATACACAAATGTTAACTGATAAACGATAAACATTATCGCAATTTTTCCAACGAGTGGTTTCGAAGATATCGATCTCTAAAGTGAGGGCAGCCTTGACATTTGGCACAGACAATAGTTAACTTTAACAAGTGAGTTAATTTTAACTCGCACCTTACGGGCCTCGAATCGGCCTGGCGATTAACGTGTTAAACATTATTTGGGTTGGATTGAACCATCAACTTTCTCTGAGCCCAACCCAACCCAATTAACTAGTTCGTGCTAGATATTAATTGGTATAAATTGAGTCATTATTTTTAAACCAACCAAACCCAACTAGGCACTACAGATTAGATGGATTGTACCATAACCCTCAACCAAATTAGTTGGAAATTTGTACTAGATAGTCGGGTTGGGTTGACCCATCAAAAAAATTGATCAGACAAAGCTTTGTTGGATTTAATCCTTTCACCAGGAACACACTGTATTATTATTGTTCAAAAATTAATATCATTTCATTTTACATAATTTATAATTAACAAGACGTTCAAAATAATTGACCGATTCGAGCAATTTTTGGAAAATTCTGCTGGGAAGCAGGTCAAAAATATTGATAAATGTAGCCCTAAAGACTAAAATTGAAAATATAAAACCAGCAATTGCAATTATCTTGGTTATTATTATAGCTCATATACAAGATACTCCATTACTAATGGGACACAGAGCAACAATGAATTTACATAAAATTAATCTTACATAAAATTTTCACGATTTAATCCAATTTATCTTAGTCCAATTGTTAATAATAACGAAGATACAGATGGTTAAAGGTAATACTTTATTTTCGTTTTTCTTTAGTTTTCTATTTTGAAAAGCTCCCTTAAATAGGCCACATCTTTTTCATCGTTAACATTTTTACAGCTCACATAATGAAACATAGAAAATTATTTTCTTACAGTTAGTATTGAAAATTGCCCGAATACTCTGAAGCTGGTTTTTTGGCAATCCCCGCTCCACATGCTGTTTATATTTTATGCAAACCCTAGCAATTGGTTTTCACCAAGCCGTGTTAAATACCGAAGTACAAAATATATCAGCAATGGACGTGAAGAAACCGGTTAAAAGATAACTTGTCGTTAGAAAAGTTCAGACACGTTACACGAATTTTATTAGCAAAGCTTCATGAGTCTGCTACTATTGATCAAAATCAGAGGTGGGCTAACTAGTTGAAAAACGTAGTCGAGTATAACTACTAATTACTTTTAGATTATGGTAGTTTGATTATTAACTACCAAGCAATTAGTATCTGGCTACTTCTTTAACTCCATAATAAATTGAATTTTTAAAGTCTAAAAACCCAACGTACTTACAACCGCAAAAATGCATAGAAGGGTCTAGAATAGTAAATAAATGGCTCTTTAAAGGCAACTAGTCTGTAGTTAGTAGTTAAGAACATTTGAATTGTTATACATAAATTATGCTTAAAAGTCAGATTATTTTGATAGAAACATACAAAACTGAATCTTATGACATAGGCACTAATTTGAAATTATTTAAAAATTTAAAGTTGTTAAAAATAAAAAACAAAATATATAATAAACAAATGAACGTAGAATCTTGTAACTTTTGGCGATTTTTAATTCAAAATAGATTTGCTTTAAAAAAATCTACAAACCAAAAACCAACCATTTTAAAAAAACATTTCACGTCTTCTAGGAGCATTTAAAGTCTTTTGGAAGCGATAATAAGCCAACTAGAAGCAGTTCAAATCTTCTGGAAGCAATAGCAAGTCTTCTAGAAACATTTCAAGTCTTGTAGAAGCATTTCAAATTCTCTGAAAACAGTATCAAGTTTTCTAAAAGTATTTTAAGTCTTCTGGAAGCTTTTTAAGTCTTCATGAAGTAATATTAAGCCCTCTAGAAGAAATACTAAGCCTTCTGGAAGTAATATCAAGTTTTGTAAAAACATTTAAACTTCTCTAAAAGTATTTCAGGTCTTTAGAAGGCAGTTCAGATCTTTTGAAGCACTTCAAATCCTCTAGAAACAAGCAATATCCAGTCTTCTGGAAATAGTATGAAGTTTTCTAGAAACATTTCAAGTCTTTTAAAAACATTGTGTTATGTAAGCATTTCAAATCTTCTGGGAGCATTTCAAGTCGTTTGGAAGCAATAACAAGCCATCTAGAAGTAGTTCAAATCTTCTGAGAGCAATATCAAGTTTTGTAGAAGCATTTCAAGTCTTGTAGAAGTATTTCAAGTCTTATGAAAGAATTATCAAATTTAAAAAGCATTTCAGGTCTTCTGGAATCTTTTCAAGTCTTCTTGAAGTAGTATTAAGTTTTCTAGAAACATTTTAACTCTTTTAAAAGCATTACCAATCTTCTAAATGCATTTCAAGTCTTCAGAGAGGATTTCAAGTCTTTTGGAAGCAGTTCAAGCCTTCTGAAAGCAATACCAAGACTTCTAGCAGTAATAACTAAGTCTTCTGGAAGCATTTCAAGTCTTTAGGAAACAGTATCAAATTTTGTAGAACCATTATCAAGTCTTCTGGGAGCATTTAAAGTCTTTTGGAAGCAATAACAAACCAAGCAGAAGCAGTTCAAATCTTCTGGAAGCTTTCTAGAAGCTTTTTCTAGAAGCATTTCAAGTTTTGTAGAAGCATTTCAAACCCTCTGAAAGCAGTATCAAGTTTTCTAAAAGTATTTTAAGTCTTCTGGAAGCTTTTTAAGTCTTCATGAAATAATATTAAGCCTTCTAGAAGCAATGCTAAGCCTTCTGGAAGTAATATCAAGTTTTGTAGGAGCATTTCAACTTCTCTTAAAGTATTTCAAGTCTTTAGGAGGCAGTTCAAATCTTTTGAAGCACTTCAAATCTTCTAGAAATAAGCAATATCCAGTCTTTTGAAAATATATGAAGTTTTCTAGAAGCATTTCAAGTCTTTTAAAAACATTGTGTTATGTAAGCATTTCAAATCTTCTGGAAGCATTTCAAGTCTTTTGGAAGTAATAACAAGCCATCTAGAAGTAGTTCAAATCTTCTGAGAGCAATATCAAGTTTTGTAGAAGCATTTCAAGTCTTGTAGAAGTATTTCAAGTCTTATGAAAGAGTTATCAAATTTAAAAAGCATTTCAGGTCTTCTGGAATTTTTTCAAGTCTTCTTGAAGTAGTATTAAGTTTTCTAGAAACATATTAACTCTTTTAACAGCATTACCAATCCTCTAAATGCATTTCAAGTCTTCAGAGAGGATTTCAAGCCTTTTGGAAGCAGTTCAAGCCTTCTGAAAGCAATACCAAGACTTCTAGCAGTAATAACTAAGTCTTCTGGAAGCATTTCAAGTCTTTAGGAAACAGTATCAAATTTTGTAGAACCATTATCAAGTCTTCTGGGAGCATTTAAAGTCTTTTGGAAGCAATAACAAACCAAGTAGAAGCAGTTCAAATATTCTGGAAGCTTTCTAGAAGCTTTTTCTAGAAGCATTTCTAGTCTTGTAGAAGCATTTCAAACCCTCTGAAAGCAGTATCAAGTTTTCTAAAACTATTTTAAGTCTTCTGGAGGCTTTTTAAGTCTTCATGAAGTAATATTAAGCCTTCTAGAAGCAATAGTAAGCCATCTGGAAGTTATATCAAGTTTTGTAGGAGCATTAGTTAAAGTATTTCAAGTCTTTAGGAGGCAGTTCAAATCTTTTGAAGCACTTCAAATCTTCTAGAAACAACCAATATCCAGTCTTCTGGAAATAGTATCAAGTTTTCTAGAAGGATTTCAAGTCTTTTAAAAACATTGTGTTATGTAAGCATTTCAAATCTTTTGGGAGCATTTCAAGTCGTTTGGAAGCAATAACAAGCCATCTAGAAGTAGTTCAAATCTTCTGAGAGCAATATCAAATTTTGTAGAAGCATTTCAAGTCTTGTAGAAGTATTTCAAGTCTTATGAAAGAATGATCAAATTTAAAAAGCATTTCAGGTCTTCTGGAATCTTTTCAAGTCTTCTTGAAGTAGTATTAAGTTTTCTAGAAACATTTTAACTCTTTTAAAAGCATTACCAATCTTCTAAATGCATTTCAAGTCTTCAGAGAGGATTTCAAGTCTTTTGGAAGCAGTTCAAGCCTTCTGAAAGCAATACCAAGACTTCTAGCAGTGATAACTAAGTCTTCTGGAAGCATTTCAAGTCTTTAGGAAACAGTATCAAATTTTGTAGAACCATTATCAAGTCTTCTGGGAGCATTTAAAGTCTTTTGGAAGCAATAACAAACCAAGTAGAAGCAGTTCAAATCTTTTGGAAGCTTCCTAGAAGCTTTTTCTAGAAGCATGTCAAGTCTTGTAGAAGCATTTCAAACCCTCTGAAAGCAGTATCAAGTTTTCTAAAACTATTTCAAGTCTTCTGGAGGCTTTTTAAGTCTTCATGAAGTAATATTAAGCCTTCTAGAAGCAATGCTAAGCCTTCTGGAAGTAATATCAAGTTTTGTAGGAGCATTAATTAAAGTATTTCAAGTCTTTAGGAGGCAGTTCAAATCTTTTGAAGCACTTCAAATCTTCTAGAAACAACCAATATCGAGTCTTCTGAAAATAGTATGAAGTTTTCTAGAAGCATTTCAAGTCTTTTAAAAACATTGTGTTATGTAAGCATTTCAAATCTTCTGGAAGCATTTCAAGTCTTTTGGAAATAATAACAAGCCATCTAGAAGTAGTTCAAATCTTCTGAGAGCAATATCAAGTTTTGTAGAAGCATTTCAAGTCTTGTAGAAGTATTTCAAGTCTTATGAAAGAATTATCAAATTTAAAAAGCATTTCAGGTCTTCTGGAATCTTTTCAAGTCTTCTTGAAGTAGTATTAAGTTTTCTAGAAACATTTTAACTCTTTTAAAAGCATTACCAATCTTCTAAATGCATTTCAAGTCTTCAGAGAGGATTTCAAGTCTTTTGGAAGCAGTTCAAGCCTTCTGAAAGCAATACCAAGACTTCTAGCAGTAATAACTAAGTCTTCTGGAAACATTTCAAGTCTTTAGGAAACAGTATCAAATTTTGTAGAACCATTATCAAGTCTTCTGGGAGCATTTAAAGTCTTTTGGAAGCAATAACAAACCAAGTAGAAGCAGTTAAAATCTTCTGGAAGCTTTCTAGAAGCTTTTTCTAGAAGCATTTCAAGTCTTGTAGAAGCATTTCAAACCCTCTGAAAGCAGTATCAAGTTTTCTAAAAGTATTTTAAGTCTTCTGGAGGCTTTTTAAGTCTTCATGAAGTAATATTAAGCCTTCTAGAAGCAATAGTAAGCCATCTGGAAGTAATATCAAGTTTTGTAGGAGCATGAAAAGTATTTCAAGTCTTTAGGAGGCAGTTCAAATCTTTTGAAGCACTTCAAATCTTCTAGAAAGAAGCAATATCCAGTCTTCTGGAAATAGTATGAAGTTTTTTAGAAGCATTTCAAGTCTTTTAAAGGCATTTTGTCCTGTGTAAGCATTTCAAGTGTTCTGGGAACATTTCAAGTGTTTTGGAAGTAATAACAAGCCATCTAGAAGCATTTGAAAGCAGTATCAAGTTTTCTAAAAGCCGTTCAAGTTTTCTGGAAGCTTTTCAAGTCTTTTTGAATTATTATTAAGTCATCTTAAAGCAATATCAATGTCTTGTATCAAATAAATGGACTCGCCAATTGACTTCTTTCAATCTGTTATTAGGATCATTCTCAGGATCACGCGCGATCATCGTAATGTTTTTTAACTATTTTTACAATTAATTACTGCTCAGCTCTGATCAAAATAACATCAAAATTGTAGTAATTGAATCTACAAAAACTACCTGAGTGGGATAAAGTACAACAAGTGATGGATTTATTAATACAAAGATACTCCAAAATCTCTTAACGCGGAATGATAAGAATGTTTCTAGTAAAAATTCGTGGATTAGAAATACTAACACATTTTCATGCACCTCAAATAGGTTATTCCAATTTCACAATTATAATAAAATATGCTATTATTAATTATGCTAACTTAAAAACAAATTTTAATAATATGAAAATGCACCATTCTCTTACATTATGAACATGAACATTGGTACATTGGCATTTTTTAAGACGATGAATAAGAATTTAGTATTAGTTTTTTACTTTAAAAAGTTCCCTTAAATAGGTCAAAAGATTTTCATTGTTAAAATTTTTACAACTCACATAACTTAATCAAATTAAACACTTAAACAATTGAACTAAAATAAATTGTTAAGTAAATTAAACAAATGAAAGAACTACTTTCTATAAATAACTTAATTCGATGATGTTTTTATTTGTTCATCGTTGATGATCTTTCATTGTTATCTTAAATATAAAAAGTTTTTAACCTAGAATAATTTTTAAATAATTTTTCAAATTTCGCATCGCAAACTCGACCATTTAAATACAAAATTCCTGTGATGATATTGAACTTTAAATTTACTTATTCATATCTCCAAACTTTGACGATAAACCCTCTGATGATGGCTGAATAAGGCCGAAACATGTAAGGAACGATAAACAAATAAAAACATCATCAAATTAAGTTATTTGTAAAAATAAGTTCTTTCATTCGTTTAATTTACTTAATAAACATTTATCGATGAAAATGGATTTAATAAAAGACTATAATATTAAGATAAATTGGGTTGGGTTGGGTAAGGAATGCACTGTTGGTCTATGTCCCATTAGTAATGGACCACCCTATATATTCAACCGGATTTTGTTAATCGTCGTAAATGGTTAAAATTGTTTTCAGAAAGAAAGCGGTTTTTGAATTAATTTATGTAATACGAAGTCGATAACATTTCTATTTCTCTAAAAATAAAAAACTCAACATTTTTTTTTTCTTTATTTCTTTCATGATGACCCATTTTTCCAATTTTTTTAAATTGGAGTGCTCATAAAGCATAAACTTATTAAGCTTCGTTAAAGTTTACGATACTTCTCCCATAAAGAAAAAAAAACATCCTTCTTTCTCACTTCTCAGTTTTCACCTCTTCCTTTTTAACACCAAAATAAGAATTTTCCGTCGACAGGACGATATGATGATATCGTGTGCAGTAGACAGAGCGCGCACAACGAAATGAACTACGGCTACAGGACTACCAACAGAGCACAAACGAACAACGCAGCTTAACGTTATTCGTGCTCCGTTGGTCTTGTAGTGTAGACGTTCGTTGTTCGTAATACGCGCTCGTTTATTATAACGAAATCGTTTTCGCAGACTCGTACTTCTTTTCATCTTTTTCTCGTCCTTGTACGCTCAAAAAAAGAGATCATTGTTCGTCGACGCCTAAAGAATAAAGTGATTTTTAAAGTGGGATTTTTTTAAAAACGTTTTTGGTGCTTTTTATCTATTTTGTTGTACACCATAACTGAAATGTGAGTATGAATATTGCGCCGTATCTTTAATGTTTGTTATCTCTAATCTTATCATTTTTTGGGCAAATGGTGTATATAATATAATATAAAATAAAATAAAATAAACATGTTTACTTGTAAACATTTTTTTTAATGCGTGATAACTTGGTTCTAATGGCGTAGTGGCAATGTCCGCGGTTGCAAGAAGTCCGTGTGGGCACTGTTTCGATAGAAACCCAACCAGACTTGCAGGTTTATCCCGTCCACCTTTTCTTCTCCTGCACAGCACATACCTCTTCAATAACCTTCTTGGAGCTTGTCGTGGTGTAGCGTAATGCGTTTAGAGACCGAGGTCAGCTCATTATACATTCTGCGACCAACCTAATAGTGTACTCGACTCGTAATTGCTTTGGTCATTCGATTCTGGTTCAAATGCGTACGTTATATTAACATGTTTACCCAAATTAACCATACACGTTTCACTCTAATTAAACTTCGGGTTGGATTAATCCAGAAATCGAATCAATTTCGTATTATTCAAATTACTTTAGATACAACATTTTATGTAAACACATCCAGAAGTGAATGTCTCAAGTAAGACATTCATTTCCTGTTACATACGATTTGATGCTTCTTTTATGCAATTTTAACACATTTCGTTATATCATGTTTTAATAAATTCCGTTACCACGGAATATTTTAACTAAAAAAGAACCGAATAAATCGGTTGTAGGAATTTAAATAAAACAATCTAAAATCCTTGAAATTTTGATTCAATCCAATTTATTCGGTTTAAACGTAAAAGTAATAAATTGAATATTCGATTTAAAATGAAGTAAACGAAATATTTTCATTCACGTGAAGGTTCAAAGTGGGAATTTTTAATCAAATTCGATTTTTTTATTAGCTGCTTTGTAATTGCCTCTACACGCTTTTCCTATTCTAATGATTTTATTGCTTTTCACCTGGTTATTGCAGCAAATTCAATCGAAATACCGAACATTTCTTGTTAAATCTCAGTTGAAAAGAGATTTATGTATGCATATAATAGCATAAAGGTTTTTAAGATCTACTATTAATATAACCTTTTTATTAGATTTTTTTATTAATACAAAAATATTATTAAACTTTATCTAATAAAAAATTTGTATAAGTTAATTTTAAAAAATCGTAAAAAATCGAGTTCTTAAGATGTAGTGATGAATTTATCACCACTTATCAAGAAAAGTATGAGCTTTTTAACGAAGAAACCCGCGCTTTAAATTATCGACTTGTTTTTGAGATATTAACGTTTAAAGACATCATTTTTACCTTAAACGTTACATTTAATCGTTAGATTTTAAAAAATCTTGAAAAATCAGATTTTTAAGATATTGTTATGAAATTTTTAGACAATGTAGTATAGAAAAGTGTTAGCTTTTAAATGCAAAAATCCGTTTTTGAAAATATTAATTAGATCCTAAGATAACTTTATTAACTCTATGCAATAAAAAATTTGTATTAGTTAATTTTAAAAAATCGTGAAAAATCGAGTTCTTAAGATGTAGTGATGAAATTATCACCACTAATCAAGAAAAGCATGATCTTTTTAACGAAGAAATCCGCGCTTTAAAAAATCATCTCGTTTTTAAGATATTAACGTTTAAAGAGATTATTTTTACCTTAAATGTTACATTTAATCATTAGATTTTAAAAAATCATGAAAAATCAGATTTTTAAGATATTATTATGAAATTTTTAGACAATATATAGAAAAGTGTTAGCTTTTAAATGCAAAAATCCGTTTTTGAAAATATTAATTAGATCCTAAGATAACTTTATTAACTCTATGCAATAAAAAATTTGTATTAGTTAATTTTAAAAAATCGTGAAAAATCGAGTTCTTAAGATGTAGTGATGAAATTATCACCACTAATCAAGAAAAGTATGATCTTTTTAACGAAGAAATCCGCGCTTTAAAAAATCGTCTCGTCTTTAAGATATTAACGTTTAAAGAGATTATTTTTACCTTAAATGTTACATTTAATCATTAGATTTTAAAAAATCATGAAAAATCAGATTTTTAAGATATTGTTATGAAATTTTTAGACAATATATAGAAAAGTGTTAGCTTTTAAATGCAAAAATCCGTTTTTGAAAATATTAATTAGATCCTAAGATAACTTTATTAACTCTATGCAATAAAAAATTTGTATTAGTTAATTTTAAAAAATCGTGAAAAATCGAGTTCTTAAGATGTAGTGATGAAATTATCACCACTAATCAAGAAAAGCATGATCTTTTTAACGAAGAAATCCGCGCTTTAAAAAATCATCTCGTTTTTAAGATATTAACGTTTAAAGAGATTATTTTTACCTTAAATGTTACATTTAATCATTAGATTTTAAAAAATCATGAAAAATCAGATTTTTAAGATATTATTATGAAATTTTTAGACAATATATAGAAAAGTGTTAGCTTTTAAATGCAAAAATCCGTTTTTGAAAATATTAATTAGATCCTAAGATAACTTTATTAACTCTATGCAATAAAAAATTTGTATTAGTTAACTTTAAAAAATCGTGAAAAATTGAGTTCTTAAGATGTAGTGATGATATTATCACCACTAATCAAGAAAAGTATGATCTTTTTAACGAAGAAATCCGCGCTTTAAAAAATCGTCTCGTTTTTAAGATATTAACGTTTAAAGAGATTATTTTTACCTTAAATGTTACATTTAATCATTAGATTTTAAAAAATCATGAAAAATCGGATTCTTAAAGTATTGTTATGAAGTTTTTAGACAATACATAAATAACTGTTAAATTTGTTTAATGCAAAAATTCGTTTTTGAAAATATTAATTAGATCCTAAGATAACTTTATTGACACTATGCAATAAAAAATTTGTATTAGTTAGTTTTAAAAAATCGTGAAAAGTCGAGTTCTTAACATGTAGTGATGAGATTATCACCACTTATCAAGAAAAGTATGATCTTTTTAACGAAGAAATGCGGGCTTTAAAATATCGGCACGTTTTTGAGATATTAACGTTTAAATAGATCATTTTTACCTTAAACGTTACATTTAATCATTAGATTTTAAATAATCATGAAAAGTCGGATTCTTAAGATATTGTTATGATGTTTTTAGACATAATGTAAAAAAGTACTAACTTTTTAATGCAAAAATCCGTTTTTGATAATATTGATTAGATCCTAAGATAACTACATTAACTTTATGCATAGTAGTATAATAGTTAAAACTCGAAAAATGACGATTTTGATGCTATAGAGGATTATATCCTCAAAATTAAAAATGACAGAAAAATTTTTTCAGACAAAAAACTTTTTAAATCATACCAAGAATACATTTCATTGAAAATATTTGCATATTATTCATTGTTGCCAACCCAAGCTTGAAAAGTTTTAAAAAGCCTAAAATTTTAAATTTTTGACGTCATAAGGGATTGTATGTGAATAATTAAAAATGATAAAAAGAATCTTTTCATCAAAAACTTTTTTTAATCATTCCAAGAACGCATATCATTGAGAATATTTGTATATTATTCATTGTTACCAACCCAATGTTCCAAAATTGTAAATAATCACAAAATTCACATATTTAACATAAAAGGGAATTGTAGCTTAAAAATTAAAAGTGAAAAAATAATCTTTTTGGACAAAGACCGTTTTAAATCATTCCAAGAATGCATATGATTAATAATATTTACATATTATTCATTGTTACCAACTCAAAATTACAACATTGTAAAAACCTCAAATTTCACATCCTTAACATAAAAAAGATGTATCTTAAAAATTAAAAATGATAAAAAGAATGTTTTTGGTCAAAAAGTTTTTAAATCATTCCAAGAATACATATCATTAATAATATTTGCATATTTTTTATTGTTGCCAACCCAAAATTCAAGAATTCTAAAAATCCCAAATTTTACATATTTAATGTTAAAAGGAATTTCATCTTAAAATTTGGAAATGATAGAAAGAATATTTTTGAACAAAAATTTTTTTAAATTATTCCAAGAAAATATATCGTTAATAATATTTGCATATTATTCATTGTTACCAACCCAAGATTTGAAAATATTTAAAAGCCGAAAAATGACATTTTTGACTCTTTAAATAAAGAGAGATTTATCTCAAAAAATAAAAATGATGGAAAGATTCTTTAGAGATAAAAAATGTTTTAAATCATTCCAAGAACGCATATCATTTATAATATTCGTGTATTATTCATTGTTGCCAACCGAAGATCCAAAAATTTTAAAAACCTCGAATTTCGCATATTTAATATTAAAATGATTGTATTTTAAAAATTAAAAATGACAGAAATAATCTTTTTGGATAAAAAGCTTTCGAAATCATCCAAGAATGCATATCATTAATAATATTCGCATAGTATTCATTATTAATTAAAAAATGATATTTTTTATACTTAAAATAAAGGAGTATATCTCAACAAGTAAAAATGATATAAAAATTCTTTTGTGACAAAAACTTTTTAAATCGTTCCAAGAATTCTTATTGTTTATAATATTCGTATATTATTCACTATTGCCAACGCAAGATTTATTAATTGTTAAAAATCGCAAATTTGACGTACGCACTTCACATCAAGAGATGTATTTTATAAATTAAAAAGATGGAAAGAATCTCCTCAGACAAAAAGGTTTTTAAATCATCACTAGAAATAATAATTTTAGCATATTTTTCATTATTACCAACCCATGATTAAAAAATTACTAAAAACTTATAATTATGAGGTCGTCAATTTGAGCAGTTTTTGTATGACTGCTTTAATTGTAAACCATTGTTAATATCTTTATTGCTTCATATTCAATAAAGATTATATATTTATATATTAATTTATAATTTGTATGCATATGATATTTTAATTCAAAAAATGATCATTTTCCTGCGCATGTATAAATATTATATTCAAGTTTAGCAACAGTAATTCGAGTTTAGCCATCTCAAGAGACTCATGAGTTAACTCTATCAAGATCTTTATTTTATATAAACCGATAGAATTTTATAGTAGTTGCTTACGTAAACATGACGTCACGAAAGGGCTTTTTTAACATTTCTTGTTAAATCTCAGTTGAAAAGAGGTTTATGTATAGGCACAATACCTGCATAATAAAAGTTTTTAAGATCCATTATTAATATAATTTTTTTAATACACCAATTTAATTAAATATAACTGTTAACAGTTCTAGATAGATTCTTTAATTTGTTGACTGCAAGATTCAATAATCGTTAAAAACCGAAAAAATGACATATTTCTTATTAAAAGAAATTCTTATTTAAGTTTACTAAAAAATTATAAATTATGGAAACAATCTATATAATTTTTTTTATATTTCTAAACCGTTACATTTAAAATTATGTTTCGGGAATTAATCCCATTATCAGGCTTCAATGTATACTTAAACATAATGTGTAGTATATGATTCTTATACACCAATCGTACAGATCAGAATCATTCAGAATTATGTAAGAATCACATTCACATACTGAAATAAAACCTGATGATGGGAATAGTTCCCGAAACGTAGTTTTGCATGGAAATGTTTAGAAATACATAAAAAATTAAAACAAGGAAACGTCATATTTTATTTATTAAAACATAATTTGCTAATTATTCGTTGTTACCACCTTAAGATTAAAAAATAGTTAAAACTCAAAAAATGACGATTTTGAGGCAATAGAGGATTATATCTTCAAAAATTAAAAATGATAAGAAAGAATCTTTTTAGTCAAGAAGTTTTTAAGTCAGTGTAAGAATGAAAATCATTAATAATATTTGCATATTATTCATTGTTACCATCCCATGCTTCAAAAATTGTAAAAATTGTAAAAAAAACCTCAAATTTCAAATCTTTGACATCAAAAGGGATTGTGTCTTAGTAATTAAAAATTATAAAAAGAATCTTTTCATTAAAAAAGTTTTTAAATCGTGCCAAGAATGCATATCATTGAGAATATTTGAATATTATTCATTGTTACCAAACCAATATTTAAAAATTGTAAAGAATCTCAAAATTCATATATTTAACATTAACAGGAATTATATCTCAAAAATTAAAAATGATAAAATAATCGTTTTGGACAAAAAACGTTTTAAATCATTCCAAGAATGCATATTATTAACAATATTTCCATATTATTCATTGTTGCCAACTTAAAATTAAAATATTGTAAAAACCTCAAATTTCACACCATTTACATCAAAAGGAATTGTATCTTAAAAATTAAATATGATAGAAGGAATGTTTTTTGATCGAAAAATTTTTAAATCACAAATTTTACATATTTAGTATTAAAAGGAATTTTATCTTAAAATTTGGAAATGAATATTTTCGAAAAAAAAATTTTTTAATTATTCCAAGAATATATATCGTTAATAATTATTCATTGTTACCAACCTAACATTTGAAAATAGTTTAAAGCCGAAAAATGACATTTTTTACTCTTTAAATAAAGGATTATTTTAAAAATTATGGGAAAATTCTTTTGTAATAAAATCTTTTTAAATCGTTTTAAAAATGCACACCATTTATAATATTTGTATATTATTCATTGTTACCAACCCAAGATTCAAAGATTGTAAAAAAACCTCAAATTTTACATATTTAACGTTAAAATGATTGTACCTTAAAAACTGAAACATGATAGAAATAATTTTTTTGGATAAAAAGCTTTTTAAATCATCCAAGAATGCATATCATTAATTATATTTCCATATTATTGATTACTGCCAACCTAAGATACAAAAATAGTAAACATTCAAAAAATGACATTTTTGATTCTTGAAATACAGGATTATATCGCAAAAAGTAAAAATGATGGAAAGATTCTTTAGAGATAAAAAACTTTTTAAATCGTTCGATGAACGCATATCATTTATAATATTCGTGGATACTGCATTGTTACCAATCCAAGATGCAAAAATTGTAGAAAACCTCAAATTTCGCAAATTTTGCATGTTTAACATTAAATGGATTGTATTTCAAAAATTAAAAATGATAGAAATAATCTTTTTGGACAAAAATCTTTTTAAATCATTCAAAAATGCTTATCATTAATAATATTTGCATATTATTCATTATTACCAACCTAAGATTCAAAAATAGTTAAAATACGAAAAATGACATTTTTGATACTTAAAATATAGGATCATATCTCAAAAAGTAAAAATGATGGAAAGATTCTTTAGAGATAAAAAAACTTTTTAAATCGTTCCGTGAACGCATATCATTTATAATATTCGTGGATAGTGCATTGTTACCAATCCAAGATGCAAAAATTGTAGAAAACCTCAAATTTCGCATGTTTAACATTAAATGGATTGTATCTCAAAAATTAAAAATGATAGAAATAATCTCTTTGGACAAAAATCTTTTTAAATCATTAAAAAATGCTTATCATTAATAATATTTGGATACTATTCATTATTACCAACCTAAGATTCAAAAATAGTTAAAATACGAAAAATGACATTTTTGATACTTAAAATATAGGATTATATCTCAAAAAGTAAAAATGATGGAAAGATTTTTTAGAGATAAAAAAACTTTTTAAATCGTTCCATGAACGCATAACATCTATAATATTCGTATATCGTCCATTGTTGCCAACCCAAGATGCAAAAATTTTAGAAAACCTCAAATGTTACATATTTAACATTAAATGGATTGTATCTTAAAAATTAAAAATGATAGAAATAATCTTTTTGGACAAAAATCTTTTTAAATCATTCAAAAATGCTTATAATTAATAATATTTGCATATTATTCATTATTACCAACCTAAGATTCAAAAATAGTTAAAATCCGAAAAATGACATTTTTGATACTTAAAATATAGGATTATATCTCAAAAAGTAAAAATGATGGAAAGATTTTTTAGAGATAAAAAAACTTTTTAAATCGTTCCTTGAACGCATATCATTTACAATATTCGTCGATCTTACATTGTTACCAACCCAAGATGCAAAAATTGTAGAATATCTCAAATTTCGCATGTTTGATATTAAAATGGTTGCATTTTAAATATTAAAAATGACAGAAATAATCTTTTTGGATAAAAATCTTTTAAAATCATCCAAGAATACATCATTAATTATATTTGCATATTATTGATTATTACCAACTTAAGATTCAAAAATAGTTAAAATCCGAAAAATGACATTTTTGATACTTAAAATATAGGATTATATCTCAAAAAGTAAAAATGATGGAAAGATTTTTTAGAGATAAAAATCATTTTAAATTGTTCCATGAACACGTATTATTTATAATATTCGTGGATCGTGTATTGTTACCAACCCAAGATTCAAATATTGTAGAAAACCTCAAATGTTGCATATTTAACATTAAATGGATTGTAATTTAAAAATGATAGAACTAATCTTTTTGGACAAAAATCTTTTTAAATCATTCAAAAACGCATGTCATTAATAATATTTGCATATTATTCGTTATTACCAACCTAAGATATAAAGATAGTTAAAATCGGAAAAAGGACATTTTTGATACTTAAAATATAGGTTTATATCTCAAAAAGTAAAAATGATGGAAAGATTCTTTACAGATAAAAAACTTTTTAAATCGTTCCATGAACGCATATTATTTATAATATTCGTGTATCGTGCATTGTTACCAACCCAAGATAAAAAATTGTAAGAAACCTCAAATTTCGCATATTTAACATTGAAATGATTGTATCTCAAAAATGAAAAATGATAGAAATAATCTTTTTGGACAAAAATTTTTTTAAATCATTCAAAAATGTTTATCATTAATAATATTTGCATATTATTCATTATTACCAACCTAAGATTCAAAAATAGTTAAAATACGAAAAATGACATTTTTGATACTTAAAATATAGGATTGTATCTCAAAAATTAAAAATTATGGAAAGATTCTTTACAGATAAAAAACTTTCTAAATCGTTCCATGAACGCATATTATTTATAATATTCGTGTATCGTGCATTGTTACCAACCCAAGATAAAAAATTGTAAGAAACCTCAAATTTCGCATATTTAACATTGAAATGATTGTATCTCAAAAATGAAAAATGATAAAAATAATCTTTTTGGACAAAAATCTTTTTAAATCATTCAAAAATGCATGTCATTAATAATATTTGCATATTATTCATTATTACCAACCTAAGATTCAAAAATAGTTAAAATCCGAAAAATGACATTTTTGATATTTAAAATAAATGATTATATCTCAAAAAGTAAAAATGATAGAAAAACTCTTTTGGTACAAAAACTTTTTAAATCGGTCCAAGTATTCATATCGTTTATAATATTGGTATATTATTCAGTGTTACCAACGCAAGATTCATTAATTGTTAAAAATCTCAAATTTGACGTAGATACTTCACATCGAGAGGTGTATCTCATAAAATAAAAATGATAGAAAGAATCTTTTCAGACAAAAATCTTTTTGAATCATACCTAGAGTTTGACCAACCCAAGATTCCAAAATTACTAAAAACTAATAATTATTAGGTAAGTCAATTTGAGCAATTTTTGTATGATTGTTTTAATTATAAACCATTGTTAATATATTATTGCTTCGTATTCAATAAAGATTATTTATTTATATACTAACTTATAATTTTCATGCATTCGATATTTAAATTCAAAAAACGAACATTTTACCGGACATGTACAATAAGTATAACATTCAAATTTAACAACACTGATTCGAGTTTAGCCATCTCAAGAGACCGATAGAACTTTATAGTAGTTACGTAAACGTGACGTCATGAAAGGGCCTTTTTCCCTATGATTCTCTTAAATTCTTCTTTATATAAATATGAAACTAAGAGATTGAACGTAGATATATGAAGCTTTTCGGATTTGTGTGCACTAAAAGTATTTATTCGATATCTAGTTTCAAGCGCAAATTAAATTTAAAAAAAAATCGAATTCAAAACCTAAATTTAAATCTTGATTTCTTTTGCAATAAATATTTTTTAAGTATCAAAGCATTAAAAAGCATACCTATTAAGTATAATTTTGGCCATTATTACCGGGACAGCTGTGCTACACCGTGGGAAATAAGGGGTGAAATTTTTCAACAATTACTTTTTAACGTATTTTTGGCTCATGTGTAGTAAAATCCAATGAAATTTTTTTTATTCGAAACTTCTCTTTATGAACGAAAATAATGTATAAAAAGCTCAAATTATTAACGTTTAAAAAAAACACCGGATATATTACTCAGTGTAAAAACACACACATTTTTGAAACTTGACCCTTAACAGAAAACGATACGAGGGGTGAGAAAGCTCTTAACCTCTACTACACCTTTGACGACATCGCCATGGTTAAATTAAACCAATTAGTGAAAGCCTCTTAAGAGTGAAATCAGTGTCATTAAAACCACATCAAAAACGCGGTTCTTGACGCATTGTAGTGTTCTCTAAAGTCTCTTAACGCTAGCGGTTAAGCTCATTCGTCCACCCTAATTGTTCGGTGACATCTCAACTTTGTTGGGTTTTATGAATCACCTTTTTTTGTAACGATGGGGAATGAATAAATTCGGTATTACGCTATTATTCGATATAATTATTTATTAATTGGTATTAATCAATATCTTCTTAATCAACAAAAAAAGAAATTATTTGAAATTCTCACCCTAAAGTATTTAATCTTCAACTTAAACCCAAGATGTTATTATCCGATAAATAGATGTTGACAACTACGTAATCGATCTTACGAACTGATTGAAACTATCGACTTTTTCTTCGTGTATCCATCTTAATGACACTTTCGTGAAGCCATAAAGAAGTAATAAAACTTTTCACATCAAAACATATCTCAAAAACAATCAATTTTATCAAACTCTAATTGGAATTTTTCGAGTTAGATTTATGATTGCTTTTAGCACTTCTTGATAATTTTATCCCATAATAAGTAGAATTCTTAGGTAATGATGGCATGTAATCAAATTTTCTAAAATAACTGTCTCAAAGAACTAATTTCTCTTGTTTCCTTTGTCTTCGTAGTATTATTTGACTGGTTCTTCGAAAGATTAAATTGTATTAAATAATATATCCTTTAAAATAGCAAAGATCTTTTCATTCTAAGTTAATCTTATAGTGAATTATAATGAGCCTTATTAACGAGTATGACGTATTTCTGTTCACATTGATAAACCAAAAATATAATTATTGAATTTTGGGGTGAGTAAAAGAAGCCTTGAAAAATCTAAGGGTGATTTTATTTCATCAAAGTTTATATGATACCTTGAAATATCCTCCAAAATATCTAAACCATTAAAGCCCTAATCATCGATGATGTTTAAATGATATGAATATTTTATCCTTCTTTATGATATTTTGTATTTAAACGTATACATTAAAAAGTTTTAGTTATTTAAATATTAATTAAATGAAAATGTATACAAACACAACTATATAAAGCAGAAAAAAACATACTCAATAGAAATGTCAACGTTGCGGTTCATATTATGAACATGACGCATCAAGTTTAAACGATAATCTGCGTGGTTATGTGTTATGAATAATATGTGTGAGTATGTTATGAATAATACGATTGTTTTGAAGATAACCTAGATATATAACGAGAGCTGTACTAGAAAATATACCTTAATTCACTTTATAAAACTGATTAAGAAGCAAATATTTTGTTGAATTGTTTCCAGATAATTGTAATCTTTTATATAATTTAGTAGCGATATCAAATCTTGTGCATAAGAAACAATTCGCTATAATTCTTTAAAGTAAATAATTCGTATTTATGTAAGAAATGTAGCGTTTCGCCACTAAAGCGATTTCGGCGGGGTGTATAGAAATGTTTTTTTAAGGGTGTTTGAATACTTCATATCTTTATTAAGATGGATAAGAAACAATTTTGCTCCAAATCGTCGAGATCGCTTGTTGGATTTGTAATATTAACAGAAAAGTATTTAATTTGGAAGATTGTAGCTCCTCGCTAAGACTGTATATATTTATTAGGATATACGGGAAACGATTTCATAACAAAACACCAAGGTCGCTTGCGGGTGTGGTGCTGGATTTGTGATATTAACAGAAAAGTGTTCATTTCGGCATACTGTAGCCCCTCGCCCTATAGCAACCTTGGCGGAATGAAAATAAAATCGTTTTATAGGAGACTTTATATATTTAGTAGATATACAAGGAACGATTTTACCTCAAATCGCCGAGGTCGCTTGCGGGCGAGGCGCTGGTTTTGAAATGTTTACCTAAAATCGCCCATTTTGAAGATTGTAGCGCCTCGCCCGCAAGCGACCTCGGCGGAGTGAGAATACAATCGCCTTATAGGAGAGTGTATATTTACAAAGATATACAAGGAACGATTTCACCTCAAATCACCGAGGTCGCTTGCGGGCGAGGCGCTGGATAAGTTTACATAAAATCGGCTATTTTGAAAAATTGTAGTGCCTCGCCCGCAAGCGACCTCGGCGGAGTGAGAATAAAATCGTCTTATCGGGGACGATATTTACTGTGATATACCACGAACGATTTTACCTCAAATCGCCGAGGTCGCTTGCGGGCGAGGCGCTGGATAAGTTTACATAAAATCGGCTATTTTGAAAAATTGTAGTGCCTCGCCCGCAAGCGATCTCGGCGGAGTGAGAATAAAATCGTCTTATAGGGGACGATATTTACTATGATATACAACGAACGATTTTACCTCAAATCGCCGAGGTCGCTTGCGGGCGAGGCGCTGGTTTTGAAATGTTTACATAAAATCGTCAATTTTGAAGATTGTAGCGCCTCGCCCGCAAGCGACCTCGACGCAGTGAGAATAAAATCGTTTTATAGGAGAGTGTATATTTACAAAGATATACAAGGAACGATTTCACCTCAAATCGCCGAGGTCGCTTGCGGGCGAGGCGTTGGGTAAGTTTACATAAAATCGGCTATTTTGAAAAATTGTAGTGCCTCGCCCGCAAGCGACCTTGGCGGAGTGAGAATAAAATCGTCTTATCGGGGACGATATTTACTATGGTATACCACGAACGATTTTACCTCAAATCGCCGAGATCGCTTGCGGGCGAGGCGCTGGATGTAAAATGTTTACATAAAATCGTCCATTTTGGAAAATTGTAGCGCCTCGCCCGCAAGCGATCTCGGCGGAGTGAGAATACAATCGCCTTATAGGAGAGTGTATATTTACAAAGATATACAAGGAACGATTTCACCTCAAATCGCCGAGGTCGCTTGCGGGCGAGGCGCTGGATAAGATTACATAAAATCGGCTATTTTGAAAAATTGTTGTGTCTCGCCCGCAAGCGACCTCGGCGGAGTGAGAATAAAATCGTCTTATAGGGGACGATATTTACTGTGATATACAACGAACGATTTTACCTCAAATCGCCGAGGTCGCTTGCGGGCGAGGCGCTGGTTTTGAAATGTTTACATAAAATCGTCCATTTTGAAGATTGTGGCGCCTCGCCTGTAAGCGACCTCGGCGAAGTGAGAATAAAACCGTCTTATAGGAGAGTGTATATTTACTATGATATACAAGGAATGAATTCATCTCAAATCGCAGAGGACGCTTGCGGGCGAGGCGCTGGTTTTGAAATGTTTACCTAAAATCGCCCATTTTGAAGATTGTAGCGCCTCGTCCGCAAGCGACCTCGGCGGAGTGAGAATACAATCGCCTGATAGGAGAGTGTATATTTACAAAGATATACAAGGAACGATTTCACCTCAAATCGCCGAGGTCGCTTGCGGGCGAGGCGTTGGATAAGTTTACATAAAATCGGCTATTTTGAAAAATTGTAGTGCCTCGCCCGCAAGCGACCTTGGCGGAGTGAGAATAAAATCGTCTTATCGGGGACGATATTTACTATGGTATACCACGAACGATTTTACCTCAAATCGCCGAGATCGCTTGCGGGCTAGGCGCTGGATGTAAAATGTTTACATAAAATCGTCCATTTTGGAAAATTGTAGCGCCTCGCCCGCAAGCGATCTCGGCGGAGTGAGAATACAATCGCCTTATAGGAGAGTGTATATTTACAAAGATATACAAGGAACGATTTCACCTCAAATCGCTGAGGTCGCTTGCGAGCGAGGCGCTGGATAAGTTTACATAAAATCGTCTATTTTGAAAGATTGTAGTGCCTCGCCCGCAAGCGACCTCGGCGGAGTGAGAATAAAATCGTCTTATCGGAGACGATATTTACTATGATATACAACGAACGATTTTACCTCAAATCGCCGAGGTCGCTTGCGGGCGAGGCGCTGGTTTTGAAATGTTTACATAAAATCGTCCATTTTGGAAGATTGTAGCGCCTCGCCCTCAAGCGACCTCGGCGGAGTGAGAATAAAACCGTCTTATAGAAGAGTGTATATTTGCTATGATATACAAGGAACGAATTCACCTCAAATCGCCGAGGACGCTTGCGGGCGAGGCACTACATTCCATCAAAATGAACAGTTTGTGTTAATATAGCAAATTTAGCTACATCAAAATAAATATTTTCTAAAAAGTGTGTTGAATAAAAGCCTCTTTATACCAGGATGTATAAAGAACCGTATCACCTTAAATTGCAAAAGTCGCGGGTGATGCGCTGTTTAATATAACGATATTAAATTGATACTTTTGAAAGATTGGGTTGTTAGGTATTTTGGGTTAAGTTGGGTTGGTTCTGTTCAGTGGTTCCCAAACTTTTCTTAACCAGGAATCGAATCGCTTTGATTTTATCATTATTAGCGAGAACCACAAAGTTGAAAAATTAACCGTATAAGCTTCTAGTAATTAAATTTTATTCGAAACGTACAAAAGTAACTAATAAATGGTGCAAAATTATCAATAAAATTTTTCAGCTTGCGTCTTCTGCACAAGTTTTTGATTACTTAGGTTGATATTTTTGCTCAAACTCCACTTATCTATGATAATCGATGTTTAAACACGTTTTTCATTATCAATAATGAAGAGATTCTTGTTCGAGTAAATAAGTTGTTTCCAAAGAAGCAGTTTCAAATATCGTCCTTCCAATTTCAATCATTTTGCAATACCATAAGTTCTTGAAATTCATCTTCAACGTCTCTCTAGTCTTTAATGTTATTATATTCTGGAAAGTAACGGTTTAATTTATTAGCCAACATTTGTAGATAACATTTGATGTTTTCTTGTATACTTTTCTTAAAAATCACGCTCACTTTTTAAGTTGTTTGAGCCAACATAATTTCTTTTTGTGAAGGTCCAATTTTTATAGTTTGACCCTCTGCATATTAAACAAACAACTGATTTTTTAAAAAGTAAAGTAACTAAATCTCGATAATTTTAAATGTTTGAATTTTTTTAACATGGTTTCCTGATGATGGCTGTGTAGTCGAAACCGGTTGAAACCAAAAAATAAAAATAAATTTTCATCGTTGAAGTATAACAGAAAAAAATCTATTTCTTATTCTAAACTTAACATCACGATGACAACAAAGAGAACAATCATCTATCAATTTCTTAAAAGTGTCATATTTTTTGTAATCAAGGAAATTCTTTAATCTTGAGAACTCACTATTGATGTCCGATCGTATATTAATTCCAGACCGTACCCTATCTTGAGATAAATTGCACTAAAATATCTCTTTTTGCCACCTAAAAGTTATTAGTAGTTATTCAGTGCAGTTATTCATATAGTCATATCATATAACTATTAACAATTGCTATTTAAAATCCGTTTCCAAAATTTTTTTATTACTTTGAGACTTAAGAGACGTACGGCTAAACCCTACTTTTTCTAGTTCTATGTCAGGTGTTAGTTCTAAAACTAAGTTGTAGGTTTAGTATTAGTTATACTTTTAGTTCTAGAAAAATTTAAAACAATTTAGAACTACACAAAAAGTAAAACTAGAACTAACACTAGACCTAGAACTAGAAAGATTTAGGTTTAGCCGTGCGTCTGAAGACGCACGGCTAAACCGAAACTTTCTAGTTATAGGTCTAGTGTTAGTTCTAGTTTTAGTTTGATACAAGTATACAATAATCTAAAACCGAATAACAAACTAAAAGAAGAATCAACATTATTTGGGTTTAGCCATACGTGTCTTAGAATGGTTAAACCGAATTGTTAACTTAAAAAATTTTCAATTTAGAAGAAGTCCAGCTCTTACATAAAAAAGGAAAAGTTTCGATTTCAGTCTCAAAAATTGAATTTCCGTCGGACATTACTAATTATAATTGTCTTTGTAAGCTTGACTAATCCATAATGAAAGTTTAAATATAAAAGCAACCGAGATGTCTTATCTGAAAATTGCTTCATCAAACTTTTTGAAAACCAAACAATTTCTCGTGAAATATAAGTTCTTATAGTTGGAGTCCATTTCAGTGCAAATTTTGAAAAAGTTGAATTGAGTGCTTTTGATAATCTCACCTCCTTTATAGCCAATTGCATGGTATTAAGCCATTTAGGAAGAGTCTTGGAAGCTAACGCCTGGCGATGAAGGACTCAATGTAATGCCCCTTTCCCACAATATCTTCTGAAAATATTTAGCTATGTGCATGACGTTGATACCTTTTGATGTCGTTGTCATTTCTCAGCATTAATTCTTATTTGATGACTGAGAACAATTAGAAATGTCAGTGGATTAATCACACTGCAAGGACTTCTTTTAATTTTTAAAACAAGTCGCTTTTTTACATTATTTGATTAATATTATTAACATAAGATTTGGAAAATTTGGAGCAACTACACAGATTAGCCATTTAATGTCTTTTTCATTTTATAAAACTGATTACAGACGCAAACATTTTGTTAAATTGTTGCGAATTTAACGGTAATCTTTTATACAATTTACCAAAGGTAATTCTTACAACATTTAAGCAAGAAATATAGACGGGTTAAAGACGGGTTCCATACAAAATCCATAGATAATTGTGATTGCGTAAGATAAAGGTGTGCGTAATAACCACGAAGAATTTATTACAAACGTCATTTTTATCTGTAGTTATGCATATAAGTAGCAATATTTCCAGCTATATCATCTTATTAAATATAAATTCTTATCCTTATAATCTTCTCAAACCGTTTCTTCAATGAATTATCGTTTCAATTACGTTCCATTAATTACCTTAATTTAACGAAAATGTTGCAAATTGAAATTTCGTACAAATAACCTCTCATTATCAGTTTAATATTCGTTTTGATCGAATAACCAAGAAACTTGAGTTGCTGCTTTAAAACATGATTACGATGAAGTCTTAGTCATAAGCAAATTTTGCTTGAATTTCTTTTCGAGATAAGATAAAATATCGTTACATGTAATGCCTTATTTTTATTTTCTTTGCGTTTAAGTTACAATCGATCCTATTCAACAAATCAGTTGATCGAGGAAAAGTATTTTATTGCTCCATTAATTATTATGTGTTAAATCGGTGAAGATATACTTTCACTAATAGTCACAGTTAGTAACCAAGACCACTTGTGGCGCAGATGTTACAATCAATACCTTTTAATGTAACACTTGAACAAGAATGCTTCGTGCGGAAAATAAAAAAATCATTTTCCAAGCTGAGCAATTTTTTATCTGTATCAGGATAAACATTAACAAAAATTCTTAATTTTATGTTTATAATATTCGTAGTTTGGTATTTAGTTTGAGAAAGAGAATGTTATAAAAGAAATAATTTGGAAACTAGAATACATTAAATTAAATTAAAAAGGAATTTAGAAACATTAATTAACAAATTTTAAAGATATATTAGCATTTTAATATGTAGTGTCATAATTATGTACTATTTACGTGCAAATTTTATGCTGCATTCAAAATTTTTGGGCTGATCATTATCAAAATGCTGATATCTTCAATGTAACTGTAATCAGCTTAAATATTAACAATCTTTTAACACCAAAGATCATTTATAAAACTTTACAATGATAAATATAAATTGCATCTAAACCGCCTATAATGGTATAAAGATCAGATAAGTTCTTATTGAATTAGGTTATGGATAAGTTATGATCAAAATCTTATCTTAAATATTTACGTACATCGTAATACTTTGCAAAATACTAATTTTTTTATTTTATTTTCATTTTAGCTTTAATGCATTTTACTAAACCAGAGTCATCCTTTTGATTATTTTATGCTTAATATATACAATTTATTTCAAAATTTATTCGCAGATATTTAAATCGTAATATCTTCGCCAAATCTTTCCTTAGACAATGATCTATATTTATGAGAAATATTTCCGTTTGAATAAAATAAATTTAGCGCATTCAATATCACTTTAATTTCCCTAAGTGTAGAGTCGGCATTTAGAGTTATACTAGGACATTTACCTTGCGCACTTAAATATCACATTACGTAATAAAAAAATTCTTAGTAATAGGATGTTTAATGACCCATCGTATTATAAAATTATTTTCTTACTTCACAATAATTAACAACAAATTTTTTAATTAAATTAATGAAAGTTTCTTTTAATACATAGATAAATTAAGTGTAATTTGAATGCTAGATAAAAATTAAAATGATGCGTAAAAAGAACGTATTTCATCATTTAATCATCTTATGTTAACGAGATTTTAAAAACATATTTTTGATTGCATTAATGATTTTGCTTTAATCAATACCACTTTGATAGAATTACCGAAATGTAATCGATCTCCATTGGATTCCACTTTCCTAATCTTGATTCAAGTGGCACGTCGCCTAATAACCCTCTCGCAATTTCTAAGTGTTATCTACGATTCCAGACTAAACATTCCTTCTAAATCGCCATTCAGATAGCAAGCACGTGTTATGAGAAGGCCGCGTTAAGAGTCTCTTTAAATTGATGATTCTGTTTATAGAAAGCTCGTGCTCATCAAAAACTTTGTACTTTTACATATTAATGGTAAACAGTGTTCTTAAATACCCGGATATTTATTTTATTATGGAATGATTTCTTACTATTTATACATTTCTTAAGTGGAATACATTTCAAATTGAAGAATCAACGAGTTATATATTATTTCAAAGAGAAATTCTATCCACTTTATTTCATATGCATATTTCATTGCTTCATTTTTAAACATTAGACCTTCACGATCTTTTAAATTATATCATTTTTTTCCTATATTGTCCCTTAACTGGTAGTTCAGGATGTGTTTTTAAGTGACAAACAACGAATAGAGATTCTTATGATGATAGGCTTAGGAGATCGAACTTGTGAACATGATGAAGTTGTTAATGTATTTAACGTAAGATATCCCAACTATCCGCCAATTGCCCAATCTATTGTAAGATTGAAAAGAAATTTAGAGAGTTTGGCCACGTCAAAGATTTACAAATTTTGCAAAATACAAAACTGAAGATCCTTTTAGCAGTTGAAGAAACTCCGCGTGTTACTCAGAGCCAAATATTATGAAATTTTGCTGCTTGATTAGGAACCGTTTCAACTTCGTTGCGAATCCTACAAGCCACCCATGGCGCAGAAATTGCTAGAAAACGACTTTGTCGTTTTAATATCATTTTTTCTGACGAGGCAACATTCATGCCTAACTTATTGGGCGATAGAAAATCCACATTGGATGCTTGAAAAACATACCAAGCATCTACAAAAACTTTGGTACCTTATTTTTTTGGAATAAGATCATCTTGTTGGAACCGAATGTGGTTCCATTTGGTCTAGATTATCGGATTTAACTCCATTAAATATTTTCTTGTGGGGCTATTTGAAATCTAAAATCTATTTCAACAATCCGAATAATTTGAGTAACCTTAAAAAGGAAATACGCAATGATATTCGTTTAATTTCTTCCTCAATGTTGAAGAATGTCCAGGAGATGGGCGACAGTTTGAACATTTGCTTTAAATTGAGTTTATTTTCCACGTTAGTTAATATTTGTTTTCATAAGTTTTATTTAATTTTTGTATTTTTAGTAATTAACCTGATAAGGATAATAATAATAAATCTGATTGTAGTGGGTTTATTAAAAAGATTATTTTAGTTCCCTATCTAAATTCATGAAAATATCCAGGATGTTATATTTGATATAAAAAAGTTGTTCCATTTCCGCCCAATCCGGAAGTAATTTTTTGTCAAAAAGTTCAAGCATTTTTGCTGAAGAGCAATTGTTAAAATTTTATCGCATTTATTCCTTCCATCGTGAACACACTATATATCATTTTAAAGAAAAAGATCCCCCCTCTAATTTACTATATAAGTCATTTTTTGGTTTTCAAAAATTACATCTTCACGATATTTCAAATTTTGAATTTTTTTTTCGTGTTTTCACAAATACAAATCATCAAATTGAAGCAACGAGTTATACATCATTTTAAAGAGGAAGATTCAGCCTTCAATTTAATGTATAAGACATTTCTTTATTTTCATAAATAAAACGTTTACGATCTTCCAAATTTTATCATTTTTTTTTCGTGATTTCACAAAAACGTCAAAAACACATAATTTTTCAACATTTCTTAAGTGGAATCGATTTCAAATTGAAGCAACGAGTCATATATCATTTTAAAGAGAAAGGTTCATCCTTCAATTTGATATATAAGTTGTTTCTTCATTTGCAAAAATTAAACTTCCATGATACCTCAAATTTTATCATTTTTTTTTTCGTGATTTCACAAAAACACATTATCCTTAACGATTTCCTAAGTGGAATTAATTTCAAATCGAGACAACAAATTATCAATAGTTTTAAAGAAGAAGTCGTGAGTTTTAATTTGATATTTAAGTCATTACTTCATTTCAAATTTTATCAGATTTTTTTCATTATTTTAGTAAAACGGTGAAAAAACACATTATTCTTCAACATTTCCTAGATGAAATCAATTTCAACTCGAAGTAACAAATCAAATATCATTTTAAAGAAGGAGATGTGAATTTCAATTTGGTGTAAAAGTCTATGCTTCAATTTCAAAAATTAGATCTCAACGATATTTCAAATGTTATCAGGTTTTTTTCATCATTTTACTAAAACGTCAAAAACACATTATTCTTCAACATTTCCTAGATGGAATTAGAATCAACTCGAAGCAACAAGTCGTATATCATTTTAAAGAAGAAGATGTGAGCTTCAATTTGATATATAAGTTATTGTTTAATTTCCAAAAATTAGACCTTCACGATCTTTTAAAATTTATCATTTTTCGTGGTTTTACTAAAATATCAAAAAAGATACATCATACTTTAACATTTCCTAAGTGAATTTTATTAAAAATTCAAGCAACAAGTCATATATCATTTTAAACAGAAAGATTCGCTTATCAATTTAATATATAAGTCATTTCTTCATTTTCAACAATTAAATCTCCACAATATTTCAAATTTTTTTATTTTTCTCGTAATTCTACAAAAACACATCTTTAAACATATCCTAAGTGGCATCATTTTCATTATGAAGCAAGCAGTAATATATCATGTCAAAGAAGGCGATTTCGTCGTTATTTTAATATATAAGTCATTGTTTCATTTCCAAAAATTAGACCTCCACGATATTTTAAAATTTATCATTTTTCGTGACTAAAATATCAAAGAAGAAACATCACACTTTAACACTTCCTAAGTGAGTTTTATTAAAAATTGAAGCAACAAGTCATATATCATTTTAAAGAGAAAGGTTCGCTCACCAATTTGATATATAAGTCATTTCTTCAGTTTCAAAAATTAAATCTCCACGATATTTTAATTTTTTTCATTTTTCTCGTAATTCCACAAAAATACATCATCTTTAAACATATCCTAAGTGGCATCACTTTCAATTTGAATCAAGCAGTAATATATCATGTTAAAGAAGAAGATTTACTCGTTATTTTAATATATAAGTCATTGTTTCATTTCCAAAAATTAGACCTCCACGATATTTTGAAATTTATCATTTTTCATGGTTTTACTAAAATATCAAAAAAGAAACATCATACTTTAACATTTCCTAAGTGAGTTTTATTAAAAATTGAAGCAACAAGTCATATATCATTTTAAAGAGAAAGGTTCGCTCACCCATTTGATATATAAGTCATTTCTTCATTTTCAAAAATTAAATCTCCACGATATTTTAAATTTTTTCATTTTTCTCGTAATTCCACAAAAACACATCATCTTTAAACATATCCTAAGTGGCATCATTTTCAATTTGAAGCAAGCAGTAATATATCATTTTAAAGAAGAAGATTCAGTCGTTATTTTACTATATAAGTCATTGCTTCATTTCCAAAAATTAGACCTCCACGATCTTTTAAAGTTTATCATCTTTCGTGGTTTCACTAAAATATCAAAAAAGAAAGATCACACTTTAACACTTCCTAAGTGAACTTTATTAAAAATTGAAGCAACAAGTCATATATCATTTTAAAGAGAAAGGTTCGCTCACCAATTTGATATATAAGTCATTTCTTCATTTTCAAAAATTAAATCTCCACGATATTTTAAATTTTTTCATTTTTCTCGTAATTCCAAAAAAACACATCATCTTTAAACATATCCTAAGTGGCATCATTTTCAATTTGAAGCAAGCAGTAATATATCATGTTAACGAAGAAAATTTAGTCGTTATTTTAATATATAAGTCATTGCTTCATTTTCAAAAATTAGACCTCCACGATCTTTTAAGATGTATCATTTTTCGTGGTTTTACTAAAATATCAAAAAAGAAACATTACACTTTAACATTTCCTAAGTGAATTTTATTAAAAATTGAAGCAACAAGTCATATATCATTTTAAAGAGAAAGGTTCGCTCACCAATTTGATATATAAGTCATTTCTTCATTTTCAAAAATTAAATCTCCACGATATTTTGAATTTTTTCATTTTTCTCGTAATTCCACAAAAACACATCATCTTTAAACATATCCTAAGTGGCATCATTTTCAATTTGAAGCAAGCAATATATCATTTTAAAGAAGAAGATTCAGTCGTTATTTTAATATATAAGTCATTGCTTCATTTCCAAAAATTAGACCTCCACGATCTTTTAAAATTTATCATCTTTCGTGGTTTCACTAAAATATCAAAAAAGAAACATCATACTTTAACACTTCCTAAGTGAATTTTATTAAAAATTGAAGCAACAAGTCATATATCATTTTAAAGAGAAAGGTTCGCTCACCAATTTGATATAGAAGTCATTTCTTCATTTTCAAAAATTAAATCTCCACGATATTTTAAATTTTTCATTTTTCTCGTAATTCCACAAAAACACATCATCTTTAAACATATCCTAAGTGGCATCATTTTCAATTTGAAGCAAGCAGTAATATATCATTTTAAAGAAGAAGATTCAGTCGTTATTTTAATATATAAGTCATTGCTTCATTTCCAAAAATTAAACCTCCACGATCTTTTAAAATTTATCATCTTTCGTGGTTTCACTAAAATATCAAAAAAGAAACATCATACTTTAACACTTCCTAAGTGAATTTTATTAAAAATTTAAGCAACAAGTCATATATCATTTTAAAGAGAAAGGTTCACTCATCAATTTAATATATAAGTCATTTCTTCATTTTCAAAAATTAAATCTCCACGATATTCTAAATTTTTTCATTTTTCTCGTAATTCCACAATAATACATCATCTTTAAACATATCCTAAGTGGCATCATTTTCAATTTGAAGCAAGCAGTAATATATCATGTTAAAGAAGAAGATTCAGTCGTTATTTTAATATATAAGTCATTGCTTCATTTCCAAAAATTAGACCTCCACGATCCTTTAAGATGTATCATTTTTCGTGGTTTTACTAAAATATCAAAAAAGAAACATTATACTTTAACATTTCCTAAGTGAGTTTTATTAAAAATTGAAGCAACAGGTCATATATCATTTTAAAGAGAAAGGTTCACTCTTCAATTTGATATATCAGTCTTTTCTTCAGTTTCAAAAATTAAACCTCCACGGTCTTTCAAATTGTATCATATTCTTCGTGATTTTACTAAATCGTCAAAAACACGTCATGCTTTAACATCTCTTAGGTGGAAAAGATTTCAAATTGAAACAACGAGTTATACATCATTTGAAAGAGGAAGATTCAGCCTTCAATTACAGTTGCAAGCAATTACTTCATTTTCAGAAATAAAATCTCCACGATCTTTTAAATTTCATCATATTTTTGTGATTCTACTAAAATGTCGAAAAAATATCATCTTTTAACATTTTCCAAGTGGAATGTTATAAATTGAAACAACGAGTTATAGTTATAGAGTTATTACGAGTTAAGTCATTGCTTCATTTTGAAAAAGGAGACCTCCACGATCTTTAAAATTTTATCATTTTTTTAAAAAGCAACAAAATATATTTTATTTTAAACAAAAAGTTTATCCTTCAGTTTGAAGTCATCTTTACCAGGTCGTCTAGAAACAATTCAAGTTTTAGAAGCAATACCAGATTTTGTAGAAGTAGTATCAAGTCTTCCAAAAGCATTTCAAGTCTTCTAGAAGCAGTATCAAGTCTTTCAAAAGCAATATTAAGTATTTTGGAAGCATTTTAAGTCTTCTGGAAGAAGTATCAAGTCATCCAGAAGCAGTTCAAGTTTTCTGGATGCATTGCAAGTCTTCTAGAATCAGTATCAAGTCTTCTTGAAGCAATATCAAATCTTCTGGAACGAAATCTTTCCCAACAAATCATTTAATTAACTTAATAAAAATTGTTATTAATTTTCTTTTTCGTACTCTGATTAATTTTTATCTTAGAAAAGTACTTAAAACCAAATTAATTAATTTACATTCCTTCAAAGTCAACTAACGGATTTATTGCAAACTTGCCAACCGGTGACAAATACCTTGAAGTTGGTCGAAGATAGAAAAAGATGCATCGCTTGCATTAAGTAGTTTAAATATTTGGACGCGATCCAGCATTTTGATTTGTATCCCACCGTGAGTTCCTGTTTACCCAACCGAGAAAAATCTCGATTTTTAAAAAAATCCACCTCTAATTTTAGGATCGAAGCGAAATGAGGGGAAATAAAAATAAATACAAATAAGATTAATTTTAAAATTAGCATACAATCGATTTCCTTCGAATCTTTTTTTATTTTTATTTTTATTATTAGACGATACCCACGCGATAAATTTATTATTATTGAATGCGCCGATGCGATAAAATACAATGGGGTATTAAGTTACGACATGCTTTCGGTATGTTTTGTGTGCGTTTTAGAGTGCACAAGCCGTATGTTAATCTCACGCGCGATTATAGCCTCTTTATTTCTCTTTGCTCGCAGCTGCACCACAACTTCTCCTTTTACTGTGTAATAAAGAGAGTTAATACATGTTCATCAGTACATTTCGCAATAACTAAAACAAGGTTATCCGGCAAATACACATTTATTAGTTGGTCTAGATTTATAAATTTTAATTAAGTCAAATCGTGTAGTCGAGTATCATTACATTTGAATAAACGTGCTTACTGTTACCACTCAACATCTTGACTTAATTAATTAAAACTTGTGCTGTTGTATTACGCTTTGTTCGTAATAAACGGGGCAGGTTTCTCACTTAGGAAACGTGAGGCTCTTTCGTTACGCAACAAATCGCATAATATCTAGTTTACAAGGACAAGGACGTCGGTTGTGTTGTGTTGTTGATTGGGTTTTGTTAGGACGGTATGCGAATTGTATTAATTGTATGCTGTTGAGTCCTACGCGCGTTTTACCAAATGGAATTCCTATGCATTCTTCAAGGACGTTCACTTTGTTTTGTTCTCTTCCTTTTACAAATTAGAAAATGAGTGAATATTTAATTAAGGCTTAAATCATCGTTTATATCCTTGAATGGCTTTAAAAACATTGTTTGTTGTTTTTTTTAGAGTGTTGAGTCAATAATATCTTTTACATGGCTTTTTTATCAATCTCGAGGATGCTTAATAAAGAATGATGCCGAGATTTTTTGTCGATTTTAAGTGTTTAGTTAGCTTCTTCGATTTTTGAATCACCTAACACGAGGTGATTGTTAGATTGTTTATAATAATGAAACTTTCCAAAATGCTTTAACATTTATATAGTTTTTTTTATAACAATCAAGATTGTCGAAAACAAATGATTCACCAGTGTTGTAATAGATAATAATAGAGATGGTTTTGGCTCTTTGAATCTTTTTTTATAACGTCCCTTTTTTATAACATTGTATTTTACATATCCAACTTTAACACAATTCCTTTTATTTCATTAATATTAATTGCATGGAATTTGCCTTGGCTTTTCAATTCTTATATTTTGATTTTACAAAACTCTCTTTTATCCACCAGTTTTTTGAGTTTTTGATTTCTTTAGAGACTTTTTTTTAGATCCTTTTTAACAGTGAAAATCACATCCTCCATCGTGGTTACTTTTTGAAGATTTTCTTACAATTTCTTAAAATAGTTTAGTCGAACAAGAACAAATAGGAACAGAATCTCAAATAATTCACCCCCATTTCGACCAATATCTTCACAAGAAATCAAATGATTTTCTTGCATAACTTTATTAACAATATTTTTGGTCTTATTTCGATAAAAAATTAAACTCCAAACATCGAGATCTCATATAAAGAAAATTTTTAAATATTTATTACGCTTTAATTAAAATGCTATTAAAGTTGTTTCACAGACAGCAGATAGCCCAGGTTCAATTTGTTCTGTCAACGTGGTCTCAAAGCTTGATGGTGTTCAAACTTGTTCGGCGAGTAGCACAGATTTTTCATTCGAAAACATTTCAAACAGAATAACACATTGCATTAGTGGAAGTTAAATGAGATCGATCTAAAAAGGATCTCTCTTTAAAGCTGTAGATTTCCACATTTTTCTCTCATTACCTTCCATTTATGATGACCACTTCTAACGAATAGATTCTTTCTGAAATGTATCTGTAATTAGACATTAATATTTGATAAGTTCTGCTTATTAAGAAGATGTTTATTAATGAAATATGAAACAGAAGCATTAAAAATCGTAGGAAGTCTTTTTCGCTAACAATCACAAATTTTTTATAACAATCACAACGATATAGTAATGGATAGAAGACAGTCTTAGTCCTATCCAACACTTTCGTAATTAGTGATGGAACGGATATTCAGCATCATCTTCAGTGTGCAACTCTCAATTTCTCATTAAACATATCTTCTAAATCAGAGGTAGATACGGATGTACAACATATTTTGAGAAAATTTGTCGTCATTTATAAAGTAGAGTGTACTTTTCTCAAAATGAAACCATACATGAATATCACAATTCGTTTTTGAGATATCCTTTGAGATAAATTTATAACATTTCATAAAATTAAAAATTCCCTTAATCATGTTTGAAAAATCGTATAAAATCGAATTCTTAACATATCCCGATGAATTTTTTTGAGATTTATAAAGAAAAGTATGTACTTTCTTCAGGATAAAACCATACTTGAATATGTCAATTCGTTTTTGAGATATTAACTCAACCTAAATTTGTAACATTTCATAAGATTAAAAATATTCTTAATCGTTTTTGAAAAAATCGAATTCTTAAGATATCGTGATGAAATTTATTGCGATTTATAAAGGAAAGTACGTACTTTTCTAAGAACAAAACCATGCGAAAGTATCTGAATTCAATTTTGAGATATCAAGTTTTGAACTTAACTTACATTTGTAGCATTTCATAGAAATAACAATTTCTTTAATCATTTTTGAAAAATCGTAAAAATCGAATGCTTAAGATATCCTGATAAAATTTATTGCGATTTATAAAGGAAAGTATGTACTTTTCTAAGAACAAAACTATGTGAAAGTATCTCAATTCGATTTTGAGATATCAAGTTTTGAACTTAACTTACATTTGTAGCATTTCATAGAAATAACAATTTCTTTAATTATCTTTGAAAAATCGTAAAAAATCGAATTCTGAAGATATCGTGATGAAATTTATTGCGATTTATAAAGGAATGTATGTACTTTTCTAGGAACAAAACCATGCGAAAGTATCTCAATTCGATTTTGAGATATCAAGTTTTAAACTTAACCTACATTTGTAGCATTTCATAGAAATAACAATTTCTTTAATTATCTTTGAAAAATCGTAAAAAATCGAATTTTGAAGATATCGTGATGAAATTTATTGCGATTTATAAAGGAATGTATGTACTTTTCTAGGAACAAAACCATGCGAAAGTATCTCAATTCGATTTTGAGATATCAAGTTTTAAACTTAACCTACATTTGTAGCATTTCATAGAAATAACAATTTCTTTAATTATCTTTGAAAAATCGTAAAAAATCGAATTCTGAAGATATCGTGATGAAATTTATTGCGATTTATAAAGGAATGTATGTACTTTTCTAGGAACAAAACCATGCGAAAGTATCTCAATTCGATTTTGAGATATCAAGTTTTAAACTTAACCTACATTTGTAGCATTTCATAGAAATAACAATTTCTTTAATTATCTTTGAAAAATCGTAAAAAATCGAATTCTGAAGATATCGTGATGAAATTTATTGCGATTTATAAAGGAATGTATGTACTTTTCTAGGAACAAAACCATGCGAAAGTATCTCAATTCGATTTTGAGATATCAAGTTTTAAACTTAACCTACATTTGTAGCATTTCATAGAAATAACAATTTCTTTAATTATCTTTGAAAAATCGTAAAAAATCGAATTCTTAAGATATCGTGATGAAATTTATTGCGATTTATAAAGGAAAGTATGTACTTTTCTAAGAATAAAACCATGCAAAAGTATCTCAATTCGATTTTGAGATATCAAGTTTTAAACTTAACCTACATTTGTGGCATTTCATAGAAATGACAATTTTTTCAATTATCTTTGAAAAATCGTAAAAAATCGAATTCTGAAGATATCGTGATGAAATTTATTGCGATTTATAAAGGAATGTATGTACTTTTCTAGGAACAAAACCATGCGAAAGTATCTCAATTCGATTTTGAGATATCAAGTTTTGAACTTAACTTACATTTGTAGCATTTCATAGAAATAACAATTTCTTTGAAAAATCGTAAAAAATCGAATTCTGAAGATATCGTGATGAAATTTATTGCGATTTATAAAGGAATGTATGTACTTTTCTAGGAACAAAACCATGCGAAAGTATCTCAATTCGATTTTGAGATATCAAGTTTTAAACTTAACCTACATTTGTAGCATTTCATAGAAATAACAATTTCTTTAATTATCTTTGAAAAATCGTAAAAAATCGAATTCTGAAGATATCGTGATGAAATTTATTGCGATTTATAAAGGAATGTATGTACTTTTCTAAGAACAAAATTATGCGAAACTATCTTAATTCATTTTTGAGATATCAAGCTTCGAACTCACCTAAATTTGTAGCATTTCATTAAAATAACAATTCACTTAATGATTTTTGAAAAATCGTCAAAAATCGAATTCTTAAGAATATCATGATGAATTTTTTTGTAATTTATAAAGAAAAGTGTGTACTTTCTCCGGAATAAAATTACACTTCATTAAATCAATTCGTTTTTGAGACATCATAATTTGAATTTAGCCTAAATTTGTAATATTTCATAAAATTCAAATTTTTCTTAATCGTTTTTGAAAAAATCATCAAAAATCTAATTCTTAAGATATCATGATGAATTTTATTGTGATTTGCAAAACAAAGTATATATTTTCCTCAGAATAAAATTATACTTCAATATCTCAATTTCTTTTTGAGATATCAAGTTTTAAACTGAACCTATATATTTTAATGTTTCATAAAAATAACAGTTTTTTTAAATCATTTTTGAAAAAATTGTCAAAAATCGAGTTCTTAAGATATCATGATCAATTTTTTGTGATTTATAAAGAAAAGTATGTACTTTCGCCATGACAACACCATACTTCAATATTTCAATTCATTTTTGAGATATCAAGTTTTGTAATGAATGTAAATTGGTGGCATTTCGTAAACATAACAATTTTTTAATCATTTTAGAAAAAATCATCAAAAATCGAATTCTTAAGATATCATAATGATGTTTTTTGTGATTTGTAAAACAAAGTATACATTTTCCTCAGAATAAGATCATACTTCAATATCTCAATTCCTTTTTGAGATATCAGGTTTTAAACTCAACCTAAATTTGTACCATTTCATAAAATAACAGTTTTTTTTAAATCATTTTAGAAAAAATCGTCAAAAATCGAATTTTTAAGATATCATGACGATTTTTTTTGTGATTTGTAAAGCAAACTATATATTTTCCTCAGAATGAAATCATACTTCAATATCTCAATTCGTTTTTGAGATATCAAGTTTTAAACTCATCCTAAATTTGTAACATTTCTTAATAATAATTTTTTTAATAATTTTTGAAAAATAGAATTCTTAGGATATCATAATTTTTGATAATTTTTTTGTGATTTATAAAGCAAAGTATTTGTTTTCCTCAAAATAAAATCATACTTTAGTATCTTAATTAGTTTTTGGGATATCAATTTTTGAAATCAATGTGGCGTTTTCTAAACATAATAATTTTTGAAAAAATCGTCAAAAATTGAATTCTTAAGATATCATGATGAATTTTATTGTGATTTGCAAAACAAAGTATATATATTCCTCAGAATAAAATTATACTTCAATATCTCAATTTCTTTTTGAGATATCAAGTTTTAAACTTAAACTATATTTTAATATTTCATAGAAATAACAGTTTTTTTAAATCATTTTTGAATTTTTTGTCAAAAATCGAGTTCTTAAGATATCATGATCAATTTTTTTGTGATTTATAAAGAAAAGTATGTACTTTCCCCAGGACAGCACCATACTTCAATATTTTAATTCATTGTTGAGATATCAAGTTTTGAAGTGAATGTAAATTGGTGGCATTTCGTAAACACAACAATTTTTTAATCATTTTGGAAAAAGATCATCAAAAATCGAATTCTTAAGATATCATGATGATGTTTTTTGTGATTTGTAAAACACAGTATACATTTTCCCAGAATAAAATCATACTTCAATATCTCAATTCCTTTTTGAGATATCATGTTTTAAATTCAACCTAAATTTGTACCATTTCATAAAATAACAGTTTTTTTAATCATTTTAGAAAAAATCATCAAAAATCGAATTTTTAAGATATCATGACGATTTTTTTTTTGTGATTTGTAAAGTGTTAATTATATATTTTCCTCAAAATGAAATCATACTTTATATCTCAATTCGTTTTTGAGATATCAAGTTTTAAACTAATCCTAAATTTGTAACATTTCTTAATAATAATTTTTTTAATCATTTTTGAAAAATAGAATTCTTAGGATATCATAATTTTTGATATTTTTTTTTTGTGATTTATAAAGCAAAGTATTTGTTTTCCTCAAAATAAAACCAGACTTTAGTATCTTAATTAGTTTTTGGGATATCAATTTTTGAAATCAATGTGGCGTTTTCTAAACATAATAATTTTTGAAAAAAACGTCAAAAATCGATTTCTTAAGATATTTTAATGAAATATTTTGTTATTTATAAAGGAAAGTATGTATTTTTCTCAAAACAAAACCACACATGAATATCTGAATTCATCTTCGAGACATCAATTTTTGAATTCAATTTAAACTTTTAGCATCTTATAAATTTTACAATTTCCTTAATAGTTTTTGAAAAATCATAGAAAATCGAAAAGTAAAGATAATTTTAAAAACAAATCCTCTTTCAAAATCAAAAATAGTCAATTTCCTAATAAAATTAATAATAATAAAGTTTTGAAAAGATAATCTTTGTGATAAAATCAAAATTGACAAAATTCGAAGGCTTATTTTGTTCTTCTCAATGTTTCATCAAAACATTTACATTCTCAAATGCAAAATAAAAATAAATCAAGTATTTGACGTCATGAAATGGTCATGAAAAGTTATTCACAAAGTTAAGCACAGAATAATGTATAGCAATTCTAATTATGAGTTAAAGTTTATTATGCATTCTTGTTATATTAACATCATTATTTCTAATGATAACAATAATTGCCTAATTTTGTATACATTATAACGTTTCGTAAGAAAATAAAGTATTTATATCACGTAGGTATCTCACGACGAAACATTTAAATCATTTTAATGTTTGTAATAAAGATACTTTGAGGATAACGCAGATGATATCGCATTATATAACTTATGATTTTTATCTTTATTATTTTTTAGATCAAAAGTAAAATGTTAAATATAATAATTTTTAAGCTATAAATGTTACAATATGTATTCAATTATTCGAAAAGACGTTACTTTGTTATTAGTAAGTATACTTTTATATCTTTGACGTATCGAAAGTTTTTCTTAGAACTTTTGTCTTACAATGCGTTAATTTCGATTACTCTCTCTTCTAGTAACTCGTTCGTATCCTCATTAGTGTAGTCCGCAACGAAATAAATACCTTCCTAATTTCTCTTAATTCTTAAGGTAATTCTGTTGCATTTACTACTATTTGCTGATAACGATCCTAACAACAACTTGCATTATCAGAAAAATGATAAATATCTGAAAATAGTACATTTATAAGTCAATTAAATCTTCTTTTAGTGTTGATCTTAATAATTCTATTTGCTTGATTTTGAACATTCTAAGCATATATTAATATAAGTTTCATCATGGACTTTAACGATGAAAAAATGTATCATGTTTTTTTTTATTGCAACCGGTTCAGCTTATAATAGCCATCATCAGGAAACCACAGAAGTCTTTTTAATATAAAAGGACTTTTAAAATAACCCTTTCATGTTCTAATGATGAATTTTGTTGAACATGCAAATATAATTAAGCAATATTTTATACATTAACAAAGAAGTGCATCAGATTCATTCCTTGGCAATGAAGTAGTTGTGTTAATATCTGAAAATAGTACATTTATAAGTCAATTAAATCTTCTTTTAGTGGTGATTTTAATTATATTTGCTTGATTTTGATCATTCTAAGCATATATTAACATAAATTTCATCATGGACTTTAACGATGAAAAAATGTATCATGTTTTTTTTTATTGCAACCGGTTCAGCTTATAATAGCCATCATCAGGAAACCACAGAAGTCTTTTTAATATAAAAGGACTTTTAAAATAACCCTTTTATGTTCTAATGATGAATTTTGGTGAACATGCAAATATAATTAAGCGATATTTTATACATTAACAAAGAAGTGCATCAGATTCATTCCTTGGCAATGAAGTAGTTGTGTTAATATCTGAAAATAGTACATTTATAAGTCAATTAAATCTTCTTTTAGTGTTGATCTTAATTCTATTTGCTTGATTTTGAACATTCTAAGCATATATTAATATAAATTTCATCATGGACTTTAACGATGAAAAAATGTATCATGTTTTTTTTTTAATTGCAACCGGTTTCAGCTTATAATAGCCATCATCAGGAAACCACAGAAGTCTTTTTAATATAAAAGGACTTCTAAAATAACCCTTTTATGTTCTAATGATGAATTTTGATGAACATGCAAATATAATTAAGCGATATTTTATATATTAACAAAGAAGTGCATCAGATAAAGTCCTTGGCAATGAAGTAGTTGTGTTAATATCTGAAAATAGTACATTTATAAGTCAATTAAATCTTCTTTTAGTGTTGATCTTGATTCTATTTGATTGATTTTGAACATTCTAAGCATATATTAATATAAATTTCATCATGGACTTTAACGATGAAAAAATGTATCATGTTTTTTTTTAATTGCAACCGGTTTCAGCTTATAATAGCCATCATCAGGAAACCACAGAAGTCTTTTTAATATAAAAGGACTTCTAAAATAACCCTTTTATGTTCTAATGATGAATTTTGATGATCATGCAAATATAATTAAGCGATATTTTATATATTAACAAAGAAGTGCATCAGATAAAGTCCTTGGCAATGAAGTAGTTGTGTTAATATCTGAAAATAGTACATTTATAAGTCAATTAAATCTTCTTTTAGTGTTGATCTTAATTCTATTTGCTTGATTTTGAACATTCTAAGCATATATTAATATAAATTTCATCATGGACTTTAACGATGAAAAAATGTATCATGTTTTTTTTTTTAATTGCAACCTGTTTCAGCTTATAATAGCCATCATCAGGAAACCACAGAAGTCTTTTTAATATAAAAGGACTTCTAAAATAACCCTTTCATGTTCTAATGATGAATTTTGATGAACATGCAAATATAATTAAGCGATATTTTATACATTAACAAAGAAGTGCATCAGATAAAGTCCTTGGCAATGAAGTAGTTGTGTTAATATCTGAAAATAGTACATTTATAAGTCAATTAAATCTTCTTTTAGTGTTGATCTTAATTCTATTTGCTTGATTTTGAACATTCTAAGCATATATTAATATAAATTTCATCATGGACTTTAACGACGAAAAATGTATCATGTTTTTTTTTTTAATTGCAACCGGTTTCAGCTTATAATAGCCATCATCAGGAAACCACAGAAGTCTTTTTAATATAAAAGGACTTCTAAAATAACCCTTTTATGTTCTAATGATGAATTTTGATGAACATGCAAATATAATTAAGCGATATTTTATACATTAACAAAGAAGTGCATCAGATAAAGTCCTTGGCAATGAAGTAGTTGTGTTAGTGACATAAATAGAACATTGAAGAAATATACAATGAGGAGTTAAAAATAATCAGAGGTGTTGTAAGAATGGTTTACGCGAGAAGAGAACTCGCCTTGAAAATTTCGTACAAAATTCTTGATTTTTCTAACCTTGTCCTTTTTTTGATAAAATACTCCATTCTTTCTAAGACAATCATCGAACTTGTAACAATAGAACTATTTGGCATCGCAAAGAGGACCTATTTTTAATCTATTAGCCAAGTTTTTAAGCCATTAGTCAATCATCATATAACAAGAAGAAACTTTTAATTCTACGTTGTTTTTATAGCCAAATTGGAGTTTGGAATCGGGGCGAATTAATGAATATTAAAATTGCACTTTTAACAACTTTAACGATCGCAAAATTAGGATTAGTGGAATCCATTTCAAGCGAATTAGTGTAATTTAGCCGCTTACGTAACGTCCAACGTATAGCAACAAATTACCATTTCAATAAAAAATTAGTACTAATCGAAAGTCAATACTCGCTTCGTTTTGTCGTCCTCCGTAACCCGTTTGTTTTATTGACTATTGGCAAACCTTGCTTTATGGGTTTCCAAGTTCCTGAATACTTTATTAATCGGTAATGTCGATGTTGCATGTCGGAAATGCGACCGTCTCTTCCTACGCCCATCGATAAAGCAATAAATACTAAAAGGTTCTTTTTTAAAAAGCATATTGATTCGGTAATGCATATTTTACTATATTCACCCACAGAAACAGAATAAAAAATAGGACGAGTTGTTGTAAATCATAAAAAAGGCACCTGTACACACCAAGGTTAGGTTATCGAATTCGTAAAAAGTCACTAACCTTGACTCCCAATAAAGCAGGGAATTCCAAAAGCAACGCGAAAACGGCCGGTGTTGTGTGCTGGTTTCGAAATCGTTACACTGCAATTAAACGTGGATGTATTCGGCCTAGAAACCAATAATTGTGTAACGCAAGTTCATATTATTTTATTCGAAACTTTCTATAAAACACGTAACGTCGTTTTTGGTTGAAAATTAATTGTTATTATCTCGTACATGTTCGTTCTTTCTAATTCGTGTTAATAGAGAAAACGTGTTAAAGAATAAACTATAAGTTAATTTCTACACTTTCTATTTAGTTCCTTTTTTCGATTTAAACAAAAAACGTTTATGAGACGAGGATTATTTTATTATTATTACCCTTTTTATGTTATTTAAATTTAGAAAGGCGTTTAATTCGCGATGAGTAATAAGATGCATTCAACCACGATTACGATTACTTAGTACAATCTCTGATTACCTTGAATTCAAAGAAAAAAAGCAATTATATTTAGAATTACTCATGGATGATTATCTTACCGCGAAATTAGCAAAGCTAACTTATTTTTCACGGTAATCGGGAATTTGATTTATGTGGTATTCTCCAAAAAGTCAATAATTTTTTTTTGTTAATTTCATTCCCCGTAAGAAATATTGATGCCATATAAAAGGGAATGATATGTGTTTTATGTATTAAAATTCATTACCCGAAAATATGTTGGCTTTGATAAGAATTGTTGATACTTGTACTAATAATAAATAATAAAGTTGATAAGAATATTAACCGTCTTTCTCTCTTTGTAAACGTGATACTTTGATTATTCTTTTCTTGGAATACTTTTTACATTCACTTATGGTGCTTATTACGATATCTCAATCAGTCCTTGAGATACGAGATTTTAAAAATTGTTTGATTTTACTTAATTCGTATTATCACTCTTTTGTGGACTTTTAATCAAAACATCGAAACTCCAAGATTTGAAGATTTGAAAAAACGTCTTTGGGGCATCAAATATTAAATAAATTTGCTTCAAATTGCTTCTTATTTCATTACGATGTCTCAATTGGTTCTTGAGATACGAGATTTTGAAAATTGTTTGATTTTACTTAATACATATTATTTATTACTCTTTTGTGGACTCTTAATCAAAAGATCGGTACTCCAAGATTTGAAAAAAACAATCTTTGGAACATCAAATACGAAATAAATTTGCTTCGAATTGCTTCTTATTTCGTTACGATATCTCAATTGGTTCTTGAGATACGTAATTTTGAAAATTGTTTGATTCACTTAATACATTATTACTCTTTTGTGGACTTTTAATCAAAAGAACAGAACTCCAAAATTTGAAGATTTGAAAAAGTAATCTTTGAAACATCAAATGCGAAATAAATTTACTTCAAATTGCATCTTATTTCATTACGATATCTCAATGGGTTCTTCAAATACGAGATTTTGAAAATTATTAAATTTTACTTAACATAAATTACTACTCTTTTGTAGACTTTTAATCAAAAGATCAGAACTCCAAAATTTGAAGATTTGAAAAAACAATCTTTGGAACATCAAATACGAAATAAATTTGCTTCAAATTGCTTCTTATTTCATTACGATATCTCAATGAGTCCTTGAGATACGAGATTTTGGAAATTGTTTTGATTTTACTTAATACATATTATTGCTCTTTTGTGGTCTTTTAATCAAAAGATCGGAACTCCAAGATTTGAAGATTTGAAAAAACAATCTTTGGAACATCAAATGCGAAATAAATTTACTTCAAATTGCTTCTTATTTCATTACGATATCTCAATGGGTTCTTCAAATGCGAGATTTTGAAAATTTTTGAATTTTACTTAACATAAATTATTACTCTTTTGTAGATTTTTAATCAAAAGATCAGAACTCCAAAATTTGAAGATTTGAAAAAATAATCTTTGGAACATCAAATACGAAATAAATTTGCTTCAAATTGCTTCTTATTTCATTACGATATCTCAATGAGTCCTTGAGATACGGTTCTTTAAATATTGCTTGATTTTTCCATGTAGTTCGTTTTTGCAGAGATTTAATCAAAAAATCGTAACTCAGAGATTGAATGATTTGAAGAAATCATGTTTGGTACATTATATACCAAATAAATTTGCGTCAAATTATTTCTTATTTCATTATAATATCTCAATTATTCCTTGAGATACACTTCTTTAAAAATTCCTTAATTTTCACCTAATAGATGTAGTTACATTTTTGCAGAGATTTAGTCAAAAAATCGTAACTCAGAGATTGAATGATTTAAAGAAATAATCTTTGGTACATTAAATACTAAATAAATTTGCATCAAACTATTTCTTATTTCATTCCGATATCTCAATTATTCCTTGAGATATGCTTCTTTAAAAATTCCTTTGTTTTTACCTAATAGATGTAGTTACATTTTTGCAGAGTTTTAATCAAAAAATCATAAGTCGGAGTTTTAATGATCTAGAAAAATATAGAAAAATAATCTTTGATACATTAAATACTAAATAAATTTACTTCAAATTGCTTCTTAGTTCATCGCGATATCTCAATTAGTTCTTGAGATACGGTTCTTTGAATATTGCTTGATTTTTACATGTAGTTCGTTTTTGCAGAGATTTAATCAAAAAATCGTAACTCAGGGATTTAATGATTTAAAGAAATAATCTTTGGTACATTAAATACTAAATAAATTTGCTTCAAATTGTTTCTTAGTTCATTGCGATATCTCAATTAGTTCTTAAGATACGGTTCTTTGAATATTGCTTGATTTTTACATGTAGTTCGTTTTTGCAGAGATTTAATCAAATTCAGAGATTGAATGATTTAAAGAAATAATTTTTGGTACAGTAGATACTAAATAAATTTGCGGCAAATTATTTCTTATTTCATTATAATATCTCAATTATTCCTTGAGATACGCTTCTTTAAAAATTCCTTAATTTTCACCTAATAGATGTAGTTACATTTTTGCAGAGATTTAGTCAATAAATCGTAACTCAGAGATTGAATGATTTAAAGAAATAATCTTTGGTACATTAAATACTAAATAAATTTGCATCAAATTATTTCTTATTTCATTCCGATATCTCAATTATTCCTTGAGATATGCTTCTTTAGAAATTCCTTTGTTTTTACCTAATGTAGTTACATTTTTGCAAAGATTTAATCAAAAAATCATAACTCAAAGATTTTATGATTTAAAGAAATAATCTTTGGTACATTAAATACTAAATAAATTTGCTTCAAATTGCTTCTTAGTTCATTGCGATATCTCAATTAGTTCTTGAGACACGGTTCTTTGAATATTGCTTGATTTTTACATGTAGTTCGTTTTTGCAGAGATTTAATCAAAAAATCGTAATTGAGAGATTGAATGATTTGAAGAAATCATGTTTGGTACATTAAATACTAAATAAATTTGCGTCAAATTATTTCTTATTTCATTATAATATCTCAATTATTCCTTGAGATACGCTTCTTTAAAAATTCCTTAATTTTCACCTAATAGATGTAGTTACATTTTTGCAGAGATTTAATCAAAAAATCGTAACTCAGAGATTGAATGACTTAAAGAAATAATCTTTGGTACATTAAATACTAAATAAATTTGCATCAAATTATTTCTTATTTCATTCCGATATCTCAATTATTCCTTGAGATATGCTTCTTTAAAAATTCCTTTGTTTTTACCTAATAGATGTAGTTACATTTTTGCAGAGTTTTAATCAAAAAATCATAAGTCGGAGATTTAATGATATAGAAAAATAATCTTTGATACATTAAATACTAAATAAATTTGCTTCAAATTGCTTCTTAGTTCATTGCGATATCTCAATTAGTTCTTGAGATACGGTTTTTTGAATATTGCTTGATTTTTACATGTAGTTCGTTTTTGCAGAGATTTAATCAAAAAATCGTAACTCAGAGATTGAATGATTTAAAGAAATAATCTTTGGTACATTAAATACTAAATAAATTTACATGAAATTATTTCTTATTTCATTGCGATATCTCAATTATTCCTTGAGATACGCTTCTTTAAAAATTCCTTAATTTTCACCAAAAATGTAGTTACATTTTTGCAGAGATTTACTCAAAAAATCAGAACTCAGAGATTTAATGATTTAAAGAAATAATCTTTCGTACATTAAATACTAAATAAATTTACGTCAAATTATTTCCTATTTCATTACGATATCTCATTTATTCCTTAAGATACACTTCTTTAAAAATTCCTTAATTTTTACCTAACAGATATAGGTACATTTTTGCAGAGTTTTAATCAAGTTGAGATTTAATGATCTTGAGAAATAATCTTTGATGCATTAAATAATAAATAAATTTTCTTCAAATTGCTTCTTATTTCATTGCGATATCTCAATCAGTTCTTAAGATTCGAGTTTTTGAAAATTGCTTGATTTTAAATAAATTAAGAACTTTCTATGCTGTTACTTTTCAATACATTTTTTTTCTAATCTATGCTAATTATTCGCTTCTTTTTTCTTATCATACTCTTTTCTTATCTCACATAATGTTCAAGAATAAGTAAATGAGTTTAAGTTTGATTCAGTTAATGCAGAAATCAAAGTTGTTCTTTATTTGAGCTAACTTCTTGAAATAAAGCAAATTGGTGAGTTACCTATAAACACTAATCCTAATATATGTACTGACGCAACACGTGTTGTAAGCTAGTGATATCGAGGACATTTTCTATATTATGCATTGCCACAACTAAATTTTTATTCAGCACGTAACGTCAAACCAATTGAGACGAAAAACTTTCGGCTTGCGGCAATCCTTCGCAATTTTCTAGGTCGCCCCCACTATTTAACCACAACAGCTTTAAAAAGCTAAATAAAAATGGGATTTTCTCTTATCAAAATCATTGTACTTTTACTATAACAATACACATTTTATTACTTCAAAGATAAGAGCCGTACTCAATCTACATTTGTTTGAGTCTTTATTTGAATCGACACAAGGAAATTTAACTTAATCAAGTTCAATAACACAAAATGAAAGCATCAATAAATTAGAATTTTAATGGAATCTATTAATTATGTTTAAATTTAATATGCAAAGTTATTTTAGTTCGAATTTTAACCGAGAAGAGATATATCATTAATAAATTTTAGACTAAATCGTCTTTTATATAGCAGATTTCAAATTGAGCGAATCATATAATTCATCGCCTGAAAATATAAACGTTCAAGAAATTTATCATAGGTAAAAATAAAAAATTAAAAACGTTTAAGCCATTTTTGTGCCAATAACAATTTGTGAAACGACCGTGATCAATTACTTAAATGTCCTGTAATCATGTAAAGATGTAAGTGTAAGCTTTTTTTTCGTATCACCTTGTTTTACGCCAAGTTTTATTTTATTTTAATGTTAATTCGAGGCGATAACTCATTTCCAAATCAACGTTCACGATTTAAAAGAGATTTATCCCCGGATAATTTCGAAATTTAAATATAAACATGACCGCGGCCATAATTTTATAGCAACAAATTTTTAAATGTAAAGTTACGAGTTGCGATTACGAGTTTAAATCCGAAATAGAATGTTAAATAGCCGGCGAAAATAAACTATCTTTAAAGTTAATTGTAATTGTGGAGCGATGTAGTGTGGTATGTGTGTGTGTATGAATTCAAGTATTTTGTATGACGACAGTTGTTGGCAAAACAATTTAAATTTTTTTTGTAACGGTTTAAACATTTTTTGTTTGCCCAGGTGTGTAGTTGAAGGCTTTCAAAACGAAACTCGAGCGAAGTGATAATTTAAATATTCAAATTTTCCCACCATGGACAACCACCGAAAACCTATTTCCCTTTAATTAGTCGGATTCTCGGCCAAATTCGTTGCTTATTTCCGCCTATGTGTGACGCAATATATTTTCGTCGGGACAGATGTAATTTATATCTTATTACACTGGGGATATATACTACGAGTTAGTTTCGGAAGAACCAGAATTACGCGACGAATCCTTTTTTTCTTTTCGACTGTTACACTCGAGAGATTTGTAGAATAGTTAGAATTTATTGTTTGCCAACTTGTTTTTAATTATAAATAGAACAGTGGTGAGCGTGCATTATCGTAAAGTGGAATTATATGATGATTATACGAGCAGTAAAGTTTTGAAATTTTCTTTTAATATTTCAACATGATAAATTGAAACGTCGTTAATGAATTTAAAGATAATCCTTTACTTGCAATTAACTTTCCTATTTTTACATAAAATGAAAAATGAAAATTGCTTTTACATTTAAGCGGATATTTGGATGATGAATCGCTAACTTTGCCGGAGCAATTTGCCTTCGTAAATGGGGAAAACCAGGGTGCCTTTAATATTCTCTTCTCCCTCGATATTGAGGCTTAATTGATGTTCGTATATGGGTCTGACGTAACATAAGATGGTTATTTAATGAACTCGTAACGAAATCTTTAAATAATAAATAAAATATCTATTAAACATAGAGTATATAACCATCGATGGACTTTGTTATATACTTTATGTGGAGGGTGGTAAATACCTGATGGGTAGGTATTTATAAATTTTTCATATACATGAAAGAAAATTAAGATGTGATTTAGCAAATTATCGCTAACATTTTTATGGTGAAGAGGTGCGAATTGGCAGAAGCAATATCGATGAAGCCTTAATATTTCCTATGGAAGATTTGACATGCACACAAATGATTTGAAACTACTTCTAGATTTGAAATACTTTAGAAAACTTGATATTGCCTCTGAAAAACTTGCAAAGACTTGATACAGCTTCTTGAAGACTTAATATTGCTTTTAGAGGACTCGAAACAGTCCTTGGAAGGCTTGATACTATAAAAGACGAAAGACTTGAAATGTTTTCAGAAGATTTGCAATGCTTCCAGACGACTTGATACTGCTTCCAGAAGTATCAAGTCGTTTCAGGACTCTATACAGTCTTGAAAACTTGATACTCTTTCCAAAAAAACTTGAAATGCTTCCAGAAGATATGAAATACTTTTAGAAGACATGAAGTACTCCCATAAGACTTGATACAGCTTTTAAAAAACTTTTTAGTGTTAATGAGGAGTCAACACATCATTGTTGATTTATCATAAGTAATAAAGGAAATCACAGCAGCTTCTTAACTTTGAACCAGTTACAGACATACCCTTCGTATCTCTATAATCAAAGCCGCAGTCCAACACCATGAGATAATAAAATGATATTATGAAGTAAATGCTTAATCAACAATATTAAACTGATAATGGAAGAATGTAGCTCTTTGAACTAAAATTAGTATTGGATGACTAGAAACTTACGGGTTTTGCCGCGCTTTTGAAAAAATGTTTGACATTTTGTATGTCATTTTGCAACATTTTTCTAAAACTGGTTCAAAGTTTCTGACGAACGTTGCAAGAAAGCATCCAAAACGTCAAACTTAAAGTCTTAGATTTAGTATTCGTCCCAGTGATAGTTTCAGTGTTAGTTCTAATTTTAGTTCAATTACCACCGGTCATGAAAGCCTTTGTACTTAAAATAGCTCTTGTCAGTGCCTAAAATCTAGAAAATTTTATCTGCTTCAAAAGACTTCATATTGCCTCTGGAATACTTGAAATGCTTCCAAAAGAGTTGATACTGCTTCTAGGAGACTTCATACTGCTTCTAGAAGACTTGATATTGCTTTCAAAAGACTAGATATTTCCTTTGGCAGACTTGAAATGCTGCCAGAAAACTTGAACTGCTTCCAGACGACTTGGTACATCCTTTAGAAGACTTGATACTGCTTCCAAAATATTTGAAATGCTAAAAAAAAATAATAAAGCATTTAGTGGATTAGTTATTGCTTGTAGAAGATTTGTAATGCTTCCAGAAGACTTGTAATATTTTCAGAAGACATGAACTGGTTCAAAAAGACTTAATACTACTTCTACAACATTTGATATTGCTTCTACAAGACTTGAAATACCTCCAGAAAATTTGATATTGTCTCTGGAAGACTTGTAATGCATCTAGAAAACATGAGCTTCTAAAAGACCTTATATTGCTTCTAGGAAACTTGGAATGCTTCTAGAAGACCCGTATTGTTTTCAGAAAACATCAACTGGTTCCAAAAGCTTTAATACAACTTCTAAATGTTATAAAATTATTACTTAATACTGCTTCTAGAACACTTAATATTGCTTCTAGAAGGCATGGAATTCTTCCTGAAGGCTTGCTATGCTTTCAGAAGATAGGAGCTGTTTCCAAAATACCTAATACTCCTTTTAGAAGACATGATATTGCCTCTGGAAGACTTGAAATGCTTCCAGAAAACTTGAACTGTTTCTAGAGGATGCCATACAGTATTTGGAACACTTCTTACTATTTCCAACAGACATGAAATGCTTCAGAAGACTTGATACTGCTTTCAAAAAGCTTTTCAGCGTTAATGAGGAATCAACATATTCTTATGGATTTGTCATCAGTAATAGATCACAACAGCTCCTTGAGTCAATCAATCAACGACGTAGATCAACACCATGAGACCATAATATATGATGCTTAATTATGAAGCCAATGACTAAGAAACAATGTTAGAATGATAATTAATGGAAATAGTCTGCTTCCAGAAGACTTCATACTGCTTCTAGAAGACTTGATATTTCCGTTGGAAGACTTAATACTGCTGTTAAAGTATTTGATACTGCTTCGAAAAGATTTGAAGTGCTTCCAGACAACTTGATACAGTTTCTGCAAGATTTGAAATGCTTCCGATAGATATGAATGACTTTCAGACGGCTTAAAACAGCTTCTAGAAGATTTAATGTTGCTTCCAGCAGACTTGGAATGCTTCCAGAAAACTTGTAATGTTTTCAAAAGAATCAACTACTTCCAAAATACTTAGTACTGCTTCTAGAAGATTTGATATTTCTTCTAGAAGACTTGAAATGCTTTCATAAGATTTGATATTGTCTCTGGAAGACTTGCAATGTTTTCAGAAGACATTTGCTACTCCTAGAAGACCTAGAAGTATTAACTGCTTCTAGAACATTTAATATTGCTTCTACAAAACTTAGAATTCTTCCTCTTACTTTCAGAAGATATGAACTGTTTCCTAAAAAACTTAATACTGTTAATAGAAAATTTGATACTGCTTCTAGAAGACTTGATAATGTCTCTGGAAGACTTGGAATGCTTTCAGAAGATTTGATCTTGCTTCCAGAAATCTTAAAATGTACTCAAAGGACCCATACAAAATTGTTAATGATGTACCCAACCTTTCTGTCATTGATTACAGTAATAATAATTTTTTCAGGATTATTTTTCCATTATCCCTTCTCTCTAAGGTTGTACAGGGTGTCGGGAAATTGTATATATACTGAAAACGGTGTTTATTTGACTATCTTATTACTCACGTAAAACTATCTCTGTATACCAAATTTAAGCATTCGAAACCATCCCGTTTTTGAGAAATCGCTAAAAAATTACTTTCTTAGTGCCATCTAAAAAGGGCTTTAGCGTCCTTTTCAGACCGGACATTGTATTCAAACTTTTCTTCATAATTTTAGATGTAGACTCGCCCCTTTCAGTATGTAGCGTTAATTTACGGACACCTGTATATAATAGAATCATTCTTTCATTATCCTTCCTTCTCTGATATTTACATCTTTGAAGACATACACTGAAGTCTGAATGAATGATAAACTGAAGTCTCCTCGAAGCTTAAGTTAGAAGTTTAGGAGTTTTTCTTCTTTTTCAACCGGAACAGAAACTTCTAGAACAACTTAACTTCTAGAAGGCATGGAATTCTTCCTGAAGGCTTGCTATGCTTCAGAAGATAGGAGCTGTTTCCAAAATACCTAATACTCCTTTTAGAAGACATGATATTGCCTCTGGAAGACTTGAAATGCTTCCAGAAAACTTGAACTGTTTCTAGAGGATGCCATACAGTATTTGGAACACTTCTCTTACTATTTCCAACAGACATGAAATGCTTCAGAAGACTTGATACTGCTTTCAAAAAGCTTTTCAGCGTTAATGAGGAATCAACATATTCTTATGGATTTGTCATCAGTAATAGATCACAACAGCTCCTTGAGTCAATCAATCAACGACGTAGATCAACACCATGAGACCATAATATATGATATTATGAAGCCAATGACTAAGAAACAATGTTAGAATGATAATTAATGGAAATAGTCTGCTTCCAGAAGACTTCATACTGCTTCTAGAAGACTTGATATTTCCGTTGGAAGACTTAATACTGCTGTTAAAGTATTTGATACTGCTTCGAAAAGATTTGAAGTGCTTCCAGACAACTTGATACAGTTTCTGCAAGATTTGAAATGCTTCCGATAGATATGAATGACTTTCAGACGGCTTAAAACAGCTTCTAGAAGATTTAATGTTGCTTCCAGCAGACTTGGAATGCTTCCAGAAAACTTGTAATGTTTTCAAAAGAATCAACTACTTCCAAAATACTTAGTACTGCTTCTAGAAGATTTGATATTTCTTCTAGAAGACTTGAAATGCTTTCATAAGATTTGATATTGTCTCTGGAAGACTTGCAATGTTTTCAGAAGACATTTGCTACTCCTAGAAGACCTAGAAGTATTAACTGCTTCTAGAACATTTAATATTGCTTCTACAAAACTTAGAATTCTTCCTCTTACTTTCAGAAGATATGAACTGTTTCCTAAAAAACTTAATACTGTTAATAGAAAATTTGATACTGCTTCTAGAAGACTTGATAATGTCTCTGGAAGACTTGGAATGCTTTCAGAAGATTTGATCTTGCTTCCAGAAATCTTAAAATGTACTCAAAGGACCCATACAAAATTGTTAATGATGTACCCAACCTTTCTGTCATTGATTACAGTAATAATAATTTTTTCAGGATTATTTTTCCATTATCCCTTCTCTCTAAGGTTGCACAGGGTGTCGGGAAATTGTATATATACTGAAAACGGTGTTTATTTGACTATCTCATTACTCACGTAAAACTATCTCTGTATACCAAATTTAAGCATTCGAAACCTTTCCGTTTTTGAGAAATCGCTAAAAAAGTACTTTCTGAGTGTCATCTAAAAAGGGCTTTAGCGTCCTTTTCGGACCGGACATTGTATTCAAACTTTTCTTCATAATTTTAGATGTACTCATCCCTTTCAATATATAGCGTTAATTTACGGACACCTGTATATAATAGAATCATTCTTCCATTATCCTTCCTTCTCTGATATTTACACCTTTGAAGACATACACTGAAGTCTGAATGAATGATAAACTGAAGTCTCCTCGAAGCTTAAGTTAGAAGTTTAGGAGTTTTTCTTCTTTTTGCAACCGGAACAGATCCAAGAAGCAGAGAATTTTGTAATAGATGTTATGTTTATCCAAAGACGATAAGGTTATTAAAAAATTTAAAGAAATAAAACTTCAAATTTGTTTCTTCATTTTTCAAATTTCAACATTTGGTTTTTGTGTTGGCTTCATTTTGACATTTTCGGCTAATGATGGTTTTAAACCTCGAAACCGGTACCGATGATAAAGATGTAATCGATGGAACTTAAAATGTATTCAAAGGACCCATACAAAATTGTCAATGATGTACCCAACCTTTCTGTCATTGATTACAGTAATAATAATTTTTTCAGGATTATTTTTCCATTATCCCTTCTCTCTAAGGTTGCACAGGGTGTCGGGAAATTGTATATATACTGAAAACGGTGTTTATTTGACTATCTCATTACTCACGTAAAACTATCTCTGTATACCAAATTTAAGCATTCGAAACCTTCCCGTTTTTGAGAAATCGCTAAAAAAGTACTTTCTTAGTGCCATCTAAAAAGGGCTTTAGCGTCCTTTTCAGACCGGACATTGTATTTAAACTTTTCTTCATAATTTTAGATGTAGACTCATCCCTTTCAATATATAGCGTTAATTTACGAACACCCGTATATAATAGAATCATTCTTCCATTATCCTTCCTTCTCTGATATTTACATCTTTGAAGACATACACTGAAGTCTGAATGAATGATAAACTGAAGTCTCCTCGAAGCTTAAGTTAGAAGTTTAGGAGTTTTTCTTCTTTTTCAACCGGAATAGATCCAAGAAGCAGAAAATTTTGTAATAGATGTTATGTTTATCCAAAGACTTAAGGTTATTAAAAAAATTTAAACAAATAAAACTTCAAATTAATTTGTTTCTTCATTTTTCAAATTTCAACATTTGGTTTTTGTGTTGGCTTCATTTTGACATTTTCGGCTAATGATGGTTTTAAACCTCGAAACCGGTACCGATGATAAAGATGTAATCGATGTGTTGGTCACCTCTATCTCATCTATCTCTAACAATGAATCAATAAAAAAAGAAGGCCAATAAAGAAGAATTTATGCTTCTTGAGTTTAAAATTAACACTTCCAGAATTTAAGCAGATTATTTGTACTAATTTTTGATTCAACTAATTACTTTTTAAATATTTTTTTGTTCGTGCAAGATAATGTTGTTTTATCTGCAATCTCAAACCTATAGATTAGAAATACGATTTCAATCTGTAGTGTATGCATTAAAGGGGTAATCCATAAATTAAGCCTGAGTGTATTTTATTAGGATCGAATGATGGAGTGCTGAAAATTTATGACACATCTGGTATACAGGACAATGAAAGGTTAATAAAGATGCCAAAGGAAATTGGAGTTATTGAACAAGCAATAATTGGATCAATACGTTATGTCTATTACTGCATAATGTGTACCCGAACGATTTATATAAAACACACTAAGTTTTATCAATTAGATTTAAACAACATGTTAGAACGTGTTGTTTTTAATAATTTGACTTAAAACATGCAAAACTGCTAAGCCTTCAATACTCGGCACATTCCGAAGTCGGACTAAACAGTCTTATTATAATTCTAAAATCCAACAGTGTCAATAAGCAACTTCATGCTTTTTTAATAATGAAAGAACACCTCATTTTATTCGATGTTCTAGAAATAGTGTTACAAGAATCGATTGGAAAATAAATAATCCCATTGATCTATAAATAGAGAAGTACAAAAATTGATCATAAGTTTCGTGAACAAAATGGTGTCCTTGAAAGTTTGAATTAGAATAGATCTGATTTGCATCAAAGATAATGTATTCTCAATTGATTTAAAATTTTTAAATTGAACATCTCGTTGCTTTCAAAAATACATTTTCTAACACTTTCAGTTTTATCATTGAAATTGCAATGCCTCTCCCGGAAACCAGGCTTAATCCTTTGTACATCTCAACACTTCATTTGTCTCCCATCATTATACATCTCACGCAAAAGCGGAATTAGAGAGTCGTTAATATCTTGACCTGAATCATGGTGATTCTTTTGTAGTTTTTTAAAAATTCTTGATACGATTTATTGGGCAAATTCTTGTTACAAGAAATGTATTAATTTAATTTCATCTCACGCAATACTATTTCTTTCGTATTACGTCAACACGATGTCATTAGAATAAGATTATTCTACATTACTTTCTTATCTTAAAGAGTAGTCTCTCGTGTGCTAAAAAATATATGAACCTTTTTATGGTACCAAAAAGAAAATTATCTGGTACATTAACATCAGAATTGGAAGATAACTTTAATTTTTACGTTACGTAATCTTCATCAATCGTTATGATCAAAATTGATGATCATCAACATTAATCAACTTGAAGGAAGACTATGAAAAGGTTCCTCATAGATATGTTCATGACTATAACTTCAATCATTAGACGGAATTTAATTAAAAGTTTGATACAAATTTTGGTTTTCCAAGTTCAATTTTCTAACGTAATTTGTTGAAATTTGCGAACTTAAATCTACCTCCATTGCAGGCAACATTTCAGCTGTAGTTAATTATTCAAACTAACAGTTCGGTAGTTTATGGCAACTCTTGGTAAACAGATTTTACTGCTCAACTTAACTTTATTTATTTAACTCAATTTATCACTCCTCTAAAAGTCCAGTCAACAATTTTAGGGGTTGCAGTATAAATTTGAACTCTTGTAGGCTTTTGGCTGATTCTACCAAACTACATGCAAATAATACTGATAATAGTAAGATGTTACCCTAACCTGACTTGAAATCTAAGAGAATTAACGAAAAAACTTTAATGGAAAAATTGATTATAAACTTTAACTGAAAAAAAAGTTCTGGTTCTCCAAAAAATAAAACAAAAAGGTCTAAAAAAACGTTCGCTGCAAATGTTGGGACTGAATTGTTCGTTTACAATGAAAATCCACCGGTATTTTCACAAGCAGTATTTAGTTTTTAAACTGGCAGTTTTTGACCTTGTGACATGGAAATTTTGTACTATTTTAAAAGTATTCTGTATTTTGGAAGCACATTTTACATTAAAAATAGCCTCTGCAAGCAGTATTTAGTCTTTAACTGTCATTTTTTGGACTACTTCTGCGAAAATTTTGCATTTTATTAACAATATTTAGTTGCTAACTCGCACCTTGTTATTTCGTTCTTCGTAAACATGATCCAGTTCCAAATCCAAAAACAATACTGTTGTGGATTTCAAATAAATCAGAGTTAAAATGCCTCTGTTTTGCATTTTCGGACCATTTTGTCAGAAGAGATTTACACGCCGTTCTGAAATTGCACCCATACAAAATTATGATTGTGCAGAAACTTACTAACAGAAGCTGGGTAAATCACCTAAAGATATTCCTCAAAACGTTCCATAAAATGCTCTTTTGATAACGAGTAACAAACTCATTTCCATTCATTCAACAAGCAGAATTTTTGCTACCGGTTACCAGAAAAATGTAAATGTTATTGGATCTTTTGGCGTTTGAGGTCTTTCAAAAAACTTTCAAAAATCAGCTAGGAATGTACAGACCCGGGCAATATCTTAAATGAGATATCGAGTTTCGATACTTTTCTGGTATCGAATTATTGGAAATAATATTTTAAGTACATAATAGCTGACGATAGCGAGAACGTGCACAGATCGGATATTGATTCGGTCGATTATCGGAATACTCGGCGATGAGCGTAAATTCTTCTTTTTTCAAAATGAAGCCAATCCAATTGGGGTTGCTCGCCGCTACTTAATGGTGCGAAGCAACACATCTTGTCTCAAAATGAAGTCAACCCAATGCCACCCATCTCATCTTACATCCAAATAAACCAAATCCAATCCATCTCAACTCATCTTGTTGCAAAATGAAGCCAACCCAATTCAACCCATCTCAGCTAGTTTCAAAATGAACCGAAACGAATCCAACCCAACTGATCTTGTTTCAAAGTTAAGAAAACCCATCTCATCTTATTTTCAGATAAACCATATCTAATCCAACTCAACTCATATTGTTTCAAAATGAAGCCAACCCAGTCCAACCTGCTTCAGCTTATATCTAGATGAACCCAACCCAACTCATCTTGTTTCAAAATAAAGCCAACCCATCGCAATCCAACCCAGCCGGGATTGCTTGCCATTACTTAATGGTGCGAACCAACACAGCTTGTTTCAAAATGAACCAAAACGAATCCAACCCAACTGATTTTGTTTCAAAATTAAGAAAACCCATCTCATCTTATTTTCAGATAAACCATATCTAATCCAACTAAACTCATGTTGTTTCAAAATGAAGCCAACCTAGTCCAACCTGCTTCAGCTTATATGTAGATGAACTCGACCCAACTCATCTTATTCCAAAATAAAGCCAACCCATCGCAATCCAACCCAGCCGGGGTTGCTTGCCATTACTTAATGGTGCGAACCAACACAGCTTGTTTCAAAATGAACCAAAACGAATCCAACCCAACTGATTTTGTTTCAAAATTAAGAAAACCCATCTCATCTTATTTTCAGATAAACCATATCTAATCCAACTCAACTCATGTTGTTTCAAAATGAAGCCAACCCAGTCCAACCTGCTTCAGCTTATATCTAGATGAACTCGACTCAACTCATCTTGTTCCAAAATAAAGCCAACCCATCGCGAACCAACACAGCTTATTTCAAAATGAACCAAAACGAATCCAACCCAACTAATCTTGTTTCAAAATGAAGCCAACCCATCCCATCTTACTTTCAGATAAACCATATCTAATCCAACTCAATTCATATTGTTTCAAAATGAAACCAACCCAACTCATTTCATTTCAAAATGAAGCCAACTCAACCAAATCCAAACCATCTCATTTTGCGAGTATCAGCTTGCTATTATTCGTCATTTGCACAGTCTTATATGGGGACGTACCCAGATGATGAGGATTTTGATGTATTTTTCTTCGTAGATTTTAATTTTGTGGTTAAAATGGTGATAAAGATAAAGGTAAAACGAAAGAGAAATAAATTCCGCACCCTAACCTAATTTCGTGCTTTTAACCCTAACAGGTTTTAAAATAATGAGGAATATGAGTAAATATGAAGTATATTGAATGTCATTTTCAAAGTATCTTAGCTCCTTTGAAGCATTTTACTCCTTTAAATATACTGTAAACGCAATTTCCTGATATTTTTCGACATTTTTCATACTTTCGACACCTACTTTCGTACTTCAATACTTTCGATAGTTTGGATACCTTGATACCGATACTTTGCTGGTACCGAGGTAGGTATTGATACCATCGATAAGTATCGACACTTTGCCCAGTATTTCTCTATAATTGTCAAAACTTAATGCTAAAGATGGCAGTTAATACCGAAAAATATTAAATAGTATTTAGACTGGTGTTTTTATTAAAGTCTAAAATGTGAGAGATCATTTTGCAGAACCTTGTATTAAGTCTTTTGGCAGTATATAAGTCTTTTGCATCGCAAATCTTCTAAAAGCAGCATCAACTCGTTCATGAGCAACATTAAGTCTTCTGGAAGCACTTAAGTCTTATGGAAATACTACAAGTCGCTTAGAAGCAGTTCAAGTCTTCTAGAAGCATTTTCAATGTCTTCCAGAGACAGTATTGAGTCTTCTGGAAGCAGTTCAAGCCTATTGGAAGCAATATCAAATCTTCTAAAGACATTCCAAGTCGTTTAGAATCAACATCGAATCTTCTGGAAGCAACTCAAATCTTTTGGGAGTATTTCGAGTCTTCTGGAAGCAATATCAAGTCCTGTGGAAACAGTATCAAGTCTTCCAGATGCAGTATTGAGTCTTCTGGAACCATTGTAAGTCTTCCAGAATCAGAATATAGTCGTCTGGAAGCATTTCAAGTCTTTTGGAAGCAATATCAAATCTTCTTGGAAGTATTCCAAGTCTTGTAAAAATATTTCACGTCTTCTGGAAATTATATCATGTCTTCTGGATACAGTATTAAGTCGTCCATGGGCAATGTAAAGTCTTTTGGTGGCATTGCAAGTCTTCTGGAAACAACATTAAGTCTTTACGAAGCATTTCAAGTTTTTTGGAAGCAATATCAAATCTTCTTGGAAGCAGTATTACATCGTCCAGGAGCAGTATTAAGTCTTCTAGAAGCGATATCTACTTTTTTGAAAGCATTTCATATCTTCTGGAAGCAGTATCAAGTCCCAATTCAAAATACATACTCTCAAAAAAGTACTAGCAGCAAAAATAATATAATAAAAAATAGTATATTTTAGAAATCAATGAATAATAATGAACCACTCCTGCTAAAAACGTTCGAACTTTTTCCCAACAAAACTAATTTTAAAAATAACTAACCGGATCTTCCATATTAAGTGAAAATATCAACGAGAAGAAAAACTGTTTGCTTTAGTATATCAAATAACGAAATAACTCACTACCAATTTACAATACCCCGCGAATGAAGTAAACAGGTTTTCGTCCGCTTAACGAAATCACCTCTAAATTACCCATCTTGTTTTGAATAGAATCTTAAAAATATTATTTGTCTAGACAATCTCAATTGAAACCATTTACGTGATATAAACCCTTTTCAAACATTTCGAGCTGATCTAAAGATCGCCGATAGAAATTCGATTTTTTAACTTAACCCCAACATCATTAGTTATCAATTTAGAAACGGTAATTAACATCAATATCCTTGAATAAGTATTTATTGGCTCAAACATAAGCCTATGTCATCATCATCGCATATTTTCTTTTATTTATGTTTGAGAATGTGTGTCATGGGTACAATTAATTAATAAAAAAATTATAAAATTATTATTTTTTGCAGATAAAACATGAAACGGGAAGCTGATCTTGACATGGGGGCTCCACAAAAAAAAACACGACGTGGAGATGAGGAGTTACGTTTGTTAATTCCAAGTAAAGTAAGTAACTTTTTCTTTTAAACCGATTTTTTTATCTCGTACAAAAATATACAAAAGAATCTCTTTGTGCGCCGTCCGCTTTTCTTTAAAATGGAAAGAAAAGTGAAACTCACTTTTCGCAATTCCCACAAACAAACCCAACCGAGTTTTCTCTCTTTGAATGCACACGAGGAATATTCGCATTATGTTTTATCGTGCACAGAAACACGATGATTCACCTGCGGGCGGCGGTTACGATTCGTAAACTCCAAGACCATTAATCACTCGAGTACGAGAACTTTATGAACTCAAATTATATTTAGAGTCTTTTAAGCGTTTGTCCTTGAATTGTGCTTCATTTAAATCACATTTTTTTTCTGCTCTAATAAATTGTTTTTACTCCTAAGAATTATGAATCAACGATTTTATGGCTAATTCTTATTTAAGAATGGAATGTTTTTGAGTACTTTTTAATACATTGAAGATTTAGTGTTATCAATTTTATTAATAGATATGTTAAAAAGAAACCGATTTTATTAAAAAAATGAGTACACGTAAGTTAAATTTACTTATTTAACAACATTTTTTAGTTCAAAATATAATCATATTAATATTATTAAAGTCAATTAACTTTGAGGTTACATTTACATCTTAATTTTTTTCAGTTCAAATTCTTTAACACACGTAATTACATAAAGTATACTTGGTGTAAAATCGTATTTAAGCATTAACCTCCATTTATGATTGTTTGTTATATTCTATTTTGACTTTGTTGTGTTTAAAATGATAAAAATTGACTAAAAGTAAAACTACAGGAAAAATAAGACTGTTCATAGTTTGTTATAACGCACCAAATATGGCAATTTGGCAATAAATTTTTAATCAAACAAATAAGTAATTTAAATCAATAAAAGCCAATGAATCTTATCTTTGACCAATTATGTCATCTAACAGAAAATGAAGAGGTGTTGAGGATTGATTTTTCATTAAGAAACTGTTCTTTAATCTGGACAAGTTCTTCTCGTAACTAACATCGTGGTTCTCCATTTCAATGATAATACAAGTCTTGTACATGAAGGAGCCATTTGCTAATTCCGATAATATAATGACTGTTATATAAGCAACGTACCTGTCTTATTATTTATTACTGACATAACGGACGCTTATCGTTCGAAGTGCGAATATAGTCATAACTCTCCATTAAGTCAGTGTCAGATATCTTTGTATAAAGCCTGGGTCATCTCTGTATAAAGATTTTAGCTTGTTTTTATTAAGTTATACAGATTCTAGCTTTTTATTAAAACTGCTTAATAGGTTTATACGATTTACGTTAATGTTACTCTCTTTGCTAAATCTCAAGTGTAATTAGCATGGGACGGAGAAAATATACTTCTCATTAGATTGTCTTGATGGTATTTTAGATAGACTTAAATGATACAACTAAAATTTTGATAGTATACATAAAGTTGCTTATTTTTTTTTAAATGGTGAATATGGTAGAGATCCACCAATTAAGGTTTAGGACGAAAGTAAGAGTGTAACATTGTACTTAGATCAAAAAAGTGCTGCATGAACTCAATGCATAGTGAATAATACCTTTTATTACCTATTTGGGATTAACACAGAATATAAATCATAGAATATAAATAAAGATTTTGAAAAAACACCAACATCCTTACAGGAATATCTTACAAGCAGCATATCTTTCTCCCAGAGTCAAATGGAATCACTTTTTCCTTTTTGTTCAATTCAAAAAATCTGCACTGCTTTTATCGTCCCTTTATAATTATTGGTCGAGTGAACAGAGTATTCAAGGAATAATGTATTCGTTAATGTTGAGGTACAATCAATATAAATTATCTGTTTATCTTAGGGCCATTTTTACCAACTCCCGATAAATTTATTCAATAGTTAAAAACTGACTCATAGCCAATGGAAGCGCTTAAATTTGATATAACCATGGGAACTATCCTCTTGATAGTTTAACTCACGGTTTCTAAAAGTGTGGTAAATTCGTTAATCTCAAAAAGTAAATTGGTAACAACTGATATTAAGAGATGTTTGTGATAATGTTCATATTCGTTCAACAAAAAAAAAAGACTGGGATGTTTAGAAAAAAAGCAATGAATACAGTTTCTTCAAAAAGCTTACTATAATAACGATTTTTCAAACGATCCTCATTCAATTACTAATAGGGTGTCCAACTCCTGGAACCACACAAGTTTTTCAAGATTCGGGATTACGTTCAAAACCCTGGTATGTAGGTTAAAGATCTCGAAAAAAATAATTTAAAAAACAAAAGACTTGATATTGCTTGAAAGACTTGACATTACCTCAGAAAGACTAAAAATGCATCCAGAATACTTGAAATGCTTAAAGAAAATTTGAATTGCATCCAGAGGACTTGCAATGCTTTCAGAAGACTTTATAACCTCTGTAAGACTTGAAACAATTCCAGAAGACTTGATACTGCTTCTAGAAGACTTGAAATGCTTTCAGAAGGCTTTTTATTACCTCTGCAATACTTGAAACGGTCCTAGAAGACTTGTTGCTGCTTCTAGAAAGCTTGAAATACTTAAAAAAACTCAATACTACCTGTGGAAGACTTTAAATGCCTCCAGAATATTTGAACTGCTTCCAAAAGACTTAAAATACGTTCGAAAGACTTTGAATGCTCCCAGAAGATTTGCTACTGCAGATTTGTAGAAGACTTTAAATGCTCCAGAAGACTTGAAATCGAGAAAACTTGAAATGTTCTCTGAAAACTTCTTACAATCTCTGTAAGACTTGGAACGATTCTATGAGACTTGATGCTGCAACCTTCTAGAAAGTTTGAAATGCTTCCAAAAGACTCAATACTACCTCTGGAAAACTGTAAATGCCCCCATAACACTTGGCACTATTTCTAGAAGACTAGATATTGCATCCAGAAGACTTGAAATACTTACAGAAGACTCGATACTGCATCTAGAAAACTTGAAATGATGACTTCTTGATACTGCTTTTGGAACACTTGATACTGCATTTAGAAAATTTGAAATGCTTCCAAAAGATTACTACTAGCACCCCTGGAAAACTGCTTCTAGAAAACGTGCTATTGTTCGCAGAAAACTTGAAATGCTTCCGGAAGACTGAATATTGCATTTAGAAACCTTGAAATATTTCGAAAAGATTGCTTATTGCCTAAAGAAAGCTTGAAATGGTTCCAGTAGACTTGGAATGTTGGTAGAGGACTCGGGAGTGTACACCTTAATTACTAATATTAAAAGTGGCAACTAACTGGAGATGCAAGAATTTTTTTTTAATAGAATAATATGGTAGTATTTGTCATACTGTGTTGGTTTTCGAGTAAAGGTTATATCGGTAATGTTCTTAATAAAAGCCATTTTTCTTTTATAATGTTGAACTTTCGGATTTATTTGTATACTTTCATCAGATCATTACAGTCTGCAAAGTTTTAAGTTAATGAAACGATTCATCATCAAAAAGGACTCAACAACTTACGAAAAAATTTTTTTATAAATATTTTGTAAACGATATGAACGTGAAAAGAACAACATTTATTTGGAAATTTCCACCCATTTCCGATTGAAACGGAAATTAAAAAACTAACATGATTAAAAGGTATCATCGACTCAGCGAGGATCGGGAATATGATGTCATTGACATATTTATAAATGAAGAAAAGCTCGAAGATTATATTCATGATAGAGAATCAGGACGAATAAAGCAAATATTGGGGTCAGGAAGCTGATCATGGATGTCCCAAATATTTTGGTATAATTCTTGAATCGAGGATGTTGAAGAGGTAAATAAGAAGTAAAATCTCCATAACGAGATGTTCCCCCATCGGGTATGTCCCATTCCCATTCCATTGGAATGTTGATAAATAGAGACACCATTTTTTAAATACACTTCAGCTTAGCCGTGGTAAAATCCAGCACCTTTACTTACTATATGAACAATGTGTGAGCTATTTGAGTTTGTAGATAACGGATAAGATTATGAAAAATTGTTTGAAATCACATTTTGACTTTTAATCACGCTTGCACGAAATCTGAACCAAGACTTCATCGGGACAATCCAACATTATCCATACTTTATTATTATTCATACATTATCTAAACTTCATATCTCTATATGACTGCTAATATCTTCAGAACGGTATTTATGCTAGTAGTGTTTTCTGTGGCCAATAAGACTTCAGTCAATCTAATAACCATGGAAAGGAAAATATCTTACGTTGTACTGTGAGATCAACGGATTTCCATAAGCAGGGCACGAAGCGAGATGGTAGATGGACAATAAAACTTATCTTGGGTGTAACGTGTTGGTAGGAATAAAAGCTCGGCAATTTTTGCTCTACTTAGTCCTTAACAACAGGACATGATACTACTAGAAATATCTATAGAGGATAGAAAATGTTAACAAATCTGCGTGTTGGACAACTTCACGCCAGACACACTAACCAGCGAAGCATCATCCCTAGAAATATCTACACTTATGATATGTATATTAAAAAAGAAGAAAATAAAAAGGGTTTAACCGCCTTCTTCTCTCTGCGCCATCTAGAAAGAAAGAATTGACGAACTGCTGTATTTCTTGATCTATATTGAGACTGATTGAAACTGAAATGCAGAATTGCTCAGTTTGCTCAGCATGCAGAGTTGCTCAAGGTGATTATTATCGCAACATCCTACTCTGCGATATTAGCTGATTATACTAGCTTTATGTCAATATGATTGCATAATCACTGCCTCTGCCGTAAGCGACCTCTGTAAAGTGCGGATAGAAGGTTTCTTATTAAAGTTTACTTCATTTTCCAATACTAACTTTCGATGATATTAAGTTACATATCAATTACCTCGCCCGCAAGCGACCTTGGCAGATTGAGGATAACATCGTCTTAAAGCAGATATACAAGGAACAATTTCTCCTCAAATCACCGAGGTCCCTTACGGGCGAGGCGCTGGATATGAAATGTTCACATTAAATCGTCCATTTTGGAAAATTGTATTGCCTCGCCCGCAAGCGACTTCGGCGGAGTGACCATACAATTGTCTTATAGGAGAGTTTATATATTTACTATGATATACAAGGAATGATTTCACCTCAAATCGCCGAGGCCGCTTGCGGGCGAGGCGCCGGATTTGTAATGTTTACATAAAATCGTCCATTTTGGAAGATTGTAGTGCCTCGCCCGCAAGCGACCTCGGCGGAGTGACCATACAATCGTCTTATAGGAGCGTTTATATATTTACTATGATATATAAGGAACGATTTCACCTTAAATCGCCGAGGTCGCTTGCGGGCGAGGCCCCAGTGTTTGAACTGTTTACATTAAATCGTCCATTTTGGGAGATTGTATCGCCTCGCCCGCAAGCGACCTCGCCGGATTGAGCATACAATCGTTTTACAGGAGAGCTTATATATTCACTATGATATACAAGGAACGATTTCACCTTAAACCGCCGAGGTCGCTTGCGGGCGAGGCGCTGGATTTGCAATGTTTACATAAAATCGTCCATTTTGGAAGATTGTAGTGCCTCGCCCGCAAGCGACCTCGGCGGAGTGACCATACAATCGTCTTATAGGAGAGTTTATATATTTACTATGATATACAAGGAACGATTTCACCTCAAATCGCCGAGGCCGCTTGCGGGCGAGGCGCTGAATTTGAAATGTTTCCATAAAATCGTCCATTTTGGAAGATTGTAGTGCCTCCCCCGCAAGTGACCTCGGCAGAGTGAACATACAATCGTCTTATAGACAAGGATATACAAGACTTGAAATGATTAACATGATATACAAGGAACGATTTTACCTCAAATCGCCGAGGTCGCTTGCGGGCGAGGCGCTGAATTTGCAATGTTTACATAAAATCGTCCATTTTGGAAGATTGTATCGCCTCGCTCGCAAGCGACCTTGACGGATTGAGCATACAATCGTTTTACAGGAGGGCTTATATATTCACCATGATATACAAGGAACGATTTCACCTTAAATCGCCGAGGTCGCTTGCGAGCGAGGCGCTGGCTTTGAAATATTTCCATAAAATCGTCATTTTTGAAGATTATAACCCCTCGCCCGCAAGTGATCTCGGCAAACCAAGAGTAAATTCGTTTCTTAGGAATTCAATAGATATATAAAATTTAAGAAATAAATAAGAATTATTTTTTTAAGTATATCTTTTTAAGTGATTGTTTCAGTTTAAACAATTGCAAAAATCTAGTACTACATCTACTAGATCACAAAGTACTCGACATCTAAAGCAAACATTTAAGACTATGACTAAAAGACGTTGCATTATTTTAAGTGGTTAACCGCTGTAACAATATCAATCCATGTAGGTGTAAATGAATGTGTCGGAAGCTGAATATCAAGTAACAATTGAGTAATCAATACGAATGTAGGTGTAATTTAATAATTTGAAACCGTTTTCTAATTTAAAACAAGACACTTCCAATTAAAATTAACTAACATAACCTAGATTTTACATAAACGCACCATTTTAATTTAATTTTATATTCGTTCTGTAAAGCAATTTAATATTTTCTTTTATACATTCGTGCGAACGCGCCACATATTCATTAATAATTCTGTGACGTTAGTCGCATAAACATTTAGCAAAAATATTCTAAATGTTTACTGCCGCGCATATTAAAAAGATTATTCATAACGGAATACTTTACGAAAAAAATAAACCATGAAAAACAATTTAATTAATCCGACTTTATCTCTTTCGTTTTGGCATGTTATGGTGTCATAACATAAACCAGGGGTTGCATTAGCAAAAGATATTTTTGTAGATCCGGTGAGTGACGAGCGAAAGGTACGTTTTGTTGTATAAAGTCACGCAAAGTGCTCAGAAAAACTAAAAAAGAGAAAAATAAATTTAAAAGAGAATGCTACAAATAGGTATTGATCGGAAAATATTCTATGTAACACATATTGATGTGTTAATAATAGAACTGTTGCTGCAAGATTAATCAAAATATATGGTTTAATCTCCGACGGATTTCCGAATTAATACTTCATCATCAGGATGTGTGTATTTGACGTATTAACAATTAACTTTTCGCTAATATTATAGATGGGTTTAGCTTTATTATTAGAAAAGCTCAATAAAATCGCTTATTTTGAGGATGTCCAGCTCTAAATTTAGTTATCTCGAAGACATTTCTAGGACTTCGTACTTCTTTTGGTAAAAGCATGTTAATAATAATTCATTGAAATTTGTTCGCATATTTCTACATTCATCAAATGTAGTTAGTTGAGAATTTTCTCTTTTTGACGTAGTCTTCTGAAAGCATTTCAAAACATCTAGTATCAAGTCTTCTAGAAGTATTTCAAGTCTTCTAAAAACAGTATCAAGTCTTCTCGAGGTTTTCAGGTCTTCCAAAGGTAATATCACGTTTTCTAGATGCAGTATCAAGTTTTCTGGAAACATTTCAAGTCTTGTGTAAGCAGGATCAAGTTTTCTGGTGGCAGTTGAAATCTTCTGAAAGCATTTAAAGTTTTTTGATAGTATTTCAAGTACTTTGAAACTAGTATCAAGACTGGCAGAAGCAGTATAGTCTTCTGGAAGCATTTCAAGTTTTCTATAAGCATTTCAAGTCTTCTGGACGCATTTCAATACTTTTGGAGGAAACATTTGTTCATAATATGTTCTACATTGCTATATAACTCTGATCCGGAAGATGGGTTGGGATGCTTTTGGGCAGCCTCTTTTAAAATTAGATTAGGTTTGGTTTGCTTTGGAGTTGGGATTACTTTGTATTAAATTGCTTTAAGTTAGGTTAGCACGCTTTAATGGTAAGTTGAGTCAGGTGGGATTTTACTTTGGATCTAGTTTTTCTTTGTGATAAAATCGCTTTAAGTTGGAATGTTTTTGGATTGGTTTGAGGTTAGACTTTTTCTTGTTGAATTACGGGCGAGACAAAATCTCGCCCGCAAGCGACTTCGGCGGAGTAAGTATACAATCGCCTTATAGGAGAGCTTATATATTTACTATGATATACAAGGAACAATTTTCCTCAAATCGCCGAGATCGCTTGCGGGCGAGGCACTGGATTTGAAATGTTTACATTAAATCGTCCATTTTGGGAGATTGTATCGTCTCGCCCGCAAGCGACCTTGACGGTTTGGGCATACAAACGTCTTACAGGAAAGCTTGTATATTCACTATAATATGCAAGGAACGATTTCGTCTCAAATCGCCGAGGTCGCTTGCGGGCGAGGCGCTGAATTTGCAATGTTTACATAAAATCGTCCATTTTGGAAGATTGAAGTGCCTCGCCCGCAAGCGACCTCGGCGGAGTGTACAATCGTCTTATAGGAGCGTTTATATATTTACTATGATATACAAGGAACGATTTCACCTTAAATCGCCGAGGTCGCTTGCGGGCGAGGCCCCGGTATTTGAACTGTTTACATTAAATCGTCCATTTTGGGAGATTGTATCGTCTCGCCCGCAAGCGACCTCGCCGGATTGAGCATACAATCGTTTTACAGGAGAGCTTATATATTCACTATGATATACAAGCAACGATTTCACCTCAAACCGCCGAGGTCGCTTGCGGGCGAGGCGCTGGATTTGAAATGTTTACATAAAATCGTCCATTTTGGAAGATTGTAGTGCCTCGCCCGCAAGCGACCTCGGCGGAGTGAACATACAATCGTCTTATAGGAGAGTTTATATATATACTATGATATACAAGGAACGATTTCACCTCAAATCGCCGAGGCCGCTTGCGGGCGAGGCGCTGGATTTGAAATGTTTACATAAAATCGTCCATTTCGGAAGATTGTAGTGCCTCGCCGCCAAGCGACCTCGGCGGAGTGACCATACAATTGTCTTATAGGAGAGTTTATATATTTACTATGATATACAAGAAACGATTTCACCTCAAATCGCCGAGGCCGCTTGCGGGCGAGGCGCTGGATTTGTAATGTTTACATAAAATCGTCCATTTTGGAAGATTGTAGTGCCTCGCCCGCAAGCGACCTCGGCGGAGTGACCATACAATCGTCTTATAGGAGCATTTATATATTTACTATGATATATAAGGAACGATTTCACCTTAAATCGCCGAGGTCGCTTGCGGGCGAGGCCCCGGTGTTTGAACTGTTTACATTAAATCGTCCATTTTGGGAGATTGTATCGCCTCGCCCGCAAGCGATCTCGCCGGATTGAGCATACAATCGTTTTACAGGAGAGCTTATATATTCACTATGATATACAAGGAACGATTTCACCTCAAATCGCCGAGGTCGCTTGCGGGCGAGGCGCTGGATTTGAAATGTTTACATAAAATCGTCCATTTTGGAAGATTGAAGTGCCTCGCCCGTAAGCGACCTCGGCGGAGTGTACAATCGTCTTATAGGAGCGTTTATATATTTACTGATATACAAGGAACGATTTCACCTTAAATCGCTGAGGTCGCTTGCGGGCGAGGCCCCGGTGGTTGAACTGTTTACATTAAATCGTCCATTTTGGGAGATTGTATCGCCTCGCCCGCAAGCGATCTCGCCGGATTGAGCATACAATCGTTTTACAGGAGAGCTTATATATTCACTATGATATACAAGGAACGATTTCACCTCAAATCGCCGAGGCCGTTTGCGGGCGAGGCGCTGGATTTGAAATGTTTACATAAAATCGTCCATTTCGGAAGATTGTAGTGCCTCGCCCGCAAGCGACCTCGGCGGAGTGACCATACAATTGTCTTATAGGAGAGTTTATATATTTACTATGATATACAAGGAACGATTTCACCTCAAATCGCCGAGGCCGCTTGCGGGCGAGGCGCTGGATTTGTAATGTTTACATAAAATCGTCCATTTTGGAAGATTGTAGTGCCTCGCCCGCAAGCGACCTCGGCGGAGTGACCATACAATCGTCTTATAGGAGCATTTATATATTTACTATGATATATAAGGAACGATTTCACCTTAAATCGCCGAGGTCGCTTGCGGGCGAGGCCCCGGTGTTTGAACTGTTTACATTAAATCGTCCATTTTGGGAGATTGTATCGCCTCGCCCGCAAGCGATCTCGCCGGATTGAGCATACAATCGTTTTACAGGAGAGCTTATATATTCACTATGATATACAAGGAACGATTTCACCTCAAATCGCCGAGGTCGCTTGCGGGCGAGGCGCTGGATTTGAAATGTTTACATAAAATCGTCCATTTTGGAAGATTGAAGTGCCTCGCCCGTAAGCGACCTCGGCGGAGTGTACAATCGTCTTATAGGAGCGTTTATATATTTACTATGATATACAAGGAACGATTTCACCTTAAATCGCCGAGGTCGCTTGCGGGCGAGGCCCCGGTGGTTGAACTGTTTACATTAAATCGTCCATTTTGGGAGATTGTATCGCCTCGCCCGCAAGCGATCTCGCCGGATTGAGCATACAATCGTTTTACAGGAGAGCTTATATATTCACTATGATATACAAGGAACGATTTCACCTCAAATCGCCGAGGCCGTTTGCGGGCGAGGCGCTGGATTTGAAATGTTTACATAAAATCGTCCATTTCGGAAGATTGTAGTGCCTCGCCCGCAAGCGACCTCGGCGGAGTGACCATACAATTGTCTTATAGGAGAGTTTATATATTTACTATGATATACAAGGAACGATTTCACCTGAAATCGCCGAGGCCGCTTGCGGGCGAGGCGCTGGATTTGTAATGTTTACATAAAATCGTCCATTTTGGAAGATTGTAGTGCCTCGTCCGCAAGCGACCTCGGCGGAGTGACCATACAATCGTCTTATAGGAGCGTTTATATATTTACTAAGATATATAAGGAACGATTTCACCTTAAATCACCGAGGTCGCTTGCGGGCGAGGCCCCGGTGTTTGAACTGTTTACATTAAATCGTCCATTTTGGGAGATTGTATCGCCTCGCCCGCAAGCAACCTCGTCGGATTGAGCATACAATCGTTTTACAGGAGAGCTTATATATTCACTATGATATACAAGGAACGATTTCACCTCAAATCGCCGAGGCCGCTTGCGGGCGAGGCGCTGGATTTGAAATGTTTACATAAAATCGTCCATTTTGGAAGATTGTAGTGCCTCGCCCGCAAGCTACCTCGGCGGAGTGAACATACAATCGTCTTATAGGGGAATTTATATTTACTATGATATACAAGAAACGATTTCACCTCAAATCGCCGAGGTCGCTTGCGGGCGAGGCGCTGGAGTTGAAATGTTTACTTAAAATCGTCCATTTTGGAAGATTGTAGTGCCTCGCCCGCAAGCGACCTCGGCTGAGTGAGCATACAATCGTCTTATAGGAGAGTTTATATATTTACTATGATATACAAGGAACGATTTCACCTCAAATCGCCGAGGTCGCTTGCGGGCGAGGCGCTGGGTTTGAACTGTTTACATTAAATCGTCGATTTTAGGAGATTGTATCGCCTCGCCCGCAAGCGATCTCGGTGGATTGAGCATACAATCGTCTTACAGGAGAGCTTATATATTCAGTATGATATACAAGGAACGATTTCACCTCAAATCGCCGAAGTCGCTTGCGGGCGATGCCCCGGGGTTTGAAATGTTTACATTAAATCGCCCGGTTTGAAAGAATGTAGCGCCTCGCCCTCAAACGACCTCGGTGAAGTTCGAGTAAAATCGTCTTATAAAAGAATTTATATATTCACTAATAATAAGATATACAAGGAACGATTTCGCCTCAAATAGCCGAGATCAACCAAAATTGCAGTGAACCATCATTTGCAATTTTCTGTTATTAAAGTCAAAACATTACATATATTTTATGAACTCACTTTAAAATTACTAAAACCTTACTAATAGATGCTTTATTTTAGGTTGCAGGTTCCATAATTGGAAAAGGTGGTCAAAACATCACCAAGCTAAGGAGCCAGGTCAGTATTAATTGGCAAGGAGATTGATTCACGGTGTATGGGTTGCCAACAAAAAAAATCAAACAAAATCGGTCTCAACTTCCCGAACTAATATCTATAGTTCTAGAACGAGACACTTCATCTTAAATGGTTTATTTCTATTCTAATTTAGTGCGCGTTTAATCGTTATTTTTTGCTGACACACATCAGGTCCTTGTAACACAGTAACCAAGTAATAACAGTCTGCTTTCTCATAATAGTGTGTACAATTTAAAGTTTAAATCGTTTAAAAGTTTAATAATTTTATATTTTTTGCCTGTCGATTCAATTTAAAGGTTTTATTTTTACAAAAGCAGTGTATAGTTCGGTCATAGAGAATATTTAGATTGAAGATGTAAAATTGAAGAGGAAAAGTTCTGACTCAAGCTGAGTTTTTGTTTTTCTTTTTGTTTTGATTCGGTATGTCAACCCCTTGGCCCGGCCCACCCACAACATCTACCATCTGCCAACCAACCAATCGGCGAATTGTTGTCCGGAATGCCCAACAGTACACAGCCTCGATTACTGTCCCTGATTGCCCTGGCCCTGAACGGTAAAAACACACAAATCTATATAATACGTTTTAATTAATAATAATTTTTTATAAAAGTACTTTATTTTCCAAAATCACACAAAAAACTTTTTTTAAAAAAAGAAAAACAAAAAATATTTTTTTAATACAATTTTTTTGTTTTTACTACTCTTTATATTTGCCTGTATCTTCTACCCACACTACTTTTTTGTAAACCCGGCCCTGGTTGCACTGCAAAAGCAATTTTAATTTAAAAAACACTCTCTAATTTAACAAACCCTTAATCATCCCTTAACTCCCGCTCTATCTCAATAATTATTAACGCAAATATTTATTTTTAATTAAATAATAAGACGTTATCTTCAACTTCGAATTCACACCGGAAATGCCACTAACATCACAAACGTAACAAGCGGTGCAACCTAAAGCCGATGCGCAAAAAATAATTAAAAAAATGTAATTAATTAATAAAACTCCTTGAATTAGGCGTGAGTGAATCGAACCATGCCTCGCTAGTTTTCTATATAGGTTGAGGAATACTATAACTCCATCGGCGAAAATGACACCTTCGCTTTGTCAGATTCATCGCCCCCCAAAAAAAAATCCAAAACGGCATATAGGATGGCGATTAATCTCCAACCCCGTCCACCCCGGCCAATAACAGTAGACTAGGCGAGGCGCTCCCAGCCTAATTCTCCTTAATTTCAACTTATGGATCTTTTAACATCACCTAATCTACTTTTTGAAATAATTTTCAGGATGTTGACGCTCTCTTCCGATTTAGAGACCATTTGTAGCATCGTCCACGATGTCGTCCCGAATTTGGAAGAGGTAAGTTATATATTATTATTATGTGATCCCCTTAAACACCTCTTTATCCATAAAAAGCATCGTTTATCAAACCCGGGGGGTGCGTTCTTATTCGCAAGGTTATTGCGGAAGCTAACAAGACGGATAAAGTCCAAATGCCGAAGCTACCATCCCATCCAAGAACATTCCTCAAATTGTTTGCCAGTTGGCTGCCGACTTTGTGTTATCCCGGGAATATCCTCGGTTATTATACGTAGTCATCCCCCTTTAAGACTACCCCAGGGCCTTGACAAATCCCCATTCGCATCTAAGATGGAATTGAATAGCTACCGAGAGCGCACGTCACTCATTCGATGTAGGGTAATGGATTTTCAAGGAAGGAATTGAAAATTTTCTAGGCTTAGATATTTGTACGATGATGTCGGAAAAATTTAATTTTTAAAACGACATTTAAATTTAAAAATTGAAATTTATTCCAAATAGTTTAAAAGCTTTATTGAAATGATCGGTTCGGATCATGATCTGAATCTTGATTGCTTCATCTTCAGGAAAATCGGTCCAGATTTAGAATATTTCAATCTAACAAAAATTAATTATTGTTTAGAAAAATTAACATTAAGTCAGTGAAGGCATTGTTTGAATTTGATCGAAAAAATCGCGCTGAACGTAAATATGAGGATTAAGAAATAAGTTATATACCAAATTGAAGCTGAAAGTGTCCCCTTTAAAATGATATAAAACACTATATCACACTCTATTTGAGTGATAGAGTCTGTAAATATGACGATAAAGAAATTCTTTTAAGATTTTGACGTTCAAAATGATACAAAATACTATCATTTGATTTTAAGATTGGAACAAACTAATTTGTTTGCAATGTTGTGTAGTTTTATTATTACTCGATTTGAATTAAAAAGAAAATCGCTCTGATCACATGAGGATTAAGAATGAGTTATATTCCAAATTGTCCCTTTATGGGTCACTTTAAGCAATGTTATAAGTGTAGAAGTAAATTTTTTGAAACGAATTAATGTCTTTAAGACTTATTAATACTTCAAAGTCCAATATCAAGTTTTTCAGAGTCAGTGTCAGGTTTTAGAAGTATTTCAAATCTTCTAGAAGCAATGTCAAGTTTTCTGGAAGCATTTTAAGTTTTTTAGTGGTAGTATCAAAGGTTCCAGGAGCAAAGCAAGTAGTAAATCTTTTGGAAGTAGTTTAAGATTTTGCAAGCAGTATCAAGTCTTCTAAAGGTTGTATAGAGTCTTTTGGAAGCATTTCAAGTCTTCTGCAAGCAATATCAAGTTTTCTAAAAACAATATCCAGTCATATAGAAGCAGTATCAAGTTTTGTAGAAACAATATCAAGTCTCCTAGAAGCAGTATAAAGTCTTCTGAAAGCATTTTAAGTCTTTTAGAAGCATGCCAAACATCCTAGAAGCAGTATCAAGTCTTATCGTTAGAGCAACATTAGGGTATATATGGGTATATATGATACAATATCAAGTCTTCTAGATGCAGTGTCAAGTCTTCCGGAAGCAGTTCAACTCTTCTGAAAATGTTTCAAGTATCCTAGAAGCAGTATGAAGTTTTCTGGAAGCATTTTAAGTCTTTTAGAAGCATGTTAAATATCCTAGAAGCAGCATTAAACCTTATTGTTAAGGTAATATTAGGGTATATAAGGGTTTCAAGTCTTTCAGAGGCAATATCAAGTCTTCTGAAAGCATTTCAAGTTTTCTAGATGCAGTGTCAAGTCTTCTGGAAGTTTTTTGGAATTAATATCAAGGCCTCTGGAACCATTTTAAGTCTTCCGGAGGTAATATCAAGTCTTCTGAGAGCATTGCAAGTCTTCTGAAAGCATTTCAAGTCTTCTTCAAGCAATATCAAGTTCTCTAGAAGCAGTATGAACTTATCTAGAAGCAATATCAAATCTTCTGGAAGCATTCCAAATCTTCTAGAAGCAATGTCAAGTCTTCTGAAAGCATTGTAAGCATCTCCTAGAATATCAGATCTTATAGAAGGGTTCTAAGCCGTCTAGCGGTAATATCAAGTCTGCTGGAAGTATTTCAAATCTTCTAGAAGCAATGTCAAGTCTTCTGAAAGCATTGTAAGCATTGCAAGTTTCAGAATTTCTGACATGAATATATTAACACTGTTTTGCAAGCAAAATCTAATTTTATTATGTTTCATGCCTTTTGTTATAAAAATGTCTTCTACCAGCAGTGTTTACAATTTTACAAGCACTATCCAGTCTTCATAATTTCAATTGGCAAGTTTCAGAATTTCTGATATGAAGATATTAACAGTATTTTGCTAGCAAAATCTAATTTTATTAAGTTTCATCCCTTTTGCTATAAAAATGTCTTCTACCAGCAGTGTTTACAATTTTACAAGCACTATCCAGTCTTCATAATTTCAATTGGCAAGTTTCAGAATTTCTGATATGAAGATATTAACAGTATTTTGCAAGCAAAATCTAATTTTATTAAGTTTCATACCTTTTGCTATAAAAATGTCTTCTACCAGCAGTGTTTACAATTTTACAAACACTATCCAGTCTTCAAAATTTTAATAGGCAAGTTTCACAAAGTTTCACAAACTTTTAGTCTTCAGTATTTTGCAAGCAAAATCTAAATTTATTAAGTTTCATGCCTTTTGCTACAAAAATGTCTTCTGCCATCAATGTTTACAATTTTACAAGCACTATGCAGTCTTCATAATTTCAATTGACAAGTTTCAAAATTTCTGACATGAAGATATTAACAGTATTTTGCAAGCAAAATCTAATTTTATTAGGTTTCATACCTTTTGCTATAAAAATGTCTTCTACCAGCAGTGTTTACAATTTTACAAACACTATCCAGTCTTCAAAATTTTAATAGACAAGTTTCACAAAGTTTCACAAACTTTTAGTCTTCAGTATTTTGCAAGCAAAATCTAATTTTATTAAGTTTCATGCCTTTTGCTACAAAAATGTCTTCTGCCATCAATGTTTACAATTTTACAAGCACTATGCAGTCTTCAAAATTTTAATGGGCAAGTTTCAGAATTTCTGACATGAAGATATTAACAATATTTTGCAAGCAAAATCTAATTTTATTAAATTTCATGCCTTTTGCTATAAAATGTCTTCTGCCAACAGTATATACTCTTTGATTAACAATTTGTAGACTACTTACGTTAATAGTTTGCATTTTGTCCAATAGCGTTTCATATTTTCGAAACAAACTCAAGTAGTTTATCAACATAAACTTGTTTCTTGCGATGAAAACATTTTCTGCCAGCAGTTTCTCAAGCAATATCAAGTCTTCTAAAAGTACTATCAAGTATTCTGGAAGCATTTGAAGGCTTCCAGAGACAACATCAAATGTTTTGGAAGCATTTGAAGTCTTCTAGAAGAAATATTAAATGTTCTAAAGCATTGTAGGTCTTCTGGAAATAATTGAAGTTTAAGTAAACCAAGTCTTCTAGAAGCAGCTGAAGCTTTCAAGAAACGTTGAACTCTTCTAAAAGCTGTTCAACTCTTCTGGTGCAAAATGAAGTCTTTTGAAAGCATTTTAATTCTTCTGGAAAGAGGCTTCCATGAAGCCTGCTAGAAGCAATGCAAAGTCTTCTTGAACCACTTCAAGTCTCGTAAATGAATAATGATAAATCTAGAAACGTTTCAAGTCTTCCACAGGCAATATTAAGTCTTCTTGAAGCACTTCAAGTTTTGTAGATGCAGTACATGTCTTCTAGAAGCATTTGAATTCTTCCACAGGCAATATTAAGTCTTATGGAGGTATTTCAAGTCTTCTGGAAGCATTGCAAGTCTTCTGGAAGCATTGCAAGTCTTCTGGAAGTATTGCAAGTCTTCTGGAAGCATTACAAGTCTTCTGGAAACATTACAAGTCTTCTGGAAACATTACAAGTCTTCTGGAACCCCCTTTCTAGTCGTCTAGATACAGTTTCTTCTAGAAGCATTTTCAGTCTTCTACCAGTAGTTTCCAGTCTTTTGGAAACATTTTAAATTTTCTAGAAACAGTATCAATTCTTTTGGAAGCATTGCAAATCTTGTAGAATTAGCATAAAGTGTTTTGGCGATCTTTAAGTCTTCTAGATGCAATATCAAGTCTTCTAGATACAGTTTTCAGTAGGCTAGAAGCATTTAATTTTTTTTTCGATGCAGTATCTAGATGGTGTATCAAATTAGAAGATTTGGTCCTTTCAGAAGAAAGCAGATTAAATAGAAGCATTCATAGTATTTCTTACGTAATTTCCTCAGCTGTCTATCCTCAATCACCCATATGACGCTGCAAATTCAGCACATTTTGAATATGGCTACTCCATACTCAATCTTGTCTTGTCTTTCTTGTAACTTCCCAGATGCATTTCATTTAAATCGCATTAACCCTATTGATAATCGTTTGATTTTATTTTCCGACTTATTTCATCCTTTCCAAATACACACAAACTCTTGGCGTAGTAAGTTTGGTAACCTCGCTCGCATTATTCTTGTTTTCTTCACTAAAATTACTCGTCTGGTCGATTAACGTGTCCATTTCGTTTAATTGTTTCAAATTTTGCTAGACACCAAAAGAAAAGAAAATTTGATATTAATTCATCTAATTTTCTCATCTTTCCAGATTAACCTTACCCATCTTATCTATCCAGATATTAATATGTTGTGATCAACTTTCCTGAAAACCACAACGTTTTTAAGTAAAAATAAACCACAAATTTAAAACCAACAATAAAAATAGTTGTTACTTTTTATTGTTAACTAAAATTTTACAATTTCCTGTACAATACATAATAAACCAAACATAACTTCCAAATTGCCTCCGATTATAAAAAAAATGTTTGTAGAATTACTTCATGCAACTATGTCGAGTATTAAAGTTCAAGAATCACTATTTCACACTAAAATCCTTTAAACAATAAAATTATTGAACTTTCCTTACAATACAAAACAATCACTCCGTTCTTGATTAAAACTTTATCTTTAATAGCAATCCCCACAAAGCTCTCCAGGATAGTTTCAACAATCTGTTTTTGTGGTTTCATCTAAAGTTCTATTGTTTTGTTCCCAAGTTCCATTGTTTAATTTCATTTAAATCGCACTTTAGTTTAATAAACTCCGACACAAACTCGCATTCATTCCTAAATTTTAAAACATTCTTTGGCTATTTTAAATCGGTCCAATTTGTTATTAATTTTATTTGATTTATTAATTAGTGATTTTTTTAATAATCATATAATGGAGGTATTCAATTTAATGATATTAATGAATTTATGAAAATTTGATGCCAACAATCGATAAATCGTTTGCGAATTAATTAACTTTATTTCGTATTTTCCAACGGTAAATTGTGATGAAAGCCATTTTTATTTATTCTGGCGTATTGTGCGTTATTTATTTAACGGGTAATTCTACTCATCAATGTAAACTACTTGAGTAAACCATCAATGTTTCACACAAACAAGATCCCTATTTAAAAAACTCTTCGTTTTACAAATAAAATCGAATTTACTCAAAACATCTTTATCGAGGTACTTTTTAAATTCGCCACTTTAAATTTAAATAAATCCAATCTTTTTTTGCGTTCTCAATTTCTTTTTTAGTTAATTCCGCGCGAACAATACAATAGATTCAGGTTCTTGTTTATGCATTAGGTTTTATTGCATCTTTACGAATTCCATTACGAGGACGAGTACGGGTCTTGTCGACCTTCTCGCCTCCGATTTTATTTTCAATTTTCCAATAGAGTCAACGTTTCCAGGAAACCGGAAGGTTTACTTACTACGGTACCCGGCCAATTCCTTCCACTCTCGGCGTTCCTCTTCGTCCTAAAACCACGACAACACATCGAAAGTCGGACAGCGCAATTTCCGTCGAAAGACGCCCGACCGGACGTAGGACGACCGGTTTCCTGTTCCTTTGTCGTCAGTAACAAAAAAAGAGTAAACCTCTCCTTTGCATTCTTCAGATTTTAAAAGTAGAAGAATCAACAATATTTTTTTCTATTTTAATTCTAGTACCGGAAAACAACGAAAAGAAAAAAACGAATATACTTTATATATTCGTTTGAAAAATTTCTAAGTTTAAAAAAGTTTCATTATGTACTGGGGGAAGATACTCTGCATGGTTTTCACTGCATTTTCCAAGATCACCTTTATGTTTTTAAGTAAGTTTTTTTAATGGATATATTTTTTTTTCATTATTTCGTTTCAAAAAGGACTTTGAAACGTTTCTTTATTTAGAAGAATCTCAGCGGTTTCTTAAATCACCCTGTATATCCTGTTTAATATTTTATTGTGTTATATCGTTTTATTACTAGCCTTTGAGTCTTAAATCATTATTTAATGTTAATTTACCACAAACTAACCAACAGTGAACGTTAATTTTCGTTATGTTGAAATATTCATAATCTTGTGTTCTCCTGAAGATGGAGATCTTCATTCCCGAAACTAGTTGAAGATCAATATAATAAACTTATCGTTCAAAATGCAAACAATGTTTTAATGTTTCAATGTTCTAATTAATAGAACTTAATAAAAAATTTAAATAATATAAGTAATCCATTTTAAACAAATTCCTTTATACTTGAAAGTCATCGCTGGGGCTTCAAAGATGCAATGAAAATCATACAAATTATTTTCCTTCCTTTATATGACGAAACTTTTATCTGAAACTGGTTATTCCTCAAGTTGCAGAATTCCATGTTTATAGATAAACTCAGAGATGTTAAAACAACTCTATATAAATCAAGAACGATAGTTTTAGTTCTAAATGTGATTTAGTGCTAATAAGGTGTTCAATTCCTGGGATTAAAAATGTTTTCGAGATTCAGGACTAAGTTCTAAATCTTGGTACTTGAGATAAAGGTGCTTATTGCTTCTAAAAGACTTGAAATACTTCCCAAAAATCTTGCAATTCTCTAAGAAGATTTGATACTGCCTCTAGAAAGTTAGAAATGTTTCTGGAACATTTGATACTGGTTTTAAAAAACTTGAAATGCTTCCAGAAACCTATCAATGCCCTCGGTAAGCTTGATGCTTCATCTGAAAGACTTTAAATGCTCTCTGAAGATTTGATATTGCTTCTGAAGCTGGAAATGCCAATTTCCAGAAGGCTGGAAATGCTTCCGAAAAACTTAATACTGGTTCTAAAAGATTTGAAATGATACCAGAAACCTTAATATTGCCTCTGCAAGACTGGAAATGTTTTCTGAAGACTTGATACTGGTTCTAAAACACTTGAAATACTTCCTGAAGAACTGTAATGCTCTCCGCAGACTTGATATTGCATCTAAAAGACTTTAAATGCTTCCAAAAGACTTGATATTGCCTCTGGAATACTTGAAATGCTTCCTAGAAGGTTGAAAATACTTCCTGAACACTTGATGCTGGTTTTGAAAGATTTGACATGCTTCCAGAAAACAAGATGTTGCCTCTGGAAGACTTTGCATGCTTCCAGAAGACTGGATATTGTTTCAAAAAAAACTTAATCTTGTTTTTGAAAGACTTGAAGTACTTCTAGAATGCTGAAAATTGGTATCATTTTCAGCCTTGAAACCTTGATGTTACCTCTGCAAGACTGGAAATGCTGGTTTTGAAAGATTTGATATGCTTCCAGAAAACAAGATGTTGCCTCTGGAAGACTTTGCATGCTTCCAGAAGACTGGATATTGTTTCCAAAAAAACTTAATCTTGTTTTTGAAAGACTTGAAGTACTTCTAGAATGCTGAAAATTGGTATCATTTTCAGCCTTGAAACCTTGATGTTACCTCTGCAAGACTGGAAATATTTTTTGAAGACTTGATACTGGTTGCAAAACTCTTGAAATGCTTCCAAACGAATTGTAATGCTCTCAGCAGACTTAATATTGCATCTAGAAGACTAAATGCTTCTTAAAGACTTGATATTGCCTCTGGAATACTTGAAATGCTTCTAGAAGGTTGAAAATGCTTCCGGAACACTTGATGCTGGTTTTGAAAGATTTGACATGCTTCCAAAAAACAAGATGTTGCCTCTGGAAGACTTTGAATGCTTCCAGAAGACTGGATATCGTTTCCAAAAAAACTTAATCTTGTTTTTGAAAGACTTGAAGTACTTCTAGAATTCTGAAAATACTTCCGGCAAGCTTGATACTGGTTCTAAAAGATTTAAAATGCTTACACAAGACTTGTTATTTCCTCTGGAAGACTTGAAATACTTACAGAAAACTGGATATTGTGTCTAGAAGACTTAATATTGCCTCTAGAAGACTAGAAATGCTTCCAAAAGATTGAAAATGCTTCTGAAAGACTTGATAGTGGTTCTAAAATATTTGAAATACTTCTGGAAAACTTGATATCGCCTTTGGAAAACTGGAATTGCTTCCTGAAGCCTTGGTACTGGTTCTAAACGACTTCAAATGCTTTTAGAAGCATTGCAATGCTCTCAGCAGACATGATACTGCATCTAGAAGACTTTAAATGCTTCTTAAAGACTTGATATTGCTTCTGGAATATTTGAAATGCTTCTAGAAGGCTGAAAATGCGTCCGGAATATTTGATACTGGTTTTAAAAGACTTGAAATTCTTCCAGAAAACAAGATTGCTTTTGGAAGACTTGGAATGCTTCCAGAAGACTAGATATTGTTTTCAGAAGACTTAATATTGCCTCTGGAAGACATAAAATGATTCTAGAATGCTGAAAATGCTTCCGGAAGACTTGATACTAGTTCTAAAAGATTTGAAATGCTTACAGAAAATTTAATATTTCCTTTGGAAGACTTGAAATACTTCCAGAACACTAGATATTGTTTCTAGAAGACTTAATATTGCTTCTGGAAGATTTGATATGCTTCCAGAAGACTTGAACTGTTTCAAAAAGATTTACTGCTAACTCTAGAAGACATGACACTGCTTCTAGAAAACTTGGTATTTTTGCAGAAAACTTGAAATGCTTACAGAAAACTTGATATTTCCATTGGAAGACTTGAAATTCTTCCAGAAGACTAGATATTGTTTCTAAAAGACTTAATATAGCCTCTGGAAGACTTGATATGCTTCCAGAAGACTTGAACTGTTTCAAAAAGATTTAGTGCTAACTCTAGAAAATGTGATACTGCTTCTTGATATTGCTTGCAGAAAACTTAAAAAGCTTCCAGAAACGTTGAAATGCTCTCAGGAGCCTGGATACTGCATCACTGCATCTAGAAGACTTTAAATGCTTCTTAAAGAATTGATATAGCCTCTAGAAGACCTGAAATGTTTCTAGAAAGCTGAAAATGCTTCTGGAGGACTTACTTCTAGTACTAAAAGATTTGACATGTTTCCAAAAAATAAGATGTTACCTCTGGAAGACTTGAAATGCTTCCGGAAGACTGAATATTGCTTTCAGAAAACTTGAAAGCTTCCAGGAGACTTGGAATACTTTCGAAAGACTCGATACTCTGTCTGGAAGATATGATACTGCTTCCAAAAGACTTGATGCTGCATCTAAAAACTTGATATTCTCTGCAGAAGACTTGATACTGCATCTAGAAGATTCTAAATACTTCCTGAAGACTTGATACTTCCTCTGGAAGAGTTGAAATGCTTCTAGAATGCTTGAAGTGCTTCTGGAAGACTTGATACTTGCTCTTAAAGGTTTGAAATGTTTACAGAAACAAAATGATGTCTATGGAAAATTTAAAATGCTTCCAAAAGCCTCCTTACTACCTCTGGAAGACATGATAGTGCTTCCAAAAGACGTGATATTGCTTTCAAAAGATTTGCAATGTTTCAAGAAAACTTGATGTTGTTACCTCTGAAAGACTTAAATTCTTCCAAAAGACTGAATATTGCTTTCAGAACACTTGAAATGCTTCTAAGAGACTTGGAAATACTTTCAAAAGACTCGATACTCTTTCTGGAAGATATGATATTGCTTCCACAAGACTTGATGCTGCTTCTAAAAGCTTGATATTGCTTGCAGATGTGCAATGCTTCCAGAATACTTGATACTGTATCTAGGAAATTCTAAATGCTTTCTGAACACTTGATATTTCCTCTGGAAGAGTTGAAATGCTTCTAAAATGCTTGAAATGCACCTGGAAGACTTGTTACTTGTAAGATTTGAAATGTTTGCAGAAACAAGATACATGTCTCTGGACAAGATTTAAAATGCTTCCAAAAGACTCGTTACTACCTCTCGAAGACGTAATAGTGCTTCCAAAAGACTTAATACTACTTCCAAAAAACGTGGTATTGCTTTCAACAGATTTGCAATGCTTCAAGAAGACTTCATGTTGCATCTGGAAGACTTAAAATGCTTCTATAAGGCTGGAAACGTTTTTAAAAGACTTGATGGTTCTAAAGGATTTGAAATGCTTCCAAAAGACTCGATATTACCTCTGAAAGATATGATACTGCTTCTAAAGGACTTGATACTACTTCTTACAAGACTTGATATTGCTTGCAGAAGATTTGCAATGTGTCCAGAAGACTTGATACTGCATCCAGAAGACTTGAAATGTTTCTTGAAGACTTTTAGAATTTAAAATTTGATTAAACTTGTAGCATTATTAAAATTTACATCGGTACCGGTTTCGAGGTTTAAATCCTCATCATCAGCCGAAAACTAAGTGGAAAAATCAAATATATAAATAACTTACCTAATGAAGCTAACATATCAAAACAAAATGTGAATTCGGAAAATGGTATGATACATTTAAAAAAAACCAGTTGTTGGACTAAATTTTGAAAAATGGTTAAAATTTTTTACGAAATTATAAAGCCGTTAAAATGGAGGTACAATGTGATAGAATAAAATAATTAAAAACAATTTAAAAACAAATAAACTGAATAAAACTGAGTCAAATATATAATTATCAATGAACTTACAAATTAATAAATAATGGTCAGCAAATGAACACAAACGAATCTTAGAACAAATACAAAATATTAAACAGACATCTTAGGCAGACGAAAAGAGACGACTGGCACTACAATTTTTTGTAATCTTACAAGAATTATAGCTATATGCTGCTTTTATAAATAATAATGGAATGTAAAATATTAGAATGTTATGGTGGACTATAATTAAGAACAACGTTGTTCTTAAACCAGCATACCATTTTTTTATCAAAGTTTCTGCAATCAACAAATTTTGTAATGTTAAGTTGTTTTACACTAACTTATTTCTGACGATGCCTCCGATGATGGTTCTTATGCCGAAACATGTCAGGCAATAGTAATAAAAACTGAAGCCAAACCAGTGGTATAAATTATTTTAATTGATAATCTTTCAACTGGTTAAACTATGGATCTCAATATTACAAAAAAATCCTTTCCAATAATTTTCGTTTCCAGATCAACATTTTTGAACTTCCGCAAAATGTTTGTAACGTTATCTGTTTAGAATTTTATTGAGAACACTTTTTGGATGTAAACTCGCAGTGTGACTGCTATAAATATTGTGCCAGGCAATATGTTTTAACAAACATCTTATTTTTACCAGTACAGAGGCATTATATGATACAATGGCATATAATAATAGCTATTTCCGAAAGTTTATCACCTGTAATGAAATACTGCTCTGCACACTTTCGTTAGAATGAGCTTCACTAACTAAATTTAGTTGTCCATCATCAGGAACTAAAAGTTCTAATATCAGAAAGTCTCCATTTTCTGCATCATCAAAATTACCGACTTCATAATCAAACATGTTAATTAAATTTGTAGAATCCGAATTGTTGACAGCATTTGTTGTAAACCATTGTTTACATACAATTCCAGAAAAAAAAACATTATATTGAAACACCTAAATGCAGGATATATTTCGAAAAGTCCATTTTTTTATTCTTCTTACTTTTTTTATGCCCTACCATATTAAATTATGTACATGAAACATCTAAAAACTTATATATGACGTATTTAAATTCGACACAATATCTATATTGCCTACATTTTTTGCAAAATTTTCAATGTAATTGCATTTATAGCTGATAAATAACGCACATATGTATCAATTACATAATTATTTTTTGATTGGGACATTTTAAAGAGATCTTTAAAGCATCTTCTATTATTGAAAAGATAATTAAGTAATTAAAAGATAAATTATGATCCAGATAAATAAAGTAATGACAAGATGTAATCTTGTCCATGTTGTTACAATAACATTGCAATAGTTATTTGTTCTGGGAAATTTTTCAGGTGAGTGTTTACTCACAACTATCTACACGGTTACTCACTGTCATCTATTTCAACACAATAAACCTATCAAAATGAAATGAAAATACCAGTATTTTCTATCTTTTTCGATGCACTTAACAACGTAATACTAAAATTCTTTGTAGGACATATTTTTGATGCAGAAATAGAATCATTAATGTAATAAATAAGACTATAATAAATTATAGTCAATAATAAGTTAATAAACAGTTGTTTGTGATATAATTCCAAAATGGTAAGTTCAAATTCTCAAATTGGCAAAGTAAATGCGTAATAAGTTCCTCTATCAATTATTTACTGAGTTGTAAGAAGTTTATTTAGGTATAGGAAGTTTGTCAATCCATTAATAATTGAATTTCTCCATCTTTTAGACGACTTTTTCTTTGCATGTATGTCATTTTATTCTTTATTTCGATCATTAATCATCAATGTTCCATCAAAATCCTCAACAACACTTTTTATGATATTCTTCATGTCATCATCAATCCTCGTCTGTTTTAATCTTAATTGCATTCTTAAAACTCAGCTAGTTTCTAGATGAAATGATTATTTTGAAAATGATATAGAGTATTGATTAACTGATTGACATAGAGCCACTAACTCTTTGTGGAAGATATCTAAAAAAAAACGATATATTTTTTGATTTTTTCTTGTTTGTTCTATGCCAGAACCATAAAAAGATTTCAGTTCGTTTTTCATTAATTTTTTTACTTATGCAGAATCATTTCACAATCTAAATCTATTTTCTTCATTTTTTGGTGATTAAATTTTTTCAGAAATACTTTAAGTAGTTAACGAAAAATCTGTGAGCTTTAAAAGCATACTTAAACCTGAATAAGTTTGGATGTGTCTCAAATATTGCGAGTATGATGATTCTCTGAACGCTCTGATTTTTAACTTAAATTCATTTTTGATACAATAAGCTGAGTTCTTTACAAAAGACAATCTCCAAAAGCTTGATGAGGTTTTAAAGTGTCCTTTATATGATACTGGATATCAGGCATCATCTTCAGCTGGATATCCGATTATTAACTGTCTGAATAACAATTTTGTCCAATGATTTTTAAAAAATCGAATTCTTAAGATATGTTACTGAAATGATGACTACTTGTAGAGAAAAGCATGTACTTTTTCATAAACAGAACATTATTAAAAGAACTCTATTCGTTTTTAAGATATCAAGATTTCATCAAACTTTACAAAATTTGCTATAATATATAAATTTGTTATTGAAGTTGGACTTGAAATTACTTAATAATTTACCCATTTTGAATCGATTTTAAATATTTATCAAAAAGCGGATATCTTCATTAACTAAATTTAGTTGTCCATCATCTGGAACTAAAAGTTCTAATATCTGACAGTCTTTCTATCTTTCTCGATGCACTTAACAACGTAATACTAAAATTTTTTGTAGGACATATTTTTGATGCAGAAATAGAATCATTAATGTAATAAATAAGACTATAATAAATTATAGTCAATAATAAGTTAATAAAGAGTTGTTTGTGATATAATTCCAAAATGGTAAGTTGAAACTCTCAAATTGGCAAAGAAAATGCGTAATAAGTTCCTCTATCAATTATTTACTGAGTTGTAAGAAGTTTATTTAGGTATAGGAAGTTTGTCAATCCATTAATAATTGAATTTCTCCATCTTTTAGACGACTTTTTCTTTGCATGTATGTCATTTTATTCTTTATTTCGATCATTAATCATCAATGTTCATCAAAATCCTCAACAACACTTTTCATTCTTCATGTCATCATCATCCTCGTCTGGTTTTAGAGTAAAAAGAATTAATACTACACTAAGTTAGAAGCAGTTATTTTAATCTTCATTGCAATCTTAGAACTCAACTAGTTTCTAGATGAAATGATTTTTTACGGGTATCTCAAAATGATGCTTGACGTAGAGCCACTAACTCTTTGTGGAAGATGTCTAAAAAAACAATATATTTGGTCTTCAACTTGTTTGCTCTATGCCAGAATCATAAAAAGATTTTAGTTTGTTCTTCGTTAATTTTTTTTACTTATGCAGAATCATTTCACAATCTAAATCTATTTTCTTCATTTTTTGATGATTAAATTTTTTCAGAAAAACTTTAAGTAGTTAACGAAAAATCTGTGAGCTTTAAAAGCATACTTAAACCTGAATAAGTTTGGATGTGTCTCAAATATTGCGAGTATGATGATTCTCTGAACGCTCTGATTTTTAACTTAAATTCATTTTTGATACAATAAGCTGAGTTCTTTACAAAAGACAATCTCCAAAAGCTTGATGAGGTTTTAAAAAGTGTCCTTTATATGATACTGGATATCAGGCATCATCTTCAGCTGGATATCCGATTATTAACTGTCTGAATAACAATTTTGTCCAATGATTTTTAAAAAATCGAATTCTTAAGATATGTTACTGAAATGATGACTACTTGTAGAGAAAAGCATGTACTTTTTCATAAACAGAACATTATTAAAAGAACTCTATTCGTTTTTAAGATATCAAGATTTCATCAAACTTTACAAAATTTGCTATAATATATAAATTTGTTATTGAAGTTGGACTTGAAATTACTTAATAATTTACCCATTTTGAATCGATTTTAAATATTTATCAAAAAGCGGATATCTTCATTAACTAAATTTAGTTGTCCATCATCTGGAACTAAAAGTTCTAATATCTGACAGTCTTTTTATCTTTCTCGATGCACTTAACAACGTAATACTAAAATTTTTTGTAGGACATATTTTTGATGCAGAAATAGAATCATTAATGTAATAAATAAGACTATAATAAATTATAGTCAATAATAAGTTAATAAAGAGTTGTTTGTGATATAATTCCAAAATGGTAAGTTGAAACTCTCAAATTGGCAAAGAAAATGCGTAATAAGTTCCTCTATCAATTATTTACTGAGTTGTAAGAAGTTTATTTAGGTATAGGAAGTTTGTCAATCCATTAATAATTGAATTTCTCCATCTTTTAGACGACTTTTTCTTTGCATGTATGTCATTTTATTCTTTATTTCGATCATTAATCATCAATGTTCATCAAAATCCTCAACAACACTTTTCATTCTTCATGTCATCATCATCCTCGTCTGGTTTTAGAGTAAAAAGAATTAATACTACACTAAGTTAGAAGCAGTTATTTTAATCTTCATTGCAATCGTAGAACTCAACTAGTTTCTAGATGAAATGATTTTTTACGGGTATCTCAAAATGATGCTTGACGTAGAGCCACTAACTCTTTGTGGAAGATGTCTAAAAAAACAATATATTTGGTCTTCAACTTGTTTGCTCTATGCCAGAATCATAAAAAGATTTTAGTTTGTTCTTCGTTAATTTTTTTTACTTATGCAGAATCATTTCACAATCTAAATCTATTTTCTTCATTTTTTGATGATTAAATTTTCTCAGAAAAACCTTAAGTAGTTAACGAAAAATCTCTGAGCTTTAAAAGCATACTTAAACCTGAATGAGTTTGGTTGTGTCTCAAATATTGCGAGTATGATGATTCTCTGAACGCTCTGATTTTTAACTTGAATTCATTTTTGATACAATAAGCTGAGTTCTTTACAAAAGACAATCTCCTAAAGCTTGATGAGGTTTTAAAAAGTGTCCTTTATATGATACTGAATATCAGGCATCATCTTCAGCTGGATATCTGATTATTAACTGTCTGAATAACAATTTTGTACAATGATTTTTAAAAAAACATAAAAAATCGAATTCTTAAGATATGTTACTGAAATGATGACTACTTGTAGAGAAAAGCATGTACTTTTTCATAAACAGAACATTATTAAAAGAACTCTATTCGTTTTTAAGATATCAAGATTTCATCAAACTTTACAAAATTTGCTATAATATATAAATTTGTTATTGAAGTTGGACTTGAAATTACTTAATAATTTACCCATTTTGAATCGATTTTAAATATTTATCAAAAAGTGGATATCTTCATCAACTAAATTTAGTTGTCCATCATCTGGAACTAAAAGTTCTAATATCTGACAGTCCTCATTTTCCGCATCATCAGGATTACCGACTTCATAACCAAACATGTTAGTTAAATTTCTAGAATCAGAATTGTTGACAGCATTTGCTGTAAACTATTGTTTACAGACATTTCCAAAAAAAAAAACATATTGAAACAGCTATATGCAGGATATATTTCGGAAAGTCCACTAATTTCTTCTTCTTACTTTTTTACGCCCTACCATATTGAATCATGTACATGAAACATCGAAAACCTTACATTATGACGTATTTAAATTCGACACAATATCTACAATGCCTACATTTTTTGCAAAATTTTCAATGTAATTGCATTTATAGCTGATAAATAACGCACATATGTATGAATTACATAATTATTTTTTGATTGTGACATTTTAAAGAGATCTTTAAAGTATCTTCTATTATTGAAAAGATAATTAAGTAATTAAAAGAGAAATTATGATCCAGATAAATAAAAGGGATCAATTCAAATCCTCAAAAGAAGATGTAATCTTGTCCATGTTGTTACAATAAAATTGCAATAGTTATTTGTTCTGGGAAATTTTTCAGGTGAGTGTTTACTCACTGCTGTCTACACGGTTACTCACTGTCATCTATTTCAACACAATAAATCTATCAAAATGAAATGAAAATACCAGTATTTTCTATCTTTCTCGATGCACTTAACAACGTAATACTAAAATTTTTTGTAATACATATATTTGATGCAGAAATAGAATCATTAATACTATAATAAATTATAGTCAATAATAAGTTAATAAAGTGTTGTTTGTGATATAATTCCGAAATGATAAGTTGAAACTCTCAAATTGGCAAAGTAAATGCGTAATAAGTTCCTCTATCAATTATTTACTGAGTTGTAGGAAGTTTATTTAGGTACAAGAAGTTTGTCAATCTATTAATAATTGAATTTCCCCATCTTTTAGACGACTTTTTCTTTGCATGTATGTCATTTTGTTCTTTATTTCGATCATTAATCATCAATGTTCATCAAAATCCTCAACAACACTTTTCATTCTTCATGTCATCATCATCCTCGTCTGGTTTTAGAGTAAAAAAAATTAATACTACACTAAGTTAGAAGCAGTTATTTCAATCTTCATTGCAATCGTAGAACTCAACTAGTTTCTAGATGAAATGATTTTTTACGGGTATCTCAAAATGATGCTTGACGTAGAGCCACTAACTCTTTGTGGAAGATGTCTAAAAAAACAATATATTTGGTCTTCAACTTGTTTGCTCTATGCCAGAATCATAAAAAGATTTTAGTTTGTTCTTCGTTAATTTTTTTACTTATGCAGAATCATTTCACAATCTAAATCTATTTTTTTCATTTTTTAGTAATTAAATTTTTTCAGAAAAACTTTAAGTAGTTAACGAAAAATCTCTGAGCTTTAAAAGCGTACTTAAACCTGAATGAGTTTGAATGTGTCTCAAATATTGGTGATTCTCTGAACGCTCTGATTTTTAACTTAAATTTATTTTTGATACAATAAGCTGAGTTCTTTACGAAACCCAATCTCCACAGGCTTGATGAGGTTTTAAAAAATGTCCTTCTTTTTACGATACTGGATATCAGGCATCATCTTCACCTGGATATCCGATTATTATTAACTACCTGAATAACAATTTTGTCCAATGATTTTTAAAAAATCATAAAAAATCGAATTCTTAAGATATGTTAATGAAATGATGGCTACTTGTAAAAAAAAAAACATACCTTTTCACAAACAAAACAGCATTTAAAAAACTCTATTCGTTTTTAAGATCATTTCATCAAACTTTATTAAATTTCCAAAAGTATTTGTGATTGAAGTTGGACTTGAAATTACTTAATAATTTACCCATTTTGAATCGATTTTATATATTTATCAAAAAGCGCATAACAAGACCTACATTTTGCAGCAAATCGTAAGAAAATAGCTGCACTTAGTATAATAAGCATATACAGTAGAGTGCACCATAAATCATAATGTATTCCACGATAATTACTAATTTTACTAAATATATACAGAAGATAATTTAAGTGGAAATTTATAATTTAATTTCAAAATAATTTGGGCAAGTAGCTGAATAAAACAGGATAAATAACGAAAAATTACTCAATCATCATTATTCATAATACTATTTAAATATTAATTTCATAGTCATTCGTGTCTCTAAAATCGGGAGTATTTCAAATTTGTTTTACAAATAAAAGCATTATATCCACTATTTTAAATAAACAATGTTGCATACGTTAAAATTCATGGATCATATTTTAAAATTAAATAATAATATTCAGCTTTAGTAAATAACCAATATTTGTTTCAAATTAAATAAAATTTAAACGACCAAAACATTACTAAGCTATCCAATTCCGAAAAAGAAAAAAAAAACATTTTGATTTATACAACTCCATTAGGTAATTTAAAAAGAGACTTCCTCCATGCAATCAACTTTAACGACTGACAGATACACGTACATTGCAAAATAGCGTTACCGCAAGCAACAACGGCTTCGCGAAAGAATAGAAGCTACATGGAAAAGTAAAAAAAAAAGAACGGGGGAAAGAAAAGAAAGTCGACGTAGCGCTTCTGTTTTAAAAAGAAGTACGAATGTACATTTTGCGTCTATCACATCACCGTCGCCGTCGCACTTTCCGTTTGTCTCATTCGTTTTATCCTAGGAAACGTTTTCCCTATGCGGTGCAAGTTTGGGCAAGAACTGAATGCAAATCTCTATTCATCCATCTATCCAAACCGGCACAGTACGGTTGTCACACGTCTCTAAAGAATCTAAAGACAAGAAGAATTGTGATGAAAAGAAAAAAATGGGGACAAAATGTGATAAGAATAAAGTAAAAAGCTTGATATAATGAATTGGCTTAATTCGGTGAGAATATAGGACAATTTAATACTTATTAGGGTGATAATAATAAGCATTATATCATATTAATCATTTGAGTAAATAACTTCAAAGAGGGAGATACTAGAAAGAGCGGAGGTGAGATTTGTAAAATCACACCATGCCTCATAAAACACCTCCATTTGAAATATTTAGACGATACATTCACATGTTGAAAATAACTTATATTGCTTTCTTAGGATGTCAAAAATCATTGGGCAGAACATATTTATTGTCCCACAGGATCTCTGAATTAATGCTAACGAATACTTCTCAATGCACAAAATGTCGATTTATATGGATCATGTCAGATAGTCCGGGAACAGCTCCATATAATAGTATATTACAGTACAAGTGAGGAAACTAACACTTTTTATTAACACAGGAAGACATGCAAGTTAGTGAAAAAAAAATTTCTCACGTGTGCTGTATAGCGTTTTGTTCATTCTTACTATTTATAGAAAACTCGGTCTTAATATTCGTGAATTTCTAGGTAATGTCATCGATATGTCGGCGGCGATACTTTTTGATAATGTCATGCTCCTAATTGATTCATAAACAACAAGTTGTGTCAAATTGCAATACTTTTTGATTTATTGATAATATCATACTGTTAATTAATTGGTAAACAACAAATTGTTAATAAATAATTAACAAATTATTGTCATCATTACGAAAAAAATTATTATATATAATATTTATAATATATAATTATATAATATTAACTATATGTGCTCTCTACTATTTTTAGTTAATATCCGTTATTTTAAACAAAGAGTTCCTTTAAAGTTTTTGTATTTAACCAACATTATTTGAAACAAATTAGAGTGAGTGAAAAAGTTTAAACAAAATGTATTAACATCAAGACATTGCCGGATGTCATGGAAAGAGCCCAATGTAGAGGCAATATTAAGTCTTCAGGGAGCATTTCACATCTTCTAGATACAATATTACATTTTCTGAAATATTTCAAGCCCTCTGGAAGCATTTCAACTCTCCTGCGAGAAATATCAAGTTCTTTAGGAACAATATCCAGTTTTCCAGAATTGGCACTAAATCTGTTCATGTCTTCTGGAAACATTTCCAGCATTCTTAAAGCATTTCAAGTCTCTATGCAGTATCAAGTCTTTTGAGAATATTGCAAGGCTTCTGGAAACATTTCAAATCTTCTAGTTGCAATATCAAATCTTCTGGAAATAATATCAAGCTTTTAGAAGCAATATCAAGTTAGTAGTAAATCTTTTGGAAGCAGCTCAAAACTTCTAAAAGCATTATCAAGTCTTCTATACGTAGTAATGAGTCTTCTGGAAGCATTTTATGTCTTCCAGCGGTAATATCAAGTTTTCTGGAAGCATTTCAAGTCTTCTGGAAACATTTCAACACTTCTAGAACCAAAATCAAGTTTTACGGAAACATTTCAAGCCCTCTGGAAGCATTTCAACTCTCCTGCAAGAAATATCAAGTTTTTTAGGAGTAGTATCCAGTTTTTCAAAAGTTTTCACTAAATCTGTTTGAAGCAGTTCAAGTCTTCCGGATGCATTTCTAGCATTCTTAAAGTATTTCAAGTTTTCTAGAGAGAATATCAAGTCTTCTGGAAACATTTCCAGTCTCTATGCATTATCAAATTTTTTTGAGAACATTGCAAGGCTTCTGGAAGCATTTCAAATCTTCTAGATGCAATATCATGTCTTCTGAAAGTAAGCATTATTTCTAGAGGCAATATCAAGAAGAAAGCAAGAAATATCAAGTTCTTTAAGAGCAGTATCCAGTTTTTCAGGATTGGCACTAAATCTGTTTGAAGCAGTTCAAGTCTTCCGGAAGCATTTCTAGCATTCTTAAAGTATTTCAAGTTTTCTAGAGGCAATATCAAGTCTTCTGGAAACATTTCCAGTCTCTATGCATTATCAAATTTTTTTGAGAACATTGCAAGGCTTCTGGAAGCATTTCAAATCTTCTAGATGCAGTATCATGTCTTCTGAAAGTAAGCATTATTTCTAGAGGCAATATCAAGAAGAAAGCAAGAAATATCAAGTTCTTTAAGAGCAGTATCCAGTTTTTCAGAATTGGCACTAAATCTGTTTGAAGCAGTTCAAGTCTTCCGGAAGCATTTCTAGCATTCTTAAAGTATTTCAAGTTTTCTAGAGGCAATATCAAGTCTTCTGGAAACATTTCCAGTCTCTATGAATTATCAAATTTTTTTGAGAACATTGCAAGGCTTCTGGAAGCATTTCAAATCTTCTAGATGCAATATCATGTCTTCTGAAAGTAAGCATTATTTCTAGAGGCAATATCAAGAAGAAGGCAAGAAATATCAAGTTCTTTAAGAGCAGTATCCAGTTTTTCAGAATTGGCACTAAATCTGTTTGAAGCAGTTCAAGTCTTCCGGAAGAATTTCCGGCATTCTTAAAGTATTTCAAGTTTTACAGGGGGCAATATCAAGTTTTCTAGAAGCATTTCAAGTCTCTATGCAGTATCAAATCTTTTGTGACAATTTCCATTCTTCTGGAAGCATTTCAAGTCTTTAAGAACCAGTAGGACCAGTAGAACCAGTCTTCTGAAAACATTTTAGATTTTTAGATGCAGTATGAAGTCTTCTGCGAGCATTGCAAGGCCTTTGGAAACATTTTTATTCTCTTGCAAGCAACACCAAATTTGGTAGAAGCGGCATCAAGTCTTTCAGGATCAGTAGTATATCTTTTTGAAACATTTCAAATCTTTCAGCAGCAATATCAAGTTTTCTGGACGTATTTCAAGTCTTGTAGAAATAGTATTAAGTCTTCTGACAGCATTGTAAAGTTTCTGGAGTCATTTCTTCTACGAATTTTTATTCTTTTCTTCTTTTTTTATTCTTCATTGTCTAGACGTAGTAATACATCTTCTGGAACCAGTTCAAGTCTTCTGGAAGCACTTCAAGTCTTCTGGAAGAGGTTTTGAAATGTCAAAACCTCTGGAAGCTTTTCAAATCTTTTGAAAGTTACATCCAATTTTCTAGAAGCAGCATCAACTCTTCTGGAAGAATTTAATGTCTTCTAGATGCAGTATCAAGTCTTCCGGAAACATTTCCAATGCTCTGGAAGTATTTCAAGCCTTCTTTTCGCAGTGCTATATCGATACAGCATCGATACATCTTTAACCCAGCATTAATTGTAAGGCTATTGGAAGCACTTTAACTCTTTTGCAAGCAACATCAAGTTTTCTAGAAGCAGCATCAAGTCCTCCAGAAGCAATATCAAGTCTTCCAGGAGCGATAAGAAGTCTTCTGGAAGCATTTCAAATTTTCTAAATACAGTCTAGAGTCATTTGGAAGCATTTCAAATCTTTAGGAAGCCAAATCAAGTCTTCTAGTGTTGTGGGAAAATATAAAGTCTTCCAGAGACAGCATTGAGTCTTTTGGACACATTACATCAAGTCTTCTAGAATCATTTGAAGTCTTCCAGAGGCAATGAGAAGTCTTCTGGAAGAATTTCAAATTTTCCAGATGAAGTCTAGAGTGAGTCTACGTTGATGATCCGATGATGACTTCAAGGTCGAAACATAGGTTGCATATAAAAATAAACATTACTCTTTATATGTCATCATATTTATATCATGGTTTAAAGCCAAACCCTGGGTTTAATCGATCTTCTTATTATTAATAATGATGATCCTGAAAAATAACTTACCTTCTAGATGCAATATTAAGTTTTCTGGAAGCCTTTCACGACTTTCAAGGACAATATCAAAATTTCTGGAAGCATTTCAAGTGATCTAGATAATATATTAAGTCTTCTGACATTATTATTTATCTTTCGGAACAATTTTCAGTCTTCTGGAAGTATTTCAAGTCTTCTCGATGCAGAGTCAAGTCTTCTGAGAGCATTAAGAAGCTTCTGAAAGAAGCATTTCTTCTGGAAGTTGCATTAAGGCGTCCAGACCTAGTAATACATCTTTTGGAACCAGTTCAAGTCTCCTGGAAGTATTTCAAGTCTTCTGGAAGCATTTCAAGACCTCTAGAAGCTTTTCAAATCTTTTGGAAATTGCATCAAATTTTCTAGAAGCAGCGCAAAAATTTCAAGTATTCTAGATGCAATATCAAGTCTTCTGAAAGCATTTTTAAATCTTCTGGAAGCATTTTAAGTTTTCTGCAAACAATATCAAGTTATCTAGAAGCAGTATTAGGTCTTCCAGGTTTAATAGTAAATCTTCTGAAAGCAGTTGAAGTCTTCTCGATGTAGTTTAAGTCTTTTGAAAGCATATCAAGGACTTGCAGATGCAGTATATTTGGAAGCATTTTAAGTCTTCTGAAAGCATTTAAAGTTTTCTGCAAGCGATATCAAGTTATCTACAAGTAGTATTAAATCTTCTTGGTTTAGTAGCAAATCTTCCGGAAGCATTTCAAGTATTTTGTAAGCATTTCAAGTCTTCTACAAGCATTTTAAGTCTTTTGGAAGCATTGCAAGTCCTTACGAAGCATTTGAAGTGTTTTGGAAGCAGTATCAAGTATTCCAGATGCAGTATCTAATCTTTTGAAAACATTTCAAGTTATCTCGAGGAATTTCTGGAAGCATTTCTAGCCTTTTGGAAGCAAAATCAAGTCATGTGGTAGCAGTAACTCTTTTGAATTTGGATCAAGTCTTCCAGAAGTGGTATCAAATGTTGTGGAAGCATCATCAAGTCTTTTGGAAGCATTTTAGGTCTTTTGCAAATAGTATCAAGTCTCAATTCAAAATATGAGCTTGTGATACAAATCGCAGAAAAACAGAGTCTGAATTGGGAGGAAAAATCTCAATGGTACATTTAAATTAAGAAATTAATTGAAAATGACAACTTCAAAAGTCATTGAACATCCCATTTAAAACAACTTTTTATCGATTCTGCGATTTCGTTAGGCTCAAAAAAAGAATTAAAGGAAGGATAAACTTTTCCTACTTTCCGGTAGAAGCTTTTTTATTAGTTACTTCCAATAAAACTTTCACGAAACTTCCGTTAAATCCAATGAATAGAGTTACAGTAGTACTTAATAATTAATCTTTTCCATTTGATAAAGTTCTTATAACTAAAATTTTTACCCAATGTTTATCAAAAAGGTTAATTTTTTTTATTCAATCATAACGAACCATATATAACTATAATAAACTAATTTAAATATAGGAAAGAACGACAATCGAATAAAATCTCGGGGAATCCCCAAGAAAATGAGCCACAATTTTGTGATTGAATTACCATCTTGTTATGAAATATTGAAATGTAATCAATATCACTACCTAATATTGCTATGTTACGGTTTTCTAGGATGATTTAATTATTATTCCGAGACTGAAAAGCTTTTAGTTAAAAAATTTCAAAATGAATTAGAGTAAATAAATGCTGATCAACTAACTTATAATAAAATATAATATTTAGTTAATTTAAAGCAAAACTTTATATTAACTATTCATGTGCCAACTTTGCATGTATATCTTAACATTTCAACTACTATAATCCATTGCCCACATCATTTCTAGAAAGCCAACAAAGTTGTATTGTAATACAAAATGTGAAAACATAATCTCTAGAACGCATTTATCAATCTCTAAGTATATGTGAGTTAATCTCGATTTTACTATCAAATAAAGTTCAAATAAACATCCTCCTTCGTATGGCTCATTTATGTAAAGTTGTGTGTAACTTTTGGCAATACGAAGCCATTCTTAACAGGATGATTTATCGAAATCGTACAACTTCATATGCAATATAATACTTGTTTAATATCGTATTTCATTTCTTTAATTTTAGTGGAACAAACTTCTTGTAATTTTACATCCTCTCGTTCAAAGTTATTCTTAAACATCATTTAACACAACATAAATATAACCCTAGATATTTTGAGAAATAAAAAACGATAATTTCCGAAATATTCCATTTCAACCCTATTTTATGGGTCAATTCACGGCGATGGGTGGTCCCGTTCCAAAATTACACCCTAATTCGATATCTCGTCCCGAAACGGGGCGGTAAGGGATACGCCTCGTTACTAAGGGGGGTCGGGGGAACCTCCAAGGTTCATAGAGATGGGGAAAATGAGGGGAAGTTCCCAACGTCCTAGAATTCGGGTTACACAAATAGCGAATTCTTGATCGATCGCGCATTTTGCCAGTGCCCAGAAGAAAACTCGCGACTGACAGAAACTCTGAGCATAACATAACAGGGGAAAAAGGAGTTTATAAATAGACTGTGACGTAACTAAGCCGACAATCGTACAAACCCCCACAACTTCCTTTTTTTATCATATCTTACGTTACATCTTGATGCTGGGTAACAAAACAATTTCTTATTTCCCTTTATTTTCCTTGTTCCCTTTCTTTTTTATTATTTTATATCCCGACGTTTATTTCAGTATTTGTTTTCCGGCCTTGAATTTAATACTTTTATTTTTTTGTTGCAGAACGGGAGTAAGATGTCTGGTGGAGAACTGGACTTGCGAATGATGATCCATCAAAGTCAAGCAGGTTGCGTCATTGGAAAAGGGGGAAATAAAATCAAGGAAATTAGAGATGTAAGGAAGTTTCATTTTTTATTGTTTCCTTTCTCGTAAAAAGCATTTTTGGTAAATTTAATTTCGCCGCGTCAAAGTCTCCAAGAGACGTGCTTTGTGAAGTATTAATAAAGAGGGGCAGGTGGGCGAAGAATAAAGACGGACAATCGTCGTCGCGTAAAGTCAAGTTAATTAAAAAGTATAACTCTTGTTAAAGAACGGCTTATTCTTTTATAGGACTCCATTTTGTTTCCGTTTCGTCGATCCAACTCACTTTTAATTAGTATTTAATCTAACCCTAAATTCCTTTTAAATTTATGATAATTTTTATATCCTTTTTACTAACATATAATGTATATTTTATAATTGAGTTTAGTGAGTAATCATTATTCACACAAGTAATCAAATTGATAGATTAATAATTATTAAAAAAAGAACAATCTGAGTGAATAATAACTGATTTTACATGCCAATATAATACTATACTTTGGAACTTGGGACATCGGCCGCTCCAAATATTGTTCTTGCTATAAAGATTAATCTCGGCCGACATCGAAGATGTCGGCCGCCTCAAGGATAGCGAATAATAATTGAGCGGCCGATCTCTTCGAAGTCAGACGAGATGAACTTTTGTATGAAGAACAATATTTCGACGACGGCCGAAATTAATTTTTATATCACAAAAAATAATTGGGACGGTCGACGACGATTATTCGTGATATACGAGAATTAATCTCGACCGTCGTCGGAAACGTTGACCGCTCCAAATATTGTTCTTGTTGTAGGGATAAATCTCGGCTGGCTTTGAAGACGTCGGTCGCCTCTAGGATAGCGAATAATAATTGAGCGGCCGATCTCTTCGAAGTCGTAGGAGATGAACTCTTATATCAAAAACAATGTTTCGGCGACCGACGTCTTCGACGACCGCCGAAATTGGTTTTATATCACAAAAAATAATTGAGACGGCCGACGTTTACGAAGATTATTCGCGATATACGAGAATTAATCTCGGCCGTCGTCGGAAACGTCGGCTGCTACAAATATTGTTCTCGTTGTAGGGATTAATCTCGGCCGACTTGAAGACGTCGGCCGCCTCAAGGATATCGAATAATAATTGAGCGGCCGATCTCTTTAAAATCGAACAAGATAAACTCTTATATCAAGAACAATAATTCTTCTTCGAGCGGCCGTCGTCAGAAACGTCGGCCGCTTCAAATTTTGTTCTTCTTGTAGGGACTAATCTCGGCCGATTTGAAGACGTCGGCCGCCTCAAGGATATCGAATAATAATTGAGCGGCCGATCTCTTTGAAATCGAACAAGATAAACTCTTATATCAAGAACAATAATTCTTCTTCGAGCGGCCGTCGTCAGAAACGTCGGCCGCTTCAAATTTTGTTCTTCTTGTAGGGACTAATCTCGGCCGATTTGAAGACGTCGGCCGCCTCAAGGATATCGAGTAATAATTGAGCGGTGGATCTCTTTGAAGTCGGAAAAGATAAACTCTTATATCAAGAACAATATTTCGGCGACCGACGTCTTCGACGACGGCCGAGATTGTTTTCATATCACAATAAATAATTTTGACGGCCGACGTCCACGAAGATTGTTTGTGATATACAAGAATTAATCTCGGCCGTCGTCGGAAACGCCGCCGCTCCAAATATTGTTCTTGTTGTAGGGATTAATCTCGGCCGACTTTGAAGGCGTCGGCCGCCTCAAGGATAGCGAATAATAATCGAGCGGCCGATCTCTTCGAGGTCAGAGGAGATGAACTCTTACATCAAGAACAATATTTCTGCGACCGACGTCTTCGACGACGGCCGAGATTGCTTTCATATCACAACAAATAACTGGGACGGCCGACGTCCACGAAGATTATTGGTGATATACGAGAATTAATCTCGGCCGTCGTTGGAAACGTCGGCCGCTTCAAATTTTGTTCTTATTGTAGAGATTAATCTCGGCCGACTTGAAGACATCGGCCGCCTCAAGGATATCGAATAATAATTGAGCGGCCGATCTCTTTGAAATCGGACGAGATAAACTCTTATATCAAGAACAATATTTCGGCGACCGACGTCTTCGACGACGGCCGAAATTGCTTTCATATCACAACAAATAACTGGGACGGCCGACGTCCACGAAGATTATTTGTGATATATGAGAATTAATCTCGGCCGTCGTCGGAAACGTCGGCCGCTTCAAATTTTGTTCTTGTGTAGGGATTAATCTCGGCCGACTTGAAGACGTCGGCCGCCTCAAGGATATCGAATAATAATCGAGCGGCCGATCTCTTCGAAGTCAGAGGAGATGAACTCTTATATCAAGAACAATATTTCGGCGACCGACGTCTTCGACGACGGCCGAAATTGCTTTCATATCACAACAAATAACTGGGACGGCCGACGTCCACGAAGATTATTTGTGATATGCAAGAATTAATCTCGGCCGTCGTCGGAAATGTCGGCCACTTCAAATTTTGTTCTTGTTGTAGGGATTAACCTCGGCCGATTTGAAGACGTCGGCCGCCTCAAGGATGTCGAATAATAATTGAGCCGCCAATCTCTTTGAAGTCGGATGAGATAAACTCTTATATCAAGAACAATATTTCGGCGACCGACGTCTTCGACGACGGCCGAGATTGCTTTCATATCACCACAAATAATTGGGACGGCCGACGTCTACGAAGATTATTCGTGATATACGAAAATTAATCTCTGCCGTCGTCGGAAACGTCGGCCGCTTCAAATTTTGTTCTTATTGTAGAGATTAATCTCGGCCGACTTGAAGACATCGGCCGCCTCAAAGATATCGAATAATAATTGAGCCGCCGATCTCTTTGAAGTGGGACGAGATAAACTTTTATATCAAGAACAATATTTCGGCGACCGACGTCTTCGACGACGGCCGAGATTGCTTTCATATCACAACAAATAATTGGGACGGCCGACGTCTACGAAGATTATTCGTGATATACGAAAATTAATCTCTGCCGTCGTCGGAAACGTCGGCCGCTTCAAATTTTGTTCTTATTGTAGAGATTAATCTCGGCCGACTTGAAGACATCGGCCGCCTCAAAGATATCGAACAATAATTGAGCCGCCGATCTCTTTGAGGTGGGACGAGATAAACTCTTATATCAAGAACAATATTTCGGCAATCGACGTCTTCGACAACGGCCGAAATTGGTTTTTCATAAAAAATAATTGAGACGGCCGACGTCTACGAAGATTATTCGTGATATACGAGAATTAATCTCGGCGGTCGTCGAAAACGTCAGTCGCTCCAAATATTGTTCTTGTCGTAGAGATTAATCTCGGCCGACTTCGAAGACGTCGGCCGCCTCAGGGATAGCAAATAATAATTGAGCGGCCGATCACTTCGAAGTCGGATGAACTGAGCTATTATATCAAGAACAATATTTCGGCGACCCACGTCTTCGACGACGGCTGAAATTGATCTTTATATCACAAAAAATAATTGGTACGGCCGACGTCTACAAAGATTATTCGTGATATACGAGAATTAATCTCGAAACGTCGGTAGCTCCAAATATTGTTCTTGTTGTTGGGCTAAATCTCGGCCGACTCAAGGATATGGAATAATAATTGAGCGGCTGATCTCTTCGAAGTCGGAGGAGATGAACTCTTATATTAAGACCAATATTTCGGCGGTCGACGTCTTCAACGACGGCTGAGATTGATTTTTATATCACTAAAAAGTTGGGTTGGCCGACGTCTACGAAGATTATTCGTGATATACGAGAATTAATTTCGGCCATCATCGAAAACGTCGGTCGCTCCAAATATTGTTCTTTTTGTAATTACTAATATCGGATGAGTTCGAAAACGTCGGCCACCCCAATTATTCTTGGTGGCATATGAGAATTAATCTCGGCCGTCGTCGCAAACGTCGGCCGCTCCAAGTATTGTTCCTCGTGTAAGGATTAATCTAGGTCGATTTAATCAAAGATGTCAGCTCCAAATATTACTTTTAATGTAGTATTTAATCTTGGCTGCTATCGAAAATATTAGCCGTCTCAATTATTCGTCATAAATGAGAATCAGTTACGGACGTTGTCGAAGACAACGTATTATTCTTGATACTTGAATAGGCTTGAAGAACAATACTTGTTCTTGCCCCAAGTATTGTTCTTGATACAAGGATTATTTTCGATCGAGTTCAAAGATCGTCGTCGATGACGTCGACCGTCCGAAATCCTAGGCAGCAAAATCACGTTGATATCACGTCAGTTTGTCGTGATTTAAAAAATTAACTTCCGTTATATGGAATGTTACGATAAATTGATGGCCTATTGTAAAGAGGTTCTAACAAGGCTTATAAATGAAAAAAATATTTCCTACTTCAAATAATCCAACAATTCAATATTTTTTGCATTACACCCAAAAGCAACCATTATGCATACAATCAATTAAAATGTTGAAATTAAATCGATTGGTAGGTGAACAGAATTATTCGTTCGTTTAGGAGACAAAGTTCCTTTTAAAACTCTTCTATTATTAATTCATTTAGTTCATGGTATCTCTCACAACAAGAGTATCCGGTATGAGGGTTTATACATTTAATACAAATGCATCACACGCAATACAAAATATTTTCGCTTTATAGAAGTTACCAAACAAATTTAAACCATTACATAATTCAAAAATATAATCTCGCATGTATATAAAGTTTTAGTGATGACGGTTTTGAATCTCCAAACAAAAACCCCAACAGTAAACTGTGCAGTATGAGAATTTGAAACAACGTTTCCTTAGATTACAATTGCAAATTTTCACTTCCGAAAATAGGAATACCGTCTATATTAAAGCTTAACTTTAATATATTAACATCTATACTTATAATAGATGTTATTTAATATTATACTATTGAAGAAAACATTTAAGATAACGTTCAATTCCAAAGTAGACAAATTCTTCATGACCCTATTGGAGTAATATTAATATGGGTAGGCGTTTTTAACAAATTTCGGGAATTCAATGATCAACTTGGGTGATGTTTATGTAAAATATGCAATAGTTTGGTTAAATTTGAATGAATAATTTTGCCCAATGTATAAGCTGCTGAAATTCATTGTTATTAACATTTAAATTATAATCTGTTGTTATGTTTTCATTATAACTGTTACCGGTAATATTTATAATTCGGTATTCCTATATAATTTATAATGTATAAGATATTATTAATTTTATAGTTTTTTTTTATTTTATGAGGGATGGTATGAAGGTATAGCTTAATAATTTGAAGTTAAAGCTCAACCCAACTCAACCATAGAAGAAAACCTTCATACCATCTCCTTATATTGAATGGTATGAAGTTGGAGCTCAACCCAATCCAACTATATAACAAAAAATCACTTAATATTTCCAGAAAAGTTAAAAGATTCATTAGATTAAGTTGGGTTTAATTGGGTTGAGCTCTAACTTCATATCATTTAATATGAGGGATGGTATGGGTTGGGTTATGTTGGTTACGTTTGGTTCAGTTAAGTTGGGTTGGTTTTGGTTAGGTTGGGCTGAAATCTAACTTCACTTACAATAGACTCAAAATAAGTTTAACGAAATCACAAAAATAATATACATGTTGTTTCACGTAACTGGTAACTGGCAACACTTCAAACTACATGATTGAAATAAACTACACTTGTTGATACCTAGCGTTTTTTGTTCACAAGATATTTTAATTTTACGTGTTGTTTGGCAAATATCACTAAAATACCATATCACAGCTAACGATCATTACAAAAAGTTTGAAAAAAACACAAAAATCGCCAGGTACCAACAATTTTTATCAAAGTCATCATATTTTTTTATGTATAATTGAAATGTGTAATAAAAACTATAGCGTTCCATTTATAATGACGAAGTTGAGGGTCTGTTTCCGGTAGAACGGAAATTGCGGCTTTATATATAGGCAATCCACGCAAGAAACAAAATTATTCAAAATAATCTTAAGCCATTGATTTATTTACTTCATATAATTTCCGTGTGTATAATTTGAAGTCACAACTTTTTACAAAACCACCTCAGGACATACCAAGTTGTCCCGAGACATACCAAGTTATTTACTCTTTCATTGGGTATACCACACTGATGCAAAATATATGCATCTAATTCAAAAGATTCCATAACAATTGAAAAGCAGATTTTAAAATGCAATGAAGACCACATAGAATATTTTTCCCATCATATGATGAAAGTTTTATCTGAAACTTTTTTCAATAAAATTGATACCCTACTTTTTTTTAACCAAATACTGTAACAAACATTCTACAACTTTTGACTTTTTTGTTTAATGTTCTACGAACATTTACGTAAAAGAAACTCTCATTTTTATTAGATAAATTAAATAATCATTATATATTTTAAATCTACATACTTCCAGGAGCAATTTCTGATTTTAGAATTAGAATTTACGTTTTTAGTCGGGCTACTATTATATGAATGCAAAGTCGTGACATTTTATTCTAATTCTTATCTATTCTCAAACTAAACTCACTTTCAGCTGAGTTAGTTCAGTAATAATACATCCAGTTGTATAAATTAAGTTATAATCATGTATGTTAATCATATATATGTTAATCATAGTAAATTACTTGCAACATCACTTCTAAATTTCAAATCTTAAACTTTAGTGTTATTTTCGCATTAGGCGCATAATACCCTTTAGTGGAACAGCTGACTCTTACATCAAAAACAACATATAGATCGAGTTATACATCACATACATATACATATATATATCACGAAGAATAATCTTCGAAGACCTCGGCCGTCCAAATATTGCTCTTGATGTAAGAATTAATATCAATTACATTTCGTGATGTAAACTTTAATTTCGGCCGTCGTCGAAGTCGTCGGCCATACCAAGTATTGTTCTTGATGTAAAAATTAATCTCGGCCACTTCGAAGATATCGACCATCTCAATTATTCTTCGTGATATATGAGGATAAATTTCGGCGATCGTCAAAGACGTCGACCTCCCTAAATATTGTTTTTTATGTAAGAATTAATATCGGCTGATTTCAAAGACCTTAGCCGCTCCAAATATTATTCTTCATGTAGGGATGGATTAATCTTTCGAAGACATCGGCTGATCCAATTATTATTTGTTAATCAAAAAGTTGCATACTTGGGACGACCAATGTCGGTTGAGATTCATTTTTGCATGAAAAACAATATTCGGGACGCCGACGTCTTCAAGGAAGACTGAGATTTTTATCTAACCAAGAATAATTGAGACGGCGGACGCCTTCGAAATCGGCCGAGATTGATTCTTACATTAAAAGCAATCTTTAGGGTGATCAACGTTTTGAGACGACGGTCGAGATTAATTCTTACATTAAGAAAATATTTAGGGCGGCCCCCGTCTTGAACGACGGCCGAGATTAATTTTTATATCACGAAGAATAATTGGAATGGCCGACGTCTTCAAAGTCGATCAAGATTAATTTTTGCATGAAGAACGGCCGACGTCTTTAAAGTTTGCCGGTATTAATTCTTATATTAAGAACAATGTTTAGGACGGTCGATGTTTACGACGACGGCCGAGGTTAATTCTTACATTAAGAACAATATTTAGGACGGCCGCCGTCTTTGACGACAGCCGAGATTAGTTTTCATATCAGGAGAAATAATTGGGACGGCCGACGTTTTCGAAAATAATAATTTTGCTGTTAACAATTAGCCATCATTATGAAACTTGGCATATGATTAAAAGACCAAAAGGGTAATGTTGTCAAAATTAATGTAATTAAGTAATATTTTACTTAAATGTTTATTCATTTTCTTTTCATGTAAATTAGAGTTTTAAAGAAGAATACTCTATAAAATATTGTACAAATCATTAAAGATATATTATTTAAAATTTTTTCGTGATTTTACGTGACCAGAAGATTCTAAACACTTATCTAAATTGTTTTGCGGAGAAGCTATATATGATAGCAAAAAATTTGGTACAAATTTGGCAAATCGATAAAGCGACAAAAAAGAAGCCTTTCTTTTGAGTGTAGTAGCATTAGATCTCTTTCGCTTATACCAGAAATAACTGCTTTGGTAGTTAGATACATCAATTCTATGAAAGTTGGACACAAAAAGTTTGCTGTATCGATTACAGTTTAAAGGAAAAAAAATTCTTTCTTCATCATCTTTACCTCTTTCTTCTGGAGATTCATCCAATATAATTAAATTGTTCGCGTTTTGGTTCAATTTTTTACTTTTTGTACCATACGGGGGTATAAATCATGTCCATATCCATTGGTGATCTTTAACCCTCGCAGTACTGACGTTTCGCCAACCGTTGCGGACGGTGCCTGGGTCAACCGAGACCCGAACAGTTTTTGTTTACGTAGAATATAAAAAATGAAGCTTTTGCCATTATGATTTTGACTTATTTTATTTTAAAGGTGAACTATTATTAGGGATATAAAATAATACATAAAAATAAAATTTTAAAAAAATTACATAAAAAGTATTTATTCTAAATCATTACAATTTGTACACAAAATATTTTTTGTACATGTTGAATGTATATTACATACATATTTATGACAAACATCACATTTTGATTTATATTTATTGTCATTTCCAATACACAAGCTACATCTTGAGCGTTTTTCTAATGTTGTACTCATTTGTTTATTTATTTTTCGGCCTGTACTTTCGATGGCGTCCACAATGTGTCTCGAAAATACTACTGCATTGGTTTCAAATGCTCTAGCTCTAGAATCTATGTTTGCAGCAACTAACTGTTCAGACAAATTTTCTATAAATTGTTTTCTTCTTGATTTTATGTTACCAGTTGCCCAATCCGGATTTTTGAGTTGCCATAGTACAAATGCATTATAGGCTGCAATATCTATATAATGTAAAAAAAGCGACAGAGGCCAACGTCGTGTACATCTCCGGCAAGTGTATTCTCTTAGAATTTTATCTAAAACATCCACTCCACTTTTTGTTGAATTGTAATAATTGATAATATTAGGTTTGTAATTATTATTTTCGCCAGAAATAGCATGTTCTCGATGAACGCTCGAAAGTAAAACTACGCATTTTCTTGGTTTTGGGATATACGACACAAGTGTTAGATTTTCAGAAAATATAAAATCGGAAGAGAATTGAGCTCTTCCGGATATTGTTATCAAAGATTTTGGTAAATCCTTTCTATTTTTCCGCATTGTTCCCACTATAAATATGTTATCTTTGAGTAAATCCTCTGCAAGTGAGATATCCGTAAAAAAATTGTCGGTTGTGATAGTTCGATTAGATCCCTTCCAAAACTCTGAAAGAACTCTAACTACTCGTTGTCCTTGTCCTTTCTCCGGTGTGTTTCCGCATTTTCCTAAATACACTTCAAAATTACAACAATAATATGTAGTAGCGTCACATAGGGCCCATATTTCCCCGGCTTGCTCGGCATATACACCTTGAATGGACATCTTCCTCGAAATGTTACTAATTGTTCATCAATAGTGCCTACATTAGACGCTCGGTAATTATCTCTGCAATTTCTTGTTAAAATATTTGTAATGGTACTCAAAGCTGCCAACTTATAGGTCATTTTTCTTTCTTCTCGTGTCTGAAAGTCGTCAAAACGCAAAAATCGTAAAATGTTTGTAAATCTATCACGAGACATAGATGCTCGATAAATTTGTCGACTATAAGCAATCTTTTTCTTCCATAGATCTTTTTTACTTTCACGTGATTCCCGAAAACGGCCAGTAATTAGTAAAATCCCAAAAAATGCCTTCAATTCAACACGGTCTACCGACTTCCATATATTATTTGAAAACATTTCATAATATTTAACCGCTTTTTCATTTGTATAAGTAATTATAATGTCCATGATTTCATCATTTATAAATAAATCAAAACATTGTTCCATGGTTTCTACACCCTCAGAATTTGCTGTGAGTGTAGCATCATATTTACCAAATTCTGCATCTCTGTTTGTGGGGGAAATATATCTCCATGTTCGTCCACAAACATTTTGGTCTTTACAGTGTGACATATTATTACTATTTTCACCACTAAACTCATCACTTTCATAATCCTCTTCTTCTGGTACTGCATTACTAAAAGTCAATGACGCACATTCATCATCAGAAGACACTTCATTGTTATAATCATCATTATTATTTACAAAATTAGCAAACATTTTATTTTTCGATGTAGATCGTTGCTCTAAAATACACCTTCTGTGAACTAAATCAAGAATTTAATGGCAATTCTATTGTCGCTATAGCCTCTTACACAGACAGACGCCTGGCGCTGTAAAGAAACGGACGTCCCGACGAAAAAACGACGAAAAAATATGTCTCGACCGAACTTAACGCACTCCTTGAGTAACGACAAATCTATTTATTACAATTTCTCGCAAAAATTTATTTGGGTCCAAATAGACCCAGGCACCGGAATACGAGGGTTAAGTATTGGTTTTTAGTTAAATTAAGGGTTATTATTAAAGACCGGATTTATAGAAAATATGCTTATGCTCAAAATTAAAGGCATTACAAATATATTTAAATATCTTTACGAATCAGTTAAAAATAAGTGAAATAAGACCAGGTTAGTTATGCCTTTTTTGCCTTTTTTGAATTTTCATGCCTATTATTTTTTTTATGCCTATTTAAAGCGTTTTTCCAACTTTTTGGCGTCTTTTCATTGCATCAGGAAAAATTAAAACTGATTAAAAGTCAATCCAAAAAACAACGAACTATAGGTACAGACAGCTATACAATCTGTGGCATCAACATCCGGCTACACTGAATAATCAAAATTCAATTTTGATCTTTGCAAAGCTTTGATAAAAGCAAACATACCAATCCATAAAGTGACAAATAAATATTTCAAAACTTTTTTACAAACATATTGTACAATGCATATTCCCGATGAAAGCCATCTCCGCAAACATTATATTACTTCAGTCTACAAAGAAGTTATTCAAGAAATAAAAAATATTATTGGAAATAATTATATTTGGATAAGTGTAGACGAAACAACTCATGTATGTGGACGATACGTGGCAAATTTAATACTTGTAGTATTAAGTGATGAAAATTCGTCAAAAAGTTTTCTAATAAGTACCAAAGAATTAAGTAAAACAAATAATAATACGGTAACAAGATTTATTCACGATGAATTAACGCATTTTTTCTTACCGGAGCCGGTACCGAATGATAACATTTTATTGATGGTGTCGGACGCAGCGGCATACATGGTAAAAGCTGATATGAAGATTTTTTACCCTAATTTAATTCATTGTACTTGCTTAGCACACGTGCTTAATCGAGAAACTATAAGATTACAGTTCCCATTAGTTAATAAATTAATAAAAAGCGGTAAACAAATATTTGTTAAAGCCCCTTTAAGGGTAGAATTGTTTAGAGAGAGGTTATCAAATACCCCATTACCACGACAACCAGTTCTAACAAGATGGGGAACATGGCTAGATGCCGCTATATATGCCTGCTATATTTATCATGGTTCTAATATACCATGATAAATATCTTTTTAATTTATTTCCCTTGTCGTGCTTTATTTTGTTATGGTTTTTTTGGAAGCAGTATCAAGTTTTACAAGCATTTTAAGTCTTTAAAGGTAATGTTCAGTTTTTTGACAACATTCCAAGCCTTTTAGAAGAGGTATCAAGTCATTTCAAGTCTTCTAGAAGCAAAATCAAGTCTTTTAGAAGAAGGATTAAGTCTTCTTAAATCACTTCATTTGTTCTGGAAGCTTTCAAGTCCTAAAATTACAATATCAATTCTTCTGGAAATAGTATCATGTCTTCTGGAAGCAGTATCATATCTTTTGGAAGCAGTTTAAGTAGTCTGGAAGTAATATTAGATTTTCTGGAAGCAGTGTCACCTAATTTGAAAGCATTCCAGCCTTCCAGAGGTAATGTGTAGTCTTCCAGAAATATTTCAAATCTTCTAGAAGCAGTATTCAGTCTTTTGGAAGAATTTCAAGTTTCCAGGGCAATACTAAGTCTGCTAGAAGCAATTTCAAGTCTTTTAGAAGCATTTCAAATAATTATTCAAAGGATAAGTGTTACAAGTCTTTTGGATTCTGTATCAAGTCGTCCAGATTCAGTATTGAGTGTTCTGGAATCAATTCAACTCTTTTGAAAACAATATCAAGTCTTCCAGAAGCAGTATCGAGTCTTTTGGAAGCAGTTCAAGTCTTTTGAAAGTAATATCAAGTCTTTTAGAAGTAGTATCGAGTTTTCTACAAACAGTTCTAGTCTTCTGCAAGCATTTCAACTCCTCCAGAAGCAATATCAAATCTTCTTGAAGCATTTCAAGTCTTCCAGAGCACTGTCAAGTATTCTGGAGTATTTCAGGTCTTCTGGAAGTGATACTAAGTCTTTTGAAAGTATTTCAAATATTTTGCCTAGTATCATGTCCTTCAGAGGTGTTATCGAGTCTAATTAATTAAGATTTCTGGTAGTAATCCAAGCCTTTTGGAAGCAAGAGCAGTCTTCTGGAAACATTTTAAAGTAGTTAGAAGCTGTATCAAGTTTTTTAGAAGCAGTATCAAGTTTTCTGATAGCAGTTTCAAGTCTTCTGGAAGCATTTCAACTCCTCCAGAAGTACTAGAAGTATACTACACAAACGCCTTAGATCATTTTAAACAATTAATAAATGAATTTCCGGCTACAAGTAGTAAAGCAATACAAGATTGCCAGGCCGTCCTAAAAGAAGTGGAGCTACAAAATAATTTGGCTGCAGTAGAAATGATTAAAAAGTTTCAAGACAGCACGTATAGCGTACCAGGACATATTGGTCAAATAATTACGAGTAAATTTAATGACGTTCTGTGCAAAAATGAAGGATTTGCCACATTACAAAAAATTGCATCAATTTTAAGTGGTGAAATTGTTACTGGATTTATTATGGATCTCGCATTAATTACAAAGTTCAAGTATGCACCAATTACAAATGTGGACGTGGAGAGAAGTTTTTCGGATTACAAGAATACGTTAAGTGAGAGAAGACACAACTTCACAATGGAACATTTAGAACAGCATTTAATAATTAGTTGTTTTCGTGATTAGTGGTTTAATAATTATATATGAATGTTTAGTTTAACGATGTATTTTTTAATGAAAACGTTATTAAAATACATTATTAATTAGGTACAGCAATTTTTTCGATTTCTAATTTTTATGCCTTTTTAATGCTTTTGTTGCCAAAATTTCATGCCTTTTTAAGTGCTTTTTTCCGTCTTTTTTGTGCCTTTTAATCCGGTCTTTAGTTATTATTAAATTCCTCAGCAATAAATCGAGTTTGTTGTGGTTTTTCCGATTGTCACGAATTTCAAGAGAAGTAAAATTATATTTCAAATGTAGTATCTTTGGAAAATACAAATATAAAAATCAAAGAACAATATTTGGGGCGGCCGACGTCTTCGAGGATTATTCTTTGTAATACATGAGAATTAATCTACTCGTAACTAAAGAGTTTATCCCAATAATGTTCAAACGATGCGATTTCTGAAGCTATCAGCTTAGGTATAATAGTCGCCTTTTCTAAATCACTCTGTACATTTATGATCATATGTTTTATAATTCCAAATCAAACTATATGACTCCCCAGGTTGACAATAGTTTCTCGTTGATACTTCCTATCAAGGCAACTTTTTATATCATTTGTATCTTTGTGCCATTCCACAAAGATGTAGGAATGTTTGTTTTAAAAATTATCCAATTTTGCATTATCCAACATCATATCAAAATCATCTCAGCAAAGTTTTTTTGGAGGAGGATTTGTATTGCTTTATTATTTTAATGTATCAAACTCCGATTTAGCTTCTAAATGAAATATCAAATAGTAAGTGATTCTGGTCATTACCAAGTTAACGATATTTGTGTGGTATTACGAAAACTAAATCAGGAATCTCAACTTTCCATTCAATGGAGATTTTTGTCTTGTTAATTAGAACAAGCAAGTAACCTAAGAATCCTTATATAACATATTGCGCCAATTTACGTTTATTTTTTTCTCGGTAATTTTAAAACATTTACAAACAGTTTTTAATGTATCCCTTTTAAGTATTTTCATTAATCGCATAAACATCCGTTCGACGATATCCTTTTGATCCGAAAAATGAAACGAAACAGATTTATACTTTTCCGAGAACGTGTCTTAACCGAAGCTAACGGGATGAACAGTTCAAATTTCATATCCCCACAATCCTCAACCCGACAAACAAACGGGGATACCAAATTATTTGTTCTCGAATAAACCGCACATCCAACTTTACTTACATCCCACGCGTATTAATTAAAACTTAGCTTAAACTCCGCCTCATATAACCATATTACAATATTGTAATGCATTATTCCGCTTTTTTCTAATGTCGTTGAATCGCGATCGTGACTGAAACTGTTTTAATACTCCGCGGAGATTTTTTTGCTTAATGAAAAAAGGATTTTCCCCCTTAGTTAGATTATAGTATGTAGAGAGTCGAAAGGGGGGAAACAATGGAAGGAGCGAAAGATGGGGGGAAACAATGAAAAACCGACGGGGACTAAAACGAAAATAAAACGCCGGTTTGTCATGCTAGTTTTAAATTGGAGCCGGGTTGACGGCAAAAACGGACACAAAGGGGGTGACGCATGCTGTTGGCTGAGTCTAGACGCGAAATGTTCGATGGTCGTCAATTTTCCATTTTGGTGAAATCACCAGCGCAAAGAAAAAAAAAACAACCCGAGTTATGATAGTAATCTTAAATTGAAATGAGCTATTCAAATTCTTATTAAATAAGAATATTGGTATTCGATATGAAACTATTTTCTATGAGATTATTAAATATCTTATAAACGAATATAAACAAAATTGTCGTTTTTTACATAAAAATTGATTATTATATGCCAACAATAATTTTATTAATCAAAATGTGAATTATTCCAAAATTATCATGTATGACATAAAAATGATTATATCTCAACAATAAAAAGAGATAGAAGAAAGTGGTTAGGATAAAAATCACTTGCAAGAAGACATCGCAGATTCATCGCATTTTGATGATTTTTTTGTGGTGAATCTATGCTATATTATACCATATCTATACTAAGTCGTAAAAAATCAATTTAAACTACTTAAAAAATAAATTACGTCACTTAGAAGGGGTATTGGACCAAAAGTTCTGGTAAAAGTGATACATACTTAATATAGATTCACCACAAAAAAATTCATCAAAATTGGTGAAGAGTCAACTGCGATATCTCTTTGTTAGTGAAGTGTATGCTGTGCTGTTCCATGTTATGCAGATATTGTTGATTTCAAAATGATATTAACAAAACCTTTCTCTGGTTGATTTGGGGATTGATTCCATAACACATTACTTGATAATAATCGAAATATATTCTGCCTGTTAATAAACAACATACTGTATTGTAAAAATAAAAAAAATAGTGAGTAGCTTGATATGCCACTGTCCATAAAAGTTGGAAATACAGGACATTGAAGTTCTTAGTCCATAGGTTCTTAACTTTAATACCAAGATGAGTTTTCTACATCATTTAATTTCATTTCTGCGTGATGAATTTCTTATTAATTTATTAAGTAATAATATAATTCCTTTGTACCACATATTATTTCATCAAATCACATCCATTCAAATAAATAGAATGATAGTTTTTATAATTAATTAATGTTGGCGAATCTTGAATTCATATATTTCTGAATGCAAACTTTTTTTACTGTAAATTGCTTCCAAATAGTTTGGCAATTGCCATAATTCATAAAAATCTATTTGCTATATAGATTAATATTTCCTTATATGATTACGTCATATATGGTTCCTTCAGCACATATCATATAGCTGAATATTATTGTATGCATCTATGATGAGTGTCTCGATGTGCATACATGCAAGTTTTTAATTAATAATTAATTAATAATAGCCAAAATGGATGATAAAGGTGATTAAATGATGAAATTTTTATCGGAATATGTCGGTGTCATACAAAAAAAATCGTTTGGTTTTGTTAAAGATAATAATGTATTATTGCTGTCCAACCAATGATCTATCAACCTAGATGATGATTTCATTACTATTTCATCAACAGCATAAAAACCAAACAAAATAATAGAATGAGTTTTTATAATTAAAGTGAATGAATCCTGAACTTGGATATATTTGTACTGCAAATTGTTTCCAAACTTGTTTAGCAATTACCATAGATCACAAAAATCTATTTGCTATTTGTTTCCATATTTGCATATTTGGTTACGTCATATATGGCTCATTCAGCATGTATCATATAGCTTTTGTAATTTCTTCCATAATAGTTCTAATGATTAAAGATCTTCCGGAAAAAGCTAAGCCGACAATAGGTTAGAAGTTCTGTTGAAGATGGCACAGTATTATTGTCGTCTCACTTAAAGAGCAAATTTGAAAAATTATCCCTCCATTAGTATTTCGTTCAACATATACACATTCTTTTGTAAACAGACCATCAGCATCACAAAATAACGGCCAACTAAAATAAGATCACGCTGCAAGATGCTCATTATATGCATCTCTGAGTGCAGTGTCTTCATGTGAACAAAACCATAATAATAAAACCAAAGCGTAATAATTTGGTTTGCAATTCCTAGATTTTATACAGGATGTCCGGTATCTTCCAGAAAAGATTTTGAGACGATTTTTCTAATAAATTTTTAACTGTTTAAAGACGCCCAATAGCGATTCCTGGGAAGCGACTAAGGAGGTCGTAAATAAATCTCAATTAATCGGTCCAACCCCCCACCTATCATCCGCTTCTAACGCGTTTATTTCTCATAAGAATTTGTTTATTGATTTTTCTCTTTGTAACGTTCATAATCTATTTGTTGTGATAAGCTACATATCATTAAAGGTTAAGGGAATAAAAATGAATATGTTTCAATTTTTTAATCATAATAATTCAATAAGTTATGTGTTATAAATATGTAAAAGTAAAATAAACACCTAATCCTCAGTCGCTTTCTAGGAATCGCATTGGACAACTTTAAACAGTTGCCGTGAAATGATACTTTTGCATTAGAGAACGAATGTTTTTTTTGCCAGTTTTAGCGAAATTAAATGATTATACAATTCATTCTTAGTTATTTTGTGTTTGGAATTTGTTCATAATCATAAATTAACTACTAATAGTATCAAATTCTTTAATTTTCGTAGCTGGACATAAAAGTATTTGAAAAAAAATCTGTTGACAAAAAAGTAGCATTTTGACAGTCGCTAAGTACTACGCGAATGTGAACTTTTAATTGCAGTTTATGAAAAAAACTTTATTAGAAAAATCATCCCAAATAATGTGCTTTACAGAACTATATACCTCTGATGCGGAAGATACCGGACATCCTGTATATGTGACATCCTGTGATGTGATAAAATTTGGGGTGTTGAAGAAGTGAAATTTGAATGTTTTTTCCAGGTACTTTGCAATCTATGCAAAACCAGTACATTTGTGTTAATCAGTTATTAAGTGTCCATTATCAATATTTAAAGTTGATTTATCATTAGATTTTTTCATGATTCTTTTTGTTGGTTTCCAGATTTGGTGTTTATTGGGTTCTATATTGTTTAAAAGACTTTATTTGATACACATTACATATTATGTCATATTATGTCATCATCATACCACATGTGATGATTTTTTCGCGGTCTGGTTAAGTGACTTTAAAGTCTGCCAATTTGTTGACAGCATGAAGTGTTTTGTCTCCAAAGTCCTGCTCATCAAGTTGAAGTCTGTCAACTTGTTGGCAACATAAGGTTTTACCGTTCCATAGTCCATATATTTTATTAAAGACTGCCAACTTGTTGGCAGCATGAGCTGTTTTATCTGAAATGTCCTACTCATCAATTTGAAGTCTGCCAACTTGTTGACAGCACAAGCTGTTTTGTCTCCAAAAACCTGCCCATCAGGTTGAAGTCTGCCAACTTGTTGGCAGCATGAGGTTTTACTGTTCCACATACCATATATTTTATTAAAGACTGCCAACTTGTTGGCAGCATGAGCTTTTACTGTTCCATAGATCATATATTGTGTTATAGACTGCCAACTTGTTGGTAGCATGAGCGGTTTTGTCTCAAAAGACCTACTCATCAAATTGAAGCCTGTCAACTTGTTGGCAGCATGAGCTGTTTTGTCTCCAAAATCCTGCCGATCAAGTTGAAGTCTGCCAACTTGTTGGCAGCATGAGCTTTTACTGTTCCATAGATCATATATTTTGTTAAAGACTGCCAATTTGTTGGCAGCATGAGCTGTTTTATCTGAAAAGTCCTACTCATCAGTTTGAAGTTTGCCAACTTGTTGGCAGCTTGAGCTATTTTGTCTCCAAAGTCCTACTCATCAATTTGAAGTCTGCCAACTTGTTGGCAGCATGGGCTGTTTTGTCTACAATGTCCCACTCATCAATTTGAAGTCTGTCAACTTGTTGGCAGCATGAGCTATTACTGTTCCACAAACCATATATTATCTTAAAGACTGCCAACTTTTTGGCAGCATGAGCTGTTTTATCTCCAAAGTTCTGCTTATCAATTTGAAGTCTGTCAACTTATTGGCAGCATGAGCTGTTTTGTCTCCAAAACCCTACACACCAGTTTGAAGTGAAAAACTTGTTGGTAGTTGGCTTTTTACTGTTCCACACACCATATGTCCATCTGACAAAGATCCAAACGCTTTAAGACTCTTGTTTACGATGTATTTACTGGATGGATAGTTGAATATGACGCGATGTAGAAGTCTACACTTTGTCTCTACCATAACATTATCTTATTCAAGAAGCCGTCTTACCTGTATAACAAGATTAAATTTCGCACGAATATACACGATATTAATGTTAGGCATAAACATACACTGACATTGCCTTTCCACCGCTTAGAACTATTTGAACGTAGCTTTTTTATTGTATGCCTAACATTTATAACACTCTACCAGATTCATACAAAGGTCTCGGTCCGATTTCCTTCAAAAGCAAAGTTAAGGTGTTTTTGAATGCGCTGTTGAACGATAGTTTTTAGTTTATTATTATTTTTTTTTTAATTCAATCATGTTGCTTCAGGTCTTGTTGATCAGGTTGATCATCCTGCTTATCACTTTGAAGACCGCCAAATGTTGGCAGCATGAGCTGTTTTGTCTTCAAAGACCTGCTCATTGATTTGAAGTCTGCCAACTTATTGGCAACATGAGCTAAATATTATTCCATAGATTATATATTATTTTAAAGATTGCCAACTTGTTGGCAGTATGAACTGTTTTGTCTCCGAAGTCCTGCTGATTAATTTGAAGTCTGTCAACTTGTTGGCAATATTATATTTTGCTGTTGCACAGACCTTATATTATGTTAAAGACTACAGACATTAGCTTGAAATCTGTCAACTTGTTGGCAGCATAGGTTATTAGTGTTCCACAGACCATACATTATTTTAAAGGCTGCCAACTTGTTGGCAGCATGAGTTCTTCTGTCTGCAAAATCCTGCTCATCACTTTGAAGTCTGCCAACTTGTTGGCAGCATGAGTTTTGACTGCTCCACAGACCATATATTATATTAAAGACTGCCAACTTGTTGGCAGCATGAGCTGTTTTGTTTCCAAAATCCTGCTCATTAGCTTGAAATCTGTCAACTTGTTGGCAGCATAGGTTATTACTGTTCCACAGACCACACATTATTTTAAAGGCTGCCAACTTGTTGGCAGCATGAGTTGTTCTGTCTGCAAAATCCTGCTTATCACTTTGAAGTCTGCCAACTTGTTGGCAGCATGAGCTATTTTGTCTCTAGATTCCTGCTTATTGATTTGAAGTCTGTCAACTTGTTGGCAGCATGAGCTGTTTTGTTTCCAAAATCCTGCTCATTAGCTTGAAATCTGCCAACTTGTTGGCAGCATAGATTATTAGTGTTCCGCAGACCATACATTATCTTAAAGGCTGCCAACTTGTTGGCAGCATGAGTTCTTCTGTCTGCAAAATCCTGCTTATCACTTTGAAGTCTGCCAACTTGTTGGCAGCATAAGTTTTTACTGCTCCACAGACCATATATTATATTGAAGACTGCCAACTTGTTGGCAGCATGAGCTGTTTTGTTTCCAAAATCCTGCTCATTAGCTTGAAATCTGTCAACTTGTTGGCAGCATAGGTTATTACTGTTCCACAGACCACACATTATTTTAAAGGCTGCCAACTTGTTGGCAGCATGAGTTCTTCTGTCTGCAAAATCCTGCTTATCATTTTGAAGTCTGCCAACTTGTTGGCAGCATGAGTTTTTACTGCTCCACAGACCATATATTATATTAAAGACTGCCAACTTGTTGGCAGCATGAGCTATTTTGTCTCTAGATTCCTGCTTATTGATTTGAAGTCTGTCAACTTGTTGGCAGCATGAGCTGTTTTGTTTCCAAAATCCTGCTCATTAGCTTGAAATCTGCCAACTTGTTGGCAGCATAGATTATTAGTGTTCCACAGACCATACATTATCTTAAAGGCTGCCAACTTGTTGGCAGCATGAGTTCTTCTGTCTGCAAAATCCTGCTTATCACTTTGAAGTCTGCCAACCTGTTGGCAGCATGAGTTTTTACTACTCCACAGACCATATATTATATTAAAGACTGCCAACTTGTTGGCAGCATGAGCTGTTTTGTCTCCAAAGCTCTGCTTATTAACTTGAAGTCTGCCAACTTGTTGGCAGCATGAGCTATTACTGTTCTAAATATTGTATATTATCTTAAAAGCTGCCAACATGATGGCAGAATCAGCTATTACTGTTTCAAACACTGTACATTATTTTAAAGGCTGCCAACTTGTTAGCAGCATGAGGTATTGTGTTTTCAAAAACCTGCTCACTAGTTTGAAGTTTGTCAATTTGTCAGAATCAGCTATTGCTTCTCCAAAGATTGTAGATTATCCTGAAGACTAACAACTTGTTGGTAGCATAATTCTCCAAACTCATGCTTGCCAATTTGAAGTCTGCCAACTTTTTGGCAGCATGGGTTATTATGTCTCCAAAACCTTGCTTATCAATTTGAAGTCTTTGGTAGACTTGTTGATAGTATGAACTACTGTTAACTGCTGTTCCAAATACTATACACTTACCCTACAATCTATAATAATGGAAAATTAATTGCTGTTTTTCTTGTTTCGTCGATATTCTTCAACAAAGAATCATCCTAAGAATGGATATCAGCAATAATGTTGAAAATTGATATTTGCAATAAAATAAAGGATACTATTAACAAGAAATGTTGGTAATAAGTAAATGCAATAATAAAATTTTTGAAAATGAGAAAATAAAGGTTTAGGAATAGTTGGTGAAAATCTGTTCATTTTTATCCTACTATTTAGTTATTTTCATTTCTGTCATCTGGTAACACTGTTTGTTACTAACATCGTAGGCTATTTTTTTAATTAATAATAAATTTAACTTCATATGGAGAGAAATAATTATTAAATTATAGTTTACTTTGATTGATTAATACAATTATTGATTGTATCTTTGAGAATCTGCACTTTTTGATCAATTGATTTTAAAATTTTTAGAATGTAGTCGCTATTATTATTTACTAGTTAGTTACTGGCAGTTTGTTGTTATTTTTTATCAGAATCCAAATCTACCATTTGATTTAGATTGATTTTGAAATTTTTAATCAACGCATTGTCCAATATGTTGGGTTGATAATCATTTTTATGTTTATTTACGGGAAATTTAGTAATTTAATTCCGCCAACGTCAAAAAAAATTTTTAAATTTCTCGATGTTGACAATTTCAAATCAATCTCATCTTCACAAATAACACCAACATTTCAATATTAATTAGACAGCACTTAACCAAAAGCAATAACATAAACCTCCATTTCTAATCAGTTTTGAAACCTCATCTCCAATTCAAATCGTTTCATTAATTTCCCCGCTTTTTAATTAGTCATTAATTCGTTGCATAATTAAATTTTATTAACCGTACAACGATATTATTAAAGCCCCGTATGTCACAATTAAATTTTAAGCGCAATCAATCATAAGGTAAAATATGTCACGAGTACACAAACCGATTTATCTTATTCAAAAACGTACAGAAAACCGGTACAATTCCGTGACGGGTTCAAAAAAATGAAAAAGATACATGTAGTGTTAAAACTGTTATAACGAATGAATCGACTATGTTATAGCATACCCCTTTATTATCGAAATAAAAAGTATTAAAAAAGTCGAAATGTAACTGAAAAGAATTAAAATGTGTATGGGGAAGAAAGAGAGAAAAAAGTTTTGGTATTACGCAAGAAGAGGAAGCCCTTTAGACACGCACGTAAAAGGGCCACAACATGTGACCACGCACATACGTCGAAAAAGGCGGCTCCGGTTTGTTGTATTCTTCGGGCAACGACCAACGCAGGTGACGCGGGGCCCGGTTTACAATGGGACAGGTGTTGGACGCAAGCGCCCCCTATATCGCGTGCTCCTCAAATAGCACCCCAATCGATATGTAGCTTTTCCACGAACCGCCACCGTAGTTGTCCCTAAACTGTACTCGACGCGATACACACTCCGTTTCCTATTCCCAACGTTTTGTTACGTTACGTTCCGTTACGCGACAATGTGTTCAGTGCTTTAAAAAAAATATTTATTTAAAAAAAAATCGAATTTTTTCCAAATAAATTTTTTTAATTAATCAATAAAGGTTTGATTTACTTTTTGTTCGATTATAAAAATAGAATAACGACATTTATGAAATAATAAAATTCATTTTACTTCGAATTTATTAATAAATCTATTGGGCGATTTTCAACGAAACGACTTCGCTATCAACTTTATAACCTATGACCTATTTCTCGTTATATATATATTTTTTTATTATCTTCGCGAGTCGTTAAAAATCAAAGTGTTACATTGTAATGTTTCCGTTCTAGAAAACCGGCGCCAGGATCAAAATCTTCTCCAATTGGGCTCCTCAAAGCACCGATAGGATCATTCAAATCATCGGGGAGCCGACGAAATGCGTTGAGACCATTCGCGAAATTATCACTTTGATTAAAACCGTAAGTAATCACTTAATCCTTTTTTTTCGTTTTTATAACTTTTTATATTTATTGGACATTTTCTCTATATGAGAGTAATTTAGTTAAGTGCTTAATTTAAAATTCAAACGATTAAAATAAATATTTTTTTTTAATTTACGATTTCCTAGAATTAATAGAATTACACGAAAAAAAAAAAAGATTAAAATAAATTGATTGCAAATCATTCGAATTCCATTTAATCAATCACAAGCTTGATGTGAGTGAGACATTTGAAAATGATTTTCCTCTATATGTTTGAAAGGATTGATTTGAGCTTTTGAACTTTGAACTTCATATTAAAACTTTTATCAGGTTATTAAATGAATACGTAAAGTTATTAAAAATAAATGAGTGTTAATTAAATTTAATGAATGTCGTAGCTTTGTACTTTATCTTTCCTTGTTTGCCATACTCCAACTATATTAACTAACTTAGGAATATTCCAAAGATCTACAGTATACTCTGTATATAACGAACCATCAAGGGACTCGAAAATTGGTTCATTATAAACGAAGTTCGTTATAGGTAATAATTTTTAAAAAATCAGGAATTAAATGTATTTAAATTAGATTGTTTAATATTGAATGGAATTAAATAATTTGGGAAGAAATTAAACAAAATGAGCAACAATAAACACTTGTATCGACAATAAACATATATCTGCATTTTTTTTTGTATATCTCGGACATTTTCAATTTGAGGATGGATTTATTGCCAAAATTTTTCCAATAGCGCCAAATTTCATACAATTTCTGTAATGCATTATAAAATCATGATGAAGGCCTCTTCATCATCTCGTTCGCAAGTTTTTCATACAAGACTTTTTACAATTTTGTATGCGCTTTCTTTTGGAAGCATTTCAAGCCTTTCAGAGACAATATAATCTCTTCTGGAAGTAATCTCAAAACTTTTGGAAGCATTTCAAGTATTGCAGAGGTAATATCAAGTATCATATTTTCCAGAGGTAATATCAAGCTTACTGGAAGTGTTTCAAATCTTCTTGGGGCAATATCCAGTGATGTGGAAGCATGTTAAGTCTTTTAGAAACAATATCAAGTTTTCTGGTGAAAACATTTTAAGTATTTTGGAGGCAATCTCAAGTCTTTAGAAAACATTTCAAGTCTTTCAGAAGCAACGTCAAGTCTTCTGGAAGCAATGTTGACTCTTCTACAAACATTATCAAATTTTTTGGAGTCTTTTCAAGTCTTCTGGAAGCATTGCGAGTCTTCTAAAAGCAGTATCAATTTTTTTGGATGCTTTCCAAGTCTTTTGTAAGCAATCTCAAGTCTTCTAGAAGTAATTGAGTGTTCTAAAAAAAAGATTCATTGTCAATTTTTCTGGAAGCTTTCAAAGTTTTCTGAAAGTAATTTTTCAAGTCTTTTGAAAGCAGTCTTGCAGAGGCAATATCAAGTTTTACAAGTCTTCTAGAAGCAATATCAAGTTTTCTGAAATATTTTCTGGCAATGTCAAGTCTTTTGGAAGTATATCAAGTCTTCCAAAGACAATATCAAATTTTCTGGGAACAATGTGAGTCTTTTCGAAGCAGTGTCAAGTTTTCTGGAAGCTTTCCAAGTCTTCCAGAAGCAATGTCAAGTCTTTTGAAAGCATTTAAAGTCTTGCAGAGGCAATATCAAGTCTTCTGGAAGCATTCCATGTTTTCCAGAGGTAATGTCCAGTCTTCTGGAAGCAATGGTGAGTCTTCTAGAAGCAGTGTCAAGTTTTCTGGGGGCTTTCAAGTCTTTTGGAAGCAATCTCAAGATTTCTGGAAGCAATCTTAAGTCTTCTGGAAGCAATGTAAGTCTTCTAGAAGCAGTGTCAAGTTTTCTGGAGGCTTTCAAGTCTTCTGGAAGCAATGTGATTTTTCTAGAAGTAGTGTCAAGTTTTCTTGAAGCTTTTCAAGTCTTCTGAAAGCAATCTCAAGTCTTTTGAAAGCATTTCAAGTCTTGTAGAAGCAACATCAAGACTTCGGAAAGCATTTTAAGCGTTCCCGATGCAATATCAAGTCTTTCATAGGCAATATCCAGTCTTCTGGAAGCAATGTTGGGTCTTCTAGAAGCAGTGTCAAGTTTTCTGGAGGCTTTCAAGTCTTATGGAAGCAATCTCAAGTCTTCTGAAAGCAATGTGATTTTTCTAGAAGTAGTGTCAAGTTTTCTAGAAGCTTTTCAAGTCTTCTGAAAGCAATCTCAAGTCTTTTGAAAGCATTTCAAGTCTTGTAGAAGCAACATCAAGACTTCGGAAAGCATTTCAAGCGTTCCCGATGCAATATCAAGTCTTTCATAGGCAATATCCGGTCTTCTGGAAGCAATGTTGGGTCTTCTAGAAGCAGTGTCAAGTTTTCTGGAGGGTTTTCAGGTCTTCTGGAAGCAATGTGAATCTTTTAGATGCAATGTCAAGCTTTCTGAAAGCACTCCAAAGCTTCTGGAAGCAATGTGAGTCATCTGGAAGCAGTGTCAAGTTTTCTGGAATCAGTCTCAACTCTTTTGAGAGCATTTTAAGTATTTCAGAGGCAATGTTAAGTTTTCTGGAAGCATTTCAAGTCTTCCTTAGTCTCTTGGAGGCATTTCCAGTCTTTTAGAGACAGAGGTGGTCAGTATCTGGATACTGTATCTCGATACTTTTTGAGTACTCTGTACCCGGACCAGTTACTCTGTATCCGGATAGCTTTCAAATTCTGTATCCGGTATCCATGACTAAAGCGGGAGTTATCCGGATACTTTTCTCGGCGTTCAGATACTTGGTGTACTTGTTAATTATACAATGAAATTGTACAATATTTTCTTCTTTTGAAATAACCAGTAGAATTGAAGGATTGACGCCTCTGACATAGACGACATATTTATATTTGTGGGAAAATCGAGGGCTCTCTCTACGACTAAAATTTGAATGTAAAATTTTGAAATTGTTTAAAAAAAAATCAAAGAGCTCATTTCCTAGCAAGTCTACACAAAATTTTATTAATTTTTTATAAATTTTATTTTAAATGTGCCCGAAAAGTGTCAGCTACATGTATTCGGATACATGTTTCTGGATATTTTTATGGATTTTAGGTCTTCAATTTTAAGTCTTCAACAGTATCAAGTCTTCCAGAAGCAATGTCAAGCCTTCTAGAAGCAATATTGAGTCTAGCAGAAGTAGCATTAAGACTTTTGGAAGAAGTGCCAAGTTATCTGGAAGCTTTTCAAGAGTTCTGGAAGCAATCTCAAGTTTTGCAGAGGCAATATCAAGTCTTCTGGAAACATTTCTAGACTTCCTGAGGCAATATCAAGTCTTCTAGAAGCAGCATTAAGTCTTTTCGAAGCATTTCAAATCTTTTCGAAACATTTCAAGTCTTCCAGAAGCAGTATCAAGTATTCCAAGTATATCAGAGGAAATATCAAGTCTTCTGGAAGCATTTCAGGTGTTCCTGAGGCAATATTAAGTTTTCTGGAAACAATGTTGATTCTTCTAGAAACAGTATTAAATCATTTGGAAGCACTTTAATTCTTCCAGACGTGATCAAGTATTCTACGTAAGCATTTCAAGTCTTCCTCGGGCAATGTTAAGTCTTCTGGAACCAATGTTGAGTCTTCTAGAAACAGTCTTAAGTTTTCTGGAAGCAATCTCAAGGCTATTGGTAGCATTTCAAGTATTGCAAAGGCTATATCAAGTTTTCTAGCAACAGTATCAAGTCTTCCAGAGGCAATATCAAGCCTTCTAGAAGTATTTCAAGTCTTCTTTAAGCAGTCTTGCAGAGGCAATATCAAGTCTTCTGGAACATTTCAAATCTTTTAGAAACAGTTTCAAGTATTCTAGAAGCATTTCAAGTCTTCCAGAAGCAAAATTAATTATTCAGGAAACATGTCAAGGTTTCACAGAGACAAAATCAAGTCTTTTGGAAGCATTTCAAGACTTTTCCAGAGGTAATTCCAAATCTCTTGAAGCATTTCAAGTCTTCCAGAAGCAATGTCAAGCCTTCTAGAAGCAATATTGAGTCTTTTCGAAGCATTTCAAATCTTTTCGAAACATTTCAAGTCTTCCAGAAGCAGTATCAAGTATTCTACAAGTATTCCAAGTCTATCAGAGGAAATATCAAGTCTTCTGGAAGCATTTCAGGTCTTCCTGAGGCAATATTAAGTTTTCTGGAAACAATGTTGATTCTTCTAGAAACAGTATTAAATCGTTTGGAAGTACTTTAATTCTTCCAGAGGTGATCAAGTATTCTACGTAAGCATTTCAAGTCTTCCTCGGGCAATGTTAAGTCTTCTGGAAAAAATGTTGAGTCTTTTAGAAACAGTCTCAAGTTTTCTGGAAGCAATCTCAAGGCTTTTGGTAGCATTTCAGGTATTGCAAAGGCAATATCAAGTTTTCTGGCAACAGTATCAAGTCTTCCAGAGGCAAAATCAAGCCGTCTAGAAGTATTTCAAGTCTTCTTTAAGCAGTCTTGCAGAGGCAAAATTAAGTCTTTTGGAAGCATTTCAAGACTTTTCCAGAGATAATACCAAATCTCTTGAAGCATTTCAACTCTTCCAGAAGCTATTTGAAATCTTTCAGAAGCATCTAAATATTTCAAAACGCAATATCAAATCTTTTGAAAACATTTTTTTTTTATTTCGTTCTACTTAAGCAAAAGTCTTTTAGGTTAGTGTAGCTACTCTGGATATTTTTAGAGATTTATTAACAAATCTTATTTTGTAGAGGTGTTTATTTACCATAGCTATGTTAACTTCAACATGATGTTTTAAAAATTAATTGAAACAGCTAATAGTTTGCATGTTTTTTATCTCATAAATCTATAAACGGATAATGGTTTATTATTAATGAAGTTATTAACTTATTTAGAGTACAATGACAATAAATGTCAATCATACAAAAATTAAGCTAACACCATTTACCCATCTGCGGATAAAGCTGTGACCAAACCAACATTAGTGACATCAGCTCAAAGTCATAACTTATCTATCATCAGAAGGTTTAGTGTTATAAATTTCAAATCAGATGCATTCTTTATTGAACGTTCAATAAAAAAGATTAAAAAATCGAAATCGAATCTTTAGTTAGCAGTTTCTAAACTTCTGACATGAAGATTTTGTATTTTGCCAAGAGTATTTACTATTTTGGAAGCAAAATCAAATGTTATTAATAGTTTCTTCCCTTTTATATAAAAATTTACTGCTAGGAGTGTTTTGTCTTTAATTGGCAGTTTGTGGGCTACTTTCGTCAAGATTTTGTAATTTGTCCAATAATATTGAATTTCAAATCTTTTAGTAGCAGTATTAAATCTTCTGAAATAAGTAGTATAAGTATTTTAAGTTTTCCCGATGCAATATCAAATCCTGTGGAGGCAATGTTGAGTCTTCTAGAAGCGGTGTCAAGTTTTCCGGAAGTATTTCAAGTCTTCTGGAAGCAGTTTCAAGTCTTTTGGAAGCATTTCAAGTATTGCAGAGGCAATATCAACTTTTCTGAAAGCCTTTCAAATCTTCTGAGTATCCGGATACTTTTCAAATTTTGTAGACGGTGACTAAAGCTGAATCCGGATATATACTTTTCTCAATGTTCGTATATTTTTTAATTTTTCAAATTATTCGAATTAGTGCGATATTTTCTTCTTTTGAAAAAAACTGGTAGACTTGGAGGATTGGCGTCTCTGACATTATAGACGACCTTTTATTTATTTATATTATTGCTGGGAAAATCGAAGGCTCTCGAATCGAAGGAACTATGTTGATTAAACTTTTATCATTCATTTTTTGAAGATTTACACTTAGTACTCAATTAACGCCAGGTTAACCACTAATTTCTATTCGATTATCTCATTTTTATCTTCCTATCTGTTAATAGTTCTTCTCCACATTATCTATTATCCGTGCCAAATGTCAAGGCCCCTCACTTTGGAAATCTATATCTTCGAAATCGCTCCATGAATGCCGAGAAATTTGTCTACTTTGCGATTTTCTTTCTTAAAAACTATTTGTCGAAAATTTTTCAAATTTGAACTGATAGTAACTCAATGTGTTCTTAATCTGGGGCATATTTTATTTTAACGAAATTACATACAGTTTTGTGGAAAATCGGGGATTAGTAATGTGGTTAATTAGATGTGGTTATTTCGAAACCGACCAGTCGGATTTCAACGCGATTTTTAACAAAATATGTTTAATAATGATGTATGTCGGACGAATTGCGTTACCAGTTTTTCAAAATAAACCCTTATCTGATTTTTTTTTGGAGCGAGTTAATCCAAATACAAGTTAAAGAGAAACATAAATAACACTCCGAAGAGAGGTACTCACGAGAAAAAATCACGTCATTTAGAAAAAGTAATCACGGAATCGACAAAGATATTTTTTAACACATTTTGGTAAAAATCGCATTGAAACCCGTCTGGTCGTTTTCGAAATAACCGCATCTTACTAAACCGAGATTTTCCACGAAGCTGTATGGAATATCGTTAAAATAAAATATGCCCCACATTAAGAACACATTGAGTTACCACAAATTCAATTTTGAAATGTTTTCGTCAAAAAGTTTTTGAGAAAAAAAAATCGCATAGTTGTCGTCACTCTCAAAAATCGGGTACTTTTTTCAATTAACTCGCAATAGAAGAAAAACCACTGATTCGAAAATTTCCAAATTTAACTTCGATACACAGAAAAGTTCATTGGTTACAATAAACTTTACCGCAATTTTTTTCATCGCGCGATTTCGAAAATATCGATCTCTAAATTAAGGGGCCTTGACTTCTGGCACAGACAATAGATATTTAAAATTGCTCTGAAAATTTCGATTTATAAATTATGATAAGTTCAAAAATCCCTAGGGAAGCCTTTTACTTCTTTGAAAACCTTTCTATTACAGCTTGAAATATTATAGATACATCTGAAAATATTTTCTTTATATAATAAGGAAAATTAAATTAATTATGTTTGCGAAATTTTTATTTATATATCCTCTCTATATCTTACTAAACCGAGATTTTTCACGAAGCTGTATGGAATACCATTAAAATAAAATATGCCCCACATTAAGAACACATTGAGTTACCACAAATTCAATTTTGAAATGTTTTCGTCAAAGAGTTTTTGAGAAAAAAAAAATCGCAAAGTTGTCGTCACTCTCAAAAATCGGGTACCTTTTTCAGTTAACTCGCAATAGAAGAAAAACCACTGATTCGAAAATTTCCAAATTAAACTTCGATACACAGAAAAGTTCATTGGTTACAATAAACTTTACCGCAATTTTTTTCATCGCGCGATTTCGAAGATATCGATCTCTAAATTAAGGGGCCTTGACTTCTGGCACAGGTAATAGATATTTAAAATTGCTCTGAAAATTTCGATTTATAAATTATGATAAGTTCAAAAATCCCTAGGGAAACCTTTTACTTCTTTGAAAACCTTTCTATTATAGCTTGAAATATTATATATACATCTGAAAATATTTTCTTTATATAATAAGGAAAATTAAATTAATTATGTTGGCGAAATCTTTATTTATATATCCTCTCTATATCTTACTAAACCGAGATTTTCCACGAAGCTGTATGGAATAATCATTAAAATAAAATATGCCCCACATTAAGAACACATTGAGTTACCACAAATTCAATTTTGAAATGTTTTCGTCAAAGAGTTTTTGAGAAAAAAAAAATCGCAAAATTGTCGTCACTCTCAAAAATCGGGTACTTTTTTCAATTAACTCGCAATAGAAGAAAAACCACTGATTCGAAAATTTCCAAATTAAGCTTCGATACACAGAAAAGTTCATTGGTTACAATAAACTTTACCGCAATTTTTTTCATCGTGCGATTTCGAAGATATCGATCTCTAAATTAAGGGGCCTTGACTTCTGGCACAGATAATAGATATTTAAAATTGCTCTGAAAATTTCGATTTATAAATTATGATAAGTTCAAAAATCCCTAGGGAAACCTTTTACTTCTTTGAAAGCCTTTCTATTATAGCTTGAAATATTATAGATACATCTGAAAACATTTTCTTTATATAATAAGGAAATGGAAAATTAAATTAATTATATTTGCGTAATCTTTATTTGTATATCCTCTATAGCCCCTTATTTTTAAGTTAATATAGGAATTATCTTCAGAACCGTTTCAACACAATTCTCCATATTTAATAGAAACGATTTTTCGAAGTTATGAAATATTTTTGGTATAGATCATTTCGAACTTTTAACATTAACCGTTCAAGTCCCAGAGAGTATTGGAAAAAGCACTACTGCTCTTGTTTTAGTTCAAGTGGGATATCACTTTTCTCATTGCATATCCCATTTTATTTTTTATATCCTTCCCACCTTCAATATCACGTTTCAAAATCCTATTATAAGATTTGTGATCATAAGAGAGACATGTTTTCTTGCTAAAAATGTTATCATTATTAACAATTCTTAGTGTTATTAATTTCTTTTCAACAAAAACAAGAACAAAATAAAATAGAATTTTTAGTCTTTGTTGAGTTAATTTGAAATCTAATTATACAGTTTCTCACATATTGTATCCCACAACAGTAAAACATGTTATTAACTTCTTTTTGCATTAATAAACATCGTCTTACAATAAACAACGCCTACATAGTAATTGGCAATACCTGGAAATTATTACAAACACGTAGCAATCAAACCAAATTACTAAATGTTAAAAAAAACTTACTAAATTATAAAATTTGTTCCAACATTATTTATTTAACAAATTTCCATAAAAAATTTACTTTCGCGCACATCAATTTTCCAGTACGTACCGTAATGGAACATTGACGGGTGTTTATTACCATCTATTAGCACTTAAATGATGCATTGCATTTATCCGATTGTTTGTTATTCGACTGGCAATTTACCTGATGCTTTCTCTCTTAATCCCGCCAACTCGCAACAACGATGTAACCTCGCCTGTTTGAATCAATTGTTCCGATGTTCATTACAAAGTTCAAACCCGTTTTGCGGTTAGAATACCTGTTGTAGTTTGAATTTCGAAATTTGTTACATCATATATTGCATCGTTAATTTAGCTTTGATTATTAAAAGTAAAAAAAAATATTAACAAAAAAAATATTTTAGAATCCGATAAAAGGACCTGTATCCCCATACGATCCCCATCATTACGATGACTTCTACGCCGATGAATACGGCGGTTACGGTGGAGGCTCAAACCAAGATAGAAGAGGAGGAGGTGGTGGACCCGGTGGAAATAGAGGTCCAAGAAATGATAGAGATGGGGGGCGCTTTAATAATGGACGTTCTGGGCCTCCTTCAGGCCGTGGGGGTCCCATGGGGGGTGGTGGAGGAGGAGGTGGAGGAAGGTAATGTAATAATAATTATTTTTTTTTGTATATCTTGACGATTTTTTTGCTGTTGTAGTTATCATGACAGAAGTATGAGTGGTGATCCACCTCAATCAAGAGGTAACTATGGAAATGGCCCCCCGCGGATGAATGGGTCGGGATATGTACCTCCGCATCAAAGAAATAACGGCTGGGGAAGTCCGATGAATGGCGGAGGCAATCAAGGCAACGGAATGATGAATAACGCCCCGCCGAATATAATGTCCGGAAATATGAGTCATCCAGTTAATACTTCTGGTAACGGAATGTCTCCTAATGGAAGATCTTCTACTCAAGTTACGATACCTAAAGATGTAAGTCATTTGAAATTGAATTTATTTTTATATATTTTATTTCCGTCTATTACCCAATAGATTTCCATAAATTCTAATATCAAGATATCTCATTAAAAATGTCCTTTATGATTTCATTGAAAAAAACTTTGAAAATAATTTAAAAAATGTCTAAACAATTCTTTACCTTGAGGAAATCTTTTTTAAAGTGATTATCATTATTTTTATGACTTACAAAACATCCTGTATACTGAAAATCGTGTTAAAACCAAATAATTCGTGTACAACGACATTTTTTCTTTTTAACTCGGATTAAATCAAATCTGTGTATAAAGAAGATTATAGTACACTGGGACATTAATTATTTTAAAAGAAAAGTTTTTTTTTCATAAAATGAAAATTAAACTTCTTTTTCGCAACATTAAAAATTAATTACAAAACGTAAATGTTTCCTTTTATGTAATCAGGAGCTTTAAGACATCCTACATATTATTTTAGGTCTTATATTGCAAGTCAAAGTTCAAATATAACTCATTATTTATATATTCATTATTTATATATCATAACTCATTATTGAATAAGAATAATTCTTCTGACGTGATTCATATATCACAATAATAATGAAACATTAATTTTTAAGAGAGGTGATTCTTGATCATCATTTCAAATGATATTACCATTATAATATTTATCCATTAATATATTATTTAAGTTTTATTAACTTACCACTTCAAAATTTATAATATCGTGGCTTTTATTTTAAATGAACAAATTCATCCTGCGCAGTGATGACTTTTTTCACGTCAGCGTCAGTGCTGTGAAAATAAATGTACGTCTGTGATGATATTTTTTAAAATTCAATGACGTAGCATAAAGTGTACCTAAAATAGCAAAAAATAGCCTATAAAATTTTATTGAATACCAATCTATTTGCAAATCTAATTGGTATTAGATTTTTGTTTTGCGTGTGGGAGATTGCCATTTAAGTACAAATTCGTTAATTTGGGCAAGTAGAATTCATATTTTTTGCATCCAACAAATATAAATGTCAAGGAGAAGTTTTATATGATGTTCAGGATCAATGAATGAAAAGAAAAAAGAGATAGGAACCATTTGCTGGATCCCGTTACTTTAAACATTCAGACGACGTAAGAGAACAGGACACCATATTAGGGGCAACTGATCTGGGAAGTTTATAGTGGTTCAAAATGATATTTAGGATAACCTAAAATGATGTTGAATGTTTCAAGTATCTAAATAAATAATTGTTCAGGAAACGATTTATTAAAAAATGAACGTCTTTATTTCATACTAATATTTCGACTGCTATATTTCAGTCTTCTTCAGAGTACACTAAAATGAAGTGAATAATAAATGAAATACAATAATCACAACAAATTAGAGATACATACAAAGTTGTGTTCCTTATTTAATAAAATCATCCTTATTTAATAAAATCATTAATTCTGATGAAAAATTTAATAGATTATGAAAACTATTGAAAAAACACTAACACAGATCACTTTAAAATTTAATGTTGAAAAATAAAACTTAAGACGAGAACGAACGACATATTAAAATTATAAAATAACATGAACAACACTTGTTAACCCGCTATGTCACATGTATAATCACTTTTTAGGAAACATTTTTGAAATCATCGAATAAGTTGAAAAAGATAAGAATAAATATTACTAAGATTTTCTGTGTCTGTATTGAAATTAACATTATTTTCTGCGTTCATATGGTACATTTCGAGAAACAATCTGTTGTGATAATTTGATTCTTTGTCTAAAATTATTGCATTTTCAAAATCAAACTGATGGTTTAGGTCAACTGCGTGTTTGGATAAAGAATAAGATGTTTTTTCAATTTTGTATCACTCTTTAACCACTGTTTTGTTTGTGCAATGTATTTTTTATTATAATCTTTACAAGTAACACAATATATAAGTCCCGATTCTAGAAATTTTTCCGTGTTATCTTTTAATGTTGAGAAGTACTTGGTCAATTTATCTGGGAAATGTTTATAAGTGTTAAACCATCGGTTTTTAAATGTACTCTAAGTAATTGTGTTAATCCGGGAATATGTGGAATTTTTTTATAATGTAGAATTTGTTGGGATGTGTTAAGATTTTGATTTATGTTATCTTTTAAGTTTGTAGAAAACAGTAATTTGTTAAGGAGCTTCTTTGGGTAGGTGAATGATAGGTAAACCCATTCGTACTCCTGAAATTTGATGGTATATTTTATTTTGAAAAGTAAACATGGATGCATGAAAAAATAAATTCAATCCTTCTAAGAAAGTTTCCTTATTCCACTTACAAACTTCATAAATTCTTTCCCATTTTTCTTCTACTATTTTTACTATTAGTGATGAAGGAATATTTTTCGCGAACAATTATTTATTTAAATTAAATTACTTACGATCGATAAGTTTTTTTATGTTCTTATTATGCTTCAAGAATCTGCCTAATTGATACTTGTATGTGAGAAGAAACATATCACTAGAAAGTGTCAAAAGAAATTCTTTAATTAGTATATTATAAATCCACGGACAAATGTTTGTAGAGATTTTCTTTAAAAACTCGATTTAGTTGAATTTTAGCAAATTTTTTCTGATCAGAATTTCTAATTTCTTTAATTTCATTTGGCAATCATCTTCAAAGATAAATTTGTTATGTCATCATCTCCTTTTTTAAAAAGCGATTTTCTTAAAATTTTTCAGCAAGATTCGAGTTGGTCAGAATTTCTGATCAATTTAATTTTAATTATTTGGTACTTCTCATACTTTTCAATGCAAAATAAGAAAAAAAATATAATATATATAAATTATGTCATATGTATTTCATAAAAAGTGCTTCAAGGAGCTTTAAGACAGCCTAAATATTATTTTAGGTCTTATATTGCAAGTCAAAGTTCAAAAATCATAACTCATTATTGAATAAGAATAATTCTTCTGACGTGATTCATATATCACAATAATAATGAAATTTTAATTTTTAAGAGAGGTGATTCTTGACCATCATTTCAAATGATATTACCATTATAATATTTATCCATTAATATATTATTTAAGTTTTATTAACTTACCACTTCAAAATTAATAATATCGTGACTTTTATTTTAAATGAACAAATTCATCCTGCACAGTGATGATTTTTTTTACATCAGCGCCAGTGCTGTGACAATAAATGTACGTCTGTGACGATATTTTTTAAAATTCAATGACGTAGCATAAAGTGTACTTAAAATAGCAAAAAATAGCCTATAAAATTTTATTGAATACCAATCTATTTGCAAATCTAATTGGTATTAGATTCTTGTTTTGCAAAATGTGGAAGATTGCTACTTAAGTACAAATTCGTTAATTTGGACAAGTAGAATTCATATTTTTTGCATCCAACAAATATACATGTCAAGGAGAAGTTTTATATGATGCTCAAGAATGGATCCAACCATTATATTAATATAATAATAATAAATGACTTTATTCTAGCCAGCGTGAAATACATATTATAAAAAAAGTTGGAACTGGATAGAAAACTGTCATAAAATATATGATATGTGATATACACAATAGCTAATTAATAACTGGCTGGTTTGAAAAGGCGAAGTTCAGAGAATATCGTATCTCTGCTGGTACTTAACCTTACCCTTATTTAAATATTAATTGGAATTTTTACGTGTAACACATATAAATGAAAACAGAGGGAAAGAAATTTTACCTAACACCAATAGAGACAGGAATAAATATGAAAAGAAATGATCCCAGCGCTGCTATCACTATCTATCTATTTAAAACACAAGGACATAACTTAAATAACTTGCATTTAAACAAAAAAAAGTAATAACAGAACAAACAAAAATCGTTCTGTTTACTTAAATTGATGCATATCATCATCAATGTTACTTTAAACATTCAAACAACAAAGTGGAACTGATCTTCTGGGGAGTCTATAGTAGTTCAAAATGATATTGAGGATAACCCAAAATGATGTTAAATGTATCTGCCTAATTGATACTTCTATGTGAGAGGAATATATCATCAGAAAGTGTGTCAAAAAGATTCTTTAATTAGTATATTATAAATCCACAGACAAATATTTGTAGAGAAAAAAAAAAGTGATATTGGATTAATTTCTTGACGTAGCGAAAGTCGAAAACGAATGGAAAATTTGTTATTCTATCACCTAGTTTTTAAAATTTCAGTTTAGTTGAATTTTTAGCAAATTTTGACTGATTTGGAATTTCTAATTTCTTTAATTTCATTTGAAAATCATTTTCAAAAACACAAATAGAGGAAACGAATTTAAAAAAATCGATTTTCTTGAATTTTCCAGCAAGATTCGAGTTGGTCAGAATTTCTGTTCAATTTAATTGTAATAATTTAATTTAATTTTTCTTTAACAAAAGAATTACTGTGACATTATCTATTTCATAAAAAAAAATTTTTTTTGCAAATCATCAAATTTATTTTAACTATAAAATATTATAAGATAATATTAAGTAGATGAATTCTGCAAAGCACTGCTGTAGTCGATTCTCAAAATTCCTCATCACTTTCTAACACAGGTCGATGTCAAACTTATGCTGTGATAGCTTTTTTAAGCTCTCGCAGATTTCTAGTTGTATAAACGTAGACTTTTGCCTTTAAAGCTGCCTTTTGTGCGAGGGAAATTTGAAGAATCGAGAATTTGGATGTTCAACGCATTGACTGATTGTGAACGTGGCGTCACGTTATTGCCATCAGTCAATCCGAACTAATCTCCAAATATCCAAATTTCTCTTGCACAATAAGCAGCTTTCGTGTCTAACAAAATCTAAATAAAAAAAAATAATCAAAACAAAAATAGTTAAGTTACACCCAATTGATTGAAAATGAACGATCGTTTGATTCAAAGGTTTGTTTGTTGTATGCATCACAACTTGTAGTGATGAGTTTCCATGATTCGTTGCTGTTAGGGGTAGTTTTTGATATGAACCGTTTTTCTAGAAATTCACCTTAAAATGATCCTCATTTCCATAAATTCTAAAATCAAAAGATCTCATTAAAAATGTCCTTCATGATTTCATTGAAAAAAACTTTGAAAATAATTTAAAAAATGTCTAAACATTACTTTGAAGAAATGTTTTTTAAAGTGATTATCATCATTTTTATGACTTACAAAACATCCTGCATACTGAAAATCGTGTTAAAACCAAATAATTCGTGTACAACGACATTTTTTTCTTTTTAACTCGGATTAAATCAAATCTGTGTATAAAGAAGATTATAGTACACTGGGACATTAATTATTTTAAAAGAAAAGTTTTTTTTCATGAAATGAAAATTAAATTTCTTTTTCACAACATTAAAAATTAATTACAAAACGTAAATGTTTCCTTTTATGTAATCAGGAGCTTTAAGACATCCTAAATATTATTTTAGGTCTTATATTGCAAGTCAAAGTTCAAAAATCATAACTCATTTTTGAATAAGAATAATTCTTCTGACGTGATTCATATATCACAATAATAATGAAATTTTAATTTTTAAGAGAGGTGATTCTTGATCATCATTTCAAATGATATTACCATTATAATATTTATCCATTAATATATTATTTAAGTTATATTAACTTACCACTTCAAAATTAATAATATCGTGGCTTTTATTTTAAATGAACAAATTCATCCTGCACAGTGATGATTTTTTTTTACATCAGCGTCAGTGCTGTGACAATAAATGCACGTCTGTGACGATATTTTTTAAAATTCAATGACGTAGCATAAAGTGTACCTAAAATAGCAAAAAATAGCCTATAAAATTTTATTGAATACCAATCTATTTGCAAATCTAATTGGTATTAGATTTTTGTTTTGCAAAATGCGGGAGATTGCCATTTAAGTACAAATTCGTTAATTTGGACAAGTAGAATTCATATTTTTTGCATCCAACAAATATACATGTCAAGGAGAAGTTTTATATGATGCTCAGAAATGGATCCAACCATTCGCTGAATCCCAGTTAATAATAATAATAAATGGCTTTATTCTAGCCAGCGTGAAATACATATTATAAAAAAAGTTGGAACTGGATAGAAAACTGTCATAAAATATATGATATGTGATATACACAATAGCTAATTAATAACTGGCCGGTTTGAAAAGGCGAAGTTCAGAGAATATCGTATCTCTGCTGGTACTTAACCTTACCCTTATTTAAATATTAATTGGAATTTTTACGTGTAACACATATAAATGAAACAGAAGGAAAGAAATTTTACCTAACGCACATAGAGACAGGAATAAATATGAAAAGAAATGATCCCAGCGCTGCTATCACTATCTAACTATTTATCTAAAACACAAGGACATAACTTAAATAACTTGCATTTAAACAAAAAAAAAGTAATAACAGAACAAACAAAAATTGTTCTGTTTACTTAAATTGATGCATATCATCATCAATGTTACTTTAAACATTCAAACAACAAAGGGGAACTGATCTTCTTGGGAGTCTATAGTAGTTCAAAATGATATTGAGGATAACCCAAAATGATGTTGAATATATCTGCCTAATTGATACTTCTATGTGAGAAGAATATATCACCAGAAAGTGTGTCAAAATTATTCTTTAATTAGTATATTATAAATCCACAGACAAATATTTGTAGAGAAAAAAAAAGTGATATTGGATTAATTTCTAAACGTAGCGAAAGTCGAAAACGAATGAAAAATTTGTTATTCTATCACCTAGTTTTTAAAATTGCGGTTTAGTTGAATTTTTAGCAAATTTTGACTGATTTGGAATTTCTAATTTCTTTAATTTCATTTAAAAATCATTTTCAAAAACACAAATAGAGGAAACGAATTTAAAAAAATCGATTTTCTTGAAATTTTCCAGCAAGATTCGAGTTGGTCAGAATTTCAGTTCAATTTAATTGTAATAATTTAATTTAATTTTTCTTTAACAAAAGAATTATTGTGACATTATCTATTTCATAAAAAAAAATTTTTTTGCAAATCATCAAATTTATTTTAACTATAAAATATTATAAGATCATATTAAGCAGATAAATTCTGCAAAGCACTGCTGTAGTCGATTCTCAAAATTCCTCATCACTTTCTAACACAGGTCGATGTCAAACTTATGCTGTGATAACTTTTTTAAGCTCTCGCAGATTTCTAGTTTTATAAACGTAGACTTTTGCCTTTAAAGCTGCCTTTTGTGCGAGGGAAATTTGAAGAATCGAGAATTTTGATGTTCAGCGGATTGACTAATTGCGAACGTGGCGTCACGTTATTGCCATCAGTCAATCCGAACTAATCTCCAAATACCCAAATTTCCTTCCCTTGCGCAATAAGCAGCTTTCGTGTCTAACAAAATCTAAATAAAAAAAAAATAATCAAAACAAAAATAGTTAAGTTACACCCAATTGATTGAAAATGAACGATCGTTTGATTCAAAGGTTTGTTTGTTGTATGCATCACTACTTGTAGTGATGAGTTTCCATGATTCGTTACTGTTAGGGGTAGTTTTTGATATGAACCGTTTTTCTAGAAATTCACCTTAAAATGATCCTCATTTCCATAAATTCTAAAATCAAAAGATCTCATTAAAAACATCCTTCACGATTTAATTAAAAAAAACTGAAAATTATTAAAAAAAATGTTTAAACATTACTTTGAAGAAATGTTTTTTAAAGTGATTATCATCATTTTTATCTAAATAAAAAAAATTATCAAAACAAAAATAGTTAAGTTGCTCCCAATTGATTGAAAATGAACGATCGTTTGATTCAAAGGTTTGTTTGTTATATGCATCACTACTTGTAGTGATAAGTTTCCATGATTCGTTACTGTTAGGGGTAGTTTTTGATATGAACCGTTTTTCTAGAAATTCGCCTTAAACTGATCCTCATTTCTTTTTAATTTTTCTTTTTAACTTTTTCTTTTAAATGCGCTCCCCATATTTTGTGTGCGTTTCGAATTCTCGAAAACGAATATCAGATTCGTTATCAGCGACCCCAAAAACCCCTAATGACATGATTTCGTAATAATGGTAAAAATAATTCGTAAAATAATCGAGCATATCTCTAAAATCGGAAAGGGTGATGATATAAGTGTCGAATACGAAAATCGACGTATGGCAGTTTTCTAGTGTTACTAGAAACTCTCTAGCCATACATAACGTTAATTTGATACTTTAATTCTTATAAGAAAATTCTTCAGCAAGATCATCTATGTCTGATGATATATTATTTATAATATTTTTTTTAATATATTGATTTCCAACTTAATTTTTTACATGGATATATTAATAAATATTATTTATTTAACCTTTACCTAAAACATTGCTGAAGAATGAAATGTGAAATCATTAATAGGTCTTGAGTTATAACTGAAAAAGTAAGCAAACGAACATAGAACCAAAAAAAGGAATAAGTATAAATGGTCATATATAAAAAGTTTGGTCTGAGAACGCCAAACCCTTTGGATATTTTTTATACTGTTCTAGTATTTCCATCCTGACTTAGAATTTCTCACCCCCCAGAATGGGCTGTTGGACTGTGTGATACAATAATTGATTAATTAATATACACTCACAAGGAGACATCGCTGTTGACTCTTCACCAATTTTGATGAATTTTTTTATGGTGAATCTATATTGAATATGTATCAATTTTACAAGAGCTTTTGATCCCATGCTCTTTTTAAGGGACGTAATTTATTTTTTAAGTTTCAACACGTTTAAAGTTTTATATGTCGCAAGGAAAAATCGTTTTTTAACGACTGCGTATAGCTCGGTGGGTGATCGCCGAGCTTTGGTTCCGAAATTCTAGGATCGAGACTCGAATTCGACTTATTTTTTTCAACTTACTATTTTTTATAGTCTATATTCATTTTTGTAAATCATAGTCTATATTCATATGTAAATCAACATAGTACTTGATTTGAATAAGGTAGGTTAGTTACTTCCTCATTTTGGTGTTTTCCAATTTTACTAATGGTGATTATCTTATCCCCCCAGCATATTTTTTATGTGTTCTATATGGTGTAAAATAGAGATACTAGCCGACTATTTCATTCTGCCGATATCCAAATTTAATTGGAATACTATGTGGGTTTTATGGGAGCATACATTATCATGCATGTACAAGTTATCACCAATAAATTGGCCGAAGAGAACCGCTAAGCATAACGTTCTCCTGCTGGAGAGTACAATTTCTCGACTCATTTGAGAACAGTATGTTTTGTCCTATATTATCCATTAAACATGATATCACGCATGAGCTGTATGATCATGTATGAGATAACTCATACATGATCTCATACTTATTACTGGTTTCTGTAATCTCAATCAGTCACGTTCATCCGACGCACATATTCCTAACGATTTCTTATCCCAACTGTTGTAGTATGTCGATTTTGTAGTATGGTCGTTACAATACATCGATCATCACGGGGTTTTGTGAGTCGCATTTTTTCTGACAGATCTTTTGATGAAGAGATTATTCTAAGAAATGTTTGAATGTCGCCAAGAATGCGGGTACCGCAGCGAGTGCTGTGTCCATCAAGAAATTACTTTATTTCCGTAGGTTGTACAGCATTAGATAGTATCAACAACATACAATAAATAGAATCATACAAAAAACGTCTTGACAGTATCTCGGTCATATTCAAATATTCCTCTAACAAATAGAAACAGTTAAGCGCAAAGAGAGTCTTTAACCTATATTTGAAGTAATTTCTAATTGGTAAATGATTATATACGCTCATCATCGTATATTTAAAGCTAAAAAGCAAAAATATGGATGAGAAACAATCAGCCTAGATGAATAAAGCCCAAACTTGCCAAAATACATATGTTATCGTAATGTTAACGTTAGTGCTCATGATAAAATGAGCAATGTTTTTTTTTTGTAGATATATAAGTTACTGCAGTATATAAATAAAAGGCAGGGTCGTCAGTAAGCGATTATTTCTAAATGTTTCCCTACTTTTAATTAAATGTTTCTTTTTTTTCTTATTATTTTTTCTGCGTTACGAATGCCTTAATGCGAAGTGGACGAGTTGCCCCAACATATAATGCCATAGTTCAGGTGGGAAAAGACTACATCATAACACATAATACACAGTTTTGATAATTGCAGTAACTAACACTTTTCGAAGTTTAGAAAACAAGAAGGAAAACAAACATAATTTTTTAGATAGTTTTCTTGTATGATAATGAACATTCCAGCTAAAGTGAACATCCAATCGGATCCCAAGAAATTTAACATCATCCTCAGATCTAACAGATATTCCCCCAAATCTGCACAATACACTGGGTTTATTGAGTTTGTTGACAAAATTAATTAGCTGTTTTGTTGTAGTTTGGGATTAATCCATTGGCCCAAACTTAACCAAACCCAACCCATAATATCCCTCACATTAAATGATATGAAGTTGGAGCTGAAACCCAATTCCAAGCAAATTCAACCTAATCTAACGAATCATTTAAACTATTGTATTATAAACTGTATACAAAGAACCAGATTCAGTAAAATAAGGTGAAGTTTTTTTACATAATCCATTTCGAAAGATTGTAACGCCTCGGTCAAGGCCCGTAATCGATGAAACATTATAGATTTACTAGCATACTAGATTCTCAACGACCTCGGCGGTTTGAGACAAAATCGTTCCTTATATACTTCATAGTCAGTAAATATATAATCTATAAGACGATTTTATTCTCATTCCGCCAAGGTCGTTTGCGGGCGAGGCGCTGGATTTGAAATGTTAACAATAAATCGTCCATTTTGAAAAAATTGTAGCGCCTCGCGCGCAAGCGACCTAGGCAGAGTGAACATACAATCGTCTTATAGGAGAGTTTACATATTTACTATGATATACAAGGAACGATTTTGTCTCAACTCACCTCAACTCATTACATATTTACTGACTATGAGGTATATAAGGAACGATTTTGTCTCAAACCGCCGAAGTCGCTTGCGGGCGAGGCACTGGATTTGAAATATTAACAATAAATCATTCATTTTGGAAGATTGTACCGCCTCGCCCGCAAGCGACCTCGGCGGAGTGAGAATAAAATCGTTTTATAGGAGACTATATATTTACTGAGATATATGAGGAACGACTTTGCCTCAAACCGCCGAGATCGCTTGCGGGCGAGGTACTGGATTTGAAATATTAACAGTAAATTGTCCATTCTGGAATATTGTAGCGCCTCGCCCGCAAGCGACCTCGGCGTAGTGAGAATAAAATGGTCTTATAGGAGACTGTATATATTTACTGAGATATATAAGGATCGATTTCGCCTCAAACCGCCGAGGTTTCTTGCGAGCGAGGCTTTGGATTTGAATCATTAACAGTAAATCGTCCATTTTGGAAGATTATAGTGCCTCGCCCGCAGGCGACCTCGGCGGAGTGAAAATAAAATCGTTTTATAGAAGACTTTATATATTTCGCCTTAAATCACCGAGGTCACTTGCGGACAAGGTTCTATATTTGAAATATCAACAGAAAATCGTCCATTTTTATAGGAGACTTGTCTTCTTCCCAGACAAATTGAAATGCGTCAAAATAAAGAAGGCACCTACAGGAGTAAAGGCACTAAATTAACTGTTTTTTTTTCATTTTTCATTTTTTCAACATTCGTCCGTGTCACTCTTTTTTATATCGTGCAGATATTTCCTAAAAATTCCATGTCCAGTCAGCACTTGTGTCATGTAATAATCCGTTTCCCCCCAACTTCTCGTAATCCAGGGTTCTATATCTGGAATTAAAGTTCTTGTCCATCCTTCGTACCTTCTCCATTTTGTCTGCCAGCTACTCACTAATCGTTCCCTACACTCATGTCCTGCCGCTTTTCCACTGACGTACAGTTCTGTCCTTTCTTGTATTTTTAAGTCCAAGGGTGGGAGTCCTGCGATCACCTGTATCGCCTCCGCGGATACCGTCCTATAAGCTGCAGAAATACCTATGGCTAATTTTCTGTTTATTCTAGTTAATAGGTTCTGATATCGCTTATGTTTTAGGCATCTTTGCCACGTTGGTGACGCGTACAGGATTACTGATGTGACCGCTGTTGATAACAACCTTCTTTTCCTTGCTCTTGGTCCCCCTATGTTTGGCATCAGCCTCATGAGCAGGTTGCACATATACGTCGCTTTATTTACTGTCTCTACTACGTGTTTCGTCATAGTCATGTCTTTGTTCAGAAACACTCCTAAATATTTAACTTTGTCTGAACTTTCAATGTTTACTCCGTTTATTTTTAAGTGGAGGGTCTTTAGTTTCCTTCGGCCTTGTAGGAGAACCATTTCAGTTTTATGGGTCGCAGTCTTTAGTCCCATTTCATTTAGTTTGTCAATCACCTGCTGTACGGCGTAAGTTGCTTTATCCTCTAATTGTGTGGGGTCTTTTGCTTTTATTACAAGAACAAGGTCGTCTGCGTATGCTATTAATTTGACTCCGAATTCAAAATTTGTTCTTAGGATTTTGTCATAGAATATGTTCCATAACATTGGTCCCAATAAAGAACCCTGCGGTACTCCACATGTGACTTTGTACTTTTTACCATTTATAGCAGTTACACTTCTGTTGGAGAGATAGCTTTTAACCATTCTTACCAAATACGTGCTAATCTTTCCTTCTTTTAGCGCTGTTATTATTCCGTTCCAAGGAACTGAATTGAAAGCATTTTCTATGTCTAATAGAATTAAAACACATAATTCTTGATTTTTTAGCGCTTTCTCCTTTATTCTATCTCTAATTTCTTGCACTTTCAAAATAGCTTGTATTGTTGACCTTCCTTTTCTATATCCGTATTGGTTTTCATTTAAGAGTTTATTTTTATCAATTTCAATTTGTATTTTATCTCTTATTAAGCCCTCCAGAAGTTTTCCTGTCGTATCTAATAGGCAGAGTGGTCGGTACGTCGATCTTTGTCCTGTCTTTTTTGGTTTTTCAATTAACACCAACCTTGCGTTTTTCCAGATGTCTGGGAATTCTCCTCTAGATAAACAGTTATTGTATGTTTCCAGGAATTCGTTTGGAAACTTTGTTGTTAGAAGTCGCAATATTTCAGGCGGAATTCCATCCGGTCCAGCTGCTTTCTTTTTTCTTATTTTTGATGCTGCTTCCTGCAACTCATCCTCATTGAAATTCTGGATGTCCATAGGTTCCGGGCTAATTGGCAATTCCAGCTCTTTATGTTTCGGAAATAATTTTTCTACTTGCTCTTCTACCATTTCGTCATCTATAGTCGCTCTATTTTTTAGTTTTAATCTTTTAGTCACTATCTGATATGCTTTGCCCCATACATCATTTTCCAATTCTGCACAGAGATCGTTCCATTTTTGCTTTTTACTTTTTGCAATTAACTTCTTTAATTCGTTTCTATCTTTTTTATGTTGTGCTTTTAAATTTTCTATTTCTTCCGTGCTACCTGTACTGTTACGTCTACTTCTTGTTACTCTTCTTCTTGATGCATTACATTCTCTTCGTTTTTCTGCTATCTCTTTGTTCCACCAGTATACTGGTTTTCGATATAACACATTTCCATCCAGTTTTAAACATTGTTTTTCGCAGATTTCTTTGATGTTTTTTACCAAATTCTCTGGTGTTTTCGGTTCTTTGTCTTTAAACAGTGGTGCTTCATCTTCCATTATTTTTTTAAAAATTTTCTCTGATGTCAGCCATTTACTATTCACTATTCCACCGCTTTCCTGCATTTTATCATTTTGTTCTTTATTTATATTAAACGTGATAGTTTGATGATCACTTAAATTGTCATGTTCATCCTCCACACGCCATCCTTCCACCTTTTTACTTAGGTTCATAGTTGCTGCAGTGAAGTCTATGATAGAATCTCCTGTAGATCCGCAGTAAGTTGGAATATTTCCCTCATTTAATGTAATTAAACCATTACTAACTAACCAATTTTCTAATACTTCTCCTCTTTTATTCGATTTATTAGAGCCAATTAATACTGTTTTCGCATTTAGATCTCCCCCCATTAATATTTCTTTTTTGTATTGCTTTATCGTTAGCTGCATGTTATTTAATAGATCTTCAAATTCATTTAATGGACGATTTGGCGAGAAGTAACACGACATCACAACAAAATTTTTCAATTCTACAATCACAAAACATTTTCCTTCAAAATAACTGATCACATTTAGATCATTATATATATTTATAAAACTGTCGCAGTCTTTATCACAATATTGTTTTCCTTCATGTTTCATATTTGGTTCACATCCTATCAATATATCTACCTCACTCTCCCGTACCGTTTTTTCCATCAGATCATGCGCCGCTTTTGTTCGGTTAAAATTTAGCTGTAATACTTTTATGATTTTTTTGTTAGGCATTGCGGTTGCGTTGTTCCTTCCGCACTAAGGAAAGTGCTGCCGCAAAGTTAAAATCGAACAATACTTTCAAAAGTTATTATACTTTGAAACTAATTATAATTTTGTAAGAAAATCAGAAATTCTTTGATTGTAAGATCATTACGTATGTGGATTATAATTTTTTAAACAAATATATTAATTAAAATTTATTTCTATTTAAGCTTGCTGGTGCAATAATTGGAAAAGGCGGTGGAAGAATTCGCAAAATAAGACAAGATTCCGGTGCAGGAATCACCATAGATGAACCACTTCAGGGCTCAAACGAGCGTATCATAACGATCACCGGGATGCCCAATCAAATACAAATGGCTCAATATCTCCTACAACAGAGGTAAATCATTTAAAAAATCATTATAATTCAGTTTGCTTATATTATTCTTTGCAATGCTTATTTTATTCAAGCTTTTTTCATCCGCTTTGTCTTTAGCTAACAAACATAAAAAAATATTTTTATACACAAAAGTAAATCCCGTGCAAGAGGGAGGATTGGCGTACTAACAATTCGACTTGACCACGTGGAAGACTAGTGATTTTGTTGTTCTGCATTTTGGTAACAAAAAATCACTAATCATCCCATGGAACGGTCGGCAATCATCATATTACTGGAGTTTGATTCTTCACATTTTCATTTTTGTAAGGGTAATAACTTCGAATTTTATGTCATTATTTTAACCCATTTGCATCATAAATATATATTATAATATAAACAAACGTCCTGGATAGAAATCCAAACAGATACTGTTTACATAATTATTATTGTTGCGTTTATTATAATTAATGCATTGAACTAAAACTAACAAACATAAGCATTATAAGCTTGTTTGAAAATAAGTGTTTAAAATAAATATACAACAAGTTGGCGCTGAATAATAACTAAAAGTAGAATTAACTTAATTTTGATTCAATTTTGTTTTGAAATTTATTAACTTATGATAATTCGGAATAATTCGCAGTTTCCGTTTTTCCTCTCAAATTACAGAGTTGTCATCAACGTAACGTAACTACAATTTTGGTTCTTATCGTAAAATTCTCTCTTCTAGCCAAAATATCTCGATTTTGGTAAACCCCCGAAATTATTTTTTGGAAAAAATTATTTACTGTCTAAGTACTCCGGTAAATCCTGAGAATTTAACTTCATATTTTCGATTCGGCTTTTAAGTCTTTTTCTGATTCACCAAGTGTGCACAATAACATCTAATTTTCATAATTATGTTTGAAGAGCCAAATATAACACCGACATACTAAAAGTTTTTAACACTCTGAAAGCTATACTCCAAAATGTTTTTTTTTACTTTTTTGTTCTTTGATACCTTCATATATTTTGTCTTTGTTTTGTTTACGAATAAGTACCTTACATTCACGATTTTGCTTATAAAAACAGGAAACGAAAAAAGGAGACAAAAACTTAATTCAAAATCTTAATTGCAAGATCATAAAAAAATCGATATGTCTGCCAATGAAATATGATAGGACATCAACTGAGTATTAGCTATTCAATATACAGCATGTTCCTTTAAAGGATATTAAAGAATCGTGCGGAAATTCATAAAAAGACGGTCAGCGGAGCGAGGAAAAAACGCAACAATGGCAAATTCCAATGTCGGAAATTGGCCGAATTATAAAACGTAGAAAGATTGGTACGCCAAGTTGTAGTCAATATGGGTAATATGAGGTTTCCAGCATAAAAAAGAATTTCGTTTGGACACGCTCTGTTCGTTTTATGAATTTATACCGTATTGTGGAGTTTGCTTACTCAATAACTTTCCTCCAATTATGTAGTAAAACCGTATAGGACGGGTCTTTTTTGTAAAAGTTATTGTGCGGCATTTTTTATTATTTATTATGGCGAAGTATATCAGACAATATCGAACAAGTTCACATAGATCTCATTGAAGTGCAGATTACGGAAGCGACGTTTACGTGTAAATGTAATCTTGCTGTATTTGCGATATAGCGATTATTAATTGTACTGTAATCTGTCCAAGTTACTTTGCAACTTTGCAGTTTTCAAGCAAATAGGTGTAAATATTTTGATGTTGGCATACAAAAGAAATTCCCATGGTTTTTCCTGCCAAAAGACTTACCTGTAATGAGTATATGTAACATCAACTTGGCTTTTGTTTTCAAGGGTATTTAATTAAAAATTTGAAGAAAAAAGTAAAATTAGCGAAGGAATTAAGGATGATTTGACATAAGTAAATTATAAATAAGGTATTGTTGGGGCTATATACAAAATAGGTATGGGTGTATAGTTGGCAAGTAAAAGGTGGTAAATATCTTGCCTGCCTTTACAATCTCACAATATCTATTTGAAATAGCTACAATTTTTTTCTCAATTAATGACCACAAATCACTCGGACTATCTAACAGATTCTATGGTGCCCAGACACAGATTGTAATCAGTTGACGATGGTTAAAAATATTTTTTACAGTGTAAAAATAAGGCTTGTAAATTGAGTTCTCAAGAAAATGGGCAACAAGGAAATAGATTAATAGTTTGTCAAGGGAGCTGTTACGTAGAAGCTTACTTCCAGATTTGCGGAAAATATAGTTATCAGCGATCAATTGAATAAGATTAATAATAATTTACTAAGAGATTCACAGCGGGTTTTTGTAATCATAGATGGTATAGTATCACGTTCATCGGATAATGAGTATATCTTCGATGTATCCATATATAATATATGATTTCGTAAAGTTAATTTGTTAAGATCGCCAATGAGCGAATGCAATGTCATCGAATATTAGTACTGATAGAGCAATTCGAATTTTTGTAGCCATCATCCTCACAAGTTTAACAAGTATTCCCATCTTCACCTAAAGTTTATACCTGTCAATGATGTAAAAGGTCTTCTTGAAATCAATGGATAGGTAGGGTAGGCAAAATGTTGGCAAAATTTTCAATGTCCTTGCAGAATGTTATTAGTTCATCGAGTTTTCTTACTGTAGCCTTTCCCCTAAGGTGCCCAGTAGTTATTGGTATCTTTTCCAAAGATCGTTGGGAATCTATCATAACTTCTGTCCTGTTTTGCTCTATTTATACATTTGTTTCCTCTTTTTCCTGGTACACCCATTGCCTTTCCTTTTGTCAATTACACTCATACATTGTTGTATGGTGGTGATATGTTCGAAAATCGGCCGTAAAACGAAACTGCATTATTTGTAAGATTCGAAATTACAACCCTTATAAATTGTAGCCACCTGCTTCTGCGCGGTTTAGGGTATTTAACCTAAATCCCGAACTTAGCCAGAGTCAGTATCAAAAGAGATTTTTTCATCACTACCTGATGCTTCTAAATTAATAATAAATGGTGAGACATTTAGTTCACGTATTTAATCTATCATTATGTTGCTCAAATTTGGTGTTTTATTGTATTTCGTAATAGATCTTTTTAATAACGCATGGTCTTTAATCATTTGATCGAACATGTACCGGTATATCGGCATAATGCTCATTAAATTCCTTTGAAATTTTTGGTTGCTATTTTTCCGCTGGGAAGATTAATGTTATTGTGTTCCATAAAATCAATTATCTCTTGCTTCTTTGATGATAAATTCGGTACAACTGTGGTACTTTGCGTTATCCATAACAATAACTACCGTTCTTGGCATAAAATGTAACAATTGATTTTAAAGCCAAGTTTCGAATAAGAGCGGTTGTCAGCAGTACAATGCTGATATCATCGCTCCTTCTTTTTTGTACAATGTCATTTCTATCGCTTTTTAAGAACATTACAAACAAGTTGCTTATGCCGTTCCTGATTTGATACATTTTTATTTATGTATCTCATCTTAAAACTCCTACCCTTTCTATCGTAATTTTGGATTTTACTGTGAGCGATTATCTTTCATCTTTCTTAACTTTCAAAAAAAAAGCAGAGTTGGGTCTAAAAAAATTCAAATTCCAAAGAATGTTCGCAGCATGTGCTTGCACTGAATTGGGAAGAATAACCTCAATAGTGCTTTAAAATTTAAAAAAAAATAATTAAGAATAACCTATTTACATTTTTGTATGGGTGCTCTTTTGGAAACAGTACCAAGTTTTCTGGAAGCATTTAAAGTATTCCATAGACAATATCGGCTTCAGGAGGTATTTTAAGTCTTATGGGTACAATATCAAGTCTTTTGGAAGTATTGTAAGTCTTCATTTTAAGTTTATCCATAGGCAATATCAAATCTTCTGGAAACATTTCGAGTGTTCTAGATGTAGTATCAAGTCATTTGGAAGCACTTTAAGTCTTCTGAACGTAATATTATGTCATCTGGAAACATTTCAAATCTTCCATAGGCAATATCAAATCTTTTGGAAGCATTTTAACTCTTCCAGAGGCAGTATCAAGTCTTCTAGAAGCATTTTAAGTTGTCTAGACACAGTATCTTGTAAGTCTTCTGGAAGCACTTCAAGTCTACTATAGGCAATGTCAAGTTTTCTGGGTGCAATATGAAGTCTTCTGGAAGCATATCAAGTGTTTCATAGGGAATATCAAGTCTTCTGGAAACACTTTTAAAAACATGTCGAATTTTTTAGATGCAGTATCAAATCTTTTGGAAACATTCAAAGTGTTCCAGAGGCACTATCCAGTTTTTCAGCGGCAATATCAAATCTTCTAGAAGCATTTCAACTTTTCTGGATGTAGTATCAAGGCTTCACTTCAAGGAAGTATTAAGTCTTTTAAATGCAGTATCAATTCTTCTGGAAGTATTTTATTTTTCTGGATGCAATATCAAGTCTTCTGGAAGCATATCATGTATTCTATTGGCAATATCAAGCCTTCTGGAAGTACTTTAATTTTTTCAGAAGCATTTCAAATCTTTTAGATACAATATCAAGTTTTTTGGAAACATTTCAACTCCCCTAGATGTAGTGGCTTGTGGAAGTATTTTAAGTTTTCTGGATCCAGTATCAAGTCTTCTAGAAGTATTCCAAGTTTTCTTGATGTAGCATCAAGTTTTCTGACAGTGTTTCAACTCTTCTAGATGCAATACCGATTGTTCTGGAAACATTTGAAGTCTTCCATAGACAATATCAAGTCTTCTAGAAGCGCTTTAACTCTTTCAGAAGCATTTCAAGTGTTCTAAATGCAGTATCAACTCTTCAACTCTCTTCTAATGATATGTTATGTCTTGCAAAGATTTCTCTTGATTCAATGTTATTTTTTGTGTATAAAAGATTTTTCTTTAATTTATAATTTTCATTAAGTTTTTTAATTATAGTGAGAGGACAATTATTGGTGTCAGCCAGATGTTCAATGTACTTCGTTATAGCGTATTTAATATCTTACACATTCTTACTTCATCTTCACTGAAGTGTTCTTTTCTGATCTTGGCATTAAAGGACCGACATTTGCTAGTGTGTAATACCCGTGACTTTTCTTCTCAGTTTTTTCTCACAATTCCTAATCCTGCTATGAAAAAGAGATAAGTTTTGTTTATAAATTCATTTCATTTCTATCTAATATCCTATGGTGTTATGATCTCTGCATTGTACTTTTGTAGTGAGTGATTTTTATCACCATTCCAACTACAGTAGTGTTCTCTCTTATTTCAAGCTAACTCATTATTCCTTATTTCTTGCGTGCCTAAGGTTGTTTCGTCAATTTCATAACATTACATGTTTTAGCGTAGTGAGGTTGTTGACCTCATGTTTGTTATTTCTTTCTCTCTCTTGCTCTTTTCTATATATAATGAACGCTATTATCATGAAGTTTAAGTCTTAAATACGATTTTAACTTTTACCACCTCTTGGTAAATTTATCTAACAGTTAAAAACAGGCTCATAGCCAAAGAGAGCGCTTAAGATAGCTTTAACCACTGCTAGTTAGTTTAACTGGAGGTTAATAAAATTGGGCCTAAAGTAAGTAAATTTATATTAGGCTTCGGAGTCGTCGGCCGCCCCAGGGATAACGAATAATAATTGAGCGGCTGATATCTTCGAGATCGGTTGAGATTATTCCTTATATCAAAAACAATATTTGGGGCGGCCGAAATCTTCGACGGTAGCTCAAATTAATACTCATATATCGCGAAGAATAATCTTCGATGACTTAATCTTCGTAATCTTAATATATGGATTAATCTCGGCCGACGTCAAGTACGATAAATAATAATTTGGCAATTTGGGAAATTAATTCTCATATATCACAAATAATAGTTGGATAGGTCGAAAGACATTAATCTTTATTGTGGGATTGTTATTAAAATAACAACAAAGATACTATTTCATGCTTTAACGATGAAATTTTATATTTTATTTTTCAGTTTCGACCGGTTTCGGCCTCACTGGCCATCCTCAGGAAACCACGTCATTTCTTAAATGATTGTTTAAACATATGAAATTTCATAAGAAATCCTCGCGCCATATTATAACAATATTAATTAATAACAACATTACTTTATAAATTAAACTTTTACAAGTTTTTGCAAATAATAAACATAAATTTAAGGAGGGAATATGTTTAAACAATCATTTCAGAAATGACGTGGTTTCCTGAGGATGGCTATTGAGGCCGAAACTGGTAGAAACTGAAAAATAAAATATAAAATTTCATCGTTAAAGTATAAAATAGTATCTTCGTTATTATTTTAATAACAATCTCACAATAACATACACTGTGATAAACAAATATCAAAACAACAATATTAATCTTTATATTAAGGACAATATTTGGGGCGGCCGACGTTTTTTATTGACAACACTAAAAAGAGAGAGCATGGTTGAGATCGAGCGTCAATAAGGCGCGAAAAACAGGTCGAAAAAAGGTGCGCCAACTCACACTAGGGGAAAATCTTGAAGCGAAAAAATCACTAGATATAATTTCACGAGAAGAAGAGGAGGCTCAGCAAACAAGGATGGAACAAGTCTTCAACAAAGACAGAGACAAAAGTTGCTCTTAACACCAAAACTAACCAAGGATATGAAATTTGAAATTTAAAAACGACTAAAAGTCAATAACAAACGGCAGAAGGCTGACGCAAAGATTAAAGTTGGCTCTAGGCAACACAACTATAAGAATTTATGATATATAAACAAAATTAAAAAGGCAAGACAAGGGGCCGAAACATGCCTGGCAGAGAATTTTTGAACATAAACTGGTCAGACTGACAAAGCAATGTAAGAAAATCAACGCTGAAAAGCGATATATTAATAATTATATAAAAATTAGTAAGTGGGTAAACCCACACATTGTAAAAGAATTACAGAAAGGAGACAATTGTGAAGTGTTAGAACCGAACAGAACTCCATGAGAGGTCTGACAAAACCGAGTTCTTATTAGGTTTGTTGGTCAATTCAATGAGGTGACAATAGATCTCACTCAACCCCTGTGAATCAGTCTTGAAGTTAAAGTTAAATAATCTTCTACTATAAGAATTTTTTCTGCAAAGAATCTTAGTATCATCAAAATCGAAATTATATGCCCGGTGGTAACGTGATGTTCCGCGAGGGCGGTACCGCCTGATTTCATTGTGGCACAGTCTCTACGATGTTGAGCCAAAGGAGACTTCAGATATTGAGAAGTAGTGCCCACATAACAACTGTCACAACCCTTACAATCAATTCTGTAGACCAAATTTGATTGTAGAGGACGAGATGTGATGTCCTTCAAGGAGGAGAAAATTGTTCTCAACGGTCTGCAGGTGTATTTGGCAAACTTAAGAGGGCAGTCACGAAAAATCCTGATTAGATTATCGGTAAAACCCAAAATATAAGGAAGCTTCACAAATGTAGATGGGGAATCAGGCAAGGAATCGTCTGGAGGATGAGTTATTGACCAGTTAAGGGGGTGGAGACTGGTCGCATAGGAAAATCTTGATGGTAAACGATTCGAGTGACTAAGGATTTCGGGAAGCCATTGTTGCAGAAGATATCTGTAAGCGTCTTAAGATTCTTCTCATGAAAACTCTCATCCACCAGTCGTAAAATCCTATCTTTCATCGCCCTAAGGGTGTTAATTTTCATTTGGGTGGGATAGCAAGAATAAAAATTAATAAACCGACCTGAATAGGTAGGTTTTCTATACCAATCTAACAGGACATGTTGGTCAGGTTCCCTAATAACCCTGGTGTCAAGGAAGGGCACAGAATTGTCAGTTTTTGTCTCTATAGTGAACTGTATATGTTGGTTGATAATATTGAATTCTCTCTTAACAAGAAGGAGTTTGTCATACGGAACTGCACAAATGATATCGTCCACATACTTATATTTGAATGGGAGGCTGAAAGGCAATCTGGGGATGCACTAATCTAAAGTCCAATCCATGACAATGGTAGCCAAAATCGGGCTAAGGGGACTACCTATAGGAGTACCAAACTTTTGTTTGTAATAAACATCTCTAAAAGAGAATGTGGAAGAATCGAATAAGAATTCTACGATCTTGATGAAGAGATCATGGGAGATCCCAGTGTGGGGTTGGATCAAATCCCATTGAGCGGACAACCTTTCAATAACCATTTCGAGAGGAATGTTGGTAAACAGAGACACGACATCTAAAGAAACTAAGACATAATCTTGTGGAAGAACAAAACCCTTCATCTTGTCAGCGAAGGAGAAGGAATCAGAGATGTTGTAACTGGTTCTGTTTGCTAAAGCAGACGATAAAATCGTGGCTAAGTAGCTAGACAATCTATATGTGGGTGAGCCAACAAAGGAGATGATAGGTCTAAGTGGCGAGCCTTCTTTGTGGATCTTAGGTAACCCATAAAATTTGGGTGAGACACCATTATGGCAGACTAAGGTTCTATATACTTGTCGGGGAATGTGATCACAGTCCAACAGGTGTTTACAGAGTTTATTCTGTCTTCTCTGGATGGATAGAGTCGGGTCAGATTTAAGGACCTGATAAGTGTTGGTATCAGACAACAAGGAAAGAGACTTTTCAACATACTGAACTGATTGAGAACAACAGTGACTTGGCCCTTATCAGCAAGGACCACTAGAAGGGGGTCAACCCTAGGTTCTCTCAAGAAACGGACCGTTTCAGATTTAAGACGGGAGATCAGACCCTTGATAGGACAAAGGATGCTACCATGACAATGGTAGCCAAAATCGGGCTAAGGGGACTACCCATAGGAGTACCAAACTTTTGTTTGTAATAAACATATCTAAAAGAGAATGTGGAAGAATCGAATAAGAATTCTACGATCTTGATGAAGAGATCATGGGAGATCCCAGTGTGGGGTTGGATCAAATCCCATTGAGCGGACAGCCTTTCAATAACCATTTCGAGAGGAATGTTGGTAAACAGAGACACGACATCTAAAGAAACTAAGACATAATCTTGTGAAAGAACAAAACCCTTCATCTTGTCAGCGAAGGAGAAGGAATCAGAAATGTTGTAACTGGTTCTGTTTGCTAAAGCAGACGATAAAATCGTGGCTAAGTAGCTAGACAATCTATACGTGGGTGAGCCAACAAAGGAGATGATAGGTCTAAGTGGTGAGCTTTCTTTGTGGATCTTAGGTAACCCATAAAATTTGGGTGAGACACCATTATGGCAGACTAAGGTTCTATATACTTGTCGGGGAATGTGATCACAGTCCAACAGGTGTTTACAGAGTTTATTCTGTCTTCTCTGGATGGATAGAGTCGGGTCAGATTTAAGGACCTGATAAGTGTTGGTATCAGACAACAAGGAAAGAGACTTTTCAACATACTGAGACTGATTGAGAACAACAGTGACTTGGCCCTTATCAGCAGGGACCACAAGAAGGGGGTCAACCCTAGGTTCTCTCAAGAAACGGACCGTTTCAGATTTAAGACGGGAGATCAGACCCTTGATAGGACAAGGGATGTTCCTACTATTCATTAAGTTGGTGAGAAGATTGGTAACCTTGGCTCTCTTTGAATTTGAACCATTATCAGGTGTGGACCTGAATATCGACTCTACATCACCCAGGATCTGCGGGATAAGAGAGGTATCGACAGGCACAGGTAAACCAAACTTGGGGCCCAGAGAGAGAAAGTTGGAAACATCTGGGGGAATCACAATTTGAGATGTTAGAGAACCATTTGGTGTTGTCAACGACCAATCTATTGAACGTAAACTCTTGAGAAAGATCTTTAAACTTTTTGATATTACGGTTTTTAATGTAATTGAAGTACTTAATGTATCCCTTCTCTAGGTGGTTTTTTAATTCTATATGAATTGATTATATAAACTATTTAAGGTTAGAAATGTACTGGAGATCTCTAGATTTAAAAACTTAATTCCTAACCTACGTATGCATCCATCGATTTTCTCCATCATTTGCTTGGATGCCCCATCAAAGTTGTTATAAAGGTATCTCGAGTTATCCTTGATGTGACGAGGAACGATGCCTGATTTTCGGCACTTAAGCAGGAAATGCTTCCGGTTGTTAAACGTGGCTAATTTTCTATTCAGCTTCATAAGTTTTTTGATGTTGGAGACAGTCCGGTCACCGAATCCCATCTGGAATATAAGTTAGGGTGGAAGTACTGGTTGCACTTGTTAAGAATTAAGTGTGAATTATTTTGAATTCAACCAAAAACGGGGAAGAATCAAAAAACCTCCTCTAAATGTAAGTTAGATTACTTTTCTATAAGAAAAAAATTGTTAAACGGTTATTGTTTGTAGCATACCCTGAAGAAGATAAAAATATATTATCGAAAGCTTGGTTTTGGTTAAAGGAGGTTTTTTGATTCTTCCCCGTTTTAGGTTGAATTCCCAGTAAAGATTAATGTTGGTCGATTTCGAATAAGTCGTTATTATTGGTGATATAAAAATTAATCACGGCCGGCGTTGAAGACGTCCACCGCCCCAAATATTGTTCATGATGTAAGGATTAATCCTCATATATCACGAAGAATAATTGGAAGAACCTATGTTTTCAAATATTATTATTTATCATATATGAGAATTAATTTTGGCCATCTTCAAAAACGTGGCTGCCTCAAATATTGTTCTTAAAGTAAGGATTAATACGTCTGCCGTCCCAATTATTGTTTTTGATATATAAATTAATCTCTGCCGTCGTCAAAAACGTCGGCCGCCCAATTATTTTTTGTTATCTTTGAGGTGACGAACGTCTTCGAAGTCGGCCGAGATTAATCCTTACATCAAGAACAATACTTGGTGCGGCTGACGTCTTGGAAGTCAACCGAGATTAATTCTTACTTAAAAAGCAGTATTTGGGGCGGTTGACGTCTTCGACGACGGCCGAGATTAATTTTTATATCACGAATAATAATTGGAACGGCCGCAAAGCAATATTAAGAACAATACTTGGGGAATAATAATCTTCGAAGATATTGGTCCTCTCAATTATTCTCCATGATATACGAGTATTAATTTCCTAACACTAAGTACACAATGTTGTTAACAATTAAGTTGTTATTAAATCTTATTTACTGCCAACCTAGAAAAAATATTACTACGTAATAAAATATAACTAATTAAACGAATTATTTCGCGTTTTTAATTAATTAATTATGATTTTACGTAAATATGATGATTATTTATAAATTTTAGTTAAAATGATGCAAGTGGGTTAACACATAACGTTAAATATATAACATGTATTTTATATTGTAATCATAAAAATTTATATCATAAAATTAAATTTGAATTTCTAATTTATTTTCTATATGTTTCAGTGTTCATAATAATGCGGAACGTAACAGTTATTAAGGACCAGTAATATTTTAACAACAAAAATTTAATTGAGGATTAAAAGAAATTCAAAACAAAAAAGAAAAAAACTAACACCAACAAACAAACAAGTATCTTATTATATATCACAACCTGTAAAAATTTGCAAAAGGAAAAAAAAATTTTGTGGAAGAAATCGAATTATTTTATAACGTATAGTTTATAGGTGTTTTCAAAAATATTTTATGAATATATACTATTAATAACGATAAGTATGTGTAATGATACATTCCAAAAGATTCAAAAAAAGCGGAAAAAAAATATCCAAAATGAACCCCAAAATACGTTTTTGGGACATATTAAAAAAAAGGAAGAATATTCTTAAGTTTTAATTTTTAATACCATGTAATCATAAAGTTACTTTGTGTTTTTCTTATAAAATAATGAAAAAGAAAATCAGGACAATAAATCAATAAGTTCATTCAATAAAAGAAAAAAAAGAATAATAAGATTCATCTTATTTTATTTTACAATACTTATACAAATGGTACTGAATAATTTTAGTTTTTTTTTTATTATTTTTAGATAGTTCTTAGTAACATTTTGTTTTCTTCTTCATTAAGATTATCCCTATAGCGACCAATCGTTTCGTTAGCAATAATTAACAGCATTTAACTTTTTAAGATTAAAAAAAAATCCATTTGTACAGTACTAATCAGAAAAAAATGACAGAAAATTACATCTTTAATTTCTCAAACTGAAATGATTTAATTAAAATCAAAGTGTACAATATTTTTCTCTCGTGGCAAGACACCCCTCTCCCTCTGTATATTGATATTCTAACGTTTCTATTATAATTGTACACATCGTCAGGGAACAACGCAGTACAAATCTCTCTTTTTATTAAAAACAAATACAAAAAAATGAAATAAAAACGACTAAAACACGGAATATTAATGGATTCAAAGAAAATTGTCTACTACTTATGTACTACTATTATTATTACTACTGATTGATATGGTGTAGTTCTCTCGTTCCATTTTGTCAAAAAAAAAATAATAATAATATCTTGTGTTGCGCCTCATCCTGTATGTAATGTATCAATTATTATTATTACGATTATTATTATTAACTAACCCATCTTATTATTATAAGCTGATTGTAGTAACCGTACAGAAAAAAAAACCAACCAAATATTTTTCTAGTTTTAGTTTTTGATTGTGTCTACACTGGTACGAATATTGTATAATTATACCATAATTAGAAATCCTTCAATAAATGATGTCCGGAATATTTTTTTTTTCATTTTTCCTAGTTGTCTTTTCCTAATCATTTTAATCCAGTTACATATTAAAAAAAAATTAGTGCTATTTTTTAATTAATTTTTTGAATTAGGTTAATTTCTCCAAAAACAGATAATGAACATTTGAAAAACTTTGATGGTCTTTCTATTTGTTAAGGGGTAATTAAGTTTTTCTGCAAAATATTATCTGAATATAAGTGGCATCAAATACAAATAAATTTAAAATATGTTACAGAAATCAAAATATAATTTTATAGAAAGTTATAGACATCATTAATAAAAAATATAATAATAACAAAAAATGTTAACACAATGAAACAATGTTTTTGGGGGCTCGTAATAAAGTTCTAAATCCCAGTACTTAGGCTAAAAGTTCCGAGCTTCCCGAAAATAGTCTCGAAATCATAACACGTTCGTAAAAAAAATTAATTTTTTACATTGTTGTTTTTACTTTAGTGTTATTGCAGTATTTGAAGTACCACTTTCAATTATTTTTTAAATTTTATTGTAATATTAACCTTTTTATTCTCAATTTAGAATTCCTATTACTTTTACAGGACTTAATGTTTCCTCCAGAAGATTTGATACTTTATCTGTAAGACTTAAAATGCCTGTAGAAGATTTACTACTGCCTCTGGAAGATTTGGTACTGCTTATAGAAAACTTGATATTGCTTCCAAAAGACTTGATATTACCTCTACAAGAGTTAAAACGCTTCCAGAAGACTTGATATCTAGAGATGTTTCTAGAAGATTTTAAATGCTTTAAATGCTTTTCTAGAAGACTTGACGTTGCTCCCAAAAAACTTGAAATGCTTCCAGAGAACTAGAAACACTTCCAGAAGACTAGAAATACTTACAAAAGACTTCATCCTGCCTCTGGAAGACTTGAAATGTTTCCAAACTTCCTACTGCATCTAAAAGATTTGAAATGCTTCCAGAAGACTTGATTTTGTTTCTAGAGGACATAATTCTGCTTCTAAACGATTTGAAATGCTTCTCGAAGACTTGATTCTGTTTCTAGAAGATTTTAAATGCTTTCAGAAAACTTTCTACTGCTTCTAGAAGACTTGACATTGCTCCCAAAAAACTTGAAATGCTTCCAGAGAACTAGAAACACTTCCAGAAGACTAGAAATACTTACAAAAGACTTCATCCTGCCTCTGGAAGACTTGAAATGTTTCCAAACTTCCTACTGCATCTAAAAGACTTGAAATGCTTCCAGAAGACTTGATTTTGTTTCTAGAGGACATAATTCTGCTTCTAAACGATTTGAAATGCTTCTCGAAGTCTTGATTCTGTTTCTAGAAGATTTTAAATGCTTTCAGAAGACTTCCTACTGCTTCTAGAAGACTTGACATTGCTTCCAAAAAAACTTGAAATGCTTCAAGAGAACTAGAAACACTTCCAGAAGACTAGAAATACTTACAAAAGACTTCATCCTGCCTCTGGAAGACTTGAAATGTTTCCAAACTTCCTACTGCATCTAAAAGACTTGAAATGCTTCCAGAAGACTTGATTTTGTTTCTAGAGGACATAATTCTGCTTCTAAACGACTTGAAATGCTTCTCGAAGACTTGATTATGTTACTAGAAGATTTTAAATGCTTTCAGAAGACTTCCTACTGCTTCTAGAAGACTTGACATTGCTTCCAAAAAAACTTGAAATGCTTCAAGAGAACTAGAAACACTTGCAAAAGACTAGAAATGCTTACAACAGACTTCATCCTGCCTCTGGAACACTTAAAATGTTTCCAAATTTCCTACTACTTCTGAAGGACTTGAAATGCTTCCAGAAGACTTGATTTTGCCTCTAGAGGATATAATTCTGTTTCTAAACGATTTGAAATGCTTCTCGAAGACTTGATTCTGTTTCTAGAAGATTTTAAATGCTTTCAGAAGACTTTCTACTGCTTCTAGAAGACTTGACATTGCTCCCGAAAAACTTGAAATGCTTCCAGAGAACTAGAAACACTTCCAGAAGACTAAAAATACTTACAAAAGACTTCATCCTGCCTCTGGAAGACTTAAAATGTTTCCAAACTTCCTACTGCATCTAAAAGACTTGAAATGCTTCCAGAAGACTTGATTTTGCTACTGGAGGACATAATACTGCTTCCAAACGATTTGAAATGCTTCTCGAAGACTTGATTCTGTTCCTAGAAGATTTTAAATGCTTTCAGAAAACTTTCTATTGCTTCTAGAAGACTTGACATTGCTCCCAAAAAACCTTAAATGCTTCCAGAGAACTAGAAACACTTCCAAAACACTAGAAATGCTTACAAAAGACTTCATTCTGCATCTGGAAGACTTGAAATGTTTCCAAACTTCCTACTGCTTCTAAAAGACTTGAAATGTTTCCAGAGAACTTGATTTTGCCTCTAGAGAACATAATTCTGCTTCTAAACGCTTTGAAATGCTTCTAGGAGACTTGATTCTGTTTCTAGGAAATTTTAAATGCTTTCAGAAGACTTTCTACTGCTTCTAGAAAACTTCATATTGCTTCAAAGAAAAATTGAAATGCTTCCAGAGAACTAAAAACACTTCCAGAAGACTAGAATTGCTTACAAAAGACTTCATCCTGCCTCTGGAAGACTTGAAATGTTTCCAAACTTCCTACTGCATCTAAAAGGCTTGAAATGCTTCCAGAAGACTTGATTTTGCTTCTAGAGGACATAATTCTGCTTCTAAACGACTTGAAATGCTTCTCGAAGACTTGATTCTGTTTCTAGAAGATTTTAAATGCTCTCAGAGGACTTCCTACTGCTTCTAGAAGACTTGACATTGCTTCCAAAAAAACTTGAAATTCTTCAAGAGAACTAGAAACACTTGCAGAAGACTAGAAATACTTACAACAGACTTCATCCTGCCTCTGGAAGACTTAAAATGTTTCCAAATTTCCTACTACTTCTGAAAGACTTGAAATGCTTCCAGAAGACTTGATTTTGTCTCTAGAGGATATAATTCTGTTTCTAAACGATTTGAAATGCTTCTCGAAGACTTGATTCTGTTTCTAGAAGATTTTAAATGCTTTCAGAAGACTTTCTACTGCTTCTAGAAGACTTGACATTGCTCCCGAAAAACATGAAATGCTTCCAGAGAACTAGAAACACTTCCAGAAGACTAAAAATACTTACAAAAGACTTCATCCTGCCTCTGGAAGACTTAGAATGTTTCCAAACTTCCTACTGCTTCTAAAAGACTTCAAATGCTTCCAGAAGAAATGCTTCTAGGAGACTTGATTCTATTTCTAGATTATTTTAAATGCTTTCAGAAGACTTTCTACTGCTTCTAGAAGACTTGACATTGCTCCCAAAAAACTTGAAATGCTTCCAGAGAACTAGAAACACTTCCAGAAGACTAGAAATACTTACAAAAGACTAACCTACTGCTTCTAAAAGACTTAAAATGCTTTCAGAAGACTTGATTTTGCCTCTAGAGGACACAATTCTGCTTCTAAAGGATTTGAAATGCTTCTCGAAGTCTTGATTCTGTTTCTAGAAGATTTTAAATGCTTTCAGAAGACTTTCTACTGCTTCTAGAAGACTTGACATTGCCTCCAAAAAAACTTGAAATGCTTCAAGAGAACTAGAAACACTTCCAGAAGACTAGAAATTCTTACAAAAGATTTCATCCTGCCTCTGGAAGACTTGAAATGTTTCCAAACTTCCTACTGCATCTAAAAGACCTGAAATGCTTCCAGAAGACTTGATTTTGCTACTAGAGGACATAATATTGCTTTCAAACGATTTGAAATGCTTCTCGAAGACTTGATTCTGTTCCTAGAAGATTTTAAATGCTTTCAGAAAACTTTCTACTGCTTCTAGAAGACTTGACATTGCTCCCAAAAAACCTTAAATGCTTCCAGAGAACTAGAAACATTTCCAAAACACTAGAAATGCTTACAAAAGACTTCATCCTGCATCTGGAACACTTGAAATGTTTCCAAACTTCCTACTGCTTCTAAAAGACTTGAAATGTTTCCAGAGAACTTGATTTTGCCTCTAGAGAACATAATTCTGCTTCTAAACGCTTTGAAATGCTTCTAGGAGACTTGATTCTGTTTCTAGGAAATTTTAAATGCTTTCAGAAGACTTTCTACTGCTTCTAGAAGACTTCATATTGCTTCAAAGAAAAATTGAAATGCTTCCAGAGAACTAGAAACACTTCCAGAAGACTAAAATTGCTTACAAAAGACTTCATCCTGCCTCTGGAAGACTTGAAATGTTTCCAAACTTCCTACTGCATCTAAAAGGCTTGAAATGCTTCCAGAAGACTTGATTTTGCTTCTAGAGGACATAATTCTGCTTCTAAACGACTTGAAATGCTTCTCGAAGACTTGATTCTGTTTCTAGAAGATTTTAAATGCTTTCAGAGGACTTCCTACTGCTTCTAGAAGACTTGACATTGCTTCCAAAAAAACTTGAAATTCTTCAAGAGAACTAGAAACACTTGCAGAAGACTAGAAATACTTACAACAGACTTCATCCTGCCTCTGGAAGACTTAAAATGTTTCCAAATTTCCTACTACTTCTGAAAGACTTGAAATGCTTCCAGAAGACTTGATTTTGTCTCTAGAGGATATAATTCTGTTTCTAAACGATTTGAAATGCTTCTCGAAGACTTGATTCTGTTTCTAGAAGATTTTAAATGCTTTCAGAAGACTTTCTACTGCTTCTAGAAGACTTGACATTGTTCCCAAAAAACTTGAAATGCTTCCAGAAAACTAGAAACACTTCCAGAAGACTAAAAATACTTACAAAAGACTTCATCCTGCCTCTGGAAGACTTAAAATGTTTCCAAACTTCCTACTGCTTCTAAAAGACTTCAAATGCTTCCAGAAGAAATGCTTCTAGGAGCCTTGATTCTATTTCTAGATTATTTTAAATGCTTTCAGAAGACTTTCTACTGCTTCTAGAAGACTTGACATTGCTCCCAAAAAACTTGAAATGCTTCCAGAGAATTAGAAACACTTCCAGAAGACTAGAAATACTTACAAAAGACTAACTTACTGCTTCTAAAAGACTTAAAATGCTTTCAGAAGACTTGATTTTGCCTCTAGAGGACATAATTCTGCTTCTAAAGGATTTGAAATGCTTCTCGAAGTCTTGATTCTGTTTCTAGAAGATTTTAAATGCTTTCAGAAGACTTCTTACTGCTTCTAGAAGACTTGACATTGCTTCCAAAAAACTTGAAATGCTTCAAGAGAACTAGAAACACTTCCAGAAGACTAGAAATACTTACAAAAGATTTCATCCTGCCTCTGGAAAACTTGAAATGTTTCCAAACTTCCTACTGCATCTAAAAGACCTGAAATGCTTCCAGAAGACTTGATTTTGCTGCTAGAGGACATAATTCTGCTTCTAAACGACTTGAAATGCTTCTCGAAGACTTGATTCTGTTTCTAGAAGATTTTAAATGCTTTCAGAAGACTTCTTACTGCTTCTAGAAGACTTGACATTGCTTCCAAAAAAACTTGAAATGCTTCAAGAGAACTAGAAACACTTCCAGAAGACTAGAAATACTTACAAAAGATTTCATCCTGCCTCTGGAAGACTTGAAATGTTTCCAAACTTCCTACTGCATCTAAAAGGCTTGAAATGCTTCCAGAAGACTTGATTTTGTTTCTAGAGGACATAATTCTGCTTCTAAACGATTTGAAATGCTTCTCGAAGTCTTGATTCTGTTTCTAGAAGATTTTAAATGCTTTCAGAAGACTTCCTACTGCTTCTAGAAGACTTGACATTGCTTCCAAAAAAACTTGAAATGCTTCAAGAGAACTAGAAACACTTCCAGAAGACTAGAAATACTTACAAAAGATTTCATCCTGCCTCTGGAAAACTTGAAATGTTTCCAAACTTCCTACTGCATCTAAAAGACCTGAAATGCTTCCAGAAGACTTGATTTTGCTGCTAGAGGACATAATTCTGCTTCTAAACGACTTGAAATGCTTCTCGAAGACTTGATTCTGTTTCTAGAAGATTTTAAATGCTTTCAGAAGACTTCTTACTGCTTCTAGAAGACTTGACATTGCTTCCAAAAAAACTTGAAATGCTTCAAGGGAACTAGAAACACTTCCAGAAGACTAGAAATACTTACAAAAGATTTCATCCTGCCTCTGGAAGACTTGAAATGTTTCCAAACTTCCTACTGCATCTAAAAGGCTTGAAATGCTTCCAGAAGACTTGATTTTGTTTCTAGAGGACATAATTCTGCTTCTAAACGATTTGAAATGCTTCTCGAAGTCTTGATTCTGTTTCTAGAAGATTTTAAATGCTTTCAGAAGACTTCCTACTGCTTCTAGAAGACTTGACATTGCTTCCAAAAAAACTTGAAATGCTTCAAGAGAACTAGAAACACTTCCAGAAGACTAGAAATACTTACAAAAGACTTCATCCTGCCTCTGGAAGACTTGAAATGTTTCCAAACTTCCTACTGCATCTAAAAGACTTGAAATGCTTCCAGAAGACTTGATTTTGTTTCTAGAGGACATAATTCTGCTTCTAAACGATTTGAAATGCTTCTCGAAGTCTTGATTCTGTTTCTAGAAGATTTTAAATGCTTTCAGAAAACGTTCTACTGCTTCTAGAAAACTTGACATTGCTTCCAAAAAAACTTGAAATGCTTCAAGAGAACTAGAAACACTTCCAGAAGACTAGAAATACTTACAAAAGACTTCATCCTGCCTCTGGAAAACTTAAAATGTTTCCAAACTTCCTACTGCTTCTAAAAGACTTCAAATGCTTCCAGAAGAAATGCTTCTAGGAGCCTTGATTCTATTTCTAGATTATTTTAAATGCTTTCAGAAGACTTTCTACTGCTTCTAGAAGACTTGACATTGCTCCCAAAAAACTTGAAATGCTTCCAGAGAACTAGAAACACTTCCAGAAGACTAGAAATACTTACAAAAGACTAACTTACTGTTTCTAAAAGACTTAAAATGCTTTCAGAAGACTTGATTTTGCCTCTAGAGGACATAATTCTGCTTCTAAAGGATTTGAAATGCTTCTCGAAGTCTTGATTCTGTTTCTAGAAGATTTTAAATGCTTTCAGAAGACTTCCTACTGCTTCTAGAAGACTTGAAATTGCTTCCAAAAAAACTTGAAATGCTTCAAGAGAACTAGAAACACTTCCAGAAGACTAGAAATACTTACAAAAGACTTCATCCCGCCTCTGGAAGACTTGAAATGTTTCCAAACTTCCTACTGCATCTAAAAGACCTGAAATGCTTCCAGAAGACTTGATTTTGCTACTAGAGGACATAATACTGCTTCCAAACGATTTGAAATACTTCTCGAAGACTTGATTCTGTTCCTAGAAGATTTTAAATGCTTTCAGAAAACTTTCTACTGCTTCTAGAAGACTTGACATTGCTCCCAAAAAACCTTAAATGCTTCCAGAGAACTAGAAACATTTCCAAAACACTAGAAATGCTTACAAACGACTTCATCCTGCATCTGGAACACTTGAAATGTTTCCAAACTTCCTACTGCTTCTAAAAGACTTGAAATGTTTCCAGAGAACTTGATTTTGCCTATAGAGAACATAATTCTGCTTCTAAACGCTTTGAAATGCTTCTAGGAGACTTGATTCTGTTTCTAGGAAATTTTAAATGCTTTCAGAAGACTTTCTACTGCTTCTAGAAGACTTCATATTGCTTCAAAGAAAAATTGAAATGCTTCCAGAGAACTAGAAACACTTCCAGAAGACTAAAATAGCTTACAAAAGACTTCATCCTGCCTCTGAAAGACTTGAAATGTTTTCAAACTTCCTACTGCTTCTAAAAGACTTGAAATGTTTCCAGAGAACTTGATTTTGCCTCTAGAGAACATAATTCTGCTTCTAAACGCTTTGAAATGCTTCTAGGAGACTTGATTCTGTTTCTAGGAAATTTTAAATGCTTTCAGAAGACTTTCTACTGCTTCTAGAAAACTTCATATTGCTTCAAAGAAAAATTGAAATGCTTCCAGAGAACTAAAAACACTTCCAGAAGACTAGAATTGCTTACAAAAGACTTCATCCCGCCTCTGGAAGACTTGAAATGTTTCCAGAGAACTTGATTTTGCCTATAGAGAACATAATTCTGCTTCTAAACGCTTTGAAATGCTTCTAGGAGACTTGATTCTGTTTCTAGGAAATTTTAAATGCTTTCAGAAGACTTTCTACTGCTTCTAGAAGACTTCATATTGCTTCAAAGAAAAATTGAAATGCTTCCAGAGAACTAGAAACACTTCCAGAAGACTAAAATAGCTTACAAAAGACTTCATCCTGCCTCTGAAAGACTTGAAATGTTTTCAAACTTCCTACTGCTTCTAAAAGACTTGAAATGTTTCCAGAGAACTTGATTTTGCCTCTAGAGAACATAATTCTGCTTCTAAACGCTTTGAAATGCTTCTAGGAGACTTGATTCTGTTTCTAGGAAATTTTAAATGCTTTCAGAAGACTTTCTACTGCTTCTAGAAAACTTCATATTGCTTCAAAGAAAAATTGAAATGCTTCCAGAGAACTAAAAACACTTCCAGAAGACTAGAATTGCTTACAAAAGACTTCATCCCGCCTCTGGAAGACTTGAAATGTTTCCAAACTTCCTACTGCATCTAAAAGACCTGAAATGCTTCCAGAAGACTTGATTTTGCTACTAGAGGACATAATACTGCTTCCAAACGATTTGAAATACTTCTCGAAGACTTGATTCTGTTCCTAGAAGATTTTAAATGCTTTCAGAAAACTTTCTACTGCTTCTAGAAGACTTGACATTGCTCCCAAAAAACCTTAAATGCTTCCAGAGAACTAGAAACATTTCCAAAACACTAGAAATGCTTACAAACGACTTCATCCTGCATCTGGAACACTTGAAATGTTTCCAAACTTCCTACTGCTTCTAAAAGACTTGAAATGTTTCCAGAGAACTTGATTTTGCCTATAGAGAACATAATTCTGCTTCTAAACGCTTTGAAATGCTTCTAGGAGACTTGATTCTGTTTCTAGGAAATTTTAAATGCTTTCAGAAGACTTTCTACTGCTTCTAGAAGACTTCATATTGCTTCAAAGAAAAATTGAAATGCTTCCAGAGAACTAGAAACACTTCCAGAAGACTAAAATAGCTTACAAAAGACTTCATCCTGCCTCTGAAAGACTTGAAATGTTTTCAAACTTCCTACTGCTTCTAAAAGACTTAAAATGCTTCCAAGAGACTTAATTCTGCTTCTAGAAGATTTCAAATGCTTCCAGAAAACTTGAAATATTTCCATAAATCTTGCTAATGCTTCTAGAAGATTTGAAAAATTTCCAGAGGCTAAAAATGCTTTCAAAAAACTAGAAATTCTTCCAAAAACTTTATCCTGCTTCTAGAAGATTTGGAATGCTTCCAGAAGATTTGATATTGCAATTTAGCAAGATTTGTCTCCATGTTTTTTCGTGAGTAATAATAAATTGAGAATTTCATCAATTTCTTGGAACCCAAAATTTCAAAAGACTTCATCCTGCCTCTGGAAGATATAGACTTGCTACTGCTTCTAAAGGACTTGATATTGCTTTCAGACAACTTGAAATGTTTCCAGAATACCAAAAAAGCTTCCAAAAGACTTGATTCTACTCCTAGAAGAATAAACCATGCAACGATTTATCGTTCTGATAGAAAAACTGACAAGTACTGATAGAAAAACTGAAAATGAAGTGCATTCAGAAAGAAGATTTGAAATGCTTCCAGAAAATTTGAAATGTTTTCAGAAGACTTGGTACTGCTTGTAGATGACTTGATATTGCTTCAAAAAGACTTGAATGCTTCTAAAGGTCAGTTCATAATAATTCAGTCTATCTCTTGCTCTCGCCGTTCGGCTGTAATTTATAACAAGATCATTCTTATTTCGCGTATTTTAATTGTGACTGTCATTGTTTTTTAAGTAAGAGGACAGATTTTTTCTAACTTGCATCACACAAGTGAGTATATACAGGCAAGGTAGTGTCAAAAGTTTGTAATCAACAATGGTATTTAATGGGTTCAGATCGATAATTCGAGTCAGGTTGATAAAGAGAAAAATACATGGATTTTCGACTCATTTAATTTAAGATGATTCATGGAGAACCAGTTTACAATGCTTTCCTGTGATAGCTCGATCTGTTGTCCCAATTCTTGTGAGAAGGCTGACACATTTAAAGTCGTGGTATCATCTTCAAAAAGAATACTTTTGTCTGCGTTGGCATATTTTTGGATAAATCATTGATAAAATTAAGAATAATATGGGACCCAATATAGAACCTTGAGGTACCCCATGTTTATTGACGACTAAGTTGGAAACTTTATCATTGAATGATATACACTGCTGACGGTCAGAAAGATATGATTTGATTAAATTAACACTTTTCGTGCAAAAATTTAATTTATGTAGTTTGTTTGATAACAGATCGTGAGAAACACAATCGAAAGCCTTAGTTAAATCATAGAAACAAGCCGTACTGTAATGTTTTTTATTAAGAGAGCACTTCACATGTTCAACGCACAATAATAATAAATTGACAACTTCATCATTTTCTTGGATCTCGAAATTTCTATAAATCATGATAACCTCAAATTGGTAATGTTATTTCTAAACAATATTGACAATATTATTTCTAAAATCTCCTGTAATAGTAATGAACATAAAAATGCGTCATTTAGATTCATGATTAACATATTATAAATACCATCTTTCTTAATAATAATGAGTGTATTAATGAAATTAAGAAAATTGTTAAAATATGATTTAATAACGGCTACAATATCAATGACATACAACATATTTATACCTAGACTTGATATTGCAGAAATGTTTCCAAAAAGCTTGATGCAGTTTCTAGAAAATTTTAAATGCTTTCCGAAAATGCTTCCAAAAGAGAACCCACACAAAATAGTTAATGGATTTATCTGAATTAAAGTTAGCACTTCAACAATTCAGTGTCAGCATCTGCTGCGAACGTTTTTTTGTAGAGTACGTATTATCCTATCGATAAACCCATGTATATAAAATTCAAATTAATATATTTTTTATTGCCTTATGTAATTTTGATATCAAGAACAAAACGCCTAAGAAGACAATCTCCTACTCTTATCGTACCGATTTCAACTCCGATAATGTGTTTATTGATATCGAATGGTAGATGGGAGTAATTTCAAATAAAAGGATATTTATTTTTTTTAATTTATTATTTTTTTCAATATTAATTTTTTCTTTGAACCCGCACTTTCATTTAGTGTCTTACCTTTTGAAACGCGCACAGGTCTAAAATTTTAAATTTTTTAGATCTTTTCGGATCCAATTCAGGCTTTATTTTAGAGAGCCGTCATTTATTGTTTGAATCTATACTCAAATCAGTTTCTTTTTCAGTATACATACGTATTATTAAAAACCGGTGGTGTTATTCATGGTCTTATCCAATTGAATAAAATAAATGTATATAGAATGAAAGAAACAACAATCACAAAAAAAATAATTCAAAAAAATAAAATAAGGGCATTTAAAGATTCTTCAATTTGCTTTTAAAGACATATAATTATTTTTTATTTCATTTTCATCTCTTTTTTTTTCTTACTGTAGGTGTCACTCTCAACATACGAAAATTCTGGAAGGCGACGAAGAGTATGAAATTAACAAACTCAAAAAGAAGAGTCAATATAACCGTTAATGATTCTGAAATGTTAAAGCATCTCCACATGAACGATACTTACAGAGCGATAAAAATCTGAACTAAAGTTGCTTTTAAAGCTAATAATAAATAAATTAGGAATTTCTTTTGAATCCTTTTATGGAAATATATGTTGCATATTGGGGATTCCAAACACAGCCATAGAAGCTTAAAATGCTATGCATGCGAAACCAAGCATTTTTCAAGCATTAACAATTGTATCAACGTGGCCATCAAATATTGGTTTTACATCAAAAGTAACGTACAAATCTCTGCCCCGAATAACTATAGGTATGATAATATCATCCAGGCTATAATCATATCTATTCATTAATTCCCTGGAAAAGAAATATGACTATATTTTGCAGGATTTCAGTGTTCATATCAGTGTTGATAAATTTGAGCTACAATGAAAACTTAACGCATCAATGTCGCGCTGTACCCTCGAGCAATCCAAAGGTAAAGAAGTTCAAGTAACAATTTTTAAATCATAAGCATACATCAAACTGTGAATGTTTAATTATCGAAAAATATTAACATAAACATTAAATAGAAGAGATTTTAAGTGACTCCCTTGCGATACACCGCAGGTAACAATCATATTATCCGATTAATGACTATTAATCTTTAAATATTTAATTATGTATAGCAGACAAGCGTACAAGACTTTCGCCAATATCAATCATATGAAGTTTTGAAAGAAATCGAGCATGATCGAGTCGATAAAAGTCTTAATAAAATCAGTGTAAATGGAATCAACCTGAAAGGAATCATCCATAGAGTTCCTTTAACTGTATAATACATTGTATATAATACATATTACAGTTATATAAAAGGCTGTACAGATATAATACAGCCTTTTGCAATAAAAATGCCTTCTGCTAGCAGTATTTAGTCTTTAATTAAAAGCTTGTGGACTATTTACATCAATATTTTGCAATTTGTCTAGGAGTATTTAATGTGATGAAAACATTTTCCCTATCAGTTTTATAAGAAGCACAAAGTCTGTTAGAAGCAATGTCAAATATTTTGGAAACATTTCAAGTCTTGTAAAAGCATTACGAAGTCTTATGGAAGTATTTCAGGTCTTCTGGAAGCAATATTCACTCTTTTAGAAGCAGTATCAAGTCTACATATTAGAAGAGATCAAAAACCAGTATACATTTGGGCTTACAGTTTAATGTTGTATATCCGGTATGTTATTTGCAATAAGTACCTTAAAAATGAGATGAGCTTTTTGATAAAAAATAAAGTTACTTAAAACAAATTTACTTAATGTTTCATATTTTGCTATTAATATTAACATTAAGCCATCATGTTTGAAATGGCAATCTTTTGGTATTTGCGCAGCCGATCCAAACATATTTTATAACGAGTCTGTATAAATAAAATGTAAACACAAAAAGTGAACAAAGAAAATACTTACTGAATATAGTTAAAATGTTTTATCAAAAGGAGAAAAAGTATTAATTATTTATATCGCTAATTTAATAGAAAGAAATAAATACAAATTTTAAGTTTATTTAGAAAGTTTGTTACTTTACAATTATTATATACTGAGAAATTATTTTATTGCGACCTTTTCCTCGAGAAAAACAAATAATTTGTTGACCTTTTAAGTAAATAATCAGTTCTTAGAAAAATCGCATGCGCCAACAAATACATGTAAATTTAAATCGTATACAGTTGGGAATTTTGTCACATCTCTTCAAACAGTAGCAGAGATTACAAGTTGTTTATTAGAAAGTCAAGGTTGAACATTTAATACTAAAAGATGACTTCTTACAAAAGTAAGTTTTATAAAAATAAAACGTTATAATAATAACTGTTTAATCTTATTAATTGTAGATAAAGTAATCTTATTAATCACTATATCAATTATTGCCATAATAATTAGTAAGTAATTTTTTTAAAAATAAGTTCTAGATTTTAAATCAATTCTTTTTAATTTAAGATGGAACTCCAGTTCATGAATGCGGAGAAGATGTGACCAGTATTTTTTATCCCAATTTCGATGATTGCACAACGTATTACAATTGTAGCGCAGGTGTAATGCAATTAACTAATTGCCCCGATGGATTACTTTTCCACGCCGAGTACGGTTATTGCGATCTACCCAAAAATGTTAATTGCTAAAACTCGTAATTCTTATCTATAAAGTAAAATACATTTATAACAAATAAATGTTCTACATCACAAGCAGATTGTTAATGATTATAAAGATAATTAAATTTCAATTTTTATCACCAATTATTTTTACAAATTTTTCCCGACTGATGGCGCATAATCGAAATAATAAATAATAAAAAGCACTTTTATAACAAATGAAAGTGTCATGTTAAAAATTCATTAATATTGATTAAAAAGTTAATTAATTTTAAATTAGATGTTAAATTGGTTGGTTATATCTTGTGTTCAATCATTACAGTAATATAATAATAATAATAATAATAATAATAATAATAATAATAATAATAATCCTTTATTTCCTACAGGTTTACACCACCCAATTACAGGAAATCAATAACACAATTCAAAAAAAAATATAAATGTAAGCGCATACTTATAGCGATATAAACAATACACTATATTACAAATATTAAACATAGTACCAAAAAGCCAAAAAAACAACAAAGAGCAAATAACATTAATAAATAATCAACGAAACATGTTAAGCAAACTCGACAGCAACCCCGATCACGGTGCTCAAAGAATCAAAGAATAGATCACAGTGTGGCGCCACTCGGTTAGCATATTCACACATGAGCGAGATAGGGGATTTGCGTAATAAATTAGTCCGACTATAATAATTATAAAATATAACATTTGTACGCGAATTTAGCCTAGGCACAACAAATAATAATCTACCCAATAACCAGCTGCAATCTATATCTCCCTGCAAGAGCTTATACAAAAATTTGATAGTGGCGACTACCCTGCGTTGCCGTAAAGAAAGGAAATTAAATCTCGATAAAAGTAGGTTGTAGTCTAAGCCCCGAGGCGGGTATACAAATACAGAACGGAAGCATAAGTATTTTAAAAAGGATCTTTGAATCGACTCAAGTATGTTTGTATAATATATGTAAAAAGGGGACCAGACAGTTGCGGCATATTCTAAACGTGATCTAATCAGCGCACAAAACAAAGAGCACAAGCATTGCACAGATAACTCCCTACCATTACGAACTATAAAACCATAAATATTGTAGCACTTGGTAACAAGGGTTATAATGTGTTTATTAAACGTAAGACCACAATCGAACAAAACCAAGGTCACGGCACTTAGACTCCGATTTTAACGATTGATCGTTTAAGGCCCATTACTACCATCTTTTAGTTAAATTTATCTTATAGATAAACCCATCCACTAACCAATCAGAATGCGTAAAATAGCCGTAACTATGGTAACAATCTCTTAGATAGCTTAACCGGAAGATGGTAGTAACGAGCCTAAGTAATACACATAGTTAACCGCGCCTAACTTCTTAGTAAAAGTCATGGTAAAAGATTTCGATGCATTAACGGATAAGCGATTACACCAGCACCATTCCTGCACTCGCACAAGATCACTTTGTAGGCGCTCACAATCAGTAACATCGTTTATGGACGAAAAAATTTTGAGGTCATCTGCAAACAAAAGCTTTTCACAGGCCAACACATCCGTTAAATCGTTGATGAATGCCAGAAAAAGTAGTGGTCCAAGGTTGGAACCCTGCGGAACACCTGAAGTCGGAGAAATACCCTCAGAGATGAAGCTTCCGTAACGAACAAACTGCTGACGACCCAGTAAGTAAGATTTCATTAACAGTACCAGTGTTGGACCAAATCCAAGAGTATGCAGTTTGTTAAGCAAGATGAAATGGTCCAATTGATCAAAGGCCTTCTGAAAGTCCAAATATATAGCGTCGACTTGACCTCTAGTATCAACGATATCTGCCGTATATTGAGTGAAGCAGGAGAGATTTGTGACGGTAGAACGTCCAGAAACAAAACCATGCTGGTAGGGGCTTAACCAGGTTTTTAAGTGGAATGAGATATGCTTGAAGAGAATACTCTCAAAAGTCTTGGAAAAGCCGCACAGCAACGAAATAGGTCTGTAGTTCACTATTTCCGACGCGTTGCCCTTCTTTAAAATTGGACAGACGAAAGATTGCTTCCATATGGATGGAAATGTAGAGGTAGCCAATATTAAATTGAAGATCTTGAGGAGCGGCTTGGCTAAAATGGAAGCACAGTCCCTTAAGATGAAACTTGGAATCCCATCTACTCCGGCAGTACTGGCATTTTTAGCATGCTTCAATACGTCAACAACCTCCTTCAATGTGAAGCAGTCAATGGACAGTAGGTTATGATGGGAATGGTCGACATTTACATTATCGTTCACAGGGTCTGATCGAATATAAACTGAACTAAAGTAATCTGCAAAAGCATCAACGATGCTTTGACCTGTAGTAAATTCCACATTGTCTCTCTTCATAATGCCGGGAATGCGTGTATTACCCTTTCGAGATCGTATAAATGTCCAAAAACTCCTGGGATCGGAACATAAAGAATTTTCAACTGAGCTTATATATGAAGTGTAAGCTTTATTTATAAGTTGTTTTGATAAGGTTCTAAAATACCTATATTCATATAAAAAATGTACCGATTTGTATTGTTTATATTTCTTACGCATTTTCTCCTTAGTGCGAATACAATCTTTCACCTCCTTGGTGAACCAAGTGGGCCACAGGTGACTAGAAGATCCTCTTATGGTCTTAGGTACTGCGGCATCGAATGCATTTCTCAACCTTTCATAGAAAAGCGAACACATGTCTTCCACATCGTTGGAATATTCAAGGCAAGACCAATTCATATCTATCAGGGTTTGATACAGTAGTGGATAATTAGCTCGTTTAAAATTATAAGCACTAGTAGCAAGGTGTTCAAAGTGACAAAGTGTTGGCTTGCATATAAATTCACATGATAGAGCAGGGTGATGGGAATCCTCATCGAGAAGTGGATTATAATCACGATCAAGTCTGCAGTCCACATTGGCAAAAACCAAATCAAGTAGGCGATTCTTATCATTCAGGACAGAATTAAATTGATGAAAATTATTAAAAGATTGGAAGTTGGCTACAGCTGTCTTATATCTGTCGTTAATAACAATCGATGCATATGAAGGCACATTGAAGTCACCCATAACTACGCAAACATCATCAGAACAGTAGAGTGCATTAAATAGATCCAAAAATATGGTTAGTTCGTTAAAAGTAATCGATGGAGGTATATATATTTATAAATTTTCCATGAGCGCCTTGTATTCTAATACCTACTATATCAACCATCGGGACGGCATTGAACAGATGGGATAGATCCAGTTGTACTACCCTAATGTTACTCTTCACACAAATCAGAACACCTCCTCCCTTAGATGCACCAACAGCACTAAAACTACGATCCTTTCTAAATACAACATAAGCCGCAGGACAAAACTCAGCATCAAACACGTCTTCAGACAACCACGTTTCAGACAGCAGCACAACATCAAAGCAAGACGAACACAACGAATTGAATAGCATGTGTGTTTTGGTACGAATTCCCCTCACATTCTGATAGTAACAGAGGAGAGATTCATAACTGGGCGGTGTAGTTAGTTTAAATTATTTTTGATTTTAACAATTTTTGGATTGCCATCAAAATATCGTATTCTGAGATCCGACTCGCCATCGGCAATTCTCTGTTCCATTTCAATCTTTAGCTGATTGTAGTATTTTATTTGTCGGGGAGTCCTATCAAAATTTAGCCTAACATTTGAAAAAGTGGGCGATCCATTAAGGTTCCTAGCATGCCGGACTAATTGGCTTACACATTTCTCAGAATCAAAAGTAACCTTAATGGGGCGACCCCTATCAATAGCAGCACCATTTCGACCCAATCTAGTTACCTTGAAGGTACTGCTGAAAGATGGAACAACGAATCTTGCAATATCAAACACAGTAGCAATGTCCGCCTGCATAGGTGATTGATCATCTGTAGGGACAGGTTCCGGGACACCAAAAATAATCAAATTATTTTTTCGGTTCTGACGATCCGCAAACTCTTGATAAACATCTTCAAAGAGACGATCCGAAGCTACAGCAGAATGTTCTTTAATCATATCAGCCCGCAGATTGTGTAATTGTTCGCTAAAATCGTCGCGAAGCTTAACCACGATAGTCGAGAATTCCGCCTTCATGGAAGATAGAATAGATTGTAAATTTTTAAATTGATGCATATTAGCATTGCATTGTAATATACACAATGGTTCATTTAATTTTTATTTCTCGTGTCTCAACTACCAATTTTTATTATTATTCCTTCATTTCCTTTATTTATTGTTTATTTTTTATTTACCATTCATTATTTTTCTTATTTATTTATTTAATTTTTTTTGCAATGGATGGATTTCATGATTTTTGATGATCTTTCATGCTCATCTTCAGTTTTTTATTCCCTCTCTTTTCTGCCAAGTTGTACTATTATTTAAAAGAAAATAACAGACTAATGGAATAACATATATTAGGTTTCTTATGCGAGCCAAGGGCCCAGTAATTCGCCTTAAATAGGAAAAATAATTATAATCTAGAAGAGGGCTCGGAACTAGGTTAGAAAAGAGAGTCCTGATGGTATCTTTTAGGATTTAGTGATAGTTCTAAAATATTTTAATATTTCTGCAGCTTTATCATAGACTTGCATAGTTTCTCTATTATAAAATCTTAACTTGTATTTATTACTAATTTGTAACTTGTATCTGTAAATTATATCACAGCTGAATTCCTATATTCTTTATAAATTAGTATACTATTAGATAAATTTCAAAAGACTGCTTGTCCAAGATTGATACCAAGTTTATTGGTAACTGGCATTTTTAACCGGCACAGGGGAAGATGTGGTTTTGGTCGCCTTACTCCCTGCATACACATGATAGATCGTTAGTGATAATACCTCATGCATAATACGCGATTTTTTACACGTATATAATAATAAATTTCTACACTGCCTTTTTTACATCGAGTAGAGAATGTAGACATAAAATATCTTGATATAATATGGAACCTTTACGTGAGGCAACATCTACATTGTCTTCATTATTTTCTACGTAAATGTAGTTTTATTAATTTAAATTTTTCTAAATATACGCGATAATCAAAATATACGCGTAAACTCCCATCATTGTGGATCGTTCTTTAGTTTAATTTTAAGAGATGAGAGGGATAAAGGTATGTTCTATTCGTAATCTTGTAACTACTGTGTAAAAATGTCTTTCAACATACGCGTTGTTTTGATACTATGTTGTTTTCATTCATCAGATTTTAGTATAGTTTCTTCCTTTGTATTGAATGAATCATACCACTCCGTCTCCCAATCCCTGTATAACTCCTTTTCGAGTCTTTAAAATATCTCCTACAGTTATTTCAATATCTACCAGCTCTCCATTACGACGAATGTTACCGATCAGCGTATTCATTACTCTCCACTCTACAATGACAAGAAATCCAGGACAGCTCAACCATAATGGCACCAGTTTTGTATAACAAGTCAATTAATTGAATAAGATATGGATGCAAAAGTTTTCATACTAAATATTGATAATTTGTTCTATGCAATATTGAAGCACTTATACATGTGCGAAGATTGGTGAGGAGAATTGAAACAAAGAAAGGATCTAAATACATCCAATAAAACTTTTTATTTTACCTCGCTATTCAGAATCGTGCATAATGCTAATCACTCAATGCTTTAACTGTATGAGGTATGAACACACAAAAATTAATGTTTATTTTAGAGAAAAAGCCCAAACTGTGCCGATGTATCTACGTTGGATATATGCCAAAATGGAAGTACAGTAGGGCCCCGACATTCGCGGCTTCAAATTACACGGATTCGCATATTCGCGTTTTAAATTTTGCTGCCTTTTTCAACATTCACGACTCGATTATTCGCGAATACATAGCAAGTATGTATGTCATTTTTTAAAAATTTAAAACGAAGTTTACCGTAGGTTTACTGTACAAGCAAGCAACCAGCTTCACATATGCGTTTCTCAGGGAATCCCTCATTTATGATCGATTTTAATGTTTGTGTTAGGTGCTTATTTTTGTGTTCTGTATTTCGTTCAGGTTAGTGTTTCGCCCGTTTTTTTACTATAATTTTATAAACAATAAATTAATCTCACAACAGCACTCAAAATGGGTACAAAAAGGCCTGCGATGGAAATAAATTTAATTGCCAAACGTGCAAAGTCAGTTATGACTCTAGAAAGAAAAATTCAAGTTCTTGATATGCTCCGGGAAGGGAAAAGAGCTACCGAAGTAGGCCGGGTCTTCGGTGTCAATGAATCTACGATAAGATCTATAAAGAAACAAGAAGAGGTAATTAGAAATAGCGTAAAAAGTGGCATACCGTCATCATTAAAGGTAACGTCACAAGTTCGTGATGTTAATATTGAAAAAATGGAGAAGTCTCTTTATCTTTGGATTGAGGACCATGGTTGCAAAAATATACCATTAACTAGGGCTAGATTAATGGATAAAGCCAAGGAACTTTATCAACATTTTTCGTGTGGAATGGACTGTGCTGAAGACGATTGTAAATTTAAAGCCAGCAGAGGATGGTTCGAAAGATTCAAAACTCGTTTTAATCTCCATAACATTAAGTTGTGTGGAGAATCAGCTTCAGCAGATCATCAACAGGCTGCAAAATTTCCTGATGAAATAATAAAATTAATAGAAGAAAAAGGTTACCGTCCTGAACAAATATTTAATGCGGACGAAACCGGGCTTTATTGGAAACAAATGCCCACACGAACATACATTTCAAAAAATGAAAAGACAGCACCTGGTTTTAAATCGGCTAAGGATAGAGTTACAGTTTTATTTTGTGCAAATGCACGCGGAGACTTTATTACAAAACCAATGTTAATATATCGAGCAGCTAATCCACGAGCTTTAAAGAACAAGGACAAAGAAGCTCTTCCGGTCTATTGGCGAGCTAATTCAAAAGCTTGGATGACTTCTCAGCTATTTATAGAGTGGTTTAAAGAGTGCACAACACAACATCCTTATTACAACCTTTAGATCAAGGTGTTATAAAAGCTTTTAAAAGTCATTATATCCGGCACATGTTCGATTTTGTACATGAGAAAATACAAAATGATAGTGTTTTCTCAATAAAAGATGTGTGGAAATTATACAATATTGACCATGCGATTACATCTATAAAACTTGCTTTAAATGACATTAAAGTATCAACCGTAAGTAATGCATGGAAAAAACTGTTGAAAAAAGACACTGCGCAAAGTGTAAGCGAAATTGATGAGGCAATAGAGAGAGCTGTTCTTTCTGCACGGTTGCTACCGGGAGATGATTTTCATACCATTGTACCAGCTGATATCGAATCTCTCGTCAATGATCAAGAGGAAGAGTTGTCCAGTGCAGACTTAGAAGCGCTACTAATAGAAAATGTTTCAGGAACGGATGAAGAAGATAATAGTAATTCCCTATGTAATAAATTAACGTTGAAGGAGCTTAATTTATTTATACAAGAAGCAAATAATCTTGCTGAAAAAATAGTAGAATATGATCCATCAACGGAACGAAGCACAAAATTTAAAAATGGTCTGAATACTCTTCTTGCTCCTTACAAAGAGCTTCAAAAGGATATGCAACACAAAGCATTGCAACCTACTATCCTTTCATTTTTTAAACCATCGTGTTCTAAAGCAATTATTATTGATGAGTAGAAATGTTAACTTTTATTTCTTTTTTTAGTTTATTTTGTTGCAGTTTGTTATTGCTATCGAGTTTAGGTTTTTTTATATTTTAAACAATTGTAATTATTTTAATATCTGTATTAGTTCCGAATACAAAAGTTTTAAGACCAGTCGTTTTATTTTGCAATTTTAAGCGTTTTATTTAGTATGTATAATTTATTAATTTTTGAAATTTTTAATTTTTAAAATTAAATTAAATGAAACTTTTGACGTTGGTGACCATTTGGCGGTTAACGTGTTAAAAGAACATAGAAGTAGTAGTTTATCCTTCATAATATCTAGTGCTTCAATATTCGCGGATTCAACATTCGCGGCGTATTTTTAGAACCTAACCCTCGCGAATGTTGGGGCCTTACTGTATACCAAAACGCCAATTTTGCGATGGAAAATATATCAGTAATGAAAGAGCAACCACACTATTACGATATATTAAACAATGATTAATTCAACTCTAAAAATTATGATATGTAAATCTAGATGTATTATCATAAAGAAACCTAGCAATTTTACACAGTGGTAGGTAAAAATCTAATTGACTTGCTACTGACGTCAGCAGACATCCCTTGGTAGTGGTCGCTACATGGTGGTTCCCCATATATACAGAGATAAAATTCCGGTGAGAAGTCGAAGTCACATAATAAATACTGAGACAAAATCTACAAACTTAAAGTTAACGGAAAAATATTTGTATGCATCAAAACAGACAGTAAATGGAACAAACTTTTTATCATCTCTCTTTGCCTTACGTATGTACTATCACAGGAAGAAAACGAGATGATGATGAAGAAACCACCAGCAAATAACGCGCCGGGATGCATTGAACTGAAGAGAGCGATATCCTCGAGGAAGAACACCATTACAGGTTAACACAAGATAACCTGTAGAAAATAGATTCTAAATTAATTAATTCAATATTGTATATTGTATTCGTGAAGCCGCTTTTTAAGCATAGAGTTTATCAAGAAAAACGACATCGTGCTGCGATACGAAACGGTCACTAAAATTCGGAATACACTCCCGACAAGCAAGAACAAGCTACCTCTATTAAAAGGAGCGGGTGTCTTATTGGCTATCATGCAGTTGTGGGAAGTTTTACGTTGGCCAAATCGGATGAAACATCGAATGTCGTATCAAGGAATACAAGAGGGATGTGAGGCTGAGGAAGATTCAACAGTCAGCGGTTGCGCTACATTGCCATTTAGAAGGACACCGAACAGACTTCGACAAAATAAAGGTTCTGGTTAGGACTAATAAATATCACCAAAGGCTATAGGGTAATCCTCCGACATAAAAACAACATCAATAGAGAAGATTATTAGAATTAATAATTAGTTTTCGATATAACATAATAATTTTACGATTCCCGATTTTGCCACTTCGAATCAGTTTCTGACGAAGGTTGCAACATGGCATCCAAAACGTCAAACATCAAAACACAATGTATACTGTTTGGAGCAGAAAAAGCTCATACTGCTAACAAGTTGGCAGATTTTAAATTGATGAGAAAGAACTTTAGAGATAGAGAGAGATAGAATAGCTCATACTGTCAACAAGTTGACAGCCTTTAACCTTTAACGTACATTTTTTGGTCGAAGGTAGATAAAAAAATATTTCCTTTCATTGTTATTAAGTAATTTTTAACATAACAAATAATAGGTTCATATCGACGTGAACCCACGACCAAAACAGAACCTTATACATACTAACAAAACGCTCAAGACTGTATAATACAAGTGTTATAGATTTTTGGATATAATAACGAAAAATTGTATCTTGTGTTTTAGGTTAAGATAATATACATATAGTCTATGAAGCAGTAATAGCTCATACTGCCAACAAGCTGGCAGCCTCTAAGATAATGTACAGTAAAGCTCATGCTGCCAACAGACTTCAAACGGAAGACTCTATACTACCTTTGGAAGATTTGTTACTGTCTTTGGAAGATTTGATATTTCTTTCACAAATCTTGCAATGCTTCCAAAAAACTTGATACTGCTTCTAGAAGACTTAATACTGCTTCCAGAAGACTTGATGCTGCTTCTAGAAGACTTACACTGTTTCAAAAAGACTCGATACTACATTTGGAAGACTTGATACTGCCTTTGCCTTTGGATGACATGATACTGCCTTTATAAAACTTGATAATGCTTTTAAAATTCTTGAAATACTTCCAGAAAACTTGATATTGCTTCTAGAAAACTTGATACTGCTTCCAGAAGACTCGATATTGCTTCCAGAAGGTATAAACTGTTTCCAAAAGACTCGATACTACATTTGGAAGACTTGATCCTGCCTTTGCCTTTGGAGGACATGATACTGCCTTTATAACACTTGATATTGCTTTTAGAATTCTTAAAATGCTTCCAGAAAACTTGATACTGCTTCTAGAAAACCTGATACTACTTCCAGAAGAGTCGATATTGCTTTCAGAAGACATAAACTGTTTCCAGAAGACTCGATACTACCTTTAGAAGACTCGGTACTGCCTTTAGAAGACTTGATACTTTCTTTAGAAGACTTGATATTGCTTATAAAAGTCTTCAAATGCTATCAGAAAACTTGATACTGCTTCGAGAAAATTTGAACTGCTTATAGAACACACGATATTGCCTTGGGAAGACTTGATACTGCTTTTAAAAGACATGAAATGCTTTCAAAAGGCTTGAATTGCTTCCAAAAGATTTGATACTGCCTCTGGGAGACTTAGTACTACTTCTAGAAGCATTGATATTGCTTCCAGAAGGCTTAAAATGTCTCCAAAAAACTTGCAATGCTATAAAATAATCTGATATTGCCTCTGAAAGACTTGAAATGCTTCTAAAAGACTTAATACTGCTTCTAGAAGACTTGAAATGATTTCAAAAGGCTTGATACTGTTTCTAGAAGACTTGATCCAGAAATGTTGGATTGAAATTTTGAAAAGTTGAAAAATCACCAAATATGTGAAATTATTCTGATGTTTCCATTATTTTCAGTATTATTATTATTATAATTATTACACCAGATCGCGAAAAAATCTTCACGTGTGGTGAATTATCATCAGCGCTGGCAACAATTCTTTGGATTATTACTTTTATACAGGATAATACAAGATAAAGGTGTAACAGATTAAAAACGAAAAACTTACCACCAAGACGGTGGAGACAAAACCACTCATGCTGCTAACAAACTGGCAGTGTTGAAGATAACATATAGTCTGTGGATCAGTAATAGCTCATGTCGTCAACAAGTTGGCACACCTCAAATTGATAAGCAGGACTTTGGAGACAAAATAGCTCATGCTGCTAACAAGCTGGCAGTGTTTAAGATAATATATAGGCTGTGGAATAGTAATAGTTTGCGCCATTAACATGTTAACAGACTTTAAATTGACCAACAGGATTTTGGAGACATAAATGCTCATACTGCCAATAAGTTGGCAGTCTTTAAGATAATATATTGTCTATGGCATAGTAATAGCTCATGCTGCCAGCAAGTTAGTGGTTTTCAAACTGATGAACAGGACTTTGGAGGCAAAACAACTCGTGCTGCTAACAAACTGGTAGTGTTGAAGATAACATATAATCTGTGGAGCAGTAATAGCTCATGTCGTCAACAAGTTGGCACACCTCAAATTGATAAGCAGGACTTTGGAGACAAAATAGCTCATGCTGCTAACAAGCTGGCAGTGTTTAAGATAATATATAGGCTGTGGAATAGTAATAGTTTGTGCCATTAACATGTTAACAGACTTTAAATTGACCAACAGGATTTTGGAGACATAAATGCTCATACTGCCAATAAGTTGGCAGTCTTTAAGATAATATATTGTCTATGGCATAGTAATAGCTCATGCTGCCAGCAAGTTAGTGGTTTTCAAACTGATGAACAGGACTTTGGAGGCAAAACAACTCGTGCTGCTAACAAACTGGTAGTGTTGAAGATAACATATAATCTGTGGAGCAGTAATAGCTCATGTCGTCAACAAGTTGGCACACCTCAAATTGATAAGCAGGACTTTGGAGACAAAATAGCTCATACTGCTAACAAGCTGGCAGTGTTTAAGATAATATATAGGCTGTGGAATAGTAATAGTTTGTGCCATTAACATGTTAACAGACTTTAAATTGACCAACAGGATTTTGGAGACATAAATGCTCATACTGCCAATAAGTTGGCAGTCTTTAAGATAATATATTGTCTATGGCATAGTAATAGCTCATGCTGCCAGCAAGTTAGTGGTTTTCAAACTGATGAACAGGACTTTGGAGGCAAAACAACTCGTGCTGCTAACAAACTGGTAGTGTTGAAGATAACATATAATCTGTGGAGCAGTAATAGCTCATGTCGTCAACAAGTTGGCACACCTCAAATTGATAAGCAGGACTTTGGAGACAAAATAGCTCATGCTGCTAACAAGCTGGCAGTGTTTAAGATAATATATAGGCTGTGGAATAGTAATAGTTTGTGCCATTAACATGTTAACAGACTTTAAATTGACCAACAGGATTTTGGAGACATAAATGCTCATACTGCCAATAAGTTGGCAGTCTTTAAGATAATATATTGTCTATGGCATAGTAATAGCTCATGCTGCCAGCAAGTTAGTGGTTTTCAAACTGATGAACAGGACTTTGGAGGCAAAACAACTCGTGCTGCTAACAAACTGGTAGTGTTGAAGATAACATATAATCTGTGGAGCAGTAATAGCTCATGTCGTCAACAAGTTGGCACACCTCAAATTGATAAGCAGGACTTTGGAGACAAAATAGCTCATACTGCTAACAAGCTGGCAGTGTTTAAGATAATATATAGGCTGTGGAATAGTAATAGTTTGTGCCATTAACATGTTAACAGACTTTAAATTGACCAACAGGATTTTGGAGACATAAATGCTCATACTGCCAATAAGTTGGCAGTCTTTAAGATAATATATTGTCTATGGCATAGTAATAGCTCATGCTGCCAGCAAGTTAGTGGTTTTCAAACTGATGAACAGGACTTTGGAGGCAAAACAACTCGTGCTGCTAACAAACTGGTAGTGTTGAAGATAACATATAATCTGTGGAGCAGTAATAGCTCATGTCGTCAACAAGTTGGCACACCTCAAATTGATAAGCAGGACTTTGGAGACAAAATAGCTCATGCTGCTAACAAGCTGGCAGTGTTTAAGATAATATATAGGCTGTGGAATAGTAATAGTTTGTGCCATTAACATGTTAACAGACTTTAAATTGACCAACAGGATTTTGGAGACATAAATGCTCATACTGCCAATAAGTTGGCAGTCTTTAAGATAATATGTTGTCTATGGCATAGTAATAGCTCATGCTGCCAGCAAGTTAGTGGTTTTCAAACTGATGAACAGGACTTTGGAGGCAAAACAACTCGTGCTGCTAACAAACTGGTAGTGTTGAAGATAACATATAATCTGTGGAGCAATAATAGCTCATGTCGTCAACAAGTTGGCACACCTCAAATTGATAAGCAGGACTTTGGACACAAAACAGCTCATGCTGCTAACAAACTGGCAGTGTTTAAGACAATATATAGGCTGTGGAATAGTAATAGTTTATGCCATTAACATGTTAACAGACTTTAAATTGACCAACAGTATGTTGGAGACATAAATGCTCATACTGCCAATAAGTTGGCAGTCTTTAAGATGCTATATTGTCTATGCAATAGTAATAGCTCATGCTGCCAGCAAGTTAGTGGTTTTCAACCTGATGAACAGGATTTTGGAGGCAAAACAACTCATGCTGCTAACAAACTGGCAGTGTTGAAGATAACATATAGTCTGTGGAACAGTAATAGCTCATGTCGTCAACAAGTTGGCACACCTCAAATTGATAAGCAGGACTTTGGACACAAAACAGCTCATGCTGCTAACGAACTGGCACTGTTTAAGATACTATATATAGGCTGTGGAATAGTAATAGCTTATGCCATTAACATGTTAACAGACTTTAAATTGACCAACAGGATTTTGGAGAGATAAATGCTCATACTGCCAATAAGTTGGCAGTCTTTAAGATGATATATAATCTATGGAATAGTAATAGCTCATGCTGCCAGCAAGTTAGTGGTTTTCAAACTGATGAACAAGACTTTGGGGGCAAAACAACTCATGCTGCTAACAAACTGGCAGTGTTGAAGATAACATATAGTCTGTGGAACAGTAATAGCTCATGTCGTCAACAAGTTGGCACACCTCAAGTTGATGCGCATGACTTTGGAGACAAAACAGCTCATGCTGCTAACAAACTGGCAGTGTTTAAGATAATATATAGGCTGTGGAATAGTAATAGTTTATGCCATCAACATGTTAACAGACTTTAAATTGACCAACAGGGCTATGGAGACATAAATGCTCATACTGCCAACAAGTTGGCAGTCTTTAAGATGATATATTGTCTGTGGAATAGTAGTAGCTCATGCTGCCAGCAAGTTAGTGGTTTTCAAACTGATGAACAGGACTTTGAAGGCAAAACAACTCATGCTACTAACAATCTGGCAGTGTTTAAGATAATATATAGTTTGTGGAATAGTAATAGTTCATGTCGTCAACAAGTTGGCACACCTCAAATTGATAAGCAGGACTTTGGAGACAAAATAGCTCATGCTGCCATCAAGATAGCAGACTTTAAGGTGACAAAGATGAGTTTGGAGATATATCTTGTATCTATAAGCTACTATAGCAGCATGAGCTACCATAGTAGCTCATGCTGCCAACAAGTTAGCAGATATTAATTTTACAAGCAGGACATTGGACAGAAAACAGTGCATGCTGCTTTTAAGATAATATGTAGTCTGTCTCGCTGTAATAGCTTATGCTGGCAACAAGTTAGCAGACTTTAATTTTATAAGCGGGACATTGGACACAAAACAGTTCATGCTGCCTTTAAGATAATATGTAGTCTGTAATAACTCATGCTGGCAACAAGTTAGCAGACTTTAATTTTATATAGAAATATAAAATATTATCATATACTAAGTGATATTTAAAATTTTTATTTACGTCTTTACCGGTTTCGATTACATTACCATCTTCAGAAGAACATCTATATATAAGGAGGTTCACATATTAAAAATAAAAGAGAATTTTATATCTACTTTAAAACTTACGTCAGTTTACAAATTAAAAGTTAAAACAATCACAATACATTTTAAGTATTCACAAACATATATTTCTTACAATACAACATCACCGTGGTATCACCAGGACAACTAAAACTTGTTTTTAAAGAATATAGAGATGGAAAGTGGTTTTAAATATTTTTGAAAGGATTTTTTAAACGATTATATAATGGAGGGGTAATATGGTTTATTTGTTCATTTAATGCTATTTTATCCGCATTTTGTTTTTTAAACTTAGTTATTTTATACTTTTCGAGTTTTTATTTATTTTTCTCTATATTAAATTCGTGGTTGTTAAAAAGTAAGTGTTTTCCAAATGCCGAATTTTCTTTCGTTAAATGTTTTTTGATCCTTGTTTTGAAATTACGTCCGGTCTCTCCGATATATGTAGCTTGACAACTATTGCATTCTATTTGGTATACACCGCTTTCTTGTAAGATATCAAATTTGTCTTTACTATTATCAAGAATATTTTGAATAGTGTGTGTAGTTTTGAATGTTAGAATTATGTTATATTTTTTGAAAAGTTTTTTCAATTTGTGTGATATCGTACCTGGGTAACTTATTGTTTTAACTTTATCTAACTTGTTATTATCGATAGTCTTGTCTAAGGATGAGATTTGTTTTAAATTTATTTTATTATGTTTTTTGTCTATTAATTTTTGTACTGTATTTTCGGGGAAATTATTATCTTTTGCTATAGTTTGTATTATTGATACTTCCTTTTCAAAATTATACTGACTTAGTTCTGAATTAAAGGCTCGGTGCATATATGATCTTAATGCTGCTAACTTTTGTGTATAATCGTGGTATGAATCATGCGGAATTCCTATCTTCTTTTCTGATTAGCGTAAAATCTAAAAAGTTTAGCTTGTTGTCTTTTTCCATTTCCAAAGTAAATTTTATGTTTCTGTGGAGGTTATTTACGTATTTAGGTAGGTCATTAATCATTTTTGTATCATTTGTCTTAATTACAACTAAAATGTCATCAACATAACGTAACCATGTGATAATATTTTCATGATGTGGGTTTATTGGATTTACGATAAGATCTTCCTCTAATTTATTTAAAAATATATCTGAAATAAGTCCGCTGAGCGGTGATCCCATTGGGAGACCGTTATTAAATTCATATAGTTTATTATCGAATCTACAAAAGTTTTGCTCAGTGCAGATATGCAATAATTTGAGAATATTATCGACATCATTTCTATTATCCATTCTATTGTGTAAAAACTCCTTTATTATAGTTAAAGCTTCCTTTATGGGTATATTTGTATATAAGTTTGTGATATCAAATGAAAGGATTAATGATTCTTTCTGTATAGCAGATTTTTGGAGTTGTTCTATTACGTTTTGTCTGTTGTTAATACTAAACTTTGGTTTGAATGGAACATGATTTTTAAAAAATTGAACCAAAAACTTTGCTATTTTATATGTGCTAGAGTCAATGCTTGAGATGATTGGCCGTATGGGTATGTTTTCTTTATGTAGTTTTGGTAGTGCATACAATCTGGGTGTCTTTGGGTTCATTGCTGTTATATTGTATGTGTTGGAAATGAACTTTGTTAAGGTGTTGTTACATTCTTTTATTACTTTTTTGGTTTTTATATGGAAAGAGTTTTTAACTAAATATAAATTTAATTTTATAAGCAGGACATTGGACACAAAACAGTTCATGCTGCTTTTAAGATAATATGTAGTCTATCTCACTGTAATAGCTCATGCTGGCAACAAGTTAGCAGACTTTAATTTTGTAAACAGGACATTGGACACAAAACAGTTCATGCTGCCTTTAAGATAATATGTAGTCTGTCTCACTGTAATAGCTCATGCTGGTTAGCAGACTTTAATTTTATAAACAGGACATTGGACACAAAACAGTTCATGCTGCTTTTAAGATAATATGTAGTCTGTCTCACTGTAATAGCTCATGCTGGTTAGCAGACTTTAATTTTATAAGCAGGACATTGGACACAAAACAGTTCATGCTGCCTTTAAGATAATATGTAGTCCGTCTCACTGTAATAGCTCATGCTGGCAACAAGTTAGCAGACTTTAATTTTATAAGCAGGACATTGGACACAAAACAGTTAATGCTGCCTTTAAGATAATATGTAGTCTGTCTCACTGTAATAGCTCATGCTGGCAATAAGTTAGCATACTTTAATTTTATAAGCAGGACATTGGACACAAAACAGTTCATGCTGCCTTTAAGATAATATGTAGTCTGTCTCACTGTAATAGCTCATGCTGGTTAGCAGACTTTAATTTTATAAGCAGGACATTGGACACAAAACAATTCATGCTGCTTTTAAGATAATATGTAGTCTGTATCACTGTAATAGCTTATGCTGGCAACAAGTTAGCAGACTTTAATTTTATAAGCAGGACATTGCACACAAAACAGTTCATGCTGCTATTACGATAATATTTAGTCTGTCTCACTGTAATAGCTCATGCTGGCAATAAGTTAGCAGACTTTAATTTTATAAGCAGGACATTGGACACACAACAGTTCATGCTGCCTTTAAGATAATATGTAGTCTGTTTCACTGTAATAGCTCATGCTAGCAACAAGTTGGAAGTCATTTTTTTGTTTATCTGCTACTTTATTTAAAATTTCAATCCAGAAATGTTGGATTGAAATTTTGAAAAGTTGAAAAATCAACAGATATGTAAAATTATTCTGATGTTTCCACCACTTTCAATATTATTATTATTATTATTTCACCAGATCGCAAAAAAATCTTCACATGTGGTGAATTATCCTCAGTACTGGCAACAATTCTTTAGATTATTTCTTTTATACAGGATAATACAAGATAAAAGGTGTAACAAAAATGTGTAACCAGGTGTAACTTACCAAGGACCAGTAATTAAATTTGAAATTAAAGCACTTCCTCGAATTTAATATTCACACACACTTCGTCTTGAGTTTTCGTTCTTTTGAATTACTTTTAAATTAAATGTCAAAATTGTTGTCAACTGTTATTCTTACAAAATAGGCTCGGTAGATGGCACATCATTTAAATAAGTTTTAATAAGGATATAAGTAAATTCATTTAATCGTATTTATAATAATAAACTATCAACCGGAATGATTGTTAAAAATGAATTAATATTTGGTTAAGAATGAAATTAATTTTAAATTGGATGTTAAAACTGTTAGCGTTAATAATTCTTACAAATTCGTCTCAATAGATGGCGCATCAGCCAATTAAGATTAAATAATAACTTATAATAATTAACTTATAGTAATAATAATAATAAAGCAACCGACATTATTGTTAAAAAAAATAATATTGATTACAAAGTTAGTTAATTTTAAATTAGATGTTATTAAAATTATTTGCACAAATTAATCCTGTAAATTAGTGTCGATAGATGGCGCATAATTCAATTATTTAATAACTACAAATAAATTAATGAATCGTATTTGTAATAATAATAATAAATCAATCGAAATTATTGGTAAAAATATATTAATTCAAAAATAAAATTTAATTAAATAAAAAAATTTAATAACAATAAATCGTTTTTTAGTACATATAATGGCCACACAAAGTAATTAAAAGTGACGTTTAAACGTCAAAAGTAAAAAAATGGCTAACCTATAACATAGTATCAACACGTCAAAGGACGTTTAATAAATTTGTTTATGGTAACCAGAATATGAAAAATGAAAAGACAAAAGTAAAATTATTAAATGAAGTGTAACCTTGACGTTGTAATAAAATCGCTTGGTGGTGTTGTTGTTTTTTTGTAGACGACCCAAAGAAGAACAATACAAGAAATTGACGGGAAAATACAGCGATGACAGTTCGGACGAAACGGAGCTCTTCATCATCAAAAAGACCACATACCAAGAACCACCGACGGTTGAAAAAATCATCGAAGAAGGTGATACTTTACAAGCTATAGCAATCCGATATAGATGTACCGTAAGTATCTTAATACAAAAAAAAAATAATATAAATAACTCGATTATTCTTATAGGTTGAGGAATTAAAACGTTTAAATCATATTCTAAACGCAAACGAGATCTTTGCGAAAGGAAAAATAAAAGTTCCCGAACGCCCATTTTCTACGATTTTAGCTGGGATTCATAACAGCAGCGGTAGATCTTCTCCTAAAGATGATGATGTTACAATAAAAAAAGAACCTGCAGTTGCAAACTTGATTGATCTGCCTTCGACGAGTTCCACAAATGAGAACGTGAACAATGTGATTTTTAATTCGACCATTTCAAATACAAAAACTTGTGATAATGATATAAATGAGATATATGATGAAGAAATAACTTTACTGCCGGTACACTCAACCATTTCCCATTCGGCTCCCTCTAAGTTTAATTGTAGTGGAGTTGATGCTGATATTTCTTGGATAACACTTATTGTTTTTATTGTAACTTTAATAGTTGCAGTACCTCTTATTTTTGTGTTTTATATTGCTGAGCACCATGAAACATAGATTTTTTTTTCGTTTTTCTTTAGTGTAATGTGGATTGAAAAAATGTTTTTAATTAATTTATTAAATGAAGTATTTTTTATAACTTAACAGTTGTTACTAATGATGTGATAAATTTTAAGGATTTATTGTGAGAAAGGATTGAATATTTTTTATACATAGGTTGTATTACATTTATAGAATAAAGTGTAGTTTTTAGGTAAGTTTGGGTTTTATTTCATTGAAATGATAAAATCTTTATTGTTGCAGTAAAAAAAAAAATGTTTATCTGGATTTAGATAAATTATAAGTATATTTAAGATACAGAATGGCTATTAAACTTTTAATATTCACCCATTTTTAGTATTATCTGCGTTATTGCTTTATTTGGGTGATAGACACAAAAGAACAGATAATTAACCAGTTCATATTTCTTATAAACTTGGTAATAAATAATGAATTTTTTTCTTTTACTTAGGTGTTACATCATTACATGTGGATTAGGGGGATTCAACTTCAAGGATTAAAATGTTGCGTTGTTTAATTTCCTGTCTACTTTACAAGCCGATTTCTTCTTTGTCTTTAGAAATAGCGAAATAATAACGACACTACCAGAAAGCCTAAACCCGTAAAGTTGTTTTGTCCTGTCAATATCTTCATATCTACAGCAAAAAAAAAAGAATAGAGAACATATACATATATTCAGGTACAAAGTTTTTAATAACTGAATTGTAATAATTCGAAAATTATTTAACGGTTTTAAGAAATAACCATTCGAATTAGAAATTCCTAGAGTGCAGCCTTTCGTTATTTTAGAAACCAAAAATCACGTCTCAAGTTAACGACGTCCGGTATAGAGACCAGACTTCGTGTTAAATTTTGTTAAAAATTATGTATCCGCAGTTTGATGGGGGAGATGCGAATCGAAACGAAGAAGTCGTTAAAAAAACTTAGACGTTAGATCACGTAAAAATTTGATGGTTTCCACTGTTTGGAAATTACGTGACGATTTTTGGGATTAGTTAGTGGCGGATGTTATCTTCTGGTCTTGTGGGCGAGGAATTCTTCCCTTGCACAAATTCCCTCATTGGCTCAGAAAATTATTGTAAAATATCCGCCCCGTATTTTGAATTGGCCCCAAGTGTCGGGGATGTCCAGACGTTAGGGAACGCCTAATGAAGGTTTTGCACCCCTCCAAGACCCGAGGTTACTTAAGGCCTTGCACACGTCATAAAAAAAAGGAATTCTGAACTTAGTTTCAATTCAACTTCGAAAGATATCTTCTTAGAAAGATTTCGAACCAATACTCAACCAGCGCTCTGTTAGACCGAAACTTAGATTCGCTTTTAAGGTGCATGTCCACTAGCAACAAAATTGCGACATTTATTGCGAGATCGAACACAGACACTTGTGTATACACATCTGAGAGTGAACTTGCAAGCGAAATTTAGTTGAACAATTTACTCTCGAGAGCGTTTGTGTTTACTAGTGTAGACGACTGTTTCATTTGTTGCTGACACTTTGTAAGAATTTCCAAACGATCTGGAAAGAAACGAGAGAAAAAAAATGGCTGATGAGAAGTCGTGGTCTAAAGAAGAGACATTATCTTTAATTTCTCATTGGGAATTACATCCCGTATTATGGGATGTGAAAAATAAAAATTACAGAAATCGAATAAAAAAACAAAATGCATTGAGAACCATAGGAGCTGCGCTAAATACAAATGAGAATGAAATCGGTCGTAAATTGCATAATTTACGAACTCAATTTCATAGCGAATTAAGAAAAATAAAAGCCAACCATAGTGGAGACGGAACGGAAGATAAATATGAAACCAATTGGGGGTTTTTTGAAGCTATAAAGTTGCATGTCCACTAGCAACATTTCCCGTCCAGGTAAACTTTGGACAATTGGAAAATTTAAAGTGTTATTTTTCAAAGCACGTGACAAATTGCAGTTATTAAATACACCTCCATCTGATACCCTTCCGTTACATCCAATATCCACATACAAAAATTTATAAGTTGCGTCAACTAATGCCATTAATACGATGCTGTGAAATCCTTTGTAATTATAGAAATTGCTGCCACTATTTGATGGAGCTTGCATCATTATGTGCTTCCCGTCTATTGCTCCTACACAATGCGGAAAATTCCATAACTTTTCAAAAAGTTCTGCGTGTTGAAGCCATTCTTGGGGTGTCTTTGGGGTCTGAAATATAGTTAGCAAATCAAAAACATTTTTAAAGTTATACTTATTTATATGTACATATAAAGTATTGGTTTAGAGATAAAACTAAATGCGAACTGGCTGTATATTTCTAGGAAGAAGAGGACAAATCAAAAAATGCTGAGGCGATTGTTAATGTAAACGAAAATCCTGACAACATGAAAAAGAAAAGGGTAAAACGAAAGGATAACAGTCAATTAAAGGAGGATGATCTTTTAAATAAAGCAATGAAAATAATCGATAAACCAGCCGATGAATTTCAAATATTTGGAGATTTTGTGGCTTGTGAATTAAGAAATGTACAGAATCGAGAAAATCAACAAAGGTTAAAACGTATGATTCAACGTGCAATACTAGAAGTAGCTGAACAAGATACTTCTCGCCCTTCCTCGACTGCATCTTATTATTCAAGTTTTGTCTCTAGTCTTACTGATCAAGGTATGAATAATCTAAAAAAATGTCATGTCATGTCATACTATTTACCTTCATATACACTTAGCAGCAGAAGTCTGCGTACAAAAAACTTCTAACACTTTAACTGAAAAAATAAGGGTCATGATCTAATGTGATAAACTTCAATTTTTTTTATTTTGTGTATTAACTACATATAATTCTATTAACAAAATATGCATCAATAAAACAGAAATATTAGTTACAAAAAAAATTAAAATTAAAAATTCTCCAAATAATGCGTATGCAAAAATCTGCGTACAAATAAAGACGCCTTCTCCAAAATATACTTATTTACTTAAATACGTAGTTGGCGATGTACGCTTTCCGATTTAAATAAAAGATAATCGGTGTCAATTATATTAGCAGATGCTTAGAATCTAAAAGTTAGAATGGACACGAAAGGAAAGGAAATTGAATTGGGAGAGAGAAAAATTATTGTAAAGTTATGGAAAGAGGGAAAATCTTTTCGAAAAATAGGAGAAACTGTCGGCAGGTCATACTCTTCCATTCAAAGAGTAATTAATAATTATAAAGACACTGAAGATTGCCTCTCACGTCCGCGATCTGGTAGACCACCCCTTTTAACAAACCGAGAGAAGCGAAAAATTGTACAGCAGGTTAGAAAAGAACCTAGGCTGACGGCAAAAAAAATAGTAGAAAATGTACAAGAAGAATTTCATAAAACTATCAGCAAAGATACGGTGAGAAGGACGTTAAAAAAAGCTAACTATCACAGTCGCGTTGCACGAAAAAAACCATTTGTGTCAGAGGTCAATCGTCAGAAGCGGACCGCCTTTGCAAAAAAACTCTTAGACAAGCCCATTAAATTCTGGGAGAAAGTTCTCTTTACAGATGAGAGCAAATTTTGCATTTTCGGCATTAAGGGTAAACAACTTGTATGGAGAAAACCTAATACTGCCCTTAATCCCGAAAATTTGAAAGCGACTGTAAAACACGGAGGTGGTGGAGTTATGGTTTGGGGGTGTATGTGCACCAAACCACCCCTTTGGTGCAGGTGCCCTTTGGTGAAGGTTGGTTTTCATAACATCGACAATGGACCATAAAATGTATATAGACATTTTAAAAGAAAATTTGAAGCCTAGCATCGAAAACTTGGGCTTGGGGCCCGAATACTTTTTTCAACAAGATAATGACCCCAAACATTGCGCCCACAACACTAAGCTTTGGCTACTATACAATACCCCAAAGCAACTTAAAACACCTCCACAATCGCCGGACTTGAATCCCATCGAACACCTCTGGGATTTACTGGAACGCAGGATTCGGAAACACAACATAACGTCGAAGGAAACGTTAAAAAATGTTATGATTGAGGAATGGGCCAAAATCAGTTCGGACGAAACGAAGAAATTAGTGCACTCCATGCCTAAACGTTTAAGGAAGGTCATTAAACGTAAAGGTTATCCGACCTCATATTAATATAGAAACAATGATCTCATTTATGAATTTTTTATAAATACTGTCCTGACTTGTACGCAGATTTTTGCATACCCGTTATTTGTAGAATTTTTAGTTTTGATTTTTTTCTGTAACTACTGTTCCTGTTTTGTTGAAGCATATTTTGTTAATAGAATTATATGTAGTTAATATACAAAATAAAAAAAAATCAAGTTTATCACATTAGATTATGACTCTTATTTTTTCAATTAAAGTATTACAAGTTTTTTGTACGCAGACTTCTGCTGCTGAGTGTATTTTCTCTAAATTGATGAAGCTTTTTTTAAAACTCAGTACAACTCAAACGTCTTTTGCAAACGTTTTAAGTCTTCCATAATCAATATGAATTCTTCTGGAAACATTTCAAATCTTTTAGAACTAGTATCGAGTCCTTCGGAAGCATTTTCAGCATTCTAGAAGCATTTAAGTCTTCTGAAAACAATATCTAGTCTTCTGGAAGCATTCCAAGTCTTCCAAAGGCAACATCTTGTTTTCTAGAAGCATATGAAATCTTTTAAAACCAGCATCAAATGTTCCGGAAGCATGTTCAGCCTTCTAGAAGCATTTGAAGCTTTCCAGAGGCAAAATCAAGACTTTAAGGCCTTCTAGGTTCTGTACCAAAGCTTCAGCAAGCATTTACAGTTTTCCAGAGGCGATATCAAATTTTCTAGAAGTACTTCAGAGCTATTAGAACTATTATCAAGTCTTCCGGAAGCATTTTCAGCCTTCTGGAAGCATTTTCTAATCTTTTGGAGGCAATATTAAATCTTTTAGAAACAATATCCAGTGTAAGGTATGACTAATTGTAAATATAAACTAATGTTATGATTAATAAGTAGGTTAACAATAGGAAGGTTAAATGAATAAGGTTGTTGCAACGAACGAACGAAGGTTTGTTGTTGCAACGTTAGCAATAAGTTCGATATAAATATAGCGTAATTAATTGGAAGAGACAATGAATAAAATCAATCAAAGTGGATACAACGTTTTTATTATTATCACCTGAACCCTCAACAAACCAAGTAACAACTTGGTTCTTGGACATCAGTCTTCTGGTAGTATTTCAAGTCTTCCAGAGGAAATATCAGGTCTTCTGTAAGCATTTTAAATCTTTGAGAACCAGTATTAAGTCTTTTGGAAGCATTTTTAGCATTCTAGAAGCATTTCAAGTCTTTCAAAAGCATGCTACTGCTGGTTTTGTCCTGCTAGCACACTTGATACTGCTTCTAGAACACCTAGAGTGTTTCTACACGATTTGATATTGATTCTAGAAGACTTGAAATGCTTCCACAAGACTTGATAATATATCCAGAAGACATGAAATGCTTCAAGAAGACTTGATATCGCCGATGGAAGACTTGAAATGCTTTCAGAAGGCGTGACACTGCTTCTAGGAGACTTTATATTGTTCCCGGAAGCCTTGAAATATTTGCAAAACACTTAAAAATATCTCATAAGAGTTGATACTGTTTCTAGGACATACCAGAAGACTTGAAATGCTTGCAGAAGACTTGACACTGCTTCTGAAATACTTGATATTACTTTCAGAACGTTTTAACTGCTTCTAGAAGATACAGTACTGCCTCTGACTTGATATTGCCTCTTGTAGGCTTCCAATGCTTACAGAAGACTTGATACTGCTTCTGAAAGACTTAAAATGCTTCCAGAAAACTTGCAAATTCTTTCAGAAGACTTGAAATACTTTCAGAAGACTTGATACTTCCAGAAGACTTGATATTGTCCCTAGAAGTCTTAAAAATGCTTCCAAAGAAAGAGTATCTTAAGAAAGACAATCTTCTAGAAATGCTCCTAGAAGATTTGATACTGCTTCTGAAAGTCTTGGAATGCTTTTAGCGAACTTCATATTGTTTCTAGAAGATTAGAGATACTTCTAAAAGACCTGATACTGCTTCTAGAAGATTCAAAATGCTTCCAGAAGACTCGGTATTTTTTCTGGAAGACTTGAAATTGCGTCTAGAAATATTTAAGAAGATAAAAATATTTCCAGAAGGCTTGACACTGCTTCTAGAAGAATCAAGATGTTCCCAGAAGTCTCGATATTGCTTCTAGAACAGTTGAAACACTTCTAGAAGAATTGATAGTGCTTTTAGAAGAGTTCAAATACTTTTAGAAGACTTGAAACTGCTTCTAGAAGATTTGAAATGCTTTTAGGAGACTTGATACTTTGTCTAGGAAACTTGAACTGCTTTTAGAAGACTTTATATTATCTTTAATAAACTTGAAACGCTTCCAGAAGATTGGAGAAGTATTAAGTCTTCTGAAAGCATTTAAAATCTTTTAGAAGCAGTTTCAAGTCTTCTAAAAGTATTTCAAATCTTCTAAAAGCATTATCATCATTAGGAACCTTGAAATGGTTTCAGACTACTTGATATGCTCTCAGAAGACATGGTACCGCTTCTAAAAGATATGATATTGATTCCAGAAGACTTAAAATGCTTGCAACAAACCTGCTTCTAGAAGATTTGATATTTGAATTATTTAAATTAAAGACTAAATCAGGCGCAAGAGTAAAAATGACAATGCTTCAGCACCTTAGTATCTGTTACAGTTGCCGCATTAGTATGACTATCCATTCTTAAGTACGTTTCATTTTACTAAGCCTGTGTACTAAATGTAGCTGCAGTTGAAGATGAAGTTTTGAGTGAGGTAAATACGATAGTGGCTTATGTCCCTTTCCTTTTGATTATGTTAAACTTATAACGAGGCAGCAGATTTTAATGTTGATGCATACAACATGGAATTAGTTTTAGAAATGCCTGAATCTGCTGTTATTTCTTTAATTTTAATGTACTATTGAGCTTATTCATCCCAATTCAGTGCCAGCATCTGTTGCGAACATATTTCTTTGGGGAGCACGAGTGATGTTTTGATTTTTTGAGAACCAATTCAGACTTTGTTTGAAAAGCCATCATTCATCGTTTGATCTATTCAATATTTTTTAGTCACACGTATTTTTAAACACCAAGGCGCTAATGTATTACTAGGAGTAATACTATAACTAAAACTAGAATGTTGATGTAGTAAACATTACATATTAAGTAATATAAAGAAATTTTGAAATCATCATAATTATATCGAGTCAAAAATAGGCTGACTCACTGGGCAAAATGTATTTGTTGTTACATATAATGTCTAAATTGATAGAAAATGTTAGAAAAAATCTTTTAAAATTGTCTTGGTGCGTGTGGTTTTATAGACAATGTCAAGAATTAGCAGGAGACGTTGGTAAATTGCTCGTAAACTTATCTAAAAGTATCAAATCTCAAGAATTGACAACAAACGATGGAAAAATTCTTTTAAAGTCAATATCAGTCAAAGTTAATATGACTTTGATCATACACAATTGATAAATCGGATAAGGAATTTTAGACAAATCTTTTGAAATTGCTTAAATTAGCGATTTTCAATGATTGTGTTGCAGCAATTTTCTGTGTTGCTAACTTTTAGAATTGACGTAATAAACGTTATAAAGTACATATAAGAGAAGCACTGCCTTGGTCTAAAGGTAGATGAAGTGAAAATTCCCTAAAATTATTTGAACATAGTAGAATAGTACGACGGCATTTACCCATTTTAAACGTAGAAGTAATTTTATCATTTTTAGATGTTAAAGGATTTAAGAGATTTTTTAAAAGGCCGATGCCATCTGCATTCAATACTTATTTTGAAATATATCCACCACTTTGAATACCCTCTTTAGAGGTGTTAGCCTCTTTGAGTAAATTTTTTCAATTGTAACTAAATCGAGATTAACCAGAGATTATACAAGATAAATTCAAGAGGACATGTTCAAGATTAACTGAATCAAATTTTCAATTTAAAGTTAACGTCATAGTTTAGATACTCTAAAGCGATTTAGATTATTGAATAAAAATTTAAGGAAACATTCACACAAAATTCGGATTTAATTTTGTAAATGAAGGTAACCATTGTCAAATAGAAGTCTCTAAAGATGAGTTGAAGAAGCATTTTGAATTAAACTTTTTATTTCCAATACTCCGTAGTACTTTACAAATCATTCAAAATTGCCTAAAATTAGTAACATTTTCCAGAGATCTTTTGACTTGAATTGAATGCTACAATTTTTTTTAACAATAGTTTTAGGTTATTCTGTTTTACTCTAATTTTACTTTGTGCTATTTTAGAATGTTTGGAACAACTCAACATTCGATCTATATATTTCTTATTCAGAAAAAGCTCTAATTTTGCTTAAACTATTTGAATTCCATGCTTTGTTATGTCTGATTAGCTTTGATAATAATTAAACTAGACATACAATTTTGTATGTAGTTTGTAAAACCCCATAGGTAACGTTGAGTAATGTTTAAAGTTTGATGTAACTTTCAGCTGTTTTAGAGAATTTGGACTAACCCATGCAATTTGTTCTTGATTTATTATTAAAGCGTGTTTCCTTTTTTATAAAAATGTCATCACACAACAATTTTTATCCGACTTTTTGCGTGATTTATAATTTTTTATATCAAAATGTTGGGATCGGCATCAAGAGAAAGTAAAGAGGAATTTTAAGTGTATAAAACGTGAGTTTCTTTTAAAGACGTTAATAAATTCGAACGCACCTTAGACAAACATATTGTTCCTAAACAATAATAATCATTTATTTAATTGTAAAAGTAATAAAAAACTCTTACTTCGTTCTTACTTAAAAGCATTTTATTACAAAAATACACAAAATTTACAATCTAATATACACTCATTATGTACAAAAATACTTAATGTCTTGCAATTTCTTCCACTTATCCTTAATATTTAAGCAAAAAATTCGATTTGATGATATACCTAAATCAGAATCACTTTTTTCTTAATCTTAAATTATAATAAAAATTTAAATTAAATTATTTCTTCTCTACTTTAATTTATTTTCCTTCCGTTTTTTTTTGTTTAGTTAAATCATCAAATTGATTAAATCGTTTCATCTCATTAAACTTTTCTTCTTTCCGTATTATTATAATTAAATCGAATCATTTATGATTTGACTCAGTTTTGCTGTATCCAGATTCGATTTGAACGTTTTCCTCGGAAACCGAAAGATCTTGACCTGATATATCAACGAAATGTTCGAAGTTTTCCGATCCTTGCGGTTCCAATTCGGCGTCCATCGGATCGATAATTGGAATTTTACTGGCGGCTACATTTTCCGATGCGGCCCCTTCCAATTCCAAAGTGTCCCCATTCACATCGACCCTGTCGATTTCATCTTTTGGAGACGGTATTCGAACTTCAACTAAATTCGATGCTGACGCGTCCGAATCATTACTATTCGCATCTGCTGCTTCTACAAAAGCTGAGGACAGTTCTCCGCTTAGTTTGCTTACGGATTGTGTTGCTACGTCGTACATGAAAATTTCTTTTTCTTTTGCATTTTCTGAAGGTCTAGAAATATAAAATTTTTTTATTAAAATGAGAAAAATAAATCGATTTCACAATAATACAAGTATATGTATGGTTTTGAATTTATATTGAAGCTGAATCCGAATCTAAAATTTATTTAGCAGAGGTTGACTAAGTCTTTGTATTTATTGGATCTCGTACTGAAGTCCAACAGTATGAGTTGATTGTCAGCATTCCAAAATAATTGGAATCATCCATTTTGTCTCGATATGATTGAAATGATTTTCCAAAATCTGCTTTACTTTTAGTAAGATATCAGTTTAAAAAAATTGATGAATTGATTGAAGATTCGGATTCAGCGTAACAAATTACCTTGAGGATCATTCTTATCTACTTATTAATAAGTATTATTTGTAAAGCAAATTTATGCATATAGGTAAATCTGTTAAAAGCTGTTGGGGAGAAGTTATTAATTAAGAATTGAAGGAATAAAAGCGAATCTGCACATTTTGTTTAAATTAGTATTTGTGCAAGTGCATCAAATTTGCTTTTTAGCCCAGCTTATAATTTATCTTAGTATTGTTTAAAAAGAATGATGCCACAAAGTTTAACTTTAGACACATTCTTACGATGTTTAACACCGGTTCTAATTAACACATTGACTTATTAACTTAAGCCACTCTATTACCATGGTAAACAAAAATAATTATTTGTGGATACGAAATGATGCACACAGCTTTTTGAACCCAATCAGTTTTGATACACATGGCAGTCTATGTGTTATTAATTAAAATTTAATTTCAAAATTTAATCATAAAACATAAAAATGAAAACGTCTTGAAACGAAATAAAAAAAATAGTTGCAAGGTGCAGGGTTTGAATTGGAAAAGAACTGAATATTACCAAATTTCAAAATACGTATAGATACTAAGGTGCTGTCGGAGAGCACCCCAAGAAAAACTTTTGCATAGATACTGACACTAAATTGGGAAGATAAAACTTAATATTTTAAAGCATTAATTAACTGAAATCATTAATTAGTGCTTTTAATACCAGACCAAAATCTTAGTACCGGCATTAGTTTAATGTTTTTTACTAGTCCAACATTAAAGAGTGATGATAAATAATTACTAATAGGCCATCGTGAGCTGTCATGCGCGAAAGTACTTCGGCAAACTTTTGACTTTTGCTGTTACATGAATTTGTTACCTGACTTTGCTTAGGTTTATCGTTCACACATGGGTCAGGCTTTCTTTTAGGAATACGCCTCTTAAAATATCAGCTTGTTTTTATTAGGAACTGATGTTAAGTAGACTGTACATCGTGTCCCTTTTTTTTCTACGGTTAAGGTCAAAGATCATGAAGTCGAATCAAAAAACTCGCAAGAATATTTAGTTAAAAATGATTAGAAACAGTTAAAATGTTGGGTACAGATAGACTATATAGAAAATAAGATGGATATAACTATCAATGCATTAAATAGAATTATGTCTTTTACACACGGTTCGAAGGCAGAAAAAGCTGATGGGTGGAGATCAAAGGCATACAGAATATCAAACCAATTAGGTGTTCCAAAGAAAGTCAGAAAAAGTGTTTCCGGAGAAGACCAGAAAGAAAACCAATCTCACACTCTCACGCTCAAGATCCCAAGACAGATATCTGTATAGCAGATTTTCCACGTCCTTGCAAGAAAAAACAGTTGTGTTGGGTTATATTCTTAATTATTGGGAGAAAGTAAGCGACAGAAGAAAATGATGATAAGTTAGAGAAGATGCAATGAAAGATATGGGGACATAATCATGGGCTTTCAAAACACTTTGTGAAGAAAGAGGGACTAAAGAAAGAAGATGATGGCCAGATATGAACAAGTACTGGGTTGGGTTGGGTTGCTAATCACAGACTTGGTGTCTGGGATCTAGTGTTTCTGATGGTATTTGAGATCTGGTTCTTCTGATGGGATCTGGTTTGGAAAAAGTCATAACTGCACTGGAAAAAAAAGTGTCTCCGTACTTGGTGTAGGTAATCAATGACTATTTTAACGAAAGACATCGATTTTCAAGGCCACATGTATAAAATAACGAGAGGGGTCCTGCAGGGCTTACAGGAGGGGTATTGGGTCCCCTCCTGTGGAACGTCTTTTTTGACGAGCTGCTGGAAAGGGACTACGGAAATAAACATGCGCTTGATAGCTTATGCGGATGATTTGGCCATAGTAGTCTCAGGATGGAATCTGGAGGAGATAGCAGAGAGAGCAGAAAGAGCAGTCAACATAGATAGGTCTACAGATTGCAAAAGGGAAGACAGAGATGGTGATGTAGAGGAACAGATAGGAAACAAGACAGCAAGCCTAGGAATTAAGGGATTAGAAATCAGATCAACCGACTCACTGAAGTACCTAGCAGTCACCTGGAGAAAGATGGTAAATGGAGAAGACACATAGAGACTGCGGCCATTATGGCGGAGAAAACTGTGCACGCTCTGCAGAGAATCATGGGTTCTACATACGGTCCCGGTCCAGCCAAGAGAAGACTTATAAGTGCGATAATATTCTCACAACTCCTCTATACTTGCCAAGCATGGAGAGAGGCATGCTGTATAAAAAAATATGGAAGGTTTGCACAAATTACAGAAGGGTGTATTAACTTGAATGTTTAGTGCTTACTTGCTCGACGGAAGCAGTTCAAGTCATGGCAAATTCCATGCCCATGGATTTGAGAATAATGGAAACTGCGGAAAGGTGGGAAGGAGGACAGGAAACAAGCGAAGAAAGGGTGGAGGCCATAGTGAAGTGGGAAAACAAATGGTGTAGATTCACGGGAAAGGCAGAGTGGACCAAGAGGTTGATAAGGAAGTTGAAGCGTTGGGTAGACAGGAAGTGGGGTGAGGTTCCACTGAGACATGTGCATACTGTGAGAAAAAAGCTGATGTAGAGCACATCACCTATAATTGTATAAGGTTGGTAGAAAAAAGACGTCAAATAGCGTCACAAATAGGAGACATTACACCAGAAAATACTGGTAACCACATGCTAATGATTCTTTGAGAGGGAGCTTTTGAAACTACATCAGGGGTGGATTGGAGTATCACATCTTCCTTTTTAAGATTGTTAAGCAAAAAGCTTATGGTGTGTTTGTTTTGTTTAGCACTAGCAGGGGGAGAACCGAAGCAGAAACTACTGGAGAGAGAAATGAGGTGATGGCCATTACGATGAGACTGAGTGACGGTGGAGGAGAGTGGAAGAATGGTGATGGGCGACTGACTGAGAGGGAGACTACCCCCCTCCCGGTATGAATCTTTGCTAATTATAAGTAAAAAACGTTTGATATTTTTTATTTCTTTTTATTATTATTTGATTAGGGTAGACTTGAAGAGAATAACAGGAGAGGAACAAAATTGAAATTGAAGCAGATTGGATTTGACAAGACTGTGGGAGGATGGGTAAAACAGCGTATTTCCGGACAATATCAGTTTTCAATACCGTTCATATCCCCTTATTTAGACTATCGGAATATTGGTATTAAAAGCCTTCGAATAGGTTTTCCGTAGCCATTAAAAATTTTGTATTGGAGCATGCGTACACTGAGCACCCATAATATCCAATATTCTTTTATGCGGTTATAAACTAGGCAATAATATATCAATATAATAACATTGAATGAAAGAAAATATGCTTTCTTTTTGAAAAAACTTGAATGGCAATAAAGTTTTGTAATTAGGTCATCTTGATCTGTAATTAAACATGAGCTTGGGTATTATTTCGACAAATTTTGATTGGCTATCTTAAGACTGAACTACTTATAATCTTAGGTTATGACTAATTCATTTTGGGGCTGAATTAATTTGATTTAATGTTGGGTTGCTGTATAATTAAGACGATTTTAGAGGGGAAAGTAATAAGTATAATAAGATGGGGAAAGTACGTGGCCATCGTACTCCGTGATTGATTTGATTATCATGAAGAAATAATGAGATAATTTGAAGAATGTGTTTGTAGTATTTCTGGAGATGAGAAAAAAGTCAAAGTGGTGAAATTACCACTTAGCGTAATAAAACCAACATACCAAGATAGTGTGTAAGCATGTACGATGCATGTGGGATGGTATATTCAAAGTTTGTATTATTGAGACTATTTTGGTAAATAGGATTATGATGTGTTTGGATTAGAATGGATAACTTTATTTGAAAATATGTGAAATTAGTTGGATAAGAAGAATGTCCTGGTTACAAGTTTATGTGGATGAGTATATGAGATTAAATTAAAAATGACCACGTTAAAATTACTGGTAAAACAGTTAAAAATTTCATGATCACTCTACTTTAAGAAACATGTTAGGTGTTGAAAAGGCAGGAAAACTCATTTTCCTATACAGGCAGTCCTACAACGATTGTACAATACTTTACCAGCGTATTTTCTGGACGTAAATAGACAAAAAGGCCTAATAAGCATACATCAAAAAATGAATGGTTTTTGAGATATTCAAAGGTTTAATTTGATAAATTCACTTACTATTAACATACTAAGTGATAAGTTACTGCATCTAGAAAACTTATAGAATATTGCTGCCAGAAGACTTGATACTACTTCCAGAAGATTTAAAATGGTTTCAAATGACTTGAACTGCAACCAAAAGCCTCGATACTGCCTCTGGAACACTTGATACTGTTTCCAAAAACTTGAAATGCATCCAGAAGACTTGAAATGCTTCTAGAAAACTTGAACTATTCCAAAAAACTTGATGGAAGACTGGATGCTGCTTGTTATTGTTTCAAGAAGACTTTAAATGCTTCCCGAAGATTTCAAATGCATCCAGAAGACTTGATACGGTTTATAGAAGATATAAAATGCTTTCACGATACTTCATACGGCTTCTAGATGACTTAATACTGTTTCCAGAAAATTTGAAATGCTTCCAGAAAACTAATATTGTTTCTCAAAGACCTGAAATGCTTTCGGAAGACTGATGTTTCTCTAAAACACTTAAAATTCTCCCAGAAGACTTTATACGGCTTCTAGAAGATATGAAATACTTTCAGAAGACTTGGCACTGCTTCTAGATGACTTGATACTGCTTCTAGATGACTTGATACTGTTTCCAGAAGATTTAAAATGCTTGCAAAAGTCTTGAACGGTATCCAGAAGACGCGATACTGCGTCTGGGACACTTGATACTGTGTCTATGAGACAGTGTATTGTTTCTCAAAGACTTGAAATACTTCCAGAAGACTTGACATTGCGTCTGCAAGTCTTGAAATGCTTCGAGAAGACTTGAAATGCTTCCAAAAGACTTGAAATGCTTCTAAAAAACTTGCTTCTAGAACAAGGAATGAAATCTTGTGTAGATATCAAAAGTAAAGATTGCAGAATTATGTAAATTTATTCAGTTAATGCAATTGTTTCGCTCAAAGAGAGATCATGAAGTTGTGAAGAGAAAAGCATCATGTGGAAAAAGAATGAGAAACAATAAAAAATATAAAGGAATCTCGAGCGTGATGAAGAGCGATGAACACTTCATTACTTATTTAACAAAAAGAAAATTGAGGGCGTGTTAATAAAAAGAAAAGCTGAAGGTGAACGAATGAGGTAATGATGTAGCAAATATGTAGATGTCTAAAAATCAAAAGTATAGTGTGTACTTATTCGGACATCTTCCTAAGAGTGGTCTCTTTTCTTGTACATTTATAGTACAATTATATATAATAGATACTAACTGAAAGAGATTTCATAATTGTGGAATCTTTACTTTTGATATCTACACAAGATATTATTCTTTATAATTTTGACACAAAGAATGTAAGGTCTTGAAGGATTTGATACTTCTTCCAAAAGACTTAAAACACTTCTGAGAGACTTGGAACGCTTCTAAAAGATTTGAAATATCTCCAGAAGATTTGAACTTTTCCCAGAAGATTTGCTACTGTCCTCGAAAGACTTAGTACTGTTTTTAGAAAACTTAATATTGTTTGCAGAAAATTTGAAATATTTCCAGAAGACCTGTATCATTCCCAGAAGACTTGATATTTCATGTGGAATACTATTTCTTGCCTCTGAAAGACTTGCAATTAGCTTTGGAATACTTTAAATGTTTCTAGAAGACTTGATACTGCTTCCAGGAGACCTGATACGGCTTTCAGAAAGCTTAATACCGCTTCCAGGAGATTTGACATAGTTTCCAGAAGACTTAATACTGCTTGCAGAAGACATCGTGCAGTTTCCAGAAGACTTGACATAATTTCCAGAAGACTTGATACTACTTTCAGAAGACTTGATACTGCTTCTAGAAAACTTATAATATTTCCAAAAGACTTGAATTGCCCCAAGAAGTTTTAAAATGCTTTCAAAAAACTAGAAATGCTTCGAAAAGAGTATTCATTCAAAGTTGTTAATGGTTTCTTTTATTGAAGTTCACATTTTCAATTAATTTTTTAATTTGAATGTTCTATTGAAATTATTTTTCCCAATTCAATACCAGCAGCTGTTCTATACAATTTAGACTTTTTCTTAGAGAGCCGTTATTCGTCACTTGAGTTTATTCTCAATGTAATTTGTTTTCAACACCCATACGCATTTTCAAAAACTGGCGCCTATGGCGGCGACCTCGAGGGGCAAGACGTAATGTGGAGGTCATTCAATGTCAACACACAGCCTTAACACCTGGAGCTATGGTTGGATATATACTGGACGATGTTCAACCTTTACGTTCATTCCACGCACTTTAAACACACGTCATTACATAACAACGTTCTGGAAAATGCCAAATTCTAACAGGATAATGTAAGTCCAACTAAACCTACATCATTTTTTTTAGCTCGCAATAAGGCATTACTTTATCCACATGACAAAATTGTAATCTAATTCTTAATATTTTTTTAATATATAGTGAGTATACGTAATCTACATCGAAGAAGAACAAAGAAGGAAGTGAGGAAGATAATAATATTATTCGGTGGTTCCAGGAAATATAAGGTGAAGGACAGAGTGTGAGATGAAAGTTGGATGCGAGTAAAAGATAATGTAGGGAATGGATGAGGTAAGGAAAACATTAAAAGCGGTGTTTAGGAATGTGTCTAAGTCATTACAAGAAAGATGACTAAACACATAAGAGAAGAAATGAAGAGAAGACTTTTTTTACTAAACTTATATTCAATCTAAACTTAAAGGGAACCAATATTAAAACTGTTTTCTTATTTTTATAATATCTGGAAATTGTTTTAAATTTCTTTTAGTTCCACAAAATTTGTAATATAAAATATATCTATAAACTATTTAAATCTGATGATCATCTGTAAATAACGTATCTTCAAACATAAATACTTTAAAATTAAATTATTAATTATAGATTTAAAACTTACTCAGTTACCAGCAAAATAACAGCTTGATGATTAGCCGACGTTTTATTCTCACTCTCCAAAAACCGAATATAATTCTCTTTCGAAGGATCATCCAATAACCTCTTCAAAGGCGATTCTTTCGGAAATTCCAACCCTTCCAACTCAGCAGCCCTTTTAACCTTTCCTTTCTCAAATTCATAATCGACCGGAGCCAAAACGACCACACTACTAATCTTCTTCCCCTTCAATTCCGGAATATCCGGAATCGGAAATTGCGCCCCATTAACCTTCAACGGAAGATATCGATTGTAAGATTCATTCAACGTAACCGGCTCGGTCGTTTTTGCATCTTCTTTGATGTACTTTTTCGGCACATCCTTTCCCTCCGAACTTTCCGGATCGTAACGAACCACTTTCATTTCGACAGCTGGCACTTTAACCTCTTCATTATTCGAGGCTTCAACTTCTTGATCCGATTCGAGATCATCGATTTTTTTATTTGAAATCGATTTCGGAGGTGCTATAATTGATGGAACTGGAGCACTTCCCGATGCTAATTGAGCTGCCCCTCCAGCTCCGTAAAAGTTTGCGAGTTGATCGGGGGGGAGAGCAGAAAGTGGGATATCACCGACTTTATCGTAATCTAAAACTGAGATGTCTGCGTTGTTTAGGATTCCTGATGATAATAATTGTTGGCGTAAATCATCGGGGACTTCGTCAGGAAGTTGTAAGTTAAGAACTTTTGGGTCTTTTGTTGTTGTGGTTGATTCGGTTGTTGTTGATTTTGGGGAAGGGGTTGTTGATTGGTACCGAATTTTTTGAGTCGTTGTACTTGGGGGGTCTAATAATGATGGTCCCCGAGGATGATTTGCAAGTAATTCTTGGAATTGTTGCTCAGCGAATGATTGTTGACTTTGTTGGGAATCAAATTGCAAAGAATCAAATTGTGGGCGTTGTCGTTGAGCTAATTGAGGTAGTTGATGGTGTTGATGTTGAAATTGTCTTAAGAATTGCTCGTTTTGTTTTGTATCAACATCCGGTTTAGCTTTGTTATTATCGTCTTGATATGTTGATTGTTGAAATTGTTGTTGGAGTCTTTGCTTGTTTTGTTCGCGGTTTAAAAAGTTTTGTTGCGTTTGAGATTGGGTTGAAGCTGATTGTAATGGAAGATTTTGAGGGGGTAGATTTTGTTGAATATTTTGGTTCTCAGTGAATTGAATTTTTTGATGTTGACCGTTTGGATTTACCTGATAATGTTGTTCGTATTTTGGCAAAGAATGAATTAATTCACCACCTGGAGGAATTATATGTTGAGGTTGATTTGCATCTTTATTAAACTCATTTTGTTGATTATGTTGATTTTGATCTCGAAATTGATTATTTTGTTGTTCTCTAAATTGGTGTTGATTTTGTTGCTGATTTTGAACTTGATGATTTTGAATTTGTTGACTTTGAATTTGTTGATTTTGAATTTGTTGATTTTGAATCTGTTGACTTTGAATTTGTTGATTTTGAATTTGTTGTTGTTGTAATCGTTGGAATTGTTGCAACTCTTGTTGCTTCCTAAATTCTTGTTGCTTCCTAAACTCATCTTCTTGCTTCAAACTTTGTTGTTGCTTCAACTCGTCTTGATTCGGTCCAAATTGTTGCCCAAATTGGGGCCCAAACTCCAATTTTTGATTCTTAACTTGATCTTGATTAAATTGCTCGCGATTATTGTTTCCATCGGGATTAAAATTGACCTGATTTTGAGGAACTGGTAATTGTTGAGCAAAACCATTCTCAAATTGGCTAATTTGAGGTGGGAAATTTTGATTAAAATTAACTGGGGGTTGATTTAACGGCGGCCTCACCGGGAAATGAGGATGTGGTTTAGGAAATTGTGGATTTTGTACTCGAACTTGATCAAATGGCTGATATGGTACTGGTTGTCTAAAATTTGTGGGAGGAATGATTACTTGAGATTGTTGTTTGAAATAATTATAATTTTGAAAAACTGGTCTGTTATGATTCGGAAGTTGTTGAGTAAACGGCGGGGTTCTTGGAATTTGATGAGGTTGAGAATGAGGTAATTGATGATTTTGAGGAATTTGAGATTGTTGGGAATGAGAAATTTGAGGTGGTTGTGAATGAGGAATTTGAGATTGTTGAGAATGAGAAATTTGAGATTGTTGGGAATGAGAAATTTGGGATTGTTGAGAATGAGGAATTTGAGGTGGTTGAGAATGAGGAATTTGAGCTGATTGGGAATGAGAAATATGAGATTGTTGATTTTGTGTTGGATTAAAATTAGATTGTGGTCGAAAACTGATATGTCCACTTTGTTGCGGAAGAACCGGATGTAAAGGAGGAGGTTGTGGATGATTTTGTTGATTAATCGGTCGATTTGGTCTATTTGAAGAAATTTGAGATCCACTTAATCCATGAAACGAACTTTGTGGTGAAGAAAATTGCGGAATCCTCCTCCCAAATTGCGGACTTTGCTCAAAAGGAGTATAACCTTGTGGAACTCTTTGCCTCTCAGTTCTAAACGACCTATGTTCTTGCGGAAGCGAAACAATCGGTTGAGGTGCAGATTCCTCATTTTCATCATCATGCTCCCTTTTTTCTTCAATCCCCCCAAACGTGATATGAATTCCTTTGTGAGCATGAAACGTTTCAGATTCAGGTTTAATAATCGCTCTTAAAGTTGTGCTTGGCGGGGGGGCTGATGTAACAAGTTCAGGTAAATGTTCCGGTTTATGAACCACTTCTTCTTCATCTTTAACAACGTGAGGAGAAAGTGCCGGAATCGGTTTTTCGTATATAATACTATCCTTTCCTTTACCACCCGGATTCTTCTTATACTTTACATAAAAAACTTGAACTTGCTCCTTCTTTTTAGGAGTGGGTGGTGGCACAACAGGTGGAGGAAGAGTCACGTTCGATTCTTTAATAATAATTTCAATAATAGGCTCGGGTTCTTTTATATATACAGGGCGTTCAATAACGTGTTTCCCATAAATATTTTCGGCTATATGATTATTGTCAGTTTGTAAATCGTTCCCATCACTATGGTTTATCAAATTTGGGTCATACAATGGATCTCTTTGGGAATACTGCATTAATGGTTCCATTGGGACCGCGTAGGGTGGGGCAGGTACTGATTGAGGTCTTCTATACAAAGTTCTTTGCGGAAAAAATCTATTCGGACCGACAGCTATCCTTCTTTCCAACCTGTAGTTCTGTGGGTGGTGCGTCAAATACTCTAAATTCCTTTTCCCTTTCCTCTTTTTATTATCTTCCGCAGCCGAAGCGGTTGCCAGCAAGCAACAGACGATTGCCTGCAAAACAAAAAAAGAACAACTTTTTAATAGAGAGAGTCGTCTCAGAATGTATCAAAGAGAGAGACGTCATACCCTAAGAGGACTGTGCTTAATGGTACAAGTTTCTAGGATGTAAAAGAATTAGGCTACATGACTGGAACAGACGTTTCACATTTTTCTAGACTTAAAATTAGAGATTTCTTTCTGTTTATGATTTAAACTAACAGGGGGAATAAATATTATTTGTCACGCGTATTAATGGATGTCCTTTCGACGCGAACGTGTTTATTTTTAACAAAATTAAGGTCATGTTGTATGCAAGTCTTTTGCGGGAGAGGTTTTCGTATAGAAAGTCCGGGTACGTGATGTCATTTCAGCTGGTTATTATAATTGTTTCTGTTTTAAGTTGCGTGGAAAGTCTTCCTCGTCGCTTTTACTTGATCGTTTAATTATATTATATTGCCGGTTACTTCATGTAAATCTTATAATTTCAATGCTAAATTATACTGTATTAACCTAACAGGTTTCTTGAGCGTTTAATATAATTGAAACTTACTTTAATGGAAACGTTAATAATAAATTTTTTAAATTCTTCAATATTTTTTTATTAATAAATAATTTTTTATGATTTTTCAAAAATGATATTTTTATGAAACGCTACAAATTTACCTCAAATCCAAAGATATCTCAAATACGAACTAAGCCTGGTTTTATTCTAAGAAAAGTAGATATTTTCCTTTATCAATTGCAATTTTATATCTTAAAAATGGATTGAGATACTCACGCATGGTTTTATTCCTAAAAAAGTACATATTTTCTTTTATAATTTAAAATAAATTTCATTAAGATATCTTAAGAATTCGATTTTTTACGATTTTTTAAAAATGATTGTAATTTTTATGAAATGCTACAGATTTAGGTTGAGTTTAAAACTTAATATCTCAAAAACGAAGTGAGATATTAAAGTATGGGTTTCTTCACGGAAATGTGTACACTTTTCTTTAAAAGTCACAAAAAAGATCATCGAGATTTCTTAAGAATTCGATTTTGTACGATTTTTTTAAATTAATTAAAGAAAATTGTAAATTTTATGAAATGTTACATATTTAGGTTGAGTTTAAAAGTCGATGTCTCAAAATCTAAGCGAGTTACTCAAGTATGGTTTTATTCTCGAAAAATTAGATACTTTCCTTTATAAATCGCAAAAAAATCGTCAGGATATCTCAAGAATTCGATTTCTTAAAATTTTTTTTTAAATAATCAATAAAATTGTCAATTTTATTTTATTTTTTATTATTTTTCAAACTTTTTTTTTTAATTTATATATTCAATTAATTTGAATATATATGAGAATATAAATAATTATGGATATCTTAAAAATTCGAGAGAGAGAAAACAAAATTTATTCAAGCCAAACAGAACAATACAACAGAAAAAAAAAATAAATAAATAAAATAAATACATATAATACATAATGAATAATTGGCCTAAAAGGGCTATCGACCTTAGTCTTTCTGCCCGGGATATTCTTTCAGATGTTCAAAAGTTCGTGCTTCTTTGTTTCTACTTCTGCTGTAGTCTGCGTAAGATAGGTAGAGAGTCAGGGGGGAGTTGAATAGAGATAAACAGGTTTTTCATTTGCTTATAGGGGAAGTTGGTGGCGGTAGCATGCGCTAGAGAATCTATCCGAAGAAGGATTGGCTCTATGCCGGTGTGGCTGTACAGGAGCTGGTTGCTCGGGTTGAAGAGCGGGTTTTGCGGATGGCGAATGTGTGTGATGGACCTCAGAGCGGATCTTTCAGCAACTTCTAGATGGTGTTTTGTTCCTTTAGGCACGTCAGCTAAGATCAGGGGGGCATATTCGATCATTGGTCTACAGATGGATTTGTAGATATGTGAGGCGCATTTTGTTGATATGCCACGGCCCTGGAATGTTAAGGATCGGAAGTGCTTCGCTCGGTTCGCCGCTTTCATTTTTACCTTGATGGCGTGATCGGAAAATTTCAGTCTTCTGTCCATCCATATTCCTAGGTATTTGCAAGTTGTGACCGGTGATAAGGCCGTGGATTGAATGGTTACCGTAGGAACAGGAGCATGTATGGGAAGATGCGGGACAAAAAATTGTGTTTTACTGGGGTTGACTTGAATTCTCCATTTCATCAGCCAACGCTCAATAGATTGGACCAACGCCTGCAGCCTTTCTACTGCGGATATGATTGTTGTGCCGTGTGTTACCAAGGCGGTGTCGTCTGCGTACAGTAGAGCATAAGCATCCAAGTCGAATATATTCGGATTGGGGTGATAAATATCGCCGCAGAATAAGCTATACAGCGTTGGCGAGAGAGGTGATCCTTGGGGGAGACCTTGTTCAGGGGAGAATTTACGAGAAAAGCAGGTTTTCAGCCTGACGATAGAGGAGCGGTTGGACAGGAAATCCTTAAGAAGGTTAAGGAGGTAGGGCGGCACATCCAATTTTTTGAGCTTGAATAATAGTCCTCGATGCCATACCGAATCGAATGCTTTGCGGATATCCAGAAATATAGCCGCAGAGTGATGTTTCTGAATGCGTGTCGCTTGGAAGTTCGATATTAATACTGCCAGAGCGTGTGACGTAGATCTACCAGGTTGAAAGCCAAATTGGTAATTAGGTATTTTATTGGAAGCTGCTTCTAATAGTTTGTTCTTTATGTGGCTTTCCAGGATCTTGCCAATAACGGGAAGGAGCGAAATAGGTCGATAGTTGGATGGGTCTGATAGAGTAGATTCTTTTTTGGCCACACAAATAATAATAGAGGACTTCCAAACATCAGGAAAATGTTGTTTAACTAGGCAGAAATTTAAGATTTTTATGATGTAGGCATGGATGAGAGGATGTAATTTTCTGAGGATATTTTTGGTAAGATGGTCATGCCCAGGAGCGGTGCTTGAACCCTTGCCTAAGATTGAGAAGTATTCGTCCTCTTCAATTAGGGCATCTTCGGGAGTGTCAGCCTGGGTGATAAAGGCGGATTTGTACCAGTCGTCTACTCTAGCCCTGTTGGTGGTGCAGAAAGAGGCATCCTCCGAGAATGAGAACACCCGCTGAAGGTAATCGCAGTGGATGTTGACGATACTTTCGGGGTCACTGTGTGATGTGCCATCCAATGGGTTAATAAGTTGGGGAGTTTCTGAAGACTTCTGATATCGTGTTAATTTCTGGATTTCTTGCCAGTATGTTTTCCCTTTGGTCTTATTGATGTTATTGCAGGCTTCAATGTACTTTTCGTTTTTAAATTGTCTAATTAAGGTTTGGATGTGTTTGTTTAGTTGATTGAATTTTCTTTTTAAGTCCGGAATCTCAGATATTCTAAAGTCTCGGTAAAGGCGTCTCTTTTCCTTAATTAACCTTACGATAAACCTAGGTAGTGGGAAATTATAGTATTTTTCTGCCTTATTTGGACTGGCTTGGTCAATCGATGTTTTGATATGTTCGTTAAATTGAGTTATGGTGTCGGCAGTAATAATAGGGTTAGCGTTGACGAATGTTGAGACGGCCAAGTTCACCGCTTCCATATTGCAGAGATTGTAATTTTTGAAGATGTTTGGGGTCGATCTAGGGATGGGCGACGTTAACTGAAGATGGACCAGAATACCCAAATGGTCGGAGCATAGATCGGAGGTGACTGCAACGTGCGTAATAAGCGGTCTTATATTTAACGAGCAGAAAATCATATCCGGAGTCGTGCTTTGGTTGTTTACCATGATGAACGTTGGAGCAGTTCTAATGCGGACAAAATTAGACGAAGCGACGAATCGGTTAATGTGCTTGGTTTTTGAAAGGTTTGGATTGAAATCTCCAATGATCAGGCAATTATCGTACAGAGACGCCATGGTGAAAATAGATTCTTCGATTTGACTGTTTGGATGTACGTAAACCAGGAATATGTGAAGTGCTTCCGAGCCCAGCTTGATGGTAAAATGAAGAGCGTTATTTAGGTCACAGTTGATTCGTGGGGGGTTGCACTTTCCCATTTGTAATACAGGGTCGCAAATAACTGCTGCTCCACCTCTCACGCTTCTATTAACGACGTTACCTGCTTTTTCGATCACTGTCCAGTTCATGAAATTGATTGCTCTTTTAGATTTTGTTTCGACAAACATTGCGCAGTTGATGTGTTTGGAATTTATAAAGTTTCCAATTAATTGGACTTTAGGGTGGAAACTATTAATGTTTGCATACAGCAATCGTAGCTCAGCCATTACTGCTTCTGCATGATCGTGGATTGAGAGCCATGGTTCGGCTCAGTGGGTGATGGCTTGGAAACATCTTGAAGATCGATCATGATAATATACATCAAGTTACCGGAAAAAGCAACAATGGTGTCGATTTGATGCTGTTCAATAAAACGACGCTTCAAGGAGTTAATAAGTTCTTGTCGATCTAAGCACTTAGGAGAGTTGATCTTGGAGACATAAGTATCGATAATATGGTCGTGGATGGTAATAGGATTGTGAATGCGTGTATCTTTCTTAATAACATCGTTTAGCTGATCTGATTTCTTATTTGCTGACTTAATCCGTACATTAGGCACTCCTTTTATAGGTGCAGATGGTCTGTTTTTGCATTTAAGTGACCATGCACTATGGCCTTCTTGGCCACATGATTTGCACTTTTCGGGCAGTTGTGATGTACACTTGGAGGTATTGTGGGGTCCCAAGCATTTTGTGCATTGGATTTTAGATGTGCATTTGTCCGAGGAGTGGGAAAATTCATTACATTTATTGCAGGGAATAGGCAGTGGCGGAGGAGGTCGACTCTCGTAGACAGGAAAATGGCAGTTTTTGTAAAAAACACCTGCCTGCAGCAGTCTTTGATAGGAATCAACGCACCCTGAGATAATACGTATTTTGTAGGTGGGGTTGTTGGTAGCCCTCGAGATGATACGTTTGCAGAATCTGTGCGATATGTTATCGGCGCTTAAGTGGTCACTTATTTCTTGGTCACCAATTTCTAGATCCACTGACGTAATTACCGCCGAGTATGAGACAGAGAGTGTTTTTTTTGTAGTAGGGGTAGTATTTTTCTTTTCAGAAAAATCGGTAATTATGTGTTGTTCTTTTAATTTGGTGAGGTTTGTAATTTGCTCTTTATTGTTGTTAGCGGATTTGATTATAAATCCCTGTTCGGTTTTGATAATTACGTCGAGGGGGTTGAAAGAGTTTTTGGACCAGATTTCGGATAATTTAATTCTACTAAGTGGAAGAGCAGGTTTCACAAAGAAAACGGAGTTGAATGTTTTTATTTGTTGTTGGTGCGTGCGAGGAAACTGGTTTACGTTCGGTGCACGTTGCTGGTTAACAGGTGTTGGTGAATTGCGTGGAGAATTAATGTTTCTAGGAGTATTTGGTACCTTAAATGCGGTATCGCTTCCGCTGGTGTTTGGTTTTTTGTGTGGTCGTTCTGCATGTTGGGTAGATTTTTTCGGGCGACCCCTCTTTTTGTTCTGGGACTGAAACTCGCCATCTATGTCCGATTCGGAAGCCGAAGCCTCCGAACACTGTGTACTCATTTCTTCTATTGGCTTTTATTACACTCACTAAGTAATTAAGTTAAGTACTTTGTAGTAAATTATTAAATTATATTCGTTTCTTGAGGTCAGTACGAAACACGTGCGCATCGGACTGCGAATCACGAATCGAATTTTTGCAATCTTTCAAAAACAATTAATAAAACTGTAATCTTTATGAATTGCTAGAAATTTAGGTTGAGTTTAAAATTTGGTATCTCAAAAACGAATTGAGATACTCTCGTATGGTTTTGTTTTTAGAAAAGTACATACTTTCGTTTATAAACTACAATAAATTTCAACAAGATATCTTAAGATTCCGATTTTTTATAATTTTTCAAAAATGATTGAAGAAATTAATATTTTAATGAAATGTTTCAAATTTATGTCAAAAGATATCTCAAATACGAACTGAGATACTCAAGCATGGTTTCGTTTTAAGAAAAGTAGATATTTTCCATTACACATCGCAATAAATTTCGTCAAGATATCTTCAGAATTCGATTTTTTACGAATTTTCAAAAATTATTAAAAAATTGATATTTTTATGAAATGCTACAAATTTAGGTTGAGTTTAATATTTTGTATCTCAAAAACGGATTGAGATATTCACGTATAATTTTATTCCTAGAAAACTACATATTTTCTTTCATAATTTGTAATAAATTTCATTAAGATATCTTAAGAACTCGATTTTTTAAAAATGATTGTTATTTTTATGAAATGCTACAAATTTAGGCTCAGTTCAACACTTTATATCTCAAAAACGGATTGAGATACTCACGCATGGTTTTGTTCCTAGAAAAGTACATATTTTCTTTTATAATATATAATGAATTTCATTAAGATATCTTAAGAATTCGATTTTTTACGATTTTTTAAAAATGATTATTATTTTTATGAAATGCTACAATTAGGTTGAATTGAAAACTTAATATCTCAAAAACGAATTGAGATATTCAAGTATGGGTTGCTTCAAGAAAAACTGCATACTTTTCTTAAAAATCACATAAAAAAATCGCCAAGATTTCTTAAGAATTCGATTTTCTACGATTTTTTAAAATTAATCAAGAAAATTGTTAATTTTATGAAATGTTACAAATTTAGGTTGAGTTAAAAAGTTCATATCTCAAAATCTAAGGGAGATAATCAAACATAGTTTTATTCTCGGAAAATTACATACTTTCCTTTATAAATCACGGTAAATTTCATTAAGATACCTTAAGAATTCGATTTTTCAGAAACGATTAATAAAACTGTTATTTTTATGAATTGCTAGAAATTTAGGTTGAATTTACAATTTGATATCTCAAAAACGAATTGAAATACTCACGCATGGTATTATTTTTAGAAAAGTATATACTTTTCTGAATAAACTACAATAAATTTCAACAAGATATCTTAAGAATCCGATTTTTTACGATTTTTCAGAGATGATTAAAGAAATTGTTATTTTCATACAAATTAAGTTGAGTTCAAAACTTAGTAATTTTTGAAAATATTGACAACTGATGAATTGAGGCAAAACTATCTGATTGTGTTATTGCAATCCAATTTTTCTATCATTCCTTTAATTTATATATAACGGAAAGCTTACTCAACATCAAAGTGAAGCTACTCATGCGAGTATTAAAGAGATAAAACGGCCAATAGACGGAATTTTAATGAATAAATGAGAACCATAAACAAATCATGAAAGAAAAAAACATTTACAATGAGAGAGATATTGCTTTAGGTCACTGTAAACTATCTTGGATTAGTAGGACGTTCGTTTTTCAAAAATTTAGAAGAGACCTCTTTAAAATTAGATATAGTGCCCAAAAATTCTCATTAAAATTAAACATTATGAATTTCGTATACCTTCTTAATTATGGGGATGTATTTATTACTGTAAGGAATAAATGATTCAAGAAATTGTTATTTTCATACAAATATAGGTTGAGTTCAAAACTGGATATCTCAAAAACGATTTGAAATATTCCAATATCGTTACGATCTGAAGAAAATACATACTTTCCTTTATAAATCACAATAAATTTTGTTAAGATATCTTAAGAATTCGATTTTTTGCAATCTTTCAAAAATAATTAATAAAACTGTAATCTTTATGAATTGCTAGAAATTTAGGTTGAGTTTAAAATTTAGTATCTCAAAAACGAATTGAGATACTCACGTATGTTTTTGTTTTTAGAAAAGTACATACTTTCGTTTATAAACTACAATAAATTTCAACAAGATATCTTAAGATTCCGATTTTTATAATTTTTCAAAAATGATTAAAGAAATTAATATTTTAATGAAATGTTTCAAATTTATCTCAAAAGATATCTCAAATACGAACTGAGATACTCAAGCATGGTTTCGTTTTAAGAAAAGTAGATATTTTCCATTACACATCGCAATAAATTTCGTCAAGATATCTTCAGAATTCGATTTTTTACGAATTTTCAAAAATTATTAAAAAATTGATATTTTTATGAAATGCTACAAATTTAGGTTGAGTTTAATATTTTGTATCTCAAAAACGGATTGAGATATTCACGTATAATTTTATTCCTAGAAAACTACATATTTTCTTTCATAATTTGTAATAAATTTCATTAAGATATCTTAAGAACTCGATTTTTTAAAAATGATTGTTATTTTTATGAAATGCTACAAATTTAGGCTCAGTTCAACACTTTATATCTCAAAAACGGATTGAGATACTCACGCATGGTTTTGTTCCTAGAAAAGTACATATTTTCTTTTATAATATATAATGAATTTCATTAAGATATCTTAAGAATTCGATTTTTTACGATTTTTTAAAAATGATTATTATTTTTATGAAATGCTACAATTAGGTTGAATTGAAAACTTAATATCTCAAAAACGAATTGAGATATTCAAGTATGGGTTGCTTCAAGAAAAACTGCATACTTTTCTTAAAAATCACATAAAAAAATCACCAAGATTTCTTAAGAATTCGATTTTCTACGATTTTTTAAAATTAATCAAGAAAATTGTTAATTTTATGAAATGTTACAAATTTAGGTTGAGTTAAAAAGTTCATATCTCAAAATCTAAGGGAGATAATCAAACATAGTTTTATTCTCGGAAAATTACATACTTTCCTTTATAAATCACGGTAAATTTCATTAAGATACCTTAAGAATTCGATTTTTCAAAAACGATTAATAAAACTGTTATTTTTATGAATTGCTAGAAATTTAGGTTGAATTTACAATTTGATATCTCAAAAACGAATTGAAATACTCACGCATGGTATTATTTTTAGAAAAGTATATACTTTTCTGAATAAACTACAATAAATTTCAACAAGATATCTTAAGAATCCGATTTTTTACGATTTTTCAGAGATGATTAAAGAAATTGTTATTTTCATACAAATTAAGTTGAGTTCAAAACTTAGTAATTTTTGAAAATATTGACAACTGATGAATTGAGGCAAAACTATCTGATTGTGTTATTGCAATCCAATTTTTCTATCATTCCTTTAATTTATATATAACGGAAAGCTTACTCAACATCAAAGTGAAGCTACTCATGCGAGTATTAAAGAGATAAAACGGCCAATAGACGGAATTTTAATGAATAAATGAGAACCATAAACAAATCATGAAAGAAAAAAATATTTACAATGAGAGAGATATTGCTTTAGGTCACTGTAAACTATCTTGGATTAGTAGGACGTTCGTTTTTCAAAAATTTAGAAGAGGCCTCTTTAAAATAAGATATAGTGCTCAAAAATTCTCATTAAAATTAAACATTATGAATTTTGTATATGTTCTTAATTATGGGGATATATTTATTACTGTAAGGATAATTCCGCAGTGCACATTTCTTATTAAGATGAATTACATTTAATTAATCATAATCAATCGATGTTTCCGTTGAAGGCTCATCATCAGGATTACACTGTTAATTTTAAGAACAATTACTATTTAAAAACATTGCTGATAATCAAACTTCAACTTAATTTGAACTTCCTACAATTACAATTAAAAAAAAACATAATTGGTCTTTAACATTAACAACATAATCCTAATGATAGACCTATAATGGCTAGAAACGTCGATTGATCATTATTGATTGAATGATAATTAAATTTAATGAGGAATGTGTTATTGCCCTGCGGAATTATGCTTATAATTGTGAGTTTTCTAAACCTGATGCTTAATCAATGTTTTATAACACGCTAATTTTATAGATATTTGATCACTTTACACAAAAATACTGCCCTTTAGATAAAATCAGAAGTGTCGACTAAGAAATTAAGAAAAAGAAACTTTAATAATTTATGTCTTATTAAGGGGACCACTTGATGAAAAATCGCAAAAAAATCGATTTTTTTATTGATGATTTTTATTAAGTAGAATTTTAGCTTTAATTTGATACCTCATTTATAATTTTATGTACATTGTAAGTATTCCTTTTTGTTAAGAAGTAAGTAAGTGTAAGTATTATTTTTTGTTTAGTAAATTCTATACGAATAAGTTTCAAATTTTGATTCTTTACATAGTCCCTCCTTTCAAAAACACCTTCTTTTGATTTGTTCACTTTACAAACTAAAGGTCTCACATCGGTTTAGTAACAATTTATAAATACATGTCTTGATAATATTTTGTCTCATTTTCACGTTCAGTTTCGTATAAACCAGTTCGATTTTCGTTTGCGTTTTCAGTCATCTAACATAAGAACTATTGCGTTTTATTTTTGTGACTTCTCGTGAGTGTTTAGTTTAGTGTTCTTCTGTATCTAATATAATCAGACCATATCGTTTTTTTTGTGATTTTTCGCGCGATCTTTGTTTTAGACTCTTTTTATTGAGTTATTATACAATCTAATCGAACTTACAATGCCTAGAAGTGACAGACTGTGTAAAAAACGAAAATTCAAAGGTAACCAATTTATAAACATTGATAACCGCCGCGAAAAAACGCCATGCCTTACTATCACGCCTCAACAAACAAGTTCAAAGCCTGCGCCATCTTCTTCAAAAAGTAAACTAAGTGCTTCTTTAGAAAAATACAATAACTACGATGACTCTCACATATACGATGTTGTTGATTTGAAAAAGATTGAGCAAACCTTGCGAAATATTGCTGTGTGCAAGAAATGTCGTGGTTGTCTACAAATCACTAGAAAACATCTTTCTGGGTTGGCTTGCGAGATAAAATTTTTTTGTAGTAAGTGCGAGGAAAAACTATTATAAACAATTGTGATTCATTTCAAACTGAATATAATGATGCTCAGTGTATGTTTTATGATCTAAACATTAGATTAGTTTATGGTATGCGATTCATAGGCAAAGGTAAAGCTGCCGCTGAGAAACTTTATGGTATGTTGAATCTTATGGCATCTATGAGTAATTATCACACTCATGAAGCCTACCTTGGGTCTATCTCCGAAAAAATTTGTAAAGAGTTGATGAAAGAAGCAATCGAGCAAGCTGTAGACCAAAACTCCGAAGAATCTAATCCAAGAGAGCTTGATGGCTTTTGGCAAAAACATGGCCATACGTCAATAAACGGCATTCTTTCAGCGTCTTCCCTAACAACTGGCAAAATTATTGATATTGACATTTTCTCCAAATATTGTACATGTAAAAGAAATACTGGTGATTGTCGTACTCCTCATGGAAAAGGTTGCTATGCAAATTTTTCTGGGACACGTGGTGCATTGGAAGTATCCGGAACAATTAATATTTTCAACCGATCCCAAGAAAGTTATAATGTCCGGTATATCGAATATTTGGGTGATGGTGACTCTAAGGCCTACCAAGCTGTATGTAATGAGGAGCCTTATGGTAATGATATACACATAAGAAAGGTGGAGTGCGTTGGTTATATCCAAAAAAGAATGGGGACCAGATTGAGAAAATTAAAAAAAAAATAAAAAGTTACCGGATGGAACTGCCTTAGGTGGCAAAAATGGTTTGACTTTATCCGCAATCAAACAACTGCAAAATTTCTATGGTATGGCAATCAGAAGAAATACAGATTCTGTTGTGAATATATAACGTAACCATTTATTTTTTAACTCAAAACGGGACATTGGTTTATTTAGATTAATTAACAAGTAGTAAATAAAAAGCACTATTTTAAAGTTATTTATTCAGAAAAAGTCAGTTAGGTTAAAAGCTACGAATTAAAAAATATATATACCCCAAACGTTTACTTATATTTATCAGAAGAACAAATTTGCTTTAATACAGCTGGTGATGATTTTAAGTAAGAATGAAACTCTTGGCACGTTTTCTTTATATTCACCTTAATTGTCAACATCGCCTTTAGAACTGAAATTTGTAACTGGGTCTTCTCAGAGGGCCACAATTTGTTCATCATAGAAAATACTCTTTCTACTGGAGCATTTGTAGCAGGCAAACATAAAACATATTCAATTAAAAGAGAAAAATGTTTATGCTGAAGATTGTTAGCTTGAAAGTGTTTGAATACTTCCACCCAACGAGTTTCCGTGGAAACATTTAGGTTATTCCATTCGGTTACTTTGTGCGATGTAATGTAGTTACAAATTAACGAAGATTCGTCAAAAACTTCTGCATCTTTATTACAGTCAATATATTCCTTTTGAATTAACACATCCAGAGATTTTTGAACGTCTGTCCATAAGGGGACCTTTTTTAAATCTGCCCAATAAAATATCTCCATTTCTTTGGTAAGAAAGCAAGTCCACTGCTCCAGATATTCACGGCTTGTTTGATAAAATTCTGTAACCACCCTATTCACAAACTCTTCATCTATGTCAGAAACATTATCTTTCGATTTCACTATTAATTGACGGACCATAAATGGAAGAAACTGATTGGTCTGCTTCTGAGTCAAATTGTCTTTTAGTTGATTGATTTCTTTTGCAGCTTCAATTGCCGATACGGTCTGACCTTCCAGTTTCAATACAGCTTGATGAAAACTTGCTGACTGAGCGTGTAAAAAATAAAGCCACAATTCGGATGTGGGATCTTCAAAAAAGTTTTTTAGTAACAAGGGACATTTTTCAATACTCAAAAAGTAGTTTTTTAGTGGCTGATACATTTTTAAAACTCTTTCCAAGGCAGGCATAAGAGCAAGCCATCTAGTTTTGCTGTAGCCGAGCATTTGTTGATACTCCGTTTCAGTTTCGGCGCAAAACTCCTTTAGAGCTTCAACTCTAATCGTGTAAATATAAAAAAACGAATATATCTTCACAATAATGCTTTCGTAATCTAAGGGTAGCCTGTCTGCAGCAGATTTTATTGCATTGTGAATTACATGGGCTCCACATCCAATACCTATTAATGGCTTTTTCAGTGATGACTGTAATTTCGTTAACACATTGTTAGTTCCACGCCTAGCCGCACCTCCGAAATTGACGTTGGCATTGTCTCCGCAAAATGCCACGACTTTTGCTGTTAAATTATTATATGTCAACACTTGGTTTAAATAATCGACAATGATGTCAGAAGTCTCGCCTGGTTGGTCTTGGAGATCTAAAATTTTTACTTGCACACCTACGTAAGGTTGAAAAAAGCGCACTAGAATAGGGTATATTTTCTTGTTACCGTGGTTTGAAGCGTCGTTTAGTATTGTAATACAATTGGACTTATCAAGATCATCTTTTAATTCTTTCATTACTGTAGGCGCCAAAACATTTACTACAATAGCTTCTGATTTCGTATGCGCGCATGTAAATTTGGGTTCAAAACATGATTGAATTAATTTTGACGCACAATCATTAGAGCGAAAACTGTGGTTTTCTTGTATCGTGTGATAAGCCCAGACGCCTTCTGCCGCGGCGATATCCATATCCTTTAAAGTTGGTGCGGCCGATTTCTTGAAAAAGGTTAACATCGAAGAACTCGAAGCAGCGGCACGATCGGCATTTTTATGTTTTTCAGACTTTAAATGCTGTTCAATATCACTCCCACCACCATGGGAAACACTAAATTCTGTACGACACTTTTCACATCTGACATCTGAGGAAGTATTTATTTGCTTGATAAACGGATATTTTGCTTGTAAGTTAATATTGAACGTACATTTGCGTTTTGGCATTTTAAGTTATGATTCCAAAACAAAAGAAGTTTAAGTTATTTGCTTGGTAAACGAGCATCAAACAACAACAAAAAATATATCGAAAACTGAGCGCACGAAAAATCTATGAAACAATTAGTCCAAATTAATCAACAAAGCGCGAGCGATGACGTCTTCGCTTCTCTCGGCTATCATCCCGTCAACTGACGACGCCGTCTCGCTCTCGCATACCGATCGCGTCCGCCCAACTCGGCTATACTCATCGCCTAAAAGTAGAGGCAACAGACAAACTCGTAAGCAACCATTTCACTCTAACAAACGTCAACGTACGGCCCTAATACCAAGTCACTATCGTTTCTCGTGGTACAGACTATACTAAAATTTTCACGCGGTTTTAGAAAACGGGATAATTTTGCGTCCCAGGGATCATTTCGGGGACACCGGGACTCGTAACTCTAAAAAGGGACAGTCCCGTTCAAAACGGGACGTATGGTTACGTTATGAATATACAGACTGCTGTATGGGCTTTGTACTATCATGTGCTTTCAAGAGACTGATGTGTAAGTATAATGCAGCAAAGCTAAAACATGATTATCAACACCAAAAACATTTTTACTTACCTGAAAAGATTATGAACTTCATAAAACCAATATTTCATGATTTGTCCAAGCCAGAGTTGCTAGAGAAATGCTTAAAGGGAAGGACGCAAAATGTCAAAGAATCGTTGAATAATATAATTTGGTCATATATACCAAAAAAGATATTTGTCAAACTGCCTGCATTGAAATTCGATACATATGAAGCTGTTACGAGCTTCAATGATGGTCATATAGGCAAATGCAAATTATTCACCAGAATTGTATTAAAACCAGGGCAAAATTTCATCAAAGTAATGAAAATGTTAGATGACAGACGCATAAAGGCTGCTGAAAAAACGAATGAAGCGCTGGCAAAGAAAATCAGACAGCGTTTATGTTTACTAAAAAGAAAACGTGAAGATTCATATGAAGAACAAGAAGGTGAAGATGTATCATATGCATCTGGAATGTACTGAATTTATTTAAAATGACTAAAAACATATGTGTCTGTAGCAAGAAATACAGTTTTTTTTTGAAAACGTTTTTGTTGTTTGCCGAGAAACTAGTTTTTTAATATAAATGAGTAAATATTTCAGTTTGTATAACAGCTATGAATTTAAAATTTTGAAGACACATCATGCTTGTAAATACGCGAAACTGGAACCTACAAGCCTTATCATACAGCCATTTTATATCAATAAAAACAATTGAAACCAACAAAAATATAACTATAATTTTTAAAAAAATATTTATTTAATAATTTTTGCACTTTATTAAGACGATAGTATTTCATATAATGTTTCTACCGGTTTCGGTCACGTTTAGACCATCTTCAGGATACACATTTTTAAAAAATTGTTGATCGTATTGACGTTTTATTTTTATTTATGTTGTGATTTATGACATGTGTCAATGTGAAATATTAAAATAGGATTAAAATAAAATAAAATAAAATTAAAATTGAATATTTCCCAAAACAAAAGTTCAAATATCTATTATAAATTTGGGAAAAATGGGAAAATGTTATTGCGTATGTTAGGGTTTTTTAATTTTATTTTTATTTTTATTTTTAGGTGGAGTAAAAGGATTTTTCAAATACATATATAAAGGTTTTTCTGTGTAATTAATTTGGTCATTCAAACTTAACTTTAACTTTATGAAATTAGAAAATTTAAACATAATCATCCACAAATTTTATGTTTGAATGACCAAATTAATTACACAGAAAAACCTTTATATATGTATTTGAAAAATCCTTTTACTCCACCTAAAAATAAAAATAAAAATAAAATTAAAAAACCCTAACATACGCAATAACATTTTCCCATTTTTCCCAAATTTATAATAGATATTTGAACTTTTGTTTTGGGAAATATTCAATTTTAATTTTATTTTATTTTATTTTAATCCTATTTTAATATTTCACATTGACACATGTCATAAATCACAACATAAATAAAAATAAAACGTCAATACGATCAACAATTTTTTAAAAATGTGTATCCTGAAGATGGTCTAAACGTGACCGAAACCGGTAGAAACATTATATGAAATACTATCGTCTTAATAAAGTGCAAAAATTATTAAATAAATATTTTAATTCAAGACGAAAAACATTCCTATAAAATAAAAGAATATAATTTTTAAGTACCAGTAGAAAATTTATTACAAAAAATCTAAAGCGAAAATAATAAATATTTTAGGTTCCACTAACATAAAAAAAGCAAGGTCTTTCACATAAAAAAAAATCTAGTTGATATCTTTCCTGGAACCTGAGGAAAAGGTAAGTTATAATGACAAAGATAGGGAAAAGTGGTCCTCTTAAGGAGACATTTGCGATTCTATGTACATTTTAACAATATAATAGGTAGAATAAAAAAAGTTAACTTGAATGGGCATTTGAATAGAGTTAATCCTGTTGGAAAAGCATAGAAGAGGCAGGCAACAAAAAACGACAAGACAATCCGCAGAGGGTACACTTTGTGGTTAAATAAGATTTTTCAAAGTAAGCTATAACATTGAAAATTAGGTACTATAATTAATTAAATGAATCAAATTTTGGAGCAATTAAAAAATCGTATTAAAAAAAGTTAAAAGCATTTATTTAAAACGAACTGTATTATTTGATATTAAATTCTTTTTGAAATTGATGGTAGTTTTACATTCATTTACCAAGTCGATTAGTCGATTTTTCGTAAATAATTAAAAAAGGTTCGGTTAAATTCTCAAAATTTATTTCTGAATTTAAAAATTTATATTTAAGTGACTAAAAGCGATTTTTAAAACGGAATTATACAATGAAAAATAAACAATATTGTTGAAAATTGGTGGAAATTTTATAAATAAAATCGTATTTTAAAAAATCGATTCAATTCTCCTATTAAGTTATTTCTATTTAAGAGTTGTAATATTTTCACAAGATTTTAATCAATTAGTCTTCTAAAAATTCAATGGGATTACAGCAATAATTAAAAGTCCCATAAATAAAAATTTCATTTTACGAAAGTACAAAATGAATTTCGAGTAGCACGCAAGAAATCCATCATTTTCTCCGATGTATATTGTGTCCTATATAAACATTGTAAAGTTGAGATTAACATTGCTCTTTGTAACCAAAACTTGATCACGAAATATATCAAATTTAGATACGCTTTAAAGATAACAATAGAATAATGGAATTAACTAAATGGAATCATTTTGCATGTTACATTTTTGAAACACTACTTTTTTTTTGTGTAAAAGTCTTCAAAATGGAATCAATCGATTCAAAAATGCTTTTCATGATTAAAGAGTTAACCTTTTAAGAATATTTTACCTCTTTATATAAAAAAAAAATTACCTGAAACTTCTTGGATAAAATATGGACCCGGTATAATAAAAATGCAAATAAACCTAAAAGTACAGCTCTATACACGCGCTTTAAGATACTGTTTATGTATTTACTTTCAAATATATTAAATAAAATATATTAAAAAATAAAATATGTTGTTACAGCCGAATATTTTAGTGAAGACCGCCTTAAAATGAAATCATTCTTTATAAATGCTTTCTTCCAAAATAAATCATTAACCAATATACAAGATGAGTTAGAAAGAATGAAAAATTAAAGAATTAATTATTATTTATGAAAGTATTGCTCTTTGCGGAACGACTAATCAAGTACTGATATTTAAATATGGCTTTATGTCTTTATAGATATTTCTAATCTTACTAATAAGCTCATCTCTTATGGAAATAGATGTCTTGCTCACTTTTCTTTGCAAATATATTCAAACAAGAAAGTCGCAAGGATTATGATCTAGATTATGGGGCTATGCGATTAGTATACTTTGTACTAATAACCTAGTACACTAAAACTTCCATTCATAAACTTACCTATATTTAAATAGAATTGGTTGAAATATTCGTGCAATATCAAACAAAATTGAAAAGTTTTCAAATAGATTAATCAAGATATCTTCAGAAATTTTTATTTATTATGTAATGTTATTTATTATAATGTATTGTTATAAATTTAGGTTGGGTTAAAAACATAATATCTCAAAAACGAATTAAAATATTGAAATATTGTCGTATTCTGAGGAAAATAAATACTTTTCTTTATAATTTACAAAAAAAATCCTTTGAATTAACATTTGAAAAAATGTTAATGCTAGATGTTTGATGCTGTTGCAACCTTCTTCGCATTTTCAAATATTTATCTAATATTCATTTATTTATTAATCAATTATGAACCATTAATTACATTAGATTTTATTGAAATTATGTTAATAATCCGTATAGAATTCAAATGCACCTAAAAGGATATATACCTGGGATTTAAGATATCGTAAAGTATTTATTTTTAAAAATATTAAACCGATTTTTGAAAAACTTTACATCTTTACAAATGTTTTTCTTTGAAATTAAATCATTAACCTGTATACAGGGTGAATCAGACAGAACGAGAAATCCATGTACCGGACATATTAGATATTAAAATAAGAGAATTTGACGTAATTATTCTTGTATAAATTTTGGAGGTTTTTGGATGTTGAAAATGAAAATGTTTTTTCGAAATTTCTTGATATTTTTGAAGCATTCTAAATGTTTTAATATATGTTATGACTTTAAATGTTGTAGGTTGAGTTCAAACCTTGATATCTGAAAAACGAATTGAGATATTCCAATATCGTTTTATTCTGAGAAAAATATATTTTTTTTTATAAATTACAAACAATTTCATCAAGGTGTCTTAAAAGACTGATTTATTATGATTTTTTAAAAATAATTAAGGAAATTGTCATGTTTATGAAATGCCACAAATTTAGGTTGAGTTCAAAACATGATATCGCAAAAACGAATTGAGATATTCAGGCATGATTTTGTTCCTAGAATAGTACGTACTTTACTTTATAAATCACAATAAATTTCATCAAGATATCTTAAGAATTCGATTTTGTCCGATTGTTCAAAGCTGATTGAACAAATTGTCATTTTTATGAAATGCTACATATTTATGTTGACCTAAAATTTGATATCTCAAAATCGAATTGTGATATTCAAATATCGTTTTATTCTAACGAAAATACAAACTTTTCTTTATAAATCATGAAAACGTTCATGAAAATATCTTAAGCATTCGATTTTGTATGATTTTTTAAAAATTACTAAGCAAATTATAATTTTTATAAAATGCTACAAATTTAAGTTGACTTTAAAATTTGATATCTCAAAAGCTAATTAAGATATTCAAATATCATTTTATTTGGAAGAAAATACATACTTATCTTTATAAATCACACCAAGTTTCATGAAGGTATCTTAAGAATTCAATTTTTTACGATTTTTCAAAAATGATTAAGAAAATTGTCATGTTTATGAAAAGCCACAAATTTAGGTTGAGTTCAAAACATGATATCTCAAAAACGAATTAAGATATTCAGGCATGATTTTGTTCCTAGAATAGTACGTACTTTTCTTTATAAATCACAATAAATTTCATCAAGATATCTTAAGAATTCGATTTTGTCCGATTGTTCAAAGCTGATTGAACAAATTGTCATTTTTATGAAATGCTACAAATTTATGTTGACTTTAAAACTTAATATCTTAACAACGAATTGAAGTATTGAAATATCGTATTATTCTAAGGAAAATACATATTTTCCTTTATAAATCGCAATAAATTTCATGAATATATCTCAAAAATTAGATTTTTTACGAGTTTTTAAAAATGATTAAGAAAATTGTTATTTTTATGAAATATGACAGATTTAGATTGAGTTCAAAACATGATATCTCAAAAACGAATTGAGATACTCAGGCATGGTTTTGTTCCTAGAATAGTACGTACTTTTCTTTATAAATTACAATAAATTCCATTAAGATATCTTAAGAATTCGATTTTGCCCGATTGTTCAAAGCTGTTTGAACAAATTGTCATTTTTATGAAATGCTACATATGTATGTTGACTTTAAAATTTGATATCTCAAAAACGAATTGAGATATTCAAATATCGTTTTATTCTAACGAAAATACAAACTTTTCTTTATAAATCATAAAAACGGTCATGAAAATATCTTAAGCATTCGATTTTGTATGATTTTTTAAAAATTACTAAGTAAATTATAATTTTTATAAAATGTTACAAATTTAAGTTGATTTTAAAATTTGATATCTCAAAAGCGAATTAAGATATTCAAATATCGTTTTATTTGGAAGAAAATCCATATTTATCTTTATAAATCACACTAAATTTCATGAAGATATCTTAAGAATTCAATTTTTTACGATTTTTCAAAAATGATTAAGAAAATTATTTTTATGAAATATCACAAATTTAGATTGAGTTCAAAACATGATATCTCAAAAACGAATTGAGATATTTAGGCATGATTTTATTCTTAGAATAGTATGTACTTTTCTTTATAAATCACGATAAATTTCATCAAAATATCTTAAGAATTCGATTTTTTCCGATTTTTCAAAAATGATTGAACAAATTGTCATTTTTATGAAATGACATAAAATTTACTACATATTTATGTTGACATAAAATTTGATATCTCAAAATCGAATTGTGATATTCAAATGTCGTTTTATTCTAACGAAAATACAAACTTTTCTTTATAAATCATAAAAACGTTCATGAAAATATCTTAAGCATTCGAAATTACTAAGCAAATTATAATTTTTATAAAATACTACAAATTTAAGTTGATTTTAAAATTTGATATCTCAAAAACGAATTGAAATATTGAAATAATCTATCTAAATATTGACTAATACTAGATGTAAAACTAGAATCTTGCGGGTTTCGTCGTGCTTTTTTTGAAAAAAATGTTAATGCTAGATGTTTGATGCTGTTGCAACCTTCTTCGCATTTTCAAATATTTATCTAATATTTATTTATTTATTAATCAATTATGAACCATTAATTACATTATATTTTATTGAAATTATGTTAATAATCCGTATACAATTCAAATGCACCTATGGGTACACCTTTATACCTGGAATTTAAGATATCGTAAAGTATTTACTTTTAAAAATATTAAACCGATTTTTGAAAAACTGTACATCTTTACAAATGTTTTTCTTTTAAATTAAATCGTTAACCTGTATACAGGGTGAATCAGAAAGAACAAGAAATCCATGTACCGGACGTATTAGATATTAAAATAAGAGAATTTGACGTAATTATTCTTGTATAAATGTTGGAGATTTTTGGATGTTGAAAATGAAAAAGTTTTTTTGAAATTTCTTGATATTTTTTAAGCTTTCTAAATGTTTTAATATATGTTATGACTTTAAATGTTATCTTTTATATAAAAATTATTTTGACACAATACAACTTAAATCAGTGGTCTTAGACAATTTAAGAAAGACTACTTCTTTTGTGTAGAATTAAAAGCTCTTTCAGATTTGTGGTTACAATTCATCATCCATCCTAATAAAATAGTCATAAAACATGATTTGATTCAACTTGATCTATCACGATCTATCATCGATCTATTAATAATATGATTGATCTTTAACAATATCTTGTAGTGTGTTTCCCAACTGTTGAAAATTTTATTGCTGAATAATTGTTGAATGACTGATCAAGTTATGATATTTAAGTAGGGCTTTACACCATTATAGACATTTCTAATCCTACTAATAAGTTCATTTCTTGTGGGAACAGATGTTTCGTTCACTTTTCTTTTGAAATATGCTCACACAAAAAAGTTGAAAGGATTTAGATCTCCAGATTGTGGGACTACGCGATTGGCACATCACGACCAATCTATCTTGTAAGAAATGGTTGTCTAATTAATTTCTTACTATTTTATCATGATGAGCTGGAGTTAAATTATGCTTTAAAAAATGAAAATAATCAATTTTAGCGTAATTTGATAAGAGTGCACTTTTTGTATAAAAATGTACATTTATTAAGAATTTTTCATCAAAAAGCCAGACAGAGTATATTCTCAGACAAATTATGACTATTTTAATCCGTGAACAATGCAACAAAGCATCAGTTATTAATCAAAAACATCACACTTTTTCAAAAGATGATTAAGGAAATTGTTATTTTTATGTAATATTATAAATTTAGGTTGAGTTCAAAAATTAATTCTCAAAAACAAATTGAGATACTTTTCTCTATAACTGACAAAAATTTTCGTTAGTGTTTCACTAGTGTTAGTGCTATTATTAGTTCTATTTCTAGCTCAATTTACATCGGTAGTGAAAGCCTTCGTGCTTATACCTACTTTTACCTTAATATATATTTTTTTATTGTTTTCCTAAATTATTTATATTAAATTATTATAGCTTCTGGTTTTTGTTAAGTTCATACAAAAATTTGTCTAGCTAGAATCGAAAGTTGTTTGTCACATTAAACGACATTTTAGGGGTGTTTACTTTTCATAAGTTGGAATCCTCTACCTGAACCACCTTATACAATACGGTTTGCAAACTTTGATGGAACCGAGCAGTCATAGATAGGTTACAAGAAGGGGTTCTCTTTTTTTCAAATGCGTGTTTCTCAAAAAGATGTTTTTCGCCTTTGCGGAAACTCTATTTCAAAAAGTAATAAACCAATTAATATAACAATTGGTAGTATGATTCTTCATAAAATTGTGAAATATATGAACCAACATCTGAGATGATATCATGATTTAAAGGGCGTACTTTTTTACATAGTTAGTGAAAAAGAAAATTGTGAAATATTAAGTATATTTTTTCAAGAGCAGCAAAATTTTTTATTTTCGTTACATTTACCTGTAAAATAAAAAGAGTTTTGCAAACAGATGGAAATTGGAATGGTCCTGCAAATAGTCAACCTATGGAGTATATCGTTCAGCTGACACAAGTGCATATCTTCCTTATTATTGGATAAAATCATTCAAAAAAATTCACTAAAGATATCCAAACTATAGATAAGATAATGTTAAAATCTGATTAAATTTGAATTAACTCTTCCCACTGGAAAAAAAAAACAAAAAAGTCAAAAATGAGACTTCTATTATGGTTTCTCCCTTAAGGAAGAAAGAAGGTTATTTTTATGAAATCCTATCAATTTCGGATGATTTAAGAACTTGATATCCCAAAAACGAATTGAAATATTCTAGTGTCGTTTTATTCTGATGAAAATACATAATTTCCTTTATAAATCACAGAAAATATCATCAAAATATTTTAAGAATTCGATTTTTCAAAAATGATTAAGAAAATTGTTATTTTTATGAAATGTTGCAAATTTAGGTTTAGTTCAAAATTTGATATTTCAAAGAAAGAATTGAGATATTCAAATATCGTTTTATTCTGAGGAAAGTACATAATTTCCTTTATACATCACAAAAAATGTCATCAAGATATCTTAAGAAATCTTTTTTCGATTTTTCCAAAATAAAAAGAAATCGTTATTTTTAAGAATTTTTATAAAATACTACAAATTTAGGTTGAATTCACAACTTGAAACCTGAAAAATGGATTGAGATAATCAAATATCTTTTTGTTCTGAAGAAAATACGTACTTTCCTTCATAAATCATAAAAAAAATCATTAAAATAATGATACAAATTTAAGTTCACTTCAAAATTTGATATCTCAAAAACGAATTGAGATATTACAATATCCTTTTATTTTGAGGAAAATACCTACTTTTCTTTATAAATCACAAAAAGTTTCATTATGATATCTCAAAAATTCGATTTATTATGATTTTTTTAAAAATGATTAAGCAAATTATTATTTTTATAAAATGTTACAAATTTAAGTTCAAAACTTGAAATGTCAAATACGGATTGCGATATTCAAATATCGTTTTGTTCGAATGAAAATACATACTTTCTTTTATATACCACAACAAATTTCATGCAGGTATCTTAAGAATTTTTTATGATTATTAAAAATGATTACAAATCTTTATATCTCAAAAACGGATTGAGATATTCCAATATTGTTTTCTTCTGAAGAAAATACATACTTTTCTTTATAAATAACAAATCATTTTATCAAAATATCTCAAAAATTCAATTATTACAATTTTTTTTAAATAATTAAGGAAATGATACAAATTTAAGTCGTGTTCAAAACATATCTCTAAATTCTATTGAGATATTCAAAAGCGTTGTTTGTTTTGCGTAAAATACATACTTTTCTTTATAGATAGTAAAAAATTTCATGAAGATATCTTAAGAACTTAATTTTTTACGATTTTTTAAAAATGATTAAGGAAATGTTTCAAATTTAGGTTGAGTTCAAACCTTGATATCTCAAAAACGAATTGAGATATTCCAATATCGTTTTATTTTGAGAAAAATATATACTTTTTTTTTATAAATTACAATCAATTTCATCAAGTTATCTTAAAAGATCGATTTATTATGATTTTTTAAAAATAATTAAGAAAATTGTGATTTTTATGAAATGACACAAATGTAGGTTGAGTTCAAAACATGATATCTCAAACACGAATTGAGATATTCAGGCATGATTTTTTTCTTAGAATATACATACTTTTCTTTATAAATCATAATAAATTTCATCAAGATATCTTTAGAATTCGATTTTCCACGATTTTTCAAAAATGATTGAACAAATTGTCATTCTTATGTAATGCTACAAATTTAAGTTAACTTCAAAATTTGATATCCCAACAACGAATTGAGATATTTAAATATTCTTTGATTCTAAGGAAAATACATACTTTTCTTTATAAATCACAAAAACATTCATGAAAATATCTTAATCATTCGATTTTTTATTATTTTTTAAAAATGATTAACGAAATTGTTATTTTTATGAAATGCTACAAATTTAGGTTGAATTCAAAACGTAATATCTCAAAAATGTATCGAGATATTTAAATAGCGTTTTGTTCTGAGTAAAATACATAATTTTCTTTACAATTCACAAAAAATTCCATGAAAATATCTAACGAATTCGATTTTTTACAATTTTTTAAAAATTATTAAATACGATATTATGTTATTAATAGACATTTGGCTTTTTAACTCCTTTGAACTTGGATATAATGACCGGTACAATAAAATTGTTTATTGATCACAAATTTATGGAGCATTATGAACCAATTTTATTAATAATAAATTCTTCCATTAATTATACATTTTCAATCATACATAAATAAATCATTAAAAATGCTTAATTTCAAACAGTCCGGTATTTAATCCTATTGAATTATAGAAATAATTATTAGCGCATTAAAATTATTTATGGATTAAGTTTCTTTGATCCAATATGCGTCTTTTTTATTAATAAATTCTTTTCTATCACATTTACTTTTTTATGTTCACACCATATTAAAGTAAAATTAATCAAATTTGAAAAATTTCGCATTTTAAGTCTATTAAGCGTGGAATTTATGATTGATACATTAAAATCATTCATGTATCGAGTTTTGTTATCCATTATGAACCATTTTTATCAATAATACATTCTATTATCCCCTTAAATCTTTATGTTATAATCAATTTTTAGGCCAAAATAAAATTTAAAATATTTTGCATTCAAAGTCCGATAAGCTTAGTTATTATGATTGATACGTCAAAAACCTTTATGGATTATTTTTTTTTTAATCTATTACAACTTTTTTTGTTAATAAAACATTCTTCCATCATTTCTACCTTTTATGTTATGTAATACGTTATCATCAAACTTCTCAATTTTGATATATTTCGATGTTAAAGTCGTTATGTTGGATAAATTAAAATTGTTTATGGATTATGATTTTTGATCCATTATAAACTATTTTTATCAATAAAACATTCTTCTATTATTTTAAATTTTTATGGTTCAAACCACTTTCAGCTGAAAATCACCAAATTTGAATTATTTTGCATGTTAAGACTATTAAGCTTGATGATTATGATTGATACATTAAAATCTTTTATGTATTATATGATCTTGATCCACTATGAACCTTTTTTATTATTAAAACATTCTACCATCACTTTTCCTTTTATGTTTTATCTTGCGTTAACATAAAATTTCTCAATTTTGAAACATTTCGATGTTAAAGTCGTTCTTACGTAGTAGTTATGTTGGATACATTAAAATTATTTATGGATTATGTTTTTTGATCCATTATGAACTATTTTTATCAATAAAACATTCTTCTATCATTTTAAATTTTTATGGTTCAAACCACTTTAAGCTCAAAATCACCAAATTTGAATTATTTTGCATGTTAAGACTATTAAGCTTGATGATTATGATTGATACATTAAAATCTTTTATGTATATATTTATGTTATGTATTTTATCATAGTGGATCATGTTATCTTGATCCACTATGAACCTTTTTTATTATTAAAACATTCTTCCATCACTTTTACCTTTTTTGTTTTATCCTGCGTTAACTTAAAATTTCTCAATTTTGAAATATTTCGATGTTAAAGTCGTTCTTATGTAACAATTATATTGGATACATTAAAATCGTTTATGGATTACGTTTCTTGATCCATTATAAATTATTTTTATTAATAAAACTTTCTTCTATCTTTTTAAATTTTTATGGTTCAGACCACTTTAAGCTCAAAATCACCAAATTTGAAATATTTTGCATGTTAAATCTATTAAGCTCGATGATTATGATCAATACATTAAAATCCTTTATATATTATGTTATCTTGATCCATTACGAATCTTTTTTATTACTAAATTTTCTTCCATCACCTTTACCTTTTATGTTATATCATGCGTTAACATAAAATTTCTCAATTTTGAAATATTTCGATGTTAAAGTCGTTCTTATGTAGTAGTTATGTTGGATACATTAAAATTATTTATGGATTATGATTTTTGATCCATTATAAACTATTTTTATCAATAAAACATTCTTCTATCATTTTAAATTTTTATGGTTCAAATCACTTTAAGCTCAAAATCACCAAATTTGAATTATTTTGCATGTTAAGACTATTAAGCTTGATGATTATGATCGATACATTAAAATCTTTTATGTATTATGTTATCTTGATCCACTATGAACCTTTTTTATTATTAAAACATTCTTCCATCACTTTTACCTTTTATGTTTTATCCTGCGTTAACATAAAATTTCTCAATTTTGAAATATTTCGATGTTAACGTTGTTCTTACGTAACAATTATATTGGATACATTAAAATCGTTTATGGATTACGTTTCTTGATCCATTATAAATTATTTTTATTAATAAAATTTTCTTCTATCATTTTAAATTTTTATGGTTCAAACCACTTTCAGCTCAAAATCACCAAATTTGAATTATTTTGCATGTTAAGTCTATTAAGCTTGATGATTATGATCGATACATCAAAATCTTTTATGTATTATGTTATCTTGATCCACTATGAACCTTTTTTATTATTAAAACATTCTTCCATCACTTTTACCTTTTATGCTTTATCCTGCGTTAACATACAATTTCTCAATTTTGAAATATTTCGATGTTAAAGTCGTTCTTACGTAGTAGTTATGTTGGATACATTAAAATTATTTATGGATTATGATTTTTGATCCATTATAAACTATTTTTATCAATAAAACATTCTTCTATCATTTAAAATTTTTATGGTTCAAAACACTTTAAGCTCAAAATCACCAAATTTGAATTATTTTGCATGTTAAAACTATTAAGCTTGATGATTATGATTGATACATTAAAATCTTTTATGTATTATGTTATCTTGATCCACTATGAACCTTCTTTATTATTAAAACATTCTTCCATCACTTTTACCTTTTATGTTTTATCCTGCGTTAACATAAAATTTCTCAATTTTGAAATATTTCGATGTTAAAGTCGTTCTTACGTAGTAGTTATGTTGGATACATTAAAATTGTTTATGGATTATGATTTTTGATCCATTATAAACTATTTTTATCAATAACACATTCTTTTATCATTTAAAATTTTTATGGTTCAAACCACTTTAAGCTCAAAATCACCAAATTTGAATTATTTTGCATGTTAAGACTATTAAGCTTGATGATTATGATTGATACATTAAAATCTTTTATGTATTATGTTATCTTGATCCACTATGAACCTTCTTTATTATTAAAACATTCTTCCATCACTTTTACCTTTTATGTTATATCATACGTTAACATAAAATTTCTCAATTTTGAAATATTTCGATGTTAAAGTCGTTCTTACGTAGTAGTTATGTTGGATACATTAAAATTGTTTATGGATTATGATTTTTGATCCATTATAAACTATTTTTATCAATAACACATTCTTTTATCATTTAAAATTTTTATGGTTCAAACCACTTTAAGCTCAAAATCACCAAATTTGAATTATTTTGCATGTTAAGACTATTAAGCTTGATGATTATGATTGATACATTAAAATCTTTTATGTATTATGTTATCTTGATCCACTATGAACCTTCTTTATTATTAAAACATTCTTCCATCACTTTTACCTTTTATGTTATATCATACGTTAACATAAAATTTCTCAATTTTGAAATATTTCGATGTTAAAGTCGTTCTTACGTAGTAGTTATGTTGGATACATTAAAATTGTTTATGGATTATGATTTTTGATCCATTATAAACTATTTTTATCAATAACACATTCTTTTATCATTTAAAATTTTTATGGTTCAAACCACTTTAAGCTCAAAATCACCAAATTTGAATTATTTTGCATGTTAAGACTATTAAGCTTGATGATTATGATTGATACATTAAAATCTTTTATGTATTATGTTATCTTGATCCACTATGAACCTTCTTTATTATTAAAACATTCTTCCATCACTTTTACCTTTTATGTTATATCATACGTTAACATAAAATTTCTCAATTTTGAAATATTTCGATGTTAAAGTCGTTCTTACGTAGTAGTTATGTTGGATACATTAAAATTGTTTATGGATTATGATTTTTGATCCATTATAAACTATTTTTATCAATAACACATTCTTTTATCATTTAAAATTTTTATGGTTCAAACCACTTTAAGCTCAAAATCACCAAATTTGAATTATTTTGCATGTTAAGACTATTAAGCTTGATGATTATGATTGATACATTAAAATCTTTTATGTATTATGTTATCTTGATCCACTATGAACCTTCTTTATTATTAAAACATTCTTTCATCACTTTTACCTTTTATGTTTTATCCTGCGTTAACATACAATTTCTCAATTTTGAAATATTTCGATGTTAAAGTCGTTCTTACGTAGCAGTTATGTTGGATACATTAAAATTATTTATGGATTATGATTTTTGATCCATTATAAACTATTTTTATCAATAAAACATTCTTCTATCATTTTAAATTTTTATGATTCAAACCACTTTAAGCTCAAAATCACCAAATTTAAATTATTTTGCATGTTAAGACTATTAAGCTTGATGATTATGATTGGTACATTAAAATCTTTTATGTATTATGTTATCTTGATCCACTATGAACCTTCTTTATTATTAAAACATTCTTTCATCACTTTTACCTTTTATGTTTTATCCTGCGTTAACATACAATTTCTCAATTTTGAAATATTTCGATGTTAAAGTCGTTCTTACGTAGCAGTTATGTTGGATACATTAAAATTATTTATGGATTATGATTTTTGATCCATTATAAACTATTTTTATCAATAAAACATTCTTCTATCATTTTAAATTTTTATAGTTCAAACCACTTTAAGCTCAAAATCACCAAATTTGAAATATTTTGCATATTAAATCTATTAAGCTCGATGATTATGATCAATACATTAAAATCCTTTATATATTATGTTATCTTGATCCATTACGAATCTTTTTTATTATTAAATATTCTTCCATCACTTTTACCTTTTATGTTGTATTTTGCGTTAGCATAAAATTTCTAATTTTTGAAATATTTAATTTTTAAAATATTCATGAAAATCGTTTATGGATTGTGTTTTTATCCATTATGAACCATTTTTATTAGCCAATTTTTTTTCTATCTTATTAAATTTTTATGTTACAACCCAATTTATGGTCAAAATAGCCAAATTTAAAATATTTAGCATTATAAGTCTATTAACTTGGTGATTATGATTAATCCAGTAAAATCGTTTATGAATTATGTTTTTTCAATCCATTATAAACCCTTTTTATTTTTAAAACGTCCTTTCATTACTTTAATAAATATAAGTAGACCAATTTTTTAAAAACTGCATTTTTCGTATCTTCAAAATGTTTTTCTTGAAATTAGTTTTTATTTCTGAGAATTTCAGATACATTTTGCGTTATTATTTCTATAAAATCAGTTTGAAAGTAATTATGCAAATTCGGTAAAGTGAGTGTATCTAATTTGTTTAATTTTTAAGTGGTAGCTTAAGTAAGTGTTAATTTATTGTTGACTCATCTAAAATTCCACTGACATCGTTTAGATTTTTATCTGGGTTGTGCAAAAAATTAACACAATTCTCTTAATACCCAACTTTCTATAATACTCTTATTTATTGAAATGAAAATTTAAATTTTACATAAAATCATTCTACTTTATAACCAAATAAATTTTTTTTTACTAAATAAGAAAAAATAAATTCCGGTTAAGATATAAATGAATCTTCTTCAATGAAAGTTTCTCACTCATAAGAGTTTCACTTATTTTTATGAGAGTGCAAAGTTCACACCTTCTTTCCGCCTCATCCATTAAATACCTTCAATTAACACACTATCCATTTAATTAACAGAAAAAAATTTCAATTTTACCGCAATCAACTTACAGTTTTGAGCAGCATCTTCAGGTGCATTTCCTCCACCAATCCCCCAAAAAATTTCAACAACTCCAATCAAATTCAAAACGTAATAAATAATTATAATTCAAAAAAAAAAATTGTTCACACTATCTCATCACCACAAAACTACTCAAACTTCAAGCACGTCATGACGTCACGATTAAGTTGCTCTTCGGTGGACAAATCATTAAGAACTGACTCAAATCCTCCAAGAAATGATGAGAGGAAGACCTGCATCAGCTTCCTCTTCTTTACTTTTGTGTACAGAGGGGATATAACCAACTCACAACGAAAGAGAAAGAGAGAACGAAGCCGGTCGACTTCACGCGGTGTGGGAAGAAAAGTATTGGTAGAAAGTTTTCTTCTTCGGGGCTTCGGGCTTCGTTGAGAGGATCAGAAAACGTTCACCGAAATGCTTACGGGAATCATTTTAAGATGAGTTTATTGTTTGAATTGTTTGAAGACGACTCAGCTTCTGAACCATGTTGAAATCTTCGATTTAAACGATTCGATTTCAAAATCATTTAGAGAGGGAGATGTTATTACGATGTGGTTTTAATTTCAAAATTTAGATTATAGATAGATCGTGGTTTAAAGATGATTGTTTTTAAGAATATCAATGAAGCACAATTTTATTGAATCAATTAAAATTAAGCAAAATCTTTTTAATTAACTTAATTTAAAGTTGCGCACCATTTGAAAGGTTATGATTCGAAATGTTTAAGCTCGATGGTGTTTCGGATACGGGAATTTTACGAGCCTTTGTTAAGGCATTCCCAGCTTCTTCTTTTCCTTTTTCGTCTGCTTAGGCAGACACAATACGATCATACCATCCTCCTAATTTAGTAAACGCATAACTGACATCTTGGCAAATACAATTTTCCCATCTACGGGCTTATAGAGAAATCTACCGTTCGTTATATAACGTATGAAGACCGAAGGCGTTTTATCTTTGACAAATCCGCAATCCAAAATTGTACTTTCACTTTTAGTTTCTTTAGAACGGCGAGTTTATCGTCACTTACAACATTTAAAAGGTGATTAGGCTTTTAACTTTTTTGTCACGTTTCGTTTATCAAGCTGAATCCAAAAAATGTAAATTTATGTTGTCCATGATGAATGGGGTTTAGATTTAATAAAATAGGGAATTAAAAAATGATTCGATACAACTTGATTCAAGATAAGATCTTGAAATTGCCATGTGGTTTTAATTTAAAAACTCGTTGGAGCGTGGTTTAAAGATTATTGTTTCTAAGAAAAGGAAAATTCTTAATTAATCTCGAAAGAAGTAATTTGAAATCTAATTTTATGGATTTTAAGAGAAGATGTTACAATTTACAAGAAACCAGAATGTTTCTTCTGGATCAAATTTCAAGATTGTTGGGATTAGATTGAAGTTGAAATGCCCTCTTTAAAATGATATAGGATAACTGATGTTTGAACGTGTAAGATTGCGCTTGAAATTAATTGAATTCAAAAAATCGGTTTGGCTTTAATAATGGAGATAAAAGACTAAATCATGGTTTAAATTGAAGATGAAGATGTCTTCTTTAAAATAATGTATGGTAACCGTTGTTTTATTCAAAAATTATTGGGATTGAAGTATGTAAGGTTGCGTTTCAACTTATTGTTAGATAATATTAAAATAATAAAAATGAGAGAATTCAAAAAATCGATATGGTTAAAATAATGGAGATGATGGGATGAGTAATGGATCAAATCGAAGACTAAAATGTCTTTTTTGAAACGATATGGGATAACTGATGTTTGAACGATAAATTATTGAGATAGAAATTAAAATGTGAAAGCTTGCGCTTAAAATCAATAGAATTTTAAGAAAATCATCTTTGCTTTAATAATGAAGATAAAAGGATGACTCATAGTTTAAATTAAAGATGAAGATGTCTTCTTTAAAATAATGTATGGTAACCGTTGTTTTATTCAAAAATTATTGAGATTGAAGTATGTAAGGTTGCGTTTCAACTTATTGTTAGATAATATTAAAATAATAAAAATGAGAGAATTCAAAAAATCGATATGGCTAAAATAATGGAGATGATGGGATGAATAATGGATCAAATCGAAGACTAAAATGTCTTTTTTGAAACGATATGGGATAACTGATGTTTGAACGATAAATTATTGAGATAAAAATTAAAATGTGAAAGCTTGCGCTTAAAATCAATAGAATTTTAAGAAAATTGTCTTTGCTTTAATAATGAAGATAAAAGGATGACTCATAGTTTAAATTAAAAATGAAGATGTCTTCTTTAAAATAATTTATGATGATCGCTGTTTTATTAAAAAATTGTTGAGATAAAAATTGCAATATGTAAGATTGCGTTTTAACTTAGAAAATAGTAAAATAATAAATATGGGAGAATTTAAAAAAATTAATATGGTTAAAATAATGGAGATATTGGGATGAGTAATGGATCAAATTGAAGATGAAAATGCTGTCTTTAAAATGATATAGGATAACTGATGTTTGAACGAGAAATTATTGAGATAGAAATTAAAATGTATAAGACTGCTCTAGAAATCAATAAAATTTAAGAAAATGTGTTTGTAGAAAAATGCTGTAATAATGAAGATCAAAGGGTGACTTATAGTTTAAATTGAAGATGAAGAGTCTTCTTTAAAATAATTTATGATGCTCTCTATTTCATTCAAAAATTAGTGAGATAAAAGTAGAAGTATGTAAGATTGCTTTTCAACTTAGATAATAGTAAAATAATAAAGCTGGGAGAATTAAAAATATCGCCGTGGCTAAAATAATGGAGATAATGATAGATCAAATTGAAGATGAAAATATCTTGTTTAAAATACACCCAACTCATTTTTTTTACACGGTCTTTTTTAACACGATTCTGAAATAACACGGTTCACCAATACATTTTTTTACACGAATTATTTGTTATAGCACGAATCCCAAAAAAAATTCGTGTAAAAAAATTTGTTGGTGAACCGTGTTAAAAAAGACCGTGTAAAAAAGAGTTGGGTGTAGTACGGGATAACTGACGTTTGAACGAGAAATAATTAAGATAAGAATTAAAGTGTGAAAGATTGCTTTATCCAAAAAAAATCGTCATGGCTAAAATAATGGAAATAATGGGATAAGTCATGAATTAAATGGAAGAGGAAGATGCCCTCTTTAAAATAATATAGGATAACTAACTACATCTTTTAGTATTGCGTTTAATCCAATATTTAATATTAATATAACAAAGAACTTTTCTAAATACAATATACAAATAGCTAAAATACTTTGGAGAAGAGTGGTATTTATCGAATTATTTTGAAGCTTTTTTGAATTAACTTTGAATTAATTTTTAAGCTTCAACTTCATGTCGTCGCTTATATAACAAAAAATCAAATCCAAAACAACAAAACTTCTAAGTTGAATTCGATATGAGAGATAGTATGAAGTCGAAGCTCTACCTAACACAACTTGATGCCATGATACCAGACAGAATTCTCCCCAAATTGCTTAGTTGCATTCAGTTTAATAATCATTAGAATGATCAAGTTAGTTTAAATACATTTAATTCATGATTTTTTTGAAACTTTTGCCTATAACAATCTTCGGCACATAAATTTAGTTGTCCATATACGCTGGTGTAATCGTATATAATTGCATAAGCACAGATTTCAACATTTATTCATCCATATTTCAGTCAGGGCCTGTTGGGTACATCGAAAATTAGTTCATTAATCTGAAAACCAAAAAAAGAGAAGGTCACACGACTGTACGAAGCTAAAACTCCCAGTTTTAGAAATCCCGGTGACTTTTTTGAATTTTTTTGTCGTGAGAATGTTGTATTTTTATCATTCTTGCATGCAACTACGTACATTTTTTTTGTTTTTACCGCATATTTTACTGCATATTTCGACCAATTTTAACCGCATATTAACAACCTATATTGCTTATTTTTATCATATATAAATCCGGACCTTAGTTATAAGGAACCGATTTTCAGGGCCTTTGAAGGTTCGTTATATTCGGGTTCCCTGTTGACGCCTTTTACACAAGATTGCCGAGAAGAGTGGTATTTATCGAATTATTTTGAAGCTTTTTTGAATTAACTTTGAATTAATTTTTAAGCTTCAACTTCATGTCGTCGCTTATATAACAAAAAATCAAATCCAAAACAACAAAACTTCTAAGTTGAATTCGATATTAGAGATGGTATGAAGTCGAAGCTCTACCTAACACAACTTGATGCCATGATACCAGACAGAATTCTCCCCAAATTGCTTAGTTTCATTCAGTCTAATAATCATTAGAATGATCAAGTTAATTTAAATACATTTAATTCATGATTTTTTTGAAACTTTTGCCTATAACAATCTTCGGCACATAAATTTAGTTGTCCATATACGCTGGTGTAATCGTATATAATTGCATAAGCACAGATTTCCACATTTATTCATCCATATTTCAGTCAGGGCCTGTTGGGTACATCGAAAATTAGTTCATTAATCTGAAAACCAAAAAAAGAGAAGGTCACACGACTGTACGAAGCTAAAACTCCCAGTTTTAGAAATCCCGGTGACTTTTTTGCATTTTTTTGTCGTGAGAATGTTGTATTTTTATCATTCTTGCATGCAACTACGTACTTTTTTTTGTTTTTACCGCATATTTTACTGCATATTTCGACCAATTTTAACCGCATATTAACAACCTATATTGCTTATTTTTATCATATATAAATCCGGACCTTAGTTATAAGGAACCGATTTTCAGGGCCTTTGAAGGTTCGTTATATTCGGGTTCCCTGTTGACGCCTTTTACACAAGATTGCCGAGAAGAGTGGTATTTATCGAATTATTTTGAAGCTTTTTTGAATTAACTTTGAATTAATTTTTAAGCTTCAACTTCATGTCGTCGCTTATATAACAAAAAATCAAATCCAAAACAACAAAACTTCTAAGTTGAATTCGATATGAGAGATAGTATGAAGTCGAAGCTCTACCTAACACAACTTGATGCCATGATACCAGACAGAATTCTCCCCAAATTGCTTAGTTGCATTCAGTTTAATAATCATTAGAATGATCAAGTTAGTTTAAATACATTTAATTCATGATTTTTTTGAAACTTTTGCCTATAACAATCTTCGGCACATAAATTTAGTTGTCCATATACGCTGGTGTAATCGTATATAATTGCATAAGCACAGATTTCAACATTTATTCATCCATATTTCAGTCAGGGCCTGTTGGGTACATCGAAAATTAGTTCATTAATCTGAAAACCAAAAAAAGAGAAGGTCACACGACTGTACGAAGCTAAAACTCCCAGTTTTAGAAATCCCGGTGACTTTTTTGAATTTTTTTGTCGTGAGAATGTTGTATTTTTATCATTCTTGCATGCAACTACGTACATTTTTTTTGTTTTTACCGCATATTTTACTGCATATTTCGACCAATTTTAACCGCATATTAACAACCTATATTGCTTATTTTTATCATATATAAATCCGGACCTTAGTTATAAGGAACCGATTTTCAGGGCCTTTGAAGGTTCGTTATATTCGGGTTCCCTGTTGACGCCTTTTACACAAGATTGCCGAGAAGAGTGGTATTTATCGAATTATTTTGAAGCTTTTTTGAATTAACTTTGAATTAATTTTTAAGCTTCAACTTCATGTCGTCGCTTATATAACAAAAAATCAAATCCAAAACAACAAAACTTCTAAGTTGAATTCGATATTAGAGATGGTATGAAGTCGAAGCTCTACCTAACACAACTTGATGCCATGATACCAGACAGAATTCTCCCCAAATTGCTTAGTTTCATTCAGTCTAATAATCATTAGAATGATCAAGTTAATTTAAATACATTTAATTCATGATTTTTTTGAAACTTTTGCCTATAACAATCTTCGGCACATAAATTTAGTTGTCCATATACGCTGGTGTAATCGTATATAATTGCATAAGCACAGATTTCCACATTTATTCATCCATATTTCAGTCAGGGCCTGTTGGGTACATCGAAAATTAGTTCATTAATCTGAAAACCAAAAAAAGAGAAGGTCACACGACTGTACGAAGCTAAAACTCCCAGTTTTAGAAATCCCGGTGACTTTTTTGCATTTTTTTGTCGTGAGAATGTTGTATTTTTATCATTCTTGCATGCAACTACGTACTTTTTTTTGTTTTTACCGCATATTTTACTGCATATTTCGACCAATTTTAACCGCATATTAACAACCTATATTGCTTATTTTTATCATATATAAATCCGGACCTTAGTTATAAGGAACCGATTTTCAGGGCCTTTGAAGGTTCGTTATATTCGGGTTCCCTGTTGACGCCTTTTACACAAGATTGCCGAGAAGAGTGGTATTTATCGAATTATTTTGAAGCTTTTTTGAATTAACTTTGAATTAATTTTTAAGCTTCAACTTCATGTCGTCGCTTATATAACAAAAAATCAAATCCAAAACAACAAAACTTCTAAGTTGAATTCGATATTAGAGATGGTATGAAGTCGAAGCTCTACCTAACACAACTTGATGCCATGATACCAGACAGAATTCTCCCCAAATTGCTTAGTTTCATTCAGTCTAATAATCATTAGAATGATCAAGTTAATTTAAATACATTTAATTCATGATTTTTTTGAAACTTTTGCCTATAACAATCTTCGGCACATAAATTTAGTTGTCCATATACGCTGGTGTAATCGTATATAATTGCATAAGCACAGATTTCCACATTTATTCATCCATATTTCAGTCAGGGCCTGTTGGGTACATCGAAAATTAGTTCATTAATCTGAAAACCAAAAAAAGAGAAGGTCACACGACTGTACGAAGCTAAAACTCCCAGTTTTAGAAATCCCGGTGACTTTTTTGCATTTTTTTGTCGTGAGAATGTTGTATTTTTATCATTCTTGCATGCAACTACGTACTTTTTTTTGTTTTTACCGCATATTTTACTGCATATTTCGACCAATTTTAACCGCATATTAACAACCTATATTGCTTATTTTTATCATATATAAATCCGGACCTTAGTTATAAGGAACCGATTTTCAGGGCCTTTGAAGGTTGGTTATATTCGGGTTCCCTGTTGACGCCTTTTAGACAAGATTGCCGAGAAGAGTGATATTTATCGAATTATTTTGAAGCTTTTTTGAATTAATTTTGAATTAATTTTTAAGCTTCAACTTCATGTCGTCGCTTATATAACAAAAAATCAAATCCAAAACAACAAAACTTCTAAGTTGAATTCGATATGAGAGATGGTATGAAGTCGAAGCTCTACCTAACACAACTTGATGCCATGATACCAGACAGAATTCTCCCCAAATTGCTTAGTTTCATTCAGTCTAATAATCATTAGAATGATCAAGTTAATTTAAATACATTTAATTCATGATTTTTTTGAAACTTTTGCCTATAACAATCTTCGGCACATAAATTTAGTTGTCCATATACGCTGGTGTAATCGTATATAATTGCATAAGCACAGATTTCCACATTTATTCATCCATATTTCAGTCAGGGCCTGTTGGGTACATCGAAAATTAGTTCATTAATCTGAAAACCAAAAAAAGAGAAGGTCACACGACTGTACGAAGCTAAAACTCCCAGTTTTAGAAATCCCGGTGACTTTTTTGCATTTTTTTGTCGTGAGAATGTTGTATTTTTATCATTCTTGCATGCAACTACGTACTTTTTTTTGTTTTTACCGCATATTTTACTGCATATTTCGACCAATTTTAACCGCATATTAACAACCTATATTGCTTATTTTTATCATATATAAATCCGGACCTTAGTTATAAGGAACCGATTTTCAGGGCCTTTGAAGGTTGGTTATATTCGGGTTCCCTGTTGACGCCTTTTACACAAGATTGCCGAGAAGATTGATATTTATCGAATTATTTTGAAGCTTATTTGAATTAATTTTGAATTAATTTTTAAACTTCAACTTCATATCGTCGCTTATATAACAAAAAATCAAATCCAAAACAACAAAACTTCTAAGTTAAATTCGATATGAGAGATGGTATGAAGTCGAAGCTCTACCTAACACAACTTGATGCCATGATACCAGACAGAATTCTCCCCAAATTGCTTAGTTTCATTCAGTTTAATAATCATTAGAATGATCAAGTTAATTTAAATACTTTTTCAATCAATTCATGATTTTTTTGAAACTTTTGCCTATAACAATCTTCGGTACATAAATTTAGTTGTCCATATACACTGGTGTAATCGTATATAATTGCATAAGCACAGATTTCCACATTTATTCATCCATATTTCAGTCAGGGCCTGTTGGGTACATCGAAAATTAGTTCATTAATCTGAAAACCAAAAAAAGAGAAGGTCATACGACTGTACGAAGCTAAAACTCCCAGTTTTAGAAATCCCGGTGACTTTTTTGCATTTTTTTGTCGTGAGAATGTTGTATTTTTATCATTCTTGCATGCAACTACGTACTTTTTTTTGTTTTTACCGCATATTTTACTGCATATTTCGACCAATTTTAACCGCATATTAACAACCTATATTGCTTATTTTTATCATATATAAATCCGGACCTTAGTTATAAGGAACCGATTTTCAGGGCCTTTGAAGGTTCGTTATATTCGGGTTCCGTGTTGACGCCTTTTACACAAGATTGCCGGTTTAGCATTCGGTATTTTATAGAATACCTAGGCCAAGTATAATATATTACTTAAACGTTTTAGGTATTTTGTAAATTTTCTAGGTATTGTATAGAATACCGGGTTATACAGATTACCTGGTAACATATAGATATAAAATAGGAAAATTGTAATAGAAATATTATTTTTATTAGAATATTAGTATGTAACGTTTTTATAACTCCGCATCCGCATCAAAAAAATTGTATCCGCTTTCGCATTCGCATCCACGAAACCCACATCCGTAACATCACCAGTAAATATATTGTTTAAATATATATTTAACATTATATATTTTTGATTTACTGGTCTTAAATCTTATTAAATAAACTTTGGTTTTTATTTTATTTTATAGAAAGTAAAATGTGTAAGATTGCGCTTGAAATTAATTAAGCTGCAAAAAATCAGCTTTGCTTTAATAATGGAGATAAAGAGATGAATTATGTCTTAAATTGAAGGTGAAGACGTCTTCTTTAAAACGATGTATGATAATCGCTGTTTTATTCAAAAATTATTGAGCTAATAATTCAAATGTGTGAATATGCATTTTAATTTATATAACATTAAGACAAATTGGACAACTTGGACCGATTAACCGATTTACTGGACCTAATAAGCGAATATAAAATAGTTATAAAACGTCGATCTTATACGTTTTGTCCCGATTAAATGGTTGTTTTCATTAAAAGTAGGCCAATTAACTGGAGTGCATTGTAATATATGATATGTGTAAATTAAAAATAAATATGCAAAAATAGTACTGTTATTTAAAGGTAATCTTTAATTTTTATAGCTTGGAAAGAGTGAATGTATTTTTCCTTCTATTCTAACAAATACATAATTAGATTTATCCAACTCCTTATGAATAAATATTTTTTAATAGATTTCTAACTGTTGAAGGTCTCAGATTATTTAATTGTTGTTTTAAATGAAAGTGGAGTTTATAATTTAGGTTTTGAGTTACTAGAACAAGTTGAAAATCTTTATCTGAAAATTGAGCTTCTTGTAAAGTACGGATACCTAATTCATGTAATCCAAAAGAATCAACATCATCATCTAACCTAGAAAGAGTATCGGCTACATTTAACAACATTTGCTTCACATTTAGTATATTTAGTATCCTTATTGGTGGAGTATTGAGTTTGTGCCGGAGAAAGTTTTCTTGAAAAGTTGCAATAGGTTGTGAAACATTTCTCATGCTTTATTCTAAAACTGGCCCAATTGAAAAATTGGATACATCAGTCCTTATAGACAAACTAGCGGAAAAAACAAGGGTGATTTAAGATTGGAAAGATTGAAATTTGTTTTTACATTCAACAACCAGAAACAAGCAAAATAAGAAGTTATGAATAAACCTTTGGTAAACATTTATCATACCAAACCATCTAGATGACTTGATATTGCTTCCAAATTAATTGATATGCTTCCACAAAATTTTATACGGATTCTTTTACGCTTTCTTTTTTCTTTTCTTTAAAACTTCAAAACTCCCCAATTCAGTGTCAGCATCTGCTGCGAACGTTTTTTAAGGGAACACGATGATATTTTAAACTTTTTCAGACCTAATTCAAGCTTGTTTTTGGAGAGCAGTTTCGTCCAGCACCTATACGTATTTTCTAAATCCGGTGTCTATGAGCAGTAATTAAATTCAGTTTAGTCTAGTCACCTTAAAGACGTCAATTAGAAGACTCTCTTTTAGGAACCATATGAAAAGTAGAAGCAACAGAAGATGAGGATGGTCGGCAAATACCATAAGCATTTATTTATAAGCATCATTTGTTGGAATCTAACGTCGAGGTCGACAGAATGAAAGATATCCATTAATTGTACAGTATGTTTAACAGGTGAGGAAAATATTGAAAGTTGTAATCATGTTTCGGTAGGTTTTAATCAAAAGTGACTGTTTTGTTTCAACATCAAAAAGTTTTGGTGAAGAATATTTTGAATAAAAGCGTCAACATTAATATTTGAAAATCCTAATAAATTAAACATATAATATTAATAGTATGACTTAAAAATATTTTGATGCATTATATCAAAGTTTTCCTATACTTTGGAAAAAGTGTATAAACTATAGAAACCGAAACTACCATAAATACAATTAAAGAAAAATCGTAAAACGTAGTGTTGAGGTGGTTTTACAATAAAATCTAGGTCAGTGGTCCAACTTATCTAGTAGTAGCTCGGTGTTGTATACGATGTGGTACACAAGAGCCGGGTATCGATATATCACTATAGAATACTGATTGGATAACGATACCCACGGTTCGCTCGCGCCGGACTAGGACTGGTTTTCAAGCCGTTTTCTTACCTGGTCTAGTCGCGAGAAGAATGTGTTTGTAAAGAAGTTTCTATTGAAGAAGAGAAAATTGCCGAGGATGAGATGTACAATTGCCTGGAGATATTTTATTTTAATCAAGATGTTTAGAATCAAAATATACCTATGTAGAGAAATTTTATTACAAGATAATTCTTTTTAAACCAGACGTTCTCTTGACTTTTTATCCCTCATTACTTAACTAGTTATATGAAAGTTTTACACTTTAATCTGTATCTAATGTGGTATTGAAGTTATAAACAGCGTTTATAATGTGATCTTTACTAAGAAGATTGAGATTAATGTCAAAAGGAAATTTAAAATTAATGTTAAAAATGAATTGACACCAAATGTTATGTTGATGTTATTGACAATAAGAAGTTAAAATAAATAATAGCAATATACATTTTATCCACTATGATTATGAATGATTCGCTTATATCATGGAAATGCTTGATTGAATCAATTGATAAAAATAGAGGATCTTAAATACATTATCAAAATACTTAGGGTATGAAGGTGGAACGTTTAATGAAGTTTATTGATCATAACATCATAGTATTCTTCATTCTTCATGAAAAGATCGAGATTGTCCCAGAACTGGTTTGTGGTCTATTATCACATCTTCAATGATGAAGATGTCTCTGAGAATCCCTGACTCGAGTCAAATCAATATGACTTGTAATCTTTTTTATTTCTTTAGTTGTTGCATTTCTGTTTGTAATAGAAGTTATGAGTGTTTCTTTTTTGCAGTAAATATTTAAGTAGATACGAATGTGTTTATCTTTCTCGAAAAGGATGTAACTTTTCATTTAAGTTAAAATTATATGTTTTTTGCACTTTTTCTTTTCTGTATTGTTATTATTTTTATTTCTTTTTTATTATGTTTTGTTATTTTTTTTTAATATTCTGTTTAGGGCTAGGTGGAAGAACAAATACTACATCTTGTAGTAATTTGAACCTAGTACCTTTTTTCACCATGCATTGTTTTTTGATATTGAAATTATAAAGGAAAGTATATACTTTTTAGCAAGCAAAATCATTCTTGTATATCTCAATTCATTATCGAGATATCAATTTTTGAAAATTAGTAATTTCCTTAATCATTCAAAAGTCATAAAATTTTTTAAAATTTTCAAAATCGTTTGTTATTTATAAAGAAAAGTGTGCACATTTGGGATAACAAAGCCATGTATCTTAAGATATTTTGACGATTTTTTTTATGATTTCCCGACAACAGAACCATGCGTGAGTATTTTAATTCGACTTTGATATATCAGAATTTGAACTCAACCTAAGTTTGTGACATTTCATAAAATTAAAAATTTCCTTAATCATTTTTGAAAAATCGTAAAAGATCGAATTCCGAAGATATTTTGATGAAATTCTTGGTGATTTATAAAAAAAAGAATGCACTTTTCCGAAAACAAAACCATACTTGAGGGCCTCAATCCGTTTTTCAGATATCAATTTTTGAACTCAACCTAAATTTCTGGCATTTCATAACATTAATGATTTTCTTAGTCATTTTTGAAAAATCGTAAAAAATCGGATTATTAAGTTATCTTGATGAAATTTTTTATAACTTATAAAGGAAATTGTACATTTTTACGAGAATAAAACCATACATGAGTACATCACTTCGTTTTTGAGATATCAAATTTTGAACTCAACCTAAGTTTGTTACATTTGATAAAATTAACAATTTCCTTGATGTCCTAAAACAAATCTCTCGAATAGTCAAATTCTTAAAATATCTTGATGGTTTATAAAGAAAAGTGTGGACCTTTTCGTAAATAAAACTTAATGAAACTTAATACTTAAATATCTCAATTCGTTTTAGTTAATATCGATTTTTGATATCAACCTACATAAAATTAAAAATTCCTTTATAATTTTTAAATAATCCACCGAATTCTTAAGATATCTTTACGACTTTTTTATAATTTATGAAGAGAAGTATATACTTTTTAGCAAGCAAAACTATTCTTGAATATCTTAATTCATGATCGAAATATCGATTTTTTAAACTCAACCTATATTTGGTAACAAATCGAATTCTTATGATATCTGAATGAATTTTTTTTATTTGTAAGGGAGATTATGCACTTTTCTGGGAATAAAACCATATATGAGTATAGCACTTCGCTTTCGAGATATCAACTATTGCATTCATCTTAAATTTGTAGCTTATGATAAAATTAACAATTTCCTTCTTTTCCTTATTTTCTTCTTTTTTTTGTGATTTATAAAAAAAGCGTGTACTTTTTCGCAAATAAATCTATTCTTGAATATCACAATTCATTTTTGAGATAACAATTTTTGAACTCAACCGAAATTTGTAACGTTTCATAATATTAAAGATTTTCTTAGTCATTTTTGAAAAAATCGTAAAAAATCGAATTCTTAAGATATCTTGTTGAAATGTATTATGATTTATAAAGGAACGTATGTATTTGCTTCAGATTATAATTATATTGGAATATCTCAATTCGTTTTTGAGATATCCAGTTTTAAACTCAACCTAAATTTCTAGCAATTCATTAAAATAACAATTTTATCAATTATTTTTGAAAAATCGTAACAAATAGAATTCTTAAGAAAGTATCATTTTAGAGATATCAAGTTTTGAACTTAACCTAAATTTCATGTTCAAATTCTTTTTCCTTCCTCCTTAAAAGTTTATTGTTCAAAATTCAATCACAATGTGCTTTTTAGATGGATTATTTATTTAAACAGCTCTACCAATTTCAACCTTATAGGTAATCATCTTCAGGTGGAAAAATTCACATGTTTAATATTAGAAAATGAGATTAAAGTAAACCACACTAAACAATATATCCAAAAATATTTTATTTAATTCTAACTCCTATCAATTATATTCTCTATCATCTTCAATTTATTTTATTTGTTTGTCTTTCTTTTCTTCTTTAATTTTCAAAATACTTTTTGATAGATATTGGTAACCTTGTTGATTTTTCTTATGATATTGAGCATATTTGGCGTTTCATAAAAATACAATTCTCTTAATTATTTTTGAAAAATCAAATAATTGAATTCTTAAGATATCTAGACGAAACTTTTCGTGATTTATAAAGGAAAGTATGTACTTTCTTCAGATCGTAACGATATTGGAATATCTCAATTCGTTTTTGAGATATCCAGTTTTAAACTCAACCAACATTTGTATAAAAATAACGATTTCTTTAATGATTCTTGAAAAATCGTAAAAAACCAGATTCTTAAGATATCTTGTTGAAATTTATTGTAGTTTATAAAGGGAAGTATGTACTTTGGTAAAGACAAAACAATGCGTGAGTATACTAATTCGTTTTTGAGATATGAAATTTTAAATTTCTAACAATTCATAAAAATAACAGTTTTATTAATTGTTTTTGAAAAATCGTAAAAAATCGAATTCTTAAGATATCTTAACGAAATTTATTGTGATTTATAAAGAAAAGTATGTACTTTCTTCAGATCGTAACGATATTAGAATATTTAAATTCGTTTTTGAGATATGAAGTTTTGAACTCAACCTAAATTTGTATGAAAATAACAATTTCTTTAATCATTTCTGAAATATCGTAAAAAATCGGATTCTTAAGATATCTTGATGAAATTTATTGTAGTTTATTCAGAAAAGTATATAATTTTCTAAAAACAAAACCATGCATGAGTATTTCAATTCGTTTTTGAGATATCAAATTTTAAACTCAACCTAAATTTCTAGTAATTCATAAAAATAACAGTTTTGTTAATGGTTTTTGAAAAATCGAATTCTTAAGGTATCTTAATGAAATTTATTGTGATTTATAAAGGAAAGTATGTAATTTTCCGAGAATAAAATTATGTTTGATTATCTCCCTTAGATTTTGAGATATGAACTTTTTAACTCAACCTAAATTTGTAACATTTCATAAAATTTACAATTTTCTTGATTAATTTTAAAAAATCGTAGAAAATCGAATTCTTAAGATGGCTTGATTATTTTTTTTTGTGACTTATAAAGAAAAGTATACACTTTCTAGCAAATAAATCCATTTTTTAACATCACAATTTATTTTTGAGATAACAGTTTTTGAACTCAACCTAAATTTGTAGCGTTTCATAATATTAAATATTTTCTTAGTAATTTTTGAAAAAATCGTAAAAAATCGAATTCTTAAGATATCCTGATGAAATTATTTGCGATTTATAAAAGAAATCCTGCACTTTCAAAAGAACAAAATCATACTTGAGCATATCAGTTCAGTTTTGAGATATCAACTTTTGAATTCAACTTAAATTTGTAACATTTGATAAAATTAATATATTCATTGCTGATCTTACAAAAATCGAATAAACTCGAATTCTTAAGATGTCTTCATGAATTTTTTTGTGATTTATAAAGAAAAGTGTACACTTTTTCGGGAATAAATCCATTCTTGAACATCGCAATTTATTTTTGAGATAACAGTTTTTGAACTCAACCTAAATTTGTAGCGTTTCATAATATTAAAGATTTTCTTAGTCATTTTTGAAAAAATCGTAAAAAATCGAATTCTTAAGATATTCTGATAAAATTATTTGCGATTTATAAAGGAAATCCTGCACTTTTAAAAGAACAAAACTATACTTGAGTAAATCACTTCAGTTTTGAGATATCAACTTTTAAATTCAACCTAAATTTGTAACATTTGATAAAATTAATATATTCCTTGATGATCTTAAAAAAATCGAATAAACTCGAATTCTTAAGATGTCTTCATGAATTTTTTTGTGATTTATAAAGAAAAGTGTACACTTTTTCGCGAATAAATCCATTCTTGAACATCACAATTTATTTTTGAGATAACTATTTTTGAACTCAACCTAAATTTGTAGCGTTTCATAATATTAAAGGTTTTCTTAGTCATTTTTGAAAAAATCGTAAAAAATCGAATTCTTAAGATATCCTGATGAAATTATTTGCGATTTATAAAAGAAATCTTGCACTTTCAAAAGAACAGAACCATACTTGAGTATATCAGTTCAGTTTTGAGATATCAACTTTTGAAATCAACCTAAATTTGTAACATTTGATAAAATTGATATATTCATTGATGATCTTACAAAAATCGAATAAACTCGAATTCTTAAGATGTATTGATGATTTTTTTAATGACTTATAAAGAAAACTGTACACTTTTTCGCGAATAAATCCATTCTTGAACATCACAATTTATTTTTGAGATAACAGTTTTTGAACTCAACCTAAATTTGTAGCGTTTCATAATATTAAAGATTTTCTTAGTTATTTTTGAAAAAATCGTAAAAAATCGAATTCTTAAGATATTCTGATAAAATTATTTGCGATTTATAAAAGAAATCTTGCACTTTCAAAAGAACAAAACCATACTTGAGTAAATCACTTCAGTTTTGAGATATCAACTTTTAAATTCAACCTAAATTTGTAACATTTGATAAAATTAATATATTCCTTGATGATCTTAAAAAAATCGAATAAACTCGAATTCTTAAGATGTCTTCATGAATTTTTTTGTGATTTATAAAGAAAAGTGTACACTTTTTCGCGAATAAATCCATTCTTGAACATCACAATTTATTTTTGAGATAACTATTTTTGAACTCAACCTAAATTTGTAGCGTTTCATAATATTAAAGGTTTTCTTAGTCATTTTTGAAAAAATCGTAAAAAATCGAATTCTTAAGATATCCTGATGAAATTATTTGCGATTTATAAAAGAAATCTTGCACTTTCAAAAGAACAGAACCATACTTGAGTATATCAGTTCAGTTTTGAGATATCAACTTTTGAAATCAACCTAAATTTGTAACATTTGATAAAATTGATATATTCATTGATGATCTTACAAAAATCGAATAAACTCGAATTCTTAAGATGTATTGATGATTTTTTTAATGACTTATAAAGAAAACTGTACACTTTTTCGCGAATAAATCCATTCTTGAACATCACAATTTATTTTTGAGATAACAGTTTTTGAACTCAACCTAAATTTGTAGCGTTTCATAATATTAAAGATTTTCTTAGTTATTTTTGAAAAAATCGTAAAAAATCGAATTCTTAAGATATCCTGATGAAATTATTTGCGATTTATAAAAGAAATCTTGCACTTTCAAAAGAACAAAACCATACTTGAGTATATCAGTTCAGTTTTGAGATATCAACTTTTGAAATCAACCTAAATTTGTAACATTTGATAAAATTAATATATTCATTGATGATCTTACAAAAATCGAATAAACTCGAATTCTTAAGATGTATTGATGACTTTTTTTATGACTTATAAAGAAAAGTGTACACTTTTTCGCGAATAAATCCATTCTTGAAGATCACAATTTATTTTTGAGATAACAGTTTTTGAACTCAACCTAAATTTGTAGCGTTTCATAATATTAAAGATTTTCTTAGTCATTTTTGAAAAAATCGTAAAAAATCGAATTCTTAAGATATCCTGATGAAATTATTTGCGATTTATAAAAGAAATCTTGCACTTTCAAAAGAACAGAACCATACTTGAGTATATCAGTTCAGTTTTGAGATATCAACTTTTGAAATCAACCTAAATTTGTAACATTTGATAAAATTAATATATTCCTTGATGATCTTAAAAAAATCGAATAAACTCGAATTCTTAAGATATCTTCATGATTTTTTTTGTGATTTATAAAGAAATGTGTACACTTTTTCGCGAATAAATCCATTCTTGAATATCACAATTTATTATTGAGATAACAGTTTTTGAACTCAACCTAAATTTGTAGCGTTTCATAATATTAAAGATTTTCTTATTCATTTTTGAAAAAATCGTAAAAAATCGAATTCTTAAGATATCCTGATGAAATTATTTGCGATTTATAAAAGAAATCTTGCACTTTCAAAGGAACTAAACCATATTTGAGTATATCAGTTCAGTTTTGAGATATCAACTTTTGAATTCAACCTAACTTTGTAACATTTGATAAAATTAATATATTCCTTGATGATCTTACAAAAATCGAATAAACTCGAATTCTTAAGATGTATTGATGATTTTTTTATGACTTATAAAGAAAAGTGTACACTTTTTCGCAAATAAATCCATTCTTGAACATCACAATTTATATTTGAGATAACTATTTTTAAACTCAACCTAAATTTATAGCGTTTCATAATATTAAAGATTTTCTTAGTCATTTTTGAAAAAATCGTAAAAATCGAATTCTTAAGATATCCTGATGAAATTATTTGCGATTTATAAAAGAAATCTTGCACTTTCAAAAGAACAAAACCATACTTGAGTATATCAGTTCAGTTTTGAGATATCAACTTTTGAAATCAACCTAAATTTGTAACATTTGATAAAATTAATATATTCACTGATGATCTTACAAAAATCGAATAAACTCGAATTCTTAAGATGTCTTCATGAATTTTTTTGTGATTTATAAAGAAAAGTGTACACATTTTCGCAAATAAATCTATTCTTGAACATCACAATTTATTTTTGAGATAACAATTTTTAAACTCAACCTAAATTTTTAGCGTTTCATAATATTAAAGATTTTCTTAGTCATTTTTGAAAAAATCGTAAAAAATCGAATTCTTAAGATACCCTGATAAAATTATTTGCGATTTATAAAGGAAATCCTGCACTTTTCCGAGAACAAAACCATACTTGAGTATATCACTTCAGTTTTCAGATATCAACTTTTGAATTCAACCTAAATTTGTAACATTTGATAAAATTAATATATTCCTTGATGATCTTACAAAAATCGAATAAACTCGAATTCTTAAGATGTATTGATGATTTTTTTATGACTTATAAAGAAAAGTGTACACTTTTTCGCAAATAAATCCATTCTTGAACATCACAATTTATTTTTGAGACAACAATTTTTAAACTCAACCTAAATTTGTAGCGTTTCATAATATTAAAGATTTTCTTAGTCATTTTTGAAAAAATCGTAAAAAATCGAATTCTTAAGATATCCTGATGAAATTATTTGCGATTTATAAAAGAAATCCTGCACTTTCAAAAGAACAAAACCATACTTGAGTATATCAGTTCAGTTTTGAGATATCAACTTTTGAAATCAACCTAAATTTGTAACATTTGATAAAATTAATATATTCATTGATGATCTTAAAAAAATCGAATAAACTCGAATTTTTAAGATGTCTTCATGAATTTTTTTGTGATTTATAAAGAAAAGTGTACACTTTTTCGCGAATAAATCCATTCTTGAACATCACAATTTATTTTTGAGATAACAGTTTTTGAACTCAACCTAAATTTGTAGCGTTTCATAATATTAAAGGTTTTCTTAGTCATTTTTGAAAAAATCGTAAAAAATCGAATTCTTAAGATATCCTGATGAAATTATTTGCGATTTATAAAAGAAATCTTGCACTTTCAAAAGAACAGAACCATACTTGAGTATATCAGTTCAGTTTTGAGATATCAACTTTTGAAATCAACCTAAATTTGTAACATTTGATAAAATTGATATATTCATTGATGATCTTACAAAAATCGAATAAACTCGAATTCTTAAGATGTATTGATGACTTTTTTTATGACTTATAAAGAAAAGTGTACACTTTTTCGCGAATAAATCCATTCTTGAACATCACAATTTATTTTTGAGATAACTATTTTTGAACTCAACCTAAATTTGTAGCGTTTCATAATATTAAAGGTTTTCTTAGTCATTTTTGAAAAAATCGTAAAAAATCGAATTCTTAAGATATCCTGATGAAATTATTTGCGATTTATAAAAGAAATCTTGCACTTTCAAAAGAACAGAACCATACTTGAGTATATCAGTTCAGTTTTGAGATATCAACTTTTGAAATCAACCTAAATTTGTAACATTTGATAAAATTGATATATTCATTGATGATCTTACAAAAATCGAATAAACTCGAATTCTTAAGATGTATTGATGATTTTTTTAATGACTTATAAAGAAAACTGTACACTTTTTCGCGAATAAATCCATTCTTGAACATCACAATTTATTTTTGAGATAACAGTTTTTGAACTCAACCTAAATTTGTAGCGTTTCATAATATTAAAGATTTTCTTAGTTATTTTTGAAAAAATCGTAAAAAATCGAATTCTTAAGATATTCTGATAAAATTATTTGCGATTTATAAAAGAAATCTTGCACTTTCAAAAGAACAAAACCATACTTGAGTAAATCACTTCAGTTTTGAGATATCAACTTTTAAATTCAACCTAAATTTGTAACATTTGATAAAATTAATATATTCCTTGATGATCTTAAAAAAATCGAATAAACTCGAATTCTTAAGATGTCTTCATGAATTTTTTTGTGATTTATAAAGAAAAGTGTACACTTTTTCGCGAATAAATCCATTCTTGAACATCACAATTTATTTTTGAGATAACTATTTTTGAACTCAACCTAAATTTGTAGCGTTTCATAATATTAAAGGTTTTCTTAGTCATTTTTGAAAAAATCGTAAAAAATCGAATTCTTAAGATATCCTGATGAAATTATTTGCGATTTATAAAAGAAATCTTGCACTTTCAAAAGAACAGAACCATACTTGAGTATATCAGTTCAGTTTTGAGATATCAACTTTTGAAATCAACCTAAATTTGTAACATTTGATAAAATTGATATATTCATTGATGATCTTACAAAAATCGAATAAACTCGAATTCTTAAGATGTATTGATGATTTTTTTTATGACTTATAAAGAAAACTGTACACTTTTTCGCGAATAAATCCATTCTTGAACATCACAATCTATTTTTGAGATAACAGTTTTTGAACTCAACCTAAATTTGTAGCGTTTCATAATATTAAAGATTTTCTTAGTCGTTTTTGAAAAAATCGTAAAAAATCGAATTCTTAAGATATCCTGATGAAATTAGTTGCGATTTATAAAAGAAATCTTGCACTTTCAAAAGAACAAAACCATACTCGAGTATATCACTTCAGTTTTGAGATATCAACTTTTGAATTCAACCTAAATTTGTAGCATTTGATAAAATTAATATATTCCTTGATGATCTTAAAAAAATCGAATAAACTCGAATTCTTAAGATGTCTTCATGAATTTTTTTGTGATTTATAAAGAAAAGTGTACACTTTTTCGCGAATAAATCCATTCTTGAACATCACAATTTATTTTTGAGATAACAGTTTTTGAACTCAACCTAAATTTGTAGCGTTTCATAATATTAAAGATTTTCTTAGTCATTTTTGAAAAAATCGTAAAAAATCGAATTCTTAAGATATCCTGATGAAATTATATGCGATTTATAAAAGAAATCTTGCACTTTCAAAAGAACAAAACCATATTTGAGTATATCAGTTCAGTTTTGAGATATCAACTTTTGAATTCAACCTAAATTTGTAACATTTGATAAAATTAATATAATCTTAAAAACATCGAATAAACTCGAACTCTTAAGATGTCTTCATGATTTTTTTTGTGTTTTATAAAGAAAAGTGTACACTTTTTCGCGAATAAATCCATTCTTGAAGATCACAATTTATTTTTGAGATAACAGTTTTTGAACTCAACCTAAATTTGTAGCGTTTCATAATATTAAAGATTTTCTTAGTCATTTTTGAAAAAATCGTAAAAAATCGAATTCTTAAGATATCCTGATGAAATTATTTGCGATTTATAAAAGAAATCTTGCACTTTCAAAAGAACAAAACCATATTTGAGTATATCAGTTCAGTTTTGAGATATCAACTTTTGAATTCAACCTAAATTTGTAACATTTGATAAAATTAATATAATCTTAAAAACATCGAATAAACTCGAACTCTTAAGATGTCTTCATGATTTTTTTTGTGTTTTATAAAGAAAAGTGTACACTTTTTCGCGAATAAATCCATTCTTGAAGATCACAATTTATTTTTGAGATAACAGTTTTTGAACTCAACCTAAATTTGTAGCGTTTCATAATATTAAAGATTTTCTTAGTCATTTTTGAAGAAATCGTAAAAAATCGAATTCTTAAGATATCTTGATGAAATTATTTGCGATTTATAAAGGAAATCCTGCACTTTTCCGAGAATAAAACCATACTTGAGTATATCACTTCAGTTTTGAGATATCAACTTTTGAATTCAACCTAAATTTGTAACATTTGATAAAATTAATATATTATAAATCGAATTCTTAAGATATCCTGATGAAATTATTTGCGATTTATAAAAGAAATCCTGCACTTTCAAAAGAACAAAACCATACTTGAGTATATCAGTTCAGTTTTGAGATATCAACTTTTGAAATCAACCTAAATTTGTAACATTTGATAAAATTAATATAATCTTAAAAAAATCGAATAAACTCGAATTCTTAAGATGTCTTTATGAATTTTTTTGTGATTTATAAAGAAAAGTGTACACTTTTTCGCGAATAAATCCATTCTTGAACATCACAATTTATTTTTGAGATAACAGTTTTTGAACTCAACCTAAATTTGTAGCGTTTCATAATATTAAAGATTTTCTTAGTCATTTTTGAAAAAATTGTAAAAAATCGAATTCTTAAGATATCCTGATGAAATTATTTGCGATTTATAAAAGAAATCTTGCACTTTCAAAAGAACAAAACCATACTTGAGTATATCAGTTCAGTTTTGAGATATCAACTTTTGAAATCAACCTAAATTTGTAACATTTGATAAAATTAATATATTCCTTGATGATCTTAAAAAAATCGAATAAACTCGAATTCTTAAGATGTCTTCATGAATTTTTTTGTGATTTATAAAGAAAAGTGTACACTTTTTCGCGAATAAATCCATTCTTGAACATCACAATTTATTTTTGAGATAACAGTTTTTGAACTCAACCTAAATTTGTAGCGTTTCATAATATTAAAGATTTTCTTAGTCATTTTTGAAAAAATCGTAAAAAATCGAATTCTTAAGATATCCTGATGAAATTATTTGCGATTTATAAAAGAAATCTTGCACTTTCAAAAGAACAAAACCATACTTGAGTATATCAGTTCGGTTTTGAGATATCAACTTTTGAAATCAACCTAAATTTGCAACATTTGATAAAATTAATATATTCCTTGATGATCTTAAAAAAATCGAATAAACTCGAATTCTTAAGATGTCTTCATGAATTTTTTTGTGATTTATAAAGAAAAGTGTATACTTTTTCGCGAATAAATCCATTCTTGAACATCACAATTTATTTTTGAGATAACAGTTTTTGAACTCATCCTAAATTTGTAGCGTTTCATAATATTAAAGATTTTCTTAGTCATTTTTGAAAAAATCGTAAAAAATCGAATTCTTAAGATATCCTGATGAAATTATTTGCGATTTATAAAAGAAATCCTGCACTTTCAAAAGAACAAAACCATACTTGAGTATATCAGTTCAGTTTTGAGATATCAACTTTTGAAATCAACCTAAATTTGCAACATTTAATAACATTAATATATTAATTGATGATTTAAAAAAAAGATCGCATAAACTCGAATTCTTAAGATGTCTTGATGATTTCTTTTGTGATTTATAAAGAAAAGTGTACACTTTTTCAGAAATAAATCCAATCTTCAACATCACAATTTATTTTTGAGATATCAATTTTTGAACTCAACCTAAATTTGTAGCGTTACATAATATTAAAGATCTTAGCCATTTTTGAAAAAATCGCAGAAAATCGAATTTTTAAGATATCCTGATGAAATTATTTGCGATTTATAAAGGAAATTCTGCACTTTTCCAAGAACAAAACCATACTTGAGTATATCACTTTCGTTTTGAGATATCAACTTTTGAAATCAACCTAAATTTGTAACATTTGATAAAATTAATATATTCCTTGATGATCTTAAAAAAAACGAATAAACTCGAATTCTTAAGATGTCTTCATGATTTTTTTTGTGATTTATAAAGAAAAGTGTACACTTTTTCGCGAATAAATCCATTCTTGAACATCACAATTTATATTTGAGATAACTATTTTTGAACTCAACCTAAATTTGTAGCGTTTCATAATATTAAAGATTTTCTTAGTCATTTTTGAAAAAATCGTAAAAAATCGAATTCTTAAGATACCCTGATAAAATTATTTGCGATTTATAAAGGAAATCCTGTACTTTTAAAAGAACAAAACTATACTTGAGTAAATCACTTCAGTTTTGAGATATCAACTTTTGAATTCAACCTAAATTTATAACATTTGATAAAATTAATATATTCATTGATGATCTTACAAAAATCGAATAAATTCGAATTCTTAAGATGTATTGATGATTTTTTTAATGACTTATAAAGAAAAGTGTACACTTTTTCGCGAATAAATCCATTCTTGAATATCACATTTTATTTTTGAGATAACAGTTTTTGAACTCAACCTAAATTTGTAGCGTTTCGTAATATTAAAGATTTTCTTAGTCATTTTTGAAAAAATCGTAAAAAATCGAATTCTTAAGATATCCTGATGAAATTATTTGCGATTTATAAAAGAAATCCTGCACTTTCAAAAGAACAAAACCATACTCGACTATATCAGTTCAGTTTTGAGATATCAACTTTTGAAATCAACCTAAATTTGTAACATTTGATAAAATTAATATATTTCTTGATGATCTTAAAAAAATCGAATAAACTCGAATTCTTAATATGTCTTGATGATTTTTTTGTGATTTATAAAGAAAAGCGTACACTTTTTCGCAAATAAATCCATCCTTGAACATCACAATTTATTTTTGAGATAACAATTTTTAAACTCAACTTAAATTTGTAGCGTTTCGTAATATTAAAGATTTTCTTAGTCATTTTTTAAAAAATCGTAAAAATCGAATTCTTAAGATATCCTGATGAAATTATTTGCGATTTATAAAGGAAATCTTGCACTTTTCCGAGCACAAAACCATACTTGAGTATATCACTACAGTTTTGAGATATATTTGATGAAATTAATATATCCCTTGATGATTTTAAAAAAATCGAATAAACTCGAATTCTTAAGATATCTTCATGATTCTTTTTGTGATTTATAAAGAAATGTGTACACTTTTTCGCGAATAAATCCATTCTTGAACATCACAATTTATTTTTGAGATAACAGTTTTTGAACTCAACCTAAATTTGTAGCGTTTCATAATATTAAAGATTTTCTTGGTCATTTTTGAAAAAATCGTAAAAAATCGAATTCTTAAGATATCTTGATGAAATTATTTGCGACTTATAAAAGAAATCTTGCACTTTCAAAAGAACAAAACCATACTTGTTATATCAGTTCAGTTTTGAGATATCAACTTTTGAAATCAACCTAAATTTGTAACATTTGATAAAATTAATACATTCCTTGATGATCTTAAAAAAATCGTATAAAATCGAATTTTTAAGACATTTTGATGATTTCTTTTGTGCTTTATAAAGAAAAGTGTGCACTTTATCGCAAATAAAATCATACTTGAATATCTCAATTTATTTTTGAGATATCAATTTTTGAACTCTACCTACATTTGTAGCATTAATAAATTATAGATTCCGTAATCATTTTCAAAAAATCAACCGAATTCTTAAGATATCTTGGTGAATTCTTGGTGAAAAAATCGTTGTCGAGATATCAGTTGTTGAACTTAACCTAAACTTGTAGCATTTCGCTTCATTTTAGAGAAATCGTAAAAAATTGAGTCCTTAAGATATCAATGAATTTAAATCGTTTGTTAAACCAAAAAGAAAATTTGTAAAAAGAAATTTTTTCTTTCTAACTCGTGTTAAATTCGTGTTACTAGAGAATTACATCTAATTCTCTTTTACTAAAAATTTCTAATTATGGATCGTGTAACTTTTTTTCTAGTGTTTTATGGGTTGCACAAGAAGAAAGGTTGGGAAATGCTGCTTTAGAAGATATTAACCTGTTTTAATGTTATTTAGCAACGCTATTCTAAGTAATAATGTTTGATGTCAAGTACAACTGATCTATAGTCGTGCCGTCGAATTTGTGCTGTGATAAATCACCCTGACAGTTACTTACAAAAAAGGGGTGGGTCTGTCCTTCGTTATGTAATCGCCTACTCCCACCAAGGTCTATAAGCCGCAGTTCCATTATACGAGAATAAAAATTCTACTATAGTCAGATAAGAATTTAAAAAAATTAATGTATGATATTTTTTTCAATTAAGTGTATATCACATGTAATCAATTTGATTGAAGAGCACACGTTGAATACAAAAGTAGTTACAAGTTCTATAAGACAATCTTCTTTTATGTTACTTCCACAACATGGAACATTTTAAATTAATCATCTAGCATTTAATTAATTTTCTTATTATTTTTAATTTCCTCCATCATTTCGAGAACAAACAACCATATTACACGGTTCAATTCTGCCTTTCAACTTGGATGAATCACCCAAATTAAATCACGTAAACATAAAAGTGAACCATAACAACTACTTAATTGTAATCATACTCGCGGAAGTGTTGTTTAATAATTACAGATAACACAATTCTACGAATTTAGAAAACTCCTTTATGCCGAGATAATAAAACGCGGTAGTGGTCAATTAGCAACTTATGTCCTGACTCTTGGTTTTCTCCACCATTGCGTTTGAAGAATGGTTTCGGTCTTTTTAAACTTTTTTTTTATAAAATTAAAAGTATATATTTAATTCCTTTCGACGACATTAAAATTAATCAAACTAATAATTGATTTGATGAAATTAACAATCAAATGTCAAAGTATAATTTAACTTTTACAACTAATTATAAAATCGATTAAGTTGGACTGAAAAAAAGTAATAAGTTTCAATTTAATCCCGATTTAATTAATCGTATGAACCCAACCCACCGTAATTTATTTCGCATTGTGCGAATCGCTAATGGATGTGGAGAGAAAGAAGTAGGAAGTGTACCGTTGACGATACTTTTACCGCTTAATATCACCGGTGTGACTGAAAGACTTTCTTCTCCGTTGGGTCAATTTGTAATAGAAACGACCTCGAAGTAACCTCACGATTAAAAAGCGTTATGAAGAGAAAATTGTAGAGGATTATTTTTCTTTTGATGATCAAATTAAAGATAACTTAATACCAATAATGATTTATAACTAGTTTGTATTTATATTTTATAAAATTTAGAAGAAAATTTAACCAGTTGAAAATTTATGATCACTTTCCACATTTCTAATGGGTATTTCATGGTCATAATTTTAAACTCTAAATATTTTGGTGACAATTTAATAGCTAAGTTGATGACAGAAAAAGCTTGCATATTTACTATTTATTTCCATAAATTTACGTTCTCATTACCGCATTAAATTGATCTTTATTCTTCATGGAAATACGACAACCTAATTAACAATAAAATTTTAATTTTGGTAATCTTTCATGAAAATTTACTGAAAGTTTAATTTATATTTTATCTACTTTAATTAATATCAGGGCTTTACATACAAATACGTATTCAATTATGATTTGTGAGAATTGAAAGATATTTCTCTTATACCATTCGAGGTAACATATTCCTAAAGTAACCCAATTTTCCGTATTTCATTGAATATCTTCTGCACGAGATGTATGTATATGCTAATGCGAATATAGCATAAGTTATTACATTTACTTGTTAAATTTTGAGTAAAATCAGAATATTATTGTTTTTAAATGATTTATATAGTGCTAAACTTTACCAAAAGATTAATAAACCTACAAGATTTCAAATAATATACTGCTGTAATTGTATAAAACCATCATCAAAACGAGGTAATTAGATAATGCGCCACGTAAAGGTCAAGTAAATTAATCCTAAATAGGCTAATGCAATAACCAATACTCGATAACACCAAGTCCATCGACTATATTCCAATTCCAATTTCAACTCCAATTTTGCTGCCGTATTAAATAATAAGGCAGCAAAATTGGAAGTTTCAAAAGATTAATTTATGCTGTGTACCATCTAGTTAAAGAAATAAAATAATTATGTTATCCAAAAAATATTATCATCACGAAACTATCTTTAAGTGTGGGTGTATGTATTCAATCTGAATAAAATCAATATAAGCAAACTCTCTCAAAGATCTGTGATGTGCAGGTGGGCTAAATTGGACACTTTTAAAGATTTTTTTCCCCTATTTCTATAAGAAGTAGAGGAAAAATTATGCCAGTGTCTGAGGTTTGATTTTTATAAAAAACTTAATGGTAAAAACCATAAATCGATATCACCTATGATTTCATAAACTTCCTCTGTTTTTCAAAATGCACTCTTATATCATTAATTAATATATAAATCTCTGATATATACAACTTTAAAAGTTGTTGAAAATAGAACAAGTTAGAAGTTGAAATTAGAAACAATGATTTAAAAAATATTTTCATAACTAAGAAGCAGATTAATGCAATAAAACTTATTATAAATCGAACATAATTGTGTAATATGGCAATAAATAACAAGAAAAACAATAAACAAAAAAAAATAAATCCCTTTTCTGTAGAAAATATCCTCCGATTTGTATTATAGACAGACGGCATATTTTTTTTTCATTTTTTGCTAATTAATAGATTTATTTTCTTTGTTGTCATCGTGATGTTAAGTTTAGAATAGAAAATAAGAAATCTCTGTTGTACTTCAACGATGAAAATTTTATTGTTATTTTTTAGTTTCGACCGGTTTCCGCTACACAGTCATCATCAGGAAACCACGTTAAAAAAGTCCAGGTTCAGTTATTTTATTTTATTAGAAAATAAGTTAATTGTTAAGGTAATAAATATGGTCAAATATTATAAAATTGGACATTCACATAAGATAAAATTATGTTGGCATGAGCAACTTAAAAAGTGCTAAGATGATAAGCTCAATAGTTCTAAGCGTTCCAAATAACTGCACCATCTAATTACTGTCAGAAATTTATTGGTTGTTCATAGATAACATCTTATCCTACGATCTTTCAAATTTAATATAATGATAATATTCATGATTCTATTACAAGGCCAAAAATACATCATTGAAACAACGGTTTATGCATCATTTGAAAGAGGAAGGTTTAAGCTGATTATATATCAGTCGTTTTCAAAAATAAGACCTCGATCTTTCAAATTTTATCGTCTTTTTCGTGATTCTACCAAAATGTAAAAAACACATCATCCTTTAACAATTCTTAGGTGGAATCGATTTCAAATTGAAACAACGGTTTATGCACCATTTGAAAGAGGAAGGTTGAATCTTCAATTTGATATACAAGTCGTTTCTTCGTTTTCAAAAATAACACCTCCTCGATTTTTCAAATTATATGATCTTTTTCGTGATTCTCCTAAACCGTTAAAACACATCATTCTTTAACATTTCTTAGATGAAATTGATTTCAAATTGAAACAACGAATTATACGTGACTTGAAAAAGGAACCGTTAACCATCAATTTGATATACAAGTCGTTTCTTCATTTTAAAAAAATAAGACATCCACGATCATTCAAATTTTATCATTTTTACTTGATTGCACTAAAACGTCAAAAACACATCATCCTTTAACATTTCTTAGGTGGAATCGATTTTAAATTGAAACAAGAGTTTATGCATTATTCGAAAGAAGAAGGTTGAACTTTCAATCTGATATACAAGTTGTCTTTTCATTTTCAAAAATAAGATCTCCACGATCATTCAAATTTCATCTTGATTGCACTAAATCGTCAAAACACATCTTTCTTTAACATTTCTTAGGTGGAATCGATTTCAAATTGAAACAACGGTTTATGCACCATTTGAAAGAGGAAGGTTGAATCTTCAATTTGATATACAAGTCGTTTCTTCGTTTTCAAAAATAAGACCTCCTCGATTTTTCAAATTATATGATCTTTTTCGTGATTCTCCTAAACCGTTAAAACACATCATTCTTTAACATTTCTTAGATGAAATTGATTTCAAATTGAAACAACGAATTATACGTGACTTGAAAAAGGAACCATTAACCATCAATTTGATATACAAGTCGTTTCTTCATTTTAAAAAAATAAGACATCCACGATCATTCAAATTTTATCATTTTTACTTGATTGCACTAAAACGTCAAAAACACATCATCCTTTAACATTTCTTACGTAGAATCGATTTCAAATTGAAACAACAAGTCATACATCATTTGATAGAGGAAGGTTCAATCTTCAATTTGATATATAAGTCATTTCTTCATTTTCAAAAACGAAACGTCCACGATCTTTCAAATTTTATCATTTTTTTTTTCATAATTCTTCTAAAACGTCAAAAACACATCATCCTTTAATATCTCTTAGGTGAAGTCGATTTTAAATTGAAACAACGGTTTATGTATCATTTGAAAAAGGAAGGTTCCATCTGCAATTTAATTTGAGAGTGATTTCTTCATTTTCAAAAACGACCTTCCATAATTTTTCAAATTTTATAGTTTTTTTTCGTAATTCTACTAATACATGTCTACAAAAAATATCATAAAAGGGCCTTCCTGAATATCGTTAACGATATAAATTTTTAGTAAAATCTTTAAAGTTTTCAAATTGTATAATTCAAAACTTGAATGAGTTATCACATGTGTTATATTTTTGGAAAAGGAATTTGATGCTCTCGGCATACATGTAAAAAGATATAGGATATTTCATAAAAAAATCATTTTTATGTCAATAACTATCAAAATATAGCTTTAAGGTAAAGTTAACTTATTTCATCAAATTTTGCAAAAAAATTGCTTTGAAAATATTTTCACAAAATAGATTTTTCGATAAGATATAAGTTATGACGACTTTTCGAAATTACACCTTTTTGAAATCTCTAAAACCATAGGTCATAATGCAACAGTCTCAGTGGAAACGTTTCATATCCTTCATTTGGCAGCAGATTCATAAACATATTAGTTCGATGCTTAAATATCGAACGTCCAAATTTAAAAAATGATACTTTCTCAAACAACTTACAATATACGATGTATGAACTCACAAAAGTACTATCAATTAGTAACCAAAATAATTTATGTCATTTCTTAGCCTTAAGGGAGTTGGTTAGCAAGATCTATTCCAACCATATTAATATTAAAATCAGACAATTTCAGGATGAGAACTTAGTCTTCTTGCGCCATCTTTTTGTTTTATTTTCACAACAATGATCTCACTTTGAGATTTTACTTGTGAGGTATCATTTGATTATTTTTCGTAAAAATTAAAGTCATTGAAACACAAATGAAGTGGGAAAGAAACAAGTAACGCTTAAATCGAACAGAACGAAAAGATACAAACAAGTAAATCATAATTACTGTTGCTAATATGGCATGTATGGTGTTATGCAAAAGTTTTATCAACTATGATATGAAATAATTATAAAACTAGATAATTGTATGCTTTCGTTATTTTTTCTGTGCCAATTTCAAGACCAATTTTAGACCTAAACCAAACCTCTGGAACTTTGGTGGTTCAACATCTTTACCCTAATAGATTTCAAATCTGATAATATGTTTTCTAGGATTAGCAATGCACTGTAACTTGTAACCCCTTTTGATTGGCTTCATCCTATTATTCATCTACCGATAATGTTCTAATTCCATGATAATGTTCCTCGTATATTTAACTTAATTTATTCGCAAGAATTGTACCGTTATTGACAATATCTTATCAAATCTGTTGTCTTCGACATTATATTCGAAATCAGTAGTACTCCAAGATCAGACTTAGTACACCAATAATGTCTCTAAGCAGGATGTTTATGATTATGATTTCTATAAAAACTATAACTTCATCATTTTTCAAATATATTGTTTCCTTCTCTGTGTACCATAAAGGTGCAATTCTTCATCAGTTAGTACTCTGATATTTCATATTTACTTCTAAATACCAAATTTAATTCTAAATAATTTAACCATTTAGATTATATCATCTCATTTTGCGATACTTGCATATTCTATCATTCTCCTTTTCATTTTATCTTTTTGGGCAAACGTTATAAATAATACTCATGATGCTGGGAGAATGGTGGAGGGAAATCAAGGAGAGAAGGTTAGTATATGGGAGGTAGATATATAGAAACAGGAAAAAGTTTAAAAGATGCGGATGGTATGGTGAAATAGTGACAGAAGACCTTCCAATGTATATACTTATAGAAGGGGATGCGGAATAGAAGAGATAGATCGCAATATTTCGTTATGGCAATGAAGAGAGAGGGGCAGGAATGGGAGAAGTTAGAGCACATGCTGAGATGTGTGGTGAGATGGATAGGAGGCAGAATTTGGAAGAGGAGATGGAGAAAAGAGTAGTAGAAAGAACGAGAGTGTGGAAGTTGTGGATGAGGGAAGATGTATTGCATTCGGGGTTGTTAGTTTTAAACGATTTGTTAAAAACTATTTGTTTTATACATGTTTAAGAAAACACTAACATATAAAACCTAACATGTTTTAAACTAAATTTGTTTGTTTTTTAATTTTATTTGTTATTTAATTCCTTAAATATGAAAACAAATTTTGTTGATTTGTCGTTTCCTAATCTATTTCTGATATGAATGTACTAAACCAAAAGACGAAAAAATCCGAACTATTTGCTCGAAAATTTATTTTCCGGATAGCACATTTACGAGAATGTTTTTTTTTTACATTTTTTGTATCTAGCTCATATTTTATTGTAGAGTCTAAGAGCAAACGGGATCGTTCTTACGTCCCGTAATAGACATGTTTTCTTGTACCAACGAAAACGACCCAACTCACACAAGAAACGATGGAAATCCCCGAATATTATTGATCATTGGCAGTGGGTTCCTATATAATCGCTTGAAGCTGTTGAAGTATTCAAATTCAAACGATGTCTATTAAAAGACTCTTGGTTTTCTCTATTTACAGCTCTTAAAATCTAAAAATTAGGTCTGAGAATAAAGTACTCAAGTCTCAAGTACTCAATAACAAGAGAGGTGATTTAAAAAAAATGTATCTTTTTATTTTATGGAATCGAAGAAATTATAATTGATGTATTAAAACTAGATTAAATTTGTTTCTAAAAGATTTTTATTTCATAATAATATCTCAATTCGTCTTTGAGATATGATCATGTAAATTAGATTATTCAATTTAACCTCAATAACAAGAGAGGCGATTTAAAAAAAAAATCTTTTTAATTTATGAAATCGATGAAATTATAATAGGTGTGTTAAAACTAGATTAAATTTGCTTCAAAATGATTTTTATTTCATAATAATATCTCAATTCGTCTTTGAGATATGATGATGTAAATTAGATTATTCAATTTAACCTCAATAACAAGAGTTTATATTTTATCTCACTTGTGTTAGAATTTATGTAAGGCATAATTTGGACGTAAGGGTTCGATTTTTGGTTTAAAAATGTTTTTAAATATTTCATTTATTTCCAACAGCTTGTTTAAAACACAGTTTAAAATGGGTTTAAAATAGAATTTTTTGGTAGCAACGTAAAATAAGGTTAAAACAAAAAAAAAATGTTTAAAACAATTAAAAAGCAGGTGTTTTGTTCAAAAATTAAAAAAAAACTGTTTTCTTCAACCCTAATTGCATTACTTTTGTAAACAAATTGCAAACTTTTAGTACTCTAAAGTTGTCGAAGACTTTTTTAAAAGCCTCTAAATGCACAGTTTAATCATTCGTAAACTTGGTTTATATATGATCAAATTCAAGATTTACTTCAGCAATTACATTTGAAAAGTAATACAATAAATTTGAAAAATTGTAATTTAATACAGAATAAGTCGATATCTTTTAATGATTAAATTAAAAAAGCAAAAAATATAAAATTACAAATTTTGATAAAATGCATACTTTCTCGAACAAAAAAGTTGATAATGTAGAATTACGATAATTAAATCACGTAATTAATTACATGCTGTAATTCACCATCATGAATTGATATTTAGCTTCAGTTGGTGGTTTATGCATTGCTGAGGAGGATTTTTAAATTAATGTTCCATTCTATAGCCATTAAGTTGAGTTGATTGAAAGTGACATTTTAAAATCTGCTATTTAATGAGATGTTAGGCTTAAAAGTGAAACACCTAATGGGGTTTGATTAAATATCGATAATGAATAATAATTATTTAAATTCGTAAAACGATTTTTACAGTACGTTGAACACCATTTTACCACATAAGGTCTATAATTTTAAAGTTAATTAGCAACCTTTTAATTTATATATTGGTGTCGCTGTTCACTTCCACCAAATTAATTCACCAAGTTCATCTAAAATTCGTATAAAAATCAAAAATAAAATTGTTAATAAAACATTTATTAATCGATTACAGTTATAATAATTACATTTACATCTAAATTTCACATTTACTCATTTGCAGAACAACTTTAATCTCAATTGAACAGTTTTGGCGAATAACCAATACATCCTCCTTGTAGTCGCGTTAAAAACGATAAACGCCAAAAAAATAATAAAACCTTGCAAGGAAGCCGTCACACAAAATAAGTAAGTACACCAAATACTAGTAAACATTTCAGCCGCGAATCCAAAAAGCCAAGTAATCCCCAACGTTGAAAATAAAACCACGACCAATCTCAGCTTTAAAACGAAAATGTAATCGTGTCTACATTCATCGTTAAATTTATGATGAAAAATGTTTTTAATTATGATACAAAATATAAATAAATTTGTAAGAACGATACATCCCACGGGAGTTAATAACCAAATATACAAAGCAGCACCTGTTGGGTAACAAATCCCCGTTGTTCCAACCGTGTAATTTTCAATGTTAATACTAATATTAATTATAACAGGCAAAAAAGGAAACACATACCCAATAAGACACGATTTTAAAATAATCCACTTATTTTGTTGGCTAAAAACCAACACGAATCTTTGATAATGCAAAATCGCCATCACCAACATCCAACAAAATTGACTCAAAACGTTATAATGCAAAGAAGCCCCTATTATAACGCATAAAACATAATTTTCTTTACTATCGATGTTACTCGCGGCGTATAATAAACAAATTTGAAGTAAAGTTACAATGCTGTATTGAACCAAAATTTGATTCCCTTTTGAAGACCTCCACGGTTTAAACAAAACCGCGGTGATTAAAATCCCTAAAATACCAACAATCGATAAAGCGCATCCTAAAGTTGTTAAAACGTTTAAATACTTATAATTACTTGATAGATTTTTATCACATTCAACGGTGAAATCAGAAAAAATTAATAAAGCAAAATGAGTGGTGTGATCGTACCAACACACATCGTGATTTTGAAAAGTTTTGGGAGTTTTATCCGCCTCCCATTTTCCTTTTATGTTTGCAAATTCATTCGGGGATCCGTAATGCCAATAAGAACATTGTTTTTCAATTGCGTGATCGTCGTTTTTATAAATAATGGGGATTTGCGCGGTGAAATCTTCCTTTAATTTTGGTAAAAGAATTCCGAAGATGTTCCCAGAGACTTGTTTTGTATCTAAATGGTCCTGATTAAAAAGGTAATCGTTTAAAAAGACGGTTATTGCAACGGTTAATGGCTCATTTTTATATAGATTTTCTGAGATTTGTTTTATTAATTCTTTAGGGATGAAAGTTGCGATTTGGACGTTTTCGTCTTCTAATAAAGATTCTAATGTAACGTTTCTCGATAATTTTTTTACTTCGTAACCAAATTCGGTTTGGTAAATCGCGATTCCGATGGTCTCGCTAATTTTTGCGTCGAAGATGTACACCATGATGTTTTTCGTTATTATATCTGTGTCGAATTTTAATCGCTTTTTGTTGTAAAAATTTCCTACTAAAACGTCGAAATTGTATAGTAATTTATCGGTGGAATTGAGGAGGTTTTGCGACGTTTGGAGGGTTTCTTTTTGGGTGTTTACTATGTTATCGATTACTTTCGTGAAATTTAATAGGTAATCGACGTGATCTTTTTCGGTTTTCTCGATGATTTCGGCGATGTAATGGATATCCACCGGGAGGTAATTCGAGAAATTTCCCGTGATTTCCTCTAAATTATTTATTTTGTTTTCGATGGTTTCGTTTTTGTGTAATAAGTCGTATAAAACCGCGGTTATTGGTGATTTAATGGGGTCTTTAGAACACGTCCCGTTTACCCCCATCCATTTAGCCCCGTACAAAAAATCGCCCACGCACGATCTAACAACGGGGGTTCCATCTTCTTGCAAACAAAATTCTTCGGGGGTGGTTGTTGCGTTTACTTTAGTTAAGGGCCAATGTAAATCAATTTCCATTGAATTAGTTACATCGGGGAGGCAATAAGAGACGCTTCTTAAATCGCTTAGAGTCATAAATTCTTTAACCTCATCTAAAATTACGATCAAAATGTTATAAAATTCTTTATACTCGATTTGGATGTCTTTAAAGACTTTGGATGTTACGTGAAGAAGAAATTCAGCCGTCATTGATTCTTCGTCTATATCAATTGTGGTGATCCATCTTAAATAAAACGGTTCCGCATTTGTGGTTAAACGATGGATTAAAGTGCCTTGTAAGAAATCGATTAAAGCATCTTTGATGTTGCGAAAATTGATCGATAAAATCGCCGCGTACTCGTTCCCATAAAACTCTTCATCAAACACCAAAACCTTATCAGTTTGCAATTTCGCCATCGTTGGTAACTCAAAAGCTTCGCACCAATAATGCCCCGGGCAATTTTGCGAATACTTAAAATAATAAACGATTCGATTCTCATTAATCACCTCAAAATCGTCAAACGAATCAATCGAAAAAGTCGAAATATACGAATTCGTATTACTAAAACAAAAAACGGGAACTTTCCTCCCATCGGGTAAATATAAATCATCAAAATTCTCAACAAACAACTCCAAACGCTTCTTCTCTTTATTCAATTTCATCGAAATACTCGGTTTATTATAAACTATATCTTCTTGGCAAATTGAGCACGATCCCTCGCAATTTTCGTTCAAAACTTGTTGATACGGCTTTTGAAATTCGGCGATTTCCTCGCAACCATTTTCTTGTTTACAAAAACATTTTGCCTCCGTAAAATTAAAATCGGCGGAAGCACAAAGTTTTTGCAACTTCCTCGAGCACGCCGAATTTTCGTTTATTTCCAAAGGTTTATAAGCACACACAAAATCGTAAGTTGCGTTACAAAAAACTGGTTTAAATATTAATTTTGATTCGTAAATTAAACAGCGTTTATTAAAAGTTTCCTTCCAAAATGATGCGTTACTTACGATGTCGCCGTAATATTTCGTCGGTTCGATGATGATCATGTTACCAACTCCGTAATCTTGAATCGTTTTGGCAGGAAACCAAACGGGGCCTTGTACCAAATTTTCTGAGAATAATTGTAAGTGGTCGAAAAATCCGATTACGTTGAAATAGGGACATTTTGGAGGGAATGTTGCGTTTTTTAAAACGGTGTAACAAACATTTTTTGCTTTATAATAAGAGAAATCTTCAGGACAAGGATTAATTTCTTTTAAAATTTCACAACTAGGTTCATCATCCCAAACATTATTATTACAAAATCTTTCAATAATTTCCGAATTTTCATCCAAACATAACGGGGTTGATCGATAAACATTATCTTTTAAATAAACATCCCAAACAATATTTTTATTTTCCCCACCAAAATCAACTTCTTGCGTTATCGATTCGCATATTTCCTATAAAAAAGTTAAATAAATCGATTTTATCGATGCGAATAAAAATAATTTCTTACCTCTAATTTAGCATTATTTAGTAAAAACATAAAAAGGATTAATGTAAGCTTTTGGGACATGTTTGCTTACGCGTTACTGTTCGACTGGTGGTAAATTATCTTCTTTCTTTACCTTTCACGGCTTATCGGGTTGTTCAAAAAATTGGGCGGGTAATCACTTTATGGTACCATTCAAGTACTGAGGTTAAACATAATGTACTGATTAAGGTTTATCGCGTTAACGTTTTCGGTATTTTTGCGTCGTTTCGTATAATGGAGCTTTTTGATTGAAAGGGTACTCGAAAATTCGAGTATCAGAAAAAAAATAACCCGAAATTTGACAAAGTAGGTGTGTTGGTTAAAGATTAATTTGTTTGCTGAGAATTTTTATTGGTTATTTTATTTGATAATAAAAATATATCAATTATTTATTCGTATCATTGCATTTTTAATCAACACAGAATCTATAAAAAGATATAAAATGATGTCATCTTACTATGTCCACCATCAGGCAACATTTATTCTTAGGTAAAGAGGGAGAGAATAGAGAATTTGAAAATCAGCTTAAAATCAAACGAGAGAATGTGTAAATTGTATATTCGTACTCATTATTTTAAGTTTTAACTCTAATCAACGTCCACTACCCCAGAAAGGAGTAAGAAGAGAAAGATTTAACCAACATGTAAAGAAAGTTTATAACTCATCTAGCAACGACATCAAAATAGTACTAAAAAGTAAAAGATTTATCTTTTCTGTGATGTCAGAAAATGTTAATTTGAGAAAATCAAGTTTAAAAATTTCTAATTTTGTTATTGAATCTTACGCCAACATATCAATATCAAATTTTTTAATACAATTTCAATTATGGTTGCGTTATACATTCCAACAGATCAAGATTGTAGAATTGAAATTGAAAAAAAATTGAGAAAAAATAATTCCAAAATTTGAAAAATTTTGGAATGATAATTTCCTATATAAAACGTTAAAGAAAAAATCAAAGAAAAAGTCAAAACCCGAATCATCTATTTCTCTTTGCTTAAAGAATCCTCTGCCCCGTCTTTATTTTGCCTTTTTGGATTTTTCTTTTAACCCTTTGGTCAAGAATTTGCTTTGAATGGACCAGAATTTAGAGATTTTTAACTTTGGTTTAATTATTTTAAAGATTATTTAATATTTTGGCAGTTTTGAAGATTTATTTTGAAGATTCCTCCTTTTCATTCATATCATTTCCCAAAAATCGACCATATCGACCGTATTTTGTTTAATTAAATAATAAAAATTAAAACAAGTTTCTATCACAATCAACATTAAGAAAGCAGTACATAATAGAAAATAAATTAAATTGATTCAGCTTCTAAGGCTCGTTTACTACCATCATCTGTTTAGTAATTGAGAGGAATTTTATAACAATTTTTCAAAAAATCGATTTTTCAGGAATTTTTAAATTTATACAAAATATCGGAAGAATCCCAATTAAGTTCAACAGTTTATATCTCAAGAACTAAGTGAGATATTTTCAAATTGACTTCACTTTTACAAAGTAGATGCTCTAATTAGTAATTGAAAGAAACTTCATAACAATTTTCCTAAAAAATCGTTTTTTCAAGAATATTTAAATTTATACAAAATATTGGCAAAATCCCAATTAAGTTCAGAAGATTATATCTCAAGAACTAAGTGGGATATTTACAAATTGACTTTACTTTTAGAAAGTAGATGCTTGAGTTAGTAATTGAAACTAATTTCGTAATAATTTTCCAAAAAATCAATTTTTCAAGAATATTTAAATTTATATAAAATATTGGAAAAACCCCAATTAAGTTCAGCAGCTAATATCTCAAGAACTAAGTGAGATATTTTCAAATTGACTTCATTTTTAGAAATTAGATTCTCCAATTAGTAACTGAAAGTAATTTGATAACAATTTTTCAAAAAATCGATTTTTCAAGAATTCATAAATTTATACAAAATATCGGAAGAATCCCAATTAAATTCAGCAGTTTATATTTCAAGAACTAAGTGAGACATTTTCAAATTAACTTTACTTTTACAAAGTAGATGCTCTAATTAGTAATTGAAAGAAATTTCATAACAATTTTCCTAAAAAATCGTTTTTTCAAGAATATTTTAATTTATACAATATATTGGCAAAATCCCAATTAAGTTAAAAAGATTATATCTCAAGAACAAAGTGGGATATTTTCAAATTGACTTTACTTTTAGAAAGTAGATGCTTCAATTAGTAATTGAAACCAATTTCGTAATAATTTTCAAAAAAATCAATTTTTCAAGAATTTTTTAATTTATTCAAAATATTGGAAAAATCCCAATTAAGTTCTGCAGCTAATATATCAGGAACTAAGTGAGGTATTTTTAAATTGACTTCGTTTTTAGAAATTAGATTCTCCAATTAGTAATTGAAAGTAATTTGATAACAATTTTTCAAAAAATCGATTTTTCAGGAATTCATAAATTTATACAAAATATCGGAAGAATCCCAATTAAGTTCAGCAGTTTATATTTCAAGAACTAAATGAGATATTTTCAAATTGACTTCACTTTTAGAAAGTAGATGCTCTAATTAGTAATTGAAAGTAATTTTATAACAATTTTCCTAAAAAATCGTTTTTTCAAGAATATTTAAATTTATACAAAATATTGGCAAAATCCCAATTAAGTTCAGAAGATTATATCTCAAGAACTAAGCGGGATATTTTCAAATTGACTTTACTTTTAGAAAGTAGATGCTTCAATTAGTAATTAAACTTAATTTCGTAATAATTTTCCAAAAAATCAATTTTTCAAGAATTTTTAAATTTATTCCAAATATTGGAAAAATCCCAATTAAGTTCTGCAGCTAATATCTCAAGAACTAAGTGAGATATTTTCAAATTGACTTCACTTTTACAAAGTAGATGCTCTAATTAGTAATTGAAAGAAATTTCATAACAATTTTCCTAAAAAATCGTTTTTTCAAGAATATTTAAATTTATACAAAATATTGGCAAAATCCCAATTAAGTTCAAAAGATTAAATCTCAAGAACTAAGTGGGATATTTTCAAACTGACTTTACTTTTAGAAAGTAGATGCATCAATTAGTAATTATTAATCACTAATTTCGTAATAATTTTCCAAAAAATCAATTTTTCAAGAATATTTAAATTTATACAAAATATTGGAAAAATCCCAATTAAGTTCAGCAGCTAGTATCTCAAGAACTAAGTGAGATATTTTCAAATTGACTGCATTTTTAGAAATTAGATTCTCCAATTAGTAATTGAAAGTAATTTGATAACAATCTTTCAAAAAATCGATTTCTCAGGAATTCATAAATTTATACAAAATATCGGAATAATCTCAATTAAGTTCAGCAGTTTATATCTCACGAACTAAGTGAAATATTTTCAAATTGACTTAACTTTTAGAAAGTAGATGCTCTAATTAGTAATTGAAAGTAATTTCCTAACAATTTTTTTAAAAAATCGTTTTTTCAAGAATATTTAAATTTATACAATATAATGGAAAAATCCCAATTAAGTTCAGCAGCTAATATCTCAAGAACTAAGTGAGATATTTTCAAATTGACTGCACTTTTAGAAATTAGATTCTTCAATTAGTAATTGAAAGTAATTTCATAACAATCTTTCAAAAAATCGATCTCTCGGGAATTTATAAATTGACTTCAAATTGACTTCACTTTTAGAAAGTAGATGCTTCAAATAGTAGTTGAAACTAATTTTGTAACAATTTGCCAAAAAATCAATTTTTCAAGAATTTTTAAATTTATTCAGAATATTGAAAAAATCCCAATTAACTTCAGCAGCTAATATCTCAAGAACTAAGTGGGATATTTTCAAATTTACTTCATTTTTTGAAATTAAATTCTTCAATTAATAATTGAAAGTAATTTCATAACAATTTTTCAAAAAAATCGATTTTTCAGGAATTTATAAATTTATACAAAATATCGGAAGAATCCCAATTAAGTTCAGCAGTTTATATCTCAAGAACTAAGTGAGACATTTTCAAATTGACTTCACTTTTACAAAGTAAATGCTCTAATTAGTAATTGAAAGAAATTTCATAACAATTTTCCTAAAAAATCGTTTTTTAAAGAATATTTAAATTTATACAATATATTGGCAAAATCCCAATTCAGTTAAATAGATTATATCTCAAGAACAAAGTGGGATATTTTCAAATTGACTTTACTTTTAGAAAGTAGATGCTTCAATTAGTAATTAAACTTAATTTCGTAATAATTTTCCAAAAAATCAATTTTTCAAGAATTTTTAAATTTATTCAAAATATTGGAAAAGTCCCAATTAAGTTCTGCAGCTAATATCTCAAGAACTAAGTGAGGTATTTTCAAATTGACTTCGTTTTTAGAAATTAGATTCTCCAATTAGTAATTGAAAATAATTTGATAACAATTTTTCAAAAAATCGATTTTTCAGGAATTCATAAATTTATACAAAATATGGGAAGAATCCCAATTAAGTTCAGCAGTTTATATTTCAAGAACTAAGTGAGATATTTTCAAATTGACTTTACTTTTAGAAAGTGGATGCTCTAATTAGTAATTGAAAGTAATTTCATAAAAATTTTCTTAAGAAATCGTTTTTTCAAGAATATTTAAATTTATACAAAATATTAGAAAAATCCCAATTAAGTTCAGAAGATTATATCTCAAGAACTAAGTGAGATATTTTCAAATATGACTTCACTTTTAGAAAGTAGATGCTCTAATTAGTAATTGAGAGTAATTTCATAAAAATTTTCTTAATAAATCGTTTTTTCAAGAATATTTAAATTTATACAAAATATTAGAAAAATTCCAATTCAGTTTAGAAGATTATATCTCAAGAACTAAGTGAGATATTTTCAAATTGACTTCACTTTTAGAAAGTAGATGCTTCAATTAGTAGTTGAAACTAATTTCGTAAAAATTTTCCAAACAATCAATTTTTCAAGAATTTTTAAATTTATTCAAAATATTGGAAGCATCCCAATTAAGTTCAGCAGTTTATATCTCACGAACTAAGTGAAATATTTTCAAATTGACTTCACTTTTAGACAGTAATTTTATAACAATTTTTCAAAAAATCGATTTTTCAGGAATTTTTAAATTTATACACAATATTGGAAAAATCCCAATTAAATTCAACAGCTTATATCTCAAGTTCTGAGTGAGATGTCTCTAAATTGACTTCATCTTTCGAAAATAGATTCTCCAATTAATAATTGAAAGTAATTTCATAATAATTTTCCAAAAAATCGATTTTTCAAGAATTTTTAAATTTATACAAAATATTGGAAAAATTCAAATTAAGTTCAACATCTTATATCTTAAGAACTAAGTGAGAAATTTTAAAATTGACTTCATTTGCGGAAGGTAGATGCTTCAATTAGTAATTGAAAGTAATTTCGTAACAATTTTCCAAAAAACCGATTTTTAAATTTGTACAAAATATTATATTTGAATAAATACGTATTGCAATTTTTATCTCAACAATTCTTTAATATCATAAATTATTTTAAAGAAGACATCTTCATCTTATTGAAGCAAAAGCGATTTGTTCTAAATTTAATTGATTTGAAGCGCAATCTTACATATTTTAATTTCTATCTCAATAATTTCTCGTTTAAACGTCTGTTATCCTACATCATTTTAAAGAAAGCTTTATCGTCTTTAATTTGATCCATGATTCATCCCGTCATCTCCATTATTTTAGCCATGGTGATTTTTTTGAATCCTCTCTTATTTATTATTTTACTGTTATCTAACAAGGAGGTAAAGCAGTTGACTCTTCACAAATTTTGATGCAATCTACATTGAATATGTATCAGTTTTACAAGAGCTTTTGATCTAACGGTCTTTCTAAGATACGTAATTAAACATATCTTACCGAAAAGAATAATGGAGATAGTACTAACCTCATCCATAAGAAAAAGAAATTCCCAAGGAGAGACGAGGCGAGAAATTCAAAACTCATCGAAACAGTGAAGGACTCTGAACCAAACGGCCTAAAAAGATGAGTCGTCCAGAGGTAGAAGGCGAGAACCATAGCAATAGATATCACTTATATTTTGGGCATCCGTGCGAAAATTAATAGAATTTGGTTGTTCTAAAATTTAAAACACTTCCGAGCTCACAGCACACGATAGAAGGATTTTCAAAGCGATGGTTTTATGTCAGGTGATGATGTGGTGTTCTACAAGGGCTGTGACATTAGATTTTTTAGTCTGCAATCTCTAAGGTGTTGGTTTAGCCTATTTTTGATGTATTGACTAATCATATATATGAACCCATATTATATTTAATCTTGTATATCAAATTAGACATCAGACCATTAGGCAGATGATGTTTCAAATAGGAAAAAATGCCTTTCAGAGTATTGCCAACATCCTAATCCTCCATCACAATAGTGACTAGGATGGGGATGAGTAGATGCTCATAGGTGTTCCAAGCTTCTGTTTGTAGACTACATCATTGAAAGAGAATATTGAAGAATCGAATCATTTGGAGGAACTGGTCTCTATGGATCACGATGTCGAGGGAGGGCACCAGACGCCAATCGTTTCTAATCTTTTCAGTGACCATTGCCAAGGTGATATTAGTAAAAAGGGACACCATATACAAGGATGCCAATACAAACTCTTAGGCAGAACAACACCTCTAACCTTTGTATCAAAAATGAAAGAATCACAAAGTGTTTTCGATTTCAAAATTAAAAATCTTAACATCATCAGAATCAGTCAGAAGCTGGAAGGATGGCCTTTACACCATCTTTGATGTAGTTGGGAAGAACCTCTTCCCATTTACAACGGAAGAGGAAATGTTTTCTGTTCGTGTAGGCAATCTTAGGCCAATGCAATTTTGATCTCCCTTAAACTTTGAAGCACAAATTACGTCATTTAAAAGGGCCATTGAATCAAAAGCTTTGGTAAAATTGATACATATTCAACATAGATTGAGTTTATCTTCAATTTAAGCCATTATGCATCTTTCTATCTCCATGATATTCTTCTAGCTATTTTTGAAAGAAAATATTCATTTGCAATTCTGAATAAGTATATTATTCGGAATAATAATACTGATTCATCATTTTTAATTCAGATGGATATGGCAGAAGGAATTCTATTTTAATATTTTTGTTCTCCTTAAATAGGTTAATGATTTTACTTCAGAACGTTTATTTCTGTATAACCTTTTAGTGTGAACTCAACACCTGTTACTAAGTATGGCGTAATAAGCATTCATTTTATATATAATTTATAGAGCAACTTAAACCCATCAAATAACACGAACAAAAAATAACCTTAACACCACTTCACATTTACCGGCTTAATAATCTTACATCTTCACTACTTTAAAGCAACAATTTACTTTCAGTTAATGATAAGTAAAACCAAAGCAAGCAATAATCTTAAATAAAACGGTACCTTGCTCCGATTCGAAAGGTATGGTACAGTTAAGTTGTGTAACTTGAAACCAGGAAAACATAACGAAAGAGATCCATACAACGAACTAACCACCTTATAGGTGATTATGGCAACTCACGTTTCACGCTTTGCTTGTAATTAATAGTTTATTTCCCATCTCCCGTCGAGATCTATTGTAGAAAACGACCCACACAAAAAGTGCGCCGATCGTCGGCCGATTCTTACTTAAAATGGGAACGCTTTTGCATAATTCAATTTTGAAATGTTGCACAAACAGAAACGTTGTTTTTGTTTGGATAATTATGTGAGCGCGATTTTGTAATGAACAATTCGTTGCTCGTGCGTGTTTCGACTCACGCATTTTGTCACTTTTGATTAAAGTTAACGTGTTTGTCGTGAGAAAGGAAAACTATTTTATTACAACATAAAATATTTTCACAAATTGTGCATTTAAAATAAAAATATTGATTGATGATGATCATATCATTAATTTCTAACATAATATTTGCAAAATAATGATGAAGAATGTTCATTTTGTTATGAATTAATTGAAATCTTGATGAAGATTTTCGTAATCAAAGATTATTATTTTATGACGTAAACGGATGTATCTTGTTCAATCCCACACACCAACGCATTTTTTCCTTTTTTGATGCATTCGCATTGCGCGGAATCCGGTCGATTAAATGTAAACCGTGACGAAATTTGCATGTGAAACGAATTTTCTTCGCAAAATGCCAAGGTGCGGCTTGAACTGTATAGTTTAAATGTGACAAAATCTGACCGACATTGTTTTATTTAAAAAACATTGCCGACAAAGTTAATTAAAACTAGAAATTGGGGAAATTATACCGAGTAGAAAATAATTTCTTTCGGTTGCGTGGAATATTTATTTTCTAGATGTTTAGAAATTTTATAATTTAAACATCAAAATGGCTCCAAAGTAATAACAATAAATTAAGCGTTAGAAAATTTTAAAATTAACACATTAAACTTAAATAAGTATTAAATGCGATTTTTATCTCTTATTAAACTTTAATGGAAAATAATTTCAAAACAAAATTCAAAAATGACGTAAAAAATTATTGGTATGAAAACCATAAAAGGGAGTTTATGGGAATATTGGGTTTTAACGCAGAAATGAAAGTTACTCGGATTGTGTTTATTGCTTTGGTTTCGTTGTATAAGTTAAAATTGCTCGTAAAGTTCAGATGAAACAATTAAATAACAATTAAAATAAAATACGCAGGTTACGTGAAATTTAAAATTGGATATTATTTTGAAATCATTTCAATGGGTGAGAGTTACTGCGATAAATATGGTTAACGAGTGTAAATATTTCTATGCGCAAATATATGAGGTAAATCAATATTCACTTTGCAGAATTCGAACTGAATTGAAATTATCAGATTTGTTCTGCTATTGTTGCGTAAAATCGTTCAATAATGTCATTTATTTTGATAAGCGCAGTGAAATGTGTCTTGTCTTATAAACAAAAATCTATTGGAGCTAATTCCAGAATGGTTCTGTGATTCATAAGGAACATAGTGCAGTATGTGACATCATATCTCAATCATAGATGAAAATACGTATGGGTGCTTAAAACTGAATTGGGAGAATACTCAAACAACAAAACGGTTCGCAAAGAAAAGAGTAAAAATACGCCGATGTATCTGGTGTCTATGGTTCGTTTGCAATGAAAATGTCCTCTGCCAGCAGTACTTACTCTTTAATTAATAGTTTATAGACTACATATGACAAGATTTTGCATTTTGTTCAATGATGCCTTGATGCAATGATACCTTAAGTCTTTTGGAAATAAAATAAGTCTTCTGGAAGCAATATCGAGCTTTGTAGAAGCAGTATCAACAAAAGTATCTAAAGTCAACAGTATCAAGTCTTTTGTAAGTATTTTAAGTTTTCTGGAAACATTATCAAGTATTCTAGAGGCATTATCAAATCTTTTGAAAGCATTTTACGTCTTCTGGAAGCAATATCAAGTATTCTAGAGACAATATCAAGCCTTTTGAAAGAATTTTAAGTCCTCTTGAAGCAGTATCAACTCCTCTAGAAACATAATCAAGTCTTCCAGCAGCAGTTTATGCCTTCTGAAAGCATTTTAAGTCTTTTGGAAGCTATATCAAGATTTTGGAAGTTATCAAGTCTTTTAGAAGCAGTATCAAGCCTTTTAGATGTATTTTAAGTCTGCTGGAAGCATTATCAACTTTTCTAGATACAGTATCAACTCTTTTGGAAATACTTTAAGTATTCAGTGACAGTACTAATAATAACGAAAATCTACAAATCACTATCACTTTTTTTGCTTCGTTTAAATCTATATGCTTCGTTTTAATGCTATATCATTTTTTAGTGAGATGGTTTCATTACATTTAGAAACTAATCAAATGCGTTTCCATCCATTCTTAAATATTTTCTAAAGACATCTGAGACGTGGCAATATTTTTCTCTATTAGCCAGACAACTTTTCTGCCATATACTTCATTTTTCTTGATACCTTAGAGATTCTCATGATCATGAAAAATACAAATTCGTCCCATTTTATCCATCACTTATGATCACTGAACGTCGATGTGTCGAATAATACGACACGATAAATGACCCTCTTTGCCCACACACATACGATTTTTCCATTGAAACTGATGTACCACGCATAATCACTTGGTGCCACACACTTAGTATGATGTTTTTGACATGAACGATTTTTGAAAGGAACCAATATTTGCGTATGACCGGCTAATGTTTTGAAATTGTCAGTGATTCTAAACCACTGTGCCGCGGCAAAAAGCCTTAAAATTGGGGTGTTAAAGAATCAGACATCCATAAGAAACCAGTAAAGAACCCAACGAAATTAGTCCTAAAGTAAATACAGCTCTATTGTTGAAGCACATTTCCATTTCTCTGGTTGTCTTAAAAACTAAACGCAGAAAAGTTGACACTACATTTAGGAGGCTTGATACTGCTTACAGAAGACCTGAAATGCATCCAGAACACTTGATACTGCTTTTAGATGATTTGATACAGCTTCCAAAAGAGTAGAACTGCTTTCGCAAGCATCATATCAAGGCAGAAGATTTGATACTGCTTCTAGAAAACTTGAAATGCTTCCAAAAAACTTAATACTTTCCTGGAAGAAATTATACTACCTCCAGAATTGAGATGTTTCCAGAAGATTTGATACTGCTTTTAGAAAACCTGATATGCTCCCAAAGGACTTGTAATGCTTGCAGAAGACTTGAGATGCTCCCTGAAGACCTGAATTGTTTCCATAAGACTTGATATTGCTTCCAGAAGAGTTGATACTGCTCAAAACTCACAATGCTTTCAGAAAATTTGAAATGCTTCTAGAATATTTGCTATTGCTTTCAGAAAACCTGAAATATTTTCAGAAGGTTTGGAATACTTTGAGAACACTTGCAATGCTTTCAGAAGACTTTGAATACTTATAGAAGACTTGATATTGCTTTCAGAAGACTTGAAATAGATCCAGAAGATTTGCAATACTTTCGAAGACGCACAGCTTACAAAAGACTTGATATTAGCACTGTAAGATTTGATACTGCTTCCAGTAGGCTTGAAATGCATCCAGAAGACTTAGAATGCTTGCAAAAGACTTCAAATATTTCCAGAAGACTTGATACTGCTTCTCTAAAACCAATTCATCAATTCTGTGATATACATGTGTCTCAGATTTTTGTAGCAGGACTTTAACAGTCGATATATCTTGTAAAATTAACACAAAATCCTCATATTAACATAGGTCCGATCTATGTTTATAGTTTAAAATTGATTTTTTTAATATCATACGTACATTTCAATCGATTTTATTTAAATTTGGTACACCCTGCATACACATTCCTGGAAGAAATTATACTACCTCCAGAATTGAGATGTTTCCAGAAGATTTGATACTGCTTCTAGAAAACCTGATATGCTCCCAGAGGACTTGCAATGCTTGCAGAAGACTTGAGATGCTCCCTGAAGACCTGAATTGTTTCCATAAGACTTGATATTGCTTCCAGAAGAGTTGATAGTGCTCAAAACTCACAATGCTTTCAGAAAATTTGAAATGCTTCTAGAATATTTGCTATTGCTTTCAGAAAACCTGAAATATTTTCAGAAGGTTTGGAATACTTTGAGAACACTTGCAATGCTTTCAGAAGACTTTGAATACTTATAGAAGACTTGATATTGCTTTTAGAAGACTTGAAATAGATCCAGAAGATTTGCAATACTTTCGGAGATGCACAGCTTACAAAAGACTTGATATTAGCACTGGAAGATTTGACTGCTTCCAGTAGGCTTGAAATGCATCCAGAAGACTTAGAATGCTTGCAAAAGACTTCAAATATTTCTAGAAGACTTGATACTGCTTCTCTAAAATCAATTCATCAATTCTGTGATATACAGGTGTCTCAGATTTTTGTAGCAGGACTTTAACAGTCGATATATCTTGTAAAATTAACACAAAATCCTCATATTAACATAGGTCCGATCTATGTTTATAGTTTAAAATTGATTCTTTAATATCATACGTACATTTCAATCGATTTTATTTAAATTTGGTACACGCAGGTTTTTAGGGATGAGGAACAAGATTATGGAGTCTGTTTAAAAAAGATCTATCGACTGTTAATCGTGCTACAACAACTTGGTACACCCTGCATCCTATGTATGCAGGGTGTACCGGATACGTGTGTGCTCTGAGTACTTTCATGGGTTTTCATAAGGTTGAAGCGTGAGCTGAAATCCCGAAGATATACTCTGAAGAATGATTCCAGGAATAGAGTGGGTTGGTTTGGGTTGTTTCTATTATCATATAGGAAAAATAATAAAAGCTCAAAGTATTACTCATTTTTTTGGGATGGCCTTGGTTCTTTGAAGTCGGCTGAGAATATTTTTTCGATAAAGTTATTAATGATATAGAAGATGTAATCCCAACTAGCATAAATCTATTTAGCATAAAATATTGTTGTTATATATTGTTGGGTTGGGTGTATCCAACCCAATCCAACTAATCAGTTAATATTAGTTTTTGTTTAAGGAAGAAGTATCAAACTACTATTCATTTTTCTTGGGTCGGCCGACGTCTTGGAAGTTGACCCAAGGTATTTCTTCGTTAAAATTGTTAATAATATAAAAGATGTAATCCCAAGTAGCTAAGTTAAGCCATTAATCGCAACCCAACCGACTCGTTTCCTCGCAACCGACTTCACCGTCGATGCAAGGAGTTTCCTATGTCTTGATCTTGGACCACCTAAGTTCGGCATCAACCTTAATAGTAAATTATTCATGAATGTCGCCTTACTTGATACCTCCTCAATATGTTTCGTCATTTCGTCCTTATTGGTAAACACACCGAGATACTTGACCCTTTCAGCGCTTTCAATTACAGATCCACTTACTTCAAGGTTAAAAATCTTATCTTTGCATTTTATCAGTGCAGCAATGTCAAGACCAATCTCCTTAAGTCTATCAATAATTTGTTGAACCACGTACGAACCGCCTTGTCTTGCAGTTCACACTCATCTCGAACTATAACCAACAATGCAAGATCATCTGCATAACCTATAATCTCTGCTTCGGCTTCCAATTCCACTCTTAGGATTCTATCATAATATAAATTCCATAAAAGTTTACCTAATAGAGATCCATGAGGCACTCCGCAAGTCACATCGTAAACTTTTCCATTTGGAGTTATGATGTTTCTTTCAAGCAAGTAGCTCCTTATCATTTCCACCAGATAGGGGCGTATATTTCCATTAATTAAGGATCCAACTATTTGTTTACATGGTGTAGAATTAAATGCATTTTTGATGTCCAAAAGAATTAAGGCATAGAATTTCCTATTCTTTAAAGCTTTTTCTTTTGGATGTGGCTATTTATACATACAGTATGTATACGCAATTGGCTATTTACACATACAGTATGTATATGTAATTGGCTATTTATACATACAGCATGTATGCGCAATTGGCTATTTATACATACAGTATGTGTACATAATTAGCTGTTTAGACTGTATGCGTGTATATATACCAATTACAGATCCTATAACAATTAAGTTAGGAATTTCTTTCAAAATGCAGGCTTCTACTATACATACGAGTGTTTTTCTTCAAAATATTATCGCATATACGGCATGGTTCAAATAGTGTCGATATAAAGTGTATTTTCTTAAATAAATGGAACACCCTACATTTTTTTGCATATTCTGATTAGCTGTGTTAAATGCTATAACTGCACATCTTGTTTTCAAATATTGCGTGCAAAGCTATCACGTTTTTTTATCACATCATTTTGTGTACATTATGCACCTTAAATAGCAACAAAATTTGCTTCAAGTTGTTCTTTATTTCAGAGCGATATCTCAATTACTTCTTGAGATACGATTCTTTGAAAATTTCTTGATTTTTATCAAACACATAATTATATTTTGCAAAGTTTCAATCAAAAAATCATAACTCGGCGATTTAAATATTTGAAGCAAGAATCTTAGGCATCTTAAATAACAACAAAATTTACTTCAAATTGCTCTTTATTTCAGAACAATATCTCAATTAGTTCTTGGGATACGATGATTCTTTGAAAATTTCTTCATTTTTATGAAACCATGTGTTTCATATTATGTTTTTGCAAAGTTTCAATCAAAAAATCATAACTCGAAGATTTAAATATTTGAAGCAACAATCTTAGACACCTTACATAGCAACAAAATTTGCTTCAAGTTGCTCTTTATTTCAGAGCGATATCTCAATTAGTCCTTGAGATACGATTCTTTAAAAATTTCTTGATTTTTGTCAAACACATATGATTATGTTTGTGCAAAGTTTTAATAAAAAAAATATAACTCGAAGATTCAAAGATTTGAAGAAAGCAGCTCAAGCACGTTAAATACTAATTAAATTTGCTTCAAATTTCTCTTTATTTCAAAGTGATTTCTCAATTAGTTCTTGAGATATGAATTTTTGAACATTTCTTGATTTTTAACAAATATATATACGTTTTTGCAAAGCTTTATTCATAAAATCACAACTCAGAAATTTAATAATTTGGAAAAACGATCTTAAGCACGTTAAATAGCAACAAAATTTGCTTGAGTTCAAAAGTTCTTGAGATACGATTCTTCAAAAATTTCTTGATTTTTATTAAACACATATAATGTTTTGCAGAGTTTCAATCAAAAAATCATAACTCGGAGATTTAAATATTTGAAGCAAGAATCTTAGGCATCTTAAATAACAACAAAATTTACTTCAAATTGCTCTTTATTTCAGAACAATATCTCAATTAGTTCTTGGGATACGATGATTCTTTGAAAATTTCTTCATTTTTATGAAACCATGTGTTTCATATTATGTTTTTGCAAAGTTTCAATCAAAAAATCATAACTCGAAGATTTAAATATTTGAAGCAACAATCTTAGACACCTTACATAGCAACAAAATTTGCTTCAAGTTGCTCTTTATTTCAGAGCGATATCTCAATTAGTCCTTGAGATACGATTCTTTAAAAATTTCTTGATTTTTGTCAAACACATATGATTATGTTTGTGCAAAGTTTTAATAAAAAAAATATAACTCGAAGATTCAAAGATTTGAAGAAAGCAGCTCAAGCACGTTGAATACTAATTAAATTTGCTTCAAATTTCTCTTTATTTCAAAGTGATTTCTCAATTAGTTCTTGAGATATGAATTTTTGAACATTTCTTGATTTTTAACAAATATATATACGTTTTTGCAAAGCTTTATTCAAAAAATCACAACTCAGAAATTTAATAATTTGGAAAAGCGATCTTAAGCACGTTAAATAGCAACAAAATTTGCTTCAAGTTGCTCTTTTTTTCAGAGCGATATCTCAATTAGTTCTTGAGATACGATTCTTCGAAAATTTCTTGATTTTTATTAAACACATATAATTATATTTTGCTGAGTTTCAATCAAAAAATCATAACTCGGAGATTTAAATATTTGAAGCAAGAATCTTAGGCACCTTAAATAGCAACAAAATTTGCTTCAAGTTGTTCTTTATTTCAGAGCGATATCTCAATTACTTCTTGAGATACGATTCTTTGAAAATTTCTTGATTTTTATCAAACACATAATTATATTTTGCAAAGTTTCAATCAAAATATCATAACTCGGTGATTTAAATATTTGAAGCAAGAACCTTAGGCATCTTAAATAACAACAAAATTTACTTCAAATTGCTCTTTATTTCAGAACAATATCTCAATTAGTTCTTGGGATACGATTCTTTGAAAATTTCTTCATTTTTATGAAACCATGTGTTTCATATTATGTTTTTGCAAAGTTTCAATCAAAAAATCATAACTCGAAGATTTAAATATTTGAAGCAACAATCTTAGAAACCTTACATAGCAACAAAATTTGCTTCAAGTTGCTCTTTATTTCAGAGCGATATCTCAATTAGTCCTTGAGATACGATTCTTTAAAAATTTCTTGATTTTTGTCAAACACATATGATTATGTTTGTGCAAAGTTTTAATAAAAAAAATATAACTCGAAGATTCAAAGATTTGAAGAAAGCAGCTCAAGCACGTTAAATACTAATTAAATTTGCTTCAAATTTCTTTTTATTTCAAAGTGATTTCTCAATTAGTTCTTGAGATATGAATTTTTGAACATTTCTTGATTTTTAACAAATATATATACTTTTTTGTAAAGCTTTATTCATAAAACCACAACTCAGAAATTTAATAATTTGGAAAAGCGATCTTAAGCACGTTAAATAGCAACAAAATTTGCTTCAAGTTGCTCTTTTTTTCAGAGCGATATCTCAATTAGTCCTTGAGATACGATTTTTCGAAAATTTCTTGATTTTTATTAAACACATATAATTATATTTTGCCGAGTTTCAATCAAAAAATCATAACTCGGAGATTTAAATATTTGAAGCAAGAATCTTAGGCACCTTAAATAGCAACAAAATTTGCTTCAAGGTGTTCTTTATTTCAGAGCGATATCTCAACTACTTCTTGAGATACGATTCTTTGAAAATTTCTTGATTTTTATCAAACACATATAATTATATTTTGCAAAGTTTCAATCAAAAAATCATAACTCGGAGATTCAGAGATTTAAAGAAAGGATCTCAAACACATTAAATACTAGTTAAATTTGCTTCAAATCGCTCCTTATTTCAAAGTGATATCTCAATTAGTTCTTGAGATACGAATTTTTGAAAATTTCTTGATTTTTAACAAATATATAATTACGTTTTTGCAAAGTTTTAATCAAAAAATCATAACTCAGAAATTTAATGATTTGGAAAAACGATCTTAAGCACGTTAAATAGCAACAAAATTTGCTTCAAGTTGCTATTTATTTCAGAGCGATATCTCAATTAATTCTTGAGATACGATTTTTTGAATACGATTGCATCCATTTTTTTCTTAAAAAATACGATTTTGTTTAAGAATCTTTATCTCAAGAATTAAATGATACATTAAATTAAGACTTCTATCATTAAAATGCTGAGGATTTCTTCTATAATTATCACAAATTGCATTATGATATCTATTTTAAGTAACTACAGTACTTTAACATACAGTATGGATATATAGCCAATTGCGTGTACATACCTTATGTATAAATAGCCACATCCTTTTCTTTTATCCTATCACTGCTTTTCTGCATTTTTCAATCCGATGTTATTCCCATCCGCTTCTACAACCAATTGTAGTCTTACAATTAGTAAAGCTTCCAAAAGTTTCCCCGTCGCATCCAATAGATAAAAAAGTCTGTAGGCTTCTCAATGAGCACTTTTTCAGATCTTCGCAAAAAACTTTTTGACACACAGTTATTATACACAACAATTATAAAAAATCCTTTGAATGCTTCGCTGCCAACAATCCAATTATTCCAGATGGAATGGAATCAGATTCCGGGGCTTCTTTTTTCTTAAATTGCCTACCGCCACTGAGAGTTCCTCCACTGTAAAAGGAATTGAATTTAATGGACTATCCCTAGCCTCCCATGCAAAAGTTTCATGAACTGATTTGCTCTTCTTCCGTCTTATCTTCAATAGTATTTCTGCTTTTCATTTTCAGTCTTTTGGCAACCATTTGGATAAGGCCTGTATCCCAAACATCTTCTAGATCTGAACAAAGTTGAATTCTCAATCTTTTCTTTTTATGTTGCAACTTCAAATTTTCAATTTACTCCAAATCAACAATACCATGCCTTCTATTTTGTGTTAAAGTTCTTCTTAATTTATTGCATTCTTTTCTTTTTTCTGCAATATCATTATTCCACCAGTATGCTAGTTTATGGCTAAAGTTTTTGCCATTTTTCTTAACACAATATTCATTACGTACTTTTTGTATGTTTTTAATAAAATTTTCTGGTGTTCTTGCTTCGTCCTTATCAAAAAATAGAGTTTCATATTTTATAAATTTCTCCAAATTTTTTCTTTTTGGAAGCTATCCTCCCATCAAAATTAATTTCACTTCCAACATTTCTACCACATTCTTCAATTTCAAACATAATAGATTTATGGTCACTCTTAACCCAATCCAACTCAACGCAACTAATTATTATTTAAGGAAGTATCAAGCTATTGTTTATTTTACTTGGGTCTAAGCTAACCTTTCTTTTTTGAATTCATTTTTTTCTGATTTTAACCAAAAAGAAATCATCCAACGTTGGTTTTTGAAATAATCTTTCATAGATACTTATTTCTTTTTATGAGGAGATAATTCCAATGCATGGATAGAATTGCAATGAAGAAATGCGTCATTCTAAACTTCAAATTTCGCTAACATTACAAGATTTAAAACCTCCAAGCTCATTTATAAACGGAAATGAAATAAATGAAATTAGAAAATATGTAACAATATGATTCAATTATTATTAGAAACTTCGTTTCACGAAACGTGACAATCAATAATCCAATTGGTCACTTAGCAATGCATTTGAATACATTTTCCATAACAAAATGATTTTCTTTCTATGGACAATTGAAAACGGCTAACGACGCGACGATGATGATCATGTACGCAAAACGCGATCCAAAGCTCACACATTCACAAAGCGACGCATAACTTTCACCTGTCCTTGACGTATCCTTACTTTCTCTAATCGGCATAGGACACAATCGCGTTGACCTTCTCGCAGGTCTCATCGCCAAAGGAATTCTTCTCCTACCACGAAACTCTCAGATTCGACTCGAGTCAATCATTAACATAAATTCGGAAGAAAGTCTTCTCACTAAATAAAAACCGGAAAGTGGTGGAATTCAATTTACCAGGTCGATGACATACTCTTAAAAGAATTCCATGAGAGACGATTAAATGATTAAATCAGTGTATTATAATTCTTTTTTGAATCTCATCCCATCTCAATTTAATGTATAACGATGAGTGAAAGTTGGTACAAAGAGTTAATTATTTATTTAAAAAAAGTAAAATAAAAGAAAAATAATTATCATGACTCGGAGTACTTAAATAATAAACAATAGTAATTGCAAAACACTTACGGTTTAGTATAATTTTCCTTCTTGCGAAATAACCGTAATTTGATGACACGACTTTATCTTTCATTCTTCAATCTTCCATTAACTAAGCTATTTTAGCCTTATTTTTTATTGCTATTAAGACGTAAACTCTTACATAACTCTAATAAAAAAAAAGTTATTATCTCGTTATTTGTAGGTATATAGAGATGAACTTTCACTACCGACTTTAAAAGCTTAAGTGAAGGTATATTATGATTTATGATTTAAAGTGTTAATCAACACTTTAAACTTTAAAAGGTGAAATAATTGTTAAGTTCTGATTTATTTTTAGTTAAAAACGCGTTTAAAAAACTACATTTAATCTTGATTAATGTCCCTTTGAATAAGGACTTTGTAGTTGTCTGCAACATAGATTTATGTGGTAATATATTTTGAAAGTGTGTGTGTTCTATTGAGGACACACAGAAAATGTAAGCACTCGTCTTCTTCGTTGCCGCATTACGTAAATGTACTTACTTTAATGGCAAACCAGTTCTACCTACTTACTAAAATGTTTTGGATTGCATCAATTTCAAATCCATGTTTTTTTTGTGCACACACCACAAATGATGTGTTTATTCAGGTTTTCAATTGCATAACGCAACGAGATATTACAAATTCATCGAATGCCTTTGGTTTATTTAAAATGGGTTAAAAAATGTTTTATTAATTTGAATTTTTTGTTACCTTTTTGTAATAAAAATTGTAAAGGATTGTTAAAATTGTTAATATTTTGGACGAACCGCTGGTGTTTCAGGACATCTGCAATCGTATTGTTCTAAAACGGCTCTAAATGGATGTTTGAAACCGCCAGCTGTAAATGATTGTTCGATTATTTCCTTAACTTTCTGTTTGTATGCTTCCTCTTCTTTTCTTCCGAGTTCCAAAATTCTTTCGAGTTCTGCGTTTTCACGTTCCTATAAAAAATAAAAATTAAAAAAATATTATTGTTAAATACGAAAAATTATTTCGAAAAGTAATAATTTTAAAGTATTTTATGTAATTTTCATTGACAATTCAAGAATTCTTCTAAAATTTGTTATTTTTGTCATCATATGCATATTTTCGTGCAGCTTTAAAATGCCAATAAAAGCCGTACGGTTTAAGCTAATTGAACCATTAATTTCGGGATACCGAAACAGTTAGTTTCTGTTTGTGTCACACACAGAAGAGTAAAAAGACGCCGTGAACGATGGATTTAGGAAATTTGATAAATTAAGATGAAACTTGGAAAACAATTAACAAAAAAGAATAAAAGTAATAAAGCACCGAGATGGGATAAAATCGCTACGAAAATAATGAAAAAAAAGGATGATAAGCATATCATTTAAATATGCAAGTTCTTCTTTATGAAGTTGTCACAAGTACGTTAACATTTAAGTGAATACTTACTTAAGGCATGGAACCTTGGCATAATAAGATTCATTATACAAGAAAGGCGATCGGCTTCTGTGTTCAATCGATAGTACAATCACCTTGTTGAACTCGACTTACAAAACTTTACTTATTATCCCATGTACTAAAACTCTATGTCGATAATATCATATGACCTCTCTCTGTTATTTACCAATGTATTCCGCAATTCGATTAATATTAGAAAAGCCAAAAAATACAACATGAAAAGCCGCCATTTAGTTATCGATTTAAATAATGATTATTACAGCATTATAATGCTTTCTAAAATGCTTCCAGAAGACTTGAAATGCTTCTAAAAGACAAAATACTCCTACTATTTGTAAGACACTTGTTTCTGCTTCCAAAAGTCAAAATGCTTCCAAAAGACTTGAAATGATTGCAGTTGATATGAACTGCTTCCAGAAGACTTGATACTTCCTTAGAAGACTTGATGCTGCTTCCAGAAGACTTGATACTGTCCCTAAAAGACTTGATATTGCTTCCAGAAGCAGTGAAATGTTTTCAGAAGGATTGTAATACTTCCACAAGACTTAATATTAATAAATTGCTTGCTAATTACGTTTTCATCGCAACAAAAAAACAAAATACAGTTGATAAACTATTTGAAAATGATTTGAAAATATTAAATACAATTTGCAAAAATGCAAATTCTTGATGTACGTAATACAAAAACTATTAATTAAAGACTAATATCGTCTAGTTAGTTAAGTACAGTTACTAACTGTTAATAAAATTTGATTTTGCTTTTAAATTAGCAAATACCGTAAGTAAAATAAAAGTCTTCATGTCAGACATTTAAAAACTGCCAATTAAAGACTAGATATTGGTCGTGAAACTATAAACACTGCTGTTAAAGTTGCTCAGAAACTGATTCCAAAAGACTTAATACTGCCTCCAGAAGACTTTATAGTGGATGACTTGTAATGCTTGTAGAAGACTAGAACTATGTCCAGAAGACTCTACATTGCTTCCAGAAGCCTTGAAACATTTCCATAAAACACCTAATGGTTTCAGAATACCTGATATTGACTCTGAAATACTCCCAAAAGACTTTTCTAGAAGACTTAAAATACTTCCAGAAAACTTAATATTAAGGTCTATATAAAAAATTTACTTCTGGTGATAATTAAGGATATTGTTGACCGTATTAGCCATTGAGTAATATAAAAAATAATTTTTTTTATCCTTTTTTCACCAATTATTAAATTAGGGTCTATATAAAAAATTTACTTCTGGTGATAATTAAAATAATTTTCTGGTTAATTATCACCAGAAGTAAATTTTTTATATGGACCCTAATTTAATAATTGGTGAAAAAAGGATAAGAAAAATTATTTTTTATAAACTTAAAATTGTCTCTGAAAGACTTGAACGATTCCAAAAGATTTGGCACTGCTTTTGTAAGACTTGATACTGCTTCCAAGTCTTGAAATTCTGCCAAAAAACTTCAGATAATTTTAGAAGACATGAACTGCTTCCAAAAGCCTTGAAACCCAAAGGCTTGTAATGCTTGCAGAAGAGTTGAACTATTGCCAGAAAATTCACAATGGCTCCAGAAGATTTGATACTGTTTCTAAAAAACTTAAATTGCTTCAAGAAGACTTGATACTGCCCCTGAAAAATTTAATACAGTTTCTAGAAGATTTGAAATGCTTTCGGAAGATTTGATATTTCTTCTAGAAAATTTGAAATACTGCCTATGTAACATTTGATACTGTTTCCAAAACACTTCAATTACTTCCAAAAGATTTTTTTCTGCCCCTGAAAACTTAATCCTGCTTCTAGAAAACATAATATTGCTTAGAAAAGATTTGAAATACTACCAAAAGACGAGATATTGCATCTAGAGAACTTGATACTGTTTCTAGAAGACTTGGCATTGCTTCCAGAAAATTTCAAATGCTTCAGATGATTTTAGAAGGCATGAACTGCTCCCAAAAGCCTTGAAATGCTACCCAAAGGCTTGCAATATTTGCAGAAGAGTTAAACTATTTCCAGAAAATTCACAATGAATCTAGAAGACTTGATACTGTTTCTAAAAGACTTAAACTGCTTCAAGAAGACTTGATACTGCCCCTGCAAGATTTAATACAGTTTCTAGAAGATTTGAAATGCTTACAGAAGATTTGAAGTACTTTCAGAAGACTTGCAATGCTTCTAAAAGACAAAATACTCCTACTATTTGTAGGACACTTGTTTCTGATTCCAAAAGTTAAAATGCTTCCAAAAGACTTGAAATGATTGCAGTTGATATAAACTGCTTCCAGAAGACTTGATACTGTCCTTAGAAGACTTGATGCTGATTCCAGAAGACTTGATACTGTCCTTAGAAGACTTGATATTGCTTCCAGAAGAAGTGAAATATTTTCAGAAGGATTGTAATACTTCCACAAGACTTAATATTAATAAATTGCTTGCTATTTACGTTTTCATCGCAACAAAAAAAACAAAATACAGTTGATAAACTATTTGAAAATATTGAATACAATTTGCCAAAATGCAAAATCTTGATGTAAGTAATACAAAAACTATGAATTAAAGACTATTATCGTTTAGTTAGTTAAGTACAGTATATTATCAAGTACAGTTACTAATTGTTAATAAAATTTGATTTTGCTTCTAAATTAGGAAATACCGTAGGTAAAATAGAAATCTTCATGTCAGGCGTTTAAAAACTGCCAATTAATGACTAGATATTGGTTGTGAAACTATAAACACTGCTGTTAAAGTTGCTGAGAAACTGCTTCCAAAAGACTAGGTACTACCTCCAGAAGACTTTATAGTGAATGACTTACAATGCTTGTAGAAGACTAAAACTATTTCCAGAAGACTCCATATTGCTTCCAGAAGCCTTGAAACATTTCCGTAAAACACCTAATGGTTTCAGAATACCTGATATTGACTCTTGGAGACTTGAAATACTCCCAAAGGACTTGGTACTTTTCTAGAAGACTTAAAATACTTCCAGAAAACTTAATATTGCCTCTGAAAGACTTGGATGATTCCAGAAGATTTGGCACTGCTTCTGTAAGACTTGATACTGCTTCCAAAAGTTTTGAAATTCTGCCAAAAAACTTCAAATAATTTCAGAAGACGTGAACTGCTTCCAAAAGCCTTGAAATGCTACCCAATGGCTTGCAATGCTTGCAGAAGAGTTGAACTATTGCCAGAAAATTCACAATGGCTCCAGAAGACTTGATACTGTTTCTAAAAAACTTAAATTGCTTCAAGAAGACTTGAAGTACTGCCCCTGAAAGATTTTATACAGTTTCTGGAAGATTTGAAAAGCTTCCGGAAGATTTGACATTTCTTCTAGAAAATTTGAAATACTGCCTATGTAACACTTGATACTGCTTCCAACAGACTTGAAATGCTCTTAGCAGTCTAGATATGCTTAATTAAAAATCTTAACTACAATTACAATATTTGATTTTATTTATATATCGGTGCTACCAATTGCTTCGGAAACCTACAGTCCCCTTCTTCAGGCACAACTAAAGGATTATATAAAAAACAGATACGATAAATTGTTTAGAGTTTTTTTTAAATAATGTACTCGATTTGAATTACATTGCTTTCAGAGTTTTGAAATGCTTCCAGCAGATTTGATATTTCATCTAGAAAATTTAAAATACTGCTTATGTAACAATTGATACTGCTTCCAAAACACTTCAATTGCTTCCAAAAGATTTTTTCAGCAACTGAAAAACTTAATCCTGCTTCTAGAAAACATAATATTGCTTAGAAAGGATTTGAAATACTTCCAGAAGACGAGATATTGCATCTAGAGAACTTGATACTGTTTCTAGAAGACTTGGCATTGATTCCAGAAAATTTCAAATGCTTCAGATGATTTTAGAAGGCATGAACTGCTCCCAAAAGCCTTGAAATGCTACCCAAAGGCTTGCAATATTTGCAGAAGAGTTAAACTATTTCCAGAAAATTCACTATGGTTCTAGAAGACTTGATACTGTTTCTGAAAGACTTAAACTGCTTCAAGAAGACTTGATACTGCCCCTGCAAGATTTAATACAGTTTCTACAAGATTTGAAATGCTTACAGAAGATTTGAAGTACTTTCAGAAGACTTGCAATGCTTCTAAAAGACAAAATACTCCTACTATTTGTAGAACACTTGTTTCTGCTTCCAAAAGTTAAAATGCTTCCAAAAGACTTGAAATGATTGCAGTTGATATAAACTGCTTCCAGAAGACTTGATACTGTCCTTAGAAGACTTGATGCTGATTCCAGAAGACTTGATACTGTCCTTAGAAGACTTGATATTGCTTCCAGAAGAAGTGAAATATTTTCAGAAGGATTGTAATACTTCCACAAGACTTAATATTAATAAATTGCTTGCTATTTACGTTTTCATCGCAACAAAAAAAACAAAATACAGTTGATAAACTATTTGAAAATATTGAATACAATTTGCCAAAATGCAAAATCTTGATGTAAGTAATACAAAAACTATGAATTAAAGACTATTATCGTTTAGTTAGTTAAGTACAGTATATTATCAAGTACAGTTACTAATTGTTAATAAAATTTGATTTTGCTTCTAAATTAGGAAATACCGTAGGTAAAATAGAAATCTTCATGTCAGGCGTTTAAAAACTGCCAATTAATGACTAGATATTGGTTGTGAAACTATAAACACTGCTGTTAAAGTTGCTGAGAAACTGCTTCCAAAAGACTAGGTACTACCTCCAGAAGACTTTATAGTGAATGACTTACAATGCTTGTAGAAGACTAAAACTATTTCCAGAAGACTTCATATTGCTTCCAGAAGCCTTGAAACATTTCCATAAAACACCTAATGGTTTCAGAATACCTGATATTGCCTCTTGGAGACTTGAAATACTCCCAAAGGACTTGGTACTTTTCTAGAAGACTTAAAATACTTCCAGAAAACTTAATATTGCCTCTGAAAGACTTGGATGATTTCAGAAGATTTGGCACTGCTTCTGTAAGACTTGATACTGCTTCCAAAAGTTTTGAAATTCTGCCAAAAAACTTCAAATAATTTCAGAAGACGTGAACTGCTTCCAAAAGTCTTGAAATGCTACCAAATGGCTTGCAATGCTTGCAGAAGAGTTGAACTATTGCCAGAAAATTCACAATGGCTCCAGAAGACTTGATACTGTTTCTAAAAAACTTAAATTGCTTCAAGAAGACTTGAAGTACTGCCCCTGAAAGATTTTATACAGTTTCTAGAAGATTTGAAAAGCTTCCGGAAGATTTGACATTTCTTCTAGAAAATTTGAAATACTGCCTATGTAACACTTGATACTGCTTCCAACAGACTTGAAATGCTCTTAGCAGTCTAGATATGCTTAATTAAAAATCTTAACTACAATTACAATATTTGATTTTATTTATATATCGGTGCTACCAATTGTTTCGGAAACCTACAGTCCCCTTCTTCAGGCACAACTAAAGGATTATATAAAAAACAGATACGATAAACTGTTTAGAATTTTTTTTAAATAATGTACTCGATTTGAATTACATTGCTTTCAGAGTTTTGAAATGCTTCCAGCAGATTTGATATTTCATCTAGAAAATTTAAAATACTGCTTATGTAACACTTGATACTGCTTCCAAAACACTTCAATTACTTCCAAAAGATTTTTTCTGCCCCTGAAAAACTTAATCCTGCTTCTAGAAAACATAATATTGCTTACAAAGGATTTGAAATACTTTCAGAAGACGAGATATTGCATCTAGAGAACTTGATACTGTTTCTAGAAGACTTGACATTGCTTCCAGAAATTTTCAAATGCTTCAGATGATTTTAGAAGGCATGAACTGTTCCTAAAAGCCTTGAAATGCTACCCAAAGGCTTGCAATATTTGCAGAAGAGTTAAACTATTTCCAGAAAATTCACAATGAATCTAGAAGACTTGATACTTTTTCTAAAAGACTTAAACTGCTTCAAGAAGACTTGATACTGCCCCTGCAAGATTTAATACATTTCTAGAAGATTTGAAATGCTTACAGAAGATTTGAAGTACTTTCAGAAGACTTGCAATGCTTCTAAAAGACAAAATACTCCTACTATTTGTAGGACACTTGTTTCTGCTTCCAAAAGTTAAAATGCTTCCAAAAGACTTGAAATGATTGCAGTTGATATAAACTGCTTCCAGAAGACTTGATACTGTCCTTAGAAGACTTGATGCTGATTCCAGAAGACTTGATACTGTCCTTAGAAGACTTGATGTTGCTTCCAGAAGACTTGATACTGTCCCTAAAAGACTTGATATTGCTTCCAGAAGCAGTGAAATGTTTTCAGAAGGATTGTAATACTTCCACAAGACTTAATATTAATAAATTGCTTGCTATTTACGTTTTCATCGCAACAAAAAAACAAAATACAGTTGATAAACTATTTGAAAATGATTTGAAAATATTAAATACAATTTGCCAAAATGCAAAATCTTGATGTAAGTAATACAAAAACTATGAATTAAAGACTAATATCGTTTAATTAGTTAAGTACAGTATATTATCCAGTATAGTTACTAACTGTTAATAAAATTTGATTTTGCTTCTAAATTAGCAAATACCGTAGGTAAAATAGAAATCTTCCTGTTAGGCGTTTAAAAACTGCCAATTAAAGACTAGATATTGGTTGTGAAACTATAAACACTGCTGTTAAAGTTGCTCAGAGACTGATTCCAAAAGACTTGATACTGCCTCCAGAAGACTTTATAGTGGATGACTTACAATGCTTGTAGAAGACTAGAACTATTTCCAGAACACCCTATATTGCTTCCAGAAGCCTTGAAACATTTCCATAAAACACCTAATGGTTTCAGAATACCTGATATTGCCTCTTGGAGACTTGAAATACTCCCAAAAGACTTGATACTTTTCTAGAAGACTTAAAATACTTCCAGAAAACTTAATATTGCCTCTGAAAGACTTGAACGATTCCAGAAGATATGGCACTGCTTTTGTAAGACTTGATACTGCTTCCAAAAGTTTTGAAATTCTGCCAAAAAACTTCAGATAATTTCAGAAGACATGAACTGCTTCCAAAAGCCTTGAAATGCTACCCAATGGCTTGCAATGCTTGCAGAAGAGTTGAACTATTGCCAGAAAATTCACAATGGTTCCAGAAGACTTGATACTGTTTCTAAAAAACTTAAATTGCTTCAAGAAGACTTGATACTGCTCCTGAAAGATTTAATACAGTTTCTAGAAGATTTGAAATGCTTCCGGAAGATTTGATATTTCTTCTAGAAAATTTGAAATACTGCCTATGTAACACTTAATACTGCTTCCAACAGACTTGAAATGCTCTTAGCAGTCTAGATATGCTTCCAAAATATTTCAATTACTTCTAAACGATTTTTTTTCAGACCCTGAAAAACTTAATCCTGCTTCTAGAAAACACAATATTGCTTACAAAGGATTTGAAATACTTTCAGAAGACGTGATATTGCATCTAGAGAACTTGATACTGTTTCTAGAAGACTTGGTATTGCTTCCCGAAAAGTTCAAATGGTTCCGATGATTTCAGAAGGCATGAACTGCTTCTAAAAGCTACCCTTGAAACCTACCCAAAGGCTTGCAATGTTTGCAGAAGAGTTAAACTATTTCTAGAAAATTCAAAATAGTTCCAGAAGATTTAATACAGTTTTTAGAAGATTTGAAATGCTTCCGGAAGATTTGATATTTCTTCTAGAAAATTTGAAATACTGCCTATGTAAGACTTGATACTGCTTCCAACAGACTTGAAATGCTCTTAGCAGTCTAGATATGCTTCCAAAATATTTCAATTACTTCTAAACGATTTTTTTTCTGACCCTGAAAAACTTAATCCTGCTTCTAGAAAACACAATATTGCTTACAAAGGATTTGAAATACTTTCAGAAGACGTGATATTGCATCTAGAGAACTTGATACTGTTTCTAGAAGACTTGGTATTGCTTCCCGAAAAGTTCAAATGGTTCCGATGATTTCAGAAGGCATGAACTGCTTCTAAAAGCTACCCTTGAAACCTACCCAAAGGCTTGCAATGTTTGCAGAAGAGTTAAACTATTTCCAGAAAATTCAAAATAGTTCTTCCGGAAGATTTGATATTTCTTCTAGAAAATTTGAATACTGCCTATGTAAGACTTGATACTGCTTCCAACAGACTTGAAATGCTCTTAGCAGTCTAGATACGCTTCCAAAATACGTCAATTACTTCCAAAAGGTTTTTTTTTTCTGCCCCTGAAAAACTTAATCTTGCCTGTAGAAAACATAATATTGCTTACAAAGGCTTTGAAATACTTCCAGCAGACGTGATTTTGCATCTGGAGAACTTGACATTGTTTCTAGAAGACTTTGTATCGCTTCCAGCAAATTTCAAATGCTTCCGATGATTTCAGAAGGTATAAACTACTTCCAAAAGCCCTGAAATGCTACCCAACTATTTGAACTATTTCCAGAAAATTCAGTTTCTAGAAGATTTGAAATGCTTCCAGAAGACTTTCAATGATTAGAGAAGAGTCAATTTTACTTCCAAAAGGCTTGTAATGTTTCCAGAAGATTAGATACAATGTCTAGAAGACTTGAAATACTTCCAGAAGACTTGATAGTACTTCTAGAAAACTTGAAATGTTTGCAAAAGAGTTGATACTGCTTGTAAAGCTGCTGGCAGAATACATTTTCATCGCAAAACAAAACAAATATTGTTAACTATTTGTGATGATTTCAGAAATATTTCAATAGTATTTATTGGACAAAATGTAACATTTTAAATTCTGTACTTCATACTTTAATAAATTCCACTGTTCAACTGAGAAAATTGGCAACCAAACCCAACTAAATTACCTCGCTAATCAATTACTCCAGCTCACCTTACACTTTAAACTATACTCCAACTTAATCAATCAATTTTATTAAGTAACTGGAGCGAAATACAGCCAAGACGGAATTATTGTGCGCCAAACTTTGCTCACTTGCGGAAGTTTTCTATGTCTTAAAATTACCTCACATAATGAACCATATAATTTTTTTGTTAATAAACGTATTTGTAAAATAGACTAAAAAGGAGTAAATACTTTCAAAATGGCAATTCAAAAATAACTTGCAATTTTTGATTAATAATATATGACATTTCTGCAAAAAAAATGATACATTTTATATATCAACAAGATAATAGTATATTCTAGAGATCAAACATATTTAAGTATGTTAAGAAATACCGAATATGATATATTGAAAATTATGCGAGTTTATTATTTTAAGACAAGTCAAAATATCTGTTTGTTAGAAAGATGCCTTTAAGTATTTATGTTATGTTTACATTAATTTCACTTTTATGTGGATACTTATAATTAATCGGCAATTCCCAGCTCATAGAGTAAATGTAAACGTCCAAAATTTTCAAAATTGCGTAACATATTCAATTTCTCGATACAATTTCTGGTTTGCACTCGCGTGCGAACGTATTAGATAAATTATAAATCATAATCTTAATCATAATTTTAAATACTTAAGGCAAAAAAAATGTTTTTTTCAATCCATATAACTGGACCAAAAGGTGAAATGGACCATAAGTACCATTTTTGAAAATACGTGTGGGTGTTGGATACTGACAGAAACTGAAAGGGAAAAAGAATCTAATGACGAATTATATCAGAAAAGGTCTGAAAAATTTCGAAATATATAATATATAATTGTTGGAGAGCGTGTCTCCAACAATACGTTCGCACCAAATGCTGAGACTAAATTGGGAACAAAAGCTTAATAGTACATTAAAATTGAGAAAGTAATTGAAACTGGTAAGTTCAGTCCGGATGAAACTATTAACAATTTTGTAGGAGTGCTCGTTTGGAAGCATTTTAACTTTTCTGAAAGAATTTTAAGTTTTCTAGATGCAATATAAAGTCTTCTGGATGTATTTAAAGTCTTCTGGGAGTAATATCAGGTATTTTGGAACCATTACCAAGTCTTATGAAAACAATATCGAGTCTTCTGAAAACAGTAGCAAGTCTTCTGGAAGCGTTGCAAGTCTTCCTGCGCCAATATCAAGTCTTCTGGAAACATTTCAAGTCTTTCAGAAGCAATATCAAATCTTCTGAAAACAATATCGAGTCTTCTAAAAACAGTAGCAAGTCTTCTGGAATCGTTGCAAGTCTTATTGATCCAATACCAAGTCTTCTGGAAGCAATATCAGGTATTTTAGAACCAATATCAAGTCTTCTGAAAACAATATCGAGTCTTTTAAAAACAGTAGCAAGTCTTCTGGAATCGTTGCAAATCTTCCTTAGCCAATACCAAGTCTTCTGGAAACATTTCAAGTCTTTCAGAAGCAATATCAAACCTTCTGGAAGCATTTCAAGTTATCTGGAAGCGTTATCAAATCTGGGGAATCACTTCAAATCCAGAAATCCTCCAAGTGTTATAGAAGCAGTATTAAGTCCTCTGGCAGTAATATCAAGATTTCTAGAAGCAATATCAAGTCTATTGCAAGCATTTCATGTCTTCCAGAAGCAATACGAAGTCTTCTGAAAACATTTTATACCTTCCATAGACAATATCAAGTGTTTTAAAAGAATTTCAAGTTTTGTTGAAGCAGTATAAAAACTTCTGGAAGCATTTCAAGTTTTGTAGAAGAAATACCAAGTCTTCTAAAAGCAGTATCAAGTCTTCTAGAAGCATTTCAAGTCTTCTAGAAATAGTATCAAGTCCTTTGAAAGGATTTCAAGGTTCCAGTGGAAATATGGCTTTAATCTTACTTTTCTGTCTACTTTAATTTCCTTTATGGATTTGGAATGTAATCTATTAAAATAACTTTTTTTTTACTTTCCTTAATCTTACTATGACCAATGTAGTATGACCATGTTTACATTAAAATATTTGTACATTATATGATCTTTCACTCCTCGCAGAGGCATGCCTTAGTATTTTTTAAGATAATTAACTTATTAAAGTATTGTACAATAGTCACTAATTATAATTATTTTATTCCATTATAGGAAACATTTCAAATCTTAATATCAGATCTTCTGGAAGCATTTTCAATCTTCTAGAAGCAATATTGAGTAATTTAAAGCAGTATCAAGTCTTATGTGAGTATTTCAAGTCTTCCAGAAGTAACATCAAATTTCTTGGAAGCATTTCTAGTCTTCTAAACGCAGTATCGAATCTTTTGGAAGCATTTCCAGTCTTCCGGAAGCAATATTAAGTCCTCTAGAAGAAGTATATAGCCTTCTGTCAGTATTCCAAATCTTCCACAGGCAATATCAAGTCCTCTGGAAACATTTAAAGTTTTCTAAAAATAGTATCAAGTCATCAGAAACAGAACTCAGGAAGCATTTCAAATCTTCTGAAAGCAATGTTATGTCTTCTAGAAGCAAGATCAAGTCCTCCAAACGCAGCATCAAGTCTCCTGGAAGCATCTCAAGTCTTCTGGAAACAATACTAACTATTCTAGAAGTAGCATCAAGTCTTCCAGAAGCAGTATCGAGTCTTCTAGGAACATTTCAAGTCTTCTGGAAGCTATATTAAGTCTTCTAGAAGTAGTACCAAGTATTATGAAAGCATTTTCAGTTTTCTAGAAGCAGTATCAAGCCCTCCAAAAGAAGTATCGAATCTACTGGAAGCATTGCAAGTCTTCTGGAAGCAATATTGAGTCTTCTGTCAGTACTTCAAATCTTCCAGATGCAATATCAAGTCTTCTGGAAGCAATATTAAGTCTTCTAGAAGTAGTATAAAGTGTTCTGGAAGCATTTTAAGTCCTCTAGAAGCGTCATCAAGTTCTCCAAAAGCACCATCGAGTGCAGTATCGATGCGGTATCAAGACCTCTGTCAGTATTTCAAATCTTCCAGAGGAAGTATCTAGTTTTCTGGAATCATTTCAATGCTTCCAGAGACAATGCCAAGTTTGTTGGAAGCATCAAGTCTTCTGGAAGCAGTATCAAGTCTTCCCAATGCAGTATCGGGTCTTCTGGAAGCATGGTCTTCTGGTGCAATATTAAGTCTTCTAGAAGCAGTATCAAGTCTTCTGGAAGCATCAAGTGTTCTGGAAGTAGTATCAAGTCTTCCAAATGTAGTATCGGGTCTTCTGGAAGCATTTAAAGTCTTCTGGAGCAATATTAAGTCTTCTAGAAGCAGTAACAAGTGTTTTAGAAGCAATAACAAGTTCTCCAAAAACAGCTTCGAGTTTACAGGAAGCATTTCAAGTCTTCTGAATGCAATCTTCTAGAAACAGTATCGTGTGTTGTGTTAGTATTTCAAGTCTTCCAGAGGCAATATCAAGTACTATGGAAGCATTTTCAGTGTTCTGGGAGCAGTATAAAGTCCTTCAAAAGCAGTATCGAATCCACTGAAATCATTTACAGTCTTCTGGGAACAATATTAACAGTTCTAGAAGCTGTATTAAGACTTTTGAAAACATTTCAAGTCTTCTGGAAGCTATATTATGTCTTCTAGAAGTAGTATCAAATATTATGGAAGCATTTTTACTCTTCTATAAGCAGTATCAAGTCCTTGAAACGCAGTATCGAATCTACTGGAAGCATTGCAAGTCTTCTGGAAGTAATATTAACTTTTCTAAAAGCAATATCAAGTCTCCCAGAAGCAGTATCGAGCCTAGTGGAACTATTTCAAGTCTTCTGAAAGCGATATTAACTCTTCTAGAAGCAATATCAAGTCTTCTGGAAGCATTTAAAGGCTTCTGGAAGCAGTACCAAATCTTCTGTCAGCATTTCCAAGTCTTCCAGACGCAATAACAAGCCTTATAAAAGCATTTCAAGTCTTCCAAATGCAGTATCGACCATTGTTATAAGAGTGTGAAACTTCCATAACAAGGTCTACAGAACTTGACCAGATAATTCCAAACTGTTAAGCTGATTTTTTCGCATCAGCCAATCAGAACGAAATATCCGATATACAAATACCCAAAAAGAGTTGAACTTTAAGTGAATCTACGTTTTCAAAACAAAGTATTATTCTTTAAATTAAATGCATCTTTTTACATACACAATATAGTAATTTATATTGTGACCTACAGATCGATGTTGAAAGAGTAATAATTGCCAATTTTATAAGACAACAAGATTTCAAAACCAAATAACTTCGAACTAATCAGACATCTTAACGCAAGAAACGTTCAGAAGTTTTCTCAATGATTTAACTTCAGCTATAGTTATCATTTCATATAAATAATTCAAATCATAACTAACTATATCTAATAATTTTAATAACTCAACTAATGATTTTTAAAATCATAACTTTTACGTAAACATAAATAATTAAATTCATTTAGAAAAGATTTACCTAAATGTTATGCAACCAACACAATTCCTAAATCTAAAAATGACTTTATAGTTGCTTACCTTCAATAATTTATTATAATTAATTTGTTTCTCCAAATCTTCCTTATATTTTTGTTTAACGCAAAATTGATTCCTCTTATACTCCTCAATAAGTTTGTTGTTAGTATCAATGCAAAGTTTCATAAGTTCATTCGCCGCCTCTTGTTCTTTAAGTTCTTCCTGCGCTTTCTTAAGTTTATATTCCCTTTGCTCCGCAACACCTTTTATAGTATCCTAAAATTAAAATATTACAAAAACGAAATTAACACAAAATAAATTTACCTCTAATAATTTTTGTTTTGCTTGCAAAATTTTACATCTCGCCTCATCCTCTTTCTTCTGTGCCGCCAAGCTAAACTCTTTCAAAAGTTGAGCCAACCTTTCCTCTTCGATTTTGTCGTTATATTTAAGTTGTTTTAAGTATTCGCTGTATTGTTTTAGTTCTCTATTAGCAATGGATTTTGTGTCTTTTACTCCAGATTTTTCTTTTTCGTATTGCTCTTGAGCTAATTTCGTGTAAGCCCTTTCTAATTCCTCTTCTGCTTTGGCTCTTTCGGCAAGAAGTTGCCGTTGGAATTCGATTTGTTTTCGAAGTTCTTCTGCGTTTTCTTTGCTCTTTTTACGCGCATCATTCGACTCTTAAAAATAAACTTGGAATAATTAATTTATTAATAATTAATAACAGAAATAAATACGTTTTAATTCTTGTTCGTGGAGTTCTGCAATCATTCGTTCTAACTCAATTCGATCTTCTTCTTTCAATCGTTTCGCTTCTTCTCGAGCTTGTAAATTCCCTTTAATTTGATTTTCGAGATCTTCTCGTTGTTTAACTTGTTTTAAGTGGAGGTCAATTTGTTCTTGTTCTTCTCGTTTTATCTAAAAATTTTATTGTAATTATTATCTATGTTCCAAAAAAAAAATTACAATAGCTCCAAAAAAACTGAATTACTAGAAACTGAAAAATGGATATCTCACTCTCACATGAAATACACCACCTGTTAAGAATTAAACTACAATTTTGACCGTAGGTGTACATTATCTTAAAGACTTAAACACTTGTTGATACAACTCATGGTGTTCCGAACGCGTACATTACATTAAACTCATGTTGCCAAAATCTTGGAAGCGTGAACTGGTGTGATTCCAAAGCAATGTTCATTAATTTGAAGTTTGCCAACTTGGCAGCATGAGTTGCTATGTCTCTAAAGTCCTGTTCATCAGATTTGAAGTCTGCTATCTTGTTGACAGCATGATCTATTACTGTTCCAGACACTATGCATTGTTTTAAAGACCGCCAACCTGTTAGCAGCTTATGTTATTATGTTTCCAAAGTCTTGCTCATTAGTTTGAAGTCTGTCAACTTGTTGGCAGCATGAGCTATTATTTTTCCACAGACCACATATTATCTTAAAGGCTGCCAACTTGCTGGCAGCATGAGCTGTTATGCTTTCAAAGCCCTATTCATTTGAAGTCTGCTAATTTATTGACAGCATGAGTTACTGTTCCACTGACTATAACGTATATTTTGCGTGAAATGTAGAATGATATTATTCTTAATTGATTTTCTATCATATCAAAATACGATTAGAATCACCAATGCTTGTTAATGTTTTAGATTTACCTCTTTAATCTAATGTAGATTAATTTGATACCATATTGTAATAGAAAGTACTACATTTAGAGGTTATTTAAAACAATAATGTAGGTAGTTATTGTTGTTAATCGTCAGCATCGGTGGTTCAATGGTAGAATGCTCGCCTGCCACGCGGGCGATCCGGGTTCGATTCCCGGCCGATGCAGTTTTTAAAATCTTTACAATTACAAATAGATAATTTACAATTTTGTATGAAAACACCAACCTTTAGTATTTTTGATAACGATTTTATCGAATTTTTTAGAATAAGTATGATCATCTAGTTATTATGTTTAGGTTAGCTATTATGTATCTAAAAACTTGCTTATTAGTTTGAAATCTGCAAACTTGTTAATAAGGTAAGGAAATTAGTGAGCGTAGATTCAAACGTTGAAGAATCAGATAAAGTATGACACCTTTTGTTGTCATTTAATGAGTATTAAATAACTGCTATTGAAGGACGTTAAATACTGAGATAAGCATGGATTTTATTAAATCAACATTACTAGATAAAGAAATAAAACTAAAAAGTATATTTAAGCAAATAGAAGAAGTAACATTTAAAGCATTTCCCTTTTCTTGTTACACATGTAGAAAGAATTAGTATCAGAGGAATTAGAAACGTATGGAACAATTAGAATTCAAAACATCGAAGTAATATTTTAGAAATTAGAATGTACAAGTAGCAAATGGAATTAAAATGTTAGCCAAAGAAGAACGGAATAATAAATATATGTTATGTCTCTATAATATATATTTATTTACGTCGTGAGTTATGGCAAAAAATAAAAGAAATGGCGTTCGATCAATTACGCGTACCAAAAAATTTTGGGAAATAGACGATGATGAAGAAGAAAGAAAATATCAAGAAGTTCATATAAGTATTCATGCTTCAGGAAAAGTGAGAGACAGAGTGAAAGTAGCTGATGGAGAGGAATATCAGTCTTTTTAAGAAGTCATCAAACCAGAAATTGAAAAAATTGATAGAGAAGGAGAAAGAACAAGGCAACTGCCAACACGCCTTGGTGATTATCTTTTCCTGGCTATGGAGGAGATATCAAAAACATATCAAGATGCGATCGAGCCAAGTGAATCAGAACGATGGGTATCGGTAAGGGATGAGGATATGGATTCATTAGTGAAAAACGATACGTGGGAACTGGTTGCTTTGCCATAAGGTAAGAAAGCGATTAAAACCCTTTGGGTTCTAAGAGTTAAAACCAAAACAAATGCAAGATTTAGTCCCATTGCAAGAATTGGCATTATTCGATTGATGTTAATTGTAGATGCGCCAACAAACATGAAAATGAGACAGTTTGATGTCAAGACTGCGTTTTTAAATGAAAATTTAATAGAAGAAATTTACATGAAGTAACCTGATAGGTATGAAGACGAAACAGACCCAGTTTCCAAATAATGAAAAAGCGTTTGTGGTCAGAAACAATCACCAAGGTGTTGAAATGAACATTTACTCTTATTCATAAAAAAAGTTAAGCTTCCCTGGCATTCCTTTGACTTGAATGATGATTCATGCTTATATTACTGTGTCAAAGAAAGGGAACGATTAATGATAGCCATTTATGTTCAGGATACGGTTTGATTATCGATACTGGTGATGGTGAAATACAAAAATTTGTACATATACTTCAAAAAGAATTTGAGGTAATTGTGAGACTTAAAAATGGTTTCAAATTTATTCATCAGAGTGCTTACATTCAATTAATTAGCTGTCAATGCTCACATATGCTGTGAGGAAATAGAGAATAGAGGATTTTGGAATTCAGAATTGTTTATAAATTAAAAAGTAGATCAGTAGTGTTAGAGATATATTCTCGATGAGGTGCTATAATTTGGTTCAGTCAAAAACAGGAAAATGTAACCTTATCAACTAATGAACTCGAATATGTAGCAGCTGTATACGCAATAAGAGAAATTTTATAGCTAGTACAAATACTGTTAGAAGTTTTTTGTGTAAATAACGTCCCTACATTGTACGTTGACAATGCAAGTGCGATATAATTGATCAAGAATCCGAAATTTTACAAGAAATCTAAGTACATTGATGTAAAATACAATTTTAGAAACAGAAAATTAGAAAAGAAAATTGAAGATTTAATTATCTTTGAGAGGAAGTGTTGATAACAGTGAAAAATATCATGTTGGTAACTAAGTTGACAACTGACAATTTAGTAAAAGATCTGAAATATGTAACTGATAAAAGTAACCGTTATTAATTGTTATTTCTTATAAGCATAAGTTAAACTAACCTAAATTTAAACTAAAAAATCAGTGTAGCAGTTTTTCGTTAATTAAATACTAACTTATAGTGTCCAACTAGCTTATTTATCACCTCAATAACAATATAAAAGAAACGAGTCTCTCATTCCGTAATATTGAGTGAAGGCTAAATGGGATCACACTACAGTTGCTCGAATATGGTCTTTATGGTCTGAAGGAAGTATTCAGAAGCACCACTTTGCTGGAAAATTTACGCGAAAGCCGACTGCTTATGGATGGCTACAAGGGATCGAATTCAAACAATAAGATCGATTGCTGTGAATTGGACGAGAGGTTTGAATCGATACTTGTCGATGGTAACTGGTTATAGAAGACCCAAATTTCTTTCTTGGGCTTCATTCATACCATCCTTAGCTTCGGCTACCATTAATACCTCCCCATAAAATAACCAGATTTGCATAGTGTCAAAACTTCAAGGGTGGGTTCATCAATGGAATAATATCGAATCAAGGTTTTGTTTATGGGTGAATGATGATCGTGAGAAAGTGCGATGACATCGAGAAGAATGAGCGAATGTGGTGTTGATTCAAAGATGACGCACAGCCTTAAAACTTGGGGTTGTGGTTCACAAGCAAATTGCTGGAGCAGGTTGAATTACAAATTTTGCCTTGGTCTGCATTGTCATTGGACTTGTCGCCGATTGAATATGATGAGTCGGCGACTAAGACAAATACCCTCCTGAGGCCTCCTAAGAATCTGGATGAACTTTGAAACCATCTAGAGGTTACACGGAACACGATACCCTAGGAGGATATTGATCACTTAATAAAGAGCTTGGGTAGAAAAGTTAATGCACGCATAGCTGTGTGTTGAAACAGCAAGCTTTTAATACTTCAATTTCCTCACATTTCTTTATAAGAATTTCCTTGCAGTTTTGTGATCTTTAAGAGGATTTTCTGTTGTATCTCTTTATACCTTTGTTCATACTTGCCTTTATAGCTTTTCTTTTCATCCATCAAATTTAAAGTTTCCGTTGAAATATCGTTGTTATTGTAAAGATAAGGAGGAGATTTATTCAAACTAATTGTGAGCAATAAACATGCAGAATGTAATTCTCTACTTCCGGAGATACTCAACTTCCAATTTTTGGGATAGACCAATATGCGCAGTATCCTTTCGTATTTTTCGTATTTATATCTCTCATGAATTGACAGAGAGCACAAATGCTTCACATAAAACAACTCTAAGTCGGCGATGTAGCATATATCGATTGCTATAAAGTATCTTCAGAGTGAAGTATGCTGAGAGTTCATAATAATACCGGGATTGCGAGATTCAAGATAACTTAGTAAACGAGCACTTAGCAAAACCAAATAAAAGCTGTTTAAAAGAGCTGAATCACCTATTAATCTGCCACCGCTGGGTTCAAATATAACCATTGACGATTTGGAAGGGAGAATCGTTAGACAGAACTAAAAGGCTAAATTATCCAAGCAAGATTAATCCTATCTACTGCGATATTCACTTCATCAGGATCAAACTGAAATATAGTTAAGTATCGTCAGTGTACATGTGATAATCACAATAATTTAAACATGAGCAAAGTTGATACGTATAAATTAGGTACAATACTGGTATAATATTTTGGGTATAACACAACACCCAAAAAATCTGAGCGTGAAGCATTATTGATTGCAGACTGATAACTATTGCAAATATCAAAAGAATCAGAATCGAAAATAAGATTAAGAATGCTTTTGCGAAAAGTCAAATAAAACAAATTTAGCAAAATATCCATCATCTACTTTCCTCAATATGTCATCAGAAACATCCAGTAGTGTAACGGAACAATTGAAGCCTGGACTGAACCCAAACGGTTTAGGTAGAGAGATTTTGGATAAAATAGGTTGATACTGATAGGTTCTATATCTTCCAGCCCGAAAGAGTTTTTATTTTTTGGAATAGCTGTTATCAGAGCAATCTTCCAACAGTCAGGAAACACGCAAAATTTCAAATAAAAATTCATGATGTGATATAAATAAGCAAGAATATAATGCAATAGTACAAGCATTTTTTACTAATTTTATCATTACCAATTAATTTAGTATTAATGCAATCTCCTGGACTGACGTCAAGGCAAAATCAAGAGGTCTAGAAACATTGTAAATCACGATCACCCGAAGAATTAACCTGTGTCGATTTAAAACTACAATTCATTTGATTAGGTGTACCCAAAATTTTCGAAATGTTTTGACGGCTGATAGAAATTAGAGATGTGCAAATTTCGTGAGTCCCGCCGGGTCACGATAGGTAATGCGTTATTCACCGTGAGCGGACATCAATTGTTGTACTACTCACGTGAACGTACGTAATCGTGAGCATCTTTGGTTTTGTTTTAATAACTAGAATAACAACTAGAAATAGAGCCAATACTAATCCTAGAGCTAATACTGGACCTTTAACAAAAAATATTTAGATTTAGTCGTACCTCTCTTAAGATGGAACCTAATCCAACTCAACCTAACTTACTTTCAGAACTAAGGGCGCCCGTACACGAGCCACAATTTTGCAGCTGAGTTAACCACAAAATTGTGGTCACGTCGACTGCAACTCGCGGCTGACACAACTGCATTTTTGTGGTTGATTCGCAGTTATATGAACCACATTTGCAGTCGAGTCGACTACAACCTAACCACATCAGAAACAAAACAGAAACGTTGTTTTGTCCGTTATTTTATTTATGGTTTCATAAGATTGTAGTCGCCAGTCTCGATATTATGGATTTTGAAGAAGCAGCACTGTTACTTCTTATTTTGAGGAGAAGAAGAAGAAGACGTAGGAAGGTACGATCGCTTTGGATCCATCCACTTCTACTTTCACGACGACAGGAAGGAAGTTTTTATAATTTATTTGATAAACTCCGGCAAGACGAAACAAAATTTTCTAATTACTTTAGAATGTCAATTAGATCATTTGATGAATTAGTCGGAATTTAAAAAACCTAAAATTAAACGGTCTGACACCAATATGAGGACCAGTATTTCAGCTGAAGAAAGGCTTGCTGTAACTTTGAGGTTAGTAAATAGATAAATTAAATTATGTGATCAATAGGTAGGTATGCCTGGAATTCATTATTTTACAGATATAATCAAACAAAGTAGGTAGGTACAGATTTTATTTATTTTCTGTTTCGACTATGTATCTATAATTGAAAGACATCTTCAAAAGATGAATTTGTATGAGCAGAGTCTACAGACAATGTTGAACCCTGCGGAGATATTAACGGAGTAGCAATATTGGTAGAGGGAATTGTTTGATTATTACTACAGCCCTGAAATTGTCCGGGTGTGGTAGGTATGGATAAATTAATGTCATGGTTTATTGGGTGAATTTGTAATGCACTGGTGTTGTAACAGAACGGCTGGCTCGTGTGCTGGTTGTAAGGGTTTCGAAGCAGGTTGTTTCTTATGTTTTCCTCGGTAGAAATTGTTGCTGCCATTGCCTTAAATTTTTTCAACACGTTGATGATTTCACCTTTAGCATCCAATTTTAATTCGTTTGGAATGTTCTGAAAGTCTTTGTGAAACGATAAAAGAAAATGCTTATCATCATCATCATCATTGCCACTATTATATTTTTTTTCAATGCACTTTGACAATGTTTGTATTAGTTGATCTTCTGAAGACTCGACTGATTTTCTTTTTAGTTTTTGCCTGTGACTTTTCGGTGGATGATCTTCTTCGTTTTCATTATTTTCAGTAGGTGTAATCATTAAACTATTAATAACACTAGACCTAGAACTAGAAACATAAGGGTTTAGCCGTCTAAAGAGACGTACGGCTAAATCCTAATGTTTCTAGGTCTAGGTCTAGTGTCAATACTAGAAGTCAATAATAGAAGTATTTACAACAATCAAGTACTGAGTGGAAATTAAAACTAGAACTAATAGTAGACCTAGTACTAGAAAGTTTCGGTTTAAAGACGCACGGCTAGTGTTAGTTCTAGTTTTTCTTTGATACAAGTATACAACAATTTAAACCTGAATAACAACTAAAAATAGAGCCAACACTAACGCTAGAGGTAATGCTCGACCTTGAACAAAAAACATTTAGCTTCAGTCGTACCACTAGACTTAGAACTAGAAATCCTAAGTATTATTATACTTTTAGTTTCAGCAGAATTTGCAGCAATCAAGCATTAAGTGATATCATGATAAATAAAAGTCAACACTATTAATTCTGACATTCTATCAAGCACGATTAATTAATAATCAAATTAATAAGTAATCAAAGATGATGCATATATTTGATCACTTGATCGAGCGTGAGTCACGTGAATTAACGTGACCCACGCGTGACTCACGTGATTGTTGAGTGATATTCACGTGAGCGGGTATCAAACTTCACTCACGCACACACCACTAAAGGAATAACACCCAAGGACTTAACAAAACTTCATAATTTTTTATGAAGTTTTTCGCGAAACACAGATGAGTTGGTTAAATTTCTCAAATTACGGTTATTAAGATGCAATCTATCTGATTCCTCATCAGATATTTCCAGTTCTCTTGTAAAGCCTCCTTTTATACAGTTTCAATCTTACAAGTTTATAAAAGGTGTAGGAAAATTAGTTTAACTGTTAAAAAAGTTATTACCTTATAAAGTTGATCCTTTTGCATCATTTCATACCACATCGCATCAAGTTCTTTATCAGCTTGTCTCCTAGCCTCATTTTCACGCATTTGCTGCAACTGTATTATTTTTGACTCTTTAAGTCGTTTTTCAGTCATTATCGGTCGTAATTCCTCACAACGATCTCTAAAAATAAAAAAAAAAATAAAATTACCATCCCCAAAATATTAATGTATTTCGTACGCGTATTGTTGGAGCCTCTTCTGCTCCACCAATTTAAGTCTTTCAGCTTCCCTTTCGCTCCGTAACCTAGCAATTTTCTCTTTTATCTCATTTAACTTGAGCGTTTTTCCTTTTTGTAAGTTATCAACGGTTTCGTAATAAAAATCGCGCTCGTCTTCGGCCATTAATTTCCTCATCCGTTCCCGTTTCCTTTCAATTTCGTCGTCGTATGCATTCATTTTTTCTTGAAGTCGTAAATTTAAGTTTCGTTTGAATCTTGAGGAACCGGTGTGAGTTTCCCATGATACCAAATAATTTTCTTTCGTTACTTTTTGGGCTTCTTTATCGATGTCTGAGAAGTAAAGAGAATCGTTGCGTTGATGATATTGGCGTAATCGTGTTAAATAATTTGTATTGGGTTCTCGAGCAACCTTAAAATTAAATTAAATTAATAAAATTAATCATATTTTATAATTATAAATCATTTTACGTGTCCAAACGTCCCGGGCTCAATTCCCGGCATAAGAATATCTTGGAATTCCGGCTTTTTTCTCGGCCGTTTTTCCGGAACTTTCGGTTTTTCTAAAGCACCACCAAACATTTTCGTTTCTTGTGTTTACTCCAATAACTCGAAAACTGTATTGAAACTAAATTGACAAAACTATGAATCAGATTGACTTTTTAGTTGGGGTATTGCTATGGATACGGTACATATATGAAGAAGGGTTCTTTTAAATAAAAAAGAATAAAAATCAATGAATATCTGTGTAAATCGAATTTATTCTTTGTAATTAATGTGGTAATTACTACCGTGTTGATGGGTAATGAAAAGTCTGGATGTGCACCACCTCAAGGGAAATTAAAACAGTTTGTTGGACATCACCTGATCAATAACAAGCTTATTATAGTGAAAATGATAATCAAAAAAATGATTTAAAAATAAATTTAATTAAATAAAAACGTAATAAATAAATTATTGATTAGGGGATATCTCAATTACTTAGAAAAGGGTATTAAACAATTATTTAAAAAACGTCACATCAATTGATCGGGGTCTAGTGTTACTGTTCCCACGACCATGCATACATAATTTTAGTTTACGAATCAATAATTTCGTTGTCGGGTGAAATACATTGATGTAAATATGGAATAAACCGATTAGCAGCCCACGTAATTGAGGGATTTCATATATATTTTTAATAATTTATTCCATGAAATTTTAAAATTACGCATGATTAAATATTAAGAAAAAATATTTAAATTTGGTGTTGATAATGAACATATTTTTTTAAATTATTCTCGATCTATTTTGCTCGTATATTAGCTAAGCATCACGACGACGACGCTTTCTATTAATGAAAAACTCACTTTCCTGAATTAAAGGAGTATTTTAACGTATTTTACCAGGAATCAGAACTTGGAAGTGGTTCAATGACGTGGTTCAGTTTTTTATAATCATGGTAATGCATGAATAAAAAAAACGCAAAGCTAAAAAAGGGGTTTCGCAGTAAAAAGAAAAAGTTTTTTTCACTTTTCCCCATGGAATGAGTTATGCAAAATATCTAATCTCTTATATTATTACACGGAGTATTTGATTGTTGGTATTTGATGGACTTGATTCTAAGATGTTTTGGTCTTTTATAAAGTTTAAAAACCGTATGGATGTTATTTCCTCTTAGTGGTAAAAGACCTTTTCCTTCAAATTAAAAAAATCGCCTGAATATTTTTTTAAAGAGTCTATTTATACTCTTTAAGAGGTTATAAAGGTCTATGAGAAGGACAGGTATTGCCATTTAGAATGTTTTCAAAACACTAGTAGTCCTGAAAGTATATGAACTGTTCAAAATTTAATTAAAAACGACAATAAAATATCACCTACACCTGTTGTAATCAACAACATATGCTTATCAATGTTTAATTATACAGATATTACAGTTAACATGGATATAGATCATCTATATTATGGTGCTATCCGGTATCCGGCCGAATTATAAAAAATATCGGATAGATACTCTACTACTATCCGGTATCTGACCTATCCGGCTATTTTTCAAAATCCGACCGGGCACCGGATAATTGCGGACAATCCGACATTCGGTAAATCATAAAAATTTCATCAAGATATCACAAAAATTCGATTTTTGTATAATTTTTCAAAAAATGATTAAGGAAATTAAGCAATGCTACAAATTTAGTTGGACTTCAAAACTTGATATCTCAAAAACGATTTGAGATATTGAAGCATTATTTGAATTTGAAGAAAGTCCATACCTTCCTTTATAAGTCACAAAAAAAATCGTCAAGATTTCTTAAGAATTCAATTTTTTACGATTTTTCAAAACGATTAAGAAAATTGTTATTATACAATGCTACAAAGGTTGATACCTCAAAAATGAATTGAGATATTAAAGTTATTTAAATATAGCTTCTATCCAAAGAAGGAACATATATACTTTTTTTATAAATCGCAAAAAATTTCATCACGATAATTATGTATGTATATTAAATAATGGAAATGGAAAAAATGGAAATGTTATTTTTATGAAATATTACAAATTTAGGTTGAGATCAAAACCTGATATCTCAACAATGAATTGAGATATTTAAGTATCATTTGGAGCTGACAAAAGTACATACTTTCCTTTATAAATCGTAAAAAAAATCATCATGATATCTTAAGAATTCGATTTTTTACGATTTTTCAAAATTACTTAAGGAAATCGTTAATTTTATGAAATACTGAAAATTTAGGTCGAGTTCAAAACTTGATATCTCAAAAACGAATTTAGATATTCAAGTGTCGTTTCGATCTAAAGAAAATACATATTTTCTTTTATATATCACAGAAAAAGTCATCACAATATCTTAAGAATTCGATTTTGTGAAATGCTGGAAATTTAGATTGAGTTCAAAACTGGATATCTCTAAAACGTATTAAGATATTCAAGTATCATTTCGATGAGAAAAGCACGTACTTTCCTTATAAATCACATAAAATTTTATTAAGATAGCTTAAGAATTCAAATTTTTACGATTTTTCAAAATGATTAAGAAAATTGTTATTTTTATGCAAAACTACAAATGTAAGTAAATTAAAATAAAATGCATTTCTTCAGTTATTGTATTTTTTTTTTAACTTTTAATCGATGTATGTTTTTATTATTTTTCTGTCCATAACATGTTTCGGCTTTTTTCAGTCATCATCAGAGGGTTTATCGTCAAATTGTTGGAGAGATTTTAATGTTATTAGAATGTCATAAATTAATACTTGTTTACTACTTTTATAAAAGATAGCAGATCAAGTATGGTATCGATCTAATGAAAATATATATTTTTCTTTAAGACTTTTTAACATAGCTTAACAATTCGATTTTTTACGATTTTTCAAAAATGATCAAGAAAATTGTTATTTCTATGCATTGCTACAAATCGAGTTCGAAACTTGATATCTCAAAAACGAATTGAGATATTCAAGTATCGTTTCAAGCTAACAAAAGTACATACTTTTCTTTATAAATTACAGAGAAAGTTGATCCTAATATCTTAAGAATTCGATTTTTTACGATTTTTCAAAAATACTTAAGGAAATCTGTAATTTTGTGAAATGCTGGAAATTTAGGTTGAGTTCAAAACTTGATATCTCAAAAACCAATTGAGATATTCAAGTATCGTTTCGAGCTGACAAAAGTACATACCTTCCTTTATAAATTGCAAAAAAGTCATCACGATATCTTAAGAATTTGATTTTTTACGATTTTTCAAAAATATTTAAGGATATCTTTAATTTTGTGAAATACTGGAAATTTAGATTGAGTTTAAAACTTGATATCTCAAAAATGAATTGAGATATTCAAGTATCGTTTCGAGCTGACACAAGTACATTCCTTCCTTTATAAATTGCAAGAAAGCTCATCATGATATCTTAAAAATTCGATTGATTACGTTTTTTCAAAAATAATTAATCAAATCTTCAATTTTGTGAATTGTTGGAAATTTAGGTTGAGTTCAAATTTGATATCTCAAAGACGAACTGAGATATTCATGTATCGTTTCGAGCTGACAAAAGTACATACCTTCCTTTATAAATTACAAAAAAGGTCATCACGATATCTTAAGAATTTGATTTTTTACGATTTTTCAAAAATAATTAAAGAAATCTTTAATTTTGTGATATGCTGGAAATTTAGATTAAGTTTAAAACTTGATATCTCAAAAACCAATTGAGATATTCAAGTATCGTTTCGAGCTGACAAAAGTACATACCTTCCTTTATAAATTACAAAAAAGTTCATCACGATATCTTAAGAATTCGATTTTTTATGATTTTTCAAAAATAATTAAAGAAATCTTTAATTTTGTGATATGCTGGAAATTTAGATTAAGTTTAAAACTTGATATCCCAAAAACCAATTGAGATATTCAAGTATCATTTCGAGCTGACAAAAGTACATACCTTCCTTTATAAATTGCAAAAAAGGTCATCACGATATCTTAAGAATTTGATTTTTTACGATTTTTCAAAAATATTTAAGGATATCTTTAATTTTGTGAAATACTGGAAATTTAGATGGAGTTTAAAACTTGATATCTCAAAAATGAATTGAGATAATCAAGTATCGTTTCGAGCTGACAAAAGTACATACTTTCCTGTATAAACTGCAAAAAAGTTCATCATGATATCTTAAGAATTCGATTTTTTACGATTTTTCAAAAATACTTAAGAAAATCTATAATTTTGTGAATTGCTGCAAATTTAGGTTGAGTACAAAACTTAATATATCAAAAACGAAATGAGATATTTAAGTATCGTTTCGAGCTGACAAATTTACATACATTCCTTTATAAATTGCAAGAAAGATTATCACGATATCTTAAGAATTCGATTTTTTATGATTTTTCAAAAATAATTAACGAAAACCTTTAATTTTGTGAAATGCTGGAAATTTAGATGGAGTTTAAAACTTGATATCTCAAAAACGAATTGAGATAATCAAGTATCGTTTCGAGCTGACAAAAGTACATACTTTCCTTTATAAACTGCAAAAAAGTTCATCATGATATCTTAAAAATTCGATTTTTTACGATTTTTCAAATATACTTAAAGAAATCTTTAATTTTGTGAAATGCTGGAAATTTACATTGAATTTAAAACTTGATACCTCAAAAACGAATAGAGATATTTAAAGATTGTTTCGAGCTGACAAAAGTACATATTTTCCTTTATAAATTGCAAAAAAGTTCATCGTGATGTCTTAAGAATTCGATTTTTTACGATTTTTCAAAAATACTTAAGGAAATCTTTAATTTTGTGAAATACTGGAAATTTAGATGGAGTTTAAAACTTGATATCTCAAAAACGAATTGAGATAATCAAGTATCGTTTCGAGCTGACAAAAGTACATACTTGCCTTTGTAAATAGCAATAAGGTTCATCATGATATCTTAAGAGTTCGATTTTTCAAAACTACTTAAGGAAATCTTTAATTTTGTGAAATGCTGGAAATTTAGATGGAGTTTAAAACTTGATATCTCAAAAACGAATTGAGATAATCAAGTATCGTTTCGAGCTGACAAAAGTACATACTTTCCTTTATAAACTGCAAAAAAGTTCATCATGATATCTTAAAAATTCGATTTTTTACGATTTTTCAAATATACTTAAAGAAATCTTTAATTTTGTGAAATGCTGGAAATTTACATTCAATTCAAAACTTGATACTTCAAAAACGAATAGAGATATTCAAAGATTGTTTCGAGCTGACAAAAGTACATATTTTCCTTTATAAATTGCAAAAAAGTTCATCGTGATATCTTAAGTATTCGATTTTTTACGATTTTTCAAAAATACTTAAGGATATATCTAAGTTTGTGAAATACTGGAAATTTAGATGGAGTTTAAAACTTGATATCTCAAAAACGAATTGAGATAATCAAGTATCGTTTCGAGCTGACAAAAGTACATACTTGCCTTTATAAATTGCAATAAAGTTCATCATGATATCTTAAGAGTTCGATTTTTTAAAACCACTTAAGGAAATCTTTAATTTTGTGAAATGCTGGAAATTTACATTGAATTCAAAACTTGATATCTCAAAAATGAATTGAGATATTCAGGCATAGTTTCGAGCTGACAAAAGTACATACTTTACTTTATAAGTTTTTTAAAAAATTTCATGATGATATCTTAAGAATTTGATTTTGTACGATTTTTGAAAAATAATTAAGGAAATTTTATTTTCATGAAATGCTACAAATTTAGGTTGAGTTCAAAACTTGGTGTCTCAAAAACGAATTGAGATATTCAAGTATCTCAATTGATATGAAATTGAAATGTTCAAAATGTTTTTTATCTAAAAAAAACATTCATTTTACCGCCTTTTTCATATTTTTTTTAATTTAAAGAAAAAATTGTCAGTTTTATTCATTGACGTTTAAGGATATTACTCCAATTTTCAAGAGTTTTTGTTTAAATTATTGTAATGTGATTGACAAATCTGCCGAATTTTTTCTTTAACTTTTTTCTCGTGAATCAATCCATTTCAACATTAAATATTCTCTCCTCATGCAAATTCGATATTCATTTTATTACAGTGCATTTAGGCATTTACCATTACCACTTCTTTAATTTAAAAAAAAAACACTTATTTTACCTCCTTCTTAATATTTTCTTTATTCAAAGAAAAATAAAATTATAATAACATAAAATTTAAATGTTGAAACGGATTGGTTCACGAGAGTTAAGGAAGTGTTTATTAAAAAGAAAAGATCTTGTTAATGTGAGTGTTATTTTGTTTAGTTATTTTGATAAAGAAGATATTAAAAAGGAGGGAAGATAAGTATTTTTTTTTAATTAAGAATTTAGGTTGAGTTCAAAAGTTTATATCTCAAAAACGAATTGAGATATTCAAGCGATGCTTCCATTTAATGAAATTACACACTTTCCTTTATAAATTACAAAAAAAAAATTCATCAAGATAGCTAAAGAATTCGATTTTTTACGATTTTTCAAAAATAGTTAAAAAATTGATATTTTTGTGAGGTGTTATAAATTTACGTTGAGATCAAAACTTGATATCTCAAAAACGAATTGAGACAAGCAAGTATCGTTTGGATCTGAACTTACTTTCCTTTATAAATCACAAAACATTTCATCAAGATATTATCTTAAAAATTAGATTTTTTAAAATTTTTCAAAAATACTTTAGGAAATCTTTAATTTTATGACATTGAAGAAATTTAGATTAAATATAAAACATAATATTTCAAAAATGAATTGAAATATTCAGTATCGTTTCGATTTGAACAAAGTACATACTTTCCTCTATAAATTACAAGTAGATATCATAACGATGTCGATAAGATTTCGATTATTTAGGATTCTTCAAAAATAATTGAGGAAATGTTTTTGCGAAATGTTACAAATTTAGGCTGAGTTCACAGCTTGATATCTCAAAAACGATTTGAGATATTCAAGTATCGTTTCGACCTAAAGAAAATACATACCTTCCTTTATAAACCATAAGAAATTTCATCAAGTTATTTTAAGAATTCGATTTTGAAGATTTTTCAAAATGATTAAGAAAATTGTTATTTTCATGCAATGTTGCAAATTTAGCTTCAGTTGGAAACTTAATAAACGAAAACTAAAGCCAAAAGTTTTATTCTTATTCCACATTTAAATATAAAATAATCTAATTGTAAATAAAATCTTAAAGATTTAAACTGTTCTTGATTTTCTCAAAATTCTTTTTTGGACGTGTATTGCTTTTCAAATAAATTCCTCAATTGATTATATTCTTACACAAAAATAATTATAATAGAATAGAAATTTAATGTTTAAAGTCTAAGGATTGAGAAATCACTGCTGAAATATTTTCATGATCTTTGGTAAGAAAGAATTCAATAGGGGTGGATATAGTTATGATGTACAAAAGGAAATAATTAGTGATTAATAAAATGTCTCTTTATTCTCTTCATTTTGTGTTTTAAGAACATATTTAGGCTGTATAAGTTAATAGGCCAGTTTTCAGTTTTAGGGAACTCTTGGTTCATTACTTCACTGCATGAGCACAAAATTTGCTACCATCTTATAGTATCTTTCATTGAAACCACTAACACCAATGAATATCAGTCGATTTCAAAGACTACACTATATGTTATTGTAGGTATTGTTAGAGTGCATAGAATAACTTCGTGTATTCACTGTAATGGGGAAATTAATAATTCATAAAATTTATTTAAATAGAATAATTGTAATGAGTCCAAAACACATAAGTGCATGACTTTGTATAACGGATATGCATCAGCATAAGATATCAAATAGATACCTGTCGACTGTAGAGTAATCGAATGTAACGTAAGGTAGAATTAATAAATAGTTAAAGACAATGTGGGTGTTTTAATAAAAAACTTAATAAATACCTTTAATGCAATAAACATATAAAAGGGTAAACTTACAAGAATTATCTTTACATCAAGAAAGAATATAAGAAATATGTGCATGTCGTAAAATGTGTTCACCTCACAGTTCCCTTGGGCAATTACTATTAACTTAGACCAACGTTATCGGTTTGTTTCAAGTTTTCCAAATTAATTGCAATCTGATTGCATGTAATTTACATTAAAGCGCAATTAGCGCTATGGCCTTTCCGTTGACCGCGTTTTCGTAGTTAAGAACGTGGTGTCGATGTGGAGCTGGGAACGATTAATTGAAGTTTCGGTATTGCTGATCACATTTTCGACAAAAATAGACACATTTCATATCAAAGCCGATAATCTAATAGCCCTAAAATAGGTTACAAATCATTCTTGAAGGTTGTTATTTTACCACGAGAATAAATACAATCATAACTCAAAAACATAGAATTACTGTTAATTATCTTCATCATCTTATCTTTATCAGAAGTAAGTTTTAGTTAAAACTTTACGGATGGATGCGAAATTTTCAATATTTATACCTTATTGCATTTTATTATTATGAAGTACAACAATAAATGTTATTATTATCATTATAAGTAGTAATGATCGTGGAGTAAGTGTGAAATCGTCTGAAAATATCTAAAAACGCGAACTCCGTTTAAATATAGCCCAAGGATAATGATTAGATGAGGCAGAGTTAATAGCAAAGTTAAAATTGTATTTGAAAGTTTGCGATAAAGAACCAAGAAGTCACTATGGGAATTACTTCCTCGAGTTTCTTGATTTCAACCCTTTTGATTCATTTTCATAGGACGTTATCAAAGATTAAATTTACGCAGAAATCGTCCCTAATTTCAAAACGCTCATATAAGATGTCAACGAAAATATATTAAACATTATCATTATTAGTAGATTTTGAAAATGTATTGGTTTTGTACTAGGTATATTCGGTGCAAGATATACAAATAATTTTATTGTATCTATTTAACAATTTCGAAACACGTTTTACCTTTTCAGGTTTAAATCTTTTGTCTCTATCTTTTTTAAATTATTGGTTGTTTTCAGTGATGGGCGCTATGTAAATAGTCGGTGGTTAGATATCTATAAAATGGGTATTTATTCGAGTATTTACCTCAGCCTAGGGTACCCAAATGGTAGGTACTTACAGAAGCGGCCATCTAGGACGACTGTAAACTTATATAATTAATGACTGTACTTTAGTTGTACGTGCAAAGAAATACACATATCAGTTGGTGTAGCAAAAAATTGTACAGTAAAAATAAAAAAGGAGAAGGGTTGGTATTTTTTAATAAATAAATATGCAATATTTAATAGAGGCTTTAAAAATAGAGGCTTTACTGTTGAAAATAGGAATAAAGTTCTTATGTCATCATTTTTATTATCAAAGCTGCATCGATTAAAATTGTATTCTAAGGTACATTCTGAAAGTTCTAGTCTTTTACCAAATAATCTTTCATGATATGTAGCTGAAAATAATTTTAATCGATGCAACTTTAAACCGATTTTTCTTTGCTCGCTTTGAGTCCTCTACTGGCGAAACAAAGCAAATTTTGAGCCAAGGAATCTGTGGTATTCCGTTGTACACGCAATTAAGAGACACAGTTTTCATAAAACTAAAAATTTTCTTAATTACGTTTAAAAAAGTTGTAAAAATCGAATTCTCAGGATATCTTGATAAAATTTATAAAGGAATATGTGCACTTTTACAAAAAACAAGACCATACTTGAGTATCTCAATTCGATTTTGAGATATCAATTTTTGAACTCAACCTAAATTTGTAACATTTACAAAATTAACTATATCCTTAATTACGTTTGAAAAATCGCAAAAAAAATATATATTTTTTTTAATTTTTTGATTTTTGATGACGAAAATGAAACCATGTTTAAATGGCTTCTTCTGTAATACTAGCAACTATTGGATTGCAAATTTAAGATATACAAACAACTATTGAATTGCAAATTTAAGTAGATACAAAAATTATTTTAATAATAATAAATATAATACAGACCTCTTTTGTAAATTCAACATTCTTGTTTTCTAATAATCTTCGAAAAATGTCTTGGTGAGAAAATTTTTCTTTAATATAACTTTTTGCAAACACCTTACATTTTGTATGTATTCAAAAAGAATTTTTAAGTTGATCAATTTTAACCCAAAAAGTCAGCTTCAAATTGTAACAAGTTATATATTTTCTCGAAGAGTAAAGATTCAGTTTTAATTTTTGAAAATTTTGGTTTATAAAAACGAATTTAAAAAAATATATAAATGATAAATTTATAACAATCTATTATGAAATCAACCCTATTTATTTTTTGAACTAAAACTTATGGCTTTTCATAAAAATAACAATCAACAATAATATTTACATTTTTGCGATAACAAAACCATGTATGATATCTCAATTCGTCTTTGAGATATTAACTTTTAAACCCAGCATTTCACAAAATTAATGATTTTCTTAATCATTTTTGAAAAATCGAATTTTTAAGATATCTTGTTGAATTTTTTTGCCATTTGTAAAGAAAAGTGAGTACTTTTCCGATAAGAAAACCATGTATTCATTTTTGAGAAATTAAAGTTTAAACTCTACCTAAATTTGTAACATTTTATATTATTAAATATTGTCTTAATAATTTTGAAAAAAATCGTACCATTTTTAAAGGAATCATATTTGAATATCTCATCCTATTTTTGAGATACTAAATTTTGAACCCAACCTAAACTTATAACATATCATAGAATAATTTTAAAAATTAAAATTTATGAGTTAATATCATAAATTTCCTTAATCATTTTGTAACAATTGTACAAAATTGAATTGATGAAATTGTCAAGATTATCAAGATATGAAGGAGAAATTGGAATAAAATAAAGTACAAATGAATCAAAATTTAGAAGGAATGAATCAAGTTAGATGAAAAATTGGGAAACAATTTGCTTGAAAACCAGAGAAAATTCGATGAAATAATTTAAGGATTATTTTTTAAGAAAAAAAAAATATACAACTGGAAAATAGCAACGATGTCTTACATTATGAAGTAAATAATATTAAAGAACAATTATTCAAATTTCGACGAAAAAAATAATACACTGAAAATAAAGATAAATAAAAATAATAGAAAAAGAAATTAAAACTAAATTTGATAAAATTGATAAGATAGACAATTTTGGGATGGGTCTAAAAAAGAAAATAAATTTTAGTAAAGAAGAAATTAGAAATATCATGGCAAATTATCGAACTGAAGGTGTTCAAATGTATGAATCATGTTTGATTATTAATTAATCGTATTTGACAGAATGGCAGAATTAACAGAGTCTTTAGTTTTATCATGTTCTGAAACAAATGAGATGATTATAAAATTGAAACAAATAATAACAGCTGGCATTTAATTCATTAATTTGATTTTTTAATTTTAATTTTGCGGATTCGGAGTTTTGAATGCGAATTTAGCGGATGTGGAGTTATAAAAAGTTACTAACGTTTTAATGAAAATAATATTTCTATTCCAATTTTCCTATTTTATATTTGTATGTCACATCCAGTATTCTATCCAATACCTAAGAAATTTACAGAATAAATTCTTTATAGACCAAAATTGCAGAAGAATCATGAATTAAATGTATTTCATATAACTTGGCCATTTTAATGATTATTAAATCGTATGAAAGTGAGCAATTTTGGAAGAAATTGCAACTAGTTACTAACTATTGAAGAAATAATCAAACCTAAAATATAGAAATCACGGAATATTTCCAAGAATTAAATATTATTCTAAATTTTTAGTATGATTTTTTGATATATGAAGGATGGAAGTTGAAGATTAACGCAACTCAACTATAGGAGGAAAAATCAAAATATTCCGTGATTTTTTCTCCTATATTTGGATTGGATACGAACCTCATACTTAATAATTTGAAGTTGGAGCTCAACCCAACCATAGAAGAAAACCTTCATTCCATGCCTCATATTGAATGGTGTGAAATTAGAATTCAACCCAATCCAACTACAGAAGAAAAAATCTCGTAATATTTCTAGATTCGTTAGATTGGATTAACCTTCAATTTGATATCATTCAATATGAGGAATGTTATGTTTTGGGTTGGGTTGGTTGCGTTCGGTTTGGTTAAGTTATAAGGAACTAACGCAGTCCAGAAAATGTCTCTAACATAATCTAAATAAATTTACCTATAGCGAAACCGGTTATAACGAACTTTAGAATATAATGAACTAATTATTATTGAAGTGGTTCCGGTTATAACAAACACTTTCTTGTTTTCGAGTGAATCCCTGAGCAATATACTGTGAGCGTCAAAAGAAAGTAAACACTAGTTGTTTACTTTTAAAAACCTTTTTTACTACGATTCTGTTAACTTACAATAAAAATTTATATACCAAAATTTACGACTTTATTTGTGAGCAATCCTATCGTAAAAAATAGTTAAGCAAAAAAACCCACAAATATGGTAAATCCCTTTTAGAGTAAAAATACTCCGATTTTTACGCGTCAAAAGAAAGTAAACAGGTTACAGGTTGTTGTAAATTCATTTTAGATTTAGGGGAAGTACCACACTTTTCGTATAAATACTTATAAACCCCTCCCAGGACAACTTTAGAACATTTTAGAAGAAACAGCAAGTGGTTGAACGTCGAAATTAATTATAAATACCAAAAATCATCATGGAACAACAAACAAGTATAGAAACGCGTAAAATTATATTAAGTTTAAATAAAAAAGGTAAATCCTTACGCGAAATAGCTAAAATAATGGGACGAAATCACTGCACAATAAAAAAAATTTTGGATAAATACGCAAAACATCATACTGTAGCCGATTTAAAACCCGTTGGACGACCAAAGCGCCTTACAGAAGCACAGGCTAGAGCAGTGGTAAGAGAAGTGAAGAATAATCCATGTTCAAGTGCGGTTAAAATAGCAAACGACATATCGCAGATAGCAAACACAACCATAAGTTCCAGTACCATACGAAGAACACTCCATAGAAGTGGCCTGCATGGAAGAACACCCCGTAAAAAGCCTTACATATCGAAAATAAATAAACAGAAACGTCTTGATTTCGCAAAAAAATATCAGAACGAAGCTCCAGATTTTTGGAAAAATATATTATTTAGTGATGAAAGTAAATTTGAAATTTTTGGTAAAAGAAAACTACCAAAGATATGGCGGCCAAAAATGAGGCCTTCAAAGAGAAATTTGTTACCAATACCATCAAACACGGTGGAGGCTCGGTTATGGTCTGGGGCTGTATGGCGACGTCAGGGGTCGGTAATCTAGTTTTTATTGAATCAACAATGAATAAAATGGACTATTTAACCATTTTAAAGAACAATATTTCCCCGAGTATTAATGAATTGGGCTTATCAGAAAACTGGATCTTCCAACAGAATAACGATCCAAAGCACAATTCCAAAATTGTGAAGGAATGGATGCTATACCGAGTCTCTAAAACCCTTGATCATCCACCGCAGTCCCCAGACCTTAATCCTATAGAACATCTGTGGGATCACCTTGACAGGAAGATCAGAGAAAGAACAATTTCAAATATAGACGACCTTAAAAAAGCTTTAACTGAAGAATGGATGAAAATCCCTCAAAATATTACAAAAAACTTGGTGGAATCCATGCCAAGGAGATTAAGGGAGGTGTTGACGGCCAAAGGAGCTCAAACCAAGTATTAAAAGTTAATATTATATTTATTTTTGTACTGAATACCTATTAGTTCCGAATTCTGTTTACTTTCTTTTGACGCATAAATTCGGTAGATATTTACAATAATCTGAATTATTACGGGTAATGATTTGTTTTTTTTTCATGTTTCTATTGATTTAAATATAGTATAGATGAGTTGTGAAGACTGCAATAAAACTTTTTGATTTTCGTTATTAACTGCATTTTTATTAACCTTTTAATAGAAAAACAACAGCTGTTTACTTTTTTTAGACGCTCACAGTACGTTAGTTCTGTTTAATCTATTGATTCCATATTAACAACGAAACAGAAATGTTTAATGAAGAAATAGACCTGACACTTACTGAGTTTGTTTCCAAAAGTTGTATTGGTCTATAATTTTTTAAGAATGTTATGGACTGGTTTGGGTTAGGTTGAGCTCCAACTTCATACTATCCTTCATATTGAATGGTATGATGTTGGAGTTCAACCCAACTCAACCCAGTTCAAAATCATGGTAAAATAAAACTTTTGAAAATTGCATTGAAGAATATTATGGACTCGGTTGGGTAATTTTGAGATTTTTGAAAACGCTTCTAACGCGTCTTATGTCTTCTAACATAAAATGATAGCAATTGATTCTATACATATTCAGGTTGCTTAATCAATATAAATTCTTCATCTATTTAAATTCAATTAAAAAATACTAAAGAGATGTTTTCCAGAAAATACAAAAAATTATAATTCTGAAGCATTTAGATTTGTCTTAACTAAAATGGTTCTAATACGCAAAAAATATATGTGTGATACTTAATTAAGGTCGAATAATTGAAAATAATAGTGTCAAAGTTGTCAAAGATATCATAAGCTTGAAAAAGATTGCTAGGTTGTGTCAAAATAGTACTAATTGATTAAAAATACTTTCGTTTAATGTACGCAAAATAATTATAAATGCTGAATGAGACACGATTCTAATGCACTAGAAACAGTTTTTCAATCCACATCTAAAATCGGATGTTTCTCTAGTTTTATGTTATTGATATGGATGCATTCATCATAAATAAATATGCACTTTGCTAAAATCACAGTTACTTCAAAATTGATTACAATATTGACATCAACATTCAGTTACTGAAAATGCTTTTAATAATCCGGAAAACATCAGAAACTGTATTGGTATAATTAAAAAATCGATTCAATCTGGTCACGCTGTTTCCCGTCGAAAACAAAGTTGTGCACGATTACACGCATTCATGTGAGTGGTACAAAAGTTTATGCCCGCTCACGGTGGGTCACGCAATTAGAGATGTTTGCACAGCTCTAATTTGAACATCTTAATCTGTTTTTGAAATAACAAATTTTGAAGTTAACCTAAATTTGTAAGATTTCACAATTAATCGTAAAAAATCAAACTCAATTAATCACTTTAAAAAATCTTAAAAAAATTGAATTCTTATTTTTATATATCTTGAATTCTTATCTATAGATATCTTGATGACATTTTCCATCGTTTTTAAAGAAAAGTATGTATTTCTTAAGAATAAAACCATATTTGAATAATTTGATCTGCTTTTAAGATATCAAATTTTGAGCTCAACCTAAATTTGTAGCAGTTCATAAAATTAACGATTTCCTTGATCATTTTGAAATAATCATACATAATCGAATTCTTAAGATATTTTGATGACATTTATTGTGATTAATAGAGGAAAGTATATATTTGTCTAAGAACAAACAATGCGTATCTCACTTCGTTTTTAAGATATAAAGTTTTGAACCCAACCTATGTTTAGAGCAATTCAGCATTCATAAAAACAGCAGTTTCCTTAATCATATTTCGTAAAAAATCGAATTCTTAATACATCTCGATGAAATTGATCGTGATTTATAAAGGAAAGTATGTACTTTTTGTAGAATAGAACCTCGAAAATGCCGTATAACGAAACTACATTTAATTTTTATGATATACAATAGTCTGAAAAGCTAAGTAAGAATACGACAGAAACTGTAAAATAAATTTATTTTTCTTATTAATTCTAAGGAACTAATTTTTTGATAATGCGTACGGGTGCTGGGGGCTGCAAAAATTTAATTGGGAATAGACTTACCCGACGATGATGATTCTCAAAATAAAGGTCTGAATTGGGTTCGAAAATTTTCAAAATACGTGCTTTCCAAAAAAATGTTTGCAGCGGATGCTTTGCACAGAATTGGGAAGAATTAGATAAATAGTTCGTTAAAATTGAAATATTCAATATCAAGTCTTCTAAAAAATTTTTAAATCTGCTAGAAGCAGTTACCAACTCTTCCGGAAGCAATAATATCAAGTGTTTCAGAAGTAGTATCAAGCCTTCTGGAGTAATTCCAAGACTTTCAAAAGTAATATCACGTCTTCTGAAAACATTTCAAATCTTCTAGAAGCATATCAAATCTTCTGCAAGCATTTCAAGTCTTTTTTTTGTGCATTTCGAGTCTTCTAGATGCAGTATCAAGTATTGCAAGTCTTCTAGAAGCATTTCAACTCTTCTTGAAGTAATCAAAATCTTCTAGAATCAACATCTAGCCTTTTGGAAGCATTTCAAGTCTTTTAGAAGCAACTCAACTCTTGCAGAGGCAATATCTGGACGCATTTCAAATCCTCTAGAAGCAGTATCATCTCTTCTGGAATCATTTGACGTTTACCAGGGACAGTATCAAGTAAATTAAACGTCTTTATGTAGTTGGAGTAAGAACAGTGTAGAATAAGAACAATAATAAGAATCTAACAGCACAGAATACCCAATTTCAAAGAAATGTTAACAATAAATTAAAAAAAGATTATGGAACCTGTTTCAAAAAGTTATAACACTATAGAAAAAAGGGTTAACTAAAAGTAAAGATAAAATAGAAAAATTGAACTAAAAAGGAGTATACAGAATTACAATGCAATACCCTACTTGTCCCGCCACATGGAGGCCACGTTGGAGGGACAGGAAGATCATTGAGCACAAGAATAAGAAAACATGAAACACAAACCAGATCCGATTTTGGTAGACATATTATTTTCAATAGGAAACATTTCTCGAAAATAAAAAGAAGCATTTCAATTTATCCAGACGCAATATCAACTGCCTGGCAAAATCTTGTGGAAGTATTCAAAATGTTCTAGAAGCAGTATCAAGTCTTCTGGAAGCATTTTAAGTCTTCTGGAAGCACTGCAAGTTTCCCAGAGATAGTATCAAGCCCTATGGAAACATTTGAACTCTTCCAGAGGCAATAACAGCTTATCTGGATGTATTTGAACTCTTCAAGAATCAGTATCAAATCTTCTGGACGCATTTCAAGTCTTTCTTTTGGTGCATTTCGAGTCTTCTAGATGCAGTATCAAGTATTGCAAGTCTTCTAGAAGCATTTCAACTCTTCTTGAAGTAATCAAAATCTTCTAGAATCAACATCTAGCCTTTTGGAAGCATTTCAAGTCTTTTGAAACTAGACCAAGTCTTTTAGAAGCAACTCAACTCTTGCAGAGGCAATATCTGGACGCATTTCAAATCCTCTAGAAGCAGTATTATCTCTTCTGGAATCATTTGAAGTTTCCCAGGGACAGTATCAAGTAAATTTAACGTCTTTATGTAGTTGGAGTAAGAACAGTGTAGAATAAGAACAATAATAAGAATCTAACAGCACAGAATACCCAACATAGTAACAATAACAAAATTATACCAGACCATTGAATTTCAAAGAAATGTTAACAATAAATTAAAAAAAAATTATGGAACCTGTTTCAAAAAGTTATAACACTATAGAAAAAAGGGTTAACGAAAAGTAAAGATAAAACAGAAAAATTGAATTAAAAAGGAGTATACAGAATTACAATGCAATACCCTACTTGTCACGCCACTTGGAGGCCACATTGGAGGGACAGGAAGATCATTGAGCACAAGAATAAAAAAACATGAAACCCAAAGCAGATCCAATTTTGGTAGACATATTATTTTCAACAGGAAACATTTTTCGAAAATAAAAAGAAGCATTTCAATTTATCCAGACGCAATATCAACTGCCTGGAAAAATCTTGTGGAAGTATTCAAAATGTTCTAGAAGCAGTATCAAGTCTTCTGGAAGCATTTTAAGTCTTCTGGAAGCACTGCAAGATTCCCAGATATAGTATCAAGTCCTATGGAAGCATTTGAACTCTTCCAGAGGCAATAACAGCTTTTCTGGATGTATTTGCACTCTTCAAGAATCAGTATCAAATCTTCTGGACGCATTTCAAGTCTTCTGGAAGTACTCAAAATCTTCCAGAGATAGCACATCAACTCTTAGATATACTCTTAGAAGTAATATCATGTCTTCTGGAAGAATATGAAGGCTTCTAGAAGCAATATCAATAAGCTGATGCACTCAGAGAACCCGCATATTTGGCGCCTATTTTTATGGATGCTCAGCACCTATAAACAATTTTGCATGCGTTTGTTTTGCAGAAAACCCACATATCCAACTCCTATGTTATTTGTAGACCAACATAGAAATAATATTCTATTTTCTACTCCTCGTAGCAGCTCACAACTGCGGTAATATCATGATAAACGCGCTTTTAATAGTGATCATTTTGAAAAGGGATGAATATTATCTGTTCAAAATGCGTGAATGTGCATTGATTAAATTGATTTAAAGTTAATGGGGGATTATGACAACTATTTCTTCTTCCGCCTAAAGTATTTCGTTTTTTGCAAGTTCATTTAACTTAACATGTGAAAGTATCTAGCGATCAGCATCCAACAAATGCATGACATCATATCTAAGACCTCAAAATCAACTTCTTTTGCTAACCGTAATGTGTTTTCTAATGCAAATGTTAAAATAGAAAGATTTAATATTATAAAAACTCTTTACATCTGGTAGTAAAAAGTTTCAATGCTATTGTTATCAGTTACTTACAAAACACAGCCAGGGAAAATTTTTTTTTCGCAGTTCAATTGATCTCAGCTTAAAAAATATTAAAAAAACGAATCCTTAAGATATCTTAATGATATTTTATGACTTTGATGAATTTATTATCTAAATCCGCTTTTGAGTTATCAAATTTTGAACTCAACCTAAAATCCTAATGTCCAACACTTTTTTTTCAACAAATTGATCTTTAAGTCATATTTTTTTACACAAACAACAAACAATACATTGATATCAGACGAATCTGAAATAATTTAGTTTAGAGCAAGTTACTATGATTGAAACCTAATATAATATATTTATATTTACGGATCTTTGTACTGTTTTTAAGTTGTAATCGAAAAATATCGATTCAATTACGATTAAAAACAAAAATTAATTCGATACTCGGAGGTGTTTACCTATCTATGTTTACCTATCTTTTTTTAAAATAATTGTATTAATTAATCAGTCATCGACGTTTCGAACTGCTATGGCCCATCGTCAGGACTTACTGTGAATTTAAAAAGAACATTTATAGTTTCAAGAAAAAACAACGACAAACGTTCAAAGTTGACAATCGTGATGAGCCATAGCAGCTCAAAACATCAATGAGTGATTAATTAATATAATTAATTTAACGATGAATATATATTATTTTCCTTGTGGCATTGTCATCATAATAAAATAAAAATCTTCGTAGGTAATAATCATATACATAAATACCAAGTTGTTTTAGCTAATGAGATGTCTTTATTCACTACCACTTCGTACCAGATGTGACTTTTTGCCTTTTATTTTAGTTCTTGAACTACGCAGCAGCATTATTGATTGTAAAGTTACCTCAACAAACATGTTGTGATAACATCATAACCAAAATATATACATATAATCTTAATGTGCGCTTTGGGGATAACACTAAAGCATTATGAAAGCCATGATTACAATCTGAAAGAGAATTTATTATGGAAATTTTACTGAAAATTCTTAAAGCATGATTATGTATTCCTTTGAACATTGTTAATAAGGTAGAATAGAGGCAATAATAAATGTTGTTGAAAGCGCTGATTAAAAGATAGCATAAATCCTAAATAATTAGGTATTCATCAAGATATGTTGTTTTTACTTTTTTAAATTCATTTAATTTCTAAACCTTAAATCTCACATTGATATGATTTAACATTTACTGCAGTACTGTTATAAAATTTAAAAATTTATTATAATAATAATAAGTGTATCAAGGATAAATTAATTGATGACTGTCCCAAATATTCATCAGCAAATAAACACCTAAATCGGTCGACTGTTTACCGACCGAAATCAATCTGGTCGAAATCCAAAGACAACATCTAAAATCGGTCCACTTCCGAAAAATTGTTCAACGTTAGATTTAGTGAGTTCCATCATTAGGAAATCAACGAATTTTCAGGCGCATGACGCCTCCCCCGAACGTTATAGTACGAAACGACGCCTGTCGTCTTTCAGCGTTCAGCCCCTCGTTTCAGCAGTGTTCAGCAGTAAGCCCGCGTCCTCTGTTTACGACGTTTACCCTTCGTATTTGGTATCGCGCTGACTGAAATCATGACGAATGGATCTAATAGCGACTAAAATCGCCGTTGCCGTTATATTTGCTTTCATCCGAGTCTTTTTCGGTTTGCTACCAATTAAAATCTACAAGATATTAAAAATATGGGAGAAAGAAGACGAAGGAGCCGCATTTATCAACGAACGAAGACACAAGCAAGTGAATTGTTCGTTGGCGATTTTTCAGAGTTTTGGTGGAGGCGTTCTATTCGCCACTTGCTTTTTACATATGATTCCGGAAGTGACTAAATCGGTCCAATTTCTCTGCAAAGATAATGGAATGGGGACTACTTATCCTTTTGCTCAAGTTATCGTTTCGACGGGATTCTTCTTGGTTTATTTCGTCGAAGAAATCTCACACTGGTTAATCACGAGGATGGGAAGAGAAACTCGAAGAAGTATTCAGTGCAAAAGAAATTCATGTTCTCAAAGTTTGAAGGAAAATAAGATTCACCCGGGTGAGATTAATGGTACTCCGGAACGCGTTTACATCATAGATCCATCTCCGAAAAAAGTAATTAAATTCTTATTTTCTAAGTCATTTAATTCATTTTCACATCATTCAAGATTATTAATGGGGAGTGAATAAAAACGGTTCATTCATTCACGTTTAAATTTGAAATTGGGAAAACTTGCCGTTTTAATAAATTGCCTCTTTCGCACCATTCATGCTTCAACAAGCTGTTAATTAACTTTCATGACTTAATCGATATTAAATGGGACATCGATTTTAAATAATGAAAGTGTTGTTAAAAGTGCATGTTACTCAATTAGTTGGATCGTAAATTATTTCGATTATTAAATTGTATAATTTCGTATTGGACAGGTTAACATGGAAAATTTGAGTTCAAAAAATTACAAATAAAGAATGACAAACTTATAAAGTAATAAATCTCAAAATTGAGATATCGTAAATTTAACTTATATTTCCTTTCCTTTTAAATATAAGGTATTACTCATACCAAGATAGGTATTGGTTTGAAGAAAGACATATCGAAAAAATTACTTTACAAGAAAAACGATGCATATAAAGATATGAGATAGTTAAAAATAATTGAAAAACCAATTTAAAGCTCCAATGTGTTTCTATCCAAAAATATAATACACCTAATTCTCTTTTTAGGATGTTTTTAATTTCATGAAATGCTCAAATTTAGGTTGAATTAATAGCTTAATATCTCAAAAATGAATTGAGATACTCACACGTGGTTTGTTATCGAAAAAGTGTGTAGTTTCCTTTACAAAACACAAAAAATTTCATCAAGATATCTTAAGAATTCGACTTATTACGATTTTTCAAAAATGATTAAGGATATTTTTAATTTTATGAAATGTTACAAATTTAGGTTAACTTAACAACTTAATATCTCAAAAGCAAATTGAGATACTCACGTGTGATTTTATTATCGGAAAACTGTGTACTTTCCTTTACAAATCACAAAAACTTTTATTACGATATCTTAAGAATTCGATTTTTTACGATTTTTCAAAAATGATTAAGGATATTTTTAATTTTATGAAATGTTACAAATTTAGGTTAACTTAACAACTTAATATCTCAAAAACGAATTGAGATACTCACGCGCGGTTTTGTTATTCAAAAAGTGCTTAATTTTCTTTATAAATGGCAAAAAATTTCATCAAGGTATCTTGAGAATTCGATTTTTCACGATTTTTCAAAAATAATCAAAGATATCTCAAAAAGGAATTGAGATACTCACGTGTGATTTTATTATCGGAAAACTGTGCACTTTCCTTTACAAATCACAAAAACTTTTATTACGATATTTTAAGAAATCGATTTTGAATGATTTTTCAAAAATGATTAAGGATATTTTTAATTTTATGAAATGTTACAAATTTAAGTAACAACTTAATATCTCAAAAGCGAATCGAGATACTCACGTGTGGTTTTATTATCGGAAAAGTGTGTACTTTCCTTTATAAATCACAAAAACTTTTATTACGATATCTTAAGAATTCGATTTTTTACAATTTTTCAAAAATGATTAAGGATATTTTTAACTTTATGAAATGTTACAAATTTAGGTTAATTTAACAACTTAATATCTCAAAAACGAATTGAGAAACTCACGCGCGGTTTTGTTATTCAAAAAGTGCTTAATTTTCTTTATAAATCGCAAAAAATTTCATCAAGGTAACTTAAGAATTCGATTTTTCACGATTTTTCAAAAATAATTAACGATATTTTTAATTTTATGAAATGTTACAAATTTAGGTTAACTTAACAACTCAATATCTCAAAAACGAATTGAGATACTCACGTGTGATTTTATTATCGGAAAACTGTGTACTTTCCTTTACAAATCACAAAAACTTTTATTACGATATCTTAAGAATTCGATTTTTTACGATTTTTCAAAAATGATTAAGGATGTTTTTAATTTTATGAAATGCTACAAATTTAGGTTAATTTAACAACTTAATATCTCAAAAACGAATTGAGATACTCACGCGCGGTTTTGTTATTCAAAAAGTGCTTAATTTTCTTTATAAATGGCAAGACATTTCATCAAGGTATCTTGAGAATTCGACTTTTTACGATTTTTCAAAAGTGATTAAGGATATTTTTAATTTTATGAAATGTTACAAATTTAAGTTAACAACTTAATATCTCAAAAGCGAATTGAGATACTCACGTGTGGTTTTATTATCGGAAAAGTGTACTTTCCTTTATAAATCACAAAAAATTTCATCAAGATATCTTAAGAATTCGACTTTTTACGATTTTTCAAAAATGATTAAGGATATTTTTAATTTTATGAAATGCTACAAATTTAGGTTAATTTAACAACTTAATATCTCAAAAACGAATTGAGATACTCACGCGCGGTTTTGTTATTCAAAAAGTGCTTAATTTTCTTTATAATTCGCAAAAAATTTCATCAAGGTATCTTAAGAATTCGATTTTTCACGATTTTTCAAAAATAATTAACGATATTTTTAATTTTTAGAAATGTTACAAATTTAGGTTAACAATTAATATCTCAAAAAGGAATTGAGATACTCACGTGTGATTTTGTTATTCAAAAAGTGCTTAATTTTCTTTATAAATCGCAAAAAATTTCATCAAGGTATCTTAAGAATTCGACTTTTTATGATTTTTCAAAAATAATTAAAGATATTTTTAATTTTATGAAATGTTACAAATTTAGGTTAATTTAACAACTTAATATCTCAAAAACGAATTGAGATACTCACGCGCGGTTTTGTTATTCAAAAAGTGCTTAATTTTCTTTATAAATCGCAAAAAATTTCATCAAGGTATCTTAAGAATTCGATTTTTCACGATTTTTCAAAAATAATTAAAGATATTTTTAATTTTATGAGATGTTACAAATTTAAGTTAACAACTTAATATCTCAAAGGCGAATTGAGATACTCACGTGTGGTTTTATTATCGGAAAAGTGTGTACTTTCCTTTATAAATCACAAAAAATTTCATCAAGATATCTTAAGAATTCGACTTTTTACGATTTTTCAAAAATGATTAAGGATATTTTTAACTTTATGAAATGTTACAAATTTAGGTTAATTTAACAACTTAATATCTCAAAAACGAATTGAGAAACTCACGCGCGGTTTTGTTATTCAAAAAGTGCTTAATTTTCTTTATAAATCGCAAAAAATTTCATCAAGGTATCTTAAGAATTCGATTTTTCACGATTTTTCAAAAATAATTAACGATATTTTTAATTTTATGAAATGTTACAAATTTAGGTTAACAATTAATATCTCAAAAAGGAATTGAGATACTCACGTGTGATTTTGTTATTCAAAAAGTGCTTAATTTTCTTTATAAATCGCAAAAAATTTCATCAAGGTATCTTAAGAATTCGACTTTTTACGATTTTTCAAAAATAATTAAAGATATTTTTAATTTTATGAAATGTTACAAATTTAAGTTAACAACTTAATATCTCAAAAGCGAATTGAGATTCTCACGTGTGGTTTTATTATCGGAAAGGTGTGCACTTTCCTTTATAAATAACAAAAAATTTCATCAAGATATCTTAAGAATTCGACTTATTACGATTTTTCAAAAATGATTAAGGATATTTTTAATTTTATGAAATGTTACAAATTTAGGTTAATTTAACAACTTAATATCTCAAAAACGAATTGAGATACTTACGCGCGGTTTTGTTATTCAACAAGTGCTTAACTTTCTTTATAAATGGCAAAAAATTTCATCAAGGTATCTTGAGAATTCGATTTTTCACGATTTTTCAAAAATAATTAAAGATATTTTTAATTTTATGAAATGTTACACATTTAGGTTAACAACTTAATATCTCAAAAAGGAATTGAGATACTCACGTGTGATTTTATTATCGGAAAACTGTGCACTTTCCTTTACAAATCACAAAAACTTTTATTACGATATTTTAAGAAATCGATTTTTTATGATTTTTCAAAAATGATTAAGGATATTTTTAATTTTATGAAATGTAACAAATTTAAGTAACAACTTAATATCTCAAAAGCGAATCGAGATACTCACGTGTGGTTTTATTATCGGAAAAGTGTGTACTTTCCTTTATAAATCACAAAAACTTTTATTACGATATCTTAAGAATTCGATTTTGTACGATTTTTCAAAAATGATTAAGGATATTTTTAATTTTATGAAATGTTACAAATTTAGGTTAATTTAACAACTTAATATCTCAAAAACGAATTGAGATACTCACGCGCGGTTTTGTTATTCAAAAAGTGCTTAATTTTCTTTATAATTCGCAAAAAATTTCATCAAGGTATCTTAAGAATTCGATTTTTCACGATTTTTCAAAAATGATTAACGATATTTTTAATTTTATGAAATGTTACAAATTTAGGTTAACAATTAATATCTCAAAAAGGAATTGAGATACTCACGTGTGATTTTGTTATTCAAAAAGTGCTTAATTTTCTTTATAAATCGCAAAAAATTTCATCAAAGTATCTTAAGAATTCGACTTTTTACGATTTTTCAAAAATAATTAAAGTTATTTTTAATTTTATGAGATGTTACAAATTTAAGTTAACAACTTAATATCTCAAAGGCGAATTGAGATACTCACTTGTGGTTTTATTATCGGAAAAGTGTGCACTTTCCTTTATAAATAACAAAAAATTTCATCAAGATATCTTAAGAATTCGACTTTTTACGATTTTTCAAAAATGATTAAGGATATTTTTAATTTTATGAGATGTTACAAATTTAGGTTAATTTAACAACTTAATATCTCAAAAACGAATTGAGATACTCACGCGCGGTTTTGTTATTCAAAAAGTGCTTAATTTTCTTTATAAATCGCAAAAAATTTCATCAAGGTATCTTAAGAATTCGATTTTTCACGATTTTTCAAAAATAATTAAAGATATTTTTAATTTTATGAAATGTTACAAATTTAGGTTAACAACTTAATATCTCAAAAAGGAATTGAGATACTCACATGTGATTTTATTATCGGAAAACTGTGTACTTTCCTTTATAAATCACAAAAACTTTTATTACGATATCTTAAGATTTCGATTTTTTACGATTTTTCAAAAATGATTAAGGATATTTTTAATTTTATGAAATCTTACAAATTTAAGTTAACAACTTAATATCTCAAAAGCGAATTGAAATACTCACACGTGGTTTTGTTATTCAAATCCTGCATAATTTTCTTTATAAATCGCAAAAAATTTCATCAAGCTATCTTAAGAATTCGATTTTTCAAAAATGATTAAGGATATTTTTAATTTTATGAAATCTTACAAATTTAAGTTAACAACTTAATATCTCAAAAGCGAATTGAAATACTCACACGTGGTTTTGTTATTCAAATCCTGCATAATTTTCTTTATAAATCGCAAAAAATTTCATCAAGCTATCTTAAGAATTCGATTTTTCAAAAATTATTGAGGATATTTGTAATTTTTTGAAATGTTTGAAATTTAGATTGAGTTTAAGACTCATCTTATAACTGAATAGAGTGAGTATCTCTATTCAGTTATGAGTTACAGATTTATTACCAGAAAAGTGCATATTTTCCTTTATAAATCACAAAATAAAATTTTATGATTTCTTGTGATAAAGTGTTGATAAAAATATTAGTTTTGGTTTGTTAATTAAAAAGAAATTTGGAATCGATTGTTGTACAAAAGTGCATATCACATATCAATTTAAAATGTATGGTTTCAGAACGTTCTTAGCTTTTAAATGTTAAAGTCGTTTTAAGTAGTCATTGTAATTTTAATATGTAATTTGTATATGTGTAAATAATTATGAAATTTAAAAAAAGGATAATTAATTATCAGTATCTATACATTTTAAATTGATATATGATTTACACTTTTGTACAACAAGAATCCTGCCTGAAGATGGCCTGCAGCCGAAACGAAATGTCGAGTCAAACTCAACATTTCTTTTTAATTAATAAACCAGTTTAAGTACAAAAAAATCCAAAACTATAATATTTTTACCTATACTTGAAAAATCATTTTCTTAAGAAGTCAAATCAAAAAATTAACATCTCAATAACTGATTGAGATATTCAAGCATGGTTTCATTTACGAACAAATGCATGCTCCCTTTTATAAATCACAAACAGTTTCACGAACATATCTCAAGAATTCGATTTCAAAAACGCTACAACTTTAGATTGAGTTCACAACCTTATATCTCAAAAATTAATTGAGATACTACACAATTTGAGATACATGATAATTTAGATTCATCACATCATACATACATCACACGAAGATTCATCAAGGTACCTTAAGAATTAGATTTTGAATAAGGAAATTTTTAATTTTATAAAACGCTGTAAATTTAGGTTGAGTATAAAACTTAATATCTCACAAATTAATTCAGATGCTCACACACGATTTTGTTGTCGGAAAAGGGCATATTTTTTTATAAATCACGAGCAGATTCATTAAAGTATCTTAATAATTCAATTCTTAACGATTGAAATGCTCCAAATTTAGGTTGAGTTCAAAACTTACTAACTCAAAAATGAATTGAGATACTCATGCATTGTTTTATTATCGAGAAAGTGCATACTTTTCTTTATAAATCGGAACAAATTTCATCAAGGTATCTTAAGAATTCGATTTTTTGCGATTTTTTATATATAATTAAGGAAATTTTTAATTTTATGAAATGATACAAATTTCTGTCGAGTTCAAAACTTACTATCTTAAAAATGAATTAAGATACTCGTGCATGGTTTTATTATCGAAAAAGTGCATACTTCCCTTTATAAATCGCTACAAATTTCATCAAAATATCTTAAGAATTTTTAAATGTGATTTTTGCGATTTTTCAAAAACGATTAAGGCAATAAAACGAATTTAATTTTATGAAATGATACAAATTTCGGTCGAGTTCAAAATCTTACTATCTCAAAAATAAATTGAGATACGCATGGTTTTGTTATCGGAAAACTGCATACTGTTCTTTATAAATCACAAAGAATTCGATTTTTTGCGATTTTTCAAACGTAGTTAAGGACATTTTTAAATTGAATGAAATGGAGTTTAATGAATTTAGGTTGTATTCAAAACTTAATATCTCAAAAACAAATTGAGGTACTCATGTATAAATTTGTCATCGGAAAAGTAAAGGATAGATGGTCATAATATCAATATTAGAAATAGGTATTATTATAACATCTAAACACGAGACCTCATTATTCGAACAATCTTTCACTTATTTACCAGGTTCTTTGAAATCTCCAAATTTGAATACATTAAGAAGAAACTACGACAAATGTTAATAGATGAACAATCTGAAGTATACTTGTTGAATTTCGCTATGCGTATATGTCGTAATTAAGACTTATTACTTTTTTTATTCGTTTAATATTATTAATTTCGTAATCATTGTTTTTTATTTAGTTTCTTTCTTTTCTTCTATTTTATTCTATTACGATTTTTATTTGTATTTGTAGAGTTGAGTGGTAATGAGAAACTTGATTCCTAACTCCGCCTTACATATTGCTTTTATATAATTTGTTATTATTTTTGATTAATAAAGCCATACTATTACAAATCACAAAAAAATTTCATCAAAATATTTAAAGTTGTTCAGTACAAAACTTTGTCTCTCAAAAAAGAATTGAAATTTTCACGCAAAATTTTGTCATCGGAAAAGTGCATATTTTCCTTTATTATCACAGAAAATTTCATTAATGTATTTTAAGAATTTGATATTTTAACGATTTTTCACGAAATTTTTAATTTTATTAAATGCTACTAATTTAGGTCAAATTCAAAAATTGATATCTCAAAAACGAATTAAGATATTTAACTACTTTGTATTGACGTTACAAACAAAATACACTTAGTATATAGCTAGCTACTATATGTATTATAGATGACTTTAAAACAAAAAACTTTATTGGTACCTGGTCAATCGTTAACATTTTTAGTATTCCAGGATTTACAGAAACATCTTGTATAAGCATGGAATTATTTTTAAATGAACTCTTAACACATGTAAAAGCTGAAATGTTTGAGGAGATGTTATTAAAGCAATAGCTCCTAATCCTATTTATATGTATATGGATTTGAGCAAGTCAGAGTTGTTAGAACGCTGCTTGAGTAAACTGCAACGAGAACTTGATGCTATGATTTGGAAGTTTGAACCGAAAAGTTTAACGAGTCGGGCTGTTATTGTATATAATAGATACAACAAATAGATACGTATTCGGCAGTTTGGCTTTTTAATAAATGAAAAGTCAGCTTTGTTAGAAGTAGCAAATGTAATGAGCCAAGAATTGATTAATTGTGGTTAGTCTGAAAATCCGTACGTACAAAGAAGAAAAATTAAAAACCTTTAACGCGTTTTTCTCGAAACTATATTTTCACAAGAAGCCTAAAAAAGTGTGGAATCAAGAAGTAATTTTTGTAACAAATTAAAGCTCCAATCTGCTTCTAAAAGTATATTAACTGTCGGTTTAGCATTAAGGAAGTACGAATTATAAAGATTCGTTTTGGTTTTTAAAATTTTACATAATTTTTTTATTAATGAAATAAGGATTATATATTTATTTTTTAAATAATGAAACTACGATTTTTTTTTTTAAATCATGAAATTATGATTATACCAAATTAAAACAAAATCTTTCTTCTTTAAGAAAACATACAACCCGTTAATTTAAAACTAATTTCATAAAAAAATTGTAAAGTTTAACATATAAATTTGGATATCAACAAGGGGCAAAAAAACGAAGTGAGTTTTCTTACTAGTTTTTACTCAAGTAAGATTTTATTTTGATTAAAGTGTATACTTTTCTTTATATATCACCAAAAATTTGATCATGATATAATTTGATATGAAATTGTTAATTTTATGAATTGCTACAAATTTAGGTTGAGTTTAAAACTTGATATCTTAAAAGCAAAGTGAGATACTCAAGTCTGATTTTTTACGATTTTTTAAAAGTTATTAAAAAAATTGTTATTTTTATGAAATGCTACAAATTTAGGTTGTGGTTAAAACTTTGGTATCTCAAATATATGGTTTTGTTTTGAAGAAAGTACATATTTTTTTTATAAACTGCCATAATATTCATCGAAATATCTTAAGATTTTGATTTTCAATGACTTTTTAAAAATAATCATGAAAATTGTTAATTTTATGAATTTTTACAAATTTAGGTTGACTTTAAAACTAGATATCTCAAAAAATGAAGCGAGATGCTCAAGTATGATTTTATTCTGATTAAAGCGTTCACTTTTCCTTATAAACAACGAAAATTTGATCAATTATATTATTTTCAAAAATAATTAAGTAAATTTAAGTAGTAAACGAAGCGAGATGGTTTTGTTCAATTCAAATTCAAGTATGGTTTTGTTTTGACGAAAATACATACTGTAATATATCTTCAGAATTCGATTTCCTACGATTTTTTTAAATTAATTATAAAAAATTGTTCATTTTATTAACAATTTTATTTTATATCTCAAAAACGAAGCGAGATATTCAAGTTTGGTTTTGTGCTGTTTAAAGTCCCTATTGTTCTTTGTATACCATGAAAAATATAATCACGATCTATTAAGAATTCGATTTTTTACGATTTTTCCAAAATTGTTAATAAAATTGTAATTTTTATAAAATGCTACAAATTTTGATTGAGTTCAACACATTCTTAGTATATTCTGATTAAAGTGCACACTTTCCTTTATAAATCATGAAAAATGTAATCAAGATTTTTTGAAAAGTTTTTGAAAAGAATTCGATTTTTTACGATCATTCAAAAAATATAAATGTGTTCGAAAATATGTTCGATATATAACATATTTTCGAGGAAATAAATGAATTATTTTCTCCTTTAAATCATCTGAATTATCTAAACATCTTAAAATCAACTTCAATTGAAGAACGAGATGCTCTAATTTGTAATTGAAAGTATGTTCATAACAAATTTCCAAAAAATCTATTTATCACGAATTTTTAAATTTAATCAAAATATTGGAAAAACTCCAATTAAGTTCAGCAGCTTATATCTCAAGAACTAAGTAAGATATCTCAATTGACTTCATTTTAGCAAGGTGGATGCTCCAATTAATAATTGGTAGTAATTTGATCACACTTTTCCAAGAAATCGATTTTTCACGAATTTTTAAATTTATTCAAATTATTGCAAAAACTCCAATTAAGTTCAGCAGCTTATATCTCAAAAACTAAGTAAGATATCTCAAAAATGACTTCATTTTAGGAAGGTGGATGCTCCAATTAATAATTGGTAGTAATTTGATCACACTTTTCCAAGAAACCGATTTTTCACGAATTTTTAAATTTATTCAAATTATTGGAAAAACTCCAATTAAGTTCAGCAGCTTATATCTCAAAAACTAAGTAAGATATCTCAAAATTGACTTCATTTTAGGAAGGTGGATGCTCCAATTAAAAATTGGCAGTAATTTGATCACACTTTTCCAAGAAACCGATTTTTCACGAATTTTTAAATTTATTCAAATTATTGGAAAAACTCCAATTAAGTTCAGCAGCTTATATCTCAAGAACTAAGTAAGATATCTCAAAATTGACTTCATTTTAGGAAGGTGGATGCTCCAATTAATAATTGGTAGTAATTTGATCACACTTTTCCAAGAAACCGATTTTTCACGAATTTTTAAATTTATTCAAATTATTGGAAAAACTCCAATTAACTTCAGCCGCTTATATCTCAAAAACTAAGTAAGATATATCAAAATTGACTTCATTTTAGGAAGGTGGATGCTCCAATTAATAATTGGTAGTAATTTGATCACACTTTTCCAAGAAACCGATTTTTCACGAATTTTTAAATTGATTCAAATTATTGGAAAAACTCCAATTAAGTTCAGCAGCTTATATCTCAAAAACTAAGTAAGATATCTCAAAACTGACTTCATTTTAGGAAGGTGGATGCTCCAATTAATAATTGGTAGTAATTTGATCACACTTTTCCAAGAAACCGATTTTTCACGAATTTTTAAATTTATTCAAATTATTGGAAAAACTCCAATTAAGTTCAGCAGCTTATATCTCAAGAACTAAACGAGATATCTTAAATTGACTTTCATTTTTGGAAAGTAGCTCCAATTAATAATTGAAAATAATTTTGACAACAATTTCCCAAGAAACCGATTTTTCACGAATTTTTAAATTTATTCAAAATATTGGAAAAATTCCACATAAGTTCAGCAGCTTATATTCCAAGAACTAAGTGAGATATTTCAAAATTTACATCACTTTTGGAAAGTAGATGCGCCAATTAGTAATTGAAAATAATTTCCTAACATTTTTCAAAAAGAAATCGATTCTTCAAGAATTTTGAAATTTATTCAAAATATTGGAAAAATCCCAATTAAGTTCAACAGCTTATATCTCAAGAACTAAGTGAGATATTTCAAAATTTACTTCATTCTTGGAAAGTAGATGCTCTAATTAGTAAATGAAAGTAATTTCATAACAAATTTCCAAAAAATCTATTTATCACGAATTTTTAAATTTAATCAAAATATTGGAAAAACTCCAATTAAGTTCAGCAGCTTATATCTCAAGAACTAAGTAAGATATCTCAATTGACTTCATTTTAGGAAGGTGGATGCTCCAATTAATAATTGGTAGTAATTTGATCACACTTTTCCAAGAAACCGATTTTTCACGAATTTTTAAATTTATTCAAATTATTGGAAAAACTCCAATTAAGTTCAGCAGCTTATATCTCAAAAACTAAGTAAGATATCTCAAAATTGACTTCATTTTAGGAAGGTGGATGCTCCAATTAATAATTGGCAGTAATTTGATCACACTTTTCCAAGAAACCGATTTTTCACGAATTTTTAAATTTATTCAAATTATTGGAAAAACTCCAATTAAGTTCAGCAGCTTATATCTCAAAAACTAAGTAAGATATCTCAAAATTGACTTCATTTTAGGAAGGTGGATGCTCCAATTAATAATTGGTAGTAATTTGATCACACTTTTCCAAGAAACCGATTTTTCACGAATTTTTAAATTTATTCAAATTATTGGAAAAACTCCAATTAAGTTCAGCAGCTTATATCTCAAAAACTAAGTAAGATATCTCAAAATTGACTTCATGTTAGGAAGGTGGATGCTCCAATTAATAATTGGTAGTAATTTGATCACACTTTTCCAAGAAACCGATTTTTCACGAATTTTTAAATTTATTTAAATAATTGGAAAAACTCCAATTAAGTTCAGCAGCTTATATCTCAAGAACTAAGTAAGATATCTCAAAATTGACTTCATTTTAGGAAGGTGGATGCTCCAATTAAAAATTGGCAGTAATTTGATCACACTTTTCCAAGAAACCGATTTTTCACGAATTTTTAAATTTATTCAAATAATTGGAAAAACTCCAATTAAGTTCAGCAGCTTATATCTCAAAAACTAAGTAAGATATCTCAAAATTGACTTCATTTTAGGAAGGTGGATGCTCCAATTAATAATTGGTAGTAATTTGATCACACTTTTCCAAGAAACCGATTTTTCACGAATTTTTAAATTTATTCAAATTATTGGAAAAACTCCAATTAAGTTCAGCAGCTTATATCTCAAAAACTAAGTAAGATATCTCAAAATTGACTTCATTTTAGGAAGGTGGATGCTCCAATTAATAATTGGTAGAAATTTGATCACACTTTTCCAAGAAACCGATTTTTCACGAATTTTTAAATTTATTCAAATTATTGGAAAAACTCCAATTAAGTTCAGCAGCTTATATCTCAAAAACTAAGTAAGATATCTCAAAATTGACTTCATTTTAGGAAGGTGGATGCTCCAATTATTAATTGGTAGTAATTTGATCACACTTTTCCAAGAAACCGATTTTTCACGAATTTTTAAATTGATTCAAATTATTGGAAAAACTCCAATTAAGTTCAGCAGCTTATATCTCAAAAACTAAGTAAGATATCTCAAAACTGACTTCATTTTAGGAAGGTGGATGCTCCAATTAATAATTGGTAGTAATTTGATCACACTTTTCCAAGAAACCGATTTTTCACGAATTTTTAAATTTATTCAAATTATTGGAAAAACTCCAATTAAGTTCAGCAGCTTATATCTCAAGAACTAAACGAGATATCTTAAATTGACTTTCATTTTTGGAAAGTAGCTCCAATTAATAATTGAAAATAATTTTGACAACAATTTCCCAAGAAACCGATTTTTCACGAATTTTTAAATTTATTCAAAATATTGGAAAAATTCCACATAAGTTCAACAGCTTATATTCCAAGAACTAAGTGAGATATTTCAAAATTTACATCACTTTTGGAAAGTAGATGCGCCAATTAGTAATTGAAAATAATTTCCTAACATTTTTCAAAAAGAAATCGATTCTTCAAGAATTTTGAAATTTATTCAAAATATTGGAAAAATCCCAATTAAGTTCAACAGCTTATATCTCAAGAACTAAGTGAGATATTTCAAAATTTACTTCATTCTTGGAAAGTAGATGCTCTAATTAGTAAATGAAAGTAATTTCATAACAAATTTCCAAAAAATCTATTTATCACGAATTTTTAAATTTAATCAAAATATTGGAAAAACTCCAATTAAGTTCAGCAGCTTATATCTCAAGAACTAAGTAAGATATCTCAATTGACTTCATTTTAGGAAGGTGGATGCTCCAATTAATAATTGGTAGTAATTTGATCACACTTTTCCAAGAAACCGATTTTTCACGAATTTTTAAATTTATTCAAATTATTGGAAAAACTCCAATTAAGTTCAGCAGCTTATATCTCAAAAACTAAGTAAGATATCTCAAAATTGACTTCATTTTAGGAAGGTGGATGCTCCAATTAATAATTGGCAGTAATTTGATCACACTTTTCCAAGAAACCGATTTTTCACGAATTTTTAAATTTATTCAAATTATTGGAAAAACTCCAATTAAGTTCAGCAGCTTATATCTCAAAAACTAAGTAAGATATCTCAAAATTGACTTCATTTTAGGAAGGTGGATGCTCCAATTAATAATTGGTAGTAATTTGATCACACTTTTCCAAGAAACCGATTTTTCACGAATTTTTAAATTTATTCAAATTATTGGAAAAACTCCAATTAAGTTCAGCAGCTTATATCTCAAAAACTAAGTAAGATATCTCAAAATTGACTTCATGTTAGGAAGGTGGATGCTCCAATTAATAATTGGTAGTAATTTGATCACACTTTTCCAAGAAACCGATTTTTCACGAATTTTTAAATTTATTCAAATAATTGGAAAAACTCCAATTAAGTTCAGCAGCTTATATCTCAAGAACTAAGTAAGATATCTCAAAATTGACTTCATGTTAGGAAGGTGGATGCTCCAGTTAATAATTGGTAGTGATTTGATCACACTTTTCCAAGAAACCGATTTTTCACGAATTTTTAAATTTATTCAAATTATTGGAAAAACTCCAATTAAGTTCAGCAGCTTATATCTCAAGAACTATGTGAGATATCTTAAATTGACTTTCATTTTTGGAAAGTAGCTCCAATTAATAATTGAAAATAATTTTGACAACAGTTTCCCAAGAAACAGATTTTTCAGGAATTTTTAAATTTATTCAAAATATTGGAAAAATTCCACATAAGTTCAGCAGCTTATATTCCAAGAACTAAGTGAGATATCTCAAAATTTACATCACTTTTGGAAAGTAGATGCGCCAATTAGTAATTGAAAATAATTTCCTAACATTTTTCAAAAAGAAATCGATTCTTCAAGAATTTTGAAATTTATTCAAAATATTGGAAAAATTCCAATTAAGTTCAGCAGCTTATATCTCAAGAACTAAGTGGGATATGTCAAAATTGATTTTATTTTTGGAAAGTAGATGCTTCAATTAATAATTAAAATTAATTTTACAATATTTTTTCAAGAAATCGATTTTGGACGAATTTTTAAATTTATCCAAATTATTGGAAAAATCCCAATTAAGTTCAGCAGCTTATATCTCAAGAAGTAAGTGAGGCATCTCAAAATTAACTTCATTTTCGGAAAGTAGATGCTCCAATTAGTGATTGAAAGTAATTTCGTAACAATTTTTCAAAAAGAAACCGATTTTCACGAATTTTTAAATTTATTCAAAACATTAGAAAAATCCTCATTAAGTTCAGCAGCATATATCTCAAAAACAAAGTAACATATCTCAAAATTAACATATCTCTAGAAATGGAAAATATGATTTGATGATTATTCGATGAAAAACAATATAAAAATTGATATAGTAACATATCAATAAATGAAAAATTTAAAAATATTTCTATATCTTTAATATCCATTTCTTGTATCTCCGGAACATTAAACAGAAAGAGTAGTGAATCCATAGAAAACATTGTTTGTTGTACCGTGAATTGTATAACCAACATCCTTACAGGCGAATTGTGTTAAACTTCAAAGGATCCGCGACTGTAAAGGAAGCAAATTTCAAAGTCGAGCTGGAAAAATATGAAGGAAAATAACCTTTCTATGAAAAAGTCGAAGCTCGACTATCGATCGAAAGCTCATTAAAAAAATGGAACTGCCAATTTAGATATATTCTAAAATTGGCACTTTTTACGAAACGTAACGAAAAGAATTTGTCGTTTTAAAATCATCAAAGGCGAAAGGAAAAATATTTATGAATATTACTAATATGTTATAATTTAAAATGATTTTTTATTACTTTTAAGATAATGAATGTAAGTAATATAGTAACTTTATTATTATAGGAGTGCTATGTGCAAAACTTTGAAACGTAAAATAAACAAAGAATTTTATGAACTTGAAAACACCGAAGAAGAAAAGACGGTAACCGCAGAAATAAAAGTGATAAAAATAGAGAACTTTTTGTAGGGAAAATTGTAGACTTCCATAATTTAATTTACTATATAATAATGTATTCGAAGAATTGACGATATGAACGATAAGTTAATTGTTACACCACCACTTACAATCAATAATAAAATAAAAATAAGATAATATCTCGATATATATCTCCTGGGGTGAGCTCACCTTGGGGTGCTTAATTGGAACGTTACCAATAAATATTGATACTAATATACAAATATATCGTTAATCCCGATCTCGAAGGGTGTAGAATAAAAAAAATTATTGATAATCAAAAAAAAATCGTAAATATCGAATCAAAAATAAATAATGACTCGATAAATCGCTATAATACGATAAGGTCTCGACCAATCTCAAAGGAGATGGGGGTGGATTAAATAATAAAATAGTGGTGCCCTATTTTATGATTAAATTGAAACAGGGTCTACACTGTAACAATTGGTGTGACGTAAAAAAGTAAATAAGAAGTTGTGTATACGCTGTGTACATAAAGTATGGATCAATTTGCTACAAATTCTTAAAAAAGAAGAGATCTTTTATTTTTATTTCTTTTGTCTTCGAACAATTGGCAGTGTATATTGGTTGTGTATATTTGATGATAACGATCTTTCCAGTATTTGTAATAATAAAATAAAAAATAACTATAATAGCGGGTTTTCAACGTTGGCAGATAAAGCGCGAAGTCGTATTTGGAACGAACAAAGAAAACTAAAAATAATCGTAAGATGATGTGACTACGGTTACAAAAAAATTAAATTCTTTATTTTAATAAATACCCATTACGATTTTTTAACAAAACTTTTCTCAGAAGAAGGTAACAATAAAAACCGTTCCCAAGAAAAATTAAACTAATCCTCTCACAAGGAATCCCAGAAAAGAACAAATAAGTTTCCTAGAAATTTACAATTTTTACCTCCGATTCCAATTAATTTGGAGGATTCCTTAATTTAAATAAAATTGATTTTTTAATTCGCGTTACGAAAGTACTTTTGCAGCTCTTTTTCAAATTAAACTTTGTTTTATTCGTCTACACGGAATTCGTCTCGCCAAAAAACTTTTACTTTCAGTTATGGGAATGCAACAAAAAAATGCGTTATTTAAAGATTTTAAAATAAAGTCTTGAGATATATTGTAAATATCCCATGGGATGTTAGGGATGTTAGGTCTTAATGGGATGAAATTAAGCGTTTCGTAGAAAACAAAAACCTAGAATTAACAATTTCCAAAGATGATTTAAAAGCCCTAAATCATAACAACTTATTTGGGAAGTGATAAAAAGATAGGAAATGAGCGATTAGAAGATTGAATTTAACCTTTAGTTTTTAACATTTTTTTTTTCCAAGAATTTAATGAGTTGGGTTGAGTTAATTGATCCAATGTTAATGTTACGAAAAATTCTAGATGTGAAAATAATTTTGTCTGCAAATATAATCGAAAGTAAGAAAAGCAAATGACAACAATTAGGATTCAAGATCACGATGACATAATTTAATGGCTATAAGCGTTTTAAAAAAGAATAAATGCAAATTTCCAATCAATTAAGAAAAACTGTTAGGAAAAGTTTATGGAAAATAAATGATCATTATAATGTAGTGAGGAAATTTTGAAATTTCTTGATAAATGAAAAGTAAAGCGCTTATCTCAATGGATGTGCAGAATACTAATGCCTAAATTAATTTATGGTAAGTAGTTGAATAATAACGTATAGAAGAATTAGGCATTTGACTTCTATCCAACAATTGATGTAAATACGCCCCTAGAAAATAGCATCCAAAAAAACTGTTTAAATTCTAAAAAATATAATACACGAAATTCAGTTTTTGCGATAGTTCTACCATAGCCAAAGACTCTAGAAAAGTGGAATGGTAACCTTAAAAAATGTTATAAAACAAACTTTACCAACAGTGATTGTATCGATGTGTCATCTAGATATAACATGGGAGATTGTGTTAATGATATTTGTAATAAAAGGAATAAAAGGAAAAATTGTAATAATAAATGGAGATAAGAAGATGGCTAATGAGTTCAATAACTATTTCAGTAGATTAGGAATAGAGTACGTAGAATTGATTAGCTGATTGATTTTTAGGATAAGATGTATACAAAATTTAATGTATCTGTCTGAAATAAACAAGTTGTAGGTTAATGAAATCGGTAAAAGTCTAAAACCAAAGAAAGCTCTTGGCTTCGACGAAATAACAGCGAAAATTCTAATGAAATTCACAGATATCATTGCATCTCCACTATCTCAAGTTATAAATAGGTATTTTTGTACAAACAGCTTAATAAACCTTAAGCTGCAAGGATCAGTTGCTAACGACACCGCTATATTTTATAAATCTCAACCTAGGAAACAACTAAAGATGCTGAAGAAGGCTGAAGTTGATTTTGCAATGGTCAAAAAATAGTTTCAATTGAACAAACAGAGAACTCAGAAAGAACTAAATATAGTCTGTACCACGAGAAGCGATAGTGATTCATCGATTTCCGTTATTTTCGTTACATGGTACAGATATTACGCCCGTAAGTTGATGTGTGTTAGAGTAAAATGGTTGCTAGCGAGCATATCTGTTTTCTCCAAGGTCTATAAAACATAAGGTTACCCAATGTCGATACTCCTCCTTAGAGAGGCAAGGTGAGTCAGTGACGTTGCTGGTTCTATGAACTGTGCGCATGCGCACACACACAAATGTATAAGATAAATTCAAATGAAAATATGTAGCAACATTGCTAATATTACGATAAAGTCTTTTTTCGATGTGATAAAGTTATGATAGTATATTAAAAAACAAGTTTCATAAAGCATGTTTAAAATACACGTTCAAATTCACATTCTTATTAATCAAAAAAAACAAAATTAAAAATCAATTGACTTTATGCAGTAATGGTTTAATATTAAATTATCTCTATTTTGTAATTAACCCTCCATCTGTCGGGTGTGGTCTACGAGTCCACGACAAAATGATTATGTGAAATATTTTTTAAATTATTTTGCTCAAAACTTCTACGGTCACAGTATCTTTCAAGTATCTGAATATAAACTGTTTTCGCTATAAAAAACTGTTTTCAAAATTCCAAATAGTCACTACATAATATTTTGTCCTGACAGACCCTTCCCGATCAAATGTGTAACAATATTCGCAGATGTAATCTGTAAGAATCGTATTCCAGTTGGAACTCTACCGAGTTATAAAACTATACCTCGGAGTGATCGCAATATAGTTCGGTAGTTCTCTTAATACTATTGAACCCCATTTTGAGGCGTTGTGTTATGTTATTTATTTTACAAATATAGAGAATAGAAAAGTGCATAAAAAATTACTTATAACTAATATCAAATATCCAGTTAGCAATCTACAAATAGCATACTTACAAAGAGGTAAGTAGTATCACACAATTTTCTGATATTATTTGATAAAATAATAAATGATTTATTATTTGATAGCATTGTGATATGGATCCTTATGAAAAGGAGAGAGAAAGATTACAGAAACTGTACGAAGAAGTTAGCACGGGTAGTGAAATAGAAGAGTCTGACGATAGTTCGATATCAGATCCAGATTTTGTAAGTATCAGTGATCATGATACAGAAACCGAGCAGGAAAACGTAAATGAAGATGCAGATATTATGCATCAGGATGACGGCGAGGATGATGAAGATGAACAACCCGTGATTCGTGATAGATGCTCGTATTTTTTTGGTAAAGATGGAACTAAATGGAAAAAGGCTGTCCCACTTAGAAATATTAGAACTCGCAACGAAAACATAGTGTCTCACCTGCCGGGGGTCATCGGTGAAGCACGTGACGCATTATCTCCCATTCAATGCTGGATGTACATGTTTGGAAACTGCATTGATATTGTAGTTGAAAACACTAATTTATTTATTAATAAAATTTCTGTTAAATACCAAGATAAGACTGAGTGTAGACCTACCGACTCTGTAGAAATCCAAGCGCTGATGGGTTTGCTTTATTTAGCTGGGCTCCATCATGGATCAAGGACACATCTAGCAGAGTATTGGTCATCAGACGGTATGGGATATGAGATATTTCCTGCTACAATGGCAAAACGGAGGTTCGTCTTCTTATTGAAATGCATTCGCTTAGACGATACCACAACTAAAGGTCAAAGAAAAGAAATGAACAAACTAGCAGCAGTTCGTACTATTGTTGACAAGTTCAACGACAATTGTAAGAAAACTTGTTCTGTGGGTGAGTATGTAACATTAGATGAAATGCTGCTTGCCTTTAGGGGTAGGTGTAGTTTCCCAATGTACATTCCAAGTATACCAAACAAATACGGATTGAAAGTCTTCGCCGTTGTTGATGCCAAAACATTTTTCACTTCACACATAGAAATTTACGCTGGTGTTCCACCCAATGGTCCATATAAAACTGACAACTCTACCGCTGCAGTAACTGAAAGAATGTGTTCACATTTATTAGGATCCGGAAGAAATGTTACAATAGATCATTGGTTCACAGGATATTCAATTGTAAAGAAACTGCTAAAACAGTACCGCCTTACTGTGGTTGGTACAATTAGAGCCAATAGAAGAGAACTACCTCTTGAAATAACACAAGTTAAAAACAGGAAAGTATATTCATCGTTATTCGCATTTAGTAATGATATGACTGCAGTTTCATATATACCCAAAAAAGGAAAGAATGTGCTTGTAGTTTCAGCAATGCACCGAGACGATCATATCGATGAAGCTACCGGTGATCGGAAAAAGCCCGAAATAATTACATTCTATAATAGCACAGAAAGTGGAGTAGATGTTGTTGATCGAATGATCACATCATACAATGCTGCAAGAAACACAAAGCAATTAACGCTTTTGTTATCTACAAAGGCAACATACCAGATGGTGAATTTGCTAAAACTCGCAGACTGTTTTAAAAAAATCTTGGTATGGAGTTAGTGAAAAATAACATGCAAAGAAGAGCACTTGACCAAAAATATGCGTACTTCTGCCTTGAGGCTCTTAGGTATTGAAGAGGAGATTATTCCAGAGCCACAACCAGGGAAAAGAGGAAACTGTAAATATTGCAAAAGACGAAAAACTCGTTATTTTTGCAAAATTTGTAAATGTTGGTTGTGCATGGAGCACATAACAGCGTGCTGCAACGATTGTTTGGGAAATATGGAGACCACAGTTTGAAGCCCTCCAGTTTGTGCATAGAATACTATTCTTTAGTTAAGACATTTTTTTTTATAACACTATACATTTTTAAATAAATATTATTGTAGATCGATTTTCTTTTCCTTTATTTAGGCGTTGTTTCCAAATTTTGAAAAATATGTGATTAAATTGTAAGGATTTTCTTTAAATCAAATTAACATAAAACGTAAGTTTGGAATTGGCCCTGTATTAGGCTATTATATAGTACAAGCATCATATAAAACATATTTATGAGAAATTAGCACTGGAGGACACGTTGGCGTCCTTTAGAGTTTTTTTCTATTTTGGACTCCACAGACCACACCCGATCGAAAGTGTTAAGAAAGCGTGATGATTTGTTTAATTCCTCATCAATATTTTTGTCTGATAATGATGACATTATTGACTCATTCCCTATGGGGATTTCTGCACTTCGAAACACAGTCCCTACCAAATATTCTTTTTGATTTTCTTGATCTTCAGTATTTGAATTTGATGCTAATAAGGCTGAATTAGCAAGTGCAATTACCCGTATTCTTCCTAAGGCACTCAATGGTGTCGGATGATCATTCAAACCGCCCCTACTTCTTATTTGTCCAAAGAAGTTTTCTAACACATCTTAATTTAATCTATGTGTTTAATGATGTATTGGATATTATATCGACTTTTCATGTCCTTATATAACCCCTTCAATGAAATTATGAACATCAAAATTCCGATATGACATAGTACATAGAATTCAAAATTTGATTTTGACGATCTACCTCTTTACCATAGCCACTGTTTAATGTAATTGACTAAAATAAAACTATAAATTCACTTAACACCAATGCGTTTTTTTTTCAGTTGAATAATAACGTTTTAAAGCTGTCGCTGGGTCCTTGACAGTAGTTGGGCTGCTAATTTAACATTTTGTCTTCTAGGCCCCTCACATCTAATATGGTTTTCATTTATTTTATAGCAACTGTTAACTGATGGATGTATTGCAGTCTTTAATTAATTTTTCCAAATAATATTTATTTATTGTATCTTCCTTTAAAATAAATTCAGAATCTACCAACCAGTTTCTAATTAATTTTAATAAATGTGTAGTGTGTGCAAAAAGATAGATATTGTTTTCAGTGCACGGATGACGTATATAAGTGTTTATGTAATTAAGCTGCAAATCCCTCCATAAGCCAACATTTGGTGAACCAAATGTCATATAATTTTGTTATTAACATTTTTAAAATGTCTTCAGTAATCCGTGTATCAAAATCAACAAAAATTGGTTATTTCCACGAACCAAACAATCCCCTTGTCATAATCACTTGCATTTGAGAGTGTGCGCCAATAATTTGATCTCTTTTTCTATCATATTCGTATGATTCTGCCATTTTCATTTCGTCAAACGAAAGAACAACTTTTACCATTTCATTGAAATTTTGTGCTGCCACTGACAAAAAAAGAAACATTGAATGGTGTACACCTTCTCGCATGTTTATTTTTGAACATCAGTTTTGCAATATTGATAAACCTGCATAAGCATAAAATTCTTGAAAACTACACTATCTAAATGCCATATTTACATAATGTTTAAATGTATGTTGTTACCAGGTAGAGGATAATTTAAATAATTTCTTAAATATAAGTAACATCTTTTACTTAAATATCTTAAGGTGAATACATTACTAATGTCCGCTTGATTCCAACGTACAACGTTTCTTTTTACTTCTTTTTTTTGTGTTGATGTAAAAACATTTTGGAATTTTTTCTTAATTTTTATATTTAAATTTGCATTTGTCAAAATATTCTGCTGTTGCCTTTTTGATAAAATATTTACTTGAGTTAGTATTTTTTTATCAACCTTTTTTTCAATCAAAATGCCCTTTGCTCTATCATTTTCGGTTGTAAGTGAATCAATTTTTATATTCATCTCTTTAATTGTGTCAATAACATTACAAATAAAAATATTTATAGATATTTCAGTCTGAGTTGTCACAGTTGATCTATATATTTCCTGTTTGGGTTGTTGCAGCACAACCAGATTGAATATTGTCATTGGCTAAATCTTGTATATTCTCATTAAGAGCAGCTTGTAAATTACTTCCCAATCTTAATGATGGAAAAGACAATTTCTTTAACTTTTTTTTTTGGTTTTGATCCTAATAACTCAGACTTTAAATCCCGTTCAAAATCGTCTCTTACAAAATGTAAGGAACATATCCTTGAAGCTTTTGGATCTGTCCCTAATTTACAAGCCAACATTTACAACACTCATCCTTTGGAAATCAAAAGAATGATATTTCCAATCCTTGTTTCCTGCATGTATCATACTTGGAAGTGCAATTTTTTATTACACAAGGGGGGCTCATTTGAAATACTAATCATTTTTTAATATACATAATTGCAAAAAAATGTATTCAATTAAAATTCATTTAAAGTCTTTGTAAAAAGAGTTGGAACGCTGGTTGGAACAAAGCTAATGACTGTACCATTGTATAGGCTATCTTTTACTCAACTCTTTACTCTGACTGTATCGAACCAGTGACGTCAATCTGCGGGGTAATATTCGATACTACAGAGGCATAGGGAATTAGGTAACCTTATGTTCTGTAGATCTTGTGTTTCCTCCACTATTATGCGATGAATCACTATCTCATCTCGTAGTACAAACTATACCTGTTCTGCGAAAATCAGTTTTTTAGAGGAAATTAAATTTTTTAGATAAAAGACACATGGCAGTTGTTTACTACTCCCTTGTGCAATTACTTATGTGATACGCTGCTTTGGGTTATGGAGAAATAACTGCCACTCATTTGAAAAAAAAAATAATGAAATACAGAAATGGATATTAAGAATAATATACATCAAAAATATAACATCACCTTCAAATAAGTTATATAAGTCAAGTATTAGACACAATGCAAATATATAGTCAGAAAGTGGTAATGTACGTACGCAGATATAATTAATGAATCAAATAGATCAGTGGTTCCAACATTTTCACTATTGAGGACCACTTCGTATCCTTCAGAATCTGAGGCGGACCACATACTATAGAATTAAGATTTCCACAAAAGTTACATAGGACAAAGGTTGATTTTAAATGATTCATGAAAATAATTTAACAAACAATTTAAATGTTTGTTTGTTCTTTTTTTTGGCATCCATTTATAGTTTATATGTGTAACAGAAATTGGATGAAAACTCATAGTTAAAATTCAATTGTATTTTTCTAAATTTATCAAGAAAATATTCAAACTTACTTTCTACATTTGTTTGAATTTATTACTATTTTCTCATATTGTAATATGATGTTAAATTAAACTCTTTTGGGCTCGAATGTCATGTTCATAGAACGTAATAAAAGAGCACTACATATATGTTACTAAAGTCTGTTCATATCCAAAGCGAACCAATAGTTTGTTATGAATATAATAAACAAAATATTGTAGTGTTTTTATTGCAAGAATCAATACGTACCATTTAATATTTAAAATATTCTTCTGATTTATTTTTCCAATATATGTCATACAAAATAACTTCTGAATTATTAACTGAATTAATTCTTTTATTAACATCACAATATTTAGCTTTTAATGCGGGTCTGTGCAATGTTTTCGTACAATACCGTGATTAGTATGTGATTCTGATCAGTGTGTGGACTTGAATAAACTATGCAAAACGGAAATGAATCCTAAAGCTTTATCAATGTATTTTATTAATTACAAAGTAAAAAACCTATTGATAAAGACATATTGCGGGCAAAAAATTCATTCATAGTATGGCGAAATTGGCGTTCTAATGACTTCCTTGACCTTGCATTTTACCAGAAAGTTTCACAATGTTCGGCTTGAAAGAGGTCAATGCCAGTCTCATTGGAGCATTGAAATTTAATAAACGATTTCTATGTTTATTCTTGATAACACTTAAACTCGAAAATGCTGTTTCACAGAGATAAGTGGAATGAAAAGGAAGAAGTTAGTGGACTACTATCAATCAATCCAATCTAAAAATCTGTAACGTTTTCATAATGAGACTTCATCACTTTTTGATGGGCATCAGATGATATCTCAATAAGTTGATCCTGTTCTCAAATAGATAGCTTATTATCACTGTAAGCTAAAAAGGAATAAAGAACCTACAGATTGTTCTTCCTTAAATTCGTATCAACCGGATCGAAATAACTTTCAGGTGATCCAATTATCTTTATTTAAGAGTGTAATTTCAGAAATGAAACTTGAAAATAGGTTGAACATTTCAAATGAACCTATTCCAGTTTTGGACTTACATAACAATAATTTTTTCTTGAATGATTCAATTTTGTACCACAGGCCAAATGCAGTTTTAGACGTAGTATCAAGTCTTCTGGAAGCATTTCAAGTCTTGTGGCAATATTTGAAGTCCTTTGGAAGCATTTAAAGTCTTTGTGCATGCAGTTCTAGAAATTCTTCCAGAAGCAGTATCAAATATCTTGGAATCATTTTAAATCTTCTAAAAGCAGCATCAAGTCTTCTGGAATCAATATCAAGTCTATTAAAACCAGTATTAATTTTTTGGAACCATTTCAAGTCGTCTGAAAGTATTTCAAGCCTCTATCGAGTCTTCTCAAAACAATATGGATACATTTAAAGTTTTTTGGAAGCATTTTAAGTACTCTTAAAATATTTCAAGTTTTCTGGAAGCGATATCAATTCTATTAAAAGCAACATCAAGTCTTTTGGAAGCATTTGAAATCTTCTAAAAGCAGTATCAAGTCTTCTGAAAGCATTTTAAGTTCTCCAGAGGCAATATCAAGTCTTTTGGAAGCATTTAAAGTCTTCCAAAGCCTGTATCGAGTGTTTTGGAAGCAGTATTAAGTCTTCCAGAGGCAGTATCAAGTGTTTTGGAAGAAGTTTAAATCTGCTAAAAGCCATATCAAGGCTTTGGAAACATTTTTAGCTTTTCTGGAAGCAATATCAAGTCCACCAGTTAAACAAGTTCTCCAGTTAAACAAGTTCTTAAAATTATCGAATTTGATGACAAAATTTGGGATAAGGGGGTAACGAAAAAATTTGGGAAGAAATGTTTTGAACAAAAATTACTCAAAAATAATCATAATTTCTTAACCTATAAGCTGTTTTAACCCATCATTGATAACTCTCGACTAATTACCCTACATTAAATTTATTAAAATTATCGAATTCGATGACAAACTTTGGGATGAGGGGGAAATTAAAAATTTGGGCCGAAATGTTTCGAATAAAAATTACTTAAAATTAATCATATTTTCTTAATCTATAAGCCATTTTAACCCACCATTAATAATTTTCGACTTATTACACTACATTCAATTTCTTAAAATTATCGAATTCGATGACCAAATTTGGGATGAGCGGGAAATTAAAGATTTGGGAAGAAATGTTTCAAATAAAAATTGCTTAAAATTAATCATAATTTCTTAATCTATAAGCCATTTACCCACCATTAATAATTTTCGACTTATTACACTACATTCAATTTCTTAAAATTTTCGAATTTGGTGACAAAATTTAGGATGAGAGGGAAACTAAACGATTTGGGAAGAGATGTTTCCAATAAAAATTGCTCAAAATTAATCATAATTTCTTAATCAATAAGCCATTTTAACCCATCATTGATAATTCTCGACTTATTACCTTACATTCAATTTCTTAAAATTATCGAATTCGATGACCAAATTTGGGATGAGCGGGAAATTAAAGATTTGGGAAGAAATGTTTCAAATAAAAATTGCTTAAAATTAATATCATAATTTCTTAATCTATAAGCCATTTTAACCAACCATTAATAATTTTCGACTTATTACACTACATTCAATTTCTTAAAATTATCGAATTCGATGACAAAATTTGGGATGAGAGGGAAACTAAACGATTTGGGAAGAGATGTTTCGAATAAAAATTGCTCAAAATTAATCATAATTTCTTAATCTGTAAGTCATTTTAACCCATCATTGATAATTCTCGACTTATTACCTTACATTCAATTTCTTAAAATTATCAAATTCGATAACCAAATTTGGGACGAGCGGGAAACTAAACGATTTGGGGAGAAATGTTTCGAAAAAAGTATTTTAAAATTAATCATAATTTCTTAATCTATAAGTCATTTACCCACCATTAATAATTTTCGACTTATTACACTACATTCAATTTCTTAAAATTTTCGAATTCGGTGACAAAATTTGGGATGAGAGGGAAACTAAACGATTTAGGAAGAAATGTTTCGAACAAAAATTGCTCAAAATTAATCATAATTTCTTAATCTATAAACCATTTTAACTCATCATTGATAATTCTCAACTTACTACCCTACATTAAATTTCTTAAAATTATCGAATTCGATAACCAAATTTGGGATGAGCGGGAAACTAAACGATTTGGGGAGAAATGTTTCGAAAAAAGTATTTTAAAATTAATCATAATTTCTTAATCTATAAACCATTTTAACCCATCATTGATAATTCTCGACTTATTACCCTACATTAAATTTCTTAAAATTATCGAATTCGATGACAAACTTTGGGATGAGGGGGAAATTAAACGATTTGGGAAGAAATGTTTCGAAAAAAAGTATCTCAAAATTGAACTAAAATTAGAACTAACACTAGCACTAACACTAGAACTATCACTAGAACTATCACTAGGACTAACACTAGATCTAAAACTAGAAACTTTCGGGTTTCGCCGTGCGTTTTTTAAACATTTCTAAACATTTTCAAACATTTTTTTATCCAATTTCTTAAAATTATCGAATTCGATGACAAAATTTGAGATGAGGGAGAAACCAAACGATTTGGGAAGAAATATTTCGAACAAAAATTGCTCAAAATTAATCATATTTTTTTAATCTATAAGCCATTTTAACCCATCATCGATAATTTCAAGTTCTCCAGATGCAATATCAAGTCTTTTGGAAGCCTTTAAAGACTTTGTACATGTTGTATCAGAGTCTTCTAGAAATAGCATAAAGTCCAGAAATAGTATCAAATATTTTGGAAGCATTTCAAATCTTCTAGAAGCAGTATCAAATCTTGTGAAAGCAATATCATGTTGCATGTCTTCTTGAAGAGGTTCAAGCCCTCTGAAAGTATTTCAAGTCTCTATCGAGACTTCTGAATACAACATCAAATCTTCTGTAAGCGTTTAAGTCTTCTAGAAGCATTTCAAGCATTCTTAAAGCATTTCAAGTCTTGTAGTAGCTTTTCAAGTATTCTGGAGACAATATCAATTCTGTTAGAAATAGTATCAAGTCTTTTGAAAGCTTTTCAAGTTCTCTAGAGGTAATTTCAAAGTCTGTCAAAATCAAGTTCAAAATCATTTAAAGTCTGGTACCTGCAGTATCAAGTCTTCGCGAAGCAGTATTATGTCTTCCAGAAGCAGTATCAAGTCTTTCGAAAGCAATATTAAATCTTTTAGAACCGTTGCAAATCTTCTGGAAGCATTTCAAATCTTCTGGAAACATTTTAAATTTTTTTGGAAGCAGTATCATGTCTTTCAGATGCTGTATGGAGTCTTCTGGGAGCATTTCAAATCTTGTGGAAGAATTTCATATCTTCCGGAAGCATTTCAAGTCTTCTGGAAGCGTTTCAAGTTTTCTGGAAGCGTTTCAAATCTTCTGAGAGCGTTTCAAATGTTCTGAGAGCGTTTTAAGTCTTTTGGAAGCACTATCAAGTTACCTAGAAGTCTCCTAGAAGCAGTGTCTAGTCTCAATTCTAAATACGTGCTCTTCAATAGCAACATACGCAGCATATGAAGGGGAATTACTAGCGCCTGTAATCCATACATGCGGAAATTTAGCACTACACATGGTTGGTTAAATTAACAGTTATGTTACATTAGACATCTATGTCTTGTTTTTTATAGTTTCTGTCACTGTAGTTTCTTCAGCTGCTATGATTACTGAATTTTTGTAAGTTTTCAAAATTTGTTCTGTGCGTTTTCTTTTTAACCATTTCATATGTTTCCTCTTCTTTATTTTTCCAAACACATCAAGAATTTTCCATTAGGAATTCTATACTCACAAAAAACATGTTTTTTCCTTATTTATTATTGTCCCCAACATTATTCATCCATTTCTCACTCCAGACCTTGATAACAATTACACCTTATTTTCCATGTTTGTTTACAGCCAGCAATAAAACTCCTCCTTGATTTTTATCTTTTGTTCATTCCCAGAGCAAACACATTTGTTATTAAGATAACGCAATGTTTTATTAATTTTTTATTTGGTCCATGGTTCTACCAGTCTATCGGGTCATATAAAACATCTCTATCTAGATATGTATCTAGCCCTAGGGTGACCGAAAACCTTATTTTTCCTTGTTTGTTTTGTTAGATAGAAACTTTCCTATGTAAATTTGTCCCAATAATGTAGTCATGAAAACGTTTTTAACTTATCTTACTATACCTTAGTATAGATATGATGTAAAATATGTAACTTTACAATGCTCTTTCGAATAATGTTATTTCTTTGATGAAGATCATATCATCAAATAAAAAATATTTTCATAACGCAACTTTAATTAATTATTTAGAAACGACATCATAATTTTTTTAATAGATCACTAAAACAGTCGTAAAACCATATACCTCCTATCTAATATACATAAATTTCGTCAGTATCCGGAAGTGCAATAAAATGAGCTTTACAAAAATATCTAACAAACTGATTTACGTGCGCAATAACTCAAAGGTTAATGGTATAATGTGTACATGCTGAAACACGCCAACCTGAAATTTGTCAACAAGAATAAAAAGGCATTCTTGTTTGCTACTTCTACTTTACATATTATCTCGCACGTGTTTTGATGCAAAGTTATTGCAGAGATAAAATGATATGATAACGCTTTGTTATTATAAAATTTTCATTATTATTACTTAAAAGTTAATTTTCAAATTTTATTTTTTTCAGTCCCCACCAACTTCCGCATCGATTGTCTCAGAAAAAAATAAAAAGAACTTAAAGAAAGATCTCGAATTAGACGACATTTCAAAAAACACTTTTCTCGAAGACGACGAAGCCGCCGAGGAGGAGAAACAACTCGAAAAGCTCTTAGTAAAGCAAGAAAAGAATCAACAACAAGTACTTCGTTGTTGTTTAGTTATTTTAGCTTTATCATTACACGGTTTTTTCGAGGGCTTAGCAATCGGGCTTCAAGTTTCAATTTCAAACATTTGGTACCTTTCAACGGCAATTTCAATACATTCAGCAACAATTTTATTTTGCGTCGGATTGGAATTATTGATCGCTCGAACAAAAATGAAAATAATCGTTTTAAACGTTTTCATTTTATCCTCAACAAGCCCTTTTGGGGTTTTATTGGGTTTAGTCATCACTTTGTACGCTGATATGAACACAACAGCAAAATCTTTAGCTGTTGTTTTATTAGAAGGATTATCAGCTGGAACTATTTTGTATATCACATTCTTTGAAGTTTTAAACCGCGAAAAAGAAAGAAGGGTTATTATCTTAACACGTGCGTGTTTTATTTTAACCGGGTTTACTTTGATGGCTATTTTGGAATATGTCGAATTAGGGAAATAAAACGAAAAGTGAAATCTTCCATGTTACGAAAATAATATTAATATTTATCAAAAAAAAAAGAAATTTTGAAATGTTATCGAAATGTATTAATTATTTAAATGTAAAATTGCACAAGTTTTAGATAATCTGCACCAAAACGGGTTAAAATTTAATTATATCAAAGATGTTTAAATAAATAGTTCCTTAAAAAAATCAAAGAAATAAATTAGTACAAATCTAGTACTGCTTAAAAAATGAATACCAAAACATTAATTGATTCTGTTTAAGTTATTAAATTATTAAAAAAAAATGTGACACTTTCTAAACGTCTTCAAACACCATTAAACTGGGTCAGGCAATTTTAGTGATTGATCCATTTTTAATGGAAATGTTAAAGGTTACATTGAAATTCAAAGTTTGTTTTAAATTGAAAGTATATTTTACGTAGGGTTTATCTTGTCATATTATGTAGATTTTAAGATTGTTAATATTGTTCTTTCTCGAGTTTAATGTGTTGGGTAAAACTCTGAGAAATTGTGGTGTACAAACCGGAATTTCATAACTTAGAAAATTGTAAGGGAGGAGTTTTAGGAATTAATTGATCCCGGTGAAATGAATTAATGAATTTTCAGAAATTGCGTTAGATGGATTCTTAAAATTGTTATCACATTGAAATTAATCTTCTTTTTGTTGAAATCATTTAGCTTTAATCTTTTTAAAAATTTGTTCTAGAACTGTCTAGAAAAGTGATGATATTTTAAATTCAATCAAATGCTGGGTTAAAGCCTAACCACTCTTCCATAATTTAATATATATAGCCTTTGCTCATTAATATTTCTTCTAAACTGTAAACGACTGAAAATATTTGACACTACAATTACAAATATTTATTGCAAACAAAAATAAACCATGTCCTTCTTGCATTGAGCAGCTAGTTGAAAACATGATAAACCCGTTTTTATCCGGTTAGTGATTTTGAGCAACAACAACTTTGCTATTTTGCTTCAGAGAAACGAAAAATATTATAGATGTGACTGGCAGATACTAGATAGATATGTTTTATATCACAAAATAGAGAATATGACAAAATCATGAATGTAACTGATTATAGATTCCGTTTTCCTCATTCTATACCAAAAATTTCATTAATTTTATTAACATTTTGGTAATATTCATTATTTATCTAAAAGTTGGCAAAGCTTAGATTGTAACTAATTATTGATTATGATTTCTTGGTTCTGTACGAACAATTTTTCCTGCATTTTTAGGTGTTCTATGGATTGTAGTTTTCTTGTAGTGACAGATTATTGATTAAAAACACAGAAAATGAATATTTTGGCAATGTACCTGTTATGGTGCTCTTTGCGTTCTAGTATTGCTGTAGTTAAGCGTAAATTGATTAAAAAACTTAGAAATGAGAAAAATTTTGGAAATATTCATTATTTGCCTAAAAGCTGCCAAAAACTCGATTGTAACTGATTATTGATTATGCCTTTTTGGTTCGATACGAACAATTTTACTACATTTTATTTTGTTAGTCATGGATTAATGGATTTTGGCATAATGGCAAAAGCTAGAATGTCACAGAATATGGATTATGCTTTATTGGTTCAATACGAACTATTTTTGTACATGTTATGGTGCTCTAGGAGTTTTAGTTTTGCTGTAGTTGAGGATTATTGATTAGTGACTGGCAGATACTAGATAGATATGTTTTATATCACAAAATAGAGAATATGACAAAATCATGAATGTAACTGATTATAGATTCCGTTTTCCTGATTTTATACCAAAAATTTTTGTGCATGTTATGGTGCCTCATGAATTCTAGTTTTGCAGTGATCGAGTATTGATTAAAAAATCCAGAAATGAGAAACATTTAAGTAATATTCATTATTTATCTAAAAGCTGGCAAAGCTTAGATTGTAACTAATTATTGAATATGCTTTCTTCGTTCTGTACGAACAATTTTCCTGTATTTTTAGATGTTCTATGGATTGTAGTTTTCTTGTAGTGAGAGATTATTGATTAAAAACAAAGAAAATGAATATTTTGGCAATGTACCTGTTATGGTGCTCTATGCGTTCTAGTATTGCTGTAGTTAAGCGTAAATTGATTAGAAAACTTAGAAATGAGGAAAATTTTGGAAATATTCATTATTTGCCTAAAAGCTGCCAAAAACTCGATTGTAACTGATTATTGATTATGCTTTCTTGGTTCGATACGAACATTTTTACTACATTTTATTTTGTTAGTCATGGCTTAATGGATTAATGAACATTTTGGCATAATGGCAAAAGCTAGAATGTCACAGAATATGGATTATGCTTTATTGGTTCAAAACGAACTATTTTTGTACAGGTTATGGTGCTCTATGAGTTTTAGTTTTGCTGTAGTTGAGGATTATTGATTAGTGACTGAAAGATACTAGATAGATATGTTTTTTATCACAAAATAGAGAATATGACAAAATCATGAATGTAACTGATTATAGATTCCGTTTTCCTCATTCTATACCAAACATTTTTGTGCATGTTATGGTGCTCCATGAATTCTAGTTTTGCAGTGATCGAGTATTGATTAAAAAAACCAGAAATGAGAAACATTTTGGTAATATTCATTATTTATCTAAAAGCTGGCAAAGCTTAGATTGTAACTAATTATTGATTATGCTTTCTTGATTTTGTACGAACAATTTTCCTGCATTTTTAGGTGTTCTATGGATTGTAGTTTTCTTGTAGTGGGAGATTATTGATTAAAAACAAAGAAAATGAATATTTTGGCAATGTACCTGTTGTGGTGCTCTATGCCTTCTAGTATTGCTGTAGTTAAGCGTAAATTGATTAGAAAACTTAGAAATGAGGAAAATTTTGAAAATATTCATTATTTGCCTAAAAGCTGCCAAAAACTCGATTGTAACTGATTATTGATTATGCTTTTTTGGTTCGATACGAACAATTTTATTACATTTTATTTTGTTAGTCATGGATTAATTTATTAATGAACATTTTGGCGTAATGGCAAAAACTAGAATGTCACTGAATATGGATTATGCTTTATTGGTTCAATACGAACTATTTTTGTACATGTTATGGTGCTCTATGAATTTTAGTTTTGCTGTAGTTGAGGATTATTGATTAGAAATCTCAGAAATGAGGAACATTTTGGCGATGTTTACAATTTGCCTAAAAACTGAAGAAAGCTAGATTGTAACTAATTATTTATTATGCTTTTTGTATTTCTACACGAACAATCTTTGTACATTTTATGGTGTTCTATAGATTGCAGTGTTGCTGTAGTCATGGATTATTGATTAAAAACTAAAAAAATAATGAACATTTGGTAATATTCAGTTTATGTTTAGGAAATGACAATTTTGGATTATCCTTATAACACGAACAATTTTTGTACATGAACGAGTAGTATCATTTATTGTGCTCATTATCCAAGTGTGCATACTTTGTAATTGGAACTATTCGTTCAAATAGACTTGACAAATCAACATATCTTGGAAAGATCAAGAAAGATAGTTCCAAAATGATGACCAGTTTCAAACTGCAATAACGTTTGAACATCTTGCTTAATTTAAGCAAAGATTTTTATTTGAAAAGACCATTTGTAAATATTGGTGTTGTTCAATTTCAGCAACGTGTTTTCTTGTTACACTTTGAAGCCTCCTATAGAGTGGACTGACATTAGATTTTATTTTAAACACAAGGAGCTTGTAGTCTTATCTGTTCTTATCAGTTCCATTTTTTGTTCATTTTTATATTGTTAACACCACGATCACTAAAGCACGCAGCTTTTTTAGTTGTCGTTGAATGTTAGTAAGATATAAATTCTTTTGTAGAACTTACTCAGACGATAGCTTTGGGGTAAGATGGACGCAACACTTGCTATGTTACTCGAGTTCTTAGCGTTATTCAAACATTGCGACAGATCGATATCTTCAAAAGACAATTTAGATCACCTCTATCATCTAGGACCCCTCTATATTATCTATGACCGTGTTCCAAATCGACATACTACAACAAATGAGATAAGAAATTGTCTGGAATAAATGCGTGGAGTGAACGTGAATGAACGCAAAATTCGAAGAAGCTAAGTTATTGTAGTTTGAAACTATTCATTATTTTGAATGATGCGTTTTTTATGCCGCTGAGTGTCGATATAATATAGATTCCTCCACAAAAATTCATTGATTTTTAAAAGGTGGTGAACCTTTTGTAACTTAAAGACAGTAATATGCATAATACCTTCACATATCAACGGCATTATTCTTTCTCGTTTCGCAAATTTTGCATGTGTTATTGCAAAATCAACCTCTCTTCTTTCCCACTTTTGGATATGTGATCCAAAAGCCCACCCTGGTCTCTTTGGATTACAGAAAAGCATTTGTATATTTTTTATTTTAAACATCGAATTTCTATTTTTATTTTTGAAAATCAAGTTCGATTTAAAATAGTAATTAAATAAACTATTCTTGTACTAATTTATTTTATTTAACCGGGACCGATTTCCATTAGTCATTTTCAACCGATATAAAATATATTACCCTATATTATATATTATATTACCTTTAAACCAATATAAAATCTGTTAAACTGTAAAAGCTATACAGTTTTTATACTGGTTCAAAGAAATGAAAGTTTATTTATTTACTATTTTAATATTTATCAAAACTTGGAAACACGGATTTCAACACTCAAGTTAGATGTGATTTTGAGATAAGTGATAAGATTTCTGTTGATTTTTGAGACGCATTCTGTTCTTGAGTTTTATCTCACCCAGCTTTTTTGCAAGGGTATAATATTTTTACCGATTTAAGAAAAATTATCGTTTCATTTGCTAAAATTAAAAACCTAATAATGTTGATTTTTAGATAGGTTCTATTTTTCTTGATTTTTGATAAGATGAGATTTACCTCTGCCTCCTTTTTTTCGAAAATTAAAAATAGTGTACTAGGATTCATTTGCTAAATTTAAAAACCAGGATAATATCGAGTTGGGATTTTTGATAAAATGAAATTTATTTCTCTCTACTTTTTTTCGAAGTTTGAAAAAGTTTACTATTTTTTTTTATTGTAAGAAAAGCTGCCTTTTCATTTGGTAAATTTAAAAACCAGGATAATGTTGGGTTAGGTTGGATTTACTAATAGATTTCTATAAATTTTTTAAACACATTCTGTTTCTTTCTGGTTTTTGATAAGATGAGATTTAGCCCTCTTTGCTTTTTTCGAAGTTTGAAATAGTATACTATTTTTTTCTGATATAAGAAATGTTGTGCATTCATTTGCTAAACCTAAAAACCAGGATTATGTTGGGTTGGGTTGGATTGGGTTTAGTAATAGATTTCCATTGATTTTTTTAAACACATTCTGTTTCTTTCTGGTTTTTTGATAAGATGAAGTTTATCCCTCCTAGTTTTCTTTTCGAAGTTTGAAAAGGTATACTAATTTTTTCTGATGTAATAAAACTTGTTCTTTCATTTGCTAAATTTAAAAACTAGGATAAGGTTGGATTGGTTTAAACTAGTTTCCACTATAAAGGTGCCTGTCTACTAACAAGAGATTGAATTCGAGATCTCTTTTATCTAAAAGTGAATCTGCAAGCGAAATTTTGTAGAGCAATGTACTCTTAGAGAGCGTCTTTATCTACTAGTGCAGATGGGCAGTGTATTTGTTGATTACACAGTTTAAATATTTCCAAACGATATGGAATGTTTAAGTGAGAGAAGAAATAAAAATGATGGATAAGAAATTGTAGTCTAGAAAGATTTTAAAATCTTGCTTCGTTCTCTGTTCTACAGTTTCCAAAAAATGGTTAAAATCAGTAGCTGTCATTCGTAATAAATTATCAAGTTTGCAAAAAAAATCGGAATATAATTCTGACAACAACGTTTTATAAATTTCGAGATAAATTTATTAAGAGATTTAACACACAACTACTTTCAGATGAGTAGATAATGCTAATTTATTACCAGATGTTAATTGCAAAAATCTACATACTACAGATGCAGAAGGCTAAATACCAATTGTAAATGATTACGCCTGGTTTCTAGAAGACTATAGTCTGTGCAAAAAGTTAGGTCCTCTAGATTTAAGATACTAATCAGAAAAGATGATTAGACTGCGCTATTGGGAAATTGCTGAAAATAGCTGCAAAAGCTACACTATTCCTTCTAGTACACTAAATACTACTTGCTGAAGATTAGACACTACTTGCTCAAAATTATCCGCTGCCTTCAAAATACTATGGAGAAAACTGTTAATAGCAGATTTACACTAGCAAACAGCTAAATGATATTTACAAATCATTATTTATTATTTGTATAATTAAAGATTGTTGAAATTTATTAAAGAGAAGTGAATTCGAAGGAATTGATTAATTAAGATTAAGAGAGTAGTTTAACATATCTCGCTTGGAGAGAAGGCTTCTGTGCCTGTAGTAAATTGGAAATTGGTAACAATTATTTACTAGAATCCCGAGATAGGTTGGGTCACATTGGTAAGAAAATTTGTTCATAAATCATAGCCAGTATCTTGCTTTTAAGGTGTTGATTGTTATTATTTTAGGCGGCGATTAAGTGGCATAGCAAGAAATAAGAAACATATTGTATAAGTATTCTGATTAAGCAAGAGTTTATGATATTTTGCTAATCCAAAAGAAATATATTTTTTTAATAAATTTTCTCATTGGGGGTAGATCCTTATTCAAAGGTATCAATCATTTTATTGTAAAACATCATCTCAATATAATGGCTTCATCATAATAATACATCAATACCCTCATCAATCTCTTACCTTATTTATTACCCCAACTCTTTTTGAACTTAGAATAAATATGTACTCAAATAATAGGTAGGGGAGACCACGGCTGGTTGGTACAGTTTTCACTTTCATTCTCTTATTTTTCATTTCTTATATTTGTGAAAAATTCGACAAAGCTGTTGGAAGCTAGTAATATGAACTGTGTGAAGCTGTCGTAATTGTATCAACCAATGCAACCCTGCTCCATAGGTTGGTACACATTACGGGGATGGTTGCTACATAAAAATGTAAGACAATTTCAGGATATTTTAAGTCAAAATTTATGAGAAAAGCTTCGATTTATTTGTTAAGGATCAATTATTGCTATTGAATGGACGGGAGGCTTACAATATTCTTCTGCGACAAAGGAATGGGTAGAACTCGATGTGTCACAAAAGATAATATCCCTGACATCTGAAAACCAGCCATGATAGTTGGCCATCCATCAGTCACAAGCTGTAATGAACCGTAGATATTTCAGTACTGTGATTTTTCTTTACAGAAAGGTATGTAAAGAAATTATGCACTCGGAGACATATGAGAATCATTGTTGTCGAGCAACAGAAGAACCGGCCCTTTTCCACGCTGATAGTTTTGCTCATCCAGCACCTCTAAGAGGAGAATTATTTAGAAAATGGTTTTGAAACCGAACACTAAACACAATAAAGGAAGCTACAGAAAATAAGGTACTACTTTTTTCCTGTAGCAGAGACTGCAAATGCCACTGTAACGAGGGTCCCTCAGTGATCCTTCTTATCTGCTTGATTCCTCATCGAGCACGAGTTTGTTAAAATTTGTGGTTAGAGACAGGTTAGACGCTTCTGGTGGTCTAATTGGCGATGAAGAATTCCTTCTTAAGAAAGAAGAAATCCAATCAGATCCAGCTATTGCGTTGCTGATCCAGCTATCTGGCATGTTTAAAATCAATAAGGAGGCAGGGAAAAATGGTATTCGTCTCACTTCTTTTGGATTGAGGCCATAAAGACTGAGTTTAGATTCTTGCTGAAAGTGACACATTTTCATAGAAACGCTAATGAATTTTTAACGTAGGTACCAACCTGCCCTTGTGCCCAACCACCCCTGGTCTCTACGATCATTAGGTTCTTTACGACCTGATGATCTGATGGCTTTAAGTCTTAAAGTGACTGGTAAAAGTCATAAATTTAAGAAATCTTTAAGCTGTGATTGCTATAAAAGCTTTGATTTTAGTTTCTTTAACCATAAACACAAATGCAAACTTTCTCAAAATTTTCTATACAAAATGTTCAGAAATTAGCGAATAATCTTAAATATTACAAATTTAAGTGCAGTTCAAAGCATAATTGTCTACATAAATCACAATAAATTTCATCAAGATATCTTAAGAATTCAATTTTTTAAGATTTTCCAAAAATTATTCCAAGAAATTGTTAATTTTATGAATTCCTACAAATTTTGGTTGACTTCAAAACTTGATATCTCAAAAATGAAGCAAGATACTCAAGTATAATTTTTTTCTGATTAATTTGCTTACTTTTCCTTATAAATCACAAAAAATTTAATTTTTACAATTTTTACAAAAATGATTAAGTAAATTTTTAATTTTATAAAATCCTACAAATTTAGGTTGAGTTCAGAACTTAATATCTCCAAAACAAATTCAGTTATTCAAGCATAGATTTGTTCTCGGAAAAGTGCATACTTTAAAAATCACAAGAAAAGTACTAAGATATCTTAAGAATTCGATTTTTTAACATTTTTCAATTATTTCCTGTAGCAGAGACTGCAAATGCCACTGTAACGAGGGTCCCTCAGTGATCCTTCTTATCTGCTTGATTTCTCATCGAGCACGAGTTTGTTAAAATTTATGGTTAGTGACAGGTTAGACGCTTCTGGTGGTCTAATTGGCGATGAAGAATTCCTTCTTAAGAAAGAAGAAATCCGATCAGATCCAGCTATTTCGTTGCGGATCCAGCTATCTGGCATGTTTAAAATCAATAAGGAGGCAGGGAAAAATGGTATTCGTCTCACTTCTTTTGGATTGAGGCCATAAAGACTGAGTTTAGATTCTTGCCGAAAGTGACACATTTTCTTAGAAACGCTAATGAATTTTTAACATAGGTACCAACCTGCCCTTGTGCCCAACCACCCCTGGTCTCTACGATCATTAGGTACTTTACGACCTGATGATCTGATGGCTTTAAGTCTTAAAGTGGCTGGTAAAAGTCATAAATTTAAGAAATCTTTAAGCTGTGATTGCTATAAAAGCTTTGATTTTAGTTTCTTTAACCATAAACTACACAAATGCAAACTTTCTCAAAATTTTCTATACAAAGTGTTCAGAAATTGGCGAATAATCTTAAATATTACAAATTTAAGTGCAGTTCAAAGCATAATTGCCTACATAAATCACAATAAATTTCATCAAGATATCTTAAGAATTCAATTTTTTAAGATTTTCCAAAAATTATTCCAAGAAATTTTAAATTTTATGAAATACTACAAATTTATTTTGAGTTCTAAACTTGATATCTAAAAAACGAATTGAAATACGCCCAAATGATTGTAATCTTTTAAAAGTGCATACTTTCCTTTATAAATCCCAAAAAAAGGTTGAAAATTTGATATCTCAAATACAACATGGTTTGTTCTCAAGAAAGTATATACTTTTTTATAAACTGCCATCATATTCATCGAAATATCTCAAGAATTTGATTTTCTACGATTTTTTAAAAATTACCAAGCAAATTGTTAATTTTATGAATTCCTACAAATTTTGGTTGACTTCAAAACTTGATATCTCAAAAATGAAGCAAGATACTCAAGTATAATTCTATTCTGATTAATTTGCTTACTTTTCCTTATAAATCACAAAAAATTTAATTTTTACAATTTTTACAAAAATGATTAAGTAAATTTTTAATTTTATAAAATCCTACAAATTTAGGTTGAGTTCAGAACTTAATATCTCCAAAACAAATTCAGTTATTCAAGCATAGATATGTTCTCGGAAAAGTGTATACTTTAAAAATTACAAGAGAAGTACTAAAATATCTTAAGAATTCGATTTTTTAAGATTTTTCAAAAATGTTTAAGAACATTTTTAATTTCATAAAATGCTACAATTTTAGATTGACTTCAAAACTTGATATCTCAAGAACGAATTGAGGTACTCATGGATGGATTTGTTCTTTTAAAGGTTCATACTTTCCTTTATAAATCATGAAAAATTCGATCTTTTGCGATTTTTTAAAAATGATTCAGAAAATTATTATTTTTATGAAATTCTACCGTTTTAGGTTGACTTCTAAACTTGATATCTCAAAAATGAATTGAGATACTCACTCATGTAATTGTTCTTGGAAAAACGCATACTCTCCTTTATAAATCGTAAAAAATTCATCAAGATATATTAAGAATTCGATTTTTTACGATCTTTCAAAAATTGCTAAGCAAACTGTTATTTTTATTTAAAACTCGGTGTCTCAAAAACGAATTTAGATTCTCACCCACATTTTTGTTCTTATAAAAGTACATACCTTCCTTTATTAATCGCAATAAATTTCATAATATATCTTAAGAATTCGATTTATTACGATTTCTCAAAAATGATTAAGAAAATTGTTATTTTTTAGCAGTGCTACAAATTTAAGTCGTGTTCAAAATTTGATTCGTAATTTGATAAAAACTAAGCGAGATACTCAAGTACGATTTTAAAAATCATCAAGATATCTTACGAATTAGATTTTTTACGATTTTTTAGAAATAATTTTTAATAGTTTTTAAAGTTAAAGAAAGTTTTAAGTAAAAAGAAAGTTTTTTAATAGTGCCACAAATTTAGTTGAGTTCAAAGCTTGATATCTCAAAAACAAATTGAGATATTCATACATGGATTTGTTTTAAAAAAAAAGAGCACATTTTCCTCTATAAATCACAAAAAATCATCAAGATATCTTAAGAATTCGATTTCTTATGATTTTTCAAATCGTGTTTTTTAAGAATTTTCCAATTATGGATCGCGACCCATAGGTTAGCATATATTAATCTATACATAATATATATATTGTGTCAAAAACATAAAATCATGTCGAAGAATATAGTTTTAAGTCGATCCATTAATCGTTGAAACGTAACCACTCTCTTAATCTTAATCCCTCTCTTTCTTCTTGATAAAAAGTTAGGTGTGACCTAAATTACAGTTATGTCATATATCAACATGTCTTTACAGAAGGAATGATATCATTTATCTTCTGATGAGGCCAAAATCATCGTTGACTTTTGGGCAATCATTATACAATTCTGCTTTAGTGTCATATATGAATTGTTCATCTTATGATATTTAACATTTTTAGAGAAGTTGAAATGCTTTAAAAATTTATTGAAAATCGAATCCATAATAATTGCAATTTAATTCTAATAATTTCTAACAGAATTTCTAAAATTCTACCTAAAAAGAATCCTTATTATATAATTCTATTAATATTAAAGGGATAAATATAATTCAAAACTTCTATATATATATATATATTTTAAAAGAGATTTACCCCACAATTTGATGTAGATTTTGTTAAATTTAAATTTTAATTAAAAATAAAATGGTAGAAATTAAAAGCTTACAAGAAATTAATCTGAATCTAATATACGAAATCTGTGTGATAGTAGTTGAATTTCAAATTCTTGAAGAAAAAATAAATGATGAACGTTTGATGACGTGTTATTTAAAGAAAAAAAATGGAAGAGTTTATAATAACAAGAACCGGATGTATTTTTATCGTAGAATTGTTATTTTTGTATGTCAAATGAATAAATATAATAAATAAAAATCTAAAAAAAATTGTCTTAAATCTGATTTTTTACTTTGAACTTGATAAACAGTCTAAAAATAATCCTTCTATAAATCAATGTAACATAAAAAAGTTTATAACAAAAAAAATTGTTACTAAATTAACTACAAGAAAGCTTTCGTACTTCTAAAATAAACTGCGTTTCGTGTTCTAATCTTTAATCGAGTTCTTTCGAGACTCCTTAAATCCGAAATTAACTTCTTGCGTTTAATAAAAAAGGACCGAAACGAGGTATGAAGTTTCCCACTAGATGGAGATAGCGCACACGCTTTTACAACGTAAAATCAATACTTTCGTAGTCCTAAAAAACCAACTTGTTAGAACATCCTAAAAATACCGCTGTTTTAAATCATGTGGAAGGTATAAATAAGTTTCACTTAATTACACACAAATTATTTTTAAATCTTTAGATTCGTTTTGGTTTGATTGTGTTCATGTTTATTATCATTTTCGAGGGAAATGAAAGTCGGGTATTAACTAAAAGAAGCTTTTCTGATCAATCCGTTAGAGGTTATTTAACTGAGGTAAGTTTGAATTAAAATTAAAACTAACACTATTATTAAGGACTTTTTTTTAATTTAAGATTTATTGTTAGTATTAGTCCAAGTAATAGTTATAGTGTTAGTTCTAATTTTAAAAGTAACTTTATTTAAATTGAGATTTATTTTTGTAGAGAATTTGTTGGTGGAATGAAGTATGCAAAGAAGAATTTCAAAATTTATTTAGATGTAGATGCCCAGCTTGGTCTTTCTGTCGTGCCCCGGGAAGATATTATAACGCTTTTTGCTCGATGACTGCAACCGGGTATATTTGGAAGCAACCCGGGTTAGATGATTCTTAGCAATAAAATATTTTTCGAAAGAGAAATTAAAAATGTTAAAGTGTTCGTAATGAAATCCTAATATTGAAGTAATAACGATAAATACTGCCTGAACGAATATGTTTTCCAATATCATACAAACGTGTTAAATTGTGATTTAAACAGTGGATCAAATTCAATTTTGGATTGCCAAAGAGAAATTATTATTAATTAGATACTGTGGGTAAAATGAAAAGAGTGAGAGTCAAATTATGTGATTATTCAAATTGAACAATAAATTAAATTATTAACGGCAATATTTTTTTTATTTCTTAATTTACTTCATACTTAAAAATTATCGAATAATACTAATATTATTAATTCTTTTCATGATCGCTTTTAATTATTGAAATATAATATTATTGATATATGTTTAAGTCTTAAGCTGGTAGTAATGAATAATATGTTATTTATATTAATGATATTCATTCTTGGGATGATTCGGAAAGCTTTTGGTATTAAAATATTCTTTCTACCATTTCTATGAGATAGAATCCTCAATAATATCGAAAATATCATTTTTCGATTTTTAATTATTTTTGAATCTTATGCTGGCAATATTGAATAATATCCAAAGTTATATATATATATATATGTATTCTGGTTGATCCGAGGTATCATCAGTTCATCTTCTTAGTTGAGAGACTGTCAACAGGAAACTACGACAAAGCACAGAAGAAGCCAAGTGAGATCTTGGCGAAACGTCTGCCCCTGTCCACAGGGAACAACCAAGAAGATGAACGGATGATACCTCGGATCAACCAAAACACATACTTCTCCATCCGTGAAGCATTACGAATTACCATTATAAACTTCTACGGGGAGGAAACCTACAGGAAAACCAAGCTCTTTGAAAGACTGAAGGAAAAGAAAACCAACTTACTCTGCGATTTGACATTTCTAAAACGATGTCGTGACAATGACTTACAGCCTACTTTCACCAGACTTACTCACCACACCAGATCCCGACAAACTGAAGCAATCCTCAGGCGAGCCAGCAATTCGCTCCTTAAAGAAGAAATCCGAAGAACGAGGAAGACTCTCAGCAGCACCGAACTCGAATTATACCAGCTTCATCTGTTATTGAACCAACAGCTACAAATCATCATCTGGACCGAGTTAGAAATTTTAATAATCTGGCGTTGCGAAACGAACAGAGCCCAGAAAACCAAGAAACTCCAAAAGAAGTTCGAAGGTTTAAAAGCAAGGTCCGCAAAAACATCTAAGCGGCCACACCTCCAAAACCAAAAGATCGTCCATAACCTTTCAGGATACAACCTTTCAGATGCAGAACGAGCAGTTTTAAGTAAAAGATTTAACTACGCCTTAACCCCAAGGACCATTCCGAATGAAGAAATCATCGCAACGTGGAATCCAGCTTAACTTCAATGGAGAAACGAAAAGCCGAAGTTTTAAGAATGGACATCTCCAGGATTTTACGTTTAGCTAAAGCACCGAAGTTGAATTTAGATTCAAGTGAAATCCAGGCCCTGAAGCAACTTAAAAACAACCACAATATCATCATACTTCCGGCGGACAAGGGTAATGCCACAGTGGTTATGAACTCGGTGGATTACAAGCAGAAGATCATGGACTTGCTCAAAGATACGGCCTACAAACCAGCAGCAAGAGACCCTACAACTTACCTAGAAAAGACAACCATGTCGAAAATAGAGGCATCTCCAATAGATCCGGAGATAAAGAAAACTCTAATCCCTCGAGAGAAATCAAGCAGGTGCCCTAAACTTTATGGTCTTCCCAAGATACACAAGCCGGATGTTCCACTTAGACCCATTGTGAGTGCCTTCAACTCAGCGGTGCACAAACTTGAAAAGTACCTAGCGAAGATCATGCAGCCTATTACACAACAAGCCGACTCCTACGTGCGAAATTCTGAACATTTCGTTCAAATTCTGGACAACGTCCAAATTGAAGACAGTGACATCTTGGCGAGCTTCGATGTCAAGTCTCTCTATCCTAGTATCCCGATCGAAGAGGCCCTCAAGCAGATCAGAGAAAACGAAGACTTGCCCAGCCACAACGTAGACCTCGCTAAACACTGTCTCAACAATGCTTATTTTTTATTTGACGGTCAGATTTACAAGCAGGTAGAAGGAGCAGCTATGGGTTCTTCACTGTCCCCGGTCATCGCCAATCTGTTCATGATTTACCTCGAGAAGAAAGCGTTAAGGGAGGCCAAATACAAACCGAAGTTATGGATCCGGTACGTTGATAACATCTTCATCATTTGGTCATCATCCTTCACAGATCCAATCAGTCGCCAACTCACTAATCTCAAGATCCATTCGACTTACAGATAACGATAACAGATCAGAAGAAATGACGAAAGTCACCTTGGCTCTTGCTAAAAACGGCTACTCCAAATACATGGTGAAGAAAGCCATCGATCGACAATTCAAGCCGAAGGACCCACATCCACAAGAAGAGGCCAGAAGACCCAACGTCGTACTACCCTACATCAAAGGAACAACTGATCGCATAGGAAGACTTCTATGGAAACACGACACCAGTACCACCTACAAACTCGTCAAGACTATAGGAGCTTCTCTCAGGAATCCAAAAGACCAAATAAAATTGGAAATTGGAAAATCTAGGAGTTTATTCCATTCCCTGCGGCTCATGCAACAAGAACTACGTGGGACAGACCAACAGAAGAATAGCTGCCAGAGTAGAAGAACACAAGCTGAGCATCCGAAACAAACAGCTCACTTCTGCTCTCTTCCGCCACCATCTGGACCCAGGCCATACCATCAATTTCGAGGATTGCAAGCAGGTAGCCAACGTTCCGCATTGGAGAACCAGATTGATCCGGGAATCCATTGAAATAGCGAAGAACGGCACCCTTAACAAGAGGGATGATGCCCTACACTTGTCAGCAGCGTGAGAGAACTCCAGGCCCAGGGCTGCTTTCCCGAAGCAAGGACCATCCAATTCGGAACGGCAGGACGACGAGCTGCCTATCATACCTGAAACGTCCAGTGGGAGTAGCCCAGATCCAGCAATCACCGGACAGCGAGTCAGTGGCCTCTTCTCGCCCATGGATGACGTCACCAAAGCCATATCCGGTGGAAAATCCCCAGGACCGTTAATCGCCGTACGACAGGTCAATGACCTCCCCTCACCACCCACGACTCACGTCACGTCGGACATAAACATCTTCTTTTCAAATTTTGAATGCAAGGTTGCCAAGTTATTAATCATTTTGTGCAAATTTTTGAAAAATCTTGTAGTGACTTAAAGTTCATTATCACCACTATTATTAAATATTGAAGACTGCAATTTGGCATACGATAAACAAAGCTTTGGTCTTTGAAACCCCACTAATACTATTTGATAATATTATACAGGTTGGTTACCAGAACCGGTTAATTTATAAAACGTTTGACGGACCATAACTTTGTTATTTTAAATGGAACACCATATATTTTTTCAATGCCTTTGAAGGCTTTATCAATTATCTTTCATTTTTGTTAAGCATACGGTATATCTAACATGTGTACTTTTTAACACTATTTTACACTATTTCAAAAATGTTGGCATAAACTTGTTTTTTCACAAGAAATAAACTATGAAGAAGACATTTTTAAACAAATGCAAGTAAGTTTAGTTCATAAACGATGGAAAAGTATGGACCTGTGCATAGATAACAGTATTAAGAAAACAACTTTTCAAAAATTCTATTTAAGTGGAAAAATCTTATCATAGTGGAGAGGTATACCATCGCGCTAAGACCACATTCTTTGTCAAACGTCTCGTAAAACATTTTCTAAAAGTTTTGGCAATTTTCCATTTAAGAAAATGAAGTTGAATACGGTCCTGGAATAGTGAAACACCCTGTATAACTGAAAATAATTTTAAAGCCACAATCTTCCGTCCCCGCACTGTTGACTCACCCTGTATATATATTATACAGGGTGAGAATTATTATACGAAAACTCCGAGAGACGCCAAAACAAAATGACAGTAGAACTTAAACGAAAAGCTAAAAATTCCCCGTGAAAGTTCTAAGTAAGTCCAGAATCAACACGGATACCAAGAAATCTAATTTTCTTCTTCGAATTCGCAGACTCACTCTGCCCAAGTGTAGAAGTAATTGATCAGTCCTGCTTCCATTCAAAGTTAGGTGATTACTAGCAAACCAATGCTTTGATACTGCTTATAGGTGACATGCTTTGCTTGTAGAAACGCTGATTTACTTCCAAAAGACTTGACACTGATTTTAACATCATATGTAACCTATAAAATGACATATGAAAATACTTTCTATGCACGTCACCAATAAACTTATTACTATTATACCAAGTTGTACCCCTGAGAAGTTATAGCTCTTTAAAGTTATATTTTAATTTCCAGAAAACTTGACATGATATTTAGAAGATTTGATATGCTTCCAGAAGACTTAACACTATATCTAGAAGATTTAAAATACTTTCAAAAGATTCGAGATTGCTTCTAGAAGACTTGAAATGCTTCCATCTGTAAGACTTGAAATGTTTCTAGAAGATTTAATGTTGCCCCCAGAAGACTTGAAATGCTTCCAGATGTCTTCATACTACATCTAGAAGACTTGAAATACTTTCAAAAGACTTGACACGACATCTAGAAGATTTGAAATGCTTCAAGAAGACTTGATACTATATCTAGAAAACTTGAAATACTTCTAGAAGACTTGAGATTACTTTAGGAAGGCTTGAAATGTTACCAAAAGGCTTAGTGCTGCTTCTAGAAGATTTGAAATGCTTCCAGACGACTTGAAATACTAACAATAGACTTGATATTGCATCCAGACTTGAAATGTTTCCAGAAGATTTAATATTGCACCCAGAAAACTTGAAATGCTTCCGGAAGTCTTGAAACTACATCTAGATAACTTAAAATACTTCCAGCAGATTTGAGATTATTTCTCGAAAACTTGACATGTTTCCAGAAAACTTGATACTGCATCTAGTATATTAAAAATACTTCTAGAAAAAGACTTAAAATTGCTTCAAAAAGACGTTAAAAGCTTACAGGCGACTTGAAATACTTCCAGAGAACTTGACATTGCTTCTGGAAGATTTGAAATGTTTCCAGAAGATTTAATATTGCTTTCAGAAAACTTGATGTTTCCAGAAGACTTAATGCTACATCTAGAAGAATTGAAATGCTTCCAGAAGACCTAATATTGCTTTCAGAAAAGTTGATATGCTTCCAGAAGATTTGATGCTACATCTAAAAGACTTGAAATGCTTTCAGAAGACCTAATATTGTTAACACTGCTTCTAAAAGAGTTTAAGGATTTTTTTTTGAAGACGTGGAAGATTTAAGCCGCTTCCAGAAGTTTCACTACTAGCCACGAAAAACTTAATACTTCTTTTAGAAGATTTGAAATGCTTCCAAAAGGCTTGATATTATCTCTACAGGACTGGAAATGTTTTCAGAAGACTTGATACTGTTTCCAGGTTTGAAATGCTTCTAAAAGACTTGATATTGCCTTTGGAAGATTTAAAATGGTGCAAAAAATAATTTGCAATAAATTTTGTAATTCTTTTATGTAATCTAATTTTGTAGTAATGTAAATAATAATATATCAAATATTATTGTGATTATTTGTCCCAATTCAGCAGATATGATATTTTGAATCTTTTCAGGCCCAATTCAATCATCATTACATGGTTTGAGTCTGCCAGTTTTTTTTTAGCACCCAGCACCCCTAGGAACGTATATAATATAAATTCTTGTTGGCATCTTTAATGTAAGGCTGCAATCACTTAAGACCTTGAACGCTATAGACCTTTAAATTGGAATGAAGAATGAATAGACTTATAGGTAGAATGCCAATTGTCACATTTGTATAGTGGGAAGTAAATTGACCAAACCCAGAAATAAAGTCTTGCGTTGATTTGCTAAAGTCAGAATTACTCATAACTTTAAATGATGATTTGATATGTTGGATTCGACAGTTTATTCGACAGAAAAATATGTAAATGTAACCACAAAATAATAATGAAATTTGAAAAGTTTAATAGTTTTTAGAATTCCTTTCATTTTTTAAGAATATCTTGCATAGTTACTCCAAAAAAAGGGCAACGCTATGCCTTTTCTAACTCTAGCTCAATCACTTTGCACTATATTTTACTTTATTGCTCTAGATTTAGGTCTTGATTAACTGTTTTTAAAATTTATTTGGTCAAAATTAATGCCAGTATCATTAAAGTTTCGTAGCACTGATGATCAAGATCTCTTAGTGATTTTCGAAATTTTTGAAAATGATTTTCAATTTGTTGTTAAAGAAACAATTAATTTTTTGATGTCATCTTTGTCAAATATAACAACAACTTTATAAGATTCCTTTGTGATGTTTTTGGAACCAATTTTAATTTTTATACGTTGATTTGTATAAGTAGGTGTACGTAGACTTTTGTGAGTAACTGTATATGTTAAATTTTAAGTTTTTAACGATTATTAAATCTTGCGTGGGTAACAATGAATAATACACGAATATTATTAATGGTATGCAATCTTGGAATGATTTTAAAAGTCTTTTGTCTCAAACGATCCTATCATTCTTAATTTTAGAAAAACAGCCCCTTTTAATGTGAAATATATCAAAATTGAATTTTTTAACGATTCATATTTCATTGGGAAATGGAGATGGATGTGTATGGTCCAATATAACCATTTTTTATAATATAAATGTCTGCTTTGATCGTTTTTTAATTAAAACTAACACAACGAAGGTAATAAGAATGTTATGTTAAAACTAACAAGGTGTTATTTTGTAACGATTTTTATACATAAATAATTTATGGGCTATACAACTACACTTGACCTTTGTATAATATCAAAATGTATATGTTCATAAATTGTACAGATAACTTTGTTTAAGTATAGACTATAAAAACTGCGATTACTATTTTCTCTTCAGTATCAGTTTAATTAAAACAACGGTTGCAACCAAACATCAATAAGAATTATATCAACATTACATTTAACAAAGAAGTGATCTAAAATTATCCCATAATCACAAAAGAAACTGCGAGTACAATTTTCTCTTTAGCATCAGTTTAGTTAAAACAACGGTTGCAACCAAATATCAACCATAGAATTGAAACAAAGAAGTGATCTAAAATTATCCCATAACCACTAAAAATATGGAAATTATTTGGATTATAATCTCAAGTTTAATATTTTTAATTTATTTTTATTACAAGAAATGTTATCAATATTGGGAAAAGAAAGGTGTGCCTACGATTCAACCCAAAATTCCCTTTGGAAATCTTGGTAATCCATTAAAATTAACGATAGAAAAATTTGTTAATATTCACCAAACATTTAAAAGAATGGGAGCGAAATATGGGGGTATTTACATATTTACAAAGCCGATTTTAATGGTAATTGATCCAGAAATCGTAAAAACAGTTGTAAGTAAAGATTATCAAAATTTTAATAGCCACGGGAACGCTTTTCTTGATGAAGAAGACCCTTTATTAAAACATTTTTTGTTTAATTTGGAAGGAAATAAATGGCGCGCATTGAGAGCGAAATTATCACCCTGCTTTTCTTCGGGTAAAATAAAAATGGTGTTTCAAACTATGATAAATTGTGGCGAACAGATGAAAAAATTCGTTTTTCAATACGACAATAAAAAAGGATTAGATATTCACAAAGCGTTTTCTTCTTACACAATCGATTTCATCGGTTCATGCGTTTTTGGTTTAGAATGTAATAGCTTCACGAATCCGGATGCAGAATTTCTTAAATATGGCCAAAAAATTTTCGAGCCAAGTCTCAAATTTAATTTAAGAAGAATTCTCCCAACAAAAATTTCAAAAATTTTTCAAATCCGTCTTATTAACCAAGACATAACAGACTTTTTTATTAAAGTAGTCAACGACATAATCGATTTTAGGAAATCTGATAACACCCCAAGAAACGATTTTCTCCAAATCTTACTAAATTTGCAAGAAAAAATTGGAATGACTATCGAGGAAATTGCCGCTCAAACTTACTCATTTTTCATTGCTGGATTTGAAACAACTTCGACAACCGCGACGTTTTGTTTGTACGAATTGGTCCATCATCAAGATATACAAGATAAATTACGAGATGAAATTCGTGGGATAATTGAAAGAAATGACGGGAAAATTACTTATGATGGAATAAACGAAATGGAATATCTCGATCAAGTCATTAATGAAACGTTACGAAAATATCCTCCGCTTCATACCCTTCCTAGAAAATGTATTGAAACTTGTATCTTAAATGGAGTTGTTATTGAAAAAAATACCGATGTTATGGTGAACGTTTTGGCAATACACAGAGATGAAGAATATTATCCAAATCCTGATCAATTTGACCCTGATCGATTTTCACATAAAAATAAACACAATATTATTCCTTACACTTTTTTACCGTTTGGAGAAGGACCAAGGATTTGTATTGGTAAGTTTAAATTGACTTAACAATTTAATAAATGTAAATATAATTTTATTTTTAGGTTTAAAGATTGGTTTGTTACAGATAAAAGTAGCTCTTTGTCTGTTATTAAGAAACTTTAAATTTTTTCCACATTCTTCTTTAAAATATCCCATTGAATTTGAGGATAACGCAAACTCCGTTTTAAGTGGAAAAGATCCTATTATGCTTACTATACAAAAAATTTAATTTTTGTTATAATTTTTATTTAAAAATTCTTTTAAAAATATATTTTTATACATAAATAATTTATGGGCTATACAACTACACTTGACCTTTGCATAATATCAAAATGTATATGTTCATAAATTGTACAGATAACTTTGTTTAAGTATAGACTATAAAAACTGCGATTACTATTTTCTCTTCAGTATCAGTTTAATTAAAACAACGGTTGCAACCAAACATCAATAAGAATTATATCAACATTACATTTAACAAAGAAGTGATCTAAAATTATCCCATAATCACAAAAAAAACTGCGAGTACAATTTTCTCTTTAGCATCAGTTTGGTTAAAACAACGGTTGCAACCAAACATCAACCATAGAATTAAAACAAAGAAGTGATCTAAAATTATCCCATAACCATTAAAAATATGGAAATTATTTGGATTATAATCTCAACTTTAATCTTTTTAATTTATTTTTATTACAAGAAATGTTATCAATATTGGGAAAAGAAAGGTGTGCCTACGATTCAACCCAAAATTCCCTTTGGAAATCTTGGTAATCCATTAAAATTAACGATAGAAAAATTTGTTAATATTCACCAAACATTTAAAAGAATGGGAGCGAAATATGGGGGTATTTACATATTTACAAAGCCGATTTTAATGGTAATTGATCCGGAAGTCGTAAAGACAGTTGTAAGTAAAGATTATCAAAATTTTAATAGCCACGGGAACGCTTTTCTTGATGAAGAAGACCCTTTATTAAAACATTTTTTGTTTAATTTGGAAGGAAATAAATGGCGCGCATTGAGAGCGAAATTATCGCCCTGCTTTTCTTCGGGTAAAATAAAAATGGTGTTTCAAACTATGATAAATTGTGGCGAACAGATGAAAAAATTCGTTTTTCAATACGACAATAAAAAAGGATTAGATATTCACAAAGCGTTTTCTTCTTACACAATCGATTTCATCGGTTCATGCGTTTTTGGTTTAGAATGTAATAGCTTCACGAATCCGGATGCAGAATTTCTTAAATATGGCCAAAAAATTTTCGAACCAAGTCTCAAATTTAATTTAAGAAGAATTCTACCAACAAAGATTTCAAAAATTTTTCAAATCCGTCTTATTAACCAAGACATAACAGACTTTTTTATTAAAGTAGTCAACGACATAATCGATTTTAGAAAATCTGATAACACCCCAAGAAACGATTTTCTCCAAATCTTACTAAATTTGCAAGAAAAAATTGGAATGACTATCGAGGAAATTGCCGCTCAAACTTATTCATTCTTCATTGCTGGGTTTGAAACAACTTCGACAACCGCGACGTTTTGTTTGTACGAATTGGTCCATCATCAAGATATACAAGATAAATTACGAGATGAAATTCGTGGGATGATTGAAAGAAATGACGGGAAAATTACTTATGATGGAATAAACGAAATGGAATATCTCGATCAAGTCATTAATGAAACGTTACGAAAATATCCCCCGCTTCATACCCTTCCTAGAAAATGTATTGAAACTTGTATCTTAAATGGAGTTGTTATTGAAAAAAATACCGATGTTATGGTGAACGTTTTGGCAATACACAGAGATGAAGAATATTATCCAAATCCTGATCAATTTGACCCTGATCGATTTTCACATAAAAATAAACACAATATTATTCCTTACACTTTTTTACCGTTTGGAGAAGGACCAAGGATTTGTATTGGTAAATTTAAATTGACTTAACAATTTAATAAATGTAAATGTAATTTTATTTTTAGGTTTGAAGTTTGGTTTGTTACAGATAAAAGTAGTTCTTTGTCTGTTATTAAGAAACTTTAAATTTTTTCCACATTCTTCTTTAAAATATCCGATTGAATTTGAGGATAACGCAAACTCCGTTTTAACTGGAAAAGATCCTATTATGCTTACTATACAAAAAATTTAATTTTTGTTATAATTTTTATTTAAAAATTCTTTTAAAGATATATTTTTATACATAAATAATTTATGGGCTATACAACTACACTTGACCTTTGCATAATATCAAAATGTATATGTTCATAAACTGTACAGATAACTTTGATTAAGTATAGGCTATAAAAACTGCGATTACTATTTTCTCTTCAGTATCAGTTTAATTAAAACAACGGTTGCAACCAAACATCAATAAGAATTATATCAACATTACATTTAACAAAGAAGTGATCTAAAATTATCCCATAATCACAAAAAAAACTGCGAGTACAATTTTCTCTTTAGCATCAGTTTAGTTAAAACAACGGTTGCAACCAAACATCAACCATAGAATTGAAACAAAGAAGTGATCTAAAATTATCCCATAACCATTAAAAATATGGAAATTATTTGGATTATAATCTCAACTTTAATCTTTTTAATTTATTTTTATTACAAGAAATGTTATCAATATTGGGAAAAGAAAGGTGTGCCTACGATTCAACCCAAAATTCCCTTTGGAAATCTTGGTAATCCATTAAAATTAACGATAGAAAAATTTGTTAATATTCACCAAACATTTAAAAGAATGGGAGCGAAATATGGGGGTATTTACATATTTACAAAGCCGATTTTAATGGTAATTGATCCGGAAGTCGTGAAGACAGTTGTAAGTAAAGATTATCAAAATTTTAATAGCCACGGGAACGCTTTTCTTGATGAAGAAGACCCTTTATTGAAACATTTTTTGTTTAATTTGGAAGGAAATAAATGGCGCGCATTGAGAGCGAAATTATCACCCTGCTTTTCTTCGGGTAAAATAAAAATGGTGTTTCAAACTATGATAAATTGTGGCGAACAGATGAAAAAATTCGTTTTTCAATACGACAATAAAAAAGGATTAGATATTCACAAAGCGTTTTCTTCTTACACAATCGATTTCATCGGTTCATGCGTTTTTGGTTTAGAATGTAATAGCTTCACGAATCCGGAAGCAGAATTTCTTAAATATGGCCAAAAAATTTTCGAGCCAAGTCTCAAATTTAATTTAAGAAGAATTCTCCCAACAAAAATTTCAAAAATTTTTCAAATCCGTCTTATTAACCAAGACATAACAGACTTTTTTATTAAAGTAGTCAACGACATAATCGATTTTAGAAAATCTGATAACACCCCAAGAAACGATTTTCTCCAAATCTTACTAAATTTGCAAGAAAAAATTGGAATGTCTATCGAGGAAATTGCCGCTCAAACTTATTCATTTTTCATTGCTGGATTTGAAACAACTTCGACAACAGCGACGTTTTGTTTGTACGAATTGGTCCATCATCAAGATATACAAGATAAATTACGAGATGAAATTCGTGGGATGATTGAAAGAAATGACGGGAAAATTACTTATAATGGAATAAACGAAATGGAATATCTCGATCAAGTCATTAATGAAACGTTACGAAAATATCCCCCGCTTCATACCCTTCCTAGAAAATGTATTGAAACTTGTATCTTAAATGGAGTTGTTATTGAAAAAAATACCGATGTTATGGTGAACGTTTTGGCAATACACAGAGATGAAGAATATTATCCAAATCCTGATCAATTTGACCCTGATCGATTTTCACATAAAAATAAACACAATATTATTCCTTACACTTTTTTACCGTTTGGAGAAGGACCAAGGATTTGTATTGGTAAGTTTAAATTGACTTAACAATTTAATAAATGTAAATGTAATTTTATTTTTAGGTTTAAAGTTTGGTTTGTTACAGATAAAAGTAGCTCTTTGTCTGTTATTAAGAAACTTTAAATTTTTTCCACATTCTTCTTTAAAATATCCGATTGAATTTGAGGATAACGCAAACTCCGTTTTAAGTGGAAAAGATCCTATTATGCTTACTATACAAAAAATTTAAGTTTTGTTATAATTTTTATTTAATAATTCTTTTAAAAATATACTAACTTTGAAAACCTTATCTTTTTTGATTTTGATTGTGAAATCAATGTTTTAGAGATTTTCAATTTATTTCAATATTGGTTCTGATTATGATTGATTTATAAAAAGAATATCTTGGAGATTACAAAAAGAAATTTCTTTTAGGTTATGAAGCTACATATATATTACATCAAGTTTCAAACATCGTAATTTGTTCTGATCTAAATTACGTCAGATTAGTCTCATATTAATACATTGTTGTTAAAAAATTGTTATCTTTTAGCAACAAAACAACAAAAAGAACAAATTACACTTAATTATCAAATTGTTGAAAAAAAGTCTTTTGGACATCAAATTTCTTCGCTTCAGATTCACATCTCGGAATTTCGGTTGAGTTCAAAACCTAATATCTCAAAACGGATAGCTTCATGTAGAAGTTTAATAATCTTAAAGGGGAATTCCCTAAATGTCATTCTTTCATTATTAGTGCGGAAATTTTGGTTAGCTATCCGGAATGTCTAGACAGAGAGGCCAAATGTGTGTTGAAGTGATATACCAAAATTGCAAAATTGAAGTGATAGCCAAAATTGTTGATTGAAGTCATTCTACGGTACATAGCATAATAAGTAATTATATGGCATAATAAATAAGTCAAAAATTACTCATAACAAAATTTTTACAGACTCGGAAATGCGATATTTAGTTCATAAAATAAAAAGTGCACCAAAGCTGGCTATTATTGCTGAAAATGACTTAGGAAAGAAAGTCAATGCGTTAACTATCAGAAATATCCTTCATAATGCCGGTTTGAATTGTAGAAAAGCAAGATGAAAACCACTAATTAGTAAAAGGAACCAGAGTATTAAATGAAAGTTCGGGAAAAACAAGAAAACAAAGATTTTTCTCTTTGGAAAATAGAGAACTTTCTTTTTGGTTCGGATGGATAAGTATGGAAAAAGTAAAATGAGCTCCATTTAAACAATCTGAACAGTCAAATATGGTAGCGAAAAGTGATAGTGTGGGGGTCGTTTTCAACAACTGAACCAGGATCAATGCACATTGTCGAAAGAATAATTTACCAAAACGTTTATTTAGGTATTTTAAGAACTAATTTACCTAAAAGTGTTGATAAACTGTCCTTTGGTAGCGACTGGTGATTTTACGAAGAATTTCCTGGTTCTTGTACAATTGTCCTCATGTAATCGAAAATATGTGGAACGTTTGGACAAAAAATTTCGGGAACATGCCATTTCCAATAAACTTCAGTTGAAGAGAGCCTTGTTGGAAAAATGGGAGAAATTCCGCCGAGTTTTTGTAAAAAAATTGTCGAGTCAATGCCTAACCGACTTAAAAATCATTATAAGAAATTCATTATTTGGTATTCTTTACCAAATATTAATTATTACTTAATTTGTTTTAATGTCCAAATTTGGCTCGTACCTATATTTATTTTAGTTTCATTTACTTATTTTTTATTGTTATTATATAATTTTGTTTTGTGTTTGGATTTTGAAGGTCCAATATATAAATTATCAAAAATAAATTTACCTGCATTTTGCTACAAATTTGGGTTGAGTTCAAAATTTGATCTCTTAAAAATGAATTGAGATATTTAAACATGATTGTGCTCCTAAAAAAGTACATACTTTACGTTATAAATGACACAAAATTTCATCAAGCTATCTTAAGAATTCTATTTTTTATGATTTTTTCAAAATGATTAACGAAATCGTTAATTTTGTGAAATGCTGCAAATTTGATTGAGTTCAAAACTTGATATCTCAAAAACAAATTCAGATATTCAAACATTTGGATTTTTCAAAATATGATTAAGAAAATTATAATATTTATGAAATGCTACAAATTTGGGTTGACTTCAATACCTAATATCTCAAAAACAAAGCGAGATACTCAAGTACGGTTTTACTCTGATTAAAGTGCACACCTACCTTTATATCGCGAAAAAATTAATCGCGATTCTTAAAAATTCCATTTTTTTTTAATAATTCAGAAAATTATAATTTTTATGATATGCTACAAATTTGAGTTGAGTTGAACAACTTGATATCTCAAATATACGAATGGAGATATTCAAACATGGTTGTGATCCTGAAAAAGTAAATATCTTTCTTTATTAATGACAGAAAATTTCATTAAAATATTTTAATAATTCGATGTTGTATGTTTTTTTTTCAATATGATTACAGAAATCGTTAATTTTGTGAAATACTACAAATTTAGGTTGAATTCAAAAATTGATATCTCAAAAACGTATTGAGATACTCGAAAAAACGAATTCTTTCCTTTATAAATCACAAAAAAATCATCAAAATATCTTAAGAATCCGATTTCGTACATTTTTTTAAATGGTTAACAAAATCGTTAATTTTGTAAAATGCTACAAATTTTGGTTGAGTCCAAAACTTGATATCTTAAAACCGGAATCAGATATTTTATTCTCCATAAACTACATACTCTCCTTTATAAACGGTAGAAAATTTCAGCAGATATCTCAAGAATTCACTTTTTACAATTTTATCAAAACCATTAAAAATCCTTATTTTTATGAATTGCTACAAATTTGAGTTGAGTATATCTCAAATATACGAATAGAGATATTCAAATATGGTTGTGATCCTGAAAAAGTAAATATCTTTCTTTATTAATGACAGAAAATTTCATTAAAATATTTTAATAATTCAATGTAGTATGTTTTTTTTTTCAATATGATTACAGAAATCGTTAATTTTGTGAAATACTGTAAATTTAGGTTGAGTTCAAAAATTGATATCTCAAAAACGAATTGAGATACTCGAAAAAACGAATTCTTTCCTTTATAAATCACAAAAAAAAATCAACAAAATATCTTAAGAATCCGATTTCGTACATGTTTTTAAAATGATTAACGAAATCGTTAATTTTATAAAATGCTACAAATTTCGGTTGAGTCCAAAACTTGATATCTCAAAACCGGAATCAGATATTCAGATATTTTGTTCTCAATAATGTAAGAATAAAATAATATAAGTTTTGATAAAATTGTAAAAATTTTATCAAAACCATTAAAAATCCTTGTTATTATGAATTGCTACAAATTTAGGTTGAGCATAAAACTTGATATCTCAAAAACGGCTTGAAATATTCAAACATGGTTGTGTTCTTGAAAAAGTATACACTGTTCTTTATAAATAACAGAAAATTTCATCAAGATATCTTAAGAATTCGATTTTTAACGATTTTTTCGATTTCAAAATAATTAAGAAAATCGTAAATTTTTACAAATTTAGATTGAGCACAAAACCTGATATCTCAAAAACGAATTGAGATATTCAAAGATTGTTATTCCTAAAAAAGTACGCGCTGTGCTTTATAAATGACAGAACATTTAATCAAAATATCTTAAGAATTCGATTTTTTAAGATTTTTTCAAAATGATTAAAATTCGAAATCGAAAATCGTTAATTTTGTGAAAGGCTACAAATTTCGGTCGAGATTTCAATTTTTTATAATTGTTTTCAACTGATTAAGAAAATCGTTTTATGAAATCTTACAAATCGTGGTGGAGTTCAAAAAACTTCATATCTCAAAAACTGATTGAGATATTGAAACATGGTTTTAATAAAAATAAAGGTTTACAACTTTTTATTATTTATAATTAAAAAAATTTGAATGTTGGGTATAGTTTTGTTATTTTAAATTATTAAAGACGTTGATAAGTTGGTTCCAATTCTTCTATGGTATGTAGACGATTTTTGTAGAATATTTTAAATTATCAAATAAAAAAGATCTAGAGGTGTTAGATCGGGTGAGTGAGGTGACCAACATCCTCCAATTATACGATCAACATAAAATTCATGAAGGAATCTTTCGATTATTATCATGTTAAAAAGTCCTTCTTGCAAATCATCATCATGTATTTGTTTATAAAAACTTGTAGCAAAGCATGGTACTTTTTTGCATTGACTGTATCATGGAAAACACAGGATCAATAATTCCACATATTTGCGCAGATAATGCATAAAATTGGACATAAAAACTATAACTCCGATGTTTATGGAAAATAAAAATTTCTTGCATATATTTCCATTAAATTTCTTTTAAAATATTAGTAGTGCTACATAATAATATCTTAGTTTCTTTTTAAATGTTATTATTAAAATCAGTCACCATTTATTGGAATTTAAATAGCTGGATATTAAAAACCATAACAACGATGTTTATAGAAAGGTAGTACTAGTTCTTGAGATATCATATTTTCAATTTTATTATTTCATAGTTTCAAACAAATGGAGAATAAGAAATTCTTTATGTCACACCTTATTTCTATTACATGTTTCTTTAAAATGTTTGTTATTTCATCATATTATCTCAATTAGTCCTTGAGATAATACGATCATACTTTGAAAGTCATTACATAATTCAGTAACAAATTATTCTGCAAAGTTAGCAATAAACTAATCATAACGACCATGTTTATGAAGAATAAGAAATTCATTATGGCACACCTTAGCTGAGCACTCACTTTGTATACAGAATTTTGTACATATCTGATGTCTATCATATCTGTCCATCTGATGTCTTCTGCCAGCAGTCTTTAGCAGAAAACTGCAATCTATGTTTTACAAGCAGCATCTAGTCTTAGATTTGCAGTTTTTGAACTTTTGACATTTTATATTTAAGCAGTATTCGTACTTTTTGAAGCAAGTCTGTCGTCCAGGGCCAGTATCAAATTTTCTAGAAGCATTTCAAGTCTTCCAACTCTAAATCCAAACTAGTTTTAGATTTAGAGTTAGATATAGTGATATAAATCTAGGTCTAGTGTTAGTTCTAGTTTTACTTCAACTCAAATATACAGAGTTTGTAGTATCAAATCAGTTTGTAAAGTACTCTATTTCAGAAAGCATTCATTGTAGAGGGCTTCGTTAAAAAACTGTTTTCAGATGCACGGCTTAGCCCAAAACTTTTCACTTCTAGATCTAGTGTTAGTTCTAAGTATTAGCCCGCAGTATCAACGAGTTATGTTAGACTTTAAGTTTCCAATACAACCCAACGAATCTTGGCAGGAAAAATTATTCTCGACCGATTTTGAAGACGTCGGCCGTCTAAGATATCACTGGTTTTGTGTTGGGATTTTGTGTTTGGATGCGATGGGGTAGGTTGGACTTCAAAATTCCAACCCAACCGAACGCACCGAACCCAACCCAATCTCAACTTAACCCAAAATAAATAATCATAATAATTATGATTATTTAATAAATAAATTAATAAATTTAATAAATTTTCTGGAAATTCTATTAAATCTTCTACAAATAGTATCAAGGCTTTCAGGAGCTGTATTAAGTTTTCTGGAAGCATTTCAAGTCTTCTGGAAACAATTCAAGTCATTTTAAAGCAACGTCAAGTCTTCTGGAAATAGATTTAGTCTTCTGGAAGCAGTATCTAGTCTCTTAGAAGCAGTATTAAGACTTCTAGAAACGTCTCAAGTCTTGCGAAAGCATTTTAAGACTTTCAAAAGCAGTATCAAGTCATCTAGAACCAATACCAAGTCTTCTGGAAGCGTTTCAAATCTTCTTGAAGTAGCATCAAATCATCAGAAAGCATTTCAAGTCTTCTCGAGACAATATCAAAGCTTCTATAGGAGTTTCAAGTCTGCCTAGACTTGACTTTCTAAAAGCAACATTAAATCTTTCAGGAGCAGTATCAAGTATTTTAGAAGACTTGAACATCTTCTGGGAGCAATTCAAGCCTTCTAGACGCAATATCGAGTCTTATGGGAGCATTTGAAGTATTCTAAATCCAAATCAAATCATCTTGAACCGGTATCAAGTCTTCTGGAAGCATTTTAGGTCGTCTTCTGGAAGTAGTATCAAGTCTCCTAGAAGCAGTATCAAATCTCAATTCAAAATATATGCTCCTTCAAAAAACATTCGCAGCAGATGTTTGGACTGAATTGGGAAGCTCAATAGTACATTAAAATTAGAAGATTAATTGAGATAGTCTAGGTGCTTGTAAATCTAAAGCGACGTATCCGGTGCCTACGTCCAAGTGATGCAATTGACTGACTAAAACAGGTTTTTTATGCTTACTCATTTTGATGTATTGAACTGAATTCAATTTGAATACTATCCCATTCAGTAGTTATGTCAGTAAAAGTGGGTTTAGGTATTATAAAACAAATATTTTTAACAAATGTTTCCAACTTTCGACAGCGATTCCTTTAAAACCATATATTTTTCAAATATTGCACAAGAGGAAAGCGAAATTCAAGATAAGGTTTTAAAAATAAGGTTAATTAATGACTTTCTCTCATAATTAATTCAAACTCATTTAGACTTAATTTTATTCAATTTCAGCATTTATAACAAACTCTTGCATAATCTCAACAGAAGCAGATTTTGATCAAATTTTGAAAAGATCTCGATCAAGTTTGGAGAAATGACTGATCTAAACGTTGATATTTTTATGATGGTATCATTTTAAATAAATCCTAAGTAAATAATATTTTTTTAAGAATTAATGCTGTACAATTATTTATTACAAAAGAATGTAAGGACGTTGTAATTATCACGTAGTTGTTAATCAAAATACAATCATAATTAAAAACAAAAACCTTCCGGTCTTTATAAAATTTCATCTTTAAAATCAAGATGTTAATGAGTTTGTAATTTTATTAAAATATTGAAATGATTTATATTCAAAAATTTGGGAAATCCGGTTTTTGCACAATAAAGCTATATATATCTCACAATAAAAACCAGCTGATATGTGACGTTAGAGGAAATATCCACAACATAATGCAAACAGAAAAAATCACAACAAAAGATTACGCAGAGAATAGCCGAGATACAACCATATAGATGCTAATGAATATCATTTACATATCAATTTACATTTTACATATATAAAAAAATTATCCTTGACAATGTGCAGTCAATGTATAAATTTTCAATGTTTATTTGCAACAATTCTATTGTTTTCATTACACAATTACTTTGTAATCTACTTTCACCACAACAACCATCAAGAAAACAATCCGATTTCTCCGACTCCTGTTTTAGTCCTCATAAAGCGGATCGATCCGGCATCCGGCAGAGGTTTGACCTTGATACTTCAGCTGGGTCTCTCGTACTTCCACAAAGTTTAGTCACCTTTTGCGTCCACCAGAGGTACCTTCAGTCGTTCTCATTGTACTCGTCATCACAGAATCGGTTTCCTGCGTATCGATCCTGCAGCCGCTGTTTCGCTGTTGTCGACGACGTCGGATAACTGTGCGGTTTCAGTAGTACAATGGCGTCCGTTCAGGTCGCCGCAGGTTTTCTTTTCATCGTCGGTTTCGCGATTTTCGTTGCCGTTAATTCTTCGCCAGCCGCATTCAATGAGCGTGAGATTTACGATGAGGTCAGGCAGTTGTTGGCGTTAACTTCGCGCCAGGATGTAATGGTTGATGGTAGTCCTCGTGGATTTGCCTCTGGTGAAGATGATAATCGGAAGGATGTTCAGTCGAAACCGGATGTACCAAAGGCTGTGAAAAATTGGCCCTTGAAACCCCTCAATTTGGGACAAGTTTCTGGGGTTGCTGTTAATTCAAAGGATCAACCCGTTTTGTTTCATAGGGCTGATAGAGTTTGGGATGAACGGTAAGGCCAAATTAATATTGTTAATAAAATGCGTAGGAGTATTTAGCTTTGCAATTAATTACGGTTGTAAATCTATTTTTAAATCAGTTTTATATTGTGTTGAAATACAGAGGCATATATTTACGTTGTAGTCTTCTTATGTGCTAGATATGAGTCAAACATTTAATCCAAAAATTTCTAAAGCTTGAAATAAATACTTTGATTCAATTTATATATTGTATATACATATAATCGTAAATGTCAATTCAAGAAGAAAGGTTTTGATACAAATTATTTTAATTATTGGTGGGTGTTTAGAAAATGTCAACGCAGCTGGAAACCGATATCGTGAAAAACTTGTTAACCGCAGAATATTAGGCAGAAAAAATAACCTTATCATCGATAAACGCTTGCATGTGGTTTTAGTGATAAATTTATAGTTTTTAAATAACGGCAAAACATACAATGTATCCCTCAACGTTTATACAATTCTTCACCAGCATATTCTCTGATCGAAAATAAGCAAAAAAGCCAAATAAACCAATAATGGATCATCGTTGAGATTTTCTTCAAATATCTTTGTTATTTATTTTGTTAAATAATCAATAAACTATATTAATATTAATCTGTTATTTAACTTTTTATTAATCAATTTGATGGAAAATCAAATTCATCAATTTGACGGAATCGGAAAGTTTCCGAAATATCAAGAATTTATTTGGAAATTGTTAAAATTTTTCCATCTTCTTAAAAATTATTTAAATCATTTCGACAATTTCAAAACTTGGCCAATCCTTGGAAAGTTTGCAAAAACTTTTTGAAATACATAAACACTTTCTGATAATTTTTGAAAATTTTAAACATATCATGATAACTTTGAACCACTTTTTTGAATAGTTCTTAAAACAGTTTAGACATTTTTTGATTACTTGGAAAATTTACGATTCAATTTTGGATTTTAAAACTTAGATATCTTTAAAAATTTTTGCCAAATCGTCGGAAATCCATGGATATTAAACAAAACCGTTGAAGTTTTTGGGAAACAATTAAAAAGCATTGAGTTTTTTTTTAGAACATTTTGGATATCTTTGAAAATCATTTAAACTCGTTTGAAAATACTCAAAACAAATAATCACCAGAAATTCTCGAGTAGTTTTTGAAATCTTTTGGAATACTTGCAAATCATGAAATTAAGTTATTATTATCGTGTTGATTTTGAATATTCAGGAAATACTTCAAAATCTCAAATAATCTTTTGCAAAATTTGGAAGTTCCACATCTTTGAGCATTTCAAAATTCATTTAGAAAATGTTGGATATTTTTTGTACTATTTTGGAATGTTAAATCTTTCTTTAAATCACGGGTTATCGTTTGAGATCATTAAATCTTCAGAAAATTTTTAAAATTCATAAAAATCTGTTGAGAATACCTATGTAAATGCTTAGTTAGTTCTGGATATTTGAACATTTTCTGGAAATCCCTCAAAAACGTTTAAGGCGCGTGATTTTATTAAATCTTCTCAAACCGTTTAAAATTCATAAAAATCTGTTGGCAGTACCTAAATTCCAGAAAATGCGCGAAAACTACTTGGAAATCTTAGACAAATGCTTAGAGAACTCTAGATATCGTTGGTAATGTTGCAAAACTTTTGTAGAATGTTTGAAAATTTTCTGGAAATCCCAAAAAATCGATTGAGCTGCGTAGGTATCTTATTAAATTTTCTCAAATCTTGGAATATTCCTAAAAATCTGCTGGGACTATTTAGCTAATCCAGAAAATACACTAAAACTTCTTGGAAAAAAATAAAGGTTTAGATAATTATGGAAATTTGTTAAGAGTGCTTAAATTTCGGAAAATGCACTAAAACTTCTTGGAAATCTTAGAGGAATGCTTAGATTGTTCTGGATATTCTTATTAATGCATCAAAACTTCTTTGGAATGTATGGAAATTTCCTGAAAATCCCGGAAAAACGTTTGAGGCGCGTGGGTATCTTCCTAAATCTTCTCAGATCGTTGAAAATTCATAAAAATCTGTTGGCAGTACCTAAATTTCAGAAAATGCACGAAAACTACTTGGAAATTTTAGACAAATGCTTAGAAAGCTCTAGATATCGTTGGTAATGTTGGAAAACTTTTGTTGAATGTTTGAAAAATTCCTGGAAATCTCAAAAAAACGATTGGGGGCGGAGATATCTAATTAAATCTTCTCAAATCTTGGAATATTCATAGAAATTTGCTGAGAATACTTAGCTAATCCAGAAAATGCACTAAAACTTCTTGGAAATCATAGATAAAGGTTTAGATAATTATGGAAATTTGTTAAGAATACTTAAATTCTGGAAGATGCACTAAAACTGCTGGGAAATCTTAGAAGAATGGTTAGATTGTTCTGGATATTCTTGGTAATGCATCAAAACTTCTTTAGAATGTATGGAAATTTCCTGAAAATCGCGGAAAAGTGCTTGAGGCGCGTAGGTATCTTATTAAATCTTCTCAAATCGTTGAAAATTCATAAATATTTGTTGGTAGTACCCAAATTCCATAAAATACACGAAAACTACTTGGAAATCTTAAACAAATGCTTAGAGAGCTCTAGATATCGTTGGTAATGTTGCAAAGTTTTTGGAGAATGTTTGAAAAATTTCTGGAAATCTCAAAAAAACGATTAAGATATAGAGATATCTTATTAAATTTTCTCAAATCTTGGCATATTCATAAAAGTTTGTTGAGAATACTTAGCTAATCCGGAAAATGCACTAAAACTTCTTGGAAATCGTAAACAAAGATTTAGATAATTTTGGAAATTTGTTAAGAGTGCTTAAATTCCGGAAAATGCACTAAAACTGCTTGGAAATCGCAGAAGAATGCTTAGATTATTCTGAATATTCTTGGTAATGCATCAAAACTGCTTTGAAATGTATACAGGGTGTTCCCGTGACTCGGGGCATAAAATTAACCACATATACTAGAGCAAAAATGATGATGATTCGTGAAAAAAAATTATTATAAAAGTCTTCAAATGGCCAAGATATATGGCCCATATCTTCGCGAAAATTAAATTTATTGTTTTGGAAATTACATTCTTTTATTCAATTAAAATAAATTAACACTGGATTTAACTAAATCTACACTGAGAAATTTATGCAAATAATGGTTATTAGATCAGTTCGTTTTTCAATTGTCATCGCCTTCTCAGATCTTGCGGAATATGTTTTATTTGTTACGATTGAAATCAAAGCTTAACAGTTTCGCGTATAACTCGAAAACAGTCAATGTTATCAAAATTTTCAAAGAGTGAAAAAAGTTTCGAAAATAAGTTTTCTATTAAAAACTACAAAAATAAATGTAGGGTTACGAACAAACAAAAAAGTTCTGAGCAAACAAATTTTAGGAACACCCTGTATAACATGGTTGCCGTCATCCGGCCAAAGTCAAAATTGGTTCAATGATTTTGCATGATGTTTGTTTACTCTGTACCAAATTTCAACCCTCTACCATTAATGGTTTTGAAAATATTTAGAAAAATGTGTTAAAATTTCTGAACTTTGATGGCCCATATCTTGGCCATTTGAAGACTTTTATAATAATTTTTTTTCACGAATCATCATCATTTTTGCTCTAGTATATGTGGTTAATTTTATGCCCCGAGTCACGGGAACACCCTGTAGAAATTTCCTAAAAATCACAAAAAACGTTTAAGGCGCGTGGGTATCTTATTAAATTTTCTCAAATCGTTGAAACTTCATAAAAATTTGTTGATAATACCTAAATCCCAGAAAATACACAAAGACTATGTGGAAATCTTAGACAAATGCTTAGAAAGCTCTAGATATTATTGGAAATGTTGCAAAACTTTTGTAGATTGTTTGAAAATTTCTTAGAAATCCCAAAAAATCGATTGAGTTGCGTAGGTATCTTATTAAATCGTCTCAACTCTAGGAATACTCATAAAAATCTGCTGGGACTACTTAGCTAATTCAGAAAATGCAGTAAAACTTCTTGGATATCGTAGATAAAGGTTTAGATAATTATGGAAATTTGTTAAGAGTGCTTAAATTCCGGAAAATGCACTAAAACTGCTTGGAAATCTGAGAGGAATGCTTAGATTGTTCTGGATATTCTTGTTAATGCATCAAAACTTCTTTAGAATGTATGAAAATTTCCTGAAAATCCCAAAAAAACGTTTGAGGCGCGTGGGTATCTTCCTAAATCTTCTCAGATCGTTGAATATTCATAATAATCTGTTAGTAGTACCTAAATTTCAGAAAATGCACGAAAACTACTTGGAAATTTTAGACAAATGCTTAGAAAGCTCTAGATATCGTTGGTAATTGATTCAAAACCGATTGTTGTTCCTATGAGGGTTGTGAATAGTCGGGTGCAACATTCAAGAAGTTCATCAAGAAGATGAACAAGCTTATATCGAACAATACAGAAAACAAGAAGAAGCTTTATATGCAGCAAATCATTTAAATTTTGGGAGTCTTTGCGATATTGACGATGAACCAGCTGGAGCTTTAACTGAGCAACCCAAAACAGATTTGGTTCATGAAATATTCCAGAAATACCTTTCATCCCTAAGAACGATTCTTCTCTCCCCATTTCAAGTTGCAAATCTGAAATAATCGATTATTTAAATAACAATGAAATCTTGATCATTCATGGTCCAACTGGTTGTGGGAAAACGACCCAAGTCCCACAATATATTTTAGATCATTGTCAATCAAAAAATGAATATTGCAACATTGTGGTAACCCAACCTCGCCGTATAGCTACAATTAGCGTAGCTAGGAGGGTTTGTGAAGAACGTGGTTGGCCGTTAGGTGCTATTTGCGGGTACCAAGTTAGTTTGGAAAAGCAGCGTGGCTCTGACACGATTCTTTCTTATGTAACGACACGCGTTTTGTTACAAGCTTTGGTTAAAGCAAAAAATCTTCATAATTACACTCATATTATTATCGATGAGGTTCATGAAAGAAGTCAAGAAATGGATTTCTTGTTATTGCTGATTAGAAAATATCTTGACACAAATTCTTTAAGTAAAGGTGATCTTAATGAGGGACCATGCAATATCCGATGTTACACATAACTGAAAAGAATAAATATGGCACCCAAATATACTATATCGATCAATTTCAGCTGTTACATCAGGTACCAACATTGATTGAACAAATGTTTAGAGAGCTCTAGATATCGCTTCTAGTATTACAAAGCTTTTGTAGAATGTTTGAAAAATTTCTGGAAATCTCAAAAAAAGATTAAGGTGTGGTCATCTTATTAAATTTTCTCAAATCTTGGAATATTCATAAAAATCTGCTAAGAATACTTAGCTAATCCGGAAAATGCACTAAAACTTCTTGGAAATCGTAAATATAGATTTAGATAATTTTGGAAATTTGTTAAGAGTGCTTAAATTCCGAAAAATGCATTAAAACTGCTTGGAAATCGCAGAAGAATGCTTAGATTGTTCTGGAAATTCTTAGTAATGCATCAAAACTTCTTTGGAATGTATGGAAATTTCCTTAAAATTCCGGAAAAAGGTTTGAGGCGCGTGGGTATCTTATTAAATTTTCTCAAATCGTTGAAACTTCATAAAAATCTGTTGATAGCAACTTAATTCCAGAAAATGCACGAAGACTACTTGGAAATCTTAGACAAATGCTTAGAAAGCTCCGGATATTATTGGAAATGTTGCAAAACTTTTGTAGATTGTTTGAAAATTTCCTAGAAATCCCAAAAAAACGATTAAGGTGTGGAGATATCTTATTAAATTTTCTCAAATCTTATAAAAAAATAAATAAAGGTTTAGATAATTTTGGAAATTTGTTAAGAGTGTTTAAATTCCGAAAAATGCATTAAAACTGCTTGGAAATCGCAGAAGAATGCTTAGATTGTTCTGGAAATTCTTAGTAATGCACCAAAACTTCTTTGGAATGTATGGAAATTTCCTTAAAATTCCGGAAAAACGTTTGAGGCGCGTGGGTATCTTATTAAATTTTCTCAAATCGGTGAAACTTCATAAAAATCTGTTGATAGCACCTTAATTCCAGAAAATGCACGAAGACTACTGGGAAATCTTAGACAAATGCTTAGAAAGCTCTGGATATTATTGGAAATGTTGCAAAACTTTTGTAGATTGTCTGAAAATTTCCTGGAAATCCCAAATAAACGATTAAGGTGTGGAGATATCTTATTAAATTTTCTCAAATATTATATAAAAATAAATAAAGGTTTAGATAATTTTGGAAATTTGTTAAGAGTGCTTAAATTCTGGAAAATGCAATAAAACTGCTGGGAAATCTTAGAAGAACGCTTAGATTGTTCTGGAAATTCTTGATAATGCATCAAAACTTCTTTGGAATGTATGGAAATTTCCAGAAAATCCCGGAAAGACGTTTGAAGCGCGTAGGTATCTTATTAAATCTTCTTAAATCGTTGAAAATTCATAAAATTCTGTTGGCAATACCTAAATTCCAGGAAATGTACGAAAAGTGCTTAGAAATCTTAGAGGAATGCTTTGATTGTTCTGGATATTGTTGGTAATGCATCAAAACTTCTTTGGAATGTATGGAAATTTCCTGAAAATCCAGGAAAGACGTTTGAAGCGCGTAGGTATCTTATTAAATCTTTTTAAATCGTTGAAAATTCATAAAATTCTGTTGGCAGTACCTAACTTCCAGAAAATGCGCTCTAGTTATCGTTTATTAAATCTTCTGAAATCTTTGAAAATTGATGATCAAAATGATCATCAATCTTATTCCGTCAAGTTGATTCTATCAAACTTTTTGTTAATCATGACTTTTTCTGTTAATCAATTTTTGTTAACTGTACAATTACTGTAAATAGTCCCTTTTTGGACCTATCTTTATTATGATTTTTTGTCCATTTACAACCAGATAATACACTGACGAAGTCTTGTACTATCGTTGTAGGACACCTATATATACATACACAGGGTGATTAAAAAAATTGCTCACACAATGTAAGGAGTGTTCTAAATTAGCTCTTTAACATCCAAGTGTGGAATTTGAGAGTATATAAATCTGCTGAACGCGCGAGTCATTGAATTAGACTGTGACAAATCCACCGAAATAGGTGTTCATATTTAAATAATCTCTAAATTGCCCTAATTAATTTCCTCTAGTTGCTATCCTAAAAAGATCAATAATGCTAACATGAACATCTTTTGAAAACCCATGTTGAAAATTACAAAAATACTAATGGCATGAGAATTTGCTTTGCTTTATAAAAGATTATTGTGGGGGAGTTAACTATTCCTTGTGGCATAAAAAATATATTTAAAAAACGGGGATTTTATGGCAAATAATATTCAATTTTAAAAAGTTTTCCACAACTTATATCTTGTTAACGTGAAGAGAAATCCTTCTTAACGAGAAGGCATTTGCGAACCTGTGTATATTAAGACTATACATCTTAATTTTTCACGTATTAATTGCTCTAGAAGTCTGTTAGCGGTTTTTTAAATCATTCTGTATATATGAGGCTTCGAAAATCAGAATAATTAAAAACAGTGTTGTAAAATTATTGTGTTATACAGTTATATATCTACAATTAATTCAATTCATAATTTCGACCTTCTATAATTTTGAATAAATTTTTATTTTTTATTTGTAATTTCCACAACTGTGTAAACGGATTATTTTTACGAATTCTATATGTATATGTATTATTTCCCAGCTCCCAACTCAACCTATCTAGGGATTCCCCGTATTATTAATAATTTATTGACCACCTTACGAAACTTGCTATGTTAAAACCTTTGAAATCTAAACGCACGGAAATGAGAAAGCTGCCTGTCGTATTCTTGAAATATTTTTTTCTCTTAACATTCTTCAATCAGACAATGATTGAGTTTTACAATAACATTATAGAAAGTTTATGGGATATGTGGCTGTAACTAAAAGTTGTGTATGGAAATTAGAAGCACAGCCAAAGCAGCGTGAAAACAACAGCTCGAAAGCAACAAAATAAGTAGAGTAAAGGTTTACAGTTAAAAGGATACCTTATAAGATGATGTTTGGTGTAAATCAAAAACTCGGTCCTCTTTGCCGAAAAAAATAGATGATCCAAAAAAAATGATCTACCAAAATTTTTGTAAACATTAACAATTAAAGTAAAGGGTTGAAGATCGAAGAGAGAAACAAAAAACATATCGAAAAAGAAGATAATATAATAGGACTGAGACTACTTTCTTTAAAAATTTTCTCAGAGTTTTGTGCTCAGACAAATAATCAACCATTGGTTGTTCACCAATGTTCACTTTTCCCATTCAGATGAACAATCCTTTGAAAAACTAAAACTTTGTTATTGCAACATAAATTTAAAATAATATAAAAAAGTTTATTTTATTAGCCAGTTATTTTTATAGCAATTCTTGTTTTTCTTTCTCAGATTTATAGTTCAACACCTTCGTTAAAAATAATCTAAACGTATCTAACATAAACTCTTTTCTTCTTAATTAATCAATAAATATTTATATAAAAGCAAAATCTAAATGAAAAAAGTATGCGCCCAACGTGGGGCTCGAACCCACGACCCTGAGATTAAGAGTCTCATGCTCTACCGACTGAGCTAGCCGGGCAACTATTTCCACAAATCCCAAACCGAAATTTCCCGAACTTAACATTTTCTTTAAATTAAAAACAAAAATAAATTTCCTTTATTTTAGCTCATTTAACTTCACCCATTACTACCAACAAGCACAATTAGGACCAATCGCCGAAGCTACAGTGTTAACCCTGGATCCCAAGGATGGAAAGGTCATTGCAAAATGGGGATCAGATATGTTTTATATGCCACATGGATTAACTTTGGACAAACACGACAATCTGTGGCTCACTGACGTAGCCCTACATCAGGCATTCAAGGTAAACTGTTTAAAAAGGTTATTAATGATAACAAAAATAAATAGTAGGAGAAAAATGCGATAAGATAAAGTAGATAATAAATTAATTATATTATTTTTTAATTAATATGATTACATCAAAAATAAAATTGATTGATTACAAAAAGTGGTGACCACAGTCCAAGCCATGGTGATTTTGTACGGTAGTACATTTGAAATAAACCTTTTGTAAAATGGCTGGACCTTGTAAATGCTGAACCAGGCTCGATCGGACCACCACTACTTCTTGTATATTATATAGTCTTTATAAAGTGAACGATTCATTTAGTAATCAATAAGTAATTCGAAGATTTTATAATTAATAATTTATTAATTACATTATTTCCGATTAAACAAATTCTACAAAGTTATTAAAAATTTAGTTTAATAGTATAATCTGTGTAAATCCAATTCATTATTGATAAGATGATTGAGATAAAATCAATTTTATTATGATACTGTATGGGTATATAACCAACGTTGCAGCTATGTATTTTCAGTTACATGGTATCTGTTTCATTTAAGTCGTTTTGTACAGGCAGATGTTCTTGTATGTTATGGCAATTTTAATCACAAATGATAATTTGTGTAAAACTTTTTAATTTAATATCCACATATGACTAAGATATGGGCCTTCAAAGAGTTTGACTGGGGCGGTACATCTGTCAAAGAATGACGCAGGTGTCCTAAGGCCAGCTCAGCGAGGACAGAAGCCTCGCGTAGAGCAAAAGGGCAAATGCTGGCTTGATCCCGATGTTCACTACGCATAGGGACTGCGAAAGCACGGCCTATCGATCCTTTTGGCTTAGAGTTTTCAGCAAGAGGTGTCAGAAAAGTTACCACAGGGATAACTGGCTTGTGGCGGCCAAACGTTCATAGCGACGTCGCTTTTTGATCCTTCGATGTCGGCTCTTCCTATCATTGCGAAGCAGAATTCGCCAAGCGTTGGATTGTCTATACCCACCAATGGCCGACGCACAGTGGGGTATTTGACCCAAAAAGTTGGCCAAAATTATTTTATGGTTTTATTTTATATGTTTTGATATGATAAACTTGAAAAAAATGTTTAAAAAAATCTAGGAGCCAAGTAATGTGAAAATAAATAACAAAAAAGATATATTTACGAACAAAATCGCTGTATTAATTAATTGTTCTTTGGCTATTAATTGTGCTTGTATAAACCTGACCTGAAGGTAGAGATGATATACTTGAATACCTACTTTAAACAAATAGGTCCTTAATTATTTTCTGTTATAAATTTTTAAGGATAGGAAATACCAAGCTAATTTGTAAAGAAGTTCCGGATACAATAGATTGCTATTATTTTGTGGTACCAATTATTTTAAAATTGAACTGCAGGTATATATGGGAAATGTAAACAAAAAAATGCTATAAAATATTTTGTGACAGAACCTACCCTTTTGAGAAGTTCTAAGAAAAATAACTCATTACTTTTACTGCTCCGTTTTATTTTGAGAAAAGCTAAAAAAGACACTTCACAATAAATACTTGTTTAAAAATCTACTCGGAAATAGCAGGTATGAGAAGTAGCTCTAAAAAATATAGGTAAATTAAGATATTAAATTATTTACAATATAAATTACAAATAGGTTATTTATTTACAATATAAATTGGTTATTTACAATATAAATATTGTTTACAACATAAACAATATTTTTTTTTTGCAATATAAATCAATATACATTTACTAATCAAAATCTTCTTCTATTTCTTCTTCATGTTCTTCTTCATCATCATCTTCTTCTTTCTCATCGGGAAGCAACATTTCTACAGTTTCTTTCAGAAATGGCTTTGAAAGAGTTTTTCTTTTTTGTCTCATCGAAGAGAGCAGCGGATCTGAAGTTAATAATAAGCGATTTAATACATCTTCGTTACATTTTACTCTCGAATATTTCCGCGCAAATTTTTCTCGATAATTTCGAAAATGTTTGTTTCTGCATTCCGCTGCCTCTTCTGATAATTGCCCTATAGGTAACAGAGCATTTTTTAAAATTTCTGGTCCATGGATCAAAATTTTATGGAGAGTTGGAGACATTGGGTACCATGGGTATAAATTAATGTAAAGTTGAGCCGTCTCGAAAGTGTAAGCCTCAAACTTTTCTACATTTACTTTTTTTCCAGACGATATTACTTCTAAGATTACTTTAATACGAAATATAAATTCTTGATTTACACCAGTAATCTTAGCAGCAACTTCAGGGTCGTTAAAAAATCTTCTGCTGGTATTGCCATCATTAGTGTTACCAAAACCGGGTTTAGGTATGTCCACTAATAATCCCATTTCCGTTTTAAATAATTGTTTAATTTTTTGTTTTGTGTTTGCTACAATTTCAGTATCTTCTTTTGCTTTGGCCTGCCACTTTCCTATGGGAATTTTGTATGAAATGTGCAAAATATGCTCGAATAGACGAATTCTCGCATGGAGAATAGATAACCCGAATTCTAACGTGTCCTGCTTTATGGGTTTTTTCTGAGCGATGTTATTAAACTCTTTTGATGTTGCGCCACAAATATAACACCTCATGGTTGATGTAGTATGTGTAACGGAGTTACATACTTTGCCATCGACCATACAAAAAATTAAAGTGTGTTTAATTTTTCCATCGATTCCTTGGATTGCAACATTAGTCGGGTTTAATTCTCTAATTTGGTCATTAATGTAATCTACCTCTTCTGTTGTGACGTCCACAGTTTCCTGTAGATATCTAATCCTTATAGGTCTACAATAATGGGCAGAAGATGGTTTAGGATTCAACCAAATGGTTTTTTTCTTGGCCAACAATTTTAATGGCACCATGGAACTTTGGAAAATATGTGCATCAGAAGACGTGGTATTTTCAAATTTTTGTTGATATTGTGACTGATGAGAGCCGTCACATCCCCATTTATATATTAATTCTAAGCTTTTCATTTCCTCATCGCTTAACATTAGTAATACGTCTTTCAGATATTCGCATAAGCGTGAAGACGTGTGGTCCAGTAAATTTTGTAATTTTATTTCAGCACTAGTTTCGCTGACAATTATCGCATCCTTGGATGGATAGCACGCTTTCTTTTCTCGTTGCAATATACTATAGCAAGGATATAATGTCTTGTCAGCACTCCTATAAATTTCGTACTCTCTTCGAGATGAACCTGCTTCTACAAATATTGCCAAAGCTTCTAGCGGTGACAATCCTCTAACGTTACTTTTTGCAGTTTGCGAAAATGCAGCTTGATATTTTTGTCCTCGTGTTGGAGAAACTGTAACATCTTTCACTACACGAGAAGCAGCTACATTGCCAGATTCCCGTAGCTTCATTTGTGTAGCATAAGTTAATTCAGCTACCGACGAACTTCTCAATTCTTTAGTTTTTCTCCTCTTTGTTCGTTCGCTTGATTCATCAAAATGTATTGTTGGTCGACCAACAGTGCCTGAAGTTTGTCTTTCAAATGGTATGCAGATAGTGCCATCTAGCCAAGCGGCATTATTTTTTAAAAACACTTCGTGTTTTTTATGAGCAGCTTGCCACTTAGTTCTAAATTTCGATTTTAGAATTCTTATTTGTAGATAAACATTTTCACTTTTTTCCTTGGTAAAATTTGTATCTTCAACTAAATATTTCTCCATAAAATCTAATTTTTTAGAGAAATTTTTTTCTGGACAATTTCGCATGATTTCGTAAAGATGCCTACGGGTTACTACTTTCATCCCAGATGAACCTAAAATTATATTGAAATTATCTATTAGATAGATTTTACAGACTTTATATTTTATTAATTTATAGTAAATTTTAATCGTTTTATGTCAAAAGCCTACCCACAATGCAACGCAAGAATATTAAATTTTTTTTTTTTAAAGGTAGGTGCTCAAAGAAAAATTCATAAAAAGTGGATCTGCGAATTTCCGCGAGAAATTCTTGATTAAAATTGTCGTAGATAAGTTACTGAACAGATTAAAAAAATATATACTGCGGTACATAGGGGTACACTACAACAAAAATCATTTTGAACATAAAAATTGATCACAGAAAATGGTTTACAATTAAGATTTTTTTTAACTGGTAATAGCGTTAATAAAAAAATGATTTTAATGGACCAGATAGTACACATTATAACTTACCTTGTTCCGAAAATTCCATGACGTGAAGAAAAAAATACACAATTGATAAATAAAACTCAGAAGCACAAAATATCACGCACCGAAGTGATGATTCGAAAGATTAACTTTGAAATGACTTCACGCCGTGGGTTTTATAGGTACAGTACCTGAAATGTTTTTCTGGTATTCCCTATCTATTGTACTACAATATTTGCCGCTTTTTACCTGTTTTTATAAAACTTTGGAAATTTGAATTTTGACCAGCTTTTTAGGTCAAATACCCCACTGTGCGACGTGAGCTCACTTTCGGGTATAGCAAAATTCGGCTCAGAGGCGTCCGATCGGCATGTGGTTTTTTGCGTTATATTCAGTGACCTACCGCGTTCGTCTCGCGCGCATGCGCGTACGATATATACGCATGCGCGTGTTTTTGCAAAAACATGGTGTATTTCGTGCTGGAAAAAAACGGTGAAGGAAATACGTCGCAAATACGCCCGTTGGGGTCCAGTTAGTGCATATGGAGGACTACTTTACGATACATCGCGTTTTTGAATCGATACGGTAGTATCGGAGTATTTTCAAAAAAGGTTTGCGGTGGCGCCAAATTTTTTTCACGCTACCCATGGCGAAACGGACGGTTTCGTAGGATGCCCCGCCTCGGACCGCGTCTTTTAAGACCTTTCGCGGGTAGCTAGACACAACGGTCACGAGCCTCTGTCGTTTTTTCGTGTCGAAAAAGTGATTTTTTTACTAACCTCAAATTTGGAAGTGTAGAGATTCCAAACGGAAAATCGGACGAAAACCAAAATATGCCTACGGACCTCGTCGGTTATTAGGGTATCTTTTGGTGTATTCAGTTTTTCAATCGGCCCGGTAGATCCTGAGATCATTCAAACCACGGAAAAAGTGCACCTCAAAATTTCGATGTCGAATAACTTTTGATAGGACCATTCAAATTTTGATCGGACCGGTACGTGGTGACCTCGGGGACCTTCCGCGTCTTCTTCGCGGAATCGACGAAAAAATTTTAGGAATTTTTTAAATTTTTTAAACCATTCATTTTAATGCTTCCAGATGAATTGATATTGTTTTTAAAAGACTTGATCTGCCTTCAGAAGACTTGATACTGTTTCTAGATGACTCGATACTGCTTTCAAAAATCTTGAAATGTTTCTACAAAACTTGAAATGTTTCTAGAAGATTTGATACTACTTGACATTATTTCCAGTAGACTTAAAATATTTTCAAAGCACTTGATTTTGTTTTCAAAAGAGTTGAAATACTTCCAAAAGTCTTGATACTGCCTTTAGAAGACATGATATTGCTTCCAGAATACTCGAAATACTTCCAAAACACTTGATGTTGTTTATAGAAGACTTGATATTGCTTCCAGAAGACTTGAAATATTTCTAAAACACTTGATATTGCTTCTAGAAGACTTGACATTGCTTTCAGAAGATTTGAAATACTTCTAAAAGTTTTGATACTGCTTCTAGAAGACTTGATGTTGCTTCCAGAATACTTGAAATACTACCAAAACACTTGATGCTGCTTATAAAATACTTGATACTGCTTCCAGAAAACTTGAAATATTTATAAAACACTTACTTCTGCTTCTAGAAAACTTGACATTGCTTCAAACGACTCAGTATAACCTCTGAAAATTTGGTACTGCTTCTAGAATACTTGATATTGCTTCCAGAAGACTTGAAATACTTCCAAAAGACTTGATGTTGCTTCCAGAATACTTGAAATACTTCCAAAACACCTGATGCTGCCTATAGAATATTTCATACTGCTTCCAGAAGACTTGAAATATTTCTAAAAGACTTGATACTGCTTCTAGAAGATTTGACATTGCTTCCAGAAAAGTTGAAATGCTTCCAAAAGTCTTGATATTGCTTTTACAAGACTTGATATTGCTTCCAGAAGATTCGATCTTCTTCCAAACGACTCAGTACAACTTCTAAAACATTTGATACTGCTTCCAAAAGACTTGATATTGGTTCCAGAAGGCTTGAAATACTTCCAAAAGACTTGATATTGCTTCCAGAAGACTTGATTCTGCTTCTAAAAAACTTGATGTTGTTTCCAGAAGACTTTAAATGCTACCAAAACACTTGTTGCTGCTTATAGAAGACTTCATACTGCTTCCAGAAGACTTGAAATATTTACAAAACACATATTACTGCTTCTAAAAGACCTGACATTGCTTCCAGAAGAATTGAAACACTTCCAAAAGTCTTGATACTACTTCTACAAGACTTGATATTGCTACCAGAAGACTTGGCCTGCTTCCAAACGACTTAGTATAACCTCTGAAAATTTGGTACTATTTCTAGAATACTTGATATTGCTTCCAGAAGACTTGAAATACTTCCAACAGGCTTGATATTGCTTCTAGAAGACTTGATGTTGCTTCCAGAATATTTGAAATACTTCCAAAATACTTAATACTGCTTATAGAAGACTTGATACTGCTTTCAGAACACTTGAAATATTTCTAAAACACTTGATACTGTTTCTAGAAGACTTGACATTGCTTCCAGAAGTGTTGAAATACTTCCAAAAATCTTGATACTGCTTCTACAAGACTTGATATTGCTTCCAGAAGATTTGATCTGCTTCCAAACGACTCAGTACAACCTCTGAAACATTTAATACTGCTTCTAAAAGGCTTGATATTGGTTCCAGAAAGCTTGAAATAGTTCCAAAAGACTTGATACTGCTTCTAGAAGATTTGATATTGCTTCCAGAACACTTGAAATATCTTTAGAAGACTTGATACTGCTTCTAAAAGACTTGCTATTGCTTCCAGAAAACTTGATACTATCCCTAGAAGGCTTGATATTGCTTTAAGAAGAGTTGAAATACTTCCAAACGACTTGATACTGCTTCTGGAAGACTTAATATTGCTTCCAGAAGATTTGAAATATTTTCAAAAGACTTGATACTGGTTCTAGAAGACTTGATGGTGCTTGTGAAACTGCTGACAGAAAATGTTTTCATCCCCTTAAATAGTATTGGACAAAATTCAAAATCTTGACGTAAGTAGTCAACAAACTGTTAATTAAGGACTAAATACTGCTAGCAGAAGACATTTTTATACCAAAAGAGAAGCAACTGTTAATAAAATTTGATTTTCCTTTAAAAATACCAAATGGTTTTAGCAAAATACAAAATCTTCATATCAGCAAATGAAAAACTGACAATCAAACAATGGATACTGCTTGTAAAACTTAAATACTGATGGCAGAAGACATTTCCATTGCAAACGAATCATGAATTCCAGACACATGGGCGTTTTTCGCTCATTTCGTGAGAACCGTCATTCCTCGTTTGAGTCTTATCTTAAATCAGTTTATTCAGCATCCAGCACCGATAGGTATTTTCAAAATTCGGCGCCTCTTCGACTAAGTAGATTAAAATGACCACAACAAGCTGATAATCCTGTTATTTTCAATTTTATCATGATCTTTGTTGTTACAAGAATTTTATACATTTGAGTTTGCAAATAATATACAGGCTATTCCATAAAATTCAATAGTTTTGATATTTTCATCGGCAGAAAAATTACCAATGTTGCACATTTAATTTAGAAAAGCCTGTATTATATAACTGTGTTTACAATTTCATACCAATAATGTAATAGATACAAAACAAATAAAGACATTATTATTGTTATTATACAACCATAACTGCTCGATCAAAGCATCTCATCCATCCAATGCTATTTCCTCTTTCCTTGTTTCCACAACAGAATTTATCCAACAATCTTTATCCTTCTTCATTCCCTTTCATCAATATATATTTTAACAGTTCTTCCGTAGCTATCATCCCCCACTATTTATTATATCGTCCTTCCCATATCTGTGCCCTTCTATCCGCATTTTGCATCTCTCCTCTTCAGTTGTCAATTCCCCTTTGTAAAGAATAACTATAATATCCATCTCTTTTTTCTTGTCCATATATTAACTTCATCTCTTTAATTTCCTCCCTTTAACATGCTCCAAGATCCTGCAATGCGGTGTTTCTTCCGTCCTCTCCTCATTCACTATTTTGTTCCTGGAGTCCTACTCAGCAACTCTAGCAGCTCATTGTAGAGGGCTACCACAATCATTATATCTTGCTTGTAGATCCTCTAGCAATCATTGTTCGTTTCTGTTCCAATACATCATTTCGCTTACCAAATCATCAAACATAACCTTTCTTCTTTATTAATGTCTTTAGAAAATTCTTTCTCCCTCAAATCTCAAACTATGCATCACTCTGTTGGCTCTTCTACTGCTTTCATCCTCATCACGTGTGCCCAACCTCTTTGCCCTCCGAGAACTCATACCCCAAACAGATATATTATTTTCTTACTTGCTCTATTTATCTTTCCTGCCACAATCAAAAAGAAGGAAGAATTCTTTCTATTGTTCACTTTTTCAGAACTGCATAAGCATAGTCTTCTCGGCATTTACTTTTAAAACTTTTCCTTAAACCACCCCAAGCTTTGTCTCAATTCCTTACTCTTTCAAAATATCTCACATAATTGTTCCTTTTCTTTATCTTAGACTATAGTCTTCTGTACGTCTCAATCACCCTCACTATCAACTGATTTGTGATATCAATACCACCTTCAGATCAATGAATATTCTCTCTTGTTTAATTTCCTAACTGCCAGTTGTTTCAATATGTATAAACTGTTCACCCTTCCCTATTCCATTTTTTAATCTTACTAGTATTTTTGCTATAAGCGGATTTTTTTAAATTATATTAATTTAAATTTGTACGGATGTTAAAATAAAATAGTTTATTTTAATTTGTTTAGTTTAGAGCTGGTGAAAACAGTCCCAGTTTAATTTTTGGCCAACGTTTCACCCCAGGAAGAGATAAATACCATTTATGTAAGCCAACATCAATAGCTGTAGCATCTTCTGGTGAAATATTCATTGCTGATGGCTATTGTAACTCAAGAATATTAAAATATAACGCCGCGGGCGTTTTATTGAGAGAAATTCCAAATCCCCCTGGTAATTAATTTAAACTTAAACTTTTCTGATATTCATTAAATTTTATGTTTTTAGAATTCTTACCGTTTTTGGTACCACATGCATTAGCGCTAATTGAATCGATAGACCGCCTTTGCGTTGCGGATAGAGAAAATATGAGGGTTACATGTCCCAGCGCTGGGTTATATGGAGTTGATGACAAAAGTGTGCAACCTCTTACAATTCAACAACCTGACATGGGACGAGTTTTTGGGGTCGCAGCAAAAGGTAAATACAATTTATTTGCTAACTCTCTCATCTTAAATCTATCAATAAATATTATAACAAAATTACATTATTTGCAATGTGATAACACCTCACTAAAACGATGAGAATTAAAATAAAATATTTATGAGTATCAATTATGGAAATCAAATTCGGAATTTAAGATGAGAAAATCATATTAATATGCAAGTCTAAATTAATTGTTTATAATAGAACAGTGGTGTTCAAAGTTTATAACATAAGTACCTGGGTCAAAGTTAGTATTTATTAATTTTTGCGGGCCGAATGTAAAATAAAGTAGACAATACACACAACATACAATTTGATTGAAAAGCTTTTATATTTGTTTCCGGATAATTAAGTCTCCGTATTCGGACTCAATTTCTTAAACAAACTCTTGGAACAGTCAATGATTAAGTCCATTAGTTTTAATGAAGAGACTCATTGAAGAAACTCATTGCTTTTTAGGGTAATGAAACATACAATAATAACATACAATTTGATTTTTAAATAGGATTAGCTTCTGTTGAAAAGCTTTTATATTTGTTTCCGGAGAATTAAGTCTCCGTATTCGAACTCAATTTCTGAAACAAACTCTTGGAACAGTCAATGATTAAGTCCATTAGTTTTAATGAAGAGAATCATTGAAGAAACCTATTGCTCTTTCGGGTAATGAGTTTTTTACGACCTTGCAGATGGAATAGCTATTAAATCCTCTTCTTTTATTAATCTTTTTGCCGGGCGACGTCGAATTTTTTCCTATTTCTCCATCCATGTGTTTCACTCACTTCGATTCCTGGCTAATTCCTACTTTTGCTATTCTTTTCTACCACTTCCTCCTAAGTCCATTTTCTTATCATTATACTTTCCTCCAATTAGCTTTATATTAGTGAATAGTTCTCTTATACTCTTTACAATAGTAAATTGTGTCATATTCCATTCTAATTATATAGACGTACCAGTTTAACTCTTAGCTTTCTCTTTATTTTGCTATCTTGTGATATCACTCTTTAAAAATTTCTCAAAAATTTAAATTTGAGCTATCAAGTCTAAAAATTGTTAATTTTATTATTGTATGTTAAGGCCGTCTCATTTTTTTTTGTTTCTACAAGTAATAGCGTTTCTACAAGAAATATGTATGTTGATGCAAAAATCTCAAAATCAGCAAATTTTGAGTTGTACCGATATTTTAGCAAATAAACAACGTGTTGATATTTGGAAATCCCAACATACGAGTTGTACAGTTTCATTTATATCTTGGTATATATCTCCTCTTGTTATCAAAAAAATGTTCTGTTTAAGCTATGATCGATATACGTTGTGTTCCTTATTCTTGCATTTATGTCTAAATCAGTCCTTCCATCTTGTAATATTATAATGCCCAAGTACTCATATGATGATACATATGAGTACATTGACATTTCTTTTAGCTTTTAAATCTGATTTAACATTTTTTTTTCAAAGTGAAGGAGATTATTGCGGTCTCAGTATATGAGAAGTGATCTAAAATAGTTCCAGCACTGCTTGTTTCTTTGTTTTTCTAAGGACTTCTTGGGTTTTGTTAGAGATTTTGATTTGCTAAACATTCATCGTAATGTACAAATGAAATGTTTAAAAGGGTAGTAAGATGGCAGTCTATTTTGAGAATTGGATAGTTTAATGTCATGGGGTTGAAGACATCTTGTTCTGATGATAACTTGTCAAATGATGGTGCAGTTTGTTGATCGGTAGTCGGATCGTAAATTGTAGTATTTCATGGATAAAATTGATATTATTGGCAATGGCAGTGTCACTTTAGCAGTTAGCTTATAGATATTGACATCTATCTTGATTCATCAAAAATCTATAGTCTAAATATCTGTCTGCATAATAAAGACATAACATTTCCATAAATTTACTTGCATGATTTTGAAGAAATGTATGAAGGTACCCCATATGTGGGGGGTACTTTCATACAGGTATGAGCCAGAGTTATACATGTGAAAAAGTATACAAATTGCACACAAAATATTTTTTTTACTTATCAAAATCAAGGCAAGAAAGCAGATTCGTATAGTTAAGCAAAATTGGATCTAACACTAGAACTATTGAGTCTAATATTACAACTAAAACTAGAAGCTATCGGGTTTTGCTATAATGCAAGTTTTTTCAGAAACTGGTTCAATTAATTCAAATGCTTCATTTTAACCAGCGAATGTCTCAAAGCAGAGCAATAATATTTATGTCTTAGAACAAACTTGGCCAGTAAGGTTTTAATCACTCGTCTAATGATTACGACCCTGTAGCTCCAGATCCAGATCGTTACCTTATTGGAACACCTAACTCCGTGCCCAGTTTATGCCATTTGTGTTCGGTTTGTGAGCGATTTAAGGATAGATATCTTCTTATGACAAATTGTGCCTCTTCCAAACCGTATAAAATATGATTTAATGTCAAATCGTCGAGGTCACCTGCAGGTACAAGTATTTGAAAGCATGTTGATCATTCTTGATGATGTTGAATCATCTCATACTAAGTGCTTGTAAACTAATTGCACGAAGTGCTTTACTATGGACATTTGGTACTTTGGGATCAAAGCGGATTCTAGAATGACGATGAATCCACAACATGCCATCATTTTCAAATATCAAACTTGCTCTCATTGCATCACATAATTTGCTCTTACAGCTGTTTGGTCTAGTTGGGAGAAGCTTTGGTTCATTTGAATCAGTTTCTGAAGAAGGTTGCAACATGGCATTCGAAACGTCAAACATGTTTTGATTAAGCACACGATAAAACCTAAACCTGAAAGCCTTAGTACTTAAAACATTTATTGCTGTCTTATTAATGATCTAACATACTACTACTTTTGTCTTAGTACTAACAAAGACAAAATGTAGAAGCGGATTCTTCGTAAGTTTTGGTTTTGTGTTCACAAAGTATTTGTTGTATGTTGACGAAATGAGACAATAGTTTCAAATAAAAAGAAATCATTTAGTTTTGCAATACCCGTGATTTGTAGTGAACCTGAAAATCATACTGATGGTTGTTATTTTTATTCCTGCTGGTTTTAATTTGAAAAATAAAAGGAAGGTTTTGTATCCAAACATTCTTTCAGCCATATGCCCTGTTCCTCATGGGCAAAATCAGGCGCTGTATTTTGTCTTCCAGCTAATTTGGAAACATTTTAGATGATTATCAGTTGTTTCAAAACAATGATGACGGCGACAATGATGGTTCTTATGTACCCACCTATAATAAACCTTAGTTCTTTATGAGACGTAGGTTTTATTAGTTCTAATTTTAATTCAGTCAACACCATGAAAGCATTCGTATTTAAATCACTCATTGCTGTTTTGTTAAAGCTTAATGATCTGAGATCATTTTTGTAATTTCTGACCATAATCGTTCAGAAAAACATAATTACGCCATCACTCTAATATCAGGAACAAGAACATAAATAAATATGGGGCACATTCATACTGTATGAATGTACACTTGTATATGAACCTACCCCATCCCAAGAAAATGAAAATTAAATATTGATGGGAAACCGTCAGTCATGTATAGTATTATTCACAGATCAATTCATAAGAAAAGGCTTTCAAAGTGAAAATGGAAAATTACTAACGTTTGGCTAAATCATGTTTACTGTCACATAGGCACGCGTTTAACCCTTGGTCTGTAAATCTGGGTAGTTCGTGTCCGACCTAAACTGTTTAAGTAAAAAGTTTACTAATAAGTTGATACACATTGTGTGGACCCCACTTAAAAAGATGATAATATGAGATAGAATATTAACTCACAGGATATAAAGTAATGATTTTAATGAATTGTTTTATATTTTTTAATGCCATAAAAAATCGGCTGAAAACTTGAAAAACCCACATTTACAGACGGAAGGTGCGTCTGTAAACGTCTTTTTAACGTTTACAGACGAAGAGTTAACAATATTCATAAGATAGCTATGCATATATGCAAACCTTATCCTGTTGACATGAGCCTAAGTTTAGATATATCTAGATATATCTATATGATGGTGCCCCTTGTATGAATCTGCCCCATTCTACCATAGAAGGGTTGCTGGGGATTATGATCTGACAGTTTGTGTTGAAGTACAAGACTCTGTTGAAAGTCAAGACTAGCGATGTTTGTCAAAGAGTTATCATTTATAATTTGGATATAGAACTCTTTGTGTGCAGATATAAGAATGCGGAGGTTATAAAGAACTTAAATAATCTTTGACATTTATGTAGTGACGTTGATCTTTTTACTGCCAACCTCGAAAAATTAAATTTACTACATAATAAAATTAAGTAATTAATACAATTACTTTATTTTCTTAATTAATTAATTTCGATTTCACGTAATTATTGATAAAATTGATTTTGAATAAAAAAAATTTATTTTTACCTTTTGAAATGTTACCGAATCCAAAATTTTTTTATTTCAACCAAAACATTATAAATTGAAGTTGATTCCTCCATAAACACGATTTCAACCCAAGTATATTTTATATAATTATATGTAATAAAGAATCTGAAATGAAAGAAAAAATCAAAGATGTAAACGTAACCTCAATGTTGATTTCTTATCATAACATTAATACAATTATATTTTGAACTAAAAAAAGTTGTTAAATAAGTGCATTTAACTTACATTTACATATTCGTTTAGTAAAATCAGTTTGTTCTTGATTATTTTAAATGAAAAACGTATTTTATAACGTTTAAATAATCTTGGACATTTATGTATCTATTTTACTGTCAACCTCGAAAATTAAAATTACTATGTAATAAAATTTAAGTAATTAATTGAATTATTTCAAATTTTTAATTAGCTAATTACGATTTTACGTAAATATTTGAAATCACAAAATCATTTTTGGTATATCTATTAATAAAATTGACTTTAAATTGCAAAATTTTATTCTTACCTTTTGCAACGTCACCAAATCTTAAAATATTTCTTGAGTTGAAACATAAAATTATAAATTGAGGCTAATTCGTGCTTAAATACCATTTTAACCCAAGAATACTTTATGTAATTACGTATATTAAAGAATATGAACTGAAAGAAAGAAAATTGTGATGTAAATGTAACCTCAAAGATTTTTTTTATAATATTAATACGATTAAGTATATTTTGAACTAAAAAAAGTTGTTAAATAAGTACATTTTACTTACATTTACTTATTTTTGTAGTAAAATCGGGTTGTTTTTGATTATTTTAGGTAAAAAACGTATTTATAACGTTTAAATAATCTTTGACATTTACGTGTTGACGTTGATCTTCTTTACTGCCAACATTGAAAAATTTAAAACACTACCAACACTACGTAATGAAATTTTAGTTATAAATCGAGTTATTTCATGTTTTTAATTAACTAATTATGATTTTATGTAAATATTTAAAATCACAAAATCATTATTGATATATCTATTAAAAAGCTGATTACAAATTGCAAAATTTTATTCTTACCTCTTGCCACGTCACCAGATTTTAAAATATTTCTTTGGTTGAAGCAAAAAATTATAAATTGGGGCTAATTCGTGCTTAAATACCATTTTAAACGACGTCTTCTTGATGTATTACGAATATTAAAGAATATGGACTGAAAGAAAAGAAAATTAAGATGTAAATGTAACCTCAAAGATTTTCTTTATAATATTAATATGATTAAGTATATTTTGAACTAAAAAAAGTTGTTAAATAAGTACATTTTACTTACAATTACTTATTATTTTAGCAAAATCGGTTTGTTTTTGATTATTTTAAATAAAAAAACGTATTTATTAACGTTTAAATAATCTTTGACATTTACGTGTTGACGTTGATCTTCTTTACTGCCAACATCGAAAAATTTAAAACACTACGTAATGAAATTTTAGTTATTAATCGAATTATTTCATGTTTTTAATTAACTAATTATGATTTTACGTAAATATTTAAAATCACAAAATCATTTTTGATGTATCTATTAAGAAAATTGATTTTAAATTGCAAAATTTTATTCTTACCTTTTGTCACGTCACCAGATCTTAAAATATTTCTTCAGTTGAAGCAAAAAAATATAAATTGAGGCTAATTCGAGCTTAAATATCATTTTAAACCAAGTTTTCTTGATGTATTACGTTTATTAAAGAATATGGACTGAAAGAAAAGAAAATTGATGTAAATGTAACCTCAAAGATTTTTTTTATAATATTAATACAATTAAGTATATTTTGAACTAAAAAAAGTTGTTAAATAAGTACATTTTACTTACATTTACTCATTTTTTAGTAAAATCGGTTTGTTTTTGATTATTTTAAGTAAAAAACGTATTTATAACGTTTAAATAATCTTTGACATTTACGTGTTGACATTGACATTCTTTACTGCCAACATCGAAAAATTTAAAACACCACGTAATGAAATTTTAGTTATTAATCGAATTATTTCATGTTTTTAATTAGTTAACTACGATTTTATGTAAATAATTAAAATCACAAAATCATTTTTGATATATCTATTAAGAAAACTGATTTTAAATTGCAAAATTTTATTCTTACCTTTTGCCACGTCACCAGATCTTGAAATATTTCTTTAGTTGAAGCAAAAAATTATAAATTGGGGCTAATTCGTGCTTAAATACCATTTTAAACCAAGTTTTCTTGATGTATTACGTATATTAAAGAATATGGACTGAAAGAAAAGAAAATTAAGATGTAAATGTAACCTCAAAGATTTTTTTTATAATATTAATACGATTATATTTTGAACTAAAAAACTTGTTAAATAAATGCATTTGACTTACATTTACTTAATTTTTTAGTAAAATCGGTTTACTTTTGATTATTTTAAGCAAAAAACATATTTATAACGTTTAAATAATCTTTGACATTTACGTGTTGATGTTAAATCTAGTTTACTGCCAACCTCGAAAAATTTAAAACACTACGTAATGAAATTTTAGTTATTAATCGAATTATTTCATGTTTTTAATTAATTAATTACGATTTTATATAAATATTTAAAATCACAAAATCATTCTTGATATATCTATTAAGAAAATTGATTTTAAGTTGTAAAATTTTATTCTTACCTTTTACCACGTCACCAGATCTTAAAATATTTCTTTAGTTGAAGCAAAAAATTATAAATTGAGGCTAATTCGAGCTTAAATACCATTTTAAAGCAAGTTTTCTTGATGTATTACGTACATTAAAGAATATGAACTGAAAGAAAGAAAATTATGATGTAAATGTAACCTCAAAGATTTTTTTTATAATATTAACACGATTATATTTTGAACTAAAATAAGTTGTTAAATAAGTGTATTTTACTTGCACTTACTTATTCTTTTAGTAAAATCGGTTAGTTTTTGATTATTTTAAGTAAAAAACATATTTATAACGTTTAAATAATCTTTAACATTTACGTGTTAACGTTGAATCTGGTTTACTGCCAACCTCGAAAAACTTAAAACACTACGTATGAAATTTTAGTTATTAATCGAATTATTTCATGTTTTTGATTAACTAATTATGATTTTAAGTAAATATTTAAAATCGCAAAATCATTCTTGATATATTTATTAAAAAAATTGATTTTAAATTGTAAAATTTTATTCTTACCTTTTGCCACGTCACCAGATCCTAAAATATTTCTTTAGTTGAAGCAAAAAATTATAAATTGAGGCTAATTCGAGCTTAAATACCATTTTAAACCAAGTTTTCTTGATGTATTACGTACATTAAAGAATATGAACTCAAAGAAAGAAGATTATGATGTAAATGTAACCTCAAAGATTTTTTTAATAATATTAATCCGATTATATTTTGATCTAAAAAAGTTGTTAAATAAGTACATTTTACTTACATTTACTTATTTTTGTAGTAAAATCGGGTTGTTTTTGATTATTTTAGGTAAAAAACGTATTTATAACGTTTAAATAACCTTTGACATTTACGTATTGATGTTAAATCTGGTTTACTGCCAACCTCGAAAAATTTAAACACTACGTAATGAAATTTTAGTTATTAATCGAATTATTTCATGTTTTTAATTAACTAATTACGATTTTAGGTAAATATTTAAAATCACAAAATCATTTTTGATATATCTATTAAGAAAATTGATTTTAAATCGCAAACTTTTATTTTTACCTTTTGCCACGTCACCAGATCTTGAAATATTTCTTTAGTTGAAGCAAAAAATTATAAATTGGGGTTAATTCGAGCTTAAATACCATTTTAAACCAAGTTTTCTTCATGTATTACGTATATTAAAGAATATGGACTGAAAGAAAAGAAAATTAAAATGTAAATGTAACCTCAAAGATTTCTTTTATAATATTAATACGATTAAGTATATTTTGAACTAAATAAAGTTGTTAAATAAATACATTTTACTTACATTTACTTATGTTTTTAGTAAAATCGGGTTGTTTTTGATTATTTTAAGTAAAAAACGTATTTATATCGTTTAAATAATCTTTGACATTTACGTGCTGAAGTTGATCTTCTTTATTGCCAATCTCGAAAAATTTAAAACACCACGTAATGAAATTTTAGTTATTAATCGAATTATTTCATATTTTTAATTAAGTAATTATGATTTTATGTAAATATTTAAAATCACAAAACCATTTTTGATATATCTATTAAAAAAATTGATTTTAAATTGTAAGATTTTATTCTCACCTTTTGCCACGTCACCAGATCTTAAAATATTTCTTTGGTTGAAGCAAAAAATTATAAATTGGGGCTAATTCGTGCTTAAATACCATTTTAAACCAAGTCTTCTTGATGTATTACATATATTAAAGAATATGAACGAAAGAAAAGAAAATTATGATGTAAATGTAACCTCAAAGATTTTTTTTTATAATATTACTACTATTATATTTTGAACTAAAAAAAGTTATTAAATAAATGCATTTAACTTACATTTATTTATTTCTTTAGTAAAATCGGTTTATTTTTTATTATTTTAAGTAAAAAACGCATTTATAGCGTTTAAATAATTTTTGACATTTATGCGTTGACGTTTATCTTTTTTTACTGCCAACCTCGAAAAAATTAAAAACTTTATATAATAAAATTTAAATAATTAATCGAATTATTTCATGTTTTAATTAATTAATTACGATTGTAAGCTAATATTTGAAATAAGAAAACCAAATTTGATTTAAATTAATAAAATTTATTTTAAATTGTAAAATTTTAAAATAAATCTTAAAATATTTTTTTAATTTTAACCAAATAATTATAATTTGAGGTTAATTCCTTCTTATATCTATATAATAAGTATTATTTCATTCTTTATTTTTAATTATATTAAAAATTTCATAAAAATAAAACAGAAAAAAAGTAAAAAATATCGCCCCCGGGTGGGCTCGAACCACCAACCTTTCGGTTAACAGCCGAACGCGCTAACCAATTGCGCCACGGAGGCCTTGTTTTTCAACTTTCCTTTTATTATTAACAACATTTAACCACATTCTTTTGTTTTTTTTAATAGGCAACTTGATTTATGCGGTAAATGGACCAACTTCGCAACTTTTCCCCGTTCAAGGATTAACTATCGATCCTCAATCAGAATCTGTAATCGATCATTGGGCTCCGGAAGAAGTTAGTATTAAACATTCAATTTAACTACAAAATTTAACAACAAATAATTTTTTTATAGGGTTTCGGAAATCCGCACGCACTCGCCGTTTCAACAAACGGATCGGCTTTGTATGTGGTTGAAATAGGACCAAATCGAATTTGGAAATTCGAATTAGTACCACCAAAAAAATAAGCGACTTTTATTTAAATTTAAAAATTAACACAAGAACAAAAATGATTTGTTTTAAATTGATTAAAATTAAAATTAAAGGAGTTAAACCGAACCAATAAGTAAATAATACAAATGTGATAAATTCACAACAAAAATAGAAAAAAAATTTGATTGTTAGAAATCTTTTAATATCACCGACAATAATTTTTATCTGTTGGTGATAAATGCAGAGTGACTAATTTATATTTGCAACAAATATAAATTTAAGAAAAAGAAATAGAAAGGATATAGAGATTTAGTGATTTACACTACGCTAATATATACGTTGTATTTTGCAATTTGTTATACTAATTGGTACTAAAAAATGTAAAATGAATCGAACAAATCGAATAGTGGGTAGATGTAAATTATTTTGTTTGTTTTAATTATTCAAATATCGGAAAATTATTACGAATTGTATTATCGTATTATTATTATCACTATTTATAGGACGTTATTAGCAAATCTATTTATTATTATTTATGTTTGTTTATATTTAAATGAAAATTAAAACTTGTATGATTATGATTTTTAGAGACAATAACGAAAATATAGAATGCTACATAGATTAAAATATTTATTTTTTCCCAATTCCTTTAATCTGTATTATAAGTATTCATAAATTATATAGTTGTAAATTAATTACTTTGCTAGTTGGTAAAAGATATAAAGCATTCTAATTCAATAAATCGAATTTTTCTTTGTTATTTAACTCTATTCAATAGTTTGTAGATCGAATGGGAACTTCGTATTTTCTTCTGTAATATTTATCGATGTAATTTTTGTTCCTATAACCTAGAATCCTTATAAATTTTTTTTCCCGATTTTTAGTAACTAAATAATGGAAATTAAAATAATAAATTTTTTTTGAAAAATACGAGTTAACGAAGATAGTATGTTAGATAAGTATGTTTAATTATAAAATTGAAATAAAAGAAAATCCCTTTTTTAGATAAGCAAATTACAAATAAACAACCCATAACAATTTTTATTCATCGCCACCACTTAATTTATCTTTATTACCCTCTGAATTAGAGTTTTCGAAGTTTATGACGAATAGAAGATTTTTATGTTTATTCATCATCATATTTAATGATGTTTGCCCATATGTGCATGCATAGTCGTCAGATACGTAGATGTTGTTGGTGCCTAAGTACCAATACAAAACTTTTAATGGGTTCAATAAGATAAAGATAAGAGCTTTTTCTTCATAATTTAATTCCAGCATTTGCTGTCATTTATTTTAATAATAAGTACCATGCAAACTTGTAGCATTTCTAACAATTTTAGTTTACCATCAAAGATTTCATCATCTGCTAACCGTATCCATATGTATTAGAGACATATCAAAAAAAAAAATATATATATATATATATATATATATATATATATATATATATTTTTTTTATTTTTAACTGACTCCAAAACAGTGAATGTCACTGGTATCGAAGCCTTAATATACAAAAAATATATGTAAACAAAAAAAAATCACAATAGGTTATGTATAAAAAACGAAAATAAAAATCCTCAAAAATGCAAACACATCAGAAACAGTTCAACACTCATTCACTTCAGAAACATTTTCAGATTATAAACTAATTTTTTCATTGTCCTTGCCTCCACTATTATTATGGGAACACTGTTGTATGCCTTAATACCAAGATATAATGGTGATCTCTGTGCTGTCGTTGTTCTACAAAATTGATTTCTAAAATCATTTGCATTCCGGGTGCTGTATTCATGCCAGTTCTTAACTTGTTTTGTATTTATATTAGTCTTTATTAGTTTGTTTTTTATAGAATATATATATTTTATTTGCTCATAAGTCCGAATTTTCTGCAAGTTCCATATATTTTCCATTTCATACACAAGATCAGTTGACATACAATAGTTCAACTGAAAGATAGATTTTACTGCTTTATTCTGCGTTCTTTGTAATTTATTTAACTGGTAAAGCGGAAGACCTCCCCAGCAGGGAATTAAATATCTAATTTGTGGCAGTATAAAGCTGTTATAGAGTAAACGCCTAGAATTTTTGTTAAAGCAATCCGTACACCTTTTTATTGTACTAACCATTGGCACAATTTTTTTAATGATAGCATTCACATGTACATTCCAATTGAGATCATTTGTCAAATTTAAACCTAAGTATTTGTACGTTTGCACTTCTTTTAGTTTTTCTCCATTGAGAAACACATTTATATCACTTTTTTGTTTATTTTTTTGTTTAATAATCATATATACCGTTTTATTAACGTTCACCGATAATTTATTATAGCACAGCCATGTATAATACAGATTTAAGTCGTCGTTCGCCACCTTTTCAAGTTCCTTTATATTACTTGATGATATAACCAAGACGGTGTCATCAGCAAACACAAAATATCTCGCTTGAAGTTGTAGATACTTTAAGCTTTGAATGTATAATAAATATTGCAAAGGACCAAGTACTGATCCCTGAGCTACTCCAATACTTAGGCTTTTTTTTACTCTTGGTTTTATTGATTTGAGTATAATGCTTACGGTCCTTAGAATATGACTGAAAGAGGTCTTTTGCAATGCCTCGCATTCCCATTTTTTCTAATTTATTGAGTAAAATATCTATGTCCACAGTATCAAATGCCTTTTGTAAGTCAATAAACACTGTCAAAACATACCTCTTTTTATCGAGTTCTTCTGTAATATATTCTAGTAAATCCCTTGTCACCCCCAAGGTACTACTCTTCTTTTGAAATCCATATTGATATGGATCGATGTTAAAGAATTTCTGTATAAAGTTAGTTAACCTGTGTTTGATAACTTTTTCTGTTATTTTAGAAAATATATTTAAGATTGCAATTGGTCTATAGTTACCAAGTTTTGTTTTTGTTCCTTTTTTATGAATAGGGGATATTTTCGCCGTTTTTAATTCATTCGGAAACAGGCCAGTAACCAGGATATCATTAATGATATTCACTATTTTGTCTCCCAAAACTTCAAAAAGCAGCACTATATCAGATTTAGTAATACCATCTTCTCCCGGCGAACTATTATTATTTAAATCCCTTATGATAGAATTAATTTCTGTTAAATCAGTTGGTTCCAAGTAGATGGATTCTTTTGTTTCTTCTTCTCTAAACTGGTGATTAAGAACCGGTTTAATTTTTGAGGCTAAATTCTTACCTATTTCAGAAAAATAAGTATTAAATTCCTCAGCTATTTGTTGCTCATCTTCAATGACTGCACCTGTCATACTTTTCATTTGTCCCATTTTGCCCTTTTTTTTTGTTCGTTTCAAACATATATCGTTCAGGACCCTCCACATTTTTTTACTGTTTGTTCCAGCCTCATTAAGTGTTTTTTCCACATACTCCTTCTTTAATTTTCTTCTCAAATTATTTACCACATTCTTTAAATTTTTAAAATGTCTTTCGGTTTCTGAGTTTCTTGTTAATTTCCATCGCTTATATGAATTATCTCTCTATTTTATTTTCTCAATAAACTCAGCATTTATCCAATAGTTGTTGTTGGATACTTTTATTCTACTTTCCTTTGTACACTCAATTTTTGTTTTTGTTATTATTTCTGCTAATTTTCCAAAGGAAGTTATTTCTTCCTGTTGCAATTTCACTTGAATTAGTTCTTTCCATTTTCCTTTCAGCAATTTAGTTTTATTGATAACTTCTTTAGTTTTTTTTTCAATTACTTTGTTTAATTTAATATACATAACTTTATGATCTGATATCACATGATCCGTAAGGGTTATATCACAGTAGAGGTTTTTATTCATTAAAACATGATCTAAAATAGTAGCTGTTTTTTCCGTTTGTCTTGTAGCATTCTCAGTAGTAAGAATATTCTGTACTGTAAATGTGTTCATTTCGATAATATTTTTATAGTCTCTAATCGTATCAGTTTCACTGAGTAAATTTAAATTCATATCTCCCAAAATAATACAAGGAGACTTCTGAGTTTCCATAATTTTATCTATTTGTGCTAAAAAAACGTCAACTTTGTTTCTGGGCGCTCTATAGATATTTATAATTACGCAATTAACTTTAGTAAGACAAACACAAAGTATGTTACAGTCCTCAATTTCCATTTCTCGAATATGTCTCTGATCATACTCCAAATTGTCTTTTATAAACAGACTCACCCCTCCTCCCCTTGAATCTCTACAACGATGTACAACGTTATAATTTGGTATATTAAAATATTCCACCTCATTAGGATAAATCCATGTTTCAGTAAGTGCAATTATGTGAATTTCAAAATCATGCTTATTTACAATCTCCATCAAGTCATCAACTTTATTTCTTAGACTTCTTATATTTATGTACAGGATATTAAGTATTTCATCCATTTCTGTTACGATCTAGACATATATACATTAATTCTAATTTTTGTACTTAATATTTTAATTTTATGAAGTAAGTTTATATAGTAAGATCTTGTTCATATCTTATTCTGATAGACTGATCCTTAAATGTTTTGCGAAGGTAAATGTTACCATTTCTACAGAACGCTGCTGCAAAGTTATTTTCTTTTCTAAAATCACGTGTACTTTTAAAAAGTCTCTGATTCGCAATAGTAAGATCTTCATTAAAGAATATATTTCCATTTTTTCCATTCAGTCCACACTCACCAACTTTGATACCTTTAAGTTCTTTAACCTTTTTGAAAACCTGCAATTTCAGGCTTTCTTCTAAGAATTTGACAACGATAGGTCCTTCCCTCTTCTGTTTAACTCTAAAGCAGTCCGTTATTTTATTCATAGGTATATTCAGCGTCATTGTCCCAAAAACCTTACACACAACTTCTTTTGTATCTTCATTTTCTTGGATCGGTACACCAGAAACAATAATATTCCTTTGTCGTTCTATTTGCTCTTGGTTATTTGCTTTTTGTTCCAGTATTTCCAATCTTTTCTTTAATATACGATTTTCATCTCTATAAAGATATATATAAGATAAAGATAAGAGCTTTTTCTTCATAATTTAATTCCAGCATTTGCTGTCATTTATTTTAATAATAAGTACCATGCAAACTTGTAGCATTTCTAACAATTTTAGTTTACCATCAAAGATTTCATCAACTGCTAACCGTATCCATATGTATTAGAGACATATCAAAAAATATATATATATATATATTTAGAGAGTTTTTGATGTTTTTTTGTGATTCTAAATAACTTTAGACAAGGTTAGAAAACTGTATTAATTTAGACAGTTTTTTTTTATTTTAGACATCTTTAGCCTACAACTAACTAGTAGAGATATATTTTACACAAATTGTGACACACTTTAGACAGATAGCTATTAGAGGTTTATTTATAGACAACTTTAAACAGCTATTAGAGACATATTTTAGACATTTTTTGATGATTTTAATTAACTTTAGATAAATTAAGACGGCTATCAAGACGGCTATTAAGACGGATCTCATCATACAATGTTGCAAGAAACACAAAGCGTTGGCCAATGGTAATTTTCTATAACCTCCTCAATATAGCAGCAATTAACGCTTTTGTTATCTACAAAGGCAACATACCAGATGGTGAATTTGCTAAAACTCGCAGACTGTTTCAAAGAAATCTTGGTATGGAGTTAGTGAAAAATAACATGCAAAGAAGAGCCGTTGATAAGCACTTGACCAAAAGTGTGCGTACTTCTGCCTTGAGGCTCTCAGGTGTTGAAGAGGAGATTATCCAGAGCCACAACCAGGGAAAAGAGGAAACTGTAAATATTGCAAAAGGCGAAAAACTCGTTATTTTTGCAAAATTTGTAAATGTTGGTTGTGCATGGAGCACATAACAGCGTGCTGCAACGATTGTTTGGAAAATATGGAGACCACAGTTTGAAGCCCTCCAGTTTGTGCATAGATATTATTCTTTAGTTAAAACATTTTTTTTATAACACTTTATACATTTTTAAATAAATATTATTATAGATCGATTTTCTTTTCCTTTATTTAGACGTTGTTTCCAAATTTTGAAAAATATGTGATTAAATTGTAAGCATTTTCTTTAAATCAAATTAAGATAAAACGTGAGTTTGGAATTGGCCCTGTATTAGGCTATTATATAGTACAAGCATCATATAAAACATATTTATGAGAAATTAGCACAGGAGGACACGTTGGCGTCCTTTAGAGTTTTTTCTATTTTGGACTCCACAGACCACACCCGATCGAAAGTGTTAAGAAAGCGCGCCCGACAGACGGAGGGTTAAAACATTATCTGTTAATCGTTCAAACTGATGTCATAACATTAAATTAATGATAAATTGGAAATTGAAAAATGAAATTGGATCATTTTTTTAATATCTATACCACGATTGATTGAAAATTGACTCGTGTTATTAATTGAAAAAATCCAATTGTAAAGAAATAGAGTTGATGTTACTGGCGTCGCGTTGGTGAGGTAACAGTTCATGGTCAGGACATCGCTCGGTTTTGAACGCGGTCTTTGGCTTTCGCCGTACACCAACAACGATCGTGCGACTGTTGATGGCTTAACCAAGAAAAGACCCATACCACTTCCTCGTCGCCGTCGCGCAGTCGATCCTCCACGCAACAATAACCATAATAAGTGGCCCAGGATTAGAAACGTTCTTTTTGCTTCTTTCTTCTTTCCGCTTCCCCGCCTTGATTTCCTTCCTTATCATAGCGTCGGCTTTCATCTTCGTCTGTTCGAAATTTTCGTCTTCGTCGAACGCTCTCGGTCACGGACGATAAAGAAGAAGCAGAAGAAGAAGAAGAAGTCGACTCTCTGCCTCTACCGGTCGCAATTAGGACGCGGGCATTTTTTTCGTTGGGACCAATCTCGAACGACCGCCTCGGGCAGCCGCGCTCTTAACAACTTAATTTCACCCGTCGATAGACGCCGAGGAGGGACGCGAGGCGAAGAGATGAAACGCAGAAGGCGCAGAAGGAGAAGTCGACCACGAGGGAGAAGATGGAAAGAGAAGAACCGGCGAGGAGGTGATTATTGCCGCGTATTCTTCCACTTTTTCTGCTGTCGGGTTTCTGTAACGATCCGTCGATGGCAACAGTTCTTTTGTTTTCTCGTTTCTTTGTTTCAACAGAGATTTCTTCCGTTTTTAACTATTGATATGTTGAATGCTTTTGGCCAAGGTTATAAGGTTAATCAATGTTAAATTAATCGATTTTATTATAATTTTATGATCTAATTTATAAAGATTTATTTGCTTATTAGTTTCAACTTCAAAGAATGCTTTGGTATAACATAAAATTATTATTATTACGTGATTTATGTTTCGACAAAGTTACACAAATAAATTTTCTTCGTTTATGTATAGAGTGGGCCAAATTGTACACTTTTAAAGGGAAAAACCTCCTTCTATAAGAGAGGAAAAATGATATCAGAGAGACTCGAATTATTTCGATATCTCTTACGGTTTCCGAGATACCGGAAAGAGACAACTTTTATTACCGGAAGAGAACCTTTTATGTAAAATTCGATGTAACTAAATTAACTTCCCCTCAAAGTTATATTTTAGTAATTATTGACATAAAAATGATTCTTTTAAATATAATACACTTGTTCAACATGATAGTTTCTTTTATACGACCTAGGAAGAATGCAGAGGCGAAAAACGAAAAAGAAATACATGAAATTGAAGATTGAAACTCGCTCTTTCAAATGATGTATAACTCATTGTTTCAATTTGAAATCGATTCCAGCCAGAAAATGTTAAAGAATGTTTTTAATGATTTAATAGAATTACGAATAGAATAATAAAATTTGAAATCTGACGTCTTATTTTTGAAAATGAAGAAATGGCTTACATATCAAATTGAAGGTTGAACCTTTCTCTTTAAAATGAAGTATAGCTTATTGTTGCAATTTGAAGTCGCTTCCACCGAAGAAACGCTAAAGGATGATATGTTTTTGACGTATTAGTATATTCACGAAAAAAAGTGATGAAATTTGAAAGATCGTGGACATCTTATTCTTGAAAATGAAGAAATGACTTGCATACCAAATTAAACGTTGAGCTTTCCTCTTCAAATGATGTATATGAAATCGATTCAACCTAAGAAATTTTAAAAAATGTTGGGTTTTTGACGTTCTAATAATATAACAAATAAAATAAAATTTCAAACATCGTGGACGTCTTATTTATGAAAATGAAGAGATGATTTTCATACCAAATTAAAGGTTGAACCTTACTCTTTATAATGATGTATAACTCGTTGTTTCAATTTCAAATTAATTTCACCTAAAAAATGCTAAAGGTTGATGTGGTTTTCACGTTTTCGTAAAATCACGAAAAAAATGATTAAATTTTAAAGATCGTGAAGATTTTATTTATAAAAATGAAGAAATGACTTGCATACCAAATTAAAGGTTGAGCTTTCCTCTTCCAAATGATGCATAACTCGTTTCAATTTGAAATCGATTCCACTTAAGACATATTGAAGCATGATGTGTTTTTGATTAAATTTGAAAGATCGTGGACATCTTATTCTTGCAAATGAAGAAATAACTTGCATACTAAATTAAAGGATGAGCTTTCCTCTTCAAATGATGTATATTAAATCGATTTCACCTAAGAAATTTTAAAGGATAATGGGTTTTTGACGTTCTAATAGTATAACAAATAAAATAAAATTTCAAACATCATGGACGTCTTATTTTTGAAAATGAAGAAATGGTTTTCATACCAAATTGAAGGTTGAACCTTACTATTTATAATAATGTATAACTCGTTGTATCAATTTCAAATCAATTCCACCTAAGAAATGCTAATGGATGGTGTGATTTTGACGTTTTCGTAGAATCACGAAAAAAATGATGATATTTTAAAGATCGTGAAGATCTTATTTTTTGAAAATGAAGAAATGACTTGCACGACAAAGAACGCTATCGAGTTAATATACAAAATTCTCTTTTCCACACCGCTATGCTTATCTCTCTTCGAGAATACTCGTTGATCGCCGGACTGTCCGATCTCAGCGCGTTATTTAGTGAAGCAACATAAAAGATAAAAGTTTGATAAAAGATCAATCAAACAAATTCCCTAGATTTTCCAAATTTCAATTACAAGTCAAAGTAGACTTCGACTTACGACGGTTGCACTTACGACGAACAACAAAATCCTGTTGTATACATATGTACAGATGGTTTAAATTCGATATCCGACTAGGCTGTCTTGGAAAGAGAGATGCTTCCAGAAGTTTTGATATTACATCTAGAAGACTAGAATTTGCTACCAAAAGACAGAATATAGCCTCCAGATAAATTGATACTATTTCTAGAAAAATTTATATTGGTGCCAGAAGACTGATACTGCTTCTAGAAGATTTAAAATACTTCCAGACGACTTGCAATGCTTTCAGATAACTTAATATAGCATCTAGAAAGCTTAAAATGTTTCCAGAAGACTTGATGTTGCTGTTAGAAGAGTTCATATGCTTCCAGAAGACTCGATACTGCATCTAAAAGACTTGATTTGCTGCCAAAAGACTGGGTAGCGCCTCTAGATGATTTGATAGTGTCTGTAAGAAACTTGATATTCCTTCCAGAAGACATGAAATGTTTCCAGTAGACTGACACTGCTTCTAGAAAACTCTAAATGTTTTCATGTGAGTTACAATGATTCTAATTAGACTAATTACAATGCTTTCGGAAAACTTGCAATGCTTCCAGATGATTTGACATTGTATCTAGAAATCTTGAAATGCTTGCAGACGATTAACAATGCTTCCAGAAGACTTGAAATGCTTCCAGCCGACTTACAATGTTTTCAGAGTACTTGATGTTGCTGTCAGAAGACTGGATACTGCCTCTAGATGATTTGTACTGTCTCTAGAAAACTTGTTATGGTTTCCAGAATGCTTGAAATGTGTCCAGAAGACTGATACTGTTTCTAGAAGACTTAAAATATTTCCAGGCGATTTCCAATGTTGAGACTTGAAATACTTCTAAATTACTTGAAATACTTCCAAAAGACTGAATACTGCTTCCAGAACACTTGATACTGTTTCCAGAAGACTTTATACTGCTTCTAGATGTTTTAAAATGCTTCCTAAAGACTTGATACTGCCCCTATAAGACTTTATACTGCTATAGAAGATGCTCTAGAAGATTTGAAATGCTTCCGGAAGACTTGAGAAGTTTCCAGAAGACTTAATACTGCTTCCGGCAGATTTTATTAATTACTGCTCGATACTGCTTCTAGATGTTTTAAAATGCTTCCAAAAGACTCGATACTGCCTATGTAAGACTTTATACTGCTTCTAGAAGAGTTGAAATGGTTTCAGAAAACTTGAGAAGTTTCCAGAAGACTTGATACTGCTTCTAGATGTTTTAAAATGCTTCCTAAAGACTTGATACTGCCCCTATAACACTTTATACTGCTTCTAGAAAATATGAAATGCTTCCAGAAGACTTGAGAAGTTTCCAGAAGACTTAATACTGCTTCTAGCAGATTTTATTAATTACTGCTCGATACTGCTTATAGATGTTTTAAAATGCTTCCAAAAGACTCGATACTGCCCATGTAAGACTTTTTACTGCTTCTAGAAGAGTTGAAATGCTTCCAGAAAACTTGAGAAGTTTCCAGAAGACTCGATACTGGTTCCAGATGTTTTAAAATGCTTCCTATAGACTTGATACTGCCCCTATAACACTTTATACTGCTTCTAGAAGATTTGAAATGCTTCCAGAAGACTTGAAAAGTTTCCAGAAGACTTAATACTGCTTCCAACAGATTTTATTAATTACTGCTCGATACTGCTTATAGATGTTTTAAAATGCTTCCAAAAGACTCGATACTGCCCATGTAAGACTTTATACTGTTTCTAGAAGAGTTGAAGTGCTTCCAGAAAACTTGAGAAGTTTCCAAAAGACTTGATACTGCTTCTAGGTGTTTTAAAATGCTTCCTAAAGACTTGATACTGCCCCTATAGCTCTTTATACTGCTTCTAGAAGATTTGAAATGCTTCCAGAAGACTTGAGAAGTTTCCAGAAGACTTAATACTGCTTCCGGCAGATTTTATTAATTACTGCTCGATACTGCTTCTAGATGTTTTAAAATGCTTCCAAAAGACTCGATACTGCCTATGTAAGACTTTATACTGCTTCTAGAAGAGTTGAAATGGTTTCAGAAAACTTGAGAAGTTTCCAGAAGACTTGATACTGCTTCTAGATGTTTTAAAATGCTTCCTAAAGACTTGATACTGCCCCTATAACACTTTATACTGCTTCTAGAAAATATGAAATGCTTCCAGAAGACTTGAGAAGTTTCCAGAAGACTTAATACTGCTTCTAGCAGATTTTATTAATTACTGCTCGATACTGCTTATAGATGTTTTAAAATGCTTCCAAAAGACTCGATACTGCCCATGTAAGACTTTTTACTGCTTCTAGAAGAGTTGAAATGCTTCCAGAAAACTTGAGAAGTTTCCAGAAGACTCGATACTGGTTCCAGATGTTTTAAAATGCTTCCTATAGACTTGATACTGCCCCTATAACACTTTATACTGCTTCTAGAAGATTTGAAATGCTTCCAGAAGACTTGAAAAGTTTCCAGAAGACTTAATACTGCTTCCAACAGATTTTATTAATTACTGCTCGATACTGCTTATAGATGTTTTAAAATGCTTCCAAAAGACTCGATACTGCCCATGTAAGACTTTATACTGTTTCTAGAAGAGTTGAAGTGCTTCCAGAAAACTTGAGAAGTTTCCAAAAGACTTGATACTGCTTCTAGGTGTTTTAAAATGCTTCCTAAAGACTTGATACTGCCCCTATAGCTCTTTATACTGCTTCTAGAAGATTTGAAATGCTTCCAGAAGACTTGAGAAGTTTCCAAAAGACTTAATACTGCTTCCAGCAGATTTTATTAATTACTGCTCGATACTGCTTATAGATGTTTTAAAATGCTTCCAAAAGACTCGATACTGCCCATGTAAGACTTTATACTGCTTTTAAAAGATTTGAAATGCTTCGAGAAAACTTGAGAAGTTTTTATAAGACTTGATACTGCTTCTAGATGTTTTAAAATGCTTCGAAAAGACTCGATACTGCCGATGTAAGACTTTATGCTGCTTCTAGAACAGTTAAAATGTTTCCAGAAAACTTGACAAGTCTCCAGAAGACTTGATACTGTTTCCAGAAGACTTGATACTGCTTCTAGATGTTTTAAAATGCTTCCTAAAGACTTGATACTGCCCCTATAAGATTTTATACTGTATACTGCATTTCCATAGCAAATCTTTCGTAATGCTCCTAGACTTATACATGATAAATCTTCTTTCATGAAAACCTGGGATAAACCCGGGATATATGGATACACAAAAAACTGAAATGCACAAGTATCTCAAAACTAAGATACCATTCCTAAGATGACTAATTATTTAATTGTTAAGATTTCAAGACATTAAAGATGGCATTTGCACCTTCTAACGGTCACCTTAGAATCCTGAAAATAATTTCCAGTATTTTCTCTTAGCCACTTTAGTCATAAAGTTTTTCCTGCAAGTCTCCTATCAAATAATTTCCAGTATTTTCTCTTAGCCACGATTTTATGATTAATAAAATCTTTTCCTGCTGTCGACTTACGAAGTCTTTTAGCAATTTGCAACCATCCATTCAATTTAACATTTTGTTAACATTCAAGTTTTGGTGAAAGCAGCTAGTAAAGATAAACAGGTCATTTCGTCAGTTTCTAGTTAGTTAATCTCTTTTCTCTGTATTTGCCGATGTTGAAGGACGTCAAAGTATTATTTCAGATCAGAATGTTGTCGTAATTAATAACGTTAGTTACTAGTTTCAGATTTCTAAATATATAATACTGATGAAGTGAGTTTGTAAATATAATTATATTGGACGTTTTTACTATTGATTGCGCAAGTGAAGAACGATCTTTGGATTGAACGAGAACACAATCTGAGTAACTCATCTCCACAAAGCTCGAAATCAAGTAGAGGATTATCAAAATTTGTGTGGAAATACTGATGTTTCGTCGTTTTAACTACACTCAGGTTATTCTGGAAGTGCCGCCAATGAAACGACAGATGAGCTAGTACGAGAGTTTTTAGGGCCAGAACCAGCAATTTGTCTAACATTTACGATGCCTAAAGCAGCTTCATAAGCGATAATTTTTGAAAATAAGTATGGGTGCTGGACACTGAAAAAACTGAATTGGAAATAAGACTCAAACGACGAATGACTGTTCTCAAAACAAGGGTGAAATAAAAAACGCCCATAAATCTGGCACCTATGGTTAATTTGCAAGAGAAATGCCTTATGTCAGCAGTGCTTACTGTTTTACAAGCAGTATTTGGTCTATAATTGAACTTTCTTGAACTTTTGAAATAAACATTTTGTATCCTAGCAGTATTTGGTATTTTGGAAGCAAAATCAAATCGTATTCACAGTTTCGTGCCTTTTGCAATAAAAATGTCTTCATTAAGAGTTTGCATTTTCAACAACATTTTTTTGTCAGCAGTTTTACAAACGGTATTAAGTATTTTGGAATCATTTCAAGTCTTTGGAAGCACTATTAAGTCATATTGATTATTTCAAATCTTCTAGAAACAGTATCAAGTCTTCTAGCTGCAGTATAAAATCTTGTAGATGCAGTTTAAGCCTTCTGCAAGCAATATTAAGGCTTCTAGAAGCATTATCAAGTCTTCCAGAGGCAAACGATGACATACTGTCAAACCACCATTTTGGCTCCAATCGTTTGAATACATAGGCTTCATGAACCGCGGTACTTTAGTAATCTAGGGATTTTACTGGAGATTGTGTATACAGTACCATCCTGTGGATAGTAACAGTAATAAAATTCCGTCTTTATTGTATATATCAAATTGAAACAACGAGTTATACTTCATTTTCAAAAATAAGACCTCCACGATCTTTGAAATTTTATCATGATAAATATTTTTATGAGATTTATGTAATAATTTATTATCTCATTTAATTGGTTTTCTGTCATTTTCGATGTCGCATTGGTGATAAAGTTGAATGTAACAATTAACTATCAAAACCTTTTCAAATAGAAAGACGTTCGTGTCTATCATTTTCGTAATGTCTTAATATAATGGAAGAGATTGTAAAAAATTGTGAACGATTATTTTGCACGCCAAGTTTGTTCTCTGCTCCAAATTCGATGATTTATATTCGTCTTATTAGCACTCATCCAAGATAAAGATTTTAAATCCTGTTTGGCTTATACTTTATAATCTCCTTAAACCTATTGATAAATGATAGTGTGAAAAAATGGCGCCAACTTGAAGGGTAAATAATAGCGCCCCTCCGACTCGAAACCTTTGTTAGGGTGACAGCTACACCTGTCACGGGAACTAGAAGTAGAAAAAAGAACCCCATCCGAACAAAAGAACCGTGAAGAATAAAGAGAATGGTCGACAAGTCCGAGAAGTCTTTATTAGAGAGAAGAAAAGACCACGGGACGATGTCGTCAATGTCGTCTTTAAACCGTCTTCTAGAACTCTCTCGCTCTAAAATGTTCAAAAATCAAGAAGAAATCGACCGCAACGAAGCGCACCTGCAACGGACGAACTTTTTTTTCTCATTACTTTTTTTTTGTTCCTTTTAGCGTAGGTAGTAATCCGCACGGCGATTAATAACTGTATTCCTGGGAGTCTTTCTTTGAAAATTTAACGCGCCGCAGAAAGGGATGGAAGTTAATCGTGGGAGTCGGAGGGAATGGAACAGATGAATCCAATCGAAATAGATGAGGTATAATTTAAAGACAAGGAAACGGGAAAAAGGTACGGGAATAAATAACATGGCGTCCCGCTGAGTATATATGGCTCAATTTGGAATAAGTTATGGGTATTGGGAGACTGCAATCGCGATAAACGCATTGGTTCGCGTGGTATGAGTGGAAATTAATGCCATACAGATTACTTGTCAACGATTACGAATATTTATTGAGTCGTAAATATGGGATTTTCGATGATTATTTTTATAACAGAACGAAATATTAAACGTAAAAGTTGTTAATTTTAAATAACCCTCGGAATACCCGGTAATTTTGTAATTAATTAGGTACCTACTTGTAAACAGCAAAATGTATGTTAACTTTCATATACAGGCTGGGCCAAGCTTTTCTTTCTATAAGAAATAGAGAAAAGATGATATCAGTGTTTGAGGCTTGATGTTTATAAAAAACTTAATGGTGAAATTCGCTTTTTTATACTCTTTTTGGCTGTTTTCTTCCCGTGAGTAAATTAACATACATAACAAAAACGAACTGTTAATTTCCCCGATACTCTTCTTTTTTCTTCCTCTTCTCCTTTATTTTAGTTTACTTCTCTCAAGTAGCTCATTATATTCTCTGGTTATGTTTTGTTATTCATAAAAATGTTGGCTATGTGGTTTCTTCTGATTGTCTTTTTTCCGTATTTAGTTCTATTCTTCTTTTCCTCGAAACGAAAACATTCGAGAATTGCGTATCGAGGTGTATCGACCTCTTGACATCTAAACCAGCAGTTATACCGTGTCCTCTTATTTCTTATGTGGTATAATGATCTACATGAGGTTGTTTGTATCATCATTCTTTCACATTTTCAACCCAACTCAACTTATTGACCAATTTATTAAGAACCATCAACCTTAATCCAATCCAACCCAACCTATTCAATATTTAATGCTAACTAGCTACTCAACTTGGGTTGGGAATGTGAGGGATCCTTCCTCTTTCAAATGATGTATAACTCGTTGTTTCAATTTGAAATGGATTCCACCTAAGAAAGGTTAAAGGATGATGTGCTTTTGTCGTTTTAGTAGAATTACGAAAAAAATGATAAAATTTGAAAAAGATCGTGGAGATCTTATTTTTGAAAATGAAGAAATGACTTATACATCAAATTGAAGATTGAGCATTCCTCTTCCAAATGATGTATAACTCGTTGCTTCAATTTGAAATCGATATCACCCAAGCAATATTAAAGTATGATGTGACTTTGATGTTTTGGTAGAATTTCGAAAATAAACGATAAAATTTGAAAGATCGTGGGGGTCTTAGTTTTGAAAATGAAGAAATGACTTATACATCAAATTGAAGATTGAACATTCCTCTTTCGAATGATGTATAACTCGTTGTTTCAATTTGAAATCGATTCCACCTAAGAAAGGTTAAAGGATGATGTGTTTTTGTCGTTTTAGTAGAATTACGAAAAAAATGATAAAATTTGAAAAAGATCATGGAGGTCTTATTTTTGAAAATGAAGAAATGACTTATACATCAAATTGAAGATTGAGCATTCCTCTTCCAAATGATGTATAACTCGTTGCTTCAATTTGAAATCGATTCCACCTAAGAAAGGTTAAAAGATGATATATTTTTGTCGTTTTAGTAGAATTACGAAAAAAATTATAAAATTTGAAAAAGATCGTGGAGGTCTTATTTTTGAAAATGAAGAAATGACTTATACATCAAATTGAAGATTGAGCATTCCTCTTTCAAATGATGTATAACTCGTGGCTTCAATTTGAAATCGATTCCACCCAAGAAATGTTAAAAGATGATGTGTTTTTGACGTTTTAGTAGAATTTAAAAAAAATGATAAAATTTGAAAAAGATCGCGGAGGTCTTATTTTTGTAAATGAAGAAATGGATTATATATCAAATTGAAGCTTGAACGTTCTTCTTTTAAATGATGTATAAATCGTTGTTTCAATTTGAAATCGATATCACCCAAGCAATATTAAAGTGTGATGTGATTTTGATGTTTTGGTAGAATTTCGAAAATAAACGATAAAATTTGATAGATTGTGGGGGTCTTATTTTTGAAAATGAAGAAATGACATACATCAAATTGAAAATTGAACATTCTTCTTTCAAATGATGTATAACTCGTTGTTTCAATTTGAAATCGATCCCACCTAAGAAAGGTTAAAGGATGATGTGTTTTTGTCGTTTTAGTAGAATTACGAAAAAAATGATAAAATTTGAAAAAGATCGTGGAGGTCTTATTTTTGAAAATGATGAAATGACTTATACATCAAGTTGAAGATTGAGCATTCCTCTTTCAAATGATGTATAACTCGTTGCTTCAATTTGAAATCGATTCCACCCAAGAAATGTTAAAAGATGATGTGTTTTTGACGTTTTAGTAGAATTTAAAAAAATGATAAAATTTGAAAAAGATCGCGCAGGTCTTATTTTTGTAAATGAAGAAATGGATTATACATCAAATTGAAGCTTGAACGTTCTTCTTTCAAATGATGTATAAATCGTTGTTTCAATTTGAAATCGATATCACCCAAGCAATATTAAAGTGTGATGTGATTTTGATGTTTTGGTAGAATTTCGAAAATAAACGATAAAATTTGATAGATTGTGGGGGTCTTATTTTTGAAAATGAAGAAATAACTTATACATCAAATTGAAGATTGAGCATTCCTCTTCCAAATGATGTATATCTCGTTGCTTCAATTTGAAATCGATTCCACCCAAGAAATGTTAAAAGATGATGTGTTTTTGACGTTTTAGTAGAATTAAAAAAAAATGATAAAATTTGAAAAAGATCGCGGAGGTCTTATTTTTGTAAATAAAGAAATGGATTATACATCAAATTGAAGCTTGAATGTTTTTCTTTCAAATGATGTATAAATCGTTGTTTCAATTTGAAATCGATATCACCCAAGCAATATTAAAGTATGATGTGATTTTGATGTTTTGGTAGAATTTCGAAAATAAACGATAAAATTTGATAGATTGTGGGGGTCTTATTTTTGAAAATGAAGAAATGACTTATACATCAAATTGAAGATTGAACATTCTTCTTTCAAATGATGTATAACTCGTTGTTTCAATTTGAAATCGATCCCACCTAAGAAAGGTTAAAGGATGATGTATTTTTGTCGTTTTAGTAGAATTACGAAAAAAATGTTAAAATTTGAAAAAGATCGTGGAGGTCTTATTTTTGAAAATGAAGAAATGACTTATACATCAAATTGAAGATTGAGCATTCCTCTTTCAAATGATGTATAACTCGTTGCTTCAATTTGAAATCGATTCCACCCAAGAAATGTTAAAAGATGATGTGTTTTTGACGTTTTAGTAGAATTAAAAAAAAAATGATAAAATTTGAAAAAGATCGCGGAGGTCTTATTTTTGAAAATGAAGAAATGACTTATACATCAAATAGAAGATTGAGCATTCCTCTTCCAATGATGTATAACTCGTTGCTTCAATTTGAAATCGATTCCACCCAAGAAATGTTAAAAGATGATGTGTTTTTGACGTTTTAGTAGAATTAAAAAAAATGATAAAATTTGAAAAAGATCGTGGAGGTCTTATTTTTGTAAATGAAGAAATGGATTATACATCAAATTGAAGCTTGAACGTTCTTCTTTCAAATGATGTATAAATCGTTGTTTCAATTTGAAATCGATATCACCCAAGCAATATTAAAGTGTGATGTGATTTTGATGTTTTGGTAGAATTTCGAAAATAAACGATAAAATTTGATAGATTGTGGGGGTCTTATTTTTGAAAATGAAGAAATGACTTATACATCAAATTGAAGATTGAACATTCTTCTTTCAAATGATGTATAACTCGTTGTTTCAATTTGAAATCGATCCCACCTAAGAAAGGTTAAAGGATGATGTGTTTTTGTCGTTTTAGTAGAATTACGAAAAAAATGATAAAATTTGAAAAAGATCATGGAGGTCTTATTTTTGCAAATGAAGAAATGGATTATATATCAAATTGAAGCTTGAACGTTTTTCTTTCAAATGATGTATAAATCGTTGTTTCAATTTGAAATCGATATCACCCAAGCAATATTAAAGTATGATGTGATTTTGATGTTTTGGTAGAATTTCGAAAATAAACGATAAAATTTGAAAGATCGTGGGGGTCTTATTTTTGAAAATGAAGAAATGACTTATACATTATTATTAATTACAGCTGTGTAGATCCAGAGGGCAGTTTTAGGTGGCAGCGCCCATGTCTTACCTATAGTCCTCCGGCACTGGCTGGAGGTAAGGTGAGCCTTCCATGTCATTTTGTTGTCAAGTATAATGCCCAGATATTTGACTTCTTTAGACAAAACTAATGGAGTATTAGCAAGAGATGGCAAACTGGGTTTGTTAACCTTCCTCGATCGTGTGAAAAGGATCAACTCTCTCTTCCGAGGATTCACAAAGAGCCCTTGTCGGTCACACCAAGACTCAATCAACTTGAGAGCCACTTGCATCCTATCAAGAAGTAGATTTATATGCTTACCTTTGACAAGGATGGTTAGATCACCTGCATAACAAACTGTTGTGAAGTTGGCTTTAACGAGGAATTTCAAGAGGCTATCCGGGGTGAGATTCCATAACAATGGGGAAAGTACACCCCCTTGTGGACAGCCTCGAGTAACTCCTCCATGAAGACTGACATCGCCAGCCCTAATCTTAACTATCCTATGTTTGAGAGCGTTCTCAATCCAACCACAAAGAGTCGGTGGAACTTTATGCTCAAGCAAGGAATCGTTAATACCAGAAAAAGTTGTTTTATCAAAAGCTCCCTCTATATCTATGAACACACCAAGGGCGGACTCCTTTGAGTCCAGCGCCCCACCAACGAAGCTGGTCACCGAGTGAAGACCCGTTAGAGGGACTTGTCCTGAGTGTAGGCATGCTGATTAGGATTTACTGGTGCAACAGAAGTCCCTAATTTAGCCTCTCCAAGGTTTTCAAAAGAAAGTCTAACTTACCCGGTTTTGGTATGAAGTTCACTGTAACCTCACGCCACCGATTGCGTATATAGTATAGCGCCTGCAGGCCTGGAAAATTCTTACCAGGTGAGGTACAAGATCCTCCAAGCCTCATTGTAGCAGGGCTGGTATAATACCATCTGGTCCTGGTGTTTTGGACGGCGAAAAACTATTAATTGCCCACCGTATCTTTTCCTCCTTGCAAATTTCTTCGGCTAAGATCCAATCATCTGCAGTAGGTTCATGGTTGGTGTCCTGAAGTGAACACATGGGACTTCTGGAACCTGAAAAATGCACCTCCATTAATAGATGAAGACTCTCCAAAAGTTTTCGGTAAGAGAACCGTCAGCCTTTTTTAATATGCCAATTCGTCGTTCAGGGTCAGATGAAAGTACCCGATTTAGGCGACACATTTCGCTGCAGGAGGAAACTTCTTCACACAATTTCCTCCACGTTTCTCACTTCCTATGGCGAACGCTCTTTTTAAATTCCGCTAACTTACCCCTGTAAAGTTTCCAGTCGGAATCTAATTTTGAGTTTTTAGCTCTATTAAAGGCTGTCCTTGCTTCTTGTTTGAGTTTGCCGAGTTCGGGACACCACCAAATGGTACCACGCCCCGAAACGGCCTCAGATCGAAGAGGATAGGCCTTTCTGTAAGCTTTAATTAAGGAGTCGCAAATGGTATTTAAGTACTCCTCAACCTCAAAGCTTTTAATTATCTTAAGCAAACCGATTTTGTTCAAACTCCCAGTTAGTGTAGATCTGAACTCGTCCATATCCCAGAAGGCCGTCCTTCTGTGGTTACGCTTCAAGTTCTTTCCAATCTTTAAGGTACCAAGATCAAACGTGATCCACCTATGGTCTGATATTGAAACTTCGTCAGAAACAGTCCAGTTGCGGATCGAGGATGAGATACTCATCGAAGCGAGAGTGATTTCAATAACTGATTAGATCTCTGTTGTCGGCTCAGAGCCTCGATTAAGTATATCTAAATTACTGTTAAAAATGAATTCAAGAACTTTTGGGACTTTTGATCAGTTATATGTATAAGAAATATCTCAATATTTGAATTGATTCATCATCATGTGTGGCTCAGCAGCTCATTGTCGAACTAGGTCTGCATTAACTATTCCTTCTAAGCACGCCTATTTTGCGTCTACCCAAACTGTAGCTTTCAGCTTTCTTACATTCATTCAGAATGTTTACAAATCGTCCTTTCAGCCTCTCAACTAAACTTCTATCCAACAGTTCACGGCGATAAAAGATAATTCTTTTCATCTTTTTTATGTGCATTATAGTTATTTGGCTAATTCTTCTCAACTCTTGCCATTTTGATAAATTTAACTATCTCTGGTGTGAGATGGAAGACTCAATTAAAAGTTGTACCATCGATTTCTAAACACTTTCCTCTCGTATGGCTTTCGTAAGAGATCCTAAATTGTTATCTCCGATTTTCAAAAATTAATTGACTAATATCATAATCAACCAATAAATCAAAAATCAAACAAAGATTCTTGCTTCAATCTTCGTAATAACTTGGATTATTATGAAGTAAGATTTATCTTTAGCCAAATTTCGTTGACACATGAGTTGCATTATGCTTGAATTAAATTAATTATTAATTCTGAATTCTTGCATGTATTGAAGACTTAAAAAGATTTCATGAAGATATTAAAACATTACGATTTAATACAGCCATGTCCAACCCAAATTACTCTTCGGGCCAAAATTTAGGAATGTACAAGACACTGGGCCGTCACCCACCTGAACAAGAAAATTTCAATTCTCGCGCTCAAATGAAATACGTATACACAAACTAGCATGTACACAGATATACACAATAATATATAGGTATTTCAGTAAATTACAACAGATATTTAATGTGAAACTTGTTTATTTATTTTATTTGAAATTTTTTTAATATCAACTTCTAATTTTGTTGTGGCACAACGTAACTGATTCGTCAAATTTGCGTCGGTGAGCCTGTTACGGTCTTTGGTTTTGACTAATTTTAATCTAGAAAAAAATGACTCACAGAGATATGTTGTGCCGTTTGCTGCCACAATACACATAGCTAATTTTTTCAAATTAGGAAATTTATCTTCCTGGATATATTTTCCATAAAAGTCGACTATATTGATGTCCTCAAATCCCCTAAATCCAAAAATGATGTATTTTATCCCAAGCTTTCAATACGTTTGCAAATTAAAGTAACTTCTCCTATGTTTTTTCCTATCATTGATGGTGCTCCATCGGTTGTAATACCGATAAGTTTTTTTAAATCTAATTATCGATCTTTTTTTAGAACAGCATCTTTAATATCTTTGCCCGTTGTTGTATCCTTCAGACTCACAAGATCAAGGAGTTCTTCTGTTACTTTCAGCTTATTATCAACTCCGCGAATAAATATAGCAAGATGTGCTGTATCCTTGATATCGGTTGTTTCATCCAAAGCAAATGAGTAGTACACAAATTGTTTGGTATGTTCATTGAGGTTTAGGGAAATTTCATTTGAAATATCATCACATTTTGTTGAGACTTTAATGGTGGGTTCATGCGACGTGTTATAGTTTTAGTCGCAGTCATAGTCATAAGAGTGAAAAGTTAAGGTATTGTGTTGTAAACGGTTTTAGTTGTAGTCACAAGAGTTACCCAACTTTTAACTTCTTAAAGCTAAAACCCTCGGTCGCAACTTGACGCATACGCATTTTTCTCCCTTCGTATATACAATGGCAGTGTTTTATTTTATTTTATAAATTAAGGTTAAATTGGTTAACTTTTGTATTTTATTATATTACAATTATAACAATAATTTCCATCAGGGTTGTTATGTTTTAAACAAAGTGTTTAACTCTTCCAATTTGAAGACTGTTTTTGCTGCTTTATCAATTCCTAATCTATTACTTAAAGGAGATTATAATTAAGTCTTAGGAAGAAAATGTCGCTTAATATTGGCATATGATGCTACCACACCATATGTAGCTATTAAAATAATTTTAATGTAATAGCATCCAAAGAATTTAAAAAAATCAAATGGGAAGATTGCTCCAATCAATCTGCCAGTCAAGATTTTGCATTGTGGCCAATAGTATTTAATATTTTCGATGTAAACTCAAATAGTTGATCAACAATATCGTGTTTTTTGCGATGAAAATGTCTTCCGCCAGAAGTTTTAAAAACAATATCAAGTCTTCTGGAAGCAGTATTAGGTCTTTTGGAAGCATTCAATTCTTCTAAGAGTATTCAGAGGTAATATCGATTCTGGAAGAAGTTAAACTTCTAGAAGCATTTCAAGTTTTTTTGGAAGCAATATCAAGTCTTCTGGAAGCACTTCAAGTCTTATAGAATCAGTATTAAGTCTTTTGAAGCATTACAGTTATTCTGAACATTTTAAGCCTTTTAGAAGCAATACAGCAACAGGTCCTTTTCAAGCAGTATTAAGTCTATTATTAAGCAGTAATAATTGAAGCAGTATTAAGTCTATGGGCAGTATCAAATCTTCTGAAAGCTGTACTAAGTCTTCGAAAAGCAATATGAAATCTTCTGAAAGCATTTCTAGTCTTTCAAAGGCAATATTAAGTTTTCTGGAATTATTTCAGGTATTCTGATAACATTTCAAATCTTTTCAAACTAGTATCAGGTACTCGAAAAGCACTATTAAGTTTTCTATGGACAGTATTAAGTCTTTTGGGAGCATGTCAAGTCTTCTGAACCCACCCAGTTTATGCTTTTGGATAATTCATTTCGACATACTCCATTGCAATATCTAATTGTCCCCGATTAATATTTGCTTCTCAAAATCGATGTATATTGGCCAAGTAATGATCGAGTGTTAACGTCATTTGTAACTGGTCTTGATCTTTCTACACATCCATTTCGTTAAAATCATCATCAATATGTTCTTCTTTAAATAATTTTAGTAGTTTTAGTAATGTAAGTACGATGGCTTTCACAATCGGCGTTTATTGAACTAAAATTAGAACCAACACTAACACTAGAACTATCACTAGAACTAATACTAGATCTAAAACAAGTCGAAACTGGTTCTAGATGGGTTCGATCCTGTTTCTGAAGAAAGCTGAGACATAGCATCCGAAACGTCAAACATTTTTTCAAAAGATGCGCAGTAAAAACCCAAAGTTCCTAGTTTTATAGGTTGAAAAGTTAAAAATATCCATTCTACCAGTATGTTAAGTTTGAAAAAATATAAATGATGATTCAGTACTTTTAACTGATTTTATTGTTTAAATTAAGACTACTTTCGCTTTTTACAGCGAATCTTCAAAGACTACGTGTGAACGTTACAAAAGTCAAGTTATTTTCCATATTTTATGTGATCGTTCAAAGCATGTGGATAATTAATTCCAATATTTAACTTTTTACTACATTGAACTAATTTAAGACTTAAAAGTTAAAATTTATAAAATATCTTTACATCACATTAACAAGTTGAAATTATCGGATAATTTGAACTGTTTGCAGAAGCCAAAAAGCACTACATATGTGCCCTCACATATTTTTGAAAACTTTGTTTTTTGTTGAAGATTTTCAAAACTTTCTGACCATCATTGATCAACGACATATTAATCCCGGATTCGGAAAAATTGGTTATTATATGAACAATCCTGGTATTCAGGAATATCGAGAATGTAATCCCTAATTCAAGCACATTACTCTAGCAGCGACAACATTTTTTTTATTCATATATTATTATATTTATTCATATATATATTATTATAAATAATGTTAGAAACAAAATATTTCTAATAAATAAAACAGTTTTATTTCATATTTTTTATTTTATACGAATGTTTTTCGTCTTGAATTAAATGTTTATTTAATAATTTTTTGTACTTTTATTAACAAGACGATAATATATAGTATTTTACACAATGTTACTACCAAATTTTGTCAAAATAAAATGTCAATAACATCAACAATTTTCTTTAAAATATATTCCTGAAGATGGTTTAAACGCAACCGAAACCGGTAGTAACATTGTGTAAAATACTATATATTATCGTCTTGTTAATTAAAGTACAAAAAATTATTAAATAAACAAGTTTTATTTCAGCTTTCTTTTTCTATTTCTAATTTGCCACGACTATGTCCATTTCGCTTTAATGCCCTTTGCTTAAATATTGCATGAACCAATATCTTTTCTTACAACCAAAGCTAATGCTAACGGTTAAGACTGTGACTACGACTAAAACTAAAACATGTTGCATGAACCCACCATAAGTTAGCTTTAAGTAAGTGTAATTTGGCCTTAGAAAGTACAGAAAGTTCCGTATGTTTTTCATAATGTCTTCGTATGTTATAAGTTTTAGCAGTAATCATTTCACGACAAACTAAGTATACAGTATTATTTTTTACTTGCAAGAAAAAGTAGTCATCTTATTTTTAAATTGTCTGTTTTCATCTTCTAGTTTTCTTTTCTTCCTACCCGACATCGCACGTCAATATTATGGACAATTTTATTTATTCTGGTATAATTAAAGAAACGAATAAATTTTTGTAGGACTGCAAATTAAAATAAAATATTACTTACTTTTATTTTCACAACCTTTTTAAAACAATAAGTTTATCAACTCTGTGATTAATCAACTCTCTACGAAGAACTCGTATAAACTGAAGGGACTAGAAAATTTTATGATTCAAACCACTTTTGAGCGAAACAGGGGAATACCCGACAAAACGGACAAATTCACAGTTACGTATCTCCGAATCTACTTAGGTACCCACATACATACAAGATTCCATTTTTATATATTAAGATATATGAGTTTTATAAAACGTCATTCGACCAAGTAATAAAAATTATTTGTAGTATCGATTATTAAAATTTAAATATTAATTTGTGCGATTTCCTTTTTTTGTTATCGGGCCGCACAAAAATCGCAAATTGGACATGGCTGATTTAATATCTTAAACTGCAGCTTCTAAGTATAATAATAGATTGTAATATATTATTATATGAATATAAAAAATTATTTATCGATCGTAAGTAATTTGATTTAAATAAATAATTATTCAGCAAACGAACTATTTATTTCCTGAATAATTATTTATTTAGATCATATTATTATATGAGCAGAATGAGCGCTATTAATCAAGATGGTTAAAAAACCTGAGTGAATATACACCGTTGGTGAAGAAATTTGCGGTGGTGAATGCTATGTGAGATTGAAGATACTTGCATAATGGTGTATACAGTTGGGACAATTAAACAGAGAGCAAAACCAGAAAAAAAGACTAAAAATCTTAAATGGTGACATTCAAGTTCTGGTAGTGGATATAACTATCCTCACTACCATCACCATTTTTTTTGTACAGCTTTTTTCTCTCTGAGCAGACATTCCTTTTTATCCATTCAGAATGTCACTATTTTAGATTTTTAGTCTTTTCTTCTAGTTTTATTCCCCGTTTTATTGTTTCAACTGTATACACCATTATGCAAGTATCTTCAATCTCACATAGCATTCACCACCGCATCTTTCTTCACCAACGATGCGGCCTTTCACTTTTTATCCAGTGCTTATTGAAAAGCATTAAGTTCCATTGCAACTTACTAAATATTGGGTAACAATTCAGGATGTATTTATTGCATCATTTCAAATTATTTTAAGTCGAGTTTCAAAAAGTTACTTTCTGATAACATGTTATAAATGATATTTTCAAAATAATGGGTTCAAATTAGTTATAAAATCAATCTCATGTGGTTAATTAGTTTTACTTATGGATGATAAATAACTTTATGGTTATTTAACTTATTTTTGCTTAAAGTGTCGATGTGAAAAGATAAAGAAAAAAAATAGATGAATTAAAAATTTCTCGCCTGCACACAATTTTTTATACCACAGACGTAGACAAAAGCAGTGGTTCCTTTGGTTTGCCTTTGGCCTCAGTGGGTACCCACAGCGGGGGTACCTCTACACCTCTTCGAGGTTTCTCCGGTCGAAGCTCGCTTCTTGACGGTGCTGTACACGACCGCGGACCATTCTCCGACCGACGCTGTATATATTTAAATGAAGCGGTGTAAAAAACGGAAACACCTCACGTCGTCCCGCCATCGTAAGTAGTATAAGCGCAGCTCGCGCCGCCGCCGCCGCCGCCACCGCCGCCACGAGATAATGTCTTATTTATAAGCCTCGACGTAGACGCCCTTTGCCCCTCTGAATCCGAACGACCGTGCTTTCGGATCCTATTTTACAGGTTTTACCGCCCATCTCTTCTTTCCCTCTCTCTCTGACGGTTTCACGACCATTCGAAACGACCGCGATTTATGGGGTGCAGACTGGACGATGTATTGGCGATAAAGTTTTTGGTTTCATGTTTTTTTTTGTTATGTTGTGTTATGGGTACGCTACTTGGAGAGAAATTCGAGGAACGTTTAAGTTTCCTTATAAAAAATTTAAATGATTATTTTTTTTTATTGAGTTATTAAAGATCATCAATAACCATCGAAACCGTTATCTTGGGATCTCGTGAGTTATGATCTGACACCCTAAATTTGTCATTTTAAATGTATGGCCAGGAAAAATGACACGATATTTAAGTCGGTCATCCATTAATATGTCCCGTGGACAGGTTGATATCTTTATTACGTTTAACACTTCATAAATTAAATCAACTCGAGTTTTATCTGAACAATTCGGAGATAAAACGAGAAAATTTGTTGTCTTAAAATTAACTATCGAAAATTAAGATCTTTTCTTGGTAAAAGAATACGGCGAGCTTTCTAAAACAAAATATCTGATCCCCGTCTACGTTGACAATTTACGGGCCATAAACCACGTAGTAAGTAGTTAAGGATTACTCAGAGGGACGCCTTCCTGCATTGGTCCCCAGAAGTAACCGAAGACCTTATGCGCAACAGCGTTTCCACAAAGCCATAAATTTTACGTACAACAATAGAGTGCGTGGGCGCTTCACCAAAAAGGTCCCCCGTAAGCTTTTCTCGTCTGTAATCCTAGACGAACGTAAGAACTACGTTTAAAGTGGCATAGGGGTCTCTGTATTGAATAGGAAATGACCTTTGAAAAGCACAATGTACCACTAAGCTTGTATTCATCCGTCTTCTTTCTCTCTCATTATGAATTATGTAGGTTCGGTAATCAAATTTCCTCTAAACACTAAACAGACCCACCACCGAGTTTTAAATACAATCGCCCGCTTCTTTCATAATTATAGAGGAAGGATATTACATCGGTCTAAACGATACCATATTATCGTCTAAATAGGGGCATTTTAACTCATTTAACACATAATGGTAATTGCGACCAACGTGGCGCAATTTTTCTTGTCATTAAGAGTGGAAATACGACAATGCTGGACCACACAATGATAGCCTCGAATCTCGTAATGGCCGTGTACTACATGCAATTGCATTTATATGTTTTACATTTTATCTTAATGTTAAGAAATAAAAAATTAAAAGGATTAAGAGTGGGTTGTGTTAAGAACTTGGGCGTTGGTTTTTAAATTGAGATGATAAAGATGTTTTATAAAGATGTCTACAATTTCCCGCTTATCATACCCTGTATCATTAGGTTGTATCGCGTTGGAAATCTCAATGGTTCCGGTGCATGCTCAATCAGCCCCAATCACGCCTGTCCAATCTTCTATGATGATCTTGCAGAATCTGAAGTGTAATTCAAACTTCAAGTACACCTTTTATGACCGCTTCGCAACTATGGCAAATTGCATCGAAAAGAATCTTCATTGCTTCGGGGTGGTACTTACTTATCACGTTTAATCTTTGAGCCGTGATTGCTTGGGGAATTCCATTTTCTATGATAAAAAATAAAAATAATAAAAAAAATTAAGTGATAATAAGATTTAGTGACATTTCAAAATTTTAAATTTTGCAATTTAAAATAAATTTTGTTAATAAATTTTTTTCGCGTTTCAAAGATGTAAAATTGTAATTAATTAATTAAAAATATGGAATATTTCCATTAATTACTTGAATTTTATTATACAGGTGTCTCACGTAACTGGTTCATTAGAACATTTTTAGGTTCCACTATTCGTAGAGACTTGAAATTTTGGTATCATGGGTTGTACATTCTGATCTTTTAATATAAAATATTTTCAAGATGGCCACCACTTCCGGTCTACCGAAAATAGACCTCAACTTCGTTATTTTAAATGGAATGCTATAGTTTTTATTATACCATTCAATTATACGTAAGAAAATATTTTGACTTGATAATACTGATAAGACTGATAATACTAAATTGACTTTGATAATAGTTATTGGTAGTTTTTTAGCAACTATCACCATGCTCTTTAAAAGCACATATCTCAGCCAACGTTAATTCAAAAACGTTTTGCGTTGGTACAATAACTCTTCATATCCTGTTAAATAGATTGTCACTTGCTGTATCAGTTTATCTTATACAGGCTGGTCAAAAATTGGGTTACCGTTTCTCTGTATTCAATTGCGTGAAAGTCGAAAATTTTAAATGGAACGCCCCATATTGTCATGGAAACGCCTATCAGGAAGGGAATTTAATTAGGCAAGCAAGAATTAATATGGATTTACATTTTTTTGATTGAAAATAAAAAAATATTTTAAGATTTTGTGGCATTTTTAAAGGTGAGAATACAATTTTAAATCAGTTTAATTAACAGATATACCAAATTTGATTATTTCATTTGAAATATTTAGTAGAAATCGTAATTAACGGTGTACATCAATTTAAAAATCGTTGCGTTATGATTTTTGTCTCTTGGTCTGTGGTGCATCTTTATATGTATCGTTATCATTTTTGGAAGTTTTAATCGTGATTCGAAAACATTACAAAGCATTAGTTGGCAACAGTTCATCTGCAAAGATATAGTTGTTTGAACTTGAGTGAAATATGATTTAATATGGAAATGTGTAGTTGAGGATGCTACAATTTTGACTACTAACTACATTCATTATGGTTATAACAATGACATCTCGTTTACCGGCAATTACGTGTTATTTGATAACTCTTTTGAACGATGCTAAACTGTGTCTTAGCCATATCAAATATATAATTTATTTATTAGTTATTGTAGTCTCTAAAAAAAGTTAAAAAAGATTTGACGATTATGGAGGATAATTATTCCTGATGCATCAACAAGAATCTTCACAGCCATAAACAAAAGTAGGTTGAAGATAAGTTGGTAATGCTGGAAATAAATCATCGTTAACTACAAAACAAAACTCTAATACGTCGTACTAAAAAAAATAAAATTTACAATACATTTTGTCCATAAACAACATCCTCATCACAATACTAACACCATACAAAAGTACATTTCTTTCTATATACGATCCCACAAAGTGATAAATAGAACAACTCTTTTTACGACATTGTAATAAACAACGTTAGCGAAGCATGCAACATTCACATTCAAAGATCTTGAAGAATGGCTCCTTCTTCTGGTTGGTGAGGAGAGCCGTCGAAAAGCACGAACGGCGCAAGGAGACGTAGAAGAAAAAGAGTCACGCTAGCAAGGCGAGAGCGGCGAACAACCCGGCTAAAATACATCCACTCGACGGCCGATTTATTGGTTCGGCCGAGCACAAAGCCTCTGTCCGTGTCCGTTTTTGCACTTTGTCGACACTTGCCGTAGAGAGAGTCTCCGATGGAGTGGCTCCAAAGGCGATAGCAGCACGGTCACGGACGCGACCTCGGCACCAACTCGCCATGAGACGAGACTGCATGAAGATATCTTTGGATTTCATATGCTACGAACCGTGACCGGAATTACAATCACTATGATTTATTGATTAGAATGTTTATGTGATGCACAAAAATTTTATTTATTGTAAAATTTTTTAATAAATTTTTTTTTAATATTCTACTACTACTAAAATAGATGATATTAGTATAGATGTATTAAACCCATGCGGATGTTATATTTTACAATTTATTAATCATATTGTTTATGTTTGCTTATAAGAGATTATACTTCGTGACATTGGTTGGTTAAATGATGGAAAAATTCTCAAAATGAACGTCTTTTTAGTCCGGTCGACAACTTTATTTATTTATAACGTGCTAGTGCACTCGTTGTATATATAACGTTGATTAAAAAACATTGATTGCAACTTGTTCAATCAACTTATTAATTAAAGTTAGAATTAAGATAAGTGTGTTGGGATGGTGGTCACGAAGAAACAACTGGCAGTCTTCGAAGAGGTGATGATTGAACTTTTTAAGAAGGAGTCATTTACTTCGAATATCGCTAAAGTTATCACTATGATAGTAAGTGATCAATTAAACGAATATCAACAGAAGATTAAAGAATTGGAAACTAAAGCGAACATGAAATTATCAGGGAAACCATGAATCTTACTCGAGCTATACAAAAAGCAGCGTGGAACGCAACTACCCAAGGCGAGAGCAGAGCATCGTACCAGGACAGGATCCTTATGATTATCAAGAACAAAATTGAAGAAAAGCGTCGACTACGGAAAAGGTCGCAGCGAACGAGAACGGAAAGGGATAAGCAAATGTATAACAAACCAACAAAAACGTTAAAAAACCTACTACGAACATTAAAAAACTAGTCCTTGCAAACATACCTGGAAGGATTATCTGCAACTGGTGATACTGAATACTCGTTTTGGAGAGCAACTAATTATTTAAAAAAACCGCAATAACATATACCACCACTAAAGCTAAGCGCTGGAACATGGGCGAGAAATGACACAGAGAAAGCACAAGCATTTGCTGATCATCTAGCTATGATATTAACACCGTGTCAAATACCGGAAACAATAGAAGATAAACAAGAAATAGAAAATGGCCTTTGAGGAAGTTAGCATGGTCATAACAAAGGAAATCAACCCGCATAAATCACCAGGATATGATCTTATTACTGGACAGGTACTTCAAAAGCTACCGAGAAAAGCGTTAGTATCAGTACTACAGATCTTCAATGTTGTGTTAAGACTAAAATATTTTCCATGTCAATGGAAGGTGGCACAGGAAACCATGATACCAAAGGCGGGAAAGAAATCTGAGCTGTTATCCTTCTACAGACCAATTAGCCTTTTACCAGTACTTTCAAAAGTACTGGAAAAACTACTGTTAAAAAGACTACGACCGGTGTTAGAGGAAAAGGAACTCATACCACACCATCAATTTGGCTTCAGAAAAGAATACGGAACTATCCAGCAGATCCATAGAGTCGTAAAGCAGAATGAAGATGACTTGAAAAATAAATGTTATGGCAATGCGGTATTCTTGGACATCAGTGCAACATTTGACAAGGTATGGCATACTGGAATAAAATACAAACTGAAAAAAAAACACTACCATACAATTTGTACGAACTATTAAGCTCGTACATAGATGATCGATTCGGCTTTGTCAAGTATGGCAACGAATATACAGATCTTTTCCCCATCAAATCAGGCGTACCACAGGGTAGTGTCCTGGGACCCGTGCTCTATTCCCTCTACACTGCAGATCTACCAACTACAAGTAAAACAAAAACTGCGACCTTTGCAGATGATACAGCAATAATAATATCTCATGCAAACCAGAAAATAGCGGCCACATATGTACAGACGCATCTAAACAAAATCGATAGTTGGTTAAAAAAATGGAAATTAAAAGCGAACAATGATAAATCTGTTAACGTCATCTTTACAACAAGAAAAGAACATTCTCCTCCAGTTGAGCTGAATGGATGCCAAATCGTTCAATCAGACTCCGTGAAATATCTAGGTATACATTTAGATAAACGTCTTATGTGGCAGAAACATATATTTACTAAAAGAAAACAGTGAGAAATGTATTGGCTGATAGGAAAAGATTCAAAACTAAGTATTGAGAATAAAAAATTGCTTTATAAAACCATTCTGAAACCAATATGGACGTATGGCATATACAGTTATGGGGAACAGCAAGCAATTCAAATTTGAAAATACTGCAAAGATTTCAAAACAAGGTGTTACGAATAATAACTAATGCACCATGGTATGTCACTAATAGTATACTTGGAAATGATCTACAAATACCTGCAGTAAAAATGGAAGCTAAAAAATATTCTGTAAAGTACAAAGGGAAAATAACTAACCATTCAAATACGGTGGTGCGAGAGTTATATAATACCGAAAACGAAGTGCGACGGCTGAAACGCTACAAACCTACAGATCTCACCACAAGATTTAACTGAAGACATTATATAATAAAATAAAATAATTAAATTGTAAATTAAATGACAAAAAAAAATAATATAGGCGGGAAACTCTCATTGGAGAATTTCCTACATGAGACGGAATTGTAAATATATAACACTTACTTATTGTCAATATAGACAGATTGTACAGTTTAAAAATAGAAAAAAAAACCTCTAAGATCTTTTAGGTCTGCCATTCTCGTACTAACGAGAGAGATCAATAGTGACTGTTTCTCTTTATCATTAGTCCTTTTGTTATTTATTGCTGTTTTGCTGATTTTCTTTAGTTTATGGTGCACCATCCTCTATTTTCATTTGTTATTGAAGGCATCTTATGTTTTGCTCTTATCATAAAAAATTTATTAACAGTTTATGGATGAGCAGGGTTGCATTAACAATGTGCCATCTGAACCTCGCTTGGTACTAATGCATTTACAAATGAGATTGTAATTAATCTTAATTTCTGAATCCAAGACATTTAATATTATTGCTCAAGGTCTTTTATGCTGCCAGTTATGGAAGCTGATCCAGTTTAAATGTGCACCGGGTCGAAAACTTCCGCTCCGTTTTCGTTGATGATGAGGGAGTAGGAGGAGTACCAACGTAAAAAGCATCAGACTCCGTGAAATATCTAGGTATACATTTAGATAAACGTCTTATGTGGCAGAAACATATATTTACTAAAAGAAAACAGCGGGAAATGTATTGGCTGATAGGAAAAGATTCAAAACTAAGTATTGAGAATAAAAAATTGCTTTATAAAACCATTCTGAAACCAATATGGACGTATGGCATACAGTTATTGGGAACAGCAAGCAATTCAAATTTGAAAATATTGCAAAGATTTCAAAACAAGGTGTTACGAATAATAACTAATGCACCATAGTATGTCACTAATAGTATACTTGGAAATGATCTACAAATACCTGCAGTAAAAATGGAAGCTAAAAAATATTCTGTAAGGTACAAAGGGAAAATAACTAACCATTCAAATACGGTGGTGCGAGAGTTATATAATACCGAAAACGAAGTGCGACGGCTGAAACGCTACAAACCTACAGATCTCACCACAAGATTTAACTGAAGACATTATATAATAAAATAAAATAATTAAATTGTAAATTAAATGACAAAAAAAAATAATATAGGCGGGAAACTCTCATTGGAGAATTTCCTACATGAGACGGAATTGTAAATATATAACACTTACTTATTGTCAATATAGACAGATTGTACAGTTTAAAAATAGAAAAAAAACCTCTAAGATCTTTTAGGTCTGCCATTCTCGTACTAACGAGAGAGATCAATAGTGACTGTTTCTCTTTATCATTAGCCCTTTTGTTATTTATTACTGTTTTGCTGATTTTCTTTAGTTTATGGTGCACCATCCTCTATTTTCATTTATTATTGAAGGCATCTTATGTTTTGCTTTTATCATAAAAAATTTATTAACAGTTTAGGGATGAGCAGGGTCGCATTAACAATGTGCCATCTGAACCTCGCTTGGTACTAATGCATTTACAAATGAGATTGTTATTAATTTTAATTTCTGAACCCAAGACATTTAATATTATTGTTCAAGGTCTTTTATGCTGCCAGTTATGGAAGCTGATCCAGTTTAAATGTGCACCGGGTCGAAAACTTCCGCTCCATTTTCGTTGATGATGAGGGAGTAGGAGGAGTACCAACGTAAAAAGCATCAGCAGGTTTAAAACGGGTCACTAATCGAGGTTCCTTTCTTTTTGTCCGGTGCGTTTATGGCTTTATGGCCCGCAGCCAGTCAGATGTAGATGTCACGCGGTTTATTGTCCGATCCGAGTTATTCATTGGCTGTCACGCGTCTGGCCGACCATTAAAACCGTCGAAACGAGCAGTCAGAGATTTCAACGCACACCTGCTCTCTTCTCTCTTCTTCAACCTCCTTCAATACATGCACGTCTTAGGCACGCCACACGAAACCGAATAAAAAGAAGAATGGTACGCCCCGGAGCGTACCTGGAAAACCAGTGTGCGATAAATAACGCGTGAAATACCATCAAATTATCGACAGCTTGACAGGTTTCAACTAAACAAATAAGAATTCTATTTATGTACTACATATGTATGTAGAAAAATATCATAACAATTTTTGTGGCAGTTTGCTTCAAAGAGAACGAGAGTAATGTTGCCTTGTTCGTTTTTTAGAATAAGAAGAACGTAGATTTCTATCCGCTTACCTGTGATCGGCAAAGAACCAAAGGCCGTTTCGTGACCGAAGGCGGTACAAGCTGTTCTTTGCCGAGATTATATACCTGAGGAACATAATTAAGACATTAGCTCTCGGACGGTTCCTCCGCAAGAACCGGGCAATCTCAGATCAGATGAAACCGTTCGATTTGTACACGCCGTTGTCGTTATAATTTTCCTCCGCAAATCCATCAATCCTCCCATAATGATTCAAACAATTTCTTCCCCAGAAGTTTAAGCAACGATGCACTAAAAGAACCCAATTACCTCCCGGCGTAGTTACATCAGATTTACCAGCAGTAATGACCGTTTAAGACCTCCCCGCTTCGTGCGCACGCTTTAACCACCGACATTCCTGTTCTTCCGAGAACCTTCATGTTCTGTTTTCTCGTTGTAAAGAACCGCGCGAGATACAAAGGCCAACGCCGCAACTCTCGAAGACTAATCAGAGTTACTCTGGGAAATTGCTTGATAATTACGCACAATTATCTTTGCGGCACTCGCCAAACGACTCCGACTACATCCATCTTCTCTTTTTCACCATGCAGAAAGAGGATATGCGAAATTAGTGTCGTTTTACTAGCCGCATCCCGTCTTGTGTCGTAAATTCATATGGAATCGCTTCAAAAAATTTATGTGTAATAACATATAATGATAATTACTTCTTTTATGAATCAAGCGTTATGTGCCTAAGAGAACGATAAATCACATAGAAGATAACGAAGATGCTTTCAAAGATATTTATGAATGTTTAATGGAACGAGAATGTGTGTGACTTAGATATCATATAGACTTTTCTAATTGTAAGAAATCTTCCTAGAATGCTACTCCCCATGTGTTCGGTGAAATAATGGAAATTAAGTTTCCTGATTTGTCTTCTTGTGGTTTTCTTCGAAAGATCGTGTTAATTGAGATCAACAGGCCATCTCAGAAGAGTAATTGATTAAATGTAATTTTGTTCGTTTTCTAGAATCTATGCTGAATCTAGATTTTACAAAACGAAGTATAACAATAAAAACTAAGCTGATAATAGGAGCTGTTAAGTATATGAAGTAATAAGTACTATATGATGTATAGAAAGAATGTTTGGTAAAAGCTGGACCTTGAAGACTGTATTACATACATTTTTAACGCTCTAACATAAACTTAATGCATATTCAGTTTTTCCTCAATCGATGCATCTCCATTTCTTCAACTCCTTAATCGTTTCTAAACTATCACATTCGGCATTGCAGTACTTCGGCAACAGATTTTCACACTTTTGTGAAAGGTCTTTCGATCAAATACTAGAACAAGAGCAATCATAGTTAGTGATAGGAAAATTGAAGATATTGAAAATACAGCCAGCGTTGTATAATATAGTGAGTAAGATGGAGGAATTGGATTTAGAGGTCGTTCTAGAAAATACGGATATGATTCTAATGAGAAGCAAAAGGTGCGGAAACGACACTACGTTTAGCGTCAAAGATTATGTGGTCGACTTAAAAAATTGGCAAAAATATTTAGGTGTAATGATTGGAAAATTCTTAAAATAAAGGGCACAAATAGAGTATATAGAACATATAGAACTGTCAATGCGTTAATTAGAATCACGTGTTCAGGACACAGGCTGAGGTTACAAAAGAGCTGAAGGAACAGGGAAAACCAAACCGACGAGAAAGGAGATTATTATAGCTTCTTCTGTCAGCTCTGATTGATGCTGGATGAGAGCCTGAGTCTGAGTTGTCAGATGAAGGTAGACGAGCCCTGTATAACGAGTTGGTAGATATAGGAGAAATAAAAGACAGGAGAGTTCCTTCAGTATACCTGTCATTGTAAAGATACTTTTAAAAGACTGGGATGTGTTTCTTTTTGATTATTTTCTTGAGCCGTGGAAGATGCAAAAAAGGGTTATTGATGGAACAGACCAACGAAAGGAAGATAGAGTGAGATAGACGCTCTGAAGAAAGCTCGGAAAGGTATTTCCAGAGAAGACGAAAAAAGGACTTTTTAATGCGGCGGGTGCAGCACCCCAACCACACACTATCCAGCTGTTCAAGACACCAAGCCGTATGTCTGTATAGCAGATTTTCCCCAATTTCTTAAAAAGATAGTGTTTTGTGGAGTTGGGTTGTATTGTTAATTATTGAGGAAGGTTGGGTGAGGTTGGTCGATCGGATAGTTTCTATCTGTTCAAAGACAGAAGAGAGATGCCGATAAGAGAGATATAAAGACATATTTATGGAGTAGCTTCTTTAATTATGGAGTTGTGTTGGAAAGGAATGAAAGAAGAAAGGAGAAAGCTAGAGATCAGATTCTGTTGTGGCAATGAGTAGTGCAAGAGTGAACAAGCACTGGGTTGGCTTTGCTATTTATAGCTCAAACACAACACAGTTTTACGCATTATGCAAAATTAAACGTGCTTTTAAGCCAAACTGACCGTTTCGTATCTAAATTTAAATATGACTGATTCGTATGACTCTTATGATTGTAATCTGCTTATCCTAATTACCTAAAAAAATAGAACTTGTTTTCCGACGTTCTTCATTATCTATTATCATATTATTATTATACATTATTATAATAAATATACTCTATCGTATATCATATTCTAAGCATTCTTTATTCCAATACACCATGTAAGCATGTTTAAGGTGGAAATCCACTTAACGGGTACATACAAAATATTTATGTAATCGAAATCAGATTAACCTTCCAAATAACTCATCAAATAACTCATAAAATGAGGTATTATCGTTGTAACACCTTGAATGCACTTTTGTAGTCGATAGTGTGCTAACAACCCAAAAAGAAAATCAGCAACGGATTCATCAGAATGTTCTTGATCAGAAGATTCCAATTGAAAGAGAAAAATGATCAATACAATATGGTATATCCGTTTATACCATATTATCACCAACCAACAATAGTTAAAGAAAAAATATCAAAATCCTTGAACATTCAATCATTGAAAATCCAAGACAAGACTCTTCAAGAAATGTTCAAGACAAGACAAGAAGTTTACTTCAAGACAATAATAATTCTACAAATCAAAAAGCAATCATATAAGATCTTGGAGTAATGAATCTTATAAGACATTTATGTAAAAAATCTAAGAAAATCCTTTACATGATTTGAAATAACTGAAGTGTTAGTTCTAATTTTAGTTCAATTAACACCGCTCGTGAAAGCCTTCGTAGTTATGTCTTTACAGTTATTTATAGTTTATAGTTTAGAAGATACAACACTTATTTTAACCACGTGACGATTGGTATTTATGATTATTGATCGAATAAACTAGATGTGAATGATTATTCTTCGTTAAAACGCAATAAAAATGTCCACTGTTACTCAGCATGACTAATACTAACTTCATTATAGTTACAATCATACGTTACGTTTATTGTAACGCTTGAATTATCACTATTAAACATTTACTTCATAGTAGACTATTTAAAATCATCTCGATTAATGTTACTATTTCTTCTTTCCTTCAATTTATCTTTTAATCTAACACCAATTTGGAGACGAGTATACTTCCTCGAGTATACTCTCATATACTTGACTTGATACTACTTCCAAAAGACTTGAAATTGTTCCAGAAGACATGAAATGTTTCCACAAGACTTGAAATACTTCGAGAAGACTTAATGCTTTCAGAAGACTTGTTATTGCTTCCAGAAGATTTGACATATTTCCAGAAAATTTGAACTGCTTCCAGACGACTCCATACTACGTCTACTTGACTTGATAATACTTCCAGAAGAGTTGATACCGCTCCTAGAAGACTTGATATTGTTTCCAGAAGACTTGATAACCGTGTAAAAAAGACTTGATATTGCTTCTAGAAGACTTGAAATACTCCCAAAAGTCTTAGTATTGGTTCAGGATAGGATAAAAGAATCAATGACAATCAATTGAACAGTCCTATATTTCGATTCAAATTGAATCTTCTTCAGGGAGTGAAATTTTCTACAAAATTACAAGTTAATAAAAAGTAATTAATTACAAATAACACTTACGATTGTAATGAAACTGGCTAAAATAAAACATTAAATACCAGAGTCCAAAATTATTCTTAAAATTATTGAGAAAAACAAGAAACACGTTGTTACACACCATAGCGCTTTTTTTATAATATGAATGACAGTGCAACCACCTTGTAAAAGTAATACGGCAACTTCACATGAAGCGCCAAAAATTTAAATTCAAATGTTTGAAATATTTAAATTTTTAAATTCATCTCTACAAAAATCAAAAATTAGGGCATATATAGAACTTAAGGAGCTGATATCAGTTCTGTAATTGATAGTATTTTTCGTGGTTGCTATGTGGAACATCTCCAAAAATAATCTGTTGTGATAGTTGTTAGTTGCATCTATAATTTTAGTATTTTCAAAATCAAAAATATGACCACTGTCCAAACTATGTTGGGCCAGAGCACAAGATCTTTTGTTACAACGTATATCACTTTTATGTTGGTATAATCTTCTTTTAAGCCATTGGGAAGTTTGTCCCACATAGCAACCTTCACAACCACCACATGAGATGTTATAGATAACCCCAGACCTGTATAGTAAGGGCGTGGGGTCTTTAAGGTTTGTGAAAATTGATTGAGATTTTAAAGGATAATGTTCTACGATCTTTAAGTTGTTAAGATTACAACAATGTTTAAACATTTTGGTTAGTTTGTCAGTTAACTCAGGGATGTAAATGAGTTTTTTGTATAGAGTGGGTTCATTAATGTTATCAATGGCTGAGTCAACATCCACACCAGGGTCAAACACAGTAGTACTGAAAAGCAATCTGTTTAATAACTTGGGAGGGTACATGTTGTTTATAAAAATAGTTTTTAATTTATTTAAATTTATATTAATTAAATTAGGTTCTGAAATTTTTTTCTATTCTATATTTCATTGCTAACACCGTGCTAATTTTATGTTTTATTTTATGTTTAGATGTAAAATGGATATATCTTCCAGAAAACGTTGGTTTTGTGTACCAATCAAATTTGATTTTATTGTCTTTATCACGAATGACCTTAGTATCCAAAAACGGAACTGAGTTGTTGTCTTCTGTCTCAAGAGTAAACTGTATGAATTTGTTGTGTTTATTAAAACTATTTAAAATTGAATTTACGTAATTAGCCGGGATAGCAGTTATGATATCATCTACATATTTTTTTATAAACGGAACTTCAAATTCTAGCGTTGGTAAAATTCTTTTTAATACGTGGTCCATAACAATTTGGGCCAAAATAGGTGATAGCGGAGAACCCATAGGTGTACCGATAATATTAAGAAATTTCAAAAATTACATCAGGATATGATTAGAGAGTTTAGAGTGTCAATCAATGGAAATGTAGATAAATGGTTAGTTAATTGCTCAGAGATTGATTTACCAGAGGAAGTAAAACAATTCTTGGCCTTAGGCCCTAAATTTGTATATCCTATAACTGATAAAACATTTTATACCAAACACTTATTAATGGAAATTGAAAACATAATTAATTCATTATCAAATAATGTAAAAGATAGTATAAGAGCCAGAAGTACTAACATTCTAACAAATTTTTTAACTAAACAACTTCTTCCAACGAATTTGGATTCATATTTAATTTTCTGTCAACAACAAACTAAAAAATTTTTAAAAGATAACCCTGATATTATAGTAACGAAGGCAGATAAGGGCTCAACCACGGTAGTGATGAAAAGGGACATATACATTAAAAAAGCAGAAGAAATGCTAAAAGACAACAACACTTACAAATTAATAGGTAACACTGATAAAACTAATTTCATTCAGAACACTATTAACAGTTTATTGAAAGATCTCTTAAACAAAAACTTTATTGACGACTTGGAATTCAAAAAACTTATAAAACATAACACCTTAGTATCCAAAGCATATTTCTTACCTAAGATACATAAACCCGATATTCCTCTAAGACCCATAATTTCGTCAGTTGGTGCTGCAACGTATAATATTTCCTCTTACTTAGCTAAAATATTAACTGTTGCTTTTGACTCAAGAACTAATTTTAATGTGAGAAACACCTTTCAATTTGTTGAGGAATTGAGAGGTTTCGAACTTCCTGAAGGTTATGTTATCATCTCTCTCGACGTTGTTAGTCTGTTTACCAACATACCCACCACATTGGTGTTAGAAATTATAGAAGAGAATTTCCATTACATCTCAGAAAATTATGATTTTGAAAAGGATTTATTCCTAAAAACTATATCAACTATTTGCACTAATACTTATTTTACTTTCAACGGTGTTACTTACCAACAAATCTTCGGTACACCTATGGGTTCTCCGCTATCACCTATTTTGGCCCAAATTGTTATGGACCATGTATTAAAAAGAATTTTACCAACGTTAGAATTTGAAGTTCCGTTTATAAAAAAATATGTAGATGATATCATAACTGCTATCCCGGCTAATTACGTAAATTCAATTTTAAATAGTTTTAATAAACACAACAAATTCATACAGTTTACTCTTGAGACAGAAGACAACAACTCAGTTCCGTTTTTGGATACTAAGGTCATTCGTGATAAAGACAATAGAATCAAATTTGATTGGTACACAAAACCAACGTTTTCTGGAAGATATATCCATTTTACATCTAAACATAAAATAAAACATAAAATTAGTACAGTGTTAGCAATGAAATATAGAATAGAAAAAAATTTCAGAACCTAATTTAATTAATATAAATTTAAATAAATTAAAAACTATTTTTATAAACAACATGTACCCTCCCAAGTTATTAAACAGATTGCTTTTCAGTACTACTGTGTTTGACCCTGGTGTGGATGTTGACTCAGCCATTGATAACATTAATGAACCCACTCTATACAAAAAACTCATTTACATCCCTGAGTTAACTGACAAACTAACCAAAATGTTTAAACATTGTTGTAATCTTAACAACTTAAAGATCGTAGAACATTATCCTTTAAAATCTCAATCAATTTTCACAAACCTTAAAGATCCCACGCCCTTACTATACAGGTCTGGGGTTATCTATAACATCTCATGTGGTGGTTGTGAAGGTTGCTATGTGGGACAAACTTCCCAATGGCTTAAAAGAAGATTATACCAACATAAAAGTGATGTACGTTGTAACAAAAGATCTTGTTTTCTGGTCCAACATAGTTTGGACAGTGGTCATATTTTTGATTTTGAAAATACTAAAATTATAGATGCAACTAACAACTATCACAACAGATTATTTTTTGAGATGTTCCACATAGCAACCACGAAAAATACTATCAATTACAGAACTGATATCAGTTCCTTAAGTACTATATATGCCCTAATTTTTGATTTTTGTAGAGATGAATTTAAAAATTTAAATATTTCAAACATTTGAATTTAAATTTTTGGCGCTTCCCGCTTCACGTGAAGTTGCCGTATTACTTTTACAAGGTGGTTGCACTGTCATTCATATTATAAAAAAAGCGCTATGGTGTGTAACAACGTGTTTCTTGTTTTTCTCAATAATTTTAAGAATAATTTTGGACGAAATACTCTGGTACTTAATGTTTTATTTTAGCCAGTTTCATTACAATCGTAAGTGTTATTTGTAATTACTTACTTTTTATTAACTTGTAATTTTGTAGAAAATTTCACTCCCTGAAGAAGATTCAATTTGAATCGAAATATAGGACTGTTCAATTGATTGTCATTGATTCTTTTATCCTATCCTGAACCAATATTTACGAGTTGCTAACTGGGATAAAAAAAATTATCTCATAAAGGTATTGCTTCTAGCATACTTGATATCGCTTTTAGAATATTTGATATTGCTACTAGAAGACTTCAATTGCTTTCAGACAACTCGATACTATCTCTGGAAGACTTGATGCTGTATTTAAAAGACTTGAAATATTTTCAGAAGGAGTGATCTGCTTTCAGAAGACTTACAATGTTTCCAAAAGACTTGATACTGCTTCTGGAAGATTAGATATTGCTTCCAGAAGACTTGAAGTAGTTCCAAAAGACTTGATACAGCTCCTAGAAGACTTAAAATACTTCCAGATGACGCGTTACTACCTCTAAAAGACTTGATACAGCTTTCAAAAGCCGTGAAATGCTTTAAGAAGGCATGAGAAGACAACTGCTTCCAGAAAACTTGATACTGCTCCTGAAAGACTTAATACTGCTTCTAGAAGACTTGATGCTGCTTCGAGAATACTTGATATTGTTTTCAGAAGACGTGAAATACTTCCAAAAGACTTGACACTGCTTTTAGAAGACTTGATATTGCTTCCAGAAGACTTGAAATACTTCCAAATTATTTGAAATTGGTTCTAGAACTCTTAATACTGCTTCTAGAAGACTTGATATTGCTTTCATAACACTTGAAATACTTTGAAACGACTTCATATTGCTTGTAGAAGACTTGAAAAGTTTCAAAAAGACTTGACAGTGTTTCTAGAAGACTTAATAAATACACTTGTGAAACTGTTGATAGAAAATGTTTTCTTTGCATTAAATACAGTAATACCTCGGACTTGCGCGATAGGTAGGACCGAGCTATAATCGTGTAAATCGAATTCGCGTAAGTCGGAGTCCAATTTTGCAAATAAATTATGTTCTATTGAGACGAAAAACTCAAGCAAGACACTAACATCTAGAAGAATGTTTTGTTTCATATCTTCATGTAGATGCGCACACGATCATCTCATGTAGTGCTATAAATGGTTTAATGATTCTCGAGTCCATTGATTGAAGCAAATTGGTTGCATGCGGTCGACTAATAACATCACTTTAACTGGGATTTGTTTTAAAAAGCAATAACGTTTGACCACAGGTATGAAGTGATAGTGATGTCCAAACCAGTTCTCAAAGAGAGAAGCTGTCATTTAAACTTTAGCATTCGACTTCTAAATGACGGGCATTCCAGTTTTAGAGTTATTTTTTAAAGCTCTTGGATTTTTGGAAACCCAACTTAACAGCTTCTATTTTTAAAAATTAACATAACTTGATAGCATACTTAATTTCTTACTTGAATATTAAACAATATTTTAACATTCTTCCCATCTGAGCGTTAATACCGTCAACAAAACCATAGATTGACGAATGATGCTCGTTGCATTCAAGGTTCAGCATTTTTTAAGACTCCCAGTAACATTTCAAATTTTTTTCTTTATGTTTTACAATTGTTCTGGCTGAAACTTCTTTGAATTCACAAATTTAATTTTTATATCGTACTCTTGGGGCTTCTCTTCTTGTTTGATGTAAATTAATTAGTATCAGTTCAATTTTACTTGGACGACAAAGTTAAAAAGGTACAGTCTTTCATAGTTAGCACAGTAAGACAATGTAATCGTAATTAACGTTCCTACGCGCAACAAACACGTTCGAACCGCAATATGTTTGGTGGGTGGAGTGGAGAATCAAATTGAAATCGCGTAACTTCGAGTTTACGTAAAACGAGATATAGTTGGGGACAAAAATCTTGACGTAAGTAGTCCACAAATTGCTGGTACAAGGCATTTTTAATGCAAAAGACAAAAATTGTCGATAAAATTTGATTTTACTTTCAAAATACTAAATACCGTGGATTACAGACTGGGTACTGCTTGCAGTTTTTGAGCACCGTCATTCGTCGTTTGAGGCTTTCCACCATTCAATTTTCACCTTAATATTTCTTACATATCTGGATTTATGAGCTTCATAACTGAGACAGAACAAGAAAATTCAAGATTATTTGTCTCTCAAATCCATCAGTTCCTAAGAATTCCTTTCGTTATAAATAACATGAATGAGATTATTAAGATACTGAGATATCACATAATTTCTTAGAACCTCCATTTCATTCTTTTTAAAATTTATTACCCTGCTTTCATTTGGACTTTCTCTTCTTCTTCTTTGTACCCATTATTCCCGGAACCTATCCACCTATTATTCTTGAAGAGGGTTTTTATTCTTCGACCAATTTTTTTTAATTCCAAACTCCCCCAGAGTGAGCACGTACACAAGACGAAATATCTTAATAAGCGAGCGGCTAGATGCTTTGATCTTCGCCGCGTTCCCGATGGCACAAGGAACAATTCGAGTTGTTGTTCGGTCGAGGAGAAGAAGAAGTCGAATTTAAATCATCGCTGTAAAGGCAGTCTTTTGGCGGCGCGGTGGCGGCGGTGACGCCGGTTATTACCGGAGGAGGAGGAGGAGTGGCCCGAGGGGCCGAGGAGGAGATAATGAAGTTGTTAAGGACGGCTGTCTTCATTTACGGGGCCGGATCTATCGGGACGTTGACGCCAGATGGCCGTCAGAGATTATGATGCACCGAGGCGAAGAGAATCTGTCCAAGAAAAAGACTTGTGGGATGAAAGAAGGTTATTACGGTTAATGTTTATACAGGAGGAGTTTTTTCCGGGAATTGATTGTATCAGTTTCTTAGAAAAATAAAGGAATCTTTCTTATTTTTTTTTTTAATTTTTGGGTGAAGGATAAAAATTGTTGGGGTGGTTTTTTGGGCGAAGATAAAATTTAGGATGCGGCAGATGCCAGAAAATTTCAAATTCCCAGGTCGGAATTTAGACAGATTTCTATTCTAAAGTAGAACCATATGCTGTTTCGAACAGAAGAAGCATTATTAAAAAGGTTTCCGATCGGCTCTAATTAGTCCCAGTCCCTTGAGCCCGAACAAAAAAAGAACCCCAAGAACCTGGCGGCGGAGGCGACTTGAGACTAAACTGAGATGATCCCATCTTAAACGGTCCCAAGTTGTTTGTTCTGGCAAAACTGGTAGCAGCCGCGTTTTCGCCTTATTTCTATACTTATCCTCCTCTACACAGCTTCTCTCCCTCTTGCTTCCTCCTCGAGAATAAATATTGACACTGGAATCACTTCAAACCGTAAACATAATTAAGCAAATATGAACTGTTGAATGGTTAATAAATAAATGGGTTCGTTTGCTTTTCCAACTCGTCATTTAATTACTTCGATAATTGACTAATATCCAGTACTTAATAATTAGAACTGAAAGAAAAATTTTTGAAATGTAAAACTATCAAAGTTAGTTTTGTTGATAACATTGATACAAATAAAGATCGAGAATTGATTTAGAATCGAAAAACTGGGAGATAATTTTAAAACATTACAGAATATAACAAAGGTTTCACTAAAATCAATTAAAGCATACCATAAATTTATTTTTGAACAAGAAGGTGACCGAAATAATAGGAAAAGATATGGGAATTTAGAGGATTTAATTTTGGTAATGAAAATGAACAACAATTGGGAATCAAAAGTGGATTTTGCTACGAATCATTCATATCATTTTTAGAAGATAACACGAACGACGATTTCGATGGCAGTAAAATCGATGATGATGCCATGTTTATTTATGATGACGAAGAATATGATGTAGGGAATGATGATGACGATCATAGCGACCAATAGCGACGTTGAAGATGACGAATGATGCGATGGAAGTACTGCTACGAAATTTTACGATTAAAGGGGAGTTAGAGGAATCAAACAGATTCTGACAACGACAGAGGAAGAATGGATCAACTAGGATTTACTTTAACATTCAAAGATGTTGAAGACTTTATGGTTTCCTGTACTGGCAATGATAACTACCCATTTAATGAATGGTGGGAACAATTTTAAGAGACATCTTTGCTTTAATGGCGTGAAATGATTTGCAAAAGTTTACTTTTGGTAAGAAGACACTTGGCAAAATAGTTAAGGTTTTTATACGTAGCGAGACGGGTATTAACAACCGAGAATATTCAAAAATGGTATGTATTACAACGTGAGTTTACAAGGAATGCAAATGCCAGAAAATTACATGATTTATTAAGTGTATTCCAAAAACAGATGAAAAGGGATAAAACAATTCACGAGTATTTCTTAAGAATAAAAAAGATTGCAAAAAGAGCTAATTTGGATGATAAGACGATTATTGAATATGTTTTTATTAATGGCATTCCCAATTAACCGAGGAATAAAATAATTATATATGGTTCGATGTCTTAATACGATAAATATAAGAAAGAAGGAAATGCTTGTACCCATAAACTTGATCGACTGATCACCGTTTCGATTCTGTCTCCCGTTGTCTCAATTGTGGACAAAAGAGTTATCGATTCAGATTGTCACTATGGAGAGAAAAGTCAAACATATTTCCAGTGTGGTAAGTTTGGTCACATCGCGAAAGTTAGTTGTAGACATCAACAGCGGAAAAGATATGCTCAACCCGAACGAGTTTGATTGAAAATGTTGGTTAATAATAAAGAAATTCAAGAATATGTCAATACAGGAACTTGCATTACTCTTTTATAACTACATATAACCATAAGATCACCAAATTTTGAAGAAATGACTACTAAAATATTTGGTCATAACTTCAATCAAGTTATGACGTCGGGAAGGTTCAAGGTATAATTCGAAGTTTTATTTTTCGGTAACTCAACTATTTTTGCACATTGTATCAGTTACCATTAATTCTAATCTAATTAAAATGATTCCGATATTTGTGGAGAGGTTGAATTTGGGACTAAGTCAAATGAGGCATCCTATGATGATAGTTTTTGTGTACGTCCTAAGTGGAAAATAAAATATTTGTAATCGATGTTGAATATAATATTGATGTCGACAGATCAATTTATCACATACAAATTATGGGTTTAATAAAAAATTTAAGTACGAACGAAAAAAAATTTAGTCACTTCGAACCAGTTTCTGAAGAAGGTTGGCATACGAAACGTCAAATATTTTTCAAAAAACACTCAACAAAACCCGAAAGTTTCTAGTTTTAGATCTAGTGTTAGTCCTAGTGATAGTTCTAATGATAGTTCTAGTGCTAGTGTTAGTTCTAATTTTAGTTCTAATAAAAAAATTATACGCCAAATTAAGTAAATGCAGCGAAATTCGAATAAAAATTATATTAGAAAATGATATGCTAGTTAGTCAACTGCCTTGAAAGAAAAATTTTGACACCTAACAGAGTTAGGTGGGCTATTTCCAGTTTTAAGCTCTTAAAATCACCTGGAGAGGGTGAAATTCTGTCATTTTTTTACATAAGGGCATAGAAGATCTACTTCCAATTATAGTATCTTATACATATATAAGAAGCTATAAATTTAGCTATATACCTAAGTTATGGAGGACAGTAAAGGCGGTCTTCATAGCTAAAGGCGACAGCCTAACTTCCTTTCTCCTAAAAGAGATGGAAAAAGTAATTGACCAGTCATCATGCTTTAACAGGCACCATAAAAGAGATAATTGTAATTAAAGAAATAGCTCTATATGCTTTCATAGGCATCGATCGACAACCATATGTTATCCACCCATATTGAAAAGTCAACAAATCGCAGCCAATTTGGGGGGCGAATCGTTGACTATAAAGGCATGAAGAGGAGGGGGGTTACTCTCACCTCTCCTATGGTGTCTGGTAGTGGATGACATAATAAATACCTTAACAAAAAATGAATTCAAGAATACGCTGATGACTTGATAATCAAAATCCATCGTTTTGCATAAGTTGAGCTATGAGTGCTCTACTACTTACCAGCTTTGGGTGCAGGACTAATGGGTAAGCATCAATCTTAAGAATATATAGCCCTTTTCGCTCAGAAAAGGAAGCTACAACTGAAAGCACCCTCAATTAAAGGATTAAACTGTAAATAGCAAAACAAAAGCTAAATACCTAGGGGTAATTCTAAATAGCAATTTAAACTGGAACTTCCACTCAGATAAGGTGAGAAAAAAAGCCAATCAGATCTTGAATCGGGGCTCAAACCACCAATAATCAGACCTACGGTCGCTTATATAACGGTTTGGTGATCAAAACCAAATTATAAGACAACACAACAGCTCTTGGCACAAATACAGTGGCTTACATGTCTTGGCATATAGATCTAACGGCTGCTTTTGAAACCCTACTCAATCTCACACCACTTCAGAGCAATTCGCACACTTAGTGTCACAATAATAAACAACAATTGGGAATGAAAAGTGGATTTTACTACGAATCATAACATTTTTAGAAGATCATACGAACGACGATATTAATGGCGGTGAAACCGATGATGATGTAATGTTTATTTATGATGTAGGAAATGACGAATATGATGTAGGGAATGGTGATGATAATCATAGTGACCAATAGCGACGTTGAAGATGACGAATGATGTGATGGAAGTACTGAATTCTGACAACGACAAAGGAAGAATTGATCAACTAAGATTTACTTTAACATTCAAAGATGTTGAATACTATGGTTTCCTTTACTGGCAATGATAACTACCCATTTAATGAATGGTGGGAACAATTTTAAGAGACCTCTGGCTTAATGGAGTGAAATGACTTACAGAAGTTTATTTTTGGTAAGAAGTCACTTGGAGAATTAGCGAAGTTGTTTAAGATGTGATTAAGGGTATTAACAACTGAGAATACTCAAAACTGGTATTACAACGTGATATCACAAGGAAAACAGATGAAAAGTGATAAAACAGTTCACGTGTATTTCTTAAGAACAAAAAAGGTTGCAAAAAGAGCTAATGTGGATGATGAGAGATTAATAAAGTAATTTTGTATGGTTCGATGTGTTAATACGATTAATATAAGAAAGAAAGAATTGCTTGTGCCGATAAACTTAATCGACAGATCAATATTCTGATTCTGTCTTCCGTTGTATCAATTGTGTTTATCACTATAGAGAGGAACGTCAAACATATTTCCAGTGTAGTAAATTTGGTTACATCGCGAAAGTTAGTTGTAGAAATCAACAGCGGAAGAGACATGATCAACCCAAACAAGTTCAAGGATATGTCCATACCGGAAGTTGCATTAATCTTATAAAGGCTAGTAGTTATATAATCTTTAGATCACCAAATTTTGAAGAAATTACTACTAAAATAATAGGCTTAGGAAGAAATCAAGTTATGAGGTTGAGAAGATTCAAGGCAAAAATCGAAGTTTGATTCTTCGGTAGCTGAACCATTTTTGCAAATTGCGTTATTTACCATTAGTTCTGATGGAATTAAAATGGTTCCGAGATTTGTGGAATGGTTGAAATTGGGGCTACGTCAAATGAGGCATCCTATGGTAATAGTTCTTTTGTACGCGCTAAGTGGAAAATAAAATATTTGTAATCGATGTTGAATATAATATTGATGTCGACAGATCAATTTATCGTACGCAAATTATAGATTTAATACAAACTTTAAGTACGAACGAAAAAAACTCCAGTTGTCACCAAACCAGTTTCGGCAAAAGCTTACAACATGATTTTTTTTTTTTTAAACGCACAGCAAAACCCGAAAGTTTCTGGTTTTAGATCTAGTGTTAGTCCTGGTGATAGTTTTAGTGTTAGTGCTAGTGTTAGTTCTAATAAAAAAAAATTACGCCAAATTAAGTAAATGCAGCGAAATTCGAATAAAAATTATATTAGAAAATGATATGCTAGTTAGTCAACGCCTTGAAAGAAAAATTTTGACACCTAACAGAGTTAGGTGGGCTATTTCCAGTTTTAAGCTCTTAAAATCACTTGGAGAGGGTGAAATTCTGTCATTTTTTGCATAAGGGCATAGAAGATCTACTCCCAATTATAGTATCCTATATATATATAACAAGCTATAAATTTAGCAATATACCTAAGTTATGGAGGAAAGTAAAGGCGGTCTTCATAGCTAAGAGTCGCCTAACTTCCTTTCTCCTAAAAGGGATGGAAAAAGTAATTGACCAGTCATCATGCTTTAACAAGCACCATAAAAGAGATAATTGTAATTAAAGAAATAGCTCTATATGCTTTCATAGGCATCGATCGATAACCATATGTTATCTACCCATATTGAAAAGTTAACAAATCGCAGCCAATTTTTGGGGCGAATCGTTGACTATAAAGGCATGAAGAGGAGGGGGGTTACTCTCACCCCTCCTATGGTGTCTGGTAGTGGATGACATAATAAATACCTTAACAACAAATGAATTCAAGAATACGCTGATGACTTAATAATCAAAATCCAACGTTCTGCATAATTTGTGCTATGAGTGCTCTACTACTTACCAGCTTTGGGTGCAGGACTAATCGGTCAGCATCAATCTTAACAGTATATAGCCCTTTTCGCTCAGAAAAGGAAGTTACAACTGAAAGCACCCTCAATTAAAGGATTAAACTGTAAATAGCAAAACAGAAGCTAAGTACCTAGGGGTAATTCTAAATAGCAATTTAAACTGGAACTTCCACTCAGATAAGGTGAGAAAAAGAAAAAAAACCATCATGGCCAATCAGATCTTGAATTGGGGCTCAAACCACCAATAATCAGACCTACGGTCGCTTATATAGCGGTTTGGTGGTCAAAACCAAATTATAAGACAACACAACAGCTCTTGGCACAAATACAGTGGCTTGCATGTCTTGGCATATAGATCTAACGGCTGCTTTTGAAACCCTACTCAATCTCACACCACTTCAGAGCAATTCGCACACTTGGTGTCACAATAATATTTTGAGATAGAAGGCATGAGTTCAAGATTATCAATTTTTGTTCAAAAAATATCTGTCTTTACTATTGATTTATTTTGAATTGTTGAGCATGTTCGGATTTATAATTATGATAAAAGATATGATAAGAGGCGGCCTGCAATTACAATTAAATCGATGCCATCATACAAGCACTTTTTTTATTTAACTCAAAAATTTAAAAAAAATATTTTTTTCTTGCTAAATAACCTAAGTGTGGCTCTGCACTAATAAAAGAATGTATCAGCAACCTGGAAGAATTCGCTAGGAGAGATGATGTATAGTGGGTTCCGGGTAACAGCGACGTTGAGGGTAATGAGATGGCTTGCCAAAGAGGAATCGAAATCGTCTTTCATTATACCCCAACCCGGTAGTGAACTACTAAAAAGCCAAATAAAACGAGGTAATCAATAAGTGGGGATCTAAAGACGCTTTAAGGCTTTCTGATCGGCCATGCATCCATTAAATGCCATCTTTTCCATATTGGGCATTAAATGCTTAGCCAGAGGCCGCTTAAAACACAAAATTTTGGGTAAACCTCTCTTGACAACCACCGACATGAAGGAACAAAACTTTGGAGCTATTTTAATGTTCATTAAGTATCTACAATCGTCCTAAATCTCTGAAGAGCTAAGTGTTACAATAGATCTTATATCGATGACGAGAGGGGAGGTTCCTCTCAGCCCGGCAACAATAATAATAATAACCGCCTCGAAGATTATCTTTGTTAGAAAAAAAAAGAAGTGGATAAACAAATTTCAGATTGGTTAGAAAATGAAATCGTTAGACCGAGTGTGTCATCAGATTATGCAAGCTCAATAGTTCTGGAAAGGAAAAAAATGCAGTGCTAGAATATGTGTGAACTTCAAAAATGCTCAATCGAAAAATTATTAAAGATATCGTCTTCCTGTTATGAAAGATCAAGATCAATTAATATTTTTGAAAAAACTGAAGACTAGGTTTTGTAAGGACCAGTATTTAAAGACATTTCAGTACTAAAAGAAAACTGAACTACATACTGATGCAAGTCAGGATGGTTTTGGTGCTGTACTATTGCAAAATGACGATGAAGATGGCAAGCTTCATCCAGTAGGTATATTATTGGAGTTATTACAAGAGTTATTAACTTGAAGTATTAACCGTTGTGGGAAAAAGGAAGAAAAATGGGAAAAAGGGACTTAAGTGTCAAAATAGTTCGGTGGCACTACTTTTACAAGATTTTGATTATACTATATTACATTGACCTGAAAGTCGAATGATGATGTGACGCTCTTAGCAAAAATCGAAACGAATTTTTGGTTCGAATATAAAGAACACAGAAAGAAAACAATAACCTGAAAAATGGACGGAAATTTGTTATACAAAAACTGTGACAGATAAAAGCTGTTAGTAACCTTCGAACATATGTTACCGATCAATCAGGAACGCGTATGAAAACGGTCATTTTAGACTTACAAAGAACTTAATATCTCGCAAATATTACACACCAGGGAAGTATATCTAAAACTATGTATCGTGTATTTTGTCTGAACGGAAAACTGGAAAATATGAAGGAATGTTGAAACCAATTGTCAAGGGAGAAGTTCCGCTTTGCATTTATTATATTATCGATCATTTAAGACCAATGATGACAACGAACAATCGTTATAAATACCTATTATTAGTGATAGGCACCTTTTCGAAATTTATGTAGATTTATTCATCACACAAGAAGCTATAAAGAATCTAGAAATGCATGGCACCTTCTGACCAAGGTACTGCGTTTACCTTAAACGAATTTAAAAATCACTTTAAATGTTAACAAATAAAACATGTATTCAATCTTTGGGCAAACCAGATTTTTGAAATGTTTTATTGAAGAAATATAAACTCCGGACAAGCCAAATATTTCTTTTGGAATAGATTAAATTCCGGGCAGGCTAGAACTTTAATTTACTTTAAAAACTAAGAGCAGAGCTATTCTGTTGGCCAACTTGTTGGCTATCATTGTGCCAAACTATGTACATTATTTTAAACGCTGTCACCATGTTGACAGTATAAGCTATTATGTCTCCACAATCCTGCTCATCAGTTTATTGTCTGCCATCTTGTTGACAGCATGAGCTATTATGTCTCCAAAGCTCTGGTCATGAGTCTGAAGTCGGTCAACTTGTTGGCAGCATGAGCTATTGGGTCTCCAAGTCCTGCTCACCAGTTTGAAGTCTGCCGACTTGTTGGAACATAAGCTGTTGCTGTTCAACAGACTATATATTATCTTAAAGACTACTAATTTGCTGATAGCATGAGCTATTGTGTCTGCAAGTCCTGTTCATCAGTTTTAAGTTTGCCCTCTTGTTGGTAACATGAGCTATTATGTCTCCAAAGCCCTCGTCATCAGTCTGAAGTCGGTAAACTTGTTAGCAGCATGAATATATATTATCTTAAAGATTGCTAACTTGCTGGCAGCATGAGCTATTGGGTCCCCAAGTCCTGCTCACCAGTTTGAAGTCTGCCGACTTATTGGAACATAAGCTATTGCTGTTCAACAGACTATATATTATCTTAAAGACTACTAACTTGCTGATAGCATGAGCTATTGTGTCTCCAAGTCCTGTTCATCAGCTTTAAGTTTGCCCTTTTGTTGGCAACATGAGCTATTATGTCTCCAAAGCCCTGGTCATCAGTCTGAAGTCGGTAAACTTGTTAGCAGCATGAATATATATTATCTTAAAGATTGCTAACTTGCTGGCAGCATGAGCTATTGGGTCCCCAAGTCCTGCTCACCAGTTTGAAGTCTGCCGACTTATTGGAACATAAGCTATTGCTATTCAACAGACTATATATTATCTTAAAGACTACTAACTTGCTGATAGCATGAGCTATTGTGTCTCCAAGTCCTGTTCATCAGCTTTAAGTTTGCCCTTTTGTTGGCAACATGAACTATTATGTCTCCAAAGCCCTGGTCATCAGTCTGAAGTCGGTAAACTTGTTAGCAGCATGAATATATATTATCTTAAAGATTGCTAACTTGCTGGCAGCATGAGCTATTGGGTCCCCAAGTCCTGCTCACCAGTTTGAAGTCTGCCGACTTATTGGAACATAAGCTATTGCTGTTCAACAGACTATATATTATCTTAAAGACTACTAACTTGCTGATAGCATGAGCTATTGTGTCTCCAAGTCCTGTTCATCAGCTTTAAGTTTGCCCTTTTGTTGGCAACATGAGCTATTATGTCTCCAAAGCCCTGGTCATCAGTCTGAAGTCGGTAAACTTGTTAGCAGCATGAATATATATTATCTTAAAGATTGCTAACTTGCTGGCAGCATGAGCTATTGGGTCCCCAAGTCCTGCTCACCAGTTTGAAGTCTGCCGACTTATTGGAACATAAGCTATTGCTGTTCAACAGACTATATATTATCTTAAAGACTACTAACTTGCTGATAGCATGAGCTATTGTGTCTCCAAGTCCTGTTCATCAGCTTTAAGTTTGCCCTTTTGTTGGCAACATGAGCTATTATGTCTCCAAAGCCCTGGTCATCAGTCTGAAGTCGGTGAACTTGTTAGCAGCATGAATATATATTATCTTAAAGATTGTTAACTTGCTGGCAGCATGAGATATTGTGTCCTGCTCACCAGTTTGAAGTCTGTCAACTTGTTGGCAGCATAGGCTATTACTGTTCAACAGACTATATATTATCATAACGACTGCTAACTTGCTGACAGCATGAGTTATTGTATCTCCAAGTCCTGCTCACCAATTTGAAGTCTGCCAACTTGTTGGCATCATGAGCTGTTATGTCTCCAAGCTCCATCTTTTTAATGTTTACCTCAGTATAAATTACTGTCAATTGTTCCAAACACTATATCTAACGTTTAGTGGTGTTGTATTTCTTGTTTGTTATTGTTCTTATTTTGCTGTTATTCTCCAACAACAAAGCTTCTTAAATCATTCCAAGAATCGATATCAGTAACAGAAATATTTGCGTATTGTTGGCAATTGGTATTTACATTATAACAGAGAATTATATCTCAAAAATTAGGAATGATAGAAAAAATGTTGACAAAAAACTGACAACACTGATAAAATTGTTGGTAATAAATAAATGGAATGTTGATTTATTTCCGTTATAAGTTGATACGTAATAAATCGATAAAATTCTTAAAAATGAGCGAAAGGTTTGAAAATAGTTGGTGAAAATTTGGTGACCTTTTCCAGTTATCTGATTAATTATATTTCCCTCATCTGGTAACACTGTTGTAGTATTTCATTTGCAATTTCGGTTCTATATCCTCTTCCTCGATCACGATGCCTCAAATCTTTCACTTCTTCTTCTAATATTGATTTGTACTCGTTTACATTCATCACTTTTATGTCCCGTTTTACCACAAGAACGGGACATAAAAAAGGAAATGCTTTCAAAGTTTCTTCTTCAGTATCACTAGAATCCCATTTACTATTCCGTTTTAATTCTCCATCAAATAGACTTGATTTAACAAACTCCGTACTAATTTCTCTATTTAACATTTCTATTGCTATTAGAACAAAATCATAATCCTCGTTAAGTAGCAGTAATAAATGACAAATCTTGTCAGATTCATCAATTTTTGTTCTTCTTATACTTTACAATTAAATATAAATTATTCAACAGAATCAAAATTATTTAATAAAAAACATGAAATAATTCAGTTAATTACTTCAATTTTATTACGTAATTTCAGTAATTTTAATTTTTTCGAGGTTCGCAGTAAACAAATTCAATTTTTAAATAAATTTATTGATTTGAATCAAATCAATTCATTGCTTCATGTTGCAACAAATGACGGAATTGTTTTAATCCATAAAACGTCAGTTTATAGATATATCTCGTTAACACTGGTTGTCTAACAAATTTATCGCCCATAAAACCCGCATAGAAATTCGTAACATCGTTGGCGCCCAGCAATAACATTTTAATCGTTGAATACAGCAATGTTTCCACATTATAATATAACCACACAAATAACACGCACATTAAAGTTTATTTTAATTCCATTAAAATTAAATTTTATTAAAAACACGAAAATCGAATTGACTTCTTAATGGTCGCAAAGTGTAGACAGAGAGTGAAGGCCTGACGATGAGATGAAGCAATTACCGCATCTTAACAGCAACGCAGTTGCCATTATACCAGGGCAATTAGTAGCCGATTTTTTCCCGATAATTACAGGCCAAAAACCTGTTCGAGTCGGTTTTTGGCGCCTCGCATTCCCACAGGTAATTGGGGAAGCATATCCGAGATTATCCGTCCTCCGTTTCAACGGAGAAAAAGAAAAAGCTTAAAGAAAATAAAATAAAAATTCCTTATAAACGCTTCAAAACACTCGTATTTACGACCGCTTTTAAAATTGTTAAGAAGTATCAAATGACTCCCTTGGTCTTAAAAGACGAGAAGAAGAGAAGAAAGGAACTTCTCTCGGACCTGAGAGAAGTGTAGAAAAAAGTTACAACTAAGGAATTTCGAATTCCGTTAGTATACAACCAACGAAGGACGGATGCTATGTGTTGCTGGATAGAGGATGACACGTGACGCTACGCGAGAGTTTGTTATTGTTGTTTGTTACTCACTACGTAAGGGGTCAGTGTACCAAGCTATTAAGAAAGCAACTGGTCCGCTGGATGCGTTAACTCGACTCTGAAGATCTCAACACAGGACTGGATTCAATAGTTTTGTAAGTAATCACTAAATTTGGTTTTCCTAGATGTGGGGAATTTCTTCAATTAAAATATTTCCATGGTACAATGTAGACAAGATTAAAATTTCCTCTTCCAGAAATAGTAATTGCTAAATCACTAAACTAGTGTCAATTTACTATTGATAACAAACCTAGAACTTTGTTCATAACAACACCAATTTGTTTAGATAACTTTGATTCATAAGACACATTTTCTGCGTGTCAGCTTTGCAGACTAGAAACTAATAAACAGCAGCGTCCATCAAATATTATCACCTTAGAGAAGTGATATTTTTTTTATTGAAGGTACAATAATGATATATTCAGATTAATCTTCATTGTTTGCGTTTCATACCAAATGTATTAGAGGGGCTAGTACCAGAAGTCTTAGCGATATGTTATTGTTTCTGATACTTTGGGTATAATGAGTCCAATTCGAACAAGAAGTTAAATACTTCCAATAACACAACGTAATCAACACCTTGCTCCGGATACTGATCAACTATTCTAAAATGTAAGTACATATTTCAAGAACTTCTTTTGCTCTCGAACGTGAGCTGATGACAAGGATGACAAGGATGCCAAACCACGGAAACATATTCCAGATTTGTACGAACTAACGCAAAGAAAAGTGCTATGATAAAGCTGAATGCACCAGAGACTGACTTTTGATTATTGAATTGTAAATGGTCATCGAATAGGATAGCCAGATCTCGAATAGCAAGGTCGCTTCAACACCCATTCAGTACTTAAACATTATTGGGTTATAACATCTTGTGTAAAATGCATTCTGCTATATTAAAAGCAAATCCATTATGTACAGGCTAGGATAGTAATAAGTTTCAGATGACGCTGTAAGATAATACAGTATTCAAAAGATGTTACACGAGCTTATATCTTGAAGTCATCGGTGTAAACAAGCAAATTGTATTCTAGTTGTCATGAGATAGATGGTAGACGGAATAGGGAAATTGAGAGATAGAGACCGGGGCATCCAGAGACAGGGAAGAAGGAAGGTATAACGAAGAGTAAAGAGACATAATTACAGAGGGGCTGCCAAATATACTTGATGTGGGAAGGACATGAGGAAGGGAAGAAATTGGTGGCTAGGTTCCAATATGGTAATGAGGAGAGAGACAATGGAGGAGAGGTGGTGTAAGCTGCGGATAGCAGATATTTTATTAAATATCTGCTTTAACCGATTTAGCCTTGTGATACATATGTCAGGTCGCCTCATTTTCGTCTTCTTACATTTATTACAGTTCATTAAGTATATAATTGTTTCAATATCATGATATTTTGTTTTTACATGTGTTCGAATGACAAAACTTTCTGATGTTGCCCACAAGGCGAAACCGGTAAAAGCAGATATTTAATAATAAATCCATTGCCAAGTGCCGATTGTTTTACTCATCTTAATCCTTCAACAATGGAAAGAAAAGAAAATATTAATAATATATTGAATGGGTGCAGTGAGATGAGGGAGGAGAACATGGACCAAGAGGAGGTCTTGGGAAAGGGGGGAGAGGGGAAACGATGATTGAGAAGAGCTGGGGGCGCGAAATAATAAGGTGGGGGGTGATTGGACCGAGAAGTGGAGGGTATGAAATTAGAATAAGACGGTAGAGGGGATAAATAATATCGCAATGAGAGAAAATATTGTAAGCAAATAATCCTACACAATAAAACTCTTACACGCTTATTTAGGCTGAGGCGAAAATGATTAGATAGAATCACGTTCTAAGGTCAAAAGATCGTTATTTGTAAGAAACAATCTAAGACATAAAGAATATTTAACTCTCAGGTCGGATGATGATTTATCATCAAAGTTGTTTAATGATAAATCATTTTTTTTGATTGACCATTGTATTTTATTGTTATCTTGCTCATCTTGTCTTGGTATAAGTACAGTCTTGCAATATTATTTTCAAAAGTAATCACGTTAATTAAACTACAATTACTCTCACTATAACTAACACTAGATCTTGTATCTTTCACCGAATTTGTTTCTGAAACATAATTCGCACAATTTATTTTTAATATAGAAGTTCTTTCTGCAAATCAAATGAAAATACATAATATTCCCTGAAACTTTCATTTGCTTTTTTCTAGTCCTCTGCAAGATATGTTCCTATATAGCTCGTATGGCTTGTTATAAATGTACATAATAACTTTCTCTAAGATGTAATTCTTCTCCAATTATTGCATACTCCAATTTTTCATGCAAAATTTAACTTAAATTTCCATGTCTTTTCGAGGAACATGGATATTTAAGTTAAACTCAGTATTAAATATTTTCTTGTATTAATACCGCTATTAACTGAACAATATCTGGTTATGATTTATTTATTTATTTATTTGTATTATTTGTGTTATTTCTTGTTCCAACACCGTTATTTTTTAAGTTATGGTGGACTTTAGTATCGAACACGTCGTATATTAATATGTATTAGGATTTCCAAATTCTAGCTAGAATGTAATCATAATTAAGCCATATCTGGCTACGGATTGTAAATTCTTGCACCATTACAAATAATTTATGTTCAATATTCCTTACACAGTTACTTTTTGAATTATGATCAAATTTTAGTAACGAACACCATCAATTTTGATATGTTGTGGATTCTCAGATTCTAACTAGGACATCATTATAAGTGGACAATATCTGTTTATGGATTATATAGTCGTATAGTAATATAGACAATTTATATCAACATTAAATGTTGGACATTAGTTCAACATTCCTTGTTCCAACAATGTCCTTTTTGAATTATGATCGAACTTAGTAACGAACATCAACTTTCATGCATTGTTGATTTTCAAATTCTAGCTGAACAATATCTCGTTATGACACAGATGTTATGATTTTTTTAAACGTGACTCTAGAATAACTTAACTTCAAGATTATACAGGGTGAGTCGGAAGAATGGGAAATCTGAATATCAGAGATACTAGACACCAAAATATAACGATTTAATTTAACATTTTTTATTCAAATATCGGTGGTTTTCTAGACACGGTGTTAAAAAATAAATAATTATTATTTCGAAATTTCTTGACAATTTTGGAACTTTTTGTACTATTAACATAAAATTTGGTAGTTTTATGTTTTAGAACATAAGAAATATGAATTTGAAAAAATCTTTGAATGTTAAAGATTAAATAAATACTAGGGGTTGGAACGGATCTACGACAACCGCTATCCGAGTGGTTTTTTCCGAATATTTAGACAGATCCAAAGGTTTTCCTTCTACAAGTATATTTAGGCCGAGTTCAAAACATGATATCTCAAAAACGAATAAAGTTTTTCAAATGCATTTTTGTTCATAAAAAAATATAGACTTTTCATTTCATCAACATATCTTAAATCATTGGATTGTCATCTTCGTAAAATAATAAAAATTGCTTTTGAATTTCGAATATTCATATCTCAAAAACGAATAGTTTTTTAAACACGGTTTAATTCATGAAAAGGCACGTGCTTTTCTCTACAAATAGCCATAATTTCATTAATATATCTTAAGAATTCAATTTTTTATGATTTTTTTGAAAATCATTTGAGATATCAAATGAATCAATTGAATCAAATTGAGATCGATTCGAGTATGGTTTTGTGCATATAAAGTACATTTTTTTATAAATCACAGAAAATTGCATCAAATATCTTAAAAATTCAATTTTTTACGATTTTTTCACAAATGATTAAGGAAATTTATATTTTATGAAATGCTATAAATTTATCCCAAAAGATATCTCAAAAATCAGTTGAGATATTCATGTATGGATTTGCTTTGAGAACAATACATATTCTCCTTTATAAATCACGAACTATTTTATTAAGATATATTCTACATCTTTATATTCCTTTGATCTAGAAGATAATTAACACCAGCATATGATATAAAACTGATTCCTCAGAATTCGATTATTTATGATTTTATGAGTATCATTGGAGCAAATCATCATTTTCGTAAACTAATAAAAGCTCAAATTGAGTTCAACAAAATATTATTTTGTGCGTATATAAATAAATTTTCTATAAATCTCAGCACATTGCATCAAAATATCTTAAGAATTTCCTTTTTCTCTATTTTTTAGAATACAGAAATATATAATATAGAGATATATACTTTTTTTTGTAAACCATAACAAATTTCATCAAGATATCACAAGAACACGATTTTTACGATTTCTCAAAAATGATTAAAAAAAATATTTAATGAAATGTTACAAATTTAGGTTGAGTTCAAAATATGTATCTCAATATCAAAGCAAGATGCTCAAGAATGATTTTATTCTGATGATATACTAATATTGTTTTGTGCGTGTAAAAGTACATTTTTTATAAATCTCAGCAAATTGCATCAAAATATCTTAAGAATTTCTTTTTCTTATATTTTTTTAGAATTGAGGTACATACTTCTCTTTATAAATTATAACACATTTCACCAAGATATCTCAAAAATACGATTTTTGACGATTTTTCAAAAATAATTAAAAAAATATTTAATGAAATGCTACAAATTTTGGTTGACTTCAAAATATGTATCTCAAAAACAAAGGGACGTGCTCAAGAATGATTTTATTCTAATGAAAATGCATACATAAAGGATTGCTTTATTTAAAACCGGAAAATTTCTACAAGATAACTTAAGAATCTGATTTTTTACGATTTTTCAAAAATGATTGGGGAATTTTTTATTTTATGAAATGCCATAAATTTATCCCAAAAGATATCTCAAAAACCAGTTGAGATATTCATGTAAGGATTTGTTTTCCGAACAATACATGTTCTCCTTTATAAATCACGCACTATTTTATCAAGATATATTCTACATTTGTATATTACTTTGATCGAGAAGATAATTGATACATGCATATGATATAAAATTGATTTCAAAATTGACAGCTTATCATTAACATATCCTAAGAATTCGATGATTTATGATTTTATGAATATCATTGGAGCAAATTATTTTCGTAAACTAATAATAAAAGCTCAGATTGTGTTCAAAAATTGTATCCTAAACGTATTGAGATATTCTAATATTGTTTTGTGCGTGTATAAGTACATTTTTTATAAATCTTAGCAAATTACATCAAAATATCTTAAGAATTCGAAGAAGAAGAGAAAGAAAACAAAATTTATTCAAGCCATAAAAAAATAAAAATAACAACAGAAAAAAAAATAACAATAATAAATACATATATAACAAAAACGCCGGCTTAAAAGGGCTATCGACCGTGGTCTTTCTGCCCGGGATAGAAATTCTTGATACTTGGTGCTTGAAACTAGTTTCGTAGTTTGCGTAGGATATGAAGGGAGTGGTGGGAAGATTGGGAAGCGATGAATAGGTTTTTTAAGGGGTAAATGGGGAAGTTGATGGTAGCATTATGGGATAAAATTTGTAGACGGATATGAATTGGAGGGATTTCGGTAAGGTTGTAGAGGAGTTCGTTGCTGGGATTGAAAAGTGGATTTTCGGGGTGTCGGATTCGCGAGACGCATCTAAGTGCAGATCTCTCCGCTACTTCGAGGTGGTACCTTGCTCCTCTGGATGTTTCGAAGAGGATTAGCGATGAGTACTCAATGACCGGTCTACAGATGGTCTTGTAGATGTGGGCAGCGCATTTAGTTGATATGCCGCGTCCTTGGTATGTAAGGGATCTAAAGTGCTTCGCCCGATTCGTCACTTTCATTTTTACCTTTATGGCATGGTCTGAAAATTTTAGTTTCCGGTCTATCGAGATTCCTAGGTATTTGGATATTGTAACGGAAGATATTATCGTGGATTGGATAGTTACGGTAGGGGAAGGAGCATGGATGGGAAGAAATGGAATGAAGAATTGGGTTTTAGAAGGATTAATTTGAATTCTCCATTTTTGTAGCCAACTCTCAGTGGATTGTATCAGCGACTGTAACCTTTGGACTGCGGATGAGATGGTTTTGCCGTGTGTTACCAAGGTAGTGTCGTCAGCGTAGAGTAGAGCGTATGAGTCTAAGTCGAAGGTATCTGGATTGGGATCGTAGATGTCACAGGAAAACAAGTTATAAAGTGTTGGAGAGAGGGGCGACCCTTGCGGGAGGCCTTGCTGAGGGGAGAATTTGCGGGAGAAGTAGTTTTTTAATCTGACTACTGAGGAGCGGTTGGAAAGGAATTGGTTGAGTAGATTAAGGAGGTAAGGCGGGATATCCAGTTTGCTAAGTTTGTATAGGAGTCCCCGATGCCATACTGAATGCATTTATGTATTCAGTGCTATACATATATGTCCATGCTTTACGTATATCCAAGAAGACTGCCGCAGAGTGGCGTTTTTGGAGGCGTGTCACTTGAAAGTTGGAGATTAGCACTGCCAGAGCATGGGACGTAGATCTACCAGATTGAAAGCCAAACTGGTAATTCGGTATTTTATGAGACATTACTTCCAATAGTTTGTTCTTAATGTGTGTTTCGAGGATCTTGCCAATGACGGGAAGAAGGGAGATAGGACGATAGTTGGAAGGGTCAGATAGAGATGCTTCTTTTTTGGGAACGCAAATTATTATGGATGACTTCCAATCTTCGGGGAAATATTGGTTCATGAGGCAGTAGTTGAGTTAAGAATTCGATTTTTTACTATTTTTTAGAATTGACATATATATTCTTCTTCATAAATCACAACAAATTTCAACAAGATATCTCAATAATACAATACAATATAATTTATCTTATACATTTAAGATAAAGTTTAAGATAAAGGATATTTTAAAGATATTTTATGATTTAAAAAAAAAGATTGAAGAATTTTTTATTTTATGAAATACCTATAAATTTATCCCAAAAGATATCTCAAAAATCAGTTGAGCTATTCATGTGTGGATTTCTTATGAGAACAATACATACTCTCCTTTATAAATCATGAACTGTATATAATATTCTGTATATCTTCATCTGTGTATTCATTTGATCAAAAAGATAAGGGACCCTATATATGATATAAAACTGATTTTGAAATTGTCTATTATACATAATGATTAGATAAATATGATAGCTGAAGGTGATGTCGGATATCCGGTATCTTTTTTTGCAAAATCACTCTCCGTTCCATCACTAACAAATCCCATTTAAATATATTCTATCTCAAGAACGATGTGAGATATAATGGTGAGATATGCTAAATATTAAAGCATATTTAATTCAGTTTTAATATGCCAAAAATATTTTTTTATTATCCATAATCACTGATATGATTCATTTAACAAAACTCTGCGTATTAGTTTATGCAAGATTTGTTTATGCAAGATTTAAGAACGATTTGACATATAATGATAAAATAAGATTCAATTTAAAGTAAAATTAATGCAGTTTCAGTATTTCACAAATAAATATTTATATTCCATAACTGTCTGCAGTTGTTGGATTTTAAATCCAACATTACTCTGACTCTGGAGAAAAAATATCATAAGAAGAGATAACTTTTATATGTCGGAAGATTTTTCTCTCAATTCATTCAATCCAAACTCTAAAAACTTGAGATGAAATCTTAAATCCGGACCTGTATTCTTCTCCACCCCATCTGTCGGGCGTCTGAAAGTCGGGAGTACAAAAGAGAGACGAAACAACTAAAAAGGGCTGATACTTTCAGTAAGCAAGAAGAGGAAAGGAGCCCCCAAAGGAAGTGGTACGGCACTCACTGTCAGCTTTTCTTGGGCACAACTTAATCTAGAGGAGGCATTCGCGCGCTGTCTGCCCACGGAGCAGGTTCGGTTGTTCACTCAAAGAGCGATCCCTCCAACTCATTCTTCGAACATTCGAACGGTCGGTGTGCGTGCCGTGCCGCGCGAAATCTCAAAACAAACTTTTCACACACATACCCAAACAGAAACAATCAGTGTCGATCACAGACATGACACTGAATCCAACGACGAACAGTGTTTTTTTCGATAGTGTTTTTATTACCCGTTCATTGTGGTTTTAAGGTGTAAAGCGATTCCGTTCTTTTATAACTCTTCCGAAGCGAACGATGTGACATGAACTTTTTTCTCGATCGCTTTTCGATTTTGCAAACTCTTCGTTTTTGAGTTTGTCGAGTGAGAAGAAAATTGGGGGAACTACCCGAAAATCAACGAGGTAAGTGATTCTCGAGACCTTCAACAATCCTAAAAAGGGAAACTATAAATCTTCTGCACCCTTTCTGTCCAGACAACATCTGTGTGCTTTTGTACATTCAGGATGTTCAGCTGTGTCTAGAATTAAAATAGAATTCCTAAATTTAGTTTGGGGTTTGCGTTCACGTTTTGTATCTTACTATTTAAAAAAAATTATATATTATACTAAAATAGTGATCGATTTATTATGATATACACCGGAAATTGATTGAATCAAAAACAAATTTGACCCCATTCGATGAGATATTTTACGATAAACAGATGTAATGTATTATTGTTAAACAAGAGTTATTGATTAGGATTGATGATGAAGTGGGTTGTCATTGTTTTAATTAAGATTAATGAAGTTCAAGAACATGTTTCTTAAGTTTTAAGTATCTCTATTAAAAGTAATTGGAATCAAGAGAAATTTCTTTTTATTTTAAATCGTTCTGTGCCTTAAAGGATCAGTAGCACCTGCCAGACTTGCGTTGGGGTTCTTTTTCTTTTATTTATATTATTCTTGGTCCAACTGGTCAAAAGGTATTGTTTTGAAATGGGTGTGGGGGACAGAGGGGGAGATTTCAAAGAAAACGTGCTCCATTATAAACCTTACGTAGAATTAGACCAGGTAAAGGCACCCGTGCAGTGATTTCCGCAGCCGATGACGAGTTCATTATTGCACGAGCACGTTTTGAACGTTATATCGACCCCAACCTTGAAGGTTTCTTGGGTTGATACCTTCAAGGTCGGCCTAAATTTGTGTCGACATTTATTGTATAAGATTACCAATGTTAATTCGAAGCAATTAGGTGACGCAAATCGACCATTTTTGGATTCATTGATTCAATTAATCAATTCAAAACTAAGATATACAAAACAAAACGTTTTCTTATTAAAATATTAATATTATAATTATTAATATTAATTCCCCGTTTGTCTGGTAATTACAAGAGAGAAGGTTTTACGTTTAGTGATTTAAGTATAATTTGTCATCCTGTCATCTACTCATTTCATACTCAAACGGTGTCCGTTTACAACAAATGCCTAGTTAATTATATAATCTAATCACACGATTAAGATTTTATAATTCAAAACGACGATCGTTCACGATAAAAACGTCTACGGTCGAGATTGGATTTGTATTCAACGTGATTATTAGAATGGGATGGTAACGGATTGCATTTTAAATTGGTTTCAGTTTTAGTTTGGTTGTTATTTTTTTTAGACGGAAATAACTATGCATCATCACCACTTTTATTGGAAAAATGTATATAATTAATTCCGAATAAAATAAACTATCCATAATATTAGAAAATATTTTGCCAAGGCTGACAAGTTATACACGGAGACATAATTTTAAGATACAAAATTTTTTGAGATTTTTAATATCTATTACAATTTAAGTATACAGACTCAGTTAAAAGTCAGGACAAAATTTCTTATTTTTGAAAATGAAGAAATAACTTGTATACCAAAATGAAGGTTGAACCTTGTTCTTTAAAATGATGTATAACTCAATGTTTCAATTTGAAATCGATTCTAAATGAAAAAAAGAAATGTTAAAGGATGGTGTGTTTTTGATGTTTTAATAGAATCACGAAAAGGATGGTAAAAGTTCAAAGATCGTGGAGGTTTTATTTTTGAAAATGAAGAAATGATTTGTATATGAAATTGAAGGTTAAATCTTCCTCTTTCAAATGATGTATAGCTTGTTGTTTCAATTTGTAATCGATTCCACCTAAGAAATGTTAAAGGTGATGTGCTTTTGAAGTTTTATTAGAATCTCAAAAAAATGATACATTTTGGGAAAGATTGTAGAGGTCTTATTTTTGAAAATGAAGAAATGATTTGTATATGAAAGTGAAGATTGAATCTTCCTCTTTCAAATGATGTATACCTAAGATTCCACCTAAGAAATATTAAAGAATGATATGTCTTTGACGTTTTAATAGAATCACGAAAAAGATAATAAAATTTGAAAGATCGTGGAGGTCTCATTTTTGAAAATGAAGAAATGCCTTTTATATCAAATTGAGGATTGAACCTTGCTCTTTAAAATGATGTATAACTCGTTGTTTCAATCTGAAACCGATGAAATGTTAAATGATGTTGTGGTTTTGATGTTTTATTAGAATCACGAATAAATGATAAAATCAGAATAAGACGTGTTCATATTTTTGAAAATGAAGAAATGGATTGTATATCAAATTGAAGATTGAACCTTGCTTTTTAAAATGATGTATAACTCGTTGTTTCAATCTGAAACCGATGAAATGTTAAATGATGATGTGTTTTTGATGTTTTATTAGAATCACGAAAAAATGATAAAATCAGAATAAAACCTGTTCATATTTTTGAAAATGAAGAAATGGATTGTATATCAAATTGAAGATTAAACCTTGCTTTTTAAAATGATGTATAACTCGTTGTTTCAATCTGAAACCGATGAAATGTTAAATGATGTTGTGGTTTTGATGTTTTATTAGAATCACGAAAAAATGATAAAATCAGAAAAAGACATGTTCATATTTTTTAAAATGAAGAAATGGGTTGTATATCAAATTGAAGATTGAACCTTGCTCTTTAAAATGATGTATAACTCGTTGTTTCAATCTGAAACCGATAAAATGTTAAATGATGATGTGTTTTTGATGTTTTATTAGAATCACGAAAAAATGATAAAATCAGAAAAAGACATGTTCATATTTTTTAAAATGAAGAAATGGATTGTATATCAAATTGAAGATTGAACCTTGCTTTTTAAAATGATGTATAACTCGTTGTTTCAATCTGAAACCGATGAAATGTTAAATGATGATGTGTTTTTGATGTTTTATTAGAATCACGAAAAAATGATAAAATCAGAATAAAACCTGTTCATATTTTTGAAAATGAAGAAAAGGATTGTATATCAAATTGAAGATTAAACCTTGCTTTTTAAAATGATGTATAACTCGTTGTTTCAATCTGAAACCGATGAAATGTTAAATGATGTTGTGGTTTTGATGTTTTATTAGAATCACGAAAAAATGATAAAATCAGAAAAAGACATGTTCATATTTTTTAAAATGAAGAAATGGGTTGTATATCAAATTGAAGATTGAACCTTGCTCTTTAAAATGATGTATAACTCGTTGTTTCAATCTGAAACCGATAAAATGTTAAATGATGATGTGTTTTTGATGTTTTATTAGAATCACGAAAAAATGATAAAATCAGAAAAAGACATGTTCATATTTTTTAAAATGAAGAAATGGATTGTATATCAAATTGAAGATTGAACCTTGCTTTTTAAAATGATGTATAACTCGTTGTTTCAATCTGAAACCAATGAAATGTTAAATGATGATGTGGTTTTGATGTTTTATTAGAATCACGAAAAAATGATAAAATCAGAAAAAAACATGTTCATATTTTTTAAATTGAAGAAATGGATTGTATATCAAATTGAAGATTGAACCTTGCTCTTTAAAATGATGTATAACTCCTTGTTTCAATCTGAAACCGATGAAATGTTAAATGATGATGTGTTTTTGATGTTTTATTAGAATCACGAAAAAATGATAAAATCAGAATAAGACGTGTTCATATTTTTGAAAATGAAGAAATGGATTGTATATCAAATTGAAGATTGAACCTTGCTCTTTAAAATGATGTATATCTCGTTGTTTCAATTTGAAACCGATGAAATGTTAAATGATGATGTGTTTTTGATGTTTTATTGGAATCACGAAATAAATGATAAAATCAGAAAAAGACGTGGAGGTCATATTTTTGAAAATGAAGAAATGAATTGTATATCAAATTGAAGATTGAACCTTCCTATTTAAAATGATATATTAACTCCTTATTTCAATTTAAAATCGATTCCACCTAAAAAATGTTAAAAGATGTATTTTTGACGTTTTATTAGAATCACGAAAAAAGTTACAAAATTTGAAAAAGGTCGTGGTGGTCTTATTTTTGAAAATGAAGAAACGACTTGTATATTAAATTAAAGGTTGAATCGTCCTCTTTCAAATGATGTATAATTCGTCGTTTCAATTTGAATTCGATTCAACCTAAGAAATGTTAAAGAATGATGTGTTTTTCATGTTTTATTAAAATCACGAAAAAAATGATAAAATTTTAAAAGGTTTTTGAAAATGAAGAAATGGCTTATATATCAAATTGAAGGTTGAACCTCCCACTTTCAAACGATGTATAACTCGTTGTTTCATTTTGAATTCGATTCAATCTAAGAAATGTTAAAGAACAATGTGTTTTTGACGTTTTAGTAGAATTACGAAAAAATGATTATTTAAAGATCGTTAAGGCCTTGTTTTTGAAAATGAAGAAATGAATTGTATATCAAATTGAAGATTGAACCTTCCTATTTAAAATGATATATAACTCCTTATTTCAATTTGAAATCGATTCCACCTAAAAAATGTTAAAAGATGTTGTATTTTTGACGTTTTATTAGAATCACGAAAAAAGTTATAAAATTTGAAAAAGGTCGTGGTGGTCTTATTTTTGAAACTGAAGAAATGACTTGTATATCAAATTAAAGGTTGAATCGTCCTCTTTCAAGTGATGTATAATTCGTTGTTTCAATTTGAAACCGAAGAAATGTTAAATGATGTGTTTTTGACGTTTTATTAGAATCACAAAAAATGATAAAGTCAGAAAAAGACGTGGTCATATTTTTGAAAATGGAGAAATGAATTGTATATCAAATAGAAGGTTGAACATTCCTATTTAAAATGATATATAACTCCTTATTTCAATTTAAAATCGATTCCACCTAAAAAATGTTAAAAGATGTTGTATTTTTGACGTTTTGTTAGAATCACGAAAAAAGTTATAAAATTTGAAAAAGGTCGTGGTGGTCTTATTTTTGAAAATGAAGAAACGACTTGTATATCAAATTAAAGGTTGAATCGTCCTCTTTCAAATGATGTATAATTCGTCGTTTCAACTTGAAATCGATTCAACCTAAGAAATGTTAAAGAATGATGTGTTTTTCACGTTTTATTAGAATCACGGGAAAAATGATTATTTAAAGATCGTTAAGGTCTTGTTTTTGAAAATGAAGAATTATGTAGATTGGAATTTTACTGACGATTCGGCTGAAGATGGTGTATATATACCGAAACTAGTTCCGAATAAATATAATTGATAAGCAAGTAAGAAGTTGCATTTTATTCATTGTGTTTACAAATCAAATGATTATCGGGAAGAAATGTGGGCTCATAAGTGTGCTTTAAAAAATCAAAATAGATATATTTTGCCGTGTTGACATAAGAATGCTTATAAGTGTTTGTTTATAAATGTTTGTTTTGTTGAATTTTTCTATAATTTAATCGCTCACTGTAGGTTAGTAGTTGACCAGGAGAACAAAAAAAACCTGTTCCTACTGTTTATAAGAATTATGGATATTGAGTAGGTAAAATTATTGATGTAGTCGATAATAATAATGAACTACGTGAACTTAGAAAGAAGATATATGAGTGGAAATCGTCGGAGAGATATCTGATCAACGACGAAAGATGAAAGAGAAAGTGTGATGATAAAGAATTTATGATGATGCATTTTTAATTATTATTAGTTGATAAAAATGATGCGTATTAGTCTATACAAGGTTATATTGGAGAAACAAGAATTTTAATTGAGTTTAAAATCGAATTGACATTTAAAAACTTCTGAAATATTAATAAAATTGTGATCTCACAATCTTAATCTGAACTCGGAAAATAACCAGTTTTTTTGATTTAGGTAATCAACAAATATGTGAAAGTGTAAAATTATTAATATAGTCTTCATTCAACTGCGTCGTCTTAGAAAAAAAAATGTATGAGTGGAAATAGCCATAGAGAAATCTGATCAACGACGACAGAAATGATGTGATCGTAAAGAATCTTGAGATGCATTTTTAATAATTTTTACTTGACAAAAATGTGTATTAAATTATACAAGGTTATATTGGAGGTAGTAGAGTTTAAAATCAAATTGATATTTAAAAACTTTTGATATTTTGGTAACATTGTGGAATTATAGAGAACAAGTTAAAACATGAATCAAATAATTCATTATCATCAATATCAATAAAAATTATTATTAAACATGCATGACAAAAAGTTCTTTTGACTTCTTTTGTACACTATGACTTACACAAAAGTCATATTGTATTTTGCCGCAAAATTCTTTCAAAAACTTCCATTTCATAATTCTAATCACTGCATTAATTCTGTTTTTTGTTTGAATATAGTCTTCTTGTCGTTCTTTTTTCTAATTGATCAAAGTAAGTTGTCCATCTCTTTTCATTAGTTTCAAAAGAGCGAAAAAACCCGAATCCAACTTACAATTAGCTTACTTAGCATGCATGATCAATCTCATCATATCGGACAATGGCACATCCCAACCTACAGGATCAGGAAGAACACGACGCTTGTGAAAATTAATGCATACCGGTTTTTGGGAGCTTAATGTTGTTATTTTTTCTACACCAATCCGCAAACTGGTTCACCACAAGATTGACCTTATTAGAAAGTGTATCAAGGTCTCCGGCAGCAATGGTCACGGAAGATGGGCATACATGGTGATTTGAACCTCATCGTTCAAATGTCAAGGCAAATCGATTATGAACAGCAAGAATATTAAGGACCCAAGAATAGATCTCCGCGGACTCGGTCTCTGATAAAACTACCCGCAATGTACGATCAGTGAGAAAAGAAATTATCCAACTAAAAATTGGGCTCCGTATCTCAATGCAATACAACTTATGTCCAGCATATTCTGAGTGTCCCTTCTCCATTTTTAAAAATGTACTGATCCGATTTTAATTGTTTTATTCCGATTTCTGTTAGTGTTTTAATTAAAGTTATGTTCCATCTCATTGGTAAGATAAATATCTTAGTCTATATAAGGTCTTTTTTTAATTTTAACATATTTTTTTCTTCGTTATTGTTGTATCCTTGTGGTATATTCATGAAAACGTCTTCTAATATTCCGCACAGGAAAGCTGTTTTCACATCAAATTTTGTTGTTATTCGACTTGTGTTTGTAATTGACCTAAAAATTCATCAAATGTATTGTTATAGTCTAGCTTTGTATATTCCTTCTTTTTTAAATCTAAAAATCTTTTTGCTTGTTAATATTTTTTGATTTTCTTTCGCTTCATTTCTGTTTGCCAATTCCCGTAGGTTAGATACAGAGATATTCCTTTAATAATTCCGGTATTTTCCTTGTTCTTGCATCTTTCATTTGCTTTTCATGAATATCTGTTTAATTTTTTTTCAATTTCTTGGCTTTCGTATTATATATTTGGTTATATTGTTTTTATATTATCTTTATTTTAATTTCTTAATTCGTTTTCTACATTTCCATGTTTTTCTTCATTTTCTTCTTACTTATTGTTTATTAATATTTAAAAATTTTTATTTTCACATGTTATATCTCTATATATAATCATTTTTTTCTTGTTTCTCATCAAAAAACCTACGGATATATCCATTACTTAATTATATCCATTACTTAATTATATCCATTACTTGTAGATCCTAGAAATATCATCTTTTTTACTTCTTTCATTTAACTTTTTAACCAAGTTTTTTACGTAAGCCAAATGTTCGTAAATTTTTATTTTTGGTCTATTTCCATTCCACATCTCATGTGGAAATGATTTATTTATTTTAACTAATCATTTAAATAAAAAAAAATAATATAAAATTGCACTTCTTTTCATCAAAAATTCGTTGCTATATTTATACAGGGTGCTATACTTATAATATACGGGCCAAGCTGAAGAGATTTCTTTAATCTTTGTTAAAAACATAATAGTTATCCATATAATCGCATGTAATTTTTGTAAATAGACTATATTATACGTTATATACTAACTTAGTATTAATATAGTAATTAATTTAGTTTACTATATTAATTATATACTTACTATATTAACTAGTTTCGGTATATATACACCATCTTCAGCCGAATCGTCAGTAAAATTCCAATCTACATAATTCAAATAACCGCATCAATACAATCAAGTATCATTCAGACAAAACGTATGAGCTACGTTTTATCTGTGTTCACGTGCTCGTCGGTTTATTAGTTGTTTTTATTGTCATTTCGACCTATTTTTCTCTGATTTAGTTTTATTTTGTTATACACCGAAATTAGTTCTGAATAAATATAATTTATAAGCAAGTAAGAAATCGCATTTTATTCATTGTGTTTACAATTACATAACTTGCAACATGGATTCACAATATAATTTGTTTTGTAGTTATGTAAATGTATTCACAATGTTGGTAAAAGTTTATTGAATTTATTCCATAATTTTTCCGCATACTGTATTTGTATATTATTTTCGTATAGTTTTATAGTCTACTATTAAACGCACCCTTTAATATCGCCTCATTTCTAAGAGGCCACAATGACCAATGACCACAATTGGATCAACAACATCATTTAATGCTGCTTAGCAATCGAAATCAACATTGATACTTAGAATAATACTAAGTGAGGTGTGCTATAGAACCATCCGAGATTCTGAACTTGGGTAAATAGAGTCCTCACCATATATGACGTTTTGAATGTACGATCATGTTAACATGGTCATCATATTGTACTCCTCTCTCATTATTAACGATAATCTCGTCTACTCCGTCTTCGAAGTCGGCCTCTCTAAGTGTTAATGATGATCTTAGTCGAGTTCGAAGACGTGGGCCGATCTCTATAATAGTATGATGATGTCAGCTGTGATCATAATTGTACATCATTTACCTACATCATTTTCATTATTCATTTATTTTAAATTTAAAAATATCATAGTTGTTGTTTAAAAAAAAGGAAGATATAAACAATATAAATAAGATATAGAAGAAGTAGTATGTCGTTTTAATAACATCGATAAGTTAAATAAATAACTTTAAAAACAAATATTGTGGGCTAAAATAGCCACAATAATTAATACTCAGAACAACTGATGTCTTCGAAGATAGCTGAGATCATCAAAAAGAAATAGAGGCGTCGGCTCAGTAATGATAGACGATAATGACCACAATCGCTCCAAGTGTTAAAGATGATCTTGGTCGACTTCGAAGAACATGACATTTTGAAAGTAAGATCATGTCAACATGTTCATCATATTGTACCTCCCTCTAAGTATTAATATAGCTTCGATGATCTTGGTCGAGTTCGAAAACGTCGGCCGATCTCAGTAATGATAGCTGATGTCGGGCGAGATCATAATTAATGCTCAAAGTGGCCGACGTTTTCGAAGTCATTATTATTATCATTAATATTCAACATCATCATTAATACTTAGAGCGGCTATCGTCTTCGAAGTCGACGAAGATCATCATTAACACTTAGAGCGGCCAATGTCAACAAGGTCGACGAAGATCATCATTAACACTTAGAGGCCAATGTCTTCAAAATCAACTAAGATCATCATTAACATTTAGAGAGGCCAATGTCTTCAAAATCAACTAAGATCATCATTAACACTTAGAGCGGCCGACGTCTTCGAAGTCGACCGAGATCATCATTAATATTTAGAGCTGACCTCGTCTATCATTATTGAGATCGGCCGACGTCTTCGAAGTCGACGAAAATTATCATTAACAGTTAGAGCGGCCGACGTCTTCGAAGTCGGCCGAGATAATCACTAATATTTACAGCTGACATCGTCTAACATTACTGAGATCGGCCGACGTCTTCGAAGTCGACCAACATCATCATTAATACTTGGAGCGGCCGACGTTTTCGAAGTCGTCGAAGATCATCATTAACACTTAGATCGGCCGGCGTCTTCGAAGTCGACAAAGATCATCATTAACATTTAGAGAGGCCAATGTCTTCAAAATCAACTAAGATCATCATTAACACTTAGAGCGGCCGTCGTCTTCGAAGTCGACCGAGATCATCATTAATATTTAGAACACTGACATCGTCTATCATTACTGAGATCGGCTGACGTCTTCGAAGTCGACGAAGATCATCATTAATACTTAGAGCGGCCGACGTCTTTGAAGTCGGCCGAGATCATCATTAATATTTAGAACTGATATCGTCTATCATTATTGAGATCGGCCGACGTATTCGAAGTCGATCAATATCATCATTAATACTTAGAGCGGCCGACGTCTTCGAAGTCGGCCGAGATCATCATTAATATTTAGAACTGACATCGTCTATCATTATTGAGACCGGCTGACGTCTTCGAAGTCGACGAAGATCATCATTAATACTTAGAGCAGCCGTCGTCTTCGAAGTCGGCCGAGATCATCATTAATATTTAGAACTGACATCGTCTATCATTATTTAGATCGGCTGACGTCTTCAAAGTCGACGAAGATCATCATTAATACTTGGAGCGGCCGTCGTCTTCGAAGTCGGCCGAGATCATTATTAATATTTAGAACTGACATCGTCTATCATTATTGAGATCGGCCGACGTATTCGAAGTCGATCAATATCATCATTAATACTTAGAGCGGCCGACGTCTTCGAAGCCGGCCGAGATCATCATTAATATTTAGAACTGACATCGTCTATCATTATTGAGATCGGCCGACGTATTCGAAGTCGATCAATATCATCATTAATACTTAGAGCGGCCGACGTCTTCGAAGTCGGCCGAGATCATCATTAATATTTAGAACTGACATCGTCTATCATTATTGAGATCGGCCGACGTATTCGAAGTCGATCAATATCATCATTAATACTTAGAGCGGCCGACGTCTTCGAAGTCGGCCGAGATCATCATTAATATTTAGAACTGACATCGTCTATCATTATTGAGATCGGCTGATGTCTTCAATGTCGACGAAGATCATCATTAATACTTAGAGCGGCCGTCGTCTTCGAAGTCGGCCGAGATCATCATTAATATTTAGAACTGACATCGTCTATCATTACTGAGATCGGCCGACGTCTTCAAAGTCAATCAACATCATCATTAATACTTAGAGCGGCCGACGTCTTCGAAGTCAACGACGATCATCATTAACACTCAGAGGGGTCATTGTCTTCAAAGACAAATAAGATCATCATTAATACTTAGAGAAGCCGACGTCTTAGAAATCGATGAAGATCATCATTAACACTTAGTGCGGCTAATGTCTTCAAAGTCAACCAAGATCATCATTAACACTTAGAGCGGCCGACGTCTTCGAAATCGACCAACATCATCATTAATACTTAGAGCGGCGGACGTCTTCGAAGTCGGCCGAGATCATCATTAATATTTAGAACTGACATCGTCTATCATTATTGAGATCGGCTGACGTCTTCAAAGTCGACGAAGATCATCATTAATACTTAGAGCGGCCGTCGTCTTCGAAGTCGGCCGAGATCATCATTAATATTTAGAACTGACATCGTCTATCATTATTGAGATCGGCTGACGTCTTCGAAGTCGACGAAAATCATCATTAACACTTAGAGCGGCCGACGTCTTCGAAGTCGGCCGAGATCATCGTTAATATTTAGAGCTGACATCGTCTATCAGTACTGAGATCGGCCGACGTCTTCAAAGTCAACCAAGATCATCATTAACACTTAGAGCGGCCGACGTCTTCGAAATCGACCAACATCATCATTAATACTGAGAGCAGCCGACGTCTTCGAAGTCAACGACGATCATCATTAACACTCAGAGGGGTCATTGTCTTCAAAGACAAATAAGATCATCATTAATACTTAGAGAAGCCGACGTTTTAGAAATCGATGAAGATCATCATTAACACTTAGAGCGACCATTGTCTTCAAAGGCAATTAAGATCATCATTAACATTTAGAGCGGCCGACATCTTCGAAGTCGGCCGAGATATTCATTAATATTTGGAGCTGACATCGTCTATCATTAATACCTAGAGCGGCCGACATCTTCGAAGTCAAGTAAGATTTACATTAATACTTAGAGCGACCAATGTCTTCAAAGTCAATTAAGATAATCATTAACACTTAGAGCGGCCGACGTCTTCGAAGCCGACGAAGATCATCATTAACCCTTAAAGCGGCCGACGTCTTCGAAATCGGCCGAGACATCATTAATATTTAGAGCTGACATCGTCTATCATTATTGAGATCGGCCGACGTCTTCGAAGTCGACGAAAATAATCATTAACGCTTAGAGCAGCCGACGTCTTCGAAGTCGTTAATAGATAAGATAATTAGAGAATTATAAGATAATTAGTTAATAGATAAGATCATCGTTAATATTTAGAGCTGACGTCGTCTATCATAACTGAGATCGGCCGACATCTTCAAAGTCGATCAATATCATCATTAATACTTAGAGCGGCCGACGTCTTCGAAGTCAACGACAATCATCATTAACACTTAGAGGGGTCATTGTCTTCAAAGACAAATAAGATCATCATTAATACTTAGAGAAGCCGACGTCTTAGAAATCGATGAAGATCATCATTAACACTTAGAGCGACCATTGTCTTCAAAGGCAATTAAGATCATTATTAACATTTAGAGCGGCCGACATCTTCGAAGTCGGCCTAGATTATCATTAATATTTGGAGCTGACATCGTCTATCATTAATACTTAGAGCGACCGACATCTTCGAAGTCAACTATGATTTACATTAACACTTAGAGCGACCAATGTTTTCAAAATCAACTAGGATCATTATTAACGTTTAGAGCAATCGTCGTCTTCGAAGTCGGCCGAGATCATCATTAATATTTAGAGCTGACCTCGTCTATCATTATTGAGATTTGCCGACGTCTTCGAAGACGACTAACATCATGATTAATACTTAAAGCGGCCGACATTTTCAAAGTCGATGAAGATCATCATTAATACTTAAAGCAGCTAATGTCTTCAAAGACAATTAAGATCATCATTAACACTTAGAGCGGCCGACGTCTTCGAAATCGGCCGAGACATCATTAATATTCAGAGCTGACAGCGTCTATCATTATTGAGATCGGCCGACGTCTTCAAAGTCAACCAAGATCATCATTAACACTTAGAGGAGGTAAAATACGACGACTATGTTGAAATAATCTTACTTTCAAAATGCGAAGCCTTTAAAGTCAACCAAGATCATCATTTAGAGCGGCCGGCGTCTTCAAAGCGCGCCGAGATCATCATTAATACAGAAAAGGGGTACGCATGATGATCATGTTAACATAACCTTCACTAAGTCTTAGCCGTAAGCGACCTCGACTTAATTAGTCAAAAGATCAACAAGTCGCAATCCAACTTATGGTTGCACTATGAGTTGGATTGGGTTGGGTTGAATTAGGTTTAGAACTTAATTCGATCACGATGATCTTGTTCTCTAACTTTTCCCAAAATGAATAAAGAACAAGCGCACAGAATTTTACCATCACCCATCGCCCACTTCCTGGTAAATCAACTTAATATTCGTATTGAGTTTGTGTAATTATTCTGGACACTATCTTAGGCAATCAAATTATCATTTATTCAATAACATAATCTCATAAATTATTAAAAATAATGTGATTTGTTACATTCTCGCTAAATACCCCTTATTCAACATTAGAAAAAAGCCAAGGTTATAAAAATGTTAACGCAAAAATTAAATAATTTTCAATTTAAAATTCAGATACAACTAATATTTGTGTAAAATAGTGACATCACAAATATCAACAAACAAAAATGATGTCAGATGATTTAAATAAAACCTTTTTCATTGCATAAACTACATATATAATTTTTCTCAAATCTAAAGTGCATTGTCCCCACAAATCTTCATTTAGACTCGTGTGGACCGTCAACGTCTTATTGCGAGTCTTATAATAGCCCCATAAATACCGAACACGATGTCTCTTGTTCGTTCTCCACCGGGGCAGTGTTATGAAAGCAAATTTGTCTCCCGGCCGCGGACTCTCTTGTTTACGGACGTCAACTGCAAATTTATAAACGGATTTCGCTCGTTTCTTCAACGCGCATTCGGTAATTGAAGACGAAACGTTGTCAAAACAAATCGTAAAATGTTAAACGTGAAATTAATACCGAGAATTAGAGTTTTCATCGATGTAACTGTATAACTGTATTTTATTATTGATATTTATTTATCGGTAGAATACGTGTGATTTTGCACGTAATTTTGTTTCTGTTGAAATATAAATTTATTTTAATAATGATTTACACGTATTCTCGATGGATTTGATTTTTGTTTATTGGGAACCAATCCAAGATAACAGAAATTAGTAGATAATTTTATTAAAAATTAGATAAACTTTTAATCGGTTGCTTGTTTTTATTTGTTAATTAAATGTGATTATCGTAATCGATTTGGGAACTCCGTATTACATTCATTATGATATGATTTTGTATCATAATGAATCAGTTTTTTCGAAATAGATTTGAGAAAAATGACTTATACATTAATCTTTATATATGGTTTAACTTTGAAAATAAAATAATAGTATATTATCATTCGATTTCACGTAAATATTGATAACATTGATTTTAAATTCAAAAATGTTATTCTTACCTTCTGAAATGTCGCTAAATCTTGAAGTAGAAAATTATAAATTGAAGTCAATTCCTGCTTAAACATGATTTTAATCCAGGTATACTTTATATAATTACGTGTATTGAAGAATCTGGAAGAAAGAAAAAATGTTAAGATATGTAAACATAACCTCAAAGTTGATTTTTCTTTATAACATGAATAATTTTATATTTTGAGCTAAAAAACGTTGTTAAATAAGTACATTTAACTTACGTTTACTTATTTTTTAGTAAAAGTATTTAAAACGTTTAAATAATCTTTGACATTTATGTGTTGACGTTGAATCTTTTCTTTACTGCCAACCTCGAAAAATTAAAATTACTACGTCATAAAATTTAAGTAATTAATCAAATTATTTTATGTTTTTAATTAATTAATTACGATTTTACGTAAATGTTTTAAATGATAAAATCAAATTTGATATATTTATCAATAAAATTGATTTTGAATTCTAAAATTTTATTCTTACCTTTTGAAATGTCGCTAAATCTTCAAGTATCTTTTTACTTTAAATAAAAAATTATAAATTGAGGTAAATTCCTGCTTAAATATGATTTTAATCCAAGTATTCTTTATGTAAGTACGTGTATTGAAGAATCTGGAAGAAAGACAAAAGTTAAAATATGTAAACATAACCTCAAAGTTGAGCTTTGTTTATAATATGAATACGATTATATTTTAAACCAAAGAAAGTTATTAAATAAGTCCATTTAACTTACGTTTACTTATTTTTTTAATAAAATTGGTTTCTTTTTGGTTATTTTAAGTAAAAAAAGTATCTAAAACGTTTAAATAATCTTTGACGTTTATGTGTTGACGTTGAATCTTTTTTTTACTGCCAACCTCGAAAAATTAAAATTACTACGTCATAAAATTTAAGTAATTAATCAAATTATTTTATGTTTTTAATTAATTAGTTATCATTTTACGTAAACTTTTTAAATGATAAAATCGAATTTGATATATTTATCAATAAAATTGATTTTGAATTCTAAAATTTTATTCTTACCTTTTGAAATGTCGCTAAATCTTCAAGTATCTTTTTACTTTAAATAATAAATTATAAATTGAGGTAAATTCCTGCTTAAATATGATTTTAATCCAAGTATTCTTTATGTAATTACGTGTATTGAAGAATCTGGAAGAAAGAAAAAAATGTTAAGATATGTAAACATAACCTCAAAGTTGATTTTTGTTTATAACATGAATACGATTATATTTTAAACCAAAAAAAGGTATTAAATAAGTCCATTTAATTTACGTTTACTTATTTTCTTAATAAAATTGGTTTCTTTTTGGCTATTTTAAGTAAAAAACACGGATTTATAACGTTTAAATAATCTTTGACATTTATGTGTTCACGTTGAATCTTTTCTTTACTGCCAACCTCGAAAAATTAAAATTACTACATCATAAAATTTAAGTAATTAATCAAATTATTTTATGTTTTTAATTAATTAATTACGATTTTACGTAAATATTTTAAATGATAAAATCAAATTTGATATATATATCAATAAAATTGATTTTGAATTCTAAAATTTTATTTTTACCTTTTGAAATGTCGCTAAATCTTTAAGTATCTTTTTACTTTAAATAAAAAATTATAAATTGAGGTAAATTCCTGCTTAAATATGATTTTAATCCAAGTATTCTTTATATAATTACATGTATTAAAGAATCTGGAAGAAAGAAAAAAATGTTAAGATATGTAAACATAACCTCAAAGTTGATTTTTCTTTATAACATGAATACTTTTATATTTTGAGCTAAAAAACGTTGTTAAATAAGTACATTTAACTTACGTTTACTTATTTTTTTAGTAAAATTGGTTTCTTTTTGACTATTTTATGTAAAAAAAGTATTTAAAACGTTTAAATAATCTTTGACATTTATGTGTTGACGTTGAATCTTTTCTTTACTGCCAACATCGAAAAATTAAAATTACTACATCATAAAATTTAAGTAATTAATCAAATTATTTTATGTTTTTAATTAATTAATTACGATTTTACGTAAATATTTAAAATGAGAAAATCAAATTTGATATATTTATCAATAAAATTGATTTTGAATTCTAAAATTTTATTCTTACCTTTTGAAAAGTCGCTAAATCTTCAAGTATTATTTTTTACTGCAAATAAAAAATTATAAATTGAGGTAAATTCCTGTTTAAATATGATTTTAATCCAAGTATTCTTTATGTAATTACGTGTATTAAAGAATCTGGAAGAAAGAAAAAAGTTAAAATATGTAAACATAACCTCAAAGTTGAGCTTTGTTTATAACATGAATACGATTATATTTTAAACCAAAAAAAGTTATTAAATAAGTCCATTTAACTTACGTATACTTATTTTTTAATAAAATTGGTTTCTTTTTGGCTATTTTAAGTAAAAAACCGTATTTAAAACGTTTAAATAATCTTCGACATTTATGTGTTGACGTTGAATCTTTTTTTTACTGCCAACCTCGAAAAAATAAGATTACTACGTCATAAAATTTAAGTAATTAATCAAATTATTTTATGTTTTTAATTAATTAATTACGATTTTACATAAATATTTTAAATGATAAAATCAAATTTGATATATTTATCAATAAAATTGATTTTGAATTCTAAAATTTTATTCTTACCTTTTGAAATATCGCTAAATCTTTAAGTATCTTTTTACTTTAAATAAAAAATTATAAATTGAGGTAAATTCCTGCTTAAATATGATTTTAATCCAAGTATCCTTTATATAATTACGTGTATTAAAGAATCTGGAAGAAAGAAAAAATGTTAAAATATGTAAACATAACCTCAAAGTTGATTTTTGTTTATAACATGAATACGATTATATTTTAAACCAAAAAAAGGTATTAAATAAGTCCATTTAACTTACGTTTACTTATTTTTTTAATAAAATTGGTTTCTTTTTGACTATTTTAAGTAAAAAAAACGTATTTATAACGTTTAAATAATCTTTGACATTTATGTGTTGACGTTGAATCTTTTTTTACTGCCAACCTCGAAAAATTAAAATTACTACGTCATAAAATTTAAGTAATTAATCAAATTATTTTATGTTTTTCATTAAATAATTACGATTTTACGTAAATATTTTAAATAATAAAATCAAATTTGATATATTTATCAATAAAATTGATTTTGAATTCTAAAATTTTATTCTTACCTTTTGAAATGTCGCTAAATCTTTAAGTATCTTTTTACTTTAAATAAAAAATTATGAATTGAGGTAAATTCCTGTTTAAATATGATTTTAATCCAAGTATTTTTTATGTAATTACGTGTATTAAAGAATCTGGAAGAAAGAAAAAATGTTAAAATATGTAAACATAACCTCAAAGTTGAGCTTTGTTTATAACATGAATACGATTATATTTTAAACTAAAAGAAGTTATTAAATAAGTCCATTTAACTTACGTTTACTTATTTTTTTAATAAAATTGGTTTCTTTTTGGCTATTTTAAATAAAAAAACGGATTTATAACGTTTAAATAATCTTTGACATTTATGTGTTGACGTTGAATCTTTTTTACTGCCAACCGCGAAAAATTAAAATTACTACGTCATAAAATTTAAGTAATTAATCAAATTATTTTATGTTTTTAATTAATTAATTACGATATTACGTAAATATTTGAAATGAGAAAATCAAATTTGATATATCTATTAATAGAATTAATTTTAATTTGTAAAATTTGATTCTTACCTTTTGAAATGTCACTAAATCTTGAAATATTTTTTATTTTAAATAAAAAATTATAAATTAAGGGAGTTAATTTAATATTAATTCCTGCTTCAATACGATTTTAACCCAGGTATACTTTAAGTAATTACGTATATTGATGAATCTGGAATGAAAGAAAAAAAAATTAAGATGTAAACATAACCTCAAAGTTGGATTTTTTTATAACATTAATACGATTATATTTTGAACTAAAAGAAGTTGTTAAATAAGTGCATTTAATTTACGTTTACTTATTTTATTAGTAAAATTGGTTTGTTTTTGATTATTTTAAGTAAAAAATCGTATTTAGAACGTTCAAATAATCTTTGACATTTCTGTGTTCACGTTGAATATTTTACTGCCAACATCGAAAAATCAAACTTACTATGTAATAAAATTGAGGTGATAAATCGAATTGTTTTATGTTTTTAATTAATTAATTACGATTTTACCTAAATATTTGAAATGAGAAAACCAAATTTGATATATCTATTAATAAAGTTGATTTTAAATTTTAAAATTTTATTCCTACTTTTTAAAATCTCACCAAATCTTAAAATATTTAGGTTATCTGTCAACCATAAAGTGACATAACCTCAAAAATTTGTGAATCATTTGAATATCTTAAATAGAAGAAAAGTAGATTTTTGAAATAAAATTAATTGCCTAACATTAAATAACAAGAAATGTAAACAGTTCCTGTTCGAAGAATACCAAAGAAGTATTCCGTTAAGTTCAAGAATCCTTTGTTCCCAATCCATGAAGAATTCTTAATCAAGAAATCCAATTATCTACAAGAATAAGCTCTAAGTTTTAGTTTGCAATTTTCATTATTATTCGGTTATTCATATTTAATTTAATGATTTCACTTAAATATTAGATTACTTTGTATTAACTGAGTGAAATAACATTTATTTATCATTCCACCGAAAAAGTTTATTATATTTATGTTTTATTTTCGAAACGAGTTAACTAAAGTGTTGAATTCACAACCAAGAATCTTGATGTCTCATGCTTACTTAAGTTGAAAGAAAACTGAGAGTTTTTAAAAACTGAATTTGAATTTGATTATTGAATATAAGTATTAGTTAAGATCAGTTTCTCTACATCTTCAGAATACTTGAATATAAACTACAAAAAATTCTGAGAATGGAATGTTTGCTAAATCTAGTCTATATCTTGTGAATCCTAAAAGATACAATATAAACTGCATGATATATTATTGATTGATAAATTGGGTTCTATATTTCTATATTTTTGGGAGTTTAGAACAAACTGATTAATAAGTAACCAAACGATCATCAAATTTTCTTCAAAATTGATCTCTAAAATTAACTGATCTAAACAATTAATTTTGCTCGATTTCTTTGAATTCAAGTTTGCTGTACGACTGCATATTAACACTTATCCTTAATGCAATAAGTTAGAGAAATTTTTTAAATCAGAAAATTTCTTCACTGTTAAATCAGAACAAACAAACTTTGAATGTGCCATGCTTGTCTTCAAGAAGGAACCATAATTTTCTACAAATATAAACCAAAAGAAAACGTACATTTGTTAAAATGATAAAAGAAATAGACAATCATCGATATTTTAGACAAAATTTGTCCAAAATCACATTCACCTATTTATCTTAATTTTGAGGTTCATATTTTAAATCAAATTCACATTCATCAAAGAGTTCCCTAAACAAATGGATGTCATCATTATCGTTCTCGCTAAATTACTTTTGTCTTATCAATATTATAAATTTTTTAACAACATAATTTAGTGAGAGAAGGAGAAAACAATATACGATGAACGATGAAAATTCATGTAAAAAAAATTCTGCTACATAATGTATAGCAGATTGATTAATTTCATAAATTGACTATTGCTTTCACTTGATATTGGTTTATACTGTGCCAAATATTAAAGATTTACAATCATAAGCGCCGGATACGTGAGAATCCATACGAAATTTTTAATGGGTGCAGAGCACTTATGCAGATAGATTCCGAATACGTGAATTTTCTGGGTTTACAATCGTCCATAGAGAATTGTTGTTATGGGTTTCTTCATTTTCAATGAATTTTTTAAGATTAATGTATTATTGAACTTTTCTTCCCAATTAAGTTCCAGCATCGACTGAGAACGATTGCTTTGGGACCAAAAGACTCGGATACTACCTCTGGAAGACTTGAGCTGCTTTCTGGAGACTCGATACTGCCTTTGAAAGACTTGGTACTGCTTCTAAAATACTTGAAATAATTTCAGAAGACTCAACATTGCTTTTGGAGGCTTGATACTGTTAATAAAAGACTTAGATAGTGCTTCCAGAAAACTTGAAATGCATCCAGAACACTTGATATAGTTTCTAGAAAACTTGAAATGCTTCCAAAAGAGCATTCATACAAATGTATCAATTATCTTTTAAACTTTAACGTACTATTGAGCTTTTTCTTCCAAATTCAGCCCCAGTATCCACTGGGAACGTTTTTTTGAAGAGCATATACTTTTTCAGAGCTTTTCAGACCCAATTCGTCGTTTGAGTCTTTTCCTATTTCAGTTTTTTTTCAACATCCATACGTATCTTCAAAAATTGGCGCCTATGTTTACAACGAATATTATTTAAGATATTTAGAAAGATGTATTAAAATTTTCTAACTTTAATGGCCTGTATCTTTGCAATCTGAGGATTTTTTACCAAATTATTTTACATCACTTTTTTCTGTCTAGTATATGTGGTTAAAACTGATCCTCAAGGCATCGTAATACCCTGTATAAAAACAATAACAAAAAGGATATAGACCTAAGTCTTCCTGCCCGTGACTTTAAATACAATTTTGTTTTCAATCTTCTCAGTTGAGCCTTATTTTTTTTAAACAATGTGAGCCGCGTGATAAGACAGTGAATTTTTTAACGAGTTTATAGGGAAATTTATAATTTAAGAGATAAGAATTGTAGACGAGATTATAGGAGCAATCTTTATAGGATCGTACAGGAGGTCGCTGGAAGGGTTGAGAACTCAGGGCTGCTCTCTCTGCCAGCTCCACACGGTACTATGATCCTCTCGGCGGTTCAATCATAGTTAAAGAAGCATATTCAATAATAGATCGACATACAGAACTGTTTTGTATGTGAGTAGCGCATTTGGAGGATATTCCTGTATTCTCTGTATATTAATGAGCGGAAATGTTTGATGCGGAGCTTGACCTTCATTTTTACTGTTATGGCATAGGCAGAGAACTTAAGGATTCTATCAAAAGTAATGCAGAGGTAGTTGCAAGCTGGGACTGATGATAGAATGTCCACATCATGTGCAACAATAGTAGCATCATCGGGTTGTAATTGTAGATGTCATGGCAGTAGACAGTTTGAATTGATTGTGTTGTATTAGTAAATTATGAAATATCTTTATGTACAGCATTATTGTTTTGATGACACTTTTGATTTGAGTTTTTGAATAATGTTTTATGGTAAAACTGTTCCATTACGATATTTTGGCAATTAAATCGTTAAATCGCAATTGATAATCTTGAAATCATGATCATCATGATTGATCATAATGTTAAATTAATTTAATGAAAGCAACCAATTTCACTAGAATTTTCTAATTTATACATTTACCTTCGTTGATGATGATGATTTGCCTCCGTTGATGGTTTTCGGGCCGAAACATGTCAGGCTAAACTAATGATTTCGCAAAATAAACTGCTAGTAATAAATTCTTTTGGATATTATTTCAACTATGACATACTATATAAGATTATCATTCAACCATGATAATCTTTCTCCATCCCTTATAGTTTTTGAATCACGATTAACTTTTATATTAAAATCCTTTGTTTTGATATTTTACATTCAGATTCATGGTTGACTGCTTACTCCGAAAATTTACATGTCGTGACTTGAACTGATTATGGATAAAGTTTTTTTTGGATCATTATGGACAATTTTTATGCATAAAATATTTCTCTGTCCCTTTTAGTAATTTTTTAGTAATGACTAATTTCTATATGGAAATCTTCCAATTTAATGTTTTGACATTTTACATTTAGTCTCTGGAAAATCTTTATGGATAAATATTTATGGATCATTATGAACAATTTTTATGCACAACATCTTCCTCCATCCCTTTTAGTTTTTGAGTAATGATTCATTTTTAAATTGCTACTTTTTATTGTTTTAATATTTAACGTTTAGTCTCTAGAAAATCTCCATAACGCGCCTATAACTAATTATGGATAAAACTTTTTTGAAGCATCATGAACAATTTTTATGCACAATATCTTTCTCCATACCTTACAATTTTAGGATTTTTATATTGAAAATCCTTCATTTTGATATTTTGACATTTAATATTCAGTTTCTAAAAAATCTTTATAGTATGACTTAAGCTGATTATGGATAACGTGTTTATGGATCATTATGAACAACTTTAGGCAAAATATAATTTTCCATCCCTTATAATTTTTGAATAATCATTAATTCTTATATTGAAAATCCTTCATTTCGATATTTTGACATTTAACATGCAGTTTCTAAAAAATCGTTATAGTATGACTTAAGCTGATTATGGATAACGATTTTATGGATCGTTATGGACAACTTTATGCACACTATCATTCTCCATCCATTACAGTTTTTGAGTAATCATTAATTCTTAGATTGAAAATCCCTCATTTCGACATTTTGACATTCAATTTCTAAAAAATCTTATAGTATGATTTAAGCTGATTATGGATAACGATATTTTAGATCATTATGAATAATTTTTATGCACAACATCTTCCTCCATCCCTTTTAGTTTTTGAGTAATGATTCATTCTTAAATTGTTACTTTTTATTGTTTTGATATTTAACGTTTAATCTCTAGAAAATCTGCATAACGCGCCTATAACTACTTATGGATGAAACTTTTTTGGATTATTATGAACAATGTTTAACCGCAACATCTTTTCCCATCCCTTTTAGTTTTTAAGTAATGATTAATTTCAATATTGTAAACCTTGCAATTTAATGTTTTAATATTCGATGTTTAGTTTTTAGAAAATCTTTATAGAATGACTTAAACTGATTATGGATGAAGCTTTTTTGAAGCATTATGAACAATTTTTATGCACAATATCTTTCTCCATACCTTATAGTTTTAAGATTTTTATATTGAAAATCCTTCATCTTGATATTTTGACATTTAACATTCAGTTTCTAAAAAATCTTTATAGTATGACTTAAGCTGATTATGGATAACGATTTTATGGATCGTTATGGACAACTTTATGTACACTATTATTCTCCATCCATTACAGTTTTTGAGTAATCATTAATTCTTAGATTGAAAATCTCTCATTTCGACATTTTGACATTCAATTTCTAAAAAATCTTATAGTATGATTTAAGCTGATTATGGATAACGATATTTTAGATCATTATAAAAGCTTTATGTACAATATCATTCTCCATCCCTTATAGTTTTTGAAAAATGATTAGTTTTATATTGAACTTTTCATTTTAATGTTTTGACGTTTACCTTAAGTCTCTTGCAAATCTTTATAGAATGGCTAAAACTGGCTATGGATGAAGCTTTTTTGGATCATTATAAAAAATTCTTATCCACAACTTTCTTCATCTCTTCTAGTTTTTTGAGTAATAATTAATTTTTGTACACTCTAACCCTTTTAGTTTTTCTCTATCCAACATTTAACATGTGGTTTCTAATAAATCTTCATGACACCAATAAAACTATCTATGAATGAGGATTTTTACACTTTCAGTAATAATTAAATGTTTAAATTACAACCCTTCTATTTTAACGACTAATAATCAATTAGAATTTTACGTATCCATTCAATATTTCTATAAATACAGGTTCTAAAACATTTCAAGTGCAACAATCAAGTCTTAGCTTCAAGTAATTCTCTTGAACCTCTCAAAAACATTTCCCTCGTAACTTAAAAGCTTAAAACGATATTAAAATAAAATAAAAATTCCAAGAACACTTTGAATACCAAAACGATTACGCACACTTACTGGCTTAAGTAACTCATTTAAAAACTCTTATTGATAAAATCCCATCCAGTTCAAAATAAACTCCAAAACTAATGGATGTTTTAGATAGGAGTTTTTAAAGGCAGCCACTGCAAACGTCTCCTTATCTAAACAGTAGAGATAAATTATAGTATTTTCAAAAGGACAATAAGAAGCATTGTGGGATAAAGACTCGGACCAACAGTCGGCTTGTTTATGACAAGAATACGAAGATTGTTATGGGGAGTTAATTATAACGTTAACGTAATTGCAACAATAATAATAAATAAAGATAATAAATAATAAGTGCAAAAATTTTGAATAATATTTTTATCGTTTTAGTTAACAACGTTCTTTGTTTCAACATTTTATAAAGTTAATAATTATTTTTAATTTATATTTGATTTTGTTTATTACTATTATTTTTGGAATTTAAATTTAATATTTTGTTGTTTAATATTTTGGTAGCTTAACCCACCAAATTCGTTCAAGAGAAAGTTCTTCTTTCAATAGTCTAACGGTCAATTTGGTTTAATTGTCCAACACAAACGTGACCTCGCGAATTGCTAACTTTGCGATAGTACCACTTGTATGTATATAATTTATTAATGCATAAAGCTGGTAAGTGTACTGGCTAAATGATTGCATGCTTCCAGTCACGTATACGTTCATATTATTTTTCGAGGTCCAAAGTAAGCACTCCGACTTTGGTTCAGTTGCGAATTTTGAATCAGCTGTGGTGGTTATGTGAACCTCTGAGTTCATCGAACAAATTTTTTTTAAACATCCAATTTTGGCTTAAAAATAGTAATTAATTTTTTTAATTGACTTTAAATTTTAAAAACGATTTTTATCACATTTTAGTTATGTGGTGGATAATGCTCCTGACCATGACACTGAAAGGTGTCGCGTCCATGACGACCACACCATGTGAGGAAGCAAGATTTCGATGCGCTCAACGCGAAGGATGCGGAAATGCACTACACACTTACATGTCGGGTTGTTCTGCTGTTTTAAGAGGAATGGTAACCTCGAGATGCCCGGACGTCTGCAAGAATGCACTAATAGCTTTAACATCGACCGAAGAAGGAAAAGCACTAATGACGGTAAGTTTTTTTTATTATTTCTATTTCGACTCCGTTTATTATTAGTTAATAATAATAAAGATATAAAAATAATGCAGACGTATGGAGTTTCCTTGGTATCTACGTGAGGCGATTCATCAAAAATACTATAAATAAAATGCGTAGGTCACAGTACAGATAAGCACCGAACAAGATAAAAGACGGTGTTGTGTAACGTTAAGAGAGCGATATTTTTTCTGTCATTTTTTGAAAGTGTTTTGGCAAATTTCGAGTTTTCATTTAAAAATAGGAACTTGCTTAGGTAATTGCGCTTAAATTTAGAAGGTAATTTATTTGGACAGAATGAATAATGAAGGGATAAATGGGACAGTTCCAAAATGATTTATAAAAGATATACTATTTTAAATTTAGTATTTTTGAACCGCAATGGCGCCTCTAATACTAAATTTAATGGATATCTAGGCGCCATTTATTAAAGGGCCTTAGAAAAGTAACGGATAATTTTACGAGTATCATCTTATAATCAAGATATAACTTATCAACGATTATTTTTTTTATTCTTTCATTCACTTATTTTTTAAATAAACCAAGCAAACGATTTACGATACTACACCTCAACTTACACAAATTTATCTCTTCATTTATTATAATAACATTGAAATATTTCCTTCATTAACACGACTTTAATATGTATATTGAAGTAAAAAAATAACAGCATAAGAAGATAATAAAATAACAAATTAGCAAATTTTGAAGCATTAAGATCAGATATCGATTATGCACCTACTTAAATGAGTTCAATCTTTTAATTATGCCTGATAAACACCAATATCAGTTAATCAAATATTATTTTGGGATATGCATTGGCTAAATTGCTTCAATTTAAAGTACTCCAATATAACAAATCAGATTAAGACGCTCCCAAATTAATTTAAACATCGAAATTAGATTTAGAGTCCATCTGCGGTCGAAGCCCTACCTTGATATAATCTTAACACAAAACTATTTAATGCATATTGCCATTAAGCTGAGATCACAAAATGATAACACGCCGTTGTATATGTTACCTTTGAGCAGAGAGTGTCTCATGATCGATTATGTTGAGATCGCTTTATTCGAGGCAAGACTTAATGTGTTAATTCGCTTAGTGTTGATATTATATTAACTGCACTTAAACTTAATCAATCATATACTCTATTTGTATAAAGTTACATTCTACTCAAAGCTACCATATACATATAAGAAGAGTGTTATGATCGATTATTGTATTATGCTTGCGAAAAGTAAGTATGTATGAATACATAATGATATTTTCTCAATACTAACCCCAAGATTGATTAATATACAGGGTGTCTCATGTTTTTGTAGCAGGATCTTTTAAAATTAAAACAAAGAGATACAGGCTGTTCAATTTAAATTTTCAGAAATGATTTTTTTAATATTATCTACACGTGTATTTCGATACACGTACATTTTGATTAATATACAGGGTGTTTCATGTTTTTGTAGCAGGATCTTTTAAAAGTAAAACAAAGAGATACAGGCTGTTCAATTTAAATGTTCAGAAATGATTTTTTTAACATTATCTACACGAGTATATCAATCGATTTTGTTTAAATTAGCTATATGCAGGTTTTTTGGCATAAAAAAGACGGTTTTGGAATCTGTTGTAAATAAACCAAGCAAACGATTTACGATACTACACCTCAACTTACACACATTTATCTCTTCATTTATTATAATTAGATTGAAATATTTCCTTCATTAACACGACTTTAATATGTATATTGAAGTAAAAAAAATAACAGCATAAGATAATAAAATAACAAATTAGCAAATTTTGAAACATTTAAACCTACTTAAATAAGTTCAATCTTTTAATTATGCCTGATAAACACCAATATCAGTTAATCAAATATTATTTTGGGATATGCATTGGCTAAATTGCTTCAATTTAAAGTACTCCAATATAACAGATCAGATTAAGACGCTCCCAAATTAATTTAAACATCGAAATTAAATTTAGAGGCCATCTGCGGTCGAAGCCCTACCTTGATATAATCTTAACACAAAACTATTTAATGCATATTGCACTGCCTTTGCCTCAAACGACCTTGCTTTAATTATTCTTCTTTTGCCATTAAGCTGAGATCACAAAATGATAACACGCCGTTGTATATGTTACCTTTGAGTAGAGAGTGTCTCATGATCGATTATGTTGAGATCGCTTTATTCGAGGCAAGACTTAATGTGTTAATTCGCTTAGTGTTGATATTATATTAACTGCATTTAAGCTTAATCAATCATATACTCTATTTGTACAAAGTTACACTCTGCTCAAAGCTACCATATACATATGAGAAGAGTGTTATGATCGATTATTGTATCATGCTTGCGAAAAGTAAGGATGTATGAATAAATAATGGTATAATCTTAATATTAACCCAAGATTGTTTAATATGTATGTATAAATATTTTAAAATTAAAACAAAGAAATACTGGGTGTTTAATTTAAATTTTCAGAATTGATTTTTTTAATGTTACCTAGACGTGTATTTCAATCGATTTTCTTCAAATTAGGTATATACAGGTTTTTATTGGCAAATAATGATCGAGTAGATCGTAATAATAGCAATGTTAGCAAAGATATTTTAAAAGAAAATTGAGTGCTTCAAGAGTTTCGAATGTTCTACGCATTTCTAAGGCACACTTTAAAACATTATCATAGACGTGCATGATTACAATCTGTGCAAGAATTATAACCAGCCAATAAAAAATGGCGTGTTATGTTTTGTTGATGTTTTAGCCAATGATCGGATTTTTTTAAATAATGTAATGTGGATCCTATGAATCATGTTTCACAAGATATGAGATTGTTAACTTACAAGTTTGGGCGCATGAAAATTCCCACGTAATTCGGCCACGAAACTTTCAATATGAATTGGGGTTTATAATAATCATATTTTCACACTTCACTTTTTGCCAACATAACAAAATGTTGCGACGTTCTTGGAATTTGTGGAAATTGAACATGCCAATAAGTGGGATGACATTGATTTAAATTGGCATTCTGTAACATTTTTTGAAAAAAAAAAACATTTCTTACAGTACATTTTTTGAATAAAAGTTCGTATTCCCCGTAAAGGGGGTACAACAAATACTTTTAAACATCCCCATACAAAAAAAAAACTAAAGGATTAAGATCTGAAGATCATGGAAACCATATAACTAGTTCACCACGACCAATCTATCTTACAGGAAAATAGCTGTCTAGTAGATTTAAGAATGAAAGTTTAGTTTTAACTTGATAGTTGTCCAGCTTATCATGACAGGGTGGCAATCAATTGACTAGACAGCTATTTTTCCTGTAGATTGGTCGTGGTGAACTAGTTATATGGTGCCTATGATCTCTAGATCTTAATCGTTTAGATCTTTTTTGTATGGGGATGCTTGAAAGTCATTTTTGTGCCCCTTTTAGTACGGGGAATACGAATTTTTATTCAAAAAATCAAAAAGTAATACTGTAAAAAATGTTATAATTATTTTAAATAGTGAAAAAATGTTACAGAATTTCAATTTAAATCAGATTAGATGAAAAAAAAACAAACTAAAGTGTTTGTCGGCTGATGTTCATATCAAGTTTCTGCGTTAATTTTGAAAGATCTGGATTGTTAAAGTCATGCAACAAAAACATGAGACATCCTGTATATTGCAGCTACTTCGGCTTATTTTTTTTAAATCATAATTTATTTTATATTATGTATCAATAACGCGCTGTGTTATGATTGTTTGTGCAGTGTTATATTACGTGTTGAGTATCTGCAGCCTGTATCTTGTTAAGTACTTAGACAATTGCCTGCTTGTTCAATTCAAATATTATGGAGCCAATTATATCAATTACAACAACATCAATAATTAAGAATGAATCAGTTACGATTTGCATAAACCCACTTGGAACAATTTAATAAATCCTCTATTTGAGACTAGTACTTCAACCTCTTATTAAGAGCGATCCAAATGCCTATAGTGTTAAAACGGCGAAAACAACATAAATACAAATAACTATAGCCCAATCAACTTTTGTTAATGATAACGAAGGATCAAAACTGAAAGTCAGTTTAGTTTGCAAAATTTGGTTACACTAAAGACAATCTTTTATGGTGTTAACAGAATTTTCGCCAGATTTATGGCGAAAATTCTTTAAAAATATTTATTTTTATTATGTCTTATATGTTATTGTTATACAGGGTGTCTCACGTAACTGGTTCATTAGAACTTTTTTAGGTTCCACTATTCGTAGAGGCTTGAAATTTTGGTAACATGGGTTGTTCATTCCGATCTATTAATCTAAAATATTTTCAAGATGGCCACCACTTCCGGTATACCGGAAGTAGACCTCAACTTCCTTATTTTAAATGGAATGCTATAGTTTTTATTACACCATTCAATTACGCGTAAAAAAATATGTTAATTTTGATAACAGTTATTGGTACCTAGCTTTTTTGTTTTCGAGTTATTTTGATTTTAATTGTTTTTTGGGAAACATCACCATGCTCAAAAAAAGCACATATCTCAGCCAACGTTAATTTGAAAACGTTTTGCATTGGTACGATAACTCTTCATATGCTGTTAAATAGATTGTCACTTGTTGTATCAGTATATCTTATACAATCTGGTCAAAAATTGAGTTACCGTTTCTCTGTATTCAATTGCGTGAAAGTAGAAAATTTTAAATAGAACGCCCCATATTTTCATACCCTAACAAAGAGGGAATTTAATTCTCTACAAATTTAGTATAAACATTCCTATACCTATTTATTATAGTTTTCTTGCTATTGAGAAATTTATCAAAATCATACGTAAAATGCTAGAAACCGTCTGCGTTTTTGTTAGAAGGCCATGACATTAAGACAGTTTTTTGTTTAATTTATTTAAATTATTATTAGTATTATTTCTACAATCAACTGCGATTGAATAAACTTTAGATTGCTAGCTATTATTTACCAAATATAACCAAAAGAAAACCGAATAAATGAAACAATGAAAAACAAAAATTAAAATCAATAACATAAAAGAATCAAAAACTTAAAATTATAAAAGTATATTAAGGGAATTTAATTCTCTACAAACTATCTAGAAACTTTCCTGTGCCTATTTGTTCTAGTTGCTCTCATATTTGGAAATAAATGGACGCATGCAATGCTGGAAAGCTTCTTGTTTTTACATTAGAAAGCCATGGAGTTTTGGAAACTTTTCATCCATATTTATGTTATTGTTGTCATTACTTAGTTGCGTCATCACTTACTTCTGTTAAAGTCTTTGAATATCATGGCGATTTATTCCAACGGCAACATTTTAAGTTCGCCTTATATTCATGGCGGATATAATAAAATTTTGGATAGGATCTGTTTCTTAGTTTTAGAAAGATCAAAATAACAAGAAACCATAAATTTCTATCACCAGCAGCTTAAGATAATGAAATAAAGGTTTTGTCATATTTTATTGCTTTACCAAATTCTTCGGTAAGAGGTGCTTCGATCGATTTAGATGAATAATATTTTCCAAGAAAGCACCGTTAATAAATAAAGTGAACTCTCTAAGAATATCTCGCCCATAATTACCTAGAATATTACCCCATATTGTTTTTCATTGTTTCATTTATGCGTTCTTCTGCTGGTTATTTTTGGTAAATAAAAGCTAACAAACTAAAGTTTATTCAATCCCAGATCATTCTAGAAAGACTACCAATGATAATTTAAATAAATTAAAGGATTAACTGTCAAAACGTCATAGCCTTTTAATAAAAACACGAACGGCTTCCAGCATTTTGTGTAGGATTTTGATAAAATACTCAATATGAAGAAAACTCTAATAAATAGGTATAGCAATATTTATAGATAATTTGTAGAGAATTAAATTCTCGTTTTGACAGGCTAAATAGATATGGGGCGTTCCATTTAAAATTTTCGACTTTATCGCAATTGAATACAGCGAAACGGTAATTCAATTTTTGACCACGCTGTATAAGGTACACTGATACAACAGGTGACAATCCATTTGACAGCATATGAAGAGTTATCGTGCCAATGCAGAACGTTTTTGAATTAGCTTTGGCTGAGATATGTGCTTTTAAAGTGCATGGTGATATTTGCTAAAAAACACTTAAAATCAAAATAACTCAAAAACAAAAAATGTCAGGTACCAACAACTGTTATCAAAGTCAACATATTTTCTTACCTATAATTGGATGGTTTAATAAAAACTATAGCATTCCATTTAAAATAACGAAGTTGTGGTCTACATCCGGTAGACTGAAAGTGGTGGCCATCTTGAAAATATTTTAGATTAATAGATTGGAATGAACAACCCATGTCACCAAAATTTCAAGCCTCTACGAATAGTGGAACCTAAAAAAGTTCTAATGAACCAGTTACGTGAGACACCCTGTATATTATTTGTAACTAACCCTGAAATACTTCTCTATTACTACATTTTTCATACCTTTGTCTAAAGAACAAAGCTTCTTCAGTTCTTTTATATTCCATATTTTGCATTAATCTAATTAACCACTACATAGTACGTTGTTTCTTATTACTTCGGTTGATTCTCCACTTATGGTGTGAAAATTATAAGCTTAATCATAACATAAAATGATATTTTACATGAAGCAGTTGAAGCATTACAAAAATCTGTTGTATTAATTAGTATCTATTGTACTAATTATTTTGCTGAATCCACTGAAAATCCAAAAAAAAGGTGAATTTAAGTGGCCCTTATACACTCAATAGTATTGACAATACAACCATCAATCCTCATGGTAACCAGCCTCAATATTTCACTGCCTTACACGATTAATATTATTGTCAATAATATTTCAGGCGAAAGAAGAAATAGTTAACATCACAATCCCACAATTGACTTTAAAAAGTTATGCATTTACGCATTTTGAACATAGGATATTCATCCGTCTTCAAAGTAATCACAAATAAAAGCGCATTTATTATAGTACAACCGCAGTTATAAGCTGCTACCAGGACTTGTAAATAGTAAAGTCTTTCTATGTTGGTCTACAAACAACATATGCGCTGAATATGTGGGTAGCTACGTGTGTAAGCGCCCATAAAAATTCTTGAAGAGGTATAGAGCGCCCATAAGAGCAGATACCAGATACGTGGATTCTCCAGGTGCACAAGTATACTGATACTGCTTCCAGAAGAGTTGAAATGCTTCCAGAAGTTGTGAAATGCTTCCAGAAGAATGAAATACTTCCTAATCCTTGACACTGAATCCAAAAGACTTGAAATGTTTCCAGAACACTTAACGTGCTTCTAGAAGATGTGATATTGCCTAAAGAGGTGAAATGCTTCCAGAAAACTTGATGCTGCTTCTAGAAGATTTGAAATACTTTCAGATTTCTATGATTAAAAACGCTTCCAGAAGACTGTTTTTAGAAGAATTGAAATGCTTCAAGAAGAGTTGATACTGCTTCTAGATTACTTGATACTGCTTCTATAAAATTTGAAATGCTCCCAGAAGATTACAAATGCTTCCAGAAGACTTGATACTGCTTCTGGAAGATTTGAAATGCTTTGATACCAAAAAAGATTTGATACCAAAAGAGTTGATACTGCTTCTATAAAATTTGAAATATTTTCAGAAGAGTTGATACTGATCCCAGAAGATGTGATGAAAATGTTTCCAAAACACTTACCCTGCTTCCAGAAAATGTGATATTGCCTCTCAAATACAAACGAAATACTTCTAGAAAACTTGATACTATAAGATTTGAAATACTTTCAAAAGATTAGAAATGATTGTAGAAGGCTTGATACTACTCTAGCAGATTTGAAATGCTTCCTGAAAACTTGAAATGTTTGCAGCAGACCTAGATTGCTTTCAAAAAGATTGAAAAGCTTCCAGAAGACTTGATACTGATTCTATAAAACTTGAAATATTTTCAGAACATTTAACCTGCTTTCAGAAGATGTGAATTACCTCTCAAAGTCTTTAATTGCTTCCAGAATACTTGATACCGCTTCTAGAAGACTTTAAATGCTTCCAGAGGAATAAATACTGCTTCTAGACGGCTTAATACTGCTTCTATAAGATTTGAAATACTTTCAGAAGATTAGAAATGCTTCCAGAAGACTTGATACTGCTTCCAGAAAATTTGAAATGTTTTCAGAAAACTTGACATTGCCTTTGGAAGACTTAAAATACTTCCAAAAGGCTTAATATTGCTTTTAGAAGACTTGATATTGCTTCCAAAAGACTTGAAATGCTTCCAGAAAACTTGACTTGATATTGTTTCTAAATGACTTGATATATCTTCCAGTAAACTTAATACTGCTTCTATCGAATTTGAAATGCTTTCAGAAGACTTGATATTGCTTCTAGAGGGTTTGAAATGTTTTCGGAAGACTTGATATTGCTTCTAAATGACTTGATATTGTTTTTAAAAGACTTCAAATGCTTCCAGAAGACTTGATGCTGCCTCAGAAAGACTTGAAATACTTTCAGAAGATTTATAACTGCTTCTAGATTAAAAGGATTAAATAACCAAAGGTGTACGATGAAAAATAGTTTTATTTAAAAATCTGGCTAATCGGTGGTACAGCTGTTTTGGAGTAATTAATACACCTTCCTCAGGCACACGTCAAAATTTTAAAATTTACGAAAAAATACACACTGTTCATATACCAAAAACGTTCAGGAAGCAGTTGAATTGATCGGTTAACATTGACAATGTGAAGGCCAGAAGGGCATGTTAAATTAAAAAAGTTGAAGGCTTGAAGAGCACGTGTGTTTGAAAGAAAAGTGTCTTATATCTGCAAAATATGTCAACAGAATTTAATGAGATCCACAGCGTATTTATTTATCAGTGGAAGGTATGTTTTGATTTTTCTTCACCATCACCGCATAATAATTAGCAACATTTTTTATTGGTCACGTAAATTGTATGTACTTCATTTCGAGACAGCCTGTATATCAATTACCAAAAGATCAATAACTATGAATACTTAACAACAACCCGCTTACGATTCTAAACTGTTTCAAGATTGGTTACTTTTCCTTCTTAAAAAGAATGATTCAAATGCCAATAATGTTAAAATATGGAAAAAAGAGCATAAATGCACATAACCATCGTCCAATCAGAAATAGTTTTTTAATAGTCTTATATAGGTTATAAGTTATATTTAATTTTAAACAATTAATAAGAGTTGTTAAGGAATGAATTGGAAGTTGGTCGTAAAACGGCTGATTTGTTCTATAAATTTCAATCTACATTATTTTTGATTAGTGCTGTAAATATTACTGGAAAGTCTCAACATAATGCAAATCATAAGCACAAAGGCGTCAACACTACAACTTTTATATAAATGGTCATTTTACCACCCCTGCGATTAATACAATTGACCCGTTCCAACACAAAACCAAATAACAAAACAAAATTGAACTAAAACGAGAAAAACCAAAAAGTCGAAACAACAACAAAAGACGACAAAACAAAAGAAGATGCAAATCGCAATCCATAGAAAGTAGACTTTTGGTCAATATTTAAAATCTATTCTTCAAGCTAATTAATAATGCAGTTAAATTTCTGTTTCCATACCTATTTTGGGCAATACAATCTATTTTATTTATTTCATTACAAATGAGAAAAGTTTTCTAAAACGTTTCCTTACGTCATTTTCAAAACATGTCAACTTAAAACTGTTGATTTATTAATTATTTTGTGAAAAAACTGTTTAATCTGAAAACATATAGGTGTCCCGAAAGTGTTAAGTTACAAAATAAAATCAGTATGATTTCTGTAATTCATAAAAAGTTCTGAAAATTGTTACGCAGTGATGGTGAAGGACTTACCATTTGATTACTACAGATAAATATGACAAATACATCATGCATCTTATTAAAGTCTGATAAAATATGATATTTTTCAAAAAACTTTGAGCATCAATAACTCCCAAACGAGACACTTTTTCCATATATTTTCCCAAACTTTATCTAATCATACATTTTTTTCAAAGAATTTCGAAGAATTTTTTCTGTATTTATTTTCGGGACACCTGTATATTATAATCATAATAAATGTATAATAGTAGCAATTTTTTTTTTTTTACTGAAGTGGAAAAACATCTCTCAATTACAGTTTTGCGATAATATAATCACATATTATATCATATAATCTTTTTTTATAACCCTAAATCATCTTAATTTAAGATAATTAATTTTAATTAATACAACATATAGAGTATTTAAAAAATAATAATAAAAATTTAAATTAAAATATAAAATCTCAATTTATCGCAAATTAAATCTCCATAAAATTTGCTTTAATATCTTATTTATTTTAACATTACAACTCAACTCAATCTTGAGATACAACGTTTTAATTTGATAATTTGTGAGTATAATAAACAAATCAAACTTCGCATATTTTTTATCTCATCATTATATCTCAATTCGTTCGTGAGATAAGATATATTTAATTACGAGTAATAAATTATGAAAAATCAGATTTACAGTGTTACATTTAAAAAATCATAGCATCGATACTTATGTCAATTAAGAAATACTTTATGGCACATTAAATCTAGATTAAATATATATTTATTTCAACATTTTATCTCAATACAATGTTGAGATACAACGTTTTAAATTTATGAGTCCGTAACAAACAAATCACATATTACATGTTGAGTTTATAAATCGTAACATTCATGTTTATGGGAAACAAAAAATTATTTACCTCACATTAAATCTTTATCAAATTTACCTCAAAATGTTCTTTATCTCATCATTATATCTCAATTCATTCGTGAGATATGATATTTTAAATTTTGATTAACTAAATTGTGAAAAATCAGATTTACAGATATAAATTTAAGAAATCATAACATTCATGTTTATGGGAAACAAAAAATTATTTATCTCACATTAAATCTTTATCAAATTTATCTCAAACTGTTCTTTATCTCATCGTTATATCTCAATTCATGCGTGAGATATGATATTTTAAATTTTGATTAACTAAATTGTGAAAAATCAGATTTACAGATATAAATTTAAGAAATCATAACATTCATGTTTATGGGAAACAAAAATTATTTATCTCACATTAAATCTATCAAATTTATCTCAAAATGTTCTTTATCTCATCATTATATCTCAATTCGTTAGTAAGATATGATATTTTAAATTTCGATTAACTAAATTGTGAAAAATCAGATTTACAGACATAAATTTAAGAGATCATAACATTCATGCTTATGGAAAACAAAAAATTATTTATCTCACATTTAATCTTTATCAAATTTATCTCAAAATGTTCGTTATCTTATCATTATATCTCAATTCGTTAGTAGGATATGATATTTTAAATTTCGATCAACCAAATTGTGAAAAATCAGATTTACAGACATAAATTTAAGAGATCATAACATTCATGTTTATGGGAAAAAAATTATTTATCTCACATTAAATCTGTATCAAATTTATCTCAAAATGTTCTTTATCTCATCATTATATCTCAATTCGTTTATGACATCTGATATTTTAAATTTCGATTAATTAAATTGTGAAAAATCAGATTTACAGACAGAAATTTAAGAGATCATAACATTCATGTTTATGGAAAACAAAAAATTATTTATCTCACATTTAATCTTTATCAAATTTATCTCAAAATGTTCGTTATCTTATCATTATATCTCAATTCGTTAGTAGGATATGATATTTTAAATTTCGATCAACCAAATTGTGAAAAATCAGATTTACAGACATAAATTTAAGAGATCATAACATTCATGTTTATGGGAAAAAAATTATTTATCTCACATTAAATCTGTATCAAATTTATCTCAAAATGTTCTTTATCTCATCATTATATCTCAATTCGTTTATGACATATGATATTTTAAATTTCGATTAACTAAATTGTGAAAAATCAGATTTACAGACAGAAATTTAAGAGATCATAACATTCATGTTTATGGAAAACAAAAAATTATTTATCTCACATTAAATCTGTATCAAATTTATCTCAAAATGTTCTTTATCTTATCATTATATCTCAATTCGTTTGTGAGATATGATATTTTAAATTTCGATTCACTGAATTGTGAAAAATCAGATTTACAGACAGAAATTTAAAAAATCATAGCATTCATGTTTATGGGAAACAAAAAATTCTCAAAATGTTCTTTATCTCATCGTTATATCTCAATTCATGCGTGAGATATGATATTTTAAATTTCGATTAACTAAATTGTGAAAAATCAGATTTACAGATATAAATTTAAGAAATCATAACATTCATGTTTATGGGAAACAAAAATTATTTATCTCACATTAAATCTATCAAATTTATCTCAAAATGTTCTTTATCTCATCATTATATCTCAATTCGTTAGTAAGATATGATATTTTAAATTTCGATCAACCAAATTGTGAAAAATCAGATTTACAGACAGAAATTTAAGAGATCATAACATTCATGTTTATGGCAAACAAAAAATTATTTATCTCACATTAAATCTGTATCAAATTTATCTCAAAATGTTCTTTATCTCATCATTATATCTCAATTCGTTTATGAGATATGATATTTTAAAGTTCGATTAACTAAATTGTGAAAAATCAGATTTACAGACAGAAATTTAAAAGATCATAACATTCATGTTTATGGAAAACAAAAAATTATTTATCTCACATTAAATCTGTATCAAATTTACCACAAAATGTTCTTTATCTCATCATTATAACTCAGTTCATTCATGAGATATGATATATTGAATTTCGATTAACCAAATAATGAAAAATTAGATTTATAGAGATAAATTTAATAAATCATAGCATCGATGTTTATGTCAATTAAGATATAATTTATGGCACATTAAATTTGCTTTAACATCTTGTTGATTAAAACATTACGAAATTTTATTACAGTTTAAAGCAATTAACGAGCTTAATTGATTAATGATTGATACTTATGCGAAATATTCATCATCATACCAGGTTATGAAAGAAAATCTTCTCATTTTAAGATTATTTTCCCAATTTGAGATCTTATAGTGACTAATTAATTATTTGTATGTATTAATTATTAATGTAATGTTCTCCATAACTAACAATCATGTTTTCTTTCTTTTTTTAGTGTGATTGTAACGACGAATACTGCGAAGATACAAAACAACGAGTTGAAGTTTGTCGACAACAAGTAATGATCGCCCACCATGACGACACCATCGTAACTTGTGATGTAGCCCGGATGATCTGCCAAGCAGATCCAGCATGTTCAGCAGCTTTCGATTATTACGAAAACTACTGCAAATCAATGTTCACCGGACGAAAATGTACAAAACGTTGTAAAAATTCCCTTTACATCTTACAGCGTCAAATCAAAGCTCAAAAACTAAAAAATTGCGTTTGCGACGGTCCCAACATCATGGAGTGTTTGAGGGCGCAACGTAATCGCGAAAAACTTTGTATACGCAAACCAAATAAATCCAAAGGAAATAAAGAGGAGAAACGAAAGGAGCCACATCATCATCCGAAACCTCACGATAATGTTGGTAATAAAGGATCGAGGGGTGATCATAAAAGTGATCATCATAACGGCGATCATAGGGTTCATAATAAAGTGCATCATATGCACGGGAATACAACGAATAATCATAATCACAATAATAATCATAATAATAATAACAAAGAAGTTACAGTACACGTGACTGAACCTGTAGTGAGAGGTGATGTGTTCACGAACGATATAAAAACTTTCCGAACAGGAAGTTACGCGACGACGTTACGCATGAGTTACGTGTTGGTAACATTACTTTCAGTGATTGTGTGGTGTGCTTCGTGATTTTCATGTTTTCCGATAGGTTAGAGCATTTTTATCGGAAGCTACCTCATTATTTTTTTTCGATCAGTATTCGCTTCGTGTTTTTAATAACTTAAAAAAAGTGAAGATGAAGATGAAAATGAAGAAAAATAACAAGATACTGAAGAGGATTAAAAAAAAGTAACCTATAGTTCAAATTTGTTAATAAAAATTAACAAAAATTAAAAAAAAAGAAATTGGAGGTTTTAAATTAAGATGTTAAAAAATATTTATTTTTCTTAAAACAGTATTCTTAAATGGGTTATAAAGTTCCTGTTTGTTTTTTTTTTGTTTTTCTTAATGAAATATTTTTAATTTAAAATCTTCAAAATAATTTTTTTAAGAAAAAATTTAAATCTATTATAATTTTTTTTATTACCAAAGTCGACGGGTAGGCAGCTGAATATTTAAATAGTTCCTAATGTTTACCACGATGATTACACAAGTTTACATGGATTTAAACACGATTTAATATATTTTTTTATATCTCATAAATTTTAATTAACTTTAAGAATATAAGAATCGATATTTTTGTAATTTTTGATTAAATTTATTCAAAATTTTTATGATTATACCTCAATTTGTGTTTGAAATGTGATTTTCTAATTTAAAATTTTGACTCAATTTTTGAATTACTTATGCAAAGTTGAGATTAAAAACTCATAAGAATTCTTATGAATTATCAAGATCATATCTCAATTCAATCTTGAGATACAACGTTTTAAATTTGTACTTTTCTAACAAACAAATCAAACTTTGCATGTTGGGTTTAAAAAATCATAACATACATGGTTGTGGGAAGCAACAAATTATGTATCACACATTAAATCTTTATTAAATTTACTTCAAAATGTTGTTTATCTCATTATTATATCTCAATTTGTTCGTGAGATAAGATATATTAAATTTCGATTAATCAAATTGTGAAAAATCAGATATACAGAGTAACATTTAAAAATCATAATCTCAATGTTTATGGAAATTAAGAAATTATTTATGGCACATTAAATCTTCATTACATTTGCTTTAAAATGTTGCTAATTTCGAGATTATATCTCAATTCAATCTTGAGATACAACGTTTTAATTTTGTGCTTTTATAACAAACGGATAAACCTTTGTATATGGGTTTAAAAATCATAACATTCACATATATGGGAATCAAGAAATTGTTTATCACGCATTAAACCGTTATCAAATTTGCTTCAAATGTTCTTTATCTCATCGTTATATCTCAATTCGTTCGTGAGATAAGATATATTAAATTTCGATTCATCAAATTGTGAAAAATCAGATATACAGAGTAACATTTAAGAAATCATAATTTCAACGTTTATGGAAATTAAGAAATTATTTATGGCACATTCAATCTTCATTACATTTGCTTTAAAATGTTGCTAATTTCGAGATTATATCTCAATTCAATCTTGAGATACAACGTTTTAATTTTGTGCTTTTATAACAAACGGATCAACCTTTGTATGTGGGTTTAAAAATCATAACATCCACATTTATGGGAATCAAGAAATTGTTTATCACGTATTGAATCGTTATCAAATTTGCTTCAAAATATTCTTTATCTCATCATTATATCCCAATTCGATCGTGAGATAAGATATATTAAATTTCGATTAATCAAATTGTGAAAAATCAGATATACAGAGTAACATTTAAAAATCATAATTTCAATGTTTATGGAAATTAAGAAATTATTTATGGCACATTAAATCTTCATTACATTTGCTTTAAAATGTTGCTAATTTCGAGATTATATCTCAATTCAATCTTGAGATACAACGTTTTAATTTTGTGCTTTTATAACAAACGGATCAACCTTTGTATGTGGGTTTAAAAATCATAACATCCACATTTATGGGAATCAAGAAATTGTTTATCACGCATTAAACCGTTATCAAATTTGCTTCATATGTTCTTTATCTCATCATTATATCCCAATTCGATCGTGAGATAAGATATATTAAATTTCGATTAATCAAATTGTGAAAAATCAGATATACAGAGTAACATTTAAAAATCATAATTTCAATGTTTATGGAAATTAAGAAATTATTTATGGCACATTAAATCTTCATTACATTTGCTTTAAAATGTTGCTAATTTCGAGATTATATCTCAATTCAATCTTGAGATACAACGTTTTAATTTTGTGCTTTTATAACAAACGGATCAACCTTTGTATGTGGGTTTAAAAATCATAACATCCACATTTATGGGAATCAAGAAATTGTTTATCACGTATTGAATCGTTATCAAATTTGCTTCAAAATATTCTTTATCTCATCATTATATCCCAATTCGATCGTGAGATAAGATATATTAAATTTCGATTAATCAAATTGTGAAAAATCAGATATACAGAGTAACATTTAAAAATCATAATTTCAATGTTTATGGAAATTAAGAAATTATTTATGGCACATTAAATCTTCATTACATTTGCTTTAAAATGTTGCTAATTTCGAGATTATATCTCAATTCAATCTTGAGATACAACGTTTTAATTTTGTGCTTTTATAACAAACGGATCAACCTTTGTATGTGGGTTTAAAAATCATAACATCCACATTTATGGGAATCAAGAAATTGTTTATCACGTATTGAATCGTTATCAAATTTGCTTCAAAATATTCTTTATCTCATCATTATATCCCAATTCGATCGTGAGATAAGATATATTAAATTTCGATTAATCAAATTGTGAAAAATCAGATATACAGAGTAACATTTAAAAATCATAATTTCAATGTTTATGGAAATTAAGAAATTATTTATGGCACATTAAATCTTCATTACATTTGCTTTAAAATGTTGCTAATTTCGAGATTATATCTCAATTCAATCTTGAGATACAACGTTTTAATTTTGTGCTTTTATAACAAACGGATCAACCTTTGTATGTGGGTTTAAAAATCATAACATCCACATTTATGGGAATCAAGAAATTGTTTATCACGCATTAAACCGTTATCAAATTTGCTTCATATGTTCTTTATCTCATCATTATATCCCAATTCGATCGTGAGATAAGATATATTAAATTTCGATTAATCAAATTGTGAAAAATCAGATATACAGAGTAACATTTAAAAATCATAATTTCAATGTTTATGGAAATTAAGAAATTATTTATGGCACATTAAATCTTCATTACATTTGCTTTAAAATGTTGCTAATTTCGAGATTATATCTCAATTCAATCTTGAGATACAACGTTTTAATTTTGTGCTTTTATAACAAACGGATCAACCTTTGTATGTAGGTTTAAAAATCATAACATCCACATTTATGGGAATCAAGAAATTGTTTATCACGCATTAAACCGTTATCAAATTTGCTTCAAAATGTTCTTTATCTCATCATTATATCCCAATTCGATAGTGAGATAAGATATATTAAATTTCGATTAATCAAATTGTGAAAAATCAGATATACAGAGTAACATTTAAAAATCATAATTTCAATGTTTATGGAAATTAAGAAATTATTTATGGCACATTAAATCTTCATTACATTTGCTTTAAAATGTTGCTAATTTCGAGATTATATCTCAATTCAATCTTGAGATACAACGTTTTAATTTTGTGCTTTTATAACAAACGGATCAACCTTTGTATGTGGGTTTAAAAATCATAACATCCACATTTATGGGAATCAAGAAATTGTTTATCACGTATTGAATCGTTATCAAATTTGCTTCAAAATATTCTTTATCTCATCATTATATCCCAATTCGATCGTGAGATAAGATATATTAAATTTCGATTAATCAAATTGTGAAAAATCAGATATACAGAGTAACATTTAAAAATCATAATTTCAATGTTTATGGAAATTAAGAAATTATTTATGGCACATTAAATCTTCATTACATTTGCTTTAAAATGTTGCTAATTTCGAGATTATATCTCAATTCAATCTTGAGATACAACGTTTTAATTTTGTGCTTTTATAACAAACGGATCAACCTTTGTATGTAGGTTTAAAAATCATAACATCCACATTTATGGGAATCAAGAAATTGTTTATCACGCATTAAACCGTTATCAAATTTGCTTCAAAATGTTCTTTATCTCATCATTATATCCCAATTCGATAGTGAGATAAGAAATATTAAATTTCGATTAATCAAATTGTGAAAAATCATATATACAGAGTAACATTTAAAAATCATAATTTCAATGTTTATGGAAATTAAGAAATTATTTATGGCACATTAAATCTTCATTACATTTGCTTTAAAATGTTGCTAATTTCGAGATTATATCTCAATTCAATCTTGAGATACAACGTTTTAATTTTGTGCTTTTATAACAAACGGATCAACCTTTGTATGTGGGTTTAAAAATCATAACATCCACATTTATGGGAATCAAGAAATTGTTTATCACGTATTGAATCGTTATCAAATTTGCTTCAAAATATTCTTTATCTCATCATTATATCCCAATTCGATCGTGAGATAAGATATATTAAATTTCGATTAATCAAATTGTGAAAAATCAGATATACAGAGTAACATTTAAAAATCATAATTTCAATGTTTATGGAAATTAAGAAATTATTTATGGCACATTAAATCTTCATTACATTTGCTTTAAAATGTTGCTAATTTCGAGATTATATCTCAATTCAATCTTGAGATACAACGTTTTAATTTTGTGCTTTTATAACAAACGGATCAACCTTTGTATGTGGGTTTAAAAATCATAACATCCACATTTATGGGAATCAAGAAATTGTTTATCACGCATTAAACCGTTATCAAATTTGCTTCATATGTTCTTTATCTCATCATTATATCCCAATTCGATCGTGAGATAAGATATATTAAATTTCGATTAATCAAATTGTGAAAAATCAGATATACAGAGTAACATTTAAAAATCATAATTTCAATGTTTATGGAAATTAAGAAATTATTTATGGCACATTAAATCTTCATTACATTTGCTTTAAAATGTTGCTAATTTCGAGATTATATCTCAATTCAATCTTGAGATACAACGTTTTAATTTTGTGCTTTTATAACAAACGGATCAACCTTTGCATGTGGATTTAAAAATCATAACATCCACATTTATGGGAATCAAGAAATTGTTTATCACGCATTAAACCGTTATCAAATTTGCTTCAAAATGTTCTTTATCTCATCATTATATCTCAATTCGTTGGTGAGATAAGATATATTAAATTTCGATTCATCAAATTGTGAAAAATCAGATATACAGAGTAACATTTAAAAATCATAATTTCAATGTTTATGGAAATTAAGAAATAATTTATGGCACATTAAATCTTCATTACATTTGCTTTAAAATGTTGCTAATTTCGAGATTATATCTCAATTCAATCTTGAGATACAACGTTTTAATTTTGTGCTTTTATAACAAACGGATCAACCTTTGTATATGGGTTTAAAAATCATAACATCCACATTTATGGGAATCAAGAAATTGTTTATCACGTATTGAATCGTTATCAAATTTGCTTCAAAATATTCTTTATCTCATCATTATATCCCAATTCGATCGTGAGATAAGATATATTAAATTTCGATTAATCAAATTGTGAAAAATCAGATATACAGAGTAACATTTAAAAATCATAATTTCAATGTTTATGGAAATTAAGAAATTATTTATGGCACATTAAATCTTCATTACATTTGCTTTAAAATGTTGCTAATTTCGAGATTATATCTCAATTCAATCTTGAGATACAACGTTTTAATTTTGTGCTTTTATAACAAACGGATCAACCTTTGTATGTGGGTTTAAAAATCATAACATCCACATTTATGGGAATCAAGAAATTGTTTATCACGTATTGAATCGTTATCAAATTTGCTTCAAAATATTCTTTATCTCATCATTATATCCCAATTCGATCGTGAGATAAGATATATTAAATTTCGATTAATCAAATTGTGAAAAATCAGATATACAGAGTAACATTTAAAAATCATAATTTCAATGTTTATGGAAATTAAGAAATTATTTATGGCACATTAAATCTTCATTACATTTGCTTTAAAATGTTGCTAATTTCGAGATTATATCTCAATTCAATCTTGAGATACAACGTTTTAATTTTGTGCTTTTATAACAAACGGATCAACCTTTGTATGTGGGTTTAAAAATCATAACATCCACATTTATGGGAATCAAGAAATTGTTTATCACGTATTGAATCGTTATCAAATTTGCTTCAAAATATTCTTTATCTCATCATTATATCCCAATTCGATCGTGAGATAAGATATATTAAATTTCGATTAATCAAATTGTGAAAAATCAGATATACAGAGTAACATTTAAAAATCATAATTTCAATGTTTATGGAAATTAAGAAATTATTTATGGCACATTAAATCTTCATTACATTTGCTTTAAAATGTTGCTAATTTCGAGATTATATCTCAATTCAATCTTGAGATACAACGTTTTAATTTTGTGCTTTTATAACAAACGGATCAACCTTTGTATGTGGGTTTAAAAATCATAACATCCACATTTATGGGAATCAAGAAATTGTTTATCACGCATTAAACCGTTATCAAATTTGCTTCATATGTTCTTTATCTCATCATTATATCCCAATTCGATCGTGAGATAAGATATATTAAATTTCGATTAATCAAATTGTGAAAAATCAGATATACAGAGTAACATTTAAAAATCATAATTTCAATGTTTATGGAAATTAAGAAATTATTTATGGCACATTCAATCTTCATTAAATTTGCTTTAAAATCTCGTTTATTTGAAGATTATATCTCAATTCAATCTTGAGATACAACGTTTTAAATTTGTGCTTCTCTAAAAAACAAATCAAACTTTGTATGTTGGATTTAAAAATCATAACATCCACATTTATGGGAATCAAGAAATTGTTTATCACGTATTAAATCGTTATCAAATTTGCTTCAAAATATTCTTTATCTCATCATTATATCCCAATTCGATCGTGAGATAAGATATATTAAATTTCGATTAATCAAATTGTGAAAAATCAGATATACAGAGTAACATTTAAAAATCATAATTTCAATGTTTATGGAAATTAAGAAATTATTTATGGCACATTAAATCTTCATTACATTTGCTTTAAAATGTTGCTAATTTCGAGATTATATCTCAATTCAATCTTGAGATACAACGTTTTAATTTTGTGCTTTTATAACAAACGGATCAACCTTTGTATGTGGGTTTAAAAATCATAACATCCACATTTATGGGAATCAAGAAATTGTTTATCACGTATTGAATCGTTATCAAATTTGCTTCAAAATATTCTTTATCTCATCATTATATCCCAATTCGATCGTGAGATAAGATATATTAAATTTCGATTAATCAAATTGTGAAAAATCAGATATACAGAGTAACATTTAAAAATCATAATTTCAATGTTTATGGAAATTAAGAAATTATTTATGGCACATTAAATCTTCATTACATTTGCTTTAAAATGTTGCTAATTTCGAGATTATATCTCAATTCAATCTTGAGATACAACGTTTTAATTTTGTGCTTTTATAACAAACGGATCAATCTTTGTATGTGGGTTTAAAAATCATAACATCCACATTTATGGGAATCAAGAAATTGTTTATCACGCATTAAACCGTTATCAAATTTGCTTCATATGTTCTTTATCTCATCATTATATCCCAATTCGATCGTGAGATAAGATATATTAAATTTCGATTCATCAAATTGTGAAAAATCAGATATACAGAGTAACATTTAAAAATCATAATTTCAATGTTTATGGAAATTAAGAAATTATTTATGGCACATTCAATCTTCATTAAATTTGCTTTAAAATCTCGTTTATTTGAAGATTATATCTCAATTCAATCTTGAGATACAACGTTTTAAATTTGTGCTTCTCTAAAAAACAAATCAAACTTTGTATGTTGGATTTAAAAATCATAACATCCACATTTATGGGAATCAAGAAATTGTTTATCACGTATTAAATCGTTATCAAATTTGCTTCAAAATATTCTTTATCTCATCATTATATCCCAATTCGATCGTGAGATAAGATATATTAAATTTCGATTAATCAAATTGTGAAAAATCAGATATACAGAGTAACATTTAAAAATCATAATTTCAATGTTTATGGAAATTAAGAAATTATTTATGGCACATTAAATCTTCATTACATTTGCTTTAAAATGTTGCTAATTTCGAGATTATATCTCAATTCAATCTTGAGATACAACGTTTTAATTTTGTGCTTTTATAACAAACGGATCAACCTTTGTATGTGGGTTTAAAAATCATAACATCCACATTTATGGGAATCAAGAAATTGTTTATCACGTATTGAATCGTTATCAAATTTGCTTCAAAATATTCTTTATCTCATCATTATATCCCAATTCGATCGTGAGATAAGATATATTAAATTTCGATTAATCAAATTGTGAAAAATCAGATATACAGAGTAACATTTAAAAATCATAATTTCAATGTTTATGGAAATTAAGAAATTATTTATGGCACATTAAATCTTCATTACATTTGCTTTAAAATGTTGCTAATTTCGAGATTATATCTCAATTCAATCTTGAGATACAACGTTTTAATTTTGTGCTTTTATAACAAACGGATCAACCTTTGTATGTGGGTTTAAAAATCATAACATCCACATTTATGGGAATCAAGAAATTGTTTATCACGTATTGAATCGTTATCAAATTTGCTTCAAAATATTCTTTATCTCATCATTATATCCCAATTCGATCGTGAGATAAGATATATTAAATTTCGATTAATCAAATTGTGAAAAATCAGATATACAGAGTAACATTTAAAAATCATAATTTCAATGTTTATGGAAATTAAGAAATTATTTATGGCACATTAAATCTTCATTACATTTGCTTTAAAATGTTGCTAATTTCGAGATTATATCTCAATTCAATCTTGAGATACAACGTTTTAATTTTGTGCTTTTATAACAAACGGATCAACCTTTGTATGTGGGTTTAAAAATCATAACATCCACATTTATGGGAATCAAGAAATTGTTTATCACGTATTGAATCGTTATCAAATTTGCTTCAAAATATTCTTTATCTCATCATTATATCCCAATTCGATCGTGAGATAAGATATATTAAATTTCGATTAATCAAATTGTGAAAAATCAGATATACAGAGTAACATTTAAAAATCATAATTTCAATGTTTATGGAAATTAAGAAATTACTTACGGCACATTAAATCTTCATTACATTTGCTTTAAAATGTTGCTAATTTCGAGATTATATCTCAATTCAATCTTGAGATACAACGTTTTAATTTTGTGCTTTTATAACAAACGGATCAACCTTTGTATGTGGGTTTAAAAATCATAACATCCACATTTATGGGAATCAAGAAATTGTTTATCACGTATTGAATCGTTATCAAATTTGCTTCAAAATATTCTTTATCTCATCATTATATCCCAATTCGATCGTGAGATAAGATATATTAAATTTCGATTAATCAAATTGTGAAAAATCAGATATACAGAGTAACATTTAAAAATCATAATTTCAATGTTTATGGAAATTAAGAAATTATTTATGGCACATTAAATCTTCATTACATTTGCTTTAAAATGTTGCTAATTTCGAGATTATATCTCAATTCAATCTTGAGATACAACGTTTTAATTTTGTGCTTTTATAACAAACGGATCAACCTTTGTATGTGGGTTTAAAAATCATAACATCCACATTTATGGGAATCAAGAAATTGTTTATCACGCATTAAACCGTTATCAAATTTGCTTCAAAATGTTCTTTATCTCATCATTATATCCCAATTCGATAGTGAGATAAGAAATATTAAATTTCGATTAATCAAATTGTGAAAAATCATATATACAGAGTAACATTTAAAAATCATAATTTCAATGTTTATGGAAATTAAGAAATTATTTATGGCACATTAAATCTTCATTACATTTGCTTTAAAATGTTGCTAATTTCGAGATTATATCTCAATTCAATCTTGAGATACAACGTTTTAATTTTGTGCTTTTATAACAAACGGATCAACCTTTGTATGTGGGTTTAAAAATCATAACATCCACATTTATGGGAATCAAGAAATTGTTTATCACGTATTGAATCGTTATCAAATTTGCTTCAAAATATTCTTTATCTCATCATTATATCCCAATTCGATCGTGAGATAAGATATATTAAATTTCGATTAATCAAATTGTGAAAAATCAGATATACAGAGTAACATTTAAAAATCATAATTTCAATGTTTATGGAAATTAAGAAATTATTTATGGCACATTAAATCTTCATTACATTTGCTTTAAAATGTTGCTAATTTCGAGATTATATCTCAATTCAATCTTGAGATACAACGTTTTAATTTTGTGCTTTTATAACAAACGGATCAACCTTTGTATGTGGGTTTAAAAATCATAACATCCACATTTATGGGAATCAAGAAATTGTTTATCACGCATTAAACCGTTATCAAATTTGCTTCATATGTTCTTTATCTCATCATTATATCCCAATTCGATCGTGAGATAAGATATATTAAATTTCGATTAATCAAATTGTGAAAAATCAGATATACAGAGTAACATTTAAAAATCATAATTTCAATGTTTATGGAAATTAAGAAATTATTTATGGCACATTCAATCTTCATTAAATTTGCTTTAAAATCTCGTTTATTTGAAGATTATATCTCAATTCAATCTTGAGATACAACGTTTTAAATTTGTGCTTCTCTAAAAAACAAATCAAACTTTGTATGTTGGATTTAAAAATCATAACATCCACATTTATGGGAATCAAGAAATTGTTTATCACGTATTAAATCGTTATCAAATTTGCTTCAAAATATTCTTTATCTCATCATTATATCCCAATTCGATCGTGAGATAAGATATATTAAATTTCGATTAATCAAATTGTGAAAAATCAGATATACAGAGTAACATTTAAAAATCATAATTTCAATGTTTATGGAAATTAAGAAATTATTTATGGCACATTCAATCTTCATTAAAGTTGCTTTAAAATCTCGTTTATTTGAAGATTATATCTCAATTCAATCTTGAGATACAACGTTTTAAATTTGTGCTTCTCTAACAAACAAATCAAACTTTGTATGTTGGATTTAAAAATCATAACATCACATTTATGGGAATCAAGAAATTGTTTATCACGTATTAAATCGTTATCAAATTTGCTTCAAAATATTCTTTATCTCAATTATCTTATATTTTAATTCGTTCGTGAGATAAGATTCATTAAATTTTGATTAATCAAATTGTGAAAAATCAGATTATAGAGTTAGATTTAAAAAATCATAGCATCGATGTTTATGCTAATTACGAAATTATTTATGTCAAATTTAATCTTTATTGTATTTGCTTTAATATCAAATTTATTTAAATATTATATCTCAATCCGTTCTTGAGATACAACAGTTTAAATTTGTGTCCATGAGATTTTTAATAACCAAGTCAAACATTGTACATTCATGTTTATGTAAAATAAGTAAATTCTTATTAAATTTATTTCATAAGGTTCGCTAACTTACTTTTACAGATATTATCTTAAATATCTGTTTTCCAAATTTATAACAGTAAAACATACAGCGTTGGATTCAGAAAATCATAAAATCCATCTTTATACAAAATAAGAAATTATGTTTAATTGATTAAATCCTCATTAAATTTACTTCAAAATGATTGTTATCTCGCCACTGTCTCTCAACTCCTCTTTCAGATTTACTGTTTTAAATTTTAAAATCTTCAAAATTTAAACAATCAAAATAGAGTTGAGTTTAGAAAATCATAATATCCCGAGATAATTTATTTATCGCACATTTAATCACCATTTAATATGATGTAAATTATTTATTTCATCATTATCTCTCAATTATATCTCTCTTTGAGAGTTAAGAATAAGTTAACCCTCAAAAAATTTTCAACAATCATAAAATTATCGAAAGATGTATTTTTGCATACATATTTTTTTATACAAATGATAGAACTCAATCAAGAAGGGTAATTTAATTTAAAAAAGTCATAAGTTTTTGAAAAAATAAAATATCGAAATTTTGAAAAAGAGCGACAAAATTATTTTGCTCGTCTATGTATCAGTCTTAAAAATCGTTGTAGTCAGAAAAACAATTTAATCGAAACTGGTTGCAAATCCTATTTAAAACCTAATTTCTTAACAAACAAATTTTAATATCTTTGTTAAAATAGGGTGTTGGGAATTAATGTCAAAAATTATTGTAATCAAAAATTACTTTAATCAAAACGGTTTTTAAAAAATTTTAAACCGTATTTCTTAACAAAAAAATTAAATATCTTTGTTAAAACGGGCTGTGTATACGTATAACAACTTTTTGCGCAAAAAAGTTCTACTAAAAAATATTTTAATCAAAATTTGCAAATTTGATTTTTCCATAAATTGTTTTTAACGGTTTTATTGAATTGAACGATTACTTTTGGAAAGCACTGTATAATAAAGTAACTTTTTAGTATATCTTGCTCTGTATTCAAATGCTTTTTATACTCTTTAAGATTGACTGAATCAAATAGATTTTAATTAACACTTCTTATATGAATATAGAAAATTTCATTGCAAATATCAGGATGGTACCCATACGTTTTATTCCTAACAAGGTTAGCACACTAAGCTCTTATAGGAACATTAAACTATACAGGGTCGCTGATATGTATTGAAACGGTTATCTTTTAAAGCAGCTAGCGAGAAATTTGAGGATATAAAGGTATTAAGGTTTTTTTAAATCTATTACAATAAAGACAAATTAAGTATACAGGGTGTGTCAAAATGTCAGGACGAAACATAATCCAACAAATTAATATTATTCGAAGAAAGACGAGAGAGAAAGTATATTTTTAGTAATTAGAAATATTAAATTATTAAAATTTCAGTACGTTCGGTTTCACTGTATTTTTGACATGCATAAGGATACTTACATAAGGATACTTACTATACATAGCAACTTTTAAAAGTAAGTTAATTACCGATAAATTTAATGGCCTAAATCATTTTTGCACAATTTATAATAAAGTGATTTTCAAAGTTATCTTCGTTATGTTATCTTAGATATTATCGATATCTCGAAAAGGGATAACTTTAAAGTTATGACGTGCTGTATGAATATTATCTAGAATTTTGAGATTAATTGAAATATGGAATAATATACAGGGTGTTACATTTAAGAAAAAGCAATCTTGTTTCGTTCTGACATTTTAATAATATAATTAATTAAATAGTATTTTACAAAACCTTAAATATTTTTTAATTCTATATTGAGATAATTTTAAATTTTTTGCTATCTGTCTTACTTTAGGAGATAACTGACCGTTCCCATACCTATCAGCGACTTTGTATTATAGGATTATCATTGTTGTGTTCAAAAGTTCTACTTATAAATCTATCATCGCTTACCAATCTAATTACGTAAAAATGAAGGAGACATATAGGGTGGTTCAAATTTGATGTCTAAATAGTCATCTATATACGTATTGGGTTTAAGTTATTTTTAGTGTGAGCCTCTAATCTTTGCTTTGAGGTTTTAGACAGTTTTGAATCTAGTTTTCGAGGAAACCTATTCGGTCATCAAATTTAAACCACTTTTTATATGTACAGTAAAAATCAAATAATAAAATCGTAATCAACGATTTAATATGTTATAAAACTGTAATGTTATAAAACCAAACCAGTTCGATAAAAAGACTATAACATTGATATTTATGAGAAATAAGAATTTACTCATGATTTTTTCAGATTCAAAATGATCTTCATTTTATGATAATATCTCATTTCGTTTTTGAGATACAATATTTTAAATATTACGGGAATCAAATTTGCTTTAAACCGTTCTTTATTTCATGATGATATCTCATTCCGTCCTTAAACACGATGTTTTAAAGCTTATATTTCAAATTTATGAAATGAAATATGGAGTTTGATTAAAAAGAAACCATGGATGTTTATGAACATTAAGATATTATTTATGACAGATTAAATAACAATTGATACAAAACAAACAAATCAAACTTTGCATGCTGGATTAAAAAATGATAACATCCATATTTACGAGAAACAAAAAATTATTTAATATATTAAATCTGTATCAAATTTGCTTCAAAATGTTCTTTATCTCATCATTATGCCTCAATTCGTTCGTGAGATAAAATACACTAAATTTCTATTAATCGAATTGTGAAAAATCAGACATATTTAAAAAATAATGGCATATTTATGGCATATTAAATTTTCATTAAGTTTGCTTTAATATTAATTTTATTTCAGCATTATAACTCAATTCAATCTTGAGATACAACGTTTTAAATTTATGAGTCTGTACAAACAAATCAAACTTTGCATGTTGGGTTTAAAAATCATAACATTCATGTTTATGGAAAACAAAAAATTATTTATCACATATTAAATCATAATCAAATTTATCTCAAAATGATCTTTATCTTATCATTATTTCTCAATTCGTTCGTGAGATGAAATATATTAAATATTGATTAATCAAATTGTAAAAATCAAATATAAAGAATTATATTCAAAAAATCATACAATCGATTAATATCTTGCTAATTTCTCAATAAAATAAAGATCAATAAAGATATCTCAATTCAATTTTGAGATATAACGTTTTGAAATTGTGTCTATAATAAACAAATTAAACTTTGCATGTTGAGATAAGATGCATCAAATAACGATTCTTCAAATTTTGATCAACAGCACATTTAAAGTTTCATTTTAAAAATCGATGTTTATTCTAATTAAGACTAAGTTTATACTAATTCTGTATTAAATTTACTTCAAAATGTTTGGTATACCATTGTTATATCTCAAGTCATTCAGGAGATACGATATCTTAAGCTTTGATTTTATATATGTTGAATACTCGAACATGCAGAGTTGTGCTTAAAAAATCATAACATCCCTGTTTCTGTAAAATAAGCAAATATTTTTAGTAGATTAAATCTTCATTAAATTTCCTTCAAAATGTTTGCTATATCATTATTATACCTCAAGGCATTCATGAGATACGATATCTTAAACTTTGATTCTTTAAATCTTGAATAATCGAACATGCAGAGTTATGTTTAAAAATTCATAACATCTATGTTTATGCAAAATAAAAAATTATTTTTTGTAGATTAAATCTTCATTAAATTAACTTCAAAATATTTGCTATATCGTTATTATATCTCAAGTTATTCATGAGATATGGTATCTTAAACTTTGATTTTTATATGTTGAATAATCGAACATGCAGAGTTGTGTTTAAAAATTCATAACATCCAGGTTTATGCGAAATAAAAAAATATTTTTTGTAGATTAAATCTTCATTAAATTAACTTCAAAATATTTGCTATATAATTATTATATCTCAAGTCATTCATGAGATACGATAATTTAAACTTTGATTCTTTATATCTTGAATAATCGAACATGCAGAGTTATGTTTAAAAATTCATAACATCTATGTTTATGCAAAATAAAAAATTATTTTTTGTAGATTAAATCTTCATTAACTTCAAAATATTTGCTATGTCGTTATTATATCTCAAGTTATTCATGAGATATGGTATCTTAAACTTTGATTTTTATATGTTGAATAATCGAACATGCAGAGTTGTGTTTAAAAATTCATAACATCCAGGTTTATGCGAAATAAAAAAATATTTTTTGTAGATTAAATCTTCATTAAATTAACTTTAAAATATTTGCTATATAATTATTATATCTCAAGTCATTCATGAGATACGATATCTTAAATTTTGATTCTTTATATCTTGAATAATCGAACATGCAGAGTTATGTTTAAAAATTCATAACATCTATGTTTATGCAAAATAAAAAATTATTTTTTGTAGATTAAATCTTCATTAAATTAACTTCAAAATATTTGCTATATCGTTATTATATCTCAAGTTATTCATGAGATATGGTATCTTAAACTTTGATTTTTATATGTTGAATAATCGAACATGCAGAGTTGTGTTTAAAAATTCATAACATCCATGTTTATGCGAAATAAAAAAATATTTTTTGTAGATTAAATCTTCATTAAATTAACTTCAAAATATTTGCTATATAATTATTATATCTCAAGTCATTCATGAGATACGATAATTTAAACTTTGATTCTTTATATCTTGAATAATCGAACATGCAGAGTTATGTTTAAAAATTCATAACATCTATGTTTATGCAAAATAAAAAATTATTTTTTGTAAATTAAATCTTCATTAAATTAACTTCAAAATATTTGATATATCGTTATTATATCTCAAGTTATTCATGAGATATGGTATCTTAAACTTTGATTTTTATATGTTGAATAATCGAACATGCAGAGTTGTGTTTAAAAATTCATAACATCCATGTTTATGCGAAATAAAAAAATATTTTTTGTAGATTAAATCTTCATTAAATTAACTTCAAAATATTTGCTATATAATTATTATATCTCAAGTCATTCATGAGATACGATAATTTAAACTTTGATTCTTTATATCTTGAATAATCGAACATGCAGAGTTATGTTTAAAAATTCATAACATCTATGTTTATGCAAAATAAAAAATTATTTTTTGTAGATTAAATCTTCATTAAATTAACTTCAAAATATTTGATATATCGTTATTATATCTCAAGTTATTCATGAGATATGGTATCTTAAACTTTGATTTTTATATGTTGAATAATCGAACATGCAGAGTTGTGTTTAAAAATTCATAACATCCATGTTTATGCGAAATAAAAAAATATTTTTTGTAGATTAAATCTTCATTAAATTAACTTCAAAATATTTGCTATATAATTATTATATCTCAAGTCATTCATGAGATACGATAATTTAAACTTTGATTCTTTATATCTTGAATAATCGAACATGCAGAGTTATGTTTAAAAATTCATAACATCTATGTTTATGCAAAATAAAAAATTATTTTTTGTAGATTAAATCTTCATTAACTTCAAAATATTTGCTATGTCGTTATTATATCTCAAGTTATTCATGAGATATGGTATCTTAAACTTTGATTTTTATATGTTGAATAATCGAACATGCAGAGTTGTGTTTAAAAATTCATAACATCCAGGTTTATGCGAAATAAAAAAATATTTTTTGTAGATTAAATCTTCATTAAATTAACTTTAAAATATTTGCTATATAATTATTATATCTCAAGTCATTCATGAGATACGATATCTTAAATTTTGATTCTTTATATCTTGAATAATCGAACATGCAGAGTTATGTTTAAAAATTCATAACATCTATGTTTATGCAAAATAAAAAATTATTTTTTGTAGATTAAATCTTCATTAAATTAACTTCAAAATATTTGATATATCGTTATTATATCTCAAGTTATTCATGAGATATGGTATCTTAAACTTTGATTTTTATATGTTGAATAATCGAACATGCAGAGTTGTGTTTAAAAATTCATAACATCCATGTTTATGCGAAATAAAAAAATATTTTTTGTAGATTAAATCTTCATTAAATTAACTTCAAAATATTTGCTATATAATTATTATATCTCAAGTCATTCATGAGATACGATATTTTAAACTTCGATTCTTTATATCTTGAATAATCGAACATGCAGAGTTATGTTTAAAAATTCATAACATCCATGTTTATGCGAAATAAAAAAATATTTTTTGTAGATTAAATCTTCATTAAATTAACTTCAAAATATTTGCTATATAATTATTATATCTCAAGTCATTCATGAGATACGATATTTTAAACTTCGATTCTTTATATCTTGAATAATCGAACATGCAGAGTTATGTTTAAAAATTCATAACATCTATGTTTATGCAAAATAAAAAATTATTTTTTGTAGATTAAATCTTCATTAAATTAACTTCAAAATGTTTGCTATATCGTTATTATATCTCAAGTTATTCATGAGATATGGTATCTTAAACTTTGATTTTTATATGTTGAATAATCGAACATGCAGAGTTGTGTTTAAAAATTCATAACATCCATGTTTATGCGAAATAAAAAAATATTTTTTGTAGATTAAATCTTCATTAAATTAACTTCAAAATATTTGCTATATAATTATTATATCTCAAGTCATTCATGAGATACGATAATTTAAACTTTGATTCTTTATATCTTGAATAATCGAACATGCAGAGTTATGTTTAAAAATTCATAACATCTATGTTTATGCAAAATAAAAAATTATTTTTTGTAGATTAAATCTTCATTAAATTAACTTCAAAATATTTGCTATATCGTTATTATATCTCAAGTTATTCATGAGATATGGTATCTTAAACTTTGATTTTTATATGTTGAATAATCGAACATGCAGAGTTGTGTTTAAAAATTCATAACATCCAGGTTTATGCGAAATAAAAAAATATTTTTTGTAGATTAAATCTTCATTAAATTAACTTCAAAATATTTGCTATATAATTATTATATCTCAAGTCATTCATGAGATACGATAATTTAAACTTTGATTCTTTATATCTTGAATAATCGAACATGCAGAGTTATGTTTAAAAATTCATAACATCTATGTTTATGCAAAATAAAAAATTATTTTTTGTAGATTAAATCTTCATTAACTTCAAAATATTTGCTATGTCGTTATTATATCTCAAGTTATTCATGAGATATGGTATCTTAAACTTTGATTTTTATATGTTGAATAATCGAACATGCAGAGTTGTGTTTAAAAATTCATAACATCCAGGTTTATGCGAAATAAAAAAATATTTTTTGTAGATTAAATCTTCATTAAATTAACTTTAAAATATTTGCTATATAATTATTATATCTCAAGTCATTCATGAGATACGATATCTTAAATTTTGATTCTTTATATCTTGAATAATCGAACATGCAGAGTTATGTTTAAAAATTCATAACATCTATGTTTATGCAAAATAAAAAATTATTTTTTGTAGATTAAATCTTCATTAAATTAACTTCAAAATATTTGCTATATCGTTATTATATCTCAAGTTATTCATGAGATATGGTATCTTAAACTTTGATTTTTATATGTTGAATAATCGAACATGCAGAGTTGTGTTTAAAAATTCATAACATCCATGTTTATGCGAAATAAAAAAATATTTTTTGTAGATTAAATCTTCATTAAATTAACTTCAAAATATTTGCTATATAATTATTATATCTCAAGTCATTCATGAGATACGATAATTTAAACTTTGATTCTTTATATCTTGAATAATCGAACATGCAGAGTTATGTTTAAAAATTCATAACATCTATGTTTATGCAAAATAAAAAATTATTTTTTGTAAATTAAATCTTCATTAAATTAACTTCAAAATATTTGATATATCGTTATTATATCTCAAGTTATTCATGAGATATGGTATCTTAAACTTTGATTTTTATATGTTGAATAATCGAACATGCAGAGTTGTGTTTAAAAATTCATAACATCCATGTTTATGCGAAATAAAAAAATATTTTTTGTAGATTAAATCTTCATTAAATTAACTTCAAAATATTTGCTATATAATTATTATATCTCAAGTCATTCATGAGATACGATAATTTAAACTTTGATTCTTTATATCTTGAATAATCGAACATGCAGAGTTATGTTTAAAAATTCATAACATCTATGTTTATGCAAAATAAAAAATTATTTTTTGTAGATTAAATCTTCATTAAATTAACTTCAAAATATTTGATATATCGTTATTATATCTCAAGTTATTCATGAGATATGGTATCTTAAACTTTGATTTTTATATGTTGAATAATCGAACATGCAGAGTTGTGTTTAAAAATTCATAACATCCATGTTTATGCGAAATAAAAAAATATTTTTTGTAGATTAAATCTTCATTAAATTAACTTCAAAATATTTGCTATATAATTATTATATCTCAAGTCATTCATGAGATACGATAATTTAAACTTTGATTCTTTATATCTTGAATAATCGAACATGCAGAGTTATGTTTAAAAATTCATAACATCTATGTTTATGCAAAATAAAAAATTATTTTTTGTAGATTAAATCTTCATTAACTTCAAAATATTTGCTATGTCGTTATTATATCTCAAGTTATTCATGAGATATGGTATCTTAAACTTTGATTTTTATATGTTGAATAATCGAACATGCAGAGTTGTGTTTAAAAATTCATAACATCCAGGTTTATGCGAAATAAAAAAATATTTTTTGTAGATTAAATCTTCATTAAATTAACTTTAAAATATTTGCTATATAATTATTATATCTCAAGTCATTCATGAGATACGATATCTTAAATTTTGATTCTTTATATCTTGAATAATCGAACATGCAGAGTTATGTTTAAAAATTCATAACATCTATGTTTATGCAAAATAAAAAATTATTTTTTGTAGATTAAATCTTCATTAAATTAACTTCAAAATATTTGATATATCGTTATTATATCTCAAGTTATTCATGAGATATGGTATCTTAAACTTTGATTTTTATATGTTGAATAATCGAACATGCAGAGTTGTGTTTAAAAATTCATAACATCCATGTTTATGCGAAATAAAAAAATATTTTTTGTAGATTAAATCTTCATTAAATTAACTTCAAAATATTTGCTATATAATTATTATATCTCAAGTCATTCATGAGATACGATATTTTAAACTTCGATTCTTTATATCTTGAATAATCGAACATGCAGAGTTATGTTTAAAAATTCATAACATCCATGTTTATGCGAAATAAAAAAATATTTTTTGTAGATTAAATCTTCATTAAATTAACTTCAAAATATTTGCTATATAATTATTATATCTCAAGTCATTCATGAGATACGATATTTTAAACTTCGATTCTTTATATCTTGAATAATCGAACATGCAGAGTTATGTTTAAAAATTCATAACATCTATGTTTATGCAAAATAAAAAATTATTTTTTGTAGATTAAATCTTCATTAAATTAACTTCAAAATGTTTGCTATATCGTTATTATATCTCAAGTTATTCATGAGATATGGTATCTTAAACTTTGATTTTTATATGTTGAATAATCGAACATGCAGAGTTGTGTTTAAAAATTCATAACATCCATGTTTATGCGAAATAAAAAAATATTTTTTGTAGATTAAATCTTCATTAAATTAACTTCAAAATATTTGCTATATAATTATTATATCTCAAGTCATTCATGAGATACGATAATTTAAACTTTGATTCTTTATATCTTGAATAATCGAACATGCAGAGTTATGTTTAAAAATTCATAACATCTATGTTTATGCAAAATAAAAAATTATTTTTTGTAGATTAAATCTTCATTAAATTAACTTCAAAATATTTGATATATCGTTATTATATCTCAAGTTATTCATGAGATATGGTATCTTAAACTTTGATTTTTATATGTTGAATAATCGAACATGCAGAGTTGTGTTTAAAAATTCATAACATCCATGTTTATGCGAAATAAAAAAATATTTTTTGTAGATTAAATCTTCATTAAATTAACTTCAAAATATTTGCTATATAATTATTATATCTCAAGTCATTCATGAGATACGATAATTTAAACTTTGATTCTTTATATCTTGAATAATCGAACATGCAGAGTTATGTTTAAAAATTCATAACATCTATGTTTATGCAAAATAAAAAATTATTTTTTGTAGATTAAATCTTCATTAAATTAACTTCAAAATATTTGCTATATCGTTATTATATCTCAAGTTATTCATGAGATATGGTATCTTAAACTTTGATTTTTATATGTTGAATAATCGAACATGCAGAGTTGTGTTTAAAAATTCATAACATCCATGTTTATGCGAAATAAAAAAATATTTTTTGTAGATTAAATCTTCATTAAATTAACTTTAAAATATTTGCTATATAATTATTATATCTCAAGTCATTCATGAGATACGATATCTTAAACTTTGATTCTTTATATCTTGAATAATCGAACATGCAGAGCTATGTTTAAAAATTCATAACATCTATGTTTATGCAAAATAAAAAATTATTTTTTGTAGATTAAATCTTCATTAAATTAACTTCAAAATATTTGCTATATAATTATTATATCTCAAGTCATTCATGAGATACGATAATTTAAACTTTGATTCTTTATATCTTGAATAATCGAACATGCAGAGTTATGTTTAAAAATTCATAACATCTATGTTTATGCAAAATAAAAAATTATTTTTTGTAGATTAAATCTTCATTAAATTAACTTCAAAATATTTGCTATATCGTTATTATATCTCAAGTTATTCATGAGATATGGTATCTTAAACTTTGATTTTTATATGTTGAATAATCGAACATGCAGAGTTGTGTTTAAAAATTTATAACATCCATGTTTATGCGAAATAAAAAAATATATTTTGTAGATTAAATCTTCATTAAATTAACTTCAAAATATTTGCTATATAATTATTATATCTCAAGTCATTCATGAGATACGATAATTTAAACTTTGATTCTTTATATCTTGAATAATCGAACATGCAGAGTTATGTTTAAAAATTCATAACATCTATGTTTATGCAAAATAAAAAATTATTTTTTGTAGATTAAATCTTCATTAAATTAACTTCAAAATATTTGCTATATCGTTATTATATCTCAAGTTATTCATGAGATATGGTATCTTAAACTTTGATTTTTATATGTTGAATAATCGAACATGCAGAGTTGTGTTTAAAAATTTATAACATCCATGTTTATGCGAAATAAAAAAATATATTTTGTAGATTAAATCTTCATTAAATTAACTTCAAAATATTTGCTATATAATTATTATATCTCAAGTCATTCATGAGATACGGATATCTTAAACTTTGATTCTTTATATGTTGTATAATCGAACATACACAGTTGTTTTTAAAAAATCACATATAAATCTTCATTAAATTTAGAATCTTTGAATTCAAAATGTTTGCTATATCATTATTATATCTCAACATATATCGTTATTAAAAACTTTATTATCTCTTATTACCTTTTTACCACATCGAAAATATTTCTCATTTATTACCCCTAATCCAAATAAATCAGATTTAAACTGATTAAAATAAGGTTAATAAAAATTAACCTTAAAATAAACAATAATAATCCGTATAACTTTAATAATAACAATTAAAAAAGCAACATCTCATAATCAAGAAAAATCGTTGTGTTTGGATTCTTTTTAAAGGAAATTCAACTTCATATCGATTAAAACCCATTTTATATTTATTTGGGCAATAATTATTATTATTACCATTAATAAATGACAAAAATTATAAATTATTATTATTACTATTTAATGCAATCGTCAAACTCCATCTCGATTACAACAAATGAATACGATACTTCAATTTCTATTCAATTAATAATAATAACAAAAGTTATTATCTTTTTATAACATTAAACGATATTTTCATTTATTACTTACGTTAACTCCCATAAATCAGATTGAAACTGATTGGAATAGATTTAGTAAAACGGAATAATTATAAAATAAGATAATAGTAATTATTATTACGTTTACCATTTTAGGGAAACGTCATAATCAATTCTAATTACAACAAATGAATACGACTTCAATTTCTATTTGATTAAGTACATACTCGACACATCTGTAATAATAATAACAAAAGTTATTATCTCTTATTACTTTTTTACAACATCGGAAATATTTTTTATTTATCACCATTAATCCAAATAAATCAGATTAAAACTTAATGAAATAAGTTAAAAAAATGGGATAGTTATAAAAGTTAACTTTACATTAAACGATAATAATTCGCCATCTTTGATAATAACAATTAAAAAAGCAACATCCTATAATCAAGACAAAATCGTCGTGTTTAGACTCTTTTTAAATGAAATTCAACTTCATATCGATTTTAAATTCTATTTTATACTTATTTGGGTAATAACTATTATTATTACCATTAATAAATGCCAAAATTTATTAATTATTATTATTACTATTTAACGTAAACGTCAAATTATATCTCGATTACATCAAATGAATACGACTTCAATTTCTATTCGATTGAGTCGACATATATTTGATAATAATAACAAAAGGTATTATCTTTTTATAACATGGAAAACATTTTTCGTTTATTACCGTTAACTCCCATAAATCAGATTGAAACCGATTGGAATATTTTGAGTAAAACGGAATAGTTATAAAAGTGGACCTTAAAATATTATTATTACTATTTATTTGGATAATAATAGTTATTATTACCATTTTAGGTAAACGTAAAAATCTATTTCAATTAAAACAAATGAATACGACTTCAATTTCTGTTTGATTAAGTAATTAGTCGACACATCTTTAATAATAATAACAAAAGTTATTATCTCTTATTAATTTTTTACAACATCGGAAATATTTTTTTTTATTTATTAACATTAATCCAAATAATTCGGAATGAAACTCAATGAAATAAGTTGAAAATAAAATGGGATAACTTTACAATAAATGATAATAATCCGCTATTTTTGGTAATAACAATTAAGAAACAATATCTTATAATCGAGTTAAATAGTCGCGTTTGGATTCTTTTTAAAGGAAATTCCATTTTACATCGACTAAAATCAATTTTATAATTATTTGGGTAATAATTAATTAGAAAATATCGATTCTCAATATTCTTAATATCAATAAATCAAAATTTTTTCCTCGTGTCTGATTTGTAAACTTGTGTTATTAATTAATTAAAAAGATCATGAAAAAACAATTCAACATTACTTAGTTACCTTCTTCCGGTTACACTAACTATTTGAGTTCACAACAAAACGCAACAAAAAATCGTGACCAAAGAGGTGTCTACAAGCTGTATATCGCTTTAATTTATTGCCTTTGCTGTATACAGGGTTTGTAACCCTCTCTAGCTTGATAAGTATGTATTTATTAAACCAAGACAAACGAAAAACTACTTAAAATTTTTAAAAAATAGGGAAATAATTAAATATTATAATAAATTATTTCCTTATTTATGTACAAATTATTAATCTAAATTTTCTTTGTACATAGTAATCGTATTAATTATTTATATAGTTTTTAATTATCTATATTGTGTATAGAGAGCAAAAATAAATTAGAAAATAAGTATCGACAAATTGTAAAAAGTTTTAATTTAACTTAATTTAAATGAAATCGAATGTATTTTTTCAAAAATAAAATCAATTCGAATTAATTGCCTTTTTTCTTGATTGCCACATCTGTTCAATTATTGGATTTAAAATAGCGGGAATTTATTGAGTCAGATGGCAGGCGACCTCGACGTGCGATAAATAAGTAAACTGTTGAACTAGAATTCGGAATGATCATCGCTCTTGCGTGGTCAATGTCACGTTCAACACAACTGCCGCAGCTGTACTCAAACGAAGATGTGGTTTAGTCTCTTTCTGAAAAGACCCTCTCACTTCCGATTGAAATGGGGTAATTTAGAATAGGATTCGTTTTCTGGAGCAAAGAGAAAGGTCTTAGCTTTCAATTCAAACTCAATAGTGAATGGATCTAATAATTATAATTTATCGCTCTTGAGTCATAAGATGATGTTATTATTAATAGTTTTTTTTTCTATGGATAATCTAAAAATGTTGGACAAAACCCGGTCCTGCGGGTTCGTTTGCGGGGTGAAGGGCAGTCTTGCCGAGCCTGAAGAAGAAGAAGAGGTGAAGGAAAAGAGGAGAGAAGGAGGGCGGCGGAAGAGAGGTGATGCAGCAGCAGGCATCGAGGGCCCCACACGATGTAGACCACACGGTGGACCACCCAGAAAGGTTTTGCCTGCCGGCTAACCGGGGCCAAAGCGCCCCCATACGGACGGGGGACCGAACTGGCACTCTCTCCTTCAGACGGCACACAATCATCTGCAAGAACCGATCCCGTTCACAAACTGTTCGTTTGCTGTTGCGTATCCCGGAAATCGGAGAGCAACAGCCTGTTGTTGTTGTTGTTGTTGTTGTGATGATGGGGCATGGTGGGGATCCTCTTCAAGAAGTAACACGAGGACCACAGATGACGATGAAGATAGAGAGAGAGAATTAAGTGAAGAGGCCAACAGGTCGTTTACTGATCATAACAATAATAACAGCCTTTCGTTTTATAAAATCTCGTAAACACACTTTGATTCATATTTGATATAATTAAATCATTAAAATAATTTTTCCCATCTTTTTTTATTACGTGACCCCCACAAAACAAAAATCTCTAAATAAATTATCGACGAATTTGAATAGGACGGTGTGTAGAAAGCACAAGATCCAAAAAAGGAGTTGGATTTTACGACTTCGGTCTCGGTTTCGAGACAGCAGCTGGGAAAATTAAACAGGGGGGCAATCCGAAGATGTAAAATGCAGGAAGAGGCGGATCCCCTCGCGACGACCGAATGAATATTAACGAAAATTGGTGGAGCTTTTCGAGAAATGATCCACTTCGAATCGAAACCGAAATCGATTTTTTACCAAGATAAATGTCGTGCCTTGTAATTATCCGCGGAAAATGAATCCTTCCAATTCCTTTCCAATCATTTACCGGATTTTAATCATAAAAAATGAGATTAAAAATGTGGTGTTTAACTCTTCAAATTGCTGCTAGATTGATGGGTTGCTGAAAGGTAAACTTAATGTCTTGTATAATGTATTCCATCAAATTAAAAGAGATAAAATCCTACTTTTGTGGTTTTTGATTATAAATTATTAGTTATTGCATTACATTTTTATCTGATACATAAAATCGGGGTTTCATAATTGGTATTATCTCTATTAATCAAAATAGTAAGAAAAATACAATTATTTTGTAGTAATCCCGAAATTGGAGGGTGAACTAAGGACGATTAACTAAGTAAATAGATTGATGTAACTGAGAATTACTTTCTTTTAATATGTTCATAAACATGGAGAAGACAAAATATTTGTTAACATCAAAGGGAGCCTAAGATATAAGATTTAAGCTGGATATTGGTTCTAAGTCTGTCAAAAAGGTGAATTTGTTGAACCTCTCTAATTTATATTTATTTAAATAATTATATAGACAAAAAGATGTTGTTATAACAGAGAAAAATTATTTATTATTGTAATGACGATTGTTGTCATGAACACCATTGCAGGCGCATATAGATCCAACGTGCTTTTAAAGAAGATAAAGGTTCCTACTTTCAAAAAAATACAAATACAATAAATAACCAAACAAATACAAAGAATGTAACGAGCTAATAAATGAAACATTATTAGATACAAAATGGTAAGTAAAGCAAATTTTCCGAAGGAAATTATAAAATTTGGAAGATCATGGAGGTCTCTTATGTTTAAAAATCAAAAAATTACTTGTATATCAAATTGAAGGTTGAATTTTCCTCTTTCAAAGAATGTATAACTCGTTGTTTCAATTTAAAATCGATTCAACCTAAGAAATCTTAAAGGATGTTGTATATTTGACGTTTTAGTAGAATCACGAAAAAAATTATAACATTTGAAAAAGATGGTGAAGGTCTTATTTTTGAATGTGAAGAAATGACTTGTGTATCAAATTGAAGATTAAAGTTTCATTTTTCAAACGATGTGTAACTCGTTGTTTCAATTTGAAATCGATTCCACCTAAGAAATGTTAAAGGTTGATGTGATTTTGACGTTTAAAAGAATCACAAAAAAATGGTAAAATTTGAAACAGATCGTGGAGGTCTTATTATTAGCATAACAATTTGAAGGTTGGCTCCGCGAGCTACCATCAGTCTTATCATAGAAGTGTAAATCCATATAGTGACCCTCGGATTCAATCCCCATGTATTTTCAATTGCCCTTCGACACTGGACTAGAACAATCGTTTTTGGTTTTACAATAGATGTGTGGTGTTCAAGTCAAACCTTTTTCCAAGATAACACCAAAATATTTCATTTCCGGAGCAAAGGTTAACTCTTAAAATAGACTCTTTCAAATCAAGAACTTGCTCAATGAGCCCTCCTACCATATGTAGGGCGATGTCCACCGATTTACCTTAGATGTAAGCATGTTGATATTCTTTAATGGTCTAATAGTCTTTCAAATTGCTTTAAAAGAAATGATGAGGGAGTAATTGGTCGAAAGGGGATCCATTGGATCCTCTTTGCCGTTTTTTGGTATAAAGGTTACTGTGACCTCCCTCCAACTGATGGAAATATAATTAAAGGCTAAGCAAGTTTTAAAAACTATCTGAATTTTCTTAGGATATGCTGGATGGAAAGCCTGAGTGAGTGTGTCACTCACGAGATTTGAATATTTATCCAATTCATTGATATTTCAAGGAAAAGTATTTGGAAAATCTTGCATTTGCTCATTTAGATAACTTGTAAAGATGCTCAAGTCAATCCGCTTTGAGATCCATCTATGGTCAGACATAGACGCTTCACGGCAGACACCCAGTTAATATTTTTGGATACGTTAGCTGATGCCAAAGTCAAATCAATAATTGTTTTACACCTAGCATTGACAAACGTGGGTTCACAGCCTTGGTTAATTATTTCCAAGTCATTACTCGTAATAAATTCAAGCAAGTTCTTACCTTAGAAGTTTCTCTCATCACATCCCCAAGTCAAGCAATGGATTCCAACTATAGCGCAGTCTCGATCTGATTTTTCCGGCAGAACATACGCAGAAATATCGCTCGGAACATAGATTGTGGCCCTCGATCGATTCTGAGTGTTGAAAAAGTAAACAGAATATTTCTAAATTAATTACCAAAAAAAATAATAAAACTTGGTAGATCAGCGGAGGTTGCACGTCTTGGAGCCATAGAGTCATACGAATTAGTCGATGTTTAATTTAAACACGAAACGTATACTTTGATTTAGAAGCATGTTCAATTTTGCCCAATCAGATGTGTTTTGTTTGTGCCGTAAATAGCCATTATATCGTTGTAAGTATCGCTAATGAATAAATTAAATTTAAGTAAAAATTAATTTTTCTATATAAAAAATTATTAATAATAGAACCCAACTTAACCTTTTTTCATTTATACAGAAGGACAAAGCTCTACCAGCCATCCTGTTTCCGCGCCCGACTGAAGGGTTCCTACCCTCTAAGAAACCTCTGCCGACAAGCCAAAGTATGAGCGTTTTGAACTATGACAAATATCTCTTTAAGTCTGTTCCTTATCCTTATCCCGTCTCTCTTTATCCTTTTCTTCCTCCATCATCTTTCTCCTCCCCACCTTTCCCAGCGCCTATCTTCTCGGCCCGTCCGAAGAGATAGGCGTCTCTTCATCTCTTCATCCGTCCTTGGGCAGGTGGAAATATAAACCCATTATTTTTTGAAATATTTTTACCTATTATATATATCCAGTCAGGGGGTGCAACCTTCTCTTGCTCCTCCTGTTTGCTGAAACTTCCGAAATTTCAATTTCTTTCCCTGCCTTCCTTCTCCCTCTCCTATCTTCTGTTCCCTTTATTCGCCATTCACCTGTCCTTTTCTGCTGCTTATCTTTACGTATACTCGTGCATAGGAGGGTGTAGAAATGCGTTACTTCTGCTTTCGTTCCTTCTGCTTTCGCTGACATCCAGTTGTCCTACCGGCCTGCAAGGTCCATTTTATCAAGAGAGATACTTTTTGAAAGTTATCATTGTTAATAAATATCCGGATAATCCCCCTCTTTAGCAACCTTTCCTGTTTCCATACTCTATCTTCTTCTTATCTCATTTCCTCTCCCATATCATCCCTCTCACAAATTCCTCGACTATTCTCCACTTTTCCTCACTCTTCAGTAACAGATCGTACGACGTGTATTCTGTGGTGGTAACACTTTTTCTAGTTTTATATTTGTCTCTATTGCTCTTTTTCTCTACTTTGGACAGTGGAAAAATGTGTGTTCCACATCATTGTTCTGTCCACAAAACACACAATTATCTTCCTCCGCTTTCTTGTGGAGGTGCAGATAAACTTAAATCACCCATGCTCGCTCAGAAATTGCACTATAAGGTAGTTTATGTCTCCCCATTTTCTTCCCAGCCATGATTTAACATCTGGTATCAGTAGCCTAGTTCAAGCTGCGTTTCCGAGTCCATTCATTTGCAATATGCTTATCCCCTCATCCCTGCGAGCAAACCTTCTCTTGACCATTAGTTCCACTAGCGGTGAGTCCCCCAATACCTGTAGTGTCTCTGTCGATATAGTTCTATATCAACTAACTATGGGGATTAACATTTGTCTTTGAACCGTTGTTTTTGAACCATTTTTTTACAGTGCGTTGTACAGTGCATCTTTCTTTTTTCCACTCTGGGTCCATATATTGATTCCATATCCCTATACAACGTCTGTATCATCTTGTGCGCTAATCTGCAGATGTACTGTATGTGTTAATCCCACTTCATGTCTCTGCCTACAATAACTCCCAAGTACTTTACGTAGGCCTTTAACATTGCTTCTCACCAACACCGTCTTCATCTTTTCTGTAGCCAGCTGCAGACCCTTACTCTTCATTCGCTTCGCGACCTTTTCCATGGCTGTCTGTGAAGTTTTTTGAATTTCATTTATTTCCCGCCGCAAATTCTGCGTTTTCCCTATACTCTTCATTTTCCCGCAGCATCTGATCGAAAAACATGTTCCACTGTCGTCCTGTCGTTAGTTCATATTGCGAATCATTATACTCCACAGATCTATAGTGTTGATCCAAAAGCGTTTTTAATGTGCACTGTTATCAGCAGACACTTTCCCCTCGGGTATTTGTCCCATCTGTTTGCTGCAACATTATTTTTGTTGGCTCTATCATTACCGTATCCCTTTTTTTATTGTAGAGGGGATTAGGAAATCTGTAAACAGACACCTGACCGAAGATATCATGTGGCCAGATAGTGACGGGTTGAAGCAAACATCAAGTAAACTTCGACCATCTAAAACCCTTCCCCCTCTATTCCCGGAACCACCCGCCAAGGTACTAGCTTCAGGGAATATTAATAATAAACAATTTATTATTCTTCAATGTTGTTTTCCACAACATTCTCCAAGTTCTCATCTTCATCATTTTCAACTCCTTCTAGGAATCTTTCATGGCTTTCCTTTACTTTCACTATTTTCATTACCATTTCTTGCACTATGTTCCACAATTCTTCAGTTTCTAATATCACTTTCACTATGTTTTCTCGATTTAATAATCGACCACATTTCCTTTCACAAATATGCCTTTCACCACTAAACTTGTCACAAACAAATAATGTATGTTCCACTGTGTCTCTACTATCACAGAACCAACACACCTCACTTTCCGACTTTTTAATTTTAAAAAGATACTTTTTACAACTAACTTCACTGTCGATGCAAGAAGTTTCCTACTTCTTGATCTTGGTCCACCTAAATTCGGCATCAACCTTAAAAGTAAATTACTCATGAATGTTGCCTTACTTGATACCTCTTCAATATGTTTCGTCATGGTCATGTCTTTATTGATAAACACTCCGAGATACTTGACCCTTTCAGCACTTTCAATTACAGACCCATTTACTTCAAGGTTAAGAGATCTTATCTTTCTTCTCCCTTGAAGTAGAACCATTTCTGTTTTCTGTGCAGTTATGTCAAGACCCATCTCCTTCAGTTTATCAATAGTCTGTTTAACCGCATACGACGCCTTGTCTTGCAGTTCATTCTCATCCCGACCAATGACCAACAATGCCAGACCATCAGCATAACCAATGATCTCTACTTCGGCCTCCAATTCCACTCTTAGAATTCTATCATAATATAGATTCCATAAAAGTGGACCTAATAGAGATCAAGACATGTCGTAAACTTTCCCATTCGGAGCTATGATGTTTCTCTCCGACAAGTAACTTCTTATCATTTCTACCAGATAGAGACTTATATTTCCACTAACTAAGAATCCGATTATTTCCTTCCACGGTGCAGAATTAAAAGCATTTTTGATGTCCAAAAGTACTAAGGCACAGAATTTTCTATTCTTTAATGCCTTTTCCTTTATCTTATCAATGCTTTTCTGCACTTTTTCAATCGCTTGTACAGAGGATCTTCCCTTCCTATATCCATATTAGTTTTCATGTAGAATAGACATAGAGGTCTATACGCCAAAGGTTGTCCTGCTTTCTTCGGCTTCTCAATAAGTACAAGTCTTGCACTTTTCCAGATCTTCGGAAATGTACCTTTAGACACACAGTCATTGTATACCTCTAAAAAATTCTTTGAATACTTCGATGCCAACAATCCAACTATTTCAGATGGAATGGCATCCGGTCTCGGGGCTTTCTTTTTCCTTAGATTACTTACCGCCACTGAGAGTTCCTCCACTATAAAGGGAATTGAGTTTAGTGGACCATCCCTAGCCTCCCATGTAAAAGCTTCATGTTTAGGAAACAGTTTACTGATTTGTTCTTCCACCGTCTTATCCTCAATACCATTTCTGTTGTTCAGTTTCAATCTTTTGGTAATTATTTGGTATGCCTTTCCCCAGACATCTTCTTCAAGATCTGAACATAGTTGGTTCCATTTATCTTTCTTACTCTTTCCAATGAGTTTTTTTTAGTTCTTTTCTTTTGTTTTTAAGTTCTAACTTCAAATTTTTAATTAATTCCAAATCAAAAATAGCCCTCCCTCTACTTCGTGTTAAGCTTCTTCTTATTCTATTGCATTCTTTTCTTTTTTCTGCAATTTCGTCGTTCCACAATATACTGGTTCGTGGCTAAAATTTCTACCATTTTTCTTAACACAATACTTATTACAAACTCTCTGCATACTTTTGATTAAATTTTCTGGTGTTCTCGCTTCATCCTTATCAAAAAATGAAGTTTATCTTTCATCATTTTCTCCAAATTCTTTTCAGAAGCTATCCACCTGCCAAAATTAATTTCACTTTCACTTTCACTTCTAACACACTCTCCTATTTCATACATAATAGTTCTATGGTCACTTAAATTATCACTTTCTAGATCCACACACCAATTTCTTACTCTTCTACCTAAGTTGATCGAAGCAGCCGTAAAATCCACTAAGGATTCTCCAGCTGGTCCAGAAAATGTCGGAATGTTGCCTTGGTTTAGAACGATTAGATTATTTGAAGCCAACCATAGTTCTAGCATTTCTCCTCTTCTATTAGAAATACTTGAGCCTGCCCGAACCATTTTGGCGTTCAAATCCCCTCCAATCAAGACATCCTTGTCAAACTTCCTTAACATAATCTGTATGTTGTGAAGCAAAACTTCAAATTCTTCAATCAACTTATTTGGAGAAAAATAACAGGAAATTATCACAAATTGTGATAATTCTACACACACAAAACCATAACCTTCAAAATAACTTATCACACACATGTTTTTATACACATTAACAAACGCATCACTATTCTTGTCACAGTACTGTTTTGACCTAATATTAAGTTAGTTTAGTTAAGCTAGTTTTAAACCTAATATTTGGTTCACATCCAATCACTAAATTTATATCACTTTCCCGAACTTGTTTTTCCACTAAATCGTGTGCGGCACTCACTCTATTAACACTTTAATTTCCATTTTTTCTTGATTCTAATTTCTTATGCACTTCACTTCTGTATGCTGGACACGTCATAGTGTTCGTCTTGTGTCCTTTTGTCTTGCAGTCTCTACAAAATGATTTCTCTTTACACTCATGCATTTTATGACCAGGCTTTTGGCAATTGTTACATAATTGCCTTTTTTCATTTTTCTTGTTTTGGCATTCTTTCGCCAAATGCCCTAACTCTCCGCATTTATAACACCTATCTGGTGTTATCATTTCATGTACTCTACATCTAGACCAATCTATTTTTACATTACCTTTATCTAACATTATGTCAGCATGCTTCCTGGTTAAGGTTACTAGCGCTGTCCTTTTATCTTGCTTTCTTTTGTCGTTGAATATATTTATTGTAAACATATTCGCTTCTAACTTTGTCCCAACCTCTTTTTGAATCGCTTCCTTTACCTCATTCGAGGTTGTACCTGCGTCTAGATCTCTTATCAAAATAGTAGTCGGTTTTCCCATTGCTTCTCTTATTTCGGCTTTATTCTGTAGAACCGCAGCTGCCTGTCTTTTAAAACTGTCTCCTGCTCCTGTTTTCTTTTCCGTGATGTTAATCCTTATGTTTCCACAGTGTGTTTTGTACACTTTATCAATTTCCATTTCTTTTTCGTTTATTTTAATTCCTTTTTTTAATTCTTTTAATGAATTCTCATATGTTTCATTTCCCACCAGTTTAAATTCTAAACATTTATGTTCATTATATTTCTCAGTGTTTATACCACCTACAGCTGTCGTTTCCTCCCTTATTTCTTCATTAGCGTATATCATTACATTTGTATCTGACAAATGAAAAATACCTTCAACCATTTTTCTCAATTTCATAATTTCTAACTCTTTTATTTGGTGTATTCCAACCAATTTATCCTCTTTCACTTCTTCTTTTAATTGTTGCATTTTATTAAAAAGATCCTCTTCAATATTGTTGTATACTACTTTTATTGTCTTTCTTGTTTTTTCTTCGGTGATTCCTCTCACTCTAATTTTGTAATTTTGCTCAATTACTAATTACATTACATTACCGTGTCCCAACTTAACTTAACCGTTCTCAATCCAACCCAACTCAATGGAACTTATTAAATGAAATTAATCTGTCACTTAATCACTTAATTAGTTCCTTTTTTCTCTTCATCCTCTCAACATGTGTTATAACGTTTCAAGTGGCACCACTTCTCCACATCGTATGCCCAGTTCGTTATCTCCTCATTATCACTATATTATCTAGGCACCAGCTATGGTGAGTTTACTCACTTCCTCCCTTCACAAGCCATTTTGGAAGCCGCTGCATAATTATGTCTCAATGTCTTTTATTGTATCTTTCCTCTCTTATCGGCGTCCTTCTCTCCTGTCTCTAGATATCTCTATCCATATCACTTATCTCCCTCAATAATTAATAATACAATTCAACGTAACACAAACCACCTCAACCGACTCCAACCGAACTCAATAGTACTACTTAAGTGGGACTAATCTGTCTGATCATAAGACAAACTGAACACTTGGATAAGAAAAACTTTAGTAAATAAAAAGAAAGGGATACAATGAAGGGCATATTCCTAAAAGTAAGTATGACCCATGTGTGAACGACGAAAATGACCATAGTGCACCTAAATAAAATAAGGTAATAACAAAAGTCAAAAGCTTGTCGAAGTACTTCCACATATGACTTATTATTTGTCATCCCGGAATTAAAATAATATGAATTCCGAAAACCGGTACTAATTGTAAAATATAAATCTGAGTTTAAAAGCATTATAAAATTTGAAGTATTTATTCACCTACTCAAGATCAGAACCTTTGATTGAAAAGTTCAGAGCCTGTGGCCAAATTCGCTAAGTATGATTTGAGCACAGGATGGGGTTGTGGGATGAAACTCAAAGGTACATTATCTGGTGAAAAAGATCGAAGAACTTAGCTGGCAAGATGTTTATAAGACTGATAATCGAGTTTGAGAATAAGGTGGTAGAAGGACTAACGACGGAGGAGAATAATTTCCTGAGTTATTAGATTAGCAAGAACGTTTGTAACGTATTTAATGAAATGAAGAAGACAGTTGAGTGAAACACAGCAGTGAGAGTGAGACAGTAACAGCAGAATCAAAGGCAGAAGTATTTTCTTTGAATTTAAGCATATGATTTCCACAATTATCGTAAGAATGTATGAAAGTGGGGGATGATTTGTTTCCTTCCCATATGTATAAGATCGGAATGGCGGATTGGCCGAGTTGTAGTAAAAAAATACGTCCAAAGTAAAGTGCGTCCATCTCAATCATTTTATTCTGAATGCGAAATATTCGAGGTAGAAATAGGTAAAATATTTGTCAAATTGCGGAATATGAAGCTTTTTTCCATACAATGTAAGTTCTCTTTTGACTACAAATATCTTAACAGTTTTGAATTAGAACAGTAAGGAAGGATCAATCCCGTCTTCCGGAAATTTATATCGTTCGTTTGTTCAGTTTCTTGTAGTCTTCATTTTATATTCCCAGACGCATCAAAATATTTACCCCGATTTTAAGGGGAACAAGAAGAAGTAAAAAGAATCGAATAGAAATACCAATAACTTTAACTATGCCAAAAATTGGCTTCAAAAATTTTGTTATTATTTCTCAACCTACTAATCATTTAGCAGAAGACACTATTGTATTAAGGCATGGTTTCCTTACAGGAACTAGAATAACGACCATTCATTTCCGTCATTATGAGGATGAGGATGATTTAGTTCTAGAAGCTGATCCAGCACCAATCATCACGACGAATATTAACATACTAATCATAAGAGATGTGCAATTGATACTCTGCATTTGAAAACTGCAAGGAAATTTGAACAAGTTAAACGTTAAGCAGTATGGAATCCATGTCCTAGATCTACATACGATATACAAGATATACTTGGAATGTACTCTTACTTCTGGATCCCCAATGGGATGGAACTGTTATTGCAAAAGTATTCGAGAGCCTTTGACTGTTTAAAGACAATGAAATAGACTATCTAATCTACCTTTGAGAGCTCTTCAACTAATGGATAATGCACCTGCTCATCCACCAGGTTTTAAAGATTGTGGTTTGTTTACAATTAACCTTGACAGAGTTTAAAAAAAAATCATTTTAGTATTGTACAAGCAAATTCTTTTCAAATGCCATTACTACTTGCTTACTATGCCATTACTACTTACTTACTTGCTACTTACTTACTTTGCTCGTAACCTACAAAAATCGTAATCCGAAGCAAAGAATAAACAAAAGGTTATATGGCAAATAATAAATAAAGAGACAAGAGGGAATAAAAGTGGGAAGTCAGAAAAAATTATAAATCCTCACTCTTTTGCGAGTCACTTAAATGATCTACAGCGCACTTCTAAAGCAACAATAGATCAAGCTATCACACTTGATGTACAAAATAGCTCTTCGTGTTTTTTATGGCGGTTGACAAACATGAGTTGATTAGCATTGGCAGAAAGCTAAGATCAAAAAGAACCGAAGATGTTTATGGAATGTCAACAATTTTTTGCAAAGAAATAATTCATGGACTAGCCGATCAGCTTGTTTGTGTTATCAATTAGTTAGAGTTAAAAATAGCTAGAGTGATTCCCATTTATAAAAAGGGAGACGTAGACAACCCTAACAATTACCGACCTATATCAATTTTGCCAGCAGTGTCTAAGATTCTCGAATATGTAATAGCAGAAAGATTGATGAATTTTTTCCAAAAACGGAAACTACTCTCTAAGTACCAACATGGTTATATCTGTGGACGATCTATTGAGAGTGGTATAGCAGAAGTTGTATTAACCATTATGGAAGCTATAGATAAAAAGAATTATGTAGAATTAATCAGTGTAGATCTGAGTAAAGCGTTCGATAATGTGAATCACTGCTGCCTACTCCATAAATTGGAGACTTATGGAATTAGAGGAATTGCCTATGATTTATTGGCCTCATATCTGTGTGATCGGAAACAGATGGTAGATGTAGAAGAAATCAGGGCGAAGTCGGGTGATGTTCTCCATCCTGGGCCCCCTTCTCTTCGTTATATATATAAATGACTTGCCTGATGCAATTCCTACTAATAAATTGTGCCTTTATGCAGACGACTCAACTTTTGTGTCGGTAAGTAAATCTCCTGAGAACCTAGACCAAATCTCATGCTGTATATTGGAAAATGCTGAAACTTGGTATAAAAATAATGGGCTTACAATGAATAACGAGAAGACACAAACAATCAACTTTCAAAAAAGACAAAAAATAAAGAGGAGGGAAATAAAACCCTTAAATTCCTCGGCATTTATCTTGATGAAAAACTTAAATGGACAAGTCAAATAAATGATATCTGCAAGAAATTAAACGGTGCTATCTTTTGTATCAGGAGAATAAGAGCTGTGGCAACAATGAGTGCGGCGAAGTTGACTTACTATGCAAGTTTTCATAGTCATGCATCGTACGGTATAATTTTCTGGGGTGCTGATAGAATATTTTTACTGCAAAAGAGGGCGATAAGAGCATTATGTCAATTAAAAGTAAGCCATAGTTGTAAGTAACACTTTAAATAGCAAAATATTATGACAATTTACGCAGTATATATCTTCAATTGCATAAGATATATATTAAAAAATATTAACAAGTTCCCCTCCCAAGATGTGACACATGATCATCAAACTAGACAGAAGAGCAACTTAAACATTCCGAAACACCGAACAAAGAAAACCCAAGACAATGTGGTGTACTGGGGTATAACATTTTATAATTATCTACCGGAAATGATAAGAACCCTTCCACGAAAACGTTTAGAGAACATGGTCAAACAAAAGTTAATAGAAGCAACACCTTACAATATAGATGCATTTTTTAGTATAAACTTTTAAATGCAGATAAATTCGAATTGTACTAATAATACTTTTCTATTGTTAATAGATACACTATGTCTTTTTTTGTTTTCTTGACGATGTAAATTATTTGTTAATTTTTACAGAAAATAAATGAAATGAAGTTTCATTGTGTCTACTAATTTCGCTATTTATGATAAAAGGATATCTTATTTAAGGAAAACTGATTTTAATAACACTAATTCGCTTACTTCTACATGCTCAACTGGCTGAATTTCTTATTACAATAGTATTCGAGCGCTTTCGATGGTGCAAGAACACCTAAATGATACGTTAAGAAATCTAAACTTGCCAACTTTTAAAGACAATACCCTAATAACTCATATAATAACAATAACTCATTCTAGAATGACTAGAAAAAAATTTTTGAAATACAATTTCGGATTATTCACGTATCAGAAAATTGAAATCAAAAGTAGACGGTTTTTTCATTTAGATCGTCACGAGTCACGACCCAATTCTCCTCTTTTCGTTACTATACCAATTCCCCCTGCCGAGATCACCCAGGTTTTGTGACGAAATCGGAATTACACGTCGGCACAAGAAGCGTGAGCGGCCACAAAAAGCGTAATCCAATTTTCCCGTTCGAGGCGTACTCATGGGGCGAGGCACCGGAATGTCTTAGAGCCGACGCCGTTGACTTTCTACTCTCCGATCTAGTTCCTTAATTAAGGAACACGCGACGAGAGCCAGAACCGGACAATAAATTTACCAACCGGTGACACTTTGCCAAGGATACCATCTCATGTGTGTGTCTTTTGAAGTCACTTAACCTACAGCTGGCTAGGATAACGAGCGAAACAACATTTCGTTTTCTACTAACAAAAACAATACTAAATCAAAACTGTATCTGCATAAAACCAAACGGAGTACCAGTTGTAATCTATACCAAGATTAAAAAATCTTGGGAATAGCAACCTATGGATAAGAAAACAACTTCCTTTTTCGCTATCCGAGCAATATTAAAGTAGATTGGCAACGTTACAAAAAATCTTAAAATTAAAGTCGACTTACAATGGAAGTAAAATAAAAAATTTTAAAAACTTATTTTTATAAAATTAAAAAGAAAATTTTCTTGACACATTAATCAATGTAGAGGACAATGACAAGGTTAAAAATAGAATGATTTTTTTTTCAATAAACAAGAACAAATCTGGTAAATTTTGAATTTTGTTAGAGAGGAACACTGGAGGGGCAAAAAGGAAAAAAGCGGCTCAAAAAGTTAAGGACGTAACTCTCGTGGTGTAAAGTCGTTGTTAATTATAAAACTATAGATTGAACTTATCCCTTCTGTATCCGTTCTGAAATTCACTGAATTTGTGTCTTTATTAATGTAAACCATTTCAAGAAAAAGACGTTTATTATAAACCGACTCTCTGTCTAAAATCTTAGCGTTGTTAAAATCAAAATGGTGACCTTCCTTAACATGATGGTAAACAAGAGCACTTCTATTCTCAGTTCTACCCCTACAATCATTCCGATATTGAATAGACTTAATTCCCGAAATATTGCGCTGTCGTACCGATGTACGACAGCGCCGTAAAAGAGACTAAGTCTAAACTTGTTGAACTTTTACCCACTCACATTTTAGTTGAGTTTGAACAACACATCAATTTTGCTTTTGTTAAAAGATTTAATGCGGTTAAAAATGTTAACATTAAGAAATTCAAAAACTTATATAATAGTAACAATCAGTTCGATAGATTATGTAAAAATAATAACAATTGGTTCATAAATAGAAGTGATGTAGAGGTACCGACTGATATAAGTAACCTTTTGTCTCTTGGTTCAAAGTTTGGTGTCGCACCGTCTGTCGCTGATATTTCTGTACCAAAAATGGTAGCTGATATCGAATTTATAATTAAGTTAGTACCAACTAATGTTCAAGACTTTGTTAGAGCTAGATGTACTAATTTAACAACTAATTTTTTGTTAAACACATCACCTCCTAATCCAATTAATTCATTTATTATGAAAACTTTAAAAAAGACTATTTCCTTCATCAAGGAAGAAAGAGATGATCCCTTGTTATTGCTTAAAGCTGATAAAGGTCAAATTACAGTCGCTATGAACAAATCAGAATACATTACTAAATCTTTACTACTTTTAAACGATCAATCAACTTATAAAATAATTAACAAAGATCCAACAACGAAAATTCAAACAAAAATGAATAAGCTTATAAAAGTACTATTAGATAAAGAATACATCGATAGGAATACTTATTCACAACTGATTTGTTACAATGGTACAAATCCAAAATACTATGGATTGCCTAAGGTGCATCTAAGTTGGACTGCCCGTTACGTCCGATTATTTCTTTTGTGGGATCACCTGCTTATAAACTATCTAAATTTCTAGCTAATATACTAACGTCGACGTTCGCGGAAAGGACTGAATATAATATTAAAGATTCTTTCACTTTTGCTGAAAGAATGAAGAACCTTTTTCTACCTCCCACCTACGTGCTTATATCTGTTGATGTTGTTTCCTTATTTACAAACATCCCCTTAGAATTGGTAAAACAGACCATAGTTGATAACTGGAACTATCTAGAAGATAACACAAATTTAGACATTACAACCTTTATTGATTTAATTACTTTCCTTTTTGATACGTCGTCGTTTACATTTAATGGTGTATTCTACAATCAAATTTTTGGTACGCCTATGGGAAGTCCTCCCAGTCCAATTTTGGCCACTATGGTGATGGATAGTTTACTGGATTATTATATTGCTAAGTTACCGTTTGAATTACCTTTCATTTTCATATATGTTGATGACATAATTTGTTCGGTACCAAGTGATCATCTTAACACTATATTAGATGTTTTCAATAGTTACAGTATTAATATTCGATTTACAATAGAGACAGAGACGGATGGTTCAGTACCTTTCTTGGATACCCGAGTAATGAGAAGTGAGGATCAAATGATCCTCCTGGATTGATATACTAAACCAACTTACACAGGTCGATACATCAACTTCTTTTCTAATCATCCAATGAACCAAAAAATTAATACTGTTGTGGGGATGAAGCATAGAGTTCTGAAACTCTCTCATCCTTCCTTTCATAAACATAATCTAGAAAAACTGATGAATGTTTTTGTTAATAACGGTTATCCTCCGCGTCTTTTGAAAGGAATTCTCAATCATTCTTTAGTAACTTCCATAAGTCCTTTTGATGGTGACCAAAGGTCGGATATTGTTAAAGAAACACACAGTTTAAATATGTAAAAATACCCATTATCAAAGGCTTTTTTCAAAAACCAAGGACAACGTTCCTATTTTACAACAATCTAACATCATTTACTCTATTCCTTGCGTTAATTGTGAAGGAACGTACATTGGTACGACAGCGCAGTATCTCGGGAATAGACTTAAACAACATCGGAATGATTGTAGGGGTGGAAATGAGAATAGAAGTGCTCTTGTTTACCATCATGTTAAGGAAGGTCACCATTTTGATTTTAACAACGCTAAGATTTTAGACAGAGTCGATTTATAATAAACGTCTTTTTCTTGAAATGGTTTACATTAATAAAGACACAAATTCAGTGAATTTCAGAACGGATACAGAAGGGATAAATTCAATCTATAGTTTTATAATTAACAACGCCTTTAGACGACGAGAGTTACGTCCTTAACCCTCAACCCCTACCTAGCGGTATGTCATACCGCTATAAACGTTTATGAGCTTGTATATTTTATAAATCTTTTCCTGCGCAGTTCATAGTCCGTCTACCTTTAAAGTATATTAGTTTACATATAAGCAGTCATCGGTGGGAGATATGCGTTAAACGTGTACCAACGTGTTACAAAATTTTTTGGATTTAGCGGTATATGGTACCGGTCAGTAGTCTCTACGTTGCGTTTTTGAATTGTAGTAAAAACTGTTACTAGTGAAAAATATTGAAAATATTAACTGAAATATTGAAACTTCGAATAGTGCTTAGTATTAGTTTGAACAGTGAGTTGACAATTAGTTTATACTTCTGTTTGGAACTTTGTAAAATGGCTCAAAAAGCAGGTCCGTCTTGTATGAGATCTGATGATGAAGAATTTGAAGAATATTTGATGGAAGAAAGTAGTGATGAAGATGAAAATAAAGATGTAAAAAATTTTATTGAAATGGATCACGATAGTGAATCAGAAATATCTGCAGCTGACAATGATGAGGACGAAGACAAGGAAAATGAAAATAATTTTTGTGCAGAATCAGAGGAAAGAAATGTTTATTACGGTCGCAAAAAAACAAATAAAACTAAATGGTAGGTGAAGCCATGGTATTTTGTCGGATTACTTCCAAAACTTCCTAAGTTCAAAAACAACCTCAACCCATTTCCATACCCATTAGGCCCATAACATAATATGTAAATAGTAAAACGATTTGAAAATATTAGTTCAAATGCCTTTGTAGGTCAAAACGTGAACCACCTCGTAATGTAAGAACAAGGAAACACAATTTGATTACACATTTACCAGGACTAAGAGGACCTGCTGCTTTGTTAGGAGATAATCCAAAGCCAGAAGAATTATGGAATGTATTATTCAGTGAGAACATGCTGCAGGAAATTATCTGATGGACAAATTGTAAATTAGGACTAGTTCGACTAAAATATAAAAATAAATCGCATGCTAGCTTATGTGATATTGACGTATTAGAACTAAAGGCATTTCTTGGTTTATTAATTTACACTGAAGTGTTCAAATCAGGCAATGAAAATGTGGATTGTTTATTTGCAACAGATGGAACAGGGAGAGATGTTTTCCGATGTACGATGTCTAAGAGAAGATTTGAGACGTTGCTCTGTGCTTTAAGATTTGATGACTTTCAAAACAGAGGCACAGAATATCTACAACTAGTTGTAGATATTCTGTGACAGAGGTAAGAAGATGAAAGATGGTGCTACAACTGCGATAAACGGATTGTTCCAAAAATTTATTGAAAATTCTCAAAGTCGACTTTAATTTTAAGATTTTTTGTAACGTTGCCAATCTATTTTAATATTGTAGTGTTTCCCTGATGAAGCAATAAAATAATTGCGAAAGCTCGGATAGCGAAAAAGGAAGTTGTTTTCCTATCCATTGGTTGCTATTCCCAAGATTTTTGAATCTTTGTATCTACATACATATATACTTAAAGTATCTAATAATGGTTTTAGTTAATAAATCATTTAAGAATCTAAATTCGATCCCGTGTATCTGCCGGCCGTCGATAATGGCCTTAAGGTTCACGCAAGGCGTTATTTATAAAGGTGGTCTGTTTGGATGGCTCGCTACTGGAGGAGGTCGAACATGAGACGAAAGAAGTGCCCAGAAGGGCGACCCAAAGGAGGAAGCGACCACGAGCAAAAAGACAAGCCGAAGAAGCTTGTAGTCGGTAGCGGTTACTAGTTTTACACATCTCCAACATGCCCCGTCTCGCGGTCCATCCAGACTCTCCCCGCAATCGAAAGCTCGTGCCGACCACGAGAAGAAGATGACCTTCGATAACTTTTTTTCACCCGATTAGATCCATTAAGTAATTTTGGATAATTAATTTTTTTTATCAAAAACTTCCCTCATATGAAAGAAAAAAATATTTTTTCCAACTTCCAAGAATTACTTAGTAACGCCCCATTAGCAGCGTCGCCTTAAATGATGAAGTCAAAGCGATGGGCACCGAAATCATGACGGTAACGAGAATACTAAACACGAAACATAAAGACTCTTTGAGCGCGCGTACGGTCGAGTTCTTTTTTTATAGAGGTGTACCTACGGTTGTTTGCCATTGAAAATATTTGTTCAGGACTATGGTGGTGATCGCCAAGTAAACCCTGTTTGAGCAACTGATCAGCCAAGTGGTTTAACACGGTAGTAAACATCTTTTATGGTCCTCAAAGAGTTGTGAGAGGAAGCGGGGATGTTCGGTCGTGATCTCCTATAAAAACGCAACGTAATTAGCGTCGCGGGACCCCGGATTGCGCACGAACCGGCGCAAAATGAAGAGCACGATTTAATAAAACAAAAAAAGGAAATAAGCGAACGTCCGAAGAAGCAGACGAAGCAGACCGGTCTCTGATCCTTTTGAAGTTGCCGCCCGCTAGCGACAAATTCCGATTATCGCCCATCAATAACTCGAACGGTCCGCACTCGGAGTTAATCCGGCTCTTAATTCCTCTCTGGATGACGCTAGAATTGTTGGTCGTCGGCGGATCGGCGGGAGTGCAGGTGTTCGGTTTTGTGCCGGGCTTAAAGCTTTTCCAACTGTGGCGATTCTGAATAACCTGCGGACGTCACGTCTTTGCAATTACCACGTGATGTGTCAATTGCGGACATGATAGCCTTTTCTCTCTCTCAATTTCTCTGTACAAGGTGTTATTACCGGAACTAATTTGTTACTTTTAATAGTTCATTCCTTATTTTATTGATCGTTTACTAACTAATTATCATAATCGACAAACGAGTATAAAATTGAAGTTAATGATGAAGTACAGAACATAAAATATTTGAATTAGTAATATTTTAAAATCTCTTACCTTTTGAGATGTTACTAAATCTTCAAATATTCCTTTATTTCAATCAAACAATTGAAGACATAAGTGGATAAAGGTGTCATGTCTCATTTTTTCAAAAAATGACTTTATGCATTTGTGGGCACCCCCTGATATTGATCTAACCTTTAATAAACAGGGATTCCTTATTTCCGATATTTTCTGGTAGTTTTCAGATGATAAAGGTGTCATGTCGCACATGCTACATATATTATCTAGTGGAGAAAGGTGTTATGTTACGTTTTTGTTACATGACACCTTTATCAGCTCAAAATTTGAAGGGTTCAGGTTAGCTGTGAAGTATCATGTCATATTTTGAGGTTATGTTCCTCTTGCGTAACATTATTTTTAGACAGTGTTTATAGAGTGTTTCATTTAAAAAGCGATTTTTATTAGCAAATATAAGTAAACCATTATGGGATCTAGGGGTAAACGGATGCTGGAGTTAGTACAAGCGATAAATAATCAAAACTCGGATGTCAACTTGCAGCAGAATATTACGAAAAAATTATTAAATACAGAATTGAAACTAAAAGAAATCGAAGCAGAAAAGGAAGATATAGACTCTTCTAACAGACAAGAAACAAGTAATGCTATTCATGATATTGCTGAAGGCCCAGAAGTTAAAAAATTGAAGATATTTGAATTGCAGCCTAAGGTTTCCAAAAAAAGAACCCGTAATCCAGAAAAATGGAAACGGAAAAAAGCTGCTCTATTAAGGCAAAAGGGTCAAGAATATGTATCACAAACTGGAAGAGTTATGGAAAAAAAGACAATAAAGGAAGGAGTACTCTGCAAACAGAAATGTCGCATGAATTGTTCTGATAAATTCAACATTGAAGACAGAAAAGCAATTTTGAAGAAATTTTACAGCTTAGATGTAAATAGTAAGAGTATCCTGATTTTCAAGAGCGTCGAAATTAAGCCAGTTCTTCGTCACCGATTAGGCAGAAAGACATCAAAAAATTACTCATTTAAATATGCAATTACTTATGATAAGCAGCTGATACCAGTGTGTAAAGATGCTTTATGCTCTCTATATAAAATAGGAAGAAAAAAAATTGAAATAACACAAAAACAGTTAAAACTTGGCCAGTCTGCTCCTTCTCCAGATAAGCGAGGGCATCATATAAATCGCCCTCATAAGATAGGTGAGGATGTTATCAACTACATCATTAATCATGTTTCCTGCTGAACAATCACATTACTCCCGTAACAAAAATCATAACAAAAAATATCTGTCCTCTTTACTTAATGTGAATCAACTTTACCAGCTTTATATACAGCATTGCAAGGAGAACAAACTGTCTGATAAATACATGGTCAAAATTTCATTCTATAGACATATTTTTGAAACAAAGTTTAATTTGTCTTTTGGTCACCCAAAAAGTGATACTTGCAGCATATGTGATGCTGGAGAAAATTCAGTTGAACACAAAAACAACTGGGAATATGCCTTTTATTCCCAAAAAGTAGACAGGCAAATACCAACAAGTGATAGAACAAAATGTTACATAACCATGGATTTACAACAAACTATGCCATTACCCAAATTATCAACATCAAAGGCTTTCTACTTGAGACAAATGTGGCTTTACAACTTTGGTATTCACTGCATCACTCATTCAGACCACAAGTCATATTTTTTTAATTGGACAGAAGACATTGCCAATAGAGGCAGTAACGAAATTGGAAGTTGTTTATTAAGGTTCTGCAAATTACTCAAAAAAGAATACCCTAATGTCGATCACTTGATAATTTGGTCTGATTCATGTGCAGGGCAAAATAAGAATTTCTCCATCCTTTGTCTTTACCAGTATTTTATTCTAAACAAGATTTTCAGAGTCATAGATCATAAATTTCCTGAGGTTGGCCACAGCTACCTCGACTCAGATCGAGATTTTGGTCGTATTGAGAAAGAACTCAGAAAGCATCAAAATATTTTTATTCCGGACCAATATCGGGAGATTATCAGATCTGCAAGTACTAGACATAGTTTATGTTTAAATATGGAAAATTTTTTTTATAATTTAGAAGAACTTCCAATGAAACTTCATTTATATAAAAAAACTAAGAACACTATTAACGGGAAGATTAATCTACGAGACAGTGTCAAATGGATTAGAGTAGACAGTTTTGGAGTTTATTTATATAAAACAAATTTAGACTCTCATTCACCGTTTCTGCAGGTTGATTTACATAAGAAAGGTGCAAGGAAAATTCAAACTGGGGAAGTTACTCTAAGCGTATTACCTAAATGTGGGGGTTTAACTACCGAAAAAATTGCCAACTTGAAAGAACAAATAAAGTTCGTTGAAGAGGATTACAGATGGTACTATAAAGATGTGTTGGAACAAACTAGTCTAAATCCCAAGCAGAAAAGGAGAACATCATATTAGTTGCTTATCTATACCTATTTACTTTAAATTTTTTATTTGTTTCATATTTTAAGTTCATAAGCAGTTTATAAATTTCTATAAATAAAATAGTTTAAACTATAAATTGAAGTGTTTTTCATTCTGTCATCTTGCTTTTTTTCTATATCTTCAAAAATATATAGATTTAGATGTTACATGACACCTTCATTCATGATAAAAGAAATAACATTTCAAGCTGAGAATTGGTGGATAAAGGTGTTATGTACACTATATCTTAATTTTTCCAGAAAAAGATGTTTTTCTTTAATAAGAAAGTACGTGATAGGAAATATTCTATTTATTACTATTTTTTGAGGTTACAATAAATTGAATCCAGAACTTCACAAGAAAATTCCAGTTTAAGATGTGTTATGCTAGTTTACTCAAAAGTTTAAAAATGTGACATGACACCTTTATCCACTTATGTCTTCAATTGTAAATTGAGATTAATTTCTGCTTAAACACCATTTTAAACCAAGTATATTTTATGTAATTACGGATATTAAAGGATTTAGACTGAAAGAAAAAAATTAAGATGTAATCGTAACCTCTAAGTTGGTTTTTGATCATAACATTAATAAAACTATATTTTAAACCAAAAAAGTTGTTAAATAAGTGAATTTAACTTACATTAACTCATTTCTTGTAGTAAAATCGATTTGTTTTTGAATATTTTAAGTAAAAAACGTATTTATGTATAACGTTTAAATAATCTTTGACGTTTATGTGGTGACGTTGAATCTTTGTTGTTTGTTACTGCCAACATCGAAAAATTAAAATTACTACGTAATAACATTTAAGTAAATAATCGAATTATTTCATGTTTTTAATTAATTAATTACGATTTTATGTAAATATTTTAAGCGGGAAAATCAAATTTGATGCATTCATTAATAAATTGATTTTTAATTGTAAAATTTTATTCTTACATTTTCAAATGTCACCACATCTTAAAATGTTTTTTTAATTTTAAACAAAAAGGCTAATTCCTGCTTAAATACCATTTTTAGTCAAGTATACTTTATGTAATTATGGATATTAAAAGATTTGGACTGAAAGAAAAAGTTTTAAGATATAATCGTAACCTCAAAGTTCGTTTTTGTTCATGACATAAATAATATTATATTCTAAACTAGAAATGTTGCTAAATAAGTGCATTTAACTTACGTTAACTTATTTCTTGTAGTAAAATCAGTTTGTTTTTAATTATTTTAAGTAAAATAACGTATTCATAATGATTAAATAATCTTCGACATTTATGCGTTGACGTTGAATCTTTTTTTATTGCCAACGTCCAAAAATTAAAATGACTACGTAATAATATTTGACTAAATAATTATTTCATGTTTTTAATTAATTAATTACGATTTTACGTAAATATTTTAAGTGGGAAAATCAAATTTCGTACATCTATTAATAAATGATTTTTAATTGTAAAATTTTATTCTTACCTTTTTAAATCTCGCCACATCCCAAAATATTTTTTTTATTTTAAACAAAAAATTTAAATTGAAGTTAATTCCTGCTTAAATACCATCTTAAACCAAGTATACTTTATGTAATTAGGGGTATTAAAGGATTTGGACTGAAAGAAAAAAATTTAAGATGTAAACATAACCTCAAAGTTGATTTTCTTTCATAACATTAATAAAATTATATTTTGAAGTAAAGAAGTTGTTAAATAAGTGCATTTTACTTATGATTACTTATTTTTTTAGTAAAATCAATTTGTTTTTGATAATTTTACGTAAAAAGAGTATTTTTAACGTTCAAATAATCTTTGACACTTGTGTTGACGTTGAATCTTTTTTACTGCCAACCTCGAATAAATTAAAATTACTAGATAATAAAATTTAAGTAATTAATTAAATTATTTCATGTTTTTAATGAATTATACGTAAATATTTCAAGTGGGAAAATCTAACTTGATATATCTATTATATATATCTATTATTATATATTATACAGATTTTCCGTTGCTCTATGGCTTATTAACTGCCACTGATTGGTCATTGGTGGACAATGCAACGGACGTCGAGGCCGGATGCGCAACATTTTATGAACTAATTTATAAAGCTCTTGATATCGCCGTGCCTAAAATGAAATTTTTGAATAAAGCCGGGAAGAAGTATCCTGCGTGGTTCACTTATGAAATAAGAGAAGCTATTCGGCTCAAGGAAAGTGCGCTTAGGAAATACAGAATGTATCGAACTGCTCATTATTTGGATAGTTTCAAGTACAACAGATCCCTCAGTAAAGCCATGATAAGTGCCGCGTACAAACTGCACTTAAATAATTGTGAAACTGCAATCCGTAATGACCCGAAAAGTTTTTGGGGGTACGTACAGTCGAGGAAGGGTACATCTCGCATACCTGGCGCTATGAAGTACCGGGATCTCGAGTTTACTACAGGTTCGTCGATTGTGGATGGGTTTGCCGATTATTTCGGTCAAGTCTATACTGTTTCTGACCTTTGTAATGTACCTATTTCCGGTTTGTCAGTGGAACGGACACTCCGAATCGATGGCTTTACGCAGGATGATGTTCGCTCAGCACTAAAGCTTTCAAAAAATAAACTTACTGCAGGTATCGACGGCATACCTAGCTTCCTTTTGAGAGACTGCGCTGCTATTTTTGATGTTCCTTTGCTCCATATTTACAACATGATTCTTAAGTACTCTGTAATGCCTGTGCAATGGAAGAAGGCTTATGTTTATCCCGTTCATAAGAAAGATGATGCCACCAATATCGAAAACTATCGACCCATTTCCTTATTATGCAATTTCTCGAAGATATTTGAATCAATCTTATACAGATATATCTATACCTACGTGAAGCCTTATATAGTACCCTTTCAACATGGTTTCGTGAGAAACCGTTCTACGGTATCGAACTTGGCGTGCTTTACGCAGTATCTATGCGATGTTCTTGACGATAGAGGTTAAGTTGATGTTATCTACTTAGATTTCCAAAAGGCATTTGACCAACTTGACCATTACGCACTTTTATCCAAACTCAGTTTGATTGGCTTTAGTGATCAATTGACCGCACTTATGGAGTCTTATCTTCGCGGAAGAGAGCAGCGCGTTAGATACGCCAACTGCACATCACAACCTTACTTTAATACTCATATTAATTCCGTAGAGCGCATACAAAGATTATATTTAAAATTTTTGTCATATCGTATTGATGCAACTTACCCGCCTAGAGGTATTGATTACCGCTCATTACTGAACCGATTTGCTATGATGGTGTCTCTATCTACACGTAGAGTAGTGATCGCTGTCAAATTTTTATATGGATTGTTGCATGGTACTATTGATTGCTCGCAGATTCTGTGTAACATTAATTTTAACGTGCCCAGATTAAATAATAGGTCTACGCGTGTGTTCTATTGTAATTCTAACAGAACAACGGTGGGTCAGCGTGTGCCTGTGACACTGATGTGTAACTTTTTTAATCAAATTTCTGATGAATGCGATATTTTTTTGATTCTTGGTCGTCTCTGGATGATCGACTTGTCAACCAATTTGAGACTTGACAGACCAGTTTGTGGACTATATCCATTTTTACTATTTTTTTTTTGTTTCATTTAATACCGTTCAACCTTAATTTAAGTTATTAATTTTGTTTTCCTGTAATTGGGTGTGGAACCTGTTGGAAATAAATATACATTATTATTATTATTAAAATTTATTTTAAATTGTAAAATTTTAGAATGTCACCACATCATAACATTTTTTTTAAATTTTCAAGATAAATTATAAATTAAGGTTAATTTCTTCTTAAATACGACTTTAAACCAACTTTATGTAACTATGTATATTAAAGAATTTGGGCGAATAGAAAAATTTTTAAGATGTAAATATAATCTCAAAGTTGATTTTTTGTTCATAATATTAATACGATTCTTTTTAACTAAAAAAGTTGTTCAATACACTTAGCATTTAACTTACGTTTACTAATTTTTTTTAGTAAAATCGATTATAATCGTGTTTAAGTTGAAGAAAGTCGAGGATCTTTGTGCTATTTGTTAGTATAAAATAACTATCCAGCCAACTATTAAAGCAGAAAAATTTGAAAAGTCAACAAGCAAAAAATAACGTACACTTAGCAGCAGAAGTCTGCGTACAAAAAACTTCTAACACTTTAACTGAAAAAATAAGGGTCATGATCTAATGTGATAAACTTCAATTTTTTTTATTTTGTGTATTAACTACATATAATTCTATTAACAAAATATGCATCAATAAAACAGAAATATTAGTTACAAAAAAAATTAAAATTAAAAATTCTCCAAATAATGCGTATGCAAAAATCTGCGTACAAATAAAGACGCCTTCTCCAAAATATACTTATTTACTTAAATACGTAGTTGGCGATGTACGCTTTCCGATTTAAATAAAAGATAATCGGTGTCAATTATATTAGCAGAGGCTTAGAAGCTAAAAGTTAGAATGGATACGAAAGGAAAGGAAATTGAATTGGGAGAGAGAAAAATTATTGTAAAGTTATGGAAAGAGGGAAAATCTTTTCGAAAAATAGGAGAAACTGTCGGCAGGTCACACTCTTCCATTCAAAGAGTAATTAATAATTATAAAGACACTGAAGATTACCTCTCACGTCCGCGATCTGACCGAGAGAAGCGACCCCTTTTAACAAACCGAGAGAAGCGAAAAATTGTACAGCAGGTTAGAAAAGAACCTAGGCTGACGGCAAAAAAAATAGTAGAAAATGTTCAAGAAGAATTTCATAAAACTATCAGCAAAGATACGGTGAGAAGGACGTTAAAAAAAGCTAACTATCACAGTCGCGTTGCACGAAAAAAGCCATTTGTGTCAGAGGTCAATCGTCAGAAGCGGATCGCCTTTGCAAAAAAACTCTTAGACAAGCCCATTGAATTTTGGGAGAAAGTTCTCTTGTGGCGTTTATTTTACTAAATATACACAAATATAAACGAATGCGAGTCCTAATAGGCTCTGGGCTCCAGCTAACTTTTCTACAGTGGAGAAGGGAGGGTTCGATATTAATATAGGGCGCCACGAACTTACCAGATTGGCCCACCGGATCTCTCGCACACAAACCAACTAAGTTCGAAATTGGTATAAAATAATAAAGAACAAGACAATCCAAATTTATTCACACTACCATTTTTTATTTTCTTTTTAGCTCCACATTGCGATTTAGATTTGACGATTTAGTATTTTTTATAGATTTGAAATCGATTAATTTGAAACAGTTTAACGATAACAGTTAAGGGAGCACGGAAGTTGATGTTCTTGTTTCAATTTTCATTCTTAATAAAGAATTGTCATGTGAATAAATTTGGATTGTCTTGTTCTTTATTATTTTATACCAATTTCGAACTTAGTTGGTTTGTGTGCGAGAGATCCGGTGGGCCAATCTGGTAAGTTCGTGGCGCCCTATATTAATATCGAACCCTCCCTTCTCCACTGTAGAAAAGTTAGCTGGAGCCCAGAGCCTATTAGGACTCGCATTCGTTTATATTTGTGTATATTTAGTAAAATAAACGCCACATTTTTGGCGCCCAACGTGGGGCCCCGTTTTTTTGGTCCTCGAATTTTTTTTTTGTTTTTGTTCGTAATTTTTCGTCACTTGGTTTTGAATTTGGAATTCTTTTATTATGGCTCTCAAGGTTACCATTAATTATCTCAGTAAGGCTGAACTTGCATATGAATTGAGTGTGCGTGGTCAGGATCAGGGTGATACTGTTGACGAGATGAGGAGACTTCTTTCTGTAGCCCTTCAAGGAGAGAGAGCAGGTACGATTGATCCGAGTAGTTATCCGGATTATCCGTTTACAGATGAGGAGGATGGTGATGCGGTTAGAAATCGTTTGGGGAAAATTAAATCTTTGTTAGAGCATGGTCAGAGGAGAGATGTTAAAAGAATAGAATCGAAACTTTGGCATCTTTTAGGTCGTATTAAGAGAATGGATGAACTTTCTGAGGATCGTATGAAATTTCTGAAGGAAGCTTTAGCTCTGAAAGATAAATTTGATTCTTGGATAGCTACTATTTCTAGACCAGTAGAGTTAGACGTGTTGGAGCGTTCGTTAAATGAATCCCTTAATGTAACGGCAACTTCGTCGTCTACGCCTGTGGTTGTTGCTCCGTTTCCTGTTTCTTCTGGTAAGGCTATTCCTGTTCACAAGTGGGACTTAAAATTTTCAGGAAGGACTGGTTTGTCTGTGGGGGCTTTTCTTGAACGTGTCCACGAGCTTTCCATTGCGAGGTGTGTTTCTTTGCAACAAGTTTTTGTTTCGGCTCTGGATTTGTTTGAGGGTCCGGCACTGTCCTGGTATAGGTCTATTAGGGGTTCGGTATCTTCTTGGGTTGAGTTGGAGACTTTGCTTCGAGAGGAATTTTTGCCAACTGATTATAACGACCAGTTGTTGGAGGAAATTCGTCGCAGGGTTCAGGGTGAACGTGAGTCGGTCACGATTTTCATTGCAAATATGATGGGTTTGTTTAGTCGTCTCACCTGTACAATTTCTGAGGAAGCTAAGGTTAGAATCAATCGTCGAAATATTTTGCCTATCTTTCAAACGCAGTTAGCTCTCCAGCAGATCGATTCGGTAACACAATTAAAATCCCTTTGTAGACAGTTGGAGGAATCAAATAGGACAGCTAAGGAGTTTCACCCTCCTAGACCTCGAGGTAGAACGTTGGAACCGGAATTAGCGTGCGTTGATTTATCGTCACCCTCTAAACAGCCCTCTGTAAAGTGTTTTAACTGTGGTGGTATTGGCCACATGGTTAAGAATTGTTCTGCTCCCCGACAGATTTATTGTTTTAATTGTAAGGCAAAGGGTTTCACTAAGCGAAATTGTCCTAGATGTTCTTCTGATCCACCTACAGGTTCTTCGGGAAACGGCAATCGTCGTCATTAGTGAGTCGGCTAGTGGACATGGATGACGTAACGACTGATAGGTTTTCGATGGTTTTGAGTTACATTCTCGAAAGTTGTGGTCCTGATGAGAGACCTTATTTGAAAGTTTCTATTCTAGGTAAAACGATTTTGGGTCTTTTGGATACGGGTGCTTCTCGCACTTTCCTTGGTCATGAGGATTGGAAATTGGTATCTGTTTTGGGGTTTAGGCTTAATCGGACTGAGTCGTCGGTGAGAGTTGCGAATGGACAAAGATGTATTAGTTTGGGTAAGGTAAAGGTTCCTATTGTTATGAAAGGTCGTGTGAGCCTTACAGATATGTTGGTGGTCCCTGAATTACCTCAGACTCTGATCCTTGGTGTAGATTTTTTTAGGTCCTTAGGTATTGTTCCGGATTTGCGTAATGAATCCTGGAATTTCGCGGGGGACTCTCTGACCTCAGTTGATTGTTCTGATGCTGTGTTATCTCCTATAGATAGGGAATGTTTGGATTCCCTTGTCGATTCTTTCAAGGTTAAAATGGGTAGTGGTTTAGGATATACTCATCTGGTTACTCATGTTATACGTACTTCTTCTGAGCCCATTAAACAAAGGTATTACCCTGTCTCACCTGTTGTTCAACAAAATATTAATAAAGAGCTTGAGGATATGTTGGCACAGGGAGTCGTTGAGCCTTCTACGAGTCCATGGTCTTCTTCTATTCTCCTTGTTAAAAAGAAAGATGGGTCTTATCGATTTTGTGTCGACTTACAGATGAGAGCAAATTTTGCATTTTCGGCATTAAGGGTAAACAACTTGTATGGAGAAAACCTAATACTGTCCTTAATTCCGAAAATTTGAAAGCGACTGTAAAACACGGAGGTGGTGGAGTTATGGTTTGGGGGTGTATGTGCACCAAAGGGGTGGGAAGGTTGGTTTTCATAACATCGACAATGGACCATAAAATGTATATAGACATTTTAAAAGAAAATTTGAAGCCTAGCATCGAAAACTTGGGCTTGGGGCCCGAATACTTTTTTCAACAAGATAATGACCCCAAACATTGCGCCCACAACACTAAGCTTTGGCTACTATACAGTACCCCAAAGCAACTTAAAACACCTCCACAATCGCCGGACTTGAATCCCATCGAACACCTTTGGAATTTACTGGAACACAGGATTCGGCAACACAACATAACGTCGAAGGAAACGTTAAAAAAATGTTATGATTGAGGAATGGGCCAAAATCAGTTCGGACGAAACGAAGAAATTAGTGGACTCCATGCCTAAACGTTTAAGGGAGGTTGTTAAACGTAAAGGTTATCCGACCTCATATTAATATAGAAACAATGATCTCATTTATGAATTTTTTATAAATACTGTCCTGACTTGTACGCAGATTTTTGCATACCCTACATTTGTAGAATTTTTAGTTTTGATTTTTTTCTGTAACTACTGTTTCTGTTTTGTTGAAGCATATTTTGTTAATAGAATTATATGTAGTTAATATACAAAATAAAAAAAAATCAAGTTTATCACATTTGATTATGACTCTTATTTTTTCAATTAAAGTATTACAAGTTTTTTGTACGCAGACTTCTGTTGCGGAGTGTAAGTACAGTATAGTTGAGGAAGTAATGGGAACAATATAGTTTGTTACAATTTGAAAATAGAGTATAAACTTTGATTTGCAGCGAAAGTTAGAGACTTACTTTGATCGAAGAATTCTGTAATTCCAAACAATTCGATTTTTTTATGCAAACATATTAAATGTATGCATAGATACCTTCTGAAGTATAAGGTGTTGTAAAACTTTTGAAGCTCTAGCAGACGACAAAAAAAACATTTTACAAAATATATTCAATGTAGAAACAAAGCAATCATATGTAAAAATGTGAGAAAATGAATAAATGTAATATCCTTCCATAAAAATTGCAACACCTAGAATTATTCAACGATTTTATTTAAATTTTCATCAACGATGTCATTAAGGCCCAGTTTATTCATCTTTGGTTAAATATAACTATTGGATATTTACCATAGTTACTGGTCATATAGCCAATCATGGCAAGTGAAATTACAGTAACCATGGAAAATATCCAGTAGTTAAATTTAACCAAAGATGAATAAACCGGCCCTTATTAGAATAAACAAACGGACGCGTACCTCATCCTATACATGTTTAATGTTAACATCTTCTAAAAAACGTATTGTAGTACATGCCGTATGAGGGCGCATATTATCCTGAAGATATAGAAGCTCAACAAATTCTAGAATATTGGCATTATACTGCCAATGTGCGGCGTTTAAGTTGTCTTCAATGAAGACCAAGAAGGGTAATCTACTACTTTATCATCACTCCTTCTGTGAGAGTGTTTAGTGTGGAACTCGTCACTAAACACTATTCGATGTCATTTTTCCTCCCAATATGTTCTGTCGTTGCTTCATTGTAGCATAGACATTGTAAGTCCTACACCTCTCAATCAATCATTTCTAAACGACCGAGTTGTTAAAAATCTGTCTCTTGCGGCCAAAAGTCCTGCAGGGACGTTCATATTCATGGTGATGTTATTGCATCTCTTCCTCGGACAATTTGGACCAACATCTCAATAAATACCGTCTCATCTCAAAAGGGCCACTAGGAGCAATTTCTCTTAGCGAAAGTCTTGTCTCTCTCATATCAATAATACGGCTATATTCAAAATATTTTCAAATTCAGAACCACTCATCCAAAGTAGCCAAGGTTTTAGGAACTTTATCAAATGTTTTACTAAGGCAGTATATTCGATAAGTGTGGTGAAAATTGAAAATTGCGTCCCAGGAAAATTAACACAAGAAATGTTTGGTTCCAATAAGATGATGTCCTGGTACGTACAATAAAAGTCTCAGTGGAAAGTTGTGCATCGCATTTTCCGGTAAAGCTAAAAATTATATAAAGTTATAGTTGAAAGGAGCTATCATAGATGAGGAATCGAATTATTCATCAGATTTGGTTGCCAATTATCAGCTGAAGTTGTCCAGTTTTCAAATGCATGAATGTTTCTGCGTAGTAAGCGCAGCAGTAAAGTCACATATTGGCCTTATTTGTGCTTTAGAAACAAATAACAGTGATAATTTGAAAATTTGTTTTTCTTTCGATATAATCTGTCGTGTTGAAGATTTTGTTCGATAAAATTGGAAAGGTCATATTAAAAAAGTTTTAGTCTTTTGCGGCTTTACTATGCTGGCCTAGCACTTTGCACTGACTTAAGAGTTTATCACGCCCCAGATAATGACCCCGAAAGCGTTCCACAATGTAATACCCTTATTTGCTTGTAGATGACTTGAAATGTTTCCAGAAGAGTTGATACTGCTCCCAGAGGATTTGGAATACTTCCAAAGGACTCGATACTGCTTCTGAAAAACATCATACTGCTTCCAAAAGATTTGAACTGCTTCCAGAACATTTACTACTGCCCCTAGAAGACTTGATACTGCTTCCAGAAAATTTGATATTGGTTACAGCAGATTTGAAATGGTTCCAAAAATCTCGATACTACCTATGGAAGACTTCATACTATTTCCAAAAGACATGATACTGCTTCTAAACCATTTGAAATGCTTTCAAAAGACTTGATATTTCCTCTGGAAGACTTTCAATTATTTTTTTATTTTAATGTACTATTGAGCATATTCTACCCAATTCAGTACCAGCATCTGCTACGTACGCTTTTATGGAGACAACATACCATATTTTGAATCTTTTCAGACCGTTTCAGAACCAATTCAGGTTTTTTTGAGAGCCGTCATTCGTCGTTTGATTTTATACCCCATACAGTTTTCTTTTCAGAACCTATACGTATTTTCAGTGTGAAAACTCGATTGCAACTCATTATGTAAATTAAACCTTTCTAGAAATCTTTGGACTTGTAAAAGATAAAATAATAAATGATAACATTGAAATCTGATGAAAATCAGTGTTACATGAAGGAAATTTAAATTCAGGTACTGGAATGGCATGCGAATCCTTTCAAACAGAGGGAAATAAAGATCCAGGATTAGAAGAAGAAATATATAAGTCATAAATAAGTCATATCAACCTACTTCGGTTGCGGTCACAGGCGTAAGAGAGAAGAAGCAAGATTTAGGAGAAGTAAGACTGTGTTTAAGTGTGCCGCCTTAGTTAGGTCATCCATTATCAGGGGATGCTTTGCAAGAAAGTTTTCCAGCAACTCACAATCAAGATCAAAATCCTCCAAAATACTACTTGCATTTATGATTATAACGGTTGCATAAAATTCGATAGCTTTCCCGATTAGTACTAAAGGGTTTACGTTTAAACACCTCTTATCACTGAGTGATTTTATCTCATCACTCAGCCAAGGTGCAGGTGGGTGCCTTATCCTGCATTGCCTAAGTGAGACAAGTTTATCATAGAGATTAATAATTTGAGAATCAAAATCACTTTAACATTAATATCTGCTAAACGATACAGTCGAAGCCAATCAATCATTAGTGCCCTAGATCACGGTAAGTCATAACACGCCGAGAACGACTCAAATACTGCACCTGTAGCGCACAATAGATAAATCATGGTTGGATGATTGGAAGGTAGGTGGCAGACCATGTGTAAGTATGCTGTGTAGATAGGATGTATTAACAAATTGAAGAAGAGAATATGACGTAGGAAACGTCATATTTCGTCACAAGTTAAACGTGGTTTCCTGATGATGGTTGTGTAGCCGAAACCAGTTGAAACCGAAAAATAATAATAAAATAATCATCGTGGAAGTACAACAGAGTTTTATTATTTTCAATTATGAATGAAATGAAGTTGGTCACTTCAGTCTGTCATATAGTCTTATATTCAGGTCCGATAACAACCGATACCAACATCGCCATTAGCGCCCTAGGGCTGTATTATCTCTTAGTTTAGTACGGCGCTGATGGCAATGATTAATTATGTATTCTATTTCTAACAATAAGTGATGCTTGTCAGGTGTAGCTTAGAAATACGGTATTATATGGCAATATTTTTTACATTAAAACCAACTTCATTCTCTATACTAGTTGCTGCTGAAAATTCCTTTTTCATTACAATCCATATACAATCCATTTTATTTGATTTCTCCATTATGTACCGAAGAAAGTTTGGGATGGGGACGGTATCTTCATGTTTTTAGACTTGACTTTTGTCTTGATTTTATCTTCTGCAAATAGCTGATTGTCCTTTTCCATAATCAACCCATTATGTATGATTGATCGCTTCTTTAGTTAATAGCACAAATCTTTAGTTTCTTAAACTTCTCTTAGCTGTTTATCTATATATCTGACATAGTTAGATCCTTAGCATATTTTTATGAGATCCTCTAATTAAGAATTTTTAAAACTTTTGTACCACGGTAATAAATTAATGACACATCAATGCAAAATGAAAAATCAACGACTAATCATACATATTCTCAGAATACATGAAAAAGGACATAATTAAGCTCAAATTTTATTGATTTTCTCTTAATACATTCTGTAATAATAACCTACAGTAAATTGGTTCGTTTCTTTGAAATAGAATTCAAGTCAAGATCATAATTGACGAAGGAATAGCTTAGAAACGTACTAATTACATTCTATAGTTCATCGGAAGAAATTTTCTAAAATTTTTATCACGATTCATCCTTTAATTGCATTAATGAGGATTCCCACACAATTTACAATCCGCACCGAATTTTTTAAAAACACATATTTTTTAAGTTTTTAATTACATAACATTTTATAATATAATAACCCTTCAGTTGATTGGTTCGTTTTCCTCGAAAGAGGAAATGAGAGGCATATGGTATCCGCAGACCATGATTGACGCAGCCAGCATCAACATAGAAGAACCCCACTAATTGTGTTCGGTTATTCATTGGAACATCATGGGTCATCTGTGGTCATCTCGCCCGGTGGTCGCACAATCTGCGTAAATGACGAGCAATTACCGCAGCCATTGTATTTCGTATTTCGTATCTCGTAGTTGGTAGTGTAATACTTATCGCGGTAATGATTTCGTCTCGATTCTCTTCTTTTCGAATATCGATACGATGATGTGAGATTTTTAAAGCGAAGTTTTTCAGCACAAAGACGCCATAAATTAAATCATTATGTTTAAAAAATAATCTTATGACATTAATTACTATGAAGGAAGAATTCGATGAAATTCATAGATTATGTAAAATAATTCTGCGAGTTTTTGTGTATTTTTAGGACAAGGTTTTTAAGAAATTAATTTTTGAAAGTTATGATTTAACAATTTCAATTAGTATTTCGAATACTTCCCATAAATTTTAGTACTTTTCGTTCTACATAGCGCTATATAATTTATCTCAATATCACCTACGCACACGAATAAACCTACGCAAAGTTTCGCCGCAGTGTCTTTTGTCCATATGCATTGTAAATTTGTAACAGCATCGCATAAATCCGATTCATTTTGCTGCTTGCACGGAAGACCACCACCCTAGTGAATCATCCTAACAACCAACCATTACCTTCCACGTTACCACCTTTGAATCCAAAACGAATATAAACTTTCCTATTGAATCGTCGACCAACCGCGGCCGGAAATCTCATAAAAGGAAACAAAACGAGAGACATCATCTATTATAAGCATAGAAATTATGCTCGTTTGGTTGACATTAAAAAAGGTTGCAAAACTTAGCGTGCACACCTGGCGTCGGATATTAACATGTAACCGGAGAGCAAAAAGATTTCAACTGGGCTGTCAGCTCGTATAACAGGGCTAATTGCGCTACACCCGCTGTCCCGCGTAAATTTGCCGTTAAAGGATTCCGGTTTGTTGGAGTGTGCAATAAGATCCTTACCATATATGGGTTTCAAACACTTCACTTTTCTCACCAATAATAGTTTAAGCTAAAGTGCACTGTCACAGCGTTTTATGAACCAAATCGGAATTTAATTTAAATTGTTCACTTTAGTACTACGTCTAATCTTAAAAGTGCTAATGCATATGTACAGGGTGTTTCAAAAGTAAACAAATAAATTTAATGTAATGCAACAACAATTTCGATTATCTAATATTTTTCAAATCAACCCAAAATGGTTAGAAAGCAAAAATCATTTTTGGCTTATAAACCTCAGATTATGGGGGAAGAAAAAATTCAGTAACCAGTCTTTCGGAGACAATATCGAGTCTTCAAGTTCTTAAAGCAATATCAATTCCTTTAGAAGCAGATTCAATTCCTTTGGAAGCATTTCAAACCTTCTAGAAGCATTTCAAATATTTAAAGTCTTCTGCAAGCAATATCAAGTCTTCTATGTCGAGTCTTTTTGAAGCAGTTGGAGTCCTCTAGAAGCAATATCAAGTCTTCTAGAAACAGTATCAAGTCTTTAAGAGGCAGTATCGAGTCTTCTGGAAGAAGTTCAAGTCTCCTAAAATCATTTCAAGTCTTCTAGAAACAATATCAAGTCTCCCAGAAGCAGTATCAAGCCTTTAAGAGGCAGTATCGGGTCTTCTGGAAGAAGTTCAAATCTCCTGGAAGCATTTCAAGTCTTCTGGAAACAATATCTTTTCTTTTAGAAAAGATATTGTGTGAACAGATATTGAAAGACTGAAACAACAGCTGCAGCTGATTAAATGGAATTACCTGGCAATTTGTTAAATACATTTATTCCATGACAACATAAACACTAACACATATCAGTATCTGATAACAATGGCATGCAAGGATGACCTGTTCAGCAAATATTTGCCATCTCAGAAAGAGAGTGACCTATATTACAGTCAAATTACATAACTCTATACCCTATAATTTATCACACAGTACGCACTGACAAATGCAGACGAAGAAGTGCTACCACCGCGAAGAGTGCAGAAAATGACAGATCCACAGAGATCTGGGGTCCACGGGGTCCACGGGGTCTAATTGTACTGAACTATTTAAGCTTAGCAGGTCTGTTTTGCATGAACACTTCACTTCAAGAAATCATCACAACAGAAATGGACATAAGAAAGCAACTAGCGAAGTGTAATATGAAATAGACTACATCTTTACTAATCGCAAAGAGATTTACACAAATTTCAATATCCTCAGTCGATTTAATACTCGAGTAAAAATCATGAAAAAGTAACAATGGTCTGGCTGGCATGCTATAACACCTAATTGAAAGAATCGGCGAGAATACCAACGTGTTCATTTTAAGATATAACTAATCTAACCTTGTAACGATGTCTTATTTTGTTTTCTTTTTAGGTCACGATTGTCCGACTGGTAGGATGGCGACAAAAATAGTTCCAGGAGGAACATTTGAAAAATTTTAACCTGTACCAAGCCGTCTCGCTCGGATCCAGTGATGTCTTCTAAGTCACTGTCGTCTATCAATTCTTTCAGAGGCAGTATTGAGTCTTGTGGAAGCAGTTAAAGTCTTCTGAAAATATTTCAAATGTTCTTGACACAATTCAATTTTTTAGAAGCAGTGTCTTCTGGATATATTTCAACTTTTGTGCAAGCAATTTCAAGTTTTTAGCAATATATCAAGTCAATTAGAAAGCACTATTAGTTCCTTCAGATGCAGTATTGAGTGCTCTGAGAGTAATTCAAGTCTTCGCAAAACCAATAAAAGCCTTCTAGAAGTAGAATAAAGTCTTTCAGAAGCAGTACCAAGTCTTCTGGGAGCAGTTAAAGCCTTCTGAAAATATTTCAAGTCTTCTTGAAGTAATATCAACTCTTTTAGAAGCAGAATCAAATCAAAATCATCTAGAAGAATTTCAACTCTACTGCTAAAAGCAGTATCAACTCTTCTGCAAGCAATACCAAGTCCTCTACCAATATCAAGTTATCTAGAAGCTGTATTAGGTCGTTGAAAGGGTTCAAACTCTTTTGGAAACAGTTTAAGTCTTCTGGAAGCAGTTTAGGTCTTCTGGAAGCAATATTAAGCCTTCTAGAAGCAGTAACCAGTCTTTCGGAGACAATATCGAGTCTTCAAGTTCTTAAAGCAATATCAATTCCTTTAGAAGCAGATTCAATTCCTTTGGAAGCATTTCAAACCTTCTAGAAGCATTTCAAATATTTAAAGTCTTCTGCAAGCAATATCAAGTCTTATATGTCGAGTCTTTTTGAAGCAGTTGGAGTCCTCTAGAAGCAATATCAAGTCTTCTAGAAACAGTATCAAGTCTTTAAGAGGCAGTATCGAGTCTTCTGGAAGAAGTTTAAGTTTCCTAAAATCATTTCAAGTCTTCTAGAAACAATATCAAGTCTCCTAGAAGCAGTATCAAGCCTCTAAGAGGCAGTATCGAGTCTTCTGGAAGTTCAAATCTCCTGAAAGCATTTCAAGTCTTCTGGAAACAATATCTTTTCTTTTAGAAGCAATACCTTCATCTCATTTGAGAAATAATCTCGGTCTACTTTGGATCCGTCGACCAAGATTATATCTTGCATTAGATGTTGGAAATATTCCAACCCAATCAAGCCTACTTAGCATTGACGATATTATTTCTTATATCATAAATATAATTTAGAACAGTGATTTAATTGGATTTTAGTTAGGTTGGTTTGAGTTCTGTTATTATTCCTAACATCTAACGGGAGAAATAATCTCGACTTCGAAGACGTTGGCTGTTCCAAACATCAGGATCAATATCGGGGTTTTAGTTGGGTTAGGTCATTTCTACCATCTCTTGCGAATAACCTTTCTTTACGAGATCGGTGAAAATCTGCGAGCAGAACTGTTCTTACCTTCTCGGAAACCGCTAGTAGGCATTTTTTTAAAGTACAATTTTTGCCATTTTTCTGAGTAGAACCAGTAAACTTCGTTTTCCAATTTTCTAATCTTGCACAGATACGTTCTACAGATCCCGTGTTCCGTCAGAAACTACGTGCCTGGTCATCTTAGTGTCTTTACCCACTACTATTCTTAGGTATTTCACCACTTTTGAACTACTTATCGTGGTATATATATGGTATATATCGTGGTCTGTATCCAGATGAAACTTAGATTTGTTATTGTGCAGTACCCCCAATGGAGTAACATCACTGTTTTTTTGCTCTTCTAAGAAGTATATTCTTATAATCATTTGTAGCGCATAAGTTTTTTTATCTTGCAAGTGTGCTCCGTCTTTTGCTCGAACTACTACCCTCGTGTACAGTACTTTGTCGTAAAACAGATTCCACAGGAGAGAACCCAAGAAGGACCCTTGTGGAACTCGGCACATAACCCTGTATATCCTGTTTAGAATAACTCAACTCAACCCAACCCAAACTAAGCCAAGTCAGCTTTAAAACTATTTGCTGTTCCAAGTACCATGAACAATAATTAGAGTAGCAAGTATCATGAATACAACTTAAGTGATTCAGCTCCGTTCTATTTAATAGTAAACCAACACTTGCCCTCAAATTTAATAAATATACCATAGGAAATGGGAATGTGCAGCTTTTCTGCAGGAGAAGATCGTGATGGATCGCATTAAATGTCTTAGAAAAGTTAATCTACACTACTTCAGTTAACCACCCCCATCCAAGGATTCGCTTGTTTCTTCAGTAATTACTGCAAGAGTAGTCGTTCAATTATAGCATTTACTGCATCTGATAAACTATAATAATATTAAAACAATTATCTAAGAAACTGATTAGTCATAATTTCTTCAAATAATCAAGGAAGAATTAGAAATTATTAATTAGTCAAAATATTATTATTAAGTTTAAAACTTTGTTTCACCAAGTTCATTCCATTTATTTATCACAATTATCTCAAAAATCAGTTACAGTAGGGCCCCGACATTCGCGGCTTCAAATTACACGGATTCGCATATTCGCGTTTTAAATTTTGCTGCCTTTTTCAACATTCACGACTCGATTATTCGCGAATACATAGCAAGTATGTATGTCATTTTTTAAAAATTTAAAACGAAGTTTACCGTAGGTTTACTGTACAAGCAACCAGCTTCACATATGCGTTTCTCTGGGAATCCCTCATTTATGATCGATTTTAATGTTTGTGTTAGGTGCTTATTTTTGTGTTCTGTATTTCGTTCAGGTTACTGTTTCGCCCGTTTTTTTACTATAATTTTATAAACAATAAATTAATCTCACAACAGTACTCAAAATGGGTACAAAAAGGCCTGCGATGGAAATAAATTTAATTGGCAAACGTGCAAAGTCAGTTATGACTCTAGAAAGAAAAATTCAAGTTCTTGATATGCTCCGGGAAGGGAAAAGAGCTACCGAAGTAGGCCGGGTCTTCGGTGTCAATGAATCTACGATAAGATCTATAAAGAAACAAGAAGAGGTAATTAGAAATAGCGTAAAAAGTGGCATACCGTCATCATTAAAGGTAACGTCACAAGTTCGTGATGTTAATATTGAAAAAATGGAGAAGTCTCTTTATCTTTGGATTGAGGACCATGGTCGCAAAAACATACCATTAACTAGGGCTAGATTAATGGATAAAGCCAAGGAACTTTATCAACATTTTTCGTGTGGAATGGACTGTGCTGAAGACGATTGTAAATTTAAAGCCAGCAGAGGATGGTTCGAAAGATTCAAAACTCGTTTTAATCTCCATAACATTAAGTTGTGTGGAGAATCAGCTTCAGCAGATCATCAACAGGCTGCAAAATTTCCTGATGAAATAATAAAATTAATAGAAGAAAAAGGTTACCGTCCTGAACAAATATTTAATGCGGACGAAACCGGGCTTTATTGGAAACAAATGCCCACACGAACATACATTTCAAAAAATGAAAAGACAGCACCTGGTTTTAAATCGGCTAAGGATAGAGTTACAGTTTTATTTTGTGCAAATGCACGCGGAGACTTTATTACAAAACCAATGTTAATATATCGAGCAGCTAATCCACGAGCTTTAAAGAACAAGGACAAAGAAGCTCTTCCGGTCTATTGGCGAGCTAATTCAAAAGCATGGATGACTTCTCAGCTATTTATAGAGTGGTTTAAAGAGTGCTTTGTTAAAGAAGTGGAGCGTTACCTAAAATCTAAAAATTTAGCATTTCACGTTTTATTGATATTGGATAACGCCCCATCTCATCCAGTAGATGCTCTCAAATTAGCTCATCCATGTGTCGAGGTGGTATTTCTTCCGCCCAACACAACATCCTTATTACAACCTTTAGATCAAGGTGTTATAAAAGCTTTTAAAAGTCATTATATCCGGCACATGTTCGATTTTGTACATGAGAAAATACAAAATGATAGTGTTTTCTCAATAAAAGATGTGTGGAAATTATACAATATTGACCATGCGATTACATCTATAAAACTTGCTTTAAATGACATTAAAGTATCAACCGTAAGTAATGCATGGAAAAAACTGTTGAAAAAAGACACTGCGCAAAGTGTAAGCGAAATTGATGAGGCAATAGAGAGAGCTGTTCTTTCTGCACGGTTGCTACCGGGAGATGATTTTCATACCATTGTACCAGCTGATATCGAATCTCTCGTCAATGATCAAGAGGAAGAGTTGTCCAGTGCAGACTTAGAAGCGCTACTAATAGAAAATGTTTCAGGAACGGATGAAGAAGATAATAGTAATTCCCTATGTAATAAATTAACGTTGAAGGAACTTAATTTATTTATACAAGAAGCAAATAATCTTGCTGAAAAAATAGTAGAATATGATCCATCAACGGAACGAAGCACAAAATTTAAAAATGGTCTGAATACTCTTCTTGCTCCTTACAAAGAGCTTCAAAAGGATATGCAACACAAAGCATTGCAACCTACTATCCTTTCATTTTTTAAACCATCGTGTTCTAAAGCAATTATTATTGATGAGTAGAAATGTTAACTTTTATTTCTTTTTTTAGTTTATTTTGTTGCAGTTTGTTATTGCTATCGAGTTTAGGTTTTTTTATATTTTAAACAATTGTAATTATTTTAATATCTGTATTAGTTCCGAATACAAAAGTTTTAAGACCAGTCGTTTTATTTTGCAATTTTAAGCGTTTTATTTAGTATGTAAAATTTATTAATTTTTGAAATTTTTAATTTTTAAAATTAAATTAAATGAAACTTTTGGCGTCGGTGACCATTTGACGGTTAACGTGTTAAAAGAACATAGAAGTAGTAGTTTATCCTTCATAAGATCTAGTGCTTCAATATTCGCGGATTCAACATTCGCGGCATATTTTTAGAACCTAACCCTCGCGAATGTTGGGGCCTTACTGTATTTATTTGTTGAATAGATGGTAGTTCAACCAAGAAGGCATTCTTGATTATTTACATATTGAGTTAAAATGATTATTTATATGAAAGTAAATGAAAGTTTCAATTACAAAACAGTAGTCTGTATGAACTTGAGAGTTCTCTACTTTGCTACTCTATTGTGTATAGCTTTTCGTTCATAGAGAGCATTGGGTACAATGTTACAGCAGTATTTTTAGCAAGATTGATTAAAATTTACTATTTATAAGAACATTCTTTCTCTTTCATTGTTTATTCTGTTCATCGTCCAAAATATATTTAAAAAAAGTTAATACAATAAATTGAAATATTCAAAGTTACCTACAAGTAACTACAACAAGTTAATTAAGTCGAACTCAACATATGTATTATATCATTTTGAGTTAATATAGGTATGTGAATGCGATTACCTAACTTTGTTAATTAGACAGCATTTTAACTACTTTTTCCCATTAACATTCTTCGTCACGATAACTCTTTTTCTAGGAATATTCATCAAAAATAACCTCAAAAATCGAAATGTATATGATGTTACATCTCTCACCAACAGCAGTATATTTATAACAAATATAGGATCCTGTATACATCTAGCATAATAATAAAGTCGGATATTTTTAAGATTACCGCACCAATATTTATGTCTAAAGGTCAAGTTTACACCAATAAAAAACGCAGTTAATAACGCAACTTTTGTGTAATTTTCAAAATTGTTGTTGAGTGTTTACAATGTTTGAGTAAAACGTGAAATATTTGATGTAACGGGAATACGCCCATCCTAATTTCACTGACCTTGAGCGATAACTCAAACTCAACTAGCGGCTTAAACCGTTTTGAGTTCTGAGTTCTGACAGAGCGTCTTAAGCCGCCGATCGTGTACGATCGATATGATAATTGACTTTAAAGATTAAAAAAAAAAATGTTGCGAAAAGCGTTGTTGCACAAATCGGGTTGTCCTCAATTAATTAGATGCTTCTCGGTATCGAATAATTTACTCGAAAAACATACGTAAGTATTCAAATAAATACTTTTTTTACTTAATACTTCGATAAGCGAATTAATTTTATCATTTAATTTTCTTATCTTATTTTTATTTTTAGTTGCAGAGTGTTGGTTGTCGGTGGCGGAACAGGAGGTTGTACGATTGCCGCAAAACTAACAAAATGGATGAAAAAGGATGAGGTGATCGTCCTAGAACCGGCTGATAAACATTATTATCAGCCGTTATTTACTCTTTGCGGGGGTGGAATTAAAACTGTTCAAGATTCTTATAAGCCAATGCAATCAGTTTTACCTCCAAATGCGAAATGGATTAAAAAAGCTGCAGGAAAATTCGACCCAGATTCAAATACTGTTACAACTGTTGATGGGGATGTTATAAATTATGACGTATTGGTTGTTGCGACTGGTTTGCAGTTAAGATATGAAAAAGTTCGGTTTTGTACTTTTTAAATTAATGGGATTTTGATTTATTTATTTATTGCTAAATTATAGATACCTGGACTTGTTGAAGCTTTAGAAAAGTTTAATAATGTTGGATCTATTTATTTACCACAATACGCGGAAAAAACTTTTAAAGTTTTGCAAGGTTTTAAGGATGGTGATGCCATTTTTACTTACCCCCAATCTCCAGTTAAATGTCCTGGTGCGCCACAAAAGATTTGTTACATTTCTGAGGATGTTTTAAAATCTGTAAGTATAAAATTATCATCATCAAACAAAAAATTACTTTATATGTATAAATTATACATTTTCAAAATTCCTTAAATGTATAATTTGGAATTAGTGGTTTTGTTTTAAATGGCAAAGTCACGAATTTGAGTGTATTATAATTTGAATGGTAAATAACCGATAGATATGTTGAAAAAAACATTTCTAAGAAATCTTTTTTAAGAGTTATCAAGTGTGGGACGATCTAAAAATAACATTTATTGTCAACATACATTTTTTAGCTTCGCTATAAAGTTCACATAATTGTGTAGTTTTTATTTTTGATGAATTTTATATGAAATTAAAGATGAATCTTTCCTCTTTAAGCAAAAGATGTATCATATAACCCTCCGTCTGTCGGGCGCGCTTTCTTAACACTATCAGTCGGGTGTGGTTTGTAGAGTCCAAAATAGAAAAAACTCTAAAGGACGCCAACGTGTCCTCCAGTACTAATTTCTCATAAATATGTTTTATATGATGCTTGTACTATATAATAGCCTAATACAGGGCCAATTCCAAACTCACGTTTTATGTTAATTTGATTTAAAGAAAATGCTTGCAATTTAATCACATATTTTTCAAAATTTGGAAACAACGCCTAAATAAAGGAAAAGAAAATCGATCTATAATAATATTTATTTAAAAATGTATAAAGTGTTAGAAAGAAATGTCTTAACTAAAGAATAATATTCTATGCACAAACTGGAGGGCTTCAAACTGTGGTCTCCATATTTCCCAACCGATCGTTGCAGCACGCTGTTATGTGCTCCATGCACAACCAACATTTACAAATTTTGCAAAAATAACGAGTTTTTCGTCTTTTGCAATATTTACAGTTTCCTCTTTTCCCTGGTTGTGGCTCTGGAATAATCTCCTCTTCAATACCTGAAAGCCTCAAGGCAGAAGTACGCACACTTTTGGTCAAGTGCTTATCAACGGCTCTTCTTTGCATGTTATTTTTCACTAACTCCATACTAAGATTTTTTTGAAACAGTCTGCGAGTTTTAGCAAATTCACCATCTGGTATGTTGCCTTTGTAGATAACAAAAGTGTTAATTGCTGCTATATTGAGGAGGTTATAGAAAATTACCATTGGCCAACACTTTGTGTTTCTTGCAACATTGTATGATGTGATCATTCGATCAACAACATCTACTCCACTTTTTGTGCTATTATAGAAAGTAATTATTTCGGGCTTTTTCTTTTTGAAACTACAAGCACATTCTTTCCTTTTTTGGGTATATATGAAACTGGAGTCATATCATTACCAAATGCGAATAACGAAGAATATACTTCGTTATCCTGTTTTTAACTTGTGTTATTTCAAGAGGTAGTTCTTTTCTATTGGCTCTTATTGTACCAACCATAGTAAGGCAGTACTCTCTTAGCAGTTTCTTCCTGATCCTAATAAATGTGAACAAATTCTTTCAGTTACTGCAGCGGTAGAGTTGTCAGTTTTATATGGACCATTGGGTTGAACACCAGCGTAAATTTCTATGTGTGAAGTGAAAAATGTTTTGGCATCAACAACGGCGAAGACTTTCAATCCGTATTTGTTTGGTTTACTTGGAATGTACATTCGGAAACTGCACCTACCCTTAAAGGCAAGCAGCATACTCGCACACAGAACAAGTTTTCTTACAATTGTCGTTGAACTTGTCAACAATAGTACGAACTGCTGCTAGTTTGTCCATTTCTTTTCTTTGACCTCTAGTTGTGGTATCATCTAAGCGAATGCATTTCAATAAGAAGACGAACCTCTGCTTGCCATTGTAGCAGGAAATATCTCATATCCCATACCGTCTGATGACCAATACTCTGCTAGATGTGTCCTTGATCCATGATGGAGCCCAGCTAAATAAAGCAAACCCATCAGCGCTTGGATTTCTACAGAGTCGGTAGGTCTACACTCAGTCTTATCTTGGTATTTAACAGAAATTTTATCAATAAATAAATTAGTGTTTTCAACTACAATATCAATGCAGTTTCCAAACATGTACCGGGTGGGCCACTAAGAAAGGACGCCGGCTATATCTCAGAAACCGTTGATCGCATAGTTTTCAGACAAAAAAATTCTTATACAAAGTGGCCCATAGAAACTGCTGGAAATTATTTTCAAGTTTGTAAAACTACCGCTAGGAGGCATAATGCCAACGACAAAATTTAAAATGTAGATTTTCGTAAAATTTTGATAATAAACTTCATTCGGCTATAACTTTTTTAGAATCTTTAGATAATTTCTGACAACTTTCGTTAGTCATTTTTTTTGCATACTGCTTAAATAAGTGAGGTACAGGGTGTTACATTTACTATTATAAAAGTAGCCCTAACTTTGGAATTGTTCATCCGAATACATCAAAATTGGTTTTGTTGGAAAGAGGAGGAATTTTTGTATCCGATGACATCCGAAATTAGCCGATTTACTTTCTATGCCAAACGCTAGGTGTCGTAATTTGACAGTTCTATTAATTTTTACAATTTTCTTGAAAAATTCAAATGGAAAGGTATATTTTTGACAAGGTAAGTGAAAGGAGCGTTAAAAAATACGCCATACAGTGAAAACCGCAATATCGTACGTGTTTTAGTCTTAGAGATATTCAAAAAAAGAAAGATACATTAAAACGTAACTAGATTTGGGTGATTATTTAATATCAAAATAAGCTTTCAAAGAACACCTTTAACCAACTATCCTAAAAGAAATCAGTGATGTCTAAAATGTGCAAATTGTCTGCCATCAGCAGCAATGCACTGCTGTAAACGCTGGTGCGTAGATAAGACGGCAGCCTCTATTTCCGGTAATGAAATATTGCGGATAACATTTACTATCCGTTCGATCATGTCTTCTCGTGTCGTAGGCCTGGTTGTAAAAACGACGTCTTTTATTCGCCTCCACAAATAAAAGTCTAAACATGTTAAATCAGGCGATCTAGAGAACAAAAATTAATAGTTAGATGTATCACAGAATCATAGGTACTACAGACTTGTAACGTTTAAAAACTACTAAGTAAGAGGTACCTCGCTGGCCAAGGATATAAATTTCCTCTGCCTATCCACTTATTAGGAAAAGTTTCGTTCAACCCATTGGGCACCCATTGTGCTGAAAAAACATGTCCCTGTGAATACACTAATTTGTGCTAAAGGCACATCTTCCAAAAGAATTGGCAGTTTATTTTTTAAAAAATTAAGGTATGTTGCACTATTTAGTCTATTGTTAAATATGTAAGGACCAATAATGCGTCGTCTTAAAATCCCGCACCAAATGTTTACGCTCCACCGGCCTTGATGCAGTATTTATCGCATCCAATGAGGGTTGTTACGCGACCAGTAATGCATAATATGCAGGTTTACACCACCATCGCTATTGCATGTGACCTCGTCAGTCCACAGTATCCTTGAAAGCAGTTGAGGATCTTCTATTAACATGTTTGTTAACCAGTAACAGTAATCGAGACGGATATCATAATCTCTTGCAGTCAGAGCCTGATGGAGAACTACGTGGTACGGGTGCATCCTACATCAAAATGTGTTAGTTCGTATTCTCTCTGGCCGATTTCATAAAACATGTAATAGTTTCATATATTCTTTTACAGCTACCTATATTCTCTTAAAATACGTCGGACTGTTGTCCGAGTAACACCTAAACCATCAGCGATTGTTCTTGTGCTAAGCTGTGGATTGAATTCCACATACGCTAAAACATTTATTACGTTTTACGTGTTCTACGATATATAGGACGATGAATACTTCATGTAGTCCTTAACTGATGGGCTATACGGATGAAAACCTTTGTGTTATAATGCCGCCGTTGTGGATAACGAACTGCGTAATGTCTTGCAGCAATAGTTGCATTCAAAGTAAGTCGCAAGTATATCATACGCATCTTCATTGGTCGGCATTTTTAAAATAGCTAAATTAATTTACTCACACGACAGAGAAAACACCAACTGACAGTAACAACAGTTTGACTTGGCGCTAAGATCAATGAGAATATTTTGATATTACCTACTCAGGTCACCCTTCAACATATTATATAAGTGAACAAAAAAAGTAGTAAAACTGTTTCTTTGTAAGTTTTACATATAAAACGTTATTATTGTTTTAACTTGTTGTAGGTAATTGTTCTTTGAAAGCTTGTTATGATATTAAATAATCACCCAAACATAATTACGTTTTAATTTATCCCTCGTTTTTTGAATATCTCTAAGACTAAAACACGTACGATATTGCGGTTTTTACTGTATGGCGTACGTTTTAACGCTCTTTTCACATACCTTGTCAAAAATATACGTTTCCGTTTGATTTTTTTCAAGAAAATTGTAAAAATTAACAGAACTGTCAAATTATGCCACCTAGCGTTTGACATAGAAAGCAAATCGGCTAATTTCGGATGTCATCGAATACAAAAATTCCTCCTCTTTTCAACAAAACCAATTTTGATGTATTCGGATGAACAATTCCAAAGTTAGGGCTACTTTTATAATAGTAAATGTAACACCCCGTACCTCACTTATTTAATCAGTATGCAAACAAAAAGACTAACGAAAGTTATCAGAAATTATCTAAAGATTCTGAAAATGTTATAGCCGAATGAAGTTTATTATCAAAATTTTACGAAAATCTACATTTTAAATTTTGTCGTTGGCATTACGCCCCCTAGCGGTAGTTTTACAAACTTGAAAATAATTTCCAGCAGTTTCTATGGGTCACTTTGTATAAGAATTTTTTTATCTGAAAACTGTGCGGTCAACAGTTTCAGAGATATAGCCGGCGTCCTTTCTTAGTGGCCCACCCGGTACATCCCGCATTGAATGGGAGATAATGCGTCACGTGCTTCACCGATGACCCCCGGCAGGTGAGACACTGTTTTCGTTGCGAGTTCTAATATTTCTAGATGGGACAGCCTTTTTCCATTTAGTTCCATCTTTACCAAAAAAATACGAGCATCTATCGCGAATCACGGGTTGTTCATCTTCATCATCCTCGCCGTCATCCTGATGCATAATATCTGCAGCTTCATTTACGTTTTCCTGCTCGGTTTCTGTATCATGATCACTGATGCTTACAAAATCTGGATCTGATATCGAACTATCGTCAGACTCTTCTATTTCACTACCCGTGCTAACTTCTTCATACAGTTTCTGTAATCTTTCTCTCTCCTTTTCATAAGGATCCATATCACAATGCTATCAAATAATAAATCATTTATTATTTTATCAAATCATATCAGAAAATTGTGTGATACTACTTACCTATTTGTAAATATGCTATTTGTAGATTGCTAACTAAATATTTGATATTAGTTATAAATAATTTTTTATGCACTTTTCTATTCTCTATATTTGTAAAATAAATAACACATAACACAACGCCTCAAAATGGGGTTCAATAGTAAACTGGCGTGTCAACGATACGGTAACCGTATATATAGTAATTATTAAGGGAACTACCGAACTCTATTGCGATCACTCCGAGGTATAGTTTTATAACTCGGTAATACCTACAATACCCTACAAACACAAAAAGAACGCATAGAGTTCCAACTGAAATACGATTCTTACAGATTACATCTGCGAATATTGTTACACATTTGATCGGGAAGGGTCTGTCAGGACAAAATATTATGTAGCGACTATTTGGAATTTTGAAAAACAGTTTTTTATAGCGAAAGCAGTTGATATTCAGATACTTGAAAGGTACTGTGACCGTAGAAGTTTTGAGCAAAATAATTTAAAAAATATTTCACATAATCATTTTGTCGTGGACTCGTAGACCACACCCGACAGACGGAGGGATAACTTTAATTTGAAGCAAGTTTCATTTAAAAATGTTTAACCCGTCAGTAGTCGCGCCGGATCTACAAGACTCAGTGAATTGTGAATAAGCCATTACAAGCCTATAAATGAACCAACTATTTTGTATCCTCGTTTAGCTTATTTTATTGTTCAAAGCTTTATGATAAATTGGTTGTTGCTGTACAATTCACAATTATATTTCACTTATAGTAAGTATTTTATATCAGACCCGGCGCGATCAAATCCGACCGGCCGTATGCCGTAGATTTGAAATTATTGGTGGTTGAATATATCTTATTCATATATGCGCAGTAACCTAACCTAAACAAAAAGTTTCAGTTTAGCTGTTGTAGTTTTATGTTTGTACTATTTTACTAAACTTGTGTGAGTGGCATTCTAAATTCTGAACGAGAATAGTAAACAGGTTACAAGGTAAATTTTTCGCGTTTGAATACATATCGAAAAGCACAGTGCCAATTTTATAGATATGAATACATACGAGAAGGAACAAGAAAGGCTGTTGCGTCTCTGGACAGAGGTTATTGAAGAAGAAAATACTGAAGAACCAGACGATGACGAAGAAGAAAACGAAGAAGATGTTGTTGAAGAAAGGGGCGACTCCAATAGCGAAGAAGAGGACGATAGTAACGACGAATACGAAGATGTAGAATCCAGCCTACAACCGTTTTTTATGAGGAAAGATGGCGTTACTAAATGGAATAAGCAACCTTATACTCAAAGGGTACGTAAATCAAAATCAAATATTTTACGTGAACTACCTGGAGTAAAAGGACTTGCAAAATCTGCATTAACACCGATTCAATGCTGGCAACTGTTCTTTGATGATTCTATGCTAACCCACATAGTTGAAAATACCAATAAATTTATAGACACCATATCTAATAATTAAGGAAGATCTAGAGATGCGAAGTATACTAACTTGGTTGAAATAAAAGCGTTAATAGGACTAATATACTTAGCTGGTATTCATAAAAGCAGTAGAATGAATACAGAAGACGTATGGAGTCGAGATGGAACAGGAATCGACATGTTTTGGTTGACTATGTCACTGCAACGTTTTCGATTCCTTTTGAGAGTAATTCGAACTGACGACAAAAATACAAGAGCAGAGCGTAAACTATACGATAAATTGGCTCCCATTCGAGACATTTTTGACTCATTTACAAAAAATTGTCAACAACACTATACCATGACCGCATTTACGACAGTGGATGAAAAACTGGAAGCATTTAGAGGACGATGTGGCTTCAGACGGTATATACCATCGAAGCCAAGTAAATATGGAATTAAAATTTTCACTTTAGTAGATGCAAAAATGTATTACACTTACAATTAAGAAGTATATGTTGGTCAACAACCTCCGGGACCTTACCAAATACCTAACAACCCAAAAAATGTGGCACTACGTTTGATTGAATCAATTTCAAAAACAGGTAGGAATGTTACAACCGATAACTGGTTCACCAGTTATCCGTTAGTTGAGAATAAAAAGGAACTACCTCTTGACTTCGTGAACACAAAACAACGTCCAGTATTCTCCAGCATGTTCGCTTTTCAAAAAAATAAGACAATTGTGTCTTACATTCCTCGTAAAAGAAAAAATGTCAACCTCATTTCTAGCATGCATTACACGGATGATATAGATAGTGATACAGGAAATAAAAATAAATCGGCCATTATTTCGTTTTATAACAAAACTAAATCTGGCGTTGACAAAGTTGATGAGCTGTCTGCCAATTACAATTGCGCACGAAACACAAAACGATGGCCTATGGTTGTGCTATATTCACTTCTCAATACAGCAGGTATAAACTCCCATATAATATTTTCCGCAAATAATCCTACCGCAGATTTAACCAGAAGAAAATATTTGCTACAACTAGCACGTGACTTGACTAAGGAACATCAAAAATACAGGGCAACATTGAAAAATTTGCCTCATGCTGTTCGACAATACCGACAAGAGGCTAGTGGTAGTCCTCACAATAAACTTGAACGCCCAGTAAGCGGAAAACGGAAACGCTGTGCGGAGTGTGTTGGTTCCGATAGTAAAACAAGTTACTTTTGTGGTGAATGTTTCAAGTTTTTATGCCTTAAGCACGTATGTATACGTTGTAACGCCTGTACCAACAAAAATACTGTCGGTGACAATAAAAACACTACTGATGATTCTGATTAATTTAGTATTAAGTTTCTTTTTACATAAAAATTAATTTAGTAAATAAATTATTTTATTTATATGAATTATTATTTATAGGTACATTATTTGACAATATTCAAACCATAAAAACAAATCCCACTCTTAAAATTATCAAAATATACGTATATTGGGTCTATTGGACCCAGCGCGACCAGACACTACTGACGGGTTAATGACGATGTTAGTTAATGTAATTATAAAATATTATAACTGTGGGTTTACATAATTCATTAATGTTTAGATACAGTATGTTCAGAATGAAAGGGATAAAATCCAAGTTTTCAATAATAACTTCTGTTTTTTTTTATATTTCGTCATAAGGTTAAAATAGTGATTTATAGGGGATTCCCACGAGTTTCTATTATCGAACAGTTCAGGAAAGAGGTGAACAATTTTAATTTCACGCCTGATTAGACTTGATCAATTTTGGTGAAAGTGGATTGTTCTAGAAAGTTTTACCAAACAAAACATACGCATCTAGAGAAAAGAATAGAGTTACCATTAGGTCTTGTGCCAATGCTAATGGTACTCATAAATTCAAGTTTTTATTCATAGAGAAAGCGGGATCACCTAGGGCATTTAAAAATATTGATCTTCCACTGATATACAAAAACCGAAACACAGCATGAATAGTCAAAAAAGTACGGCGTTTCTTGTGGAACAAAAAGAAGTTATGACCATCATTAAATAACAATGAAATAGAAGATGAATAGGATTTAGAAGACGAGTTCTCAATTGCAGAGTTGAAGAGTATGCTACAAAATCAAGAAGAAAAGTCTTGAAAAATTTCATAGAGGAAAATATAAACGAATGATTTGCAGAAGAACCAAAGATGGCTAATGATGAATTAATAAACGAAATGACAATGGAAGACAGTGGACAATGGAAAATATCAGGATGCATTTGATTTCAATATCCTGTGCCGAAAACAATAAATAATCTGCAAATATTCTACAAATACTGAGAAAATTGAAACAAACTATACTCCGTAAAATCTATTATTGTAAAAAAATAGTAAACAATTAAAGAATTACATGATGCATCATTAACAAATAACATGTAAATAACTAGAGTACGGATTTCTAGCGCTTGTGCTATATGTAATTTTTGATGGTAGAGCAATTTTAACCATATACAGTGTCTACATAAAATATGAAATCAATTAGTTATAAATTCGGAGGATGTTCAACGTGTTTAGGAAATGTACAGGTATCCCAAAATTGAGATACTATACTTAAGTTGATATTTTTAAACAGGAACTACCATTTTTTATTACATTTATGGTTTCTACGTTAAATTCTGAGTATTCTGAGTACTTGTCTTCGAAAAAATGGCTATGTGTACATAAAATTTTGAAGAAATCTGGATATGTTTTATTTTTTAAAGTGCACTTTTTGAGATTAGATTAAATTAAAATTGAGATACTTCACGTTATCGCGTGGCTACTGTAATACTGATATTACTGGGAATTTGTAAATTTGCTTTATTTGCTTCTATAGTAACTTTATTCTATAGTATAGTATAATTTCATTCAAACGTGCTAGTAATTACACAAAAGAGCTAATATACAGGTGTTCAAAAATTGGCTTATCCCAATCAAACACAACTAGCTAGTTAGCACTAAATATTAGTTGGGTGGAGCCACGAACCTTATCCCAATCCAACTAACTAGTTAGTACCAGTTAGATATTGGTTCAATTGGGCTAAACCATCAAAATTAAAAATTGACCAGTTCAAGCTTTTTTGTAGACGAGCAATTCTTAAAATTTTATTGGACTTTGTGCTAAATTATTCCTTCCATCGTAAACGCACTGTATAATTCGACATTATGATATAGAAAATAAATATCTATTATTATATTGGATTAGAATGAAAATTTAGAATTTCTCTTGCCTCGGAACTGGAAACTCAATAATAACATGTAAGGTATCTCTTTGAAATTCTGGTAGATTCAATATGTTTTTATATTTACAAGTGCAAATGCTTTGGTAATCTTTGATAGTTTTTCAAAATATTCGTAGAAATTGAAATATGTTCCACAACTGTGTTGAGTAATGCTTTAATTCCTTGTTATTTATCCCCGGTACGCATTTCTTCTGTATTTGGTACACAGCTAAAGTAAAGTCATACAAGAAAAAAATTTAAGGTTGAGATAAAGTCGTCCCTCCCCACTGATTTCCAAATAAAAGGCAGAGGCCTTTGTGAAATCTCTCTGTCAAGAACTATGTCAGATGCTAGTTTGTCTCCCTCCACTTTCGCAGAAATATTATTTCCAATTTGTCCATAACTTTATTTCTCGTCTCTACCCTGTATTCTTTTCCGTTAGCATGTATATTTATTTACGTTAGCCTTCACCAACACAACTTTCTACAATTTTCTATTAATCGTTTACAATCTCTCTTGATTACCTTGTGTTTCTTTATTCTCTCATTTACTTTACATTCAGGAACCGCTTTTCCGCTCAATCTTATTGTTATCCTTCTATAAACATTACTTAGTTGAAAACATTAACCCAATCTATCCAAACCCAACTAGCTGGTTAGCACTAGAAATTGTTTTGAGTTCGGATAAGTAATTAACTTGAGCTCAACCTAACTAACTACTTAACAATAAACATTGGCTTGAGTTGTATTAAGCCATCAACCTTATCCCAATTGGACTAGCTGCTTAACACCAGATATTTCATTAGCACCAGATTGATGCTGCAAATGACCATGTAAATATGGGAAATCTTGTCCATTTGGTGACTCAGCCGGAAGTTGAGTTGAAGTGTCGGTCGAATTTTACTAATCCTGTGGTTACGCGAGTGTCTCGTTCTGGGGGTATTCGGGCTGTGCATGATGTGATTTTCGCTGCGGATCGAGATGTGTGCCGTCATGACGCGATTTCGGACATGGTTAATAATGAGAAGAATGAGACTTCAGCTGAGGTGACTTGTGAAATTTCGTCTTTTCACGGTGGCGGAGTTCTCGATGCTCGCAACTAGCAAAAATTAATATTCTGCATGTCAATGTTCAGTCGATCTTTAATAAGTTTAACAAAATAGAATTATTAACTATTGAACATGCTCCACATATCTTATGTATTAGCGAGCATTGGGCGACTTCTGCTGCACAGAAGGCCACTCGTTCTGCTGGAGCGCATGGTGGTACTCTTATACTCGCGAGATCTGACTTTCATGTGAACTCAGTTGAGTTGGATAGATTCGCCAAGGATATGTTGCTTGAGTGCTTTGCGATCCGGTTTAAACACTCAAATCAGAGTTATGTTAGCGCTTGTATTTATAGGCCTCCCTCGAGTTGCTTTGACGCTTTTATAGATATTTTAGCTTCAATGCTGGAGTTTTTGTATTATAATAATGATTTTGTCGTGCTTCGCGGGGATTTCAATGTTGATATAAACAATGATACTATGGAATCTAAAATTCTCGGCGATTTGTTTCATTCTTATGAACTGCCCGAAGATACGACGGAATATACTAGAATTTGTTGTAACTTAAATGGAGCAGTAAGTAGGTCAACACTTGACGATATTGTAACAAATTTATCGCCGTCTTTATGTTCTTTTGATGTTTTTGACGGAAATATAGCAGACCATTTTGTCTGCTCCTTGGTCTATACTGCTTAAAGTTTGCAAATTGAGGATTCCAACTGAACGGTTACCATTTCTAAGCGGAGATTTTCCGATAATAATTTATCTTTCTCAAATCATAAACTAATTTTGTTCGATTGGGATTCTCTCCTTGCTGTGAATTTGAATGATGTGAATTCCTTGTACGCGAGTTCTTTCAGTATTAGAGATATTTCAGTATTATTATAACTTATATTGTCCGACTGTTAGAAGGGATTCTCCCGTAAAAAGTGGTTCACATAAAAGATGGGTAACATCTGCGATCGTACAAGCCGGGCAGGAACTAAAAAATTTCCTTTGGTTACTAACAAATGGTTTTTCGGAACTTCGAGCGGAATATGACAATAAAAAAAGAACATATAGAGATTTAATTAACCAGGCAAAGAGAGATTTTTTAGTAAATAAAATTAATAATTCTTTAAACAAATGTAGAATGCTGTGGTGTTGCATCAACGAGCAATTGGGGCGTCATCCGCAGAGTAGTTCTGTGGTGTTGTCTGTTGATGACAGGTTGATAGATGATGTGTCAAAGTGCTGCAATCATTTTGGCGAGTATTTTTCATCTGTAGTTCGGGACAGATTGGTGGCTACTTACGGGTCATCTTTGTCACAATCTTGTACGCTGGGTGACTGTGTGGGCTCTTCTTTGTATTTTGCTCCCTTTACGGATACAGAGGTCTTGGATGCTATTAAAGGCTTGAAAAATGTTAAAGCTGTTGGATGGAATGATGTTACTGTTGAATGCGTCGAATTTGTGAGTGATAGCTTATGCGTGCCTTTGGCCAAGATTTTGAATCGGTCAATTGAGTTAGGGGTTTTTCCTGCCTTACTGAAGGTGGCTAGGGTAACGCCTGTTTTCAAAAAGGGTGATGCGCATATTATTGAGAACTACAGGCCAATTTCTGTTTGTAGCGTGTTTTCAAAACTATTCGAAAGCGTTGTTAAGCAGAGATTGTTGTGTTTTTTGATGCATTTTGAGTAATGTGTCGATCACACCACGGATTTCGAAAGGGCTTATCAACTGAGACCGCTACTGTCGATCTCTTTTCATATGTCTATGAACACCTTGACAAGGGTAATTATGTGATTGGTCTTTTTTTTGACCTTTTCCGAGCTTTCGATTCGTTGCCTCCACACTTCATCAAGGAAAAGATATACAATGTGGGTATTCGTGGAAGTCTGCTTAAATGGTTAACTTCTTTCGTTACAAGTCGTAGTTTGAGAGTGGTTCTGTCGGGAATAGCCGCGGAGGGCTCACCTGTAAATCTTGGCGTACCTCAGGGTTCCATACTGGGTCCCTTACTGTTCTTAATTTTCGTAAATGATTTACCAAGTTTTTTCGAGAATGTTCATGTAGTGATGTATGCAGATGACACCTCTATCGCTATTGCTGCTCGTGATCGGAGTGAGCTTGATAGGATGGTTGGTAGCACTGTACAGCGCTTTGTGGATTGGTGCTCCCGAAACAGAATAATCTTGAATGTACAGAAAACAGTCTGCGTAAATTTTCATGTTCGGCGACCGCTTTCCATAGAACATCTTGCTGGGATTCTTTACAGAAGGAAGCCAACTTTTTGGGCTTGAGCATTGATACCGAAATGAGTTTTGGACCACATATAAATAACGTATGTAAAAGATTAAATTCGTGGTATTTTGCGTTGCTCAAGCTCAAATATTCGTTGGACAGGACATCACTCCTGGACGCATATTACGCGCTTTGCTACTCAAACATTTCATACAATATTCTTTTGTGGGGCAGAAGTTCTCAGTGGCGGCGTGTATTTGTGACTCAGAAACGAATAATCAGATTAATTTTTCAATTATAATGTGGTGACTCCTGCAAGGAAGTATTTAAAATGATAGTATTCTTACCTTCCTCCCTTGTATCTATATTCTCAAAGCTGTGGTGTTTGTCAACGGAAATCGTGAAAGATTTTTGGACTACCAACCTCGAAAAATTAAAATTACTACGTCATAAAATTTAAGTAATTAATCAAATTATTTTATGTTTTTAATTAATTAATTACGATTTTACGTAAATATTTGAAATGAGAAAATCAAAATTCAGATAACTATTAATAAAATTCATTTTAAATTGTAAAATTTTATTCTTACCTTTTGAAGTGTCACTAAATTTTAAAATATTTTTTTATTAAAAAAAATATGTAAATTGAAGTTAATTCTTTCTTATGTACCATTTTAAACTAAATATACTTTATGAAATTACGTACATCAAAGAATTTGGGCTGAAAGAAAATAAATTAAAATGTAAGCATAACCTCAAAGTTGATTTTTGTTCATAACATTAATAGAATTATATTTTGAACTGAAAAAAGTTGTTAAATAAGTGGATTTAACTTACATTTACTTATTTTTGGTAGTAAATTCGGTTAATTTTTGATTACTTTGAATAAAAAACGTATTTATAACAGTTAAATAATCTTTGACATTTATCTGTTGACGTTGAAACTTTTTACTGCCAACTTCGAAAAATTAAAACTGCTATGTAATAGAATTCAAATAATTAATCAAATTATTTCATGTTTTTGATTAATTAATTACGATTTTACGTAAATATTTGAAATGAGAAAATCAAATTTCATATAACTATTAATAAAATTGATTTTAAATTGTAAAATTTTATTCTTACCTTTTGAAGTGTCACTAAATCTTAAAATATTTATTTATTTAAAAAAGTATATATAAATTGAAGTAAATTCTTTCTTAGGTACCATTTTAAACCAAATATACTTTATGAAATTACGCACATCAAAGAATTTGGGCTGAAAGAAAATAAATTAAAATGTAAGCATAACCTCAAAGTTGATTTTTGTTCATAACATTAATAGAATTATATTTTGAACTAAAAGAAGTTGTTAAATAAGTGGATTTAACTTACATTTACTTAGTTTCGATAGTAAATTCGGTTAATCTTTGATTACTTTGAGTAAAAAACGTATTTATAACATTTAAATAATCTTTGACATTTATGTGTTGACGTTGAAACTTTTTACTGCCAACCTCGAAAAATTAAAACTACTACGTAATAAAATTCAAATAATTAATCGAATTATTTCATGTTTTTAATTAATTAATTACGATTTTACGTAAATATTTGAAATGAGAAAATCAAATTTGATATATCTATTAATAAAATTGATTTTAAATTGTAAAATTTAATTCTTACCTTTTGAAGTGTCACAAAATCTTAAAATATTTTTTTATTAAAAAAAATATATAAATTGAAGTTAATTCTTTCTTAAGTAGCATTTTAAACCAAATATACTTTATGAAATTACGTACATTAAAGAATTTGGGCTGAAAGAAAATAAATTAAAATGTAAGCATAACCTCAAAGTTGATTTTTGTTCATAACATTAATAGAATTATATTTTGAACTAAAAGAAGTTATTAAATAAGTGGATTTGACTTACATTTACTTAGTTTTGGTAGTAAATTCTGTTAATTTTTGATTACTTTGAGTAAAAAACGTATTTATAACAGTTAAATAATCTTTGACATTTATCTTTTGACGTTGAAGCTTTTTACTGCCAACTTCGAAAAATTAAAACTACTATGTAATAAGATTCAAATAATTAATCGAATTATTTCATGTTTTTAATTAATTAATTACGATTTTACGTAAATATTTGAAATGAGAAAATCAAATTTGATATATCTATTAATAAAATTGATTTTAAATTGAAAAATTTGATTCTTACCTTTTGAAGTGTCACTAAATCTTAAAATATATTTTATTAAAAAAAATATATATAAATTGAAGTTAATTCTTTCTTAAGTAACATTTTAAACCAAATATACTTTATGAAATTACGTACATTAAAGAATTTGGGCTGAAAGAAAATAAATTAAAATGTAAGCATAACCTCAAAGTTGATTTCTATTCATAACATTAATAGAATTATATTTTGAACTAAAAGAAGTTGTTAAATAAGTGGATTTAACTTACATTTACTTAGTTTTGGTAGTAATTACGGTTAATTTTTGATTACTTTGAATAAAAAACGTATTTATAATAGTTAAACAATCTTTGACATTTACCTGTTGACGTTGAAAACTTTTTACTGCCAACCTCGAAAAATTAAAACTACTACGTAATAAAATTCAAATAATTAATCGAATTATTTCATGTTTTTAATTAATTAATTACGATTTTACGTAAATATTTGAAATGAGAAAATCAAATTTCAGATAACTATTAATAAAATTCATTTTAAATTGTAAAATTTTATTCTTACCTTTTGAAGTGTCACTAAATCTTAAAATATTTTTTTATTTATTTATTTACAATTTACATATTTAAAAAAAAAATATGTAAATTGAAGTTAATTCTTTCTTAAATAGCATTTTAAACCAAATATACTTTATGAAATTATGTACATCAAAGATTTTGAGCTCAAAGAAAATAAATTAAAATGTAAGCATAACCTCTAAGTTGATTTTTGTTCATAATATTAATAGAATTATATTTTGAACTAAAAGAAGTTGTTAAATAAGTGGATTTAACTTACATTTACTTAGTTTCGATAGTAAATTCGGTTAATCTTTGATTACTTTGAGTAAAAAACGTATTTATAACATTTAAATAATCTTTGACATTTATGTGTTGACGTTGAAACTTTTTACTGCCAACCTCGAAAAATTAAAACTACTACGTAATAAAATTCAAATAATTAATCGAATTATTTCATGTTTTTAATTAATTAATTACGATTTTACGTAAATATTTGAAATGAGAAAATCAAATTTGATATATCTATTAATAAAATTGATTTTAAATTGTAAAATTTAATTCTTACCTTTTGAAGTGTCACAAAATCTTAAAATATTTTTTTATTAAAAAAAATATATAAATTGAAGTTAATTCTTTCTTAAGTAGCATTTTAAACCAAATATACTTTATGAAATTACGTACATTAAAGAATTTGGGCTGAAAGAAAATAAATTAAAATGTAAGCATAACCTCAAAGTTGATTTTTGTTCATAACATTAATAGAATTATATTTTGAACTAAAAGTAACTGTTAAATAAGTGGATTTAACTTACATTTACTTATTTTTGATAGTAAATTTGGTTAATTTTTGATTACTTTGAGTAAAAAACGTATTTATAACATTTAAATAATCTTTGACATTTGTCTGTTGACGTTGAAACTTTTTACTGCCAACCTCGAAAAATTAAAACTACTATGTAATAAAATTCAAATAATTAATCGAATTATTTCATGTTTTTAATTAATTAATTACCTTTTTTAGTGAATATTTTAAATGAGAAAATTAAATTTCAGATAACTATTAATAAAATTGATTTTAAATTGTAAAATTTTATTCTTACCTTTTGAAGTGTCACTACATCTTAAAATATTTTTTTATTTAAAAAAAAATATATATAAATTGAAGTTAATTCTTTATTAGGTACCATTTTAAACCAAATATACTTTATGAAATTACGTACATCAAAGAATTTGGGCTAAAAGAAAATGAATTAAAATGTAAGCATAACCTCAAAGTTGATTTTTGGTCATAACATTAATACGATTATATTATGAACTAAAAAAATTTGTTAAATAAGTGGATTTAACTTACATTTACTTATTTTCTTGGTTAAATCGGTTTGTTCTTAATTATTTTAAGTAAAAAATACAATTAAACGTTTAAATAATCTTTGACATTTATATCTTGACGTTGAATCTTTTTTTACTACCAACTTCGAAAAAATTAAAATTGTTATGCAATAATATTTAAATAATTAATAGGATTATTTCATTTTCCAATTAATTAATTACGAATTTACGTAAATATTTGAAATGAGAAAATCAAATTTGATATATCTATTATTAAAATTATTTTAAATTACAAAATTTTACTCTCACCTTTTAAAATATCAATAAATCTTAAAATGATTTTATTTTAATCTTAAATAAGATTTTAAACTTAATCATATTATTATATGCTCATATAATAGTATCCTATTTTTTTATTGATTCATTTTTCCTTCACAAAATTAATTTTAAATCACCTAGCATAAACACCAATTTTATTTAAATAATTTTCTTCTTATTAGATGGGCAAACGTGGAGGAGCAAAAATAACATACAACACATCACTTCCTGTAATATTCGGAGTAAAAAGATACGCAGATGCGCTTTGGGAAGTGGTGAAAAAACGAGACATAAAAGTAAATTTGCAAACCAGTTTGGTGGAAGTTAAACCAGACAAAAATGAAGCTGTTTTTGAAAATTTAGAAACAAAGGAAAGATTTACCTCTGGGGTAACATATAAATCTAATCTTTTAATTATATCCATTTAAAAAAAAAAACCTTTTTTATTTCAGTACTCAATGTTACATGCAGTTCCCCCAATGAGTCCCCCAGATGTGGTAACTTCCTGCAAACAACTCGTTAACGAAGCAGGATTTGTCGACGTAAAAAAAGATAATTTACAACACGTAAAATATCCGAATGTTTTTGCAATAGGCGATTGTTCGAGTTCGCCAAATTCCAAGACAACAGCAGCTGTTGGTAAGAAATTTTTTAAATTAAAAATTTTAATACTAAAATTAAATAATTGATTTATTTTAGCTGCTCAAGCGCCGGTTGTTCACTCTCACATCAAAGCATTTTTAACAAACGGAAAATCATCTTTAGCGTATAACGGATACGCATCATGTCCGTTGGTAACAGGATACAGAAAATGTATTCTCGCAGAATTCGATTACGACTTAACACCACAAGAAACATTCCCGATCGCGCAAAATAGGGAATTGTGGAGTATGTATGTGATGAAGAAAGATTTTATGCCTCTTTTGTACTGGAATTTAATGTTGAAAGGAAATTGGAATGGACCACAAATCGTACGGAAAATGTTAAGACTTGGTTTTTAATTAAGTGCAATAATTTTACAATTTGTATTAATTTACTCCAGATTTACTAATATATTATGTTATTTTTTTTCAAAATGAATTAAAGAATTCGCTATTACGAACAAATTAATTAATACGTAGTATTTTTTTTCCAAATTGTAATCCTATTCTAATATATGACATAAGATATAACCTCATGACTTAAATTGACTTAAATTTAATTTATAAAAATAAATATAATATTCATGTTTAGTTATTTAACCATTAAATACATCCCAGCTTCAAAATGGAAAAGATTTTTCTCTATCTCTCAACCATCCTCAGATAAATACAGGTAAAAAAAAAATCTTGTTACAAACCAATAATGATTCAATTAAATATTAAGTTGTAAGGTGCTAATTGTTGGGGGAGGAGCTGGAGGATGTTCATTAGGTGCAAAATTATCTAGAATAATGCATAAGTCCCAGGTAATAATTTTAGAACCATCCAACAATCATTATTACCAAGGCTGGTTTACACTTTGCGGTGCCGGAATAAAAAACGTAAATCAAACCATAAGACCCATGCAAAAAGTGCTACCAAAGAACGTTGTTTGGATTCAAGATGCCGCAAACGAATTTAATCCCGAGAAAAATACCGTTGTGACTCGTGAAGGGGTTATAATTTGCTATGATGTTTTAGTTTTAGCGACGGGGGTTGAAATGAGATGGGAAAAGGTAAAATAAATTATATTTTTTATAAATAATCATTAAAATCAGAGTATATTTAGATTCCTGGTTTATTAGATGCTCTTGAGCATTATCAAGATGTTGGAAGTATATTTTCGCCTAAATATGCGGAAAAAACTTATTATGCTTTGAATGGATTTAAAGAAGGGAATTTGGTGTTTACTTATCCTAAATCGCCGGTTAAATGTGCTGGGGCTCCATTAAAAATTTGTTATCTTTTGGAAGATCTTCTTAGATTGGTAATTAAAATTGATAATTTGTATGATAAGCTATTTTGTTCACGATTACCATCAATCATCAAATTTGATTTTCTCATTTCATATATTTAGGTAAAATCGCAATTAATTAATTAAAAATGAAATAATTCGATTATTTAAATTTTATTACGTGGTTATTTTAGTTTTTTCGAGGTTGGCAGTAAAAAAGATTCAACGCCAACACATACACTTAGCAGCAGAAGTCTGCGTACAAAAAACTTCTAACACTTTAACTGAAAAAATAAGGGTCATGATCTAATGTGATAAACTTCAATTTTTTTTTATTTCGTGTATTAACTACATATAATTCTATTAACAAAATATGCATCAATAAAACAGAAATATTAGTTACAAAAAAAATTAAAATTAAAAATTCTCCAAATAATGCGTATGCAAAAATCTGCGTACAAATAAAGACGCCTTCTCCAAAATATACTTATTTACTTAAATACGTAGTTGGCGATGTACGCTTTCCGATTTAAATAAAAGATAATCGGTGTCAATTATATTAGCAGAGGCTTAGAAGCTAAAAGTTAGAATGGACACGAAAGGAAAGGAAATTGAATTGGGAGAGAGAAAAATTATTGTAAAGTTATGAAAAGAGGGAAAATCTTTTCGAAAAATAGGAGAAACTGTCGGCAGGTCACACTCTTCCATTCAAAGAGTAATTAATAATTATAAAGACACTGAAGATTACCTCTCACGTCCGCGATCTGACCGAGAGAAGCGACCCCTTTTAACAAACCGAGAGAAGCGAAAAATTGTACAGCAGGTTAGAAAAGAACCTAGGCTGACGGCAAAAAAAAATAGTAGAAAATGTACAAGAAGAATTTCATAAAACTATCAGCAAAGATACGGTGAGAAGGACGTTAAAAAAAGCTAACTATCACAGTCGCGTTGCACGAAAGAAACCATTTGTGTCAGAGGTCAATCGTCAGAAGCGGATCGCCTTTGCAAAAAAACTCTTAGACAAGCCCATTGAATTCTGGGAGAAAGTTCTCTTTACAGATGAGAGCAAATTTTGCATTTTCGGCATTAAGGGTAGACAACTTGTATGGAGAAAACCTAATACTGCCCTTAATCCCGAAAATTTGAAAGCGACTGTAAAACACGGAGGTGGTGGAGTTATGGTTTGGGGGTGTATGTGCACCAAAGGGGTGGGAAGGTTGGTTTTCATAACATCGACAATGGACCATAAAATGTATATAGACATTTTAAAAGAAAATTTGAAGCCTAGCATCGAAAACTTGGGCTTGGGGCCCGAATACTTTTTTCAACAAGATAATGACCCCAAACATTGCGCACACAACACTAAGCTTTGGCTACTATACAATACCCCAAAGCAACTTAAAACACCTCCACAATCGCCGGACTTGAATCCCATCGAACACCTCTGGGATTTACTGGAACGCAGGATTCGGCAACACAACATAACGTCGAAGGAAACGTTAAAAAATGTTATGATTGAGGAATGGGCCAAAATCAGTTCGGACGAAACGAAAAAATTAGTGCACTCCATGCCTAAATGTTTAAGGGAGGTCATTAAACGTAAAGGTTATCCGACCTCATATTAATATAGAAACAATGATCTCATTTATGAATTTTTTATAAATACTGTCCTGACTTGTACGCAGATTTTTGCATACCCGTTATTTGTAGAATTTTTAGTTTTGATTTTTTTCTCTAACTACTGTTTCTGTTTTGTTGAAGCATATTTTGTTAATAGAATTATATGTACAGTAGGGCCCCGACATTCGCGGCTTCAAATTACACGGATTCGCATATTCGCGTTTTAAATTTTGCTGCCTTTTTCAACATTCACGACTCGATTATTCGCGAATACATAGCAAGTATGTATGTCATTTTTTAAAAATTTAAAACGAAGTTTACCGTAGGTTTACTGTACAAGCAACCAGCTTCACATATGCGTTTCTCTGGGAATCCCTCATTTATGATCGATTTTAATGTTTGTGTTAGGTGCTTATTTTTGTGTTCTGTATTTCGTTCAGGTTAGTGTTTCGCCCGTTTTTTTACTATAATTTTATAAACAATAAATTAATCTTACAACAGTACTCAAAATGGGTACAAAAAGGCCTGCGATGGAAATAAATTTAATTGCCAAACGTGCAAAGTCAGTTATGACTCTAGAAAGAAAAATTCAAGTTCTTGATATGCTCCGGGAAGGGAAATGAGCTATCGAAGTAGGCCGGGTCTTCGGTGTCAATGAATCTACGATAAGATCTATAAAGAAACAAGAAGAGGTAATTAGAAATAGCGTAAAAAGTGGCATACCGTCATCATTAAAGGTAACGTCACAAGTTCGTGATGTTAATATTGAAAAAATGGAGAAGTCTCTTTGTCTTTGGATTGAGGACCATGGTCGCAAAAATATACCATTAACTAGGGCTAGATTAATGGATAAAGCCAAGGAACTTTATCAACATTTTTCGTGTGGAATGGACTGTGCTGAAGACGATTGTAAATTTAAAGCCAGCAGAGGATGGTTCGAAAGATTCAAAACTCGTTTTAATCTCCATAACATTAAGTTGTGTGGAGAATCAGCTTCAGCAGATCATCAACAGGCTGCAAAATTTCCTGATGAAATAATAAAATTAATAGAAGAAAAAGGTTACCGTCCTGAACAAATATTTAATGCGGACGAAACCGGGCTTTATTGGAAACAAATGCCCACACGAACATACATTTCAAAAAATGAAAAGACAGCACCTGGTTTTAAATCGGCTAAGGATAGAGTTACAGTTTTATTTTGTGCAAATGCACGCGGAGACTTTATTACAAAACCAATGTTAATATATCGAGCAGCTAATCCACGAGCTTTAAAGAACAAGGACAAAGAAGCTCTTCCGGTCTATTGGCGAGCTAATTCAAAAGCTTGGATGACTTCTCAGCTATTTATAGAGTGGTTTAAAGAGTGCTTTGTTAAAGAAGTGGAGCGTTACCTAAAATCTAAAAATTTAGCATTTCACGTTTTATTGATATTGGATAACGCCCCATCTCATCCAGTAGATGCTCTCAAATTAGCTCATCCATGTGTCGAGGTGGTATTTCTTCCGCCCAACACAACATCCTTATTACAACCTTTAGATCAAGGTATTATAAAAGCTTTTAAAAGTCATTATATCCGGCACATGTTCGATTTTGTACATGAGAAAATACAAAATGATAGTGTTTTCTCAATAAAAGATGTGTGGAAATTATACAATATTGACCATGCGATTACATCTATAAAACTTGCTTTAAATGACATTAAAGTATCAACCGTAAGTAATGAATGGAAAAAACTGTTGAAAAAAGACACTGCGCAAAGTGTAAGCGAAATTGATGAGGCAATAGAGAGAGCTGTTCTTTCTGCACGGTTGCTACCGGGAGATGATTTTCATACCATTGTACCAGCTGATATCGAATCTCTCGTCAATGATCAAGAGGAAGAGTTGTCCAGTGCAGACTTAGAAGCGCTACTAATAGAAAATGTTTCAGGAACGGATGAAGAAGATAATAGTAATTCCCTATGTAATAAATTAACGTTGAAGGAACTTAATTTATTTATACAAGAAGCAAATAATCTTGCTGAAAAAATAGTAGAATATGATCCATCAACGGAACGAAGCACAAAATTTAAAAATGGTCTGAATACTCTTCTTGCTCCTTACAAAGAGCTTCAAAAGGATATGCAACACAAAGCATTGCAACCTACTATCCTTTCATTTTTTAAACCATCGTAATCTAAAGCAATTATTATTGATGAGTAGAAATGTTAACTTTTATTTCTTTTTTTAGTTTATTTTGTTGCAGTTTGTTATTGCTATCGAGTTTAGGTTTTTTTATATTTTAAACAATTGTAATTATTTTAATATCTGTATTAGTTCCGAATACAAAAGTTTTAAGACCAGTCGTTTTATTTTGCAATTTTAAGCGTTTTATTTAGTATGTATAATTTATTAATTTTTGAAATTTTTAATTTTTAAAATTAAATTAAATGAAACTTTTGGCGTCGGTGACCATTTGGCGGTTAACGTGTTAAAAGAACATAGAAGTAGTAGTTTATCCTTCATAATATCTAGTGCTTCAATATTCGCGGATTCAACATTCGCGGCGTATTTTTAGAACCTAACCCTCGCGAATGTTGGGGCCTTACTGTAGTTAATATACATATAGATTATGACTCTTATTTTTTCAATTAAAGTATTACAAGTTTTTTGTACGCAGACTTCTGCTGCTGACTGTAAATGTCAAAGATTATTTAAACGTTATAAATACGATTTTGTCCACTTTGCAATTAGCATTAATAATATTACTATTTTATTAAATTTGGGTATTATAATGGATAAAACTCATTAAGTCTCCGTACACTGTACCCTCATCCATTTGCCGTTAATGTTAAAGATACGGCCGTGTGATTTACTGATTCTATCCCATTTTGCCTATTATATCCATTTTACCATCTTTCAGTTGATGGTGTTGATATTTTGTGTATTCAAAGAATGCAGAATGCTGGTTTAAGGTGTGTATACAGTATTCGAAAGTATGCTCGTATTTCGCATTAATTTCATGACAGTGGTTGGTTAAACAATTCAATAGACGCAATATCTCTATCACAATATTATAATATTAGTGAGGCGCCTATCTATCTGACAAACAAAATAATAGTGATGCGACCGAAGCCGAATAATTAATTATTCGGTATTCGGCCTATTCGGCCCTATTTTTGCTATTCGGTATTCGGCCGAATATTAGGTTCTATTACCGAATATTCGGTTTTACATTTAGATTCCTTAAATAAATATCAATTTGTTTACTTTTCTTATTTTATTAAAAGAAATATACTCTAACACAATCGTCTTAAATAAAAATCAACATTCATATTGCATGATGGTAACAGAATGGACTTTTCAACATTTTCTAATGCGACTCTACAGTAAGCTATTAAAAAAATGTATTCTGCTAAGAGATAAAGTGTATTCTGCTCTTTAATATTCATAATTAATTAGAGGTACATTATTATGTAAAAATACTAATTGTTCAACTTTATCATGCAGTAAGCGATTTCTTCTTTCCTCGTAGATTCTAGTTGCTTGAGAGAATCTCACGTCGTTCACTGCACAGTGTACTTGAAGGTGCTGATAGATATATTTTAACAAGTTGGCTCATTTTCGGATATTTTAAGCTACACTTTTTCCACCAAACTAATAGATTCTCTTCTTTGCCCAAAACTTCTCCGCATAAATAAGAATCCAGCTTAAGAGCAATATCATTTTTTCTTGTTCTGTCGCTATATTTAGTATATTTATTAGAAAACGCTATATCTCTGTAACATACCCAGAATGTACAATGAGCTTCATCTACTGCATTTGAACATAGTTGCTGTTTATTTTTCGTACAGATGTTGTCATTAGTTTCATCATCGGTGCTATCGCTTAAATCTCTTTGAAGAGTTTCAAAAAAAAAAGTTTGTTTTATTTCAGAAATATTTTCGGGTGAAAAAATTGCAACCGATATCGAGGATCTAATAGTGTCGCTAGAAAATAGTACGCATTCTTTTTTTATTTCAGCGAACCTTGTTCGTAATCCCTGCATTAAACAAATTTGCATTTGAATGACATTTCCTGAACGGGCTTCCTGCTTTGTTAAATATTTGATTCATGCTTTAATATTAGGAATCACTTCAGATATTATTGCGATGGAAGAACTTGCCATTTTTGTAACTTCTTCGAATGGCTTTAAAAGCATTAAACAATCTTCTAACAGTTGCCATTGGATCACCGACAAGTTTTCAAATTTTACCTCATTTTCCGAAATATATAATGTAACTGCCCTGTTTTGTTCAACTAATCGGACAAGCATATAGTATGTACTATTCCACCTTGTCCGAACATCTTGTGTCAGTTCATGAACAGGCAAACCTAGTTCGTGTTGATGTTTCTTCAGCTTTTCTTGGGCGTTTTCGGAGTGGTGAAAGTGTGTCACAATGCGTCTTGACGCAGTTATCATTTGAACTATATTTTCCTGAATATTTATTGCGTCGTTTATCACCAGTTGTAATGTGTGAATAAAGCAAGGGATGGGCGTGTAAGTAGATTCGTTAAGACCTTTAACTATATTTGGTCAGTATCCCTGATATCGCCTTTCGAATATTATTACCTGTGTGCTGTCCAGAAAAATGTTTCATTTGCAAAACACTATGTTTCTGTAGAAAATCGTTTGTTATCCAATGAACAGTTAAAGTAATAAAACTTTGCATGTTGTTGTTGTTTGTCCACATATCTGTAGTACACGAGGAAACCACAGCTTCTGTAATTTGCACTTTAAGAACATTTTTGGTTCGGGTATAGATGTCAGGAATTACTACATCAGTAATATGTTTTCGGCTCGGAATAGTGTATTTTGGTTTTAACTTTTTGATTAGTTTGGAAAATCCAATATTTCCAACAATTGATAATGGCTGATTGTCAATAACAATCATTTCTGCAATGGCATAATGCAGTTCTTTTGCTCTTACATCATCATGATCCCATTGAGAAGAGCTTGCAAAACAATCTAATATTCGATTGCATTTTTTTTAACATTCTGCTTCAGACGATACTTCATGTTGTAGATTCTTAATTGGACCACTCAATTGTTTATATGATTCGGGATGCTTTCAAGAAATAAATGACGGGAGTGAGATAAGTCCTCGAATATATCGAATATATCTGTATATATAATAAACATTTTATTTTATTTATAAGGATCTACCTTTAATGTGATTCATAAGTGAACTTGTTGTTGCCAATTTTCCCTTGCCTCCTCTTGAAATTAACGCATTACACAATATACATTGAGCTTTGTTTTCATTCTCCTCATCATCTTTAAAAAATAACAAACTTTGGATTTTCTTGACGAATTCATTATTTCTCTTCTTATTTCACTCCAACTATATCTCAATAAACCACCCTCTCAATAATCGTTTCTCGAAGACTGAACAACGCGAAGTGAACGACAAGAGGTATCATGTATTATCGGGGAATTACCGTATTATTTCCAAGGTACGAATAAAATACCGATTAAGCGTTACACCGAATATTCGGTCAAAAATTTTGTCGAATATTCGGTATTCGGTTATTCGGCCAAACTACTATCCGTCGCATCACTACAAAATAACATATCGTTGTGATGTGCACAATCTGTATACAATGTTCAGAGGTATTTCTCCTTCTAAAGATAAGTTGTCACTGTTTAGAAGATCATCCACACATCAGATTTGTGTTACTACTTTACAACGATTTGCCTATTGAGCTAAAGACGTTATCTCTCACAATCAGATCCTTTAAGTTTGCCCTTGTCAACATACTAATGAGAGATCAATAGTGATTGTCCCTTTGATTATCATTAATCCTTTTGTTCACTGCTATATTCCTATTTTTATTAGTTCATGATGTGCCTTCTTCCACCGTTATTTTCATTTGCCATTGCAGTGCTCGCTATAGTCTGTACCACGAGAAGTGAAAATGATTCATCGATTTCCGTGGGAGTTTTGTGCATACGTTACAAATATTATGCCCGTACGGTGACGTGTGTTAAAGTGAAATGTTTTTTTAACGCGTACGTCTCTTAACGAACACTATTAGGCGATGAGTCACTTTCACTTCTCGTGGTACAGACTATATCTTGTGTTATTGACATTATTGACGTGACATATGGACCTCGCATTGTACTATTATGTTTGTATTTTTTTTTGTTTATACGTGTGTTTCTAATTAAGATTATTTTCATAATAATAGGCATTTATTTATTACTTACTAACTGTTATCTCTCAATTTTCTTACAGTGTCGTGGTGTTGAGCCATTTTCTACAGTTGTCTAGGTTCTTTATTTATCAAATCGATTTTCCCTCTTTCTGGCTAGTTTCTTTGTTATTTAAGGGGTTAAAAAATTAAAAAAATACTTAGGTGATTGTTTTTATTTTCTTTGTTTCTATACCGGGTTTCGGGCCTCGCCCATCATCAGTAGAAAACCGTTTTATGTATTACAATAAAAGCGTGGTAAATATGCATACTTACCAAAGGAAATAAAAACAATCACCTAAGTATTTTATTAATTTTTTAGCCCCTTAAATAACACAACAAGGTGAAGATGGAATCAATAAATCTTAATAGTTTCTTTGTGTTGTCCTCCCAAGCCTTTTGCAGTCTGTCTTCATTTCCATAATTATTTCTGGGTATCTGTTACAGCACATCATTCTCAAGTCAGAAATAAAACTGAAACTGTCTTTTTCTGGATAGGTTCATTAGACAAGTCGTTTTTAGCATCTGTAATTACGCTATTTTTGATTCTAGTATCATCGTAAATGTCATTATTCAATAAAAGAGGTAAAACGATGAAAAATATTTAATAAATCTGTGTTAAGATCCATAAACATAACGTTTTATTGAATAAAACTTTATCTGTTGTCCTCTCAGGTTTACTGCCTCCTATTTTCATTTCCATAATTCACTGTGGGTATCTGTCACAGCTCATCTTTCTTAGGTCAGAAATACAAATGAAGCTGTTTTTTCTCTATAACGTGTATTAAGAGATTCTGCAGTAGTTCTGCTCTGATTCTTTTCTTTCTCGATCTTCGTACGATTGTCGTAAGTTCTTCATTTGTGATACAGTTACTTTTGATCGATGCTTCTCTGTTATCGTATTGTGTTTTCGCATAGATACAACTACAACTTTAATTGGTGCCGACACCGACGTTTTAACGTCCCCTCCGAAAGGCTGTGGAGGGATATCACATTTTTTAGGTATTTCCTGTGAGTTCCATGTTTAGTTACAGTTTTTGCTTAATCAGATTGTAATTGTTGTTCCTCCCTTCTAGAGTTTGACGACAGATACGGCGAAGACAAGTTTACCGATTCGAAAATACTTTGAAGGATTTAGGCGATAGAATGAAGATCAGGTCTTTAGTTGATGATTTCCTACCTCCAGCACCGAACATCTTTAATAGTACTCCAAATTGAATAATCTAATTTTGTCTGGAATCCCTAAAAAGTTCGACAGAGATCTGCGCTCCACTATATAAAAAATTGGTATGGTTTATAATTGCCCATTTTCGAAAATTTACTTGGATGTTGTTCGTTGTCTTCCGGTTCGGCCTACATGTGGTGGCCCTAATAGAATTCTGTAAAGTTTTCATATCAAAACAACTTATCAGTTACACATCTTTATTTCGACTGCACATAAAATGAAATAACATCTGGTACAAAATAAAACTGGTTTTTCTGATTTAACAAAAATAACAAAATACCTAAATATAACTTATATTCTACACCTCTCCCCTTAATACAAAAATTAAACTAATTCCGAAATACTCACAATTTATAAAATTCAAAAGCAAAAATCATTCGTACCCAAACCGTTCAGGTGGTTTTATTTGTCTCCTTGGTCTACTACTAACTGTTTCCTCTTTTTCAGGAGAATCAAATATTTCTATTACATCCGTTTTTTTATTTGTGTCTGCGGTTGGTAAAGGCGCTAATGAATTATCTAAGGTTCGACATTCACGAATTTGATTAGCATGGCGTTTCCATACCTTACCAACTTCAGGTACATTACACAAATAAACACATTTTCCAATAATTTTTATTATTTTAGCCTTTATCCATTTATTATTATTAGGAATTCGGTAATCCTTAACTAAAACAGGTTGCCCTATACTGAATTTACATTTTCTAGAACCATTGTTATATTTTAATTGACGTTTTTGACTTTCTTTTACATTACTACTAATTGGAAACTTTTTTCTTTTATAAAATTTATGTTTTATCTGTGTAAATCGAAATGTAATATTCCTTTTAAACATTAAAAAGGAAGGTTTCTCTTTAGTCGTTGCGTGTGGAGTATTTCTATAATCAAACAAAAAGTTATGCAATGCTACAAAAACGTTTTTGTTACTACTATTACTAAGTGCTCTCCGTAACGCATTTTTTACTGTTCTAACCGTATTTTCAGCAGCTCCATTTGATGCAGGAGAATATGGTGCTGTCGTAATATGTTTGATTTGCATTTTATTTACAAACACTTGAAATTCTTTTGAAGTAAATTGCGGACCATTGTCCGACACTATTACCTGTGGAATACCAAATCTTGCGATTAAACTTATTAAAGCTTCAATAGTAAATGAACTGGAAGTATTTTTAGTGGGAAAAACTTCAATCCATTTCGAATGAGCATCAATCACTACCAAAAAATATTTGTTATATATTGGACCAAAATAGTCTATATGTAATCTCGACCATGGCTCTCGTGGCCATTCCCATAAATGAAGCTGATGCTTTGGCGGATTATCTCTGACTAATTTACAGTTTTCACAACTATGTGACCTTTCTTCAATATCTTTCTTTAATCCGAGCCACCAAAAATAGTTACGCGCTAATTCCTTCATTTTAGTAGTTCCCATGTGCGAAGAATGCAACTCCTCAAGTAGTTTCTTACGAAGTTTATATGGAACCACAATCTTATTATTCCATAAAATTACACCCTTATGAATTGTTAATTCATTACGAAAATTAAAGAACCTTAATAATTCTTTATTTATTACCTTGTTAGGCCAACCAAATCTAATATACTTGCTTAATTCATTAAAAATTTTATCCTGAAGAGTTTCTTTTTTTATATACCAATAATTTATTGGCATTTCATTACCTTCAAAAAAATTCATATAATCAACCGAACATTCATCTATGAATTCTGTGTTATCTCTAATTGGTATTCGTGACAATGAATCTGCTATGTTTTCCTCTGACTTAACATATTTAATATGATAATTATAATTACTAAGAATAACAGCCCAACGTCTAAGGCGATTTGCAGAAAATGCTGGAATTCCCTTTGTTGGGTTAAAAATTGTTACCAACGGTTTGTGGTCAGTAACCAATGTAAATTTTTGGCCATATAAACATTGATTAAATTTACTGATACCAAATATAATACCCAAAGCTTCTTTTTCTATTTGAGAATAGCTCATTTCTGCTTTACTTAACTTTTTCGAAGCATATGCAATCGGCTTTTCGTCCCCATTCGGAAAAATGTGTGTCAATACAGCACCTACACCATAATTACTTGCGTCACAGGTTAATTGCAGTGGCATATCTGGATTAAAATGCACCAGAACTGGCGCAGATGTCAAAATATCTTTTACTTGATTAAAAGAATGAGTACATGCATCAGACCACACCCATTGACAGTTCTTTTGTAACAATTGATATAAGGGATACAAAATCGTAGACAAATTAGGAACAAACTTTGCGTAATAGTTTATTAATCCCAAAAATGACTTTAATTCTCTAACTGTGTTTGGCAATGGAGCATCTTGAATTGCCTTTACCTTGTCTTTCGTCGTATGTAACCCATTTTTATCAATTTTATAACCCAAATAGCAAACTTCATTTGCGAAGAAAATGCATTTCTCATTTTTAATTTTAAATCCTGCTATTTCAAGTTTCTTTAACACCGCCTTAACATGTTTAAGATGATCAATGAAATCTGTTCCACCAATTAAAATATCATCATAAAAACATACACAATTATCTAAACCTTGCAACAAACTTTCCATTATTTTCTGAAATTGAGCGGGACCTGAAGTTATACCGAATGGTAACCTCTTATATCTAAACAATCCTCTATGAGTCGAAATTGTCGTTAATTCTCTGCAATTTTCTTCTAACAATATCTGCTGGTATGCTTGAGATAAATCTATTTTAGTAAATAAAGCACTACCCTGCATGGAATTTAAGAGTTCCTCTATTCTCGGTATCGGATATCTTTCTATTTCTAAACATGGATTAAGGGTCACCTTAAAATCTCCACAAATACGAACCGATCCATCTTTTTTTATTATAGGAACAATGGGAGTTCCCCAATTACTAAACGAAACTGGTTCAATTATACCTTCTTTTAACAACCTATCCAATTCTATCTTCACTTTCCGTTTAAGAATAATTGTTAACGGTCTAGGTTTAAAAAATTTTGGACTTACATTTTCCGATTTCAACCGAAAAATAATTTTTCCTTCTTTAAATGTACCCAACTTATTGCAAAACACATTTCTAAATTCGCTATGTAACCGATCAAGTGCCTTATTGGAACTAAAAAAATTTAAATCGCAATTTTCTTTTATTCCTAAATTAAATAATTTAAAAAAATCTCTGCCAACGATTGGTGGGCCTCTACCTCTAATTATAAAAAATTTAAAATCAAGTATTTTATTAGCATACTTTATATTTAATTTAATGTATCCAATTGGTTTAAATTGTGGGCCATTGTATACATACAAAACTTTATTTGTTTTATATAATGTTAAACTATAAAAATTTTCTAAATATAAATTTTCGTTAATTGCTGAGATACATGAACCAGTATCTATTTGAAACTTGATTAATTTTCCGTTTACTTCAATATCCGCAATAATTGGCGTATTATCTTCAATAGGAATAATATTAAAAATTTCATTGCCTAAAACATTGTGCTCTATTTTTGCCCTACTTCTACAATTAGACGCAATATGACCTCTTTTACTACATTTAAAACATGTGGCGTTCTTAAATCTACAAGAATCGATCATATGTCCCATCTTACCACAAGCAAAACATTTAGGACTTATTTTATTTCGGTACATACTACACTGGTGTCATCGTACGTTGCGCCGTGACTGGTGGCAGCACTCGTTGTATCATCTTCGATTTACCCTGTGATGATCCTTTTGAACAGACGCCCACGTGCCAACAGGTTTCTTGTTTAATTTCTTTAATTACGTCCTGAGATGCTACGGATTTTGCCGTCGCTATATTAATGACGTCTTGAAACTTTACTGTAGATTTTTCTTCCATTAATCTATCTTGAACCGAGCCCTCTTCATAACCGACTACAAATAAATCTCTTAAGACCGTTTCCAAATTCACATTTCGAAGCCAATGAACATAATCTGGCTGACCATTCTCTCGCAGATTATTCCGGTTTCTTCCGTGCCAAATAAAATTTAAATCTATTTGGAAACACCATTTGTGCGCTTTTAAAATGAGTATTCATAATAGTGGAAAGTTCAGCATATTTTTTATTTTCCGGGGCGGTAGGAAAAGCAAGATTATATACTAATTTATATGCTTCTTCGCTACAACAATTTAACAATATAGCTTTTTTCTTTTCTTCATCTTCAATTTCGTTTGCCGTGAAATAGTTATCCAATCTTGCTTTAAAAATGGCCCATTCATCCACGTGCGGGTCAACTTCTCTTAAACGACCATGTGTCGTCACACCTTGCTTCTTCTCTTCTCCACTTGCAGCCATTACCCATTAACTTCCTCCTTTTTATTATTATTATCACTTAATTTATTCACTTAACTAACTTAACCAATTTTCCTCGTCACCAATGTAAAGTTTTCATATTAAAACAACTTATCAGTTACACATCTTTATTTCGACTGCACATAAAATGAAATAACATCTGGTGCAAAATAAAACTGGTTTTTCTGATTTAATAAAAATAACAAAATACCTAAATATAACTTATATTCTACAAATTCCACGAAATATTGTCGTTCGGCTAAATACCTAACTATAAGTCCAATACCCAAAATCAAAAATATTTTCGGGATTCGGGTCTAATTGTAAGATTTAAATCCCAGTACTTAGGCTAAAAGTCCTCAAATTCTCAAAAATCAAAATACGTTTGCAAAAAAAACTGGATCTACTTAAGAGAGATGATATACTACTTATAAATAGTTTAATCATGCTTCCAAAAGGTATGAAATATTTCTAGAAAACCTGAACTGCTTCCAACAGCTTGAGCTGCTTCCAAAAAAATTACTGCTGCCCCTGACACTAAATACTTAATAAGACTTAATACAGCTCCTAGATAGCTTGCTATTGTTCGTAGAAGACTTGAAATGCTTCCGGAAGACTTGCAATTATTTCAGAAAGACTTCATGTTTTCTCAGGATGGCTTGAAACGATTCTAGAAGACTTGAATTGCTTTCAGAAGATATATTACTGGCCCTGAAAGACTTAATACTGTTTCTAAAAAAAGCTTGATATAGCTTGTAGAAGACTTGATAGTGCATCTAGAAGACTTTAAATGCTTCCAGAAGACTCGAGGTTGAGACTGGTTTCAAAAGATTTACTAGTGCCCCTAAAAGACCTAATACTGCTTGTAAAAAGCTTGATATTGCTAGTAGAAGGCGTGAAAGGTTTCCAGAAAACTTGCAATGTTTCCAGAAGACTTGATGTTGTCTCTGAAAGACTTGAAATTGTTTCAGAAGATTTGAGCTACTTCCAGAGGATTTAGTACTGCCCCTGGAAGACTAAATACTACTTCTAGGAAGCTTGACATAGCTTGTAGAAAACTTGAAATGCTTCCAAAAAACTTGCGATACTTCCAGAGACTTGATAGTGCATCTAGAAGACATGAAATGCTTCCAGAACACTTGATGTAGAAATATTGATATTGCTTGTAGAAGACTTGAAGCGCTTCCAGAAAACTTGATACTGCTTCTAGAAAATTTGAAATGTTTCGAGATGATTTACAATTGCTGCTGGAAGACTTAATACTGCTTCTAGAATACTTTACATTGCTTATAAAAGACTTGAAATGTTTATAAGGCACTTATACTTACAGATACTGCATCTAGAAGACGCAAAATGCTTCCAGACAATTTACTACTGCTCCTGGAAGACTTAGTACTGTTTCAAAAAAGCTCGATAATGCTTGTAGAACATCTAAAATGCTTTTAGAAGACTAAACACTGCATCTACTTAGAAGACTTGAAATGCTTCCAGAATATTTACTGCTGCCTCTGGAAGACTTAACACTGCTTCTAGAAAACTTATTATTGTTTGTAGATGACTTGAAATACCAGAAGAATTTGATACTGCATCTAGAATGCATAAAATGGTATCAGAAAAATTTGATTTATCTCTGAAAGACTTGAAATGGTTCCAGAAAATTTGAACTGCTTCCAGAAGATTTACTACTATCCCTGCAAGACTTAATACTGCTTCTAGAAAGCTTGATATTGCTTGTAGAAGACTTGAATTGCTCCCAGAAAACTTGATACTGTATCTAGAAGGCTTGAACTGTTTCTAGAAGACTTTCTACACTTTCTACTTGATTACAGTTTTAAACCTTGGAAGACTTAATACTAGACTAGGTCTGGACCCAATCGTCGATAAATTCATTTTTTTAGATGTTAGGCTGTAAAAACTAATTAATTATACAGGATGTTTCTAAATTGATGTGAAAGATTTCAAGGAGTTATTTTTCAGCTAAAATTAATGGATGTCTTTCATATATCTTTTTCTTCAAAACCCCATCTTTCTCCAAGTCACAGCCCTCTAATGTTAGGAGAAAAAGATAGAAACAGCCTGTATATACAGGGTGCCCTAGAATAGTAATTTTTGGTTATGATGGCTTCCATGCTCATCGTAGTAAAATTAAAAAGGTAAATAGATTAACGATAAAATCTTTATTTTTCAATCGGTGCTACAAATGTTTCGATAGCTTGGCTGTCTTCTTCAGGCACGACTACAACGTTAATAATAGGTTAGAGAAAAAACTTAAATAAATTAACATTAATTTACCGTCAGGTATGTGAAGGACCTTAGGAGAATTATAAATACGGCCAAATTGGGTTGAAATGGATTCCTTTGGCTTTCGAAATATAAATGTTTAACATGTGTTATGTTTATCTTTTTCGGGTTGATGAGTATTTCAAAAATGGAGTCACAAAAACACGTCGAAAAACGTGATTATATTATTTTTTATCTTACTAAAAATCTATGTGATCATACAAACAAAATCAACTAAAAAGAATTAAAGAAGTAATAATTGTTATGGACTTACAAAGTACTTCAGGAGAACTAGAATATATGGAATAAATTACTATTCGAGTTCTCCTGATAAACATAACACATATTAAGCATTTATATTTCGAAAGCCATAGGAATCCATTTCAACTCAGTTTGGCCGCATTTATAATGCTCCTAAGGTCCTTCACATACATGACGGTAAATTAATGTTAATTTATTTAAGTTTTTTGAAGGCTTTTTTGGCTGAAGGAGACAGCCAAGCTGTCGAAACATTTGTAACACCGATTGAAAAAGAAAGATTTCATCGTTAATCTATTTACCTTTTTAATTCTAGAATAGTAGTGGTTATATAAACAACATCTGCGACTGCTTTCACCATAGTGATTTTTTACTATTATGCCAGTTTTTAAGGTTGACTCTTCTTCTTATTGCAATAAGCTTTAAAGTGATCTTAATCGTTTGCAAAGCTACTATACCAATAATTACCTCTTTCTAAACTATGCTAAATGAAGAAGATATAATTCAAAAACTGTACTATTGGTCCTGGTCTCTTAAAAGTGTCGTTTAAGGTTAAGGATCTGGGCTTAGTGCTCAGAGCTTGTTCTTCTATCACATCGAAAAACTAATCAGTGAGGTGAACAGAACCTAAGGTTTCATTAATTTTCTTTTTTGTTATTGTAAGAATTCTGTTAGAGAATATTATTGTAGGGAAATACCGATTTGCATCCTGAATGAATAAACAAATAAAATATTCTCCCTAAGTCTTTAGACTTTCTCATATTGTTTTTCCAAACATTTTCTTCAATTTTGGATATTTCTGATTTACCTGATTGTCCGAGATGCCTAAAATTCCTTTTAAATCTTGTTATCGTAGTAGTTCATATATTTTTCTTTCCAAATGACCCTAGGAATTGTCCTTGCTTTTGTTAATTATCCTTTATATATCATTTACTTTCCTAATCTAATTTGTACAATTCTATTATTATTAAAATAATTTTAATTTTTAGAGAGGAAAAAGACAAGACGCATATTTTACTTATCATACTCCATACCCATTTTTATACACAGTAAAATATTACGAAAAAACTTTAATCAATATTGCCGCAAAAAGAAAAATCGATATCGTCTTACAATCAAATTTAATCGAAGTTGTACCAGATAAATGTTTAGCAGTTTTCGAAGATATTACAACCCACGAAAAATGTGCTATACAGGTATTTCATACAAATTTAAACAAATAAATCATATAATTAATAATTTTTTAAGTACTCGATTTTACACGCAACTCCCCCAATGTGCCCCCCAAATTCAGTAAGAAATTGCAAATCACTTGTAAATAAAATTGGGTACGTTAAAGTTGATCAACATACAATGCAACATCTCGAATATCCCAACATTTTTGGAGTCGGTGATTGCACCGCCATACCAAACGCTAAAACAGCCGCTGCGTGTGCTTCGCAAGTACCAGTAATATTTAAAAATATCCAATGTTTTCTTGCCGGAAAGAAAATGTGTGCTGGTTATGATGGTTACGCATCGTGCCCTATTGTAACAGCTGTAGGAAAATGTGTTTTAGCCGAATTTGATTATAGTTTTAAACCCAAAGAAACGTTTCCGTTCTCGCAAAATCGCGAATTATGGCTCACGTATATGATGAAAAAAGAAGTTATGCCTCGATTATATTGGAATTTGATGATGAAGGGTTATTGGAATGGGCCGCAACTTTTACGAAAATGTTTACATTTGGGGTTAGAAAAAAATATAAAAACGCAAGAAGATGATTAATTTTTGTATTATTTTTAAATATATAACTCAAATTATTTTTTAAAAAACGTCAAATTCAATTATTTGATTATACGATAGTCATAATGACTTTGTCATTAATTTTTTTTAGTCATTTTTAATTAAATAAAAAATGTTAGGTTGAAAATTTTATTTTCATTCATTATTATCATGGTTTTGCGACAAAATTTCAAGTTTTATTTAAATTTCAATTTAAAAATCAATGTTTAAAACAAATTCTGGCATAAGATGTTTCTCATTATACTACGGCTTATTGGGTAATTACAGGTAAGTTAATTAGAATCACCCCAATATATTTTTATTTAACTCTCATTAATAGTTGTAGAGTGTTGATGGTGGGAGGTGGGACTGGGGGATGTTGTTTAGCTTCGAAATTAACCCGGATTATAAGAAAACCCGAATTGATCCTATTAGAACCATCCTCCGACCATTTTTATCAAGGATGGTTCACTTTATGCGGCGCGGGCATAAAAAAAATAAAAGATACATCAAAACCAACGGCACAAGTTTTACCAAAAAACGTAATTTGGATACAAGATGAAGTCACTGAATTCATTCCGGATAAAAACGCTGTTATAACATGTAAAGGAGATCAAATTGAATATGACATTTTAGTCATTGCGGTGGGATTGAAGTTGTGTTTTGATAAGGTTATATAATTTGGGAATTGAGTTATTTTAAAAGTAAGGATTAATATTTTTTGTGGTAGATAACTGGACTTAGTGAAGCTTTGGAAAATTATTACAACGTTGGTTCAATTTATTCGAAAAATTACGCGGAAAAAACGTACCACGCGTTGGATAAATTTAAAGGAGGAAATTTAATATTTACGTTTCCTCATGGATTGATTAAATGCGCCGGAGCTCCTCTCAAAATATGTCTGCTTATGGAGGATGTTTTGAGAATAGTAAGTAATATCTTGTCTGATAATTATAATATAATCTCGCTATCACAAAGCTACGTGAGGTATTTGCGTCTTTTATAACGTTTTTTAGTTTTTTTTTTCTTTAATGTACTAGTGTAATAAATAATTATTTCTCGATTCAATTCTTTAACATATTCAAACGACCACAAATAATTATATCTGGAAAAACACAGGCTTTAAATTCGAGAGAGTTAAGGACCAATATCACACCTTCAAATCAAAAATAACAAAATATTTAGATATAATTCTTCTTGTTTCACTGAGGTTAGACAAGTTTACTTTCAATTATAACAAACACAATTTCTCAGTATAATTTCCAATTTATTTAAAAATTAAAAAACTTTAAAACTTCGACGTTTCCAACTTAATAAGCTCATTATCAAGAAATCATTAAGTGTAAATCTACATTAAAATATCTATTGTTACTGATAACATCGTGTTGAACGCCAGCGTGTTTACCATTGTTATCAGCATGTTACAAGTCTAGCTTTTCTCATGTCTAATGTTGCCAGATGGGAGAAATAAAATTCATCAGATAACAAAAAAGCACCAGATTTTCATCAACTCTTTTCAAACCTTTTTGGTTTGAGAATTTTATTAAATTACGTAGCAACTTTGAACAAAAATAACTCAACATTTTATCAGTGTTAAGTTATTGTTTTAAAAGATTCTTTCTATCATTTTTAATTTTTGAGATAAAATTCTCTATAACGTTACAAATATCAATTTTCAACAATATACAAATATTATTAATTATTAATATCCACGACCAGTGTTAACTGAACTAAAAATAGAACTAACACTAGCACTAGAACCATCACTAGAACTATCACTAGGACTAACACTAGATCTAAAACTAGAAACTTTTGGGTTTTGCCGTGCGTTCTTCCACTTCGAACCAGTTTCTGAAGAAGGTTGCAACATGGCATCCGAAAGGTCAAACATTTTTTCAAAAAACGCACGGCAAAACTCGAAAGTTTCTAGTTTTAGTTCTAGTGTTAGTGCAAGTGTTAGTTCTAATTTTAGTTCAACAAACTATCAGTCTTTAAAATAATGTATATTGTTGTACCATTATTAAGACATCTACAACGTGATTTCTTCAGAAAATTTTAAGTTTATACATATATCATTAATATATACAATTTTGTATAGCTAAAGCCCATTACTACCATCTATTAGTTAAATTAATCTTATAGATAAACCCATCTACTAGCCAATCAGAGCGTGTAAAATAGCCGTAACCATGGTAACAATCCCTTAGATAACTTAACCAGAATATGGTAGTAATAAGCCTAAGACCCGTTACTACCAAACTGAGATTAATATTGAGATATCTCACTTAGATCTTGAGATATAAACTGCTGAACTTAATAGGATTTCTCCAATATTTTGAATAAATTTAAAATTCTTGAAAAATCGACTTTTGGAAAATTATTATGAAATTATTTTCATTTACTAATTGTAGTATCTACTTTCGAAAATCGATTTTTCTTGGAAATTTGTTACATAATTATTTTCAATTACTACTTGGAACATCTACTTTCCAAACGTGAAGTAAATCTTGAGATATCTCACTTAGTTCTTGAGATATAAGTCGCTGAACTTAATTGGGAATATCCAATATTTTGAATAACTTTAAAAATTCTTGAAAAATCGATTTTTTGGAAAATTGTTACGAAATTACTTTCAATTACTAATTCGAGTATCTACTTTCCGAAAAATGAAGTCAATTCGGAGATATTTCACTTAGTTCTTGAGATATAAGCTGCTGAACTTAATTGGGATTTTGTAATATTTTCAATAACTTTAAAAATTCTTGAATAATCGATTTTTTTGGAAAATTGTTACGAAATTACTTTCAATTACTAATTAGAGCATTTACTTTCCGAAAATGAAATCATTTTTGAGATATCTCACTTAGTTCTTGAGATATAAGTCACTGAACTTAATGGGATTTTTCAATATTTTGAATAACTTTAAAAGTTCTTGAAAAATCGATTCTTTTGGAGAATTGTTACAAAATTGCTCTCAATTACTTGTTGGAGCTTCTACTTCCCAAAAATAAAGTCATTTTGAGATATCGCTCTTAGTTTTCGAGATATAAACTGCTGCTTAAAAAGAGACCAATAATTTGAGTAAATTTAAAAATTCTTGAAAAGTTGTTTTTTTTTGGAAAATTATTACGAAATTACTTGCAATTACTAATTGAAGCATCTACTTTCCGAAAATGAAGTCAATTTTAAGATATTTCACTTAGTTCTTGAGATATAAGCTGCTGAACTTAATTGGGATTTTTCCAATATTTTGAATAAATTTAAAAATTGTTGGAAAATCTATTTTTTGAAATATTATTACGAAATTACTTTCAATTACTAAGTGGAGCATCTACCTTCTGAAAATGAAATCAATTTTGAAATATCTCACTTAGTTCTTGAGATGTAAGCTGCTTAACTTAATTGGGAGTTTTCAATATTTTGAATAACTTTAAAAATTCTTGAAAAATCGATTTTTAGGAAAATTGTTACGAAATTTATTTCAATTACTAATTGGAGCACCTATTTGCCGAAAATGAAGACAATTTTGAGATATCTCACTTAGTTCTTGAGATACAAATTGCTGAATTTAATTGGGATTTTTTCAATATCTTTAATAAATTTAAAAATTCTTGAAAAATCGATTTTTTTTTTGAAAAATTGTTACAAAATTACTTGCAAATAGCACATCTACTTTCCAAAAGTATCTTAAGTAAATTTAAAAATTCTTTAAAAATCGATTTTCTTTTTGGAAAATTGTTACGAAATAAATTTCAATTACTAATTGGAGCATCTACTTTCCAAAAGGGAAGTAAATTTTGAGATATCGCACTTAGGTCTTGAGATATAAGTCGCTGAACTTAATTGGGATTTTTCAAATATTTTGAATAAATTTAAAAATTCTTGAAAAATCGATTTTTTTTGGAAAATCATTACGAAATTACTTTCAATTACTAATTGGAGCATCTACTTTCCAAAAGGGAAGTAAACTTTGAGATATCTCACTTAGTTCTTGAGATATACTATAGTCGCTGAACTTAATTGGGATTTTTCAATATTTTGAATAACTTTAAAAATTCTTAAAAAATAGATTTTTTTTAATTGTTACGAAATTACTTTCAATTTCAACTTGTTGCAGCATCTACTTTACGAAAATGAAGTCATGTTTGAGATATCTCACTTAGTTCTTGAGATATAAGCCGCTGAACTTTAATGGGATTTTTTCAATATTTTGAATAAATTTCAAAATTCGGGAAAAATCGATTTTTTTTGGAAAATTGTTACGAAATTACTTTCAATTACTAATTAGAGCATTTACTCTCCGAAAAATGAAATCATTTTGAGATATCTCACTTAGTTCTTGAGATATAAGTCACTGAACTTAATGGGATTTTTCAATATTTTGAATAACTTTAAAAATTCTTGAAAAATCGATTCTTTTGGAGAATTGTTACAAAATTGCTCTCAATTACTTGTTGGAGCTTCAACTTCCCAAAAATAAAGTCATTTTGAGATATCGCTCTTAGTTTTCGAGATATAAACTGCTGCTTAAAAAGAGACTTTTCCAATATTTTGAGTAAATTTAAAAATTCTTGAAGTCGTTTTTTTTTGGAAAATGATTACGAAATTACTTGCAATTACTAATTGGAGTACCTACTTTCCAAAAGTGACGTAAATTTTGAGATATCTCACTTAATTCTTGAGATATAAGTCGAACAATTGGGATTTTTCCAATATTTCGAATAATTTTAAAAATTCTTGAAAAATCGATTTTTTGGAAAATTGTTATAAAATTACTTTCAATTACTAATTGGAGCATCTATTTTCCAAAAGGAAATTTTGAGATATCGCTCTCAGTTCTTGAGATTTAAACTACTGAACTTAAAAGGGATTTTTCCAACATTTTTAGTAAATTTAAAAATTCTTGAAAAATCGATTTTTTTTAAATAAAATTGTTACGAAAATACTTTCAATTAAAAATTAGAGCATCTACTTTCCAAAACTGAAGTCAATTTTAAGATATTTAGATAATTCAGATGATTTAAAGGAGAAAATAATTCATTTATTTCTTCGAAAATATTTTCATCACCAACATCCATAAAATTATCCATTTTTATCGCTGTCGGATATCGACTTTTCCCGGACCGAATCCACTGGTTACGCTTAAACGCAGCAGTAGTAACCTATTTTTACGTTATCTATTAGATAACGATAACTATGACTTCAACTATGAGTAGTAGTAACGGGCCTAAATTCCATCCGTCAGGTCCATCAGTGTTAATTAAATTTATGTTAAAGATAAACCCGTCCACTACCCAATCAGAATGTGTAAAATACCCGTAACCGTGGTAATAATCCCATAGATGGTTTAACCAGAAGATGGTAGTTACTTCCATGTTCTGGTTAAGCTATCTAGGGGTTTATTACCATGGTTACAACTATGTGGGTTTATCCATAAGATAAATTTAACTAAAAGATGGTACTAATAGACACAAATATAAGTAATTTGGTTCTGTTATTCGAGCAATAGACGTTGAAAACCCGATGTATCTCTTTAATTTTTAGTGTGATGTTGATGTTAAGCCGCTTTCAACGTTTGAACTGGAAATGCCGATTAGAAATATTAATTATTATATAAGCCACATTTTCAAACAGTAATTGGGTAATGAACAGAATCTGTCCATATCAAATAACTCCGAGTTAACTACTCACTAAAAATAAATTTTTAAAAACGCTCCATTACTTTAAAACTAATTTTGTACGTCTTATGAATCAATTTCAACGATTAAGAGTCTAAAGATATATTGTCTATTACTCAAAATTACCTAAAAAATCACAATAACTATTCATTATTAATCATTTTTAGAAAGGTTTGCGCAATAAAGCAAACATTTATTATAACACACCATTCCCTAAAATATTCGCTGTAAAGCACTACGAAGGAACTCTAATAAACATATGTAAAAGAAGAGAGGTCAACATAAATGTGCGAACAAAATTGATTGAAGTGAGGCCAGAAAAGAATGAAGCAGTTTTTACGAACCTCAACACCAACGCTCCATTAATTCAACGAGTAAGTATATTTAAAATACATTTAGAATTATTTTAATAAATTATTAATCATTTTAGTACTCAATATTACATGTTACACCGCCCATGCAACCACCAGATGCAGTAACATCATGTAAATCATTAGTAAATAAGTTTGGTTACGTCGAAGTGGATAAATACACGCTCCAACATGTTCGGTATCCCAACATTTTCGCTTTTGGAGATTGTTCAAATACTCCCAACGCGAAAACAGCAGCAGCTTGTGGTAAAACACGTAATGTCCTTTTTAATATATTAAATAAAATTAATTATTTATAGCTGCTCAAGCGCCTGTTGTATACGAAAACATTCAATCAGTTTTGTGTGGGCAAAAATGTAAAGCACGATACGATGGTTACGCTTCCTGTCCAATAGTTACCGCTGTAGGAAAATGTGTCTTGGCAGAATTCGATTACAGTTTTTGTCCTTTAGAAACATTCCCGTTTTCACAAAATTGCGAGTCAAAAATGATGTACTTCATGAAAAAGGAAGTGATACCATTTTTGTATTGGAATTTAATGTTGAAAGGATTTTGGAATGGACCCCGTTTTATACGTAAATTACTTCATTTAGGATTTAAAAAATAAATCTTGTGTCAAAAATAAAAAATATTTAAATCATTTAACTTACCTGTTTGATTAAATTAATAAATAAAAAAGCATGTGTAAGGATTAAATATTAAAAATTAAAAGTTAAAAATTTAATTTACCTTAAAATTATGGGAAGATTTTTTTCTTAAATCTAAATCACACTTATTCATCAATTTCGAACCAAAATTAAAATGTTTGTTATGGTTTCCTCCAACGCTTGCATCGAGTATTCTTTAGCTAAATGTAAAAATGTCTTCAATAATTCGACCAATTCGTCGCGTGGTATGATTCCCCTAAATTCCCCGGCGCATTGACAATGTTTTATCAAATTTTCCAACTTAATTTGGGTGCATTTCTTGCATTGTAAATCTTGCAGATTATAAGCGATTAATTTTCTGGTTACTATATCGAGTAATAAATTCTCTATTTCCATGTTATCATAAGCTGTGTTACACAAAGGGCATAACCAAGCCGATTCCGTTCGGTGGGGATCTCTACCCAAGTCGACATCGCGACAATGATTACAAGCTTTACAAATAAGCTGGGGAATTACGTAAGAAACCGTTGGATCGGACCAAGTTGCTTTTTCGGAAAATTCACCAACACCTAATTTAAATAAATAAAAAATGATTATTAATATTATTAGTATTTAGAAAATTTTATTAATGTACCGATTAATCGGAGTAAATTACTTCGAAGAACTTGAACGGTTTCTTGTACAGCTGGGTCTAATGATAAGACGTGACATATGGATTTTATTAGTTCCAAAGCAGGGTTTTGTCCATTTTTGGTTTGAACTTGTACTCGATCTCTTACTTTTTCTACGATTCTGTTATGAAACAAAAATTAACATTTTAAAATAATAACGAATTTCATAACAAATTTAACATTAATGGACTTGTTTAAATTAAGGAAAGTTAACTAAATATTTAATTAGCTAATTTAACTTTCTTCTAACATAATTAAAGGAGGCAGAATTACAATTTTCTTTTGTTACAAGATTAGGGGATGATCATACCAGTTTCGACTTTGATAAACTAATGTTTGTTTTCTTTACTCTTATAAATCAAAAAATAAAGAAAAGTTTATAGCTTTTATATTAATGAAGATAAAGCATTAAACCATAACTGACTAAACTTTGCACAATTCCTTTCGAATTTGCCAGTACTAGCACAAAAAATTGAATTTCGAACCTAGTTGACAATTTCTCAAAATAGGTGGTGGAAGCGTGAATTGCAATAAAATGTACGTAAGCAAAAATTGAAAGTACCAATTCCCTTTAAATGTAGTAAATTTTTAAAGGTAACACCTGGAAAACGAAGCTTGTTACTTTAAGAACAAAAGTTATTATAAATTGTTATATTTTTTTGTGATTAACGGATGTGATTATTCATATGGAAAGAAAATTATTAAAAAATTTTAAAATTCAATTTTCTACTTTATTGCTAGTTAAAAATATTTAAGAAATCTGCTTTACATGTTTCAACTTTTCGTCATCATCGTTTCATTTCGTTCAATATGAAAAATACGAACATTTAATCTGATAGCACTGTGAATATGTATAATATTTATTAAATAAAGAAATTTCCCAAACATATTTTATTGACTTCAAAAAATTTACTTAAAAATAGAAAGGAATAGATGACGCTTCTTCTTCCCAATTCTAATGTCTTGAAATACTTTCCAAAGACTTGATACTGCTTCTAGAAGACTTGATCTGCTTTCAGATTAAAACGAAGACTTTATCTGCCCCAAAAAACTTAAAATGCTTTCAGAAAACTTGAAATACTTCCAGAAGACTTGATCTGCTTCTAAAAGATTCGATACTGCTGCTGCAAGACTTGATATTGCTTCTAAAAGCCGTGAAATGCTTCCAGAAGATTTGATATTGCCTCTGGAAGACTTCAATGCATTATAAGACTTGAGCTGCTTCCAGAAGACTCGACACTAGCGCTAAAAGGCTTGATACTACTTCCAAAAACCTTGAAATGCATCCAGAAATCTTGACTACTTCCAGAAGATTTACTACTACCAGTGGAAGACCTGATACTGCTTCTAGAACAGTTGTAATGCTTCTAAAAGGCTTAATATTGTATCTAGAAGATCTGAAATGCTTCCAGAAGACTTCATGTTGTCTTCGAGAGACTTGAGATGCTTCCTGAAGACTTGGCACTGCTACTAGAAGCCTTGAAATGCTTCCAGAAGACTTGATATTGCTTCTAGAAGACTTGAAATACTTTCATAAGACTTGAAATACTTCCAAAACACTTGAAATACTTCCAAAAGTCATGAACTGTTTCTAGAAGCTTTATTACTGCCCTTAGAATACTTAATACCACTTCTAGAACACTTGCAACGTTTGAAGCAACAAAGCAAGATTTGAAATGCTTCCAGAAGATTTGACATTACATCTAGAAGATTTGAAATGCTTCCAGATCACATAATATTGCTTCTGGAAAATATTTGAATTGCCTCCAGCATATTTGATATTACTTCCAAAAACTTGATATTCTTCTAGAAGATTTGAAAGTGAAGATACAAAAGTCTTGAACTGCTTCCAAAAGATTAACTACTGCCTCCTATGAAAGAACACAGAAGAACACACAGAAGATTAATTATTACCTCCTACAAGACTTGATATCGCTTCAAGAACTCTTGCAATGCTTCCAAAAGATTTGATACTGTATCTATAAAACTTGAACTGCGTCCAGAAGATTTGATATTGCTTCTGGAAGACTTGAAATGCTTTGAGAAGACTTGACCTGCTTCTAGAAAGCTCGACACTGGCGCTAAAAGGTTGATACTGCTTCCAAAAGCCTTGAAATATATCCAGAAGACTTGAACTACTTCCAGAGGATTTACTACTGCAATTTACTGATACTGCTTTTAGAACACTTCCAGAAGGCTTGATACTGTATCTAGAAGACTTGAAATGCTTCCAAAAGACTTGATACTGCTACTAGAAGACTTGATATTGCTTCTACAAGATTTTAAATACTTCCAGAAGACTTTAAGTACTTCCAGAAGTCTTGAAATACTTCCAGAAATCTTGTACTACTTCCAGAAAATTTACTACTGCCCCCTGAAATACATAATACCACTTCTAGAACACTTGTAATGTTTCCAGAAGACTTGATACTGCATCTAGAAGACTTAAAATGTTTCCAGAAGACGTGATCTGTTTCCAGAACACTCAACATTGTAGCTGAAAGACTTGATAATTTTTCCAAAAGACTTGAACTGCTTGAACTGAAGGCCTGATATTGCTTCTGGAAGACTTGAAATGCTTCCAGAAGATTTCCTGATATTGTCTCTTGAAGACTTCAAATGCTTCCAGAAGATTTAGTACTGCCCTCTGGAAGACTTGATACTGTTTCTGAACACTTGCAATGTTTCCAGAAGACTTGATACTGCACCTAGAAGACTTGAAATACATTCAGAAGACTTGATCTTATCGCTGGAGGACTTAAGTTGCTTTCAGAAGACTTGATCCGCTTCCAAAAGACTCGACACTGACTCTGAAGGGCTTAGTACTACTCCATAAGACTGAATACTTGCAATACTTCCAGATGTTTTAATACTGCATCTAGAAGACTTGAAATACTTCCAGAAGACTTGATATTGTCGCTGTAAGTCTTAAAATGCTCCCAAAAGACTTGATATTGCTTCCGGAAGACTTGAAATGCTTCCAGAATACTTGATATCATTTCCAAAAGACTTGATATTGCTTCCAGAAGATGAAGTGGTCCCAGAAATCTTGAATTGTTTCCAAAATATTTGCTACTTGATGAAAGACTTGAAAACGCGTTTAGAATATTTGCAATGTTTTCAGAAGTCTTGATACTACATCTAAAAGACTTCAAATACTTCCACAATACTTAAAAAGGCTTGAAACTGTTTCCAAAACATTTGAAATGCTTCCAGAATATTTACTACTGCCCCTGGAAGACTTGCTACTGCTTCTCGAACACTTGCAACGTTTCCAGAAGGCCTGATACTGTATCTAGAAGACTTGAAATGCTTCCAAAAGTCTTGGTACTGCTATTAGAAGACTTGATATTGCTTCTACAAGACTTTAAGAGAACACTTAGAACACTTACAATGCTTCCAGAACACTTAATAGTGTATTTCAAAAACTTGAAATACTTCCAGAAGACTTAATACTGCTACTAGAAAAATTGAAATGTTTCCAGAAGACGTGATAAAACTTCTGGAGTACTTGAAATACTTCCAAAATACTTGATGTTATTTCCTGAAAACTGTGTATTGCTTCCAGAAGACTTAAAATACTTCCAAAAGACTCAATACTGTTTCTAACTGATTTGAAATACTTCCAGAAGAGTTGATATTGCCTTTAGAAGATTAGAAATGCCTCCAAAAGACCACCATACAACTTTTTTTATGGTTTTATCCGGATTGAAGTTATCACTTTCAATTATTTTTTTAAATTTTAGTCTCAATTCAGTGTCAGTAGCTGTTGGAACATTTTTTAGGGAACTCTTTAGGGAAGACTCAAATTAGGCTTATTCTTTAGAGAGCCGTCATTGCTCGTTTGAGTCTACTCCCCAATTCAGTTTTTTTTCTCAGTATGCATACATATTTTCAAAAAATAGACAACAGACAGATACTTACAAAAAGGGGAAAGGTACTTTGTTATGTAACCTTCTACTACACTATACTACACTACACTATACCAGAATAAACCTTTCTTTGTAGACGGATAAGAATTTGAAAAAAATAATGTATTATAAAGTGTAGGGTTTTCTTTGTTAATTTTATCTGGAAATTTGTAGGTTAATTCAGAAAATTAATTAATATTTAATAAGTCCAAAATCACTTCAAGTTTTTTCACTACATTTTTAATTTAAAAAAGATATTCCTTGAAATATTCCCTCAAATTGTTTTAATAATGGAATAAGTAGCAAATTACGAACAATTTTGGAAAAAAAAACAGGCTTTAAGGCACCCTATAAACATTTTCCCTCTCCAACCTCAACATGCATTCAAAATGTTGCCATGTAGGACCCAAGGACGTGTGCTCATAGAAGTGAGCCTCACTTCTGAGGGTTGGGTTACATTGATTTACATCTCAAAGTTGAATTGTAAGATTATGACTATAATAAATTCCAATAAAGCTTACTTTTTGTGCGACGTAGATACGGTTACGGAGAATGAGGAATCGTTAGGATTGGCTGATAGCGATCACGTGACACCATCAGCCAATCCGAATAAATCATCAAACTTGGAAATCTTCGTAGCACACAAAGTAGCTTAATGTACCTAAAAAATTCAAAGTTTCCTGTTCAATTCCGGAAAATCAATTCAAAAATTCTTTGCCTATCACTTTGAACGCGAAAAAAAAGAAAGAAATTTAATTCCTTATAATGTGGAGTAGATAATTTCAATTTTTTTCTCCCACTCATAGTAATTATCACAGATATGTAAAAGAAAAGTACGCGATTTCGGACGATCCGCAAAGAAGCTCGACTTTGCATTTTTTGCAAAAACTATTAGACGAAAAAAATTCATATTTGTTCTGGTGGTAACATGATATGTTCTTAATGAAAGGCATCTTCTATTTTATCAATGTTTCATATAGTTTCATGAAAAATCGGGATTTACTAAGATGCCAAAATGAGTCAAATAATTTCGATTGTTTCATAATTATTACAAAAAATATAATAATATTTATGACTTCCCAACAAGAATTAATTACCTGAATAAATTTTGACTAATCTCTCCAGAAATAATCTCCTTGGCGAACTCTACGACGCTATCATAAGCCGCCAACCCCAAACTGGGTTGACTCAACGCAACAGAATGACGACTAACTTCAATTTGGCTGAGCTTCATATGAATAGCATTAATATAGCCAGCAATAACAGTATCAAAACTACTTCGACATCCGCCAGCTTCCGGAAGTTGCTCCGCTATATTCCAATTCATCACAACAACAGGCTAAGAAACAAAAAAAATTAAAACAAAATCATTTATCGAAAATTACAATATACCCCAGAATTCTCTTCTTCATTTTCTTCTTCCTCATTATTAACTTCGATGTGTTCTTCATCTGGAAGCTTACCTTGAATCCCCGCGTAATTTGCGGGATCTAACCAAATGAGTTGTTCCCAACATTGCCTTTAAAAAAATAATAATTTAAATTAAGAATTAAAAATTGAATTAAATCGAACCTGTATGAAATTTCTAATGAATGAAATAGTTCTTTGTTTCTAATTGAATTTACGACAAATTCGATGTTCGCCACTGCATCATTAACAGTTCTTTTTCGCGTGGATAAAATGATTTTATTGAAATTTGCGTAAATAATCGTCGATCCTAACCGTTTAAATTCAGCCACTAATTGCATAAATAATTTTTTCATCAAATTTTGGAGATTTCGAAGAAGTGCTGGGTCGTATAAAAGCGATTTAGGCGATCTTAACCACCTAAGAGATACAAAATTGATTAAAAAATTAATTAATTATGTCAAAATTTACTCGCCTATAAAAATGTATAACTTGAAAATCAGCAAAAACATTTCTGTGCATAGAAATGTCTCTCATCCAAGTACTAGCCATTGTTCGTAAGATTTTAAAGGCTTCAGCACATCGCGCTGTTTCGTCATAAACGGTGGTGCTACTCCCAGAAATCATATCATCTATTGAAGTCGTTGTTGCCGCATCAAAAGCGGTCGCAGTGCTGGTTCCTTCAATATCAGTGACGTGATGTGCTTGCAAAAGTGTGCAAATAGCTAAACTGTCGATGTCTAATTCAACGCTCGACATTGAATACCAACCGGGATTATTACAAACTTCGCTTGATCCTTCTTGACTTTCAGCTAATAATCGCGCATCACACTCTTGACTTCCCCCTAAATCGGGCCGATCACTCGGTGAGCACCATAAAAGGTGATTATGCTTCATTAAATGTCTCCCAAAGAAAAGATCTGCGCCGAAAATTGCCGTATCCGCCGACATATTACCAAGAGGAAGATGAAAATATCGGCATTGTTCAGTCATCAACTCAAGCACTCTTTCGCTATTTAAATAATGCTTAATAAAGGTTTTCGCACCAACCGTTTGCCAATTTAATTTATTATACAAATCATCAATATCTTTCACGTGAATTTGAGCAACGGGAAAATCGGAACAACCCGGGATATGACTCGTTAAATTATGAGCATCATCGCACGATTGAACCGCCAATAAAGTCGGCCCCATTTTCGCTTCTTTATAAGCTAATAAAGCTTTTTGAATGTGTTTGTAAACTTGGTTAATATCAATCTCAATTTTAACTTCAAAATTGATATTTGTTGGTGGTAATAAATCTTCTTCCACGTTTCTCTCCAGTTTTGACGATCTTTCAGTTTGATACAAAGTGCTCAAATTTGGTAATAAATTAGTTTTAACGGTGTCTACCACGAAAATAAACGCCTTTTTTAAGGGTGATAAAAATAATGCTAATATTTGTTTTGGTCCGGAACTTGCGCGATGTTGGTACAAGTAAATGTGTTTTAATGAGTTTTTTGGGAGGTATGGTTGTTTTGCTATGCTTATTAATTCGAGTTCGTTTAAATTGAATGTTTCTAAGTTTTGTTTTCCCGGGAGGACTTTACAAACGCAGCCTAATTGTAGGAGGACTCTGAATAACGGGGGTACTTGAGTTTCGTAAACTCCTTCGACATCGGCGTTTGTTAAGTCAACATACATTTTCCTGAAAATAAAAATAAAGAGGTTTTGTTGGAGAATAACGAATTTATGTAAACATATAAATTAAAAATATTAAAATTAATTATATGATAAGGTTTAGTAAGATCCATTATGACCAGTTTTTAATAATCTGATTAAATATAAGAACTCTGTACCTTTACTGGTTTTATTTTTTCATATTTAATCAGATTATTAAAATTAATGTTTTAAATATATACGGGGTGTTTCTGTAAGTTATGATTTTAATTGTAACACAAGAGTTAAAGTGAAAATTTTTGGTCTAAATTCATAAATGATACAGAAAGATAAAATTTGGTAATGCAATGTTATCATGAGAAATGCTTTAAGATAACTTTTGAAAATAAACGGCTACGAGAATAATGCTAAATAAATTTAGACGAGTTCAAAAATTGATATCTCAAAAACAAATTGAGATATTCAAGTATGGTTTTGTTCAAATTTCATCAAGATATCTTAAGAATTCAAGTTCGAAGATGTCGACGCCCAATACATGATAAACATTAAGACTTGGGTTCGTATATCTCGCTTGAATCGGACGCAAAAAGAAATCTTGTGCCAAGTATCACGAACATTAAGATATGGGTTCTTGCGATTTAGACGTTAAAGAGAACAAATCTTTCTGAGTAAAGTAACCTATAATACGACGAACGATAATATGTGAATTCGCATATTTCGCTTGAAATGGGTGCATTGTTTCGAAGTCGACCGAAGTTACTTCTTGAGCGTGTTTGAAGCAAATAGACCTAACCCAAACCTAATTTAATTCAACTCAATCCAGCCAAACCCAGAACCCAAATTTTCAAGTCCTTTATTAAACTAGTAAGTTATTAATTAGTACGTTCGGGCCGAAATTACTTAACAAGAACGTTTTGGTTGAAACTGGGACCTCGACCGACTTCGACGACGTCGGCCGCCCCAAGTAATGAACTTAAAGATCTGTGTTGGGTCTATCCTATACGTTGGGTTGGGTCTATTAACATTACGGACAAAAACGGTTTTTTTTGGTTCTGAAGAGGACGAATGTGAAGAAGCCGTAGAGGGCGAAAAGGAAAACCAATATCTTCCAGAAGAGAGGAGTTTGAATGGACAAAACGGAAAAAAACATGAAAAAGCTAATGGATGATATCATCAGAAAAAGGTAGAGGTACCTCTAAAGTATAAAATTGGACATTATAGAGAGTGGTAAAGAAGGGAGAAGTGGCAATGCAAGCACTGAATAAGCACATAGATAAAATTCCAAGCAATATAGAGTGTAGAATAAGGAGAAAGGAACGCAGACGGAGAATGAGCCAGAATTAAAATCGAATAGGAAAGAGATGACCGTACAAGCTATCACAGAGGGGGAGATACTCCTAAAAGAAGAAACCACAAAATATGAAGACTGGGAGGAGATTGGCGATAATGTATAGACAAAAGTATCCTTTAAAAACACGTAAATTAGAAGGTGGTAGTGGTAGACCCAAAAAACCTAACCTAATCCAACCCAAGCTAATTTAATTCAACACAATTCAACTCAGAACAGAGACCTTAAAGATCATTACTTGTGGAGGCCGACGTTGTTGAAGTCGACCGAGGTCACAATTTAAGCTAAAACTTTCCCAGGAACTTGAAAATCAGAGTTTTTTTTATTTTTAATTATTGGGATAATATTAACCAGTTTTTGTATAAGCAGATTCGGCTGATGATGGGAAACTAGATTCCCGAAACTAGTACTGTTAATATATAAATATAATTAGCAAGTAAAAAGTTTTGTTTACCAAAATTTAACATATATTAAAATATAACTTGCAATATGGATTCTCAAATTAACTTGAAAGCCAATGTGTTCCAGAAGAGATGGAAACTATGCGAGAGATAGAATTAAGAAAAACAGAGATGTTTGGACGGACAAAAGAGGATAAGCCAGGAAAAAATCTAATGGACGATTTTAATGGATGAAGGAACACAAACGGAGAATGAGCCAGAATTAATATCGAATGGGAAAAAGATATCCACCCGAACTATGATAGAAGGGGAGATACTCCTGGAAAAAGAGATCACAAAATATGAAGACTGGGAGGACATTGGAGATAATATATGGACGGAAAAATTCTTTAACAACACGTAAATTAGAAGGTGCAAAACACTGAACATAAAAAATGGCACTGTAATGGTGGTGGTGGTGATAGACTCAAAAGACGTGTCTAACTTAAAAAGATAGAAGAGGGCGTAGGTGTCATGAAACAAAGTTACAAGATTAACATAAAGGATCAATCAGAGACCAGATGTAGAAAGGGAGTGAAAATGTTCCAAGGTGACACGGAAGAAATCCTATTTGTAAATCTAAGGGATTTTAGAAGAGAGACCAAAAGGGATGAATGGGTAACGATTCATAAGATAATGGATGTTTGTACCGCGAAGAAGGAAGGTGATAGACAAAAAGAAAGACCGTAGAGAAAGACGAATGCTTTGGTGAAGAGGAGTAAAGAGGAGACATAGTAAAGGTTATTGACACTGTTTGTTTGGTGTAAGTAGGAATAAGCGATAAACTGAATTACTCAATTATTAAATTTGCAACAGTTTGCATGTTTGATATTGTTTTTTTTAATTCAATTAAAGATAGAACGTAAGGTACCGCCGAAGCGATAACAGCTCGATAGTTTTTATAATAAACGTCTGAACTTTCCAAAAGTGTTTCATTCAAGTCCTTACGCCAAGAACCCTTTTCGGTTCGCAACATACCAAAAACGGCAAGCTGCTCCTGAGCATTGAAAAGGAGGGTGATACATTGAATAAAATCAATGAAGAAAGGAAGAGGAGAGATAAATTGTAGGAGGCTGGCAGAAGATGTCACTGAAGTCATTCATATTCGCGGTATGGACGTGTTGACCACGAAGGAAGAGGTCCAGGAAGCGATATTGGAGGCATTGCAAGGAGAGGAATATGGACTAAAGACGGGGGAACTTTAGGGGTAACTGAGGAGAAATACATAAGTTTGAAAAATAAGATAGATAAGGATATATTATAATAAGAAAATAGATAAGAAGGGGAAAAATCGATAAGAAGCTGATTTACTTCTTAAAATTGGGAAGCTGTGAAAAGGAGTTTCCGGATCTCTCTATGAAGAATTGTAAGGGTACCGATAAAAGAAAGTTGCTGCAAATACGAGAGGAAGGGACACACATGTATTAGTAGAGTTTAAATATATTCCAAAAAGTAATGGATTCCTATGTCTGTTTAACGGTGGAGTGCAGGCACACTGCAATGGTTGGAGAAATGGAGAGAACAATGAAAGATGTTCCAGCCCGAATGAGAGAGGTGGAAATAGAAGAAGAGGAGAAGTATCCAAGTCCATCAAATGTATGGAAGAGATGGTATTTTGGGTCTCTCATGAAATGTACTACAGACGGTTATGGAGCAGGAGAAATAGGGGGGGAGGGGTTATTAGTGGGTAGTTCAGGGCTAGAATAGTCCCACACTCCCGGCTGAAGTACTTAGTTTTCCAACCTAATTAGAAAATCTGAGACGCCAACAGTAAGCCGGGGTGCGCAACGCATTTTCGTTTGGCTTTGAACAGACTTAAGAATCTGCGAAAGAATTTGAAACAAAAAATTTTAAAACGATATGACATGATACACTAATTGTAAATAAAGAATTAAATTTATCCCTTGTAACTTTTTAAAATTTCTTCCCAAAACGTTTACTTACTTTCCAAACTCTTGATAGGTTTCTTCAGGCACAGTATACATATACAAATGATAACTTGGTCTAGATCTTGGTAGAGTTCGATTACATTTTTTGAAAATAGCACCTTCATCAGCACATTTAGGAACGCGTAAATTAGCATAAAAAATTCTAGGAACAAGTAGCTTAACCATATGCAATTCATTTTCAACCTATAAAATAAAACCCAATACACTAAAACCAACATATAGTAAAATAAAACGTACAAGTGCCCATAATTTATATTCCCCAGGAGTTGAAGTAGAAGCAATTTGAATAATTTGCCATGGACACATAACCAAGGTCCGTTGAGCTTTATGTAAAAAGGAACCTAAGACGTTCTGCGACGTTCTGACCACGCTGTGTTTTTGTCGCTTGGTTTTTTGAACTCCGCTATTTTTCTGATAAATTTGATACCTCCATTTTCGTTTTTGAAATTGCAACCATTCCATTTGTTCTTCCTATAAAATAAAAACAACATAAAAAGATAGCATTACAAAATTTAAAAAAATTACTCTTGTTGTTCCAATCGGTGGCGGATTCCCAAGAACTTCTTTCCAACTTTTCGACAAATCAACATCCTCAAACTCATTCTCAGGTCTTCGTTTTCGCTTTTTTACAGTCGCAACAGGTCTTTTAAACGAAGAGGATAAAGAAGAAGAAGAGGCTGTATCTTCAATATCAACTGACATTGAAGTATTTTGCGGTTTTGGACGAATTTGAAACATATCATCTATTCTTCGTTGTTTGTGAGTATCGTTTCGTTCCAATACTTGTTTATGAAGCCAATCTGGGTGGCGAATTCTTGGTACTGGATTTGAAATCTATTTCAAATATTGAAAAGAAAATTAAATTTTTTTTATTGTTGTGTTAACTTACACCTTGCATCGCTGCGGGAATTGTAATAATTTTTTGAATTGTACCCCCCAATCTTTCGATATAATAATCCCAATCTAAAACATCTCTTATATTTATATCAGATAATGAGTTATCTTTTAACCATTTTCTTAAAAAATGTTTTTGAACGGCCGATTCAGTTTGGAATATAGCTAAAGGAATCGCTCTAAAAAATAATTAATTACCAAAAAACCAAATTGATTAATTTATGTACCTTTCAGTAACTGGTGCACCTTCAGGTTTTCTCGAAATAACATATTTACACGCCAATCCAGCATCTTTAACCATTTGATCCCCTAAAAACTCGGCCAATCGTTTCGCGGTGCTTATCGAAGTGCTTTTTTGAGCACCATACTCCTCCAATTTTTTTGACATCGACCGATTTTCCGAAATTAAATCGAACAATTCAGAATCAGGCATATGCTTCCCATGGGAATACAAAACGTCCAACCAATAATTTGCTATTTGCGCCACAGAGGCGTAACAAGACTCCAAAGAATCTCCTTTTAAAAATGCCTCAAATACGGATGATTGGAAATTTTTTATTAATTGTAATTCACCTCTACGTTTTACTTCAAATCTAAAAATAATAAAAATAAGCACTCATTTATTTGAATAAAATTAAATTTACCCTTTTAATTCAGCCAATGACCCATCGAAATTAAACACGGCATAACGTTTTTTTAATTTTTTTCCTTCCTCTTTAGACGCGGGGAGAACCATGGCTTTGTAAGGTCCATCCACTTCGAAGAAAATCGAATTTTCGCTTTTTTGGACGTATTCTAAAGTTTCGGGGTTGATTAATTCGTGGTATTGATCGTTTGTAAAGTATTCTTTAACCATGGCGTTTAAAATCGCGTTGGGGTAAGAAATACAAAATTTTTTCTTTTTTTCGTGCGTTGTATGGATGGTGAAATTTTCGGGAAAAGATGCTGGAAGAATGCACCAAATTCCGTCAGTGTCTAATTCTAACGGACGTCCGATTTGTTCGATTATTTCTCTTGCTCTCATTATAATATGAGCTCCAGTATAACATACAATCCCTGCCATTTCCATACTGTGCCATCTTGCGCTATAAAAATTTAATTTATAAAAAAATTTATAGAAAATTATAATTTAGTTACCCTTTTCTCATTACGTATCCATAAAATGAATTTAAAATGCATTTATGAGCCAATTGTAATGAATCATACAAAACTTCGCGATTTTTTGCGTATTTTATTTCGGAAGCATCCCCCGTTTTAATGGCTTTTGCAACATCTTGTTTCGCTTTTTTTGATAAGCCTTTATATTCATATCTAAATATAAAAATAACCATCGAATTAAAATAAATTATTTTTTGGTTAACTCACCGTCTATCTCTGAAAGCTCTAACTGTATCGACGTAAAAAGAATTTTCTTTTTGACATATTGTGGTGACTTTCTCTTCAATTCTAGTTACTTTAATTTTCTTATATGCTTTTCTACAATACAATTGTAAACGTTTCTTTTCGTGCTCGGATTGCTCTTTTTTGGGGAGTTGATGAAAAGCTCTTTGTGGTTCTCCTGGAAATTGTGGTGGAAATTTTTCGGTTTCTAATTGTTGTTGGATTCGATGATATTCACTTCGTGAAGCAGGCACTTAAAAAGATATGAATAAATGTTTAATTGTTTAAATTTGTATAACATTAAATTGAAGAATTTTAAAACATAATTGTCTTGAGTGTATCGAAAATCACTATCTTTGTGATTTTAAATCAAATTATTTTGAAGAAAGATGAGAGAAGAAGTAATGGTGAAGAAAATATGAGAAGGAACTGTGAAAATAATAATACAAAGCAAAGAATTTAAATACTTTATACAGCTGTCCGAAAATTGGGTCTCTATATTTAAAATCAAGAAGAAACGGTTAATATAAAGCCTTCTAAGAATATTAAAGAATATTTTAATGTCGTAAATCGTTTAATGCAATTTTTCATGAAAACTACTCGTATCTCTATCTGTTATCTTGGACCCAATAACAGTGTATATTTATCTATTGAATTATTACATCAGATAACATAGAAGTGACGATAACCTTGTTTTATGCAAAACAACAAAGGAACAACTAATCCAAATTAAGAAGATACCAACTTGTATACAGGATCGTTTGAAAATACGTATCAATGTATGCAAAGCACGATTAGCTGCTCTAAAAAAAGTTCTAAATTGGGAAAAATTCTAAATTCTTGTGGACGTATCAAAAAAAATCATTTGCAGCAGATGCTGGGACTAAATTGGGAAAAAGAACTTAATATTAAATTAAAAAATGATTGAAACTAATTAAAACGCAACTTCAATTATCCATGTATCCCGCGGATATGTGCAGGCTGATTAAAAATTGGCAGATAACCCTGTATGTTATCTGGTTTCGAAATTCGATGTCCCAATAGACTACCTCGGAAACTATAACACTTAGAAAGAAAAATATTGAAAACTTCAACAAACTATCGTCCTTTGTCTTTCTGCTAGAGGCCAAAATTGAAATTTAGCAAGTGCAGTTATCTTGATTATTATTATAGACGACTTGATACTGCATGCAAAAAATTTGAAATGCTTCCACAAGACTTGGAATTCTTTTAAAAGACTTGATACTGTTTCCAGAAGACTTGAAAAGCTCCTAGAAGACTTGATGCTACTTCTAGATGACTTAATACTGCTTCCAAAAGGCTTGAAATGCTGCCAGAAAAGTTCCAATACTTCCAAAAATCTTGAAGTCCTTCTAGATGACTAGATACTGCTTCCAAAAGACTTGATTCTGCTTGTAGAAGGTTTAATACTACTTTTAGATGATTTAATACTACTTCCAAAAGACTTGAAATGCTACCAGCAAAGTTTCAATACTTCCAGAAGACTTGAAGTGCTTCTAGAAAATTTAATCCTGTTTCGAGAAGACTTACAATAATTCCAAAAAACTTACTACTACTTCCAGAATGCCTTAAAATACTTCTAGAAGACTTAAACTGCTTCCAAAAGACTTAAAATGTTCCCAGAAAACTTGCAATGCTTTCAGAAGATTTGAATAGCTTATGGAAAACTTGACACTACTTCTAGATAATTTAATACTGTTTCCAAAAGACTTGAAATGCTGCCAGAAAAGTTTCAATATTTCCAGAAGACTTGAACTGCCTCTAGATAACTAGATACTGTTTTCAAAAGACTTGAAATGCTCCTAGAACACTGGAAATGCTTCTAGAAGACTTGCAATGATTCCAGAAGGCTTACTACTACTTCTAGAAGGCTTAAACTGCCTCCAAAAGACTTAACATGCTCACAGAAGATTTGCTACGTTTTCAAAAGATTTGAAATGCTCCCAAAAGACCTGAAATGCTTCTAGAAGACTTGAATAGCTTCTAGAAGACTTGATACTTCTTCTAGATGACTTAATACTATTTCCAAACGACTTTAAATGCTGCCAAAAAAGTTCGAATACTTCCATAAAACTTGAACTACTTCTAGATGACTAAATACCGCTTCATGAAGATTTGATCTTGCTTCCGAGAGACTTGCAATGGTTCCAGAAGACTTGCAGCAATGTTTCCAGAAATCTTGCACTGCTAGGTAACTGATACTGCTTTTAAAACAGTTAAAATGCTCCCAAAAGACTTGAAATGCTTTTAGAAAACTTGATACTGCTTCCAAAAGACTTCCACTGCTTCAAATGCTTTTAGAAAACTTATTATACTTTCAAGATGACTTGATACAGCTTCCAAAAGATGAATGTATAGAAGGAAAAAGGTTTTGGGTGTTTCGCAAAGAATTCTGAGAGATACAAGATACAAAAAGCTGGTTACTGTACCTAATTAAGATCGAGTACGCAGAAAAAAATTTTAGGTTTTCCCCAAACAAGTTAAAAAACAGAAAAGGCGTTTGGTGAGTGCCAAAACGCTAAAAGATCTCTAGAATATCTAATTAAGATTGAAGTATACCAAAGAAAATTTTAAAATTATTCGAAAACTGTTAGAAAATGAAAACAACAAGGTGAGGAAATAGCCATCATGACTAAAGAGGATTCTTGGAGGATTCAATGAGCATACATATCATTTATCGGACTCAAGGTAGCCTATTCCTCACTGATTTAGTCGTAACAAATTATAAGACACCAACCACAATAGCTGGCATAAATTCGACGGTTAGCGTGTCTTGATACAGCATGTGTAAGCAGATCTTTTCCGAAGGCAGTTCTTGAAGACCTTTTAAAAGACTTGCTATTGCTTCCAGAAGACTTGACATGCTTCTAGAAGACTTGCAATGCTTCCAGAAGACTTGAAATACTTTTAAAAGACTTTCTATTGTTTCCAGAGGACATAATTTTGCTTTCAGAAGACTTGATACTGCTTCTAGAAGACGTGCAATGTTTCCAGAAGATTTGATATGCTTTTAGAAGACCTGATAGTATTTCCAGAAGACTTGATCTTACTTTCAGAAACCTTGATACTGCTTCCAGAAGACTTGCAATGCTTCCAGAAGACTTAAAATACTTCTAGAAGGCTTGATACTACTTCCTGAAAACTTGATTCTGCTTTCAGAAGACTTGATACTGATTCCAGAAGACTTGCAATGCTTCCAGAAGACTTAAAATACTTCTAGAAGGCTTGATACTATTTCCTGAAAACTTGATTCTGCTTTCAGAAGACTTGATACTGATTCCAGAAGACTTGCAATGCTTCCAGAAGATTTGATATGCTTTTAAAAGAGTTGCTACTGTTTCCAGAAGACTTGAAGTGTTTTTAGAAGACTCGATACTACTTGATTATGAAAGACTTAATAGACTTGATTATGTTTTCAAAAGACTTGATGCTGCTTCCAGAAGACTTGATTCTGTTTCCAGAAGATTTGCAATGATTCTTGAAGACTTCAACTATTTCTGAAGTCTTGGAAGACTTAAAATGCTTCAAAAGGACTTGATATGATGGCTTTTCTACTTTTCTTCCATTCTTGTTTTCCAAAATCATTGTCGCTACGATTAGTAATAATAATAAAAATAGAAATTTAAAATATCATACCTCAAGAATGAATTGAGATATATTGACAAAATAATAAGCATTTTAAAGTAAATTTAATCAAGTTTAAGTGTGGCTTAAATGCACAACTCTAATTTCATGACGGTTTTGTTCATTGATGTGACCATTTGTACAATTATCCTAATTTTAATAACTTAGCTTTATGCAATATTCACAGCAATTTTTATAATGTTGTGATACATTTTAATGTACAAGAATTGTTCTTGTGCTCTAATTTTATTACAAATAATTTGTTTGTATGATCAAGTCTACAAAATCAATTTTGGGACAAACTGCGTAATTTTTCTATTATAAATCATAATTTCAATTATTGCATCAAATACAATTTTACTTGTCAATTATTTAACATTTTAATAGTTATATTACAAACAATTCTAAGGAAGCCTGTCTGTTACTTTCTGTTTTCAGTTACCCTTTATCTTTTTACAATAAAAAGTTCTAAAGAAAATGTAGTTCTACCACACAAAAGACCTTGTTTTATAATATTATTTTTTGACACAAATTACATATTAATTGATTTTAGTTATCTACAAAAATTTACTTACTATGTTCTCCTCTCCACATCCAAGCCATGTTTCTTTGACACGCAGCATTAGGTTTATTAAAATCACAAGCAGCACACATAGTTTCATCAACCATGGCACACGGCTGCAAACGATTAGTTAAAATGATATTTGGGTACATAGCACCAACATCTAAATGATAAATTAGTGGTCTTTCCAATCTCATAGGATGTTCCTTTAAAACAAATCAATTAAACCTCAATAAAAACAAGTTGAATTAAAATTACTTTTAAAGCAGTTAATTTTTGAGTAATTTCGCTTTCAACTTCAGCAAGATTCGTGACTTGATCAATTGGTACTCCTTCCTCAACTTCTATGGTATGCTTTAACGTCCTTGGAAGTTGAGAAATGAGTTTGTCAATGGCCTCAGGAACCATGCGAAATCGACACGGAATATCCGCGCGAAATACGCCCGATTCTAACGCTTCAACATGCCCACCAACGTAAGTTTCTTGGATTAAAACGTGCCCATCGTCGGTTAATTTATTAAAAACGCTCTCTTCTTTGTTTGGGAATATTATATTACCTTGGAATGCTTGTACCATTAATAATGACTCACATAATGTTCCTTAAATAAAATAAAAAGATAAAAAAAGGATTTAAATTAATAAATTTTTTTACCAGATCCTTTTCGTAACACTTCATCAGGTTCACACGGAATAATCGTGCATAAAGCAAAAATAAACGGGTGAACATACTGCATGTATAAATAATAAGTAGCAACAGCATCAGAAACTGAGTAACTTGCTAAAATTTGCGGATTTGAGGCGGCTAATGGGCACATCTCCTCAGGATCTAACTCTACAGGATTATATCTAACAAAAAATATCACTTAATTTCATAATTTAATTTTTTCTCACCTCAATTTAGCTTTACAAACAGCTTTTAAACCGTGCGATCCAACCGGTAAATACGAATCTCTTTTCACCCAACAAAAACAATCCATATGCATCGCCGGACGACTCGTATACACCCCATCCCTATCCTTAAAAAATCCAATTTCTTGCTTCATATCCATGTTGTAAACGGCAGCCCTATTCTCAACAAAGGGCCAATCGAAAAAATCGCCGTTATAAGTGACGAAAATGTGGGGGCGTACATCCAAAATGTGATCGAAAAATTTCTGTAAAAGTTTAATTTCGTTGTCTTCGTTGAATATTGTGAATTTGCCCTCGAATTCGGGACGGGGGGTGAATTCAAAGTCGTCGATATCGCGCGAAACGATTTCTCTGTTTGTGATTAAATATCCTTGGCCATCGATCATATAAGAAATCATCATGATTTGATCGGTGTTTGAGTCGGGGAATTTTAATGGAAGTTTTGTTGTTTCTATATCGAAGGCTAAAACGATCGGTTCGGGGCGTTCTATTAAATCAGGGCGGAGTGTTATTGTTGGTTCGATGAATTGGCCTTTTATTTTTATTGTATACCATGATCCACAAAAGATTTTTAAATCTATTGATACTCGGATGTGGTAAGGAACATCATATTCCCTAAATAAACGAATGAATGAAATTTCTTTTTCTTTTTTTGAATGATCAAAATTTACCTTATATCGAGTATACATTCTAAACGATTCGTAGAATTTTTTGTGTGCACATCTTCATCTTGAGCTCCTAACGCGTTCGCTAATAATTCCGTGTAAAATTCACTTCCGGGATCTTTTTTTCGATTTTTTCTTACAACCGATAAAATTTCTCTTCGAACTTTTATCATATCAGATTGATTTGAAAACGATAATTTTAAGTATTTCTGTTTTAATCCTATTAAGTGATTGGGCTAAAAGATTCATTAAATTTTATTTCGTTTTCTTTTATAACAGAAACTATAACTACACAAAAATATTTTATAATGAATTAAATAAATACTAAGCAATTATTGGTCTATTAGCACTACTCACTTTGCTAATGCAGTAAATAACAATGATAGACATATTTCTTAAGTTTTCAATTATAATTCATCACACAAAACGTGATTTTGTCTAAGTGCAACGTTACAAACTGTTAAAAATGTTGTAAAACATTATTCAACAATTTAAACAGTTCCAAAATCATCTTTAACTGAGATTTTGTTCAAATTAAAAGTGACATATGATAATGTCTCAATCATGTTGAACAAAATGATTTTTAAAAACACTAAAATCCAAAACACATAGGTTGCCTTTTGTGGATATGACTTGATACCGTTTTAGAAAACTTAAAATACAATATGATTTTTGTGAATTTTATTATATATTTTATATTTTTTTTTTAATTGTGAATACTTAAATTTCACAAGACTTGAACTGCTCCAGAAGACTTGCTATTGCTTGTAAAAAATTTGAAATACTTCCAGAAGGCTTGATACTGTTTCTAGAAGACTTGAAATACTTTCAAAACACTTCATATTATTTCTGAAAGACTTGAAATGCTTCTAGAAAACTTGATACTGCTTCTAAAAGACTTGATGTTGCTTCTAAAGGAAATGATATTCTTTCCAGAAGACTTGATACTGTTGACTTGCAATATTTGCTGATAACTTAATATTGCTTCTAGAAAGACTTCAAATGCTCCCAGAAAACTTAATATGGTTTCTGAAAAACTTGAAATGCTCCACAAGGCTTCACTATTTCTAAGGCTTTATTGTTTCTAGAAGACTTGAAATACTTTCAAAACACTTCATATTACTTCTGGAATACTTCAAATGCTTCCAGAAGGTTTAATACTATTTCAAGAAGACTTGATACTACTTCTAAAAGACTTGATATTGCTTCCAGAAGATTTGGAATGCTTTCAGAACATTTGAAATGCTTCCAGAAAGCTTGATACATGTTTCTAGATACTAGAAATACTTTCAAACACTCCATATTGCTCTTGGAAGACTTCAAATGCTTGCAGAAGGCTTGAAACTATTTCAAGAGGACTTGATACTGCTTCTAGAAGACTTGATATTGCTTCCAAAAGATTTGGAATGCTTCCAGAACATTTGAAATGCTTCCAGAAGGCTTGATGCTGCTTCTAGATGCTAGAAATACTTTCAAAACACTTCATGTTGCTCTTACAAGACTTCAAATGCTTCCAGAAGGTTTGATACTATTTCAAGAGGGCTTGATACTGCTTCTAGAAGACTTGATATTGCTTCCAGAAGATTTGAAATGCTTCCAGAAGATTTGAAATGCATCCAAAACATTTGAAATGCTTCTAGAACATTTGAAATGCTTCCAGAAGGCTTGATACTGCTTCTAGATGCTAGAAATACTTTCAAAACACTTCATATTGCTCTTGGAAGACTTCAAATACTTCCAAGAGGCTTAATACTATTTCAAGAGGACTTGATATTGCTTCTAGAAGACTCGATATTGCCTCCAGAAGATTTCGATGCTTCCAGAACATTTGAAATGCTTCCAGAAGGCTTGATATTGCTTTTAGATACTAGAAATACTTTCGAAATACTTCATGTTGCTCTTAGAGGACTTCAAATGCATCCAGAAGGCTAGATACTATTTCAAGAAAACTTAAAACTGCTTCTAGAAGATTTGATATTGCTTCCAGAAGACTTGCAAGGTCTGCTGATAACTTATATCTTCTTTTAGAAGACTTCAAATGCTTCCAGAAAACTTAATATTGCCGCTGGAAAACTTTAAATGCTTCCATAAGGCTTCATACTGTTTCTAGAAGAGCTGAAATACTTGCAAAACACTTCATCTTGCTTCTGGAGGACTTCAAATGCTTCCAGAAGGCTTGATACTATTTCAAGAAGACTTAATACTGCTTCTAGAAGACTTGTTATTACTTCCAGAAGATTTGATATTGCCCCTGGAACACTTGAAATGCTTCCACAAGACTTGACCTGGTCAGAAAGCTTAATACTGCTTTTAAAAGATTTGATATTGCCTCTGAAAGATTTGAAATGCTTCTAGGAAACTTGATATTGCTTCCAGAACACTGGATATCTGTTTTGACATGAAATTCTTTCAGAATACTTCATATTGCTTCTGAACGACTTCAAATGCTTCCAAAAGACGTAATGCTATTTCAAGAAGACTTCATACTGCTTCTAGAAGACTTTTTATTACTTCCAGAAGACTTGATATTGCCCCTGAAAGACTTGAAATAGTTTCAAAAGGCTTGATACTACTTCTAGAACACTTGAAATGCTTTCACAAGACATGAACAGTTTCCAGAAAACTTGATACTGCTTCTAGAATTAAAATATTCTTATTAAAAATGATAATGGTATTTTATGTTCCAAGCAGCGCATACATGACTCCAGTTATGTTTTAATTTTGTAAACAATTTGAAATAACGGTCAGAAGATGCACAGAAAGCTAGAAACAAAAATTAGAAAAAATACGGGCTATATAACGCTCGGAAATGTTCAAAAATTGCCACCAATCAAGATGTTTTGTATCTTGTATAATGATGTATTACATCACTATACACCTCTAATAATAACTTTCTTGTATATACAAAGTCCTGAGATTTTTTATACTCGTCGGTGGTTTTATAATTTAATGGATTACACAGCAAATACAACAATACACTTAAATAGCGCACCTAACATCCAAAAATTCCGGAACGCTGTAAAATGCATTGCGAATCAGGAAAGATTTAAGGCGGTCTTTCAGCGCTGCGGCCTGAAGTTATGCCTACACCTAGTTCCGTATTTATGCACCTCAGATTGGACTTGATATACTGATTACACAGTATTAATAACAGGTATTTACAAACTTTACTACTGCATCTTTCGTCCCAAAACCTTTGCAGAAATCAAATTGGTTCATGTACAACATGTTGTTACGTTCTACATAATCGTATAAGGTTGTACAAGGCGCATTCAACAATCTTTGAAAAGGTAGGCAATATGTTAATGGGGCGATAATAGCCAACATCCATAGAATCACCTCCCATGAATACAGGGACAACAGATGCACATTTCAAAAAGTCAGGAAATTGAGATAAAGAAAAGCAGAATTTACCAACTTAGTTAATTCTCATGTATCATTAATTAGACATGTTGTAGAAAAGGCACATTAGAATTTAATATGAAAATTTTGAATATTTGAAATATATTTGACAGATCTATCAGATTTTTAGCCATATGAAGCTTTGCAAAATAAGAATACGTTACGGTGACGGTGTACAGAACGTGAATATAAGGAGAGGTGATTGGTGGTGATGCATTTTGCCGTCATTATATTTGCTCATTTGAAGGGCTGTAATTGAGTGATAAATCTGACAGTTCTGTGGCATAGCTATTGAAGCCTTTGTAGAGGGGAAAGTGGTTATACACGAATAGCAATCTTAAGTCTTATACCGCTTGCGCCATAGCGGTTGTGTGCATCATAACTTTGGGGAGTTTGTTGCAACTATCTCTAGTAACTTTAATAAGCCACATCAGCGAGCGTTACTACGCCAACGGTGGCGTAATTGAGTTGACTCATTTTAAAGTTAGATATCAACGTACGTAACAATTGTACTATATAACTGTACAATTGCGCCAGAAATGTGTTCGACCTATACTATGTCATTAAGATTGGAGACGAAACAACCCACAGAAAAACAGAAACCATAAGAAAAAATGTTGGTAATTACTGTGTGTACATTGTATTATTCTATGTTCATTAATTACATCAATTCTGAAGATGCCCGATTTTCTTGAGTAACAAATACGCTTCACAAGCAACACACGTTCTATTTTGTCAGTGGATAAATGATAATCGTGTTCTTGGTAAATGTGTGATGTAGCATGATCACCAGTTATTTAATTACCCCTTTCATTTTAGAAAATCACCTCGTACGAAGTCATCAGAGTTTTTACAAAATGAAATCAATGGATTATTGCAGACATAGGCGCCGGATATAAAGGTGCTCTGGGTGCGCAAGTATCCATATAAAATTTTTAATGTGCGCAAAACACCCAAACGTATAAGAATCGAATACGTGAGCTTTCTTCATATGAAATTATTGATAGTTATTTATAGATATATTTTTTATTTTAATGTACCATTGAGCTTTTTCTTCCCAATTCAATCCCAACATCTGCTACGAATGTTTTTGGAGAGGACGTATTACGAATTAACACTTGATGCCGCATTTAGAATACTTGATACTGCTTTCAGAAAACCTTAAATGCTTCCAGAAGCCTTGATACTGTATCCAGAAAACTTGTAATTCTTACAGAAGACTTGAACTGCTTCCAGATGACTTGATACTATCATTGAAAAACTTAATATTGCGTCTAGAAGACATGATGCTACTTCTAGAAGACTTGATACTACTTGTAGAAGATTTGAAATGCTTCCAGAAGACTTAAAATATTTCCAGAAGACTTGCAATATTTTCAGAAGACTTGCAATGCCTCCGGAAGACTTTATACTACTTCCAGAAGACGTGATACAGTTTCTAAAAGACTTGAAATACTTCCAGAAGACTTGATACTACTTCTAGAAGACTTGCAATAATTTAAGAAGACTTGCAACGCTTCCAGAAGTCTTGATACTGCTTCTAGAAGACTGGAAATGGTTCCAGAAGGCTTAATACTAATTCCAGAAGACTTGAAATATTTCCAGAAGATTTGATATTGCTTCTAGAAAACTTGAAATATTTTCAGAAAACTTTCAAAAGACTTGCATTACTTCCAGAAGACTTAAGTACCACTTGTATAAAACTTGATATTTCCATAAGAGTTGAAATGTTTCCAGAAGACTTAATAATGTTTGCAAAAAATTTGACAATTCTTCTAAAAAACTTAAAATGCTTCTATGAGACTTGAAATGTTACTAAAAGACTTCATACTACTTCCAGAAATCGATACTGCTTGTAAAACTGGTGGCAGAAGACATTTTTATTGTCTTACTATAAAAATACCATTATTATACATACTGGAAACCATTAATCACATTTGATTTTGCTTCCAAAATATCTAATACTGCTCTTAAAATACAAAATCTTCGTGTTAACAGGTGTACAACTCTAAACACTTCTGGCAGAAGACATTACCATTGCAAATGAACCACAAGTGCCAGATACTTTTGTTTGATCTGATGAAATTCAAAATACATCACGTATTTTAATTGTAAATTGTAAAAAAAGAAATTCAAAGTACAACAGGTACTTTAAATTTCATCACTTGTTTTTTTGACAGCCATCATTCGTCGTTTTAGTCTCCTATTAGAGGAGACTAAAACGACTATTCCCTAACGTTTAGAACATAAGAAGATATTCTTTCAACATGATAGAGATTCAACACCGCTGTTTGCTCGTCATCTCAAGCAAGATTTGGACGAAAAGTTTCCAGGCCATTGGATTGGTTGTGGCGATCCTATTAATTGACCTCCAAGATCTCCAGACATCATAGTACTTGATTATTATTTATGGGGCTGATTCAAAAGTGAAATAGATAAAGTCAAAATGTTACCATTTAGAAGTTAATGTTGATATTTTTGGACAAGTACTTAAATAACAGTGATGATCAAGGCCACCCAAAACCTTTTTGGGGGCGCCTATTTTTGTTCTTTTTTTTGATTGATTGTTCAATTAAATGTAATACATGGTTTGTTTTTGTTCATTATGTTGAATTTATTTAGTACAAAAAAATATATTAACTTTGTGAGGTTCTCATACTTTTATATATCTTTAATTGCCTGAATTTTCTTATGAAAAGAGGTGCATTCATTTTAATAGGCCTCGCAGGCCAAATATCTTAAGACAGCTTTGGTGGTGATATATACTTAATGTTAATGAATGAAATTTTGTTTAATCATGTACTAATAATGATACAATAAAAAAAAAACAAAAAAGTAAAAGAAAATCATATAGGAGGCATATCAGTTTTTTTTTATATTATTCTTTAGTGTACAATACACTTTTAATGTTTGGTCTGTTCCCCTCAACTCAATTGGCGTATTAGAAGTAAATCCAAATCCTTTACTCTATCATTTCTAATAGTTCTAGAATGGATTCCAACATCTTAATGTAATAATATATTATTAATAATTTTTTAATAAGATATTGTGGATATTGTTGGGAGTGTTTCTCACAATTTTATATTACACTGATATCCTAACATTATTTGCTATATCCATTAATAAATATCACGTTATTATTAATTATTTTTAATAAGTATATTGTAAACTTCACCTTAATTGAAGATGTAAGTAGTCAAACTTTAGTTCTACAAATAACTGTTATTAACCAGTTTAAATGCAGATATCATTGCTACAAACCATTTTGTGTGAAGATTTAATAATAACATGAACAACTCTTTATTAAAATAATAATAACTCATCTAATAAACTTACCAAATCCAAATCTTCTTTTAAACTGACTTCAATTTTAGAAATAGTCCCGGAGTACTTTTTCATTAAAAATTGAGACACCTCCTCAATAACAGGTTTTGGCACCAAAATATAAAAATAAGGTTGAAAAGGATAAGATACTTTAAACCTAGAACCATCTTCTTCCATGAAATAATAATCAACTGTTGCAATGAGATGTTTATCTTCATCCAACATTTCCGACTAAATAATTTAAAAAATTAATTTTATTTAATAAATAAAAAAATTAAAGAGAATACATACAGCATGCATATTAAGCAAAAACCCTGTTCTTTCACATGGTTCTTTTATGCGTTTAAATCCATATTTATTATCAATATTATCGTTTTCAATAACTTGCTTAACTCGGTATTCGGAACTTTCTTCCCTACAAATATAAATAAAAAAATAATAAATTAAATAACTAATTTATTTTAAGTATACCTAAATCCAGGTTTTTGAACATTTTCTTTTTCTTGTCCTTGCCTCTCCGGTTTTTCCTTTCTATATTTTCCAGAATTTTGCAAATTCATTTCTAAAAAATCATCTGTTGCACCTTAACGCAACATAACCTAAAATAAAAAAAAATATAATTTCCCGCCGTAAACACTACGTCAAATCTAAATATTTTTGTTTTATACAGTTGGTATTAAAGTAATTTTGATTAATTTTATAGTGTCGATTTGACATTTAAAGTCAAATCTATATTCTCTATGAAACATTTTAAATAATAATTCAATTTTTAATTGAATGAACCTATTTATATTAAATGGAAAACAGAATTTTTGGAATATGAATTGGGTATGTTAGGGATTTTTGTTATTGTAGTTTTAGTAATTTTCTTGATAACCAATAGGAAGTCGTTATTGCTCACCTTTAAATTTCTTCAATTTCAACGGTTTTCTTACAACTGTAGAATCTCTTCCTGTGGCCGGTGTTCTGCATCGTATTGAATTATTTTTAATTTGTATTTATTTTATACTATTAACGTGATTTGTTTATTGTGTAAATGATTTAAAGGTGAGTGTTAATTAACGATGTAATCTTAGTTTTTATATCTTTTAGAAATTTATCCTTATTTTATTGTTATATGTAAATGTACCCCACGCTTTTCTTTTTTAACAACTTTGTTAAAAATTTAATTTATAAACATGTTTCGATATCTTACAATCACTTTTAAATATCTTCTTTACGTTTAATTGAAACGATAAAGAAAATCAAATACAATTTTGTTGTTTTGCAAGTAATATGAAACCATTTAGCTTTATTCAAAACAATGTCAGTTAAAACGTTATTTTATTAAAAAAATTTTAATATTAACTATTATTAGCTCATAAATAACAAAAATGTTGGTCAATAATCACCTATTTAATAGTAAGTCATCGAAGAAGAAATTGGGAAATTATTGCAATCTGTACTCATTTTTGTGTAACAAACATTTTTAAATGAAAGCATTGTATGTAACTAATCAATTAATTAATTGCTTCAATTTCATATTAAAACTTTGTTCCAACAAACAACCTAACTCGTCTTATGCCCAAGTAATGCAATCGCCCATGCAAAATAATGTCGTCACAATTCATGGGATTGCATTACATTACTTGACATGGGCGAATGTGTTTAAGAAGTACACGACGAGTCGGACCACTTATTGGAATTTAACTTACAATTATATGTCCACTTTATTTTTTAGTTTTGATACTATTTGAATTATAGATTGCACATTTCGACCTTTAATTACTTCTGAAGTTCATTGCAAATCTGAGTAAGACTTTTGATTCATTCAATCATATTTTAAAAATTAGTAGTGTACTTATAATGGCCACATTGAATTAGCTATGCTAGACATCTTGCCATTATCAGCATGTTAAATCATCATTTTGATCAATATGATGGATCAAAATGAACTGATTCATTGGATTGATTCTTACCAATTTTTTCTAGAACCGTTAATATCTCACCAAAGTCAAACGCGTTTTAATACTTGATAATGTTTGGATGAATGGGGATGTTGTACTCAGTTCTTCATGATTATCATATTCATAATTTAAGGTGATCTATTGCCTGTACATTAACCCGCTTGTTCGACTGATTAATAGAAGCCAGATTTGTTGGTCAAAATGTTTGATGATTTTTTGCCTTTTTTGAACAATCATATTAGAATTCTTAGGGGGACATCTTTGCAACAAAATGAGAAACGCCTCTTCTAATAGCTTCCATCCCATCTTGAGCAATTTGCATGTCAAGATCTCAACCATATTAGAACTCTCTGTTCAGGTAGACATCTTTTTAGCAGAATGAGAAATTCTTCAGTGGTTTTTCTTCTATCTTGAGTAATTTGCATGTCAAGTCCTCAACCATATTGGAATTCTCTGTTTAAACAGACATCTATTCAACAAAATGAGCAACTAGATTTCCTTCCCATTTTCAGCAATTCGCATTAAACTCTGTTTTCCTTGGTTGCTTTTCTATTCTTTATCATTCTTAAAGCAGCTTGTAATTAATCAGTATTAATTTCTAGTGCCTTCTATACGTTCACAATATAGAAGGTGTCCAGTAAAGGTTTTCTAAGATTTGCACATTGATAATGGCGGAGATTTTTGAAGAACTAATCGATGAGTACTGGTTTTTCAGGACTTACTGAATCTCCTGTTGATGATTTATTTTATGGACTCTGCTTCTCTACGAAAATCGTTGCGTTTTGCCGGATGTTAAACGATGTTAGTGATCATCATAGATAATTCGACGAAATCTCTGCAATGCAGAGCTTCCGTTGATTTGCGACTTAGTATAGATAGTTTTTTGATATTCATATTACTTTTGCTCAAGTTGTATACATATAGTTCAGCCAAAGTTGTATATACATTTATATACTTTTGTGTGGATATTAATGTTGAAGAGCAAAACAAACTACGGGACTTGGTTTTCATACAAAAAAAGTTATCGACTTTGTAATGAAGTACTGTGAGACCTGTAAATTATATGAGGTCGATTCTGAAGATATTGAACATGAAATGTGGAGACAGTAATTGTGCCATGAATCACGAGGAAGTCTCTAGAATAATGGAAGTTGACGCGGTATGTAAGATGTTCCTTACTTTGGAACCTTTTGGTGACTAACGTATTATAAAAAAAGACTACATAATACAATGGTGTGAAAAAAAACGATGGGTATGACATTGCAAGAGGTGATAAAAATACAAAAAACCTTGTGCCTGAGTAGAAAACCTGAGTCTGCCCCAAAAAAAATTCTTAATGCCATGCAAGTTAATTGCAAATCTGAGTAAGACTTTTGATTCATTCAATCCTATTTTAAAAATTAGTAGTGTACTTATAATGGCCACATTGAGTTAGCTATGCTAGACATCTTGCCATTATCAGCATGTTAAATCATCATTTTGATCGATATGATGGATCAAAATGAACTGATTCATTGGATTGATTCTTGCCAATTTCTTCTAGAACCGTTAATATCTCACCAAAGTCAAACGCGTTTTAATACTTGATAATGTTTGGATAAATGGGGATGTTGTACTCAGTTCTTCATGATTATCATATTCATAATTTTAAGGTGATATATTGCCTGTACATTAACCCGCTTGTTCGACTGGTTAATAGAAGCCAGATTTGTTGGTCAAAATGTTTGATGATTTTTTGCCTTTTTTGAACAATCATATTAGAATTCTTAGGAGGACATCTTTGCAACAAAATGAACAACGCCTCTTCTAATAGCTTCCATCCCATCTTGAGCAATTTGCATGTCAAGATCTCAACCATATTAGAACTCTCTGTTCAGGCAGACATCTTTTTAGCAAAATGAGAAATGCCTCTTTCAGTCGTTTTTCTTCTATCTTGAGCAATGTGCATGTCAAGTCTTCAACCATATTAGAATTTTCTGTTTAAACAGACATCTATTCAACAAAATAAGCAACTAGATTTCCTTCCCATTTTCAGCAATTCGCAGTAAACTCTGTTTTCCTTGGTTGCTTTTCTATTCTTCATCATCCTTAAAGCAGCTTGTAATTCATCAGTATTAATTTCTAGTGCCTTCTATACGCTCACAATATAGAAGGTGTCCAGTAAAGGTTTTCTAAGATTTGCACATTGATAATGGCGGAGATTTTTGAAGAACTAATCGATGAGTGCTGGTTTTTCAGGACTTACCGAACCTCCTGTTGATGATTTATATTATGGACTCTGCTTCTCTGCGAAAATCGTTGCGTTTTGTCGGAGGTTAAACGATGTTGGTGATCATCGCAGATAATTCGACGAAATCTCTGCAATGCATCCGTCTTCAATCATCAATCTTCCGTTGATTTGCGACTTAATATAGATAGTTTTCTGATATTCATATTACTTTTGCTCAAGTTGTATACATATAGTTTAGCCAAAGTTGTATATACATTTATATGCTTTTGTGTTGATATTAATGTGGAAGAGCAAAACAAACTACGGGACTTGGTTTTCATACAAAAAAATTTATCGACTTAGTAATGAAGTAATGTGAGACCTGTAAATTATATGAGGTCGATTCTGAAGATATTGAACATGAAATGTGGAGACGGTAATTGTGCCATGAATCACGAGGAAGTCTCTAGAATAATGGAAGTTGACGCGGTATGTAAGATGTTCCTTACTTTGGAACCTTTTGGTGACTAACGTATTATAAAAGAAGACTACATGATACAATGGTGTGAAAAAAAAACGATGGGTATGACATTGCAAGAGATGATAAAAATACAAAAAACCTTGTGCATGAGTAGAATACCTGAGCCTGCCCCAAAAAAAATTCTTAGTGCCATATAGTTTACTTTAGATCATAAAATATAAACCACCATTTGTATCCAGAAGGTGTGAATTCATGCTGTACATAACAAAATAAAATGCCTCTAAAATGGCGAGTTTTTTGCGGAGGGTTGGAGTTACCATTACAGTAAAACCACAATTTTTGGTGTGTGGATTATCCATGCCATAAAATTTTCTTTAATTTTAACATTTCAATTGTAAGGACTGCCTATGGACATCTCTTCTCTTTCAACCTAATACTGTTACGTCAGTTGCACAAAAATGCACAAAATCTTTCCAAATTATGTTAGCGCAAAACGTCAATAACTTCAAGAGAACCGATAATAAAAAGAGGGGAAAATGGATCCAGTATAACAAAGAAATGCCGGGAATCTGCTTTTTAACAACAAAATTTATACTTAAATATGTTTTAGAGACAACTTAAGCGATTTGAAGTTTTTACAGCATCTTCAAAACGAAATTCTCTAAGGAAGTGTGAGGAAGTGTTATTATAAATATTTTTTCATTGAAATTACTAAGTAAAATTGCTACTTTTTGTTTGAATACTTGACATTTGTGCAAATATCAATAGTTTAACGAACGCCTCCGCACTTCTCTAGCAAATTTGATGTAGACTCCTAAAAAAAATTCCTTGATCTCAGTTAAAATATACGACACTTCTGTTGTAAGCAGTGGAAATTTGTTACGAAAACGGTCGTCTTCTTGAACAGTTTCAATGCCATTTTAAAGCAAATCTACTACTCAATTTATTTTCGCATACTGTAAGGGACATACATTAAAACATAAAAGATAATTTTCTTTTATATGTTGTACATATCTTGTTGTTTCGCCGAATGTAGATCCTAAAGTTACTTCATCTTTTCAAGCATTTACTTAGATGTTACCCTTTAAAACAGCGAATTCATCTTGTTGTTCACCTACCATGTGGTCTTTGTCAGTATTAAATCAGTTGAGGCCATTGATATTTATCCAAATCCCTTTACTATTGACGACGATCTCGCACTTTTCATCATTTATTCATGAAGAATTTATCTTCTAGGTTTCAGTTTCATTAGTTCAATAGTACTTGAATCAATTCCTATTTGTTATGTCAACTGGCTCAACGATCAGATAATCCGTTATTGTTATCTTTGCATTGAAGTCTCCCAGTACCACAAAAAGTTTGCCTAAAATTGTTAATGGTTTTATCTGAAGAAGAATTCAAATGCTTCCAGAAGACTTGACATTGCTTCTAGAAGATTTGAGATGGTTCCAGAGGGCTTGATATCGCCTCTAGAAGAGTTGAAATGCTTCCAGAAGATTTGATACTGCTTCTAGACGACTTGACATTGCTTCTAGAACAGTTGAAATACTTCCAAAGACTTGAAATGCAGAAGACTTGATACTGTATCTAGAAAACTTGATACTGTTTCTAGAACAGTTGAATTGCTACGTGAAGACTTCATACTGCTTCTAGAAGATATCAAATGCTTCCAAAAGAGTCGTTACTGCTTCTGGAAGGCTTGATACTGCTTCCAAAAGACTTGAAATGCTTCTGAAAGACTTGAACTGCTTCCAGAAGATTTGAAATACTTAAAAAAAACTTGATATTGCCTCTGGAAGACTTCAAATGTTTGCAAAAGGTTTGATACTGCTTCTAAAATGTTTCCAAAAGAGTCGTTACTGCTTCTGGAAGGCTTGATACTACTTCCAAAAGACTTGAAATGTTTCTGGAAGACTTGAACTGCTTCTAGAAGATTTGAAATGCTTCCAAAAGATATGATTTTGCCTCTGGAAGACTTGAAAATACTTGTACTGGGAGACTTCAATGCAAAGATAAAAATAGGCTTCAAGTAGACTAGAAATACTTCCAGAAGACTGGAAATACTTCTGGAAGATTAGGAATACTATAGAAAACCAGAAATGCTTTCAAATGGGCACTCATATAAATTTATTAATGGTTTTATGTAGACTGAAGTTTCCAGAAGACTTGGTGGTACTCTTAGAACATTTAAGATGCTTCCAGAGGACTTGATAATGCCTCTGGAAGATATCAAATGCTTTCAGAAGACTTGATGCTGTATCTAGAAAACTTGGTACTGCTTCCAGAACAGTTGAATTGCTACGTGGAGGCTTGATACTGCTTCTAGAAGATATCAAATGCTTCCAAAAGACTCGTTACTGCTTCTGGAAGACTAGAACTGCTTCCAGAAGATTTGAAATACTTTCAAAAAGCTTGCTATTGCCTCTGGCAGACTTCAATTGTTTGCAAAAGGTTTGAGACCGTTTCTAGAAGATTTGAAATGTTTCCAAAAGACTCGTTGCTGCTTCTGGAAGACTTGATACTGCTTCCAAAAGACTTGAAATGCTTCTGGAAGACTTAAACTACTTCTAGAAGATATCAAATGCTTCCAAAAGACTCGTTACTGCTTCTGGAAGATTTGATACTGCTTTCAAAAGACTTGAATTGCTTCTGGAAGACTTGATTCTGTTTCTAGAAGACATTAAATGCTTCCAAAAGACTTGAAATGCTTCTGGAAGACTTGAATTGTTTCTAGAAGATTTGAAATGCTTCGAAAAGACATGATATTGCCTCTGGAAGACTTGAAATGCTTTAAGTAGACTAAAAATACTTCCTGAAGATTAGAAATACTTCAGAAGACTAGAAATGCTTCCAAAAGAGCACTCATATAAAATTATTAATGGTTTTATGTGGATTGAAGTTTCCAGAATACTTGATGCTACTCTTAGAACATTTGAAATACTTCCAGAGGACTTGATATTGTCTCTGGAAGATATCAAATGCTTCCAGAAGACTTAATACTGTATCTAGAAAACTTGATACTGCTTCCAGAACAGTTGAAATGCTACGTCAAGACTTGATACTGCTTCTAGAATATATCAAATGCTTCCCAGAGACTCGTTACTGCTTCTGGAAGACTTGATACTGCTTCCAAAAGACTTGAAATGCTTCTGGAAGACTTGAACTGCTTCTAGAAGATTTGAAATGCTTCCAAAAGACATGATATTGCATCTAGAAGACTTGAAATGCTTCAAGTAGACTAGAAGTACTTCCAGCAGATTAGAAATACTTCAGAAGACTAGCAATGCTTCCAAAAGAGCACTCATATAAAATTATTAATGGTTTTATGTGGATTGAACTTTCCAGAAGACTTGATGCTACTCTTAGAACATTTGAAATGCTTCCAAAGGACTTGATATTGTCTCTGGAAGATATCAAATGCTTCCAGAAAACTTGATACTGTGTCTAGAAAACTTGATACTGCTTCCAGAATAATTGAAATGCTACGTGAATACTTGATAGTGCTTCTAGAAAATATCAAATGCTTCCAAAAGACTCGTTACTGCTTCTGGAAAACTTGATACTGCTTTCAAAAATCTTGACATTTCAAGATTTTCAAGATCCAAAAACATTTTTTTGGAAGATTCTTGCTTCCAGAAGATTTGAAACACTTCCAAAAAACTTGATATTGATTCTAGAAGACTTCAAATGTTTGCAAAAGGTTTGACACTGCTTCTAGAATATTTGAAATGCTTCCAAAATACTTGATATTGCTTCTGGAAGATTTGAAATGTTTCCAGTGGATTAGAAATACTTCCAGAAAATTAGAAATACCTCAGAATATTAGAAATGCTTCCAAAGTACACTCATATAAAATTATTAATGGTTTTATGTGGATTGAAGTTATCATTTTCAATTAGTTTTTCAATTTTAATGTACTTCAGTCTTAATGTACTATTGTACTTCTGAAGATGAAAATTTTCTTGAAAGATCGCGTTCTCAATGACCGGTTTCAATCTTTTAAATCGTCATCAGGTTGTTCGCTACGAATTAAAAAACATAGATTAAAAGTCATTACAGATAGTTAAACATATTTACCATCAAAAAAGTTCAAAAAAATACATCACAAATATATAATAAAAGCAATATACCCACATCAATTTAAAAAACAAAATTATATCTCTATTACACATCACCATTTATTGAACAACATTAAATATACTTATGACAAATTTGATCTGAGAATCAAATAAAGCAATTTAAAGGCACAGGTAACGATGGAACAGGTTTATTTTACCGAAAAATTATTTTTCGGTGCTACTAGTTTCGGAATGTACTAATTCCTTCATCAGACGCGACTGAAAGTACATTTAGATGTTATTTAAATAATTAATAATTATTGTATAAATAATACCGTCAAACCAAAGGAGTTGGAACTTATCAAACCACATTTTATTTTATTGAAAAAGTAATCAATGGGATTGAACTTTAATGGAGTTGAAATTATTTACTCCTCAAACTTCTAAAACCTTTCTGTTTTAAAAAATTTAAAAAATCTTATAAATCTCTTCTTTGGAATTAAATTTCTTTTCTAAAATTCTTTTCAAATTATGAAATCTGAAGGATATAATTTAATAAATTCTAAAAATAGAATATCATTATGTAAAATTAGATTTGTTTAAAAAATTTATTTTTGTATTTTATACTTTGTTGTTTTTTTACTTTCTGTTATCATCGTGTTTGTTATGGAGGGAATGTAAAAGAAATTTTTTCGTACGTACGATGAAAAATTTTTTTTTATTTTTCGGTTTCTACCGGTTTCGACTTTTTACCGTCATCAGGAAACAACGTTATTTAGATTTATCAAAATTTGATTTGTTTACGCCTTTTCCTATCACTATACTTTATATTTCTATTATTGAAGTGGCAAATTTTGGTTGTTTTTTTCCAAATTTGTACTTCAGGAAACTTTTACAAAATAGCAAAAAATCTAAAAAATTAAAAATATAATTCCAGTAACCTTTTTTAAGTGACTAACTCTTAAAAAAATGATTATTTATTATTTCAGATGTCTGATTCTTCGTCTGTAACAGTAGCCGTCCGTATTCGTCCTTTAATCCCATCGGAAACCGCCAAAGGTTGTCAAGAAATCTTAGAAGTTTACGCCGATATCAATCAAATAAAAATAAAAACTAGCGATAAAGCATTCACATACAACCACGTTTGCGATCACAACATCTCACAAAAAGATTTCTACGAAACCTGCGTTAAAAACTTAATAGGAAACCTATTTAAAGGCTACAATGTAACAATATTAGCGTACGGCCAAACGGGATCCGGAAAAACCCATTCCATGGGGACCGCATACAACGGAGACGACAACGTCGGAATTATACCTCGAGCCGTGCGCGAAATTTTTGAATACGTTAAAGATAATTTCGGGTACGAATTTTCCGTTTCCGTCTCATTTATCGAGATATACCAAGAGGTCGTTTATGATCTTTTGGCGAACAAACCACGAGAACAGTGTAGCGTTGAAATACGAGAGGATGTTAAAGGGATAATTATACCCGGATTGACGGAGGAAATTGTTAAAACTCCTTATGAGGCGTTAGAATTTTTGACGAAAGGCTCACAAGGAAGGGCGATGGCCTCAACGAATATGAATTCGCAAAGTTCGAGAAGCCATGCGATTTATACGATTAATATTTCAATGCTAAAAAAGGATGATAGGTAAGATAAATTTTTTTTGGGTTATTTTTTGTAAATTCGGTTTTATTATAGTAATCAGAATAAAACCGCCCGTTTTCATTTGGTCGATTTGGCGGGATCTGAACGACAAAAAAAGACTGGGGCGACCGGGCAAACTTTTAAGGAGGGGGTTAATATTAATAAAGGTTTGCTCGCCTTGGGAAATGTTATATCTGCTTTGGGGGATGAGAAGACGCAAAATAATTATATTTGTTATCGCGATAGTAATTTAACCCGTTTATTAAAAGATTCTTTGGGAGGGAATAGCATAACTCTTATGATAGCTTGCGTTAGTCCTGCGGATTATAATTTAGAAGAAACTCTCTCAACGTTACGTTATGCAGATCGAGCCAGAAAAATAAAAAATAAACCGGTCGTGAATCAAGATCCAAAAGCGGCCGAAATAAATAAGTTACAAAAAGTTATTCAACAATTACGACTACAATTGGTGGGCCAAGGGGGGCCGACTATTTGCCCCGCCGAAATGGAGTTGCTAAAGAAGGAATTAAACGATTTAAAAACGAAATATCGATTATTAAACATTCAATTAGGGGCTTGTTTGAATGAAAACGGCGTTTTACACGAAAAATTGCACTTGGTTGACTTAATACCAGAATTAATGAGCAAATTAAAAGCAATTATCGATGAGTGTAATGAATTACTTAATTTTAATGAGAACTCGGGGGGTGATGCCCAAGAAAATAATCATTTCAAAGAAAAAATCGCCAAATTCAAAGACTTATTAATACAACTAAGCGACATCCACACGGAAGAATCAAAAATAATCAAAGATATAACCAAACAAGAAAACGAAAACTTCCAACTTGAAAACACCAACGATTCCCAATCAGAACACGAGTTATCAGAACAACAAGAAGGACACACAGCCCAACAACTCGCTTTAAACAGCGAATTCCAAGAAGTCCGACGTCAACTCGCAATGAAAGAAAAATTGGTGAAATGCATGGAATCCAACGTAATGTTCATCGATCCCAACATAATAAGCGATTGCGAATCGAAAATTGCAACGCTAGAAAAAGAAAAAGAGGAACTTTTGCAACAACTTAAAAACGTACAAACAAATGGCCCAAGTAAAATATCCGAAAATCGTCGAAAACGCGTTCAAGGTTTAGAGGAAGAAATATTAGACCTGAAAAGAAAAGTAATCGAACACGAAAAACTTTTAAAACACAAAAAAACCGACGAAGAGAAAATCAAGAAACTTAACAGCGAAATATTGATGATGAAACAAAATAAGGTGAGCCTAATGCGAAAAATTCGCCAAGAATCCGATCGATTTAGAACGTGGAAGTTGCAAAAGGAACGGGACGTTCTTAAATTAAAAGAGCAGGATCGAAAGAGGCAAAATCAAATTGTTAAGATGGAAATGATGCACACCAGACAACAAAATGTTTTGAAGCGGAAAGTTGAAGAAGCTGCTGCAGTTAATAAACGGTTGAAAGAATCGTTGGCGAAAAGGAAAATGGTTGTTGATAAACGACAAGGGAAAAATGAGAAAGTTGGAGAATGGGTAATTAAAAACATTTTTTTTGATTAGTATATAAATAAATGATTTCTTTTTAAATTTTATTGATTTAGATTCAACAAGAACTTGAACTTTATGTTAACATCTTAGAAGCTGAGGCTGCTATTCCAAATTTAATTGAAGATCGCGCGAATCTTCAGAAACAATTAGACTTTTTAAAGGTTGACCCAGATGGGGAAGATAATGAGGATGCTGTTAATCAATTATCGGATGAAATTCAACTTCGAACTGCGCAAATTACCGATTTACAACAGAAATTGTTGGACTCTCAAGAAGGTTTGTTAAATTTCTTATTAAACTGTTTTATTATAATAATTGTACATAAAAATGAAAATAATGAGCTAGATTTACATTTGGAGTTCATTGATCGGCAAGGAACAGTTTAACAAATTTCAATTCAAAAAATCGTTACATCACAAATACTTGCAATTAACAAATAAGTTTTGGAAAGCTAACTTTGGATTAAATTTGCTATGAAATGCTTCTTATTTCTTCGAGATATATCGATTAGTTTTAAAGACATAATGTTTTAAAGATTATCTTAAATTATGTTCTAAAAGATGATGTAATTAAAAAACGTTTATTTAATTGATGGGGATAATATATATCAATTCGATATATGTAAATTCAAAGGATATTGTAATTTTTAATAATTTTTTAACACTCGTTTTCTGACAGAAAATTAAAATGTACAGGGTGGGCTAAATCGGACACTTTTAGAGGGAAAGTTCTCTTTCTATAAGAGCTGGAGAAAAATGATATCAGTATTTGAGAATAAAGGTTTCCTAATTTGGTTTTCACCATGACAAAATAGACACTTTTCTCTATAAATCATGAATAGTTCATTATGATATCTTAAGAATTCGATTTTTCGTGGTTTCTTAAAACAAGATTATTAATTTCAAAAAATCATAAAAAATTAGGTTAACTTAAATAATCTTTAGCTCAAAAACGAATAAAAATTTTCTAATTTGGTTTTCACCATGACAAAATAGACACTAGCTTCTATAAATTTTGAATGTTTCATTAAAATATCTCAAGAATTCGATTTATGGTGATTTTTAATTAACTTGAGTGGCTATCTCAAGTTAATTAAAAAAAAAATGAAAATTAAAAATTAAATGTTCACTTTGAATTTAATGACTTATATCTCAAAAACGAATAAATATGTTCAAGATCCGCTTTCATCACGAGAAAGTAAATACTTTCCTCCATAAATCATAAATAATTCATTAAGATATCTTAAAAATTGGATTCTCCGTGATTTTTTTTAGAATAAGATTATTAATTTCAAAAAATCGTAAAAAAAGGTTAACTTAAATAATCTTTATCTCAAGAACGAATAAAGATTTTCTAATTTGGTTCTCACCATGACAAAATAGACGCTTTCCTCTATAAATCATGAATAGTTCATTAAGATATCTTAAGAATTCGATTTTTCGTGATTTTTTAAAACAAGATTATTAATTTCAAAAATCATTAGGTTAACTTAAATAATCTGTAGCTCAAAAACGAATAAAAATTTTCTAATTTGGTTTTCACCATGACAAAATAGACACTAGCTTCTATAAATTTTGAATGTTTCATTAAAATATCTCAAGAATTCGATTTATGGTGATTTTTAATTAACTTGTGATAGCCATAAATGTTCACTTTGAATTTAATGATTTATATCTCAAAAACGAATAAATATTTTCAAGATCCGCTTTCATCACCAGAAAATAGACAGTTTCCTCTATAAATGGTGAATAGTTCATTAAGATATCTTAAGAATTCGATTTTTCCTGATTTTTTAAAACAAGATTATCAATTTCAAAAAATCATAAAAAAATAGGTTAGCTTAAATAATCTTTATCTCAAAAACGAATAAAGATTTTCTAATTTGGTTCTCACCATGACAAAATAGACACTAGCTTCTTTAAATTTTGAATGTTTCATTAAAATATCTCAAGAATTCGATTTTTGGTGATTTTTAATTAACTTGAGATAGCCATAAATGTTCACTTTGAATTTAATGATTTATATCTTAAAAACGAATAAATATTTTCTAGATCCGCTTTCATCACCAGAAAATAGACAGTTTCCTCTATAAATCGTGAATAGTTCATTAAGATATCTTAAGAATTCGATTTTTCAGTTTTTTAAAACAAAATTATTAATATCAAAAAATCATAAAAAAAGGTTAACTTAAATAATCTTTATCTCAAAAACGAATAAAAATTTTCTAATTTGGTTCTCACCATGGCAAAATAGAGACACTTGCCTCGATAAATTTTGAATATATCATTAAAATATCTCAAGAATTCGATTTTTGGTGATTTTTAATTAACTTGAGATAGCCATAAATATGTTCACGTTGAATTTAATGAGTTATATCTCAAAAACGAATATGTATTTTCAAGATCCGCTTTCATCACCAGAAAATAGACACTTTTCTCTATAAATCATGAATAGTTTATTAAGATATCTTAAGAATTCGATTTTTCGTGATTTTTTAAAACAAGATTATCAATTTCAAAAAATCATAAAAAATAGCTTAGCTTAAATAATCTTTATCTCAAAAACGAATAAAGATTTTCTAATTTGGTTCTCACCTAGACAAAATAGACACTTGCCTCTATAAATTTTGAATGTATCATTGAAATATCTCAAGAATTCGATTTTTGGTGATTTTTAATTAACTTAAGATAGCCATAAATATGTTCACGTTGAGTTTAATGAGTTATATCTCAAAAACGAATATGTATTTTCAAGATCCGCTTTCATCACCAGAAAATAGACACTTTTCTCTATAAATCATGAATAGTTTATTAAGATATCTTAAGAATTCGATTTTTCGTGATTTTTTAAAACAAGATTATCAATTTCAAAAAATCATAAAAAATAGGTTAGCTTAAATAATCTTTATCTCAAAAACGAATAAAGATTTTCTAATTTGGTTCTCACCTAGACAAAATAGACACTTGCCTCTATAAATTTTGAATGTATCATTGAAATATCTCAAGAATTCGATTTTTGGTGATTTTTAATTAACTTAAGATAGCCATAAATATGTTCACGTTGAATTTAATGATTTATATCTCAAAAACGAATATGTATTTTCAAGATCCGGTTTCATCACGAGAAAATAGACACTTTTCTCTATAAATCATGAATAGTTCATTAAGATATCTTAAGAATTCGATTTTTCGTGATTTTTTAAAACAAGATTATCAATTTCAAAAGATCATAAAAAATAGGTTAGCTTAAATAATCTTTATCTCAAAAACGAATAAAGATTTTCTAATTTGGTTCTCACCTAGACAAAATAGACACTTGCCTCTATAAATTTCGAATGTATCATTAAAATATCTCAAGAATTCGATTTTTGGTGATTTTCAATTAACTTAAGATAGCCATAAATATGTTCACGTTGAATTTAATGATTTATATCTCAAAAGCGAATATGTATTTTTAAGATCCGCTTTCATCACCAGAAAATAGACACTTTTCTCTATAAATCATGAATAGTTCATTAAGATATCTTAAGAATTCGATTTTTCGTGATTTTTTAAAACAAGATTATCAATTTCAAAAAATCATAAGAAAATAGGTTAGCTTAAATAATCTTTATCTCAAAAACGAATAAAGATTTTCTAATTTGGTTCTCACCTAGACAAAATAGACACTTGCCTCTATAAATTTTGAATGTATCATTAAAATATCTCAAGAATTCGATTTTTGGTGATTTTTAATTAACTTGAGATAGCCATAAATGTTCACTTTGAATTTAATGATTTATATCTCAAAAAGGAATAAATATTTTCAAGATCCGCTTTCATCACCAGAAAATAGACACTATTCTCTATAAATCACGAATAGTTCATTAAGATATCTTAAGAATTCGATTTTTCGTGATTTTTTAAAACAAGATTATCAATTTCAAAAAATCATAAAAAAATGGGTTAGCTTAAATAATCTTTATCTCAAAAACGAATAAAGATTTTCTAATTTGGTTCTCACCTAGACAAAATAGACACTTGCCTCTATAAATTTTGAATGTATCATTAAAATATCTCAAGAATTCGATTTTTGGTGATTTTTAATTAACTTAAGATAGCCATAAATATGTTCACGTTGAATTTAATGATTTATATCTCAAAAACGAATATGTATTTTCAAGATCCGGTTTCATCACGAGAAAATAGACACTTTTCTCTATAAAACATGAATAGTTTATTAAGATATCTTAAGAATTCGATTTTTCGTGATTTTTTAAAACAAGATTATCAATTTCAAAAAATCATAAAAAATAGGTTAGCTTAAATAATCTTTATCTCAAAAACGAATAAAGATTTTCTAATTTGGTTCTCACCATGACAAAATAGACACTTGCCTCTATAAATTTTGAATGTATCATTGAAATATCTCAAGAATTCGATTTTTGGTGATTTTTAATTAACTTAAGATAGCCATAAATATGTTCACGTTGAATTTAATGAGTTATATCTCAAAAACGAATATGTATTTTCAAGATCCGCTTTCATCACCAGAAAATAGACACTTTTCTCCATAAAACATGAATAGTTTATTAAGATATCTTAAGAATTCGATTTTTCGTGATTTTTTAAAACAAGATTATCAATTTCAAAAAATCATAAAAAAATAGGTTAGTTTAAATAATCTTTATCTCAAAAACGAATAAAGATTTTCTAATTTGGTTCTCACCTAGACAAAATAGACACTTGCCTCTATAAATTTTGAATGTATCATTAAAATATCTCAAGAATTCGATTTTTGGTGATTTTTAATTAACTTGAGATAGCCATAAATATGTTCAAGTTGAATTTAATGATTTATATCTTAAAACCGAATAAATATTTTCAAGATCCGCTTTCATTACCAGACAATAGACACTTTCTTCTATAAATTATGAATAGTTCATTAAGATATCTTAGGCATTCGATTAATATCATAAAATTGGGGGAAATTAGAAAAATCAATTGTCTTCAACAACATAAACATCGTCGTTTCTAATGCTTAGGAAATAAATCCAGCGAATATTTTTCCAAAAATCCTTTGCCTGAACCAAACAATGCGCTGGTTGTCGAATTGACTTTCTTATTTCTATAAAGTTGTAAAAAATGTTATTGTCGACGTAAGGTCGATGTTATATGACTTTTGTTTGCCCTTCAAAAATCCGAGAAGGACTGTTTACAGATTAAAAACTTGCAACAATTCAAAAATTAAACAAGAGCTTTTACGTATTCATTTTATTGCTTTGATGTTCGCCATAATCCTTAATATTTGCAAGATATTTTTCCAATTCTCAGAATATTTTGAAAACTTTTCACAACTAATAAATTTGATTATATCTAGTTGATATGATCTAGATGATATGTATCTAGTCTAACCGTCTAAAATCATCTAAAATTGGTTTAGAATTATCCACAAATTGTTTAAAATCATCTAACGTCATTTAAATTAATCTAGTTGTTGAAACTTGTCTAAAGTTGATTAGAATCATCAAAAACTGTCTAAAATATATCTCTAATAGCCTACAATTGTCTAAAGTTGTCTAAAATTATCCACAAGTTGATTAAAATCATCCAAAATTTGCCTAAAATATACCTGTTATAGCTAATAATTGTCTAAAAATGTCTAAAATCATCAAAAACTGTCTAAAGTATGTTTCCAATAGCCCACATTATCTAAAGTTATCTAAAATAATCCACAAGGTGTTCAAAATCATCCAAAATTTATCTAAAATATATCTTTATTAGTTAATACTTGCCTAAAGTTGTCTAAAATTATTCACAAGTTGTTCAAAATCATCAAAAATTTATCTAAAATATATATCTATTAGTTAATAATTGTCTAAAAATGTCTAAAATCATCCACAACATCTCTATCATCCAATATTTGTCTAAAATATATCTCTAATAACTAATGATTGTCTAAAAATGTCTAAAATTATCAAAAACTGTCCAAAATATCTTTCTAATAGCCTACAATTACCCAAAGTTGTCTAAAATTATCCATAAGTTGTTCAAAATCATCCAAAATTTATCTAAAATATATCTCTATTAGTTAATAATTGTCTAAAGATGTCTAATATCATCCACAACTTGTTTAAAATCATCCAAAGTTTGTCTAAAATATAGCTTTAATAGCTTATAATACAAAGTCTAAGTACAAACTTTCATTAATTTATAAAACACACTTTTAATATAAAATAAAAATATGCTCATATAATAATATTTAATCAATATTTTTAGATATTCGTTCTGAAACACGATTTGATAACGTCCAAAGCATGTTAGAAGCAAAACACGCCTTGAAAACGATGTTTAATTCAGTAGGAGACATTAAACGTAGCACATTCACATTAGAAAATAAAGTTCAAGAACAAAACCGGGACATTGAGAATGTAAGTTGAAAGAACATCATCAATTAACAAAAAAAGAATTGAGATGTTTATTTTTTTGTATCAATTTTTCAGTTAAGGAAAGAAAACGCCACATTAGAACGAAAGATCAAAGAAAATGAAAAGTCGAAATGCGAGCTAGTACAAGAATACGAAGAAAAAATGTTGTTGCTTTTGGGACATGGCGATGTTGAATGTAAGTAAAAAAATCGAAAAATTGTATAATTTGTAATTTTTTTTCCTAATTTACAGCAAAAGATGATCAATTAAAAGAATGCATAGAAATGCAAAGAAGAACTATTCAAATGTTAGAAATAAAAGAAGCTCAATTAAAATCGCAAGTACAAACGTTAACGGATAAAGTACAAAAAGTAAATGTAATTAGAAACGAATTTAGACGTATTTTTAATTGAAAGGATCGTTTTTAGGACATGGTAGCGGCAGCTTTAGACACGACATTTGAAAAACCAAAACGCCCCAAAACCAAGCACGTAACACTAATTCCTTCCTTGAAAACTAACGCAGAAAACGACAAATCGAAAGAAGAAAATGGCGAAGCGCAAGATGAAAACGAAATGAACCAAGAAAATGACGAAATGAATCATGAAAAAGACGAAAATGTAAGGATTTTACAACAAATAGATTGATGTTAAATTAAAATTGCGTAAATTTTTTGGTTTGTTTTAGAAAACTCCTCAAATCGCAGTTAGTAAATTTAAAGAAACACTTATTCAAAATAATATATTCACACCTGACTTTGTAAGAATTAACGAATTTTTTTTTTAATTTTTATTAATGATTTCATAATTTTAGGAACCTGAAGATAATGTCGTTAATGATCCAGATTGGCATAAAACTCCTTTAGCAAGGAAACTAAAGGCTAGTAGAGGTAGGTTCAGATAAAACAGTCATTAAGCAAAAAAAAATTCATTAAGTAGTAATGACTTATTTTATACATCTTTCATCACATCTCTCCGGTTCTCCTTGCAGAATCATCAAATTTCTTCAAATCTGTTCTTTTTAGTTTTTATAGTTTTTATAATATTAATTAATAATCCTGTAAAAATTGTGCGCGCAACTTTGGATTTAAGTTCTACTGGTTTTGATTTAAAATTTTCATCCTCAGGAAATCACATTATGCCATTTAATATTTTTTTTTATCATAATATTCTGCTTTCTTCTCTTCTGTTCTTTATTCTATTATTTGCGTCTAATTTAAATTATATCCGTTTTTATTTAACATTTCGCGCCTAAAAATGAATCATAGTGGTGAAACAAGAATTTAGAAATAATTTCTAGAATAAGTTAAAGTGTTAAATGATTGAAATTATATTGGGCTAGTAATAATGGTCTTATTGACTTAATAGACAATCTGTTCTTTTCTTTCGTCCACTGAGAAAGTGATTAATGAAAAAATTCGTTGTACGTTAGCATTATGTGGTATAATATTAAAAAAGTATTGAGAAATCTTCAATAGTTAGATAAATTGAGCTATCATTGCGCACATTAAAGAAAAGTACACATTTCTTTTCAGCTAGTTCACCCTAAAATTTATTTTGCTTGGAATTGCGAAATTTTTTTAAGCAATAAGTCTTCTAAAAGCTGTATCAAGTCCTCTGACATTTCGAGTTTTCTAGAAGTTGTAACAAGTCTTCTGGAGGCATTTAAAGTCTTCTGAAAGCATTTTAAGTCTTCCATAGACAATCTCAAATAGTATCAAATCTTCTGGAGGCATTTCAAACCGTTTTGCAGTATTTCAAATCTTCTAGAAGCGTTTCAAATCTTCCAGAAACAGTATTAAGTCTTCTGGAACAATTTGAATTTTCTAAAAGCAGTATCAAGTCATCTGAAACCATTTAAAGTCTTCCAGAAACAATATCAAGTCTTCTGGAACTCTTTCAAATCTCCTGGAAGCAATAATAAGTCTTCTAGAAGCGTTTCATGTCATTGTAAGTATTTCAAAGCTACTAGAAGTAGTATCAAGTATTTTAGAACAATTTCAAGTTTTCTGGTAGCAATATTAAGGCTTCTAGAAGCAGTATCAAGTCGTTTTGATGCATTTCAAGTTTTCTGGAAGCATTTTAAGTTTTCTAGAAGTAGTATCAAGTCTTTTAGAAGCATTACAAATCTTCTAGAAATATTATTAGCCTTTTGGAAGCATTTTAAATCTTCTACAATCAGTATCAAGTCGTCTGGAAGCATTTTAAGTATTCTAGAAGCAATCTGAAGTCGTGTGGAAGTAGTTCAAATCTTCTACAAGCAGTATCAAGTCTTTTGAATGCATTTAAAGTCTTGTAGAAGCAGTATCAAGTCTTCCAGGTGCAGTAGTAAATCGTCTGAAAGCAGTTTTAGTCTTTTGGAAGCATTTCAACTCTTCTAGAAGCAGTATCAAGTCTTCCAGGTGCAGTAGTAAATCGTCTGAAAGCAGTTTTAGTCTTTTGGAAGCATTTCAACTCTTCTAGAATCAGTATCAAGTCTTCTGGAAGCAATTCAAGTTTACAAGAAACAATATCAAATCTTCTAGAAGCACTACAAATCTTCTAGAAATATTAGCCTTTTGGAAGCATTTTAAATCTTCTACAGTTAGTATCAAGTCTTCTGGAAGCATTTCAAGTATTCTAGAAACAATCTGAAGTCTTGTTGAAGTAGTTCAAATCTTGTAGAAGCAGTATCAAGTCTTTTGAATGCATTTAAAGTCTTCTAGAAGCAGTATCAAATCTTGCAGGTGCAGTAGTAAATCGTCGGAAAGCAGTTTTAGTTTTTTGGAAGCATTTCAACTCTTCTAGAATCAGTATCAAGTCTTCTGGAAGCATTTCAAGTTTACAAGAAACAATATCAAATCTTCTAGAAGCACTACAAATCTTCTAGAAACATTAGCCTTTTGGAAGCATTTTAAATCTTCTACAGTTAGTATCAAGACTTCTGGAAGCATTTCAAGTATTCTAGAAACAATCTGAAGTCTTGTTGAAGTAGTTCAAATCTTGTAGAAGCAGCATCAAGTCTTTTGAATGCATTTAAAGTCTTCTAGAAGCAGTATCAAGTCTTGCAGGTGCAGTAGTAAATCGTCGGAAAGCAGTTTTAGTCTTTTGGAAGCATTTCAACTCTTCTAGAAGCAGTATCAAGTCTTCCAGGTGCAGTAGTAAATCGTCTAAAAGCAGTTTTAATCTTTTGGAAGCATTTCAACTCTTCTAGAATCAGTATCAAGTCTTCTGGAAGCATTTTAAGTTTACAAGAAACAATATCAAGTCTTCTAGAAGCATTACAAATCTTCTAGAAACATTGTCAGCCTTTTGGAAGCATTTTAAATCTTCTACAATCAGTATCAAGTCTTCTGGAAGCATTTCAAGTATTCTAGAAACAATCTGAAGTCTTGTTGAACTAGTTCAAATCTTGTAGAAGCAGTATCAAGTCTTTTGAATGCATTTAAAGTCTTCTAGAAGCAGTATCAAGTCTTGCAGGTGCAGTAGTAAATCGTCGGAAAGCAGTTTTAGTCTTTTGGAAGCATTTCAACTCTTCTAGAAGCACTATCAAGTCTTCCAGGTGCAGTAGTAAATCGTCTGAAAGCAGTTTTAATCTTTTGGAAACATTTCAACTCTTCTAGAATCAGTATCAAGTCTTCTGGAAGCATTTCAAGTATTCTAGAAACAATCTGAAGTCTTGTTGAAGTAGTTCAAATCTTGTAGAAGCAGTATCAAGTCTTTTGAATGCATTTAAAGTCTTCTAGAAGCAGTATCAAGTCTTCCAGGTGCAGTAGTAAATCGTCTGAAAGCAGTTTTAGTCTTTTGGAAGCATTTCAACTCTTCTAGAAGCACTATCAAGTCTTCCAGGTGCAGTAGTAAATCGTCTGAAAGCAGTTTTAATCTTTTGGAAGCATTTCAACTCTTCTAGCATCAGTATCAAGTCTTCTGGAAGCATTTTAAGTTTACAAGAAACAATATCAAGTCTTCTAGAAGCATTACAAATCTTCTAGAAACATTATTAGCCTTTTGGAAGCATTTTAAATCTTCTACAATCAGTATCAAGTCTTTTGGAAGCATTTCAAGTATTCTAGAAACAATCTGAAGTCCTGTTGAAGTAGTTCAAATCTTGTAGAAGCAGTATCAAGTCTTTTCAATGTATTTAAAGTCTTCTAGAAGCAGTATCAAGTCTTGCAGGTGCAGTAGTAAATCGTCTGAAAGCAGTTTTAGTCTTTTGGAAGCATTTCAACTCTTCTAGAAGCAGTATCAAGTCTTCCAGGTGCAGTAGTAAATCGTCTGAAAGCAGTTTTAATCTTGTGGAAACATTTCAACTCTTCTAGAATCAGTATTAAGTCTTCTGGAAGCATTTCAAGTATTCTAGAAACAATCTGAAGTCTTGTTGAAGTAGTTCAAATCTTGTAGAAGCAGTATCAAGTCTTTTGAATGCATTTAAAGTCTTCTAGAAGCAGTATCAAGTCTTGCAGGTGCAGTAGTAAATCGTCTGAAAGCAGTTTTAGTCTTTTGGAAGCATTTCAACTCTTCTAGAAGCACTATCAAGTCTTCCAGGTGCAGTAGTAAATCGTCTGAAAGCAGTTTTAATCTTTTGGAAACATTTCAACTCTTCTAGAATCAGTATCAAGTCTTCTGGAAGCATTTCAAGTATTCTAGAAACAATCTGAAGTCTTGTTGAAGTAGTTCAAATCTTGTAGAAGCAGTGTCAAGTCTTTTGAATGCATTTAAAGTCTTCTAGAAGCAGTATCAAGTCTTGCAGGTGCAGTAGTAAATCGTCTGAAAGCAGTTTTAGTCTTTTGGAAGCATTTCAACTCTTCTAGAAGCACTATCAAGTCTTCCAGGTGCAGTAGTAAATCGTCTGAAAGCAGTTTTAATCTTTTGGAAACATTTCAACTCTTCTAGAATCAGTATCAAGTCTTCTGGAAGCATTTCAAGTATTCTAGAAACAATCTGAAGTCTTGTTGAAGTAGTTCAAATCTTGTAGAAGCAGTATCAAGTCTTTTGAATGCATTTAAAGTCTTCTAGAAGCAGTATCAAGTCTTCCAGGTGCAGTAGTAAATCGTCTGAAAGCAGTTTTAGTCTTTTGGAAGCATTTCAACTCTTCTAGAAGCACTATCAAGTCTTCCAGGTGCAGTAGTAAATCGTCTGAAAGCAGTTTTAATCTTTTGGAAGCATTTCAACTCTTCTAGCATCAGTATCAAGTCTTCTGGAAGCATTTTAAGTTTACAAGAAACAATATCAAGTCTTCTAGAAGCATTACAAATCTTCTAGAAACATTATTAGCCTTTTGGAAGCATTTTAAATCTTCTACAATCAGTATCAAGTCTTTTGGAAGCATTTCAAGTATTCTAGAAACAATCTGAAGTCCTGTTGAAGTAGTTCAAATCTTGTAGAAGCAGTATCAAGTCTTTTCAATGTATTTAAAGTCTTCTAGAAGCAGTATCAAGTCTTGCAGGTGCAGTAGTAAATCGTCTGAAAGCAGTTTTAGTCTTTTGGAAGCATTTCAACTCTTCTAGAAGCAGTATCAAGTCTTCCAGGTGCAGTAGTAAATCGTCTGAAAGCAGTTTTAATCTTGTGGAAACATTTCAACTCTTCTAGAATCAGTATTAAGTCTTCTGGAAGCATTTCAAGTATTCTAGAAACAATCTGAAGTCTTGTTGAAGTAGTTCAAATCTTGTAGAAGCAGTATCAAGTCTTTTGAATGCATTTAAAGTCTTCTAGAAGCAGTATCAAGTCTTGCAGGTGCAGTAGTAAATCGTCTGAAAGCAGTTTTAGTCTTTTGGAAGCATTTCAACTCTTCTAGAAGCACTATCAAGTCTTCCAGGTGCAGTAGTAAATCGTCTGAAAGCAGTTTTAATCTTTTGGAAACATTTCAACTCTTCTAGAATCAGTATCAAGTCTTCTGGAAGCATTTCAAGTATTCTAGAAACAATCTGAAGTCTTGTTGAAGTAGTTCAAATCTTGTAGAAGCAGTGTCAAGTCTTTTGAATGCATTTAAAGTCTTCTAGAAGCAGTATCAAGTCTTGCAGGTGCAGTAGTAAATCGTCTGAAAGCAGTTTTAGTCTTTTGGAAGCATTTCAACTCTTCTAGAAGCAGTATCAAGTCTTCCAGGTGCAGTAGTAAATCGTCTGAAAGCAGTTTTAATCTTGTGGAAACATTTCAACTCTTCTAGAATCAGTATTAAGTCTTCTGGAAGCATTTCAAGTATTCTAGAAACAATCTGAAGTCTTGTTGAAGTAGTTCAAATCTTGTAGAAGCAGTATCAAGTCTTTTGAATGCATTTAAAGTCTTCTAGAAGCAGTATCAAGTCTTGCAGGTGCAGTAGTAAATCGTCTGAAAGCAGTTTTAGTCTTTTGGAAGCATTTCAACTCTTCTAGAAGCACTATCAAGTCTTCCAGGTGCAGTAGTAAATCGTCTGAAAGCAGTTTTAATCTTTTGGAAACATTTCAACTCTTCTAGAATCAGTATCAAGTCTTCTGGAAGCATTTCAAGTATTCTAGAAACAATCTGAAGTCTTGTTGAAGTAGTTCAAATCTTGTAGAAGCAGTATCAAGTCTTTTGAATGCATTTAAAGTCTTCTAGAAGCAGTATCAAGTCTTCCAGGTGCAGTAGTAAATCGTCTGAAAGCAGTTTTAGTCTTTTGGAAGCATTTCAACTCTTCTAGAAGCACTATCAAGTCTTCCAGGTGCAGTAGTAAATCGTCTGAAAGCAGTTTTAATCTTTTGGAAGCATTTCAACTCTTCTAGCATCAGTATCAAGTCTTCTGGAAGCATTTTAAGTTTACAAGAAACAATATCAAGTCTTCTAGAAGCATTACAAATCTTCTAGAAACATTATTAGCCTTTTGGAAGCATTTTAAATCTTCTACAATCAGTATCAAGTCTTTTGGAAGCATTTCAAGTATTCTAGAAACAATCTGAAGTCCTGTTGAAGTAGTTCAAATCTTGTAGAAGCAGTATCAAGTCTTTTCAATGTATTTAAAGTCTTCTAGAAGCAGTATCAAGTCTTGCAGGTGCAGTAGTAAATCGTCTGAAAGCAGTTTTAGTCTTTTGGAAGCATTTCAACTCTTCTAGAAGCAGTATCAAGTCTTCCAGGTGCAGTAGTAAATCGTCTGAAAGCAGTTTTAATCTTGTGGAAACATTTCAACTCTTCTAGAATCAGTATTAAGTCTTCTGGAAGCATTTCAAGTATTCTAGAAACAATCTGAAGTCTTGTTGAAGTAGTTCAAATCTTGTAGAAGCAGTATCAAGTCTTTTGAATGCATTTAAAGTCTTCTAGAAGCAGTATCAAGTCTTGCAGGTGCAGTAGTAAATCGTCTGAAAGCAGTTTTAGTCTTTTGGAAGCATTTCAACTCTTCTAGAAGCACTATCAAGTCTTCCAGGTGCAGTAGTAAATCGTCTGAAAGCAGTTTTAATCTTTTGGAAACATTTCAACTCTTCTAGAATCAGTATCAAGTCTTCTGGAAGCATTTCAAGTATTCTAGAAACAATCTGAAGTCTTGTTGAAGTAGTTCAAATCTTGTAGAAGCAGTGTCAAGTCTTTTGAATGCATTTAAAGTCTTCTAGAAGCAGTATCAAGTCTTGCAGGTGCAGTAGTAAATCGTCTGAAAGCAGTTTTAGTCTTTTGGAAGCATTTCAACTCTTCTAGAAGCACTATCAAGTCTTCCAGGTGCAGTAGTAAATCGTCTGAAAGCAGTTTTAATCTTTTGGAAACATTTCAACTCTTCTAGAATCAGTATCAAGTCTTCTGGAAGCATTTCAAGTATTCTAGAAACAATCTGAAGTCTTGTTGAAGTAGTTCAAATCTTGTAGAAGCAGTATCAAGTCTTTTGAATGCATTTAAAGTCTTCTAGAAGCAGTATCAAGTCTTCCAGGTGCAGTAGTAAATCGTCTGAAAGCAGTTTTAGTCTTTTGGAAGCATTTCAACTCTTCTAGAAGCAGTATCAAGTCTTCCAGGTGCAGTAGTAAATCGTCTGAAAGCAGTTTTAATCTTTTGGAAGCATTTCAACTCTTCTAGCATCAGTATCAAGTCTTCTGGAAGCATTTTAAGTTTACAAGAAACAATATCAAGTCTTCTAGAAGCATTACAAATCTTCTAGATACATTATTAACCTTTTGGAAGCATTTTAAATCTTCTACAATCAGTATCAAGTCTTCTGGAAGCATTTCAAGTATTCTAAAAACAATCTGAAGTCTTGTTCAAGTAGTTTAAATCTTGTAGAAGCAGTATCAAGTCTTTTGACTGCATTTAAAGTCTTCTAGAAGCAGTATCAAGTCTTGCAGGTGCAGTAGTAAATCGTCTGAAAGCAGTTTTAGTCTTTTGGAAGCATTTCATCTCTTCTAGAAGCAGTATCAAGTCTTCTAAAAGCACATCAAGTCTTCTGTAAGCATTTTAAGTCTTCTATAAGTAGTATCAAGTCTTGTAGAAGCAGCATCAAGTCTTCTCCGAAGTATCAATGCTTCTGGAAGCATTTCAAGTCGTTCAGAGACAATATCAAGACTTTTTAAATCTTCCAGAGACAATTTGAAGTCTTTTGGAAGCATTTCAAATCTTCTAGAAGCAGTTTCAAGTTTTCTAAAAGTATATCAAGTCTTCTGGAAGCATATCAAAGTCTTTTGGAAGCATATCAAGTATTCTGGAAGCATTTTAAGTCTTCTAGAATCAGTATCAATCCTTCTGGAAGCATTTAAAATTTTCTAGAAGCAGTATCAAGTCTTCTAAAAGCATATCAAGTCTTCTGGTAGCATTTTAAGTTTTCTAGAAGCAATATGAAGTCTTCTAGAATCAGTACCAACCCTTCTGGAAGCATTTCAAGTCGTTCAGAAACAACAACAACTTTTGAAAACATTTCAAATTTTCTAGAAGCAGTACCAAGTCTTCTGGAAACATATCAAGTTTTCTGGAAACTTTTCAAATATTCTAGATGTAGTATCATTTCTTCTGGAAGCATTTCAAGCCGTTTAGAAACAGTATTAAGTCTTCTAGAATCTTCTAAAACTAGTATCAATCTTTTTAGAAGCATTTCAAGTCTTACCGAGACAATAGCAAGTCTTCTGGAAACATTTCAAGTATTCTAGATTCAGTATCAAGTCTTCTTGAAACATTGCAAATCTTTTGAAAGTGTTTTAAGTCTTCTGTAAGCAATATCAAATTTTCTAGAACCACTATAAAGTCATCTAGAAGCAGTAACAAGTCTTCTGCAAGTATTTTAAATCACATATCCAGCACCTATGATGACTACTTCTCAAATGTTATTTTATCTGCTTTCTATAATTGTTTATGTGTACACATCTAAGGACATGATTCTTTTCTAGACTATAAGTCAATGCCACAATGATATTTTATTATCTTTACTATTAATGTAAATTTACCTGCACTTCCTTATTTTGTATTAAATAATCCATATTCATCACATCACCTTAATTTAATTACGTTTCAGATGTTCTTGATAGACCTAAAAGAACATCAGAGGGTGGTTGTTCTTGCAAAACGAATTGTTCAAGCAGAAATTGCGGATGCAGAAAAAGCGGGAGACCATGCGACGACCGTTGCAAATGTCGCGTGGAAAAATGCACCCACAGACAAACAAATAACAATCAAAATGTAAGATTAATTAGTTATTTTCAAAAACCTATTGTTTATTAATTTTTTCATAATTAGGGATCAATGGAACCCACTCAAAATGAAGATGACGACGATTTTCTTCTCCCCAAGTATGTATTAAAAACCCTAAATTTTAAGCTATTTTATAGCCATTTTTATTAAAATTTATTTTTTTAAGATTAAACATAGATGAATCTATTAGGATGAAACGAATGAGAAGAACCAAACAAGACAAATTAAGATTATAAAATAATATTTTAATTTAAGAATTTTTAAAGTTTATTAACTTATGTTTATATTGTATTTATAGCATTTTGTGAATATATGTGATAATTTTATGGAATATGATATTAATTAAATGATGTACTTAGGCAATATTATTATTTTTTTATAGGAAAAATAGATACAATAAAATTACATTTATAAATGATGTTTTAATTTATTTTAACCGATCTTTTCTAACACATTTCGACAATATAACATTATTTTTTTATTAAGAAATTACTTCTCTAAATTAATTGGGTCAATAACCGGATCTTTAAAAGTAAATGTGGGGAATTTGGTCATATCGACTCCAGGACCACCTCCGTATTGCTTCGAAGCCTTTTCTAATTCAGATTTGAGCTCTTTTTCGATCGCCGGGCTTGGTTCAACCAAATTTTTACCACTAATCAAAGAAATTTGTTTAAATAAAAGTGAATTAATGTATTTAAAAGACGTACCCTCCACTTTTTTGGTTGTACTCCCTGAGTTTATCAACGAATAATTGTTGGATGGGGTCCGTTGCTTTTTGTAGGCAAGGGGCCAAAATGCCAATGTTCCTCTGACAGATTGCACCTTTAACGTGGTGCTTAACACCGGTTAAAATCTGATTATACAGCATCTAATAAGAAATTGAGAATTAAATTAAAATGTAAAATTTTTAGGTTAGGTTATGTAATTAATTTAGACTTTGATTAATTAAGTAAATCGAATTAAAAAAATAAGAAATTTTACGATTAATAATAATAATTTTCTATTAATTAATAAGATAATAAGTTGTGGTTTTTACCTTTTTTTAATTATTATTAAATAATTTTATTGATTTTCACTCAGGAGAAGTGATGGTGAATTTTGACAACTGAGTGAAGTTGGTAGTTCTGAATTACGTAACGTCCTTAGTTATAAATCGGCGGGGATTTTAAATGATTCTTTTTTAATTTATTATTAATTATCCCCCAATTAATTTTTAAAATCATTTATTACGATTTTAAAATTAATTTATTATCAAAAATTGTATAAACTCAAAAATCAGAGTAGGCAACCTTCTTTGCATAAAACCACCACTTTGTTACGTTTATCAATAATTTTTTTTATAATTTAAAATAAACTTATTAATTTTTATTATTAATTTTTTTAGAATCTTATTATAAATAAATTAAATATTATTTTAAAATAATTAATTAAAAATAAAATTTTAATTTTTAACTAGACAACTTCAGAAACAAAAGAATCCAACCCATCATATAGGCAACCCAACAATCACACAAGCAACGTCCCGTGCGTGATGTTTATTAATATTTTTTATAATATTCCGTGAAATGCGGATAAACACCATCGGACAAATCGGGGAAATAACCAAAACAATACGATCGGTTGGTGTTACGAAGTGTTTAATCAAAAGAAAGGGGGCAGAGACGCCGAAATCCTTGGTGAACGCCACGACGATGCATATTCAGTTGGTGTATGGACTCGCGAAAAACTCTTAGCAAGGAGTTTTTGCGATGGTATCGTATATTTAGAACGCCTGTGGAAAATGAAGCTGTATTTAGTGGAAAAGCAACGCCGTTAATAATTAACTCGATTTTGTTAATCATTGGAATCGTATAGATATGGATTATGATCGAGGGAAACGAGGGAGAACTCCTAACCGACGGTTTACGAATAGGGGTTATCGCAGAGGAAATATGTGAGTACAATCACATTTATTATTCTTCAAATAATATTAACATAAAGGTACATTCTTTATTTATTATGCAAAGCCTAAGTTTAAAGCGATTCTTTTATGTGTATACATTTTTAAGTAACTTAGAATCCTCCGGAAGGACTCTTGTTAGAAATAAAATTAGAGATTTCTGGGTTTGCTTATGATTTTATTAAAATGATTTTGGCGTTTTGGATGTCAGATTTAGTCCGATTGAAACAAGCTTGAATTATAAATTGGTAATGTATAGATCTAAATATCTTGTTAATCATTATTTGCTTATAAACCTTTTCTAGTTATTTCACAAAAGACCCTAGGTTTAATTGGGCTGCATAATCAGCTGGTTTAATGTTACAATTCTGGTAAAATGTTTTTCCAATTTTTTTGGTTATTGTCGTGATTTGAAACATGATATTGTGATGTTTTGTACGTCAATTTAACCTGATAATTTAAATGAATATATCCATTAGATTAGTTGATGAGTTTTAGCAAACAAAAAAATTGGTATTAAGTAAACTTATATTTGTTTAATTAACCTTTCGGTACACTCACCGGACTCACTCCGGGTTCTGCACTAGTGGTGTTACAGATGTGGGTTTAACGGATGCGGATGCGGAACCGGATTTTTTAATTCTAATTTTGCGGATGTGGATGCGTAAGCAGATTTTTGGATACGGATTTAACGGATGCGGAGTTGAAAAAAGTTACATGCTAAAATTTTCTTGAAAATATCTAATGCACAAATAAAGTAATTAATATTCATAATTTATTATAGGCAAATTATATTTTAAAAACAGCAATTTTGATGCCTTCTCTCCTTTCAGACTTTTTCTTTTATCTGTGTATATTAACGATGCTCCACTGAATAGCTGTTCACCGGTAAAGCTGCTTGGTGGTGTTGATAAATATTGTCGAACAACCGGCTATAAAACGGTATATTTGTACCCATTTTGTCGCCACCACATTAATGGATCTTCTTCTAAAGGTAGTCTTCTTTCTTTAATATAATTTTGGAGCATAATTTTCAGTGTTATTAATTGGTCATCTTCTGCCTCGCTTTCACTTGAACTTAGAACGGATTGTACTGACTGCAGTAGTTTGGAAGAACAACAGCTAGAATTAGTAATAATTTGTTTATCAATTTTTCTTTTCTTATGTATCGGACTACAATCTTTATCTTGATGAATCGTTTGAATTTGGCACAAATTAGCTATTGTGGCTTCGACTTCTTCTATTTCAAAACTATTAAAAAATTTGGTTTTATATCTGGGATCTAAGTACGTGGAAATCGAACATAGTAAATTTCTGTTTAAATCGCCAAATCTTTCACTTATTACTTGTATAACTTTAACAAAAAGTGCTTTGATATTTTCTGGCGTATTTGAGCTATCTTTCTCAGCTTTTAATATTGTCAAAGTAACGTGCAGAAGTGGTATAACCATAGAAATGCTGTTCTTCGAGTTACTTAATTCTTTAGTAAGGTCTTCAAAAGGTGCCAACAATTTTAACAACAGTTCAATTGTTGACAAATCATCCGGAGAAAATGACACAAGTTGTTTTGTAGTTAAGTATAGAAGTAAAGAATCTTTTATTTTAACAAAACGTTCCAACATGTAAAATGTGCTGTTCCACCTGAAATGAAAATTAGTTATACTTTTTAATTTATAGACAATCGTTGGCTTACCTAGTGGGACAATCTTGTATTGTTGACATTGGAGGTTGCTTCAATCTTATTACTTGTATAGCTTTTAATTCATCTTGTGCTACTAGGGAATGATTAAAATGTGTTGACACTTTTTTCACTTTTTCAATTACTTCTTGAACCCATTCTTCCGATAATATAACATTTTTGACCCTCGCAGTACTGACGTTTCGCCAACCGTTGCGGACGGTGCCTGGGTCAACCGAGACCCGAACAGTTTTTGTTTACGTAGAATATAAAAAATGAAGCTTTTGCCATTATGATTTTGACTTATTTTATTTTAAAGGTGAACTATTATTAGGGATATAAAATAATACATAAAAATAAAATTTTAAAAAAATTACATAAAAAATATTTATTCTAAATCATTACAATTTGTACACAAAATATTTGTTGTACATGTTGAATGTATATTACATACATATTTATGACAAACATCACATTTTGATTTATATTTATTGTCATTTCCAATACACAAGCTACATCTTGAGCGTTTTTCTAATGTTGTACTCATTTGTTTATTTATTTTTCGGCCTGTACTTTCGATGGCGTCCACAATGTGTCTCGAAAATACTACTGCATTGGTTTCAAATGCTCTAGCTCTAGAATCTATGTTTGCAGCAACTAACTGTTCAGACAAATTTTCTATAAATTGTTTTCTTCTTGATTTTATGTTACCAGTTGCCCAATCCGGATTTTTGAGTTGCCATAGTACAAATGCATTATAGGCTGCAATATCTATATAATGTAAAAAAAGCGACAGAGGCCAACGTCGTGTACATCTCCGGCAAGTGTATTCTCTTAGAATTTTATCTAAAACATCCACTCCACTTTTTGTTGAATTGTAATAATTGATAATATTAGGTTTGTAATTATTATTTTCGTCAGAAATAGCATGTTCTCGATGAACGCTCGAAAGTAAAACTACGCATTTTCTTGGTTTTGGGATATACGACACAAGTGTTAGATTTTCAGAAAATATAAAATCGGAAGAGAATTGAGCTCTTCCGGATATTGTTATCAAAGATTTTGGTAAATCCTTTCTATTTTTCCGCATTGTTCCCACTATAAATATGTTATCTTTGAGTTAATCCTCTGCAAGTGAGATATCCGTAAAAAAATTGTCGGTTGTGATAGTTCGATTAGATCCCTTCCAAAACTCTGAAAGAACTCTAACTACTCGTTGTCCTTGTCCTTTCTCCGGTGTGTTTCCGCATTTTCCTAAATACACTTCAAAATTACAATAATAATATGTAGTAGCGTCACATAGGGCCCATAATTTCAGCCCATATTTCCCCGGCTTGCTCGGCATATACACCTTGAATGGACATCTTCCTCGAAATGTTACTAATTGTTCATCAATAGTGCCTACATTAGACGCTCGGTAATTATCTCTGCAATTTCTTGTTAAAATATTTGTAATGGTTCTCAAAGCTGCCAACTTATCGGTCATTTTTCTTTCTTCTCGTGTCTGAAAGTCGTCAAAACGCAAAAATCGTAAAATGTTTGTAAATCTATCACGAGACATAGATGCTCGATAAATTTGTCGACTATAAGCAATCTTTTTCTTCCATAGATCTTTTTTACTTTCACGTGATTCCCGAAAACGGCCAGTAATTAGTAAAATCCCAAAAAATGCCTTCAATTCAACACGGTCTACCGGCTTCCATATATTATTTGAAAACATTTCATAATATTTAACCGCTTTTTCATTTGTATAAGTAATTATAATGTCCATGATTTCATCATTTATAAATAAATCAAAACATTGTTCCATGGTTTCTACACCCTCAGAATTTGCTGTGAGTGTAGCATCATATTTACCAAATTCTGCATCTCTGTTTGTGGGAGAAATATATCTCCATGTTCGTCCACAAACATTTTGGTCTTTACAGTGTGACATATTATTACTATTTTCACCACTAAACTCATCACTTTCATAATCCTCTTCTTCTGGTACTGCATCACTAAAAGTCAATGACGCACATTCATCATCAGAAGACACTTCATTGTTATAATCATCATTATTATTTACAAAATTAGCAAACATTTTATTTTTCGATGTAGATCGTTGCTCTAAAATACACCTTCTGTGAACTAAATCAAGAATTTAATGGCAATTGTATTGTCGCTATAGCCTCTTACACAGACAGACGCCTGGCGCTGTAAAGAAACGGTCGAGACATATTTTTTCGTCGTTTTTTCGTCGGGACGTCCGTTTGACGCCGATCTAACTTAACGCACTCCTTGAGTAACGACAAATCTATTTATTACAATTTCTCGCAAAAATTTATTTGGGTCCAAATAGACCCAGGCACCGGAATACGAGGGTTAATGCAACACTGTATTTGATGAATCACACAATCAAAATCAGTAAATCCAGATATTTGCATTGCTTTAATCATGTTGCTACCACGATCGCGTACCACACAGTGAACATTGTCCTGTTTTATACCCCATTCTTCAAGAATGGTTTCAAGTTTTGTCGAAATAGCTTGACCAGTGTGACGGCCTTCCATTATTTCACATTTCAAAATAATTCTTACTCTTTCAAAACCTTCGTTTATACCATGAGCAGTCAAACTAACTAATGAAGTCCCACAACTTGTGTCTGACCAAACATAAGTTGTAAAAGATATTTTCTTAAGATCTTTTAATAGTGCTTTAATTTTATTTGCCACACCGTTATATAAATCGTCACATACAAGCGACGTAAAAAACTGACGTCCCCTTAATTTATATCGTGGAAGTATTGTATTGATTAATCGCCGAAAACCAACACCTTCGACGAAGTTGAATGGTAAGTCTTCCAAAGCAATCATTTCGCCTATTAATCGATCCGTATCTTTGGATTTTGTATATGAGAAATCCCAACATACATTCTTCGTTAAACATTCTTGTAAAGTAAGTTGTTTTGTTGTATTTGGACCTGTATCTGTAGATGTACTACAACTTGGCTGGTTCTGTTCTGCATTTTCAGCTATACGTTTTTCTAACTCTTCAAATATTTTTGTATGCTTAGATTTCAAATGATTTTTTAAAGAAGATGTGGTACGTCCTTTTCGTGAATATTCCTTTTCACAAATCTTACAACGAGCAATCAAACTGTTAATTTCCGAGAAATATTCCCAAATAAAGCTTGTTTTTGGTTTCATTTTAATTAATTTAATTTCGATGGATAGCAAACAATAAAACGAATGACGATAAATGCGCAAAAGCATACATACAAGTTGCCATCCGTTCAACAACTGATCGTCTTTAGGAATTAAGATCTTTTAGAGCGCTATGCATTGGCGCCCCCGATTTGAGGCATTGCGGCGCGACAATATAGGAGTCGTATCGTCCGTCGCCACATCGCGATTACCTCACGTGTTCGTGCATGTTACAATATCTAAAAATTTTTTTTATCTAAAAAATCGAAACAAAAAACTGTCACTATTTTACCGGAGCTCCGTTAAAATATATGCGGATGCGGATCTTCAAAACAATGCGGATTATCCGCAGTTGCGGATGCGGATGCGAATACATGCGAATATCCGTTACACCACTATTCTGCACCCTCTATTGTTTAACCCTCGTATTCCGGTGCCTGGGTCTATTTGGACCCAAATAAATTTTTGCGAGAAATTGTAATAAATAGATTTGTCGTTACTCAAGGAGTGCGTTAAGTTAGATCGGCGTCAAACGGACGTCCCGACGAAAAAACGACGAAAAAATATGTCTCGACCGTTTCTTTACAGCGCCAGGCGTCTGTCTGTGTAAGAGGCTATAGCGACAATACAATTGCCATTAAATTCTTGATTTAGTTCACAGAAGGTGTATTTTAGAGCAACGATCTACATCGAAAAATAAAATGTTTGCTAATTTTGTAAATAATAATGATGATTATAACAATGAAGTGTCTTCTGATGATGAATGTGCGTCATTGACTTTTAGTGATGCAGTACCAGAAGAAGAGGATTATGAAAGTGATGAGTTTAGTGGTGAAAATAGTAATAATATGTCACACTGTAAAGACCAAAATGTTTGTGGACGAACATGGAGATATATTTCCCCCACAAACAGAGATGCAGAATTTGGTAAATATGATGCTACACTCACAGCAAATTCTGAGGGTGTAGAAACCATGGAACAATGTTTTGATTTATTTATAAATGATGAAATCATGGACATTATAATTACTTATACAAATGAAAAAGTGGTTAAATATTATGAAATGTTTTCAAATAATATATGGAAGCCGGTAGACCGTGTTGAATTGAAGGCATTTTTTGGGATTTTACTAATTACTGGCCGTTTTCGGGAATCACGTGAAAGTAAAAAAGATCTATGGAAGAAAAAGATTGCTTATAGTCGAGAAATTTATCGAGCATCTATGTCTCGTGATAGATTTACAAACATTTTACGATTTTTACGTTTTGACGACTTTCAGACACGAGAAGAAAGAAAAATGACCGATAAGTTGGCAGCTTTGAGAACCATTACAAATATTTTAACAAGAAATTGCAGAGATAATTACCGAGCGTCTAATGTAGGCACTATTGATGAACAATTAGTAACATTTCGAGGAAGATGTCCATTCAAGGTGTATATGCCGAGCAAGCCGGGGAAATATGGGCTGAAATTATGGGCCCTATGTGACGCTACTACATATTATTGTTGTAATTTTGAAGTGTATTTAGGAAAATGCGGAAACACACCGGAGAAAGGACAAGGACAACGAGTAGTTAGAGTTCTTTCAGAGTTTTGGAAGGGATCTAATCGAACTATCACAACCGACAATTTTTTTACGGATATCTCACTTGCAGAGGATTTACTCAAAGATAACATATTTATAGTGGGAACAATGCGGAAAAATAGAAAGGATTTACCAAAATCTTTGATAACAATATCCGGAAGAGCTCAATTCGCTTCCGATTTTATATTTTCTGAAAATCTAACACTTGTGTCGTATATCCCAAAACCAAGAAAATGCGTAGTTTTACTTTCGAGCGTTCATCGAGAACATGCTATTTCTGACGAAAATAATAATTACAAACCTAATATTATCAATTATTACAATTCAACATAAAGTGGAGTGGATGTTTTAGATAAAATTCTAAGAGAATACACTTGCCGGAGATGTACACGACGTTGGCCTCTGTCGCTTTTTTTACATTATATAGATATTGCAGCCTATAATGCATTTGTACTATGGCAACTCAAAAATCCGGATTGGGCAACTGGTAACATAAAATCAAGAAGAAAACAATTTATAGAAAATTTGTCTGAACAGTTAGTTGCTGCAAACATAGATTCTAAAGCTAGAGCATTTGAAACCAATGCAGTAGTATTTTCGAGACACATTGTGGACGCCATCGAAAGTACAGGCCGAAAAATAAATAAACAAATGAGTACAACATTAGAAAAACGCTCAAGATGTAGCTTGTGTATTGGAAATGACAATAAATATAAATCAAAATGTGATGTTTGTCATAAATATGTATGTAATATACATTCAACATGTACAAAAAATATTTTGTGTACAAATTGTAATGATTTAGAATAAATATTATTTATGTAATTTTTTTAAAATTTTATTTTTATGTATTATTTTATATCCCTAATAATAGTTCACCTTTAAAATAAAATAAGTCAAAATCATAATGGCAAAAGCTTCATTTTTTATATTCTACGTAAACAAAAACTGTTCGGGTCTCCGTTGACCCAGGCACCGTCCGCAACGGTTTGCGAAACGTCAGTACTGCGAGGGTTAACAGAAAAGGCAACATTTTTACCGACATAATTATGTCATTTTAGTGTCAAAAATTTCTTAGTGTACAACACAGTAAAATACGAATATGAATTTTTTTTTTTTTTTTAATTAACTGACTCCAAAACAGTGAATGTCACTGGTATCGAAGCCTTAATATACAAAAAATATATGTAAACAAAAAAAAAATCACAATAGGTTATGTATAAAAAACGAAAATAAAAATCCTCAAAAATGCAAACCCATCAGAAACAGTTCAACACTCATTCACTTCAAAAACATTTTCAGATTATAAACTAATTTTTTCATTGTCCTTGCCTCCACTATTATTATCGGAACACTGTTGTATGCTTTAATACCAAGATATAATGGTGATCTCTGTGCTGTCGTTGTTCTACAGTATTTATTTCTAAAATCATTTGCATTCCGGGTGCTGTATTCATGCCAGTTCTTAACTTGTTTTGTATTTATGTTAGTCTTTATTAGTTTGTTTTTTATAGCATATATATATTTTATTTGCTCATAAGTCCGAATTTTCTGCAAGTTCCATATATTTTCCATTTCATACACAAGATCAGTTGACATACAATAGTTCAACTGAAAGATATATTTTACTGCTTTATTCTGCATTCTTTGTAATTTATTTAACTGGTAAAGCGGAAGACCTCCCCAGCAGGGAATTAAGGTTTTAGTAGTTACTGATATAAAAATGATTTTTTTTAATTGAACATCATGTATTTTTTTTCAAATTCGAAGAGTGCATAATATTTCCGTTTCAAAAATATAGCACACTTGATATTTCATTCTAGCCTGAAGAAAGATTTTGACAAATTAGGCTTTGGAAATGAATCAAAAGCTAGATTATATTTATAACTAGTATCAGGTTAGTTAGTTAGAATGAATTAACAAATAAATTCATAAGCAAGAAGCAGATTAAATTAATAAAACTTATAATAAAACAACATATTATCATCCTTTAACATTTCTTAAGTATACATCATTGAAAAGAGGAAAGTTCAACCTTCAATTTGCTATGCGAACCATTTCTTAAAATGGAAATTGAAATTTCCAATTCGAAATGAAATTTTATCATTTTTTTCGTGATTCTGCTAAAACGTTAAAAACACATCATTCTCAAACATTTCTTAGGTGGAATCGATTTCAATTTGAAATAGCGAGTTATACATCATTTAAAAGAGCAAAAGTAAGTGACGTGATTAAGACGTTCGAAGTGACGTCAAATTTTATACCACATTTTTTATAAAAACCGTCAAGTTTTTCTATTACACTGTCTTTAATATAATGGTCCTCCAACTTCATACTATCCTTCATATTGAAAAAAATAATGTTGAAGTTCAATCCAACCTAACCAAACTAAATTCTCAATTCTTCAATTCTTCTAAATTCTAAATTCAAAAAGATTCTTGTAGATAAAAATTACAATGTCTTGTGCCTGAACGAGCATTGGTTGAATGAAAATGAATCTAACACTGTTAAGATAGGTAATTTTAAATTGGTTTCCGGTTTTTGTAGATCAATGCATTCACATGGTGGAGTCGCTATTTATGTTAATGAAACAGTATCCCTCAAGCCCTTGTCGTTTGATATTGTGGGATATTCCAGTGAGTTGGACTTTGAAGTTGCAGGGATTATTTGTAATGACGTACAGATCGTGACTGTATATCGCTCTCCTCTGGGTAATTTTGACTCTTTTATGATTAAATTGGATATGGTATTGAGCAAACTGTTGTTGAATAGGAATATTGTTCTGACCGGCGATTTTAATGTTCACTTTCATAGGGTATGTAGAGAGGTTGAGCTGCTCTGTTCCTTGTGCAGATCTTATGGCTTGGTCAGGACAAATTATGCAAATACTAGAAACGATGCATGTTTGGACAACGTTTTCACGAATATTCAGGAGTCCTTTTGTCTGTGCAGTGTTGTTGATCCATGCTTGTCCGATCACATGGCTATTTGTTTTAAATGTATTGTTCCGGCAAATCCCTCAGTTGTAAAAATGATGACAACCTATAGACCTGTTACGAAACTTGGTTTATTTACTTTCTATAATAATGTTGCAAAAATTGACTTTAAATTTGTAGATTGCGTTGAAATTGAAATTGGTGACAAGTTTTCCATGTTTATACAGAAAATCACAGCTGCCTTTAATGACAGTTTTCCTGTTAAAGCGAAGTTGGCTAATACTCATTCTGAACTCAATTTGCATTGGTTCAATGATAATATTAAATCTCTTAGAGAGAAGCTGCACGCTCTAAATGATTTTCATAGGCGTTACCCTGAATTAGTTGGGCGGCATGATATACAAAGGCATAGGGGCCTGTATCGTGAAGCAATAAAAATAAATAAAAAGAATGCGAATATCGATTATATAAAAAATGCTAATAATACTCAAGCAGCCATGTGGAAGGTAATTAATAATAATAAAATAACAAATAAATCTCCCATCGATGAAAATGTTAATGCTGATGATTTTAACAGGTTTTTTAGCAACATTGCTGAGAGTATCATTTCAGCAAGTGCGAATGACATTAATACACGTCGCTACGACAACCTACCTGAGGATGCCGCCAGGGTTAAGTTTAGGTTTAGAGAGGTGAGTTTTGTCCAGCTACGTGATGTTCTTTGTTCTTTAAAAAAATCATCTAGTAGAGATGCCTATTCATTGAACGCAACTTTACTGAGGACAGTTATTGATCTCATTTGTGTTCCTTTGTGCAAGTTGATTAATCAATGCATTGTTTCCAAAACTTTTCCGTCCTGTCTCAAGATCGCGAGAGTTGTACCGGTGCACAAAAAGGGGCCTACTGATGATGTTGCGAACTATAGGCCTATTTCTATTATACCAATCTTCGGTAAAATTTTTGAGATTGTGCTTAAAAATCAAATTGTGTGTTTCCTAGAAGAAAACAATTTATTGCACTGTGCCCAGTTTGGGTTTAGGATGGGCAAATCGACGACTGCTGCTGTCAATAAACTTTTGGAATTTGTGTCGCGTTGCTTCGATGATAGGCTATATGCTCAGGTATCTTTTTACGACCTGACTAAAGCATTTGACTGCGTGTCCCATGATCTTCTTCTTAGTAAACTCCGTCTTCTTCATTTTGATACTAATAGTGTTAGTTTAATGAAGTCATACCTGGAGGATCGCGTTCAGTATGTTACTTATAACAATCAATCATCCGGTGGTCTGCCTATCAAGTACGGAGTCCCTCAGGGATCTGTGCTTGGCCCTATATTATTCATTATATTCATGAACGATCTGTTATGCCTTAATAGTCATAATAATACTAAGAGCGAAATTATACTTTTTGCCGATGACACTAGTGCGTTGCATAGATCTGATAAGCTATGTAATTTGGAACAACTAGTTGATGAATCCCAAAAAAATATTTTTAATTGGTTTGCTGAAAATCGTCTTAGTGTGAATGAACACAAAACACAGTCCCTAATTTTCTCATTGAAAGCGCAATCCCTAAATGACAATAGTTCCGTTAAATATCTAGGTATTCATCTTGATGCCGGACTTACATGGGAGGAGCACGTTCTTCATTTAATTAAAAAGTTAAATACTGGTATCTATTTGATTCGCAACTTAATCAATGTGGTGTCGCTGAAGATGGCACTTGCTGCCTACTTTGCGCACTTTTATTCTCATATGACATATGGTATTATATGTTGGGGGCATTCCGCTCACGCTTCGCTTGTCTTCCGTACTCAGCGAAGATGTGTAAGAATTTTGGCAGGCATCGGTTTTATGGAGTGCTGCAGGGCTAAGTTTTTCGAATTGGGAATTCTGACATTTCCCTGTGCGTATATCTTTAACTGTTTACTGCTCATAAAGAATAACTTAAATAGTTACAGCGAAAGCCAGGATTATCATTCTTATAATACTCGAAATAAAAGTAATCTTGTTTCAAATTTCACTCGAACGACAAGGGCTAGATATGGGGCAAATTTTTATGGTTTGAAATTTTACAACGCTTTACCAGAACATGTGAGAAAGTTAGATGCGTTGAAATTTAAAATCGTATTAAAAAAATATTTGCTTCAAAAAGCCTTTTATAGTGTGGATGAATTTTTAACCGACAGTTTTACTGGGTTGATGTGACCATCTCGCCATTTTCCTTGCAACCCACCAAATTGTATTTGCTAACCGTTCGTTATTTAACTAGTGCATGTATGTGTTATTTACTGTGTTTCTATTATAACAAACAACTATTGTGTTCGCCTTAAAATATATGACTTGTGAAATAGCTTCGGCTGACGTATCATCAATAAAGATTATTATTATTATTATTATAAATACAACTTAACCAAACCTAACCCAACCAACTTAATCCAACTCATGACATTCCTCATATTGAATGATATGAAATTGCAGCTTAACGCAACTAAGTCCAACCCAATATAAAGAATCTTCTAAATTTTTCGGAAATATTCCATGACTTTTTCTTCTATAGTTAGAAGAAAATGAAGGAATATGAAAGGTAGTATGAAAGTTTTTTTCTATGATTGAGTTGGGTTGAGCAAACCTCTTGTTGAATTCAATACATTCATAATAGAATGATTTTGATAGGAACTTTGTCTCCAAACCGAACAGATTCAGTTTGCAATGTGAAAACTGAATCGATTTCAAATTGAAACGACAAATTATACATCATTTGAAACAGAAAGGCTCAAACTTCAATTTCATATACAAGTCATTTCTACATTTTCAAAAATAAGACCTCCACCATCTTTCAAATTTTATCATTTTTTTCGTCATTGTACTAAAACAGCAAAAACATATAAACCTTTAACCTTTCTTAGGTGAAATCGATTTCAAAATTTCAATTTGATATAAACATCATTACTTCATTTGGAAGAATAAGACCTCCACGATCTTTTTCAAATTCCCACGATAAATTTGATCCCCACGATCTTCTACTCTCATTGTAAAACGTTTCTCGAAAAAATATTATTAAAAGGTTTTCCGCCTTCCTGGATATCGTTCATGATATAAATTTGCTGCAGCCTTTACATTTTTTTCAGATTGTCTAAAACAAACTATCATGTGCCATTTTCATCATTTTCATATTGCATTATAATGGAAGTTGATGATAACTACGACATACTTTAAAGCTGGCTTTTATGCGATGGATATATGGGTTTCTGTGTATTCGGTATTTTGTCCGACTTGGCCGATGGGGGCCACGTGACCTCAGGATCTTTGCCATCAGCCAATCCGAACGAAATACCCGATACATAAATACACAAATATTCATCGTGCTAATGGAACCTTAAAGCCGCCTTTTATGCGACGGAGATCCCTACATTTCGGAGATTGGGAATTCGTTCGGATTGGCTGATGGCGAACATTCTGGCGTAACGTGATCGCCATCAGCCGTTCCGAACGAATCCCCAATCTCCGAAATCTGGGGATCTCCGCCGCACAAAAGGAGTCATGTGACGCCAGTATGTATGATGATATTTCAATGATGGATGATGTCCTAGGATGCCAATCATACAATTGAGTGTATAATTTAGCACGGCAGTTTCTGTGATCTCAGCAGCTAAATTTACATTTCCGAGTCTTCGGCTGAGGTTTCCATCATTAGTATTTCCATAGCTAAGCTTCACCATATCTATTAATAATCCCGCGTCTTTTCTAAATCTTTCTTGAATGTACAATTTCGTTTGTTTTTCGACGACTTTTTCCTCCTTACGCTTGAGGGAAGCTTGAGCCGACCCCTAATCGGTTGATACCGGGTCCAAACGAATTTACATATGATAAATATGATCTGATACTGATTAATTGGCATCAAACCAGAAAAGAAAAGGGTCCAACAATTCGATGCAAAAATTTAAATTTGTGAACATGAGGTGGAACGTTATTGCCAATTAAAGCAAATTCCATTTAAAATGATGCTATTAATCAACAACGCATCATGCCATCCTCTTCCAACTCTGGTTAATTTTGATCAACATGTGAAGGTTGTATTTTTGCCACCAGATACAGCTTGCTTCAACCAATGGGCTAGGGTTGAAGCAAAGTGATTGTATTTGGTGGGCTAATAAATTTTCTTTGTTTCTCAATTTTATGTCTTAAAAATTTTAGCTATGACGCGACAGCATATTGTTTACTAAAAGTTTTGAAAATTTTGACTCGTCCAATTTAAAAGGTCGGAAACTCAAATATTCACTGTTTAAGAGATTCTTACGCAAAGTTTTTAAAATACCTTTCTTATCACATACTTTGTTGCAACGTCACCATTTTTCATCGCAGAGCATTTTTATATACGGATTCTAGCTGGTTACTCTCTTGCATCAACTTCAGTGTACCCAACAGTGTAAGCACCCCTTATGGGCAGTGTCGTTTACTTAAAAAATAGTAGAACTAACTATTCATTTATTATTCAAACTGACGCTCCACTACATAGAATATGCAGGCTTTTGAACCTAATATTAACCTTTAATATTTAATTGATTTGACTGTTAATGTAAATTTGTATTTCTGTATTGTTCAATATTGTCCTGTAATTGGAACTTGTTTGGCAATAAATATATATATATATATATATAGGTGTCTCGGGATGTAAATATGTATATATTCAGTTTAGTCCAGTTCAGTTATATATTCAGTTAACCCAGAATGAATAAAATATGGTGTACTTGATTTCAGTTCTAGTTATGAATGATTGATAGTATTGTTCATTTGATATTTTGAAAAATAAGGCCAAGCATAAAATACGTTAATTTATTCTTACTTCAACGAGGTCGGTTTAGAAACGACATTTTTGGCAATACATATTGACTTTAAACTAGGTTTAAACCATGAACTATTTATAATTTATGTATTTTTTTATTAATTTCAGGAGAGGAAATTATTACCCATGGAGACCAAACTGGTCACACAATAATCATCATTACAATTCGCACTATTCATATCCACCGCGTCCGCCAAAACCTCCATCTCCGCTCCCCGGTACAGAAGAATACAGACAAAGAAACATTCAACAAACTTCCGAATTAATCAAAAAACAACTAAACATAGACGGAAGTGTATGCACCGAAGTAAATGTTGTTTCTAACGAACCAAAAGCAACCGAAAATGTCGCGGAGCCAAAAAAAGAAGAAACCTCTCAATCGAGTGTAAACGTTGGCGAAAAGAAATCGAAAAACAAGAAAAATCAAGTCGAAGAGGAAGCAATTGACGTTTTGGAAATTTACGATAAAATAATTAAGCACATTTCGAATATGAGTTATTCGAAAAAATTGAATTTGATTAATCAAAGCAGTTCAGGTTATGACATCGCGATCCAACAGATCCAAAAACAGAAACAGTTGGAATTATCGAAAGCTTTACGCGATATGAGTCAAAGACCGATTTTGGATACGGACGAGGAAGTCATTCAATCGATTATTCCCGATATTGGGATCAAAATCGAAGACTTACCAAACGATGTTATTAAAGAGTTGTCACAAACTTTACAGATTAACTTTAAAAGTGACGTAACTGATATGGAGGTGGATGAATCGAAAGAGTCTCAAGTTATTGATATGACAATAAGTCCTGAGGATGTTGATAAAGAGATGGTTATTAAAAATGTGATTAATGAGGATAAATCGGGAAATGATGCGTTGATTGAGAATATATTCGATTTTGAGTATTTGAATAAAACGGAGAATTACGACGATAGTTATGAAGAGACGAAACCGGAAGTTGTTTCGGGGATTGGGGAAGAATCTGAGTTTTCAATGGCTAATATTGATGTTACGAAGTCTTATTTGAATATGTCGATGGGGTTGGATTTTAATAAAAGTTCGGGATCAGGGTTAATTCGCATCAAAACTGATATATTTCAATCGCCGAAAAAAGATAAAGTTTTGAATAACCCCAAATTAAGCCTTGAAGATAATTTGGTTGAAAATAAGATTGGGGAGGAAGTTTTAAAACCGATATTAGAAAAAGAGAATTTATTGGGGGCGAATAAGTCGCCCAAATCAAACTTAGTTATTCCAATTGAGCAGATTAAGTCAAGTCCGGGACCTTCAACCACAAATTTATTGAGTCAAAGTGATTCAAATCCACCTTTTAAAGCAAATTTGGAGGAAAAAATCGTTTCGCCCGTTTCTGCTTCGTTTGATCGGATTATTCAGACTCATTTTTCTCCTTTAATACGCGATGTGCAAACGCCCACGAATCAGTTATTAACAACTGAACAGCCGAAGAAGTGGAAATCACCTGGGGAAAAAAAAATGTTGCCGTTGGAAAATAATCAGTCGAAAACGCCACCTTCTATTGAGGCGAATAATATGAATCAAATGAATCAGCAAAGTGATGGGGCGATGAAAGGGAAGGAGGAGAAAATTGAAGAAAAAAATGATAAAAATTTGGTTGATGATAAAAATAAGTATAAAAAGAAAAAGAAAGCGAAAGTTGAAAAGGTTGAAAAAAATAAGAATGTGGAAAATGAGAATAAATCGAAAAATTCGAAACCATCCCAAGAAAATTTGATTACTTTTAAGGAAATGGGCACAATGGTTAATTTTGATTCGAAACATAAACGTAAAAAGAGAAATATGGAGGTTCAAACCGATTCAGATTCGAATTTATTACTAAAACCTAAAGAAAACAAAGAAATCTCAACAATGACCGACTCATCCACCAATTTAGTCACAGTCTCAGCTCAAACTCCAATGAAATTCTTCAAAAAAAATTATCAATCCAAATCAAATCAAACCTTACCGATAAATTGCAAAAGCATCGAGATCCAAGCAACAGAAAAAATGAAAACATCAACAACACAAACGGATTTTGTGAAAGAAAATGATGATAATAAAAGAAAAAATACCGCTTTGTTAACCCAATTGAGATTAATGCAAGAAATTGATGAAGAAATTAAAGAATTATTGATTAAAAGGAAGTCGTTGTATGATAATTTAGATTTATTAAGTAATTATTCGTCTAAAAGTGATAATGGAACTAAAAGTGATGTAAATAAAGGTGATAATGTTATTAAAGGCGAGATGAGTAAAGGTGAGATAAGTAAAGATCAATCAATGAGGGGTGAGAATGTAAGTAAAGGTGATCATCACTCAATGAGAGGTGAGAATGTTGCTAAAAGTGATCATCACTCGATGAAAGGTGAGATAAGTAAAGGTGATCACTCAATGAGGGGTGAGAATCTAACTAAAAGTGATCATCATTCAATGAAAGGTGAGATAAGTAAAGGTGATCACTCAATGAGAGGTGAGAATGTTGCTAAAAGTGATCATCACTCAATGAAAGGTGAGATAAGTAAAGGTGATCACTCAATGAGAGGTGAGAATCTAACTAAAAGTGATCATCACTCAATGAGGGGTGAGAATTTAACCAAAGGTGATCAGCACTCAATGAAAGGTGAGATAAGTAAAGGTGAACACTCAATGAAAGGTGATTATTCAATGAAAGGGGATCACTCAATGAAAGGTGATTATTCAATGAAAGGTGAGAATATAACTAAAGGTGATCACTCAATGAAAGGTGATCACTCAATTAAGACTGATTCTTCAATAAAAAGTGATCACTCAATTAGAGGTGAGCACACATCTAAAAGTGAACATCCAAATAAAAGTGATTATGCAACAAAATCTGACAACTTAACTAAAACTGATAAAGGTGACACACCAAAAAATGATAACTTGACTAAAACTAACAGAAAAAAAAGAAGTAGAAAACACGAGAAAATAATTGAACAAAACAAAATCGAAAAAATCATCGATGAACCCCCAAATAAACTTCTTGATACATCAAAAATGAGTGAAGACGAAAACATTTCAAAATTTTCCGACCCGATTCAACCCGACCCAAATTCATCCCAATCCGAACAAGAACTCCAAGAAATCACAACAAGAATAAAACCAAAACCCAAAGAATCTAAAGATAAAGAACGCATTCAACAATCCCCCATACAAAAAGACCAACAAAAACAATCAACTCTCTCAACAACAACAACAACAACAGAACCTATAAAAGAAAAACCGTTAAAACTTAGTTTAAGAATCGAAAAAGACGAAAATAACGTTAAAAAATATTCGTTAAAACGCGATCGGAGTTTGAGTAAGGATAAAGAACAAAAATTAAGTGCTGAAATTGATGAAATTAGTCCGGAAATGAATGTTCCTGATAAGCGGTATAAAATTAGTAAGGATGTTGAACGATTGGTGTATAATGATAATAAGTTTATGAAAAGGTGTTGTGTGAAGTTGAAGCCGTTGAAGAGTAACGAGTTTTTTAGGGATAATTCGGCCGAAAATGAGTATGAAAAGACGTTGGAGAATTTGGAGGGGAATAGTCGTAGTCCGGGGGTGCATAGAGATGTTGTTCATTCGGGGAGGAATTCGGCGATGTCTGAACATCTTGGGGAGGTGTCGCCGCATTCTTCGTGTTCGACGTCGTCGAATATTTCGGGGAAACCGAAGTCGAAAGTTATTGATAAATTGGAGTTTAAAGGATTGACGGGATCGATATTTTCTTTGAAGGTAAGATATTGTTTATTAATATAACAAAAACATAATTTATTGAGATAAGTTGAATACTAATTTGTTGCTGTTAGTTAAATAATAAATAAAACTGCATTGATATAGAGTTGAACGCAGATTCTAAAGTTGATATTAATATATCTATACATTGTGTCTCAGCGAGACCGTTCATTAGACGTTTGTGGAGTTCTGGTCAAAATAAAAATTTGTGAATTAGTATTTAAGTACAAACAATTGCGTTCTCTTTGACTAAAATGTTTTCAGATTTCTATTACTTCCGGTTATATCGGAAGCGCCCAATTTCGTTTTTTAATGGAGCACCCTATATATTTTCTATTTATTTCAATTTATCTATTTTACTTTTTGCAATTTGTCGAATCAAAGTTCTCGAGTTATTCGATTTTTTCTAAAAAAATCTGCTCTGAACAAACATCTGCTTTCTGTTCAGTAAACAGCTGTCTAAATCGATTGGTCGCTTTACGCTGGCATGTTAAGTTTTCGAGGTATCATAACTTCATTTTTTAATGGTATTTCTTATGATTTATTAATTAGTTTTCTTCAGCGAGTTACTTTACATCTTTTGTATCCCATATGTCGAATACCTAACGTTAATATTTTTGAGATACTCAATGAGTTCTTGTCAAAATGCCATGTTGCCGTTTACCTTACTTTTGAAGATTAAACTTCAAAACAATACTTTTACGCTTATGTTATTTATAACAACCGTAAACTGCAGATAAAAAGTGGTTTATCGAGGTTAACGAATTGCGAATTGGATGCATTACACATTTATCCATGGAGGTGCTAAAAAACGCTTGGCAACGTAGCTAGTCAGTGGGCGTGGTTTTGGTATGACGTGCGACTCAATGGTCGTGGAACAGACTATACATATTAATAGCGTAAATAATGTTTCTATAAATGAAGATATCCTTGATTTATTTTTAGTATACAATATAACAAAAGATAATAATAAAGATAAAAAAAATCTAACAACATTTACATCAGATGACAAAAAAATTGGTGTAAAAAGCTAAAAACAAGTTACAATAAATGTTCGAAATGGTGGCCATTCGCATTCAAGCACTGCGTTATACGTGAAGAAACACCCTAAAATGTTGATCTTGGTATTTCTTGAGGAGAGAGACTGTCGAATGCTGCTCGCACACCTGTTTCCAATTCCTCTATCGTATTTTATACATCCCCAATGGTAGAAGTCTACAGGTGACAAATGTCACCTATCTTCGACCATTAAGGCTTTGATTATATATAGTAAGATAGCCCACGTCAATAGTAAACAGTGGAAGCGGTTTTGAGACCCAAATGGGACCATAAAATATCAGCTGATGGGACTATACCTCAGCTCAGAACTTGCCAACGGTCTTATAGGTTACTGCTAGATAACAGCAGATCACACTCTTCAAAACCAAAGTTTATAGTTAATTTTTTGGTAAAAAAAATAATTACTAAGGTTTATTGAAATCTATAAGAATATTTCTGATTTGTAATCCACTGTATTCTTCCGTTGACTTGTTGTTAGTAGACGATTGTAGGGACGTCTGGACAGCCATTGTGTTTAATCTATGGATTCATAAAAGAACGGCACTTTTCATTTTTTTCTTTATAGATTTTGCCGCTGAAGGATAGAAATCGTAAAATTTATATTAACTTCAACATTCATTATCTTACAGCAACATGAAGAACGTATTATATAAAATAGACTAATGGTGAAACTCATGAACAATACTATTTAGGATTCGATACTGCGCAACTTACTTCCTTTCACATCACACTTTGAAAACTTTGAAATTATCAAAGATGCACCATGACTTTATGAACATACTGTATGTCTTACAATTAGTAGAAATTTTTAAGAAGGATGTTATAAATTATAAATTTATTTCATTGTATTAATTCGTCTAATTTACACTCCATTTTGAGAATTATCAATCGATTCGCAACTTGGACTTGAAATCTTCAATATCTCATTCACTATCGATATTCGATGTAAAGGCGTTCTGATTAGCACGGTTCGTAGAATTCGGGTTAGGACAATGCAAGATAAATGAGGTAATTGCAAAACTTGCATTACTCATCATAAGCAACTTTTGAGAAATTGCAATAAAATATGTTAAAAGTTATATATTTTAAGTTATATATATATATTATTTTAGGAAGCCAACCAAATGTTATAATTTTATTGTTTTGTTACGAGAATGTGAGCTTTGAGAATCTGCTTAGTATATGGTAGTTATATAGTTCATGATCTCATGATCTCGTTCAATGCATACCCCACTTAGTGAAGTCTAACTAATTTTAGTCATTAGTCATTTAATCATTAAAGTTTTAGTCATTTAATTTTAGTACATTCCTTTGATAATATTTAATCCTCAGTAGTTAGGTGAAATGGGTTAAGGTTAATAGCTTAACTGCACTAACTAATTGGGTTGGGTTACTATTTAAGCTCATAAATAAGCCACAAATAAAAAATTTAAGCGATTTTAAAGCAATTTCTAAAAATTTACCGAATTTATTCCTTTCATTGTGAACACTTTTCCAACATCATATATCCCTCTAAAAAATCTAAATAAACGAAGAACTCGAGTCTTGGTAGTAGCTTGAGTTCGCAACATTCCTCTTTTTCCTATACAAATTCTTTTCACAATTCCAATTTACCATATCCATCCCTATCATATTTATACGATAAAAGAATAACCAAAAATGTTAACAACTTTATTCAGGCGCAGAAACATTAAAAACAATGTTATGGTACTACTAAAAACTGCCACGATATCGTTGATCTCATCAATCAAGAAATTTTTAAGAAAATTTTCGTCATCTATAACTTCAAGTTTAAAAACATCTTATGTGTTTTATATATGGATAAATCTTTTAATATATTTTCGGAATTGTTGTTTAATAGTTTAATTATTTTTCATACTACTAGTTTTATTTAAATTAACGTAATACAAAAGCTTTAAAGAAAATTCTAAATGATTTCTCAGAATAACATTGCACTATCTGGCAAATTTTATCTTTCTGAAACGAACATTATTGAAAATATTTAAGAAAATGTTTAAACATTCGTTCGCTTATAGTTCATATATTTGACCAAAAATTTAAAAAAGTCGTTTAAAAACTAAATAAGTATTTACACAAATCTTATTAAATAGTTCAAAAAAAATTTTTATTGTTGAGTTAATTGGCGTTTATATTATTAAAATATTTTGGACATTTACGATGAATTGAAATTGTTCAAACAATTCCTGACTTTAATAAAAAAAAGTGATAAATTAGTATATCGCTTACAGAGACACGAATGGATTTTATCTTTAAAACATAATAAATAGGTTTCCTTCATATTGAATTATAATTCAATATGATCTTGACATGTTAAGTTGTGTTAATCTTCAACTTCATGCCATTCCTCGTATAACAAAAAAATCAAATTCAAAATTCTTATGTGGTTGGGTTGGGTTAAATATCAACTTCATACCATTCAATATGAGTATTTCGTGATTTTTTCTTCCATTTTTAAGGATTGATTTTTTCTTCTATAGTTGGGTTGAGCCAAGCTTCAACTTCATGTCATCCCTCATATAACAAGAAAATAAAGTCCAAAACAACAAAACTTCTATGTTCAATATGAGAGAGACAGCTTGATAACATTCAAATGAGGGATAGTATGAAGTTGGGTATGAAGTACCATGGTATCAAACAGATTTCTTTCAATTTCTTCCCAAATTGCTTAATTTCATTCAATGAAATAATCATTAAAACGCTCAAGTTAATTTTAATACCTACTATTACATTTAATACATGATTCTTTTAAAATTTTTCCTATAACTAACTTCCCGTTTCCTGTTCGCGCCTTTTACACATACTACCTGCTTGGCATTCGATATTTTATAGAATACCTAAGCACAGTATAAAATTATTAATATTTCAAGTATTACCTAAACGTTTTAGGTATTCTGTTTTAGGTATTCTAGGTGTTGTATAGAATACCGGAGATAACATACAGATATAAAATAAAAAAATTGCAACAGAAATATTATTTTCATTAAAATATTAGTATGTAACTTTCTTATAACTCCGCATCCGCGAAATTAAAATTAAAAACTCCGGTTTCGCACCTGCATTCGATAAACTCACATCCGTAACGTCACTAGAACAGTGGTTCTCAACCGCCGTTCCGCGGAACACTGGTGTTCCGCGAAGCTGTCCCAGGTGTTCCGCGAAAATTTTGAATATAATAAGAAACAAGAAATTTTTTTATTATTATAAAATAAATACTACATAGTTTTGTTAATTATTTGAAATTTAGCAAAAATATTCAATATTATTCTAAATTTTCGCGGAACAGTCAATAATATTAACAGTGTAATTATCGAACGACGCAGTTACGTCGTTTGGAGTTACTCCAGGGAATACCACTAAATTTCTAATGTACTCGATAATACAGGGAGCGCTACGTAGTGTTGATTTCGTGCTGTTTCTCTTTCTTCGTACGAAATAACAAAAGCGCAATTTCGACCTGAGGTTCAGCCATAATTTAATATAAATATCTAGTTTTCGTGAGTGTGTTTTTTATTATATATATATATATTTTATATTGTTGGAAATTGATAAGATGAAATGCAAGTTGTGTAGTTTTAACAGTATTCTTATCTTTTTTAGTTGCTTATTTTAACATTTATACAAGACTTTTAAATCTGAAATATGGACAAATTTTTGAAAAGAAAGAGTGAAAGTGAGGTTAATGTTGGGGCGAGTACAAGCAGGTCTTCTTCAATTGAAGGTGATATGCAAGGCAACAAAAATGCCGAAAATAAACGTAAAAAGATATCCGAATCAGTTCGGCATTATTCGGAAGAATATCTGAAGTTTGGTTTTACATGGAGCGGTAGTCAAGATGTTCCTATTCCGAGATGTATTATATGTGGTGAAAAATTGGCTAACAGTGCAATGGTCCCAGCTAAGTTACAGCGACACCTTTCAACAAAACATTCTTGTCTAACTTCAAAAGGTAAAGATTATTTCGAAAGATTGCTGAAAAATCAAGAAGTGCAAGCAACATGCTTTCGAAAGAGCGTTACAATTTCGGATAAAGCGCAAATCGCTTCTTATAAAGTGGCAGAACTAATTGCATTGAAGCAAAAGCCGCGTGATATCGCAGAATCGCTAATTTTGCCCGCATGTTTAGAAATTGTTAAGATTATGTTTGGCAATGAAGCGCAGCGAGACGTCCTAAAAATTCCCGTTTCGGACGATACGATAAAAAGAAGAATTATAGATATGTCAGGTTTTATAGAGAACGCGGTGACGTCGAAATTAAGTACAAAAAATTTTGCGCTGCAAATTGACGAATCTACTGACATAAGTGGCAAAGCCCAATTAATCGGATTTATTCGCTTTGTTGACGACACTGAAATAATAAATCAGTTTTTATTCTGCAAGGAACTTATTGGTCACGCAACTGGAGAAGACATATTTAATTCAGTATCATCTTATTTGGAAGAATGGAAATTATCCTGGGAAAATTGCGCAGGAATCTGTACTGATGGAGCTCCAGCCATGCGTGGCAGTATTAAGGGATTTTGTAGTCGAGTTAAAGCAATAAATTCAAATATAGTCTCTACTCACTGCTTTCTGCACAGGGAATCTTTGATTTCGAAGAGTCTACCAGCAAACTTAAAGTCTGTTTTGGAGCAAGTCGTACATATGGTGAATTATATTAAATCGAGACCATTAAAAACCCGTATGTTCAAACAACTTTGTAACACCATGGAATCCAAATATGAATGTTTGCTTTTGCACTCTGAAGTGAGGTGGCTCTCAAGAGGAAAAGTGCTAACCCGAGTTCATGAGTTGAAACAGGAATTGCTAGTTCTTTTTAGACAAGAGGGTAATGATGTATACGTAAAATATTTGGAAAATGATGCATGGTGTACTAAGCTAGCATATTTAGCCGATATCTTCAGCTACTTAAATTCAGTCAATACATCTCTTCAAGGAAAAAATGAAAATATTCTGACATCCACAGACAAATTGCTAGCTTTCCAGAAAAAGCTTTTGCTTTGGAAAAATCGTATTGCTCAAAATCGCAAATTTGATATGTTTCCGTTATTAGCAACGGAAAATATTGTTAACATTAACGAAATGATTTCAAATGTGACAGAGCATTTGTCAATATTGCAGGACAAAATAACTCATTACTTTCCATCTCTTAATATTGAAGACTTTGATTGGGCACGAAATCCATTTGGTGAATTTGATATAATGAACCAAGATTTTTCTATTCAGGAAGCAGATGAGTTTATTAATATATCAACGGATCGAACGTTACAACTAAAATTCAAAGAAGAAGGAGTGGAAAGGTTTTGGATTTCCATCGAGAATGAACATCCATTTATTGCAAAACGAGCGATGAATATCTTGTTGCTCTTTTCGACGTCCTATCTGTGCGAACTTGGATTTTCAACTCTAACAAATATTAAAAGCAAAAAAAGAGAAAGACTTATCAATTTAGAAGAAGAAATGAGAGTAGCGCTCTCTTACATAAGACCCAACCTTGAGGAAATTTGTAAAGGTCGTCAAGCGCAAATTTCTCATTAAAATAAGTTACCATGTAATATATATCTTTATTTCAATTAAATATTAATCTTCCAATTATTTTGTGTGATTTACATTAGATTTACAAATTTTATGATAATGGTGTTCCGCCAAAATCGAGACCACTTAAAAGTGTTCCGTGATCCCAAAAAGGTTGAGAGCCACTGTGTTAAGTTGTGTTAATCTTCAACTTCATGCCATTCTTCGTATAACAAAAAAATCAAATCCAAAACTCTTATGTGGTTGAGTTCGGTTAAATATCAACTTCATACCGTTCAATATGAGCTCATACCCAAAATTTGGAATAATTTTTTATTGTTGGAAATATTTCGTGATTTTTTCTTCCATATTTAAGGTTTGATTTTTTCTTTTATAGTTGGGTTGAGTCAAGCTGCAACTTCATGCCATCCCTCATATAACAAGAAAATAAAGTCCAAAACAACAAAACTTCTATGTTCAATATGAGAGATGATATCAAGTTGGATCGGGTTGAACTCCAACTTGATAACATTCAAATGAGGGATAGTATGAAGTTGGGTATGAAGTACCATGGTATCAAACAGATTTCTTTCAATTTCTTCCCAAATTGCTTAATTTCATTCAATGAAATAATCATTAAAACGCTCAAGTTAATTTTAATACCTACTATTACATTTAATACATGATTCTTTTAAAATTTTTCCTATAACTAACTTCCCGTTTCCTGTTCGCGCCTTTTACACATACTACCTGCTTGGCATTCGATATTTTATAGAATACCTAAGCACAGTATAAAATTATTAATATTTCAAGTATTACCTAAACGTTTTAGGTATTCTGTTTTAGGTATTATAGGTGTTGTATAGAATACCGGAGATAACATACAGACATAAAATAGAAAAATTGCAATAGAAACATTATTTTCATTAAAATTAAAAACTCCGGTTTCGCACCTGCATTCGCTAAACTCACATCCGTAACGTCACTAGAATATTATAGATTACAACATAATCTAATTTTAATTTTATAACAGTCTTATTTGTTTCGGAACATGGTACATAAAACTAAACACTGTTAATTCTGTCAAACACGATTAACTAATATTCAAACATGATTCATACATTTAATCACCTGATCGAGTGTGAGTCACGTGATTCATGTATGATATTCACGTGAGTGGATATCATCTATATCATCTATTTCGTATTAGCCAAAAATTAAGCTTTCACATGAGATATTGTTTATCGAAATCGATAAAGTGGTTCTTTTGGTTCTGTTTAATAGTGAGTTAGTAATAGGGGCTTCTTTTATCATTACGAAAGTTGTTTTTTATGAGAACTCATAATTTGTTTATCAAACCAGTCACTTTCCACAGACCGAAATTTTTTTAAAATACCATGAGACCGAAAATGGCAATACATCGAGATTCGGGTATTTTGGATTGTCGAGTTGTATACGAGTAGATTATTTCTTGAATAATAGTTATTTATGTACCAAATTATGAATTAAATAGTCAACTTTTTTAACAAAAATCAATTTAGTTATTTTTAGGAATTTTGCGCTTTCTAGCTAAAAATCGGTTGGCGCAATGTTTCATCTGTTAATGGTTTATATATTTATGTAAACCATTTTTAAATAATCTTATTTTCTTTTTCCATTTTATTATCTAGTAATGTAAATACAAAGAAAAATCATTTTATATAATAATCATTACAATCTAACAGCAATCAATCCATATTATAATGAAATTACATCATTATAAAGCATGTTTGTAATAATAATCGATTATTTTGTATACAGGTTATAGAAGAAAACTTATTAGCAGCTGGCGATAACGGAATTTTGTACATTTACAACGTAATCTCCCAAGAATTAATGACAACAATTCAATTATCCACACAAGCACTAACTTGTCTTCACGTGACCAAAGCTTTCAGTAACAACGAGTGCCTTATTTACGTTGGATGTTTGGACGGTCAATTGAGAGTCGTCAATTACGCTAGTAAAGAGCTTGAAAAAACGATCAACATCGATCGTCCGATTCAATGTATGGACATTTGTTGGGACACCGTTTTCACCGGATCAACTTCGGGAGATTTAACCATTTACAATTCAAAGGTAAACCCAAATTTAACATTATTAACATCATATTAATTAAAATTTCATTTTGTTAAGACGTCGAAATTAGAAGATTCCATTCACATCTTTGATAATAGAATATACGCGATTAAAGCGATGCAAGAAGGTCCAAGAAAAGTGTTATTAATCGGCACGAAAGACACGGAATTATCAATTAGAGATGCGATGACGGGACTTTTAATGCGCGAGTTTAAAACGAATTTTTCGCCGACGATTTATTCGATTTTGTGTGAACAGAATTTGGTGTATTGTGGGACGAATCAACATGATGTTTTGGCGTATTCGTTTCAGGCAAGATTTAAAGTAATTTTTTTAATATGATTCATAAAATTAATTTTTTTAACAGGATGGCGAATTAATAAAAAGATATGAAGGAATCGCGTCGAGGCGTGTTATCTGTATGCAAATAGTTAATAACCTCCTTTTTGTTGGTTGCTTCAATGGTAGTGTGTGTGTTTTTCATAAGATGACTCATCAGTATTTAGGACATATGATTCGACCTGGGGAATCTTTATTGTCTATGATTATAGTCAATAATAAAGTAAGTATAATTTTTTATTGAAACGGAAATTCACATTTTTAACTAGGCTCAAAGAGTTTCTAAGCAGATTTATTTACATTTCTATACTCCAAATATACTGCTCAAAAAAAATTAGCAGAACACTTTTTTCGAATTAAATATCAAAGTAACTTCTATTTGCTTTATTTAAAAATTTTTCAGGAGTAAATTCGGGAAAATATCACGTATTGTTACATATTAAATATTAATTAAGCATTTATTTTTAATTTCATTATTTTCCAAAGAAGATACTTTAAAATGAATGGATATAAAGTGTATAAATATTATAAATATGTGTCTAAGATAAAATGACGGAAATTAATATAATTCTTCTTGTTCAACTGAGATTTATAATTAAGTTATTATTTATTAAGACAAATTTTCTCAGTAATTTTTATTTATTATGTTAAAATTTCGACGATTCGAGCTATTTGCTCTTCATCTATCAAGAAATCATCTCCGAGCAAAATTTCTGCGAATTTTAAAAACATTATTACATTGTCAAAACGACCTGTGTCAATTCACGTCTAGAGAAAAAGGAAAAGAAAGAAAAAGAAAAATAGCTATCAATAACTGTAGAAAATATGTCCAATCTAATGGAAAAAATTGAAAAATATTAGTTTTTTGAAGAAAAAACTAACAATAAATTAAATAATTCGAAGAACAAACAATTTTTATAAAAGTTATTTGCAGCGTTATCTATATTACCGTGTCAGAATAAAATTTTGAAAATAAGATAAAATTAAAGCGTATACTTCGGTGATTTGTTTTAATTTTTATTCACTTTACCGGTTTCGGCACTTTGTCGTCTTCAGAAGTGTTGTCAATGGGTCTCTAAAAAAGTGATTTTTAATCGGTATTAAGAGTATATTTGTACTAACATGAACTATTAAATTTTTAAACAAATTTTTAGGAACAAAAACAAAACGTTAACATTACGAACGGAAACCAAATTCAGTTCATTAAGTCTCTTATTAAATAATTCATGTTAACACAAATATACTTTTAATACTGATTAAAAATCACTTTTTTGAGTCTCTCATTGGCAACACTTCTGAAGACGGCAAACCGCCGAAACCGGTAAAGTAAATAATAATTGAAACAAATCACCGAACTATATGATTTGATTTTATCTTATTTTCAAAATTTTAATTTTTATAAAGGTAAAGGTGACGTGAAAAACTACGTTATTTTTAAGAAAGAAAATTGAAATAAAAATTATTAAAGTTAATCAAAATTAAAGAGGAAATGAAGAAATGGCCATGCCTACAAAAAGAGGAACATTAAGTCAAATTTGAAAATTCTTATGTTATCAAAAATAATAAAGTAAGTGGTAGAGTTATAAAATTAGTATGCTCTTAGGAAGAGAATAAACGACACTAAGGGTGAAAACAGGAATTGTTCTTTTGAAAAAAATTGTCTGTTGAAAAGGAAAAATTACACGATAGAGAAAGAATATATGACAAAGAAATTTCTGTTTAGGCAAATAGTGCCAATATTAAAAATTGCAGAAGAATTGATATTACCTCTGGAAGACTTCAAACGCTTCCAGAAGACTTAAACTGATTCCAGAAAACTTGACATTGCTTGCAAAAGAAAAAAATTAAAATACTTCCAGAAGACTTAATACTTATTCTAGAAAACATGAAATACTTCTAGAAGGCTTGACATTGCCTTTAGAAGACTTAAAATGCTTCCAGAAAACTTGAACTACTACCAGAAGATTTGTTAACTAACCTTGAAAGACTTGACACTGCTTCTAGAAGATTTGATATCACTTCCTGAAAACTAGAAATACTGCCAAAAGACTTGATATTGCCTCATACTTATTCTAAGAAACTTGAAAGACTTTCAGAAGACTTAATACTTATTCTAGAAGATATGAAATGGTTCCATAAGGCTTAATGTTGCTTTTGGAAGACTTGAAATGCTTCTAGAAGAATTGATACTTAATCTAGACGATATGAGATGCTACCAGCAGACTTGATATTGTTTTTAGAAGACTTGAAATTATCCCAGAAAACTTGAACTACTTCCAAAAGACCTGCTACTACTCCTGGAAGACTGGATATTTGTTCAAGACAATTTAATATCACTTTCTGAAGACTTGAAATACTACCAAAAGACTTGAAATGTCTCCAGAGGACTTAAGCTGCTTTCAGTAAACTTGATATTGCTTGCAAAAGATTTGAAATACTTCCAGATGACTTAATACTTATTTTAGAAAACTTGAAATACTACCAGAAGACTTGATATTACCTCTACGAGACTTGAAATTTTTTCATGAGATTTAATACTTATTCTAGAAGACATGAAATGCTTCCAAAAGACTTGATATTGCCTTTGGAAGATTTAAAATGCTTCCAGAAAATTTGAACTACTCCCAGAAGACCAGCTACTACCCCTGGGAAAATTGCTACTGCTTCTAGAAGATTTGATATTGCCTCTGGAAAACTTGTTATGTTTCCAGAAGACTTCACTTTTATTCTAAAAGACTTGAAATGCTGCCAGAAGACTTGATATTGTCTTTGGAATGCTTGAAATGCTTCTAGAAAGATTGATACTGATTCTAGAAGACTTGAATTGTTTCCAGAAAACTTGGTATTGCCTCTGGAAAACTTAATATGCTTCCAAAACACTTGATACTGATTCTAGAATGTTTAGAATGCTTCCAAAAGACTTGTTATTATCTCTGAAAGACTTAAAGTCTTTTAGTCTTTTAGAATTACTATGAAGTCTGCTTTTAGCAGACTTCATAGTAATTCTAGAAGACTTGATATTGCTTTCAGAGTACTTAATAATATTGCTAGAAGATTTGAAATGCTTCCCCAAGACTTGAAATGCTTTTAGAAAATTTGAACTACTTTCAGAACACTTATTACTATCCATAAGAAACGCGTTATTGGTTCTAGAAAATATGATGCCGCTTCCTGAAGACTTGAAATGTTTCATACTTATTTTAAAAGACTTGATATGTTTCTAAAAGGTATAATGTTGCCTCTTGAAGACTTAAAATGCTTCTAAGAGATTTATCACTTTCTCTAGAAGACTTGATGTTGCTTTCAGAAAACTTAATATTGTTCTTAGAACACTAGAAATACTTCCAAAAGACTTTAAAGACTTCCAAAAGAACACCCACAATAAAATTTTAATGGTTTTATTTCGATTGAAGTTACCATTTTCAATTGGCATAAGCCTTTTTCTCCAATTTAATCCCAGCATTTGAAGCAAACTTTCTTGGAAAGCACAAAATTATCAATTCGTCGTTTGAGTCTGTTCCCATTTTTTTTTATTAGCAGCATTGCTCATTTATTATGATAATTTCTTCTGTAAGAATGATTTTTAGAACTAAAAAAATATATTGTTTAATTCGATTTCAAAAGTAAAATTAAGTTTAGGATGAATATTATTAAGAAGTTTAATAATCAAAGCCTCATCACCCTCCCAAACGTAAGAATATAATCAACATACCGCTTCCAACTATTTCTAAAAGATTGGTGTTTCATAAAGATATCAGATAATAAACTTTGGGGATACCTTCCCATCTGGTGATGCTTCTGAAATGTGAAAATATTCGTTGTTAAGAGAGACAATAATTTTGAGTAACCAAATGTTTAAGCAAAATATTCTTGACTGATTCTTATTATCAAAATAATCATTAAATATAGTTGACACTAATCTTAAAGTTAGATCAATAAGAAAATTGACAATTAAGTATTTTGGTTTTTGTAAGCAATTAAAAGAATTTGAAATTGAAAATGTCCCTTAAAAAATCTGTCTTTGCTGTTGCTGATGAATCAGGTTTATATAATTTGGATAGTGAGTGAAATCTGTATTTTTAAACTCATGTGCATTAATATTGAACTGTGAAAAAGGCAATTTACTGTGTTTTTAAGGAATGAAGAGTACTCTTATCAATTTCTTTTTACATGAATTAATTATTTTCATCGTTTTTTTAGCAACTTTTTTAGCAAAAAAAATCAATTTCATGTGTTACAACCTTAACACAGCTCTATAATCGATTTGGTACCAATAATGTATGATATTATATCAATTTTTTGTTCTTCAACAAAAGTTTCTTACTACTTTTCATTAAATATGTACAAAATGTTTTAAATTTGTTCATTTAATACATCAAATCCTTAAATTAACGTCATTGTCAAGTTGATTCTCCATGTGTTGGATAGGATTCAGGTCAGGACATAACACTGGTCGTTCCATGACTTAAATTCCATGTTGTTGCAAAAAGTTTTTGGTGATGCTGGCGGTATGTGGCTTTGCATTCCCCTCCATTAGGATGAAATTTTGATGGACGTCATATTCAGCAAGCAACACATGACTCTTCATGAGAACAGACCAAATTTATGCACTCCTGTATAGTAGCGGTTGCATAGCGTACAGGGTCATTCAAAAAACCGCTTACAGACTTCCAACACAATAAGCTCGCAAATGCTTCCTTAACGAGATATTCTGCGTCAAATATTCTTTAAAATTATACCTTATCTGCAATAAAAAACCCTCTTGTTAAAACTATTTTTTACGTCACTGCCAATTTTGTCAATATTATTGACATTAATGCTAGCCTATGTTTAATTTTATTTTGAATAACACAATCCTACTATGACAAAGTTCAACGAATTGGATTTACAAATGTATTTTGCTTAAAATATTACTTTAATGGAAGTTTTGTAGGAGAGCTATTTGATAGAGAATTGATTTGTTTATACAAAAATAATGCCCGTTTGACGTTAAATTACCAGTGTAAGTGTAGATAATCTTTAATTATAAAGAACTTTTAACTGAACTTGTCTAACTAAGTTTTTTAACTGAACTGTTTTAGAAGTCTGTCAGTTTTTTTTGAATCATCCTGTATATCATCTTTAAAAAAAAATATTTAAGCTTTAATTTGTTATTAAAGCCATTTCAATGTTTTGAACAGAACGATCGTCATGATTTTTTGAATTTATCACTCGTCTTTTAGTATTTCGGTTTCACATAAAATCGAGATGGTTGTCTTTCAAATTGTTTTGATGAAATAGAGTTCAATCTAAAGTACTAACCTATATATCATCTTAACAGTTCGGTACACGCACCGGACTCTCACTCCGGGTTCTGCACCCTCTATTGTTTAACAGAAAAGGCAACTTTTTTACCGACATAATTATGTCATTTTTGTGTCAAAAATTTCTTAGTGTATGACACAGTAAAATACGAATATGAATACGATAGCGAAGAAAAGTACTGTTTGAAGGTGAAGACTGAAGCTTTTCAAAAAATTTTGCAGACGGTAAGATGTTTTTTTCCGTTCAAAATGGCTTCTTATCTAATTAGAAGAAACGAAGAAGATAATGAAAGCTGTAGAACATAAATGCCCCGAAAAATATGCAGCGTATTCAACGCGGGCATTTATTTGCCTATCGCAAATTTTATGATAATAAAAAAATTTTTGAAATTATTGTCTTAAAAAGAATACAAATTAAAGTCCCTAGATTTATAAAGTACCGCGGCTTCCAGAAGACTGTTACTGCTTGTAGAGGATTTAAAATATTTCCAGACGACTTACAATGCTTTCAGATAACTTGATATAGCATCTAGAAAACTTAAAATGTTTCCAGAAGACTTGATGTTGTTACCTCTAGATGATTTGATACTGTTTTAAGAAAACTTTATATTGCTTTCAGAAGAATTGAATTTCTAGACTGATATTTCTAGAAGACTTAAAATGATGAATTTGCAGATGTCTTACAATACATCCAGACGACTTACAATGCTTACAGATGACTTACAACGCTTTTAGAAGCCTTGATATTGCATCTAGAGGACTTGAAGTGTGTCCAGACGACCTACAATGCTTCCAAAGTACTTTATGTCGCTGTTAGAAGACTGAAGATGCTTCCAGAAGACTTCATATTGTATCTAAGAAACTTGATATGGTTTCCAGAATACTACTTCCAGATGACTTACAATACTTCCAGACGACTTACAATGTTTCCAGAAGACCTTATACTTACTTTTAGAAGACTTGAAATACTTCAAAATTACTTGAAGTGCTTCCAAAAGACTGGATACTACTTCCAGAAGACTTGATAGTGCTTCTAGATGTTTTAAAATGCTTCCTAAAGCTTTGATACTGCCCCTATAAGACTTTATACTGCTTCTAGACGATTTCAAATGTTTTCAGAAGACTTGAGAAGTTTCCAAAAGACTTGATACTGCTTCTAGAAGATTTTAATAATTAAGAATCGATACTGCTTCTAGATATTTTAAAATGCTTCCAAAAGATTAGATATAGCCCCTGTAAGACTTTATACTGTTTCTGGAAGATTTGAAATGCTTTCAGTAGACTCGAGAAGATTCCAGAAGACTTGATACTACTTCTAGAAGATTTAAAATGGTTACAAAAGTCTCGATATTGGCTCAGGTAGGCTTAATATTGGTTCTAGAAGATCTAAATTGCTTCCAAAACATTTGGAATGCTAACAAAAGATTTGATATTGCTGTCAGAATATTTGACATTGCGTCTATAAGGCTTGAAATGCTTCCAGAAAATTAATTTATTTGGTGCCAATCGTATTTTCATTGCAAATCTTTCTTAATGCTCCCAGACTTCTAAACGATAAATCTTCTTTCATGAAATCCCGGCATGAACCCGGAATATACTGAGACTGGACTGAAACTGAAATGTACAAGTATCTTAAAATTGAGATACCATTCCTAAGATGACTAATTGTTTAATTGTTAAGATGTCAAGATATTAAAGATGGTATTTGCACCTCCTAGCGGTCATCTCAGAATGCTGTCAAATAATTTCCAGTATTTTCTCTTAGCCACAATTTTATGATTAATAAAATCTTTTCCTGCAAGTTTAACTATCGACTTAGAGTTTTTTAGCAATTTGCAACCGCTGGTTCGGCGGACCGCAACCATTCAAGTTAACATTTTTTTTAATATATCATCCGTTCTTGTCTACGAAAAAAGGACTTACTTTCGAAAATAAGTTTTGGTGGAAACAGCTAATAAAGGTAAATAGGTCATTTCGTCAGTTTCTAGTTAGTTAATCCCTTTTTTCTGTATTTGCCGTTGTTGAAGGACGTCAAAGTATTATTTCACATCAGAATGTTGTCGTTGTTAATGGCGTTAGTTGCTAGTTTCAGATTTCTAAATATATAATACTGTAGAAGTGAGTTTGTAAATATAATTATATTGGACTCTTTTATTACTGATTGCGCAAGTGAGGAATAATCTTGGGATTGAATGAGAACACAGGTTGAGTAACTCATCTCCACAAAGCTCGAAATCAAGTAGAGGATTATCAAAATTTGTGTGGAAATACAGATGGCTCAAACGGTTCGTCGTTTTAACTACACTGAAGTCACTCTGAAAGTGCTGCCAATGAAACGGCAGATGAGCTAATGCTAAAGCGTTTTTAGGACCAGAACCAGCAATTTGTGTAAGATTTACGATGCCCAAATAGAGGATTCGAAAAATTCTGCAGCTAACTGATTTATCTTTAGATCGTCAGTGGTCCATCTAACACAATCTTCGTAGCTTCATAAGCGCTGGTTTTTGAAAATAAGTATGATTGTTCTCAAAACAAAAGTGACATGAAAAACGTCCATGTATCTGGCGCATATGGTTAATTTGCAATAGAAATGCCTTATATCAACAGTGCTTACACCTTCACAAGCAATATTTGGTCTATAATTGAAATTTTTTGAACTTTTGAAATGAACATTTTGTATCCTAGCAGTATTTGGTATTTTGGAAGCAAAATCAAATTGTATTAACAATTTCGTGCCTTTTGCAATAAAAATGTCTTCTTTAAGACTTTGCATTTTCAAACATTTTTTTGCCAGTAGTTTTACAAACGGTATCAAGTCTTTTGGAATCATTTAAAATCTTCTAGAAATAGTATCAAGTCTTTCGGCTGCAGTATAAAATCTTGTGGAAGCAGTTCAAGCCTTCTGAATGCTATGTTAAGGCTTCTAGAAGCATTATCAAGTGCTTCTATTCTTCCAGAGGTAGTATCAACATTTTTGACAGCAGTTCAAGGCTCTTGGTAGCTTATCAAGTTTGTTTTAAGCAGTATCAGCCACGGAAGAAACGAAAGGTGAACTTTAATAATGTTCTCGAATCGGGGGCGGAGCAAAACGTTTTTCTCACACATAAACTCCCTATTCGTACACCTGGTCACTGACATGCTGTCAAATCACCATTTTGGCTCGAATCGTTTGAATACATAGATATCATGAACCTAGGGTAGTAATCTAGGGAGTTTAATACAAATTACTCATCAGCGCCATCCCTTATTTGACAAAGAAACCCGGACTCTCAGTCCGGTGCGAGCACTCACGTCAAAAAAAAAATGCGCGTGTACTGGAGGGTTAAAGAAGAATATTTCATCTTTAATTTAGTATAGGAATGATTTCATAGTTTACAACAGAACGATCTTCCTGATATTTTGAATTGATCACTCTCCTTTTAATATTTTGGTTTCATATAAAATGAGGTGATCAAATTGATTTGATGAAATTAATTTCAATCTAAATCAAATAGTTATATATCATCTTCAAGAAGAAGGGACAAACTTTAATTTAGTATAAGAGCCATTTCAAAGTTTTCAATAAAAGGATCTCCACGATTTTTTTGAATTTAATACTCTTTTTTTAGTATTTTGGATTCACATAAAATTAAGATTTTTAGTTATTAGAGGTGATTAGTTCATAACGACATTATAATTCGATTTAATTAACGCAAATCGTAATTAATTAATTAATAACAAAAAATAATTCGATTAATAACTTAAATTCTATTACGAAGTAATTTTAATTTTTTCGAAGTTGGCAGTAAAAAAGATTCAACGTCAACACATAAATGTCAAAGATTATTTAAACGTTATAATTGTGGTTTTTACTTAAAATAATCAAGAACAAACCGATTTAACCAAGAAAAATAAGTAAGAGTTGTTAAAAGTTGTTAAATCCACTTATTTAACAACTTTTTTAGTTCAAAATACAATCGTATTAATGTTATGAACAAAAATCAACTTTGAGGTTACGTTTACATCTTAAAATATTTTCTTTCATTCCAAATTCTTTAATAAATGTAATTACATAAAGTATACTTAATTTAAAATCGTATTTAAGCCAGAATGAACCTTAATTTATAATTTTTTGGTTAAAATAAAAAAAATATTTTAAGTTTTGGTGGCATTTCAAAATGTAAGAATAAAATTTTACAATTTAAAGTCAATTTTGTTAATAGATATAACAAATTTGATTTTCTCATTTCAAATATTTCATAAAATTCTAATTAATTAATTAAAAATATGAAATAATTCGATTAACTTAAATTTGATTACGTAGTAATTTTAATTTTTCGATGTTGGCAGTAAAAAAAATCAACGTCAACATATAAATGTTAAAGATTATTTAAACGTTGTAATTGTGTTTACTTAAAATAATCAAGAACAAACCGATTTAACCACGAAAAATAAGTAAATGTAAGTTAAATCCATTTATTTAACAACTTTTTTTAGTCCAAAATGTAATCATTAATATTATGAACAAAAATCAACTTTGAGGTTACGTTTACACCTTAGAATATTTTCTTTCACTCCAAATTCTTTAATACATGTAATTACATAAAGTATATTTGATTTAAAATCGTATTCAAGCCAGAATTAACCTCAATTTATAATTTTTTGGTTAAAATAAAAAATATTTTAGTGACATTTCAAAATATAAGAATAAAATTTTACAATTTAAAATCAATTTTGTTAATAGACATAACAAATTTTATTGTCTCGTTTCAAATATTTACGTAAAATCGTAATTAATTAATTAAAAACATAAAATAATTATATTAATAACTCAAATTTTATTACTTAGTAATTTTAGTTTTTCGAGGTTGGCAGTAAAAAGCTTCAACGTCAACACATAAATGTCAAAGATTATTTAAATGTTATAATTGTGTTTTTTACTTAAAATAATCAAGAACAAACCGATTTAACCAAGAAAAATAAGTAAATGTAAGTTAAATACATTTATTTCACAAATTTTTTTAGTTCAAAATATAAAAGTAGTAATGTTATGAACAAAAATCAACTTTGAGGTTACGTTTACACCTTAGAATATTTTCTTTCATTTCAAATTCTTTAATACATGTAATTACATAAAGCATATTTGATTTAAAATCGTATTCAAGCCAGAATTAACCTCAACTTATAATTTTTTGGTTAAAATAAAAAAAATATTTTAGTGACATTTCAAAATATAAGAATAAAATTTTACAATTTAAAATCAATTTTGTTAATAGACATAACAAATTTTATTGTCTCGTTTCAAATATTTACGAAAAATCGTAATTAATTAATTAAAAACATAAAATAATTATATTAATAACTCAAATTTTATTACTTAGTAATTTTAGTTTTTCGAGGTTGGCAGTAAAAAGCTTCAACGTCAACACATAAATGTCAAAGATTATTTAAATGTTTAATTGTGTTTTTTACTTAAAATAATCAAGAACAAACCGATTTAACCAAGAAAAATAAGTAAATGTAAGTTAAATACATTTATTTCACAAATTTTTTTAGTTCAAAATATAAAAGTAGTAATGTTATGAACAAAAATCAACTTTGAGGTTACGTTTACACCTTAGAATATTTTCTTTCATTTCAAATTCTTTAATACATGTAATTACATAAAGCATATTTGATTTAAAATCGTATTCAAGCCAGAATTAACCTCAACTTATAATTTTTTGGTTAAAATAAAAAAAATATTTTAGTGACATTTCAAAATATAAGAATAAAATTTTACAATTTAAAATCAATTTTGTTAATAGACATAACAAATTTTATTGTCTCGTTTCAAATATTTACGAAAAATCGTAATTAATTAATTAAAAACATAAAATAATTATATTAATAACTCAAATTTTATTACTTAGTAATTTTAGTTTTTCGAGGTTGGCAGTAAAAAGCTTCAACGTCAACACATAAATGTCAAAGATTATTTAAATGTTTAATTGTGTTTTTTACTTAAAATAATCAAGAACAAACCGATTTAACCAAGAAAAATAAGTAAATGTAAGTTAAATACATTTATGTCACAAATTTTTTTAGTTCAAAATATAAAAGTAGTAATGTTATGAACAAAAATCAACTTTAAGGTTACGTTTACACCTTAGAATATTTTCTTTCACTCCAAATTCTTTAATACATGTAATTACATAAAGTATATTTGATTTAAAATCGTATTCAAGCCAGAATTAACCTCAATTTATAATTTTTTGGTTAAAATAAAAAATATTTTAGTGACATTTCAAAATATAAGAATAAAATTTTACAATTTAAAATCAATTTTGTTAATAGACATAACAAATTTTATTGTCTCGTTTCAAATATTTACGTAAAATCGTAATTAATTAATTAAAAACATAAAATAATTATATTAATAACTCAAATTTTATTACGTAGTAATTTTAGTATTTCGAGGTTGGCAGTAAAAAAGATTCAACGTCAACACATAAATGTCAAAGATTATTTAAACGTTATAAATGTGTTTTTTACTTAAAATGATCAAGAACAAACCGATTTAACCAAGAAAAATAAGTAAATGTAAGTTAAATACATTTATTTCACAAATTTTTTTAGTTCAAAATATAAAAGTAGTAATGTTATGAACAAAAATCAACTTTGAGGTTACGTTTACACCTTAGAATATTTTCTTTCACTCCAAATTCTTTAATACATGTAATTACATAAAGTATATTTGATTTAAAATCGTATTCAAGCCAGAATTAACCTCAATTTATAATTTTTTGGTTAAAATAAAAAAATATTTTAGTGACATTTCAAAATATAAGAATAAAATTTTACAATTTAAAATCAATTTTGTTAATAGACATAACAAATTTTATTGTCTCGTTTCAAATATTTACGTAAAATCGTAATTAATTACTTAAAAACATAAAATAATTATATTAATAACTCAAATTTTATTACTTAGTAATTTTAGTTTTTCGAGGTTGGCAGTAAAAAGATTCAACGTCAACACATAAATGTCAAAGATTATTTAAATGTTATAATTATGTTTTTTACTTAAAATAATCAAGAACAAACCGATTTAACCAAGAAAAATAAGTAAATGTAAGTTAAATACATTTATTTCACACATTTTTTTAGTTCAAAATATAAAAGTAGTAATGTTATGAACAAAAATCAACTTTGAGGTTACGTTTACACCTTAGAATATTTTCTTTCATTCCAAATTCTTTAATACATGTAATTACATAAAGTATATTTGATTTAAAATCGTATTCAAGCCAGAATTAACCTCAATTTATAATTTTTTGGTTAAAATAAAAAATATTTTAGTGACATTTCAAAATATAAGAATAAAATTTTACAATTTAAAATCAATTTTGTTAATAGACATAACAAATTTTATTGTCTCGTTTCAAATATTTACGTAAAATCGTAATTAATTAATTAAAAACATAAAATAATTATATTAATAACTCAAATTTTATTACGTAGTAATTTTAGTTTTTCGAGGTTGGCAGTAAAAAAGATTCAATGTCAACACATAAATGTCAAAGATTATTTAAATGTTATAATTATGTTTTTTACTTAAAATAATCAAGAACAAACCGATTTAACCAAGAAAAATAAGTAAATGTAAGTTAAATACATTTATGTCACAAATTTTTTTAGTTCAAAATATAAAAGTAGTAATGTTATGAACAAAAATCAACTTTGAGGTTACGTTTACACCTTAGAATATTTTCTATCACTCCAAATTCTTTAATACATGTAATTACATAAAGTATATTTGATTTAAAATCGTATTCAAGCCAGAATTAACCTCAATTTATAATTTTTTGGTTAAAATAAAAAATATTTTAGTGACATTTCAAAATATAAGAATAAAATTTTACAATTTAAAATCAATTTTGTTAATAGACATAACAAATTTTATTGTCTCGTTTCAAATATTTACGTAAAATCGTAATTAATTAATCAAAAACATAAAATAATTATATTAATAACTCAAATTTTATTACTTAGTAATTTTAGTTTTTCGAGGTTGGCAGTAAAAAGCTTCAACGTCAACACATAAATGTCAAAGATTATTTAAATGTTTAATTGTGTTTTTTACTTAAAATAATCAAGAACAAACCGATTTAACCAAGAAGAATAAGTAAATGTAAGTTAAATACATTTATTTCACAAATTTTTTTAGTTCAAAATATAAAAGTAGTAATGTTATGAACAAAAATCAACTTTGAGGTTACGTTTACACCTTAGAATATTTTCTTTCACTCCAAATTCTTTAATACATGTAATTACATAAAGTATATTTGATTTAAAATCGTATTCAAGCCAGAATTAACCTCAATTTATAATTTTTTGATTAAAATAAAAAATATTTGTGACATTTCAAAATATAAGAATAAAATTTACAATTTAAAATCCATTTTGTTAATAGACATAACAAATTTTATTGTCTCGTTTCAAATATTTACGTAAAATCGTAATTAATTAATTAAAAACATAAAATAATTATATTAATAACTCAAATTTTATTACGTAGTAATTTTAGTTTTTCGAGGTTGGCAGTAAAAAAGATTCAACGTCAACACATAAATGTCAAAGATTATTTAAACGTTATAAATGTGTTTTTTACTTAAAATGATCAAGAACAAACCGATTTAACCAAGAAAAATAAGTAAATGTAAGTTAAATACATTTATTTCACAAATTGTTTTAGTTCAAAATATAAAAGTAGTAATGTTATGAACAAAAATCAACTTTGAGGTTACGTTTACACCTTAGAATATTTTCTTTCACTCCAAATTCTTTAATACATGTAATTACATAAAGTATATTTGATTTAAAATCGTATTCAAGCCAGAATTAACCTCAATTTATAATTTTTTGGTTAAAATAAAAAAATATTTTAGTGACATTTCAAAATATAAGAATAAAATTTTACAATTTAAAATTAATTTTGTTAATAGACATCACAAATTTTATTGTCTCGTTTCAAATATTTACGTAAAATCGTAATTAATTAATTAAAAACATAAAATAATTATATTAATAACTCAAATTTTATTACGTAGTAATTTTAGTTTTTCGAGGTTGGCAGTAAAGTGATTCAACGTCAACACATAAATGTCAAAGATTATTTAAATGTTATAATTGTGTTTTTTACTTAAAATGATCAAGAACAAACCGATTTAACCAAGAAAAATAAGTAAATGTAAGTTAAATACATTTATTTCACAAATTGTTTTAGTTCAAAATATAAAAGTAGTAATGTTATGAACAAAAACCAACTTTGAGGTTACGTTTACACCTTAGAATATTTTCTTTCACTCCAAATTCTTTAATACATGTAATTACATAAAGTATATTTGATTTAAAATCGTATTCAAGCCAGAATTAACCTCAATTTATAATTTTTTGGTTAAAATAAAAAAATATTTTAGTGACATTTCAAAATATAAGAATAAAATTTTACAATTTAAAATCAATTTTGTTAATAGACATAACAAATTTTATTGTCTCGTTTCAAATATTTACGTAAAATCGTAATTAATTAATTAAAAACATAAAATAATTATATTAATAACTCAAATTTTATTACTTAGTAATTTTAGTTTTTCGAGGTTGGCAGTAAAAAAGATTCAACGTCAACACATAAATGTCAAAGATTATTTAAACGTTATAAATGTGTTTTTTACTTAAAATGATCAAGAACAAACCGATTTAACCAAGAAAAATAAGTAAATGTAAGTTAAATACATTTATTTCACAAATTTTTTTAGTTCAAAATATAAAAGTAGTAATGTTATGAACAAAAATCAACTTTGAGGTTACGTTTACACCTTAGAATATTTTCTTTCACTCCAAATTCTTTAATACATGTAATTACATAAAGTATATTTGATTTAAAATCGTATTCAAGCCAGAATTAACCTCAATTTATAATTTTTTGGTTAAAATAAAAAATATTTTAGTGACATTTCAAAATATAAGAATAAAATTTTACAATTTAAAATCAATTTTGTTAATAGACATAACAAATTTTATTGTCTCGTTTCAAATATTTACGTAAAATCGTAATTAATTAATTAAAAACATAAAATAATTATATTAATAACTCAAATTTTATTACTTAGTAATTTTAGTTTTTCGAGGTTGGCAGTAAAAAGCTTCAACGTCAACACATAAATGTCAAAGATTATTTAAATGTTATAATTGTGTTTTTTACTTAAAATAATCAAGAACAAACCGATTTAACCAAGAAAAATAAGTAAATGTAAGTTAAATACATTTATTTCACAAATTTTTTTAGTTCAAAATATAAAAGTAGTAATGTTATGAACAAAAATCAACTTTGAGGTTACGTTTACACCTTAGAATATTTTCTTTCATTTCAAATTCTTTAATACATGTAATTACATAAAGCATATTTGATTTAAAATCGTATTCAAGCCAGAATTAACCTCAACTTATAATTTTTTGGTTAAAATAAAAAAAATATTTTAGTGACATTTCAAAATATAAGAATAAAATTTTACAATTTAAAATCAATTTTGTTAATAGACATAACAAATTTTATTGTCTCGTTTCAAATATTTACGAAAAATCGTAATTAATTAATTAAAAACATAAAATAATTATATTAATAACTCAAATTTTATTACTTAGTAATTTTAGTTTTTCGAGGTTGGCAGTAAAAAGCTTCAACGTCAACACATAAATGTCAAAGATTATTTAAATGTTTAATTGTGTTTTTTACTTAAAATAATCAAGAACAAACCGATTTAACCAAGAAAAATAAGTAAATGTAAGTTAAATACATTTATTTCACAAATTTTTTTAGTTCAAAATATAAAAGTAGTAATGTTATGAACAAAAATCAACTTTGAGGTTACGTTTACACCTTAGAATATTTTCTTTCATTTCAAATTCTTTAATACATGTAATTACATAAAGCATATTTGATTTAAAATCGTATTCAAGCCAGAATTAACCTCAACTTATAATTTTTTGGTTAAAATAAAAAAAATATTTTAGTGACATTTCAAAATATAAGAATAAAATTTTACAATTTAAAATCAATTTTGTTAATAGACATAACAAATTTTATTGTCTCGTTTCAAATATTTACGAAAAATCGTAATTAATTAATTAAAAACATAAAATAATTATATTAATAACTCAAATTTTATTACTTAGTAATTTTAGTTTTTCGAGGTTGGCAGTAAAAAGCTTCAACGTCAACACATAAATGTCAAAGATTATTTAAATGTTTAATTGTGTTTTTTACTTAAAATAATCAAGAACAAACCGATTTAACCAAGAAAAATAAGTAAATGTAAGTTAAATACATTTATGTCACAAATTTTTTTAGTTCAAAATATAAAAGTAGTAATGTTATGAACAAAAATCAACTTTAAGGTTACGTTTACACCTTAGAATATTTTCTTTCACTCCAAATTCTTTAATACATGTAATTACATAAAGTATATTTGATTTAAAATCGTATTCAAGCCAGAATTAACCTCAATTTATAATTTTTTGGTTAAAATAAAAAATATTTTAGTGACATTTCAAAATATAAGAATAAAATTTTACAATTTAAAATCAATTTTGTTAATAGACATAACAAATTTTATTGTCTCGTTTCAAATATTTACGTAAAATCGTAATTAATTAATTAAAAACATAAAATAATTATATTAATAACTCAAATTTTATTACGTAGTAATTTTAGTATTTCGAGGTTGGCAGTAAAAAAGATTCAACGTCAACACATAAATGTCAAAGATTATTTAAACGTTATAAATGTGTTTTTTACTTAAAATGATCAAGAACAAACCGATTTAACCAAGAAAAATAAGTAAATGTAAGTTAAATACATTTATTTCACAAATTTTTTTAGTTCAAAATATAAAAGTAGTAATGTTATGAACAAAAATCAACTTTGAGGTTACGTTTACACCTTAGAATATTTTCTTTCACTCCAAATTCTTTAATACATGTAATTACATAAAGTATATTTGATTTAAAATCGTATTCAAGCCAGAATTAACCTCAATTTATAATTTTTTGGTTAAAATAAAAAAATATTTTAGTGACATTTCAAAATATAAGAATAAAATTTTACAATTTAAAATCAATTTTGTTAATAGACATAACAAATTTTATTGTCTCGTTTCAAATATTTACGTAAAATCGTAATTAATTACTTAAAAACATAAAATAATTATATTAATAACTCAAATTTTATTACTTAGTAATTTTAGTTTTTCGAGGTTGGCAGTAAAAAGATTCAACGTCAACACATAAATGTCAAAGATTATTTAAATGTTATAATTATGTTTTTTACTTAAAATAATCAAGAACAAACCGATTTAACCAAGAAAAATAAGTAAATGTAAGTTAAATACATTTATTTCACACATTTTTTTAGTTCAAAATATAAAAGTAGTAATGTTATGAACAAAAATCAACTTTGAGGTTACGTTTACACCTTAGAATATTTTCTTTCATTCCAAATTCTTTAATACATGTAATTACATAAAGTATATTTGATTTAAAATCGTATTCAAGCCAGAATTAACCTCAATTTATAATTTTTTGGTTAAAATAAAAAATATTTTAGTGACATTTCAAAATATAAGAATAAAATTTTACAATTTAAAATCAATTTTGTTAATAGACATAACAAATTTTATTGTCTCGTTTCAAATATTTACGTAAAATCGTAATTAATTAATTAAAAACATAAAATAATTATATTAATAACTCAAATTTTATTACGTAGTAATTTTAGTTTTTCGAGGTTGGCAGTAAAAAAGATTCAATGTCAACACATAAATGTCAAAGATTATTTAAATGTTATAATTATGTTTTTTACTTAAAATAATCAAGAACAAACCGATTTAACCAAGAAAAATAAGTAAATGTAAGTTAAATACATTTATGTCACAAATTTTTTTAGTTCAAAATATAAAAGTAGTAATGTTATGAACAAAAATCAACTTTGAGGTTACGTTTACACCTTAGAATATTTTCTATCACTCCAAATTCTTTAATACATGTAATTACATAAAGTATATTTGATTTAAAATCGTATTCAAGCCAGAATTAACCTCAATTTATAATTTTTTGGTTAAAATAAAAAATATTTTAGTGACATTTCAAAATATAAGAATAAAATTTTACAATTTAAAATCAATTTTGTTAATAGACATAACAAATTTTATTGTCTCGTTTCAAATATTTACGTAAAATCGTAATTAATTAATCAAAAACATAAAATAATTATATTAATAACTCAAATTTTATTACTTAGTAATTTTAGTTTTTCGAGGTTGGCAGTAAAAAGCTTCAACGTCAACACATAAATGTCAAAGATTATTTAAATGTTTAATTGTGTTTTTTACTTAAAATAATCAAGAACAAACCGATTTAACCAAGAAGAATAAGTAAATGTAAGTTAAATACATTTATTTCACAAATTTTTTTAGTTCAAAATATAAAAGTAGTAATGTTATGAACAAAAATCAACTTTGAGGTTACGTTTACACCTTAGAATATTTTCTTTCACTCCAAATTCTTTAATACATGTAATTACATAAAGTATATTTGATTTAAAATCGTATTCAAGCCAGAATTAACCTCAATTTATAATTTTTTGATTAAAATAAAAAATATTTGTGACATTTCAAAATATAAGAATAAAATTTACAATTTAAAATCCATTTTGTTAATAGACATAACAAATTTTATTGTCTCGTTTCAAATATTTACGTAAAATCGTAATTAATTAATTAAAAACATAAAATAATTATATTAATAACTCAAATTTTATTACGTAGTAATTTTAGTTTTTCGAGGTTGGCAGTAAAAAAGATTCAACGTCAACACATAAATGTCAAAGATTATTTAAACGTTATAAATGTGTTTTTTACTTAAAATGATCAAGAACAAACCGATTTAACCAAGAAAAATAAGTAAATGTAAGTTAAATACATTTATTTCACAAATTGTTTTAGTTCAAAATATAAAAGTAGTAATGTTATGAACAAAAATCAACTTTGAGGTTACGTTTACACCTTAGAATATTTTCTTTCACTCCAAATTCTTTAATACATGTAATTACATAAAGTATATTTGATTTAAAATCGTATTCAAGCCAGAATTAACCTCAATTTATAATTTTTTGGTTAAAATAAAAAAATATTTTAGTGACATTTCAAAATATAAGAATAAAATTTTACAATTTAAAATTAATTTTGTTAATAGACATCACAAATTTTATTGTCTCGTTTCAAATATTTACGTAAAATCGTAATTAATTAATTAAAAACATAAAATAATTATATTAATAACTCAAATTTTATTACGTAGTAATTTTAGTTTTTCGAGGTTGGCAGTAAAGTGATTCAACGTCAACACATAAATGTCAAAGATTATTTAAATGTTATAATTGTGTTTTTTACTTAAAATGATCAAGAACAAACCGATTTAACCAAGAAAAATAAGTAAATGTAAGTTAAATACATTTATTTCACAAATTGTTTTAGTTCAAAATATAAAAGTAGTAATGTTATGAACAAAAACCAACTTTGAGGTTACGTTTACACCTTAGAATATTTTCTTTCACTCCAAATTCTTTAATACATGTAATTACATAAAGTATATTTGATTTAAAATCGTATTCAAGCCAGAATTAACCTCAATTTATAATTTTTTGGTTAAAATAAAAAAATATTTTAGTGACATTTCAAAATATAAGAATAAAATTTTACAATTTAAAATCAATTTTGTTAATAGACATAACAAATTTTATTGTCTCGTTTCAAATATTTACGTAAAATCGTAATTAATTAATTAAAAACATAAAATAATTATATTAATAACTCAAATTTTATTACTTAGTAATTTTAGTTTTTCGAGGTTGGCAGTAAAAAAGATTCAACGTCAACACATAAATGTCAAAGATTATTTAAACGTTATAAATGTGTTTTTTACTTAAAATGATCAAGAACAAACCGATTTAACCAAGAAAAATAAGTAAATGTAAGTTAAATACATTTATTTCACAAATTTTTTTAGTTCAAAATATAAAAGTAGTAATGTTATGAACAAAAATCAACTTTGAGGTTACGTTTACACCTTAGAATATTTTCTTTCACTCCAAATTCTTTAATACATGTAATTACATAAAGTATATTTGATTTAAAATCGTATTCAAGCCAGAATTAACCTCAATTTATAATTTTTTGATTAAAATAAAAAATATTTGTGACATTTCAAAATATAAGAATAAAATTTACAATTTAAAATCCATTTTGTTAATAGACATAACAAATTTTATTGTCTCGTTTCAAATATTTACGTAAAATCGTAATTAATTAATTAAAAACATAAAATAATTATATTAATAACTCAAATTTTATTACGTAGTAATTTTAGTTTTTCGAGGTTGGCAGTAAAAAAGATTCAACGTCAACACATAAATGTCAAAGATTATTTAAACGTTATAAATGTGTTTTTTACTTAAAATGATCAAGAACAAACCGATTTAACCAAGAAAAATAAGTAAATGTAAGTTAAATACATTTATTTCACAAATTGTTTTAGTTCAAAATATAAAAGTAGTAATGTTATGAACAAAAATCAACTTTGAGGTTACGTTTACACCTTAGAATATTTTCTTTCACTCCAAATTCTTTAATACATGTAATTACATAAAGTATATTTGATTTAAAATCGTATTCAAGCCAGAATTAACCTCAATTTATAATTTTTTGGTTAAAATAAAAAAATATTTTAGTGACATTTCAAAATATAAGAATAAAATTTTACAATTTAAAATTAATTTTGTTAATAGACATCACAAATTTTATTGTCTCGTTTCAAATATTTACGTAAAATCGTAATTAATTAATTAAAAACATAAAATAATTATATTAATAACTCAAATTTTATTACGTAGTAATTTTAGTTTTTCGAGGTTGGCAGTAAAAAGATTCAACGTCAACACATAAATGTCAAAGATTATTTAAATGTTATAATTGTGTTTTTTACTTAAAATAATCAAGAACAAACCGATTTAACCAAGAAAAATAAGTAAATGTAAGTTAAATACATTTATTTCACAAATTTTTTTAGTTCAAAATATAAAAGTAGTAATGTTATGAACAAAAATCAACTTTGAGGTTACGTTTACACCTTAAAATATTTTCTTTCACTCCAAATTCTTTAATACATGTAATTACATAAAGTATATTTGATTTAAAATCGTATTCAAGCCAGAATTAACCTCAATTTATAATTTTTTGATTAAAATAAAAAATATTTTAGTGACATTTCAAAATATAAGAATAAAATTTTACAATTTAAAATCAATTTTGTTAATAGACATAACAAATTTTATTGTCTCGTTTCAAATATTTACGTAAAATCGTAATTAATTAATTAAAAACATAAAATAATTATATTAACTCAAATTTTATTACTTAGTAATTTTAGTTTTTCGAGGTTGGCAGTAAAAAGCTTCAACGTCAACACATAAATGTCAAAGATTATTTAAATGTTTAATTGTGTTTTTTACTTAAAATAATCAAGAACAAACCGATTTAACCAAGAAAAATAAGTAAATGTAAGTTAAATACATTTATTTCACACATTTTTTTAGTTCAAAATATAAAAGTAGTAATGTTATGAACAAAAATCAACTTTGAGGTTACGTTTACACCTTAGAATATTTTCTTTCACTCCAAATTCTTTAATACATGTAATTACATAAAGTATATTTGATTTAAAATCGTATTCAAGCCAGAATTAACCTCAATTTATAATTTTTTGGTTAAAATAAAAAAATATTTTAGTGACATTTCAAAATATAAGAATAAAATTTTACAATTTAAAATTAATTTTGATAATAGACATAACAAATTTTATTGTCTCGTTTCAAATATTTACGTAAAATCGTAATTAATTAATTAAAAACATAAAATAATTATATTTATAACTCAAATTTTATTACGTAGTAATTTTAGTTTTTCGAGGTTGGCAGTAAAAAGCTTCAACGTCAACACATAAATGTCAAAGATTATTTAAATGTTTAATTGTGTTTTTTACTTAAAATAATCAAGAACAAACCGATTTAACCAAGAAAAGTAAGTAAATGTAAGTTAAATCCATTTATTTAACAACTTTTTTAATTCAAAATATAATCATATTAATATTATGAACATCAAATTTAATATGGTACTCGTGTACAAAGTATAATATTATATTTACACATAATCAGCTATTATTTACTCAATTATGCCAAGAGCGTAATTAAAAAGCAGTAAGATTCTTTAATTAAATATAATTGAAATTTCGAAAAAAGTGTTCCTTTAATTTTGAGCAATATACTTAACATCAACATAAATAATCATCTAATTATTTTTTGATAGGTTATTGTTGGATTAAAAAACAACAAACTGGTTATTTGGGACGTACCTGACGTTTATTTAGAGAAAAATAGGTAGATAATTTTTAGGTTCTCTTTATCTATGGGTTGGTATTGACACTGCCATGCTCAACATTTTTTCATCATCTCTTTTTACCATAGACTAAGTAAAATCATGTTTTTACGTTTACTTTTTACTAGAATTGAATTAAACAAAATATAGTTCAAACTTATTAATGAATTGCAATATAATTCACGATCTTGTAAATAAATCTCATAAATTTCCTCAATTAATTTAACAATTACATAGAATTAATGATAAATAAACGCTGTATGTGTGCCTTTTTTAATCATCAATTTTTGTACAGTGTAAAAAAAATATAGTAAGGTGTAAAAAATTGTATAAAATAATCGTTTATTTAGAATTCTTTTGGAAATTCTTTTAGAATCTATGTAATTTCGTTTTTTTTTGTATTTTTTTTCTTTAAATTCTAAACATTTAATAAAAAAGGGATAAAGTAACCCGAATTGTTAATTTATTTCTTTTTATTTTAATAATTGTAGTACATTAAATTATAATCGTTACACCTATTCCTATTATTCACTTTTACTTTATCCCCTTTAACACAAGATAATAAAAGAGATCTTTTCCCAATTAAAACACTTTGCGTCGGTTGGGAGTTAATAAGTTCCGATAGAAAACTAATATCGGGGTTGTAATCGTCAGTTCCATAAATACTTAGACTATTTCTTAATTCAATGTCGGTTATGGCCGGAAGCAATGGCTTTCGAACGTTAGGGCGTTTTATTTGAAAGTGTATACCGGTTCTTTCGCCGATAAAATCCGATTTTAACGCAGTGTCATCATCAGCTAAATAAAAAATTAAGTTATGATTATTTAATTAATTAATGATTTAATTATAAAAAATTGATTAATTTTTTAACTTACGTTCGACATAATCGGAAAAAATTTCTTTGATATCAATGTGAGTTTGGTGTTTATTGCTGTATAAAATTTTCCGTCTCGTCTTAAATAATTGAATTTTCATTTGGAACCAATTCGATTCTTGTTTTTCGGGGACTAAAATTAATTTTTATTGTCAAATATAATTGGATATACTTAAATCTAAGTTATTTAATTTACCTAAAGTAGGTGTGATATCCCAAATTGGACAAATCCCATCTCCAAATGTCCCATAGAAAGCTTTATCCAATTCTTCGGTGTGATCACATTCTCTATTTAGAATAGTATAAGTTTGCTACAAAACGAATCTTTTAATTAGATTAAAATTAATTTAATCGCCAACCGGAAGTAAAAACATTTTATCGCCAAGCGGCTGAAAAAAACATACTTTATGCTAAAAATGGTATCTATTTGCGGTAGTAAAATGACGCTTTATAAAATTGTTTTAGTAAACTTTGCAATTTTTGATTAGCGTTATAAAAAAGTCCATTTTTATAAATGGAGATCGATTTCAATCCAGCATTTCCTACTTGAATTGGGCATTTTTTCATTCATGCGTCTGTTCAATGGTAAATAAATTACTAAATCACTAAAAATTGATAATGGATTGTTGGAATGATAGTGAAAAAAACTTTTAGTAATAGTGAAAAAAACTGAAAATGATCTTTAACTACATAACTACATTTGAATTTATATTTTATGTCCGATATTAGTTATCAACTAATAGGGTATCCAATTCAAGGAACCAAAATGTTTTCTGAATTCGGGACTATGTCTTAAATCCCGGTACAAGGGCTAAAGGTCCAGAATCTGCGAGTATATCGACGCTCCTATCAGCCTTCTTTCGCCTCCCTCGATTCATAAGTGATTCTATTTAGCGCCTGTGCCGTTTTCCGGCATTTTCAACAGGATACTCAATGTGTGCAATTAAATGACGTGGAAGAAGATGGTGAAAACCGTTTTTCTCTAAAGCGTTTCGTTTTTCCAAAAAGTGTAAATGAAATTAATGCAAAAATCGCAACGGGGGTACGAACATTTTCTGAAAAATCGTTTCGACTCCAATTTCGCTAAAAGTTACATCATTGCATAATTAAATGACGTGGAAAACGATGGTAAAAACCTTTTAGTTTTTCAAAAAACTGTTAATAAAATTAATGGAAAAATCGAAAGGGGGTAAAACCGTTTTTCTCTAAAGCGTTTGCTTTTCCAAAAAGTGTTTCCACGTTTCCCACTGTCAGGGATCTCTCCAGTCCCTCGTTTGCTTCTTAGTATGATGGCCTTCATCCAAGGGCTATCTCCAGGCCCATGTTCCCATTACACTTTACAACTCCCTCTCGAATCTCCATCTCGCTTCTGCCAGAGACGACACTATCATCCCCCTCATAGACTTGTTCTGCAGCAGTCTATCAAAAAATATATTCCGCAGAATCGGTCAATGTAACCAGAAGACTTGAAATGCTTTCAGAAGACTTAAACTGCTTCCAGAAGACAAGATTCTGATTCTAGGAGACTTGATATTGACTTCAGAAAATCTGAAATGCTTCTAGAAGGCTTGATAGTGCTCCTAGAAAACTTGATACTTCTTATAGATAACATGATACTGCTTCTAAATAATTTGATACAGCTTCTAGAAGACTACACTGCTTCTAGAATACTTGATATTGTTTACAGAAGACTTGCAATGCCTCTAGAACATTTGATACTGCTTCTAGAAGATTTTAAATGTTTCCAAAAGATTTGAAATGCTTCCGGAAGACTTGAAATGCTTACAGAAGACTTGACACTGTTTCCAAAAGCTTAAAATACTTTCAGAAGACTTGATACTACACCTAAAATACTTCCAGAAGACTTAGTATTCTAGAAGACTGGAAATGTTTCCAAAAGAGTTGATAGCGCCGCTGGAAGACTTAAAATGCTTTCAGAAGTCATAAAATGTTTCCAGAAGATATGATACCGCTTCTAGTAAATTTCAAATGCTTCTAAAAAACTTGATATTGCTTTAAGAAGACTTGCAGTGCCTATAGAAGATTTGATTCTGCTTTTAGAAGATTTTAAATTTTTCCAAAAGACTTCAAATGCTTCCGGAAGACTTGATATTGCTTCTGGAAGACTTGATATTGCTTCTGGAAGACTTGAAATGCTTGTAGAAAACTTGATACTCATTGTAGAAGACTGAAAATGCTTCCAAAAGAGTTGTTATCGGCTCTGAAAGTCTTGAAATGCTTCTAGGAAACTTGATTGTTCGAAATGTTCAAAATAAATAGAAATTGAATGAAAATAAAATTAATATTATAGTCTTACGGTTTTTCCGGAAAACACTTACACTTCTGAATATTAATATTAAGGAAAAACTTTTGAAAAATGAAAATTCTGAGAGAACTCAATGAACTACACGAAAACTGTATTTTCAAAAAGGCAAGGACAGGTGACAGTACAAGTTTAAAGACCGAGACGGACGACAACTAAGAGGAAAAAATATCTAAACGAAATATTAAAATATATTGAGAAAAACAAAAATTGTTGAATTTTTAACATTCATAATGCATCTAGAAAACTTGATATGCTTCCAGAAGGTTTGCAGTGCTTCTAGAAGACTTAATACTGCATTCAGAATGCTTGAAATGTTTTCAGAGGACTAGACGTTGTCTATAGAAGAATTGAAATGCTTCTAGAAGCCTTGATTTGCTTACAGTAGACTTGATACTACCTTTGGAGGATTTAAAATGCTTTCAGAGGACTTGATATTGCCTCTGCAAAATTTCAAATGCTTCCAGAAGATTTACTACTGCATCTAGAATACTTGAAATATTTTCAGAAGACTTGATATTGTCTATGGAAGAAATGAAATTCTTTCAGAAGACTTCATATTGCCTTTGGAAGACTGGAAGTGTTTTCAAAACAGTTGATATCGTCTCTGGAATACTTGAAATGCTTCCAGAAGTCATAAAATGTTTCCAGAAGATATGGTACTTCTTCTAAAAAATTAAGAATGCTTCCAAAAAACTTGGTACTGCTTCTAGAACTGAACTAAACTTGACATTATTCCGATAGAGTTGATATCGCCTCTGGAAGACTTGATATTGCACCTGCATGACTTGAAATGCTTTCAGAAGAGTTGATACTTCTTCTAACTACTTCTAGAAGATTTAAACTATTTCCAAAATATTTGAAATGCTTCCAGAAAACGTGCAATGCTTGATGTGAATACTTGATATTGCACCTGCATGACTTGAAATGCTTCCAGAAGAGTTGATACTTCTTCTAACCACTTCTAGAAGATTTGAAATGCTTCCAGACAACTTGATATGGTTCCAGAGGATTTGAATTGCTTTTAGCAGATTCGATACTGCCGCTGGAAGACTTGACACTGCTTCCAAAGGACTTGAAATGCTTCCAGAAGATTTGCAATGCTTTCAGATTGCTTGACACTGCATCTAGAAGACTTGAAATGTTTCCAGAAGACTTGAGATACTTTCAAAATAAGTGATTCTGCTTCTAGAAGACTTGAAATGCTTCCAAAAAGCTTGTTATACTTCCAGAAAACTTGAACTTCTCCTAAAGGATTTGAAGACTTGCAATAGTTTCAAAAACTTCACACTATAGTCTTATAGATGCAGAAGACTTGATATCGCCTCTGAAAGACTTGAAATGTTTCCAAAAGAGCACCCATACAAAATTGTTAATGATTGGTATCTTGATTGAAGTTATCATTTTCAATTAATATTCTAGATATATATATTCTAGACTTTGAAAATCTCGGGACTTGGTTCCACTGGACATCCTCTCTACTACTTTGTTGATGAAAATGCCCGGCTTACAAATTTTGAAATGTTGGCGTTAGGAAAAGCAAAAACAAAATGAATGATGTTATCCTATTTTGGTGCAGCAAAATCAGAAATCTGTAGTCGAAAATATAGTTTATTTTGAATACATTTCCATATACAGCTTCAACTTATACAGGCTGTGTAAAATGTGTAAAAATTGTGTTCGGGTAGTTTACCTACTTATAGTGCTCATTAAGAAAAACAAGGTCTTAACAAACTTGAATGTAGTGCAATTTCTTTTCTGTATCATTAAAAGTTTAATGATAATGTATTTTTACAATCACTAAATATTCACTGATGATAAAATTCGCGTTTTAATTGCCATGAAGAAGTAGTGATAGTTAAAATACTTACTGTACACCCAACTCTTTTTGTACACGGTCTTTTTTAACACGATTTTGAAATAACACGGTTCATCAATAAATTTTTTTACACGAATTTTTTGTTATAGCACGAATCCCAAAAAAAAAATTCGTGTAAAAAAATTTATTGGTGAACCGTGTTATTTCAAAATCGTGTTAAAAAAAGAGTTGGGGTGTATTTATTTTTAGGCGCATTACGCTCTGCTCTGTAGATATCGCACTTTATCTGCCGCTAATTTATCGCAATATGAACAAAATGTAATACAGTTAGATTTTAACTCGGTACTTTTCACATGAAAGCGCAACGTGCTTTCCTGTTTGCTGTCGATTTAGATACTTAATGGGAGTTGATCGAGGTGTATTAACACAGCAATTCTTTTGTTGCATATGTGGCAGCTGGTACATCCAACTCTTTTTTTACACGGTCTTTTTTAACACGATTTTGAAATAACACGGTTCATCAATAAATTTTTTTACACGAATTTTTTGTTATAGCACGAATCCCAAAAAAAAATTCGTGTAAAAAACTTTATTGTTGAACCGTGTTATTTCAAAATCGTGTTAAAAAAAGAGTTGGGGTGTATTTATTTTTAGGCGCATTACGCTCTGCTCTGTAGATATCGCACTTTATCTGCCGCTAATTTATCGCAATATGAACAAAATGTAATACAGTTAGATTTTAACTCGGTACTTTTCACATGAAAGCGCAATGTGCTTTCCTGTTTGCTGTCGATTTAGATACTTAATGGGAGTTGATCGAGGTGTATTAACACAGCAATTCTTTTGTTGCATATGTGGCAGCTGGTACATCCAACTCTTTTTTTACATGATTTTGAAATAACACGGTTCACCAATAAATTTTTTTACACGAATTATTTGTTATAGTACGAACCCCAAAAAATATGTGTTATTTCAAAATCGTGTTAAAAAAGACCGTGTAAAAAGTGTTGGTTATATAATTTGTAATATTTTTGGTGGCTTTTATGACCTTTAGAAACAATAGTGGTAGTGATTTTCACCCGAAAAAGTATCTCGTCGTGATTTATGATATGCCTCTCTTAGCGAAAAACTGCTGAAGATGGTTTTAATGATTAATACTTAATTGAGTTTTAACCGTTTTAGTGCCAGAGGTTTTTAAAAAATCCGTGTTGAATTGTGCCATGAAGCGCGATAGCGCTTCCTTCATTTATTTGCGAATAATGCCAATCGACGTGGTCGCGCTGCTCTTTTTTTTCGTCGAAATATGCCGCCCGGCGCGCTCGCGCTTCGGGTTGATAGGCATTTTTTAATTGTAACGATTAAAGAAGTTGCATCAGAATCGTTATACTGAGCAGTCAAAAAATTGTGAAATATTTGTGTTTGACGTTTTTTGTACGTGACAACGTGTTATAATAAAGGTTTTAGTCTTCCAATTGAAGAGGTAATTTATACATTAGTTTTTTTTTATCACGTTCTTCGCCACATCACATGAACATGGGTGAAGGATATACTTCCGTAGAGCAGTCGTTAAAATATGGGCAACAAATGTGTTAATTTTTTACTTATTATTTGTGTATCCCTTTTAGGGCAATGCATACAAAAGAGAAAATAACGATGTCACGTTTGAGATGTAATACAATTTCTGATTCTGACGATAGTAATAAGATCGTTCCAGTCTCAAAAAGGAAGAGACTAAACACTTTGGATACATCTAGTAGCGAGGATAGTATTCCGTGCAATTTTAGCCGTTCTGCAACATGTGAAAGTGTTTCTACGGATGGTATAGATGAAGAAGAGAATTCAGGTCACCTTACTGAAGATATTGGGCCACAAACATCGCTAACTAACAAATCTAAACCTATTGATTATTTTAATCTGTTTATCGATTCGTCTTTGTTAACATTAATGGTTTGCGAAACAAATAAGTATGCCGAAGAACTAATAAAATCACATGACATCACCCGCGGATCTCGAATGAAGCAATGGAAACCAGTTACTTTAGTCGAAATGAAGGCGTTTTTGTCAGTTTTGTTGGAAATGGGGATAACGAAGCGACCAACAATGTTTTCTTATTGGGCCGAAAATTCAAGGAGCATACCCTGGTTTTCCAAGATGTTTTCGCGGAATAGATTTCAACTTATTCTTCGATGTTTTCATTTAGTTGATAATAAAGAATGTTTCCCACCAGGCCATGAAAAGTACGACTCATCTATAAAATTTATGCCAATAGTTGAGCACGCGAATAGGGTATTCAAATTGTATTACAAACCGCATAAAGAATTATCTATCGACGAATCCTTGGTAGGAACTTTATGTCATACAAACATAATGCAATATATGCCGAATAAAAAACACCACCGGTGGGGCATCAAATTTTGGATGCTTTGCGACGATTGTTTAAGTTTTTACTGTTACAAGGGGGCTAAAGAAAAATCTGATACTACTAAGTCACGAAAACACGGACTTGGATATGAAGTCGTTGTAAATTTATTGGAGCAAAGTCAATATTTAAATAAAGGGCATCATGTATTTGTCGATGATTATTTTAGTAGTATCGCTTTAGCCAAATATTTATATCGTAAAAATACATACTTAACGGGAACAATTAGAAATAATAGAAAAGGTGTACCTAGCAATATAAAAACAATTAAGACTAATGAAGCAAAATATGCTCGAGATGGTGAAGTACTTTTGTGTGGCTATCGCGAAAATAAGTCTGTAAAAAAACCTGTATTGTTAATTTCGACGCATGCTTCTGATGGCAATACTATTACAATAAAAAAACGAAGCGGAAATGAACGAAGTAAAGTAAAACCGTGCATCGTTGATTGTTATAATCGTTATATGGGAGGAGTTGACGAATCAGACAAAATGCTGTACGTCTATTTGGATGAACGCCGCACAGTGAAATATTGGAAAAAAGTTACGTTTAACGTCATTGCCCGTATGGTGTTAAATGCATACTTACTTTATAAAGAAGTTAGCAAAAAGAAGCTAATGACTCGATTAGAATTTACGTCAAGCATTATAACTGAAATAGAGCATGAATGGATGCAAGCCAAACAATCACAAATAATAAGTTATAAGGAGGGAATACTTGGCTTAGAGAAACTACCAGGCAGAAATTTAAGACAGTGCGTTTGCAGTAATAAACGTACTGGTATAAAAAGATCGAATTTAATTTGTGTAAAATGTAAAAAAGGGCTTCATCCATTATGTTTTCATAAACATGTCTGTTTAAAGTAAGCATTTGAAATGTTCTTTTATATCGATTATAAATAAAGTATTACATTATGTTTTTTTTAATAATAAAATATGCATAAAAGAAAATGTTACAATTTGTTTTTTTTTAAATAATGTTAATAATAAACCAGTAGACTCAATATGTTAAAGAAAGACAGCTACTTATGCAGGGTGTTTACGATTAATTAATGAAAGTTTGTAATTACGAGAGGAAACTCAGCAGACTCGCGGCAAGATACCTACATGCGGAATCGAGCGCGTTGCGAATTGACAATCGCCATCAAAAATAGCGACACGGTTCACCACAGTACGCGAACAGCGCGATCGCGCTGCGTGGCACTAAAACGGTTAATGTTAAGTTTCAGGTGTTACCATCAACAAGCAGAAAAATAAACTAGTTCATCCAATTTTCATATTTTCGTATATTTCCCGCTAGCATGTGGAAGGAGCATTCCCTGCTCCTTCCATCCCCATACGTTATTACACTGCTCACCATATCTTCAAACATAATCTCTTTCGTTGCCACATTCCTTCCAAAGACTCTCTCCTCTCAACCCCATTCTTGTCCCATCACCTTATTCACTTTTTTTAGCCTTTTCCTTCACATACGACCTCTCCTTTTTCTCCCATCTCTACCTTTTTGCTCTTTTTCTCCCACACTTACGAAACTTCATCATCTTCATCTTCCCTACATTCATTTCCAACCCCGTCCTCCTAAAATATCTTTCCAAGGACTTTATCATATCTTTCATCTCATTCTTCCCCATGACCATGATGCCACCCCTATACCGTATTATACCATGACCATAACCGTTTTGACATATGCAAAAAAATATTCTTTGTATGAATTACTATCAAGCAATGCCCACCAGAGCTGGGTATTCCTAGTTAAAAAGTAATTAATAATGAATACCTTTTATTGAAGTAAATTGCAATTGAAGCAAATTCCTTGTTGTATAGCACTTCTTGTTGGTGAGCAACCTTCCAATTTTACCTTTTAGCGATATCCCATAGCCCCAAAGCCATCCCACATATCAATATGACAATAACTCATAAATCATGCAATTTTTCTATTATATATTGGACGAATTTACACTTTATAATTTCAAAAATTCAATTGCAACAGCTTCTCAATTTTAATATTTGATTATTTTATTAATTTATACATATCTTGTACTTTATTCCATTAATAATAAAAGTTTAATCGAATACAGAATTGGTAAGATTTTCAGATCCTGTAAATCTCTGTGAAGTTTTTACAAACTTTTATTATTATTGTTTTTACTTTTTTGAAAAACTGTTTTGTTAAAATTTTGTTAAACTGTCAAATAAGCCAATAAAAATATGCTGCAATTTTTAGATTTGAAGAGATATTTTCTCTGTTAAAACTTTATACATGGTTTTCTCTAAACTATAATTTTTAAATTGGCTAGTAGTATAACTAAAACAATTTTTAACTGAATGATTTCGCAATTGAACAGCAAATATAAAATGCATTTCTTAGCAACTATCTAATTACATACCTAATTACTAAAGTTAGTCAATTTAGCTTCATTATTTAAGCAAAAATGCAATCCTTAGTCTTAATTATTCTACAAAATTATTTTGTTCCGGAAAAAAATTCATTAGCAGCTACTCTAGTAGCGATTAATTTGTTTTATTATGAAATATTTTTTTCTGCACTAAATCTGTATTAATAAAATGACCAACATTGAAAATTAATTCATGAAATAAAATGTTTTATAGTTAACAAAAATAGTCTAACGTTACAGTGGTGTTCCCCCTTAACCATAAAAACCACCAGAAATATCAAAAACTATACATTGCAGAATGTCTACATCTTTAAATTCTGCCACTTGACGATAAAATATTGACTTGGTACATAAATAACTGTTATTTACTTACTAGAATAGCATAAATTAAATCAGCATTTTGATCCACCTCAACCCTCGTAAGAATATAATTCATAAGCGGAACAAATATTTCAAAAATTGCATCAACCCCAAGCGCATTTATAATCGAAATTATCGAAAGCAAAAAATTCTCTTTAATTTTTGCATCATCATCCTTAATCTTTTGATTTAATTTGACAATAACAAACTCCCTAAGCGGCAATCTTTCACAGAGTAGCGCCAAAACCGAACACATCGGTTTAAGAACTTCGGGAGTTGTTATTCCCCTCAATAATCTTTGCAACAAAAGTCTCACCAACAATTTTAACTACAATTACAAAAATTAATAAGATAATAAAATTAATTAAGAAAAATTTACCGGTTTTTCAGAAACAGATAAAATTGCGATCTGATTTTGCTCCAAACATTTAATCAAACTTAAAGCGCTCGTTGTTAAACTATCGTAAGTGATATCTTTACTCAACAATAAATAACCAAAATGATAAAACCAATCGGTTATTGGCCCAATATGCGTGTTCTGTTTAATATCGTTTAAAGCATATTGGCTTAATTCTCGGTTAGTTGAGACAATGGCTGAACACATCGTTTTGAAATAATTCCTCATTACTTCGGAATCTTTAGTATCTGGGACCCATTTTTTATTAACAATTACTTCTCCAGGTTGCGTAAAAGAGCATGGTTGTTCTGATAACTCAATTAAATTTACAATGGGGTCCTAAAAATTAAAAAATTTTTTTTTATAATTTATTTTTATTAAGCATTAAAATAAACTTACATCAAGATAATATAAATTTTGATCACCAAATCCAATCCAATTAGGCGTAGAAGTAGCCCCATATACTTTATCGATGTTTAAATCTTGAAATGTAGCATCTAAATCCGTTGATAATATATGATTACGTCCCGATAATCTAGCTTTAATTAAAGAATCCTAAATACAAGAAAATATTGATATTATTTTTAAAATTAAGCTTATAAAGAATTACATGTATAACATATCTTAATTTATAGCTAATATCTTCCGCTAATCCATAACAAACATCTTCACTTAAATGTTCAAACCCAGCTTGTTCCGAATACGTTAATATCGATTCGGGGCCGATTCCCGCGTACTTTCTGACTGTTCCATCTTTATTTGGGGACCCTTTTTCGCTGTTATTATCCAATTTTTCTGTACTACTCGACGATTTACGTTTTTCACGGTCTTTTGACGATTTTTTCGCTTTAACACTAAACGATGGATTTACAACTTTATTTGTTGAAGTAGAACTTTTCATTGCTATAAATAAGAAATAAATAATCACTTTGTTGATATTAATTAAACTGGGTTGTTTATATTTTTAATTTTAGGTTACAAGAAAAGTTAGGTTATGTTATGATTTAGTGATTTTTGTGTTTAAAATATTTAAAATTGATAAATTTTATTAATTAAAGAAATATTAATTAATATCTAATTTAATGATTTTAATGAAATAATAAGGTATAGGAAGTAAAAAGATCATTATTTATTAATAAAATATATGATTTTAATTGAATTTTAGGAATTTATTTTTTGTTAGGTTTGTGGTTTTCTTGTCAAAAATATCAACATCAATCCGGCTTTAAAAATAAATTATTGTAGTAAATAATTCATTTAATAAATAATTACAATTCAAATTGATTATAAATAATGCCGGATATAAATGTAATTCCTCTAATTCCATTGTAAAGTTGGAACAAGTTGTATTTTGGTATGTACAAGGATTATATATTTCCTTATAACCTTACAATATAAACTTTTTACTTGTGATTAATATTTTATCCATCATTAACTTTAATTGATCGAGAATAATAATCTTAGCTTTTAATTTTAGATCAGAAATCAAAATTTGAACATTTGGAAATTTGCTGATGAAAATAAAAGAAATGACTCGATATCTACAAATAAATTTATCGGGCAATATAAAAAAGATACAAGATTTCATAAATATACTTCATTATAATAATAAAGGCAATTCGAATTAAACTGGTGATATTTTAAGTGATAAAGTTGGAGACATTTTATCAACAATTTTCAGTTTAATTAAATTGACCAATCAGAAAACGTTATTTTGAAATTCAAAGAATTCTTGTGTTTATGTTTTAGGTTATGTGGCAGATAAATTGCAAGATATCCTCCAGATTTAGTTGAAAAGCTTATTTGATTCAACGAATTGTATACATGTATGTTGTATAAGAAGAAATGGTGTTAACAAAAAAAAATCCTAACCAAAGAAAGAATCCTTCAATAATCCTGGTGCAAAAATATTGGATCCCGTTCCTGAGAATCCCAAATTCGGTTCCCTGGACTTTTATATCCTGCAACAACCACTAATTGTAAGTTAACTACAACCATACAACCGTTTTTATGAGACGTACCAAAATATGTCACGTAAATATTCAAATTTTTCCTTGTTCCGATTTTTTTATTTTTATTAACAAGCTCAAGTGCTATACATTGGGACTCAAGTGCTCATGTTTATTATGATATGAGGAGGTTCATTAATTGTAAGATAATATTTGTTATGAGGTTATAACCAGGAATTTTCTTCTTAAGTGCTGATTTGATTATTTCCTGAATTTCTTTGAGTGATATGGGATTTGTAACAGTTTTACTAGATATTTGATTTTGATTCTATTGCTCTTCAAAGCAACTTGTGTTTTAGGGGAAAATTAATTTACAATAAGTATAGATCTTGAGATAATCTCCATTGCAACCGCCTGCAATATTCATTTGTGGAACATTTTGGTTTTCCTGGAAATTAATTCATGAATTGTTTGAATGTCCAATTTGTTGTGTAGTTAAAATAAAAAATATGATAATTTATAGGCTTTCAAAGTAGGATCCCAAATTTCGAGAAAACGTAATATATTTGTAATGGTATAACTTAAAAAATATCGTATTTGGTACATATCGTAAGAGTGCTGAGAGTATTAATCGATAAAAGGCAGAGTTTAATTGAAGCATTTTAAAGAGTTAATTAAGGGAGCATGCTCCCCTAAGATTTGACAGACTTTTTAACCTGATAGCGAAATTAATAGAAGATATTAAAAATTTTAGCGAAATTAAATAATATAATTTTATAGAGGATTTAATTTTAAACCTTTTCTTACTCCTATTGCGTTTCAAGAAGCTTTTTCGTTTGCTTTGAAAACCACAAAAATTAATGAAATGTGTTCTATTAATATCATTAAAATCTATAAATATGTTATAAAATATTTAAGAACAAAACCAATCTTTTTGAGAAGAATTAAAAATAAAAAGTTTTTAATTCTAGAAATGAAAACAAAAAGAAATAACAATTCATACAAACAATGATTTGAATACCTGTTCAAAAATACTATTTAACCCTTAATTAGGCGCGTCAAAAAATAACATAATTGGTCGCGCGGTGTATTTTAAGCACCACCAATAACATATTGAAATTATCAAGTGTTTCAATGAAATACTTTTATGTTTTTGGTTTTTATTTATTTAAGATATAATAAAATATCGTTTATAGGAAATAAACTACCAAAATAACATAGACTTTATTGTGACTAAAACAGAAATGGACGTTTACAAAAAAAATTAAAAGAAAATAAACATAACTCTAAATAATAAATATAAATTAATACTTTGATTCCTAAAAAATATTCCAGAATATGAAATACTCTATCAATTTTCATCTTCTTGGATAGTGTCCTCTGAGCATTGTTTACAACGTAAGCATTTTTTGCTGTGCTCCTTACACACAAATAAATGGCAAAGATCACACCGCATAGTTGTTACTCTATTCTTCCCTCTGCCGCAAATATGGCATCTGCTTCTAATTTCTTCCTCCTCGACGTGTTTCTTCAATATTAGTTTTATATCTAAAGGTAAACTTTTATTACGGAGACGATCACGGAAATAAGGCTTCATAAGGCTAATAACAAGTGTTTTTAGAAACAGTCTTCTTGTGACTGCTTTATTGGAAATGTTATTATACAATATTTGAGCGTTTATTCCGGAAATATTTAGCAAGTGAAAAAATGTACACAAAGGCCACCTCTTTGTTCTTCTTGATACTGAGTAGTTTGAACAAAGTTGATCAACGGTATCTACACCGCCTTTCATCATGTTATAGTCGTGAATTACTTCTGGCTTCTTTGTGTCCTCATTTAGGGAGCTGTCATTATGCATGGTTGAAATTAAAACAACAGATTTATTTTTCTTGGGTACATAGGAAGTAATTGTGATTTCTTGCTGGAAACCAAATAAAGAGGACCCAACTTCTCTCTTTTTATTAGGCAAAAACTCAGGAGGGATTTCTCTCTTATTTTTTCGCAACGTCCCTAGGTATGTGATTTTATTAGCAAGTAATGACTTTGCTAACTGATAACTGCTATACCAATTATCGCATGTTAGATTCCTATTCTTTCCTTTTACATGATCCACTAATCTTGAAACAATATCTACAGGTGTGTTATTGATAAAATAAGGCCCATCTGGCTGCTTTCCACATTAAATTTCTATTTTACTAGTGAAGAAACTTTTAGCATCGCAAAGTGCAAACATTTTGATACCATATTTTGCCGGTTTGCTTGGTATATATTGTATAAAATTGCAACGCCCTCGAAATGGAACTAACATTTCATCGATTGTCATGTACTCGCTTATGCAATAAGTCTTTTTACAGTTTTCGTTTAGAGCATCCAATATCGATCTAATTGGTGCTAGCTTATCCAGTTTATGTCTTTGTTCCCTTGTCGTTATGTCATCAAATCTCAGAACTCGTAATATAAAAAGAAATCTCTTATAGTTCATGCAGGCTCGAAATATCTCAATACCTGTACCATCAGTTGCCCATAACTCCAAAAAAGTTGTATGTTTGGCTCGTTTCATGCCAGATAAGAAAAGTAACCCAATAAATGCTAACATTTCATTTTTAGATATATATTTGCAGTCCCTTTCCCTTTGAAATTTCTGTTTTATACTATCTATATATTTATTTGAGTACATAATAATTTCATGTATCATTTCTATTGAAAATATTTTCAAAAAACTGTCTATCTCGTTTTCTATATCGCCAGCATCCAATTTTGGCCCTGGCAATATTTTGACTAAATTACGTGCCTTTGTTCTTACTGCCTTACGAACTAAACTTACTTTAGACCATTTCGTCCTCTTATCTTTGCCAAAATAAAATTTATCACTGAAAATTTTAGTATCTAAATTTTCTTCTTCACTATCATCGGTTGAAATTTCAGAATTGCTGCCACGCTCACTAAACGACACTTCTTCATCATCCAGATCATCGTCCTCTTCGTCATCTATTTCTACAAATGTTTCGTCTTTATCAACGTCTATAAGGAGCCCCAGCTCTTGATTTATTTCTTTCTTTTTTGAACTTCTGGTTTCCATCTTATCTATAATAAATAGAAATAAATAAAACGAAAACAGAAAAAATTATAAAATACCAAATCCGTAATAAAATAAAAATGTATAAAGATGTATACAATAAAAATAATGTAATAATATAAAAATGATGTAATAAAATAAAAATGATGTAATAAAATAAAAATGATGTAATAAAAATAATTGTAAAAAAAATAAAAATGTACTTACATAATTGGTCGCAACAGTGAGATAGTAAGGTACCTAGCGGCGCAGAGGGAGAAACGCCATATAACTATTTTTATTGGACATTTTTTGTAAATGGTGTACAAAATACACCAGCGCGCCTAATTAAGGGTTAACTAAAGTCCGTGCCAAAAGACAGGGCCCCATACTTTAGAGATCGATATCTTCGTAACTTCTCGACAAAGAAAATTGTGGTAAAGATTACTGTAATCATCGAACATTCTTGCGTATCATATAATCAATTTGGAAATTTTCGGATCTACGGTTTTTCTTTTATCGCAAGTTAAGTGAAAAAAGTACCCGATTTTTGAGAGTGCCGGCAACTTTGTCTACTTTGCGATGTTTTTTTTCAAAAACTATTCGACGAATAAATTTCAAATTTGAACTGGCGGTAACTCGTAGTGTTCTTAATGTGAGGCGTATTTTATTTTAACGATATTCCACGTAGCTTCGCGGAAAATCGCGGTTTAGTACTATTCGGTTATTTCGAAAACGACAATTAATGTCGTTTTCCGGATTCCATAATCAGTTTTTCAAAGTTAGCTCTTTAAAATTTTTTCGAGTGATTTTATGGATTTATAATGTAAAGGGAAATAGAAATAATTAGGGTTGTACCGATTAAACGGCGACTAATCGGAAGAGCTGACTATTCGGCCACTTTTTAGTCTGCGATTAGTCGGCGATTAATTGGCTCATTAAACAATAAAACCGATTAGTCGGCGTTTACTATAATGCTGCAAAAAATATACCAACGAAAAATAAAATAAGAATAATGTTATGTATTTATTTATTACATAGTGAAAAATGATTTTTTGAATGTGGGTGTACTTTAAAGTACCCATACACGCAACTTCTTTCTCAGCTTTGCTCAGAAAATCTACGAAAGATATCTGTATTACGAAAGAAAAATCGAATATACCGTGTTATACAATTATCGTGACCCACGTGAGTGCTGTAATTTTAGGTGCGTATCTCAATGTTTAGTGACAGAATCGGTATTTCTAAATCTAAATTCTAAATCTTGATACCTGATCAATCGAATGTTATTGTTGTGATTTTTTAGTGCCTTTATGTTTCGAAATAGTTCTAGGAAACAGAATTATCGTTTATATAATAATATAATACTATTAAATAACAGAAACTTTCGTCGCGTCCAATACCAATCCTGTGAATTTTGGGTACATAATTATTTACTCTGTACATCTCGACATCATACTTGTTACAATCAGTGTTGAGCAAAGTGTCGATACTTGTCGATGGTATCGATACCTACCTCAGTATCGATATTCGCTACCAGCAATGTATAGGTATCGAAGTATCAAAAGTATCGAAGTATGAAAAGTATTGAAATATCGAGTGTCGAAGTATTGCAACTTGTTTTATGTATACAAGAAATTGAGATTACAGTATTTTAAGATCGATATACATCACATCAAGATCTGTCCTAAAGTACTTCAAGAGAGCTAATATACTTTGAAGATGACAGTCAATATGTGGTTATTCCTTATTATTTCAATTCCTGTTACAATTAATAACTCGAAATTTTACGTATATTCTTGTTTTTTCGCGATGAGTACGATAATCAAGAAACATTATTAAGAACATATTGAATCCATATGTTCTTAATAAGAGTTGAAGTGCGAAATTTATTTCTCTCTTATTTTGTCTTTATTATTTCCACCACTTTAACTCCAAGATTAATCTTATCGCGTATCTTAACCTACCCCAACCCAACTAGCTAGTTAGCACTAAATATTAGTTGCATTGAGCCATCAACCTTTTTTTCACTCCGGTTTACTGTTGGCGACTGTTATTTTACATTGCTCTGGAAACTTCTGCTCTTCAGCCAGGAATGTGGGATTACCCACAAAACACCCACCAAAAAACACCCTCTCTTTTCCTACTCCGAAACCGCCCAAAAGGCATTACATTGGTGTAACGTCAAACTTCTTGATCTTCCTTCCCATTCTACATTTCGCTCGTATCGCTTGTCAAATCAGCCGAACACCCAAGTGCACATAGTGGAACTCTGCCAAAATCAAATCCTCCTGACCAATTATGCTTAATGTTCAATTAAGGTCTTTTTTAAATTATTTATATTAATGTTCAATATTTAGAACAGCTAAAATAATATTGATTTTAGTGAATTTAATGTTTATACTTAGTGCTTGCAACAGTTAAAATAATTATAAATTAACGATATCTCTGGTAAAATATATTCGATCATGATGTCCAATACCTCAAAATTTAGAGAATTAAATGTTCTACAGCATAGAATAGCAAACTTTTCTGTTCATATATAATTATTTTTTGTTACGGCACGATTAAGTGTTGTCAAATTAAGGGTCCCCACAAAACATCAATTTTAAAGGACAACATGTGTTGTCCTTTAACGATGTGATCTGGCGAGATATATAAATCGCTTCCTCCTGATGTTTTGTGGGTACCCTTAATTTAACAACATGTATTTGTATACATTGTGATCTCTAAATGTAAGTTAGATTACTATTTTATATAAAAAATTGTTCAACGGTTATTGTTTGTAGCATACCCTGAAGAAGATAAAAATATATTATCGAAAGCTTGGTTTTGGTTAAAGGAGGTTTTTTTGATTCTTCCCCGTTCTGGTTGAATTCCCAATATTTCACATTTAATCCTTAACAAGTACAACCATTACTTCCACCCTAACGTTAAAGGAAGTGGTTAATACTTCCTTAAGATTTTCCATATTCCAGATTTTATTATTTATTTTAATTTTATAACAGTCTCATTTATTTCAGAACATAATAGACAAAATTAAACAGTGTTATTCTGCCATTTTGTCAAACACGATTAATTAATAATAAAATTAACAAGTAATCAAAACATGATTCATACATTTGATCACCTGATCGAGCGTGAGCCTTGTGATTCATCTATGATATTCACGTGAATGACCCGCGTGGGTCTAGATCGTGAGTGGACAAAAAAAGTCATTCACCCGCACATTTCTAGAAGAAATAGCTGTAAGAGTCTTCGAAAGATGTATTTTATTTCAATTAGCTCCGACGCGTCCCACTTCTAATTGTCATAATTTCAGTATTATTTGATTTTTTTTAAAGATTCAGGGCTTATATAATATTCTTAAAAATATATACAGCTTATTTAGAAAAAATATCGATTTTCTTCAATTTCGAAGTGGTGTAATTCCTTAAATGGAAAGTCTACTTGTGCTATATACGTTATACAACTTATGTATGTCTCTTTTTATATCATCACACAATAACTGCACATACACAAACAACTTGTTTCAACGTGTTTAGAACAGAATACAGAATGGATAAACATCATCTGAGACCTTGTGAACAAAGTTTTAATATTAAAAAGATAAAAGTTTCAATTGAAACTTTTAACAGCACTCATTAACACTACTTATAACTATTTTCATCTTATAAATTGGTAATGGGTAATCCTCTTAAAAACTAAAAATTAGTTAACTTTAAGAAAAAATTAGAACAAAACATTTTCAAAAAATACTTTCTTTGTAATTAATTCAACATTATCTAATTAATACATTTTCCTTAATAACTACACAGCAAATATAATTAATAAATTATTTGCCCATCGAATTCAACAATCCTAAAACATAACTCCCTAAATCTTCATCTTGATTAGTCCAGGAAACATAAACACTTTTTTGCTCATCATCATCACCTTCAACCTTAACCAAAACCGATTCAACCGAAATCGATCCTTCAGTCATCGAAACACCCCACTGAGGCAAATGTTCCTTAATTAAACTGTAAAGTTTTTGAGTCGTTGTTATCGAAGGACCCAAATCATGTAAATGCACGGTTGAAGTAAACCTTATTATGTGCCTATTAATTCCAGCCTCTTTACAAGCATCATCAACATCCATAAGACACACGTTGTTGTCTTTCATTACTAAAACTCCGTGCAAAATTCTTCGCCGTTTTGGATCGGGAGGTAACGAACAATACTTTTTCGCTTCAGTTTTTAATAAAGATAACGAAACATCGATTGGGATTTTAACGGGGGTTTTAATAACGCACATTTCTCCATTTGCCGGGTTGTAACAGTCGAGATTAAATTCTTGTTTAATTTTTTCTTTTAAAAACTCCATTTTTTCAGCTTCACCATGGACTAATAATACGTTTCGTGGTTCACAATATTGAATTAATTGCATTATTCCTTTAGCATCTGCATGCGCAGAAAAAGACATATATTCAACGGTCATTTTTACATCGACTATTTGTCGATTTTCGAATTCGATTTGTTTTGCGCCGTTTAATATTTTATGACCAACCGTTCCTTGTACGCAAAATCCGGGCATTATGACCATATTTTTTTCGTTTGGGGCCCATTTTTTGAATATTTGTAGGCTTAAACCTGCGTGTAACATTCCGGGGGTTGCAAAGACAACCATCGGACCTGGATTATCTATGTATTGTCGATCAAATGGTTTAATATGTTTAAAATCGAACATATTTCTTTGAACGAAAGTTTTGCGAATTTTTTGATTCGTCCAGGTTATGAACATTTTGTAATAATTATTTGCTTTCTCGGTTAAACCCAAGGCGAAATAAACGGGGACTTTTAAATTCATTCTTTCCCAATATGTTTCTAATAAAATACAAAGTTCTTGGGCTCTCCCCAAAGCGAAAACTGGAATTAATACTTTTCCCCCTTTATCGATGCATTCATGAACTTTTTTTAAAAAATCTCTTTCTCGGCATCTTTTTGAGTCTCGTATCGTTGTGGCATAAGTTGACTCGGAGATTAAAATGTCCGGTCGGCATTTATCAATCCAAGCAGCCCCCAAATGCCGATCTGGAGTCATGTTATAATCTCCGGTATAAACTATAGATTGAGATCCCACTCTAACCCAAAACATTGCAGCCCCCAAAACATGACCCGCATAATAAGCTTTAATTTCTAACTCATTATCCACCATTACCGATTGATGTAAAGTAACCGCAACGACTTTTTTCATGCAATCCTTAATCATTTGAGATGTAAAAAAGTTTTGTTCCCCTTTTTTCTCAACGGATACTTTTCGCATATCTTCTAATAAGATTGGGGCGATCGCTTTCGTTGGGTGAGTCATATAAATCGGGCCTGAATATCCAACCATTTCGGACATGTAAGGGAGTGCTCCGCAATGATCTAAATGAAAGTGAGAAATTATTACGCAATCTATATAAGGTGTTAATGGGCCTTCTTGAGATATGTAAGAGAAATCTGGAAATCTGCGTTCGTCGTTGTACCCCATATGCATTCCACAATCTAACATTATATTTTTCCCGCCCATTGTAAGTAAGATACAACTTCTTCCGACATCTTGACCAGCACCCAAAGGGATTATTTTTATATCCGGCATTATTTATAATTAATTAATTGTTACTATTTATTAAAAGAAATACATTTATTTTTAGAGCCGGTTTGAGGTTAAACTTTTTTGACTTTGACAGGTAAACACAAACTTTACAAAAAGAAAATTCAAAGAAATATATCAAAATCGTATATTTGATTATTCAAAGATTATTTTTTACTTTTCGTACTTTATTATTTAATTAGAATCTTTAATTGAATTTATTTATAATAAATAAACTTCATCAACTTTTCTGTTTTAAGCACAAAAATCACTAAATCATAACATAACCTAACTTTTATTATAACCTAAAATTAAAAATATAAGCAATCTAGTTTATTATCTTATATTATCAACAAAGTGATTATTTATTTATTCTTATTTATAGCAAAGAAATGTTCTACTTTAACAAATAAAGTTGTATATCAATCATTTAGAGTTAAAATGAAAAAATCTAAAAGCCGAGAAAGATGTAAATTCCCTCAATTGAGGATAATCAAAAGAATCGAAATCAACTAACAACTATTAATAGATTTCTCTCTTTATAAAACCTTGAAGTAAGAGGAGATATATCATAATATTCACCCCAAAATGAATCAATAACTACGATACCACATACATTCAATCACTTTTATCTCGATTATTATAAAAGAAGTAGGAGTTATGGACCAAAGCTATTCATAAAAGAAGTAATGGTTGCTAAAGAAACTTCCCATAGGTATTATGCCATAGACCTCATTACAAACTACAATGAATATAAGAAGTATTTTTCTATAGTGTTTCTCAATTTAATTGATGTAGATCATAAATTTATACATATAAATGATGACAATCTTAGAAAAAATAGCCTGCGTTGGATCTTTGTACAGTCAGATTTGGCAGCAAGATTGCAAACAAATACTTTGAATATACAGGGGGTCAAAAGAATTAGCAGGAACGAGAATTCGATTACCCCACATGATTGTTGGGGACGAAGTGTTTCCATTAAAAACATATTTGATGTGGCCTTATCTGGTCACACAATTAAATTATGAATCTAAAAAAGTATATTGCTACAGACATAGCAGAGCACGAAGAGTTTCAGAAAACGGATTTGGCATTTTGTGCCAAAAGTTTGTCCGTTTTGACTAGACTTGTGCAACATGGTGGTATCGTCGTTGTCGTGTAATGCTTTCTATGTGATTGGATTCTTTATTCAAATTTTGGATGACTTTAAATAGTTTGTGGATGATTTTAAATAACTTTACACAATTGTACCCTTTTGGAGACATATTTTGAACAGTTTTTGATCATTTTAACCAAGTTTAGACAGCTGGATTAATTTAGTTAACATTGAATCATTTTAGACAATTTGAGGATGATTCTAAACTAATTTTGGATTATTTTTGACAGTTTTTGATTCTTTTAAATATCTCTAGACAATTATTAGTTATTAGAAACAAATTTTAGATGATTTTAAGTAACTTTTGAATGATTTTAAATAACTTTACACAATTATAGCCTATTAGAGACATGTTTTAGACAGCTTTTGATGATTTTAAACAACTTTAGACAATTGCAAACGATTGAAAATAAATTTTAGACAGTTTTTGATGATTTTAGTCATCTTTAGATAATTATTAGTTAATAGAGGTATATTTTACATAAATTTTGGATGATTTTAAATAGTTTGTGGATGATTTTAAATAACTTTACACAATTGTACCCTTTTGGAGACATATTTTGAACAGTTTTTGATCATTTTAACCAAGTTTAGACAGCTGGATTAATTTAGTTAACATTGAATCATTTTAGACAATTTGAGGATGATTCTAAACTAATTTTGGATTATTTTTGACAGTTTTTGATTCTTTTAAATATCTCTAGACAATTATTAGTTATTAGAAACAAATTTTAGATGATTTTAAGTAACTTTTGAATGATTTTAAATAACTTTACACAATTATAGCCTATTAGAGACATGTTTTAGACAGCTTTTGATGATTTTAAACAACTTTAGACAATTGCAAACGATTGAAAATAAATTTTAGACAGTTTTTGATGATTTTAGTCATCTTTAGATAATTATTAGTTAATAGAGGTATATTTTACATAAATTTTGGATGATTTTAAATAGTTTGTGGATGATTTTAAATAACTTTACACAATTGTACCCTTTTGGAGACATATTTTGAACAGTTTTTGATGATTTTAAACAAGTTTAGACAGCTGGATTTATTTAGTTAACATTGAATCATTTTAGACAATTTGAGGATGATTCTAAACTAATTTTGGATTATTTTTGACAGTTTTTGATTCTTTTAAATATCTTTAGACTATTATTAGCTATTAGAGACAAATTTTAGATAATTTTAAGTAACTTTTGGATGATTTTAAATAGCTTTACACAATTATAGCCTATTAGAGCCACGTTTTAGACAGTTTTTGATGATTTTAAACAACTTTAGACAATTGCAAACGATTGAAAACAAATTTTAGACAGTTTTTGATGATTTTAGTCATCTTTAGACAATTATTAGTTATTAGAGGTATATTTTAGATAAATTTTGGATGATTTTATTAATTTTGGATTATTAAACTATTTTAAACAAGTTTAGACAATTGAATTACTTTAAGTAGCATTGAATGATTTTAGACAATTTGTGAATATTTCTAAACTAATTTTGGATTATTTTAGATGGGTGATTAATGACTTTAGATAACTGTGGACACTTATAGACCATTAGAGACATATTTTGATATTTTAGACAAATTTTTGATGATTTTGAACAACTTTTGGACGATTTTAAATAACTTTAGACAATTATTAACGATTAAAAATAAATTTTTAGACAGTTTTTGATGATTTTAGACATCTTTAGACAATTATTAGTTATTAGAGATATATTTTAGACAAATTTTGGATGATTTAAAATAATTTATGGATGGTTTTAAACAACTTTAACCAGTTATAGGCTATTGATATTTATTTTAGGGAATTCTTAATGATTTTAAACAATTTTAGACAAGATTTGATAGCTACATTAATTTAGATAACGTTGAATGATTTTAGATAACTTATAGGTGTTTGTAAACTTGATACTGATTTCAAAATTGCTAGCAGAAAATGTGTTCAACGCAAAAAAGAACACTGCCTATAAACTGTTTGAGATTGCTTCGAAAATATTAAATACTATTGGAAAAAATACAAAATCTTGGCTTAAGTAGTTCAAAAACTGTTAATTAAATATTAAATGCTGCTGGATAAAGACGTTTTTATTGCAAAAGACAAGCAACTGTAAATAAAATTTGATTTTGCTTCTTAAGTGCTAAATTTACTTTTGGAAAAATTCAAAACCTTCATGTCAGAAATTCAAAAACTGCTAATTCAAGAGTAGATACTGCTTGTAAAACTGTAAGCTGTGGTGGCAGAAGACATTTCCATTGCAAACGAACCATTGGCGTGAGATACGTGAGAATCTTTTCATTTTAGAAAGCCTTCCTTTTATTTTTGAAGAAAGATTCATGGTTTAAGTCTTTTACTAATTTATTATAAAACTAAATTATTATGTTTATTTTTATAAAACAGTCCACCATTTAGGATGTACTTACATATTTCCAAAACGCCTAAGAGATATCAAACCCTTTACCCGCTGGAAATGTTTTAGCTCTTTGGATGCAGTTACATTAAAGTTACTTCAACAATAATATTGAGCAACTTTTTCTTCCTAAGGTTTAATCAAGCACATCTAAATGGAGCAAATAGTGTATCTAGCGGAAACGAGTAACGATTTTTATGTAGGTTTTGCTTTAACTCTTAACAATATTTTTGGTTTTAGTTTTAATGTAGGTTTGGCAATAAACATACATAAAGAAAAAATCGAACATGCTAATTTAAAAAAAAACAGTTTTTGATGATGATTTTAAACAACTTTAGACAAGTTTAGACAACTGGTTTAATATAGATAACGGTGGATTGTTTTAAACAAGTTAAAACTAATTTTAGATGATTTTATACAGTTATTGATGATATTAAACAACTTTACACATTTATGGAAAATTGAAACATATTTTCGACAGGTTTTGATGATTTCAAGGTCATTCAGTGTTTGAGTCTTTCAAAATCAATCTTTTTCGTCACCTAGCACCCAAGTTCAAGGATACCTTCCTAGATTTTCGAATTAAATTATAAAAAATCAATTTGGTGCAACAAATTGTGATATTTTCAAAGAAAGTTATTAAAAGAAGACCATAAATCTTTAATGATTTTTTATTTACGTGTCTTAAAATTCACAAGTTTTATAGCTAACGTCATTTATTACGAATGTAATCTCAGTTTTGAAATAAATCTTCGACTTTTGAAAGCCGGCCTTTCAAAATATTGTTCCTGATACCTAGGGCGGCCGACGTCTTCGAACGTCTTCGAACCCAAGTTTGCAATGCTTAGAATGTATGGAAAAGGTATCTCAACTGGCATCAAAGACGTCGGCTGCTTTAAATATTGTTCCTGCTACTTGGGCAGGAACAATACTTAATACTTGCTTTTTTACTTACTCTTACTATACTTGTGGATATTTGCTGTTGAATGTTTGAAGCCGTGGATGATTCTAAAACATAAATTTTCAGAAAAATAAATGACAAACAAATTCATGTTATCAGTATCGGGATCACCGCTGTTATCTGTTTCTAAGCCACACATAAAGCCAATTTGTGACTTCACTGGCTTTATTGCACCTTCTGAAAATGCTTCATCATCAAAATTATCCCATGTCTTCGAAAACTTGCTACATTCTTGAAAATTCATTATTTACGTCAACATCTACACTACGTCAGCAGACAACTAATTCTAATTACTGACTTATTTGGATGACCTAATTACTGACCTGGGATGATTTTAGACAATTAGAGGCTATTAGAAATACATTTTAGATAAATTTTGGATGATGTTGAACAACTTTAAATAACTGCATTAATTTAGATAAATATTGAATGATTTTAGACAATTTTTGAATGATTATAAACTAATTTTAGTTGATTTTAAAAGATTATTAATGATTTTAGTAAAACTTAGACAATTATAGACAATTAGACAGTTTTTAATGATTTCAGACAAACATTTTTTGATCATTATTAGCCATACATATTAGGTGAATTTTGGATGATTTTAGACATCTTTAAATAATTAAAGGCAATTAGAGATATATTTTGCACAAATTTTGAATGATTTTACCAACTTGTAGGTGAATTTGGGTAATTTTATGCAATTATAGGCTATTAAAGCGATATTTTAAACAGTTTTTGATAATTTTAAATAACTTTAAATAATTATAGATGATTCAAATATATTTTAGACAGTTTTGATGATTTCAAGGTTAGTCATAGTTAGACTCTTTTAAAATCATACTGTTTTAGCACCAAGCATCCAAGTTCAAGGAGTCTTTTCTAGATTTTCGAATTAGAAAATTAAATAGAATTAAAATTCACAACTTTTATAGTTTGTATCATTTATTACGTATATAATCTCAAAGTTTTGAAATAAATCTTCATTTTAAGTAAATCAAGGTCATTTAGAAGTTATTGAAGGAAATATTCTTTAACTTTTGAAAATATTTTAATTTTTGAGTTTATCAAAGTTCAAGAAGCCTCTAACTTTTGGAATTATTTTTCATTTTTGAATCCATCAAGATCAATTAGAGGTCATCCAAAGCGAGTTCAAAGAGACATGCTATAACTTTTGGAATTATTTTTCATTCTTCAGTCCATCACGGTCAATTACAGGTCATTCAAGGTGAGTTCAAGGAGACATGCTCTAACTTTTGGAATTATTTTTCATTCTTCAATCCACCAAGATCAATTAGAGGTCATCCAAAGCGAGTTCAAGGAGACATTCTCTAACATTTGAAATTATTTTTCATTTCTCAGTCAATCAAAGTCAATTAGATTAGTCATCCAAGGTAAGTTGAAGAAGACATTTTTTAACATTTTTGAAATTATTTTTCATTTTTGAGTCCATGAAAGTCAATTAGAGGTCATTAAAAGTGAGATCAAGGAAGCATTCCCAATCATTTTAAAATTATTTTTAATTTTGATTTAATCAAGGTGAGTTCAAGGAGATTTTCGAATTAAATTTTCATTTCGCTACATTTAATTGTCAAACAAATAAAATTGATATTACAAAAAACCACACACAAAACATGTTAAAATTATGTAAAAATTTTTTATATATATACGTTTTATATATACATTTGCATGTTTTTAGTGTTTAAAAATTTTAATCTTTTTATTTTAAGTTATTTAATCATTTTACATCAAAACATAATTTTGCATAATTTTAACATGTTTCGTGTGTTGTTCCTTGTGATATCAATTTTATTTCTTTGACAATTTGGCTGAAGATGACTATGTAAAATAGTCGAAACCGGTTCCGTTAAAATAAAAACAATTTGCAAGAAAAGAAGTTGTATGTTTCATTTATTTAAATAATATTTGACATACTTGCAACATGGAAAACAATAATTATAACCTTGAATGACCTTGATGGACTGAAAAATGAAAAATAATTCCAAAAGTTAGAGCATGTCTCCTTGAACTCACCTTGAATGACCTCTAATTGACCTTGAAGAACTCAAAAATGAAAAATAAATTCAAGAGTTAAAGAATATCTCCTTCAACTCACCTTGAACGATCTCTAATTGACCTTGATGGACTTAAAAAAGAAAAATAATTTTCACAGTTAGAGAATATTACCTTGAAAGACTTCTAATTGATCTTGATGGAGTCAAAAATGAGGCATAATTTCAAAGGATAGAAAATGTTTCCTTAAACTCGCCTTGAATTACTTCTAATTGACTTTGATTGAATCAAAAATTAAAAATCATTTTAAAATATTGAGAATGACTCCTTGAACTCACCTTGAACGACTTCTAATTGACCTTAATGGACTCAAAAAAGAAAGATAATTTTCACAGTTACAGAATGTCACCTTGAATCACTTTTAATTGACTTTGATTGAATCAAAAATTTAATATAATTTCAAAATATTGAGAATGACTCCTTGAACTAACCTTGAATGACCTTTAATTGACCTTGATGGACTCAAAAATGAAAAATAATTTCAAAAGATAGAAAATGTCTCCTTAAACTCACCTTGAATGACCTCTAATTGACCTTGATAGACTGAAGTAATGAAAAATAATTCCAAAAATTAGAGCATGTCTCCTTGAACTTACCTTGAATGACCTCTAATTGACCTTGATGGACTGAAGTATTGAAAAATAATTCCAAAAAGTTAGAGCATGTCTCCTTGAACTCACCTTGAATGACCTCTAGTTGACCTTGATAGACTGAAGTAGTGAAAAATAATTCCAAAAATTAGAGCATGTCTCCTTGAACTCACCTTGAATGACCTCTAATTGACCTTGATGGACTGAAGTAATGAAAAATAATTCCAAAAGTTAGAGCATGTCTCCTTGAACTCACCTTGAATGACCTCTAATTGACCTTGATGGACTGAAGAATGAAAAATAATTCCAAAAATTGGAGCATGTCTCCTTGAACTCACCTTGAATGACCCCTAATTGACCTTGATGTACTCAAAAATTAAAAATAATTCCAAAAGTTAGAGCATATTTCCTTGAACTCACCTTGAATGACCTCTAGATGACCTTGATAGACTGAAGTAGTGAAAAATAATTCCAAAAATTAGAGCATGTCTAATTGAACTCACCTTGAATGACCTCTAGTTGACCTTGATAGACTGAAGTAGTGAAAAATAATTCCAAAAATTAGAGTATGTCTCCTTGAACTCACCTTAAATGACCACTAATTGACCTTGATGGACTCAAAAATGAAAAATAATTCCAAAAGTTAGAGCATATCTCCTTGAACTCACCTTGAATGACTTCTAATTGACCTTGATGGACTGAAGAATGAAAAATAATTCCAAAAGTTAGAGCATGTCTCCTTGAACTCACCTTGAATGACCTCTAATTGACCTTGATGGACTGAAGAATGAAAAATAATTCCAAAAATTGGAGCATGTCTCCTTGAACTCACCTTGAATGACCCCTAATTGACCTTGATGTACTCAAAAATTAAAAATAATTCCAAAAGTTAGAGCATATTTCCTTGAACTCACCTTGAATGACCTCTAGTTGACCTTGATAGACTGAAGTAGTGAAAAATAATTCCAAAAATTAGAGCATGTCTAATTGAACTCACCTTGAATGACCTCTAGTTGACCTTGATAGACTGAAGTAGTGAAAAATAATTCCAAAAATTAGAGTATCTCTCCTTGAACTCACCTTAAATGACCACTAATTCACTCCTTGATGGACTCAAAAATGAAAAATAATTCCAAAAGTTAGAGCATATCTCCTTGAACTCACCTTGAATGACTTCTAATTGACCTTGATGGACTGAAGAATGAAAAATAATTCCAAAAGTTAGAGCATGTCTCCTTGAACTCACCTTGAATGACCTCTAATTGATCTTTTCTCAATCTTTTGAAATTATTTTTTGATTCAATCAAGGTGAATTCATGGAGATTTTCGAATTTAGTTTTCATTTTGCCACACTTAAGATAATTTACAAAAATAAAAAGAGCATCAAGAATCTTTATTGATTTCTTTATTCATCTTAAAATTCACAAGCTCTATAGTTTACGTCATTTATTACAAAGCTGATTTATTTATTTTTATTCTTTACGTTAAAATGCAATTGATTTTATACAAAATATACATAAATTATTACAAACTATTTAATACTTCTTTGTAAACCTAGGTGTCTTGTAAATAACCAGATACAAAAAAAAAATACATTTCACAGTATTAGGCACAAGGAAGGCACTATTGTCCTATTGTTCTTAAATAAGTACTATTCGACAGTGTAGTTACTTTCTGATCTAGTGTTTAATCCATTACATTTACAAAGTTTTTTTTATTTATTTATTTCGTAAAATACTGCATACTCAGAATATTTATTTACATATTTACAACAATATGTAATAGTAGTATTTATTAATTTATTTATTTATAATAGCGTTGCTTTATAAAGACGTAAGGAAAAGAACAAACAAAAAAAATGGAATGATGTGTATGCTACGTTTACAAAACAAAATTTTAAACAAGATCTAAAAGGATGTTTTTGTTTATGCGAAAACATCTTTTTAGATTTTTTACAAAAATTTGTTAAACATTATGGGTTTTAAAAATAAAAAAGGAATAAATATAATTTTTTTTCGTAATTTTTCTTAAATGATCTTGTATATTACTCTAAGTGTATCTAAAATATTAAAAAAAAATCAGGAACAATATAATAAATACAAAAGATAAAAACAAAAACCTATGTACACGAAAGAAATAATCTTAAATTTCAGTTATATCAGTTATATTTAAATAAAAGTTATATTTTATATATAAATCTAACAAAACCTGTTCTAACAAAACTGTATAATTATAAAAATCTGTAAATAAGTTAGAAGAGGCGAGTGTTAATCGAACGTCCTCTTTCAAAAGAAAATAATATCAAAATAAAAACATACAAAAAAAGATCTACAATATATTACATTATTATTATTTATATTAAAGATGAACAAGTTTAAACTACTGCATTAATTTAGATGACTTTGGATGACTTTAAACAACTTATGGATGATTTTAAACTAATTTAGATTTTTTTAAACGGTTATTAATGATTTTAAACAACTTTAGACACTTATAGACAATTAGAGACATATTTTTAACAGTATTTGATGATTGTAGACACCTTTAGACAATTATTAGTTATTAGATATATATTTTAAATAAATTTTGAATGATTTTAAACATGTTGTGGATGATTTTAAACTATTTTGAACAGACATAGATTATTAGAGACATATTTTAGACAATTTTTTATGATTTTAGACATTTTTAGACAGTTAACTAATAGAGATATATTTTGGATAAATTTTGGATGATTTTGAACAACTTGTGGATGATTTTAGACAATTTACACCACTTAGGATGTACTTACATATTTCCAAAACAGTTAAAAGATATTGTCAAATAGTGTATCTAGCGGAAACGAGTAACGATTTTTGTGTAGGTTTTGCATTAACATTTAAAAATATTTTTAGTTTTAGTTTTAATGTAGATTTGGCAATAAACATACATAAAGAAAAAATCGAATATGCTAATTTTAAAAAAAAGCTACACATTAAAATTGTATTTGTAAAGTTATTTGTAAGTTATATTTGTATTTTGCAAAGATTTTTTTAATTAACAATAACTGTAAATATTTAATTGACATGTAATTTTCACTTTTGTACAATAAAAATAGTCTCTGAAGATGGCCCGCGGTCGAAATTAGTAATACTAAAAGCTTTTTTTTAATTAATAAAGCAGTTTAAGTACAAAAAAAGACATTTATAGACGAATTTTAGACAGATTTTAATGATTTTATGCAATTTTAGACAAATTTAGACAGTTTAAATTTTTTAAGAAAATTTGTTATCTAGGATTAATATACATAACATGATTTTACACCACTTGTAAATTATTCTAAACTAATTTTGGATTATTTTAAACGATTATTAATGATTTTAAACAACTTTAGACACTTACAGAAAATTAGAGATATATTTTTAACTGTATTTGGTGATTTTAGGTACTTTTAGACGACTATTAAAAATATATTTTAGACACTTTTTGATGATATTACCAACTCGTAGACTATTACTCCATTACAGACATATCTTAGGCAGTTTTTGATGATTTTAAACAACTTTAGACAAGTTTAGACAACTGGTTTAATATAGATAACGGTGGATTATTTTAAACATAATTGAAACATATTTTAGACAGTTTTTAAGGGTTTTAGACTTATTTTGATGATTTCAAGGTCATTCATTATTTGGGTCTTTCAAAATCAATCTGTTTGTATCATTTATTACGGATATAATCTCAAAGTTTTGAAATAAATCTTCAATTTAAGTAAATCAGGGTCATTTAGAAGTTATTTTAAATATTATATTTTTGAGTTTATCAAGGTTCAAGAATAAGTTCAAGAAGACCTCTAACTTTTGGAAATATTTTTTATTTTTGAGTCCATCAAGGTCAATTAGAGGTAATTCAAGCAGAATTCTTGGAGACATGCTCTAACTTTTAGAATTATTTTTCATTCTTTAGTCTATCAAGGTCGATTAGAAGTCATCTAAGTTGAATTCAAGGAGACATCCTCTATCTTTTGGAAATATTTTTCATTTTTCAGTCCATCAAGGTCAACTAAAGGTCATTTAAGATGAGTTCAAGGAGACATGCTCTAACTTTTGAAATTATGTCTCATTTTTGACTCCATTAAGATCAATTAGAAATCATCTAAGGTGACATTCTCTAACTGTGGAAATTATTTCTCTTTTTTGAGTCCATCAAGGTCAATTAGAGGTCATTCAAGGTGATTTGAAGGAGACTTTGTTTAACTTTTGAAATATTTTTTTTTGAGTCCATCAAGGTCAATTAGAGGTCATTCAAGGTGTGTTGAAGGAGACATGCTCTAACTTTTGGAAATACTTTTCGTTCTTGAGTCCATCAAGGTCGATTAGAGGTCATTTAAGGTGAGTTGAAGGAGACATGCTCTAACTTTTGGAAATATTTTTCGTTCTTGAGTCCATCAAGGTCAATTAGAGGTCATTCAAAGTGAGTTCAAGGAGACATGCCCTAACTTTTGGGATTATTTTTCATTTTTGATTCAATCAAGGTCAATTAGAAGTCATTCGAGGTGACTTCAAGGAGACATTGTCTAACTTTTGAAATTATTCCTCATTTTTAATTCCATCAAGATCAATTAGAAATCATTTAAGGTGACATTTTTTAACTGTAGAAATTATTTTTCGTTTTTGAGTCCATCACAGTGAATTAGAGGTGATTCAAGGTGAGTTGAAGGAGACACTCTTCAATTGTGGAAATTATGCCTCATTTTTGACTCCATCAAGGTCGATTAGAAGTCATTGAAGGTGAATTCAAGGAGACATGCTCTAACTTTCGGAAATATTTTTCATTCTTCAGTCTATCAATGTCAATTAGAGGTCATTCAAGGTGAGTTCAAGGAGACATCCTCTAACTTTTGGGAATGATTTTTCATTTTTGAGTCCATCAAGGTCAATTAGAGGTTATGCAAAGTGAGTTCAAGGAGACACCCTCGAAATTTTTGGAAGTACTTTTAATTTTTGACTTCATCAAGGTCAAATAGAGATCATACAAGGTGTATTCAAGGAGACTTTTCCTAATTTTCGAATTAAATTTTCATCTTGTCACACTTAAGGTAATTTCAAAGAATAAAAAGAAAATCAAAAATCTTTATTGATTTCTTTATTCATCTTAAAATTCACAAGCTCTATAGTTTACGTCATTTATTACAAAGCTGATTTATTTATTTTTATTCTTTACGTTAAAATGCAATTGATTTTATACAAAATATACATAAATTATTACAAACTATTTAATACTTCTTTGTAAACCTAGGTGTCTTGTAAATAACCAGATACAAAAAAAAATACATTTCACAGTATTAGGCACAAGGAAGGCACTATTGTCCTATTGTTCTTAAATAAGTACTATTCGACAGTGTAGTTACTTTCTGATCTAGTGTTTAATCCATTACATTTACAAAGTTTTTTTTTATTTATTTATTTCGTAAAATACTGCATACTCAGAATATTTATTTACATATTTACAACAATATGTAATAGTAGTATTTATTAATTTATTTATAATAGCGTTGCTTTATAAAGACGTAAGGAAAAGAACAAACAAAAAAAAATGGAATGATGTGTATGCTACGTTTACAAAACAAAATTTTAAACAAGATCTAAAAGGATGTTTTTGTTTATGTGAAAACATCTTTTTAGATTTTTTACAAAAATTTGTTAAACATTATGGGTTTTAAAAACAAAAAAGGAATAAATATAATTTTTTTTCGTAATTTTTCTTAAATGATCTTGTATATTACTCTAAGTGTATCTAAAATATTAAAAAAAAATCAGGAACAATATAATAAATACAAAAGATAAAAACAAAAACCTATGTACACGAAAGAAATAATCTTAAATTTTTTATAGTAACTAGCGTAATTATCAGTTATATTTAAATAAAAGTTATATTTTATATATAAATCTAACAAAACCTGTTCTTCTTAAAAAAATTAATTAAAAAAAAAACAAAAAGAATTAAAATATTAAATAATATCACACTAAGAACAAACAAGTGTTTGTTTGTGTCACTTTGAAAAGTTTATCATCACGAGATCATATAGATCATAGCTTAGCTATCTATATCAATTATTTTTTATTTTATCTATTTTTTTATAGTGCTGGAAAAAGAACTTTCATTAACACCTCGACCACTTTTTATGTCTTTACTAAATTAAGTCATATGTATAATTATAAAAATCTGTAAATAAGTTAGAAGAGGCGAGTTGTTAATCGAACGTCCTCTTTCAAAAAAAAATAATATCAAAATAAAAAACATACAAAAAAAATCTACAATATATTACACTGGCCCCTTTATTTTATATTAAACATGAACTGTAAGCACATCAACACTTGCACTAGTGTTCTGTTGCGAAGTCCGTTGTTTATTTATGTTTATAATACTTTTACTAAAGTCTTTATGTCCCGAAGAGTCATCAAAAGCGGCCGTATTCTTCCGTACATCCGGATTTTGAGCCTTATACAACATAATCTGGCTATTTCTATGCGTTGGTTTTAACCCATCGTTTAAATCGTTCAATTTCAACCCATCGGTCGTACTCGTACCGGGCGCCACCATCAAAGTCTTCCTCCCCGGGCAATCAGCCTCCGAAATCATCTCCAACATTTCACTGGAAGGTTCATGCGTGTGTATCGTCGATAACGGACGAACGACACTCACTTTTGGTATGTCCATAGCGCACGCGCCCGCACTGTTAATGCTCGCCAAACTTCCTTCGTCCTTCAACGGATTCGCGTATCTTCTTAGATTTTCTTCGTTTTGTAAGTTGTTCTTCTCGTCTTCGTGGTTGCGGTGGCAAGAGTCCATCGATGGGGATAAATTAACTCCGCTTAATCCTAGGTTTCTTCTTCGTTGGCGGATGTAGAGTAGGAATCCGACGCATCCGCCGCATAATCCGATGATGATTAAACAAACTAAAGCGATTAGGTATTTGTTGCTTGGGGGTTCTTCGGAAACGAGGGCCGTTTCGACTTTGACTTCCATTATTGAGGTGAGGGCTAAAACGGCGGTTTGTTTGCGGGAGATTGCTTCGCCTAAGTAACGGATTCCTTCCAAAACACCATCTTTTCCACTCTGTAACAAAAATTATTTAATTAGAATCACAAATTATGCTATGATGCAAAAAAAATTTGAGGTAATGAGATGAGCGTTTTTAAGTAATTTTTAGATGCTTCTTTTTTATATTTTTGAATTTTTTAATCCAATTTTATATAACTTGTTTATCGGTTTACAATTTTCAAAATATTCCCATGTATTTTTATTTCATCTACATGTATTCGAACTGCCTAAGTTTTATTCTATATATTTTTATTTCAATATAAGAAAAAAAATTATGGATAGATACTAATTGTATTTTTTTTGTTATCTTTATCGAAAACCTGATGATGATGTCCGTAAGGCGAAACCGGTAAAAGCGGATAGTTTATAGCAATAAATTCATTGTCAAATATCGTTTTTTGATTATCTTTATGTCAATATTTGAACAATGGAAAAAAGGAAAAATTAAATAATAATAGTGTTTATAAAGAAAGAAATGCTTCCACAAGATTTGATATTGATTCCAAATTACTTGATACTGCTTCAGAAGATGTGAAATGCTCCCAGAATACTTAATACTGTACCTGAAAGACTTGAAATACTTTCAGATGACTTAATACTACCTCTAGAACACTTGATATTACCTCTGGAAAATTTGAAATTTTTCCAAAAGGCTTTAAATTTTTCCAAGATTGCTTCTAAAAGAATTAATATTGGTTCTGACACATTTAAAATGCTTCCAGAAGGCTTAAAATGTTTCCAGGAAACTTAACACTCTCCTTGGAAGACTTGAAATACTTCAAGATGACTTGATACAACTTCTACAAGACTTGATATTGCCTCTGGAAGTCTTGAAATGCTTCCAGAAGACTTCAAATGTTTATAGAAGTCTTGATACTACTTCTAGAAGATTTTATATAGTCTGTGAAAGCTCCCAGAAGACTTAATATTACCTCTGGAAGACTTCAAATTCTTCCATGAGGCTTCACATTCTTCCAGAAGACTTGATACTGCTTCTAGAAGATTTGATATTGATTCTGTAAAACTATAAATGTTTCCAAAAGACATCAAATGTTATAACACTTGATATTGCTTTTAGATGACATGAAATGCTTCCACAAGACTTGACACTGCTTCTAACATAAATTACTTGATACTGCTTCCAGAAGATTAAAATTGCTTCCAAAACACTTAAATATTTGCATCTGAAAGACTTGAAATACTTTCAGACAAGTCATCTGAATCTAGAGGTAGTTTGATGCTACTTCTAGAAAACTTGATATTGCCGCTGAAAAATTTGACAATTCCATTTCTAAAAGGCTGTTAATTCTTCCAAGACTTGATACTACTTCTAGAAAAATTGATATTGACTCTAGCACACTTGAAATGCTTCTGGAGGAATTGAATTACTTCCAAATGGCTTGATACTGCTTCTATAAGACTTGATATTGCTTCTGAAAGTTTTGAAATGTTTGCAGAAGACGTCAAATGCTTTCAGATGACTTGATACTACTTCTAGAAAATTTCATATTGATTCTGGAATACTTTAAATATTTCCAAAAGACATCAAAAATACTATTAGAAGGCTTGATATTGCCTTTAGAAGACTTGAAAAGCTTTCAGAAGACTTGAAATGCTTCCGGAAGTCTTGATACTGCCTCTGGGAGACTTGATATACTTCTAGGTGACTTAATACTGTTTTTATAAGATTTGCTATTAGCTCTAGAAAACCTCAAATCTTTCCAGAAGACTTCAAAAATGCTTCCAGACGGCTTGATACTGTCTCTGGAAGACTTGAAATACTTCCAGATGACTTGATACTACTTCTAACAAATTTGATATTTGCTCTGGAAGACTTCCAATGCTTCCAAAAGACTTTAAATGCGTCCATAACACTTCGATATAGATATAGAAAATTCGATATTGAAATGCTTCCGGAAGTCTTGATACTTTCTGTGGAAGACTTGATCTACTTCTAGATGACTTAATACTGCTTTTAGAAGATTTGCTATTCGTTCTAGAAAACCTCAAATATTTCCAGAAGACTTCAAAAATACTTCCAGACGGCTTGATACTGTCTCTGGAAGACTTGAAATATTTCCAGATGACTTGATACTACTTCTAACAAATTTGATATTTGCTTTGGAAGACTTCCAATGCTTCCAAAAGACTTTAAATGCGTCCATAATACTTCCATATAGATATAGAAAATTCGATATTGAAATGCTTCCGGAAGTCTTGATACTTTCTGTGGGAGACTTGATATACTTCTAGATGACTTAATACTGCTTTTAGAAGATTTGTTATTAGCTCTAGAAAACCCAAATATTTCCAGAAGACTTTAAAAATGCTTCCAGACGGCTTGATACTGTCTCTGGAAGACTTGAAATACTTCCAGATGACTTGATACTAGTTCTAACAAATTTGATATTTGCTTTGGAAGACTTCCAATGCTTCCAAAAGACTTTAAATGCGTCCATAATACTTCCATATAGATATAGAAAATTCGATATTGAAATGCTTCCGGAAGTCTTGATACTTTTTGTGGGAGACTTGATATACTTCTAGATGACTTAATACTGCTTTTAGAAGATTTGCTATTAGCTCTAGAAAACCTCAAATATTTCCAGAAGACTTCAAAAATGCTTCCAGACGGCTTGATACTGTCTCTGGAAGACTTGAAATACTTCCAGATGACTTGATACTACTTCTAACAAATTTGATATTTGCTCTGGAAGACTTCCAATGCTTCCAAAAGACTTTAAATGCGTCCATAATACTTCCATATAGATATAGAAAATTCGGTATTGAAATGCTTCCGGAAGTCTTGATACTTTCTGTGGGAGACTTGATATACTTCTAGATGACTTAATACTGCTTTTAGAAGACTTGCTATTAGCTCTAGAAAACCTCAAATATTTCCAGAAGACTTCAAAAATGCTTCCAGACGGCTTGATACTGTTTCTGGAAGACTTGAAATACTTCCAGATGACTTGATACTACTTCTAACAAATTTGATATTTGCTCTGAAAGACTTCCAATGCTTCCAAAAGACTTTAAATGCGTCCATAATACTTCGATATAGATATAGAAAATTCGATATTGAAATGCTTCCGGAAGTCTTGACACTTTCTGTGGGAGACTTGATATACTTCTAGATGACTTAATACTGCTTTTAGAAGATTTGCTATTAGCTCTAGAAAACCTCAAATATATCCAGAAGACTTCAAAAATGCTTCCAGACGGCTTGATACTGTCTCTGGAAGACTTGAAATACTTCCAGATGACTTGATACTAGTTCTAACAAATTTGATATTTGCTCTGGAAGACTTCCAATGCTTCCAAAAGACTTTAAATGCGTCCATAATACTTCGATATAGATATAGAAAATTCGATATTGAAATGCTTCCAGAAGTCTTGATACTTTCTGTGGGAGACTTGATATACTTCTAGATGACTTAATACTGCTTTTAGAAGATTTGCTATTAGCTCTAGAAAACCTCAAATATTTCCAGAAGACTTCAAAAATGCTTCTAGACGGCTTGATACTGTCTCTGGAAGACTTGATATACTTCCAGATGACTTGATACTACTTCTAACAACTTTGATATTTGCTCTGGAAGACTTCCAATGCTTCCAAAAGACTTTAAATGCGTCCATAATACTTCCATATAGATATAGAAAATTCGATATTGAAATGCTTCCGGAAGTCTTGATACTTTTTGTGGGAGACTTGATATACTTCTAGATGACTTAATATTGCTTTTAGAAGATTTGCTATTAGCTCTAGAAAACCTCAAATATTTCCAGAAGACTTCAAAAATGCTTCCAGACGGCTTGATACTGTCTCTGGAAGACTTGAAATACTTCCAGATGACTTGATACTACTTCTAACAAATTTGATATTTGCTCTGGAAGACTTCCAATGCTTCCAAAAGACTTTAAGTGCGTCCACAAGACTTGATACTATTTCTAGAAGATTTGATAAAGGATCTGAAAGACTTGAAAAGTTTCCTGAAAATTTGATATTACTTCTGGAAAATTTGAAATGCTGCTAGAAAACTAGATACTGCTATTAGAAGACTTAATATTGCTTCCAGAAAACTTCAAATTGCTTCTAGAAGAATTAAAATGCGTTCAAAAGACTAGACACTGCTTCTAAAAGATTTGATATTGTGTCCCTGGAACATTTGAAATATCTTTCAGAAGACTTGATACTGCTTCTAGAAAATTTGATATTGACTCTGGAAGACTTTAAATATTCCCAAAAGACATCAAATGTTATCAGAAAACTTGATATTGCTTCTAGAAGATTTGAAAAGCTTTCAGAAGACTCGATATTACTTCTAGAAGACTTGATATTGCCTCTGGAAAACTTGAAACTTTTTCGGAAGGCTTCAAATTCTTCTAGAAGACTTGAAATTCTTCCAGAAGTCTTGATATTGCGTCTGAGAGACTTGATATACTTCTAGATGATTTAATACTGCTTTTAGAAGATTTGCTATTGACTCTGGAAGACCTCAAATATATCCAGGAGACTTCAAAAATGTTTCCAAATGGCTTGATACACTACCTCTGGAAAATTTGAAATACTTCCACATGACTTGATACTATTTCTAACAAACTTCATATTGCCTCTGGAAGACTTCAAATGCTTCCACGAGACTTGACACTATTTCTAGAAGATTTGATATGGGGCGTGAATGATTTGAAAAGCTTCCTGAAAACTTGATATTACCTCTGGAAGATTTGAAATGCTTCTAGAAAACTAGATACTGCTTTTAGAAGACTTGATATTGCTTCCAGACAACTTCAAATTGCTTCTAGAAGAATTAAAATGCGTTCAAAAGACTAGATATCGCTTTTAGAAGATTTGATATTGTCCCTGGAAGATTTGATACTGCTTCCAGGATGACATGATACTGGAAAAATATAAGGCAATAACTATTGATTGAGAAGATTACATATTGCTTGCAGAGAACTACTAATTATTGGCAGAAAACTATATGTAGCTTATAGAAGACTTAGACCAGTTTAGGAAAACGGTAGTCACTTATGCCTACATAATAAAAGATGAAATCCTGTTCATGGAAGACTAACTTATCCTTTATTGTTATAAAAGCATTACTTACTGCATCCAGAAGTGTAAGCTTTTAACGAGAAGAATTAGAGTAGAGTTAGAGTAAAAAGACTTGCTTGTGCTCGGGAAAAATTAAGTTCCTTTGGCAGAATACTTCTGGTGGAAAAATATTTAATGGTAGCGTAACACTAAATTATATGCCTATATACAGACGAAAGTGTGTTTGTATAAATTTTGGGATGATCTTAGAAAAAAAAAGTTCTAGACATCTGTATTCTACGTCCACATAGTTTTTGCGATAAATTGAAATGTACAGGTGTCCCAAAATATTGAATATATGTCCCAAAATATATTATAACTATATGTTAGAAAACGCTTTGAATAATATAACAATGTCATCCAAGCCTTGTTTTCTAATAACATGTACACAGCTATCAGTGTCGCAATTTTGGAACACCTGTACATTTCAATTTTAACTAAAAATATTGGCTAAAAATATATTAATATATATTTAAATAATATAGATCTCTAGAATTTGTTTTTCTAAACACATCAACCAAATTTATATCGAATTGATTCCATATTTTGTGTACACACTGATAACATAAGATGATTTCATCAAGTTAACATGATTGTATCAATATTTCAAATAAAATTAGTTACTACTATTTTACCTACAATTGATTGGATTGTGATTAAGGAGTATTTAGATGATGACAGAAAAAAGGCCAAATATTTATTAATTGTTATAAACAAAACGACTATCTTTTTTGAAAATTTTACAAAAACATTTAAAATTTGAATTGGAGGAATTGTCCTATGAGCTTTTTAATAATTCAGTCCCAACATTTGCTGCGAAGATTTCTATTGGAGAGCATTATTTTGAATTGAAACTACCTTTTTTGGTATTGCTTCCAGAATACCTGAGATGCTTTGAGAAGACTTGATCTGGTTCTAGAGGACTTGCAATGTTGCCAGAACACTTGAAACTGTATCTAGAAGACTTGAAATATTTCCAGAAGTCTTAACATTGTCTCTAGAAAATTTGAAATTCTTCCAGAAGACTTGATACTATATCTACAAGACTTGAAATGTTTCCATAAAAGTTGATATGCTGGAAGACTTGAAAATCTCTCCATAAAACTTGCAATACTTCCAGAAGACTTCATGACTCAGTATGAGATTTCATTCAGAGCACTTGATATTGCCTCTGGAAGATTTGAAATACTTCCAATAGACGTGGTATTGCTTCTAGAAAACTTATAATACTTCAAGAAAACTTGACACTGTATCTAAAAAACTGAAACTGTTGCTAAAATACTTGATATTGCATCTGGAGGACTTGAAATGTCTCTAAAGGCCTTGAAATGGTTCCTGGATACTTGATATTGCTTCCAAAAGACGTGATACTGTATCTACAAGACTAGAACTCTTACCAAAAGACTTGAAAAACTTCCAGAAGCCTAAATACAGATTTTAAAAGATTTGAAATAATTCCGGAAGACTTGATATTGCCTGTGGAAAACTTGAAATGCTTCCAGAATACTTGATACTGTCACTGGAACACTTGAAATGCTTCTAGAAGACTTGGTATTGCATCTGGAGGACTTGAAATGTCTCTAAAAGACTTGAAATGGTTCCTGGATACTTGATATTGCTTCCAAAAGACGTGATACTGTATCTACAAGACTTGAACTCTTACCAAAAGACTTGAAAAACTTCCAGAAGCCTAAATACAGATTTTAAAAGATTTGAAATGATTCCGGAAGACTTGATATTGCCTGTGGAAAACTTGAAATGCTTCCAGAATACTTGATACTATCACTGGAACACTTGAAATGCTTCTAGAAGACTTGGTATTGCATCTGGAGGACTTGAAATGTCTCTAAAAGACTTGAAATGGTTCCTGGATACTTGATATTGCTTCCAAAAGACGTGATACTGTATCCACAAGACTTGAACTCTTACCAAAAGACTTGAAAAACTTCCAGAAGCCTAAATACAGATTTTAAAAGATTTGAAATGATTCCGGAAGACTTGATATTGCCTGTGGAAAACTTGAAATGCTTCCAGAATACTTGATACTATCACTGGAACACTTGAAATGCTTCTAGAAGACTTGGTATTGCATCTGGAGGACTTGAAATGTCTCTAAAAGACTTGAAATGGTTCCTGGATACTTGATATTGCTTCCAAAAGACGTGATACTGTATCTACAAGACTTGAACTCTTACCAAAAGACTTGAAAAACTTCCAGAAGCCTAAATACAGATTTTAAAAGATTTGAAATGATTCCGGAAGACTTGATATTGCTTGTGGAAAACTTGAAATGCTTCCAGAATACTTGATACTATCACTGGAACACTTGAAATGCTTCTAGAAGACTTGGTATTGCATCTGGAAGACTTGAAATGTCTCTAAAAGACTTGAAATGGTTCCTGGATACTTGATATTGCTTCCAAAAGACGTGATACTGTATCTACAAGACTTGAACTCTTACTAAAAGACTTGAAAAACTTCCAGAAGCCTAAATACAGATTTTAAAAGATTTGAAATAATTCCGGAAGACTTGATATTGCCTGTGGAAAACTTGAAATGCTTCCAGAATACTTGATACTGTCACTGGAACACTTGAAATGCTTCTAGAAGACTTGGTATTGCCTCTGGAAAATTTGAAATGCTTCCACAAGATGTTGAAGAAGCCTCCAGAAGACTTGACACTGTATCTAAAAGACTTCAACTGTTGTCAAAATACTTGATATTGCATCTGGACTTTATATCGATTTGAAATGTCTCTAGAAGACTTGAAATGCTTCCAAAGGACTTGAAATTTCTTCTGGACGACTTTGCTTCAAGAAAGATATTGCTTCAAGAAGGCTTGATATTGTTTTCAGAAAACTTGAAATGTTTCCAAAAGAATACGCGTACAACATTGTTAATGGTTTGAAGTTACAATTCATCGTTTGAGTCTTTCCCCATTACAGGTTTCATTAAAGTTTTTGAGATATATATTTTTTTATCTCAACCCAAATTTCATCCAACTTTCAATCTCTTTACATTAATTTTATAAATTTTTGAAAAATCCAATTTCTGGAAAATTGCTACAAAATTCTCATCAATAACTAATTAAAGTGCTTACAAATCTGTTACTTTAGATAATTTATTTATTATAAAAGTTGGTGGATATTTTGGTGTTCCAAGAACCAATATCAAGTCAAGAATAAAAAGGAAAATAACACATCCTGTTAACAAAGAAATATATAAAATATTTAATGAAAGTAGGGAATTAGAACGAATCCATATAATAAATATAGAAACACGATTTTAAAGACTCTTAACTGCAGAGGTACGAAGAATAGCATTTCAATTTGCTGAAGATAACAATCTAGATCATTGCAATACGCAACAAAAAATGGCTGGAAAGGACTGGTTGAACAATTTTTTGGTATGGCAAGGTAATTTGTTGATTTGATTTTCCGAGCCAACTAGTATTGGTAGAGTATCGGAATTTTTAAAAAAATTCAAACCTGTATAATTTTATACCGTCATGCATATTCAATTGCGAGGATATAGGCGTTACCTGCGTTCAGAAACCCGGAAAATCGTCGCTGAAAAGGGAAGAAAACAAGTAGCAAAAATAACTTCTTTAAAAAGGGCAATAATACCATTTCTTTGGCCTGTGTTAGTGCTTTAGATTCATTTATACCCCCATTTATGGTATTTTAGAGTAACAATGCATCTTGCTTTGATAGTGGGTTCATTTCCTGATACAGTAGGGTACCCAAACCTTTCAGGTTGGATGAGAAAGTTTCTGAAACTCTTTATTCAACGTACAACAACGACTAAAGAATCACCAAGCGAAGAATGTATAACACTAACTATCAAATCTGGCGTTGTTATATTGACGTTACCATCCTATACATCAAATAGAGATTTTTTTACCATTTAAAACATATTTATCTCAAAAAATGGAGAACTGGCCTATTAATCATCTTGGTTCTAGACTAACAGAACACGAAAAGTCATCAAAAATGACTTGGGTTTGAAAAGATAAGTATTTTTCCGTTTTTCATATCGCACTACTTTCTCTTATAATATCAGAAATTAGTCAAGATGGATGTAACTATATTCCTAATAATAATTCGGATAATAGATCAACCTTAGGTCTCTTAAAGAAACAAAGTTTAAACTCTCTTTCAAAACTAGACACACAACCTAAACTACAACTTCTGGTAAACCAGAAGGTAAGAAGTAAAACGAATCTTTAATGCCTAAATCGTCAATCAACTATGAAGACCAGAAACTATCATAACCAATTTCAAAAGACAAAAATCCGCAAAGAATGAAACGACTTGTAGAAGAATCTAAAATAATTACTACACAAAAAATCCCTTATAAAAATCAAATTGGAGAAAAAAAAAATAAAATTCTCAAAACGAAATTAGTAAAAAATTATTACAAAATTCTCATCAATTATTGATTAAAATGTTTACTTTTTAACGCTCAAGTCTATTTTGAAAAATTGCTTCTCTTATAAATTTGTGTATCTTTATAAATTTGTGGAAAACTGGAAGTGACATATTAATTGCATATTAAGGTGCAAAATATCAAATTGATTACATTTTCACTTGTCCTATAAAATTCTATCTTCAGTATTAGTGAGACACGCGAATAAAAGCTTAAACGTGACGCATTACAAGAAAAATGAAAGACATATTTTAAATTATCAACTCAAAATTAACTAAAAACACTCAACTAATATAAAATGTTTAAATACTCACCAAAGTTACTTCAACGGAATCATTATATTCAATTTTCAAATCGCACAAAAGTACCAATTCATGCCGAAGATCATGAGTTAACTCATAACTAGCTAAAACTTTCCTCAATTCCCCGCAAAGCCCTTCAACGGAAACTCCAAGAGGCAATTTAACTCTATCCAACAAAACAGTGACCCTCGCGCAATAATTGCTTAAAACTGCTTGATTAGGCCAACACGAACTTGGACTTGGAACTGAAGGCGGTTTAATACTTCGGCCACTTTCGAGATCTCTACATTCCCCATACGGTTGACATGGAGGTGTTAGGCACGATTCAACTGTGGGTGGGACGCAAACTTGATTGGTATTGCAAACGTTATTGGGCGCGTTTCGACAGTTTTCTAAGCCGCACCATATCTTCGTGCACTTAACTTTTCCGTTTTGGCACGCGCATTTATTACAATCATGTTGCCAAGTGTAGTTGTTCTCGAAGGTGTGACTTTCCCAGGTGCAACTACCTGGAAGGGGGGTGTATGTCCCATCATCCACTAAAAATTAAATAAAAATAAGTCAAATAAATTAATTAATAATTAAATAGACTTACAATTGCAAGTTTTTCCGCTTTTCCCCGAAGGACAAATACATTGAAAATCACCGATCCCATCGACGCAAGTTCCTCCGTAAGCACAAGGATTTGAAGCACACTCATTAACGTTGATGCGACAATCGGGTCCGGTGAAACCTTTCGCGCATTCGCAAAGAAACCAGTTAACACCATCGATACATTTTCCGCCGTTATAACAAGGTTGTGGCATACAATCATTGACGTCATCTTGGCAATGATTTCCTTCGAAACCATCGCGACAGATACATTGATAATAATCGCCTTTATTCACGCAAGTTCCCCCGTTTAAGCAAGGATTCGATCGGCACGCGGTTCTTGTGGGGATGTGGCAAGTAGTTCCTTCCCAACCAGATGGGCATTGGCAAACGAAAGTGTTTCCTAAATCTTTGCACGTCCCACCATTTTTACAAGTGGTGTGGTCGCAGTGTCCATCTTTTAATTGGCACGTTTTCCCTTTCCAACCATTCCGGCAGTCGCATTCGTAATCGGCTACTTTATCCGTGCAGCTTCCGTTGTTGAGGCATGGATTCGGATAACATTCATCGATATCTAAGTTAAAGGAATTTTTTCATTAATAAAATTGAATTACTTTATAAAGGGGGTTTAAAAATTACCTATATTGCATAAGGCACCTTCCCAACCTTCCTTGCAGATACATTTGAAAGCGTTTACTTTATCCACGCAAGTTCCCCCGTTTTTGCAAGGGTTTATTTTACAATCATTTATATCTACATGAAAGAAAATTTGGAATTAGATTCTTTTTTTTTTCTTAGAAGAAATTAGAACTTACTTTCATGGCAATATTGTCCTGTATAGCCGGGTTCACACGAGCATCTGTAACCATGTCCCGATGTGCTGACACAATGTCCATGTTCTCCGCATACACTTGTTGTTGATAATCTTCCACCTCCTGTAGCAACTATTTTGCAGGAACCCATTTCTGAAAGGAAGAAAAATTTATGTTAGAAATTGATTTTAATGTACTATTGTACTATTATATGTTTTTATTGCAGAGTACGTATTTTGAATTGGGACTTGATAATGACTCTAGGAGACTTAATACTGCCTCCACAAAACCTGAAATGCTTCTACAAGAATTGATTTCATAGTCTTTCTAAAAGACCTGACATGTCTCCAAGATTTAAAATATTAAGTCTTCTGTAAAGTAGTTATGAAAGTAGTTAATTCCTCATTATTAACTACTTTAGGTGGTCTAAGTATTTTTATTTATTTTAACTATCCTTAAAACAGTTGAAAATTTATAAAACTATATAAATACAAAAAAAAATCCGAATCATAAAAAAATTTTGTTAAAAATAAATTGGAGTTAAAGTTCTCTGACAGTCTTTTCGAGTAGACGGTTTTTTAAGTTAGCAAACCTAACTTAAACTAAAAGTTGGTTTCATAGTTAAAAGATTCTAAACACAATTTTAAATAATTATAATTTAATTTGCCCTTTAAGTGTATAACAGTTCCAAAGTAATTAACTACTAACTAGAAAGTGCAATCTGTGCGAAAAATCAAAGCCCCTTTGAGACACTTTAGAGATCAATATCTTCGTAACAGCTCAATAAAAAAAATTCGGTAAAGTTTGTTAATTTGGAAATTGTCGAGTTTTTGGTTTTTCTTTTATCGCGAGTTAAGAGAAAAAGTACCAGTTTTTTGAGTGTCAATAACTTTATCCACGACTCTCACAACTCAAGATCTATTTTATAAAAAAAAAATCGGGGTTTAGTAAGATGCAGTTGCTTTGAAAACGATTTGATAGATTTCACCGCGTTTTTTTTTTAAATATGTCATATACATTATTTGTCTGATTCTGTTATATAAAATGGTGGTAAAGTTCAAATTTAAAATGTATTTGTGAAATAATTTCGGGAAAAACAATTGTAAACGGGATATGGCAAAAGAATTCTCTAAAGATTTAAACTTTTTGCAATTTTTAGTAGAGTACGATTCAAATTTGTTTCGCTATTTTTAACCGAGTTATGACATCTTTTTCTGACGAAATATGAAAATGGAAATATTAATATTGGTTATATATAAAAAAATTCGAGAAAATCACGTTAAAGTTTCTATATTTTCCGTTCATTTGAGACAGAAAAGTAGCAATAGTCCTACTTAAGTATGTTAATTAATTGTTTAATTTTCGACTTCTATCATCAGAGGACTTAAAATTTTTCCAGAAGACTTGAAATGCTTCCAGCTGACTTGAATTGCTTCCAAAAAACTTCTTATTGCTTACAGAAGACTTAAAATGCTTCTAAAAAACTTAGTACTGCATCTACAAGATTTAAAATGCTTTCAGAAGACTTGATCAGCTTCCAGAAGGATTGATACTCCTTCTAGATGACTTGATACCGATTCTAGATGACTTTATACTGCTTTCAGAAGACCTGACATGCTTCCAAGCGGCTTGAAATATTTCCAGAAGACTTCAACTGTTTCCAGAAGGCTTCAACTACTTACAGAAGACTTAGTACTACCTCTGGAAGACTTGATACTGAATTCAAAAGAATTGAAATGTTTTCAGAAAGCTCGATACTGCTTCTGGAAAACCTTCCGAGAGATTTAAAATGTTTTCAGAAGATTTGATACTGCATCTAAAAGACTTGATACTACATCTAGATACTTCATACCGCATCTAGAAGACTTGATACTGCATCTAGAAGACTTGATATTGCATCTAGAAGACTTGATACTGCTTCTAGAAGACTTGATACTGCCTCTAGAAGACTTGATACTGCACCTGGAAGACTTGATACTGCATCTAGATACTTGATACTGCATCTAGTAGACTTGAAATGTTTTCGGAAGGCTTGACATTGATTATAGAAAAGTTGAAATGCGTTTTGAAAACCAGAAATGTTAAAAAAGCACTCATACAAAATGGTTGATGGTTTTATCTGGACTAAAGTTATCATTTTTAATTAATCTTTTAATTTTGATGTACTATTGAGAGCTTATTCTTCTCAATTCAAAGAGTATGTATGAAATTTTGAAATTTTTCAGATCTAATTTTAGTGTTTTTGCAGAAATGTTATTTATTTTTGAGTCTACGTGTTTGAGTCCATTCCCAACTCATTATCTTAAAAGCTCCATTACAAACAATGACAAGCGACGTCAACTCTAACATTGTAATGGATTCAGCTATTCGGAAGCAAAAACTTCCTTATATTAAAAGTATGGAATGATCACAAATTTTTTGCAAGAAGCAGATAATTATAAGATACAAAGTTTTCTACTAGCAACCCTATTTCTTATGCTGCCTTAGCCATAACTAAAAGCTGCCTTTTGTACTGGAATCTACATATAGTTGCTTCTTCGAACAATTAAAAGTATGGCATGATCGTAACTTTTTGCAAGAAGCAAAGAATGATAGGATACAAAGACATCTACTATGGACCTGTCTTGTTGTTGTATTCTATGGATCCTGTAGATAGCTATCTTGGCATAAGAGGTTGAAAAAGTATTTGTCAAGAATAATGCTCATTCCAAAATCATGAACGTTCTATCAAGAATGTAGGTGCACGTCAAATGTATTAACTTCAAATATTGAAGTTTAGATTGATCCAAAACAAAATTTTTCTTCTTCATATCATTTCAAAGAGGGCATTTTCGCCTGCAATTAGTTTTGGTATCATTTTGATAATCATTAAGACATTCAGAAATGTTCAAAAATCGTTTAAACACTTTATAAGACTGCTTTATGCAACTTTAAATGAAAAAGTCTGAAATCAGGGATATTTTCTGGAAATACTTCAAAATACTCAGAAAGCGTTTAGGTATCATTTTGATAATCATTAAGCCCTTCAAAAATGTCTAAAAATCGTTTAAACACTTTATAATAATTATGGAAATACGTTTAAACGTCCGATTAATCATGGATATTTTCTGGATATACTTCAAAATTTTCATAAAACTTTTAGACATCATTTTGATAATCATTATGCCCTTCAAAAATGTCTAAAAATCGTTCAGACACTTTATAATAATTATGGAAATACGTTTAAACGTCCGATTAATCATGGATATTTTCTGAAAATACTTCAAAATACTCAGAAAGCGTTTAGGTATCATTTTGATAATCATTAAACCCTTCAAAAAATGTCTAAAAATCATTCAAAGACTTTATAATAATTATGGAAATACATGGAAACGTCGGATTAATCATGGATATTTTCTGAAAATACTTCAAAATTCTCAGAAAGCTTTTAGACATCATTTTGATAATCATTAAACCCTTCAAAAATGTCTAAAAATCATTCAGATTTTATAATAATTATGGAAATACATGGAAACGTCCAATTAATCATGGATATTTTCTGGAAATACTTCAACATTTTCAGAAAGCTTTTAGACATCATTTTAATAATCACTAAGTCCTTAAAAATGTCCAAAAATCGTTCAAATACTTTATAAATGAAAACGTTCAATTAATTATAGAAATTTTTCTGGAAATACTTAAAAACTTTCAGAAAGCTTTTAGTCATCATTTTGATAATTATTAAGACCTTCAAAATGACCAAAAATCGTTCAAACACTTTATAATAATTATGGTAATTCCTGCGAACGTTAATCGAACGTTTGCAATCATGGATCTTTCTGGAAATACTTCAAAATGTTCAGAAAGCTTTTAGACATCATTTTTATAATCATTAAACCCTTCAAAAATGTCTAAAAATCGTTCAGACACATTATAATAATTACGAAAATACATGGAAATGTCCGATTAATCAGGGATATTTTCTGGAAATATTTCAAAGTACTCAGAAAGCGTTTAGACATCATTTTGATAATCCTTAATGTATTAATTTTTTAATTATTCCATTTTTATTATTTAAATGTTATTAAGATTGGAACGTACTTTTACACATTTCAATTTTATTTCAATAAAACATAGATTATCATACACCATGTGAAAAAAGATATCTTCATGTTTAATTTAAGCCATGATTCATTCCTATATCTCCATTAACCAATGGATTGCACCAATGGACATGGACCGTATCAGAAAATTTTAAAGTGCTCTATTGCAACTTTTCCCGTTTTAAGGAGTGATTTAATAAGCGAAAGAAATTTTAAAAAAATGAGGTATCTCGATGATCCACTCATTCAAAAACATAATACATTGTTAATACGACTTTAAAACCACCAATTTTACATTCCACCAGAAATGAAAGACTTAACATGTAATAAAACAGAGTAAGAAGACATTGTAACTATAACAGCATCGTTTGGAAGAGAAAAATTTCTTTATTATTAAATCCAAGGCCAACTATCCTCGAAAATCAACTTAATGCAAGAATCAGTTGCAGAAAGATGATCCAAGGAAATATTGAAGGATTTCAATCCTAAGTTATTGTCAAGCAGTGATCAAGTTCCTACCAGAACAAGGAAGAACGCAACAAAGCGAGCAACAATTGGCGAAAAACAAAATGATCCAAGGAAATATTGAAGGATTTCAATTCTAAGTTATTGTCAAACAGTGATGAAGTTCCTACCAGAACAACGAAGAACGCAACAAAGTAAGCAATTGGAGAAAAACAAAATGATTGAAGATCTGATGACTGATTAGCTTGTTTTTAACTTTATGTCTAATACTAGTAGAAAGAAAAGAGAGCAAGATTATCAATTTGAATATTACCCGGTCTTTAATTACAAAGCATCCTGCAATTAATTTCTTCCTTAACTATTTCGCAGACAGCAGGATCTATGCGAAGAGAAAAGACAAGAGATATCGCAGAACCAGTTTAAAGTGGGGACGGTTGAAATGGTGACAAGTCGGAAAACGTAAATCGAATTCCGTGAGATGGTAAAGAAAGAATGAACACGAAAGGACCGGACGGAAGGTAAAGTTAAAAGGTGTTATTGCATCGAGTTTCTTCGTCTTCTACTGGTCCTTCTTCGGCGGCCGAACGAACCATGCCAAAGAAATCTATAATTAAATACCGTCGATGGGGGGAAAATATTGTATCTATGAGTCATATTGAGGTTTAGTGAGGCCGAACGCCGTTAATATTGTGCATGAATCTTGTGTGACGCGTTAGTTGACAGGCAATTTCGTGGTAGGGTGGCAGAGTGGGGGGATGGACTTCATGGGGGGTACAGGAACCCCGCTGAGGATGAAATGGAGCCCGCCGAAGAGACCGAAGAACGAAAGGATAGGATGGCTTCGAGCCGCCGTCGACCGTTACTCTTTACCGGGTGTCTTCTTGTAAATGTTTCTTTTCTCTTTTTAATTGACTTTTAATAGCGTACATTGTTCGTTAACAACTATGCTCTCTCGCACAGAACCGATCTTGAACTTGAACCGTCAAGAACCTGTTGTTGAGCTAAAACAGGAAACGGAAAACTATCATTTTAGTATCGTTTCATTATCACATCAGATCTAAGCAATAATAATGTCGATATCAAAACATTGAACGAAAAATGGTCAAGAAAAATGAAGATCAGATAAAACGATATCGTCCCGATTCGATCTGAAGAGTATTGTCGTCGTTAAATAGTCGGTGACTTGCGTTTAAAAAGTCCCTCTCAATAAACGCGATGATTGGACGGTCAAAACGAGCGGAGTTAATGTTTCTGCTCACGATTTTAACTCACCTTCGTTACACGGCGGATTGTCGCAAGATAAACGGGGAATGCTGCAATTCTTTCCTTGCCACTTTTCAGGGCAATGACAATAGTAATCGGTTTGAGTGTTGAAACATGGAGCTGAGTTTTCGCAGGGATCTGGTGTGCAATGATCGTGATCAATCTAAACATTAAAAAATTAATAAATACAAAAAGATTTTAAGTCATAAAAAATTTTACCTCGCATTCATGTCCGGTAAACCCAACGGGACAAATACATTTAAATCCGTTCACTTTGTCAACACATTCTCCGCCGTTCTTGCAAGGATTGCTTGCGCAGTCATCTATGTCGGTGGAACAGTACTGATCTATAAGAAAAAAAAATGGGTTAATACCCCCTTTTACCTTTTTAACAATGTCAAAGTGAACAAGAAAGAAAATTGAATTGTCTTCGTTGACTTTAAGCGATTAATAAACGTAGCTTATTACCGCGCTCGGTGGCACAAGACAATAGAAACGCGAAGGAAGCGGAGAAACAAGAGGACGGAAACGAGTTGAAGAAAAAATTGAAAGAAACGAAGAAGGGTACACCTGAGGGCACCGGGTATATAGTGAATTATGGCGGTTTGAAAAGGTAATTTTTCATTTAGACAAATGGCGGCTTTCGGTTTGGTCAGCGTCAGCAAAGCGCGACGTGTACCATGGAGACAATGGCCGAGAAGAGGGTCGCTCTGTATGCTGTTAAAGTACTGGAGCGTCTCGAAGGACACCGGCTGAAACGAACCGTGCATGCGTGGTAATATCTTTGCTCTTCGGTTCTGGTTTACTACTAGTAATAATTCACGTGTTCACTTTGTGTAATTCTAGAAATGTTTAAAAAAAATTCCTTTAGGAATTCATTCCTTTATGAATGGTTTAAAATTAGACCAAAATTCAGACACTTTCGTTCGGATACTTTTAAAAGCCCTTATGACACATAATCTTGTTGTAACAAGTTCAGATGTACCCGGATTTCTTTCGTAATACAGGCGTTTGACAAGTGTTATTTTTATAGAGATAAGTTTCAGCTCTTGAGCAAAGACGAGAAAAAAATTACATGTACGGATACTTTAATAGTCCATACTGAAAACTGAACAACTTTAAGACTGAAAACGGGACGACTTTAGGTACTTTTGTTGATAATCAGGTGCATTTTGAAAGTATTAAAATTTGTTTGTAAATTAGCATAATTAATAATAGCATATTTTATTATAATTGTGAAATTGGAATAACCCAGATGGTGTGAATGAAAATGTGTTAGTCTTTCTACCCGATGATTTTGATTTTCAGTAGAAACATTATTATTATTCCACGCTGAGATATTTCGGAGTGTCACATACTTGAAGATTTCTTCTACCGGCGTTAAAAACTTGCTGTATTTTATCCCACACAGGTACTTTTTGTAGATTCAACTACTACAATCTTGACATTATTATGACCAGAGCTGGGCACTAGTTAACTGTAAAAATAGTTACTTTACGATGAAAGAAGTCAATTGGCTACAGACTTCTTGTTACTGCTAGAAGGCTTAATACTGCTTTCAGAAAACTTGAACTGCTTCCAAAAGACTTGAAATGCTCTCAGAAGACTTGAAAAATGCTTTTAGAAGACTTGAAATGCTTTTAGAAGTCTTGAAATACTTTTGGAAGGTCTGAAATGCTTCTGGAAAACTTGATACTACATCCAGAAAACTTAATAATAATTTATGAAGACTAGAAAAGCTTCCAAAAAACTGGAACTGCTTTTAGAAAACTTGATACTACTTCCTGAAGACTTGATATTGCTTTTAGAAAATTTAATACTGTTCCCTAAACACTTGAAATGCTTCCAGAAGACTTATTATTACTGCTAGAAGTCTTGATATTCTTTTCAGAAGACTTGAATTGCTTCCAAAAGGCTTGAAATACTCTAGAAGACATGAAATGCTTTTAGAAGATTTAAAATGCTTCTGGAAAACTTGATGCTACATCCAGAAGACTTAATAATAATTCATGAAGTCTTGAAAAGCTTCCAAAAAACTGGAACTGCTTTTAGAAAACTTGATACTACTTCCTGAAGACTTGATATTGCTTTTAGAAAATTTAATACTGTTCCCTAAAGACTTGAAATGCTTCCAGAAGACTTATTATTACTGCTAGAAGTCTTGATATTGTTTTCAGAAGACTTGAACTGCTTCCAAAAGGCTTGAAATGCTCTCAGAAGACATGAAATGCTTTTAGAAAATTTAAAATGCTTCTGGAAAACTTGATACTACATCCAGAAGACTTAATAATAATTCATGAAGACTTGAAAAGCTTCCAGAAAACTTGAACTGCTTTTAGAAAACTTGATACTACTTTCTGAAGACTTGATATTGCTTTTACAAAATTTGATACTGTTTCCTAAAGACTTGAAATATTTCCAGAAGACTTCTTATTATTGCTAGAAGTCTTGATATTGTTTTCAGAAGACTTGAACTGTTTCCAAAAGACTTGAACTGTTTCCAAAAGACTTGAAATGCTTTTAGAAGACTTGAAATGCTTTTAGAAGACTTGAAATGCTTTTAGAAGACTTGAAACGCTTTTAGAATATTTGAAATGCTTCTGGAAAACTTGATACTACATCCAGAAAACTTAATAATAATTCATGAATACTTGAAAAGCTTCCAAAAAACTTGAACTGCTTTTAGAAAACTTGATACTACTTCCTGAAATAGGCGGTACGTTTTGAATATCACGTTCAATCAGCCGTTGTTATTATGTGTCTTTAGAAGTTTTATTGTAGAAATATCGATATTTTATTTACTTCTAAATAGATTTATTTTAAAATTACTTGAGCATTGACCACAACCACAAATAGGTGTCATGAAATAATCTGTTAATTAACATTTTTTTAGTCTACACTTTAGTAACCACATCCCGATATAAAGAAGATTTATGATTGATTAATATTATTAGACATGTGAGCCATTTGGTGCAGGGCTCGGTGTTGATAATACAGTAACTTAAGAAAGAATAGCATATAACATCATTTACAATAACTATTGACAAATGAAGACAACACAAGACTTGATATTGCCTTTACAAAATTGGATACTGTTTGCTAAAGACTTTAAATGCTTCCAGAAGATTTGTTATTACTGCTAGAGGTCTTGATTTTGTTTTCAAAAGACTTGAAATGCTCTCAGAAGACTTGAAATGCTTTTAGAAGACTTGAAATGTTTCTGGAAAACTTGATACCACATCCAGAAGACTTAATAATAATTCATGAAGACTTGAAAAGCTTCCAGAAAACTTAAACTGCTTTTAGAAAACTTGATACTACTTCAAGACGACTTGATATTGCTTTTATAAAATTAGATACTATTTCATAAAGACTTGAAATGCTTCCAGAAGAGTTATTATTACTGCTAGAAATCTTGATATTGTTTTCAGAAGACTAGAACTGCTTCCAAAAGACTTGAAATGCTCTCAGAAAACTTGAAATGCGTTTAGAGGATTCGAAATGCTTTTAGAAGACTTGAAATGATTCTCGGAAACTTAATACTATTGAAAAGAAGATTTGAAGTGCTCAAAAGATTTGAACTGCCTACTAAAGACTTGATGATGAGACTTGATAGAGAAGTTTAAATGCTTCTAGAAAATTTGATACTACTTTCAGAAGATTCGAAATGCTTCTAGAAGAGTTGAAATGTTTTTAGAAGACTTGATATTGCTTCCAGAAGATTTGAACTGCTTCTTGTTGGCTTGTTATTGTTTCCAAAAGACTTTAAATGGTCCCAAAAGGCTTGAAACGTTTCTAGAAAATTTGATACTACTTCCAGAACTGTTGTAAAAATTGGATAATGCTGATAAACCAACTGAGTATGCTTTAAAAATATTAAATACTATTCAACAAAATGCATAATCTTTACGTAAATAGTCCATAAACTGTTAACTAAACGCTAAGTATCGCATGCAGAAAATTTTTATTGTAGAAGGTGAGGGACTGTTAACAAAATTTAATTTTGCTTCCAAAAATACCAAATACTGTTGGCAAAATACGATGTTCATCATATCAGATGTTTGAAAACTGCCAACTAAAGACTGAATACTGTTTGTAAAACACTTTCTTCCCAACTTACTCCCAGTGAACATTTTATCAGATTTTTTTGAAGAGTTCAAGCCAATCCAACTCATCCCATACGTATTTTCAAAAACCTGCTTCTCTGATATCAGATGAATCTGACTTCATTTAAATTAGATCAACTTATTGCGATCAGAACTTTAAGTATTACTTAGAATTATATATTCTTTTATTTTATATATTTTTGTATTTTTAAATTAAATTTGGTTACCCACCCAATGGTCTTTATCTTTGTACAGATTTTAAATTTTATTAATTCTTCGAAATATTTATTCATCTTAGGTTGGGTACGGGAGTTTTCAATTGAAAATAAATACCCGGGTATTTAACAACACTGATTAGAGTACATGGAAGATAGAAGAACTAATAATGGAATGCGCCATGTTAATTATGCACCCTGAGTTCGCGTTTTTATTTGATTTCATATTTATCATTATAGTCTCGTGGTAGAAATTCATCGAGTAAATGTTGGCATAAAGTATCCCAATGAATCACGGATAGATCTAAAAAATATTAAGCTAAATATAAAAATAAAGAAGCTTATACTTAGAAGCTTATAATTACTTTATATTATAAAAATATAAAGCTTTTCCTTCAAAGTTCAACTGCGCTTTCAAATAAGTTAAGTTTATTGATACCTCTTGAAGCACATAATTCATTAATTCTTTCTAAAAAAGCAGTAATAGTGCTTTCATCTTCATTGGTGAATTTTAAATCTCACTTTGTTCTTTCATTCATGTCTTTTAAATAAAGTTGTTCAAGCATTTTTGTTATATTGGTGTCGTTTGATTTTTTAAGAGTTGATTGTATTGCTGGAGTTGGACTAGCTATTTTTTCAGATTGAAAAGATAAATCTAAAGGAGGAGTTTCTGTCTTATTTTTACTAACATTTTCTTGTACAGGGTGGCCAAATAAGCGTGCAAAGTGCCATATCTCTGATATCTCTGTTATAACATTTTCGCTGTATCTCTAAAAAGTAGTGAAAAGAGCTTTTTTTGAACTATATATCATACCTTATTTGTGTAAAATATAATTTGGAATTTAGCCACCAGAGGGCATTTTCCGGCATTCCAACAGAACAAGATATCGAGGCACGGTTTTCACTAATTTGTTTGGCACTCATTTTGCTATTTTGTCGTGGGAAAACATTAATACCAACCCATTTAACTTTTCTAAGAAAACTCACAATTTCTGTTGTAATGCCAGAAAATGCCCTCTGGTGGCTAAATTCCACATTGCATTCAACACAAATAAGATTGGATTTATAGTCCAAGACAAGCTCTTTTCAACGATATCAAGCCTAGTAAATTCCGTTCTGCCATTTTGAAATGATTGGCATTTGTTTACAAACATTTTCAAACACTCCCCACCACTTTATGTTCAGAGATAGAGCGAAAATGTTGAAAAAAAAAAACTAGAATTTACCTAAACTTTAGAAATCATATGCTTTTGTGTTATATTAATACAGCGGAATTCCGAGCTAATCCATATTTTTAAATTCAAGAGCATTTTCTCTTAGCCACTTTAGTCATAAAATTTTTTAAAACAAGATTCTACAATGAATAGTCTCCGAGATATGGCACTTTGCATGCTTATTTGGCCACCCTGTACATTTTCCGTGACCTCTGCCGCGTTTTTTCTTCGCATCCAATCTTTGAAATTAGTATATGTACCTTCATAACGTTTTTGTGATATGAAAAGTAATAAATTTTTGGCAGCACCGTTCGCAATTTCTTCATTATCTATATTGAATTTTTTATATTTTTATTTGTTTATGAAAACAAAACGTTACTGTACATCCTGTATATATGACAACCAAGCATTTACGAATAGTCAATTTTCTGAAATCACGAATTAAAATCTGTCGGCAATTTTGAATATTCTGCGTGATATTATTGACGTCTGCTAGTGGGAAAAACGCAATAAACCACAATAAGAACTAACATTCCTCGGAAGAACAATTCTTCCTCGTACGTTATGGTGTTCTTACGTGCCTCATAGCTTAAACAACTATTACATCCTGGACGTAAAAGACTTTTACGTTCAGCTACGAAAATCAAAGAATTTGGTACTATTAATACTAGCTGGAACGATTTTTTTCGCTCGCTAAATTTTAAACTTTCATTCTCGAATGCAAAAGTATCATTTCGCTATCTAGACTCAAAATAACTATTTCCTTTAGGAATTTATTTCTTTATGAATGGTTAAAGATAAAGATTTAATTCCCAATAATCTTAAACCATTACTCATTGAAACTATGCTCCAGTTAAATCGACACACTTAACAGAAAATGATTGATGGTAAAACTTCAAAATGTAGACGCAAGAACAAGGAGCGCGCAATCTATAATTAAACCGCTATTAATCTACTTTCCGCTAAGAACAAAATACCAAGTTAAATTAAAGGTGTATTAACTCAAATCATTTGACTAGTTTGAAATGTTAAAACGCGTTGAAGCGTGTGTGAGCGTGTGGAAATTGAAGTAAGCACACTTTATGTCAACATTCACACGTCAGAGCCGTCCTTAATGACACATTCTTATTCCACGTTTCGCACGAGGAGCTCGCTGCTCGCGGCAGTTTATGGCGACCCCTGAGGCCGCTGATGATCAGATCTGGATCTACCCTCGTAAAGTGTCAGAGGCGTTCGCGATCTGCCGTTTCTTCCATCGGCGGGGCCCCTTTGTATTCAATCTTTACCGAGATCTCTCTTCCCTTTGTGGCCGCAGCTTATATTACCAAAGCGGGTCTTACGGTTTAAATTGCCAACGTAAAGGTTCTACGATTCTTGGTAGGTACTAACCTGTGTAGCCTGGTTGGCAGGCGCAATGGAAGTCATTTACCAGGTCGATGCATGTTGCTCCGTGCAAGCATTGGCCCGTACAGTCGTTTATGTTTTGGTCGCAATTTTTTCCTTTCCAACCCACGCGACAATCGCAATGGTAATCGCCCAATAAATTCGTGCAAGACATTGAGTTGATGCAAGGTTTCGTCAGGCATTCATCTGCATCTGTAATCAAATTATGAGGGGATTACTTTCACTTTCTTTAATATCTTTTAATCAAACTTATCGAGGCAAAATAATAACAGGAACAAAAAGTGAAATTAAACATTTTAGAAAGTTAGAGATTGCGATCAAGATTTAATTTTAAGATAAGTGTAACTTTAATCGATAACGTACCAAATTCGCATAAAGTTCCTTCCCAAGCCGATGGACAATCACATTCAAATTTATCTTCGAGATCGACGCATCTCCCCCCATTTTGACATGGCGCTGAGGCACATTCATCTATATCTGTAAAAAAATAATAATTTTAGTAATCACTTAGTTTAATACAATAAGATATTTAATAAAATATTTAAATGATATATGAAGATGAATTAAAAATAAAAACGTTCATTTCCGGCCCAATTCTAATATTTAAGAAATGATGTTTGTCTCGAATTAAAAATTAAATTGTCCTATGTTTAAATGAAAAAGGTTTGAGTTAACCTATTTTTAAAGAAAAGTTGAAATGAGAATAGAAAATTTAAAAAAGTGATAAAAAAATTACTTCTGGTTTTCTTGTAGGATTTAAGAAATTATTTATATCACAAATTACAGCTTAAATTGTCCTTTTTAAAATGTGATATGGTAACTTAGGTTTATATGAAGATGTTTAGAGCAAAGAAGTTTTTGAAGAATGGTTAAAATCTAGCAATGTTCGAATGAATTTTTAAAACAGTGATATTTATAAAAATCACTTCCGGTTTTCTTGTAGGATTTAAGAAACTATTTATATCACAAATTACAGCTTAAATTGTCCTTTTTAAAATGTGATATGGTAACTTAGGTTTATATGAAAAGGTTTAGAGCAAAGAGTTCTTGAAGAATGGTTAAAATCTAGCAATGTTCGAATGAATTTTTAAAAAAGTGATATTTATAAAAATCACTTCCGGTTTTCTTGTAGGAATTAAGAAACTATTTATATCACAAATTAAAGCTTAAATTGTTCCTTTTAAAATGTGATATGCTAACTTAGGTTTATATGAAAAGGTTCAGAGCAAAGAGATTTTTGAAAAATGGTTAAAATTTAGCAATGTTCGAATGAATTTTTAAAAAAGTGATATTTGCAAAAATCACTTCCGGTTTACTTGTAGTATTTAAGAACTATTTATATCACAAATTGAAGCTTAAATTGTCCTTTTTAAAATGTGATATGATAACTTAGGTTTATATAAAAAGGTTTAGAGCAAAGAGATTTTTGAAGAATGGTTAAAATCTAGCAATATTCGAATAAATTTTTAAAAAAGTGATATTTACAAAAATCACTTCCGGTTTTCTTGTAGGTTTTAAAAAACGAATTATATCTTAAATTAAATCTTAAATTTTCGTCTTTAATATGATATATGATAACCTATATAGATGTGAAGATCTTATGAGAAAACACCTAAAATGATAAGTTGCAAAATTTAACTGTTTCAAAAGATAATTTTTGGAGATATGATATTTAAAGATTTATTTCCGCCTTATTTCTTAAAAATATGATACGTTGTATCTCAAATTAAAGCTTACAATCTCTTCTCTAAAACAATATATATGATAACTTATGATTAAACCAAAAAATTTTTCATAATACAATTTTTAAGAAAAGCTTGAAATTTTTGCTCTTACAAAAAAAAACGATTTAGAATAGTAATATTTAAAAGTATCATTTCCGGTTTTTTGTAGGATTTAAAAAACGATTTATATCACAAATTAATGTTTAAATTGCCTTGTTCCTAACGTTATATGATAAAATGATTTAAAATTAAAAAAAATTTTGAGAGAAAAATGATCAAATGAAGAGTTGAAGATCATTTTAAAAAGATGATATTTAAAAGGTCATTTTAGGCTGAATTCTCAGATTTAAGGAACGAGTTATATCCTAAATTAAACTTTATATTTTTGTCTTGAATGTAATGTATGATAACCTATATAGATGTGAAGTACTTATGAAAAATCATCTAAAATGGTAAGTGCAAATTCTAACTATATCAAAAGATAATTTTTAAAAATATGATATTTATTCATTTCCGCCTTATTTCTTAAAAATAAGATACGATTTATATTTTAAATTAAAGCTTAACATGTTTTCTCTAAAATGATATATGATAACTTATGATTAAACCAAAAAGTTTTTCATAATACAAATTTTAAGAAAAATTTGAAATTTTTGCTTGTATCAAAAAAAGATTTAGAGAACTAATATTTAAAAGTATCACTTCCGGTTTGCTTGTAGGATTTAAGAAGCTATTTATATCACATATTAAAGTTTAAATTGTCTTCTTCCTAATGTTATATGATAAAATGATTGCAAATTAAAAAATGTTTAGGAGAAAAATGGTTAAATGAAGAGTTGAGTATAATCTTTAAAAAGATGATATTTAAAAGGTCACTTTAAGCTGAATTCGTGGATATAAGGAACGAGTTATATCTTAAATTAAACCTTAAAATTTCGTCTTCAATATGATATATGATAACCTATATATAGATGTGAAGAACTTATAAGAAAATAGCTAAAATGATAAGTTGCAAAATGTAACTATATGCAAAGATAATCTTTGAAAATATGATATTTAAAGATTCATTTCCGCCTTATTTCTAAAAAATATGATACGATTTGTATCTCAAATTAAAGCTTAAAATGTCTTCTCTAAAATGATATATGATAACTTATGATTAAACCAAAAATTTTTTATAAAATAATTTTTAAGAAAAACTTGAAATTTTTGTTCGTACCAAAAAGAGTTTTAGAAAAGTAATATTAAAAGTATCACTTCCTGTTTGCTTCTAGGACTTAAGAAGCTATTTATATCACAAATTAAAGTTTAAATTGTATTCTTTCTAACGTTATAGGATAAAATGATTGAGAATTAAAAAATGTTTGAGAGAAAAATGGTTAAATGAAGAGTTGAAGATATTCTTTAAAAAGATGATATTGAAAAGGTCACTTAGACTAAATTCTTGGAATTAAGGAATGAGTTATAACTTAAATTGAATCTCAAATTTTCGTCTTTAATATGATATATAATAACCTATATGAGATGTGAAGAACTTATGAGAAAACACCTAAAATGATAAGCTGCAAAATCTAACTATATCAAAGGATGATTTTTGAAAATATGATATTTAAAGATTCATTTCCGCCTTATCTCTTAAAAATAAAATATGATTTGTATCTCAAATGAAAGCTTAAAATCTCTTCTCTAAAATGATATATAATAACTTATGATTAAACCAAAAAGTTTTTCATAATAATGAAAAGTTGAAGATGACCTTTAGAAATTGATATTTAAAAAAATCACTTTAGGCTGAATTTTCGGAATTAAAGAATGAGTTATATCTTAAATTTTCGTCTGGAATATGATATATGATAACCTATATTACCGTAAAAAATATGAGAAAAACCTAGAATGAAAAGTTGCAAAATCTAACAAATGATAATTTTTAAAAAGATTCTTGAACATAGGATATGATGTTAAAATTATCTTAAATTAAAGCTTAAAATGTCTTGTCTAAAACGATAAAACATGATAAAATATGATTATATTAAAATGTGTTTCATAACATATTTTTTAATGAAAACTTGATATTTCTAATTGTCACAAAAAAAAGTTAATATTTAAAGGTATTGGGCTAAAACATTCTAGAGCTTAAGAAACCAGTTATATCTTAAATGAAACGGTTGAATTTGAATTGGATTGAGTTGGGCTTGAATTGAGTTTGGCTTGAATTGAATTGGTTTGGGTTAAATTGGGTTGGGTTGGGTCGTTCTTATTTACTTCCTACTAGAAATTAAGATTTAAGCAGTTTTTTAAAGTGTTAGTAATTGAAGATTAGTTAAAGCTTTTTTTAATTTCATTAAATTATAGTGATTTTTTTGGTTATCTTGTAATCAAAATTAAGATTTAGATGAAGATGTTTGATATGCGTGAAGATATAAAGATATAATGAAAATTACATTATATCTTCAATTTTGATAAAATTTTGTTTAATTTGGTTAGGGTTCAGTTTTTTTGTATTTCTTGAATTTGATAAGGTTACTAAATACTTTATTGAAGTTTCCTTTGTTATAATAAATTCAAGATTAATATTTCGAAATTTTAATGAAGCTTTTTGAGTTAATTCTAGTAGTGAAAGCTAAACTTTTTCAGATTTGTTGAAGCTGGATTAATACCCAAGACATATTCCACGTTTAATATGGTACTTCCTTAAGCTTCAACAATCTTCTCATCGCACATATCATTTCCTTTGACATGTATACGATTAGAAACAAAGTCTAATACCATGCAGTGACTTGATAGAACTACTAAAATAATTAACATGAACATTTGGGTTCAGAATAAAGCGATAAATCTGCAAAAAATATGGATGACAACTCCAACTTCTCTCAAAAAGTGTCAAATTATTATCACATCCTGCTTTACAAGCATTAAACTGATGCTTTATACTAGAACTGATTCATTGTTAAGTGGATTTTGGACAATTAAGATAAGTAATTCTGACTATACTATGATAAATAATACGAAACTTTATATAAAAAAAACGATTTAAAAAAGAATTATAAAAACCCGACAAAAAAATTCAAGTTGTTGGCATTTTTAATTAATGGAACAGTAATAATTAACTTTAAAGCTATTCCAGTTTCTCAACGCGTTCGTAGCAAGAGAAGAGAGCCCCACACTGTGATTACGTGTTCGTAAATTCTTAGAACGTGCCGATTAAGAAGTTCTACGGCCGATAATGGTCGAAATTCACACGAAAACCTTGCGCCGACGAACGCATTATATATAAATCACGGTTTAAGAGCAGCTACTTCAGCGGTTCGGGTTCAGAAGTGGTCGTATCTGGCGTAAAAGGGAGTCTCGAGAGTCTCGGTGCTGCGACGGAGGCGGAGGGGCTTTGAAAATGGGTGAAAGTGGCAGAAAACCCTGCTGCCTTGGGACTAACATGTTTACCACCACGCCTTCCCTCGACCACTGTCAAAATCACAGACCTGTTATTTTCCCAGAAGTGAAATTAATTGAGTCTACTGTAAACGACTTCTGAGGTCGTCATAACAATTTTTGGTTCTGTTTTGAAAGTGGTAGTTATCTTTTATATTTTTAATAGGAGAAAAAAGGGGTTTCTTGAAAGAATTGAATTTGGTTGTATCGAATTATAAGTTTATAATATACTTAGGTGTATCGTCGACGAAGAAAATGAGTAAACATAATTAATTAAGCGGGGGTTCGAGATACCATCGAGTATTTATAATTAAGGTAACACCCACACGATCTGCGAACGGGAACCAATTCTGGAATCTAATAACCGATACCGTGTGCAAACGCATCCGAAAACAAGAAAAATTGCCTTCGGTGGTAGGAAGGTTTTCTCCACCCCCGGAGCCGACAGAAGAACACTTTGGGCGGGCAGATCAACGGTTCTTGTCCGTTTTACCGAGAGCAGCAAGTAACGCCTTCTATAGAGAAGAGAACTTAATGAGAAATTCAAGTCAAGTTGATCATTTTGCTCACAAAGTATGCACAAGATTAATGGTCGACTTATAAGAAAGAAATTGAAACGGAAATAATGTCGTTCGTTTGCCGCGATTTAGAAAAAGAAATCTATCGGCTTAAAAGTACGAATCACGGAATTAATAGAGTGTGCCGGAATAAAAATAGAAGCCCGGACTGGGCAGTATAAATCAGCGGTTACCTAGCAATTACTTCGCCTCTCCGCCCCGTTATTATATCTATTACCGGCTAGGAGTGCTGCGATCGCGGGGAGACTTAATTATGGACGGACCAAGTCCTCACCTCTGACCCCCGCAGCATTCCGCCGGTTTCTTCGGTCTTCTTGTGGTGGCAACAAACCACAAAAAGAAGAATTCAACGATCAAAACCTGACTTCTTCTTCGGTCACCACTCTAACTCCTCTGTTTGCCATTCTTAATTAAATCTTGATATAAAGAAACTTTCTTGATCTAGATTGGTTTATATTTTTATTAAACCAAAAAAAAAAAACAGATCTAGAAATAAAAATATTCAAGTGTCCTCGTCTTCAAAACCTCATCTTCGAAATCGACCGTTCCAAATATTGTTTTTGATGCGAGGAATAATCTCAATTGATTTCAAAGAGATCGGCCGCCTAATTATTATTTGTTATCTTTGAGGCGATCGGCGTCTTCGAAATAGACCGAGATTAATTCTTACATCAAGAACAATATTTGGGCGGCGGCCGAGATTAATTGTCATCCATCACAAGGAATAATCCTCGAAGACGTCGGCCGTCTCAAATGTTGTTAAAAGTAATTTTGGCCGACGTGTTTGAAGTCGGCCGAGATTAATTTTAACATCAAAAACATAATTTGGGGCGGCCGATTTCTTTAAAATCGGTTGATTAACCTTTATATCAAGAAATTACTTGGGGCAGCCGACGTCTTCGACAACGGCCGAGGTTAATCCTTATACCAAGAATATTACTTAGGGCGGCGATGATGTCGTCGACGACGTCGGTCGCCCCAAATATTGTTCTTGATATAAGAATTAATCTCGGCCGACTTCGAATACGTCGGCCGCCCGAAGGATAATGAATAATAGTTAGGCAGCCGATGTCTTCAAAATCGATTAAGATTAATCTTTGTATCAAGAACATTATTTGGGGGAGAGTAATCTTGATTTTGTTGTAATACTTTTATAACGAAAATACATTTCCAACAAAATTATAAATAAACATAAAAAGAGGCAATATTTTCGAAACCACATTAGAACCGTCAAATTAACCACAATTTACGTCTATTTAGAACCCGATAAACGTCAAAGTAATTTACACATTTTCTTTAGCGGGGCCGTTATTTTTGGCACATTTACAACACAACCCGCTCTTTGTTCCCGACATTTTAAATTCGAACCTCTAATTTAAAACGGCAATATCTTAGATAAAGTGTTAAACAACGACTTGTGAGAATAAATGGTGAAAAAGAAAAATTTACTTTAAAAAATTTACGTTTTTGTTTTAAACGCGGTCAAGTCAAAAACCCTTAACCCTTTTCTTTTTCTTCGCTACTCTTTGAAGTAGTCTGCGAGACAATAAACCCCGGCCGCCAATTAATTTTGATTGCGGCCCCGAAACCGCTGCCGTGGCCCCCAAGAAGTTGCCGAAGCGGCTTCGGCGGTCGAAGCGTCGTCGTAAAGTTATTGTTTCTAATTTGGGGTTCGTTCGCGTTGCGGTCTTCCTCGGGAGATGGGGGGCTGGAAAGGGGGCGTAAACTCGGTACTTACTTATATTGCAGGTGGGGCCCGTCCAACCTGGAGGACACTGGCAATTAAAGGAACCCCCATCGACGATGCAAGTGCCTCCGTATTGGCAAGGAGCTGGGGCGCAAGGGTTGTCTACCACTTCGCAGTTAACACCGGAAAATCCTTCGGGGCATGTGCAATGGTAGGCATCTGGAGCGGTGTTTTCGCATGTTCCACCGTTTAAACATGGTTCGTGTGTTCCACAATAATTTAAATCTGAAAAATAAAATCAATTGGAATTATTTATCAAAACTTTTATAAAATAAATAAAATTGTTTTTAAATAACACCTCAAAAACTAGAACTTTGAAATATTATGAGCCACTTAGCAAGATTAGCAATGATTCATCATAATTCTAATGATCTTGGGGATAAAGTCACAATATCAAAGCGAGTAATGACACTTCCAGAAAACACTTTATGTTTTCCCCTAAGAAGTCAAGTTCTTTTCTCAATATGATAATATAAAGAAATTTAGAAAAAAAGAACAATTAAATGGTTTCAAATGATGATATATATTTAAATTATTTTTTGTGTACACGTGTTTCGACCTTAACAGTCATCTTCAGCTACAACTACAGGATTTAAAATTAGCATTAGTACATGTGAAAACAAATCACATGGTGTTAAAAGTGAGAGAAATTAAAATTATTGTAACATATTCTACAAAATAATTAAATCTGTATTATATACAGGAATTTTTGGAACAATATTATTAAATATGTTAAGAAAGAAACATATTGCGCAACTTATGACGCTAAATATCATTTTAAATTGATTTCATATGTACTAATGCTAATTTTAAATCCTGTAGTGGTGGCTGAAGATGACCGTATGGTCGAAACACGTGTACACATAAATTATTTAAACATATATTATCATTTGAGCACCAATTGGGTTTTCTCCTGAAGTTCTTTATGTTTTCCCCTATTTCTATAAGTGTCTATAATGCTCGAGACTAATTCTCAAATGTCATAAAGAATAATCTTCGAAGATCTTCGTTCCAATTATTTTTGATTTAAGAAATAATCTTCACCGATTCCGAAGACATCGGCCGCCCAATTATTACACTTTATCCTTGGAGCGGCCGATATCTTCGACAACGGCCGAGATTACTTTGAAGATTTATTCTTCGTGATATATGAGAATTAGTCTCGATTATCGTTGAAGACATCGGCCATCCCAGGTATTCTTCTTGATGTAAGGATTAATCTCGGCCGACTTCGAAGACGTCAGCCACATCAAACATTGTTCTTGATTTAAAGAATAATTTCGACCGACTTCGAAGACGTCGGCGCCCCCAAATATTGTTCTTGATGTAGGGATTAATCTCGACTGATTTCGAAGATATCGGCCGTCCTAATTATTGTTTGTAATACTTATCACCAAAGAGATAAGTATAAGAATAATATTTGTGAGATTATTTTTTCGAAGATGTCGGCCGCCCCATGTATTGCTTTTAATGTAAGAATTAATCTCGGCCGTCTTCGAAGACGTCGGCGAATACAAGAATTGTTTTTGATGTAAGGATTCATCTTGGCCGACTTCTAAGACGTCGGCCATCTCAATGATTCTTCGTGATATAAATATTAATCACGGCCGTCATCAAAGACGTCGGCCGTTCCAAGTATTGTTCTTGATGTAAGGATTAATCTCGGCCGACTTCTAAGACGTTAACCGTCCCAATGATTCTTCGTGATATGAAAATTAATCTCGGCCGTCGTTAAAGACATTGGCCGTCCCAAGTATTGTTCTTGATGTAAGGATTAATCTCGGTTGATTTCGAAGACGTCGGCGCCCTAAGTATTGTTCTTGGTGGAACGTCTAATCTCGGCCGATTTCGAAGACGTCGGCTACCCCAAGTATTGTTCTTGATGTAAGAATTAATTTCGGCCGACTTCGAAGACGTCGGCCGAGATATTGTTTTTGATGTAGGGATTAATCTCGACCGATTTCGAGGACATCCGCTATCCCAATGATTGTTATACTTATTACCAAATAATAGCATTCTTGGGACGGCTGACGTCTTCAAAGTCGGCCGAGATTAATTTTTATAGCAAGAATAATATTTGTGAGATTAATTTTTATATCACTAAGCATAATTGAGATGATCAACGTCTTCAAAGATTATTAATTGTGATATATGACAATTAATCTCGGCCGTCTTCGAAGACGTTGGCCGTCCCAAGTATTGTTCTTGATGAAAGGTTTAACATCGGCCGACGTTTTCGACAACAGTCACCCCAAGTATTATTCTTAATGTAAGGATTAATCTCGGCCGACTTCTAAGACGTCAGGGTTCTTAATGATATAAAAATTAATCTCGGCCGTCGTTAAAGACGTCGGCCGTCCCAAGTATTGTTCTTGATGTAAGGATTAATCTCGGCCGATTTCGAAGACGTCGCCTACCCCAAGCATTATTCTTGATGGAAGGATTAATCTCGACCGATTTCAAAGACATCGGCCATCCCATTGATTGTTTGTAATACTTGTCACCAAAGAGTTACATTCTTGAGGCGGCTGACGTCTTCAAAGTCAGCCAAGATTAATTTTTACAGCTAGAATAATATTTGTGAGATAAATTTTTATATCACAAAGCATAATTGAGATGATCAACGTCTTCAAAGATTATTAATTGTGATATATGACAATTAATTTTGGCCGTCGTCGAAGACGTTGGCCGCGCCAAGTATTGTTCTTGATGTAAGAATTCATCTCGGCCGTCTTCGAAGACGTCGGCCAACCCAAGAATTATTCTTGATGTAAGGATTCACCTCGGCCGATTTCTAAGATGTCGGCCATCTCAATGATTCTTCGTGATATAAAAATTAATCTCAACCGTCGTCAAAGACGTTGGCCGTCCCAAGTATTGTTCTTGATGTAAGAATTAATCTCGGCCGACTTCGAAGACGTCGGCCGTCCCAAATATTGTACTTGATTATGTTGATATGAGAATTAATCTCGGCCGTCGTCGAAGACGTCGGCCGTCTCAAGTATTATTCTTGATGCAAAAAATAATCTCATGCAAATGAAATTACGTAATTCTTATTACATATATTAATTATACATTAATTCTTGATGCAAGAATAATATTTGTGGGATTACTTTTTATATCATGAAGCATAATTCAGATGATCGACGTCTTCAAAGATTAGTCGTCAAAGACGTCAGCCATCCCAAGTATTGTTCTAGATGTAAGGATTAATCTCCTCCTAAGAACTAATTCAAAATCAAACTAGAAGAATTACCAGACTGAGAATAGTTTCTAGTAGGGTTCTAAAAATGTCATTTTGTACCATTCGTATATTTGTTAAATCTCTGAAATGTTTGTTCTGAAATTTTTTCAGTTTTGGATCTAGTTTGATAACCGTAGTGATTATTAATATCTAAATTTAACATCAATATCAAGATCTTGTCGAGATGTGCAGGAAGATTTGTATCAGTTTATTATTTTAATATACTAAACCTAAATAAAGATAAAAATACTAGAAAATAAGTGATTCTGGTTAATTCAGCAAACAACAAGATGAGGTACTTACTAATAATATTTAGCAAGTTGCACTCTACCAAGTTAACGATATTTATTTGGTATTGCAAAAACTCGACTAATGAAAAATCTAAATTTTGCATAAAGACTTCTGCCAGTCTTATTAACTAGAATAAGCAAGTTATTGTGTTGTTGGGTTGGGGTGCTTTTTGCAAACACTTTTACCACCTAAAAATCCTTATACAACATGTTGAGGTATATGTTTTTTTAAATTTTTCTAACTTGATTATGTGTACTGATAGTTTAGATTATGCATGCCATAAAATTTTCATTATTTTTTTTTAATCTGTAATCTATCTCCAGAAATTGGAATACTATTTCTTTACGTATTAGTAAATTGTTGGGATGTATACATGGTAAGTATGTGTCGTTGTCCATGCGATGTTTCATCAGAAGTGTAGTACTGAAGATACTACACTTCTGAATGCAACCAAATGAGATTGCATTTTGGATATAAAATTTGGTACATTATTATAAAATAAGGAACGAAAATACAAAGGAGAAAATTTTTTTGGAGATATAATTCAATGGATAACTTTTTCGGGTCATATCTTCAGTTTCTAAGTGTTGATAATTTCATCACCGTAACAAAATCCCCCATCTTTTTATACCCCATAATAACTTAATCCATCGAGGGAATATCTAATCCAATTTTTATGTTTATCCGATCGGTATCTGACCACCCCATTTTATTAATAGCATTATTCGAAGAGCCGATCAATCAGGAGAGGAAACCGCGGCGCGCTGACAGAATCGGGGTCGTCCTCCGGGTCGATTTTTTAGTCTATTTTTTATACTGTCACGTCGAGGACCCTTCAGGGGTTATTATGACCGCATTGTGCCAATGTTTATCCTCTGTCGGATGGACGGCCTTTAACCGACCACGACGTGGGGTGTGATTTTATTGACGCGTCGTCCCCTGGGATGTCAACGACCTATTTTTTTACTTACAAAGTAGCAGTTGGTCAACGGTTACTGTTTCTATTGTTATTCCTCTTTTCAAACCCCGTTTGATGTCTTTATTTCCATTGAGTGTTATGTTACATTACATCTAACAGGACATTCCGATTTTTATTTCAAATTTAACTTTAATCTTTCATTAAATACATTACAAATAGATGTTACGTTCCGACGTTCTGTTCAATTAAAGCGGACAAATTTATAATGCAATAAGCTCGACGGAGTGATTAATCGAGTCGGCTTACAGCGTCGAGTGAAAGTAAGCTCGAAGAGACAGCGGTTGGAAGAATTAAAAGATAAATTTATCACCCGGCAACCGTAAAGTACACATTTCCCCGTATTATTTGCACGAAAGCACCTGCTATAAGAACTTTTAAACCCAAAAAAACAAAAAAAAATGATTACAAAGAAACAAGAATGAATAATAACGTTTGGTTGGGACGTGAAAAAATTAACGGCGTCGAATTAATGTTTAAATTGCGTACGCGAATTAATATAACTTATCGGTTAGGTTCTGGTATCTTCGAAAAAGTAAGCGGGATTTATGGTCCCGCGAAGCACCGCGAGAGGCCAGTGTAGTATGTACGAGAGAAATTTTTCAAACGAGACGACTCCGTCGTCTGCTTATGATTTTAATAACTCGAGGAATTCGCACACGAAGAATGCTACAACATACGACGACCGCAACTCCGAAGAGATTTACTACACGGAGAAGAGAGCTTTTCGATAATTTACCGAGGCCACACGACGAATATAATATTTCCCACGTTCATTTTTCCTACAACTTTGTGTATTTCGCAAAATACTTTTTGGTCCAGCGATTTATGTTAAAGCTGTGCTCTAGAAGCAGGTGAAGATTTTTTTTGGGCGAGGAGAAAATCTCGGTCAAATTTTGTTTTGGAGGTACCTGCTTTTTCTCGATTCTTTAACAGCTGTCTTGCTATTTTTTTGTTAAGTATTATTAACATCTGCCTTTGCGAATTTTCTCACCCTTCTTATAAAAGATTAGAAAAAGGTTGAAGTAGGTTGAATTATTTTTGATAATTTGGACTTCTCAGGGATTTATTTATTGTTTAAACTTAAGTAATATGTAAGAGAAAGTTGTTCTCACGCAACATCTTGATTAATAAGTAGTGCTCCATTATTCTTTTGCATCTTTTACATCACTGATTTGCCTCAGAAATATTAAATTTAAACATACTTTATTGCGTAAGATATCATCCTGAAGATAAAGGTGTACTTACAACAAAAGTTGTTAAAAAGGCCAAAATTATTTTTGGAATAGAGAATATTTAAAAAGAAATCAATGTTTGAGGAATCAAATTTTGATTTATTTTGAAAATCAGGAAATCAATTTATTCCTCAAGCATAAGTTACTTCCATTAACTATTTACAAATTTAAATAAAGTGAGTAATCAGGAAGGATTTTGCTTTATATGGTATCAAGGAGAAGTTGATACATTTCCCTTCAGAATTTGTAAACATTCCTTGCAACCTCATTTTGAATCAAGGAATGGAAGCGGAAGAAAAAGTAATCGTTGCAACATCTGGTAACCTGTTAATTTTAAAAGGAAATATATTGAATCTCTGTAAATTACACTGAGTACGTCGCAGTTGATAAATAATGACCCAAAAGAAAATATTACGAGCTAATGGTAACGTATTGCTAGCTGTTAAAGCGACAGAAGTGTTGCTAAAGAAAAATAGATTCCGCTTTAATAAATAATCACGTCAAGCGTCGCAGTCTACAAAAATAATTCCAAGAATAATTACGATTCTTCAACGCATTTAGGCTTTGTGTAAGTAGTGTAAGGTGTCATTACTGCTTCACTATTATTAAAAAAAAGTATATAAACATTTTGAGTGTTGAAAGTACACAATATTTGTATGACTAATATCCACCTCAAAATTCTGAAGATAAATTGTTTACATATTATCGCAATGTTAGTATACAAATAAGGTAGAGAAGATCTTTATTTAATCTCTTCATCTTATTAAGGTAGAGGAGAAATATTTTCGTTGCTCTCAAGGTATTCGAATCGAAATTAACTGAGCTTTTTTAAGTATTCGATATTATACTGATATATGATTTCAACAACGTAAACACTGTGACATCAAGTCTGCGTAAGTTTTTGTGAGATATCTAAACATTGTGATAATCAATTAGAGTATCATAATGTGCTGTTATCAGACTTACATCAAAGAAGATCAGAAACAATTTCGGGAGTACTCGAGTATTCAGAAAGAACGAATGATGTTCAAGTCCACTATCTTTAACTTAAAATAACAAAAAGATGGCTTGACTTAAACAACGTAAACATTGTGTCATCAAGTCCGGGTAAGTTTTGATTTTAAGTTATCAGGCATAAATCAAAGAAAATCAGGCAGGAACAACTTCGGAGTATTCGAATATTGAAAAAGAACGAATGATGTTCAGTATCGCTATTTTTAACTTAAAACATCAAAAAGAACTCTTTCTTTTAAAGCTTCTCAACCAAAAAAGCTTTAATGCATAATTATCATTTTTGGCATGTAATAATAACTTTTTGGTTGAATTGATTAAACTAGAATCTAGAGTAGTGTAAGGACAAATAACGATTTTTAGTTATGAAATCCAATTCTAGTTGAGGATGCGAGGTTATTGATAAACTGAAAAATACGTATAAAAAACTTCTTTCCTGCTTTAATTATAAATTTCCTCCGAATAAAGCAGAAAAGAAGCTTTTTAAATCGTTTTCTTAAAATACCTTATCTAAATCCTGCAACATGGATTATATCAAGCTTTCATATATCATTATATTTAATGTTAGCTTATTTTTCCTGAAGTTAGTATCTCATTTCTAAAAGATAATGTTAATCTTTGATTCCTTAATCTTTCTTCCATGGAACATATTTGAGAGACTGTGGAGAAAAGATTGCAGAACTTACTTCATAGAGATTGCAAGCTTTACAGTATGCATTACCAATGATTAAGACAGAATACTTCAAGAGGAAAGTGACTATCTAGAGCTGATGTCACGAAGCGTGTGGAGTATATTTTAGGGTTTTAATCAATTGTTAGATTTTAGTTACTAAACGCACTTGCCATATTGTTCAAAATATTTCTATTCTTCTTTGGTTTTATTGCAGTATCTCGACCATGAGTAACCACGATATCAAGAACCAAGATACAATGAAGCTTCGCTAACTCGTACATCCCCAAATCCGAATTCTCGAATTGCAATCCGAACAAAATTAGAAAACATAAAATTTGCGTTATGTCCCTTAAAAGCCGAATTTGTAAAAGATTCGCTAATTCAATTTAAAAGATTTTTCGATTTTTCGTTTTCGTAGAACAAGAAGATATTTCCAAAACATTGAAGAACATTTCTATTAAAAATACTGGGTTTATTCTTCCTAAAGATCTCCATTTCTTGCAATTTATTAGCAAAATACTTGAGAAATATATTTGGATAATCAAGGAGTCAGAAATTAAAAGGAATCGGTATTATGCTGCAGAAAATAAGACAGTTCTCTCCATGAAGGCGTTGAGTTAAACGAATTAAGTGATTAAGCTAATAAAAGCTTCAGGCTGAGTTTATACACCTTTGGTTAAATTTAACTATCGGATATTTACCATAGTTACTGGTTATATAGCCAATCATAGCAAGTCAAATGACAGTAAGCATGGAAAATAACCATTAGTTACATATAACCAAAGGTGAATAAACTGAGCCATAGTGTACTGCAAGATAAACTGCAGATAATTGCAATGCAAGATAATGCAAGAAAATATTATCTGCAAGATAAACTGCAAATAGATTATTATTTAGGCTTGCTACTATCATCTTCTGGTTAAGCGATCTAATTTTGCTTGGCTACTAATTTAACTGAAAGATGGTAATAATGGACCTTAGTATAATAAATCTATAAATACGTATTGATAAGACTTTTTTGACAATATTTAAATATAATGCAATAATCTGTACGTTTCCATAATCTGAATTTAGCTAGTTTTAATTGATTCGGATTGGCGAAGCTTTACTGTATAAATTAGCAGCATAAAGATATTTCTTGAGAGAAATATTGTTTTACATTAATTAACAAAACGATGTTTCACAACTTTGCAAAGTTTCTCAAAAAATGATTTATCTTCAGTTTATTTAACCCCAGTTTATCATATATTCGATCAATATTCACTTTACCAGTATTTTTCAAATTAAATTTAACACATGTTTCCACTAAATGTCATCTTCAGAAGCCTTGTCATTGAAGATTGGCATTTAAAGCAAATTAAGCTTCATATATTATTATATAACAGGTTCAAAGAAAATTCTGGAAATAAAATGCATAAAATCTTTGTAAAATTAGGGATGCTGGGTGCTGAAAAAAACTGAAAGCAAAAAAGACTTAAACGGTGAATTATTTTGGAAGCGTTTCAAGTCTTCTAGAGACAATATAAAATCTTCTGAAACATTTCAAGTTTTTTAAAAACAGTATCAAGTATTCTACAAGGATTTCAAGTTTCCAGAGGCAATATTCTGGAAACATTCCAAATCTATCTCTCAAAAACATCAAGTCTTTTGAAAGCATTTCAAGTCAATATCAAGTTTTCAATATTAGCATTTTTGGTACTATTTCAAGTCTTCCAGAAGGAATGTCATGTCTTTTGAAGGTATTTCAAGTCTTCTAGAAGCAATATCAAGTTTTCAGGAACCATTTCAAGTCTTCTAGTGACAGGCAACGTCAGCTCTTTTGGAAGCATGTCAAGCCTTTCAAAGGATTGAAATTCTTTCTTAACCTATTATTAAATGTTCTGAAAGCATTTCAAGTCCTCCATAAACAACATCAAGTCTTTTGGAAGCGTTCTAAGTCTTGGCTAGGTAATATCAAATTTTTTGGAAGCATTTCAAGTCTTCCAGAGTCCATTTCAAGTCTTTTGGAAGCATTTCAAGTCTCTTCCAGAGGCAATATCAAATCTTCTAGAAGTAATATCAAGTATTCTGGAAGTGATATCAATTCTTCTGCAAGTATTTCAAGTCTTCCAAAGGCAACATCAAGTATTTTGGAAGCAGTTCAAATGTTCTGGAAGCATTTTAAGTTTTCTAAAAGCTGTATCAAGTCCTTACGAAGCATATCAAGTCTTCCAGAGAGAATATTTAATAATATAATAATAATAAGATTTATTGCCATAAAAACTATTTAACAAAAGAAAATATGACATAGCACTATAGGTACATTATTGTAGTATTTGACAAAAGGATTGATTTATCGGATAAAACGATATTTTCCAATAGACCTAATTGATAAAATAAAATTATTTAGCTTAAACAATACTCCTATCATGTATTGCTTAAAAAAAAACTAAAGACAACAATAAAAAAAAGTAGAAGCAAAGAAGAAAGAAAATATACGACAGAAGGTAAGACAAAAAAGATAGAAAAAGAAAAAATAACTATTTGAAATAATATCAGCACATATAATTAACAAGTTTGGTGTACAGACACTTGGTTAGCAAATAGCAGTTGTACAAGAGATACCCTAAAAGATGAAAGACAAGAAGCTTTGAAAATAACAGGGGGAAGATTATTCCAGAGGAAGATCGCATGCAACGCAAAGGATTTATGGTAGATATTGGTATGAACAATTCACTTTCAGAAGATTAAACATTTGGTCTTCTGAAAACGTTTTAAGTCTTCCAGAGGCAATATTAAGTTTGCTGAAAACATTCCAAGTCTTTCAGGGAACACATCAAATCTTTTAGAAGAACTTTAAGTTTTCCAGGTGTAATAGTAAGTCTTAAGGAGACATGTCAACTCTTCTGGAGGAAATATATTATCTTCTAAAAGCATTTCAAGTCTTCCAGAGTCAATAATAAGTCTCTTGGAAATGTTTCAAGTCTTCCAGAGGTAATATCAAGTTTTCTGGAAACATTTTGAATTTTCTAGAAGCAAAATTCAATCAAATATATCAATATTTGATCTTCTAGAAGCTTTTTAACTTTACCCAATATCAAGCCTCCTGGATGCATTCCAAATCTTTCCGGGACAACAGCAAGTCTTTTGGAAGAATTCCAAGTATTCCAGATGCAATAGCAAGTGTTCAGGAGGTATGTCAACTTTTTTGGAGATAATATAATATCTTCAAAAGCATTTCAAGTCGTCCAGAGGCAACATCAAGTTTTCTGGAAACATTTTAAATTTTCTAGAAGCAGTACCAACTCTTCTGGAAGCATTTTAAGTTTTTTAGAAGCAGTATCAAATCCTTACGAAACATTCTAAGTTTTCCATAGAGAACACCAAGTCTTCCAGAGAGAATATTTGGTCTTGTAGAAGCATTACAAGTCTTCTAGAGACAGCATCAAGTGTTCATTTTTTTGGAATAAAGTAGATGAATTGCAAGAATATACTACATTTTGAGCAAAAGCTAGCACAATATATGTTAACATGTGTAAAGCTCAATTTATTATAAATGCCAATCATGAATAACAACGCTTCTAAAGATACAAAGCGTGGTGTTCAATTTTCTATTGATGTGAAATCATTTATAATGCATCAGCCACAAAACGACTCGGCTAAATATGTCTAAATCGTCTATTCTTGGTTCTAAGGTTATCCCAGGTCACTTGTTGAGAAGCTATAATATACAGTCTGTCCCCGTAAGCTATAACGTAATAGTTTTACGTCAAATATCCTCAAAGTACCAAAGTTAACGCGAGAGATTGCATTTGACGAGTAGAAGAGTTCCAGAAGAGTCAAAACGCTGATTAGAACAAAGCTAATAATATAAACGCCTTGCTCCATCACATAATTCGATAATATTTTTATACTTTTTACGGCAATATTTTATTTTTTTCAATAATCGACCCGCATCATGTCTAAAAGCTAATTAACAAACTTCTTGCGATAACTTTTGTACTTTGAGTACATTTGACATAAAACTTGGTTATATTTCGTTTTATGACATCCAAACTTTAATTGCTAAAGAAGGAATTTGAATTCAAACATTTATCGTCAATTATATCTTACGGGGACATAATTCGGGGACACACTGTATGTTAGTCCGTTTGATCTCCAACCAACATAACTAACCATTTATTCCAGAACGTAGTTCCACGAACTTGTATAAACATTGGATTTGAGAAGATTCACAAATGTCTTCTAATCACTTTGACTTTGGTATTTATTAAGAACCGATATCAATTACTTGTGTACCCATAAAAAGTAATCATACTCAATTCATTTATGCATTACGAGTTGTTAAAATATTCCATTTATAGAGATGATAGAATTTATAATGAGATATGCTCCAATTAAGTCAAACACTTTGTTCCGAAAGGAAGTCGTGTGCAATTAATGTACTAAAGTGATGACTTTAATCGATGCGGTCAAAATGCAGTTTTTTGTTGTTGCTGCCAATTAACTTGTTTATCTATATACGATATTAGATATAGGTGTTTATCATAATTATATTATAATTAAGAAGCTAAGACCGGAAGATACTTAAAACTTATTTAGATCTATTTATACATCAAGACGGAATTCATTTTAAATATTTTTAGCAAAACAATATCGTTTAAATTTTAATAAAGATACCTGTTTCTTCAAAAACCTTCAGCTCACAGCTGCCTTTCCTTTTACCACAACCATAATAACATCTGCCTTTAGCAAAAATTTCTCGCCCTTCTTACAATATTTAAAGACAGATAAACGGTGTGGTTGTACGATTATTTCCAAGTAACACAGATGCTCAGCGAATATGAAATTCTTTGAAACCAAAAACCTTAACAATACACGTGAACGACCTATTAATTACATTTTAACATACGTTATATATCTTTTTTAATCTTTTACGGTGTACCATTTCATTAATTTGTTAATATAGCGGATCTTTAACGCATACTCTTTCTTATAAGAGTTATAAAAACGAACTTTCTTCGTCTCGGTTATAAAGGATGTGGGACACACACCTGACTTAACCCTTAATTATTTTCCGGAGGTGTCACCAAATGTGTATGAAAGCGGTTGTAACATCAATTATTGGATATCGATGAAACGGACACCTGTAGCGTCGCTTAAAGTGTTACGTATTACGTTTAGTTGGTTAATATTTTAAAGACAGGATTTCGTGCATATCGGCAATTACCTCTTCTTTAGCTTTCTCGCGACCGGCAAACCTCTGGGTGTAGGTAAGTTGTTTGCACAACACCATCTATATAAAAGCCACTGGGTATCTATAAATTTATATACTTATAGGAGTGCTTATTCGTGCTTCTGAAGCAAACATCATTATTTTAACGCGTCGATTTACGACGGGATTCGCCACATTATGCAATAATAAAAAGATTTAAGTGAAGAAAAAAATTAATTTAGTGCGTTCGCTCATTAGTAATTGCTTTTAGGGGTCATTAAACTCAAAAACATTCTCTCTAAGCTTATATACGTGGGGAGTATAATAAAACCTCATCAAGGAACCAAACCGTGAAGCGTCATATTCGGTCATTCACGACGCGAAAGAAAAAAAATCTAAAAAAAGAAGATAAATGAGAATCTAACAGATGTAACGTATTACACCCCAATCACTAGACTCAGCCACTTGTGCAAATGCAAAAAAAAACTTGCTACAAGTGTGTACTCAAAAGGGGCTCATCGTTGGAAGTTGTAAAAAAATAAAAAAATCGAGCTCACAAGTGGATTGTAATAATAACCCCCGTACTCGATCGAATAGGGTGATTATTTTCAACCCCATAATGCGTTTCGAATGAATACTGCTTAGATTACTTGGGGTTAGATTACTAACACACCACAACCCTTTAATTCCGTGTAATTTTTTTTATTCGCCCATTTGTTGCGATGAAATGATCAAGGGTTTTGTCCAATTTGAACAAGTAAAACTTAATTAATTAAAAAAAAATTGATTAAAAATTAAAATTACCTTGATCGCAAAGAATTCCTCCCCAATTCGTATTACAAATACACTGCCATGATGTCCCGTTACAATAACCATTTTTACATCCAGGATATGGTTCGCATTCGTCGCAATTTTCTCCGTGCCAACCAGGTCGACAACTAAAAACAAATTATAATTTTAAATAAAAACTAAACACTCCCACATTCTATTTTAGATTAATCGGGTTTCATTAATTTATTAATTTTGATTATATAATGATACGTTATTATCTTTATTATCTTAAATTTCGCATTAATAACTTTAAGTTGATTAAAGTTCGTCTATTGATTAAAATTAGGCTCGAAATGTAACATTAAGTTATTAACCGATCGTAAGATTGTATAGAATTAGTACAAATTTGCAAATTGCACTTCTAATTAGTAAGTGATTTGCATAAAACAATGTGTGCTGGCTATTTATGGTAAAACGTTATCGGTTAGTTGATTGGATTTCATTGGTTTTCTGAGGTTTTGCACCTACACGCCGCTTAACCTTTTTAGTTTCAACTCGGCAATTAATGTCAGTGATAGTTATCATTAGAATGAAATGAATGCACATTTATTGCGATACTTTTTTGATTAAGTTGTTTTTGCTTAAAAAGTTTTATTACACATTGACATTAACAAGAATATTTTATTTAACATGGTAACCTTTATAAATATCAATGTTCCTCCACTTAAAATTCCTTCGATTGCACTCTCACAACTACCGTCATGAAAATGCGTATTTGTTACGTAAACGCAATTTCTAATGCATTCCAATTAAAAAAGGGATTCCAATTTATTTTCATAAGGTGAAATAACTCAAAGTATTTTTTTGCGCAATGATCCCCTTATTTTTTCTCTTTCAAAGCTCGGTAAGTCGGGAACTGTTGTAACTGTCAGAAATAGGTATGTCCGTGTCAGCGGTGATCCCCACCGAGAGTACCTTGGCGGTTGTCTCTCGTATTTGGCAGCGACTAAGAAGTCAGCAGGAGGCCCCTCGGGTCGAGTCTTTCTATGGGTCGCAGGAACACGGCGTCACGTAGCTCTTGTAAGTTAAAGCGTGACCGAGCCGTGTCAGCGCGAGAAATATCGAGCGTGTCTACCCCACCCAATTTACGGATTTATCATAATTATTAAAACGGAAAAGGAGGATTATCAAATCATTTTATCATAAAAAATTTTGAAAACAAAAACAAGCATCAATGAAATTGCTGAAAAAGTGAAGTAAAGTGGAAAAGTATCGAAAATATCGAAGTATCGAATTATTGGAAAAAATATTTTAATAATATAGTAAGTACAAAACCAGTTATAAATACTAAACTTGAAGCCAACTTGTAGCTAACTTGAAGGCAAGATACTGTCTGTTTTCTAACATTATAAGCGACACCGAGAACGTGTACAGATCGAACTATCAATTCGGTCGATTATTAGAATACTTGGAGATAATCGGCCGAGCGTGAATTCATCTTATTTCAAAATGAAGCCAATCCAATCAGGATTGTCCGCCGCAACTTGATGATGCAAACCAACACATCTTGTTTCAAAATGAAACCAAACGAATCCAACCCAACTTATCTTATTTCAAAATGAAACCAACCCAGTCCAACCCATCTCATCTTGCTTCTCGATGAACCTAATCCAACCCAACTCAACTCATCTTGTTTCAAAATGAAGCCAACCCAATCCAACTCGTCTCAGCTTGTATCTAGATGAACCTCACCCAACTCATCTTGTTTCAAAATGAAGTCAACCCGATTTACTCAGCCCAATTTAAGTCATCTCATCTTGCTCGTTATTATTCGCCATTTGCACAGGCTAATGTGGGGACGCACCCAGATTGAGTTTGACGAGGATTTTTATGTATTTTTCTTCGTAAATTTTAATGTTGAGGTTTAAAACAGTGAAAAAGATAAAGGTAAAAAGAAAGAGAAATAAATTCTGATAGTAATGGAAGTCATGCTACTTGTAAGTAAAAATTTCAAAATAAACTTGAGGAAAGAGATGACTCTCTATTTCTATCGTCACTAGTTCCATTGGAAAATCCAATGGAACTCCAATGGGAAAACTCCAATGGGAACTCCAATGGAATTCCAATGGGAAAACCTCAGCTTATAAATATCCTCATTTCTGTTTAATTCGGCAAATTAAAACCATCATATCAGAATACAAGTCATCTAGGTAACTAAAAATGATCTTAATGGAGCCACAACTTACTATTCTTTTCTTCCAATCATTGCAAATAAAGTAATTTGAAGCACCTCGAAGCCATTTTCTTCAAAAAACGCTTATTTTTGCAAGATATGTTTAATTTTTTTTAATATGCAAGGATTTATCATGAATTTGTCAGTCCAGAACTACATATTTAGGTTATTCACATATCCTGCTAAGAGGAACTATGCTTCATCATAATTAACAAAATTTAGAAAACAAAAACAAGCGTCAATGAAATTGCTGAAAAAGTGAAGTAAAGTGAAAAAGTATCGAAAGTATTGAAAATATCGAAGTATCGAATTATTGGAAGTAATGGAAATAATATTTTAATAATATAGTAAGTACAAAATCAGTTATAAACACTAAACTTGAAGCCAACTTGTAGCTAACTTGAACGCAAGATACGGTCTGTTTACTAACATTATAAGCGACACCGAGAATGTATACAGATCGAACTATCAATTCGGTCGATTATCAGAATACTTGGAGATAATCGCCCGAACGTGAATTCATCTTATTTCAAAATGAAGCCAATTCAATCAGGATTGTCCGCCGCAACTTGATGATGCGAACCAACACAACTTGTTTTAAAATGAAACCAAACGAATCCAACCCAACTTATCTTATTTCAAAATGAAACCAACCCAGTCCAACCCATCTCATCTTGCTTCTCGATGAACCTAATCCAACAAAACTCAACTCATCTTGTTTCAAAATAAAGCCAACCCAATCCAACTCGTCTCAGTTTGTATCTAGATGAACCTAACCCAACTCATCTTGTTTCAAAATGAAGTCAACCCGATTTACTCAGCCCAATTTAAGTTATCTCATCTTGCTTGTTATTATTCGTCATTTGCACAGGCTAATGTGGGGACGCACCCAGATTGAGTTTGACGAGGATTTTTATGTATTTTTCTTCGTAGATTTTAATTTTGAGGTCTAAAATAGTGAAAAAGATAAAGGTAAAAAGAAAGAGAAATAAATTCTGATAGTAAGAAGTCATGCTACTTGTAAGTAAAAATTTCAAAATAAATTTGAGGAAAGAGATGACTCTCTATTTCTATCGTCACTAGTTCCATTGGAAAATCCAATGGAACTGCTGAAATTGCTGAAAAAGTGAAGTAAAGTGAAAAAGTATCGAAAGTATTGAAAATATAGAAGTATTGAATTATTGGAAATAATGGAAATAATATTTTAATAATATAGTAAGTACAAAATCAGTTATAAACACTAAACTTGAAGCTAACTTGTAGCTAACTTGAAGGCAAGATACGGTCTGTTTACTAACATTATAAGCGACACCGAGAATGTATACAGATCGAACTATCAATTCGGTCGATTATCAGAATACTTGGAGATAATCGGCCGAACGTGAATTCATCTTATTTCAAAATGAAGCCAATCTAATCAGGATTGTCCACCGCAACTTGATGATGCGAACCAACACAACTTGTTTCAAAATGAAACCAAACGAATCCTACCCAACTCATCTTATTTCAAAATGAAACCAACCCAGTCCAACCCATCTCATCTTGCTTCTCGATGAACCTAATCCAACAAAACTTAACTCATCTTGTTTCAAAATGAAGCCAACTCAATCCAACTCGTCTCAGCTTGTATCTAGATGAACCTCACCCAACTCATCTTGTTTCAAAATAAAGTCAACCCGATTTACTCAGCCCAATTTAAGTCATCTCATCTTGCTTGTTATTATTCGCCATTTGCACAGGCTAATGTGGGGACGCACCCAGATTGAATTTGACGAGGATTTTTATGTATTTTTCTTCGTAAATTTTAATTTTGAGGTTTAAAACAGTGAAAAAGATAAAGGTAAAAGGAAAGAGAAATAAATTCTGATAGTAGTGGACTCATGCTACTTGTAAGTAAAAATTTCAAAATAAACTTGAGGAAAGAGATGACTCTATTTCTATCGTCACTAGTTCCATTGCACCTAGAAGGTAGTTGTTAGATATACAATACAATATATTACATCATATGAAACATCATAATTATTGAATGTTTATGTGCTAGTCAATGTCTTTGAAAAATGTTACTATGTGTAAGCTTCAAACCTACGAATAATGGTCTCTCTTCAAATTAAGAGTGATGAACGTGACCTTAATGTTAAAGCTATTAAAGCTATTGCTTTAAAATAACAGTTTCACTAACCCTTATTTCCCCATTCCCGATTCTCGTACTCGTTGTGTAAAACCAAATAAATACGTTATATTTCGTGAGAAATATAGCCACATATTGAATATCATCTTTGAAGTATCTAAGCTCCCTTGAAACATTTTAGGACACATCTCCATGTGAATTTTTCTTAATGTTATTTAGCATATCAACAACTTATATTGCTTATTTTTATAACACATAAATCCGGACCTTAATCATGAAGAACAATCTTCGAAGATGTTGGCCATCCCAATTATTCTTTGTGATATCAAAATTTATCTCCATTAAGCTCCAAATATTATATTTGATTTAAGAATTAATCTCGGTCGATTTCGAAGACTTTGGATGTCCCAAGAATAACGACTAATAATTGGGTTGCCGACGTCTTAGAAGTCGGTTGAGATTATTCCTTACATCAGGAACAATATTTAGGGCTGTCGAAGTTTGACAATCTACGAAGACGTCGGCCGTTCCAAAGATAATGAATAATAGTTAGGCGGCCGATGTCTTAGAAATTGATTGAGATTAATACATCAAGAATGGGCTGCCGACGTCTTCGAAAGCGGTCGAGATTAATTCTTATATTATGAAGAATACTTGGAAGACGTCGGCTGTCCCAATTATTCTTCGTGATATAAAAATTAATATCAGCCGACTTTGAAGACGTCAGCTACCAATCTTTATATCAAAAAATGATATTTTGATAAAAGGAGGATTATGAAAATATCATTTTATCATTATTTCCTCTAATTGAGTCAGTGATTTGAATACCATGAGATACATGTATACAAAAAAACATGCGAAATTAGCTGAGTTCAATGTGCAACGTTCTTTTAAGATTTTATTGTTGATCTCCAAATTTAAGCAAATCTAATTAAAACTGTGAAATGTTAAGGAAACTGATACAATAACTTTTGCTTTAAGATGAAGAACCGTTACGTTTGGGTTGGCAATAAATGCAACAAGTACAATGAATCCTAAACTCTGAGCAATGATAGCAATGAAATATTTCGACTCAATTCAATCTGTCGACTTAAAACATTTTAAATGTTAATGAAAAAATATCAACTTTTATAAAAAAAACCCAAACTAAGAAGAAGAATTCCATCAAAAATCTAGGGCTTAGAATGAACACCAAGCTAAGTTGGAGGGAACAAATTCATTTCTTGATGACTCAGGCTAATTAGGCGATAAATGTCCTTAAGGTTGTATCTTCTTCTGGGTAGGGAAGTGACCCGCTGACACTTGGGATGCTACATAGAGGTCTGGTGAGATTCAGAGCCCTTGATGGAAAAACTAGAAAGTATTAAATATCATGAACTTGGGGACTCCCTAGATTCACACCAACTAATATATTGGAAGCCGAGGGGATGTTGATCCTGTTGCGAAGACTTAGTGCTGAGTTAGAGACAAGAATACTACCAAGTAAAATACCTTTGTTGATGATAAGTGTGCTCAAAGCGATTATGGTTGCCAAATGGGAGATAAAACAGGATGTTAGACTCATCAATTTTACTATTCATCAGGAGCGAGATCGTGTTATGTCTGCCGATATAAAACAGCATGATAAAATCGACAGCATATCCAGTCGGGGTAAATGTAATGTTCATGGCATACATACAAGATAAGATATGATGATATGAGCAGATGAGATGGCCACATTGGAATTATGTCTATAGACGGATCACTTCGAAAAACAACCTAAATCTGTTGGAGTCGGCGTTTATAATGGGAAATTTGGAATAATGTATCAGGAAAGTTCTGGAGCTTTGTTAAGGAATGCCGATCAAAAATACTGTCATTTTTACTCATTTCCGTAATGCTTTACAAGTTGTTGATAACTTTCAAGTTGGTAGGACCGGATATTATTATTATACTTCTCTTATAAATCTCTATAAATTTATCTAACACTGAAAAACTGACTGATAGCTAATGAGAGCCCTTAAATTCAATTCTTCTTAAATTCGCTGTAACCATGACAACTATCCTCTAGATAGTTAACTGGAGGTTGGTAAAAGTGGGCCTTAATATTAAAAACTTCATATCAGATGTTCGTCAGGGAAGGGAAAGTATATTTACCTTCACACTGTAGCATGGAGGGCAATGAGATGGCGAATAGTTTGGCGCATGGAGGGATAGAACAGAGAACTTTGTCGGTTGATCTAGAGTGTGAAGAGGAGGGAGAACAATATTCAGATTGGATATGAGAGGAATAGACGAGATGCTGGGAAATCACATCAAGAGTAAAAAGGAAATGATCGAATATTCAGTAGTAGCAACCTGGAAGAGTAGAAAGAAATGGACAAAGAGATAACCCAACCCAACTAAACCCATTCTGCGAATATGGGAAAATTGCCGTATTAACCATTTAATTGTTGAATGTCTTCAATATAACTTACAAAGACAAAAACTGATGTGGGATTTGTCTCAGATGAATTATCACGCATATGAACTTAGGAAACTATTAGCTTCAAGAGAGATAGAGGGGTATTTACAATTAGATTAGAGTAATGACAATTGATGTTGATTTCGAGAATTGATTCTTTTTGTTCCACATTTCAGGGAGATACTTCTCTAATTATATTGATTCCTTTGTGTAAAGAGTTTATATTTCCGGGCTCAAGAAGAGGTCACTTTATATGTGAGTGTTATCTTTGCTTCCATTGATTGTTTGTTTTGTGCGTTTTTATGCTGAGTTATTAGAACTGATATAAGTTGAGGATTTTATTTAAGTTGGTATCTATAGTTCTTTAGCTTGATTTTCATTCAAGTGTTATAAATAGAAGTTGTAACTAAGATATAAGGAGTAGTTTCTAAATCTCATATCCAAATCTATTATAAAGAAGAAGAAAAGTGACTGTTTTTGACATCAAATAAACTTGATTTTTTTAAAATCAAAGATCGATTTATATCATCGTGTTGGGTTGGGTTGGGTATTGCAATATCTCATTAAAGAAAGTTCATTGTTTCGTAAACACCCTTTTATGCACCAAGAGCGATACAGAGAAAAATCATACATAACTTTATTCACAACATCTCCATCAAAGACTTAGTCCTGACGATTTTTGCTTATAACGTACATGCATTAAAAAATACTAAGAGATTTAATTCAATTTGAATTTCTGTTAATCAATCATTTATTTGGCTTTTTATGCCGAAATCGATTGAACCCAACTTCGAAAGTTCGATTGAGTTCGGAAACCTATCAGTACGGTTCGAATTCCCGATTTGGAGTACCAGGAGATCAGAATGACCCGGAAGGTAACCAATTCGTCCCGACGGGTGGTCGATACAGTTCTGATTCAAGCTTCGTCGCGTCATTTCCCCAAATCCAAACGGAAATTAAATTTTTGTTTGTTATGATTGTTATTCTTGGCGACTCCGCCAATAATTAAACATAATATTAATTATATCATTACGTAATTTAGTTATTAGAATAAATTTGGAAAATGTTAAACTAGATGTATCCTTTCATTTCGTCAACATACAAAATGAACGAAGCAATTTCTTTTTTGTAGAGATGCTAATTTGTCTTTAATTTGTAGTTCTCTTCGGTATCTTACCATATCTTTTATCTCGTTCATATAAGATCGATTAGGAAAACCCCAGCTTATAAATATCCTCATTTCTGGTTAATTCGGCAAATTAAAATCATCATATCGGAATACAAGTCATCTAGATAAGTAAAAATTATCTTAATGGACCCAGAATCCATTATTCTTTTCTTCCAATTATTGCAAATAAAGCAATTTGAAGCATCTCGAAGTCATTTTCTTCAAAACACCGTTATTATTCTACGATATGTTTGAATTTTTGTAACATGCAAGGATTAATCGTGAATTTGTCAGTCAGAACTACATATTTAGGATATTCACATATCCCGCTAAGAGGAACTATGCCTCATCATACATTATTAAATCAATTAAACCATTTAGGTTGAGTATGTCAAGTAAAATTCTTTAAAAAAATTGTGTTCATGCTAAAAATGTCGGACTCTTTACGGCAGCCTCCTCAGCTTGCTTCAGATTGGGACACATATCATACATGACACCTTTTCTTAACAGATAATTGGTACAACAGATTTTCAAAAGAGTCCTTTTGCACAATTTGAGACCAACCTAAATGTTCAAGATTCCTTGAAAGGGAATCGAATGGACTAATTGATCATTCCATCCTATTGGGTATCTCAATCCAGAGATATAGAACGAATAAAGCATAAGAAAATATTAAAAAAGAAAAGAAAGCAGAAAGAAAATCAACTGGGTAGAGCACCGGATCATGGAAGCGTTCAATTTGGAATTTTAAAGTACAACCTTAAAGAAATATTTGATTGAGAAACAATGAGAGAGTTAATGAGAGAATATAGATGGCTCAAAAAAGCACTAAACTATGTACCCAAGTAAAGAAGGATATAATAGAGATCGGAGAAGATATGGATGGAAAGAATAAGAAATGCAATTATAGATAAAGCCACTGGAGATGAAGAATACGAACTGGGCAGTGGTAGTCTTATGGTACTCTTAGGTCAAGAGACGCGACTTAACACACCGCAAAGTATAAAAAAAGATTAGTATATGAATAACATTAAGTTTTGTACTGAATCGGAGACAAAAAATAAACAGAAGTACAAGAAACAATATTCGAAATCGATGAGTGTCGATTACATGCAACGTAGTACATAATGAATAGATGATGGAACGATTATTTATAGATGAGAATTATAAATAGCACGACCCGTATACCTTACATCATAACGGAATAAAGATCCGTTAGAAAATTAGATGTTCTTCGTTGACAAAGAAGTGTTTAAATCTAAAACTGTGAGGCTAACTTCGAGTAAATTGACAAAATAAAAGTAATATTTAAAAAATAAAATCTTTAAGATCAATCTGACATCTTGTTGTAGTTGTCTAGTAGTCAAATGATCAGCGTCAGCCACCAACCGAGCGATTTGTTCGAAATCGGACGACTTTATCACGCGGAGAAACGCACCGGGAGCGCCGGCCACCGAAAATCAACCAACAAAAACGTCCTCTTGAAGATCAGCATAAGTGGTCACGACGCGAAGACCACCGCCACCCGTAGAGTACGGATCTTCTTTAATGCGCGGCCGAAGATCGTGTCCATCGCAAGATCTAGATACGGCCGAATATAACCAATATCTCGAGGCTCCTTCCTCGATGCAACTACGTCGTTGTCTTCTTGTCCTTCGGGATCTCTCAAAACAACGGGTTGCGTTAATAAGGGGTTTACAAATTGACCGATCATTTCTACCATTGTTAGAACCATACCGAAGATCTTCAATCGAGATCCGTTCGATTCGGCCGAAGGAACTTCCGTTATATTGGCGATTGCTCACGCCTACTACTTTCTTTTATAATTAAACTTGGATCGAGCTTAGGAGACTCATCACGCTTTTACAGATAATATCTAGATTTGTTTTGTACAGTCTTGACTCGTGAGTCTTTTTCAAAGGTCTCGGCTGTCTTTGCCTTGGATTGTATCGCTTTAACCGCGGCAATTAAACGGTTCATTAACGATGAGGTTAATACACAACGAACTTGTTGATATTTTTATTTTGGATTTTGAATTGCAGAAAAAATTTGAGATGGAAACATAACCTCAAAGTTGATTTGTTTTATAACATTAATAAGATTGTATTTAGAACTAAAGAAAGAAGTAAAATAAGTGGATTTAACTTACGTTTACTTATTTTGTTGGTAAAATCGGTTTGTTTTTGATTATTTTGAGTAAAAAAACGGTTTAAATAATCTTTGACATTTATGTGTTGACGCTGATTTTTTACTACCAACCTCGAAAAAATAAGATTACTATGTAAAAAAATTAAGTAATTAATTAAATTATTTCGTTTTTAATTAATTAATTACGATTTTATGTAGATATTTGAAATTAGAAAATCAAATTTGATGTATCTATTAATAAAATTGATTTTAATTGTAAAATTTTATTCTCACCTTTTGAAATGCCACTAAATCCCACTTTTTTTTAATTTAACCAAAAAAATTATAAAATTGAGATTAATTCCTGCTTAAATACGATTTTAAACCAAGTATACGTTATGATATTGCGTATATTAAAGAATTTGGGCTGAAAGAAGAAAAATGAAGATGTAAACATAACCTCAAAGCTGACTTTTTTTATAACATTAATACGATTATATTTTGAACTAAAAAAGTAGTTAAATAAATAGAATTAACTTACATTTACTTATTTTTTCGGTAAAATCGGTTTGTTTTTGATTATTTTGAGTAAAAAAACGGTTTAAATAATCTTTGACATTTATGTGTTGACGTTGCTTTTTTACTACCAACCTCGAAAAAATAAGATTACTATGTAAAAAAATTAAGTAATTAATTAAATTATTTCGTTTTTAATTAATTAATTACGATTTTATGTAGATATTTGAAATTAGAAAATCAAATTTGATGTATCTATTAATAAAATTGATTTTAATTGTAAAATTTTATTCTCACCTTTTGAAATGCCACTAAATCCCACTTTTTTAAAATTTAATCAAAAAATTATAAAATTGAGATTAATTCCTGCTTAAATACGATTTTAAACCAAGTATACGTTATGATATTGCGTATATTAAAGAATTTGGGTTGAAAGAAGAAAAATGAACATGTAAACATAACCTCAAAGCTGACTTTTTTTATAACATTAATACGATTATATTTTGAACTAAAAAAGTAGTTAAATAAGTAGAATTAACTTACATTTACTTATTTCTTCGGTAAAATCGGTTTGTTTTTGATTATTTTGATTAAAAAAATGTTTAAGTAATCTTTGACATTTATGTGTTGACGTTGACTTTTACTACCAACCTCGAAAAAATAAGATTACTATGTAAAAAATGTAAGTAATTAATTAAATTATTTCGTTTTTAATTAATTAATTACGATTTTATGTAGATATTTGAAATTAGAAAATCAAATTTGATGTATCTATTAATAAAATTGATTTTAATTGTAAAATTTTATTCTCACCTTTTGAAATGCCACTAAATCCCACTTTTTTTTAATTTAACCAAAAAATTATAAAATTGAGATTAATTCCTGCTTAAATACGATTTTAAACCAAGTATACGTTATGATATTGCGTATATTAAAGAATTTGGGCTGAAAGAAGAAAAATGAAGATGTAAACATAATCTCAAAGCTGACTTTTTTTATAACATTAACACGATTATATTTTGAACTAAAAAAGTAGTTAAATAAATAAAACTAACTTACATTTACTTATTTTTTCGGTAAAATCGGTTTGTTTTTGATTATTTTGATTAAAAAAACGTTTAAGTAATCTTTGACATTTATGTGTTGACGTTGATTTTTTACTACCAACCTCGAAAAAATAAGATTACTATGTAAAAAATTTAAGTAATTAATTAAATTATTTCGTTTTTAATTAATTAATTACGATTTTATGTAGATATTTGAAATTAGAAAATCAAATTTGATGTATCTATTAATAAAATTGATTTTAATTGTAAAATTTTATTCTCACCTTTTGAAATGCCACTAAATCCCACTTTTTTTTAATTTAACCAAAAAATTATAAAATTGAGATTAATTCCTGCTTAAATACGATTTTAAACCAAGTATACGTTATGATATTGCGTATATTAAAGAATTTGGGCTGAAAGAAGAAAAATGAACATGTAAACATAACCTCAAAGCTGACTTTTTTTGTAACATTAATACGATTATATTTTGAATTAAAAAAGTAGTTAAATAAGTAGAATTAACTTACATTTACTTATTTTTTCGGTAAAATCGGTTTGTTTTTGATTATTTTGAGTAAAAAAACGTTTAAGTAATCTTTGACATTTATGTGTTGACGTTGATTTTTTACTACCAACCTCGAAAAAATAAGATTACTATGTAAAAAATGTAAGTAATTAATTAAATTATTTCGTTCTTAATTAATTACGATTTTATGTAGATTATTGAAATTAGAAAATCAAATTTGATGTATCTATTAATAAAATTGATTTTAATTGTAAAATTTTTATTCTCATGTTTTGAAATGCCACTAAATGCCACTTTTTTTTAATTTAACCAAAAAATTATAAAATTGAGATTAATTCCTGCTTAAATATGATTTTAAACCAAGTATACGTTATGATATTGCGTATATTAAAGAATTTGGGCTGAAAGAAGAAAAATGAAGATGTAAACATAACCTCAAAGCTGACTTTTTTTATAACATTAATACGATTATATTTTGAATTAAAAAAGTAGTTAAATAAGTAGAATTAACTTACATTTACTTATTTTTTCGGTAAAATCGGTTTGTTTTTGATTATTTTGAGTAAAAAAACGGTTTAAATAATCTTTGACATTTATGTGTTGACGTTGCTTTTTTACTACCAACCTCGAAAAAATAAGATTACTATGTAAAAAAATTAAGTAATTAATTAAATTATTTCGTTTTTAATTAATTAATTACGATTTTATGTAGATATTTGAAATTAGAAAATCAAATTTGATGTATCTATTAATAAAATTGATTTTAATTGTAAAATTTTATTCTCACCTTTTGAAATGCCACTAAATCCCACTTTTTTAAAATTTAATCAAAAAATTATAAAATTGAGATTAATTCCTGCTTAAATACGATTTTAAACCAAGTATACGTTATGATATTGCGTATATTAAAGAATTTGGGTTGAAAGAAGAAAAATGAACATGTAAACATAACCTCAAAGCTGACTTTTTTTATAACATTAATACGATTATATTTTGAACTAAAAAAGTAGTTAAATAAGTAGAATTAACTTACATTTACTTATTTCTTCGGTAAAATCGGTTTGTTTTTGATTATTTTGATTAAAAAAATGTTTAAGTAATCTTTGACATTTATGTGTTGACGTTGACTTTTACTACCAACCTCGAAAAAATAAGATTACTATGTAAAAAAATTAAGTAATTAATTAAATTATTTCGTTTTTAATTAATTAATTACGATTTTATGTAGATATTTGAAATTAGAAAATCAAATTTGATGTATCTATTAATAAAATTGATTTTAATTGTAAAATTTTATTCTCACCTTTTGAAATGCCACTAAATCCCACTTTTTTTTAATTTAACCAACAAATTATAAAATTGAGATTAATTCCTGCTTAAATACGATTTTAAACCAAGTATACGTTATGATATTGCGTATATTAAAGAATTTGGGCTGAAAGAAGAAAAATGAAGATGTAAACATAACCTCAAAGCTGACTTTTTTTATAACATTAATACGATTATATTTTGAACTAAAAAAGTAGTTAAATAAATAGAATTAACTTACATTTACTTATTTTTTCGGTAAAATCGGTTTGTTTTTGATTATTTTGAGTAAAAAAACGTTTAAGTAATCTTTGACATTTATGTGTTGACGTTGATTTTTTACTACCAACCTCGAAAAAATAAGATTACTATGTAAAAAATGTAAGTAATTAATTAAATTATTTCGTTCTTAATTAATTACGATTTTATGTAGATTATTGAAATTAGAAAATCAAATTTGATGTATCTATTAATAAAATTGATTTTAATTGTAAAATTTTATTCTCACCTTTTGAAATGCCACTAAATCCCACTTTTTTAAAATTTAATCAAAAAATTATAAAATTGAGATTAATTCCTGCTTAAATACGATTTTAAACCAAGTATACGTTATGATATTGCGTATATTAAAGAATTTGGGTTGAAAGAAGAAAAATGAACATGTAAACATAACCTCAAAGCTGACTTTTTTTATAACATTAATACGATTATATTTTGAACTAAAAAAGTAGTTAAATAAGTAGAATTAACTTACATTTACTTATTTCTTCGGTAAAATCGGTTTGTTTTTGATTATTTTGATTAAAAAAATGTTTAAGTAATCTTTGACATTTATGTGTTGACGTTGACTTTTACTACCAACCTCGAAAAAATAAGATTACTATGTAAAAAAATTAAGTAATTAATTAAATTATTTCGTTTTTAATTAATTAATTACGATTTTATGTAGATATTTGAAATTAGAAAATCAAATTTGATGTATCTATTAATAAAATTGATTTTAATTGTAAAATTTTATTCTCACCTTTTGAAATGCCACTAAATCCCACTTTTTTTTAATTTAACCAACAAATTATAAAATTGAGATTAATTCCTGCTTAAATACGATTTTAAACCAAGTATACGTTATGATATTGCGTATATTAAAGAATTTGGGCTGAAAGAAGAAAAATGAAGATGTAAACATAACCTCAAAGCTGACTTTTTTTATAACATTAATACGATTATATTTTGAACTAAAAAAGTAGTTAAATAAATAGAATTAACTTACATTTACTTATTTTTTCGGTAAAATCGGTTTGTTTTTGATTATTTTGAGTAAAAAAAGTTTAAGTAATCTTTGACATTTATGTGTTGACGTTGATTTTTTACTACCAACCTCGAAAAAATAAGATTACTATGTAAAAAATTTAAGTAATTAATTAAATTATTTCGTTTTTAATTAATTAATTACGATTTTATGTAGATATTTGAAATTAGAAAATCAAATTTGATGTATCTATTAATAAAATTGATTTTAATTGTAAAATTTTATTCTCACCTTTTGAAATGCCACTAAATCCCACTTTTTTTTTAATTTAACCAAAAAATTATAAAATTGAGATTAATTCCTGCTTAAATATGATTTTAAACCAAGTATACGTTATGAAATTGCGTATATTAAAGAGATCGGATCTTGAAAACATTTATTCGTTTTTGAGATATAAATCATTAAATTCAACGTGAACATTTATGGCTATCTCAAGTTAATTAAATATCATCAAAATTGAATTCTTGAGATATTTTAATGATACATTCAAAATTTATAGAGGCAAGTGTATATTTTGTCATGGTGAGAACCAAATTAGAAAATCTTTATTCGTTCTTGAGATACAGATTATTTAAGTTAACCTAATTTTTTATGAATTTTTGAAATTAATAACCTTGTTTTAAAAAATCACCAAAAATCGAATTCTTAAGATATCTTAATGAACTATTCATGATCTATAGAGGAAAGTGTCTATTTTCTAGCGATGAAAACGGATCTTGAAAATATTTATTCATTTTTGAGATTTAGATAATTAAAAATCACCAAAAATCGAATTCTTGAGATACTTTAATGATACATTCAAAATTTATAGAGTATAGAATCTATTCGTTTTTAAGATAAAGGTTATTTAATTGGATCTGATTTTTTATGATTTTTGGAAATTAATAATAAATATAATTTACCTACAACTGTTCTGTGTGTAATTAAGCCTTTAAAATATTTTCTTATTTGTTAATTATGTTCTTTTACTAATAATTTTCATTATTATTAATTTCTTGTTCAGCAATTTTTTATTTTTGTTAAGAAATTATTTGTTTATGTTATTTATTGTGATTTATTACTGGATGCTTCGCTGGGCTTTCCAGTTTTCGTCTCAAATATAATAAATAAATAATTTTACGAATTGTTACTCAAAATTTGTACTGCCACCTTTCAACGGGAATAAACAAATAATCGATTTTTTGACAAAACTATCAAAAACCCTTCGATAACTATTGTGTGCAATATCTGTCCATCGGTTCCTACCAGAACACCAATAGGCGATATTGACTCGATAAAAAATATTGATCCAATAACTGTCGGATATCTACTCAATACTATAACGTACGAGAAACCGGGCATTAGTATTGTGAACTATGAGTTGTTTATTAGATGCTTAAGATAAAAATTACTTTGAAAATACTTTGTATATTTTTTGTTTAATATCTTTTAAAAAAGGTTTATCAGTCAATTTTATTGCTCTGTATGTATAATTATTCATCGTATTCATTTGTGATTTAGAGTGGTTACTATGATAATTTGATAATCTATCACTACTTTTTTCTTTCTTGTACCATTTCGTTGTTATTGTGTTATCATTATCCATAATTATTGTCATATCTAAAAAGTTTATTTGTGATTGTTTAGGTATCTCTTATACTGTGAATTGTAATCTATCATTGTATTTATTAAAAACGTTTAGTGAGTCGGAATGTTGTCCTTTAAGTAAAATTATCAATAAGTCGTCTATATACTTTGATGTCATTAAGGGTTTTACTGATGTTTTATTTAACTGTATAGATAACAAATGATTCAACACAATACCACTCAGATTCATACTTAAACTTGAGCCCATTGGCAAACTGAAAATATTTAAATTAATCAAAAATAAACTGAATTTACCAACAAAATATGTAAACGTAACTTAAATGCACTTAATTAACAACATTTTAGTTCAAAATATAATCGTATTTTTCGTATCCTTTAGGTTACGTTCACATCTTCATCATCTCACATCAAGATTATTTACGGTCATACCGATAAGAAAACTCGTAAATTTGAGTGCGGAACATTCAAGAGACGAGGTAAGAAACGAAAACGTCTCGGTACAGGTGTTAAAACCAATAAAACGGTTCCGTTTTTTTCCGCGTAACTTGAGATCCAAACGTTTTGTTACACATCCGAGCCCCATTATGCAGCTAATAACTATACCGAGAAAGCTTCGTAGGTGTGGATTCGTTACGGGCGGACAAGTAAAAAAGCGGCAAAAAGCTCGGTTTCTTCGGAGCGCCGCCCTGGGAAAGGAAAGCTCCAAGTCGACGCAAAGTTCATTGTCATATCGGTTCGTGTCCGGAACGCCGCGAGACAAAACGCGGTCACAATGGGAAATGGGAGTTGTTTGTCAAACGAACGCACGCGAAGTCTTTTAGGAAGTAAGAATGAAAAGTAAAGTAAAAAAATAAAGAAAACAAAATGATAGTTTTCGGACAATTAACTATCTATTTATGTGCACGTTAATTTAGGTAACTCAAGTACCGTAATCTGTCTTTTACCTTGTTAAAATATCCGGGGCAACGATCCCGAGTTGTTTGTCTACCGTGTTAACCATTTATGGAAACCATAGAACCACTTATTAAGTTAAATTATTTGTTTTCATTTCAAGCAAAATCTACACGTGTTTATATTTTCGTGTGGGAATAAAATACGAAAGAAATTCATTCATAATGCACACACAGCTGTGTAGCCACCCTTTTAATTCAATCTTATATTCTTCCTCGTTGGTGCGGATGCTGAATCTTTTCCCACGTATTACGTGTGAGGGCATTCGGTCGAAGATGATGTCCCGTGTTTTATTGCCATTTTATGTGACCGTTTAATCAACTAGATTCATTTTATAGACATTTTAATAACTCCGGCGTATTAACTAACTGTACCGGCGTTTAATATCGTCGTAAATTCAAAATTAACAAATCGTATTCATCAACGTTTAACCTATTATTATTTTTATCTCGATTTAACGTTAAATTTTACGTCTTGGGACGAAGTCGTATCGTGTAAATGGGAATGTGAACTTTTCTACACCTGCTAATGTTAGCGTGAAAGCGCGGATGGCAACCACCGTTCATTAGCAGGTGCAGCAGCACCCGAAATTTGTAATTAGCACGAAATGTTTTTGGTCGTTTGCCATGTGTTAACGTTAACAATAAGAGTTAATGATTCATGTAATTGTTTGTATTAAGGGGTTAATTAAATTTAGACTTACTTGCATGAGCCGGGTTTATCGCATTTTCCGTGGATGGGATGACATCCATTTTTACAAACAGCTGAAAAAAAAAACATAAGTTTAACTTAATTTAATGTAAGTTTAATATACAAATTTGATCAATTTGTGATTTTGTGTTCTTTAGGATTATATTACTATAAGATAAATGCAAATTGGTTATGGATTATGTATTTTGGATTAATTTAGACAGGTTTTTATGTAACAAGAACATTCCAGCTTTTCTATTTTTTGAGTTATAACCCTTTGTGTTGTCCAAAAACTTATTTGGTAATAATCAATGATTTTATGTTCGTTAGGTTGCTATTAATTCAAGATGACTGAATATTGCTTATGGATTATGCATTTTAACTCAATTTAGAACATTCTTTGTACAAGATGAATGATGTTTCAACCTTTTTTCTTCTTGAGTTATATCCACTATGTTTTTTGTCTATATGATCTAAGAACATAATGAAAGAAAATCTATTTGTGTACTACAATTCATTAATGGTTAATAAAACAAAGGCGCCCCAGAACTTTTGAAAGACCTATGAGAAAATGCAGCTACTAAGTATTTTTTGTCAAGAAATATTAATTCAGAAGTAGTGTCGGTTTGCAGGAACTTTTTTTGGACACCTATAAAATTTATGTAGGGCGGTTAAGTAGTGCTCTGAATGCTGAAACACCTGAAACTGATCGTCATGGGAAAGTGCCTCGATCTTCGCGAAAAACGGTTGAGAGTAAGATAAAAGCTGTACGAGAGCATATTTTAAATTTCCCAGCATATGAGAGTCACTACACCAGAGATCGTCATACTCCCGGCCGAAAATGTTTAAGTCCTGATTTAGATATTCGTAAAATGTATATGTAGAGAAATGTGAGGAAAATAATCGATCATTTGTTAAAGAATGGATCTACAGGAAAATATTTAATACTGAATTTGCCAAAAAATGCGATTTACCGAAGGGAAAAATCGGAGCATGTAATAATGAGGAAGAAAAATTACATCTTAGAGAAACTCATGATGTACATTTACAAAATGCCGAACGAGCTAGGAACTGCCTCGCAAAGGACCAGAAAAATGCAAAAGAAAATTTGAGGGAATATTATGGATTCTCATTTGATTTACAAAAAGGACTACCTTATCCCAAATTGTCTGTATCCTTAGCCTATTATAAGCGAAATATGTACGTCTACAACTTAGATTTTCATAATTTCCATGATGATAATGTTAAGATGTAGGTATGGAATGAAATTATAACTTCAAGAGGTGCACAGGAAGTAGGATCATGCATTTTAGCCCATATGGAGGACATAACTACTCAAAAATACGTAATAACTTACTTAAATAAAAAAAAATCATTCGTAGTAGATATTGAGACTCAATTGGGAAGTGTATTAAGTCTTTAATTAACAGTTTTTGGACTACTTATGTCAAAATTTAGTATTTTGTCCAGTAGTATTCAATATTTTTGAAGAAAACTCAACTGGTTTATATTGTAGTATATGTTATATGGGAGCAGTTTTCGGTTTTCAGTGAAAGCAGATTCAGTATTACAGTGATGCTTGTTCAGGCCAAAATCGTAATATTAAAGTTAGCTTTAACATGGATGAAAATTGCTGTCATCAAATAATAATATTGAAATAGTGGATCACAAATTTTTACTATCTGGTCATTCCTTTCTACCGAATGACAGTGATTTTGGGTTGATAGAAATGAAAATTTAGAAAAACAAATTACTTGTACAACCCTGAACATTATTACGAATTGTTAGAAAAATGTAGAAAAAAGAATACATTTTCGATAAAACGAATGTCGCATTCGGATTTTATTTCAACGAAATCTTTAGAAGAATAAATAACAAGAAGAATAAAAAATTTTTTTTCCGCAGGCGAATTTGGCTCTTGGCTACAAATTCAGTGGATGAGATTCTTAAAAAACGAACCTTATAAAATGTTTTATGAAACATCTTTAGTTGGTTCTCAATTCCACGTTTTGGATCTTGCACCTAAAAAGGCAGAGCAAAAATATAAGGAAATATTAAATTACTTCCGTTATATACCACCTAATGGTGGTATACACCTAATGGTGGTATATAACGGAAGTAATTTAGTTACTAGTTTAGTTACTGGTCTAATGACCAGTAACGGACGAAAAACTTAAAGATATTATGTCTTTACTACCATACATCCCTTCAGTTTTTCAGAAACATTTTAAGAATGTTAGAAAGTCGAAATATGTAATGTTTGAAAACATTATGATTTAATAAATATGGAATTTGAATGCTTTAATTGGGTAATAATCAATGATATCCATAAATTATTTATGGATTATGCTTTTTGACAAATTTTGAATCTTATTTATGTTAAACTCATATTTCCAAGATGCTTAATCTTAAATTTTAAGCCATTATAATGTTGAAGCCGCCAAATTGAATAAATTGCACTTTTGAGTCTATTAGGTTGGTGTAAATACAAGATGAATGAAAATCGTTTATGGATTATGTATTTTAGATCAACACAGAACATTATTTGCACATCTAGAATGTTTCAACATTTATAATTCCCGAGTTATATCCTTTATGATGTTTGAAAACATCATGATTTAATAAATATGATTTTTAAATGCTTTATTTTGGGTAATAATGAATGATGGTTATAAATTATTTATGGATTATGTTTTTTTAACAAATTATGAATCTTAGTTATGATAGAGTTATATTTCCAATATACTTCATCTTTAAATTTTAATATTGAAGCCGTCAAATTGAATAAATTGTGCTTTTGAGCCTATTAGGTTGGTGTAAATACAAAATGAATGAAAATCGTTTATGGATTATGTATTTTAGGGCAACTAAGAACATTACTAGCATATCAAGAATGTTTCAACATTTATACTTCCCGAGTTATATTCATTGTAATGTTTGAAAACATTATGATTTAATAAAAATGAATTCTAAATGCTTTATTTTAGTAATAATCAATGATGGCCATAAATAATTTATGGATTATGCGCTTTTGACAAATTATGAATCTTATTTATGTTAAAGTTATATTTCCAACATGCTTAATCTTTAAATTTTAAGCCATTATAATGTTGAAGCCGTTAAATTGAATAAATTGTGCTTTTGAGTCTGCTAAGTTGGTGTAAATACAAGATTAATGAAAATCATTTATGGATTAACTATTTTAGGTCAACTCAGAACATTATTTGCACATCTAGAATGTTTCAACATTTATAATTCCCGAGTTATATCCTTTATGATGTTTGAAAACATCATGATTTAATAAATATGAGATTTAAATCCTTTTTAATTTGGTAATAATAAATTATGGCCATAAGTTATTTATGGATTATGCTTTTTTTGGCAAATTTTGAATCTTATTTATGTTAAAGTTATATTTCCAAGGTACGTTATCTTTAAACTTTAAGTCATTATAATGTTGAAGCCGTCAAATTGAATAAATTGCACTTTTGAGTCTGTTAGGTTGGTATAAATACAAGATGAATGAAAATCGTTTATGGATCATGTATTTTAGGTCAATTCAGAACATTATTTGCACATCTAGAATGTTTCAACATTTATACTTCTCGAGTTATATTCATTGTAATGTTTGAAAACATCAAGATTTAATAAATATGCAATTTAAATGCTTTAATTGGTGATTATCAATGATGGTCATTAATTAATTATAGATTATGCTTTTTTTGACAAATTATGAATCTTATTTATGTTAAAGTTATATTTTCAAGACGCTTAATCTTTAAACTTTGAGCCTTTATCATGTTGAAGCCGTCAAATTGAATAAACTGCACTTTTGAGTCTGTTAGGTTGGTATAAATACAAGATGAATGAAAATCGTTTATGGATCATGTATTTTAGGTCAATTCAGAACATTATTTGCACATCTAGAATGTTTCAACATTTAATTTAATTTATTTATGTTAAAGTCATATTTCCAAGATGCTTAATCTTAAATTTTAAGCCATTATAATGTTGAAGCCGCCAAATTGAATAAATTGCACTTTTAAGTCTATTAGGTTGGTGTAAATACAAGATGAATGAAAATCGTTTATGGATTATGTATTTTAGATCAACACAGAACATTATTTGCACATCTAGAATGTTTCAACATTTATAATTCCCGAGTTATATCCTTTATGATGTTTGAAAACATCATGATTTAATAAATATGATTTTTAAATGCTTTATTTTGGGTAATAATGAATGATGGTTATAAATTATTTATGGATTATGCTTTTTTAACAAATTATGAATCTTATTTATGATAGAGTTATATTTCCAATATATTTCATCTTTAAATTTTAATGTTGAAGCCGTCAAATTGAATAAATTGTGCTTTTGAGCCTATTAGGTTGGTGTAAATACAAAATGAATGAAAATCGTTTATGGATTATGTATTTTAGGGCAACTAAGAACATTACTAGCACATCAAGAATGTTTCAACATTTATACTTCCCGAGTTATATCCATTGTAATGTTTGAAAACATTATGATTTAATAAAAATGAATTCTAAATGCTTTATTTTAGTAATAATCAATGATGGCCATAAATAATTTATGGATTATGCGCTTTTGACAAATTATGAATCTTATTTATGTTAAAGTTATATTTCCAAGATGCTTAATCTTAAATTATAAGCCATTATAATGTTGAAGCCGCCAAATTGAATAAATTGCACTTTTAAGTCTATTAGGTTGGTGTAAATACAAGATGAATGAAAATCGTTTATGGATTATGTATTTTAGATCAACACAGAACATTATTTGCACATCTAGAATGTTTCAACATTTATAATTCCCGAGTTATATCCTTTATGATGTTTGAAAACATCATGATTTAATAAATATGATTTTTAAATGCTTTATTTTGGGTAATAATGAATGATGGTTATAAATTATTTATGGATTATGCTTTTTTAACAAATTATGAATCTTATTTATGATAGAGTTATATTTCCAATATATTTCATCTTTAAATTTTAATGTTGAAGCCGTCAAATTCAATAAATTGTGCTTTTGAGCCTATTAGGTTGGTGTAAATACAAAATGAATGAAAATCGTTTATGGATTATGTATTTTAGGGCAACTAAGAACATTACTAGCACATCAAGAATGTTTCAACATTTATACTTCCCGAGTTATATCCATTGTAATGTTTGAAAACATTATGATTTAATAAAAATGAATTCTAAATGCTTTATTTTAGTAATAATCAATGATGGCCATAAATAATTTATGGATTATGCGCTTTTGACAAATTATGAATCTTATTTATGTTAAAGTTATATTTCCAACATGCTTAATCTTTAAATTTTAAGCCATTATAATGTTGAAGCCGTTAAATTGAATAAATTGTGCTTTTGAGTCTGTTAAGTTGGTGTAAATACAAGATTAATGAAAATCATTTATGGATTAACTATTTTAGGTCAACTCAGAACATTATTTGCACATCTAGAATGTTTCAACATTTATAATTCCCGAGTTATATCCTTTATGATGTTTGAAAACATCATGATTTAATAAATATGAGATTTAAATCCTTTTTAATTTGGTAATAATAAATTATGGCCATAAGTTATTTATGGATTATGCTTTTTTGGCAAATTTTGAATTTTATTTAAGTTAAAGTTATATTTCCAAGGTACGTTATCTTTAAACTTTAAGTCATTATAATGTTGAAGCCGTCAAATTGAATAAATTGCACTTTTGAGTCTGTTAGGTTGGTATAAATACAAGATGAATGAAAATCGTTTATGGATCATGTATTTTAGGTCAATTCAGAACATTATTTGCACATCTAGAATGTTTCAACATTTATACTTCTCGAGTTATATTCATTGCAATGTTTGAAAACATCAAGATTTAATAAATATGCAATTTAAATGCTTTAATTGGTGATTATCAATGATGGTCAATAATTAATTATAGATTATGCTTTTTTTGACAAATTATGAATCTTATTTATGTTAAAGTTATATTTTCAAGACGCTTAATCTTTAGACTTTGAGCCTTTATAATGTTGAAGCCGTCAAATTGAATAAACTGCACTTTTGAGTCTGTTAGGTTGGTATAAATACAAGATGAATGAAAATCGTTTATGGATCATGTATTTTAGGTCAATTCAGAACATTATTTGCACATCTAGAATGTTTCAACATTTATACTTCTCGAGTTATATTCATTGTAATGTTTGAAAACATCAAGATTTAATAAATATGCAATTTAAATGCTTTAATTGGTGATTATCAATGATGGTCATTAATTAATTATAGATTATGCTTTTTTTGACAAATTATGAATCTTATTTATGTTAAAGTTATATTTTCAAGACGCTTAATCTTTAGACTTTGAGCCTTTATAATGTTGAAGCCGTCAAATTGAATAATCTGCACTTTTGAGTCTGTTAGGTTGGTATAAATACAAGATGAATGAAAATCGTTTATGGATCATGTATTTTAGGTCAATTCAGAACATTATTTGCACATCTAGAATGTTTCAACATTTATACTTCTCGAGTTATATTCATTGTAATGTTTGAAAACATCAAGATTTAATAAATATGCAATTTAAATGCTTTAATTGGTGATTATCAATGATGGTCATTAATTAATTATAGATTATGCTTTTTTTGACAAATTATGAATCTTATTTATGTTAAAGTTATATTTTCAAGACGCTTAATCTTTAGACTTTGAGCCTTTATAATGTTGAAGCCGTCAAATTGAATAAACTGCACTTTTGAGTCTGTTAGGTTGGTATAAATACAAGATGAATGAAAATCGTTTATTGATTATGTATTTTAGGTCAATTCAGAACATTATTTGCACATCTAGAATGATTCAACATTTATACTTCCCGAGTTTTATCCATTGTGATGTTTGAAAACATCGTGATTTAATAAATATGCAATTTAAATGCTTTAATTTTGTAATAATGAATGATGGCCATAAATGATTTATGGATTACGCTTTCTTGATAAATTATGAATTTTATTTATGTTAAAGTTATATTTCTAAGTTATTATAATGTTCAAGCCATCAAATTGAAGAATATTCCAACGTTTTGACTCATTGAGTTATATTTTAACAACTATGGAATTTTGAATGCTTTACCTATTTAATGAAGATAAATCATTCATGGATCTTTTTTTATATATTATTATTCAAATGATATTTCCAACATGATTAATTTTTGAGTAATAACATCACAATTTTTTGACATTGCCAAAAAGGTAAAACTTGAACCAAGGTGATAACAATCAAAGCAAAATATAGATGACGTGTATTGAGTCAATTTAAAATTTCATTTTAGGGTCATTGCTATTGTTTGAGTTATAACCTATTGAGATGTCTAAAAAGACAAATTTGTATACCAACATTTGTAAAACCACTTGGAGAGAATCATACAATAATTACGTAATAAAATTAAAAGGTAAAGAGATAAAATTACGTCGGGATCTATTTTCCTAACAGTTAATAGAATTCCTCCTGGCAAATGCACCTGGATATCTTAAAGGTCACAAACGCCAATATGATATATTAATGTGTGAATATGCAAATTTTATACATTTCTCCGTACATTCTTTAGAAATTCCGTCATTTCGATCGATATGACTCACAACACAGCTTTTACGAAGATTTTCTTCGTCACTTTAAACATTTTTGAATGAAACAAAAGTTTCGCAACGTCTCTTAAACCGCGCATTGTCTTGTCATCTCTCCATTCTTCCGATGTTGGATTTTTCATATTTCCCTTACGGATCTCCGCTTACGGTATTCGATTGCCGGGTTAATAGCGGGCCTACCCGCTGATTCGCCATTATTATTTATATCGCAACTCGAAATTTATGTTACGTAACGGCCGAGGCCGAGGAGTCGATCGCGCACGATCGAATTGTTCTCCGCGGGATAATCGACCAGGTACATTATTGCCATGCCTGTATCGAATGCAAATCGATAGATAGAGACTATCTCTCGAAATTTATAACGTTATATAAGTCGCCGGCACCTTCTCTCTTAAGAGTTCCATTCCGGAGTAAAGACACACACCGTGTGCGCGCCCTGATTAATAGTCACAGAACCGGCTACAAGGTAACGAATTAGACATGTCCGTTCTCTTGTACCATGTCCCAAGTGCCGTGTTTATTGTGTTTCGGACGCGGATTATCTAATTTCTGACACGATGGAATGTTCGCCCATCGAAGGTACAGCAGTAAATTTCTCCCCAACGTGCGTCTCAATCTATCCCAATCATTCCAGAAAATCAAAATCTAATTTCGCCACCAACGACGTTCAATCACATATCTATATGATTGCATCAATTCGAATCCAATACTATAATAATAAAAAAAATCTCATCATACAACTCAACGACACAATCGAGCGTCAACTCAAGAATCGCTTTGTCGTTCATTTTGTCGTTAGGGCAGGTTAATTATCATTAGTGGTAGTTGATAGTACCACTACTCTTCGCCATGGGAACCGTTTGTACCTTGCGTAGAGTACCGCTTATTAGAGTGAGGTGGAATGGAGAGACCACTCTTTGCGAACGCCACTTATCTATCGTTCGTGGTTCCTGCTAACTTAATAAGGTTTCCTCGGCGGTGATCGACATGACTACGGATCAACTCCAGACACGGTACCAACGATGTGAAGTGCTTGTAAATTTATCTATGCCGCTAATTCCCGTACTACTACCATCGTTGCTAAGCTAATGGTGTTTATTTGTTAGTCAGGTTCTTCGTGTGGAACGATCCTTGTAAAACAGGAATTTAAATTTTGTTTTTCTTTTTGAATGAGGAATTACACACATTTAAAAAAAAATCACTTTTATGTTATCTTGATCCAACGGATTTCGTTACAAAAGACTTCGAAGTAAAATTAATACTAATTTTTGTATTATACTGTGAATTGTACAACAATAATTGCACAACATATCAAATAAAAAAGAAGATAAAGCATTTATGGCTGAGCTTATTGCACTTTACAAATTATTTCTTTGTAATTGAAACATAAAATCCAAAGATTATACTAATGAAAACGCAAAATCTCAGGTGTATGATGTCAACAGCACTTAAACAGTGTGGGTAATTAAATTTTTCTTAAAATTCCAATGAAATTCTCAACCAATCAGCTGCAGAAACTTTAGAAAACTGCAATAAATATATTTCGTGACTACAATTTACTATGCGCATATTTCTTTTAAATTTCTGGAACACATGAACTTACAGTTGATAATTTATCAAATATTACAAGTATCATCCAGAGGTGCAAGACAAATTTGATGTATCGCAGAATCATAGGAAAATATTTGTTTGTTTTTAGTGGTTTTTATTAAATAAACTTTGCCTTACGCGTTTCAATTTATGCCATCTTCGGAGGCTTTTTTATATTTTTATAATATCAGGACGAAAGCCTCCAAAGATGGCGTAAGCCGAAACGCGTAAGGCGAAGTTTATTTAATAAAAACCAATAAAAGCAAACAAATATTTTCCAATAATTCTGCTATACATTATATTGGTAACACGGATCTGCACCATAAATGTGATGTAATCCAAAAACGATTGCATATGTTGACATCCATCGGAAAAGCATGAGCATCAACATTAAGAAAACTTCCTCAAAACCAAGCTGTTCATACGGAAAAACTTATAAGTGACGTTTTCTATTAAGCACAATAAGGAACATTAAATCGCTTCTGAAACTTACAAATGCAACCATTTTTACAATGAGGGCTATCATATAATCAGTAAATACCACATCTTTCACAATCAGTACCAATCTCTGAACAGATTTCGAAGATGTTGGCAGCCCAAAGCATCACCAAGTTGGAATGAATTGGGTTGGACTTTGCAATTCCAACTCAACCCAAAATTTGTTATTTCAATCTTATTAATGATACTTGGGACCTCAACTCCGCCTCAACTTTCACAATCAGTACCATTCTCTGAACAGATTTCGAAGATGTCGACAGTCTAAAGCATCACTCAGTTGGATTGAGTTGGGTTGGACTTTGAAATTCCAACTCAACCCAAAATTTGTTATTACAATGTTATTAATGATACTTGGGACCTCAACACGGCTTCAACTTTCACAATCAGTACCATTTTCTGAACAGATTTTGAAGATGTCGGCAGCCCAAATTATCACTAAGTTGGATTGAGTTAGGTTGGACCTTGAAATTTCAACTCAACCCAAAATTTGTTATTCTAATGTTATTAATGATACTTGAGACCTCAACTAGGCCTCAACTTTCACAATCAGTACCATTCTCTAAACAGATTTCGAAGATGTCGGCAGTCTAAAGCATCACTCAGTTGGATTGAGTTGGGTTGGACTTTGAAATTCCAACTCAACCCAAAATTTGTTATTCTAATGTTATTAATGATACTTGGGACCTCAACTCGGCCTCAACTTTCACAATCAGTACCATTCTCTAAACAGATTTCGAAGATGTCGGCAGCTCAAATAAGCCAAAGCATCACTAAGTTGGATTGAGTTGGGTTGGACTTTGAAATTCCAACTCAACCCAAAATTTGTTATTCCAATGTTATTAATGATACTTGGGATCTCAACTCGGCCTCAATTTTCACAATCAGTACCATTCTCTGAACAGATTACGAAGATGTCGGCAGTCTAAAGCATCACTAAGTTGGATTGAGTTGGGTTGAACTTTGTAATTTCAACTCAACTCAAAATTTGTTATTCCAATGTAATTAATGATACTTGGGACCTCAACTCGGCCTCAATTTTCACAATCAGTACCATTCTCTGAACAGATTTTGAAGATGTCGGCAACCCAAATATGCCAAAGCATCACTAAGTTGGATTGAGTTGGGTTGGACTTTGAAATTCCAACTCAATCCAAAATTTGTTATTCCAATGTTATTAATGATACTTGGGACCTCAACTCGGCCTCAATTTTCACAATCAGTACCATTCTCTAAACAGATTGCGAAGATGTCGGCACCCCAAATATGCCAAAGCATCACTAAGTTGGATTGAGTTGGGTTGGACTTTGAAATTCCAACTCAACCCAAAATTTGTTATTACAATGTTATTAATGATACTTGGGACCTCAACACGGCCTCAACTTTCACAATCAGTACCATTTTCTGAACAGATTTTGAAGATGTCGGCAGCCCAAAATATCACTAAGTTGGATTGAGTTAGGTTGGACCTTGAAATTTCAACTCAACCCAAAATTTGTTATTCTAATGTTATTAATGATACTTGGGACCTCAACTCGGCCTCAACTTTCACAATCAGTACCATTCTCTAAACAGATTTCGAAGATGTCGGCAGTCTAAAGCATCACTCAGTTGGATTGAGTTGGGTTGGACTTTGAAATTCCAACTCAACCCAAAATTTGTTATTCCAATGTTATTAATGATACTTGGTAACTCAACTCGGCCTCAATTTTCACAATCAGTACCATTCTCTGAACAGATTTCGAAGATGTCGGCAGCCCAAATATGCCAAAGCATCACTAAGTTGGATTGAGTTGGGTTGGACTTTGAAATTCCAACTCAACCCAAAATTTGTTCTTCCAATGTTATTAATGATACTTGGGACCTCAACTCGGCCTCAATTTTCACAATCAGTACCATTCTCTGAACAGATTGCGAAGATGTCGGCAGCCCAAATATGTCAAAGCATCACTAAGTTGGATTGAGTTGGGTTGGACTTTGAAATTCCAACTCAACCTAAAATTTGTTTTTCCAATGTTATTAATGATACTTGGGACGGGCGAGTTTACTTCTTTTTATATAAAACTTATTCCTTAACTTAAATACTTTCATTAAAAATTATCACTAAGTTGTATTGGGGTGGGTTAGATTTCGAAATTCCAACCCAACCCAACACTTTGGTCATCCAAAGTGTTATATATGATATTTGGGCGGCCGATGTCTTCGAAATCGGACGAGATTGCTTCCTTTGACATAAAAATTCTTCCTTAAGTTAAATATTTTCCTGCTCATAATCGTTCTGCATTCATATCTCGGCCGACTTCGTAGACGTCGGCCGCCCAAAGCGTCAATAAGTTGGATAGAGTTGCGTTGGACTTCGAAATTCCAATCCAGCCTACAATCTCGAAGATTTAGGTCATTTATTGTGGTATTCATGATACCTGGGTCTTTGAAAGTGGGCCAAGATTACTTCTTTTGATACAAAAATTCTTCCTTAATCGGAATATTCTCCTAAATACTCTACTCATAATCGTTTTGCTTTCATGTCTCGGCTGATTTCGAAGACGTCGGCCGCCCAAAACATTGCTGTCTTGGATTGGGTTGGGTTAGATTTCAAAATTCCAACCCAACCTAACACTTCGGTCATCCAAAGCGTTATTCATGATACTTAGGCCAGCCGACGTTTTTGAAATCGGCCGAGATTACTTCTTTTGATATAAAAATTCTTCCTCAACCTAAATATTCTCCTAAATACTCTACTCATAATCGTTTTGTATTCATGTCTCGATCAATTTCGAAGACGTCGGCCGCTCAAAGCATCACTGAGTTGGATTGAGTTGGGTTGGACTTCGAAATTCCAACCCAACCCAAAATTTCGAAGATTTCGGCCATCCAATGCGGTATTGATGATACTTGGGACGGCCGACATCTTCGAACTCGGACGAGATTATTTATTTTGATACAAAAATTCTTCCTCAACATTCATATCTCGACTTCTACACTAAGCCAACTATCCACGCCAACTATTTAAGAAATACTTAAGATCCCTCAAACTCTACCTTAATAGACTAAAGTTGACTGATGTAAGCTTAGGTAAGTTGATCCTTGACTCCTTGATCAATCCTTTTGTACAAGTAGGTTTGAGTGCGTTAAGGATAATTTTGCACAAATGATTAGCTTGTGAAAACCCCTTGTGAGCAAGTCACGTTTGAGCATGCAATACAGTACATCTGTACCAAGGACGTGCCAGCTTGTCTTGTAATTAATTAAATCATCAGAGTATCATGACAGGATGAAGAACTATGAAGCATATGATGTGTTATTAAATGTATATAGATAAATTGATAACAACGCGGATAATGATGTTGTTGGTAAGAAGTTAAATGCGTTGAGGACTAATAATAATAGAGCAAAGAAGCATCAATTTAACGTTTTGAGATATCAAGAAACTCCAAGAAGGAAGAATTAATATGGGAGTAGATTTTTCTTTTCAGTAAGCACTCTTTGCATCACATATCACGATTCTTCTTCCATTTTTTCATGAGAAGGTAAAAAGCAGTCAGTGCGAGCACATCGCGCTGACTTTTTGTAAATAATAAATGATAGGTATAGGCCATCGCGAGTACCATATGATATGTGGTGAAATGATTTTAAACAGACTGTTCATTATGCCCCTCTCTGTGATCGTTAAAGGTTTTCTTTATCCATGGTGTTTACTTAGTCTAATGATATGACAGATTAGTCCAGCTTAAGTTGTACGTCATTAGGTTGAGTTGGGTTGGTTTGTATTATTACTTAGTAGGATGAAGTAATAAAGGACAAGTATAGGAACGCCCAGAGATAGGAAAGAAGGACGCTGATAAGAGAGAGAAGGTACAATTAAAGATATGGAGAGACAATGACGGAGAAACATAATGACAAAAATACATTGTGGATTAAAGGAGTAAGGAAAGAAGAAAGATAAGAAAGTGAGATATAACGAACGGGTATTAAGCAGATATATATCCTCTATATTGAGTTATTTTCCACTCATTGCCTTAACGTTTCATTCATTCCATGATCTTCTTAGTACTTCATCATTTTTACCAATTTTCTTCTCTGTGCTAATTGTTGTAATCTAAACAGATTATTTATGCATGATCTACCAGGAATGAACCCGCTATCACGTGATCTAAACACAATACTATGTATAGCTGTCCGTGTTTCTATGAGTTATTATACACTTTTCTCAACTTATCTACTAATGAATACTATATTTCCCATATTAATTCGTTATATCAAGTTTTAACAGCATTATTTTTTTTAAGATTATGTAAATATGAGTATGGGACAATTGTAAATTTATTATTTGTCCTCAATGACGAATAAATTTATTGCTAAATCCTACACATATCCTCTTTGCAGATGTTCTTCATCCCTAACGACATGTAACTCCTACATAAACTTTCTCTCAACAAAAGAAAAATTCGTATAAATTAAATAAGGAATGTTATTAAGTAGGATGTGGTTGATATGATTAATGCGAATAATATATTTGAAATATAAGAGAATCTCGCTGAAATCTTAACTATTAAAGTTTAATTATTAACTTAATTCATAACTGTGCAAGAATTTTATTAATTTATTAATTATTTCGAAACGGGCTTACACCTTTTACTTCCTTTCGATAGTTAATTAACCGTACGTCTAGAGATTAGCGGATATAGCTTGCGCATAATTTATAATATTATTAACATTAACAACTTTTTGGTTGGGTAGAGGTTTTTTATAAATTTATATCACACTCATTAAGTGTGTATAATATTCTTTCCTCATAAATCTCCATTTACTGAATGCACTCGCATCAGATAACGAGTACAAATACATCATACCCGTGTGATTTGTCTTGATAGTTTAGTGCCATAATGGGTTGTAAGGTTGTTGTTATGCATTTACACCTCGACTCTAGTCAATTATTCTTCATGATAGATATCTTACGACCGGAGTAATTTTCCTACCGGTATTTGATTTGATGATGGTTTCAAAGTTTGTAATAAACAGACATAATAAATCTTGTATTGTATAAAATGGGACATAACTCAAAAAATAAATTATTTAAGGAAAATGTTTTTTTTCTATCTTCATATAATTTGTAATTCTAAAAAAACTGTACTTGTAATGAAATGTGTGATTAATTTGAAAACTATTTGAAACATACATATGCATGATTGCGTGGTTAGTGTCGCCGTAATATTTTGTATAAAACTTAATATTAACGATTACGTTTCTACTATTTTCATATAAATGACCATTAGAAATAGTCCTTGAATTTACCTGTACATACATACTGTGAATTTATGCTTGTTGGATATTTATGTTATTCAATCACTTTTTACTATATTTAACGTCGTAATTAGTCATAAAGTTGTTTATACAGTTTTAGATTTAATTTGCATGGAATTTCGATTTTATATTAACTCTACATGTAGTATATATCGAAAGTTAGTTTGTGTTTAAAATTTTTCTTTATTACATCTATTACTTTTATCTTTTCTATACTTGTTAATGGGTCTTTTACCGCTCTTTCTTCGATTTCTATTATGTGGTTTCGTTTTATATTGTTGCATTTTATGCCATATTTTCTATGGATTGTTTACTGAAAAATGGTTTGTTGATACGCCCCGAAGGTATCATCATCTGTGTGTTCGTGGTCGATTTTAACACAACCGAATAACATGAACTTTACATTTTGATATACTACAATACCAAGATGTTTTTATAGAAGTTTCGCTATTAATCTCAGTGGAAGAATTCAGTATGTAACAATTATGTGTATCAGAAAAATTAAAGTATCTTGCTGAGCCTCGACGATTTGAGGCAAAATCGTTCGTTGTATATCTTAGTAAATATAGAAAGTTTTCTATAAAACGACTTTATACTCACTACGCCAAGGTCGCTTGCAGGCGAGGCGCTATAATCTTCCAAAATGGACGATTTTCTGTTAATATTTTAAATCCGACGCCTCGTCCTCAAGCGACCTCGGCGATTTGAGGTGAAATCCTGCCCTATATGTCTTAATAAATACATAAAGTCTCCTATAAGACGATTTTATTCTCACTACGCCGAGGTCACTTGCGGGTGAGGCGCTATAATCCTCCAAAATGGACGATTTTCTGCTAATATTTTAAATCCGGCGCCTCGCCCGCAAGCGACCGCGGTGATTTGAGGCAAAATCGTGCCTTGTATGCTTAGTAAATACGTAAAGTCTCCTATAAGACGACTTTATTCTCACTAAGCCGAGGTCGCTTGCGGGAGAGGCGCTATAATTTACCAAAATGGACGATTTTCCGTTAATATTTTAAATCGAGCGCCTCGCCCGCAAGCGACCTCGGCGATGTGAGGCAAAATCGTTCCTTGTATGTCTTAGTAAATACATACTTATAAGACGACTTAATTCCCACTACGCCAAGGTCGCTTGCGGCCGAGGCACTATAATCTTCCAAAATGGACGATTTTCTGTTCATATATTAAATCGCCCGCAAATGACTTCGGCGATTTGAGAAGAAATTGTTCCTTGTATATCTTAATAAATATGTAAAGTCTCCTATGGGCAACTTTATACTCACTACGCCGAGATCGTTTGCGGACGAGGCGCTACAATCTTCAAAAGGGACGATTTTCTGTTAATATTTTAAATCCAGCGCCTCGCCCGCAAGCGACCTCGGCGATTTGAGAAGAAATCGTTCCTTGCATATCTTAGTAAATATATAAAGTCTCTTATAAGACGACTTTATTTTTACTACGCCGAGGTCGCTTGCGGGCGAGGCGCTACAATCTTTCAAAAGGGACATTTTTCTGTTAATATTTTAAATCCAGCGCCTCGCCCGCAAGCGACCTCGGCGATTTGAGAAGAAATCGTTCCTTGCATATCTTAGTAAATATATAAAGTCTCCTATAAGACGACTTTATTTTTACTACGCCGAGGTCGCTTGCGGGTGAGGCGCTACAATCTTTCAAAAGGGACATTTTTCTGTTAATATTTTAAATCCAGCGCCTCGCCCGCAAGCGACCTCGGCGATTTGAAAAGAAATCATTCCTTGTATATCCTGAAAAATACATAAAGACTCCTATAGGACGACTTTATACTCACTACGCCGAGGTTGCTTGCGGGAAAGGCGCTAAAATCTTCCAAAAGGGACGTTTTTCTGTTAATATTTTAAATCCAGCGCCTCACCCGCAAGCTGCCTCGGCGATTTGAGAAGAAATCGTTCCTTGTAAGTCTTAGTAAATACATAAAGTCTCCTATAAGACGACTTTATTCGTACTACGCCGAGATCACTTGCGGGCGAGGCGCTATAATCTTCCAAAATAGACGCTTTTCTGTTAATATTTTAAATCGAGCGCCTCGCCCGCAAACGACCTCGGCAATTTGAGGCGAAATCGTTCCTTGTATATCTTAGTAAATACATAAAGTCTCCTATAAGACGACTTTTTGCGTACTACGCCGAGGTCGCTTGCGGGCGCGGCGCTATAATGTTGAGAAAAGGACGAATTTCTGTTAATATACCCAACTCTTTTTTTACACGGTAGATACGTTCCTTAGAAAACCGTGCAAAAGAAAATCGTGTAAAAAATTATAATAAAATGTATATGACATATTTATAAAAAAAGCTTTTTATTAAATCAAAATCATCATCAGCATCATCAGTAGATATGTCGGATATGTCTAGCAAAACTGTCGGATTTAATTCAAATGAAAAATTTCGTTCGTTATTAACGGTCTGTGTCGTTTTTTGTGCAGTTGTGAAGTCGGTTATTAGCTGCTATTTTTTTTGTTTCTCAATAAGCTTATATAGTCTTCATATCCAGCTACACATAACTTAAGACTACGATGAAATTTCAATGCTCCATGTCAGGATCATGAGTAAGAAAATGTTGTTCCATACTTGTAGCAAATTTCAAGCCATCGCGAATTAAATCAGCCAATTCATCTTCTACCTTATCATTATCGATTTCTTCATTTTCATAAATTGTCATAAATTCGATCAAATCATCTTCATCCAAAGGACTTTCTCGCATCAATTCATCAATATCAACCGTTTGAATGTTGTTAAAACCATTGCCACCAATTGCATTTGATAGAGTTATAATTTCAGAACACACAGCTGATTTTTCTACTACAAAACTTCCACTTTACAGCATTACTCGCTACTTTCCAGCATGCGTGCTGGCAATATTTTTTTCCAACAAGCATTTAAGGTTAATTGGCGCAATTGTTTAATGGCAACAGAAGCAAGTGTAATGCAATCCATAATCGTAAACTTTCTCCATGCTTCCAAAACAGTCAAATTTATTTCTTCCACCGAATCTAAAATATATTTAAACGTTTGCTTTATGTAGTATATTTTAAATGTTGCTATAATGACCTGATCGAGTGGCTGAATCAGCGAGGTAGTATTAGGCGGTAAAAATAGCAATTGGATCACCCAACACTGGGTAGCTGGGCGCATTATCAACAAGCAAAAGTATTTTGAATTCCAAACCTTTTTCTTCCATATATTTCTGGACTTCATGAACAAAGCAGTTGTTGAACTAATTTGTAAACAGATCAGCCGTCATCCATGCTTTTTTATTCGCCATGAAATGAATTGGAAGTTGTTTAATGTTCTTACCTCTTAATGCTCGTGGCATAAGATATTTGTTGATTAATAAAGGCTTTAACATTTTATCACCAGATGCGTTACTACATAACGAGAACGTCACTCGATCTTTGGCCGCTTTAAAACTACCAGCTGATTTTTCTGATTTTGCTATATAAGTCGTTTCGGGCATTTTCTTCCAAAACAATCCCGTTTCGTCGGCATTAAATATTTGTTCTGGAGTATAACCGCCCTCTTCAACGATTTTTGCTGGCTTACCCGGAAAGATTTTTGCAGCATTTTCGTCTACTGATGCTACTCTTCCCTTTATTTTTACATTGCGAAATACGTGTCTTTTTATAAAACCTGTCAGCCATCCCTCACTTGCATTAAATGCCAGTTGCTTCGTTGCCTGAAGACTTGTTGATGGTTCCACTTCCTGAAGTCGGTTATATATTCTAAGTGCTTTTTCCTTTATATGTTTCCCATCAATAGGTATTCTTTTTGACTGTAAATCTTCTATCCAAAACACCATGTGTTTTCCGTTTTCTCTAAGATAGGATTTCGACTATAAGATGATGTTTTGGAGCTTACTTTCGATCCAGAAGTTACGGATTGTCGCTTCGTTTAAACCAAAAGCTTTGCCAACAGATGTGGGACCTTTGCCTTTCTTTAGACAGTGTAAGTATTTTATTTTAGTTTCTAAGAAATTGCTTGTCTCTTCGGAAGTTGTTGTTTAGGCATTTTATTAATCAATAAGAGTGCTATAAAAAGAATCCAAAATAATATTGCTTATAGAATTTTTTTAAAGCGACAATTTAATACAATATTACCTTCTTTAGTAGCAAAGAATTATCATTACAAATAATACACTGGAAATTTCACCATCGAATTAAAAAAACTTTAATTGAAACATCCACTTTTAGAACTTTACCGAAATTATTTATTACGTCTCACAAACTGACCACTCTTAACACAAAATAAATAATGAATAACGAAATCATGCGTTCAAGTTGAAGCACAACGAGATAAAGAAAAAAAGTGGTCATAAAATTCTGGTATTCCCCGTACTAGCCCAAGTTATAGACATGTGGACATAAACCGAACGACTTCTAACCACGGTATTCCCCCATTGTATTTTGTTACTGTATACATAAGTTTCTGTAAGACGCTATCAAAATTAGAATTAAGATTTTTTTTTGGGATTCGTGCTATAACAAAATATTCGTGTAAAAAAATTTATTGGTGAACCGTGTTATTTCAAAATCGTGTTAAAAAAGACCGTGTAAAAAAAGAGTTGGGTGTATTTTAAACCGAGCGCCTCGTCCGCAAGCGACTTCGGCGATTTGAGGCGAAATCGTTCCTTGTATATCTTAGTAAATGCACAGGGTCTCCTATAATGTTAAAAAAGGACGATTTTCTGTTAATATTTTAAATCGTGCGCTTCGCCCGTAAGCGACGTTGGCGTTTTGAGGCGAAATCGTTCCTTGTATGTCTTAGTAAATACATAAAGTCTCCTATAAGACGACTTTATTCTCACTTCGTCGAGGTCGCTTGCGGGCGAGGCGCTACAATCATCCTAAAGGGACGATTTTCTATTAATGTTTTAAATCTAGCGCCTCGCCCGCAAGCGACCTCGGCGATTTGGGGCGAAATCGTTCCTTGTATGTCTTAGTAAATGCATAAAGTCTCCTATAAGACGACTTTATTCTCACTACGTCGAGGTCAGTTGCGGAGGGGCGCTATAACCTTCAAAAATGGGCGATTTCTGTTAATATTTTACATCCAGCGCCTCGCCCGCAAGCGACCTCGGCGATTTGAGAAAAAATCGTTCCTTGTATGTCTTAGTAAATGCATAAAGTCTCCTATAAGACGACTTTATTCTCACTACGTCGAGGTCGCTTGCGGAGGGGCGCTATAACCTTCAAAAATGGACGATTTCTGTTAATATTTTACATCCAGCGCCTCGCCCGCAAGCGACCTCGGCGATTTGAGAAAAAATCGTTCCTTGTATGTCTTAGTAAATGCATAAAGTCTCCTATAAGACGACTTTATTCTCACTACGTCGAGGTCGCTTGCGGAGGGGCGCTATAACCTTCAAAAATGGACGATTTCTGTTAATATTTTACATCCAGCGCCTCGCCCGCAAGCGACCTTGGCGTTTTGAGGCGAAATCGTTCCTTGTATGTCTTAGTAAATACATAAAGTCTCCTATAAGACGACTTTATTCTCACTTCGTCGAGGTCGCTTGCGGGCGAGGCGCTACAATCTTCCTAAAGGGACGATTTTCTATTAATGTTTTAAATCTAGCGCCTCGCCCGCAAGCGACCTCGGCGATTTGGGGCGAAATCGTTCCTTGTATGTCTTAGTAAATGCATAAAGTCTAATATAAGACGTCTTTATTCTCACTACGTCGAGGTCACTTGCGGAGGGGCGCTATAACCTTCAAAAATGGACGATTTCTGTTAATATTTTACATCCAGCGCCTCGCCCGCAAGCGACCTCGGCGATTTGAGAAAAAATCGTTCCTTGTATGTCTTAGTAAATGCATAAAGTCTCCTATAAGACGACTTTATTCTCACTACGTCGAGGTCGCTTGCGGAGGGGCGCTATAACCTTCAAAAATGGACGATTTCTGTTAATATTTTACATCCAGCGCCTCGCCCGCAAGCGACCTCGGCGATTTGAGAAAAAATCGTTCCTTGTATATTTTAGTAAATATATCAAAAGTTCCTATAAGACGATTTTATCCCAAAATCCTTGGTAAATATTTTCTTACGAAAATTTTAGAAATACAGAAAAAAATTAATAATTACATAGAAGTAAATAAAAGCGAATTTATGTGATTACTCATCCATATAGAAAAACATTCACAAACGAAACTAAAAAAAATCTCAATTACAATAATAACAGTAATATACCAATTACCCAACAAAACTGCAAACATTTATAATTCATTTAAAAGATATTTACGATCTTGAAGGTCTTCAAACAATTTCATATGCAAATTGCACCTTTCATGTGAAAATTACACTATCGATCAAAACATCTTGATGATCAATTTACCGGAAAAACATGCCGCATCGTCATTTCAATAACAGATTTTTATTCGATAATAAAGTACAGGTTCAATTTGATTGAGTTACGTAATCAAGTATTGTGCGCTTAATTTAGATACATTTTTCTCATGAGAAAATTGCAAACGTTACACTACAATAATTAAGTTTTCTATCGGCGTTTTAAAATTGAATTTCATGAAATATTTATGCGTCGAATTAAAATTTCATTGAGAATTGTGTACAACGATCAGATATCACGTCCCGTTAGGTTTTATATTAATCTGTTTCGAACAAAAAAGTTTTTTTTTAATAATTTCCTGGTTTTTAATTATAAAAAGGACGAATTAAATTTATTATAATGCACAAAGAAGTCGTTTGTTTTCTGGAGAATAAGAAAATGTTAATTATTAACACCGACCCATATAAGAAACATTTCCACGCATTGTTCTAAACTGATAGCGATAAAATTGCATAAACTCTTTCACTTTTTAAATGCGGATGTTTAATGTCTTGGGAAGAAATTTCTAACTGTTTTTTTTTTGTGTAGGAGTGATTACGAAAGATTAATAATATGAATTAATTTAAATTACTTACGTTCTTCACAATTAGTTCCTTTCCATCCTTCTATACATTCCTTATCACCGTTTGGATTGCATCTGTAATGACCGAAAGGGTCATCACGAGCTCTGCAGAACTTCGTACACGTTAAGTTGTAGTAAAAATCGTCGCATTTCACTCGTATCCTGTAAGTCAGTCTCGTTCTGGCTCCATTATGATTTAAAGTATGCCATTCTGCACTAGGATCTATCAGTCCGGAGTAAGTTGCTTCATCTATTAGGTTGGTTACTGAAACAAATTTAAATAAAAATTATTGCAAATTTTAATTTGATGTCTTAAAAAATCAATGTGTTAAGATTTGTTGATGATGACTGGGAATTATAAATAATAATAATAATATATAAAATAATAAAGAAAATGTGTTTCCTCCTTTAAATCATCCCAATTATCTAAATATCTTAAAATTGATTTCAGTTTTGGAAAGTAGATGCTCCAATTTGTAACTGGAAGTATGTTCGTAACAATTTTCCAAAAAACAATTTGATTTTTCGTTAAGGAGCTTATATCTCAAGAACTAAGTGAGATATACCAAAATTTACTTCACTTTTGGAAAGCAGATGCTCAATGCAATTAATAATTAAAATAAATTTCATAACAATTATCAAAAAAAATCCATTTTTCAAGAATTTTTAAATTCCGATTAAATTTAGCAGCTTATATCTCAGATTCTAAGTAAGATATTTCAAAATTGACTTCATTTTCGGAAAGTAAATGCTTCAATTAGTAATTGAAAGTAATTTCGTAACAATTTTCCAAAAAAAATCGATTCTTCAAGAATTTTTAAAGTTATTCAAAATATTGTAAAATTCCAATTAAATTTAGCAGCTTATATCTCAAGAAATAAGTGAAATATCTCAAAATTGACTTCATTTTTGGAAAGTAGAGGCTCCAATTACTAATTGAAAGTAATTTTATTACAATTTAAAAAAAAAATCGATTTTTCAGAATTTTTAAATTTATTCAAAATAGTGGAAAAATCTCAATTAAGTTCAGCAGCTTATATCTCAAGAACTAAGTGAAATATCTCAAAATTGACTTCATTTTTGGAAAGTAGAGATTCCAATTAGTAATTAAAAGTAATTTCGTAACAATTTTCTAAAAAAAATCGATTTTTCAAGAATTTTTAAATTTATTCAAAATATTGTAAAATTCCAATTAAATTTAGCAGCTTATGTCTCAGATTCTAAGTAAGATATTTCAAAATTGACATCATTTTCGGAAAGTAAATGCTTCAATTAGTAATTGGAAGTAATTTCGTAACAATTTTCCAAAAAAATCGATTTTTCAAGAATTTTTAAAGTTATTCAAAATATTATAAAATTCCAATTAAATTTAGCAGCTTATATCTCAAGAAATAAGTGAAATATCTCAAAATTGACTTAATTTTTGAAAGTAGAGGCTCCAATTACTAATTGAAAGTAATTTTATTACAATTTTTCAAAAAAAAATCGATTTTTCAGAATTTTTAAATTTATTCAAAATATTGAAAAAATCTCAATTAAGTTCAGCAGCTTATATCTCAAGAACTAAGTGAAATATCTCAAAATTGACTTCATTTTTGGAAAGTAGATACTCCAATTAGTAATTAAAGGTAATTTCGTAACAATTTTCAAAAAAAAATCGATTTTTCAAGAATTTTTAAATTTATTGAAAATATTGGAAAAATCCCAATTAAGTTCAACAGTTTATATCTCAAGAACTAAGTGAGATATATCAATATTTACTTCAGTTTTGGAAAGAAAATGCTCCAATTAGTAATTGAAAGTAATTTCGTAACAATTTTCCAAAAAAATCGATTTTTCAAGAATTTTTAAAGTTATTCAAAATATTGTAAAATTTCAATTAAATTTAGCAGCTTATATCTCAGATTCTAAGTAAGATATTTCAAAATTGACTTCATTTTCGGAAAGTAAATGCTTCAATTAGTAATTGAAAGTAATTTCGTAACAATTTTCCAAAAAAAAATCGATTTTTCAAGAATTTTTAAAGTTATTCAAAATATTATAAAATTCCAATTAAATTTAGCAGCTTATATCTCAAGAAATAAGTGAAATATCTCAAAATTGACTTCATTTTTGGAAAGTAGAGGCTCCAATTACTAATTGAAAGTAATTTTATTACAATTTTTCAAAAAAAATCGATTTTTCAGAATTTTTAAATTTATTCAAAATAGTGGAAAAATCTCAATTAAGTTCAGCAGCTTATATCTCAAGAACTAAGTGAAATATCTCAAAATTAACTTCATTTTTGGAAAGTAGATACTCCAATTAGTAATTAAAGGTAATTTCGTAACAATTTTCAAAAAAAAATCGATTTTTCAAGAATTTTTAAATTTATTGAAAATATTGGAAAAATCCCAATTAAGTTTAACAGTTTATATCTCAAGAACTAAGTGAGATATATCAATATTTACTTCAGTTTTGGAAAGAAGATGCTCCAATTAATAATTGAAAGTAATTTCGTAACAATTTTCCAAAAAAATCGATTTTTCAAGAATTTTTAAAGTTATTCAAAATATTGTAAAATTTCAATTAAATTTAGCAGCTTATATCTCAGATTCTAAGTAAGATATTTCAAAATTGACTTCATTTTCGGAAAAGTAAATGCTTCAATTAGTAATTGAAAGTAATTTCGTAACAATTTTCCAAAAAAAAAAATCGATTTTTGAAGAATTTTTAAAGTTATGCAAAATATTGGAAAAATCTTAATTAAGTTCAGCAGCTTATATCTCAACAACTAAGTGAAATATCTCAAAATTGACTTCATCTTTGGAAAGTAGATATTCCAATTAGTAATTGAAAGTAATTTTATAATAATCTTCCAAAAAAAACGATATTTCAAGAATTTTTAAATTTATTCAAAATATTGGAAAAATCCCAATTAAGTTCAGCAGCTTATATCTCAAGAACTAAGTGGGATATATCAAAATTTACTTCACTTTTGGAAAGTAGATATTCTAATTAGTAATTAAAAGTAATTTCGTAACAATTTTCCAAAAAATCGATTTTTGAGGAATTTTTAAAGTTATTCAAAATATTGTAAAACTCCAAATAAATTTAACAGCTTATATCTCAAGAACTAAGTGAAATATCTCAAAATTGAGTTCATTTTTGTAGAGTAGAGACTCCAATTAGTAATTGGAAGTAATTTTATAACAATTCTCCAAAAAATCAATTTTTCAAGAATTTTAAAATTTATTGGAAAAATCTCAATTAAGTTCAGCAGCTTATATCTCACGAACTGAGTGAGATATTTCAAAAATAACTTCATTTTTATAAAGTAGATGCTTCAATTAGTAATTGAAAGTAATTTCGTAACAATTTTCCAAAAAATCGATTTTTTAAGAATTTTTAAAGTTATTCAAAATATTGTAAAATTCCAATTCAATTTAGCAGCTTATATCTCAAGAATTAAGTGAAATATCTCTAAAGTGACTTCATTTTTGGAAAGTAAAGATTCCAATTAGTAATGGAAAGTAATTTTATAACAATTTTTCACAAAATCGATTTTTCAAGAATTTTTAAATTTATTGTGAAAATTCCAATTAAGTTCAGCAACTTATATCTCAAGAACTTAATGAGATATTTCGTAATTGACTTCATTTTTGGAAAGTAGATACTGCAATTAATTAGTAATTGAAGGTACTTTCATAACAATTTTCCAAAAAGTCGATTTTTCAAGAAATATGAGTATTTAAATTAGATATATTTTAAATATCTCAAGGATTTTTTTATTTGTGAGATAACTTGAGGTGGTAGAGTTTAATTATATAGATAACTCGGGGAATACCCGAAAATATACTGATATATTAATTAGATTATATTATAGCCGAAGTCTATAAATAGACTATTTTATTGAAACACTTTAAAACTGATTTAGAAATAACCTAAAAAGCTTTCATTTCTCCGCTTTATGAACATAATCACATGATGATTACTTCGTAATAACATACAAAACACAACACGTTGTTAAATTTCTTTTCAAACAGACGTGTTTTCGTATTTTCGTTACACTCCATCAATTTACTTGAAAACGTGTTATTTTAGAAAAGAAAGTTATCATTAGTTGTATTCAAATGGAGAATTGAAATAATAACTTTATAAAACCAATCTAACTCGAACCTTTTTTTGTAATAATCGTTAAAGGAAGGAAGCGTTTACAGAAACATCTTTATACTTTCTAATCCCACTTGGTGGAGAAAAGATTGTTTAGAAAACTGATTCAGAATTAGATGATTTATAATCGAAAATGTGTTGAAATGTTTGAAAGGTAACCGTCGTTGATTGGATTGTGCAAAGAAGATCTACAACGAATACGTGGAGAGATCATTAATCAAAATCAATTAGACAAACGGTTATTACTGGTAGCGCATGGTTACATTGTCTCTTGTGTTAGGAAAATTCATTAACATCGACCGCTTAATGCAAATTCTTCACTCATCGGGGTTTTGGATAAATGGTTAAAGGGCCTTTCACAACTTTGAAACCCACACGTTGCGAAACGAACAATAATTATCTTGTGGTAACACACCCTTTTTGCTACCTTCGATTGTTAAAGGTTTTAGAATTTCGCAAACTTCCTTTACTACTAAACGACACAAAACCAATCGTTAAAACAATAATATATCTACCCACTCTCGGAGTACGTTGAAATTGGTTTAGAATTAAATGAGATTTGGAACTGATTTTAAATTGAAAATAATTTATTAACATTGTTGGCTTAAATGTATCAAAGTATATGGTTTTTTCATCAAAATTCAAAAACTTGTCCTCAATGTTAAAAGTGATGTATCAAATTGTCAATGTCGTTGAGTACTGTCTAGTTCAACCAAATTATATGATATATTAACTTGTCTTTTCGAACAAAGGCGGGCACTTTGTTCTTTCTTATCTGACACAACTGTCAATTTTGAAAAGTCGAAGATTAATGCGTGGGAGATTTTGTAAATATTTTACGGATAAGATTTGCTGTGTAGATATGATATTTAAGGTCCAATTTTTAGACCGAATTATTATTCTGTCGCGTTTGGGTAAATTACTGCTACAAAAAATCATCAATTTATAGAAAAGCAAAATTTTTCAAACTGAAGATCAATTTCATTTTAAAAAGCGAAGAGAGAAGAAAAGCGAAAGAGAAAAGCGCGAGAGATTTAATTTTTAAAGATTGATTTATACATTAATATCTCAAAAACTAAACATAATTTTCACAAACGTTTATTTCCATTAAAAAGCTGACACTTTGGGGATGTGATGAAGAAAACTTTAGAGTTAAGACTTTGCTTGAATTTATTACGAGTAATAACTTGGAAATAATTAATCAAGGCAGTGAATCTGAAAATTGGCATTAGCTGACATATCTTAAAAAATTAACAACTGATGTGTCCGCCAGGAAACGTAATTGTCTGGCCATAGATGGGCCGTATTTAAATTAGGACCAACTAAAATTTTAGAAAAGAAGGTCCGGGGTCCAAAAGCTCCCGGACCTTTGGGGTCCAACTGACTTGAGCATCTTTGCTTAAATGAGCAAATACGAGGTTTTTCAGATGCCCTTCCTGGAAAAATCAAAGAATTGGAGAGGTATTCAAACCTCACTAAGTCAGGCGATCCACGTGGACATTCTAAGAAATCTGTAGAAAAACCTGGAGAAGGTTTTGTGAAGAAGTAACCTCACGCCTAAACAAAATATTATCCCGCGACCAAATACTGTGGATGTTGATTTTTCAATGCTTCTTCATCAAGTGGAATGCAGAAGGTGATACAGAACTTAATCTGACGGTATCTTTTCTTCTTTTCTTCAAAGGAGCATTGAAGATATGAAAGTACATTTGATGACATTGTTTATAGCTTGCTTATAATTTAGTTATGTTGCCATCAGCAAGATGAAAGTCACAGTAACCTTTATATCAAAGAACGGCAAAAAGAACCCAATGCATTCTAAAACTTTTGGACCAATTAGTCTTTCATCATTTATCTTAAAAAGATACTTAAAGACTATGCGATCATGACGTTAGAGAAAATGTACTTAGCATTTCCTTTATACTTGGACCAACATGCTTATATCAAACCTAAATCTGTGGATACCATATGCTAGCGGGGCGCATTGAGTAAGCTCTTGATTCGAAAGAGTCTATTTTGAAAGCTTTCCTTGACAGAGAAGGAACGTGGCAAAACCACCATTAATCACTGGAATTTTGAAAAGTGCCATTAATCCTCGCGGGTTGGATAAAATAACGCTGGCAAGAAGAGTTATTTAGTCTAAGCAAAAATGAAAATCTTGCTGAAAATCTGTTATGTGACGTTGTTTATTTTCTTTCGATGTTTATTCATTTACAACAACATTGGAGCAAAATAGGCAAAATTAAATCATTTGAAAAATTTAAGAGAAATCTTAAAAAAAAATTGCAAAAATCACGAGGAAAAAATTTGGGGAATTCAAAACATATCTAAATCGCCAGAACACAGCAAAAATGTTTGCTGCATATTCTGCACTGAAATTTATGGTAATACCTTCTAAAAGATTGTATAATGTGTATGAAATGTAATCTCTGGGGCCATGAAAACTGTTCAACAACGAAATAGGATAAGAAAATTATATTTGCAACAAATCCATAATAAGCTGTTGGAAATAATTCACGAGTACACCCTGTATAGTATGATCGAGTGTGTAGAGTGAAAGATTCTGAACACTTTTTGATATCTTTATAAACTCGAGTAATAATCCGCTTGAATTTGGTTGGCTTTGGTTTCAGTTGGGTTGGGTTGGCTTTAGCTTTCAGTTGGATTGGGTTTGTTTTAATTTTCAGTTAGGTTGAGTTGAGTTTTAGGTTTAGGTTGGAGTGACATTGGTTACAGTTGGATTGGATTTGGGTTGGGTTGGCTTTAGTTTCAGTTGAGTTGGGTTTGTTTTAGTTTTTAGTTGGGTTGGGTTGACTTTTGGGTTTAGCTTGGGTTGACTTTTGGGTTTATGTTGGTGTGACTTTGGTTGCAGTTGGATTGGATTGGGTTGGGTTGGCTTTAGTTTCAGTTAGATTGAGTTTTGATTAGATTTCGTGTCAGTTTGGCAATGATTTGCCTGTATTGCATTAGGTTTGATTGAATGTTTATTTTTCAAGATGATCCCAACTTAACCAAACTCCAATTCATCTTGCGCAAAATGCAGTTTCTTTTCATCATTATAGAGATCATTAGAAGAATTCTGAACACTTTTTGACATCATTACTAACTCGAATCTTCGAGTCTTCTCGAATCAGCTTGACTTTGGTAGCTTTTGGTTTCAGTTTGGTTGGGTTGGCTTCACTTTCAGTCGGATTGCATTTGGTTTGGGTTGGTTTTCTTTTAGTTGTCATTGGGTTGGGTTGAGTTTTGGGTTTAGATTGGGCTGGCTTTAGTTGCAGTTGGATTGGATTTGGGTTAGTTCGGCTTTAGTTTAAACTAAGTTGAGTTTCGATTGGATTGGCGTTGATTTCTGTTGTATTGGGTTGGGTTGGTTTGAATGTTTATTTTCCAAGACGATCTCAACTTAACCCAACTCTAATTGCATCTTGTTCAAAATGCGTTTAGATGTTTTTTCATCATTATAGGGATCATTAGAAAGATTCTGAAGTTTGGTTGCCTTTGGTTTCAGTTAGGCTGGGTTGGCTTTAGTTTAGTCGGATTGGGTTTGATTTGGGTTGGGTTAGCTTTCAACCAAGTTTTAATTTCTGAGGATCGGAAAACGATATCTGAAGGAATCGATTTTCTACGATTTTTTCAAAATGATTGAAGATTGATTGTTTTTTAAAAATTATTATCTCAAAAATTAAAGGGTAATTTGCGAAATAATAATTTTTTATTAAACGAAAATTATGGACGACCTTTTGGCTGAAAATCGAAAAAATGGCCAAATGTCACAAATCCAAGATAACAATTTCTAAAAATTGTAACACGATATCTTAGGAAATCAAAACGATTGAAGATCAAACTTAATCGCAAAGAAGTCGATAGTTATTAAAAATGGATATCTCAAAAACTAAGATATTTTGAAAAATGGTATTTTTTTTGATAAACGAAGACCAAGGACGAATCTTTTGGCAAAAAATCGAAAGAAAGATCAAATTTCACAAATCCAAGATTGCAATTTCTGAAAATTGCAAAACGATAACTTAAGACATCGATTTTGTACGATTTCTTCAAAATGGTTGAGGGTCAAAGTTAATTGCAGAGAAATTTTTTTACAGATAATTGAAATCTCAAATATTAAAAGGTATTTTGAAAAATAGTATTTCTTTTAAATAAATGAAGATTATGGACGAACATTTTGGCAAAAAATCAAAAAATGACACAATGTCACAAATCTAAGATAGCAATTTCTGAGAATTTGAAAACGATATCTTAGGCAGTCAATGTTTTCAAAACGATTGGAGATCAAAGTTAATAGCCGGGAAATTTATTGTTCTCAAAAATAGATATCTCAAAAATTAGAAGATATTTTGAAAAATAGTATTTTTTTGAAATAAACGGAGATTATGGACGAACCTTTTGGCAAAAAATCTAAAGAATTATTTAATATCACAAATCATAATAAATTTAACAATTGCAAATTTAATATTTGAAAACAGAACATAAATCAAATACAGAAAATTGCAAACCATTTCAACAACGGGTTTAGCCCAAAAGAAAATGTCTTATTCGACACCAACAACATCAATCAACAGCAGAGAGCTGATAGGAAAACTTTACAAAACAAACTACTAACTCAGAATTAATTATCGATATGAACGAAGACGAATACATGGAATACATCAACAAAAGAAAAAGCTCATTTCCTAGTTACAAAACATCTTCTAAGAAACCTGAATCCTAACATACGCAGATTCATACAAAAATCCGTTAACCACTGTTTACGATCAAGATAAATATCGGACGCAATCCATCACCAACCAAAAGTTACAGATCCATCATACTACTCCCAAGTATTAGGCAAAATCTTTGAAAACATCATAAACAAACGAATCCTAAAACAGGCAAAGACGTCATTTTACCAATTTGGTATCAAACCAAAAAGTCCAAAAACTCCACTGTAGTACATCCCCTAATCACGCTTATAAGCAACATTCAATTTATTCATAAGTTAAACAAAAAAAGTCACTCTTGGACATTAACAGAGCGTTTGATTCTGTATGGCATAAGACACTTCTTTTCAAAATAAGTATTAAAAGCAACCTGATCATGTTAATTGACGGATTTTTAAAAGAAAGCAAGACTTTTTGTCAGGATACGCAATTTTCTCCTATTTTATACAAAATATACTGCTATGAAGGAAAGAACTATCTACGCAAAAGACCTGAACTACTTCAATCTGCAGCTGTATATCCTACAATATGCAGACGAACCACGCTCATTGCAAATAGCAACACATTGTACAAAGCTACAACAAAATTGCAGAATTTTTACAACAAGATCTTAGGATTTTTATACAAATGGAGACTAATTATACCAAACACTAAAAATTCCAAATCTTAATTCCAAACCACCGTGTTTGTGATAAATCTCCAAGAATAAAAGACGGCAATTTTTACATTAAACCTTCTTCCTCGGTCAAATACCTTATACAATGTTTTAAAATTACCTAAGCACTACAAAAATAAAAGAGAAACAAAGGGATCAACATTAGACAGACCGGTTCTAGACTATGGACGCGTTTTTACAACAAATTCAACAAACAAGACCAAGGAAATCATTGACAATGTAGAAAGAAAATGCATAAAGATCGTACGTAAAATCTGACATATAAATGATCCTCTGCCACAACAATAAGCAATCAAGCTTTGTATGCTAAACCCCAACTAAAAGCAATACAATAAAGACATAGAGAACTGATTAAGAAATTTATTAATAAAAAAGTCAACTCGGAACGAAAAAGAAAAATTGGGCTTCTAAATAAACGGCATTGTAGTGTTTAAATTTTTTCCTCAAAAATTAAACATCATTTCAGAGAATTGCAAAAAGAAATCGATTTTATAAAATTTTTTCAAAATGACGATTTTTTACGACTTTTTCAAAATGATTAGATCAATATTAATCTTAAGAAACGAAAAGGAATTGATTAAAAAATTAATCGTAAAAAGTGAAGAGAAAAACTCGATTTATAACGAAGAAAATTGCATTCTCAAAAAATGCAAAACAAATTGATTGACTTCAAAAATTATTATCTTAAAATAACAAAAAAAAACTGTAATACAATCTTTTTCGTAGAAATGCTTATGATTTTATTAATAAATAATGTTAAAACGAGTAAAATTGATAAATTAATATTAAGGGTATCTTAATTGAGTATTTAGTGTATATCCCCTCAAGACTTATGTAATTGGAGCAGAAGCCGGCCACACAACTCACGATAATATTAACCAAGACCCCCAGGTTAGAAACGTGAGTATCCTTCGTTCATTCACAACGATTTATGAATATAAGAGTGAATCATAAAAAAGTTTCGTATCAAAATTCATATTTTAATAAAGTATTTGACATAAATACTTAAAGTAAATACGCCCAAATGTCACGTAAAACTTTTAAGTACCGATCAAACATTTGTAAATTTAACGAGCATACTTAAGGTAATGGCAACGTCATCACTGAGCGGGCGTGTATACACCTGTACTCAAGAAACGATGATGTTCGTTCTTTCCTTTCGCGGAGATGGACATCTGTGAGCGCGTCTTCGTTTCTCCGTGGACACCTCGTCTTTATAACATAGCTTACCCGAAGGATACAAGGCAATAAAAAATGTTATGATAGCATCGTAAATGGACGAATAAATATTGACCGTCGTCGAAGAAAATGTCTCGAGACATTATTCAGTAATTTGTCACTCATTTCTCGGTGTCGTTATTTTAGTTCGGCCCGACATTTATTGGACACCCGGTATGTCGATACGATTCAACTCTTATTATGGGGTATTATTGGAATAGTCTTAAATGGACTCAGGTGTTAAATTATTTCGAAACGATTCCAACAAATTAATCAATTTGAGTTTGTGCTTTTTTGTGCTTCAAATTAAGTTCTTGTTAAGCGGTATATTATTTATTTTTTTAAAACGACCCTTTCCGGAAGATTTATGAGTAAACATGCACGTTACCTGCTGGGACGGAATGATTGCTGTAGTCCAAAGCCTGGAGGATCAGCGTAAACGACCTCTGCAAACAAAACAGAAAAAATAAATTAATACACATTTATGTTTTGTTTAAAATTAAACGATACAGAAAAAGATTTTGAGTTATAATCTATAATTTGCTATTATCCTTCTTTAGAGTTGATCGTTTAATTTTTTTTCGTATGTATTTAAAAGTTAACGGTCGAACTTTCGAAGAGTGTTTAATACGCATCACCTCCTGTCAGAAAAGTTGAGAAGCTCAAAGAGGCTGACCAGGAGGATGTTGCTTGTATACAGTTCGTTATATAGCATTTAAGGTGGCCCAGAATTGCTTAGTCACGATATTTTACAGTGCCGATCAAACGATAAGAAAAATAACTGCCTCGAAATGGAAGAGATCTTATTTCAAGAGCGATGTATCCTAAGTGTTTTCAAAACCAATCAATTCACATAGTTATTTCAGTAATTATAGATCACTTTTGTATCAAGAGATCGCAACTTGTTATTGCAAAACTCAAAGTTGCGCTATTGTATTATATCGATTTAAAACTGGAGCGGTAAAGATGTAGTCGTTGGCTTCTTTCAGTTGACAAGTTTCATACATCAACGTCAACTATAAAGACGGAGTTTCATCATCAGATCATGGTACATTAAAAATCTTGACCTAAACCACACAACGTCGATTAACACCTGCTGATAAAAAAACATCTGTCCCTAAAACCGAACATTATTGGTAGTCTAAGCTTTTTCGTAAATATTACCCAGTCGTCTCCTGATAAAACCTGAACGTGTAAACACATCCGTCCATTTCAAAGAAGTGCATTAAGAACATTTATGGGTTTCGAATTAAATAGATTGGGTAATAAATATCTCATCGGAAACGCGCGGTGATAGATTTTCATTCATTAACGTGGATTAGTCACCGGGAATATGTTTTAAAATTCTTGTGCAAGATACTTAGGGAATCCTCCCGACTACAATAAACTTCGCAATCTTACCCACTTTGTTAGGATTACTCATCGGAGTATGTGGGTTTTGTATCCCACATTCTAAAACTGAAACTAGCTAATCGATTCATTCATAATGTCGGCGTAGACCTACTTACTTAGATATGGTTTAGAAATTTTATGTGTCTCGAAATTAAGAAAAAATTAAAATGTTGATTTTGCTACTTTCTTTGATGCTGACTTATAATTGTTAAATGATTTACTTTATCTATTATTAGTAAATGGATAAGGACGATTTTAAGGGCGACCTCGGCCATTTGAGGCGAAATGATTCCTTGTAGATCTTAGTAAATATACAAGACGATTTTTTTTCTCACTCCGCCGAGGTCGCTTGCGGGCGAGGCCCTACAATCTTCCAAAATGGACGATTTTCTGTTGATATCTCAAATAAAACACCTCAACCGCAAGCGACCTCGGCGATTTGAGGCGAAATGATTCCTTGTAGATGTTAGTAAATATACAAAGTTTCCCATAAAACGATTTCTTTCTCACTCCGCCGAGGTCGCTTGCGGGCGAGGCCCTACAATCTTCCAAAATGAACGATTTTCTGTTGATATCTCAAATAAATCACCTCAACCGCAAGCGACCTCAGCGATTTGAGGCGAAATGATTCCTTGTAGATGTTAGTAAATATACAAAGTTTCCCATAAAACGATTTCTTTCTCACTCCGCCGAGGGCGCTTGCGGGCGAGGCCCTACAATCTTCCAAAATGGACGATTTTCTGTTGATATCTCAAATAAAACACCTCAACCGCAAGCGACCTCGGCCATTTGAGTCGAAATGATTCCTTGTAGATCTTAGTAAATATACAAGATGATTTTTTTTCTCACTCCGCCGAGGTCGCTTGCGGGCGAGGCCCTACAATCTTCGAAAACGGACGATTTTCTGTTGATATCTCAAATAAAACACCTCAACCGCAAGCGACTTCGGCCATTTGAGGCGAAATGATTCCTTGTAGATTTTAGTAAATATACAAAGTCTCCCATAAAACGATTTCTTTCTCACTCCGCCGAGGGCGCTTGCGGGCGAGGCCCTACAATCTTCCAAAATGGACGATTTTCTGTTGATATCTCAAATAAAACACCTCAACCGCAAGCGACCTCGGCCATTTGAGTCGAAATGATTCCTTGTAGATCTTAGTAAATATACAAGATGATTTTTTTTCTCACTCCGCCGAGGTCGCTTGCGGGCGAGGCCCTACAATCTTCGAAAACGGACGATTTTCTGTTGATATCTCAAATAAAACACCTCAACCGCAAGCGACTTCGGCCATTTGAGGCGAAATGATTCCTTGTAGATTTTAGTAAATATACAAAGTCTCCCATAAAACGATTTTCTTTTCACTCCGCCGAGGTCGCTTACGGGCGAGGCCCTACAATCTTCCAAAATGGACGATTTTCTGTTGATATCTCAAATAAAACACCTCAACCGCAAGAGACCTCGGCGATTTGAGGCGAAATGATTCCTTGTAGATCTTAGTAAATATACAAGACGATTTTTTTTTCTTACTCCGCCGAGGTCGCTTGCGGGCGAGGCGCTACGTTTTATCAAAATTGACGATTTTCTGTTGATGTCTCAACTAAAGTGGCTCACCTACAAGCTATCTCGGCGATTTGAGTCGAAATGATTCCTTGTATACCTTAGTAAATATACAAAGTCTCCCATAAGACAATTCTTTTTCTCACTCCGCCGAGGTCGTTTCTAAAATGGACGATTTTTTGTCGAGATTTTAAATAGAACCAGTCGCCCGCAAGCGATCTCGGCTATAAGACGATTTTATTCTCACTCCGTCGAGGTCGCTTGCGGGCGAGGTGTTACAATCTTCTAAAATGGACGATTTTCTGTCGAGACTTTATGTAGAGCGCCTCACCCGCAAGCGACCTCGGCGATTTGTGGCGAAATCGTCCCTTGTATATCTTAGTAAATATACAAAGTCTCCTATAAGACGATATCGTTGTTATATCGCCAAGGTCGCTTGCGGGCGAAGAGCTACATTCTTCCAAAATGGACGATTTCAAATAAAGCGCCTCCCCCGCAGGTGACCTCGTGGATTTGAGACAAAATCGTTTCTTGTATATCTTAATAAATATACAGGGTGACACAAAAGTCTGGAATATAGCAAATAACTTCGCTATTTTTATTTTTAACAAAAAATCTTTCTTATAAACATTTTTTAGATTTATTGTAATGCATATTTCGTAAGTTTGATTGTTTGTATTGTTTTAGTTTATAGTTTATGGTTACCATGGTAACAAATTTCTTAATTTGAAGTGCTACGAATTTTTTTTTCTTATCTTTTTGATAGAACATATTTTTCTCTATGTGTTGAGCATATTATGTCATAAGGTTACATAATAAAAAAATCAGATAAATTTATTTTTTTTTAAATTATTAATTCAAACATTTTAATCAAAGTAGACGCTGAAACAGCGTTAATACCTAAATTAATACAGCAAAAAGAGTCGAAGTAAGCGTTGATATGACGTAAACAATTGAACTAAACGTCAAATAGTTGTGGATTTATAAACTATGAATAAGTGCTGAAGTAAATAATTAAAACAAAATTTAGTTTAACTTAAAAATTGAAGTAAATAGTGGCCAATTTGAATATTTTTTGTAGTTTTAGTTTTCTTTGTTATTTAGTTATTTTTTATTTTGAAAAGTTCTTGTTGACTTTTTTTGTTAACGTATTACTTAATAGTCATTTTTTAACTAATTGGCCATGATTATTGGAACAGATACGGCGTTTTGATGGATAATTAACTAATTAATGCCATTTTAAATTTACCGCCTACTTCGATTCTTCCAGTAGATTAATATACCTAGATTAATCCACCGGAAGTTCTCTAACGCTGTTTCAGCGCCTGCTTTAATTAAAATTTTGATTGCTAATTAAAAAAAATCAATTTATCAGATTTTTTCATTATGTAACCTTATGTTATATAGTATGTTCAACGCCTACAGAAAATATGCTCTACCAAAATGATAAGAATAACAATTTCGTCCCACTTCAAATAAAAAAAATTTTTACTATGGTAACAAAACTATAAGCAATACAAACAATCAAACTTATACGAAATATGCGCTATAATTAATCTAAAAAGTTTTTGGGAAGGCAGATTTTTTGTTAAAAGTAAAAATAGCGAAGTTCTTTGCTATATTCCAGACTTTTATATAACCCTGTATAAAGTTTCCTATAATATATTTATTCTCATTCCGCCAAGGTCGCTTGCGGGCGAGGCGCTACAATTTTTTAAAACGGACGATTTTCTGTTGAGAATACAAACAGGGCACCTCGTCCGTAAGCGACCTTGACGATTTGTGACGAAATCGTTCTTTGTATGTCTTAATAAATATATAAAGTCTCCTATAAGATGATTTTATCCTCACTCCGCCGAAGTCGCTTGCGGGCGAAGCGCTACATTTTACCAAAATGGACGATTTTCTGTTGATATCTCAAATAAAGCGGTGTTGCAATCTTTGAAAATGAAAGACTTTAGGTAAATATTTCAAATCTAATGCCTCGCCCGCAAGCGACTTCGGCAATTTGAGGCGAAATCGTTTCTTGCATATCTTAGTAAATATACAGTGTCTCCTAAAAGACGATTTTATTCTCACTTCACCGAGGTTGCTTGTGGGCGAGGGGTTACAATCTTCCTAAATGAACACTTTTCTGTTGATATCTCAATTCAAGCGCCTCGCCCGCAAGCGACCTCGGCGAATTGAAGCAAAATCGTTCCTTGTATATCTGAGTAAATACATAAAGTCTCCTATAAGACAACTTTATTATCACTTCGCCGAGGTCGCCTGCGGGCGAGGCGTTACAATCTTCCAAAATCGTTCCTTGCATATCTTGATATACCGGGTAATTTAGACCACTAATATCAGGGAATTTTCCCAAAATCGCGATTAACTAAGAAGTTATAATAAAAAATGTGATAATAGAATCGTATATGAAGAATTCAATGAACTTAAAAATTTTTCAAATTATCATATGAATTAAGCTTTCTTGTAGAATAGATATTTTAAAACTAAACGACTTCTGTTTTAGCTCTTCTTTGATTCAGAAAAGAAGAAAGTGCTGCTAAAGTTCTTGAAGCGGTGAACTTGAAGCCAATTAACAGTATGGAGATTATTAAAGGGAAATCGTTTGCATCCATACCATCTTAGTGTCCATCAGGTTCTTGGTGGATGAGATTTTGAATGAAGGCTGGCTGTTTGAAATTAGATTTTAGATCAAAACTAAGCTTTTCAAAAGTAACGGTAAGGTATATCAACAGTAACACTTAAACGTTGTATTAAATCTAAGAAGAGTTAAAGCAGAAGTGGCTTATTTTAAAAATATCTATATCTAGACATTAACAGACAACTTGGAAAATTTTTAAGTTAATGTTATTACCATCAATTTGAAAACTGCCGCATTGGATTCTTCATATACGATTTTATTATTACAAATTACTATCTTTCAAAATGAACGATTTAGGAAGTATTTAGGAAATACTTGCACCTCGTCCGTAAGCGACCTCAGCTATTAAATAAAACCATGCGTTAATATCTTAGCTCGTTTCTGAGATATCAAGTCCTGAATTTAACCTAAATATATAACACTTCACAAAATTAATTTTTTTTTAATTATATTTGAAAAGTCTTAAAAAATCTAATTCTTACGGTATTTTAATATAATTTTTTGTGATTTATAAAGAAAATTGTGCACTTTTTCACCTACTTACAATCTCAGTTCGTTTCTAAGATATCAAGTTTTCAGCTCAACCTCAATTAATTATATTTTTTCATAGAATTAGTAAAAAATTGAATTCTTAAGATATCTTGATGATATTTTTTGTAGTTGATAAAGAAACATGCACTTTTCCGAGAATAAAACCATGCCTGAGTGTCTCAGTGCGCTTTTAAGACATCAAGTCTTGAATCTAACCTAAATTTATGGCATTACACAAAATAACAAATTTCTTTAATCATTTTTGAAAAGTCGTAAAAAAAATGAAATTCTTAAGATATCTTGATGAAAGTTTTTGTAGTTTATAAAGAAAAGTATGCACTTTTTCGGGAATAAAACCATGCGTGAGTATCTCAATTCCTTTTTAAGATATTAAGACGAACTCAATCTAAATTTATGGCATTTCACAAAATTAAAAATTTCTTTAATCATTTTTGAAAAATCGTAAAAAAATGAAATTCTTAAGATATCTTGACGAAACTTTTTATAGTTTATAAAGGCAAAATCGTTGTTTGTATATCTTTGTGATATACAAAGTCTTTTATAAGACGATTTTAGTCTCACTTCGCCCAGGTAACTTGAGGCCGAGAGGCTACAATCTTTCGAACTGAACACTTTTCTGTTGATATCTCAATTCAAGCCCCTCGCCCGCAAGCGACCTCGGCGATTCGAGGCGAAATCGTTCCTTGTATATCTTAATAAGTACACAAAGTCTCCTATAAGACGATTTTATTTTCACTCCGCCGAGGTCGCTTGAAGGCGAGGGGATACAATCTTCCTAAATGAACACTTTTCTGTTGATATTTCAATTCAAGTACCTCGCCCGCAAGCGACCTCGGTGATTTGAGGCGAAATCGTTCCTTGTATGTCTTAGTAAATATTCAAAATCTCTTAATAAGACGATGTTATTCTCACTCTGCTGAGGTTGCTTGCGAGCGAAGCGCTACAATTTTCCAAAATAAACAATTCCGTGTTAACATTTCATATTTAGCGTCTCGTCCGCAAAGACCTTAGCTATTTAATCGATAGATTTGTTCTCTTTGTTGTCATCGTGATGTGAAGTTTAGAATAGGAAATAAAAATTCTCTGTAGTACTTCAACGATGAAAATTTTATTGTTATTTTTTGGTTTCAACCGGTTTCGGTTACACAACCATCATCAGGAAAGCACGTTAACCAGTAAATTTCGAACTACTATTTAATAACATCGAGGTTCAGTTATTTTACTTAAAAAAAAATCAAAAATAAATTTAATACATTGGAAAATCAGTTATTCTTTATGAATGTTCAATTTATTAAATTTATTTTTGATTTTTTAAAAAAGTAAAATAACTGAACCTTGCTGATATTAAATAGTAGTTTGAAATTTTTTAACGTCGTTTCCTGATGATGGCTGTGTAACCGAAACCGGTTGAAATCGAAAAATAACAATAAAATTTTCATCGTTGAATGAAATACAACAAAGAATTTTTATTTCCTCTTCTAAATTTTGCTATTTAAAGCGAAATCGTTACTCACGCATTGGCAACCCTGCTCTGAATGGATCTAAAATTGTCTAAAAGTTTTTGTTAAATCAAATCAATGAAGTCCATATCAAATATTCATGAAGTATATTGACTTGTTTAACGTAGTAAGTCTCCATCAAATATAGTTTGAATGTTAACTCAATTTATAAGAAATGTCTTCACAATTTTTGTATCGCGTCATAGATTTATGGAAGCAAATCTAACAATGATACATTAAGATGCAACATCTCTAAATGGGATTTGCTTCAAAACTCCATCCAGGAGTGCAAGAAAAGTTCTTTGAAATCGCATAAAATCTTATTGTATTTTCTAACTAAGCCTGTGAGGTACCATTACACTACAAATCTCTATTATGTATCATCTCTATATTAATGTATCATCACATCTTAGTCGAATTTGCGTCAATACTTCATCTAGGAGTACAACAAAAGCCTACAATATTACATAAAAACTACTGATATATTATATTAAATTTGCATTAAGTTATTGAAAAGCCTACGTCAACTCTCTATTCCATTTCCTGACTTGATAATGCAGATAGCCTCTATTAAACCCACTATAAATTCCTATTCGTCTTGCAACACGCTTTTATTAAGCTTGATGGAGCTAACTTTGTCTACAAATACAAGATTAATTAAAAAATTAGCAGAAAAAATTAGACATCTCAAGAAGCAGGAAATAAATATGAGAAGAAATTAAAGATTGTAATTAAACTCCAATCCATATTTAAATATTAGAAATCCAATAAATCTTTGAAAGCTTTAAAGCTTCCTAACTTACATACTTTTACTCCGAGTTATATGGAGTTACTACCTTACTTATACTTTGGTCGTTTAACGTTATTTACTAACACCATAAAAGGCGCCGCTTAACAGCAAGTGGAAAGCTCAGGATCATTTTTAAAGATGTGTAATTAGATAAAGCGAGATGCCTTCTTTTGAGTACTAAGAAATAAAGTCGGAAAGAATTATGAGTTAATAGACATAAATCGCCGAAAAATTTAATTCAATAACGGCCTCGCAAAACCTGATATAGCGCAATTAAACTCGCCAGAAAATTATACCCCGAACTACGAACAACTCCGGTAACTTTGCGCGAGTTAACACAATTATACGGCGAAGAGGTCCCGTTGAAAATAAACAAAATAAAGGTACTATTAATAATTCTTCGTGGAGATGAGTAGAGATACGCGGCCGAAATTTATTAAAGCAATAAACCGTAATTGCCGCTGTTAAAACCGGTTGTGCGAAGAGCATCTTCTGGCACACGCAAGTATATATCGTTCAAAAACGCGCTTCGTTGCCCCACAATGTGACGTAAAGCAGCGTTCACGGACGTTTCCTGCAGAGATAAACGGCTTTGATAATCAGCAGAAGTGACACTTGCCCTGTTTTGTATATAAGAAAAAAACAAACTTCCGTAAAGAAGGTTCGTAAAGAAGTTGAGGACATCCTCGCGCGATGCCTTTACCGTTTAGTTAGGTGCGGTTTACAGATTTGTTTATTTTTTGCCTTCTCTTATATACTCACTATCTCTACACACCATCGGGAAGGAAATTAAATAAACAAACAACATTCGTAATGTTAAACGAAACTTTGTCTTGAAATTGAGTTTAAATTAAAAATTAATAATAAATTAAGTTATTCTTAATTTAATATTGGAGCATACAAAGGATGCGCGAACGGAAACCAACAAAAATAAAAAAAAAGAAATTCATACTTCTTCGACGCTGAATTATTTTCCAATTAAAGAGGTAATCGGCATGGCAATCGTAGAAGCACGTTTTGAAATGAAAAATTTACGATCTTCGCCAATTCGTTTCCATCTTTTATACGGACATGATTTACTCTTTTTTGGTTTATCCGGTGATACTGATGACTTTATAAAATTTCATTATAATATCAGAATGGTAACTGATATAACTTTGAACTAAGAGCACCTTTTTACTCAAATATGTTAAAGAATTCTAAAATGTGCTCAAAATTGCATTTTTGCTATTTTGGGTACTTTATACTACAAGATCACTTTCATAAATACGAAGGCTTTCACGAAGAACTGGAACTATCACAAGGACTAACAAAACTAGAAACTTTCGGGTTTAGTTTATTTTTATCAAATTTATCATATCCTATACTTCCTTCGTCTTTTAAATTGAAAGATTGGACTTTTCAACGTCGAAGAATTTATAATTTTCAAATTTTTTGACATTTAGTCTACTAAATATAACAAATTTCTTAATTTTAAAAATAGAAAATTGTTTTTTTTTTAAATATTTAACATTTAAACTGGCAAATTTGCCATTTTAACACCAAAAAATATATAATTCCCATTTTTTTTTGATATTTAGTCTACTAAATATGACAAATTTCTCAATTTAAAAAATAGAAAATTGTTTTTCTTTAAAATATTTAACATTTAAGCTGTCAAACTTTACATTCTAAGACATCTATTATCATAAACCTCTCATATCCTATGCTTCTGTCTTTTAAACTGTCAAATTTAACATCTTAACGTCAAAAATTGTATAATTTCCAAATTTTTTGATATTTAGATCAAAAAATGTAAAAATTTAAATGTGTCATTCTGCAAAATTTGCCACATTTTTGATTTTGATAACAAGAAATGGTTTTTCTTTAAAATAGTTAACGTTTAAGCTGTCAAAGTTGACATTTCAAGACATTTTTTATGATAAACCTTTCATACCCTACACTTCTGTCTTTTAATCTGTCAAATTTGCCATTTTAACGTCAAAAATGTATAATTTCCAACTTTTTTGATATTTAGAACAAGAAATGTAAAAATTTAAATGTGTCATTCTGCTAAATATGACACATTTTTTGACTTTAATAACAAGAAATGTCTTTCATTAAAATATTCAGACATCTTTTATCATAAACCTTTCATATCCTATGCTTCTGTCTTTTAAACTGTCAAATTTTCCATTTCAACGACAAAAAATGTATAATTTCCAATTTTCTTGATATTTAGGTTAAAAAATGTAAAAATTTAAATGTGTTATTCTGCCGAATTTGACACATTTTTGATTTTGATAACAAGAAATATCTTTCATTAAAATATTTAACATTTACGTTGTCAAATTTAACATTTTAAGACATCTTTTATCATAAACCTTTCACATCCTATGCTTCTGTCTTTTAAACTGTCAAATATTCCATTTCAACGTCAGAAAATGTATAATTTCTAAATTTTTTGATATTTAGATCAAAAAATTTAAAATCTAAATGTGTCATTCTGCTAAATATGACATACTTTTGATTTTAATAACAAGAAATGGTTTTTCTTCAAAATATTTAACATTTAAGCTGTCAAACTTGTCATTTTAAGACATTTTCTTATGATAAACCTTTCAAATTCTATGCTTCTGTCTTTTAAGCTGTCAAATTTGACATTTTAACGTCAAAAAATGTATAATTTCAAAATTTTTTGATATTTAGGTCAAAAAATGTAAAAATTTAAATGTGTCATTCTGTTAAATATGACACATTTTTTGATTTTAATAATAAGAAATGGTTTTTCTTCAAAATATTTAACATTTAAGCTGTCAAACTTGTCATTTTAAGACATTTTCTTATGATAAACCTTTCAAATTCTATGCTTCTGTCTTTTAAGCTGTCAAATTTGACATTTTAACGTCAAAAAATGTATAATTTCAAAATTTTTTGATATTTAGGTCAAAAAATGTAAAAATTTAAATGTGTCATTCTGTTAAATATGACACATTTTTTGATTTTAATAATAAGAAATGGTTTTTCTTCAAAATATTTAACATTTAAGCTGTCAAACTTGTCATTTTAAGACATTTTCTTATGATAAACCTTTCAAATTCTATGCTTCTGTCTTTTAAGCTGTCAAATTTGACATTTTAACGTTAAAAAATGTATAATTTCAAAATTTTTTGATATTTAGGTCAAAAAATGTAAAAATTTAAATGTGTCATTCTGTTAAATATGACACATTTTTTGATTTTAATAATAAGAAATGGTTTTTCTTCAAAATATTTAACATTTAAGCTGTCAAACTTGTCATTTTAAGACATTTTCTTATGATAAACCTTTCAAATTCTATGCTTCTGTCTTTTAAGCTGTCAAATTTGACATTTTAACGTCAAAAAATGTATAATTTCAAAATTTTTTGATATTTAGGTCAAAAAATGTAAAAATTTAAATGTGTTATTCTGTTAAATATGACACATTTTTTGATTTTAATAAAAGAAATTGTTTTTCTTTAAAATATATAACATTTAAGCTGTCAAAGTTGTCATTTCAAAACATTTCTTATAAAGAAAGCTCATATTTCTCACACTTCTGACAATCAAACTGTCAAATATGACATATTATCAAATTCTGATATCAGAAAATCCCTAACCTTTAAAATTTTGACGTTTACGCTGTCAAACTTAACATTTTAAAACAATTTTTATCAAAAAACTTTTATTTTAAGACATTTCTTACAGAAAGTCTTTTAATTCCTTAAAAAATAAAAGATTTTTTTGCTAAATATGACAAATTTCTTAATTTTAATATCAAAAAATCATTTTTCTAAATTTTTTATAAAACAATCTTTTATTTTTTAAGCTTTTGATGTTTAAGCTGTCAAACTTGACATTTAAAAACATTTCTTATAAAGAAATCTTATATTTCTCACACTTCTGACAATTGAACTGTCAAATATGACATATTATCACATTCTGATATCAGAAAATCTCTAACCTTTAAAATTTTGACGTTTACGCTGTCAAATTTAATATCTTAAAACAATTTTTATCAAATAACCTTTATTTTAAGACATTTCTTACAAAAAGTCTTTTAATTCCTTAAAAAATAAAAGATTTTTTGCTAAATATGACAAATTTCTTAATTTTCATAACAGAAAATCATATTTCTAAATTTTATATAAAACAATCTTTTATTTTTTAAGCTTTTGGTGTTTAAGCTGTCAAACTTGACATTTTAAAACATTTCTTATAAAGAAATCTTATATTTCTCACACTTCTGACAATTAAACTGTCAAATATGACATATTATCACATTCTGATATCAGAAAATCTCTAACCTTTAAAATTTTGACGTTTACGCTGTCAAATTTAATATCTTAAAACAATTTTTATCAAATAACCTTTATTTTAAGACATTTTTTACAAAAAGTCTTTTAATTCCTTAAAAAATAAAAGATTTTTTGCTAAATATGACAAATTTCTTAATTTTCATAACAGAAAATCATATTTCTAAATTTTATATAAAACAATCTTTTATTTTTTAAGCTTTTGATGTTTAAGCTGTCAAACTTGACATTTTAAAACATTTCTTATAAAGAAATCTTATATTTCTCACACTTCTGACAATTAAACTGTCAAATATGACATATTATCACATTCTGATATCAGAAAATCTCTAACCTTTAAAATTTTGACGTTTACGCTGTCAAATTTAATATCTTAAAACAATTTTTATCAAATAACCTTTATTTTAAGACATTTCTTACAAAAAGTCTTTTAATTCCTTAAAAAATAAAAGTTTTTTTGCTAAATATGACAAATTTCTTAATTTTCATAACAGAAAATCATATTTCTAAATTTTTTATAAAACAATCTTTTATATTTTAAGCTTTTGATGTTTAAGCTGTCAAACTTGACATTTTAAAACATTTCTTATAAAGAAATTTTATATATCTCATACTTCTGACAATTAAACTGTCAAATATGACATATTTTCGCATTCTGATATCAGAAAATCTCTAACCTTTTAAATTTTGACGATTACGCTGTCAAATTTAACATCTTAAAACAATTTTTATCAAAAAAAACCTTTTATTTTAAGACATTTCTTACAAAAAGTCTTTTAATTCCTTAAAAAATAAAAGATTTTTTTTGCTAAATATGACAAATTTCTTAATTTTAATAACAAAGAATCATTTCTCTAAATTTTTATAAAATAATCTTTTATTTTTTAAACTTTTGACGTTTAAGCTGTCAAACTTGACATTTTAAAACATTTCTTATAAAGAAATCTTATATTCTTCACATTTCTGACAATTAAACTGTCAAATATGACATATTATCAAATTTTGATATTAGAAAATCCCTAACCTTTAAAATTTTGACGTTTACGCTATCAAACTTAACATCTTAAAACAATTTTTATCAAAAAAACCTTTTATTTTAAGACATTTCTTACAGAAAGCCTTTCATTTCTTTAAAAAATAAAAGATTTTTTTTGCTAAATATGACAAATTTCTTAATTTTAATAACAAAGAATCATTTTTCTAAATTTTTTATAAAATAATCTTTTATTTTTTAAACTTTTGACGTTTAAGCTGTCAAACTTGACATTTTAAAACATTTCTTAGAAAGAAATTTTATATTCCTCACATTTCTGACAATTAAACTGTCAAATATGACATATTATCAAATTCTGATATCAGAAAATCCCTAACCTTTAAAATTTTAACGTTTACGCTGTCAAACTTAATATTTTAAAACAATTTTTATCAAAAAACCTTTTATTTTAAGACATTTCTTATAAAAAGTTTTTTAATTTTCAATTTCTTTTATAGTTCGAAGGCACTTCGAATCATTTTCTGAAGAAGGTTGCAACATGGCATCCGAAACGTCAAACATGTTTTCAAAAGTGTTAGTGTTAGTGTAGTTCAAAGATCACTTTTAATTTGAAAACGATTGGATTTAAGAGGTTCAATAACATCAATTAATTCATAAATGCCCTAGAAATTATGATAAAATCAGTGACGCGTTAAGAAATAATATACATAGATTGGAATCGTACGAGATTACAAAACAAGCATATCTTTCCTTAACAGTTCTACTACAACCGGAAAACTGAAATACACTTTAAAAATAGGCAAAAAAGAATAGGTAACACATTTCAAAACGGTTTTGGTTACCTATCGTTTTGTTCGTTTTTAAACAATCGTTATACGAACGAAAGTGGGTTATGTAAATCAGACCGTGTGGACTCGACAGACAACGAAAGAGGCTGGAGATACGCTTCCTAAACAATGCTACAACAACCGTCTCGGCGATTTAATCTCGATCTCGTCTTTTCAAGAGAACCCGATTCGCTTTTCGTACCCGAGAGCACAAAGAGGGTCGTCCTCGAATCCGCGGGGGATTTTTCAGTTTTCGGCTCGATACGATACCACTCGATAGGAGAAGGTTATTTTTAAGCGTGCCGAGTAGCAGTAAATTTGACGTAGAACTGTCAAAGAGTTGTTACAGGTTCGAATATGACGTGAAACGGGGGAAGACGAGGAACCACCATTAAACGTCTATTTCGGACGTACTAAATCACAGTTGAGGTAGTTAAAGTTTTATCGCTCTTTCGCCGTTTCGGATCGTTTCGCTTTATACTCATACTGTTTCTTCCAGATGTGAACGGAAGCCGGGTTACGTTTTGGAAAAGTCGAATTTCTCATCCATCTCATGTCACTTATGTTAGCAAGTATTCGGGGGTTTGTAACATGGTACTCAAATCAATTAAAAGTAATTCAAGATAAAGTTTAAATGATTAGATGTTATAAAGAATTCATTTCAGGTTAATCCATACAGAGCGAATTGTATTACATACGGGGTAATGTACTTATTGGTGGAGGTGACGCAACAAAAGTTTCTTCTTAAACAATGTCATTTAGATTACAAAAAAGCGATTGAAAGGGGGATGATGGGCACATTCGCGCAAGGGCCAATAATAACATCTTGGTTTCGCTGGTTAGATCATCACATGCCTGGTACTTCAATGCGATCAGTCATGAAAAAGATTTTTTTAACTCAAATATTGTTAGCGCCCATAACGAATTTGTCGTTCTTCATTTTCCTTGGTCTCCTGGAAGGTTCGAACAACGTAATACAAGATGCGATTAAGAAGGCCCCAGTTGCATATTTTGGCGGGATTATGTACTGGATGCCCATAACAATAATAAATTTTCGTTATGTACCCAAATTTTATAGAGTGGTTTATAATTGTGTATTTGGCTTCTTTTGGACGAACGTTATGTTTTACATAAAACACCACAGCGTTGAACGCAATAACGATAACAAAGGCGAAGATTTCCGGAAGAAGAAGCAAGAGTAAAAAAAAATATAAAACAGGATGATAATTTTTATAAATAAGTCCTCTTACTTTTACGTGACCGAGTAAGGCTGTTGTAAGGTGGGGTCTTTTCAATAAGAACGATGAGATTAATAAATCTTACAAAATGCCAAGGACAACCATTCATTTTAATTATATATTTTCGTAAGGTGCAAATTAAGTGCAAGTTTTCTGGTACGACACGAATGGTTTTTGAGATAAATCCATATCCTAAAAACCCCCGGATGCAAGAGACACAACCACGACAGAAAAAAAGGGATGATTCGTTATCGTGACAAGTTTTAACCGGATGTGATTGATATTGTTGAAGTGATAAAAGTAAAATAATCTATGTAGAAATAAGAATGTTATAACAAGATAAATTAACTCAATATAAATTAAACAAAATGAATTAATTCCTTTCTTATTTCTTATTTATATTCCTTTCTTTCTTATAAATATTATTATAAACGCCGGAAATGTGGTCGATTTGAGTTTTAATGTTATAAAAAATTTGGTATTTTAACTAAGACGATATCATTCCTTGTATATCTTAGTAAACATATAAAGTCTCCTATACAACGATTTTATTCTCACTCTGCCAAGGTCGCTTGTGGGCGGGGGGCTACAATCTTTGAATTGTCAATTTCATGTTGATACATCTACTGTAGAGCCTCGCCCGCGAACGACCTCGGCGATTTGAGACGAGATCGTTCCTTATATATCTTAGTAAATATATAAAGCCTCCTATAAGACGATTTTATTCTCACTCTGTCGAGGTAGCTTCCGGGCGAGGCGCTACAACCTTTGGGTCGTCAATTTCATGTTGATACATCAATTCTAGCGGCTCACCCGCAAGCGACCTCGGCGGTTTGAGGCGAAATCGTTCCTTGCATATCTTAGTAAATACATAAAGTCTTCTATAAGACGATTTTATGCACACTCGGCTGAGATCAGTTGCAGGCGACACGCTACAATCTTCGAATTGTTGATTTCATGTTGATACATCAACTCTAATGCCTCGCCCGCAAGCGACCTCGGCAGTTTGAGGCGAAATCGTTCCTTGTATATCTTAGTAAATAAATAAAGTCTTCTATAAGACGATTTTATGCACACTCGACCGAGGTCACTTGCAGGCGAGACGCTACAATCTTCGAATTGTTGATTTCATGTTGGTACATCAACTTTAGTGCCTCGCCCGCAAGCGACCTCGGCAGTTTGAGGCGAAATCGTTCCTTGTATATCTTAGTAAATACATAAAGTCTTCTATAAGACGATTTTGTGCACACTCGGATGAGGTCACTTGCAGGCGAGACGCTACAATCTTCGAATTGTTGATTTCAAGTTGATACATCAACTCTAATGCCTCGCCTGCAAGCGACCTCGGCGGTTTGAGACGAAATCGTTCCTTGTATATCTTAGTAAATAGATAAAGTCTTCTATAAGACGATTTTATGCACACTCGGCCGAGGTCACTTGCAAGCGAGACGCCACAATCTTCGAATTGTTGATTTCATGTTGGTACATCAACTCTAGCGCCTCGCCCGCTAGCGACCGCGGCGGTTTGAAGCCAAATCGTTCCTTGTATATCTTAGTAAATACATAAAGTCTTCTATAAGACGATTTTATGCACACTCAGCCGAGGTCACTTGCAAGCGAGACGCTACAATCTTCGAATTGTTGATTTCATGTTGATACATCAACTCTAATGCCTCGCCCGCAAGCGACCTCGGCGGTTTGAGGCCAAATCGTTCCTTGTATATCTTAGTAAATACATAAAGTCTTCTATAAGACGATTTTATGCACACTCGGCCGAGAACACTTGCAGGCGAAACGATACAATCTTCAAATTATTGATTTCATGTTGATCATCAACTCTAATGCCTTGCCCGCAAGCGACCTCGGCGGTTTGAGACGAAATCGTTCCTTGTATATCTTAGTAAATACATAAAGTCTTCTATAAGACGATTTTATACACACTCGGCCGAGGTCACTTGCAGGCGAGACGCCACAATCTTCGAATTGTTGATTTCATGTTGATACATCAACTCTAATGCCTCGCCCGCAAGCGACCTCGGCAGTTTGAGGCGAAATCGTTCCTTGTATATCTTAGTAAATAGATAAAGTCTTCTATAGGACGATTTTATGCACTCTCGGCCGAGGTCACTTGCAGGCGGGATGCTACAATCTTCAAATTGTTGATTTCATGTTGACACATCATCTCTAATGCCTTGCCCGCAAGCGATCTTGGCGGTTTGAAGCGAAATCGTTCCTTGTATATTTTAGTAAATATATAAAGTCTTCTATAAAACGATTCTATAAGACGATTGTCTATTGAAATTTAATTTAAACACTACACTATTTAACCGAATTAATATTCCACATCTTTCTTATAAATATTGTATTAGCACTTTGACAGAATAAGTAATATCCTCAGAAAAAGGTATTTGGTCATTTCCTCGAAACGATATCTACCTTTAGAAGTGAAACATATCCGATTTAGTCACCACTTTGCGCTCCACATCTCCAAGTAATTGGTAATTTCCTTCAATAAATTCAAAGTTAAACTGGTTATTTCCAATTAATTATCGTTAAGTTAAGCATGTTCCTGAAAATAAATATCTAAATTGGTTTACGTGAAAGTGAAGAAGCGTTCGTTTACGAATCCGGATATAAATCGTTAATAAAAGTTGTGAGATTTATGATTTTAATATCCCGCCGTCTTTCAGCGTAGCTTTATTGGGCACGAAGAAGCTCTTTGTCTTCGCTTTTGAATGGCGAAACGACGTATTTCTGTCGTCGTGCCAGGATACGGCACGGTCCGTCGAAGAATATCGTCTATTTGGCTGTCTCCCAAGAAGTGTTCTTTACCTGAACATCTGGCCCTTGTTACGTTGCGAACTATCTTCGAGATGAAGTAATTTCTCCACACGAAATCGATATCTGGAGGCGTCGTCTCCAAAACAAACATCTCCGGGCGGGCAGCAATCAATAAACGGGACCGGGATTTACTTCAAAGCTTAAGTGTGAACTGTAATAATAGAGCGGAGATTTATTATGCCCAAAAGGGAGATTCCGAATGCTGGTAGTCGTTCGGGGTCCGGCATAAAACAGAAGCAGTCGAGCCAACTCAACCGCAACTACCCTCGGGCTACATTCGAATTATCCACGCAGCGGCCTCCCGTTTCATTTTCAAACGCAGATGCCTCGCGTTCCGCTGACTCAATCCGACGACTTCGTTCGACTTGAGTGGAAAATTCTAATTCTAGATGGTTAGTCTTGGTACATAAACGTACATCTGCATTACCAATCCACTTATTCAACCAGATGTTTTCATCTAATTTTATCGTTTGCTTATTACATCTCGTTGAAATATCACTTTTGATTTGTATTAACAAGAAACATCAACATCATACTAATATGGCCAAAAATAAACACTTGGCTTCCTTAAGACACCTTTACGTGTATTGTAAAATTAGGTTGAACTGTTATTTGAGTTCACCTTAGAATCAGAGGTTTTATGGTTATGTATCATGGTCATCATGGAGTTTAGTTGGACTGTATTGGTCTTCTTTTGTGTTGAATTGCGTTGAGGAGAGAAAAATAAAATAGAAACTTAAGAACATTGGAATATTAAATACAAGAATGTTAATATTGTAAATAAGACGATGGCGAGAGTAAGTAAGGAACAAGATGAAGATGTAAAATAAATGTTTAGTTACTTAAGTTATCACCCGCAGAATATGAGGGAATATTAATTGGAGATCAGATACTGCTGACAGAAGATGACATACTATTTGCAGAAAACTACTAGCTGTTAGCAGAAGACTAACTAATGCCTATGGAACAATAGATCATCCTGGCAGAATGATTTGGAAGACTAACTATTGCTATAAAACATTGCTTACTGCTCTCAAATGACTGGATGTTGCACAAGGTTTAAAACTAAGTTCTTTTGGGCAGAATACTACTGGTGGAAAAATATTTAATGCTGACGCAACACTAAACTGTTTATAACCAGCATATAAGTATACAGGGGTTCAGAAATTCTTCATACCTCTTCAGGTCAAGTGATAAATGTCACCGCACTCCGCCAATTTCTGAACGCTCTGTATATGGTTATGATAGTAGACTGGGAGACAGAAAACAAAAAAATGAGAATAAGACTGATGACTTTCGTCATATTATAAGATGCAGGTGATAAAAAAAAAGGTTTTATTTCTGCAAAAAAATGTTAAGATGGAAACTAACAAGTTTAAGTTATTAACAAGTTATTTAAAAATTAAGGGTAGAAAATATAGTGGGAGATTAAAATACGTCATAGGAAATAGGCTATAAGCCTATAAGGCAGGAAATATGAAAAAAGAAGAATACAAATGTACGAAAAAAGAAATACACTATGAGCAGTCTGAGAGTTAATATGATTTCATCAATACCTCAAATAAAATTGTGCTTTGTAGTGATATGTTTAATGCAAAGTTTTACATAAAGTTGTAATTATGAAGTATTTAGTGATGATGAAGGACCAAAAGACAGAAGACCAAATATTGAAAAATGAATCTTAATAATTGACCATAAAGAAGTTTAAAAGTTTCATCAATTTGTCTTGTTCAAAAAATTCTTTTCTTCTGAACATTATGGATTATTAGAGGAGCCAACTACTGGAACCATCAACCGGGGGTGAACTAAAAGCACCTCCTTTGCTATTGCCTAAGCTTTCGAATATTACTTTTATTCTTCATCAGAGGAACCTTGTTTAAAACAAAAGAAAAGAAACAATCATATATTCGAAAGCCTGGACAATAGTAGAGGAGGTGCTTTTATTTTACCCCCCCCTGGTTGATGATCCCAAATATTGGATCCTTTCTTGAAATTGTCACAACCGGTATCTTCTTTAAATTCTGTATGAGATGGGATTTCTAAAAAACATCGAACTTGCACATGAAAAAGAAGCGTCCTCCAAAATAGATTGATGAACCTTAAACGAAAATTGGCCTCGTATGCAAACAGGAAGTAGTTCCTCTTCCGTTGCAGACGTGAAGCTGTTCTTCCCAGCCATTTCAAGAATGGATCGAGAGGTCTTTTACAACTTCTGCTCGAGTCCGAAGAGAGAACATTGAAGAAGATTGATACCTTTAATAACAAATTAGGGTTTATGGTCCTAAATTTTGAGATAAAGAATGCTTGTATGACTGTTAAATGTTCAACTTCTGAAATGAACATGCTTCATTGTTCTCTGAGTACGGAACTTAGTTCCTATATCGTTAATGAATTAAAAAACCGCCTCTCTGTAACTTATAATAAGTTATTCAATAGTATAAGAAACAAAAATGTAAAAAAATTCAATAATCTGAAACAAAGTTTCGCGTTCTATGACGTGTTTGCAGACAAATTCGTTGTGGATTGGTAATCTCTCTTTTGAGGTATTGCCTGATGGTGATCAGCAGTGATTGTTTTTATGTCTTAAATTTGGGCTCCGCGCCTATCTGGGAGATGTATTCATACCCAGATTACTCAGCGAGTTGGAGTCAATATTAATAGACCTCGCTCAAACTTTATCACGAGGCCAATCTGTTTCTGAGGCCTCAACGAGAAGATTCCCTCCTCGTGATGCCAGCAGATAAAGGCCAAGTTACAGTGGTAATGAACTTGTCCCAATACATTTCTAAATCCCTCAAACTTTTGAATGATACACACTTATCAGATGTTAAAATCAGACCCAACGTCTTCTGTCCAGAAAAAATTCATTTCGATTTGCAAAAATGTTCTGGATGAGGGTGTCATTTCAAGAGAGGTTTACAGAACATTGATCTAACACAATGGCACCTTTCCAAAGTATTACGACCTGCCAAAGATCCACAAGGATGATGCCTCATTAAGGCCGATCATTTCTTTCATTGGCTCCCCAACTAATACCAGGTCTATCTTTTAGGCTGAAATCCATACCAAGCCCTTCTCAGAGCGGACTGAATACATCAGCGATTTCTTCAATTTCGTTACAAGAGTCAGCGGCTTGATTTTACCCCAGGTTTTATTCTGGCATCTTTGGATGTAATGTCGCTTTTCACCAATATAGCACTAAGTATGGTTATCGAGATGATCAGGAAGGACTGTCACCTGGTGTCCCTTCACACACTGATTGGTATAGAACTGTTTCTGCGGATGATTTCTTTTTTGTTTGATTCCTCTATGTTCTCCTTTGATGAGATGGTATATAAACAAAAGTTTGGTACACCGATGGGTAGCCCACTTAGCCCAATCCTAACAACCATTGTGATGTATTACTTGCTTGACATTTGTATACCGGCTCTCCCAATCAAGTTCACAATCAGGCTCACTTTGACAACTTTTTATGCTCATAACTCTCACATACTACTCATCACCATTGAGGAGGAAAAAACAATTCTGTCGCATTCCTTGACTTCTTGGTCGTGCGTACCCCTAATCAGTCAATTATGTTGGAGAAGTACTAGAAATCGACCTATTCAGGGAGGTTTATCAACTTCTTCTGCCACTCCATGAGTATAAAGATCAATACGTTGAAGGGTATGAAAAACCGGGTTGTCTACATCTGTGATGAGACGTTTAGGTTAAAGAACCTAAGTTTCCTATCTGATATCTTTTGCAACAATGGCTATTATGCTCTGTTAGTTAATAGGATCATTTTCTCACGTAACATGCCTCTTGTCTCTCCTCAGGGAGCTCCTGATGTCTGTCTTTCTCCTGGTGATGTTTCTCTGGCTCACCTATTTGAACCGCCAGACAGACGGTTTGTCAAGCTTCTTTATTAATTCTTACAAATAAAGAATATGTGAATATTTGAAGTTTTACATGTTTAGAATTTTCATCAATAATAAAAAATCTCAGTTTTCTCGTGAACATTATGGATTATCTCTTCTAAAGATATCACGTATTTATTTATATAAAATTGTTTGCTTATTCTTACATTATTTAAAAGCTTCATAAATAACAAACATTGTTCAAAATTTTGTTGTTTTTTTAATATTATGGATATCTACAATTACAATTACATATATTTCCAAAACGACACATTAAGCTTTAATTTAACATTAAAATCGTTCGTTAGCTCTTTTGTATGAAGTAGATTTGATTTTTTAAAGTTCTATATTTCTAAATATATTACTTTTTCAACCAATTTTTAGAATTTATTTATCAATTCTTTTTAATAAGAAAAAAAATTTCACATTATCCCTGTCGACAGAAAAATGTAACTTTTTTGCCCAAAGGAAAAAAAATCCGTATTTTCTCCCGTGGGTAAAAAAGTAACATTTCACGATCTGCCAACAGCAATGAAATGTAAAATTTTAAAAAAATAGTAAACAATTTCAATATTTATTCGTCACTTTTCGCGTTATAGAAAAAAATAATGTATCGAGTTAAAATGTAGTACTTTTCTCTCATGTATAATAAATAACTATTATTTTACATTATAAATAAAAACATAACAATCTTATTGCAGATACTTTGAGCTTTAAGTTCATACAAAATTCATTTTGATATAAACTGAAAAACATATGGACTTTACTGAATGATATTGAAATCGGTTTAAGCGAATCTATTATTACCATGCACAATGTGAGTAATCCGATGATGCAAGGATTTGCCACACGAGTCGGTGCTAACAAACCCGTAAATCTAAATCGGAGTTCACGCAGTTTGGTGGGAGACTTTGTATCAAAATTCAATTAGGCTAGTAACATGCCGCGCACACGGCCCAGTCTTCGACTACATAAATAAAATTATTGCACTCGTAAATTCTGTTGGACGGACGACGATAAAATGTTAACGGACCTCTGCAGAGCTCGTTGCTTCTCCTCCACGTTTTGTGCAGCCATGCCGAAAATGCCCGTCTGGCATGTTCCTATATGTTACCCGAAGGATGCACGCCGGGAAATAAAATATTATAGCGTCGCATTCTTTCTTTCCCTTACAACGTTGTCACGTTATGTAATGTTATTTTAATTCAGCGAGGTACTTCGACGTCTGATTGATATTCAGGACCGTGACAGCCATTTATTTTAGAGCTCCTTCACTTCGAAAAATGGAAATTAAAAAAAAAATCTTTGTTTTTTAACATTTCCCGACTTACAAATTGAAAAATTTACAAGTACCAGTTGATTTATCACAAGGAAGTAATAAAAGAACGAACCAATTTAGTTGGAAGTAAACAATGGTTTTTATTGCTACTTGAAAAGGAATCAGGCCGCGTGGGAAGAAGGAAACAAACTCGCCCATCACGGTGAGCGAAAGAGAACGATTCCTGTTATTCTCTTTCGAGAGTGCAGCAGACACGTCGTTAGATGTAATAGTTTAGCATAACTGGTACTTGGTTCGTCGATTTTGAATGGACGCACGAATCTTGGGCGACAATTCAAGAAGAGTCCCGTGACCTAAAGTGTCTTAGCACCTGTTCGAGGGAGCCGGGCCGTTGACCAGCCATTATCATACGCAACCCGTCTTTCCAGTTTCTATTTCGCCGCGTCTTCTTCTTCTTCCTCGCCGCACCGGAGAAGAAGCTCAAGAGAAAGAGAGACGAGATGCCCCCTTGTCCACATTCCGACTCTCCTAATGGCCCCGCGGCTTTTCGGCCCAAACCATTAATCGATCAATAAAGGCAATAAATATGACGATTAATTAATTTAATAGATGGAGGCATATCATTTTTTTTTTTACTTAACGCGAAGAGTTGTTCCACTTTGAACTAAAATTAGAACTAACACTACAATTATTAGAGGACTAATACTAGATTTAAAACTAGAAGTTTTTGGGGTTTTGCAACTTTCTTCTGAAATTATTTCAGAGTGTCCACATCATAATTGAAGAGCCAATGATAATCCATTTTAAGATCAAAATTAATTAATACTGCCATTACTTGGCTTGTGAGGTATTATGTGGATATCTAGAATGAATAAGGATGAATAACAAACTAAAATTGTCTTGAAAACCAAGAGAGAAGAAAAATGATAATCATTTCAAATCAGATTTCAAAAAGAATTGGATGATTGCTCGTAATAAAAGGATGTGTATGAAAATCAAAATAGTACTTGGTTACCAGGTATTATTATTTTGCAGATGTTGAACAACCAACGAAAAGTAATATACTTTTCAACATAGAAGTCCATTTTGAAAAATTGCTTTTAGTTTTTGAGATACAAATCTTTTTACCTTAACCTAAATATCATCCATTTTTCATTTTTTTTTATATTTATGATGTTAATATTAAACTCTATAAATGGGTAGATCAATGAGGACACTCTACGACACTTGGCACTGTTTCTTGAAGACTTGATTTGCTTCCAGAAAAGTTGATACCGCTTCTAGATGACATGACAGTGTTTCTAGAAGACTTGAAAATCTTCCTCATAATTTGCAACGCTTCCAGAAGTCTCGATACTGCTTCTAAAGGAAGACTTGAATTTACCTCTGGAAGACTTGTAAAGTTTCCAGATGACTTAATACTGCTTCTAGAAGAATTAACATTGATTCTGGAATAATTGAAATGCTTCCAAAAGACTTGATATTGCTTCTAGATGTCTTGAAATGCTTCCAGAAGACTTACTATTACCTATGGAAAGCTACAAATACTTCCAGAAAGTTTGAAATGCTTCCATAAGACTTAAAATGCGTCCAGAAGACATGAAATTACCTCTGCAAGAATTGAAATATTTTCAGAAAACATTATACTGCTTCTAGAACACTTGATATTGCTTCCAGAAGACTTGAAATACTTTCAAGAGGCCTAAATTTACTTCTAGAAGGCCCAATATTGCTTTCAGAAGACTTGAAATGCTACCAAAACACTTGAAATGTTTCCAGAAGACTTAATACTGCTTCTAGAAGAATTGCAATGCTTCCAGAAGACTTAATATTAGTTCTAGAAGACCGTTGTTGCTTTCAGAAGGCTTCAAATGCTTCCAGAAGACTTAATACTGCTTGTAGAAGACTTGCGATGATTTCAGAAGACATGAAATACTTCTAGAAGATTTAAAACGTATCCAGAATACTAGAAATGCTTCCAGAAGATATGAAATGTTTCCAGAAAACTTGACACTATCTCCGAAAGACTACAAATACTTCCAGAAGACTTTATATTGCTTCTAGAAGATTTAATATTGCTTCCAGAAGACTTGAAATGCTTCCGAAAGACTAAAAATGTTTCCAGAAGACTTGATACTGCTTCTAGAAGACTTGATATTGCTTCCAGAAGACTTGGAATGCTTCTAAACTTAAAATACTTCCAGAAGACTTGAAATGCTTCCAGAAAACATGAAATACTTCCAAAAGACTTAATTCTGCTTCTAGAAGACTTGAAATACTTCCAGAAGACATAAAATACTTCTGAAAGATTTAATACTTCTGGAAAACTTAAAATGCTTAATGTTACCTCTGCAATATTTGAAATGCTTCCAGAAAACTTGATAATGTTTCTAGAAGCCTTGATATTGCTTCGAAATGACTAGAAATGTTTGCAAAAAATAAAAAATCGGCTTTGGCTCAAACAAGATTTATGAAAATTTAATTTCTGTATTATACGTGTTTCGCCCATTCTTAGACATCATCAGGCACGACGTCAGGTGGCTATAAATATAAATTAATTTATAATGATAAAATTATGTTGTTACACATCTATTCGAGCTTACAATGTTCCTATTGTTATTAGAAAAATGGAGAAGATACTACGCTGAAAGACTTCTAGAGCAGATAAAAATGAAGTTCATAATGTTTCTGATATTATCTGCGCCAGAAGTCTGTCAGCGGTTATTTGAATCACCCTGTACATGGGGAAAAGTAAACTTAAATTATGAAGTAAAAAATTTGGTTTGGAAAATAACATTTTAGAAAAACTTTTTAATAAAATAGTTGTAAAGAAAATCCATGGTTCGTCCACATTTTATATAACTTCTTGTATAATTTCTGTCAAAAACCCGGTTCTTTACTGTTTAAGCTAAAAACATTTAAAAATGATATAAAGAAGTTTCGAAAAAGTGACCGAAATAGTGTTAATTGAAATTTACAATTTTGCATTGATGAAGAAAATGAAGAAAAACCATTTTTAGACGGCAGAACTAAGACTATTTTTTTTTTTAATTAAAACAATGATAATAAAGAAAAGCCTTAACCATGTTTGCAGAAGACTTGAAATGTTTCCAAAAGACTTGAAATGCTTCCAGGAGACTTAAAATACTTCCAGAAGACTTGATACTGTTCCTAGATGACTTCACATTGAAATGCCAAAAGACTTAGATGACTAGAAATATTTGCAGAAGACTTGATACTGCTTCTAGAAGACTGATATTACTTCCAGAAGCATTGAAATGCTTCCAGAGGACTTCATACTGATGCTGGAAAAGTTGAATTAGTTCCAGATGAGTTTATATTGCTTCTGGAAGAATTAAAATGCATCCAAAAGACTTAGTCATCCAGGAAACTTAAAATGCTTCCAAAAAACTTGATATTACCCCTGGAAGACTTGAAGTGTTTCCAGAAAGTTTGAAGTTGCCTCTGGAAGAATTGAAATGTTTTCAGAAGATTTGGTATTCTTCTAAAAGACTGGATATTGCTTCTAGAAGACTTAAAATGCTTCCACAAAAGCATCCGTAGAATATTGTTAATGGTTTTATCACGATTAAAGTTACAATTCGTCGTTTAAATTTTCAAAATCAGCGTACGTAAGTCCATTTTGAAAACTTAGGTTTACTTTTACGAAAATTTTTCAGTTTATGAACAATTTTTATGTGGATGTGTAATTTTCTGAGATTTAAACAGTTTATACCCCGTGTTATTAATTCGTCGGAGTAAAACTTGAGGACCCCGGATAATGACAGGCAAGGTTTTCTTTTTGCCGACCCAATGTATTTATGACGAGTCGCCCGTAATGGGCGCCTCCGCTGTAACCTCCGCTTAAAAGCGCCGATTCACGCGATGGGCGTTTTCATTTCTTTTTTATTTTTTTTTATTTCAACGTCTTTACTCGTTTTGTACCTTTAGTAAACTAGAAGATGCCGAGGGATCCTGAAACATTCTGAATCCACGCGCATTCGTCGTCAGGTTCGGTTTGAAATGTTTTGGCACGCCCACACTTTTAGTAAAAAATGTTGAGAACTTGTTCGTCTATTCCATTTGGTGATGATTAAGCGGATTTAAAATTAAAAGTAAAATTTAAATTTCTTCCCGATTTAAATTAAGCTGTATCATTGTGTTTGGTTATAATTGGCAGGAACAGTCGTAAAGCAGCTTTACTCGTAACAAAGATAAACTGTTCGCCGTTATTCGTTCCGTGTATAAATAGACGAAGAACTAATCGTTCAAACATTTCCGCGCATACTTTGCTTCGCGCCGGGATAGTTTCAGTGTTTGTAAATATTTACATTCTTCGTCATTAGCAATATCTCTATCTTCCAGGAAGTACCTAACTAATATCGATGACCGAGAGAAATTACGAGAATTACGACCGGTATTGGTATAAAAAAATTTGTTCTTTTTTACGAACAACTTCCAGGCGCTAAACCATACGCGTTTGAGCCGAAGATGGATCTGAAGAGAGTTAACTGAGTAGCATTCCATCACGAATGCAATCACATTTTATATTACATTTTCTACGGTAGCGAATTTGGCGAGTACAGGGTGGCCTTTGGTGTGGTGAATTCCTTCACGCATCTTGGTGGTAAATTGTTGAAAATTTCGTCGAAGGCGGGTTAAAATCGGAACGGTTAAGGATCGATTCACACGATGGATGTTTTATAGCCGCCATTGTAGTCACTTCTTTAGCTGAATTATTACTACGATGTCTCTACGGCCATAAACGTCTTCTATATACTGACCGTTAAAATTAATCATCATTGGAAGATGTTATCCATCACGGATGCAATAAACGTTAAATATAATTATCTTGGTTCTAGATAACAATATGTTCCTATATAAATAAAAAAGAAGCAAATCTCATATTTCCACACGTGTATCTATATAAAGAGAGGCCATTACTCAATAACATAAAACCATTAATCAATAACATAAATCGTTTGATCTTTATCTTTGTAAATCTTAGTTTTTCCTTTTTCGTAATGGAAGAAGCAAAGGAGATTTTCTCAAACACTTAACACATAAATGATAATACCCGACAGCTTCTCAGAAGGCATTCCCTTTAGGAGCATTAGCTGAATTGGAAATTTAGATTTTTGCCGGCCCCTTCCATATTGAGGCATAATTCGCGTTTATCCAAGATCATTTTCTAGTTTTGTAGGTTAAATACGAGCAGGATACAATCGTGATTCGTGTCCCTCGAACGATGAGTCTTTCATTATGCCAGAATTGTATGACTTCCTGAACAAGGAACTGCGCTCTAATTGAACGAATAAAATCGGTCTCTTTACGTTCCGTCCCTACATATCTGGCATATCATAGCCTGGATCTCATGTATTATTCATCTTTTAGTTATAAATCGGGACGCCGTATATGGGAAATAATGCATACGAGCATAAAGTCTTGGTTTTCGCCGATCAACCGAAACCAAAGTAACAAAATCTACAAAAAAATTTTTTTGTATTTTTCGTCATATGATTGATGAATTGACGATCAATATCAACAATTAATCTTCATCAAAATACATTAAAAGTGTTATAGGAGTAATAAATCAAGCGACGAGCAAAGAGGAAGAAGAAGAAGACGTGATGTGATGGTGGCGCAGAAAAGAAGAATCCGATGAAAAATGCATCCAACTCTATTTCCTCGACTTCCCCGAGACGAACCACTTTCGCTGAAGCCGTTAATAGTCTCGTCTACGTCAGCGGCGTAATCCACTCAAGTGACTAAACTGGTTGCAACGTGCTCGGCTTAACAAATAAGGTTATGCACGGGGATCGCGCGATTTAATCTAGTGGCATGTGTGAAATCGAGGTTCATTTGTTAACCAGTTCGTTATTTCCCGTTAGATATGATAATCGATCATGCGGTTGGACGGGGCATAATAAAACAACCTGTATGTGGTATTTATGTAGTACGAGTGGTATGGAGGTACAAGTGTGAGAGTTAAACGTTCCATTTCACTCTATTAAGTCTAGAGGAAGGTAGCCGGATAGTTCTTGGAATCTATTATTGGCACGGTTATAATTAACTTTGATATAAATTGTGAAATTATTACCTTTCACAGGATTTATATACCGCGAAGATGAGAATGTGCTACTTGCTCAATGATTCATGGAGGAGGTTTTTCATTGATTTCGAATTCTTACCTAGAAAATTGGCACAATTTAAGATTAATTTGGAGTTAAAACATTCTTCAACTAATTTTCAGCCTTCTCTAATATCTTTACAATTAGAATTTGTATCAAAAACGCGCTTTGTAAAAACGATGTCTAATATTGATGTAGGCAAGGTTGTGTCAGGGTGGTCATGAAGAAGATCTTGATTGAGGTTCGAAATTAAAAAGGATGCTATTAAGGGAGATTTGAGTACACATTGATGATTAGAGAGAATTCAAATTTGATTGGATGAAGTGGTAATAAGGACGATTTTAAGAAATGTTTGGAATCATGTCGAAAAAGTGAGGAATGAGCTTGAGAGGAGATGACGTTGAGGAGTGATAACGAAAATGGTCGACTAGGTTAATGTGATGTTGAGAGGGGTCAAAAATCAGAGAGATTATCTGGAAAAATATTGCAAGTAAATGAGTTAGTAATGAGCACCTTTGTCTGGGATCATATTGCAGTAGATCAGACATGATATACTGATAACCAGAATAATGATCAAAATTGTCAGGGATAGTATTAAGGAATGCTTGAAATGAGAGGATAGATATTGATAAACTATTATTGAAAAGCCTCTAGATATATCAATTTCTAGAATACTGCTAGATATGATATTAAAAGATATCAGGGAAGATAATGAGATGTGGTTGAGATGATCTTGAAGTACAAGAGCCAATATTGATAAGTATATCATAAAGGATGATAATAATAAGGTTAAGATATATTTTGATGATATGAAGGGACAGGTTATGAACGGGATGTTCAAACGATACTTAACGTTCTTTGCATTGGTATTCATTAACGGTACTGAAGGAACGATATTTAAGAATGATATGATACGATATTTAAGAACGATGAAATATCTGTGACGATATTTAGAGATGATATTAAAAATAACAGAAGCGACATTGGAGTTTTTCAAGCAGAGTATTACAGGATGGTTGAAAAAATACTGTTACCACAATACTGAGTGGTTGAGGGTTGCCTCTGAAAAAGGGGTTGTCTAAGAATATCACAGGATGATGTCGAAAAGTGAGAGAGACAATATTGAGGAATATCAAGAAAAAACATTGAAATATTTTTAATGATGTTAAGTTGGTTGGGATTAAGGTGTATCGAGAATTATCTTAAATGATATTGAGGGATTCATTGAACTGAATCAGAGATGATATATCGATTTGTGAAAGAGTACAATCATCTACATCATCAAAATTTATATCTTAAGCAAATTGATTTTCCAATTATATTGAATTTGTTATTCTTGTTATTCTAGTAGTTACAAAAACGTCTCCCAAGTATGTTCTTCCAGAATGGTTAAAAAATAATTAAGGATGACAGAAATGATATTGAAAAACCGTTACTACAATATTGAGTGCTTGAGGGTTGTCTCTGATCGAGGAACAGCTAAAAGATATCACAAATTGTTAATGATTTCATCTGGATTGTGTTGTTGAGCTTTTACTTTTCAATTTAGTCCTAATTTCTGCATCTAGAAAATTTGAAATGCATCCAGAAGACTTAATATTACTTTTGAAAGACTTAAAAACTTCCAGAACACTTCTAGAAGACTCGATATTGCTTTAGACTCTAAAGTTTAGAGTGTGTTATCAGGTTGTAAGTGAAAGAATTAATAAATAATTTACATTTTGATTAAACTTCTAACTTGCTTTATTAAAATTTACATCGAAACCGGTTTCGAGGATTAAATCTTCATCATCAGCCGAAAACGTTAAAATGACATGCACAAACATATCAAAATAAAATGTTGAATTTGGAAAACGACATGATACATTTTAAAAATACCAGTTATTTGAATAAATTTGAAAAATGATTAAAATTCTTTACAAAATTTGACATTTTCGGCTGATGATGAGGATTTAAAACTCGAAACTAGTACCGATGTAAATTTTAATAAAGCAAGTTAGAAGTTTAATCAGAAATTTTTTTAAGAAGAATTTAAATTATTTAACTTGATATTGCTTTCAGAAAACGTGAAATGTTTCCAAAACACTTGATACTGCATCTAGGAGATTTGAAATGCCTCAAAAAGGCTTTATATTGTCACGGGAAGACTTAAAATGCTTCTAGAAGACTAGATAATGTATTTAGAAGATTTGACATTCTTCCAGAAGACTTGATATTACCTCTTCAGGACTTAAAAGACTTCCAGAAGTTCTAAAACTTTAAATGCTTCCTGCGGACTTGATACAGCCTCTAGAACACTTGATATTGCTGCAAAAAGAATTAAAACGCTTCCAGAAGACTTAATACTGCTTCTAGAACATTTGGTATTGCTTCCACAAGACCAGAAATGCTTCCAGAAAACTTGACACTGCATTTAGAAGATTTGAAATGCTTCCAGAAGACTTGATATTGTCTCTGAAAGACTTAAAAGACTTCCAAAACACTTGATACTGCTTCTAGAAGACTTGACATTGCTTCCAAAAGACCTGAAATGCTTCCAGAAGACTTGATACTGCATCTAGAAGATTTAAAATGCTTTCAAAAAACTTTATATTGTCACTAGAAGACCTAAAATGCTTCTAGAGGACTTGACACTGCATCTAGAAGACTTTATATGTTTTTTGCACACTTGATACAGCCTCTAGAACACTTGATATTGCTTCCATAAGGCTTAAAAGACTTTCGGAACACTTGATACTGCTTCTAGAATATTTGACATTGCTTCCACAAGACTTGAAATTTTTCCAGAAGACTTGATACGGCATCTAGAAGATTTGAAATGCTGCCAGAAAACTTGATACTGCATCAAGAAGATTTGAAATGCTTCCAGAAGACATGATATTGTATCTAGAGGATTTGAAATGCTTCCAGAAAACTTGATACTGCATCTAGAATATTTGAAATGCTTCCAGAAGAGTTGAAAAACTCTGAAAAACTTAAAAGGCTCTCAAAACACTTCATACTCCTTCTAGACGACTTGATATTGTTTCCAGAAAACCCGAAATTTTGCCAAAAGAGTTGATACTACATCTAGAAGATGTGAGAAATTCCAGAATACTGATATTGCCTCTGAAAGACTTAAAAAGCCTCCAGCAGACTTGAAACTGTTTCTAGAATCTTCCTCAAGACTTGAAATTCGTTTAGAAGACTTGATACTGCATCTAGAAGATTTGCCATGCTTTCAAAAGACTTGTTACTAATTCTATAACACTTGACATTGGATCTAGAAGACTTGAAATATTTCCTGAAGAATTGATACTGGTTCTAGAACACTTGATATTGCTTCAACTAAACTTGATATGTTTCCATAAGATTTGATACTGCCTCTAGAAGATTTGAAATGCTTCCAGAAGGCTTTATACTGCAACTGGAAGCCTTAAAACGCTTTTATAAGACTTGATACTGTATCTAGAAGACTAGATACTGCCTTTGAAAGACATAAGAGACTTAAAGAACACTTGATACTGCTTCTAAAACATTTGATATTATTTCCACAAGACTTAAAATGCTTCTAGAAGACTTGATATTGCTTCCACAAGACTTGAAATCCTTCTAGAAAACTTCATACTCCTTCCAGAACATTTAATATAGCTTTCATACGAAGATTTGATAATGCCTCCGAAAGAGTTGAAAGACTTCTAGAACACTTGATATTGCTTCCACAAAACTTTAAATGCTTCCAAAAAACTTTATATTGCATCTAGAAGAGTTAATATTGCTTCTAGATACTTGCAATCCTTCTGAAAGACTTGAAATGCTTCCAAAAGACTTCCAGATGAATTGAAATGCATCTAGAAGACCTGATACTGCCTCTTGAAGACACAATTCCTCTAGAAGACTTGATTTTGTCGAGCAAAATGTTGAAATATTCTTGACGAAGTTAAGTTGTTTGGAATTAAAGTGTACTCAAAATGATCTTAAGTAATGTAGAGGTGAACCAGTTTATACCAATTATGCCCGAGACCTTATTAAGAGACGACCTTATAGGGAAATGCCGTTAATGATGTTGAAGATTGTCAAAGATCATCCTGGGGTGAAGTTGAGAGGTGTTCGGGATGATATCGCAAAATAATGATAGAAGGACGACGGTCGTTAAGACATACCAGATGGTAGTGAGGTATTTTTCATCACAGAATAATTATTATGATGTTAAAGCATATTTATTTTAAAGTATTAACAAATAAATACCAACTTAAAATTAGTAATCATCTCTTAAATAGTGTATCATTGATTATAGATGAATCATTTAATTGCAATATAAAATGTTTAAATATTTTAACATGCGAAAATTTACTCTAATATAGTAATATTCGTGATTACAATATAGTCGTGGTAATTTATCGAATGAACTGGTTCTCCACAGGCCGTGATAATGGCAGGACAACAAATTACAACCATACTTTACCTAACCACTCTAATAGTTATCGTCTAACAAGCAATTTACTACGGTAACAACAAGAGTAAACCGCCGTCGAAATTATAGAGAACCAGAGAAGTCCCATCTATTGTCTATCGCGTCTAATGGTATTTCGCGTGCTTCGCACAAGAACACGACATATGTCGTTGCTTAGTACTTAGCGCGAGCTAATTGAAATCACCAGTACCTTTTGCAGAGCGATTTTCATGCCAATAAAGAACCAATTTCACGGGTGTATTGTTTGATCGAGGGGAGATAAAACGCCGCGATTTCGACCTCTTGTTTTCCTACTATAACTGCGATGTACCGCGAAGATTTGTAATTAAAAATAAGTAAAAAAAAATTATGTAGGAAAAAGACTCGGTTGTTTCTGTAAAGACTCTCTATTTCACGGTAATAAGAATTCGATTACTAGGGTAATAAGAAATTAGTCAAAGTTCGGTTGATTACGCCCAAAAACCATCACGTAATTCGTTAGATATAATTGCCCCTTAAAAGTAATTACTCAAGATACGTACTCGTCGGTATTTTTAATGGGAAAACCGACCGTATAAAAGTAATTTTAGAACGTAATTAATTGTTGATATTCGTAAGCGGCGCGACCACAATCTCATATCTAACTCGCGTTACGACGTATGTATTCTTTAATTTCTGTTTCCTGGTTCTCACGGGTTTGTTTACAAACGGAGCCGGGTCGCGGTACGATTTGTTTACATTTTATGGGTCGTTCGTTCGTTCGGGTGCTCTAACCTGGTGAACCCGGAGAAAAATTTTTTCCTTTCCCCCGAGGGGTTGCAACCGGTTATGTTAGGTAGCTGATTCTCCCGTAATAGCCAAGGGCGAGGTTGCTACCTCTCCATAACTCCATTTCATTCTTCTTCGCGATGACTGGGTAACGATTTAAATATTCAATACACACGATATAAGCCGATGAACTTTCAACACTTATTGATAACTTATTTCCCATATTTTCATTATTTTTCTTTATTTCAACATAAATAGACGACGATTTTTGAAAATCGTATGAGTGCTGAGAATGCGAAACGACTCAAATGAGGAATTGTCTGAAGCCTTCTCAATACGGTTTTACTGCGAGGTTAGATTTGCTTAAAACGATTAACGGATAGATAATTTATAACAAAATACCTTACACTTAGTTCAAAATTAGTTAAGAACTTCCTTCAATTCTTGAAAAATTGTTAAACATCTTGACACTTTTGACATTTTCGTTATAATGGCCGAAACGTACCTGGTTGCTTAGCAACGACAGACAGCCAACTTAATTTTTTATGTATACAAAAAAATTAATTTATTCTGAAATAAAATTGAATAATTCTTAGTATATTAAAATAAATTGTACATTTTCTTGGTTTTATTGTTAATTAAGAAAATTTTGTTAAATTTAAAGTTAAACTCGTTTAAAACAGCTAGAAAATTTCTCAAAGCGGTTTTACTGAGAAGTTAGATTTGCTCAAAACGATTAAAATAGTAAAATTTATAATAAATACCTTAAATTTAGATCAAAATTTGTGAAAAACTTCCTTCAATTAATTTTAATTCGATTAAAATTCTTTGATGTTCATTAAAAATCGTTAAACATCTTGACACTTTTGACACTTTCGTTATAATGGCCGAAATGTACTTGGTTGCTTAGCAACGGCAGACCGGCAACTTAATTTTTAATTTTATGTAACCTAATAAAAATTAATTATGAAATTAAACTTAATAATATTAATTATTATCAATTATTAATATTACTATTTTGTATTAAAATAGGGCATGGTAATTTCAACCCAGACAAAATTAATCAACAATATTGTATGGGCACTTTTTTGGAAGCATTTTAAGACTCCCAGAGGAAATATCAAGGCTTTTGAAAGAATTTAAGTTTTTTGGAAGCAGTATAAAGTCTTCTGGTAATGTTTCAAGTCTTCTCCAGGCAATATTAAGCCTTCTCGAAGCATTTCAAGTCTTCTAGAAGCAATATAAAGTCTTCTGGAAGCATTTTAACTCATCTAGGGGCAGTATCAAGTCTTCTGGAAGCAGTATCAAGGGAATACCATCTTTTGATTTGCTGATGGAAAATTCAATGATTAGAACAAACCTTATGTAAAAATGGAAAGAAAGGTGAAATCAACGTGAGGGATGGACGAAAAGACTTATACCAGACGTGGAAGACTGGACAAAAAGAAATTGGGGGAATGTTGACCACTTCCTAACTCAAGCATTGACAGGACACGGGATCTTTTGAACTTGTTTTTGTAAAAATGGAAAGGCGGATTTTGAGATATGCTGGTTTTGTGAGCTGGAGGATACACCGGAACACACAACCTTAATAACATGATAAAGGTTATGCTGCAAAGCGAGGAAAAGTGGGTGATTGTGAAAGGGTTGATTTACCGTATCATGAAAATGAAAGAAGAGCACGAGAGATTTTTGGAGAGACATCAAAAACTTGAAGGGAGGGAAGCCAACCCGACACTATCCGGCCGATTGATTCCTTAGACCGAGTGTCTATGCTAGCAGATATCCTAATCTCCTGTTTAAAAAAGTATCAAATCTTCTAGAAGTAGTAACAAGTCTTCTGGAAGCAGTATTAAGTCTTTTGGAAGAATTTCTAGTCTTTTAGAAGCAGTATCGAATCTTCTGGATTTATTTCAAGTCTTGTAGAAGTATTTTAAGTCATCTGGAAGCAATATCAAGTTATCTAGAAGCAGCATCAAGTTTTCAAGAAGGAGTAACAAGACTTCTAGAAGTAGAATTAAGTCTTCTGGAAGTATTTTGAATCTTCTAGAAGTAGTATAAAGTCTTCTCGAAGCATTTCAATTCTTCTAGAGGCAATATCAAGTCTTCTGGGAGCATTTTAATTCTTCTAGAAGCAGTATCAAGTGTTTCGGAAGCAGTATTAAGTGTTTCGGAAGCAGTGTCAAGTGTATCGGAAGCAGTATCAAGTCTTCCGAAAGCAGTATCAAGTCTTTTAGAAGCAATATCAAGTCTTTTAGAAGAAGCAAGCAAAATTTCAAATCTTCCAGAGGTAACAGCAAATCTCTTGAAAGCATTCCAAGTTAATTAAATAATAATAAGCATTTTGATATCTGATTTTGCATCTTATTGGTACACTTTAATAATCTAAATCTGAATAAAATGAGAAATTTAAATTTCTAAAAATTTGGGATCGATTTTATGAAACTCAAAAAATTCAATAATCGTTTTATTATTGGATACCTAAGAAATAATTATAGATAGACTTGAGTTCTCTATGGACAATTTTTTTTAAATGATTATAAATAATATTTATACATTATGATGTGATCTACCGATTCTTAGCGAGTTTGGTTTTTATGAAGTAATCAAACTTGAATATTACTTACCATGATATTATGGAGGTTTTTGCTTTATTCTTAATTAGTAGGATTTGCTATGTTAGCAAATTACCAGTTTATTTATAAATAATTTGTATATATAGATAATAAATATGTCAAAGATTTTATCTATAAAGTGTCTACTTTGAGATTTAAGGGATTCTTTCTTTGTACCTACGAAATGATCATATCTAGGTAAGAACTGATTGCAGATTATCACTTTGTGAGTATATTTATAAACAATTTTTACGCATAGATCTTTTCCTACATTGTTAGTAACTTTTAAGTGGTCCATTATTTTCATAATATAAACAGCTATTTTTAATATTTTGCTTTATACATAGGAAATAGTGATAAGTTGGTTCAAAGTGATGATAAATTATGGTTGTAAGCTTTTTTGTATATAATTTTTATACATAAACTTTTCAACAAACAAATCTAAATGTCTTGATATCCCTTAATAAGCTCTGGGACTTAATAAATTGGTTCACATCAACATCAATAAAGATTCTTGATACACCTCAATCCCAAAGAACTTAACATCGTCAGGAATATTTCAAAATTTTTCTGGATATTTCTCAAAATCGGCTCTATCATCTTTCAACATCATTCTGTGATATTCTTTGTTGTCTCTTGGCTATATCTAGATACCTTTCATCAACGTATCCAGATGTATCGTAATCGACATCCTGTTCATGACTTATCTCTCTATATCAGTTTTTCGTTTCATTTATGTCATAATCTTAACGTCATCATTAGCATCCTTTATGACATATTTATCGATATTGGCTGTTATGTATTAAGATCATCTCAAGCACATCTCATTATCCTCACTGACATCTTTTAATATTATATCTATCAATATTCAATATCATCTAGATACTTTCCAATATTGGTCCTCTTATTTCAAGCATTCCTTAATGCTGTCTTTGATAATGTTAATCATCATTCTGGATATTATTATATCATCTCTCACATATCCCAATATCATCCCAAGCAAGGATTATTTAAGCCGTAATTTTCTTTCTAGATCTTCTCGACATTACTTCTAGCATCTATCAACATTTTCCATTTCCTCAATATTGTGTCTATCACCGTTTGATATCATCCTGTAATAATATTCTCTGACTGTCCTTGGTCACTTAATATCGTGGTAACGGGTTTCCAACATAATTTTTGACATTCTTAATTATTTTTTCAATAACAGCATCATCTCTCATACATCTTTCAACATCATCCCAGAACGACTTTATTATCGTGTTTGGCATTTTTAAATATCGTCACAATTATCTTTCAATACCATTCTTAAATACTAATGGAAAGAACGTAATATGTCATAATAGGTTTCCCTTAACTTCGTCCTTCCCTCAAAACTGATATATCCCTATATATCAGATTTTTGTTCCAATTCTCTGAGATACTTCCTTCAAAGTTATCCCAACCACATCTCATTATCTTTCCTGACAGTGTTCAATGTCATATCTAACAATACTCAATGTCATCTAGATATTTTTCATCAGCATCGTATGATTTTTCGCAATTCAGACATTTATTGATATCAAGCTTCTCATTCCAAGCATTCCTTAATATACCGTCCCAACTATCTCTCAATACCATTCTTAAATACCAATGTTGAGAACGTTGGATATGTCATAATGAACGTCCCTTAATTCCGCCCCTGACCTACCCCTCAATATCAGTATTTCTTTCCATTTATGCTATGATTTACATAAAGGTACTCTTGTACTTCAAAATCATTCCAAGTACATCTTATTATTCTCCCTGACAACGTTCTATATCATATCTTGCAATACTCAATACCTTCTAAATATTTTTCATCAACATCAGTTCAAAAATTTTTCAATATTAACCCTCTCATTTCATACATTCAGTATATCTTCTTTAACATATTCCGACATTACCCTAGGCAAAGATTTTCAGTATAAACTCAAAAACTCTAAATGTTTGTCGAAAATTCCACATCATGCTATGATATTCTCGAACTTTCTCTTGGTCAGAGGCAACCTTCAACCACTCAAAATCATGGAACCGATTTTTCAACCATCCTGGAATACCATGCTTGGAACACCTTTTTGTAGCTATTAGAAGGGAAATTTATGGAAACTATGAAATTATTTATGGAGCATCAAATCTACTTCAAAACTTTTTTTTTTCATGCTAATATCTCAATTCGTCATAGAGATACGATTCTTAAAATTCTGAGGTTATATATCTTAAGTTATAACAATTCAGATTCGATTATTTAAATTCCTAAAATTTAAAACAATCATATAGATTCATCAACCTGCATCTGAATCACTCTCTATACGAATTATCCATCAAACACAATCAGTTTTGTTTGTTCTTCTTTATTCAAGTCAAGAATAATGTCATACATATGTTTGACCGCGGTCGAACAATATCTATATTAGGGTTTAATAACGGTCATTGTCTGCTTATCGCGCGGATATATCATAATTTTTCTGGTCGGTCCAGACCGAGGCAACGCGCTTTTGAATCGGACAATGATAAATGGTGGTGGAGTGTAAGAGATGAGACCAAGAGAATGCCGCGCTCCGCCGAGTGCGTATCTTCTCGCGTACCACGAGGACGAAAAAGAGAATTAAAAAATAGTCGGCCCAAACAAAACCGGACAGATCCTTTTATTAATGACCATCGTGGCCCGCATTAGCATCGATACCCATTTGTTAATACATCGATATGTGACGAGATCAATCCGTGGTGTATTTTCACGCCGAAGACGTGTTTGTGACTCGTTTCTTTATCCTCCGCCTCCGCATCTACGATCACTTTTCTTTGCGGTGTGTTTATTTCTGTTGGACATGTCGGAGATGGGCACACATGAATATGCATGTTGTATAAGCCGTATTTACATGGAACACGTTTCGTTTATTTGTTTTGCTTTTCGCTGGGATATGTATATATATTGCAAGAATCGAATCCTATGTTTGTTAGGGTTGGATGAAATGCACGAAATGATGTATAATGGAAAGTAAAATGCTAATGATTTTTTTTTGTTAGCATCCCACAATAATAATAATAATAATAGGTATTATCGGCGAAAAAGAATTCAATTGAATTCAACTTTCGAAGTTTCTTTAGCGATTACGTCTCCTACGGCCAATCTAACCGTAAAATCTACATGCGCCTAAACAATGGATTCCCAACGGTTCCGGACATTCCGGCGATCGTTCGTCTCCACCTAAATGTCAAATCCATTCTAAAAGGTTAGGGAAACTCACTTCTTGTAATCTCATCCTGCGAAAAGGTAATAACACTTTCCTAATTTTAAGAAGAATCGAAAAAGCGGCACAATCACGTGTCCACTTCCCCCTCGTTTAAAAGGAAGTACATCATCAGCTCGTTCGTAATGGGCACAAAAGCAAACATTTGCTTTGTATATAGAAGTTTGAGAGATGACGGTCCATTTCCTATCAACTGCTTCCGAGGGCTTTCATAGCAAAAAAAAGGAAGGAAGGACACTTAGACACCCCTCTTTTCATTTTTGAATATCCACCCCAAGTTCATAACGGAAGGAAGAATTTCTTTCTCACGTAGCGCATCCGGAATACTTAACGATCTTAATGATCAACAATATCTCTACTTGTTCGATGTTATGTAGGTTTAAAATTTTTACCTGGTGCAATTAGCTGTTCACGTTCGAAACTCATTTATCAATGTTTCGATCGAAGATCAGAGTCAGAGTCAGAACTAGTCTATCGATCAATCAAGTGAGTAACAGCGTAGGGGAATCGATGAAGAAAAATCAAAGTAATAAATAGTGGCAGAATGATGTATAAGAGAAACAAAAATGATTATTTTCTTAATGCCTCAAAGTTTATTAACGCAAAAAACCGATTGTAATCATAATAATACTCATAAATAATAATATTCATGAATTCTTCACCTCACCTGATTATCAACATTTTATGTTCGCGTTCGGGATGTGCAGCAAAAACGGGGATGAAGTGTTAAACAAAGAGATGGGTTGGTGGTAACCCGAACGGAGGCCACCATAAGAAAAACTTGTTTTTATGGTAATGCGAAAATTGCGCTACCTATCGGTGGCCGCGAAATTACAGAGTGCACTCGAGTTCGCAAGAAATTAATAAACGTTATTACCGCGTCGATCTTTAGAGATGCATGAGAGAATCGACGGGCACCGTTTCCATTGCAACTCTTCGATCCTCGGACGAAATCTCCGTGCTTTGACGCTAATTACTTTGCACGTTAAAACATGAAATACGACTGTCATCGGTCGTCATTCGAGTTTAATTAAAGATGCCGCAAACTCGCCAACTAAGGACTGGGTACTTAAACTAAGGTTGTTAACAAAAGCGGTTTTAAAGTTAATAAGGGCACGATTAAGGTGGAAAGGTGGTTGTTAGTAAGGTGTAATTAGTTAATTAGTTTTACAACAAATTAACTTACTTGTAAGTGATTAAAAATTATTTTGTTGAAGATGATCATGCAAAGACACAACATAAATCCTTGAAATGTTAAAATTGACTATTTGTGGTAATTATTAATGAATCTGCTAAATAAAATCGCTATTTTTATTATAAAAACAGTGGACCGCAACTCTAAAGCTACACGCAATGGAGAAAACGATCTATGCATAAAAATTCTTTATAAAGATACTGACAAACAATCTATAATCAGTTCGAATCTAGCTATTACCATTTCATAGATACAAAGCAAAATTCTCCAAACTGCTAAACTTATCCATTTTTATTATTAAAATAGTATATAATACAAAAGCTACGAATGATGAAGAAAAGTTTACGTATAATAATTATGTAGAAGGAAGCTCACAAACATAATTTATCATCAGTTTAAACTTATGATTATTTTCTAAGTACAAAGCATAAAATATCAAAAAAGATAACATTAAAATAACAAAAATACACCAAATACGAAAGTAGCTATGGTTAGTGGGATGATTTATGGATCAAATTAAAGACGAAAATGCCCTGTTGATGATAAGGATGATATAAGATGATATAGAATAACTGACGTAAAATGAGTAAGATTAAATGTGAATGAGGCAGCATTATATATTAACTAATTCACTTTCCAAAGTGATGTTGCAAATAGAAAAAGATTAATTTGCTGTTTTGTCAAGTTGCTGTTGAGGCTTGTTGTTCAGTTAACCTCTCAGTGTTTTTATTTTATTAATAATTAAGTTAATAAATTGATTTATTTGTAAAAAAATGATTAATTATTAACCTAAACATAATTCTTAAGTAAGTATTCTTATGTATTATAATATTAGTGGACCATTTTATGAAAATTAACCCTTCAATCACTTGGGTTTTTGTATGCTAACCCACTCATATCCTCGATTTTCAAAAAGTTCAATAATAATTATTAAATAATTTCATAAATACAATTATTAAGATGTCTTAAATCCAACGCTCCATGTTAGACTATAAAAAATGGTATCTCAGCATAAATTAAGATATCAACAGGAAACGAAGTATTTTCTTTTTTAATTTGTGTGTTTATCATCACGTAATAAAATACAATTTAAAATAAATTTATTTAACAAGCAACATTTTAAATGTGATTCCTTCAAATCTTCGAATTTTAGATTTATTAATACGGTTTTAAAACTAATGTCGAGTGTTAACTTTAAAGCAACGTATCTCAAAAATGACTTGAGTTATCAGAATGAAATTAAGAACGTTTTGAAGCAAATTTGATCAAGATTTAAACCGCCATAAATAATTTATTTTTCTCCATAAATACGGTTAATATAATTTATTAAAACCAACCCTGCATATTAGACTGATATAGATTTGAAACATTGAACTTTAAAGAATCGTATTTTTAGAATAATTTGAGATATTATCATGAAATGGAGAACATTTTAAAGCAAATTTACTTAGTAATTAATGTTTTGAAGACGATTTGTTCGAATTTTTAAATGAATCTTGCATAACCATACTAATTCATGTTAGGATCAGGGTTGCCAGAGTTAGTATAATTGTACTAAATCCAGTAGTGTTTGATGATATACAGTGCTTTTGTATGTTTGACAAATTACTTCGACCTTAATAATAGAGTATTATAAATGGGGGAAGCCAATTTTGGTTGATATCAGCGACTCAGGGGAGGCAAAATCGTTCATTGTATGCTTTAGTAAACACATAAAGTTTCCTATAAGACGATTTTATTCTCACTCTACCGAGATCGCTTGCGGCCGAAGCGATACAATCTTCCAAAATAGACGATTATCCATTTATATTTCAAATCTAGCGCCTCGCCGGCAAGCGACCTTGGCGACTTGCGGCGAAATCGTTCCTTGCATGTCTTAGTTAACACATAAAGTGTCCTATAAAACAATTTTATTTTTACTCTGCCGGGGTCGCTTGCGGCCGAGGCGCTACAATCTTCCAAAATGCACGATTTTCTATTGATATTTCAAATCCAGCGCCTCGCCCGCAAGCGACCTCGGCGATTTGAGACGAAATCGTTCACTGTATATGTTAGTAAACACATAGTGTCCTATAAAACGATTTTATCGTCATTAGGCCGAGATCGCTTGCGACCGAGGCGTTATAATCGTCCAAAATGGACTATTTTCTATTGATATTTCAAAACTAGCGCCTCGCCCGTAAGCGACCTCGATGATTTAGACGAAATCGTTCATTGTATATTTTAGTAAACACATAGTGTCCTATAAGACGATTTTATTGTGATTATGCCGAGGTCGCTTGCGACCGAGGCGTTATAATCGCCCAAAATGGACGATTTCTATTGATATTTCAAAACCAGCGCCTCGCCCGCAAGCGACCGCGGCGATTTGAGACGAAATCGTTCATTGTATATCTTAGTAAACAGATAGTGTCCTATAAGACGATGTTATTCTCATTACGCTGAGGTCACTTGCGGCCGAGGCGCTACAATCTTCCAAAATGGACGATTTTCTATTAATATTTCAAAACCAGCGCCTCGGCCGCAAGCGACCTCGGCGATTTGAGGCGAAATCGTTCATTGTATATCTTAGCAAACACATAGTGTCCTATAAGCCGATGTTACCCTCATTACGCTGAGGTCGCTTGCGGCCGAGGCGCTACAATTTTCTAAAATAGTCGATTTTTATGGATATTTAAAATCCAGCGCCTCGCCCACAAGCGACCTCGGCGATTTGAGGTGAAATCGTTCATTGTATATCTTAATTGATAAATTACAGGCGTAGAAATGAACACTTCGACTTACTATTTCCAATGATAACTGTTTTATTATATCTTCGTTTAATTTACATTAATACAAAAACAGATTAATACGCCACGCGTCGGTTCTTATTTTTTTTCGCTATTAAACCGTAATTACAATCGTTTACAAAGTTAAGCTCATACAATTTACTAGTACGGATTGCCTCCGCTATAACTTTATTATTTTTAATTATTTTACCTACCCCGTCCTTAAATACTACAATAAATCCGCTCATTTCAAGTTTTCTTACCGATAACAAATTAAAATCGAGTCCGGGTACAATTAAACAATCTTTTATTACAATTTCATGTCTTTTATCATTTACCAATGAGATTACCTTCAAATCACCTAGTTTTCTAGCTTTGAGTTGTTCACCTGATTTGGCAACCTTGATTTTCACCTCTTCATCCAGCTTCCTGATGTTTTCCAGACCTTCTGCATCCTTGATGAGATGTTCCGATGCTCCAGAGTCTAAGCACCATTTCAAAATTTCACCATCGGTGTACGCCGGAAAGCTGTAGAGTTCTTTATCATCAGTTTCTGCCACGTTTGCTGTTTTGCTTTTATTATCTTTATTTAATTTCCAGCAATCGGTCCTCTTGTGTCCAATTTTACCAAAATGATGACATTTATATGGAAACTGTTTATTTTCAGTTGCGTTTCTTCTATAATTTTTATTTCCTCGTGTAGCGAATGCTACTTGTTGGCCTTCCGTCTCTGGTGATTTCAAAATTTCACTTTTTCGTTTGTTTTCTTCATCTTTTAAACGTGTTTTAACGAAGCCCAATGTAAGACTGTTTGGAGAAAGAGTTTCCAATGCAGTAACAACCACATTATATTCCATCGGCATAGTAAGTAACAAGTGACAAACGATATCTAATTCTTCTAACGTAGCTCCAGTCGACTTAAGTTCTCTTACCAGTTTATCAAATTCCATAAAATGTTCTTCCATACTTCCTTTTGTTTGATCTAACTTCATCGTAAGTAATTTCTTTCGGAGTAAGAGCTGTTTTGCAATGCCCTTTTGCTCAAAATTCAACAACAAAGATTTCCACATTTCATGTGCTGTTTTCTTATCTTTTATATAATCGAGATGACTATCAGCTATTAATTGAGTAATAATAGATTTACATTTCTTATCTGCTTTCATCCATTTTTCCTTAAGTTTTTCTTTTTCTGCCTTTTGAACCATTGTATCTTTTTCCGTACAAATATATTCCGCAGGCATTTCTTTTAAATTCTCAACACAATCTTTTTCTTCCAGTAGAACTGTAATTCGAAACTTCCAGTTATCAAAGTTCGTACCATCAAACAATGGAACTCGTGCTCTTTCTTGGTCAGCCATTTTTCTTCTTCAGAAGCTTCCAGATTCGCCCTTAACCTCACCTTTTAATTTTCGTTTATAGATCGTGTACTGGGCCCATAACCTGATAAATTACAGGCGTAGAAATGAACATTAATAAACACATAAAGTCTCCTATAAGACGATCTCTCCGTCGAGGTCGCCTGCGACCGAGGCTCTACAATTTGAAAATGCACGATTTTCTGTTAATATTTCAAATACGGCTCGCACGCGCGGCCTCGTCGATTTGAGGCAAAATCGTTCATTATATATCTTAGTAAATACATAAAGACTCATATAAGACGATTTTATTGTCATTCCGCCGAGGTCACTTGCGGCCGAGGCGCTACCAGCATAAATAAAGAATGTTTTAATCACAAATCATGTTTGATTGTTATAAACTAGAAATATAGAGCTAAAAAGAATCGTATCTCAAAAACTAATTGATTTTGTGTACAACAAACCCGCCGAAATAAATTGCTCAAGCTGCAAGTACTTAAAAAAGTACTAAATGACAAAAGCAACATGCGTACAGTTATAAAGGCAGATGGGAAGCATATTAATACATAACCTAGAAAATTTTACGTTGTCGTTTAGATGTATCGTCACGTTGATTTTATGAGCACACCTTGTACGGTTAAGGCGCATTATGGAATTAATGTTACCCACCTGGTTCAAGCAGTTATTCGGTTTTAATTTGTCTTGTGGGAACTTGAACGTTCTTAATTACTTGGCATACTCACATTTTCCTAAAAACTACTCGGCATCGATGATATTATTGGTGTGTATTAAACGTAAGTTATTAAGTGCCGTTAAATGGTCACGAATTGAAATATTTGAACAGAAGGAAGATGGGGAGAGGCAGTCTCAAGTTGAGAATTACAAACGGTGTAAACGCTCCCCTTTAGAAATGCCTCCATGTCCCGACTAAAGCTAAAACGTATGATTTACCGAATATCGTGCATATAATCACCAATTACCCCGGAGCGGCACAATACACCAAAACATCGCGTGCAAACTCAACTTCCACTGGGCGACGGCGGTAGACGAAGAGGTAATTTAAATATATTTGCGTACCGGTTTGTATCTCTCTGAATGGAGATGGATCATCATCATCGCGCACTCGGGAGCCTTTTATTATTTATTTACTTGACGCTCCGCAAGTGGTCTATTAAAGTGGTTTAAAAGTGCCATAAACGCCCTTTCAAATAGGAAATGCATAACGTTATTATATTACTTATGGATTTAAGCGGTAGTTGGTTTTTTTATTGGCGACGGGTGCTCTATTGTACTTGAAAAGAGAAAAGAAGAGGCTTTGTATGTCGCGTATGATGCACCGTTACACATGCGATGGCGGTTACATAACAAGCCCATTGTCGAAGGTGTTAGTGGGAACGCCATAAGGCGTACTATAATCCTAGATAAACTTCAAGGGGAGATTTATTTACTCAAGGGAACAATAACTAAAAACGTACTGATTTTCACCAAATGTTCACTTTAAATTTATTTATCGTAATTATATTCTAGCCCATGTGTGAAATACTAAAAATTTAAAAAAATCAATTATATGCATATAAAATTAAAGTTAACAATCAAAAAATAAGATCTACAAAGAATCCATTTCCATTTATTCTTCGTATTTCGTTTAATAATACCCATCCATACCCTTACAAGTTTTATTTATGGGATCGCGTTAATTTTCTTCTTCCTTATTATTAACATTAACAATGGGTGCGTCTAATAAAACGAATTGCTCCGGACCGGGATGGTTTTTCGGATAATTTGATTTATGCGATTTCATTAGTAGCAACCGTTAAGATCGGTATCGGACGGGTTTTATCGCCGCTTGCCGAGGTTGGTTCATAAACGCCCCAACCACGGCGAGGGCATCCCGGGGCCCCCATAAACTGAATCGCGGACTGTACCAATTAGACATCTAGTAGATGAAAGATATGGGCTCAGCGTGCCTCTCGTTTATTGGCAAATACCGCACGGTCTCGCGATCGTGACACGTTACCGATATTAATTTTGGAGCTGAGGATTAATTGCACCGTGATTCAGAACACTCGGCGGGAGTTAAAAAAAATATATTGAAAGAACCATATTGAGAGGATTCGTTTTGTTTATATGTGGCGTGTTTATAAGATTTATGAATTTGTATTCCACAAAATACCAAAGATGTACCTGAAGATATTTGATTCGTTTTGTTGATGTAGCTATGTAGGTAACACTAGTCAATACATTTGGAACAATCAAGCTGAGCTTAACTAGATGAAAGCTTAGATTCTTCATTCTAAGTTTACCGTTGATTACATACAGCCAAAGCTTTGCAATCTATAACAAGATTTGATATAAAAGATGTTTAAGCATTTGGAAAGCTGAGTAGTGTCTTTTGAGTAGGTCTTGTTGATGTAGCTAGATGCAAAAATACTGCTTAACACTTTTGGAAGAAGCAAACTGCACTTAACTAAGCGAAATGCCAAATTCCTCACTCATTTATATTTACAATTGATTGCTTATAGTTCAGGCTTTGCAATGTGTAATAAGATTTGTGTATAGATATACAAGACAACTCTATAGTTTGATGCTTAAAGCTAGAATACGATTTTATGGATTTGTAACGAGCCTTGGTAGACCCTACCCAATCGTAGCTGTAACAATATTTGTAGATATAATCTGTGAGATTCGTATTCCAGTTGGATAGGTTTGACCATATTCCCTTTAATAGGATGGGTTTGCTTTATTTAGCTTAGGCTATTTTATAGATCAAGGACACATCTAGAAGAGTATTGGTAATGAGACTATGTGATATATGAGATATTTGTTGTTATAACACGTCTTCTTATTGAAATGCATTTGCATAGATGATGTCACAACTTTAGATCATAGAAAAGAAATGAACACACTAGCTAGTTCAATGATAATTGTAAAGAAACTAATGTAATATTAGATGAAATGCTGGTTGCAAACAAATATGGACTGAAAGTTTTTGCTTTGTTGTTGTCAAAACATTTTGCACTTCGCACAGAGAAATCTACGATGGTATACAACCTGATGGCACATATATAACTGAGAGTTTTGATACTTGGCCAAAAGTTTGTGAACTTCTACCTTCAAAATATCAGGTATGTAAGAGGTTCTAGAGCTATAACTAGGAAAAAGAGTTTTTGGAAAATTTGTAAATGTTGATTGTAGATAGATCACATGGAGGACGCGTCCTTCCATGTTTTTTCTATTTTGGACTCCATAGACCACACTCGATCGAAAGTTTTAAGGAAGTGCGCCCAACAGACGGAGTATTAAATGATAATAAAGTATTAAATGATAATAAAGTATTAAATGGTAATAAAGTATTAAAGATATTAAAGGATAATAAAGGTCGTCTTCTTTCCTTAGTGTTACTTACTGTTCCTCTTTATATATGGATTATAAAATTTCATATGTTACCTAGGAATAATAGTCTAAAAAGAGCTCGTCTTTACCTTTACCATTTCCATTTATTCTCTGTCCTATGTTTAATCGAGTTTACATTAGCAAAACTGTCTCTACACCAAATAATTTTGGATTAATGAACCGATATCATTAATTTGCTAACCTAAGTTGATTGTATTTAGTGTAGCCAAGATCCATTGTCACCTAAGCGCTACGATATACGTATACTATATTCACGATGAAAGGAAAATATTTGAGAAAATTATAGCAATTGCTCTTTGCATTAACACTAGATATAAGGTGAAGGACTTAACCCAACCCAACTATCAAGTTAGCACTAGATATTAGTTGGGTTGGATTGAGCTATTAACCTTATCTTAACCCAAGCCAACCCAACTAATATTTAGTTCTAACAAAGTATATGGGTTGGGTTGGGTTAAAGCTGATGGCTCGATAACTTGCGTGGTGAAGACATTTTAATCCAACCCGACTAGCTAGTTAACATTAAGTATTAGTTGGGTTAAACCATAAACCTTATCTCAACCCAATTAGCAACTTAGCACCAGATATAAGTTCGGTTGTGTTGAGCCATCAACCTTATCCTATAATTAATCTTAAGTCTCAAATTAAAACCAATTTTTTACAAAATACTTCCTAGCGGTTTTTTTGTATTGTACAAGCTTTTGCCGTTTGTTCCATGTTCCATTGTTACCTTAGTATAGGAAATTCTCTCCTTTCTCATGGTTGATCATAAGGTTGATGAGCCATCAACCTTATCCTAACCCGAGGTAAGGTTGATGAGCCATCAACCTTATCCTAACCCAACCCAATTATTACTTACAGTAGTGCTAACAAGCTTTGGATTGAGTTGGGTTAAAGCTGATCAACAACTAACGTGGTGGAGACATCTTCAAAGACTAACAATACATCATTAAGATACTTGTGATTGATACAATTATTGAAGAAAAATAATGACTAAAGGCTATACCATGAGAAAGGAGAGAATTTCCTATACTAAGGTAACATTGGAACATGGAACAAACGGCAAAAGCTTGTACAATACAAAAAAAACCGCTAGGAAGTATTTTGTAAAAAATTGGTTTTAATTTGAGACTTAAGATTCTCGATAAATTAAATATAGAGCTTTAAATTTCGCATATTTTGAGAGAACTCGACCATAGTACTGAAAGTAGTTCTAGACTCTTTCTTTTATGACATAAATATGTTGTTGATCATCTTATTGATGTAAACTACAAAATAAGTTGGCATTTTAGGCATCAACAAATTCTATTTTGTTAAACACAGAATTAAGATTATCAAAGAATTTTTTCTGTTTTGATTCTATTGAAAACTATTTAATAATATTTCATACAAGACATTATCAGCCCAATCCAATTGGTTCGTTACCACTAAACATTAGTTGGATTGGGTTGAGTTGGAATAAGATTGGCGGCTCAACCCATCTTCTGGTTGGTTGGGTTGGGTTGAGCCGTCAACTTTATCCTAACCCAACCCAACCCAACTAATTAGATATTTGGTTGAACTGTCAATCTTATCCTAACTCAACCCAATCCAACTAATGATTAGTGGTAACTAACCTATTGGATTGGGCTGATAATGTCTTGTATGAAATATTATTAAATAATTTTCAATAGAACCAAAACAGAAGTTGGGTTGAGCCGCCAATCTTATTCTATCCCAACCCAACTAATTAGATGTTTAGTTGATTAAGTCAATATGGTTTTAGAAAAGGAAGATCCACAATATAAGAAATTGGGAAAGTGCAGAAAAATGATGATCAGATTAAAGAAAAGGCATTAATGAATTTTATATTTTATGCTGCACCGATTCTTTAAGATATAACAAAATTTTTTCACTTTGCACCTTGGAAAGAGATGGAAAGAGAGTTGGAGCATTAATCAATGGAAATATTAGCCCGTATTTAGTTGAAATGATTATGAGCTACTTGTTGATAAGAAATATAATTGCTCCAAATGGAAAAATTTGAAAATGATTTGCGAAGTACCGCAAGGATCCTTATTGGGTCCACTTTTATGGAATTTATACTATGATAAAGTTCTAAGAATAGATTTGGAGGTGGAAGTAGAAATCATAGCTTATGCAGATGTTTGGCACTTTTACTTATTTTTACTTATTTAGGAAGATATGATTATGCAGTTTAACGAATTATTAATAAACTAAAAGAGATGGAACTTGATATTGCTGCAGAAAAAACAGAAATGAAAAATTGCAAGAATCTTTCTTCTTTCGTAATAACTTATAACCTGGAGGTAAATGGAGCTGTAATTCAAAGTGCAGAAAATGACAAGTAAGTCGATGTTCATGAATAACTTACTTTTAAGGCTGATTATGCCAATATTATATGGACTAAAATAAAGGCGTAAGAACCTTTTATTATCAACAGTTGAGTGAACGATAAGAGTCAATGATAAAAAAAGTATTTGAAATTAAGCCTTTACTTTCGAAAATGAAATTTTGTTCAATTTCTAATTAGTTGGGTTGGGTTGAGCCGTCAACTTTATCCTAACTCAACCCAACCAAGTTACTTAGCACTAAATATTAGTTGGGTCGGGTTAGGATAAGATTGCCGGCTCAACCCAACCCAACTAACTAGAAGTTGGGTTGAGCCATCAACCTAACTACTACAAACTAACTAGTTAGCACTAAATATTAGTTGGGTTGGGTTAGGATAAAAGGTTGATGGCTTAACCAATGCAACCCAACCCAATTAGCTAGTTAGCACTAAAGATTAGTTGGGTTAGGTTGGGCAATCAAAATTTGAATTTAATCAGTTTCTTTGAATTTAATCCTTTCATCGTGAACATACTATTGTTCAATTGAGCACCAATGTGGAAAGAATTCCACATTGGTGCATATTAAGAAGAAATAAATCAGGCGATGTGATTGATTCTGTGTCCTAAATTTTCTCTAGAAAGTATTAATAACTCTGCCTCGGTCGTAAGCAACCTAATTTTGATTATGCAGCATTATTAATTCTTTATCCTAAGCTTAATCAAGATGATGTTAATAACACATCTTTAAACGCAAGTTATCTCGGTTTGGTTAAACCATGTCGTTGATTTAATATCTTAATATTAAGTGAAATGGTATTAATTTTATTGCCTCGGTCACGATATGTATTCTTCGATAAATTATTAGCATATAGTAACAACCAATGCCTGGACCGGAAGCAACCCTGACTTATTCAGGCAATTTCATAAAATCTGTACATTTAATTTAGTCAAATGCTTCATATATTAATCAGATTTGAATAGATAGACTAGAAAATGACTGATGTCCCAGCAACAAATTGATCTTAATTAGCTAAACTCTTTTGCGAAAACTTTATTTAGAATTTAGCAAACTTACTTAAATTTGTTTAAAATTATCTTTTCGTAGCTTATTTCTTGTGAAATTATCAGATTTATGTCGATATTTTCGTAACAATCTAATTATCTCAAAAGTACATGTATTAGATATACCATATTCTTAATAAAAATGTAAATTAATATAGCGTTTGGAGATTTTAGAGAAATACAGGGTGTTTATCCTTTTTCATTTATAACAACCAAGTTATGGTTCTCCAAACATTGCGAATAACAATGCTGATAACAAATTTAACTAGGCAAGGTTGCAATCAAATGCTATTAATCAGCATATGTAAAAAGATACATATAGTTTCAGTTCAAAAAATTAAGTTGAGTACAATCATGGAATAAGAAACACCTGTATAGCTGAAAATAATTTTAATTGATGTAGCTTTTGTGGTTAGTATATGATAACAAAAAATGTTTTTTCATGCGTAAAGCAACAATCTTCCGTCCCCGCACTATTGACTCACCCTGTATATACTTAAAAAAAATTGTAACCGGAGCGTATATTTTCACTTAAACCTAATAGAGACGCTCTTAGAAATCCAATTTTTCTCGGTATAAATTCGTGTGAATTCAATGTAATGTTACGCTGCGTTAACAACACACCAAGAAACCCGAACGACGAAGAATTAGAAAAAAAAATCATTTACGAATAAAAGATCCCACACACAACAAATTCTTTATGTAAAAAGTAAAAATTTTAATTATTCAAGATTTCAATTCAAGGATACGTAATATTTTTTGAAATAAAAACGCAAGGTATAGGTACTACAATAATTAAAACATGCCCGCACCGTCAACAAGGAGATACAGTAAGACAAACGTTCTCCAAGAGTTTTTCAAGGCCAAGGTTTACTCCGCGGTCTGTGAGGCCAACCACATCCAGTCCATAAATACAACGTGGTTTGATGTACACCCAACAACCTGCGTACCATTGCAGTTATTTAATTGACGCTACTATACATTTTTTATATTTCACATAGCTTATTCGTGAATTATCTACACCATTTACATCTAAGATATTACTTTTCACTCAAAGAAACAACTAAAGAAGAAATTGAGAAAAATAATAAAACAGTTATGAAGGAAATTCAGAAATAGTTAAAGAAGAAACTCGACCAAAAACTGAAAAACATCGCAACAGTTACAGAAGAAATTGATTGAGAAGAAGTAAACGGAAGAAATTGAGAAGTAGTCGAAGAAGAAATATAAGTATAAGTACACTTAAGTTGAAGAGGTAGAAGAAGAAGAGAAAGAAAGCGCGATCGATGGTGCACGCCGATGGACGCGAAGAACTCGCATGATAGCCGTGCCTGAAAGTTGACACAAGATTAATAAAGGCCTCGCGTTCGCGTCCGAAGACGGAAGTCCCACGGATAATTGCACCGTAAAACATTAGTTTATGGCCTCTAGGTGGCCGGACTGCTTGATGTTACGTGATTCGGAATCGAGTAACCAACGTAACTGCCACAACGGGGCATTTAATTTAGACTCCACTTAGAACACCATTACCAACCGAATGCTACAATATCATATTCCACGAGAATCTTACATGAAAGAAAGAAGAAACCTTTGAATGAACCTTACTTTTGTTGTAAATGTCTTGGATTCGGTTTGCTATTCGAAAACTGTTTTGATAATGTTAAGTTCTTTGTTTAACTCTATACATCTTTCAAATAAATTGAATTGTTTATCGAATTTTATGTCATACATCATATAGAGTCCACAAATGTTATAATTTGTTTTTCAAAACATCTTTCTTGGTGTTTCTCCATCTCTTTACAATACAGTAAGGAATATTTTTCTGAATGTTCTTCTTCAATGACTCCATATATCATTATCATTCATTTGTCTTTCAATTTTTACCTCAAAATTTCTTTAGCTTTGACCTCTTTTCTTCAGCTTATAGGCTAATTAACTACCAGCGCTTATTAACATTTTACATTAACACTAAATGTAGTTGAAGGCCTTAACCCAACCCAACTCAACCTAACTAGCTATTAAACAGTAAATATTAGTTGGGTTGAGTCACAAACCTTGTCTCAACCCAAATACCTTGTTAACATTAGATATTAGTTGGGTTGGATTGAGTTATCAACTTTATCCTAACCCAAGCAAACCCAACTAATATTTAGTGTTGACAAGGTATTTGGATTGGGTTGGGTTAAAGCTGATGGCTTGACAACTTGCGTAGTGAAGACATTTTGACCCAACCCAACTGGCTAGTTAGCGTTAAGTATTAGTTGGGTTGAGTTATAAACCTTGCATCAACCCAATTAGCATCTTAGCACTAGATATTACTTGGGTTGGGGTGAGCTATCAACCTTATCCTAACCCAACCCAACCCAATTAATATTTAGTGCTAACAAGCTTTGGTTTGAGTTGGGTTAAACCTGATGATTCGACAACTAGAGACATTTTCAAATTAACAATAAATCACTAAGACACTTGTGATTGATACAATTAGTGAAGAAAAAATAATGACTATAGGTTATACCAAGCAAGTTAAGGTTGATACAATATGATAATAGAAAAAATCATTAAAAAATAAGAGACGACATGGAACAAATCGGAGAAGCTTGCACAATACAAAAAAAATCTCTTTACAATACAGTAAAGAACATTTTTCTCAATGTTTTTCTTCAACGACTCCATATATCATCATCCATTAGTCTCTCAATTTTTACCTGAAAATTTCTTTATCTTTCACCTCTTTTCATCAGTTTATAGGCTAATTAACTACCAGCACTTATTAACATTTTACATTAACACTAAATATAGTTGAAGGCCTTAACCCAACCCAATTCAACCCAACTAGCTATTAAATACTAAATATTAGTTGGGTTGAGTCACAAACCTTGTCTCAACCCAAATACCTTGTTAACATTAGATATTAGTTGAGTTGGATTGAGCTATCAACTTTATCCTAACCCAAGCAAACCCAACTAATATTTAGTGCTGACAAGGTATTTGGGTTGGGTTGGGTTAAAGCTGATAGCTTGACAACTTTGGTGAGAAGACATTTTGACCCAACCCAACTAGCTGGTTAGCATTAAGTATTAGTTGGGTTGAGTTATAAACCTTACATCAACCCAATTAGCAACTTAGCACTAGATATTACTTGGGTTGGGTTGAGCTATCAACCTTATCAACCCAACCCAACCCAATTAATATTCAGTGCTAACAAGCTTTGGTTTGAGTTGGGTTAACCCTACGCGCTACGGTTTAAACCTGATGGTTCGATAACTACTAATAAATCACTAAGACACTTGTGATTGATACAATTAGTGAAGAAAAAATAATGACTATAGATCCTGATAAATCAGCGGTGATGATCTTCGGGAATACAAAATTTACTTCAGGTATAGCTGGGTCTTTTGATATTGTCATGGATAATACGAAGTTGCCTATAGTTGATAGTCACAAGGGGCTTGGTCTGGAGATTGACGGTTCTTTTAGATTTTCGTCTCAGGTCAGTAAATACATTAGGAACGCTTATTTAGCTCTCAGATTGCTTTTTCCTCATAGGTCATACTTGCCAATAGATGTTAAGAGGATGCTATGTGATTCTCTTGTTTTGTCTCAATTTAATTACATGGTTCCTGTGTACCATCCGGCGTTAACTGCTTTTGATTCTAACAGGATTCAAAAAGTTCAAAACTGCTGTCTACGTTTTATTTATGGCATACGAAAATATGATAAGATATCTCATAAGTTGGTTGACGCTGGGTGGTTATCCATGAGGAACAGAAGAGTGCTACAGACATTGGTGGTTTATCATAAACTGATTTTGAGCAAAACTCCAAGTTATTTATATAGAAAAATTAAGTTCAGACGAGACGTTCATGATCGATTGACTAGGGCTGTTTTCTTTATTTCTCCACCTCTCCATCGGACCAGTTTGCTTGAGAGATCTTTCTCATACCATGTTTACAAATCCTATAATCTCGTTTCGATGGCTGATAGAAAGTTAAGTGTGTCGACGTTCAGGTCTCGGTTATTTGAGAGATTATTCAGATGTCAGAATACTTATCTGATGCAAGGAATCCCGATATCGAGTTGCGTTGCGCATGTCGCGGAATGATGTTTTAGTTAGTTAGTTGTTCAGTAATTTAAATTTACATATAATTAACATTTATATTCAATTCAATATATTTGTTTTTTTTTTGTTTCGTGTTTGCATGTTCATAATTATTAATGTAATAACTCTTTTTATTATCGAGGTCCAGATGGAAGAACAGGATTTTTTTCCTGAATCTCCGCCTCGTGAATTGCTTACGCACTATGTAAAATAGATTTATCTCTTTAAGTAATTATTGTGTTTGATGTTTTTTATTTTTGGGTTTTATATTGATTTATTACTTTTGTAATTTGCTATGTGGGTTGGCAATAAAGTTTATTATTATTATTATTATTATTATTATTATACCAAGCAAGTTAAGGTTGGTACAATATAATAATAGAAAAAATCATTAAAAAATAACAGACGACATGGAACAAATCGGAGAAGCTTACACAATACAAAAAAAAATCTCTTTACAATACTGTGAAGAACATTTTTCTCAATGTTCTTTTTCAATGACTCCATATATCATTATCATCCATTAGTCCCTCAATTTTTACCTCAAAATTTCTTTATAATAATAATAATAACTGCTTTTATTTTTGCTCTCTATTTTTGACCCTTTTTCTTCAGTTTATAGGCTAACTAACTACCAGCGCTTATTAACATTCTTACAAATTGTCCTGTGATTGCAATGTATGTATCTTTTAATGCAATTATAAGTATTGGTACGTTTTGATCTCCAAATATTCTTATGATTGCTTTCAGGATTTACCTCTAAAAATGTCTATGGTATTTGACAGTTTCTAACTCACTGATTCTTATGGCGTTTTTGGTGGATCTATGAAAATGCAAATATCTGCCAAAATCAGAAAATCTTCACTTTTAATTCAAGACTATTGCTAACCCAATTTAATCTGGTATTGAGCATTAAGCCCCGTCAAATCTGATGCCATTGATAGCAGCATATTACTCAAATTTGTAAATGGTAGTTCCAGTTAGTTGTGAAAGTATTCGTACATATACATAGTTCCTGTTATAAAGCCTATAATGAGTTTGAAACAGTTATATGCCATAATATTAAGTGGGTGCCAACTTTGAGATTCTATATCTTTTGTTGATTCTCAATTTAGATCAACATTTTTAAGTTGATATTAGTGTAACGTAGAATGAGTGATTACAAACACGAAATGGTCGTGTGTCCATCGAACCGTTCTTATATTAGTATTCTGAATGGCGATTTTCGTGGAACCTTATACACGAATGCAGCCTCGTCCTTTCGTTATTTACACACGAGGACGTGTCGAGTCGTCGGTTTTTTCTTTGTCGACACGTTCCTCGGACCGTCTCCTTCTCCTCCTTTCTGGTTTCGTCGCAAGATATTTCGCCGTCGCCGTGCCAGATTCGCACGGTTTCAAAAAGAAACGAGAACGATTCCTTTAAAAATCCCTGATTGAAATTCTATTAGGCTTATACCGCAAAGCGTGTATAAACCCGATGAAGAAATCCATCAAAAGTAAACACAATAACTCATTTTCGATCGTAAGATTTTTTTTTCCTTCAAAAGAACATCATCTTATAATAGATGAAAATAATTAATGGAGTCGTCTTGATCGTCGGATGGGTCGTTTGTGTGCGGCTCTAGTAGTGGCTTAATAGCTAAGGGAATTCCACGTATTTTTTTGAGCGAGTTCGAGCGCGACATAATTCTCAAAAGTACAATTGTATACGATGTTGATTGCCGGTACCCAATCAATAGGTAGTGGCTTGAGATGTGCTCACAAAAAAGTCAAACCATTAAGTTTTAGATTTATGTAACGGCGCTCGTCACCGAACGAGTAAAACTAACAGAGTTAATTTTTAAATCATTGCTCCGCTCTCATCAATTATTCATGAAGGCAGCTCAACTTTTTTTTTCAACTCGTTTTGCTCCCTTTTTGATTCGCGCGATGACAGTGCCAACCAACCCGAGCGAATTTAAAGCAGAAATCGAATTCGATTTAAAAAATTTATCTTCCTTTATGTAATAAATCTGTGAGAATATAAAAAGATTAATATTAGAACAAAATTCTTCAGAAACTAGCTCAAAGTGATGGAATGAGAAATTAGAACGAAAGGGGGAGAATTCATCGCCATATGTTTATGACTCCTCTTGTTAACCCTGGTAATAAGTTCTAGTATTAGTATTAGTGATAATTCCAGTGTATACAGATACAAAAAATTTATCATCCTTAACGTAATAACTTCGTGAGAATGTAAATCAACTTTGCTAATCATAAGACGGATTGGATAACCATAACAATACAACTCTTATAATTCCAATAACGATACCGAAGACACCGCATTACCGTCTTGAGCAATTTATTAGCCGCCCATTAAAGAAAGCCCGAATGAACGGCTGAATAGAGTTACAAATTGCAGATCCCACCCGATCACTACTTCGGGGTCGAGTCTCTACGTTACTTATACGTTTGCAATAATTACCTTTGTGTTCTTCGTCTTCCATCCCCGCCTAACTGACTACTTCTTCTCTTCTCTTCTCTTCGAAAAGGAACCTTGCCACTTTGCCGGGTCCCTTATTATCCGAAGAACCGGTCGTCCGGCCGCCGCCCTACTCGTCCCGTTGTTATTGCGATTTTGAGAAAAAAATCCGGTTCTTAATTATACAATTGCGCATTAATTTATCGTTCATTCATCGAATCGGATGTAAGGTCGATTATAAGCGGAAAAAAGTCGCCGCTGATTTATTGAATCGGAGCGGAAGACCTGACGTGAATCGGCGCTTCGCGTATTCCCACCTCAAGAGAAATATAATTGAAGAAAATTCTTGAAGAAGAAAAAAAAGATGCGATGGTGCGCATCGTTGAAATCACCGGCACGAATCGATCAACATAATTTTAGTTTTTTATTACAATCTTATTTGAATACCCCAATCTTCGACGTCTCAATTCGAAACTTTCTCTAACGATATCTAATGGTATTTTTGTTTACAAGAAAAGTTTCTATCGGAAGCTTAATCCAAGCTTCTTGGTGTCTTCGGCAAGTTTCGAAGACATCCTTGATTTATGCAAAACGTCGTAGTCACAGCTTTCTAAGACGTATCAATAAAATCGAATCTCTACACCAGACCGGGATTCTCACCATACCTGCAAGTATCGGCAATCGACGATGGTCACATCTACAATAGCGATCTGCGAAAGTTAAAGATAGGAGATAAGCGAAGGGGAATTCCGAGTGGCGTGAAACGGCATGGAACGCACCATAAGCGATTGTTCTAATGGGATTTGCGCACCAACTTTGATAACATCAACTAAAAAATTAAAAGAATTTTATCTTATTATGGAAGATATTTCGAAACGAGAATGATTTGAACGGAAATGATGCTTAAGAGAAATTGTAGAAACGTTATTTAAACGAGTTATTTACATCTCAAGAAACAAAGAACAGGGCTAATAATAAACTTGTAATTTTGGAAACGCCAACGAAATTCTAAAACAATTTCGTGTTTGTAATCACTCTTAACTAATATCGAGTTAAAAATAAAAACGTCGATCTAAATTGAGAATCAACCTCGGCAACTTGCGTGGTAATGGTTCGGAAGATATAGAATCTCAAAATTGGCACCCACATAAAATCGGTTAACGATACGACAGCGAACGAATAAAAAAGGGTAAGGGAAAAAACCGCATCCTGCCCCACTAACATTAATTAGTTAATCTATCAGATAACAGTCCCATCTCAAGTCGCATTTTACAAAGTCCACGAGGGAAGAGACACTACCTCCGATTAAAGTACGAGAAAAAGGTCGACCTGAACCCAACATAGGTGGGCTTGATTTCATGAAGGAACTGAAACGGACAACTTTTTCGATTTATCACTTTTTCATCTTTTTCAACCCTACGATTTCCTAAAATGAACGATTTTAAAATCGTTCATTAAATCGTACCTTTTATATCTTAGTAAACATAAAAAGTATTCTATAAGACGATTTTATTATCACTCCGCCGAAGTCGCTTGCGGGTGAAGTGCTACAATTTTCCAAAATGGATTTTCTGTTAATATTTCAAATGCCCGCAAGCGACCTTGATAAGTTAAGGCAAAATCGTTTCTTCTATATCTTAGTAAATATATAAATTGCTTAGTAAATAAATAATGTCTCCTATGAGACGATTTTATTTTCACTCCGCCGAGGTCGCTTGCGGGCGAGGCGCTACAATCTTTCAAAATAGATGATTTTCTGTTGATATTTTAAATGCCCGCATGCAACCTCGGCGATTTGAGACGAAATTGTTTCTTGTATATCTTAGTAAATACATAAGATCTCCTATAAGCTGATTATGTTTAGATTTTGCCGAGGTCGCTTGCGGGCGAGGTGCTACAGTCTTTCAAAATGGACGATTTTCTGTAGATATTTTAAATGCCTGCAAACGACCTCCACGATTTAAGGCGAAATCGTTCTTATATGTCTTAGTAAATACATAAAGTCCACTATAAGACGATTTTACTCATACTCCGCAGAGGTCGCTTAAGGGCGAGGCGCTACAATTTTCCAAAATTGACAATTTTCTATTGATATTTCAAATACAGCGCCTCGTCCGCAAGCGGCCTCGGCGATTTGAGGTAAAATCGTTTCTTGTATGCCTCAGTAAATACATAAAGTCTCCTATAAGACGACTTTATTCTCACTACGCCGAGGTCGCTTACGGGCGAGGCGCTACAATCTTTCAAAATAGATGATTTTCTGTTGATATTTTAAATGCCCGCATGCAACCTCGGCGATTTGAGACGAAATTGTTTCTTGTATATCTTAGTAAATACATAAGATCTCCTATAAGCTGATTATGTTTAGATTTTGCCGAGGTCGCTTGCGGGCGAGGTGTTACAGTCTTTCAAAATGGACGATTTTCTGTAGATATTTTAAATGCCTGCAAACGACCTCCACGATTTAAGGCGAAATCGTTCTTATATGTCGTAGTAAATACATAAAGTCTACTATAAGACGATTTTAATCATACTCCGCAGAGGTCGCTTGAGGGCGAGGTGCTACAATTTTCCAAAATTGACAATTTTCTATTGATATTTCAAATACAGCGCCTCGTCCGCAAGCGGCCTCGGCGATTTGAGGTAAAATCGTTTCTTGTATGCCTCAGTAAACATAAAGTCTCCTATAAGACGACTTTATTCTCACTACGCCGAGGTCGCTTACGGGCGAGGCGCTACAATCTTCCAAAATGGATGATTTTCTATTGTAATATAAAATACAGCGTCTTGCCTGCAAGCGACCTCGGCGATTTGATGCGAAATCGTTCGTTGTATATCTTAGTAAACACATAAAGTCTCCTATAAGACGATTTTATTTTCACTCCGCCGAGGTCGCTTGCGGGCGAGGCGCTACATTCTTCCAAAACGGACGATTCTCTGCTAATAACTCTGCTAACTTATCTTTGTATATACATAAACTTTCCTATAAGGAGATTTTAAGATAATGTAATTAACAGAAATTGTTGAAGAAAATCATTAAAATAAAATTAATAAAATTAAAGCAATTAAATAGTGATCTTTGAGAACTTATAGTGTCAATAGTCACCACTCAACCTTTAGAAATTGTGGACTCCGGGTCATTTATGATGACCCGGAATAATATGACCCGGATATTGAGGAAAAATATATTGAGAGAATGATGAAAAAGTTCTTTATTTATTGTAAATTCGGTGCTATTGCAATTTCGAACGCTTAATGCGCTTGATGAAGAACGTTAAGCGATCGAAATTGCAATAGCACCGAATTTACAATAAATAAAAAATTTTTCAATCATTCTCTCAATATATTTTTTCAACCATTCAACCTCTTTATGCACCTTTTTTTAAATACATTAAAGAATCAGTTTTTCAATTAATTAAACTATTCATTTCAACTTACTTGACCTAAAGCAATAAAAGGTTACAAGTAAACTGTACATTTTTCTTTTGTATGTTCTTTTGTAAAGAAAAAAACTACTTATACAGAAGGATGTTCTATTTAGAGGTAATTTATCAATTGTTTTGTGGTATGATTGGATAGTATGTCAATTGTTTTAACTGAAATATCATGACAGTATCCGAAAATATTAGATACACTACACAGCGTGTTCATAAAGTTCAGTCACTATCAATGTTTTTTAAATGTTTTTTTTTCAAGTTTTCTGAATAGAACAGCCTGTATATTGTGTTAAAGAAAAATGTGTTTTTAAAATATGCCACTTATTATTTTTATTCTGTCAATTTTTATCAGTTTTTCTTTGCTTTTACTTTTATTATTTCATTAATATTCTATAATATAAAATAATTCTGAATTTAAAAAGAAAATTAAAAAGATTTGTGTAATAAGATTTGAAATTATGGTATCAAAATCTATTTATTATGTTTTTATCAGAATTTGCTTATTTAAAACAATATTTTGAAATTTATGTTCAAGTATTCGTTAATATTAAAAAAAATAAATATTAAAAATATTTTAGAAAAATAATTAATATTTATTACATACGGGCGCCTCTCGCTTTTTTTCTTTTATTTTGCAAAATATTTGTTATAAATAATCTAAACTTGATAAAAATACAAAAAGTAAAATTATATTGCATTATGGTTGCATATTTTATTGCATAAATCTTCTTAAATGTCATAAAGTACCAAGTCGCATTTAAATTTGATATATTGCAACAAAATTATTTTACATATTAAAACATCAGGCAAATAATAAAAAGAGGAACAAAAAAGCTGATAAAAATAGACAGACTATTAAGTACAATAATGGCATGTTTTGTTACAATTTTTTTTTAATTGTAAATATTAGGGAAACGATTAAACTTAGACATATAATAAACTTATTGTTAATTCAAGGTAACTTAAAGGGCGATTCAACCAGCACAAAAATATATGGGGTGTTCCATTTAGGCCCGCCTTTACCCCAACTTCCAGTTAAACTACCTAGTGGTGGTTATATCAATTTTAAGCGCTCTCATTGGTTATGAGCCGGTTTTTAACTGTAAGATAAATTTATCAGGAGGTTGTAAAAGTGGCCCTTAAAGAAATCAAGAAAACGACATTTGAAAAACATACAAACAGTAAGTGAACTTAGTGAACAGACTTTATACTGGCTGGCTTCAACTATTATTTAACATAGTTTCGAGGTAAAATCGAATCAAATGTAGTTTTTACATCGTTTATATGAAAATCTTGTAGAAAGCATTGCATATCTCAGAAACTACGAACTTTATAAGTTAGAAACATATACAGTTGTAATAACTAATTATGTAGTATTCATAACATGATAAAATATACAGGGCTCTCCATTAAAAAAATTGAAATACTACCCGTTACGTTTAAATAGATCACCTTGTATGTATGTATATGTATGGGAAGGAGAGGGCATGAAAGGCACGTAGCATTTGGGGACCCTAACTTACGGGCAGCTTAACAGAACACCTTGCATAAGTGAAAATAATTTAAGATAATAGATGTGTCAAACAACTTTTGTAAAAAAAACTATTGTTCTTCTTTCCTAACTTTAGTTCTTTCTCAAACGGTTTAGTGACTATCATTCGACGGGATACTAATAACTCGCCCTGTATATATAAGTTTGAATTTCTTAACAATAGTCCATTTTCTCATTTATGTTTATTTGGCGTTTTTGTCCATTTTCAATTGGCAAATATAGATTGGTTAAGTATTATACAGTTGTTGTGGAACATCCTGTATATCCTAGTAAATATAACGTCTCCTCTGTGACCTCTGTGATTTGAGATGTAATACTAAATTGTATATCTTAGTAAATACATAATGTGTCCTATAAAACGATTGTACTCCTACTCCGTCGAGATCGCTTGCGGGCGAGGCGCTACAATCTTCAAAAATAGACGATTTTCTGTTGGTATTTCAAGTCCAGCGCCTCGCCCGCAAGCGACCTCGGCGGTTTGAATTGAAATCGTTCATTGTATATCTTAATAAACACATAAAGTCTCCTATAAGACGATTTTATTTTTATTCCGCCGAGGCCGCCTGCGGCCGAGGCGCTACAATCTTCCAAAATGGACGATTTTCTATTGATATTTCAAATCCAGCGCCTCGCCCGCAAGCGACCTTGGCAATTTGAGGCAAAATCGTTCATTGTATGTTTTAGTAAACATATAAATTTTCCTATAAGACGACTTTATTCTTGCTCCGTTGATCGTCGCTTGCGGCCGAGGTGCTACAATTTCTCAAAATGGACGATTTTCTATTGATATTTCAAATCCGGCGCCTCGCCCGCAAGCGACCTCGGCGATTTGAGGCGAAATCATTCTTTTTGGAAAAAAGCGACCTCGGCGGAGTGAAAAAAAAATTGTCTTATAGAAAACATTATATCGCACCTTGGCGAGAATTGTTTCACAATTCAAAAAATTACCGCTTTTTATATCAGAAATAAATACTTATTAATTATAAAAGGATAATTTTAAGTGATTATTTTAGTTCGAACAATAAAAAAATTTTGTACCTTTTTGGTAGCTTTTGTACTTTTGGATTAGGTACTTTTTTAAAAAGCAGGAACTACAACCCTGATCTTGAGTCGAAGAAGAAGTTGTGAGTAACAAATAAATGTTGTACCTACGAGCCAGAAAGACGTTCCTAGAATATCGATAACTCATAACGCTCCGCAGGCTTTCATTTCCACGTCACATAAATTTCCAACAGAATGGCAATAGATTCCGCGCGTTTTGTGTATACGCGGTAACGTTCGGTGTTTGTTATATTTCACTACTGGTTGCAGTTTATCATATTTATCTACCGTATATATTATTTGTAAACGCGATGCATAAATAAACCGTTTGCACCTTTTCCCAGCTTGTAAATCATTGCGGAGGGGACAGCTTTTGCCATTATTGGCATTTATTGTTTATCGAAACCGTTAGGAAAGAAAATCATTTTTTTTTCTAAAAGGATTTTTTTAATTAATTTATTTATTTATTATACGTGACGTATAATTAGAAACCCCACCCAGTAACTGTGGTATTTAGTAATCAAAGTAACACATCGAGTGCAACAGGTGCATTTCAAACAACTCACCGTGCGTTTCAATTAGAAATTTTCACCAAACGTTCGATTTCTGCGACTTACCTGAAAAAGAAAAGAAAAAAAATTGTAAACATAACGATCTGAAAAGAACAATTTATGTGCAATAAAAACCATTAATATGTCAATAAAGTTTAATTAACCACCGCATCCTGTCTCGTTGTGACTCTGGTTGTGACAGTGGCATTCGCAATAAAGATTTTTTACTTTTATGTTCGAGATAAATTGTTTTGGCGGCGAGACAAATAAATTTAAAAAGTTGGAAAAGTGAATTCCAACCGAACAAAAACATTTTTATCGTTCCGAAAACTTTCAGTTTCTCCCATTCTATTCGATTTTATTTCAAACCGTTAGTATTATTATTATTATTAACGGCGCAACCCAGATGACGCTTTAACAATTTTACAACTTCACAACATTTGAATTAAAAAGGTGTTAATTTTAAGCGTAAACGAAAAATCTTAATAATTAGGTGTCAAGAGATAAAAGGAAAACATACGTGTTGGATTAACAGCGCAAAATTACGACGTGAAGATTACGAAGATATCTAGCGCAAAAAGGAAACTCCATCGTGATTCACCAACCGCGGAAGAAAACCACATCTACTTGCAATAAAGCGGAAAGAGAAAGATATAAGAATAAGATACGATTCGACATCTACCTAACGATCAACTAGTAGATTATGGCGATATCAGAGGCGTTTGAATACATATTTGGAACTTGAGTGCCATTATAGTATCTTCGATAATCTTTAACTGTAACTCAAAGTGCAAACTATTTAGATATGGGGCGTTCTAATTAAGTTGAAATAATTAGTTTAATCAAGTTTTAATAAAAATTGATGAGGAAGATAATGAATGAAATTAGAATTTCATAAATGGAAATATTTTACCAAATCTAAAGTGTGACATGAGGAGTTTGAAGTAGAGGCGCATTTTGAGGCTGAACATTGACGTATGGGGCATGAAATTTATGGAAAGAAAAGCAAGACAAGATAGTTTTTGTAATAGGGATGACGATTTAAGGCTTATCCGAATTAATTGGATGCAAATTGTTCAGAAGACAATTTTATACTCACTCCGATTTGAAGCGAGATCGTTCCTTGTATATCTTAGTAAATATATAGTCCTATAAGTCGACTTTATTCTTTATCTTTTATTTTTTGTTAATGTTTCAAATCCAGGGCCTCGCCCGCAAGCGACCTCGGCAATTTGAGGCGAAATTGTTCCTTGTATATCTTAGTAAAGACATAGTCTCTTATAAGACGCTTTTATTCTCACTCCGCCGAGGTCGCTTGCGGGCGAGGCGCTGCATTCTTCCAAAATGGACGATTTATTGTTAACACTTCAATTCCAGGGCCTCGCCCGCGAGTGACCTCGGCGATTTGAGGCGAAATCGTTCCTTGTATATCTCAGTAAATATGTGAACTCTCCTATAAGATGACTTTATTCTCACTCCACCGAGGTCGCTTGCGGACGACGCGCTACAAAGTTCCAAAACGGATGATTTTCTGTTAATATTTTAAATCTAGGGCCTCGCCCGCGAGCGACCTCGGCGATTTGAAGCGAAATCGTGCCTTGTATATCTTAGTAAATACGTAAGTCTCTTATAAGACGATCTCACTCTCACTCCGCTGAGGTCGCTTGGCGGCAAGGCGCTACAATCGTCCAAAATGGACGATTTTTCTATTAATATTTCAAATTCGGGGCCTCGCCCGCAAGCGACCTCGGCGATTTGAAGCGAAATTGTTCCTTATACATCTTAGTAAATATGTGAACTCTCTTATAAAATGACTTTATTCTCACTCCGCCGAGGTCGCTTGCGGGCGAGGCGTTACAAAGTTCCAAAACAGACGATTTTCCGTTAATATTTTAAATCCAGGGCCTCGCCCGCGAGCGACCTCGGCGATTTGAGGCGAAATTGTTCCTTGTATATCTTAGTAAATACATAAGTCTCTTATAAGACGATCTCACTCCGCCGACGTCGCTTGGGGGCGAGGCGCTACAATCGTCCAAAATGGACGATTTTCTATTAATATTTCAAATTCAGGGCCTCGCCCGCAAGCGACCTCGGCGATTTGAAGCGAAATTGTTCCTTATACATCTTAGTAAATATGTGAACTCTCTTATAAAATGACTTTATTCTCACTCCGCCGAGGTCGCTTGCGGGCGAGGCGTTACAAAGTTCCAAAACAGACGATTTTCCGTTAATATTTTAAATGCAGGGCCTCGCCCGCGAGCGACCTCGGCGATTTGAGGCGAAATTGTTCCTTGTATATCTGAGTAAATACATAAGTTTCTTATAAGACGATCTCACTCCGCCGACGTCGCTTGGGGGCGAGGCGCTACAATTGTCCAAAATCGACGATTTTCTATTAATATTTCAAATTCAGGGCCTCGCCCGCAAGCGACCTCGGCGATTTGAAGTGAAATCGTTCCTTGTATATCTTAGTAAAGACATAGTCTCTTATAAGACGCTTTTATTCTCACTCCGCCGAGGTCGCTTGCAGGCGAGGCGCTGCATTCTTCCAAAATGAACGATTTATTGTTAACACTTCAATTGCAGGGCCTCGCCCGCGGGCGACCTCGGCGATTTGAGGCGAAATCGTTCCTTGTATATCTTAGTGAATACATAAATCTCTTATAAGACGATCTCACTGTCACTCCGCCGAGGTCGCTTGGGGGCGAGGTGCTACAATCATCCAAAATGGACGATTTTCTATTAATATTTCAAACCCAGGGCCTCGCCCGCAAGCGACCTCGGCGATTTGAAGCGAAATCGTTCCTTGTACATCTTAGTAAATATGTGAACTCTCTTATAAGATGATTTTATTCTCACTCCACCAAGGTCGCTTGCGGGCGAGGCGCTACATTCTTTCATAATGGACGATTTTTTGTTAACACTTCAATTCCAGGGCCTCGCCCGCAAGCGACCTCGGCAATTTGAGGCGAAATCGTTCCTTGTATATCAGTAAATATATGAACCTCCTATAAGATGACTTTATTCTTAATCCGCCGAAGTTGGTTGCGGGCGAGGCGCTACAAAGTTCCAAAACCGACGATTTTCTGTTAATATTTTAAATCCAGGGCCTCGCCCGCAAGCGACCTCGGCGATTTGAGGCAAAATCGTTCCTTGTATATCATAGTAAATAAATAGTTTTCATAAGACAATTTTATTTTAATTCTGAGAGATGCACAAGAAGATGTAAATCAGATCAATCGTGGTAAATTAGATCAAACTTTTGTCTATACTTTTGCTCTCAAATGCATCACTATCGAGAAAACTTCGAAAAGCTGACAATTAGATAAAATCATAATTTATATTATTGAACATACATTCTTGTTGAAAGATTAACCTTTCGATTTAGATATTGTTTATCAAAATTAAAAATGAGAGTGTAACTACCGTATTCCGCTAAAGATTTATCCTCCCAGATAAAACAAGTCTACATAGCAATCACCCATATATGCAATGTAATGTAAAGATATAAGTAGGTATGCGCTCGGGAAAGAAACCACGATACTGATAAAATCGGCGTTTCTGACACAACGTGAGCTCCCCTAACAACGACTCAATCGCGATGACCGTCCCCGAGAGAATCTCACCAAGCGAGATGCAAGAGACCCCATAAAGCACACGCAGAAATAATTGAGACGATTAGGATTGACCACAACGGGCATTGTTCGTTGACCGGCGGCGGTTTTCCCATGAACGGCGTTGTTTCATCAGCTATCAGGAGCTTTTATTAGGGCACTATTATGTACGGATCCTTTCATCTCTTTCGCAGCAGCCCTCGACCTCGATCCGAACGGCAATCGTTTAATTATTCTTGACCTCCGTAACGTAAGCCTCAATCGTTCGTTTCAACATATGGAATCGAACACATACGATTGTAGGCGGACTTCAAAGAAGTTTGATGGGAGTTTGGACAGTTGGTAATGATTTTGCAATTCACAATTTAAAGGGGCACGTGCTCGATACACTCATCGTTGACCTCAAAACCCCACAAACGTAGTAAATTAAGGGGATTTTTGAGTTAACACAATGACTATTGGATGGAATAGCATAGGAACAGTTAACTAAATATGAAATAACGGGTTTTGTTTTGTAAGGTATGGGAGAATGAGGATCGTGTAACCGATACATATCTGTCAGATCGTTGACGTTCGTCTCCGAAATCTTTTTGAGAGCCCATTGATACCGCGAGAAAAGACGTAGTAGCAAGTTGCCGGACCAGTCCTGGGCAAAAGGCGTAATGATATCTCGCCAAACCCGATACCGATTTAATAAATTCCGCGGGGCAGTTTTCATTGTGCGATTGGCCGCATAAATATTTAATGGATTTTTGCGAACGTACGTCCGGGCCACTTAAAATGCATTTAATCTTTTTTACACATCAACGGCGGGCCACCGCAAAGAAACGAACAAGAAACGTCGTCAAGGGGAATCGCGGGAAAGAAACAACCAACTTCTTCGGGGGGAAGGAAAACGGTAAAAGCAAACAGGTAAAGTCGACGGCTTCGCTCTCGGCGCCATTTCCATCTGTTAATTGAATTTATTTATTTTTGCATAATCTCCTGGGAACGATTGATAACGTCTTCCGTCTCTTCGCATTTCATCTCGTCCTCTTTCTCTTGTATTCTCCTTCTTAATGGACGACACTGATGCACCCAGAGTACCGTACGATCTTCACTTCCATTAAATTAAATACATTTGCACGCGAACATGAAGCTGTTACTTCGACGTCGGCTTTAAAACATCATTACGAATTGAGGCCTTAAGCACTTTGAAAGCGCTATATAAATTCACTTCTTTTTTATTCAATCCTTTATAATTAAAAAATATCAACTCCATCAATTTTTTTTTCTCAATCAATTTTATACACTTTTCTAATAGCAAAGTGCTAGACTATTTTTATGAAGGAATTTTCAATATCCTTTCAATTTTCTTATCAAAACAGATAAAAGAAAGATTGCTGTTGTATTGTGCTGTTAACTCATTATCTTAATTACCACAATTTTCTTTCAAATATCTTCTGGTTAGGGTGTCCAATTCCCAATTAGGAATTGATACTGCTTCAAGAAGTCTGGAAACTGTTTCCAAAAGACCTGATATGCTTCCAGAAGTCATGATACTCCTAGACGTCTTCATCTCCTTTCACACGCCTTGATATTGCTTGCAGAGGACTAAAAACGCTTTGAGAAAAGTTGCAAGACTTCTAGAAGACTTGGGATTGTAGCTAGAAGATTTGAAATGCTTCCAGAGGACTTGGCATTGCCTCTGGAATACATGAAATGCTCCCAAAACACTTGAAACAGCTTCTAGAAGACTTGAAATGTTTCCAGAAAACCTGAAATATTTCCAAAAGACATAACACTACTTCTAGCAGACTTGATCTGCTTCTGAAAGACTTCATATTGCTTGCAGAGAACTTAAAATACTTCTAGAAGACTTGCAATGCTTCCAAGATTTGATGCTGCTTCTAGAAGACCTAGAATGCTTGTAGAAGACCTAAAGTGTCTCCAGAAGACATGACACTCTTTTTAGAAGACTTCATCTGCTTCCAGAAGACTTGATATTGAGTTTAGAGGACTTAAAATGCTTCCAGAAGACTTGATATAGTACAGATGATATGATACTACCTCTGGAATACTTGAACTATGTTCAGAAGATTAAAAATACTTCCCGAAGACGTAAAATGCATTTAATAGACCTGATATTGCCTCCGGAATACTTGAAATGCTTTCAGAAGACTTGATACTGTTTCCAGACGATTTAAAATGTTCCCAGAAATCTTGGTATTGCCTCTGGGAGACTTGAAATACTTCCAGAAGTCTTGATATTGATCTTAGAAGACTTGAAATACTTCCAGAAGACTTGATATTGCATCTAGAATACCCAACATTGCTTCTAGAAGATGTGATATTGCCTCTAGAACACTTGAAATGCTTCCAAACGACTTGAGATTGTCTCTGGAATATTTGAAATGGCCGGAAAACTTAATATTTATAGAAGACTCGAAATGCTCCCAAAAGACTTTAAATGCTTCCAGAAGTCCCGATATTGCCTTTGGAATACTTGAAATACTTTCAAAACTACTTGATGCTGCTTCTAGAAGACTTGTAATTCTTCCAGAAGACTTGATATCGCCTCTGGGAGACTTAAAATGCTTCCAGAAGACTTAATATACTTTCAGAAGTCTTGATATTGCCTCTGAGAAATTTGAAACATTTCCAGAAGACTTGATGTTGCTTCTAAAACACTCAATATTGCTTCCAGAAGACTTGATATTGCCTCTAGTATACTTGAAAAGCTTCCTGAAGACTTAATATTCCTTCCAGCAGACTTGAAATGCTTCTAAAAAACTTGATATTGCCTCTGGAAGATTTGGCATGCTTCCAAAAGACTTGAACTGGTTCCAGAAGATTTACTACTGCTCCAAGAAGATTTAGTACTGCTTCCAGAAAACTTAATTTTGTTTGCAGAAGACTTGAAATACTTTCAGAAGACTTGCAATGCTTTACGAAGACTTACAATGTTTCAAGAAGACTTGACACTGAATCTAGAGAACTTGAAGTCTTTTTATTGCCTCAGGAAGCCTTGAAATCGGGCTCAAAAAGCTTTATACTGCTTCTTGAAGACTTAAAGTACTTCCAGAAGACTTTATATTTCTTCTGGCAGAAAAAGATTTTTTTCTTTTCTGCTTCTTAATGCATAAACATAGAGGTCTGATGGACGCATGCAGAATTTTATCGCTATCATGTACTTTACATGATAGCGAAAGATGGATCCTAAGAAACAAACAAGATATCCGCAAAAATAGGAGGAAACTTCTGCACTTGAAATTAATTGCTGTTACAGCACACAATGTAGTAAATATAGCAGATAGGTATAGATTTGTAATTAAATCTATCTTTGGGTTGGATTGTACTCGTATTGGGTTGGATTAGATTGAAATTAGATTAGATTACTTTAGAATTAACTTATCTTGAGAGTTGACATGACTTAGTTTTTTCTGGTTGACGTTTATATTGCTCTGTTTATCCTAACATCAACATTCTTTTCTGATCAACTAGTTCTTTTAGACAAAAGCAATGATTAAAGAATTCTTTCCCAAATCTTTATCAAATCATTACAATTCGAGTTGATTTAAAGAATTATTTTTTGATTCACAAATAAAGTACATACTTGGCTATATAAGTTGTGAATATTTCAACAAAATATCTTTAAAATTCCCTTTCTGGCAACTTTTTCAAAATGCTTATAGAAAATTTTTATCTTCATAAATTCATAACAGTTTGGGTTGATTTAAAAAAGTATTATTTCATTAACGAATAAGGATTATCAAGTACGGTTTAATTTATTAAAAAGTACATATTTTCTAAATCACAAAAAAAATTCATCAAAATATCTTAAGAATTCGATTTTTTACGATTTTTCTTGAACTTGATATCTCAAAAACGAATCGACGAAGATATCAACTATCGTTTCGTTCTGAAGAAAGTACATATTTTCCTTTATAAATCACAAACTTCATCAAGATATCTTAAGATTTCGATTTTTTAGCGATTTTTCTAAAACGAGTAAAATAAATTATTATTTCTATGCAATGCTACAAATTTATCTCAAAAGATATTTCAAAAACGAATTGAGATATTAAAGTATCGTTTCGATCTGACGAAAGTACATACTTTCTCCTAATTTCTCTAATCCTAAAAAAATCAGCAAGATATCTTAAAGATTCGAATTTTTATGATTTTTCAAAAATGATTGAGGAAATTGTTATTTGCTATGCTACAAATTTAGATTGAGTTTAGAACTTGATATCTCAAAAACCAATTGAGATATTTACGTATAGCTTTGTCCTGAAGAAATTATGTACTTGCTTTACAAATCACAATAAATTTCATCAAAATATCTTAAAAATTCGATTTCCTACGATTTTTCAAAAATGATTAAGGAAATTATAAATTTTTTGAAATAGTACAAATTTAGGTTTAGTTCAAAAATTGTTATCTTGAAAACGAATTGAGATATTCAAGTATAGCTTTATTCTGAGAAAAATGCATACTTTCTTTTATAAATTACAAAAAATTTCATCAAGATATCTTAAGATCTTTTTTGTGATTTTTAAAAGTGATTAAGAAAATTGATTTCTTTATGAAAAGTTATAAATTTAGGTTGAGTTAGTTAAAACGAATTGAGATATTCAAATATAAATTTGATCTCGATAAATTGCATACCTCCCGTTATGAATCTCAATAAATTTAATAAAGGCATCTTAAAAATTCAATTTTTTATGATTTTTCAAAAATAATTAAGAAAAATTTTAATTTTATGAAATGCCACAAACAATGCTCAAAAGATATCTCAAGCATGAATTGAGATATGCACTTATATTCGAAAGAAGCCGGATATAAAACTGATGTGGTTGAAATTGTCAGTTATACATAATGACTGAATAGATATGCCTGATAATTAGATATCCGGCTAAAGATGATTTGATTATCTTTTCATAATCCGTTCCATCACTAAAATAAACTTATTGGAATTTGACTTTTTTCTCGTTGATTTTTTTCGAATAATGCAAGTGAAATATATTAATTTTTGACATAATCCCATTATAAATCACATCTTCATAAAAACGTTCTTTTTGTTTGAGACAAACTACCGGGACGTAACATTAATAAAATTATCAGGAGATCTCGGCGACTGTAATCCTCCGATTTATGAACGTCGCGACAATTTATAAGGTATACGTTGTTGCATTGTCGACCGTGCGGGCTTCCAATTTTTCCCAACTGGCAAAGGAACGAAAAAACAGCATTACAAATGCGTCACCATTTATTCCGAGATGCTATTTTAATACCTTTCTAGAAAAACGGCGAGTTTTTTCGGGTCGGCGCGAAGGCAAAGAAAAAAGTACGGCCACGAGATTTTGTGGTTAAAATCCACTAGAACCGTGAAAATGCCGTTTAATTGACGTTCAACTTTTTATACGTTCATTGAATATCGTGCGTCCGAAACTAAATGATTTTTCCGATCGGCTCGAAACGAAACTGTTAGATAATGGTGACTTTTCAAAAATCATCTCTCTTAGATTAATATTATTACTTAGTGGTACCGGTGATTGTGGGTAGTCGAAGGCCAATTCTGTACGACAATGGCTCGACGTAGAAATCCCGTTTAGTGAGATCACGAAAAGATCATAATTGCGAACTGGGTACACAGAAGAAGCGAAAAGCCACGCGAGCTTCGCATTTTTCCCGAAACAAAAGGCTATTAAGTTTGTCGTCTGCCGGTTGAGCTCAGCTTCGAAGAGGAGCGACCCACTGGATCTCACGTGCTACTTTCGTATTTCAATCCTCAAGAAGAAGAAGAGAACTGCCGCCGCATCGCGGCCATTGTCGTCGTTGAGCAAATCTTCTTCATGTGGCGACAATGGAAATGCTCTCAAAGATTCAAGTACGACTTTGAAATTGAAAATTTTATTTTACATTAAATTCTTATTGAAAAAAATAAGAGAAATCGAAATATTCAGGATGAAGACGCATTCCGAAGATACCATAATGACCTACATGAACCAAACGATTTTATATGAATAGTATTTTGATGAGTACTCGAAAGCTTCATTCTTGAACAATATGAAACAATAAAAAAGTGAGAGAAATTTGACAATGAAGACTACCATAATGAACTCTATGAAGAAAACGATTTTATATGAATAGTATTTTGATGAGTATTCGAAAGCTTCATTCTTAAATAATATGAAAGAATAAAAAAGTGAGAGGAATTCACAATGAATTATATGAACCAAACGATTTTATATGAAATGTATTTTGATGAGTATTCGAAAGATTAATTCTTGAATAATATGAAAGAATAAAAAAGTGAGAGAAATTCACAATGAAGACACATTTTGAAGATACCATAATGAACTATATGATCCAAACGATTTTATATGAATGATATTTTGAGTAATATTCGAAAGCTTAATTCTTGACCAATATGCAAGAATGAAAAAGTGAGAGAAATTCAAATATTCACGATGAAGAGACATTCCGAAGATATCATGAACAATATGAATCAAACGATTCTATATGAACAGTATTTTGACTAATATTCCAAAAAGTGAGAGAAAATCAAATACGATTTTATATGAATAATATTTTGATTAGTAAACTTAATTTTTTGACAAATACCGAAGAATGCAAACACATTTCGAAGATAGCAAGGAACTTTTCAACCGATTCTTATGAACAATACCTCATTTAAAAACATAATTCTTGAGTAATAGAAAAGAGGAAATGTATGAGAGGAAATCTTTAGGTGGTCATAACTCGTAAATGACGTACTTAATAATCAAGATCTATATGGTGTTTGATTTGCCATATTGGTCTCAAATCTTTAACATTAACCCTTGAAATGAGCTTGTTAGATGAATTATTGTTTATACAAAAATCGTAATAGCAAATTAACTTGGTTAACCCAAACAAAACCATACTTGAAAATCAAATTAGTTAATGAGATAATTTTTTAAAAATTTAAGGTTTTTTGAAGATAAAAATCGCCAAAAATGGAATTCTTAAGATGGATTATTGTAATATTCACAGCTTATTGAGAAAAGAATGTATTTTTAAGTAAACAAAACCATACTTGAAAATCTTAATAATAATTTTTAAAATCAACCCGATTTGTTATGATTTTATGAAGATAGCACCTTTCAATAACATTTAGAAAATCACTAAACATGGAATTCTTAAGATATGTTGACGTAATTTTTTATGGTTTATAAAGGAAAGTATGTACTTTCTTAAAATCGAAACGATACTTGAGTATCTCAATTCGTTTTTCAAGTTAAATTGGTAGCATTGCATAAAAATAACAATTTCTTAAAAATCACAAAAAATCGAATTCTTAAAATATCTTGATGAAATTTCTTACTATTTATAAAAAAAGTGTGTACTTTCTTTAAAACAAAACAATGCGAGAGTATCTCAATTCATTTTTGAGATATCAAATTTTGAAATCAACCTAAATGTGTAGTATTTCGTAAAATTAACAATCCACTTTTAAAAATCATAAAAAATGTAATTTTTAAGATATATTCATTAAATTTATTGAGATTCATAAAGGGAGGCATACAATTTTTCGAGGTCAAATTTATACTAGAATATCTCAATTCGTTTTTAAGATATAAACTCAACCCAAATTTCTAGCATTTCATAAAAATATCAATTTCCTTAATCACTTTTGAAAAATCACTAAAAATCGGATTCTTAAGATATTTTGATGAAATTTTTGTGATTTATAAAAGAAAGTATGTTTTTTCCTCAGAACAAAGCGATACTTGAATATCTCAATTTGTTTTTGAGATATCAATTTTTGAACTAAACATAAATTTGTAATATTTCGTAAAATTAATAATATTCTTAATTATTTTTGAAAAAACGTATAAAATTGAATTTTTAAGATGTTTTAATGAAATTTATTGTGATCTATAAAGCAAATTTTCAGGACAAAGCTATACGTAAATATCTTAATTTGTTTTTGAGCTATCAAATTTTGAAGTCAACGTAAATTTATAGCATTGCATAAAAACAACAATTATATTAATCACTTTTAAAAAATCGTACAAAATCGAATTCTTAAGATATTTTGATGAAACTTTTTGCCGTTTATAAAGGAAAGATTGCGCTTTTCCGAGAACAAAACCATACGTGAGCATCTCAATTTGTCCTTGAGATATTATGTTTTTAACTCAACCTCAATTTGTAGCATTGCATAAAAATTAAAAATGATTAAGAAAATCATTTTTGAAACATCGTAAAAAATCGAATTCTTAAGATATTTTGATGAAATTTTTTGTGATTTACAAAGAAAAGTATGGATTTTTCTGAGATCAAAGCTATACTCGAGTATTTCAATTCGATTTTGAGATATCAATTTTTGAGCTGAACCTAAATTTATAGTATTTCATAAAATTAATAATTAAGGTAAAAATTTTTGAAAATTCGTAAAAAATCGATTTTAAAAAATTCGTAAAAAATCGAAAGCTATTTTGATTAAATTTATTGAGAATTATAAAGGAAAGTATGTAATTTTTCGAGATCAAACCCATTCTTGAATATCTCAATTCATTTTCGAGATAACAATTTTTGAACTGAACCTAAATTTGTAGCATCTCATAAAATTAATAGTTTTGTTTAAAAAAATATGAAAAGTTGAATTTTTAAGATAATTTAATGAAATTTGTTGTGATTTGTAAAGAAAAGTATATATTTTTCTGAAGACAACGCTATACGTAAATATCTGAATCTATTGATGAGATATCAAGTTCCAACTTCAATCTAAAATTGTAGCATTGCAGAAAAATAACAATTTTCTTAATCATTTTTGAAAAATCGTAAAAAATCGAATTCTTAAGATATTTTGATGACATTTTTTGTGATTTACAAAGAAAAGTATGGATTTTTCTGAGATCAAAGCTATACTCGAATATTTCAATTCGATTTTAAGATATCAATTTTTGAACTGAACCTAAATTTATAGTATTTCATAAAATTAATAATTTAGTTAAAAATTTTTGAAAATTCGTAAAAAATCGATTTTTAAAGCTATTTTGATTAAATTTATTGAGAATTATAAAGGAAAGTATGTAATTTTTCGAAATAAAACCCATTCTTGAATATCTCAATTCATTTTCGAGATAACAATTTTTGAACTGAACCTAAATTTATAGTATTTCATAAAATTAATAATTTAGTTAAAAATTTTTGAAAATTCGTAAAAAATCGATTTTTAAAGCTATTTTGATTAAATTTATTGAGAATTATAAAGGAAAGTATGTAATTTTTCGAGATCAAACCCATTCTTGAATATCTCAATTCATTTTCGAGATAACAATTTTTGAACTGAACCTAAATTTGTAGTATCTCATAAAATTGATATTTAATGAAATTTGTTGTGATTTGTAAAGAAAAGTATATATTTTTCTGAAGACAACGCTATACGTAAATATCTCAATCTATTTTTGAGATATCAGGTTCCAACTTCAATCTAAAATTGTAGCATTGCAGAAAAATAACAATTTTCTTAATCATTTTTGAAAAATCGAAAAAAAATCGAATCTTTAAGATAACTTGCTGAAATTTTTTAGGATTTATTAAAGAAAATATGTACTTTCGTCAGATCGAAACGATGCTTGAATATCTCAATTCGTTTTTGAAATATCTTTTGAGATAAATTTGTAGCATTGCATAAAAATAATAATTTCTTTAAACATTTTTGAAAAATCGCTAAAAAGTTAAATACTTAAGATAATTAACTTTCCTTATAATAAAACGATTTCTAAATATCTCAATTAATTTTCGAGATATCAAGTTTTGAACTTAACAATTTTTGAACTTGTACTTGAACTATTTTTAGTATTGCTTATAAGTAACAAGAAGCTTTGAAAATCAGTTAGAAGATTTATAAGAAAATTAATAACAAAAAAGATTTTAAGGAAATAATTTTTCCTTAATAATTTTTCCAAATAAAATCCAAAATTGCTTTTGTATGTTTCGATCTAAAGGTTATCATCCAAGGTCTACAAGTAAATTAATATCATAAACTTATAAAGGCACAAAATCGAAAAAATAATAACAAAATGCCATAGAAAATACATTCAACCTGAAATGAATGAGTAATCTAAGGATTTAAGCATGAAAATTTATCAATTGTGAGTGTAAAGGATATAAAAATCTCTTTTTTTTAAGTATAAAAATTAATTATTTTTCAGAATGGTACGTTATTTCATCGGTGGTTACTAATGAGTTTAAGTTGTCTGATGATATGGATGTGCACACCTCAGAAGAAACATGTATAAGACGGTGAGGATAAAATTACAAAGCTGGAAAAGTCACAAGGAGAAAGTTAGTGGAAAATCGTGATGATAAAAAATTGTGGAGAGTAGATAGATACGGATTTAGGATAGGATGAGAAAAGATGGATTAAAAATGAATCTCATAAACAGTGTAACTCTGGTTATACAATCATTAACTGGTGAAGAAAAGGTTTAAGGACTAGGATATAAAATTAGGTAGGGTTTTTTAACGTTCTATATAAAAGAGGTTTGGTCAGATCAATCTTGCTTCGAGAATGAGTCATTTTTATACCTATTCCATTTTGTGTAAGAGAAGAGTGACAATTCATCTTGTGACACTGCTTTCGAGGTAGTTTGTATTATCTTTTTTATAATTGATAAAATTTATCATGGAAATTATATTTAAATGTTATTTTATATAATATTTTTTGAAATTCTTTTTGATAGGAGTCGCTATGTGACTTGGGAGTGAGATGGGTCTCTATATCAGTCCAGAAGATGAAGTTTTGTTTTTCTGTTAGTGTTTCTTGTTTGTAATTTCTTAGTTAATGATAAAATCTCTAGGGAAACCATTATTGTGTGTTATTGCTCTAATGATAATCATTTCATTGTCTCTGTTTATGTGATTAACAAGGGGACCTTTCGGGTTCGGCATCACCGATTTTATTCATATTTGCAGGGATTGAAGATCAGTCCTCGGACATCACTTTCCTGAAGCAGTACGATGCAATGCTCAAAAATACCCGAGAAAATCGACTTCAAAGTACTTAAAATATTTCGCGACCGCTTTCCATAGAACATCTTGCTTGGGATTCCTTTAAAGAAGGAAGCCAACTTTTTGAGCTTGAGCATTGATACCAAAATGAGTTTTGGACCACATATAAATAACGTATGTAAAAGATTAAATTCGTCGTATTTTGCGTTGCTCTAGCTCAAATATTGGTTGGACAGGACATCACTCTTGGACACATATTACGCGCTTTGCTACTCACACATTTCATACAATATTTGTGACTCAGAAACGAATAATCAGATTAATTTTTCAATTATAATGTGGTGAATCCTGCAAGGAAGTTTTTAAAAATAATAGTATTCTTACCTTCCCTTGTATCTATATTCTCAAAGCTGTGGTGTTTGTCAATGGAAATCGTGAAAGATTTTTGGGCTCTGTTAGCCAGTATGAGACGAGACGTGTTGATTTGCCGTTGCTGCGACACAAAACAGCATTTTTTGAGAAAAGTCCGCAGTACGATTTTGTAAAACTATATAATAAGTTACCTGTCTCAATGAAAAGCATCACCGCTCCTCGTGCATTCAAAAATAAAGTTAAGGCGTGCTTGATCGAGAATGTTTTTTATAGTTTACGGGAGTATCTCTGACTTACCATAGGCATAAAGATGTATTTAGCTTTTTTCTTTTTTTTTTCTTTGTGTATTTTGTTATGTGTAATAATGTATTGTATGACTTATCTCCATCTACAGTTATGTGGCACTGAGACTAATAAATTATTATTATTATAAATATGAACAAAATCGGTGATGCCGAACCCGTAAGGTCCCCTTGTAAGAAGAGATGGCAGTCATATGCATGGAATGCCACGTTTTTATGTGAATAATGGTCACTTTTGCATTCAGAATAAAATAAACTTTCGAATGATGTTCATTTTGGCAAATGGTGCTATTAAAAAAATCTTTAATTAAATCATCATTGTTTAATCAAACGCACATTTAAAATTTTATATCGATTCGACAAATACTTTTGGTCTATTAAACTGGTGGTATAACAACCTACTTCAATATCCGTCCGGATACCGGATAGTCACCGAATATCTATTCCACCCTACTTCATTTCATTCCATTTTGTTTCATTCTTGAGCCACTTTAATAACGTTAACTTCAATGCCGAGAGGTGATTTGTTTAAAACGAAGCCTTATTATTCCTAATTCTGCAATCCCGGTATTCCAACTATGTAATTGTTACTCGACATTCCCGTTTAATGTGGCTCGGTGTTGTTGGGGTTATGCACTTGTAGCGCTCCGCTCGACGGAGAAATGTGAAAAAAATGTACCGAGAAAGATGCCGTAATTAAACTCCAAGGACGACTGTTCGAGAAATAGACACGGCCAGTTTGAGCCTGTCCCTTTTTTTCGTTTTACTTCGTGCGCTTGTAGAAAACGGTCCTCTCGCGTTGGGCGTGCGTTCGCTTGTTGACCCGGTGTTCCGCTTTAAAGGTGCGTGTATCTGTGACAGTTTACCAATTCACCGACCATGAGAAAGTAATTACCGACCAATGAATTCCAAGAATTCGAAATTTCACTCGAATACTCATTTTGTATTTCTAAATCTGGGAGGATTTGGTGAAATTTTTTTTGGGTGGCTTTCTTGGTTAATTAAACGAATAAACGTCCAGATCTGTCACGGCCGATTTGAAAATAATGCGGCTACCATGGGGCGGTCTTCGCGGACGTTGGTCGTCCAACTGAAAAAGGCATCCGTCCATAACGCGATGTTAATACGACAATGAAGACACCGCTGTGAAATTATGACACGGCCAACAACGCCTCGGAACACCTGTATTTTTGTAACACGATTGACAACTTTGCGACTACCACGTTACTTTTTTTCCAATTCAACGTAAGACTTTTATGGAAACTGAAATTACGTCTTTTTCAATAAATCCCAATTACAAAAAACTTGACGAACAACCATAAGACCCATAAAAAAATTGATCGGAATTTGCCGAATAGGGTCACGAACTCAACTCCACGATAAAAATCAATTTATCAAAATCTCCACATGTCAGTCATTTAGATGGACGTCTTTAACCTTCTCGATTTTCAATTCCCATTGAAACATTCCTCAGTACCACGGTTCTTATATTGCGTAAAATTTCTCAATAAGTTTACGCACATTCAAAACAGCACATTACAATCCTATATACATGTATAAGGATGAGAAAGAAGGCGGATTTACCGATTCGAATTACATGTTGGCCACCTACGCAGACCTCCTCCGTTGAAGCTCCAATAAAATAGAAACAATTTATCAGCTGTCGGAAATTACTTAAGTAAAGGCCGTACTAGGCGCTGTCATCGATTAACTTTCTTCGGAATAATTGGTAAAGCCCGCCGGGTTGGATTTGCATACATTTCAATGGTACTTACTTATCATGGGGGACCATTATGCGCACTCCAAAGACGTGAATGGGAACGACGTAAGGAGGTTAGGTTACTTTCATTCGGATGACCATAAACAGTCTGAAGATGATATCGTGTGGGATGAAGTATATCAGATATAATGGCTAGTTTATACGTTGAAGCTTAAATGTACAGTTCTTGTGAATACAAAGGTAGGACTAACACGTTCGATAAACTCGTGTGTGAATTTAACCAATTAATTTGATTTTCTTTCTGCATTAAAAGGTTTTAATGTAAAATATGGAAACTTGAGAAACAAATTAATTTGGAAATTGGATTCATTTAGAAGTTATTACATTAATATTTTAAACCATATTGACATATTTTTGAATAGATATACGTCAAAAGATTCTGAGTTATTCTGAGTTATGTTGAAAAGAAAAGAGCAACTTTTGCTTAGCTAACTTGGTTTTGATGAATTGGAGTAACTCATTGACACCCTGAAGTAACTACATACATTTTTGTAGTGTTTATAACAGCTATATATTGGATTGGATAATCTATGAACACCAAATCTACTATGTTGAGTCTATTAATATGAGATGATATTAGCTATAACTCGTCAAAGATAATTCTGATGACTGAAATGAAAAACAACTATAATACAATCTTTGTTGATCTAAAATTTATTGATTACCTACTCTTAATTATTCTCCAAGCTTTTCTAGAATTTTCTATCATCAGTGCTAATTCTAATTTTTTCTTTCTAGTCAATAAGAACTACTACAACCCGAGCTGTCTTAAACCAAATATAATAATTTAAAGAATTTGAAATGACTACAGCCAACCTTTAGCTACCTCTGAGCTTTTTTATCATAATCTTAACTAATCTAATGAATTCGTTGGATTTCTTAGCAACTTTGGAGACTCTGTGATGAGTTAGACTGGCTTACTTCTAAAGCATGATAATGGCATATTGTAAAGTAACTATTAGTTGGTTTGGAAGCTCTGCAATAACTCAAAGATACTTTGGAAAATGTGGCCTATTCTAGAATCATTCGTGAAGCATTCATGATATTGTACGATTGAGTTTACAAGGAACTGAAAGGACTCTGTCTTACTCTACTACAATTTTAGGCTACTTTAGAGTAACTTTAAACACCATTCATCTACTCATAAATAAGTTGAGCTATTTTGGACAATCATTAACTTTCTTTAAAATTATTTTAAGTTATTATTTATAGTTACTGTATTATTTATAGTTACTGGCAGAGTTTGAAGAAATGCTTTGGTATTAAAGAAAATCTTTGGTCTATTCTTGATCTATAGATTTGCAGTAAGTCGCTAGAGAAAGAATCGCTAAGTGATCTTGTAAATTTTTATTTAATAGAATTCTGCCGGATACTTGAAAACAAAATACTTGATTTGCTTCCAAAAGACTTGGTACTGCTTCTAGAAGACATGATTTACTTCTAGAAGACTTGATTTGCTTCTAGAAGGCTTGATACTGCTTCTAGATAATTTGACATTGCTTTTAAAGGATTTGAAATGCTTCTAGAAGACTTGAAATGCAATCAAAAAAAGCTTGATATTTTCTAAATAACTTGATATTGTTCCCAAAAATTAGAATTGCTTCTAAAAGACTTGAAATCTTTTCTAGAAGACTTGATATTGCTTCCAGAAGAGTTGTAAGTGTAGTAAATACTTTCAGAAAACTTGCTACTGCTTCTAAAAGAATTGATAGTGCTTTCAGAGGACTTGTAATGATTCAAAAGACTTGAAATGCTTCCAGAATATTTAACATACTTCCAAAAAATTTGACACTGCTTCTAGAACACATAAAATGCTTCCAGAAGACATGATATTGCGTCTTGAAGACTTGAAATGCTTCCGAAAGACTTGATACTGTTTCTAGATGATTTGATATTGCTCACAAAAGATTTTAAATGCTTCCAAAAGATTTTCAGAAGACTTGTGATAGTTCAGGAGACTTGTAACTGCTTACAAAAAATTTCATATTGCTTTCAGCAGACTTAAAATGTTTCCAGAAGACATGCCACTGCTTCTAGATGACTTAATATTGCTTCCAAAAAATTTGAGATGCTTTCAGAAGATATAAAATGCTTAAATAAGAGATAAAATGCTTTTAACACACTTGAAGAATTGAAATGCTTCTAGAAGACTTGATGCTACTTCTAGATGACTTGATATTGCTTCCAGAAGACTAAAATACTTCTAGAAGACTTGAAATGCTTCCAGAAGACTTGATACTGCATCTTGAAGGATTGAAGTGATTTCAGAGATTTGAAACACTTCCAGAAGGCTTGAAATGATCCTAGAAGACCTGATGCTGCTTCTAGATGGCTTGATATTGCTTCCATAAGACTAAAAATAATTCTAGAAGACTTGAAATGCTTCAAGAAGACTTGATATTGCTTCTAGAGCACATAAAATGCTTCCAGAAGACTTCTTATTGCATCTTGAAGGCTTGAAGTGATTTCAGAAGAATTGAAACACTTCCAGAAGACTTAAAATGCTTCTAGAAGATTTGATGCTTTTCTAGAGGACTTGATATTGCTTCCAGAAGACTAAAAATACTTCTAGAAGACTTGAAATGCTTCCAGAAGACATAATACTGCATCTTGTAGGTTTGAAGTGATTTCAGAGATTTAAAACACTTCCAGAAGACTTGAAATGCTTCTAGAAGACTTGATGCTGCTTCTAGATGACTTGGTATTGCTTCCAGAAAACTAAAAATACTTTTAGAAGACTTCAAATGCTTCTAGAAGACAAACTGATTTCAGAAGATTCGAAAACAAAAAAGAAAATTCAAAAAAATTAATTATCGAGTTTATTTTCATTTTCATCACAAAAATCATTCCAGATATTTAAATTTTTTCTTAGTTTCGAAACTTTTTAAATCCCAGAACTCCCGGATCTATCATTTTTTTCGTGATCAAAAACCGGAATTGTCCAATCCAAACAATGTCATGTTTTAATACAAATTTGTGCTAATTTTGAGTAAGTTTAAGCAACTTTAATCTACTCCTAAGCAAGACAAGCTATTTTGGACAGTCTACAATAACTTGCCCATAACTCAAAATTATTTTAATAAATCTTTGACCATATCTAGAATCGCTCTAAATTAATATGTACAAGTTCTAAGCTACTGGTATTGTCTGAAGAAATTCTGTTGGATTAAGAAGAATCTTTGGCCTATTCTTGAAAGTTTCACAGTTAGATTCATAGAGTTCCAGTAAGCTTGAAGTACAATATAGAGAATTTCTAAGTTATCTAGCATATGCCGTAAGTCTGAAGTATTATGTGCAACTTGAAGAAGCTTAAAGTTATCTTGTAAGTATTTTGTAATAGAATTCTCGTCATGTTTAGATTACTAAAAAGCTTCCAAAGGACTTGAAATACTTCCACAAAATTTTTAATGCTTCCGCAAAACTTGAAATGCTTCCGCAAAGCTTGAAACGCTTCTAGAAGACTTGATACTGCTTCAAAAAGACTTGGAAAACTTTCAGAAGACTTCATATTACCTCTGAAAGTTTTAAAATGCTTCCAAAAGACTTAATACTGTTTCTAGATGACTTGATATTGGTCCCAAACTGGATACGTTACCATTTTCAATTATTTTTTTATAATTTGATGTACTTTTTCTTAGTTAAAATTCTTAATAAAATCATCAACATATATGGTCAATTTTAATAGAATAATTCAGTTTAATTTCAAAATTAATTTTTGTTAAGTTACATAAAAAAATTAAGTTGGCGCTCTGCCGTTGCTAGGCAACGAAGTACGTTTCGGCCATTATAACGAAAATGTCAAAAGTGTCAAGATGTTCCACGATTTTTTATTGAAATCAAAGAATCTTAATCGAATCAAAACGAATTAAGGGACGTTTTTAACTAATTTGGAACTAAATTTAAGGTATTTATTATAAATTTTACTATTTTAGTCGTTTTAAGCAAATCTAACCTCACAGTAAAACCAAATTGAGAAATTTTCTTGCTGTTTTAAACGAGTTTAACTTTAAATTTTGCTCAATTTTCTTAGTTAACAATAAAACCAAGACAATTTCATGCTCTATTTTAATACAATAAAAAATTATCCAGTTTTAATTCAGAATAATTTTTAGTTAAAAAAAAGTTAAGTTGCCAGCCTGTCGTTACTAAGCAACCAAGTCGTTTCGGCCATTATAAAGAAAATGTCAAAAGTACCAAGATGTTCCACGATTTTTTATTGAAATCAAAGAATTTTAATCGAACCAAAACGAATTAAAGGACGTTTTTAACTAATTTTCAACTAAATTTAAGGTATTTATTATAAATTTTACTATTTTAGTCGTTTTAAGCAAATCTAACCTCACAGAAAGCAACCGCATTGAGCAATTTTTTTGCTGTTTTAAACGAGTTTAACTTCAAATCTTTCTAAATTTTCTTAGTCAATAATGAAAGCAAGAAAATTTCATGCTCAATTTTAATACAATAAGTAATTATTCAGTTTTATTTCAGAATAATTTTTATTTAGTTTAAAAAAAAATAAGTTGCCAGCCTGTCGTTGCTAAGCAACCAAGTCGTTTCGGCCATTATAAAGAAAATGTCAAAAGTATCAAGATGTTCCACGATTTTTTATTAAAATCAAAGAATATTAATCGAATTAAAACGAATTAAAAGACGTTCTTAACTAATTTGGACCTAATTTTAAGGTATTTATTATAAATTTTACTATTTTAGTCGTTTTAAGGAAATCTAACCTCGCAGAAAGCAACCGCATTGAGCAATTTTTTTGCTGTTTTAAATGAGTTTAACTTCAAATCTTTCTAAATTTTCTTAGTCAATAATGAAAGCAAGAAAATTTCATGCTCAATTTTAATACAATAAATAATTATTCAGTTTTATTTCAGAATAATTTTTATTTAGTTTAAAAGAATTAAGTTGCCAGCCTGTCGTTGCTAAGCAACCAAGTCGTTTCGGCCATTATAAAGAAAATGTCAAAAGTATCAAGATGTTCCACGATTTTTTATTAAAATCAAAGGATTTTAATCGAATTAAAACGAATTAAAAGACGTTCTTAACTAATTTGGACCTAATTTTAAGGTATTTATTATAAATTTGACTATTTTAGTCGTTTTAAGCAAATCTAACCTAGCAGTAAAATCGAATTGAGAAATTTTCTTGCTGTTTTAAACGAGTTTAACTTTAAATTTTTCTAAATTTTCTTAGTTAATAATAAAACCAAGATAATTTATGCTCTATTTTAATATAATAAGTAATTATTCAGTTTTATTTCAGAATAATTCTTGTTTAGTTTAAAAAAAAATAAGTTGCCAGCCTGCCGTTGCTAAGCAACCAAGTCGTTTCGGCCATTATAAAGAAAATGTCAAAAGTGTCAAGATGTTTCACGATTTTTTATTGAAATCAAAGAATTTTAATCGAATCAATAGAATTAAAGGACGTTTTTAACTAATTTTGAACTAAATTTACGGTATTTATTATAAATTTTACTATTTTAATCGTTTTAAGCAAATCTAACCTAGCAGTAAAATCGAATTGAGAAATTTTCTTGCTGTTTTAAACGAGTTTAACTTTAAATTTTGTTAAATTTTCTTAGTTAACAATGAAACCAAGAAAATTTATGCTCTATTTTAATACAATAAGTAATTATTAAGTTTCATTTCAGAATTACGTTATGTTTGGCTACATAAAAAAATAAGTTGGTGATAATAAAGAAAATATCAAAAGAGTTAAGATGTTCCACGATTTTTAATTGAAATCAAAAAATTTTAATCGGATCAAAGTGGATAGAAGGAAGTTTTTAACTAATTTGGGACAAAATTTGAGGTATTTATTATAAATTTTACTTTTTTAATCGTTTTAAGAAAATCTAACCGCATTGAGAATTTTTTGGCTGATCAACAATGTTTGTTTCTTTTTCTAATAATCCTCCGATTATATTATATTCACAATTTATTCACCTGTATATAACAAAAAAAGATGATGCAAATGGGTTAATGAAACGATTACCCCTAATTATTATGTAAATTTTGAACTGAGAATGGGATCAACTTTCGATTAAATTACAACCATAAAACATATTGGTACTAAATCAACGAAATGAATTAAAAATTAGCATTAATTTCAAATTTATTTACAAATCACTCCCAAAAATTAACCTTAAACTTGATTAATTTAATGGTTAAAACCACAGCAACAACAACGTTCTATTAAAACTTATTAAATAAACATTAACTTACAATGTGTAATACGTTCAAGGTAAATGGGCGGAATTAATTAAGTATTTTCTCTCATTGCCATTTTGCGTAAAAGGAAAAAGTAAATAATAAATTGTTCTAAAAAAATTTTTTTGCTGCTTCACCGCGCTATAACGGTACACGAATAAGACTAATAAGGATATCTTGATGGTTCAAGAATTGTTGAACAGCGGACGTAGACGTAAAAGAAGTGTGCAGTAAATATCTCGCAATTCCTCCGACAGACCGTTTATTTATAGGGTTACGAGCTGTGCAATTACTTTTTCCCCGGATGTATATTTTTTCGTTCGCTCAAAAGTGGCCGAAAATACACGATACGATGACGTTCCGTTCTGTTATAATCGTTTTGTTATACTTAAGATGTACGAAACAAGGAACACTTGTGGAAATATTATTTCAAAATTTACCTTTCTTTTCTTTTCTTTTCTTTTCTTTTCTTTTCTTCATTTTATTAAGATATAAAATGATTTGACCTCATTTGATACAAATAATTGAATCGAATAATTATAAAAAGAACATAAATAGTTAAATTGCACAATCAAATTGACATGGAATTGCAACTAAAAACATTTGATAGGAAAGAAGAAGGCAATTGCGGTGTATCGTATCCAATATAGATGTCGAACTAAGAAAAGTAGCATATCTCTGTCCAATTTATTGGGGTTTTCAAGTAAATCGTCGACGAATTTATCTGTAGACGTGAATACTTAAACGGGCCGGTTCGCAACGAAAAATACCACATCGGCGACCGCACCAGCTGAGAGATTTATACGGTCTTTGTCTATTTCCAGCCAGAGACAGCATCGGGAATGAATTGAAAGCATCTTAATTGTGGCGAAACGTTTTACTATGTCTGGAGGCCTGTCATTAATTTGTAATCGGCGAAGAAGTGAAGGTACTCGAGCGTTGTCGCACAATTCCCAGTTTTACCGCGATCTTTGTTTCTCCTTATATATCTTATTACTATTCCCCCGCGGTATTATTATTATTATTGTTGTTGTTGTTATTGCCGTTTCTTTTGTACGAAATCAGGATCGTAATCTGACGTTCCAACCGGTCGTCAGACGGTTTACAAAACGATTACAATCGAATCTTAACACTTTATAATTACCATTCATCGTTCTTTCTTCCTGATCGGACAACCTTCGATAACATCTCGGCAATCAACGTCAAACGGGATAACAATACCCCTAATTAATAGCAAAGGTGACTTTGAGAACTCGTCTTCAACTCTGTGTATAGTCGAGGTATACAGTTGAGTCATATTCTATGAGAAACATCAACAGAATGATGCAACTAACTTTAAAGGAATTCGGAACCAAAATTACTCAATCAAATCATATAAAAATTTATTATTATTGATTTACTTGATTCTATACTAGAATATATCATAATTTCTGCTAAACACAAAGCTATCTTTGAAGTGTGTGTGTGTGTGTAAGTGTGTGTGTCTTAGAATTATGATGAGGGTTTTTCAGATTCTTCTGAGTAACTTACAATTATCCCAAAATATTGGAATTGGAAGTATTTCAAGTCTTTCAGAGGCAATATCAAGTCTTTTCCAAACATTTCCAGTCTTTCAGATACAATATAAAGTTTTCTGGAAGCAAATTAAGTCTTGTAGAAGTAGTGTCAATTCATCTGGGAGTAAATCAAGTCTTGTATCAAATCCTCTAGACACATTTCAAGTCTTTTGGAAGTAATATCAAGTCATCTAGAAACAGTATCAAGTCTTCTGAAAGCATTCCAAATCTCTTAGAAGAAATATCAAATCTTCTGAAATCATCCCAAGTAAGCTGAAAGCGATATGAAGTCTTCCAGGGGCAGTGGCAAGTCTATTGGAAGCATTTGAAGGATTTTAGAAGCAGTATCGAGTTTTTTATTTCTTGTTATAAAAGGAAGTCATTCAAAAACTTTAGGGTCAAAACTCTACATGAATGACAAAGTGGAAGACTTTGAAAAGACTATAGATGCAGTTCGGAAAGGGATGACAAGGAAAAACGACGATTAGAAGGAATTCCAGACCAAATCATGTCCTTGATTGACACGATTTTGAGTCATTAAGTACATCATCAAAATAGATTTTAAACCCGACCTTTAGAAAGTCGTCGAGCTTTGGAAATTTTGTGACTTTAGATTGAGATATATTTGTTTCTTATAACAATCCAGAATAGGGTATAGATAATAAAGGTGGTTTAATTGGCAGAAAACATGTCTGGAACCGATCGACGGGTGGTAGCTAAGCGAAAAAATCTTCGAGCATGCGATCGACCCATCCCAAACCTCCAAAAAAAAAAATCCTAATTCTTTTTCGTCGCGTTTTTCCACCCAAAAAGCTTTTAATTAAAATAACTCGGTTGATTTTATCTCAGGGGTATTTTATTATAACGAAAGGCTATTCGTGATATATAGGCCCCCTCCCGAGGTCCAGAACTTTCGGCGTTATTAAGGCACTGTTGTTTTCGTCGCCGTTCATCGTGCTTTTTGGTTTGTTTTTGCGCAAAGGTCGCCCGGACGAATATCTCTTCATAATCTTTATCTCGCGGACCAGCACCGCGTGCAAACCGTATTTTCACTCGACGACAATAAACTTTTTATCTTTAATCCCCGGGTCTTAATTAATTCAGAATATTATTATCGTTAAATTTTCATTAAGAGGTTTCCCCGTTAAGCCGATATGAACCCCGATGAAATTTATCTTTCGGTCGAGACTCTCGGCGTGATGTCTTCGTTAAGTCTACCCCGAAAAATAAATAAATAAATAAAAAAAGGAGTTATTAAAAAATATTAACCGAAAAAAAGTTGTTTCTGCGCCAACCGATGACAGTTTACGATCAACATTATTTTATTTATTTTTATTTTTTTTTTTAAGAAATTGTTGAAGCCACTTTTAGTTTTGAAAGTCTGCGTAGGAATTCTTCTCCTTTGTTAATTAAAATATTTCCGAATAAAAAGTCAGATCGACTCGGACAAAGTTTTTGGGGTAACGACGAAATGGCGAAACGGTTGGCATTAATTAAAACTAATTCGAAAAATTAATTACCGGTCGTATAACGCGGCTGAAATTCTTTGTCTCCGGCTATCGCGTCTAAATTATGTTAAGCAACCGGGAGAGATACCTTGGAGGGAACTTGCCTCGCAGATGAAAACGACCAACCTGTTCTGTTCTCTTCGTATACCAGAGAGAGCAAGTGCATTGGACATTCACATTCCAATTTATGTAACACGCGTTGTCCTCTACCTTCTTTGTCTATTCGGCTTCTCCGTTTGCTCTGTCCGCTCTGGGTCGCGTTTTTTTAATGAATCACGTTTCGCATGTCAACCACAAAGGCGCATACCGTAAACGACAAGTGCACTCTGAAAATGGACACATTTCTTTTGATTTATAGATATCATCTTTGTGAATAAGATAAGTTTATTCTTTTTGAACGATATTTTAAATCAAAGTTTTATTCATCTGCTTAGGCTTAGAGTGGATTGACTTGGGTTGGATTACAACAAAATTCTCACCTTAAAGCAGGTGGTTGATCTTGTAATGATAATAGAAGACCTTATCTTGAAAGTAATAATAAGGATGATACCTAAAATTGGGTTGGGTTGAGCTTGGATGGGTTGGTTTGATCTAGTCTATGCCTACATAATTATTTTTTTTAATGCTGAAAAGTTGGCAGACTTCAAATTCATGAACATGACTTAATAGCTCCTGTTGCTAACAAGCAGAACTTTGGAGACATAATGCCTCATGCTACCAACAACTTTGCAGTATTTATAATAATATATAATCTGTGGAACAGTAATACTTCATTCTCTGCCAGCAAGTTTGCAGATTTTAAATGATGACTGTTTAACGAAACCAACCCGACCCGCTCAAAACTCCTTTCCTCGTCTTCTTCACTGTTACGCTTACGAATTTTGTAAGGGAAAACGAAATTGTTCCTATTTCGAACCCAACCCAACCTAACTTTATGGATTATCTTTGTTATTTTGGATTCTATCTGCCTTATCTAAGACATCAACCTAATGTACGTAATCCTTAGATTTTTGTCGACATTTTTATAACAATCTAACGCTGAAAAATGACTAAAACTACAACACCAGCATGAGAACAATCATTAGAACAAGAAATACTTGGATTTAACGGTGCGGCTCTTGAGTCGACAAAATCTGAATATTCTCCTCTACTATTACTTCAATAAATATGTATGACAACCTGATAATGAATAGTAGTAATAAGTAAAACTACCAGAGCATTCAAGAAAGAGATCTGTTCAGCACTGTCCATATCCATAGTAAATTTGATCATGGAGTATTGTACAAGAAATCTAAGAACTGCAGAAAATGTCGTAAAATTGGGTTACTTGGACACAATTTTTGCAAATTTTTGACAACAGAAACTTGTTTTTCATAACAACCTAACTTAAGCTATTGTAAAACATTAAAAATACCTTATTAGACTAGTAACTGAAGCATTAAGGATGGTATTTTTATGTAAAAGAAACTTTCTGTGTCACTATTCTGAAGGGCAAGTTGTTTCTTGCGATAAAAGAATCGAAATCTCGACTTGGACTATTGTTCCTGAAGACCTTGTTTATCTAGGTACCTTTGTCAAAGGGAATTATTGTGTATTCGCCGCAACAACAACCAAAGATTCAGGAATCAATAGGTCTTCAGACTTGCTTAAAACATTCTAATATCTAAAAGCAGATTTGATACTGCTTCTAGAAGATTTAAAATGTTTCCAAAAGATTCGATATTGCCTAGAAGGGGGCATGGATTAATCATTTAAAATAATCTAAAGTTGCGTAGTTACTTTAGTTCTTATTACTAGCTCGGGATTACACCCTTATGAATAATTTTTATCTTTTTTGATTAATCTAGATTCTAGATTAGCAGTTATTTTAAGATAGACTAAGATCATTAGATACATTCCAAAGTACTGGAACCAAATATGCCCTCAGGATTTGAGACTAAGTTCTAAATCGCGGTACTTGGGTCTAAAACTAAACTAAACTAGGTCCAAAATCAAACTTTGCAAAAAAAAAACATTGGAAACCGCACATTGGGTTTTTTTACTTTAGTGCTAGTGTAGGACTTATTCATAGGCGCTGAATACATGAGTTTCCTAGGTGTACAAGCATCCATACATAATTTTTAATAGGCTGGGTTGAATTGGGTTTGAGCTTATTCTTTCCAATTCAGTCCTAGCAAACGTTTTTATTGGAAAATCTTCTTGAACTGCTTGAAAAACTCGAAATGTTTCCGGAAGACTTGAAATGCTTCTAGAAGACTTCTTATTGTCTCTGGAAACATTGAGATAGATCCAGAAGACTTTATACTGGTTTTAGAAGCCTTGATATTGCTTCCAGGAGACTAAACACTGCGTCTAGAAGACTTGAAATGCTTCCAGAACTTTTGATACTGCTTCTAGAAGATATGAAAAACTTCCAAAAAACTTGATATTACCTCTGGAAGACTTGGCAAGATTCCAAAAAGCTTGAACTGTTTCCAGAAGATTTACTACTGCTCCTAGAAGAGTCAATACTGTTTTCAGAAAACTTAATTTTGTTTGCAGAAAACTTGAAATAATATCAGAAGACTTGTAATGCTTTAAGAAGACTTGCAATGCTTCAAGAAAACTTGCAATGCTTCAAGAAGACTTGCAATGCTTCAAGAAGACTTGCAATGCTTCAAGAAGACCTGCAATGCTTCAAGAAGACTTGACACTACATCTAGAGAATTTGAAATGCTTCGAGAAAACTCCTTATTGCCTCAGGAAGCCTTGAAACGGGCCTAGAAAACTTTATACTGCTTCTAGAAGTCTTGAAATACTTCCAGAACTCTTGATACTGCTTCTATAATATTTGAAATGTAGAAGCAGTATGACTTAACATGTTTCCAAAAGACTTGAACTGATTCCAGAAGATTTACTACTGCTCCTAGCAGACTTAATACTGCTTCCAGAAAATTTGATTTTTTTTTGCTATATGAAGACTTGACACTGCATCTACAAAACTTGAAATGCTCTCAGACTACTTCCCATTGTTTCTGGAAGCCTTGAAATGCTTCCAGAGAACTTGATATCGTCTCTGGAAGACTTGATATTGCTTCTAAAAGATTTGAAACGCTTCAAGAAAGTTTGATATTGCATCTGGAAGACTTAATACTGCTTCTAGAAGGCTGCTGATATTCTTCAAAAAGACGTAATATTTCCAGAAGACTTCATAGTGTTTCTAGAAGACTTGATATTGCTTCCAGAATACTAAATATTATTTATAGAAGACTTGAAATACTTCCAGAACTCTTGTTACTGCTTCTACAATATCTGAAAAGCATCCAGAAACCTTGATATTGCCTCTGGAAGACTGGACATGTTTCCAAAAGACTGGACTTGAACTCCAGAAGATTTACTACTGGTCCTAGCAGACTTAATACTGCGTCCAGAAAATTTAATTTTGTTTGCAGAAGACTTGAAATATTTCCAGAAGACCTGCAATGCTTCATGAAGACTTAACGCTGCATCTAATTTGAAATGCTTCCAAACTACTTCTCATTGTTTCTGAAAGCTTTGAAATGCTTTCAGAAAACTTGATATTATTTCTGAAAGATTTGGTATTGCTTCTAAAAGATTTGAAACGGTTCCAGAAATTTTGATATTGCTTTTGGAAGACTCAATACTGCTTCTAGAAGACTTCTGATATTGCTTTAAAGTGACGAAAATTTTAATTTTTGGAATCTTTATACTGTTTCTAGAAGACTTGAAATGCTTTAAAATGTTTCCAAATCAGTCGATATTGCCTCTGGAAGACTAAAAAATGCATCCAAAAAGCACCCATATAAAATTGTTGATCGTTTTATATAGATTGGTGTTATCTCTATCTCATCATATTTAGATGGTGACATCATTATCAATAATTTTTAAGTTTTTAAATACTATTGAGCAGATTTTTTTGGGAATCTCGTAGTTAACCCACAATCTTTCCAAACTACCTCAAGAATACTTCATAAACTCACTATTATTTCAATTATTCCATTCATCTATATTAGTAACAACTATGACTACAGACTGAGAAGAGAAGTCATAGAAATCCAACGGCATAGAAACAACGTTAACAGAGAAGAAAACGTACGAAGAAAACGATGAATGTTGTCTCCGATTTTCGATTTTTATGATTGTAAACTCGCCTCTAAAGCAAGATGCAACATGACATTCGAATAAGTTTTAGTGTTAGTTTAGTTAACACTGGCCATGCAAGCCTTCATTCTTGTACTCTAGAACTAGCTGAATATTAATCTAAACTTTGTAGAATAACTTATGATTTATCAAGACTGTATAGAGTCACTATGAAGTAGGACTGAGCCATTCCAGGCTCATCAAATATATTGACACTTATTGTAGACTTTCAAAAGTAGTCTAGAGTTCCATCAGACACTCTTCGAGTAGCTTATAGTGCCTTATAACTCTCCAAATACAGTTACTTAAACAACTACATTGGATCAGATTTAATGTCAATTTCGAGTATGTGTTTGGTAGCTCAAAATTTATCACTACTCTAGAATAGAGTACAATAATTTATAATCTCAAACATATTAAAGTAGCATAAAATTGATTGAAATTCTCCATAGTAACTTTGAGTTGTTACTGCACGACCGAGAGAATGGCTGGATACTTAGCAAAACACGGAAGATGCAACAGGGCATCCAAAACGTTAAACATTTTTTCAAAAGATGCAAGGCAGAACCCAAAAGCTTGTAGTTCAGAAGCTTTGTTGTTTTTAATAACTCTCAGTAACTCCCATTAACAAACGCCTTTAATCTCCCAACAACACTAATGGGCTCTTTATCTTTAACAACATCACCATTACAGAATGATTTCAACAATGTTTTATTTATTTTTTTAAAATAATTTAAGTTGTGATAATCCATCCAAACTCCACATACGATCTCTATTAACATCAATGAGGTGAAATGCGTAATTATCCATGGTTCGTTTCATACATCCCACACGAATCATAGCGAATTGCAGTTAGTGACCTAAGTAAGCGGATCTAACCAGGTTAAAATCATCCTCAAATCATAAAAAATCCCCCTCAATTTCCAACCAACATGACCGAATGGCAATCTTCAAGGCGATCATGTTTCGTAACGGCAATACCATTTACCACTTACGTGCGTTCGAATGGAACTATATTACACTTGAGAAAACCTCTTTATCCGTTATTCGATCAATTGTATTGTAAATTTCAATCGGATTTTGATAACATTTATTAAAATGATTATTGGAAAATTCTAGCGGTTGTCTTACTATTAACACGTATTTCTCGAATGCGAGACCGCATTAAGAGATCATCTCTCTAGGTGAATGTGGACGAAGTCGTAGAGAAACGTGTGCGAAATTGACTTCTTGTGACCCGGACGATCGTGATAGGATCTAAGTGCTACGTTCATCCAAAAAAAAAAAAATGATAAGTAATTTTGCGTGATCTTTAAATAGTATGTGTTATATTAAATATATAAAATATAATAGTTTGGGTAAAAGGTTAATTATAATTAAATGAATCTTGCGTGTTAAAAGGTTAACATTTTTCAACAGATTTATGATATGAACTTAACTTTCCCTATAGAATCTAAATTCTTACAAGAAATGATGCTATTAAATGATGGCATCCTCGTAATAGACAATAGCGAAGTAAAACATCGGTAAATACCACATTGTATCCTAACACAATGCGTGTAACCATAACTATCTCTGCGATCGTCGAACGACTCTATTGTAAGCAAACTTCTATGCTATCGGCATTCCCAAAATTTTCTTCTTTTTATTATTTCGATGAGGGGAAAAATGATTGTGTACAGTTAGAGTTTAAAAGCTCTTGAGATGTTGAGCTGTCAGCTGCGTGACTTTTCGTCATGCCGTAATTAGAATGGTGGCCCGTTGCAAAGTGTTAGAGTCGAAGAAGAAGTGTCGAGACGGGACGCGTTTTTAGTTCCCATTTCGTTAATTTATTTGCCAAGCATGACCCCGAGGGTCGGGTCGGGAGAAGAAGTACAGTTACCACGAAGCCCGCCACTCGACCCAGAGGCTATTTTTCCTCGCCGATCATTTCACATTCACTGAAGATGTTCTCTCACCGGTAATGCTGCATTAGAACCATCTTTTTGTGAAAGTAGTTCCTGCGAATTTCCCGCCCCCTTTCTGCGTCCAATCTTTTTCCGTTATTCACTGCTCGGTAATTACTTCTATCGTAAATTCTTTAGCTTAAGTATTAATGCGGATTCGGATATATGCACGCATCTTGTAATTACACGATTCTATAATTGCTGTTACGTCGATTTTTCATTTATCGAAATATAAACGAAGAGTGGTTTACAGTTAATCTAATTGATCGTTCTGTTGATAGATAAAACTGGGATCTAAGTAGGATGGGTTAAAATGTTTTGTAACGAATTGGGTTGGCCGTGACTAGATTTACATAAAATATACCACAACGAAACTAACGATCAATATGGACGAAACTGGGTGATCGATCGCCGAGGTCAACTCGAGTCATAAATTTTCTAGTGGGAATTTTCAACGTACCAACCTAACATTCATTAAGATTTTTTCTAATTTACCGCATACCTTCCCCATATATTTGGTTCTACGCAATGAGGAAAAGTCCCTTCTTATATTTGTGAACGCAACATTATCTTTAAGAGATCACGGCCTTAATTGCCCGACACTTCCCAGAAGACGGTAAAGGTGTTTCTGGCCATTCTCCCGTGTATCGTGACATCGTTACTAATTGCTCGCGCGCTCTCCTAAAGGTAGAGGAGACAGAAAAAAGCCGAACCCGAAGAGAACGGAGCTGAAAAAGCAACGCAAGTCACTAAACTAGATCTAATTATCAGATACGAGCTCCCTTTCTTTCTTCCAATTAACTTTCGGTTTCGTTCGCCCCGTCCTCATTAGTGATGAGCCCCGATGAAATTCCAATCAAATTCCATAGCGGTTTTTCCATGCGGGGTGGCCATTTTAGCCGTCCAATTAATTTTAATATAATTGACTCTAAGGTCGATTCTACGAGATGCTGACCGTCCTCGAATTGGGGTCTCAACAACAACCCAAATTCCGATAGTATTCTTTTTTGGGTACCTTCGATTCGCACGGTTAAAGCGTAATGTTGAGAAATATTTTCCCACCTTTATTTTTACCACAAACATTTCGATTTAAGGGTGAGAAATACATTCAGAAAATCATTGGAATTGTAGCTTAGTTGATCAGTAATTGAAAATTTCAACAAACCATTAGGAAATTATTGTTGAGTTTGTTTCTTTTTTCAAATGCGTCAAATGTTGATTTCAGAGTATTTCATAAATATCCCTTCTATTCTATCAGAAAACTATCAAAAAATATCATTTTTATTATCATTTTTCGAAGATAATTAAATAAGTAATAACAAAAAATAGTTTTCTGATAGAATAGAAGGGATATTTACGAAATACTCTGAAATCAACATTTGACGTGAAAGGTTCCTGAATATGGCCTGATCGAAATCGAAACCGGTAGAACAAGAATATTTTTACCAATCTGTAATAAAGTACAAAACCAACAAACGTTTTTATATTTAATTGGGAAGTTAGTTAGTTGGTATACAAATTATGAGTTTTTCAATGAATGAAATAGATTTTCAGAATATCTATATATTTTAGTTTTTAAGATACTCATATTAAAATGTAATGATCGATTTTCTCATTTTTTGAATCAAGTATTTAGGACTGGTTTCAAAAAATTATAACAACTGGAAATTTCAACGAATCATTTTGAAATTACTGTAACCATATCATCGAAAGAACAAAATTTTCAAAATGTGTTTTAGTTTTTGAGATATTCATTTAACATAACGCATTTTCCCATTTTTATAATCAACCATCAATATTTTCAAAAAATTGTATAAACACGAATTTTCAACAAATCATAATGAAATAATCAGCACATACTACATGAATCATAAGTTTTTCAAGAAGATAAACTGTTTTTGAAAATACCTTATAGTTTTTGAGGTATTAACTCTTAAATGTCACAAATACACATTTATTTATTTTTCCGATGAAGCAAACATTTTTACTCGTTTTGAAAAAAAATCATAACAACTGGAAATTGCAATCAATCACTCTGAAATTACTAGTACATTTGGTTCAAAATCTAAGCTTTCCAACGAAAGAATGAGATTTCCAATATTAGTTTTAGTTTTTGAGATGTTCACGTTTAAACATAACGTATTTCCTCAGTTTTGGTCATCAAGTATTTACTATTTTTAAAAAATCTTATCTAATCCTGCTTTTAATAAATCATCATAAAATAATTAGCAGTTATTATATCAATTGCAAGCTTTTTAAGTAAATAAACTGTTTTTGAAAATATCTATTAATTTTTGAGATATTAATTCTGAAACATGACAAGAAATTTACACATTTTTCAGATAAAACAAACATTTTTACTCATTTTGAAAATTGCAATCAATCATTTTGCAATTACTACCATATTTGGTTTAAAACCTAAGCTTTCCAACGAGAAAATGAGATTTCCAAAATCAGTTTTAGTTTTTGACATATTCATGTTTAAACATAACGTATTTCCTTAGTTTTGGAATCAAGTATTTACTCTTTTTAAAAAATCTTATCTAATTCTGCTTTTAATAAATCATCATGAAATAATTAGCAGTTGTTATATCAATTGCAAGCTTTTTAAGTAAATAAACTGTTTTTGAAAATATCTATTAATTTTTGAGATATTAATTCTGAAACATGACAAGAAATTTACACATTTTTCAGATAAAACAAACATTTTTACTCATTTTGAAAATTGCAATCAATCATTTTGCAATTACTACCATATTTGGTTTAAAACCTAAGCTTTCCAACGAGAGAATGAGATTTCCAAAATTAGTTTTAGTTTTTGAGATATTCATGTTTAAACATAACGTATTTCCTTAGTTTTGGAATCAAGTATTTACTATTTTTAAAAAATCTTATCTAATTCTGCTTTTAATAAATCATCATGAAATAATTAGCAGTTGTTATATCAATTGCAAGCTTTTCAAGTAAATAAACTGTTTTTGAAAATATCTCTTAATTTTTCAGATATTAATTCTAAAACATGACAAGAAATTTACTCATTTTTCAGATAAAGCAAACATTTTTATTCATTTTGAAAATTCAATCATTTTGCAATTACTACCATATTTGGTTCAAAATCTCGGATTTCCAACGAAATATTAAAATTTCCAAAATGACTTTTCGTTTTTGAGATACTCATGTTTAATAAGATTTGGAATCAAGTATTTACTATCTTTAAAAAATCATATCCATTCCTGATTTCAATAAATCATTATGAAATAATTAGCAGTTATTATATGAATTACAAGATTTTCAAGGAAAATAACCGTCTTTGAAAATATCTCTTAGTTTTTGAGATATTATTTATTTATTATAATAATTTGCAAAAAATCATATCAAATCGAATTTTTAACTAATTATGAAGAAATAATCAGTACTTATTAAATGAATCATAAGCTTTTCAAGTAAATAAACTATTTTTAAAAATATTTTTTAGTTCTTGAGATATTAATTCTTAAACATCACAAGTCATTAACTCATTTTTCAGATGAAGCAAATATTTTCACTCATTTTAAAAAAATCATAACAACTAGGAAGTTTAATGAATTATTTTGAAATTTAGTAGTATATTTAGCTCAAAATCTGGTCTTTTCAATGAAATAACGAGATTTTCAAAATACATTTTAGTTTTTGAGATACCCATCTTTTATTAACATAACGCATTTTCCCATTTTTGGAATCAACCATTTACGATTTTCAAAAAATCATATCAAATTAAATTTTAAACAAATTATAATTAAATAATCAGCACTGATTACATGAATCATAAGCTTTTCAAGGAAATAATCTGTTTTTGAAAATATCTCTTAGTTTTTGAGATATTAATTCTCAAACATCATAAATCATTTACTCATTTTTCAGATGAAGCAAGTAGAGTTTCACTCATTTTCAAAAAATCATAACTGGAAATTTTAATGAATCATTTTGAAATTAACAGCCTATTTAGCTCAAAATCTAGCCTTTTCAATGAAATAATCAGATTTTCAAAATACGTTTTAGTTTTTGAGATACCCATGTTTTAACATAATGCAATTTTCCCATTTTTTGAATCAACGATATACGATTTTTAAAAAATCGTATCAAATCGAATTTTCAACAAATCATAATGAAATAATCAACAGTGATTACCTGAATCATAAGCTTTTCAAGAAAATAATCTTTTTTTGAAAATATCTCTTAGTTTTTGAGATATTAATTCTTAAACATCACAAGTCATTAACTCATTTTTCAGATGAAGCAAATAGTTTCACTCATTTTCAAAAAATCATAACAACTGGAAAGTTTAATGAATCATTTTGAAATTAACAGCCTATTTAGCTCAAAATCTAGCCTTTTCAATGAAATAACCAGATTTTCAAAATACGTTTTAGTTTTTGAGATACCCATGTTTTAACATAATGCAATTTTCCCATTTTTTGAATCAACGTACGATTTTTAAAAAATCGTATTAAATCTAATTTTCAAGAAATCATAATGAAATAAGCACAGATTACATGAATCATAAGCTTTTCAAGAAAATAGTCTGTTTTTGAAAATATTTTTTAGTTTTTGAGATATTAATTCTTAAACACCACAAGACATTTTTACTCATATTCCAGATCAAGCAAAATTTTCACTCATCTTCACCAGAATATCTAGTACAAAATATAATCTTTCAATGAAATAACCAGATTTTCAAAATCCGTTTTAGTTTTTGAGATACTTGATGAATCATAAGCTTTTCAAGGGAATAAATTGCTTTTCTTCAATTTTGTAGATAAAACTCATCTTTTATATAAAGTCAAACATTTTCAAAAAATCTTAATGCATTGATTTTGAAATTATCAACATATCTACTGCAAAATATAATCTTTCAAATGAAAGAAACGGATTTCCATGGTATATTTTATTTTTTGAGATATTATCTTTTAAACTTAACAAGACGTTTTAAATAAAAATGCATGAAAGAACAGGAAATAAAAATAGTTGAGGATTAAGATGTCTTCGACCACGTCTAAGAATACTTAATCTAGGTATTGTTAGACACGGTCAATTTAATGTGCGTAGCTCATTAAGGCCTTATTGAAGCGGCATCATCTAAGCATTTCAATAGCAGGTGCTCTCCTCTTCTCCATACCTTTCCCCTATCAACGTAATTTTTCAAACAAAAAATGATTCCAACTTAACAACGACATGAAAAAGTGTCCGCGCTAAAAGATCGCTGCTTAGCAGCAACAACATATTTCTCTCCCCTTTAATTAGAAACCCGAGCAGCGATACGGTTCGTAATTACTTGAAACCAATTAGAATTCAATAAGATCTCACGGACACGATCGCATACCGAGAACGACGACGAAGAAGTTAAAAAAGGTTAAAACTAAAACTCCTTTTAGTTGTTGCTAATCACAACGGGTTTGTTTTTCTTTTCGGTACTCATCTTTATCTCGGTTCATAAAACTGAAGAATTTGATATCGCGCACGCAACGCGTTAATATTCAGAGTGCTGAAACGGCCGAGGTAGTACTAAGGTTGAATCTCAATGTGCTTAGTTGGGATTCAAGTCGAAGACGTGGGCGCACGGACTTGCCAGAATAGCGACTGTAACGAACACTTGTAGATACGGTACAGATAAGTTGAAAGAAGTTTTTATCAATGTGTTCGTGCTACCAGCTAATGTTTCTTATTATCCCATTATACAAGTGCTACTGTGTAAGTTGTTATTTTAAAGTCTAATCAAATTAGAATTTGTTTTCTTTTATTCGGGGTCTTTGACCACCCCAAGATATGGAACTGGTTTTCGGCAACCCACTGGCTTCATCAAAACTTCCCATTCAGAACCAATCAATTGGAACGGGCCGATAAATTGCAATAAATAAACATTTTTTAACCGGCTGAAATTCCGAGCGCATTGCTTTTTCATGGCCGCGCCATTCCTTTTTGCTCTTCTTCGGGAGACAATTGAATTATTTATCTGGAGCCCTCTGCGGCGCAAAGATAACGTCTTGAATTGCTTTAAGCCTCATTCACATGGTGGCAAACCAAAGCAAACCCTCAAGGACAATCTTGCACTCAAAAGCATCGAAACGGGCTTAAGATCATCGCAGATAACTCCCTATCAAGATTTCTTTTAAGCACAACTTTGTTAAGTTAAGATATCGTGATGTTTTTTCTTTCGAGTAAATCGTCGAGATTGTATGAACTTAGCTTTAACCTTAGACTCCTTAGAGCGTGGTTGGCTAAAACAAGGAAGACAACCAGTTGCGGCCTTGCTTTACAATGCTCGATCCAGCCATTAAGCCGGGCTGGTTTATGGTCACTGGTAACATACTGATTGCCCGTTTACCTGTACGATGTCAGCAGACCCTGGGGACGACAATATGTCGTTTATAAGTAATGGGGACCGGTAGCAACCGATTTCATCAGCATAAATGAAACAAATTGCAATTTGCAGCGACAATGCTTTCGCAATTAACTCTTGGGAGGATTTTCTCATTCAATTAACAGCTGATCTTAATTCATCAACAACATTCATTTATACAAAAATTAATTACTGATTTTTGGTTTTACCATATAAACTAAGTCTATAAATATAACTGTGTCCTCTCTGAGATGCGTATCTTTGTTGAATTTTGTATGATATGAGGCACATTCGAAGCTAAATCCGAACGCTTTTCAATACAAAGCTACATTTTCTTCACATTCAAAACTAAAAGTTACTTGTAACAAGCCATTCCCCGCATTGTTCTTTACACAACAACAAATACAACGTGATGTTTTAAATGATTGTGTTATTTTAGTTTGACATTTAATCGAGTTACTTTAAATCACTATCTTCGTGTATCACCAATCAGCCTAAGAGTACGTGAGTCTTGCAACTTTCCCAAAAAAATCCATTAAATTAAATAATTAAGTGAAATTGTTGTTAAATTCCATTGATTTTCAAAAATCAGAACACGTGAAAGGTGATACTCGGTAAGACTCATTCATCTCATTCACCATAACCGCATACCATTTATTCGGAACCTCACCCCGCGCGCTAAATTCTTGGAGTTCTCGGAATCACCGTGAACCCAAGACAATTTATCATTCTCAAGTGTACTCTTCGCCTGACGTAACGCTTAACGTGCACTTAACGTGAATTACGCAATTGGTACACTTTCTCGGGAAGGACCAGCTGAACAATTCACTCGGTAAATTAAGTGTAGCCCCTCGTCTTGCAGTGGAAAAACACAATTAACCACTGCTGTGTATCTCCTTCACAACCTTTAACCTCAAACACTGCGTTTGACCTGTTGACCAGCGAAGAGCAGATGTTTCTTTCCTCTTGAATATGGTTACCGTGAGCTCGTTCACCAATTTACTCATCAGCATAATAAAAATTAATTTCGTCAATGTTATTTGTGAAAAATTGTTTATGTTGAGTCGTTAGGTTTTAGATATTTATGTGTCTGGCTTGGTGCCATTCATTTTTGTTGGTGCGTGGGCGATTCATGGATGTACCATTAAGGAGATAAAATTAACTGACGCACGCAGTTGGTTCCGTTTTATTTGTACTCGTTAAATATTCGCGCTTGCTATGCAAATTAGTTTTATTCGTGCGCGACACTCAAACGCCGCAATGTCTAGGATATGCCAGTGTCAAGAGGCATTTTACTTGCCAATAAAATTTAATGCCATGCAAGAAAATGATGCTCAAAGACACCGCGTGATTTTAAAGCTTTTATACATATTCTTGACTTGATACATTTTGGTTATTTAGTAAACTTCTTTATTCTTCTATTCATTATAGCTTAAGTGCGTAATTTGTATGGAAAACGTATCTCCTTACAATAAATGTTTATGTTTGTGCTTTAATCTAATTACCATATCGGTTTGACCTGATATACAAGCAACTCCATAAATTTGTGTTAGGAAAAGTAGTCTGAAGAGTCTGAAGAAGCGAAGCAAGAGCAGGATGAAAACTGGTTTTTAACACTAATTAAGAGAATTCTGAATTAATGAGTTAGACTGCCCGCTTTCTGTCCCATTACCCACGTTTAACTCGGTGTTTTCCTTTATCCCAGCGATTATCTAATGGCACTTCCTTTTCCAGCCTTCCGATATCGTTCTCTTAATTAAAATTTACGTTCAACCGCGGAGATCGAAGGTGATGCCTGTGAATTTCCCTTTCTTTGTGTGCGTTTATTTTTGCTGCCTTTTCGACATCAGGACGAATGGGTGCGATTTAAATCAAAAGGCGGGCGGAATTAGAAGTAATTAGGTGTTTACGAAAAAAGCTCAAAGACGAACGCCGGATGACTACTAAAATTAATTTCTCGGCGGCGGCGAACTCTTTGATACGAAAACACACCGCCCCGCACAACGTGCCAAGTAAAATATTTTTGGATAGGAGGACAACGTTGATGTAAGAGGCGGAAAAAAATGTTTGGAAATCAACACGAAGCATAAAATAAAAAGTTGTCGAAAAGGTGACATTTCAACATTGATATAGTTATGTGTTAAATGATTTGAATGAATGGTAAGATTGTACTAGATTCAGTACTATTTGATGCTATTTAGTGCTTTAATATGCACTGATTTGTATTTAGTACTTTTACGAAGTTAATGGGAGAGACCAATTATTTCGACTTTGTTAACAAAAAATTGTGAATTAAATTGCTTCAAACTACAGTTTTGGTTGATCTCAGCGATTTGAGGGGTAATCATTCCCTTTAAGACGATTTTATTCTCAATTCGCCGAGGTCGCTTGCGGGCGAGGCACTACAATTTTTTAAATTCGATGATTTTATGTTGATAATTCATAAAGAGGGCCTCGCCCGCAAGCGACCTCGGTGATTTGAGGCGAAATCGTTTCTTGTATATCTTAGTAAATATAAAATGTCTCCTATAAGACGATTTTATTTCCACAACGCCGAGGTCGCTTGCGGGTGAGGCGCTACAATCTTTCAAAGTGAACGATTTTATGCTGATAATGCAAATAAATCGCCGCGCCCGCAAGCAACATCCGCGATTTGAAGTCAAATCGTTTCTTATACATCTTAGTGAATAATGAAGTCTTCTATAAAACGATTTTACTCTCACTTCGCCGAGGACGCTTGCGAGCGAGGTGCTACAATCTTCTAAATTTGACGATTTTATGTTGATAATTCAAATAAAGGGCCTCGCCCGCAAGCGACCTAGGCGATTTGAGGCGAAATCATTCCTTATATATCTTAGTAAATAAAGTAAAAGTAAGTAAAGTTTAAAGTACGTTTAATGATGTATTAGATAACGAAATTTGTAGAAGTTGTTTTAAATAAACAACGAACGAGGGTTAGTGCCAAATAGACTTAATATATTTTCAATCACATCTAGAGGGAGAATTTAAAATTGTATTAGTCTATTAAGATCAAACCTGTATCTTTTTTTGTTTTTAATTTATAGCCAAAAAGTTAAATTTTCACCATTTCCATAAATGCTAGTATTTCGTTTATATTTAAAGCGAAAGAAAAGCGGTTAATGTATTCTTAACATTAACATAATTTTTAAAAAGAATTGACTCGGTGGAATTTACTTATAGCTGAATTGGGTTGGTATTACCCAACGCAACTCAGCTTACCAGTTCAGACAGAAAGTTATTAAGCGATCTTTATTTTAAAACTTTAATTTTTTGAATATCCTAATAGAACCTATTATTGTGTGAGTTTCTTGTGTGACACTCTGTATGAGGGATGGTATGAAGTAGAAGTCCAATTCAACCGAAACCAACCCAATCCAACCATAGAAAAACAAAATCAACCCTCAAATAAATTCAAAGTTCAATTTAAATATAAACTTTGTCATTTAGAAATTATTTATTACAAAAATCCATTGAATCCAAATCTTACAAATCCATTGATAATTTTGGAAATAATAATGGATTATATGAGAATCTTTGGATGAAAATTCATAAAGTTCAAGTATTCAATACCAACCACATAAAATACTGTAAATTTTTGAAAAAATGATTGAGAATCATCATCAATTCAACCCAAGCAAATGAAATCATGGAAATTTTTGGATGAATGATTGAAATTCATCATCAAGCCAACCCAACCTCAAAAAATCTTTGAAATTTTTGGCAATATAACTGAAAACATCATCAACCCAATCCAAGCTCATGAAATCATGAAAATTTTTGTAAAAATGATTGAAAATCAGCACCATCCCATCCCAACGCAACTTAACCTGAGGAAATTATGGACATTTTTGGAGAAATGATTGGAAATCATCATTAACCCACTCCAAGCTCATAAAATGCTGGAAAATTTTTAATAAATAATTGAAAATTGTCATCAGCCCAATCCAAGTTCATCAAATCATAGAAATTTTTAGAAAAATGATTGAATATCATCATCAACCTAACACAAACTCATACAATTTTGAATAAATAATTGGAAATCGTCATCAACCCAACCCAATTTCATGAAATCATGTAAATTTTTGGAAAAATTATTGAAAGTCATCATCAACCCATCCTAACCCAACATAACCTTATGAAATCTTGGAAACTTTTTGTTAAATTCAAATTTGGAAAATTGGTAGCGGCTCGCCCGCAAGCGACCTCAGCGGAGTGAGAAAAAATAGTCTTATAGGAGACTTCATATATTTATTAAGATATATAAGGAACGATTTCGCTTCATTTCACGGATATGAAATATTAGACAAAATCGTTCAATTTAGAAGATTATATATTATCTAAAATAAGCGATTTTATTTTCTGAACTCAATTTAACTGTGTCTGGTTTTGCAAATTCCAAAGACACTCTAAGTAAATAAGAATTTATGAAATAAATAAGTATTTATTTGTAAGTGATCATTTGAGTAACATGTGTTTATTAAGCAAGTTTCGACTTGTTCGTTAATCCCATATGTCGTCCAAGTCGCATTCTTTTTTTAATCAAATTTTTTCATACAAAACACACATGTTTCGCTAGAAAGAAACGGTTTTAAAAGCTTCCACGGCCGGACGGGATGCTTTAAATTTCTCGAAATTCCGCGATCATCGAACACATGACGTCGGTTGAATATGGTACCGTTCGAAAATGTGCACTTCCCGATTCACCGGACGCTTCCTACTGGAACTAATAAGTATTCATACCGCGGACGTAATCAATACGGCCGCCGCATATCGCGAACATTCATACCTACATATACGTACGTTTGTACGCGGACATAAATTGCATTTCACCGAGGCACGTTGTATTTCCCGCTCTAAAAGTCATCGTATTTGCGCGCGTTATTATTACGATAAACGCGAATGTATCAAGCGTGACCGTGTCGTGCAAGAACAGGTTGGTTCGCCGCCACTTGGTACTGCTGTCAGACGATAAGGACAACTGGTTCATGGTAAATTGAATACTTGAATTTATGATCACTACTGAACATTTAATGGAAATGCGAGTTATTATACGAGCTGCTTTGAAAACTATTTATCAATCAAAATGTTTCTTCTTTGGTTTTATTGAGAATACCGCTATTGCTTTTTCAGTTCAACTCTTTTTCTTTCATTTTAACGTCGGTCATATTACTTAAACCTCAATCCTTCCACAAAAAGAAGATTTGGAAGGGATTTATCACTAATACTAATAATAGACTTCATGGATATTGATTAATAACATCTCAACTTAAAAATTAAAGATTGGAGTTTATGATGTGATGTGATAATAATTAACGAAAACTCATTATAGCCTAAAATTCTCATTAAGTTGTTATCGGATTTGGCGAAATTCAAGAAGTCATAATATCATTTATGTCTTAAATTGAAGGTTAAAGATTGTAATCTATAATGTAATGCCAAAAATATAGGGTTTGATGATAATAATGTACAGAAAATGCATTATAACTCAAAATTGAAATTAGGTTATCGGATTTGAAAAAATCGTACTGATCGCATTTATGATAGGTTTGAAATGATTTATATCATAAATTGAAGATTGTAGTTTATGATGTGATGTGGCTAGATGATAATAATTTACTGAAAACTCATCGTAACTGATTGTGGTAACTGTAGTAACTGATTGTAGATAAGATTGTAGTTTATGATGTAATATGGCTTAATGAAAATAATTTAGTCAAAGCTCATCATAACACAAAATTGTCAAATTAGGTTGTTATCATATTTGACAAAAATCTTCAGTATTTAAAAAAATCATACTGAACCTATTTGTAATACGTTTAAAATGATTTATATCACAAATTGAAGGATAAAGACGGTAGTTTATGATGTGGTATAGCTTGATGATAATAATTTATTGAAAACTCATCATAACCCCAAGATTGTTAAATTAGGTTGTTATGGTTTTTGAGAAAAATCTTCAAAGTTTGGAAAATCATAGTGACCACATTTGTAATAGGTTTTGACTGATTTATATCACAAATTGAAGATTAAACATTGTAGTTTATGATGTAATATGGCTTGATGAAAATAATTTAGTCAAAGCTCATCATAACTCAAAATTGTCAAATTAGGTTGTTATCATATTTGAGAAAAATCTTCAAAGTTTTAAAAAATCATATTGAGCGCATTTGTGATAGGTTTGAAATGATTTATATCATAAATTGAAGATTGTACTTTATGATGTGATGCGGCTTGATGATAATAATTTACTGAAAACTCATCATAACCGAAAATTGTCAAATTAGGTTGTTATCATATTTGACAAAAATCTTCAATATTTTCAAAAATTATACTGAACCTATTTGTAATAGGTTTAAAATTATTTATATCACAAATTGAAGGATAAAGATGGTAGTTTATGATGTGGTATAGCTTGATGATAATAATTTATTGAAAACTCATCATAACCCCAAGATTGTTAAATTAGGTTGTTATGGTATTTGAGAAAAATCTTAAAGTTTGAAAAATCATAATGACCACATTTGTGATAGGTTCGGACTGATTTATATCACAAATTGAAGATTAAAGATTGTAGTTTATGATGTAATATGGCTTGATGAAAATAATTTAGTTAAAGCTGATCATAACTCAAAATTGTCAAATTAGGTTATCATATTTGAGAAAAATCTTCAAAGTTTTAAAAAATCACATTGAGTGCATTTGTGATAGGTTTGAAATGATTTATATCATAAATTGAAGGTTGTAGTTTATGATGTAATGCAGCTTGATGATAATAATTTATTGAAAGCTCAATATGACTCAAAATTGCCAAATTGGTTTGTTATCGTATTTGATAATAAGATTTTGAGAAAAACCTTCCAAATTTTTAAAGATCATTCTGACCGCGTGTGTGATAGGTTTGAAATGATTTATATCATAAATTAAAGATTGTAGTTTATGATGTGATGCGGCTTGATGATAATAATTTACTGAAAACTCATCATAACTTAAAATTGTCAAATTAGGTTGTTATCGTATTTGAGAAAAATCTTCAAAGTTTGAAAAATCATAGTGACCACATTTGTAATAAGTTTGGATTGATTTATATCACAAATTGAAGATTAAAGATGGTAGTTTATGATGTAATATGGCTTGATGAAAATAATTTAGTCAAAGCTCATCATAACTCAAAATTGTCAAATTAGGTTGTCATCATATTTGAGAAAAATCTTCAAAGTTTTAAAAAATCATATTGAGCGCATTTGTGATATGTTTGAAATGATTTATATCATAAATTAAAGATTAAAGATTGTATTATATGATGTGATGCGGCTTGATGATAATAATTTATTGAAAGCTCATTATGACACAAAATTGTGAAATTGGGTTGTTATCGTATTTGAGAAAATTCTTCCAAATTTTTAAAGATCATTCTGACCGCGTGTGTGATAGGTTTGAAATGATTTATATCATAAATTAAAGATTGTAGTTTATGATGTGATGCGGCTTGATGATAATAATTTACTGAAAACTCATCATAACTTAAAATTGTTAAATTAGGTTGTTATCGTATTTGAGAAAAATCTTCAAAGTTTGAAATATCATAGTGACCATATTTGTAATAGGTTTGGACTGATTTATATCACAAATTGAAGATTAAAGATTGTAGTTTATGATGTAATATGGCTTAATGAAAATAATTTAGTCAAAGCTCATCATAACTCAAAATTGTCAAATTAGGTTGTTATCGTATTTGACAAAAATCTTTACAGTTTTGAAAAATCGTACTGACCGCATTTATTATAGGTTTGAAATAATTCATATCATAAATTGAAGATTGTAGTTTATGATGTGATGCAGCATGATGATAATAATTTACTGAAAACTCATCATAACTCAAAACTGTCAAATTAGGTTGTTGCCGTATTCGACAAAAATCCTCAATCTTTCGAAAAATCATACTGACCCCACTTAAGATTGATTTCAAATAATTTATATTCGAAATGGACGTTTAAATTTTGTAGTTTATGATGTGTCATGACAAGTAAACAGTTTGATCATCAAATTTTATACAATTCCAATTGAATTCTAATCATAACCCAAAATTGTCAAATTGGGTTGATATCTTTTTTGACAAGAATCCTTAAACTTTCGAATAGTCATGCTGACACCATTTTGACGCAGTTTCTCTCTTAATTTTTATTTTATGGAGAGTATGTGGTAAAAACATACTCTCTATAACTTTAAAAATAAAAAAATCCTGTCATTCAACCTGTACTTGCACCAAATTGAAACTTTTTTGACTAAAATGAAGTGTTTGGCTTTTTTATCCTACATCCACATTACCAAGGCTTTTACCATCATCTCTTTGACAACATCTTTTTATGATGATAATTTAGCGCTTTTTGATCATTTGTGACGATTTCTGATTACAGTTTTATTTTCTTGATCGTTCTTATAGCGGCTTCTTCAATATCAAAACGAATCCTGTTGCAATTTGATCAAAAATTTTAATGTTGGATCGCTTTCCTCTTCGCTTTTATTACAAGCGATTACAGGTAAATTAGACTTAGGTCGTTGTTGTAACATTGAATTTAACACATTAGTGTAGTACTAATAATTATAATCAATCCGTTCAAATCGAAATTGAGAACATTCTAACTGTTTTTATTGAAAAGATATTGGAGAGCGTTAATTGAGAATTTGATTTAATACGGTTCATTTCAGATTATTACAATTTAAACCTTTCACAAAGTATCCTAGATTACTTCAGATATATTATCTCCTTAAAAATAAATTCTTCTTCGTTATCCGATTAGAACACGTTCCGATTCCGTGGGGGCAACTAACTAACCGGATAGTTGGTTCGTTTACTTTCCCGCTTCTAGTTCCACTGATTTATTAATAATTGTTTTGGAGTATGTTTCACAATCCCCGTTGTTTTCTCTAAGTCCTAATTAAACTTAATTAACGACCGAACCGTGTGGTCAAGCACCGCACCACACCATGTTTTTAAACGTGGTTAAATCGGGTCGGAGTGCAAGTTAATTAAATGCCACGATTAATTGATTGGCAGGTACTGGTTGTAACTTGTGATTATTTTTAATCGTCTAATTGTAACCTTTTTGTTTTGTACGGGGGTCAATTATTAGTGGGGTCGCACCACCCATGATGATGATGACGATGATGATGACGTACGTCCCGTTTTTAACGACACGAGACAAAGTAAGCGTAAAGAATAATGTAATTAATTAGCGCCATGTCGGTTCCGCTCTGTTGAGGACGTGCGTCGGACGCACTCCTACTAATTGAAAGAGTTCGCACCAACAACAAGACAGACTTGAGGCTGGTCGTAGTTGTAGCAAGTTCTCACGATGCCATTTTTGCTGATACACTTACAACGTAACGATTGAAACTAAATTGCGTTACTTGTAGGTATGTGTGAACATCCTCATATCTCTAATAACACATCGACTAGATATACATCGCTTTACACTTATTAATTTGTTATCTTAACACAAGCTTTAATACTATAATTAAGCAAAGTAAAACTTAACCTTTTTTTTCATATCACGTTATGAAGCTTCAATTTAAGAAATCTTCTCAATTTGATGAGCAAATTCTCACGATATCATTTTTGCTGACACACTTACAACATAACACATGGATTAGATGATCCATATCTAGTAGTAGTATAATAGCTTAATACTTATTAAAATGTAATCTTAACAGAAGCTTTAATACTTTAATTAATCAAAGTGAAACCTACCCCGAAAATAAATGGAAAAAAGTTGGATGGAGACACGAAGGAGCTTTTTTTTTCGGTGACATAAAGATTACAGCGGGACGAAGGGAACCGTCGTCGTCCATGGCTCAGTCACGACCTTCGAGGCGCATTCCACGGTTCCTAAAATTAGAAGCGACTGATTTTATTATACGCCTCTCTCCACCTATAATACGTACGTCTGGTACGTTCGCCTGCCGCTTGTAAGATTGTATCGAGGCCTGCCCTCGCGAGGATATATGGGAATTAAAACCTCATGATCGCGTACGTACGAACCGTCTCCGAATCGTGATACGCATTTATTTAGTTTATTTATGCGGTACGGTCGAGAGCCGATCCGTACCTTCCTAGTATAACGACTTCGTTCCTCGTTTCTTATTCTTCAGCTGAAGAAGACTAGACAAGCATTCCCACTTTTCTTTTGAGATTTCAAATCAAACAGATCACCAACGAAGAAAATTGCTATCAAATCCTTTAGCATCCATTCAGGTTTCTTGATGTTGTTGGAAAGTACTTAAGAAGATCCTTTGAAATCATTAAAATTTTCTTTTCCTTAAGATCCAAAACCTACTCCAGTGGCATACATAACCCACATATGAAAAAAGTTTGATATTTCATCCCTGTTGTTAGGTAATAAAATCTCCCTTTTTTTGCACACGGGAAAAAAGTACGTTTTTTTCTCCCATGGGTTAAAAGTGATATTTTACGATCTGTCATCAGATATCAAAATCAAATTTTTAAAAATATAATGTCAATTTTTGTTTCACAGCGTAACTTTGAGCTAAAATCTAATAGTTTTGTGCCATGTGTAATAAACAACTATTATTGAACGGTAAAGAATAAGAAAAGTAATAAACTTAAATTATTATACGCCCAATATGTCTCGATGTTATTACTTTATCATAAGAAAACTAAAAAAATTCTAAATTCTATACCACAAAAAAACAAAAATAGTTATCGTCGCTCGTAATGTCAAAATGCGTCGAAAAAATGCAAATTACTTCATAAATCAATGAAATAATAATAAACGTTTTATCATTGAATATGTTTTGTATCCTTATCAAGATGAAATTGATGTATGATATATTTTTATTTTTATTATTGATTCTTTGGTTATTATTGATTTTCAATACATTTTTAATCGTCAAATTGCATTATTTCATGTCATAATACCATAAACTATAATCATTGGTTAATTATTAAATGAAGCGTAACTGCAAATATTGCACAACAATTACGAATGAAAAATGTAGGGAGAGATCATCATTAGCAGTAAATTTATTAGGTAATCTGTTTAAGAAATGAAGAACCTGTTCTTTAGTAATATCGGCAAAAAATACTGGAGGATGCGTAGACTGTATATGAACTATGTTATAATTAGAATTATTTAAAAATGAATCATTAATAATCAATTAATTATTTTATCAAGATCAGTGTAAAATTATAACGAAAATCTTGCAAATTTTTATTTGCCATTACAAAATTCTAAGATGTAATGGTTTTGATCCTCGTAGACGAGAGGATAGTCATCATGAATAAGATCAAACTGATGATCAGTCTTCGTCGGAACCAAAATTAATAGACGATTGTTGAGTTAAATACATAATTGATTAAAACTACCAAATAACTTTGTTTTTCTATATTTGAATGATATACCAGGTAATATATTATGGAAAGTTAAAATCATCAAGGATAAGAATAGGATAATTCAAGATTTTATGATCTAAGACGTCAAAAAAACAAAACAAATTAAATTGCAGATTGTCAGAAGTCATTAATAAATAATACTTACTACAATAGAAATTGAAAAAAATGAATCCATTAATTTCTTGAACGTTACTCTAAACTGTGTTGGAAACAAGATAAAATGTAACATATACAGGAAACCTACTCAATCATATGCACTAATACATGCAGACCCTTCATCACAATAGGCATAATTATGGCGCTTTCAACGCATGCATACAAATATTCTATAGAGTAGAAAATACAAACCCTCAATTCATGGATAATATATTCACTAGGCATACAATAATTCACACAAGAAGCAAATTAAGTTTGACATAGATAAAACTTTGTCGCCTGGAGTACTACCCTACATACAAAGATATAAAATACTTTAATAGAATACTTGAATGGACTTAACTTAAATTTCGACAAACTAACGATCACACTTTTTATGAAACCAAAAATGTAAAACACCGCCATCAACATAACAAAGGTTTCAAACTGATTGTGCTTGAGCAAATGAAGCATCGATATTATTGGATTGAACATCTGTAGAATTAACCAGTTAAATGTCATGATGTCCCTGATTTTTCAGGAATGTTATAGACTGGGTTGGTTTGGGTTGAGCTCTAACTTCATACTTTCTCTCTTATTGAATAGTATGAAGTTGAAATTCAGCCCAACCTAATCAAACTCAACCCAATTTAACGTAACCGAAGCCAACCCACTTAATCCATAACATTCCTCATATCAAATGGTATGAAGTTGGAGCTCAACCCAACTTAACCAAACCGAACCCAACCAACCCTAATCATAACACTCCTTAACCCAACCCAATCTAATGAATCTTCTAAGTCTTTTAAAAATATTTCATGATTATTATTTCTGTGGTTGGGTTGAGCTTCATTTTCATACCATTCAATATGAGTCATAGTGTAAAGTTATTCTTCTATGATTAGATTGGGTAGAGCTCCAATTTCATACCATTCTTCATATAAGAGAAAATCAATCTCAAAATTCTTCTATCGTTGGGTTGTCCTCAAACTTCACATTTTCCCTCATGTTGAATGGTATGACGTTAGAATTCAGCCCAATGTAACCAAACCCAACCCAACATATCCAAATACAACTCAACCAACCCAACTCAAAACGCTCCTCATATCGAGTAATTTGAAGCTGGAGCTCAACCCAACCCAATCTAATAGATCTTCTAAGATTCTTTGAAAATATTCCGTGATTTTTCTTCTATAGTTGAGTTGAGCTTCAACTTCATGCCCTTCAATATGAAGAATAGTATGATGTTTTTTTTTATGATGGGATTGGATTGAGCTCCAACTTGATACCATTCAATATGAGCGATGATAAGAAGATGAAGCTTAACCCAACCCAACAATAAAAGAAAACAATCACGGAATATTTACAAAAATAAAAAATATTTTCAGAGTTTTGGTTTGATTTTTTCTTCTGCGATTAGATTGAGTTGAGCTTTTTTATGGTTGAGTTGGATTCAACTCAAACTTCATATCATTTAATATGATGATTACAGAAAAACAAAGTCAACCCCAAAACAACATATCTTCTAAGTTCAATTCAATATGAGAGATGGTATGAAGGTTTTCTTCTATAATTGGGGTTAAGCTCCAACGCCACATCATTCAATATGAAGGATGATACGAAGTTTAAGCTTAAGTCACCCCAATCATAGAAGAAAAAAATCACGGAACATATACAAATAAAAATATTTCCAAATTTTGGGTTTGATTTTTCTCCTACGGTTGGATTGGGTTGAGCTTTTCCATGGTTGGGTTGCGTTGAATTCCAATTTCTTATCATTTAATATGAGGGATTTAATGAAATTGAAGTCCAACCCAATTCAACCATACAAAAAACAAAATCAAACCCAAAACAACAAATCTGCTAAGATCAATTCTTTATGAAAAATGATATGAAGATATTTACAAAAATAAAACATATTTCCAAATTTTGGGTTTAATTTGTTTTTCTATGGTTAGATTGGGTTGAACTTCTCTTTTTCTGGACTTCAACTTCATACAACCCTCATATTAAATGATATAAAGTTGGAATTCAATCCAACCCAACCAGAGAAAAACAAAACATACCCCAAAACAACAAATCTTCTAAGTTCAATTCAATATGAGAGACGGTATAAACTTCTTTTTCTATAGTTGAGTTGGGTTGAGCTCCAACTACATACCATTCAATAAGAGGGTTGGTACAAAGTTGAAGCTCAACCCAACCCAACCCAACCATAGAAGAAAAAATCACCGAATATTTACAAAAATTAAACTTATTTCCAAATTTTGGGTATGGGATTGGGTTGACCTTTTCTTTCCTTATCCCTCAAATTAAATGATATGAAGTTGGAATTAAATCTAACCCAACCAAAGGAAAACAAAATAAACCCAAAAACAACAAATTTTCTAAGTTCAATTCAATATGACAGACTATGAATTTTTCTACTATGAATGGGTTGGGTTAAACTCCAAACTTCATACCAATTAATATCAGGGATGGTACGAAGTGGATGCTCCATCCAACTCAAGCATGGAAGAAAAAAAAATCACAGAATATTTACAATAATAAAAAAAATGCAAATTTTGGGTTTGATTTTTTTTGTATGGTTGGGTTGGGTTGAATTTCAACTACATACTATTTAATATGAGGGATGGTATAAAGTTGAAGTCCAACCCAACCAACCATAGAAATATAAAATCAAATCCAAAGCAACAAATCTGCGAAGTTTAAGTCATTATGTGGGATTAATACGTGAAATGGTATGAAGTTCAACCTAACTTCATACCATCTCTCATATTGAATTGAGCTTAAATCGGCCATTTTAATCGTTATTATCGATCATTTTAATCAGAAGAAATTAGTATGGCATCAAGTTGGGTAGGGTTGAGCTCCAACTTCATACCACTCAACATGAAGGATGGTATGAAGTTGAAGCTCAATCCAACCCCACTTGGCACCATACTAATTTCTTTCAAAATCTTCCCAAATTATTAAGTAATTTAGGAAGATATTGAAAGAAATTAGTATGGTATCAAGTTGGGTAGGGTTGAGCTCCAACTTCATACCACTCAACATGAAGGATAATATGAAGTTGAAGCTCAACCCAACCCCTCCTGACACCATACTAATTTCTTTCAATACCTTCTCAAATTATTTAACTCCATTCAATTCAATAACGAACCGACTTTTAGGTCCCTTGAGGGTTCGCTATATCCGGAGTACACTTTATATCTAAAATTAAAAATTAAAGATTTGATGATAATAATTTTTCAAAACTCATCATAACCTAAATTGTTATCGTATTTGACTTCATTCAAGAATATGTGATAGTTTTGAAATGGTTTATATTTTAAATTGAAGCTTTAAGATTGAAGTTAAGTTAAAGATTGTAATCTAAGATACTTTGTGAAAGGTTTAAGTTGTAATAATCATTATATGTATACCTTTAATGAACCATATTAAATCAAATTTTCAATTAACGCTCTCCAATATCGTTTCAATAAAAACAGTTAGAACGTACCGGTTACTTCCTCAATTCCATCAAGTTATTTTTCGATTTGAACGGATTGATTATAATTATCAACATTACACTAACGTGCGAACTCCAATGTTACAATAACGCCACAGTCTAAGTGTAAAGAAAAAAAAATAAGAAAATATAATCCATCACGTTCTCCTCGTTTCATCAATTCCCACACGGCGTATTATAACGATATTAATAGCTTAAAGAATGTTCAGGTGCACTTCATTGCGTCGCGTTTGCGCCGATGTTGCTATTTCCGTTATAATCGCAAAGCGCTGTGAGATTCGCGAAAGAATAAAAAACCGCGGTTAATTCTGGGAAAGAATTGCTATAGTCATTAGAAAGCCGTCATCCGTAAATATTTTCACCGAAAGACCGCGACCCACGCTCAAGAAGATGAGGTGAAAAATAAAGCGTGGTAAAAAATAAAACTTACCACCCAGGCGGGTTTCTTGGCTCAGGCCGCACTTCGGGTTGTCCCCGATCGAAGGGAACGTAAAATAACGACGGACGAAAAAGAGAAGGAAGAAAAGTCTTCTTCTCCTTCGGCCAGACCAACAAAATAAGAGGCTTAGAGTAATTTGTCTCCGTTATCCTCTCATCTCTTCAATTGTCAAGGGACTGTCGCCTGTCAACTGACCGAAGGACAAACAAGGCATAAAGGTAGGACATTAAGCGAACAAACATTCAGGAGGCTTTGAATCATGGCCTCCTTTATAAGTGTCACCGCTGCGTGATTCCGATTCGAGTGGATTAACCCGGTAATTGTGCTTTGCGTGCACACCAACTTTTTACCCTTTAAAAACGCATCATGAGATTATCTGATTATAGAGGACCAAACGAGAGAAGTGTAATAATAAACTTCATTTTAAAGTTAGTCACCTTTTTTATCTTCCTTTCTACCTGAAAATGCCAGTTTTGCCACACTTCTCACCTATTTTCTTTAATCTTCAAAATTTATCATTCCTTAATTGACTCTTAAGACCTAAACTTACTTAGTTTAAAAGAAAGATAAAAAAACAAAGAAAATATTATATTTCTTGTGACTGGGTTAAGCGGTATTTAATGTGTTACGTTGGAACTCATTGATCGTAAATCATGGGTCGATAAATGGATGGTGTCTTGTTGGGTTAGCACCTGCGACTCACTTCGTGCCAAAGGGAAAAAAGCTCTCATCTCCGGTAGAAGAGAGAAGTCGGGTCAACGGGTCGTAGGGTCATGGTTCAGCTGCCGACCCACATCCGGGCCTCGGTAACCGTTACCGACGAAGAGACCCGTCGAAGACAAAAAGTCTCTCGAAATCCTGAAAATTACCATACTCGCACCTCATCCTCCCGACTCTTCTTAAAGCAGACATAACGATAAAACGAATAGTCGAAGATTCTTTGAAGATTCTTCGAAGATTCCTCTAAGGTTCTCAACAACCATTTATATTCAAGATGCTTACTTGTTTTAATTTTTATTGTACATCAGATAACTGAATTAAATTATTTGAATCACATTAAGAAGAATTAAGAAACAAGATTTTTTCTAAAACAATTTAAATAAACATCATGATTACGATTTTGGTCGTTTAATTAAAAACAGATTAAACGACCAAAATCAGAAAAATAAAAAGATGAAATAATACAATTGGTGCTAAAATTAAGATGTTATCAATCCATTTTCATATCATTTTGTGATAAGAAAAAGTAAATTCTTTTTACGCAAAGAAGTTTCCTCTTTTAAGCAGTATTTTCTCACTGATAATTAATGTTGTAAAATTTCTGCAATCTGTCATGGCTTAAATAGTCCCATTCGCATTCCAACGTATCTTACCAAAAGTTGTATGCGACTGCAGGAACCGCTATTTTATTTTTGTCTTCGTCCGACACCCAAGTAAGTACACGAGTTACAGTCCTGTACCTTGTAATATACGGAGATGTATTATACCCTGGAATTACGCTTCTTATATGCTTAATAACTTGAATCATTTTCCAAATTCTTCTCTGTCATATTAATATATTACTTTAACAACATTTAATCAAATTACCAAAACTGTGTTTCGTGAAAATAATACCTCCAAAATCTTTCATATTTTATCATTTTTTCTCTTAATTCTCCAAAAAGTCTTGTAAATAATTTGATATACAAGACATTTCTTCATTTTCAAAAATAAGATCTCCCTGATCTTTAAAAATTTTATCATTTTTTCGTGATTCTACTGAAACGTCAAAAACTCGTCATATTTTAACATTTCTTAAGTGGTTTCGATTTCGAACTGAAACAATGAGTTATACATCATTTGAAAGAAGAAGGTTCAACCTTCAATGTGATATAGAAGTCATTTCTTCATTTTTTAAAATAAGACCTCCACAATCTTTTTAAATCATACTATTTTTTTCGTGATTTAATAAAACGTCAAAAACACATCATTATTTAACATTTTCTAGGTTGGATCGATTTCAAACTGACGAATTATACATCGTTCGAAAAAGGAAGCTTTAAGCTTCAATTTGATATTCAAGTCATTTCTTTATTTTCAAAAATACCACCTCCATGATCTATCAAATTTAGCATTGTTTTTGTGATTCCACCAAAACTTCAAAATATATCATTATTTAACATTTCTTAGGTTGAATCGATTTCAAACTGAAACAATGACTTATACATCATTTGAAAGAGGAAAGTTCAACGTTTAATTTAATATATAAGTCATTTCATTTTCAAAAATAAGACCTCCATGATCTGTTAAATTTCATCATTTCTTTTGTGATTGTACTAAAACGTCAAAATCACATCATTATTTAACATTTCTTAGGTTGAACCGATTTCAAATTGAAACAACGAGTTATATATATCATTTTAAAGAGGAAAGTTCAGCCTTCAATCTAATATACAAGTCATTTCTTCATTTTCAAAAATAAGACTTCCACGATATTTAAAATTTTACCATTTCTTCGTGGTTCTACTAAAACGTCAAAAACACACCATTGTTTAACATTTCTTAGGTAGAATCGATTTCAAATTGAAATAACGAGTTATATATCGTTTTAAAGAGGAAGGTTCAGTCTTCATTTTGATATATAAATCATTTCTTCAATTTCAAAAATAATAGCCTCACGATCTTTCAAATTTAATCATTCTTTTCGTGATTCTGTTAAAACGTCAATAACACATCATTATTTAACATTTCTTAGGTTGAATCCATTTCAAACTAAAATAATGAGTTATACATCATTTGAAAGAAGAAACTTCAACCTTCAATCTTTGAAATGTTATCATGTTTTTCGTGATTTTACTAAAACGTAAAAAACACATCGTTGTTAACATGTTTTAAGTAGAATCGATTTCAAATGGAAAGAACGGGTTATATATCACTTTAAAGAGGAAGGTTCAATCTTCAATTTGATATACAAGTCATTTCTTCATTTTGAAAAATAATATTTCAAAGACCTTTTTAAAATTTTATCATATTTTTTTCGTGCTTCTACTAAAACGTAAAAAACACATTATTTAACTTTTCTAAAGTAGAATAGGTTTCAAACTGAAACAACGAATTATATATCATTTTAATGGGCAAAGTTTAATCTTCAATTTGCTATATAAATCATTTCTTCAATTTCAAAAATAAGACCCTCACGATGTTTTAAATTTTATCATTTTTTCATAAGAATTTCATATTTCTTAGGTTGAATCCATTTCAAATTGAAACAACAAGTTGTACATCATTTGAAAGACGAAGGCTCAATCTTCAATTCGCTATACAAATCATTTCTTCAATTTCAAAAATAAAACCCTCACGATCTTTTGAATTTAACTATTTTTTCATTATTCTACTAAAACATCAAAAACAGATCATTATTTAACATTTCTTAAGTGAGAAGAATCTATTTCAAATTCAAACAACAAGTTACACATCACTTAAAAGAGGAAGGTTCAATCTTCAATTTGATATACAAGTCATAAGACCTCCACGATCATTCAAATTTGATCAGTCTTTTCGTGATTCCACTAAAACGTCAAAAAAGCATTATTACTCAACATTTCTTAGGTTGAATCTATTTTAAATTGAAACAACAAGTTGTATATCATTTGAAAGACGAAGGTTCAATATTCAATTTGCTATACGAACCAATTCTTCAATTTCACGATCCGAGATCCTCACGATCTTTTAAGTTTTATCATTTTATACATTATTCTACTAAAATGTCAAAAACATATCATTATTTAACATTTCTTAGGTTGAATCGATTTCAAATTGAAACAACGAGTTATATATCATTTTAAAGAAGAAGGTTCAGCTTTTAATTTGATATACAAGTCATTTCTTCATTTTCAAAAATAACACCTCCACGATCTTTCAAATTTCATCATTTTTTCCCGATTCTACTAAATTTTTTCTATAAACATCATAAAAATGATACCATCTCCTTGGATATCATTCATGATACAAATTTCTGCATTCTTCCTAGATTGTATAAAACAAAGTATCATACCATATATGTGATACATTTATAATATTATACATATAATGAATACCATATATAATTCGTTCCTTATCTATAATCTTTTCTAAGAAATTCTTATTCTCAATCTTTTATTATTTTTAAATCTTATCATAAGCTCGAATCTTTAAGCACCAATTTGAAGAATAAATCATCTCCTTACTCATAAAAATGTCGATAATATGATTTTTTATAATTTTTAAGTTGCACGAGAGATCAAATTTTTACAATTTTTAATTTATGAGCTATTCGTGATCTTCTTATAATAAAACAACATTATTTTCTTATCTTATCTTCAATTAGAATCATTAAGCTTCAATTTGAGATATGAATTATGTCTTTGCTGTAAAAAATAAAGTTGCAATGATTAAAATATCAAGTATTTGGGTTGCAAGAGAGGTATCAAACTTTCATACTTTTTAATTTATAAACTTCTTATAATCAAATGGTATTCTTATCTTATCTTCGAATACTAGAGCTTCAATATGAGATATGAATCATTACATTGCTGTAAAAATTAAAGTTGCTCTACTTGATTAAAGTATTTGAGTTTATCGATGAATAAAACTAAATTAATCCGTTCCTTGGTTTTATTGTTTTGTTGGAAATTTTTATATATTATCATAAATTAGAATCTTTAAGCTTCAATTCGGAGTATAAATCATCTCTTTACTCTCAAAAATGCACTTAATTTAATTCATCAAAGTTTTTGAATTGCACGAGAGGTATCAAATTTTTCTATTTTTTAATTTATGAACTTCTCATGAACTTCTTATAATCAAACGGTATTATATTCTTATCTTATCTTAAATTAGAATCATTAAGCTTCAATTTAAGATATAAATCGTGTCTTTGCTGTAAAAAATAAAGTTGCTACGATTTTTTAAAGTATTTGAGTTGCACGAGAGGTATCAAACTTTTATACTTTTTAATTTATAAACTTTTCATGAACGTCCTATAATCAAACGGTATTATATTCTTATCTTATCTTAAATTCGAATAGTGAAGCTTCAATTTGAGATATGAATCGTTTCTTTATTGTAAAAAAATAAAGTTGATATGATTTTTACACTTTCTCATAATTTATGAATGCTTTAGCTTTGAAGTATAAATTATCTAATATCATTTTTTAAATTAATGCCTAATACAAGAATTACAACAATGGAAAAATTCCCTGAAACAATTCTTTGAAACGGAGAAAACATCAAGATAAAAACAACTTATAGGAGTGTTAATTTGAAATATTATAATCGAAAATCACCTACAGTAAAGATCATCAGTTTAAACCTTAATATATGTACACAACCCGCCTTTACTTTCACATCGCGTTTTCTTCCTGAATTCCCTTGGTTTCTTCAAACAGAGAAAGACACCGGTTATTTACTTGGCTAACAAAGTGTTACACGAAGGTGTGTGTGGCAATCTGATAAAACACCCACCGTCCGGCGCAGTCCAGCGTAGGTTCTGCTGGTGGACACGCGAGAATTACCATTCGCCTAAACCTTGTAAACGTTTTGATTTATGCTTAGATGTATAAGCATTGGAACTAAGCCAAAGCTCTAGTAGGCGCCAAGCCCGCGATATTAATGTGCACTTACGCTCGTGGAAATTAGTACCATTATTAAAGTGCAATGCATCGTAATCGTTTAATTCATCTCGTGAGGTTGACGTGAAGATGCGAAAACGTTGTTATTATCTCCCTAGTAAGATAATAATAACGGAAAAACAAAGCTACTAAATATACATTCGACTGTGATTACTTTGTTAGAATGCGTTTATTAGAAAATGATCAAATTGATGTTGTTTACGAAGCTTTTTTGGATAAGTTAAAACGTGATCTTAGTGATTTTTGGAACTTTGTCCGATACAATCGATAAACATATGCGTCCTTTTTCTCTTCTGTTTATTTTGATGATTCGATAGATCTTAGTGACACAGCCCCTACTTTGCTATTGCTTAACATCCAGTAAGTTAATGAAAATGAATTGGTTGCTGTAATGAGCTTTTTTACACGAAAATTTTTACGAGTTATGATATTGTTATAGTCATGGATCGTTGGATAAAAACCAGAATGAAGAAACATTTTGGCATACATTAAGTACGTTTGTAAAATGTACTTATGCATATCATAAAAACAGTTGAAAATTTTTCCAGAGAAAACAACCCGAACGCGACTCATGTAATTGTATTACAAGTTCTGTTTGGTTTACTGTATTTAGCAGGAGTTTTGAAGTCAAGTAATCTAAATTTGAAGGATATCTATAATATAACTGAAATTGAGATGTTTCGTTTAGTTATGTACTGAGTGCGGATGCTGTTGCTTCTAATATATAGAGGTTTTCTGATATGTTGACAAGGGAAATATAACTGGAATATGACATATAACTAGATCTTATAAAAAAAGTCGACAAGTTAGCGCATATAAGGGAAATTTTTGACTTATTCGTCAACAGAATGAAACGTTACCTTTCTGGGTCGATGTAGTTTCATACTAACAAATAAATATGATATAGAAATGTTACAGAAAGAAGTTTCTCTGGATCTGTTGTGCAAAGATTATACGAATTAATTTATGACATTGGTAAAAATGTTACAACAGACAACTGCTTTACGAGTATGGATTTGTATGGATTTATCTCACATTACTGAAAAATAAAGTGAGTTATTCAGAATAATCAGAAAGAATTATTATCCGAGTTTTGATATAAACACCACACGTCTCTTAAGACCGCTAAACCCTAATATTAGTAGTTTTAGATCTAGTATTAGTGCTGAAGCTGAATTTTAGGCCTAAATTAGTTATACTTCTAGTCCCAAAAGAATTTAAAACAATCTACACAGATTAATGAACCAAAAAGTGACTATAAATTTAAGATTAAGAAATTAAATCAATTAGAAACAGAATAAAATAAAGATATATGTATATCTTTATCTTTATTCTTCTTGCAGCAAACTTTCTCGACAAGAACTTACTTTGTTCTTATTTTTTCTGTAACCCTCGACGTTATTTTTAACGTTTTGTACGACGGAATAATTTATCTGTTTCCCAGTAGGTACCGTTTATTTATAAATGCGGCGCTCTTGTAAGGGACTTTTCTTCTCTCAACGGCTGCTGCTGCTTGGAGAGTCGACGGTATGCGTTCTTGTCGCGCAAGGTGAGTCAAGGAGAAATTCACAAGTGCATATTTACGCCTATGTCGTGTTGTGCAACCGATTCCAATTTACTGTTGTCGATCGAAGCTAATCCGACAAAAATGTCGTAGACAGAACCGACCCAACCTGATAGAAAGTCGCTCGACAATGAGATAAATCGGCTAATGACCGCTACATTGGACCAACTGAGTGATACCTCTGAATTAATTGAGGTGTGTCAACGATGACGAATTAATATAAATAAACAATTTTCGATTCGATTCGATTCATGATTTTCAAGATCACGTCTTGAAGAAGATTCGAGCTATTCAATAATTACAGTCTTAAATCTTGTAGACCGCGCAGAACCTAACAACAAGACCAAAGAAGTTAGTGAACGAACGGTAAAGGGGAAGTACAAGATCTAAATTACTAGCAGACTTCCGAGCGAGATGTACCTACAGCGATAGTGGGGCCCTAACGACGTCCTTAAATCGATCGAGAAGTGCACTGGTACACGCAACCGATGTACCTATTTATTGGGGGCACGCCGTTCCTTTGTCCTCTTCCTAGTTAGTTGTTGAATTGTTGTTGCCCGCACGGACACAGATCACGGGAAGATAGCGATGGCTTCTTCCACCAAGCAAACCACTTTTCTTCTTGTGCTTCTTACGTTATAGCAGGTTGGGTCCCAAAGCACGCGGTCGAAAAATGCAAGGAATCCGAGGAACGCCCGGCCCATGTCTCTTGGTGCCCCCTGCTCGACGCCTTTGCCGAACAATTAATCTCTCATCAGCGCAGAGATACGGTCGCGTTGCCATCGTAATTAACCTTTACCGTTGCCGGTTACTTTGGCAGGAGAAAAAACGGTAAATACCGAGAAAATCTCTGCTGAGAATCACGGAAATTGTTTTGGCGTGATTGTTAAAGAAATTTCCTTATTTTCTTAAATCATTATAAAAATAATACAGTAATACCGCGCTCACGGTAATCTCATATAGTAAGCTATAAATAGTTTAATGACTCCCGAGTCTATGGATTGAGGGAAATTTGAAAAAAGGTGTCGATTATTGATATCACTTTAAATGGGATTACAAAAGTGATGGTATGGAACCAGTTCGCAAAGAGATATGTTTTAGATTTATTTTTTAAAGCTCTTGGATGTTGTGGAAACCTGAAAAAGCTTCTCTTCACTCACGATAAACGTTCTTTTAGGTTTCCTTAGGACCAGTTTCATCTATGTTGAATATAGTTTGACTGTCTTGTTCCATCATTAGCTGGAGTATCTTGGATAAAGAGATGCAGTTTCTTTATCGGCACTTTATCTCCAATCAACCTGTATTAACTTTAACATTTCAACTGTAGCTCATTTTCCAGCTTCTATCTGTCAAAAATTGACATAACTTGAGAGCACACCGTATTCTGATTAACAGAACAATTTTCAGTAATCTCTCACTTGATTATCATGAACAAAACCATGAATTTACGAATGATGCTTGAATGCAAGAATTGTATACTTATATCGAACTAAAACTAGAACTAACACTAGACCTAGAACTTGAAAGATTTAGGTTTAGTCTAAACCGAAACTTTCTAGTTCTAGGTTTAGTGTTAGTTCTAGTTTAAATTTTTGTTTAGCTCTAGATTATTTTAAATTGTTCTAGAAGTGAAAGTATAACTATCCCTAATAATATACTCATATGTATCTTTAATTAAGACTTATAGAGGTTATATAAATTTGCATTTCTTGCAATATTTTTATCCTATTATGTTCAAAATGAGCGATGAGTACACTCCATTCAAATTTGGCAGTAGCAAACAAAATTACAATGTTATAAAAAATGATTTATTTAGCTCTAAATTTGAAAATTAGCATTTTTTGACCAATTTTTTTAATATAGTATGTTCAAAATGAGCTAAGGATCACGATGAGTACACTCAAATCAAATTTGGCAGTAGCTAACAAAATTACACTGTTATAAAAATTGATATTATTAGGTCTAAATTTGTAAATTAGCATATTTTAACAAATTTTTTAATATAATATTTATTTTTTTTATTTAATATAATATATTCAATGTGTATTATAAAAAGTGATTTGATTAGCTCTAAATTTACAAATTTATATATTCGACCATTTTTTTATCCTAATATGGTCAATATGAGCTAAGGAACACGATGAGTATACTCAATTCTAATTTGGCAGTAGCAAACAAAATTACACCGTTACTAAAAGTGATTTGATTTGGTCTAAATTTGCAAATTTACATACTTGACAATTTTTTTATCCTAATATGTTCAACATGAGCTAAGGAACACGATGAGTACACTTAGTTCAAATTTGGTAGTAGCAAACAAAATTACACCATTATCAAAAATGATTTTATTATTATAAGCAGCATAGTTTCTATAAATATATCTATAAATATATTTCTTATGATTTGTTTACGATTTAACACCGATTAATGAAGTAATGGTGACAATAAATTTAAGGATTAAGAAATTAGTAATTGAAAGAAAAAGCCATTTAACCGTGGGAAGGCTCTTAACTCTTAATAAATACCCAGTAAACGGTGTTGATTTTCTTGTATAAAGAGAAAAGAGAAAGAAAAAGGTCATCATCACCGATCATCTCGTTTAATTGGATGCAACGGTATGCGACGGTAATTTACGTAAAGTAACCGAACAATCGTCCAGATATAATTAACAATCTCGATAACAAAACCTTTAAAGTAGATCTTATTTATAATGTTGTCTTAAGAGAAGAACGAGTTTGCGAAAAAACGAACGATGTGGAGGTGGTTAACTAATTTGCGCTTACCTCTATAGATAGCGAGCAATTAGTGGCGCTCTAATTAAATCTGAAATACTTTGTACTTTTATAATCCGTTCTTAACACGGCTTCACTTTTACCTTTGCCCAGATTTTGCCGCCGATTCTCTAACATTATTTTGCTCTTTCGGAACGTCGGTGAGTTTTAGTTTTATTTTTTTATTTTCGGCTAAATCATAGCCGGTCGGAACGAAGGAGGAGAAGAAGAAGAAGAAAAGCTTGGTCACTGTTCTAAATGTCAGGACTCTCGTAGACAGGCTAAATGCCTGCGTAATTAAGATTCGCGGCAATTAATGTGTTTGTGTGTGTGTGTGGAAATTCAAGGCTCACGAGGTTTGCGGCTCGCAAACGACAATTACGGGTGCAAGTATCTTAAAGGCTCGGCAATTACCTGTATAATTCTTCAATCATAAATTATAAATTCCTTTGTGCGGAAAAGAGCCCGAGTTTTTAGTGTAATGTTTTGCAATTAAACAGAGAATTCGTTGTTAACGCCATACTAAAAAACGGCGTTAACGAACCCATCTTGTATACACTATGAATTATTTGTGTTACATTAAATATTGGTCATTTTATAAAACGTTAAAACAAAAAATGTCGTTAAGATATCTTTAAGAATTCAATTTTTTGAAAATGATTAAGATATTTTTAATTTTTTGAATTTAGGTTGAGTTTAAAAATTGATATCTTAAAAACGAATTGAAATATTCAAGTTTGATTTTATTCGAGAAAAAGTGCACAATTTTCTTTACAAATCACAAAAAATTATCAAGATATCTTCAAAATTCAATTTTTCACAATTTTTTAAAAATAATCGAGGAAATTTTCTCCATTGTTATTCATTGGATTATTCAATTAGATGTTGTATATTATAGAATTCTCTCATGGTTTTATTCTCAAAGAAGTGCATACTTTCTTTTATAAATCACAAAAAAAAATTATTAATATATCTTAAGAGTTTGATTACATACGACTTTTTTAGTTTTTTTAGTATAATTTTATTCACCAAAAAGGTTCATACTTTCTTTATAAAGCACACAAAAATTCATCAAGATATGTTAAGCATTCGATTTTTTAAAATTTTTTGAAAATGATTATCAAAATTTTTAATTTTATGAAATTCTACAAATTTAGGTTGAGTTCAAAATTTGATATCTCAAAAACAAATTGAGTTACACACGCATGGCTCTGTGTTTGTAAAAGTACGTACTTTTCATTATAAATTGCAAAAAATTCATCAAGATATCTTGAAAATACGACTTTTTACGATTTTTTCAAAATGATTAAAGCAAATTAATTAATTTTTGGTTGAATCAAAACTAAATATCTCAAGAACGAAATGAGATACTCAAATACGGTTTTATTCTCGGAAACGTATGGACTTTTCTTTAAAATTACAAAAAGAATCGTCAAGATATCTTAAGAATTAGAATTCTTACGTTTTTTTAAAAATAATCAGGAAAATTGTTAGTGTCATAAAATATTACAAATTTAGGTTGAGAGCAAAAGTTGATATCTCAAAAACGAATTGAGATACTCGCCCATTATTTTATTCTCGGAAAACTACATATTTTATTTTATAAGTAGCAGAAAAATGTATCAAGATATCTGAAGGATTCGATTTTTCCAAAATAATCCAGTTAATCCTGTTAATTTTACAAAATGCTACACGGTTAGGTTGATTTCAGAACTTGGTATCTCAAAAACGAAGTGAGATACTCACGCACTAAAACCGTGCGCACAGAAAAGATTTCTTGTTCACAGAAAAGATGATACTTTCCTTTATAAATCACAAAAAAGAACTCATCAAGATCTCTTAAGAATTCGATTTTTTATTATTTTTCGAAAATAATTAAAGGAAGCTGTTAACATCATGAAATGCTATAAATTTAGGATGTGTTCAAAAGTTGATTTTGGCAATAGTTGATTTAACATTAATTGTGAAATATGTAAAAATAAATGTTCTTACAAAACGATAAAAAAAAATTATTATCTTCAACATTATTGCTACATGTTTCGGGGAAACATATCTCTTTTTTAGGCACAATGTCGAAAGTTATGGGAAATTAGAGAAAACTATGTAGTTTAAAGATGAACATTAAATAAAGTATTATGTAAAAAAGTTATTAGGGAAAGAATTAATATAATGTAGTATTATGTTGAGTGATATTATCAATTTATAATTTTTTTCATCGTTCTCTAAGAGTATTTATTCAGAGATTGATGTCTCAAAAGCGCAGTAAGATACTCAAATATTATTTTATTTTCGTAAAAGTGCATATTTTCCTTTATTAATTACAAAAAAAATCATCAAGATATTCGATTTTTTTTAATAATCAAGGAAATTGGTAATTTTGTAAAATATTACAAATTTAGGTTGAATTCAAAAGTTGATATCTTAAAAACGAATTGAGATTCTCAAGTATGGTTTCATTTTCTGAAAAGTGCATCCTTCATAAATCACAAAAAAAATGATCAAAATATTTTAAGAATTCGATTTTTTATGATTTTTTAAATATGAATAAAAAAATTTTTAATTTTATGAAATGTTACAAATTCAATTTGAGTTCAAAACTTGATATCTCAGAAACGAATTGAGATACATATGATTTCGTTCTTGTAAAACTACATAATTTCCTTTCTATTTTCCAGATATCATAAGAATTTGATTTTTCAAGATTTTTAGAAAGTAATTAAGGATATTTTTAATTTTATGAAATGCTACAAATTTAGATTGTGTTCAAAACCTAATATCTCAAAAACGAATTTAGATACTCAAGTATGGTTTTATTTCCTGAAAAGTGCACACTTTCTTTCATAAATCACAAAAATAATGGTCAAGATATCTTAAGAATTCGATTTTTTAAAAATAATTAAGGAAATTTTTAATTATATGAAATGCTACAAATTTTGGTTATATTCAAAACCTGATATCTCAATAACGAATTCAGATACTCAAGTATGGTTTTATTTCCTGAAAAGTGCACACTTTCTTTCATAAATCACAAAAATAAGGGTCAAGATATCTTAAGAATTCGATTTTTACGATTTTTCTTTTAAATGATTAAGAAAATTCCTAATTTTATGAAATGTTACAAATTTAGTTGAGTTCAAAGCTTGATATCTCAAAAACGATTTGAGATATTCATACTCGGTTTTGTGCTTTTAAAAGTGCACACTTTCCTTTATAAATCAAAACTACATATTTTATTTTATAAGTAGCAGAAAAATTCATCAGGATATCTTAAGGTTTAAAGTTTTTACGGTTTTTCTAAAATGACTAATCAAATCATTAATTTTATGAAATACTACAAATTTAAATTGAGTTGATCTCAAAAACAAATTGAGATATTTACACATGGTTCTGGTCTTGTAAAGAAACATTATCTTATCCTTTATAATATAATATATTACTTCGATTTTTTACGACTTTTTCAAAATAATTAAGGATATGAATTATCGTTGTTTCTTTCAGCTTCCATAAAACTTTAAATTAATAAACCGCTTAAAATTAAGGCAAAATTGCCATAATGAAATCATAAAAGATGAGCAAATGAGAACAAAATGAAAAAAAAAGCTAACATAAAAACAAGCTTTTTGGTATCTCTTCTTATCTTTCGTTGTTTCTTCTTTCAGGATTTTGCATATTCTCTTACCATGATCGTATTAAGCCATAAAGATAACTAAAGAAAGCCAAATTTAAATAATCATATTCAAAATGAATAATTAAAATTTCTATTTTAGAATTTCTCAAATTATTTACATTCACCTCGCCTTCAACATTAAATCGTTCAATTAACGTTGTTGTCTTTGGAAAGTATGCACATGTAAGTCCGAGGGTGGATGACAACTCGGGCACAACCCAACTATTTTAAATGATTGCGCTCCATCAGTTTTCGCAATACACCAACCATCGTCGTCAACGTCGCCGTTGTTTCGTTGTTTGCAGTTTCCTCTCTGTGACACGAAAAGTAGGTGCGCTAAGAAATAATCCTCCACACCTCCGCGGTTCTTTCACTCTTTTCGTTAACTCTCTTCACGGACGAAGAAGCTCGGTAGGTGTTTTACCGTCGTTAATTGCAACGTTCGTCTTATTTATAACGGGGAGCGCGCCAGATTTATAGTTCAGGCCACGTCCCATCATGACAATTAACAAATTAATTAGAATACGCTTAATAAAGAAAATGCTAATTCGCAAACGGGATCATTTGCATGGCGAATGAAGAAAACAAAAGTGATTTTCACTGTCGTTTTATGCCCCGGCTATAAAACAAGTAAAAAAGCGATTCGAATTAGAATCCGGAATGAAATTCTAATCGAAAAGTTTTTGTGGGTTTTTCTCTTAATTCAAACGGTTTCCGTTTGCCGTTTGTTCTTGGTAATTTCATTAACGTTTTATCTGGGAGTGTTACCGCTCCTTGCGGTAGCAATTAAGAGGAGTTAATTAAGTAGTTGTTTATCTGGGATAGCCCCGTTGTTTACGGCTGAGGGATTTTCAAATTTGTACGATTTTTAAATGTCTCGTTTGTTGTTCGTGACTTCCTTGCGAAATGGCGATTTAATATTCTAACGACGCATCTCTATAAACAGTTCCTTGGAATTGTGACAATAAACTCGGTCTTTTCGTGGTATTTTAAATAAACGTTGGGAACATTTTTTGATCGACTTTTCTATGTGAATAAAAATTATATGATCTACCTCATTAATTGAGTATACTTAATTTTGTTTTTGATATCTCAATTCGTTTTTAAGATATCATCTTTTGAACTCAACTAAAATTTGTAGCTTTTATCCCCTTTGTGCATTGAAGATGCCGGAAATAAAGTAAGCAGAAGTAAGAAGAAGCAGTTTGAGAATGGGAACTTTCTGTTTTTTTTTTGCTGTTTTTCTAGATTTAGAATTTCAAACAATGAAAAATGCAAAATAATAATTGAAACGAAATCAAAAAATTGAAATTTTTATTTAATAAACTAAAGAAATCAAAAAGAAGAAGAAAGCTTTTTTGAAAAATAATGTTCAAAATGCGGAAAGAAATCAAAACTAAAACATAACAAAGATGAAGATAAATATGAAAATAAAGAAAAAGATTCGAACTTTCATTCATGTCAATCTTACATTAATATTGCTATCAGAAAACAAGCGAACAAACATTTTATCTACTTTGATTGAAATTAGGTGTCTTAGGATTAAATTTAGAAAGCTTGCTTTCTTAATTAATATACAAATGAAGAAGCCAAAAAAAGTGTGAAACTAATCTTGTAAATAAATGTATCTCTTGAACTAATTGAGATATTAATCACCAAGTTTGGCGTTTTTATCAATGCTACATATCCTAAAAAAGATATAAACACAATAAAAATGAAGACATGATCTATATATTAAATTAAAGGTAGAATCTTCTCGTTGTTTCAATTTGAAATCGATTCAACTGAGAAAATGTTAAATAATGATGTGTTTTTGATGATTAAAGAATCACGAAAAAAGGATAAAATTTGAACGATCGTGGAGGTTTTATTTTAGAAAATGAAGAAATGACTTATATGTCAAATTGAAGATTGATCTTTCTTCTTTCAAATGATGTATAACTCGTTGTTTCATTTTGGAATCGATTCTACCTAAGAAATGTTAAATAATGATGTGTTTTTGACGATTTAGAAGAATCACGAAAAAAGGATAAAATTTGAACAACCGTGGAGGTTTTATTTTAGAAAATGAAGAAATGACTTATATATCAAATTGAAGATTGATCTTTCTTCTTTCAAATGATATATAACTCGTTGTTTCAGTTTGAAATCGATTATACCTAAGAAATGTTAAAAGATGATATATTTTTAACGTTTTAATTGAATCATAAAAAATGATAAAATTTAAAACATCGTGGATGTCTTCTTTTTAAACATGAAGAAAAGGTTTGTATATCAAATTGAATCTTAAAGCTTCTTCTTTAAAATGATATATAACTTGTTGTTCCAATTTGAAATCGATTTCACTTAAAAAATGTTAAAGAATCTTTGACGTTTTTAGAAGAATCACGACAAAAATTACAAAATTTAAAAGATCGTGGAGGTTTTATTTATGAAAATGAAGAAATGATTTGTATATCAAATTGACGGTTGAAGATTCCTCTTTAAAATGATGTATAACTCGTTGTTTCAATTTGAAACCGATTTTAGTTAAAAAATTTTAAAAGATGATGTGTTTTTGTAATTCTTGATTAATTCCGTTGGGGAAGATTGAAAGATGTTATCTATAAACAGCCAATAAATTGCCGACAGCAATTTAATGGTGCTTTTGTGAACACTTTTTTGCAAAACTTAGGTCATTGAGCTGCCAACACAACATTGGTAGAAAGTGTGAAAAAAGCATATATAAACCGAAAGACATTTTGTTGAACATTTTGTATACAAATGGGGTTTACTTTTGTTGTGAAAGGATCGCCATTTAATTCTATAAAAACTCATCAAATTTTGTATTTTGAACATTGCAGAAACTCAAGACAAAAGTTACCTTCAAAATTAAAACGTTTTTGAACTGAACTTTCAACGATTTAACGAACTTTAAAAAATTATATCTTGCAAATTAATCAAATTATTAAAAAATTAAATATATTACAAAATTGTGTCTTGAAAAACCAAATAAAGTATTAAAAAATAAGTTATATCACAAAACTTATCATTCAACTTGATGAATTCTTGAATATTTTATTCGTAACTAAATTTTTTTTGAATGAACTTTAAAGAATGATATCTTCTAAATTAATCAAAGTATTAAAAAATGATTTATATCACAAAATTTGTTTTTCAATTCTATACAAACTCACCAAATTTGGCGTTTCTAGCATTCTATTTATATCTTAGGAAAGATATTAACAAAATATGCAAAACTACATAAAAATAAACTTTTCTTGAATTGAACTTTAAAAGATTATATCCTCCAAATTAATCAAAGTATTAAAAAATGAAATATATCATAAAATTTTCATTTAATTTTATACAAATTCCTAAAATTTGGCGTTTTTATCATTGTGCATATCCTAAAAAAGATATTAGGCAAATATTGAATATTTTATTCGTAACTAAATTTTTCTTGGATGAACTTTAAAGAATGATATCTTCTAAATTAATCAAAGTATTAAAAAATGACTTATATTACAAAATTTGTCTTTCAATTCTATACAAACTCACCAAATTTGGCGTTTCTAGCATTCTATTTATATCTTAGGAAAGATATTAACAAAATATGCAAAACTACATAAAAATAAACTTTTCTTGAATTGAACTTTAAAAGATTATATCCTCCAAATTAATCAAAGTATTAAAAAATGAAATCTATCATAAAATTTTCATTTAATTTTATACAAATTCCTAAAATTTGGCGTTTTTATCATTGTACATATCGTAAAAAAGATATATATTAGCAAAATATCAACAAATTGACTTAAAACCAAATTTTTCTTGAATTGAACTTTAAAAATGATCATCTTCCAAATTAATCGAAGTATTAAAATATCTACTATACATCAAAATTTATTGTTCAATTCTGCATAGATCTAACCTAGTTACGCTCTTTTGATATTCTAAATAACCTGGAAAAAAAATTCTAAAGAGAATCTATATCAAAAACTAAAATCTTTCTTAAAGTAAACTTTAAAAGAATATATCTCATGAACTAACTGAAACATTAAGATTATTTCAATTTATCTATTTATCATTAAATTTGTTATTCAATTTCACACAATTTCATCATGTTCGATGTTTATGTTTTTCCCCATAACCAAGGGAAATAAACTATTTGTACCTAAACTAAAATCAATTTGGTATGGTTCAAACTTTAAAAGATCATATCCTAACCGAAGTATTAAAAAGTGGTTTACACCATAAGATTTGTTTTCAATTCTACACAAAGTCATCAAATCAAAATTAAAATGTGTTTGAGTTGAACTTTGAGAGGTACCTAATGAACTAACCACACCATTAAAAAGAAATTTACACTATAATTTGTTGCTCAATACAATTTCATCTACTTCGTAAAAAAGTAAACTGTTTTAGAGAATTTTGTTTTGAGAAGGCACCAAAAATTAATTTTTGATACAATTTGATCTCAAACTAAAGCTAAATTTTGTTGCTCAATTTTATAGAATTTCATCTACTTCGTAAAAAAGTAAACAGTTTTAGAAAATTTTATTTCGAGAAGACACCAAAAATTAATTTTTGATACAATTTGATCTCAAATTAAAGCTAAAAATGTTTCAACACCACTTCCGCAATAAAAAAATCCAAATCATGTTTAAACATTTCTTTTTTCTTCAACTTTTAATTAATGGCTTAATTGGTCTTAAAAGGCATAAGAATAAATTGTGCTGCCATAAATTCAAAGATTAGATTTTCATTTTAACTTATTTATTAATAATTCATTGAAATGATTAAGTTTGTTTTTAATTAAACATAGACATTAATCGTAAATTGAAATTACAAATTGATTTCGAAAAGAGTGTTGTTGCCAAAATGTATTTAACTGAACTTGGCAGTAAACAAGTGTGGTCCGAACTTGAATTCTCACTGACAGATAGCCAAAGAGGTGACACAGAGTCTTGCACAGAGAGACCTGAATGGATGACATCATGAGTGAATTGGTCACCACCGTGGGAAAAGCAGACCGTTCATTTAGTATGCTGCCGCAGCGACCACACGTCTTCACATGTGCCTTCGGCCTCTACACGTACTACGTGCACATACGTAGGCATAAGGAGAGGATCCGTCCTCGTGTTGCGCGAGAAAGATGGGGAAAGTGAGAATTGAGAATGAAAAGAATAGAGATTATTATATTGCCGTTATTGTATTATCGGTCAAATATTGCTACAAAGTTGCAGTTGAATTAGCTGAGTAAATAAGCTCCTATTTTGATGCATTGCCAAAGTTGTTTATGTTATGATTCCTTATCTGTAGACGATGGAGAGATTGTAAAGAGAATAATGCTGAACTACTATGTTTCGTTTTTCACACACATCTAAGATATCATTGTTCCGTTTAATTTAAATTATAGTTTGCTGAATATTAATTATTAAGAAAATTATAATTGTATTATCGAAAAAATTAAAAAAGAATTACTTAATGTTAATAGCCATGGGAAAATTTTCCGTCTGCCAACCTTGTTTAGTCAGTCATTAAATGCGTTAATTGGTACCAATATAACGTGCAATACGGTATAATGGCAAAACGACCTTGGATCTAACACAAAGAACAAGAACAACCAACTAAATCCTAACTAGTTAAATGTTTGTTATACCAATAAATCTGTCCCTTTAGACTTTGAAAGATCGTACCGATTTGTTTACTAGATTCGTTAGATATCAGAGAAAAAAATTCCATTAAATCCTTTAACCCTCTAAAATTTAGTTCTTTTTTGTTGGGGTAAAAATCACCGCTATAACATACATATGCTAATGACCCAAGCAGACAACCCCCTCATCAAACACGTTAAACAGTGTTTACACTACCTGAGCAACTCAACTCCATCCCGAACCTGGTTTCGGGATCCGAAAACAAATGGATAATGAACCGGGACACAATTCTCACGTCGTTATATGCAAGCGGGAAACGTTTTCATCTCGGTAGGGCGAATGCACACGGTTGTAAAAGTAAAAACGTACAAGAAAGAATTAGGGGGCCCGACTCGCATTGGTGCGAGCATAGCACCGGGGTTGATGGAACAGGTTGATTCGTTTTAGGAACGCTATTAACCGGGTTAGTGGTCGTAAAAAAGCGGACCCTTTTTTTGACTCACGGTCCTCTTGTGTGTATACATTCTTATTCTTGAGTCGGATTTTGAAGAACACAGCGGCGTGCTACGCTTGCCGTGATTTTTACGGTTCCCTTTATTCCTTTTACTCTTCGACCATTGTTTTTTTCAGTTTTTTAACTTCGTGTAGAGTGTGGATAAAAAGTTTCACGTGTTAAAGTCACATTATTGTTTTAAAATGGTTGTGTCATCATTATAATTTGGAGAAAATGAGTTGATTAAGTCTGAAGATGAGTTGATGACTTTTCATCGAAAACAAAAAAAAATCAAAATTGATAAATGAAATCAATCATTTACCTGATCTTAAAGTTGTATTTATTTTGTTAATTAATTTGGTATGCTACTAAGCTTAGTTAATAAATAAGAATTCAAGAACGACTTGTAATCCAAATTAAAACAGAAAATTTTGCTTTTTACTTTTATAAATGAATGATTTGGTTACCCTCAAAAATAAAGCTTAGAAATTGATAAAAACGCAAAATTTTAGGATCTTGTATAAAATTAAATGAAAATTTTATGATATATTTCATTTTTTAATACTTTGATTAATTTGGAGGATATAATCTTTTAAAGTTCAATTCAAGAAAAGTTTATTTTTATGTAGTTTTGCATATTTTGTTAATATCTTTCCTAAGATATAAATAGAATGCTAGAAACGCCAAATTTGGTGAGTTTGTATAGAATTGAAAAACAAATTTTGTGATATAAATCATTTTTTAATACTTTGATTAATTTAGAAGATATCATTCTTTAAAGTTCATTCAAAAAAAATTTAGTTACGAATAAAATATTCAATATTTTCCTAATATCTTTTTTAGGATATGCACAATGATAAAAACGACAAATTTTAGGTATTTGTATAAAATTAAATGAAAAATTGTATGATATATTTCATTTTTTAATACTTTGATTAATTTGGAGGATATAATCTTTTAAAGTTCAATTCTAGAAAAGTTTATTTTTATGTAGTTTTGCATATTTTGTTAATATCTTTCCTAAGATATAAATAGAATGATAGAAACGTCAAATTTGGTGAGTTTGTATAGAATTGAAAACAAATTTTGTGATATAAATCATTTTTTAATACTTCGATTAATTCAAAAAATATAATTGTTTAAAATTCATTCAAGAAAATTTTAGTTTATAATGCAGTATTCGAAATTTTCTTAATATCTTTTCTAGGGTATGCACAATGATATAAACGCCAAACTCGGTGAGTTTGTATAGAATTGCAAGACAAATTTTGTGATATAAATCATTTTTTAATACCTTTATTAATTTATAAGATATCATTCTTTAAAGTTAATTCAAAAAAATTTTGTTTATAATGAAATATTTCACATTTTTCTGATATCTTTTTAATGGTAAGGACAATGATAAAAGCGCAAAATTTTAGGAATTTGTATAAAACTGAATGACAAATTTTGTGGTATAATTCATTTTATAATACATCGATTAATTTAATAGATATAATTTTTTAAATTTGTGTTTACCCTTTAAAGAGTTTCAATTCTTTCCTTCATTTTCAAAAAAAACTGTAGTTCATTAATTGGTAGGAGTTCATAATCGACTCCTATACCAAATGAAAAACAAAACTTTACTCTTTAACTGATGTATTTTCTCATTTCCACAATAAAGCTTAAATACTGATTTAAAGTTGAGGTTAAATTTGGCATTTTTTAATAATTATTTTTTTAAATATTTTTATATTTAATAATTTTATTTTTTAGAATCTCAAAATTTTATACTTTAATTTGATATATAATGTATATCAAAATTCCCATACACATAGTTTACATGAAGATTAAAAGCTTAATTTTAATTAATTTCAATTACACCATGTAAATATAAAAAAGTGTGAGGAGCTCAACAATGGATTATATACCATATTAAAAGGGAAATTTTACTCTTTAATTTGGTATTTAAATCATCTTCTCACTCATACAAATAAAGCTTAGAGAATGATTTAAAATTGGAGATAAATTTGATATTTTTTCATAAAAACTAATTTTTAGATTGACTCTTATCATTAATTGGTGCGAGTCCAGAAATTGATCCTATATTATATTAAAAAACAAATTTTACTCGTTAATTTGGTATATAAATCATTTTCTCGCCCATACCAAACAAATCTTAGATAATGATTTAAAATTGAAGTAAAATCTAGTACATTTTTATAAAAACAAATATTAAGGTAGTTTTTAAAAAATTTTAGCTAATTATTTTATAAGGTCAAAGAATCAAGTCGCACATCAAATTAAAAAGGGAACTTTATACTTTAATATGATATATAAGGTATACCTGAATTCTTATAAACACAGCTTTCATGAAGTTTTCAATTTATATTTCCTGTAATTAGTTTCAATTGTATAAAAACTTATGACTCATTAATTTGTAGCAGCTGAGAAATGGATCATATATCATATTAAAAGGGAAACTTTGCTCTTTAATTTGGTGTATAAATTATTTTCTCATCCTCCCAAATAAAGCTTAGATGATAATAATATAATGTTCGTGATAAATTCAGCATTGTTTAATAATAAAAAATTTTTAGGTAATTTCAAAAAAATCGTAGGTCAAAGAATCGAGTCGCACATCAAATTAAAAAGCGAACTTTATACTTTAATATGATATATAACGTTTATTTGAATTCTTATTAAGACAACGTTCATGAAGTTTTCAATTTGTACTTTTTTTAATTAGTTTCAATTATGTCTCATCCAAAAATGTGTTACTCATTAATTAGTAGGAGTTCAGAAATGGATCATATAGCATATTAATAAGTAAACTTTTCTCCTTAATTTGATATATAAACCCATAAATAAAATGTAGACAATGATTTAAAGTTGAAGTGAAGATTTAATTTTATAGAATTTTAAAATACTTCGTTATTGAAATTAAAATCACTAAACATATTAAATTGAAAAAGAAATTTTAACTTTTTTCCGAATTTTTGAATTCCCATAACTAAATATGGCTTATTAAAGACAAGAAAATCGTGGTTAACACAAATTTTTCTAAAAGATGTTAATCGATACTAAGACTCAATGATGCAATAAAATGAGTTCATTTACTTTGATCTTAGTAAAGGTCAATACCGTAATTAGATATTGGAATGTAGAGTAACGTTAAACTATTTGAAACATTTACGGTCCCATGCCTTAAGAGTATCATTAATTACCGGTTGTTTACTTTTTTTCCAATATACATAAAAGCGGCTTCCGCGGTTTTGTTCACCTTATTCGAACTTTAAAATTTACTCCGACCAAAATTATAGTTTCAAAATCAATTTGATCCTAACCAAGACAACTTCCAACTTAGTTAAGCTAACCCAATTTGTAAATGAAACTAATAAATTAATTTGCATTAACCCGTTTATTAGTGGTTTCCCGGTGACTTATTTGTTAATTTGTTGATTATACGGTTCGATTAGTCTTGGAACGGTTTGCGGTGAAATTCTGTGTCAAGTGCTCTTTTGGAAAATGGAATGTGACTGAATCTGCATCAGCTTCCCGTCATATAATTAAAGTTGTTCTATACGTGGTTAACAAAAACGTTTTATACTTGCAGCAAAATCTAATCGAGTAGGAATTTTCACCTCCATACTCACCGAGCAGAAAGTAATAATGATCCTAGCATACTTTTTACGACCAATTAATGCAATTTCACCCAACTAAATTGAACATCACTTTGACCGACTTGTTGAAAATTATTATTGTAATTACGATATATAAATTCAGATTTAATTAAATTAAATGAGTGTATGCGTGTAATTAGATTGAGATAATAATGTTGGTACGACGAAGAAAAATCAGATATGGTGGTTGAAAATTAATTTTAATTATTATTGGATTTAATTATAGGGAGATTGATTTAATTTTATAACGTACGATAAATTAAAATCGTTTTGGTAATCGAAGTAAAATCTAAACTTGAATGTTGATCCTGTTGGCTTCATCATGGGAACCAAACAAAACATCTGTCATAAGTTTTAATTGATACAGCAAAGTGCTTGTTTTAATTGGTTCTGTTCATTAAGGCCGAATACGAATAAGACCAAACAGACCAAGAAGGAAGAACCGACAAAGTGAAAGTGCCACCGAGTTCGGGCACAAGTAAGGTGTCCCTCTCGGGCGTTTCGCCGCTTTGGCAGATATAATTATGGTAAACGCGTGTGCGAGATGTCTCGTGTTACTTACCGTCCATCTGAAGGTGAAAGGCAGGACGAGTTTTCCCTTCTCAAGTTCGGGATCGGTGAGCGTGAAGGAGTCCCTACCCAGCACCGGACTGGATGTGTTTCCGAACGAGCAAGAACCGGTGCTGGTCACGTTGCTCTGGTACTCTTTAAGGCACAATCTGAAGAAGGTGTTGCATGGCAACGAGCACCTCTGGTGCGTCGGAGACTTTGACAGTACTCCGCAGCAGCTACCGTTCGATAATAAGCTGCCTCTATTTGACATTTCCAACACTTGAAGTTCAAAAAAACCGGAGCCATGCGCGCACTAAAACAAAAAAAAAGAAACAAAATTAAATAATTATAAGTCGCAATAACATTTCTAAAACTAGTTCTCACAAGACGGCGAGAGTCTCCGAGAGGAATCGAGGTCTGCGTAGGATGTGTGTAATGGACAAAATAAGAACTCAAAGAGTTGCAATCACCTTAACACACATACGAGCGCTTCTTTCACTTTCATCGTGGAGTATTTCATTTTTATGAACCAATAGACGTCGTTCAATAACATGCCGATATTCAATTAGTTGCGGCTATTAAAAGAGTTGACGAGGAATTTGCATTCCCACATCGTTTTATGGGAACCATACCAGATAGACTAGATATTGGATTAGCTCATTAGAAATAGGATTCTCCTTCCTGGTAAACATCTTTCTTACGTTTTTATCGTACCACACAGGTTTTCTCGCATATTAGATTAACGTTACGCAGTTTTTGCCTTTCTCACCGTCACGGCTCGAAGGAGATCGCTAAAGACTGTTCATGTGAATCGTCTTTTTAATGGATTAAAGAAGACGTTTGCTACTAAATAGTAAAATTTAGGTTTTGTGTTGTTTTGTTGATTAATAATTGGTTCGAAGTTAATCAATGTAGTTTGTTAATTAATTAGAAGATATTATAGGTACTGATATTATTGTATCAATGCCTCTAATGTTTCGTTACTAACAATAATTATTCCCAACACTCCTCCTCGACTATTTCTAACTATAAACAATTTATTAAACATTAGCTTGCTTAACAAAATTTAACAATTTTTCGAGACTTCGTAAAGATATCAGAAATATTACTTTCTGAACTGACACACTTAAATGTAACTAAACCTTTATTCACTACATCTGTTATAAAATGTTAGTCTTTTAAATTCATTTCATTAAATGAAGTATAACGAACTATAAATAGTATTATTTGTCATATTTAGGATGACCGACGTCTTTGAAATTAGCCGAGATTATTTCTTATTCCAAAACAAAGAATCTTGGTCGACCTTGAAGACGTCGGCCGCTCCAAAGATAACGAATAATATGTGCCCCAAGAATTGTTCTTAGTACAAGGATTAATCTCAGCCGACTTGGGGCGGCCGATTTCGAAGATGTCGGCCGCCCCAAGCATTATTCTAGATGTAAAGATTAATCTCGGCCGACTTTGTCTTTAAAGGGAATTACATTCTTGTAATAATTGAGTATAATAATTAAATAATTGAGATAGCTGACGTTTTCAAATTCATTTCGGCTGAATTCAAAGACGGAAATTATGTTCTTGGGGCGGCCGAAGTCTTCGACGACGGCCGAGATTAATTCCTTTATCACGAAGAATAAATGTAACGGCTGACGATTTCGAACATTATTTTTCGTTAAATATAAGAATTAATAGCGGCCGTAGTTGAAGACATCGGCCGCCCCAAGTATTGTTCTAAACTCATCTCGGCCGTCTTCCAAGACGTTCAAAGACTTTAAAGACTGAGATCAATTGCTTTATCACAAAGAATAAATGCGACGGCTGACAATTTTGAAGATTATTCTTCGTTACATATGAGAATTAATCTCGGCCGTCGTCGAAGATGTCGGCCGCCCCAAGCATTGTTCTTGATGCAAACGCTAATCTCGGACGACTTCAAAGACGGGAATTATATTCTTGGAGCGATTTAGATAGATTTAGATAGAGATTAACTTTTATATCACGAAGAATAATTGGAATGGCTGACATCAAAGATTATTCTTCGTGATATATGAGAATTAATCACGGCCGTCGTTGAGCATCCCAAGTATTGTTCTTGATATAAAAATTCATCTCGGCCGACTTCAAAGACGAGAATTATATTCTTTTTCGCGCGAAGCTACTTTTGAGTCCTCCTATATGCTAATTAACTATTTTAAGCAGCTTTTTTGCAGTTCACAGCTGGATTAAGTTTACTTGGGTTGGGTTTCAATGAGAGTCATCCTCGATGCTCTTTCAATTCTTGGACGGCCGATGTCTTCGAAGTCGGCCGAAATTAACATTATCAAATTCATTTTCTGCTGCCTCTTCAGTGACACATTCAGCCCAATAGAGGCTGAATGTCAATCATCAAAAACTAATCCCAATATTTGTGTTTCAAAATCGAATTTCGATTCATTGAATACATCTCTTCCTATAAAGAATTTTCAAAAAACCAATGCAACCAAATACCCCTAATTTTCCAAGATGCGGCGTCTTCTTAAATCATAGATCCGCTAATACTTTGTTTTTTGAGTGCAGTTGTTGGACTTCTATTTATAAGATAAAAAGCTGCTAAAACTGATTCAGTCCATAACTTTTTCGAGAGTTTTGTGCTTAATAACATACATCTCGCTTTTTCTATGAGAGGTCAGTTCATTCGCTCAGCTACACATTTTATTGTATATATGTTCTATATATACCTCATTGTGAACTCAAATCGTATTTCTTGCTTCTGAAAATGCCTTTCTTTTCGTTTGAAACTTCGAATGCTTCTTTCTAACTTCTTAAAGTACTTGAATTTTTCGTTATTTCGCTGAAGCTTTTATTGTGATAGGATTCTTTAATTAAATTGGAGCATCATAAACTTAAACTTAACCTTTTCTGAAGTAAAATAAAGTTATTTGGGTGAGATTTTGCTCTTCATTGTAGTATATTATGATGAAAATCGAGTTAAATTTGCTGTAATGGGATTAATTGCGATTAAAACGTATCGAGTTTGAGATGGGTAGTGTATCAAAATTGGATTTTGAAAATGTTGGGATCGGATGTAGATAAGGGTAAGTTAGGTTGACTCGATTATAAATGATTTCGTCATTGGTTTCGTTACAACAACAAAGAAATGATGGCTGTGAGGATCATTGAGGATCGCAAAGCCGAATCAATTCCAGCTCTGTGAATCGTAGACCACGTATAATCCAATTTTTTGAACCAGAATGAGAGGGTTCAAAACGAAGAATTGACAATTCAAGAAGCAGGCTTAACCAATGACGTCGCGTTGCATTGATTTTTATGAGACATTCTGAGAAATCATGGATGGAACTAAGACCAAAAGCAAAAGAGAAAGAAGCAAAATTGTCTCTGAGTTAGGATATATGTGTCTCAATTTGTTAAAATTCATGATAAAAATCGAGAAAGAAATGGAAAACCACAATTTTTTAGCCAGATTCCCTTTTTAGAAGCAATACCACCACCTAACAAATACTGTTATGCCATTATATCCTCAGCATTAACAAATTTTTTTGCAAATGTTACCACCTTCATGCTATGGGTTATGTACGCATATACAAATCCCAGAAATAACCAAGGCTGTTCTGAGATCGGTCTGTGAAGAAATAGGGAAATCAGACCAAAAAGTGCATAGGTGACATCTGGAAAAATTGATGTGATGCATGGTTTTTAAGGATATTGTAGCATCATTAGAACACATTAAACAATTTTTGATAGAAAAAGGTTAAGCTGATGCCCAAGAAGTCACCTGGCCTTGGCTAATAAGAGATAAGTGATTACTCACTGAGGTACTCTTGTAATCAATTGTGATTTACAAGAGGAACTCCTAAGAATTCTTATTTAAACGAGGTGAAGAAAAATGAACTGGCATGTGAGTGAGCTCTTCAAATTGCTCAAGGCATTAAAGAGAGCTATCTGAAAGTTTCACTAGACTCCACCAAAAGCATCTGCTTATCGCTAATGCAGTTATGAGACACAAAAACCTCATTTTTTTAAGAATCCACTTTGCAAGTGAATGAAATATAAAGAAAAGAATATTTAAACTTCTGAACTTGCTTTATTTAATTTAAATCGGTACCAGTTTCGAAGTTTACTCCATCTTTAGCCGAAAGTCTCGTAGAAGCAGCTAAGATCTAGTAGAGATGTAAGACATGTTGTGTTAATGAGGTCGTCATATTGTAAAATGGTAATTTTTTGAGAATTGATGTGAATGAAAATTTTTTTAACATGACCGTTATGAAGAGAAATGTTAAAAAAGTTCCAAAAGTTCATTAAAAATGTGGTTAAATTTTATGTTAAATTTTCAATTAAAAATTACGTAGATGATTGATAAGGTGATGGTCTAATTAAAACAGAGAAAAATTTTGAGTAAAAGAAACTAAAATGTGTGCACGATCTAGATCTTTGCTTCTTCTACGACAGTTTTGGCTGATGATGGAGTAAATTTCGAAACCGGTACTGATTAAATATTCTTTTCTTTACAAAAAACGCTCTTCCAGACCAATATCAGCTCCATCAGACATCAGAGAAGGGAAATGTAGGAACTCTTTCAAAGTTGAATAAAGGAACTTTACAATGAACTAGAACTAGAATTAGCACTAGAACTAACTCGAAATCTAGAACTTTTTATCCGAATTTGTGGCTTTTTGAAAAAATGTTGTGAAACGGTTTTGATATGATTTCGAAACGAAACTTCTCTTTGTGAAGTTTTCTGGTGCTTATTACATTATTTAATTAGAGAGTTTATTGAATTATAAAGCTATCTACTTTATATAAAAATTACCAAAAAAGTGCAACGCAAACAATAGAAAAAGCGGTATTCTGTATTTGGTTGCAACGACGATAATTAAAGTATGGGATTTAAGATCTGTCTTAATTTTATATTCGTCTCAACGATATTTTCATAAATTGTAATTCAATAAATTATATTTTCCATAATTTGTCACTTTTGGGAAGCACTATATACTAAAATATACCCTCTTTATGATGTCATGCGCAGAATGATCGCATTTTCGAATGGTTGAATACCTTATGTTCCTGGTACCATGAGAATTTCATAAATTTGCTAATCCTGCTATCTTATATGCTCCTATCTTTGAGTCCTTCCATGTATTCATTAACTATTTTAAGTAGCCTTTTGTAGTTTACAGCTGGATTACGTTTAGTTGGGTTGGGTTGGGTTCTAATAAAAGTCGTCCTCGATGGCTTTTCAATTCTTGAGCGGCCGACTTCGAAGATGAGTCTAGTTCTTATATCAAAATCAATATTTAGGGTTAAGGTTTACTTCTTATATTATGAACAATATTTGGGGCGGTCGATGTCTTTGAAGTGGGCCAAAAAATGATATAAGAAGTAAACTCGGCCGACTTCGAAGATATTGGTCGCTCCAAGTATTGTTCGTGATCAAAAAGTATTTTCGTCCGACTTTGAAGACGTCATCCGTCTCAGAGTTTACTTCTTATATCAAGAGCAACATTTGGGGAGGCCGACGTTTTTTCAAAAAAATAGTCTCCACCGACTTCAAAGATGTCGGCAGCCACAAATATTGTTTCTTGCAATTGAGACAGTCCTAAGAAACATGGTTTTAAACAACCAACATGGTTTGTGGTCTACTCAACCTAACTTAAACCAATTCCCACCCAACCCAACCAAAGATTTCCAAAATTTGATTTTATACGCAGAACCCAATTAAACCCATTGTGGTGAATTTAACCAAAATCCTCAATTTTCATCAAAGTGTGTTGAGAAGCAAAATCAATCTTTCATCCGAGCTTTTCTGCAATTAAATTGAATCAATTATTTGTAAAATTTTTCAGATTATGTTCTTTCGTTAACTTTTTTAAATCTTTTCATCTTTAATCTTGCTTTTCACAAAGTTTAACGTTAGATGTAGGAGAAATTATTTCCAATGCTATAACCATCATGTTATATTTCGAAGGCATCGTTAATAATAAATGAGACTCAACGTCCATCTCCTCCAAAGTAGCACCTGTTGACTTTAATTCTCATACAAGTTTGTCAAATTGAATGAAATGATTTTCCATTTTTCATTTACTCCCATCCAACCTCATTATAAGTAACTGCCTTCGAAGTAATAACTGATTTAGTTCTTCATTAATGATTTCCACATTTTGTGAGTAATTTTCGTGTCTTTTATATATTTCAAGTGGGTATCATTTTAAAGTTTCTCGACATTTCTTATAAATTTTCTATACATTCCTTTTCTTCCAATCAAAATTTTGAACCAACTAAAAGTAACAATTCCCAACATTTTGATATACATACCACCGTAATCATCGAGTTCAGTTACATAACGAAGCCATACATGACTCATATCTAAGTGAAATTTCCAATTACCAGAGCAAAAGCAAAAATAAATAGAGTAAATCAATTATAACAAACAATATGGCGTGGTGTTAATTCTCCATTCACCGTTATATGTAAATCGAAAGGTTCTAGCATTGCTTACTTACACAACAAAAACAATTCAATTCGAAATTTTAATCAACATAAAAAAAATGATGAGTTAATTGTAAATAAGTAAAGAAAGAAACATCCTGATTTAAACGGTAATTTAGCATAACCAAAAAAACGAGAAGATTACCAATAATTACAAGAGCACAGAGTTGTGATAAAAATTCTGTCTGCCTTGGCACGAAGAACGTATCATTTGCGCGTCTGCTACATGGTGAGCATCGTGAGAAACTTATTGAAAATTCACGAATCGGAGAGAGACCCCGGTGAGGTCTTAATACAGCTGTCCGAAGAAAGTCGAGCCTTAATGATAGCCACTTCCTGCAATTCCCTGCTTTTTCGATCTCCTTTACACGGTGAATCGCCACTTGCCTCATCGGTAATACGGATTTCCCTTTACGACCGAAGAAAACTTGATCATCACAAATTATTCCGTAAATTTTACAGTTTTTGGAACTTTTGGGACCACTTAAATGGAGGAAATAATGAAAGTTTCCGTATAAAAAGAATGCGCATTAATTAATTAACTCGATTTCTCTCTGGCTAAATTTGCAAAGCTATTTTTTTACAATTAACCTAGAAATAATAATCTCGGAATGATAATAAGCAAGAATTACAAGCGAACGTTAAGTTATTAACATAAATACTTTATTAAATGTACCGCGGTTTGTTGTATTGTAATTAATAACAAACAAGTTGCGCTTAATAAAATCTCCTTTTATAGGGGTAGATAATATGTTCAGACAAATTAAGAGCTAATTTTATACATTACAATCGTTTATGTGTATAACATTAATTATGGTGATTATACATATTTTCGTTTTTACTGGATTCATGTAAAATCAATTACAAATATGAATGTTTTATTAAAACAAATTAAAACTTATTACTTTATAAGCTTTCGGGTTATATAAATTGGAATAAATTGTGAATTTGTTGCTAAAGTTGAAATGTCCTCTTTAAAACGATATTAAAACTTGAAATATGTAAAAGTCTTGATAACATTAAAATTTTAAAAAATGAGGAATTAAAAGATGGTCGTGGCTAAAATAATGGAGATAAAGGGATGAATCATGGATCAAATTGAAGATGAAAGTGCCCTGTTCAAAATGATATAGGATAATTAAAGTTTGAACCAAAAATTATTGAGATTAGAATTAAAATGTGTAAGATTCAAGTCGATAAAATTTCAAAATATCGCCTTTGCTTTAATAATTGAGATTAAGTGAAGAATCATAGCTTAAATTGATGATGAAAATGTCTTCTTTAAAATAATGTATGACAACCGCTATTTTATTGAAAAAATATTGAGATAAAAATTAAAGTATGTAAGGTTGCGTTTCAACTTTGATAACAATAAAATAATAAATACGGAAAAATTTAAAAAAATGGCCATGGTTAGAATAATAGAGATAATGGGATGATTCAGGGATCAAATTGAAGATGAAAATGCCCTGTTCAAAATGATATAGGATAATTAAAGTTTGAACCCAAAATTATTGAGATTAGAATTAAAATGTGTAAGATTGCGATTCAAGTCGATAAAATTTCAAAAAATCGCCTTTGCTTTAATAATTGAGATAAAGGGATGAATCATAGCTTAAATTGATGATGAAGATGTCTTCTTTAAAACAATGTATGATAACTGCTACTTTATTAAAAAATTATTGAAATAAAAATTAAAGTATGTAAGGTTGCGTTTCAACTTTGATAACAATAAAATAATAAATACAGAAAAATTTTAAAAAATGGCCATGGTTAGAATAATAGAAATAATGGGATGATTCATGGATCAAATTGAAAATGAAAATGCCCTGTTCAAAATGATATAGGATAATTAAAGTTTGAATCCAAAATTATTGAGATTAGAATTAAAATGTGTAAGATTGCGATTCAAGTCGATAAAATTTCAAAAAATCGCCTTTGCTTTAATAATTGAGATAAAGGGATGAATCATAGCTTAAATTGATGATAAAGATGTCTTCTTTAAAATTATGTATGATAACTGCTATTTTATTAAAAAATTATTCAGATAAAAATTAAAGTATGTAAGGTTGCGTTTCAACTTAGATAACAATAAAATAATAAATACGGAAAATTTTTGAAAAATGACCATGGTTAGAATAATGGAAATAATAGGATGATTCATGGATCAAATTGAAGATGAAAATGTCTGGTTCAAAATGATATAGGGTGATTAACGTTTGAATCAGAAATTATTGAGATAAAAATTAAAATGTGTAAGACTGCGCTTTAAATCAATCAAATTTCAAAAAATCGCCTTTGCTTTAATAATTTAGATAAAGGGATGAATCATGGCTTAAATTGATGATGAAGATGTCTTCTTTAAAATAATTTATGATAACTGCTATTTTATTAAAAAATTATTGAGATAAAAATTAAGGTATATAAGGTTACGTTTCAACTTAGATAACAATAAAATAATAAATACGGAAAATTTTTGAAAAATGACCATGGTTAGAATAATGAAAGTAATGGGATGACTCATGGATCAAATTGAAGATGAAAATGCCTTGTTCAAAATGATATCGGGTGAATAACGTTGGAATCAGAAATTATTGAGATAAAAATTAAAATGTGTAAGATTGCGCTTCAAATCAATCAAATTTCAAAAAATCGCCTTTGCTTTAATAATTGAGACAAAGGGAAGAATCATAGCTTAAATTGAAGATGAAGGTGTCTTCTTGAAAATAATGTATTATGATAATCGCTGTTTTATTCAAAAAATATTGAGATAATAATTCAAACTGGACAAGTTTAACCGATTAATCGAATATTTTATTTAAGCGGATGTTCTCGGTAACCAATTAATTGAAATGCATTGTATTTTCAGTAATTATATTAAAATGCGTGTAGATTTCGAGAAACTGCATGATGTTATTATCAAAGTTTAAATTAAAATGTTCTCGAGGATTGAATCAAGCAGAATTCAATATTATGACAACTGGAGATGTTTGTCGTTATAAACATTCATAACATAGAAAAAAATTGAGCTGGAATCACGAAATTCATGGGGATTATATTAAAAGGTGTGTAGATTCTAATAAAATACGCGAAATTGCTATTAAAATTGAAATGAAGAAGTTCTGGGTGATCAAATCAAAAGGTATCCAAAATGGCCATAATTAAAAATTTTTGAGGTTACATAAATTCATAATTTTTTTATGTATTAACATTGGGGGCACGAAATTATTGAAAAATAGAATAAAAATTATGATAAAATAGATAATATATACCTAAATGGAAATTATTTGAGCAAAATTACAAGTGAATAAAAAATTATATTATGATTACAATATTTACAGAAATTATGTTAAATAAAATGTAGATTCTAATAAAATATGCGAAATTATTAATAAATTTATGACGAAGAAATTCAAAAAATCAAAATAAGAATATTCAAAATAAGGAAAATTCTAGATTTAAAGTGAATTATTTATATCAAAAAAGATGTATAAATTGCAGCAAAAACAACTTTTAAACAATTTAAAAAAAATTAAAATATGATGAAAATTTATTTCTTAAATTGAGATGACAATGTTCTGACTAATCTAATAGAATTAAATTAATAAAGATTTTTAAGACCGCTCTTACCAACGACAAGAGTTGGTCACTGCATAAGTAAGGTAGTGTTACATAAACTCAACGAGTTAACAGCAGCTGGCTATGTCTAAATTAAGCATGAATAATAACAAAAATATCGGAGTAATAAGAGATATGGAAATAAGCAAGATATTAAATCAATTGAATCAATCCCACATCACTTTTTAGAGACAGAGAGTACTAAGTCTTTTAATTAAGAAATAAAAAAGACTTTTAATTAAGTCTTCTTAATTTATCTCAAATTATCTCCCAAATAAGCTATCTCTATAATGAACTATAATAAGATCAAGATCTGCCAAATTTTTTGTAAGCAAAGTCGATAAAAGTTCTATGTATCAATTCAGACACACTCACACAAACTCAGATTTATTAAAAAAGATTTAAAGTATTCATCATTAAATGTTTAGTTTCTCCCCATAATTAATTAAGATTGAGATTAAGATTTTGTGAGAATTGTCATAACAACATTTAAGAATTATACTAGAACATAGATACAAATAAAAGATTAATTATATACAAGTATAAACTGTATACTCCCCATTAATATCCCCCTTCCTCACCTAACACACACTTGCAGTGTCAGACGCTTTACACCCTAACATAAAGAGAGCACTTTACTATTGTTGGGTGCACAGCTTGATGTCATTTTTAACGGTCGACGGACAATGAAAAAGAATACAGGTACTTTCCCACTTCCGACGTATCCATCGAAAAATTTAGGGGGAATTCAGAAACCTTAGCGTCGTTATACCTCGGTAAGCTATTTATCTAAGCGTTATCTGATGATGATGATCTTTCTGAGCAACCGAAAATGAACGAAAACAAATTTACATAAACCGAATTTATCAGATTCCGTGTTATGTTGGGTTACTACGATTGATAGTGGATATTAATATAGTCGATTTTTGAACGGGTTCATTATTTGTTTATTTTTTGAATAAAAACATTTATTTAGATTTTTTTTTATGGTGATGAGTGTGAGAATGTTTTTTTTTGATACAGATAAAGATTGATTTGATTTACACACATTCTAGAAGAATGTAAATCGTGACCTTTTTATATATTTTTCATTCTAATTAATCGAATAACTCAATAATTAAGTGTAAAAAGTGTTTTACATTCTTGAAGATAACCTACACACATAAATCTTGAGCTGATCAATTAAAAATGTTTCCGTAAATTCTTCCGTAACAAAAAGTAATTATACGTTCTAGTAAAATCTCATTATACAAATGTACATAAATGGTGGCGATAAATAAACTTTGCGCTCAGTAACGCATGGCGTGGTTAGTTCGTTTTCTTGTATAATTTGCAACATTGAGTGGTATTAATTTATTTAAATCGTTTTAATTGATTTACGCTATCAATTGTCGTCGGGCGGCGACGATTGTGACGTGTTCATGCGTGCTCTGAGCTCGTGGGTATAATTTCTGGAATGCCGTGAGAACTTTCTGCTTTTTTATCTCAAGTCAATATTTACCATCGTTCTTGGACAATTATGTGAGTAGATTTTACGTAGGAAGTAGCTGCATTATGTGCAGTACGAGTTTTATTATTATTGTTATAGAGTGCACTTTGGTTTATAAATAATGTACTCACCAAAAATAATAATCAGAATTCAATGAAGAATTTAACATTAAATCAAATGAGTACATACAACGTTTCAGTCTTATATATAAAAATTTTTTTTAAGAAATCTTCAAAAAGACGTCATGATTGCCGTGAAGCAACCAACCGAGTCTTGTTGGTTTGCTTCAGTTCTTTTTTCTTGTAGCGTTTGAGGTGAGATTGCTTCACGCACGCCATGCAGACGTGGTTCGGTGTTCTTCGGACCGGACAGAAGTGGACGTTAAATAAATATGTATAGGAGTATAAATATTGGGAGCCATTCTCTTTCTGCGTAGAGCACGCGGGGACGAGCGTGCTATGCGTTCCTTCTTCTCCTTCTTGATCCTCTTCTTTCTCTTCTTTTCATTGCGTAACTGTGCCTTCGGTCTAACTCTTCAATCGTTCCAACTGACGTTTTGGACGTTTAATCTTGAAGTCCGTAGACTAAGGACGGTTCTTTTACGAGGATTCAGATTGTATCTGTTTTCTTCCTGCTGTTTAATTCGTCTGGACGTGGATCTTCTAGTTTTTAAATTCTTTTTGGTTGCCGGTAGTTAGTATTTGGGAATTTCTTAGAATTCAAATTTTAATATCAAAAAATTCTTCGAGGTTTTATTTCTTAATCTACTTAAAGTTTAAATTTATTCCTTTACTTCGCCTGGATCATTACTGGTGCTAATCTTCATCTTCGATGTAGCTGACAAGATAATCGCTTTCATTTGCTTCATAACATAAATTACCTTAACACAAGGTGAATGAAGTATCCGATAGATAGCACTGTCAGTTAAACCGTTATTACTTTGACTAATTTCTCCCTTATATCCTTGCAGATTTGATGGGTTTCTTAACGGTAGCTTATGCACCTCGAAAATGTAGCAGATGTTGCGGATAAATTGGCAAATAATAATCTTCCTCGCAGGACGGGACAGCAACCGATCTCCCGTTAATTACAAACTATTGTTTACATGATTAATAGGCGATTGTGGCTCATTATGCACACTAATTAACCATAGAAATAATCGGGTACGTAACAGCACGCTGTTAAATATTTATAACGAATAACCAAGTAGGTGCTTTCTAAAGAAACGGTTAAAAAACCCATATTATATAGTTATCAAGTATTTCCTCTTATAAATTCAAACTTCGAAGTGTGCAACCTCTGAACAAACACCTAATTCGCTCTGAATGGTATAAATTAAGCCCTATTAAGCGAACAATGCGCTATAAGAATCAAATTAACCGTATGTGGGAATCAGAGGCGACAAAAGATCGGCGTTCGCATTAGAGGATGTTCAAGATGGAATCGCGAGCCCGAAGAAGATGAATGAATACACACGGTCGGCCGCCGGCCTCTGTTGTGCAATTTTGCCAACCCAAGATTGTGAGCTTGTTCCTCTCCTCTATCGGCGCTGCGTTGCGCTTCAACAAAAGCCAATTACACAATGGCTCAAGCTCAATGGACTCTCTTTTAATGGGTATGCAAATGTCGCCGTTAATAAGTTAATCGTCGTTCTTCTTTCGCCTTGTGCCCATGTAGCCAATTAACATCGAATATTCGGCTTTGAAGGTGAGAAGAATTCCTTCTTAAGAGGTATCTATTGTGCTGAATGTGGAACGAAGAAAACTTATCGCATCTGTTTAATGAGATATCTTCATCATATTAGTTTCATTGTTAAAATCAAATTATGTGTGCTGGGAATACGAAGTACGAATTCTCGAATATTGCATAAAACAAGATCTAATAGTAGCGAATAAGTTTTATGAATACAAGGAAATACATAAATACACAGAAAGGCAAAACAGACACAAAATCATAGATGTTAAAGTCAAAAGAAGTTATGAGATTAATTAATTAAGTGACAGAACATAGGGTTGGTGATAAGAAAACCAATAGTGAAACAAAAAGACCATACAAACTGAAAGAAGAACTAATAGTTGAGAAATATAGAGAAGATATGAGAAGGGAAATAATGATGATACCTGAAACAAAAACACAAAGTCTAGGCGATGAATGGAAGACAGTGAAAACAATAATAATAAGCGTAGCTAAACAAGTCTGTGGAACAAGCAGGAAGAACAAATATACAAACTGCATGGCGGAAGGAAGAATTAAAAGCAAAGATTAAGACCAAAAAAAACTAAGTGACAGAAAACTTGAAGTACAAAACACAAGAAAGTTATGATGAGTATAAAATAGAAGCAAAAGAGACGGAAAAGATGAAATGTAAAAAAAAACAAGTTCTTGGAAAGAGTTTGAAGATAAGATGGAGAAAAATTCAAGAGAGAACCAGAAAGTATTTTACAGTATTATAAATTCACTGAGACAGGGGAAGAGAGAAGAATGTATGATAACAGATAAGAAAGGCTAGGTATTGATGAATGTAGAGGATAGGATAGAGAGATGGAAGGAATACTTCCAGGAACTACTGAATGAAGCTAATAATCTGGATGAAGAGCAAGAACAGACACGCTGAGAAGAAATACTTTTAGAGGAGAAAGACATAGCTAAATAAGAAATAGATGAGGCGATTAAAAGTCTCAAAAATGAGAAAATCACGGGCATACATAAAATAACGGCGGAAATGGTTAAAGCACTAGGAGAAGAAGGGAAACAGCTTCTATACAAATTAATTAAAAGAATATGGAAAGAAGAACGGGTGACGATGGAATGGGAATTGGGGATGATCACCCCAATATACACATGAGAAAGAACAAGGAATGTAGTAATTTCAAATAATTAGATGTCAAACGAGTTTACGACTCAACAAGGGGTACGACAGGGGGGTAATTTAAGCTTACTTTTACTTATAATTTACTTGGATTAGATAATTAAAGAGGACAACAGGAACACGAAGCCAATGAATGTGGGATTTCGTAACATTGAAAGAGTACAATTACAATAATGTGATTTTGCGGATGATATAGCGATACTGCTAACAGCGAACAAGAACTACAGGAAAAATTGACAACATGGAATAAACTATTGGAGAAGTACGGGATGAAAATGAACACGGCAAAAACCAAACTGATGATGGCAATATCGAAGTAAAGACTAACAATGAAGATACATATAGAAAACGAAGTGCTAGAACAAGTGGGTCAGTTAAGTACTTAGGAGTTATTATAGATGATACAGGGAACCAACAGGAAATCTGAAGACGCACGGCTAAACCTAAAACTATCCACTTTTAGGTCTAGTGTTAGTTTTAGTTTTACTACAACTCCAGGGTTGTGAAATCAGTCCGGAGAACTCATGGACTAAACTCAACCCAACCCTGTACATTTGAACCAGAGCCGTCCTAGGATATTCAGTGCCCTTTTCATACAAAATTCAATGGCAAAAACGAAGTCCGCATCTCAGAGAAGACACTGGGTATATATATGATGGTACATCATCCATTTCATTGCAAAGACAGGAGTTTGCGCCCTAGGGCTATAACCATTTTGACTAGTTAGTCGACCACGATTACGTCCAAACTCTTCAAAGTCCACAACTTTCATCTTTTTGTTTCCATGTTATTGCGTCGATTCTCTTGTTTTCTATAACATATTTATATTTGTTTGCTAAAACTATTAGCAAGTCTTTTCTGTTATAACTATAGTAAGTACTTGAACTAGGTATTACAACAATTATAAGCTTTATTTTAAGTTATATTTTGATTTTTGTCATTTAATTTTTTCACATATTTTTTTTTAATCTCCGACACTATCATGAAATATAGGTGAAATTTTCATCAGTATTTTAAACTGGTAGGAATCTAAATGTTGTATTTACCTATAAGGTACCCAAATGTAAATGGTACCTTATAGATAAACGATTCGTTAGTGTTAACTATCAGCTACTATTTTAACTGACATAATAATTCGTCTTAACTAGATATTAATAAACCGGCCCTTAGGCAATCAGATTTTGCAGATCTGATTCAACGACTGATAAATGTGATTATCGAGATGAAATCAGAAATTTTTTAAAACTCAGCACATAATTTAAATGATTTAAGAGATTACTTCGTGCTGATTTTATAATAATTCATAATTATTCTAAGATCTGATCCAACTTCTTAATTTTAGGAACTCATTATGCTGCATAATGTATTGTCATTATGTAATACCATAAATCAATTTTACAAATCTGTACCTAAATGTCATAATATACTACTAAACCATTTCTGTTAAAATTAACTAATATTGAAGCTTTCTCATATGATGATTTCTTGTTCAACTCATATCCAACTGTTATTGGACATGGCTTAAATAATGGAGATATCGTTCAAACGATAGTTATCTTATATCATCCTAAAGAAGGCATTTTCGTCTACAATTTGACCCATGACTCATCCTATTATCTCCATTATTAGTTAGAGAAATTATTGACATAGAAAATATAATGTGTAAGATTGCGTGACAAAATAATAAAATTTCGCAAAATCACCTTAGCTTTAATAATGGAGATAGAGGTGTAAATCATGGCTTAATTTGAAGATGAAGTTATCTTATTTAAAATAACGTATGAAACCGTTACTTTATTCAAAAATTTTTTGAGATAGAAATGGAAGTATGTAAGATTGGAAGATAGAAATTAAAATGGATATCAAATTCCGTTCAAAACGGCTTAATTTAGAGTATTTCTTATCTTTATATGGAATTCATAAAAAGTAATGTCTTTGCAGTAGCCAAATGGTAGCCCATTGGAATCTGAAGATGAAACATTTGAAGGTTGTCATAAACTGGTAATTAATTTTGTTACGGTTTATTGGGTTTATAAATTTTAGATTCATCTCGACTTCTTCTTCTCGATTCATAGCACAAGCGAATATGACATTATCCGCAAGAAGTTTTCAGTTCTTCACTCATTTTCTTAGAACCAAATAATTGAGATAATTGCTTTCGTTTCATTTTCGGGGCAGGAGTAGAACTTTAATAGAAAAGCTTTGTATTAACACAATATATAACACAGATATACAAAACAGATATCTGCTTTTATATACAGAGGTTAGGTGGCGGGTGTTAACGGTAAAAGGACTGATTCATGTCCTGAGTAACGGTAAGAAATGCTTAGCTATTTTTTACGTCTTGTAATAATAACAATATTATAACCTCTTCAGAAACGAATTTTCGAATTCTGCATTACAGTATTTTAACAGCTTAATACTTCAACTGGTAATCAACCAATTCAACAAAAAAATTAATAGATTATGAATTCATTGACAAACTGAAAGTGTTTTGAAGATTTAAGGAAATATCTTTTGAGAAATTATCACAAAAAGTCAATTCGTCTCTTCTTACTGAAACCAATACTAACAATTCTTAAAATTAATCGATTGTTTTTTAGATACTAACTCCAAAGATTGATTCCTCAAGAACCAAACTAGATATCAAAAAACGGGTTTCACCATTAAAATTGTCATAGAATTTTGACTCAATACTCACAATTTGGTTATTTCGATTTTAATCATTACCCTAATAACATTTGTTGAAAACAAATCGATTGATTTTATGTGATAACTTTAAAGATTGATTCCTCAAGAATCAGTAGAGACATGAAAAAGCGGTATTCACCATTAAAATTGTCTTAGGATTCTGATTTAATACTCATAATTTGATTACTTCAATTTTAATCACTACCATAATAACGTTTGTTGAAATCATCTCTAGCAACGCATCAAAATCAACCGATTGATTTTTATAGACTAACTTCAAAGATTGATTCCTCAAGAACCAATTGAGATATCAAAAAACGGGTTTCACCATTAAAATTGCCATAGAACTCTGAATCAGTGCTCACAATTTAATTACTTTGATTTTAATTACTACCCAGATATCATTTGTTGAAAACAACACTAACAACACGTGAAAACAAAATCAACCGAAATATTAAAAAGTGGTTTTCACCATTAAAATTGTCTTAGGATTCTAACTTAACACTCACAATTTGGTTGCTTCGATTTTAATCACTACCATGATAACGTTTGTTGAAATCAACTCTAACAACGCGTCAAAATCAATCGATTTCTTTTTATAGCTTAACATCAAAGATTGATTCCTCGAGAACCAACCGATATATCAAAAAACGGGTTTCATCATTAAAATTGTCATAGAATTTTGTCTCAATACGCACAATTTGCTTACTTCGATTTTAATCACTACCCTGATAATATTTGTTGAAATCAACATGTCAAAATCAATCGATTGTTTTTATTGACTAACTTTGAAGATTGATTCCTCAAGAACCAGTCGAGATATCAAAAAACGGGTTTCACCATTAAAATTGCCATAAGACTAACTTCAAAGATTGATTCCTCAAGAACCAATCGAGATATCAAAAAACGGGTTTCACCATTAAAATTGCCATAGAACTCTGAATCAGTGCTCACAATTTAATTACTTTGATTTTAATCACTACCCTGATAATATTTGTTGAAATCAACATGTCAAAATCAATCGATTGTTTTTATTGACTAACTTTGAAGATTGATTCCTCAAGAACCAGTCGAGATATCAAAAAACGGGTTTCACCATTAAAATTGCCATAGAACTCTGAATCAGTGCTCACAATTTAATTACTTTGATTTTAATCACTACCCTGATAATATTTGTTGAAATCAACATGTCAAAATCAATCGATTGTTTTTATTGACTAACTTTGAAGATTGATTCCTCAAGAACCAGTCGAGATATCAAAAAACGGGTTTCACCATTAAAATTGCCATAAGACTAACTTCAAAGATTGATTCCTCAAGAACCAATCGAGATATGAAAAAACGGGTTTCATCATTAAAATTGCCATAGAACTCTGAATCAGTGCTCACAATTTAATTACTTTGATTTTAATCACTACCCTGATAATATTTGTTGAAATCAACATGTCAAAATCAATCGATTGTTTTTATTGACTAACTTTGAAGATTGATTCCTCAAGAACCAGTCGAGATATCAAAAAACGGGTTTCACCGTTAAAATTGCCGTAAGACTAACTTCAAAGATTGATTCCTCAAGAACCAATCGAGATATGAAAAAACGGGTTTCACCATTAAAATTGCCATAGAACTCTGAATCAGTGCTCACAATTTAATTACTTTGATTTTAATCACTACCCTGATAATATTTGTTGAAATCAACATGTCAAAATCAATCGATTGTTTTTATTGACTAACTTTGAAGTTTGATTCCTCAAGAACCAGTCGAGATATCAAAAAACGGGTTTCACCGTTAAAATTGCCGTAAGACTAACTTCAAAGATTGATTCCTCAAGAACCAATCGAGATATGAAAAAACGGGTTTCACCATTAAAATTGCCATAGAACTCTGAATCAGTGCTCACAATTTAATTACTTTGATTTTAATCACTACCCTGATAATATTTGTTGAAATCAACATGTCAAAATCAATCGATTGTTTTTATTGACTAACTTTGAAGATTGATTCCTCAAGAACCAGTCGAGATATCAAAAAACGGGTTTCACCATTAAAATTGCCATAAGACTAACTTCAAAGATTGATTCCTCAAGAACCAATCGAGATATGAAAAAACGGGTTTCACCATTAAAATTGCCATAGAACTCTGAATCAGTGCTCACAATTTAATTACTTTGATTTTAATCACTACCCTGATAATATTTGTTGAAATCAACATGTCAAAATCAATCGATTGTTTTTATTGACTAACTTTGAAGTTTGATTCCTCAAGAACCAGTCGAGATATCAAAAAACGGGTTTCACCATTAAAATTGCCATAAGACTAACTTCAAAGATTGATTCCTCAAGAACCAATCGAGATATGAAAAAACGGGTTTCACCATTAAAATTGCCATAGAACTCTGAATCAGTGCTCACAATTTAATTACTTTAATTTTAATCACTACCCTGATAATATTTGTTGAAATCAACATGTCAAAATCAATCGATTGTTTTTATTGACTAACTTTGAAGATTGATTCCTCAAGAACCAGTCGAGATATCAAAAAACGGGTTTCACCATTAAAATTGCCATAAGACTAACTTCAAAGATTGATTCCTCAAGAACCAATCGAGATATGAAAAAACGGGTTTCACCATTAAAATTGCCATAGAACTCTGAATCAGTGCTCACAATTTAATTACTTTAATTTTAATCACTACCCTGATAATATTTGTTGAAATCAACATGTCAAAATCAATCGATTGTTTTTATTGACTAACTTTGAAGATTGATTCCTCAAGAACCAGTCGAGATATCAAAAAACGGGTTTCACCGTTAAAATTGCCGTAAGACTAACTTCAAAGATTGATTCCTCAAGAACCAATCGAGATATCAAAAAACGGGTTTCACCATTAAAATTGCCATATAACTCTGAATCAGTGCTCACAATTTAATTACTTTAATTTTAATCACTACCCTGATAATATTTGTTGAAATCAACATGTCAAAATCAATCGATTGTTTTTATTGACTAACTTTGAAGATTGATTCCTCAAGAACCAGTCGAGATATCAAAAAACGGGTTTCAACATTAAAATTGCCATAAGACTAACTTCAAAGATTGATTCCTCAAGAACCAATCGAGATATCAAAAAACGGGTTTCACCATTAAAATATCCATAGAACTCTGAATCAGTGCTCACAATTTAATTACTTTGATTTTAATTACTATCCAGATATCATTTGTTGAAAACAACACTAACAACACGTGAAAACAAATCGGTTGCTTTTATATGATAACTTTAAAGATTGATTTCTTAAGAATCAACCGAGACATTAAAAAGCGGGTTTCACCATTAAAATTGTCTTAAGATTCTAACTTAACACTCACGATTTGGTTACTTCGATTTGAATCACTACCATGATAACGATTTCTTTTTATAGCTTAACATCAAAGATTGATTCCTCGAGAACCAACCGATATATCAAAAACGTGTTTCATCATTAAAATTTGGTTACTTCGATTTTAATGAAATCGACTCTAACAACGCCCTCAAAATCAATCGATTGTTTTTTATAGACTAACTTCAAAGATTGATTCCTCAAGAACCAATCGAGATATCAAAAAACGAGTTTCACCATTAAAATTATCTTAGAATTCTGATTTAATACTCACAATTTGATTACTTCGATTATAATCACTACCATGATAACGTTAGTTGAAGTCAACCCTAACAACGCGTCAAAATCAATCGATTTTTTTAATGAACTAACTTCAAAGATTGATTCCTCAAGAACTAATCGAGATATCATAAAACGGGTTTCACCATTAGAATTGCCATAGAATTCTGAATCAGTGCTCACAATTTAGTTACTTCGATTTTGATGATCACCCAGATATCATTTGTTTATTCAAGGCTTAAATCAAAGACTACAAATGTGCTTTCACCATGATGGTACCCACATCATTTTTCGATTGTGGCTAATCAATATTTAAGTCAAACTTTTTCAAGTATATTAATAGAAAGAGCTACAATTATGATTTAATCAACAAATTGCATCCAATAGGGATGCACTTTCTACCTTCCATATCTCCGAACCCATTCATTTCGTTAAACTTTTAGCATCTAATGTATTTAATTTTTTTGAAATAATTTAATGTTAGAAATAGATCACCTGCGAAGTAGACTTCCATAAAAAAGTTCCTGATCTCTTTATAAAATGATTCATTTTCTTTCATATGGTATTCAGCTACCAGTAACATTCATCAAATCTAGATTTATTATTATCATGAGCAGCAAGAGACCGGTATACGCACACACACCGAGTCCTAATTGAGGCACTCACCGTTTGGCAGATGTTCCACTAGCTGAGGTTATGCACCTCCGGAGTTTGTGAGAGTACCGTGACCCTGAACTAATCTCTGCTCTTAACTTTGGAACACTGTTGGGATTTAAATGTGTGTCTCTCTTCAAGTGGAGGTCTCCGAAAATCTCGCTTTACGTTCCGTTCTGCTTCCTTCGACGGACAAAAATTTGGAAACTACACTACTCTAAATACGGCCCCAACCAGTTCTCACGGTTTATCGCCGCTGCCGGATTTTTTTTTACTCCTACCGAAGAGCGATTACTCAAGTATCGGGAGGTAGTCGAGATATGTGAAGAACACGCAAGATATTTGGGGGAAAATCCGAATTATATAATTTTTTTTGTATTCAAGAGGAGTGCTCGAACGATTTAAATTATGTTGTAAAAATAGATAAGTTGAATACAAAATGGGTGTTTTGGGAGTTCATCTAACTTTAACAGAATCGTGTTAAATAAAAATACGAGTCTTATTTGGTTATTCAAAGCGTGTTCGTATCGCGTGTTGACCGATCTTGCAATGAGAATAATCCTTCCTTATTCGATTTATTCACATCGGTATCATCCAAAGGTTATTTAACATTCAAGATGGTACAACGCAAACAGCTTTGGAAACTTAAATTAAAATCATCGTTGTGCAATTTTCCCACGAAGAACACTTTCGAAAGAGATCTTGTCCCAAAACCGAATTCACTAATTGCCCATAATGGAGACTATGAAAAAGAAAATGTTTCCGTTCGAAGGGAATTATATAAACGTTTTGGTCCGGATTTCAGGGAAAAATGTACCGTAATAGAACTAATAAATTGTCGGTCTCCTATGTTATTAACCGTTAAATTTCTTTTTACGACATTTACGACTTTTTTCCCACCCGAGTCCGAACGAAAAAAAACGATTCTTAAAGAAAAAAAATCTTTACGAGACATGACAACCGTTGCGAAATTTAATAAGTCGATTTATAGAAAAGGGAAAATCAAAATCAACCGTGACCGCCAATCAACATTTTTCACGAAGAAATAATCCGATTATTTAGAGAATTTAGAAATGGGATTAACGGTACAACTTCAATTTTCTCTTTTCTATAAGAACCAAAATGGAATCGTAAGTTATAAATAATTCAATTTTAAGAAAAATGTATATTTTCTTGTTTAACAAAACCAAAGTTCTTTATATAATTCCTTAGAACCGTGACAGGTTGGTGTAATTGTCGCGCAAAATGTTCGTATAAGTTTCTGTAAGGTTATATCAAAGAGGTTTTCAAAGATCAGGTGTCGGGTGCGCGTATGGTAACGATACGGTGGTGGAAGTGCAATATCGTATGGCGGTTTGTGGCCGGACCCTCAACAACTAAAAAACATTAAAACTGTGTCTGCTTTAAGCAGACAGAGAGAGAAAGAACTCTTGCAAATTATATTGTAATTCCGTTCAGGTGTTTTGATCAAACCGACATCGTCCGATCTGAAAAGGAAACGGCGGTTTTCCTGCAACCCAACCCCTTCGGACGAGATACAAAAGCCCACCCAACAATCCTAAGAAATCATCGTTGTAACCTTCGTCGTTCATCTCTTTACTAAACCAATTATCCCGGCGCATAATTGCTAAACTCTACTTCTCCTCCTCCTCATGTTGTGAGGAGTCTTCATCGCGTGAAAAAGCAGGGTATCCAATCTAACCGGGGAAGGAAACGATGTATGTGCTTAACGGGCACTAACGTCAGGTTAATTATAACTTACTCGAGTAAGGTCTAACATCGCAATTAATAATGCTGGAAGAAATTCGTATGTTTTATTTTCATTTTGTTAGGATAAACTAAACTCGTAAAGTTCTTCCTCTCGATTTATTTAGACTGGAACTAATAAGAAATTTAAAGTTAACTCAACTGTTAAGTGATCGCTACTTAGAAATCCTTTCGAATTGATTATAAAAAAACCTTAACTTATTAATTATTGCCATTAAATTTGGATGATTGATTCAAAATTGTGGTCAAACAATCTAAATTTATTACAACATAATTTTATTTCTTCAGATTAAAGAATACTGTCTCATTTCAAATATTTATGCAAAATCGGAATTAATTAATTAAAAATATGAAATAATTTAATTAATTAAATTTTATTACGTGGTGATTTTAATTGTTTCGAGGTTGGTAGTAAAAAAAGTTTCAATGTCAAATATTATTTAAACGTTATAAATTAGATGTTACTTAAAATAATTAAAAAATTCTTTAATATGCTTAATTACGTAAAGTATACTTGGTTTAAAATCGTATTTAAGCAGGAATTAATCTCAATTTACATTTTTTTGTGTAAAATGAAAAATGAGAAAAAGATTTAGTGACATTTCAAAATGAAAGGATAAATTTTTTTTATTTAAAATCAATTTTATTACTAGATATATCAAATTTGACTGTCTGATTTCGAATATTTATTTAAAATCGTAATTAATTAATTTAAAACATGAATTAATTAGATTAATTATTTGTACGTAGTAATTTTGCGTTTCGAGGTTGGCAGTAAAAAAGATCCAACGTTAACTCATAAACGCCAAAGGTTATTTGAACGTTATAAATACATTTATTTGCTTAAAATAATCAAAAAAGAACCGATTTTAGCCAAGAAATAAGTAAACGTAAGTTAAATGCACTTAACAACTTTATTTAGTTCAAAATATAATAATATTAATTTTATGAATAAAAAATAGATTGAGGTTATGTTTACATCTTAATTTCTTTTTCTTTCATTTCTAATTATTTCATAAACGTAATTACATAAAATCTACTTGATTTAAACTCGTATTTAAGCAGAAATCAACCTCAATTTATAATATTAGTTTAAAATAAAAAAAAATATTTTAAGATTTAGTTAGGATAAAATTTTTTCAATTCAAATCAATTTAATTAAAAGATGTATCAAATTTGATTTTTAATTTCAAATATTTACTTAAAGCATTAATTAATTCATTTAACACATGAATTAAATAAAAATAATTAAAGTAATCGATTAATTACTTATACATAGTGATTTCGTTTTTCGAGGTTGGCAGTAAAAAAGATTCAACGTCAACTCATAAACGTCAAAGGTTATTTAAATGTTATTAATACATTTTTTGGTGAAAATAATCAAAAACGAACCGATTTTAGTCAAGAAATAAGTAAACGTAAGTTAAATGCACTTATTTAACAACTTTTTTTAGTTCAATATATAATAATATTAATGTTATGAACAAAAACTATATTGAGGTTATGTTTACATCTTAAATTTTCTTTTCTTTCATTCCTAATTATTTAATACAGGTAATTACATAAAATATACTTGGTTTAAAATCGTATTTAAGCCAGAATCAATCTCAATTTATAATTTGTAGTATAAAATAAAAAAAATATTTTAAGATTTAGTGAGGATAAAATTTTTCATTACAATTTTATTAAAAGATAAAATTTAATTTATTAATAGATATTTCCAATTTGATTTTCTCGCTTCGAATATTTATGTAAAATTGTAATTAATTAATTTAAAACATGAATTAATAGGATTAATAATTTGTACGTAGTAATTTTGTTTTTCGAGGTTGGCAGTAAAAAGGATGTAACGTCAACTCATAAACGTCAAAGATTATTTAAGCGTTATTAATACATTTTTTGGTGAAAATAATCAAAAACGAAGCGATTTTAGTCAAGAAATAAGTAAACGTAAGTTATATGCACTTATTTAACAACTTTTTTCAGTTCAAAATATAATAATATTAATATTATGAACAAAAACTACATTGAGGTTATGTTTACATCTAAGATTTTTTTCTTGTGTTCCTAATTCTTTAATAATCGTAATTTCAGAAAATATACTTAGTTTAAAATCGAATTTAAGCAAGAATCAACCTCAATTTATAATTTGTAATTTAAAATAAAAAAAATATTTTAAGATTTAGTGAGGATAAAATTTTTTCAATTCAAAATCAATTTTATTAAGTTGTATAAAATTTGATTTCTTCGTTTCAAATATTTATGTAAAGTCGTAATTAATTAATTTAAAACATGAAATAATTCAATTAATTACTTATTCATAGTGATTTCGTTTTTCTAGGTTGGCAGTAAAAAAGATTCAACGTCAACTCATAAACGTCAAAGATTATTTGAACGTTATAAATACATTTATTTGCTTAAAATAATCAACAACGAACCAATTTTAATCAGGAAATATGTAAACGTAAGTCAAATGCACTTATTCAACAACTTTTTTAAGTTCAAAATATAATAATATTGATGTTATGACCAAAAAACAAAATTGAGGTTATGTTTACTGCTTAATTTTTTTTTCTTTCATTCCTAATTATTTAATAAACTTAATTACATAAAATATACTTCATTTAAAACGTATTTAAGCAAGAATTAACCTCAATTTATAATTTTTTGTTTAAAATAAAAAAATAATCTAAGATTTAATTTTTAGATTTTAGATTGAGGAGAAGAGACGAAAGATTCGAACAGAAATGAAGAATTAGCAACAAGAAGAAGTAAATGGAGGAATATGGGATAGATTTACACGACTTAGTCAGAAAAAAGGATCAAAAGAAGAAATTTATGCCTTTAAATGAAGCGAAGTGTTGTTTCATCCAGAAATTTGGGACAATTTTTTGCCTCAGGTATTGTAGCTTTATTTATCAAACTTCATTCCAAATTTTTAAACCTTAAAACGTTGATTTTAAACGGTGAAACATCCTTTAACAACCTCAATAAATGATTTTGCCCAAATCTACTCTCAATTAATCTTTTTGAGAAGATTCCCTTTGACTAAAGGCAATTAATGTAAATGATATTTAAATGATTACAATATTAATTTCATCTCCAAAGATTGATTAATATCAGATACAAAAAAGACGAAATCGCCCATAATAAATTAACAACATATTTTCCCCCCAACATCTGAATGGCAATAACCAAAAATTGGTTTTGAATAAACGGTTCTCCTTCCTCTAGCCTAAAGGTTGGAAGGACCAATTTTCCTGGATAAAACGACGTCATTATCTACATTAAGTTACGATAGCGGATGTTCGGAGAGGCTTCGAACCCATTTGCATCTCAATTTTTTCGCAATTTATCGTTCGGTCGAAAGTCGAGCGGCGACCGTCCCCGTTCAAAGAAGAAGTGTTCCTCATCAAAATCGGGACACAACCGTAAAAATTTAAACATTTTGTAACGTGCACCCTTATAACAGGATTATTGCTGACTGAAATATTAATAAACTCCGTTTATTAGAACGGCCGACGGTTCTGGTGTAATGAAAACATCCTGGATGTGAAAAATTTAGGAGCGTTTTATTATCAATGGTTTGTTATTGGCGAAGGTTACACGAGAATTCGAAATGCGCGGTATAAAAATTGGATTATGCGATCGTATTAACTTTAAATGTAGTAATAATAATTTCGGTTTTATTTCGGACGTAAACACAAAACCGTAACGATTTATTTTATTTTTTTTAAGTAGAGAAACCCTTTTTCTTTATCGTTTTTTTCGATCATGAATCCACTAAATTTTAAGATAGTGTTACACGTTGTTGCCGGACTTCTTTGAGTTAGGTATAAATGTACGAGGGGCGAAGATGCCGATGAAAACCGTTGATAAGTCAAGGTTCGGTTCTTTGTTTTTTTTGATTCGCCACCATCTTCTTCTTCGTCTCTTTAATATGTAAATACGTGCTTCGTTTACAATACATCAAACACAATGGAGCCAACGACGTTACGGCGAAGATGCGATTTCAAAACCGTTCTCGTCCATTCAAGAAAACAAAAAAATCTTTTTTGCATACGCTCCATTCGCATGAGTAATCCATTCAATAAATTATCTAATATCATTCGATTTTTTTTTAATATTTAATGCACAACCGCAACAATGTATATAATTACATGTCTACGATACGCACTCTGGCTGTTTATTATCTTAAGATCCCTACACTTACAATTAGTGGTGTAGTAAACTCTAATCGTGGTTGGTTCGTTGGTTGGAGAGGATCACTAACTTTGGTTTTGTTTGTTTATTTAGCTTTTTTATAGGTTGTGTGTTTACGTTTTTGGTAATAAAAGGAATACTCGGTGAGCTATTTACGGTTTAAAATTAGCTTTTAGATTTATTAGGCTGTTAACACGAACCCAGTAGGTCAAAATGAGACCATTTTAATTTCAATTGAAATGAATTAACTAAACATCAAATAATTATTTGAAATATTATTATTAATAATGAACTTCAAATTCGACCTCGACATAGTTAATGAGTTAAATTTGGCCGTAAGCAACCTCTTCTAAACTAAGAAGTAAGCTATAATATATATTTTAACGAATTTTGTGTTAATGATAATTACATTTTGGTCGTGTTTATGATGGTGTTTAGACAATAATTTTTAATTAATTGGAGGTCGCTTGCGGCGGAGACGCTACATTTACTTCTATAATACCTAAGATTGATTAACATACAGGTGTCCCGCGTAAGAACCGACACAGAGCAGGGTCATGTAGACCAACCTAAAATATGATGATTTAACGCAACTTGCCTTATACCAAGTTGCACACCTGAGAAGTTAGAGGCCTTCAAAGTTGAGCCTTAAATTTCTCAAAAAATTAATATCTCAGTAATGGATTAAGTTAGAAAAACCAAATTTGGTATACGTTATGAGGGCATTATTTACCAAGGGCATTATTAATCGGTAGAAAGTAGGGATCATTTAAAGCATTTCCCTTGAAAGTTTGTTAGGGTAGATGGTGCCCTAAATTTAAAACAAAATCAAGCAATTTACCAAAAAAAAAACCGATTTGGTGACAGTAATTTATAAGTATGGTTCAAAATAGCCACCATTTTCCCTCAAATCACTAATTTTCGGTGATTTTAGTTAAGATTGGTAAAATACGTATCTTTAGTTTTTCGGGTTTTCGGTGAAAACTGTGTAAGAAAAAATATGTAATAAGAAAATGTAATAAAAATTTTTTAATTCCGCTAACAGATTAAAAACGTCTTTCAAATTTTAGGGCAACATCATGCCTAACTAACCCTTTGAAATGCTTTAAATGATCCCTACTTTCTATCAATTAATGCCCTTGGTACACTCATAACGTACACCAAATTTGGTTTTTCTAACTTAATCTATTACTAAGATTTTTTGTTTCGAAATTTAAGACTTATCTTTGAAGGCCTGTAACTTCTCAAGGATGCAACTTGGTATATGCTCTGCATGCTCTGTGTCGACTCTTATACGGGACACTCTGTATATTGTACCACTGTGGCCGAAAGCGACCTTCACAAAAATGAAAATAAAAAATATACAGGGTCCTGCAATAATACGTCAGGCTTTCATATCTCCTATACCTTAAATAATACAGCTGCATATCTTGTTTTAAAATTTTTAGTGCAGGGTTAAACATTTTGTGAAAATTCTTGAAAATTTATGTAGTCACTTAAAATTCGTTCTCTGCGCTATTATTAAATATTGAAGATTGCAATATGGCATATCGATAAACAAATTTTCGATTACCACTAATACCATTGAATAATATTATACAGGGTGGTTACCAGAACCAGAGTTAATTTACGCGATCTTTGTGTCATCATAACTTTGTTATTTTAAATGGAACACCCTATATTTTTCCAATGCCTCAGAAGGCTATATTAAGTACCTTTCATTTTCGTTAAGCATATGGTACATCTAACACGTATACTTTTTGAGAAAATTAGACTATTGCAAAAATGTCAGTATAAATCTGATTTTTTTCACAAGAAATAAGGTATGAAAAGAGAATTTTAAACAAATTTTAACAAAAATTGTTTGAAAATTCTATTTAATTATGTTGTAAAAATCCTATCATAATGAGGAGGTTCAGCATCGTGCGAAATCACATTCTTTGTCAAACGTCTATTCAATGAAACATCTTCTAAAAGTGGTTTTGCACATTAAATGGATTTTATTTTTATTTTTCTCTACCGCTTTCGCCTTCTACACGGCATCATCAGGAGAATACTTAATAAACATAAATCTTTTACAATCTCAAACTCAAATTAAAAATAAGTTACATTACTTAACGAAAGTCGAAAACAAAATTAAAAAAGTGAAAACTTACGTCAAAATTTACAAAAAAGTTGCATCTTAAGATATAACATAAACATTTTATTCAGCACAATTATATCTGCCAATCGAAAAGTTAACAAAATAAGAATTTCTGGGGAAGAAAATAATCGGAATCAAAGATGGTAAATCACACTGTGTATTTGATAGGTTGGGTTGAAAAGTGGAAATATTTTAAATTTGAATTTATAAATTTTGGTATTTCTATTATTAAAAAATGTGGAAATGGAAAGAGGTGTGGGTATAGGATAGGATATTAATGATGATGTGTGGGTGGGAAGGATGGTTTGTCCATAGGACCCAGATCAGTGCGACCTCAAGATGACATCCTCTCTTGAAGTCCTCGTCTGTCTGGGGCCTTTAAGTAGTTTGGATTTGGTCATTTAGGCATGTTAAATCGGGATTATTATTAATAAATTTCTTAATTTCGTATCCTTCTAGGATTTCCATGAGGTGACCTTTATTGACTTGGTGTAAAATCCTTGTATTTTTATTTTCGTCGAATTCAGGTAGAGAAAAATAAAAATAAAATCCATTTAATGTGCAAAACCATATTTTATTGAATAACAATGGAAAGAAAAATATTATTTAATATCTTCTAAAACGGCTGGCAATTGATTTTCTAAAAAATTCAAAAAGGTTCTTCTTTAAGGGTTATCTCGAAAAAATACGACCCATCAAATAAGATCCTACAATCTCTATCCAGACGTTTTAGGACCATCGATGTTAATGGGTTACTTCTTGTATAAAATTAGTGTTGACACTATCGTAATGATGATTAAGAAGGTAGTAAGAAGTAAGATTAAGGTGGTTAACATAGTTATTCTTATAAAACATCGTTTATCCACTGAATAGAAGACAATCAAAAAAATTATACACTTGTTGACCTTTTTCTAATACCCATTTTGAAAATTCTAGTATTTTTTGAACCGAATACGCGCAGATGCTTTTTCATCTTTTATGAAATAAACTCGCTTGGTTTTGTGTAAAATTGTCTTACAAAATCATGTTTATGTCTATATTTTTCAAACAATCTCAAAAAGTACACGTGTTAGATACAACCTATGCTTAACAAAAATTAAAGGTAAGTAACAATGCTTTGGGAAAATACAAGGTGTTCCATTTAAAATTACAAAGTTATGATCTCCTAAAAATTTCATAATCTAATCGATTTTAGTAACCAGCCTGTATAATATTATCCAATAGTATTAAGGGTGGTTAAAAGACCAAAGCTTTATGTCTCTAAATACAAAACACGACAATTATTACAGGCTTATTGTTAAATGCAAAGCCCGACAAGTCCTAGCATTACTTAAATTCAAACACCGACATGTCCGGATCAGTCAATAGAAAGGAGTGAGTTAGGTCATATGGTCATAACCTGTGTTGTTCGATGAGTTGAGTTGATTCACGAACGTTTTGATAGCGATACGGTGTTTAAGTTTCACATCAATACAATTTCATTATTTAATAACAGTGCTAACAACGAATTTTAAAATTTTTCACCCAATGGTTAATAACATGGCAATCTTGCACGTAAAATTTGAAAATAAGATATTTAGTTACAGCATTGATGACAGCTAATCAGAACATGTTAAAAAAATATAGGGTTTTCCATTGAAAAAAATACATTTTGTGTCGTCACACTTTTTTAAACCATCCCGTATATGCGAAAATATATTGCGTTTCAAAAGTAACGATTAAATTCGATAAAATTATTACGAAAAATCGCTGAAACTGGTCTAAAGATTCAAATTTTGTACAATTTTTTGATGTATACTCTAAATTTTCTGCATAAATTTTTGAGATTCTTTTCTGCATTATGTACAATAAATATTAATATCGCTTACATAAGAAAATTTTCGAGAAAAATTCATTTAAAGTTTAATTATTCCCCAATCATTTGATACAAAAACAGCGGTAGCAGTGCGTAACCACGGCATTATTTAAATCGAATTATTTATTTAAAATAATTATTATTACTATTGTATTTGGGACACAAAATTCTTCAAAGTTAGTTTTTTGTGCCTTTGATGCAACAAGCTATTGCTGCTTTTGTAGCTCCGACTGATTAAAGTACAATATTAGTTAATCATTAATAAGAAAAAATAATTAGTTACCTTTTTATTATTAATTTTGTTTAATTTGTCTTAATATTATCTACATTGAAACGCTCTTCACACATTTTAATGATTAGCTCAATAAATTTTGCAAAAGACATCTTCATCTTCAATTTAATCCATGATTCATCTCTTTATCCCCATTATTTAAACAAAAACGATTTTCTTTAATATTAATTGATTTAAAGCGCAATTTTACCTTTTTTAACGTTAGTTAAACGATAGTTATCCTATATCATTTTAAATAGGGCATTTTCGTCTTCAATTTGATACATTACTCATCCCTTTATCTCCATTATTTTAGCCATTACGATTCTTGTAATTAGTAATTTTTCGTTCAAAGCAAAAAGCTATTTAATCTTGTTAAAACCGACATTCTTCATTAAAAACTAACATTTCCGGATGATATACTATTAGATATATACCATAATCTCATTAATCCGAGTTAAACGAGATTAGAAATGTTGAGAAAAATTGAAGAATCTCGTAATCTTATTAAAATATTTTCATTTTTGAATACTTTGTCGAATTCATTGTGACTTATGTTCGATTGAAAGTGCTTAACGACATTGTTTATGTGGAATCTATTCAAATGAGAAAAAAGCAGACGGAAGTTAAACGACATGAGTAAATATGAGTGTGACATACCATCATTTGTGATTTTAGATAGACTTTATTGTATATATTGGAAACAATAAATGTAAGAATGAGATAATGTTATGTGTTATGAACCAACAAAACATTATCAGTAAACGATTATAACCCAACTATAATTTTATGAATGTATCTGATTTAAAAACCTAAACAATTCTAAGTTTAGATATTTAATAATAATTTTTTTGTAGTATATAATACTTAATTGATTTTGTTGTAAATCAAAATGAAATTTCGAAATTTCTAATTCAATGATTTGGGAATAAATATTGATTATCACTTTAAAAGTATATATACCAGGAGATAATGTCAAATTTCTGCATAAGTAATTATAATCGAACTTAAAATGAGGCTTTAAAAGAAAAGGTTTCGAATTTTAGGTATTTAACAAAATAATTTTTAACTTAAAAGTTAAAAACTGTTTTCGAGTTTATTATAACTCGAAAACTAAAAATGCTAAGAGATAATATTATTAACTAAAGTTATTTGTAATGAATCAACAAAACTTTACAATCAAATAGTTTTAACTCAACAATAATTATTATAACCAACCTCTGCGATTATATTTCAAATTTGATGCATTTAACAACAAAATATTTTTTAACTCGGGAGGAATAAACTGTAGATGTGAATGATGTTAATAAAAATTGTAAATAATAAAACACAAAAAATAATTCTCAAACGATTTCTTTCTAACTATTTCACAACTTTATTTATAAGCTATAAAATTCAGAAATTTCTTTCAATTTAGCGATTTCCGATAAAAATTATTGTAAATAAAAAACAAGGATTGTTAGCAAATAATATTGTGGGTGAAATTTTTTATGATGAACCGACCAAATGTTTATTATTATATAATTATTACTAAATTACAAGATTTAAACAGCCAAATATTCCAAATTTATAATTCATCTTTTTGATGGTTTTTACATAAAAATAAAAAATGTGAATAAGAATGAGATTATTGTAAAATTTTACAATAATAACATAATCAACAAACCATTTTTCTATCATTTTTCGCATTTTTTCGTTAAAACTTAAAAAAACATTGAAATCTAAGAATGATTTTGTGTTAAAAAGTACTTAAAACTCAAAAACTAAAAATGTTAGAACATTTATGTTACAAATCACTTCAAAAAGAATAAAATTCGGTTTATATGAATTAGATTCATACGAAAAATTTTCATATTATTTTTCGCGGAAATGAATTTTGATATCGGAAGTTGATTAAGGTGTTATAAGTCATAATGGGTGATAAAGAAGAGTATTTCTAAGATAATTCTTTATGTAACATTGAGTTATTAATAGATATTAACAATTATTAAACCATTTCACCTCTTATAAAAGTTTTTATTTTGATCAAATAAGGTTCATTTCCAAGCAACTTTCAAATAATCATCTTAATGCAAAATGCAAAGTGATAATTGAACCAATCGTGGATGGGTTATTTATAATGCTTAAGAAAAGATTTTAATCTTCAAATAAAGTTTAATATTTCTACTTCAAAAAGACGATCTAATACAACATTGAATCGTCAAAATTTGTAGAAAAAAAATCGAATAGTTAATTTAATTTTTTTATGAAGTGTAAATGAAGATTAATGTTTAAGAAATCGTAGAAATGTTGTATGATATGTTACAACTTTGATATTAAATTAAAGCTAAATAATTCCTCTTTACAGGAAGAAAATATTAGGTTGGATTATAAAATTTTTATGGAATAAACGGAAACTTGTCTCGATGTTTTAAAAACGTTAAAATGAAATCTAAAATTTAATGAATTGAAGAAAGGTTATTTATAATAATTAAGAAAAGATTTTTATCTCAAATTAAAATTTAATATCTCTACTTTAAAAAGATGTTTAATATATATTCAGGTAGATCATAAAAATTTGTAAAAAAAAAAATCGAAAAGTTGTTTGGATGTTTTCTAAACGTTCAAATAAAGAGTGATGTTTAAGAAATCGTGAAAAGTTTGTCAATGCGAATTATGCTACAATTTTGATATTAAATTAAAGCTAAAGCTAAATTAGCTTTAAAATAATGCATGGAACATGTTGAGTTGAATTATAAAACTATTGTGGGGAAAAAATGGAAAGTTGTCCCGACATTTTAAACACGTTAAAATAAAAAGTAAAATGTAATGAATTGGAGAAGGGTTTTTTACGTTATTTATGATTTAATTTTGATGTTGAATTGAAGTTGATACATTTCTTTATAAAATAAAGCTTAAAACATCTTGAGTTGGGTTATAAAAATATTTAGAAGAAGAGTAACTTTTTAATTAATAGCAAAATGTTGAGTTATGAAAAATTTTTGAAATTGAAAAATTGATTTTTATCTGAATATATCTTTTTCAAACTGTTATGAATTATGAAACAATGTTGATATCAAATTAAAACTGAAATATTGTTCTTTAAGACTATTAACATGTTATACCACATACAAGAGTACATTGGTTAGATTTTGTCTCAATTCTTATCCACTTATAATTTATCCCTTTTTTCTAAAGTTAACCTTTGTTTATTAACTATCTGATTTAAAATCAACGTAATAAAATCTGAAAATCAGAAAGCTTGAACTTTACTTTGTTTTAAAGATCTAAAAGTTTAAATAAAGTAGCCATTCAAGTTTAAGATATAACATAAAACTGAGCAAAATCATATAAGTTTGTAAAGAAGGAGGGATGTTCAAACTCGTGCATAAAATTTAAATAATCACTTTTGAGTAAATCTTTATTTCTGCAAATTATAAAGTAGAATGTTAATATCATTAAAACTAAAACACTTACTTCATTAAGACCTTGTGGAGTTTGAGAATAAAAATATTTAGAAAGATTTTTGTGCTTTTCAAATGATGATGAAACTTTTATTGCTGTTTACATGTTATACCTTCTAGAAGAGTACATTTTGCCTCAATTCTTATGCAATTACGGTTCATAATCTCTTTTATATAAAGATATGCTTGGTTTATCAATTATAGTTGCAAATGCTTAAATATATTCAAAAGCTTATCCGTTTCTAATTTCAAATCAACGTGATAACATCAGAAAATCTGAAAGTTTAAACCCTACTTTGTTGTGAAGCTCTAAAAGTTTAAGTAAAGCTGTTAGCGATTCAACTTTAAGATATAACAAAACTAACCATAATCATATAAATTAGTAAAGAGGGAGAAATTTTCAAACTCGTGTATAAAATTTAAATAATCACTTTTGAATAAATTTTTGAGTAGATTTCTGCAAATTATGAAGCAAAATGTTGATATCATTAGAACTAAAGCACTCTTCTTTAAGATAATGTATGGATCTTGTAGATTTTGAGAATGAAAATGTTTAGAATAATTTATTGTGCTTTTAAAATGATCAAACCTTTATTGCTGTTAACATGTTATACCTTATACAAGAGTATATTTTGCCTCAATTCTTATGCAATTACGGTTCATAATCTCTTTTATATAAAGTTATGCTTTGTTTATCAATTATATTCGCAAATGCTTAAATATATTGAAAAGCTTATCCGTTTCTAATTTCAAATCAACGTAATAACATCAGAAAATCTGAAAGTTTGAGGAAGTTTGAACCTTACTTTGTTGTGAAGCTTTCTAAGTTTAAGTAAAGCTGTTATCGATTCAGCTTTAAGATATAACAAAACTAACCAGAATCATATAAATTAGTAAAGAGGGAGGAATTTTCAAACTCGTGTATAAAATTTAAATAATCACTTTTGAATAAATTTTTGAGTAGATTTCTGCAAATTATGAAGCAAAATCTTGATATCATTAGAACTGAAGCACTCTTCTTTAAGATAATGTATGAACCTTATAGATTTTGAGAATGAAAATGTTTAGAAGAATGTATTGTGCTTTTAAAATGATCAAACCTTTATTGCTGTTAACATGTTATACCTTATACAAGAGTATATTTTGCCTCAATTCTTATGCAATTACGGTTCATAATCTCTTTTATATAAAGTTATGCTTTGTTTATCAACTATATTCGCAAATGCTTAAATATATTCAAAAGCTTATCTGTTTCTAATTTCAAATCAACGTGATAACATCAGAAAATCTGAAAGTTTTAGGAAGTTTGAACCTTACTTTGTTGTGAAGCTCTAAAAGTTTAAGTAAAGCTGTTAGCGATTCAACTTTAAGAAATAACAAAACTTACCAGAATCATATAAATTAGTAAAGAGGGAGGAATTTTCAAACTCGTGTATAAAATTTAAATAATCACTTTTGAATAAATTTTTGAGTAGATTTCTGCAAATTATGAAGCAAAATGTTGATATCATTGGAACTGAAGCACTTTTCTTTATGATAATGTATGAACCTTGTAGATTTTGAGAATGAAAATGTTTAGAAGAATTTATTGTGCTTTTAAAATGATCAAACTTATTGCTGTTAACATGTTATGCCTTATACAAGAGTACATTTTGCCTCAATTCTTATGCAATTACGATTCATAATCTCTTTTATATAAAGTTATGCTTTGTTTATCAATTATATTCGCAAATGCTTAAATATATTCAAAAGCTTATCCGTTTCTAATTTCAAATCAAGGTAATAACATCAGAAAATCTGAAAGTTTCAGGAAGTTTGAACCTTACTTTGTGAAGCTTTCTAAGTTTAAGTAAAGCTGTTAGCGATTCAGCTTTAAGATATAACAAAACTAACCAGAATCATATAAATTAGTAAAGAGGGAGGAATTTTCAAACTCGTGTATAAAATTTAAATAATCACTTTTGAGTAGATTTCTGCAAATTATGAAGCAAAATATTGATATCATTAGAACTGAATCACTCTTCTTTAAGATAATGTATGGATCTTGAAGATTTAAAGAAAGAAAATGTTTAGAAGAATTTATTGTGCTTTTAAAATGATGATGAAACTTTTATTGCTGTTAACATGTTATACCTTATAGAAGAGTGCATTTATCTCAATTCTTATGCAATTACGGTTCATAATCTCTTATATAAAATTATGCTTTGTTTATCAGTTATATTCGCAAATGCTTAAATATATTCAAAACCTTATCTGTCTCTAATTTCAAATCAACGTGATAACATCAGAAAATCTGAAAGTTTTAGGAAGTTTGAACCTCACTTTGTTGTGAAGCTCTGAAAGTTTAAGTAAAGCTGTTAGCGATTCAACTTTAAGATATAACAAAACTAACCGGAATTATATAAATTAGAATTAAGTAAATTTTTGAGTATTCTTTAAGATAATGTATGGATCTTGTAGATTTTGAGAATTAAAATGTTTAGAAGAATTTATTGTGTTTTTAAAATAATAGTGAGCATTTTATTGCTATTACATGTTATATCTCACAGAAGAGTACATTTTGTCTCAATTCTTATGCACTTACTTTATTCTAAAGCTCTTAAGTAAAGTTGACTATTCAACTTTAAAGTGTTCTATTTAAAGTTTCATTTCATAATTAATTTTTGTCAATATCAACCAAGTACGTTTCGACCATAATAAAGAAAAGGTCAAAAACGTTTTTAAAACGAAATCCAAGAATTTTAATCGAATCAAGATGATTTGAAGGAACTTTTTAACTAATTTCGACTTGAATTTAAGGTATTTATTACAAAATTAATTTAATCGTAAGCCTCAATAACTTTTTTTTCCTAAGTCAGCCCCCCAGCACCTTCTGCGAACTTTTTTTTGGAGAGATTTTCAAAAATCTCTATAAATTAGTAAAGAGGGAGGAATATTTGGAAACAAAAAATATTATAAACACCGATGTGAGTTAAAATGGACAAAAATAAGCTTGAACGTAAACCGATCGAAATGAGAACAATTTAGATGAAACCGCGAGTTCTGGCATAAGTTACCAAATCGAACTGTGTTTACGACTTTTCGGAAAACCAACTCTATTATTATCCGTAACCTCTAAAATAGAACGAGACGCCGTTTGTTTACAAGCTTGAGGGGCCGAGAGTGCGGAGAGACGTCGGCCACCGAGAGAACTCACGCCGAAGACGGAAACCTGTAATCGACGTTAAAGACGGGTTCGCAACAGGTTCGCTTCACGGAAAGCACCGCTTAATTCCTTCAATTCTCATCAAAAAAGCTTCACAAGAAAATTAACGAAAAAATAAAAAGAAAAACGAGACGGACTCTTTTATAATGTGTGTTGTTGGGTGGTTTGTCGTTTACTTAAACGTTTTTTCTTTACCTGGAGCAAGTTGAGTAGCAACAAGAAGAACTGTAATAAATATCCATGGGTCATGCTCCTACACAACAGGCGCCACACGACACTGCACATCATCACAAGAGTTTAAAGCCCGCATCGGGACCCGTTGAGCACATGGAAAGGAAAAAGATTTTCCCCGATTTAAATATTATTTATTAAAAGAAAATTATTTTTAATGAACGTATTATTTAGTATTCCGGTTTAATTATGATTGATACTATTTTTTTGATATTGTTATGGTTCGCACGGTCGCGGGTTTATTTTATAATAAACACTATCAACGACGGACAAGGGAACGTTCTGGTACGTACAATCGGCCGACCGAATGACTACTGAAGAGTCGCGCAGCCGCGGGCTCCGCTGCTCCCCCTCAGGGGCTCCAAAACGCCGGTGGTGGAGTGGTGGGACCGCGACGGCTTACCGCGGCAGCAGCATCCTACCGCGTGGACCAATGGATGAAGGTACGCGGACTCATCGCGGACTGTACCGAACGTACCGAGGTACGAGGACGGTCGCTTCTTTGCCCAGTTTGCCCCCGCGGCAAAGAAGCTCCTCACCATCAAGAAGCTTCACTGCTACGCGTTCCGAACAGATCTTGCGTACCTACAACTCAAAACCAATACGAGCGGTGTAAAACGTTGTTATTGAGGTTTTATGAGGGTTGATATTGCTGCTATTAAAAAATAAAATAATCCCTCATTTATACAGAAGATAAAATTTCCTTTAGTTGAGGAACGATAACGATTAAGTAATAATAAAATAATGAATAACATTAATAATTAATTAATTAGTCATTCGTTTTGTTTTTGGATCAACCCATGTTTCTGATCTTTATAAATTTACAAGCTTGCAATCTTTCTTGTTAGATGATAGATCGACTTACAGTTTGAATTTCTATTGAATCCTTTAGCTATAGTTTCTTTTATTGTAACGTTCCAATAATACGAATTCATACCTAAATATTTCATATCAAGAAGTAAGAACGGGAAGTTTAGGAGATGGTATAAAAGTAATCAAACTTTTTTTGATCATTTTCTTGCATGCATCATTTACATCCGATTATATAAAACGAATCGGATGGTATTAAAAGTTGACTTTTGCATAGCACTTAGCAACTATAAAGACGATACGTTTTTGTTCACAGGACATAATAGTTATTTACGTTATATGTCGGGTAGGTGAGTTTTTTATAAATGGGGAATGCTATTCCGCAAGAATATTTACAACAAATCTAATAATTACTGATAGAATAGTATTCATCATAACTTAAAGCTTCCACACTAATAAATTTTTCATTGGCATCTATAATCCATTCAAGAATTTAAGTTTGAAGAACACTTAATTTCCCATTAATAACTCCAATGCAATTAGAAAGCATACACTTTTTATAAAATTCTCCAACAGTTCTTAAGGGGTTACATGGGTTTCGGAAACGAAGTTATAACATTAAAGGTTTAATGCATATAAAAGAGCAACTCTTAGACAATATTTTAAGAAAAATTAATTCGATTTTTCTTTAAATTCAAGCCGTTAGATCTGATTTACGAAGACTCCTAATAAAAGAAGTGATTTGCGGTGGTGCGATTTTTAGAAACGGTTTAACCGTAATGAATAAACCATTTTTTTATTAGTAGATAAGTATAGGCAGGGAATAACCGAGGGATTTAAAAAAATTTGAAAATTGAATTTTCAGTAGCTACTAATGCAGCAAGTTTTACTATCTTCGTGTTTGAATGATGACAAAACATCATCACGATACCACACGCACCATGAGTCAAGCCCTCTTAGGTATTTTTCGTGCTGTGGGGTTTGATCCACAGAGTTGATTTTGCATGGAATCACAATGTCTTCTTATTAAATTTTCTGGTAAGCTTTCCTTTACTAGATAAAGTTCTTTTCCTGATCATTTTAGACTTGGAATTTACTAAAGCAGAATACATTTTGGAATCACCGTCTCCAATGTCATTAACGTACCTCAAGCCGTATTTTTCTAACGACCGTTGAAACATTGCAACGATTGCCAAACTATTCCACATTACCTGCTGGTCCTTCACAGTATTCTTTTTTCTCTAAGTGACCTTGACACTCTTCAAATTTTCCTAAATTTTAATGAGATAATCAGTCAAGGTAGCTCCGTATAGATATCACGTAGCACGTCGCGCCGCATAGTCAGCTCAACAAGTTGAACTTCTAAAGGCTCTAGCTCTTACAGTTTTACTCAAATTGACTTGAAATTTTCGGAAATATCATACACATATTATACTATCAAATAAAAAAACGATTTTTTGACATTTTCAAACCCATGTAATCCCTCAAAATTGTTAATTCTATTAGAAATTGTACGAAATTTTAAATTGTTAAATTAATTAAATCATTTGACACCTGATTCATGAAAATCAGAATGTAAATGACAGAGTTACAGTTTGGGCGCTCTTGTCTTATAATCTCTATTATATACAGGTCTCTTTTCCTTACTGAAAATACATTCAAAATTGATGTGCTGTATATCAATAAATTCAGAAAAAGGATCTCTATCAATTGATGCAAAGAAAAATATACAGAGCAATTTGAAAAACAAAAATTGACAATCGCTTGAAATGAAGAAAATATACAATTCATCAAACCATTTTATTTGATTCTTGGCTCATGACAATCGGATCGTAAATGACAGACTTATAAGTTGGGGCGTTTTTTAAGTTATGCTACTTTTTTCTATCACTTTTAGTTTCGGAGATAGCCTATGCGAACATTCAAATTGGACCTTCTATACATGACATAAAAAAGAGATGTTACGGTAAAGTGCACCGTAAGAAAAAAATTGGCAGTTGAAGATTATTTAATATACAAGATGTATCAAAAGTCTGAAGAGAGCACTTCGTTATTAGTGGTTCTAAAGAAAAATATGTCAAATAAAAGTTCTTTTATTAATTGTGGCGCATTTTTAGGCGATATTTGTTTGCTTGTTTTTTTTTCTTTCGTTACTATGACAATGAACATTGATATTTAAAATGGGAAGCGTATATTTTTCTTGTATATTTTGCTAGAACTCTATATGACGATATACGATATATATCTCTATATGACGAACATATCTAATCATATGATTGTATAAGAAAAAAAATTATGCATTTTCTGAAAATATTAATTTAGATTAAATACAATCAAAATATACGTTGAAATGACGTTGTTGACGCATCAAACGTCAAGAGAATTACAGCTTCAACAATAACCTATTCTAAAATAATGTTCGTTGTCATAGCAATGAAACAAAAACAAAACAAGCAAACAAATGCGATATTGCTACAATTAATAAAGAAACTTTTGTTTGAAACTTTTTTCTTTAAAAGTGCGAATGGCGAAGTTATTCGCTATGTTCGAGACATTTGACCGACACACTCTGTATAATTGTAGATTTTACAATAATTCTTGTTATGATCTTCGATATATTGGAGCTGTGTTTTGGCTTCTATATCTGTATTTTTTAAAATAATACACTTGAAATGTAGCTTCACTTTACTTGAAATCGGAAAAACCACAACAAATTAGATTCGCTGAGGAAATTCATAAAATCTTAATACAATGTTTGTTATAATGGACTAGAAATGAATATAATTGATAAAAGATTATAACAAAATTCGCCTGAAAATTAAAACAATTAACCCAAACCCAGCAACAAAGGACAGTACCAGTATTTAAGGTTGTGAAAATTGAAAATAAAAGCTAAAATAATTCAACGGTAAATATTAAAGTTTATAAACTTTATATTTTTTTATATGTTATAAAACATGTGAACTACAATTTTGAATTTTATTATTTCTTATAAAAATTGATATAGACTATAAAAAAGTAATAAGTTGAAAAAATAAGTCGATTTCGAGTGTAGATAATAGGACTTCGGGACCGAAGCTCAGCGATCACCCACCACGCAGATAGGGACATTGGATCAAAAGCTCTAGTAAAAGTGATACATATTCAATATAGATTCACCACAAAAAAATTCATCAAAATTGGTGAAGAGTCAACTGCGATGTCTTCTTGTTAGCAACTATAAATCGATACTTCTTTACTCATAGAATATAATAGCTATTTACGTTATAACTCCGGTAGGTGAGTTTTTATAAATGGGGACTGCTATACCGAAAGAATATTTGCAACAATTTCGCAAATTCAAACCAAAATTACTAATTCAATAGTATTCATCATAACTTAAAGCTTCCACACTAATACATTTTTCGTTGGCAGCTATAAACCTCTCAAGCTTCTAAGCTTGAAGAACACTTAATTCCCCATTAATAACTCCGATGCAATTAGGAAGTATACACTTTTTATGAAATTCTCTCCCAGTTGTTAAGGGGTTACATAGGTTTTGGAGACGTAAAAAAGTGTTCTTCATTTTTATAAATAATATATAAAAGCACAACAATTGGGCAATATATATAATAAGAAAGAGCGAATTGCGGTGGACACGATTTTTCAGAAACAGTTTAACCGAAATAAATAAATCATTTTTTAGTGGATAAGTATAGGCAGGGAATAACCGAGGGATTTAAAAAATTTTGAATATTGAATTTTTGGCAGAGTTCTAAAGAAAAAGATACCATTTTTGGTGCAATTTTGGTTACGTAATGGCCTGTAATTATAAAGTTGTAATAAAAAAATTTGAAAATCGCTCGGTTAGAGTCAATAAATAGAGTCAAAAAATAGAAAACCGTTTCGTAAATCGATAATTAATCTTATTGTGAAGAAGTGTGTAAAATTTCACCAAAATCGGGGCAGTAGGTACCACAAGTACTTCTCACTAAGCCTAATCAATACATTTTGGAACATAGAAGGACATTTTAATAACCTTTATATTAGTAGTAAAGTTTGGCTTATTCATGCAAAAATGCACGAACCCTAAAATTTCCTAAATGTCTGATTTAAAAGTGCAAAGAATACGTTCTCCATTTTTATAAATAATATATAAAAGCGCAACACTTGGACAATATTTTAAGAAAATTAATTCGATTTTTCTTTAAATTCAAGCCGTTAGATCTGATTTTCGAAGATCCCTAATAAGATACCATTTTTGGTGCAATTTTGATTACGTAATGGCCTGTAAATATAAAGTTGTAATCAAAAGATTTGAAAATCGCTCGGTTAGAGTCAATAAACAGAGTCAAAAAATAGAAAACCGTTTCGTAAATCGATAATTAATCTTATTGTGAAGAAGTGTGTAAAATTTTCGACAAAATCGGGGCAGTAGTTTTTGAGTAATTGTGTCCACCGACATCGAAATCAAAGGTGCTTTTAGAAGAAAATTAGGTAAATGACCCTTTGAGCACGAGCTAACTAAAAATAACACACAAACTAACACTAACACCGGCACGAATACTGATACTAACACTAGCAATAACATTAACATTGGCACAAAAAGTACTACAAGAAGGATTTAAATAGAATCATCGATTCCAGCTCCGTAAAGTTGATCCGGTTGAATTCAATAAATTTAGAAGAGCTGAGATTTTTGAAGAAGAGTTCGTTTTGCCCTTGATTTCTATCTCTTCAACATTTTTTCACTACAAGGCTTGGAATTTACTAATGAAGAATACATTTAGGAATCACCATCTCCAATGTTATTAACGTACCTCAAGCCGTATTTTTCTAATGAGCGTTGAAACATTGCAACGATTGATGATACTTCCGTATTACCTGCTGGTCCTTCAATATTAGCACAGCATTCCTTTTTCTCTAAATGATCGTCTTGCCACTCTTCAAATTTTGCTGAATTTAATTGATGCTTCTACGTTTCACATAATTTACAATATGAGCTTTTCACATATACATACAACACTTTTCCAGAATGATAACCAATCAATGTAGCTAATTAATCCTTACACTCCGTATAACTCCAATAATCACACATACTCACACAGTGTCTGTATTTTAAGAAACGTATGTTTGTGTGCGCTTAAAATTGTATAGTGATTGTTTTAACTTTTTAAGTTGTTAATTGATGTGTCTTCTGAAGATGGTAATATAATTACCGAAACCGGTTGAGACGAAAATAAATTTAAATATCACTTTGTATATGGTAATATTTCATATTTCTCTAACTTATTAGTGATAATGGATAAAAACATAACTAAAAATTTTTAATTATAGGTCTAATGTTATCTTTAGTGTAGGTATTAGCTCTTCTTTTTGCTGTTATTCGGTTTTAGATAATTGTATACTTGTACCGAACTAAGCTAAGTTATACATCTGAAGACGCTGGCTAAACCGAAACTTTTTGGTTCTATATAGATCTAGTGTTTGTTCTAATTTTAATCCTTATCTCATTTTAGATTGTTTTAAATTCTTCTGGAACTGAAAGTATAATTAATATTAGACTTACAACCCAGCTTCAGAACTAATACTAGAACTAGAAACATTATTGTTTAAACAAACGTCTCTTAAGACCGATACACCATAATCTTATACCGCCGTCCGAAATAACTTGCTATTATATTTTCTTTATTTTGTATGATGAAAGTTTCTACGTGAAAATTTTGTGTCCTAGGTTTCTTATAAAGTAAAGAAAAGTCTTTACCTTTTGATATTCAAAATTTTAAGAAGAGTACGTTGGAAATAAATTAGGACTATTATCATTTCTATTAACATCAATAAATACTTATATTTATTGACTATTTTAATCTAATCTTTTAAGTTAAATATCTTGTGAAAGAACAAATAAGAACAGTTGTAGCTAACAGTTTTTTTTTATTGCTGAAGATATTGTATACAGGGTAGCCCAATTTCGATGTCCACATATTTTATCTCTAAAACCATAAATACACCGTAAAATAGATAGAACAAGATAGATAGTTAGATAGATAAATAGAAAGAAAGATGGAGAAAAAGTAGTTTACATGTCATGATCTCAGTCATGATCATAGTAAGATTATTACCATAGCAACTTCAGTTGTTAAATACATAAACAATTCTGTTAGAAAAAAACAAGAATTTTTACTAATTATTCAATAATTATAAAAAATATTCCTAATAAACTATATACAGTCAATAATTCGATATAAAATCGGGGATATTATTAGGAAAAAATATTTCGTCGTATTTTTTGAGTTAAAATTGGAATGTATAGGTATCTCTTAATAGAGATAAAACCCCCATTTTATATTACATTTATGGATATTTCTTTCAGATTAATTTTACTATAGAAACAAATAAAACAATGTACAAAATCCTGGTCCTATCAGTATTGTAGTCAATTATTTTTTATAAATAATAACCATTTTTTAAACGTAATTTTTTCGAGGACGATACATGAAAAATATTATAATGTTAACATAGAATCTATATGTGCAACAAAAATTTGGTTTCTATTTAATAATGTCAACGTAGGCATGATATTTCAATTTTGGGATACATTTCAACTTTGTCTCAAAAAGTGTTCATTAAAAAATGGAACATACATCTCGATATCGTTTTTTTTCTAAGAATATCCGCTCAATTTTTTTACTATCTCAGAAACTATAACAGATACGAAAAAAGTAGGTGCCATGTCTCGGTCTCTTTTTCCGAGAAAAATTCAATCTTCTAGTTTTCAAGTTTCTATCTTCTTTTGTGTTAAAGTTATAGCGGTTAATGCATTCTTAAAGCACTTTTTTGTGTAAAATATACCTAAAAGATAATTGCAGTTATTAGTTTCATGTTATTTTTACTTTTGACGTCTAGGGAGAAAAAGACGATATTGAGGTTTTTAGCATTGGATTTCTTTTAAAGAGATCATGACATGTAAGACGTTTTATCTAATTTTTATAGTTTTCGAGTTAGTCTATTCGGACTTCGAATTTGAGCCACCATGTACATATAAGACTCTTCGCATGTCGCCACTTACCTTTGATGGTGTTGGTATGGGCTTTCCAAAAATCTGAAACACCTCTCGATTATTGGAATCATGGTATCTGCATTTCTATTCTTCACAATTTCTATAAAATCTCGACCTGTCCTTCGCTTATAGCCGCTACTGACTTTCGATGGTACTTTTCCTACACTTACTTTTTTCAATCTCGACTATAGTATTTCTAGACCATGAACCTTTTAACAATGAACAAGTACTTCTCACTAAGCCTAATCAATACATTTGGGTACATAAAAGGATATTTTAATAACCTTTATATTAATGGTAAGGTTTGGCTTATTCATGCAAAGATGCACGAACCCTAAAATTTCCTAAATGTCTGATTTAAAAGTGCAAAGAATATGCTCGTTATAAACGATACTATATACCTTGTTATACTTCTTTTTTTATTTCCGTATGTAAGCGTGTCCTTTGCATTTACTTTGCTGCACTTTTGTAATACGAATGGGGTTGGGTTGGCATAATCTTCCTTTGGGATAAATTCCCATTCTTTTAGGCTGTTGACGAAATTATCTCCTTTCAAAGAACGAAGATGAAACAAATCAACCTTATCAGTCCAAGAAATGCAACTGCAACTTAGCTCAGCCATGATGTCTAGTACTTACATACTGTAATAAGTTTTAAAACAGTTTTGAATTATTTCACAAGAAATAAGGTAAATTCACAAGAAAAGGTTTCACACAAATTAGATTAAGTTTGCAAACAGCTCTACTTTGTGTGATATCAGTTTCGATTGACACATAATCTATTAACCACAGTCTATCAAATAACCACAAATGATGAATGATGATGATAATGATGGTAATTGAATGAACAAAACAATTTTGATTTGATACTTTGACAGTTTTTACTGATTTAATACGAAAATGCATGGTTAGAGTGTAGTCCATGTCGCAAAACGTGACTTTACATGGAAACTTTAAAGTGAAAACTCAAAATGGCTCTAAATTTAGAATAAATAAATAAAAGAAAAAATTAACGATGACAATGTTTTTATTTTTTAAAATCGGTGCGACACTGTTTCGATTGCCTAGCAATCTTTGACGGGCACGACTAAAAGTACAAACATGTAATTAACATATTAAAAATATAATTATGTATGTAAATACCGTCAAAAGTTTGAAAAATACAAAAAAACATCAAAATAAAATAAAATAAAACACATAAATGGCGATAACGAATCGTGGAGCTCAAGTGAGTGAGAGACTTACACCATCTACAGATTCCAACAAACTGGATAGGTTTTTTTTTCTCAAAAGATGAGCAACGCGTGTGCGCAGGGTTATTTAAAATAAACGGGTGGAGGTGGTCAAGTTAATCCGAAGCAAATCTGTTGAAATTAAATTTGATTGACGTATCTAAGAAAAAATCTGTTGTTGTTAAAGTCCGTGAGGTCGTTCAGAAGAAAATCGTTATTTATGTTATTGTGTTTATGTATGAACATTTCCTCCAAAAGATCTAGTTCTTTTGATTTTTTGACTTGTCTTAGTAAAATTATTTCATTATCAATCTTATGTTTTGTGTTTTGTATATGTTTATATATTGCAGAATTTTCTTTTGATAAATGTTCTTTCAATCTAGTTTTTAAATTACGGCCAGTTTGACCTATGTAGAAAGAGTCACAATCATTGCAGTTGATTCTGTATACGCCGCTTAATTCGTCTTTAATGAACCTATGTTTATTATTTAAGATATATGCACTTATTCTATTGTTTGAGGTATATGCGGGGATGATGTTAAATTTATTGAGATTTTGTTTGAGTTTGTGTTGAATTGAAGCTACGAAAGGAACCGCTAGATATTTGAATTTGTTTGAGTAATGTGGGAAGATAAGTTTGTTAATGTGAGAGGTGTGAGTTTTGTTGTAAATCCTCTGCATGTCTGAGATGTTGTATTTATTGTTTAAACCTATCTTTATGATTATTCCCATTTCGTTAATGTAATCATTTTCTTGTAAGAGAACGTTAAATATTCTATTAAATAGAAATCTAAAGGATGCTTCTTTATGTTGTAAGCAGTTATATGAGTCTTTTGGAATAATGGTGTCAGTAGTTGTTGGTTTTCTGTAGATTTGATATGACAGAGAATTATCAACATTATTTCTTTTGATGGTCAAGTCTAAGAAATTCAGGTTACAGTCATGTTCGATTTCTGTCGTGAATTTTAAGTTTGATATATTATCAAAAATGTTGGAAAGAGCTAGTAACTTAGCATTGTTACCCTTATATAGGATGATAATGTCATCCATGTATCGGCCATAGAATAATATATCTGATACAAAAAGATTATATTTATCAGAAAAAAGCAATTCTTCGAAGTAATTAATATAGATGTCTGATAGAATTCCCGATATTGGGGAACCCATTGATAATCCATCCTTTATTTGGTAAAAGTTTTCTTCGAAACTGAAAAAGTTTTGATCGCAGACCAATTCTAGAATATTAATAAAATTATTGATTGTGAGTCTCTCATTGACTCACTCTCTCACTCACTTGAGTTTCACGATTCGTTATCGCCATTTCAGTGTTTTATTTCGATGTTTTTTTGTATTTTTCATCCTTTTGACGGTATTTACATACATAATTATGTTTCTAATATGTTAATTACATGTTTGTACTTTTAGTCGTGTCCGTCGAAGATTGCTAGGCAATCAAAACAGTATCGCACCGATTTTAAAAAATAAAAACAATATCATCGTTAATTTTTTCTTTTATTTATTTATTAATTATATAACGATGAGCATTGAAAAAACTATAACAAAACATTTAAATTTAGAGTTTTGAATTTACTAATGTTGACAAATGTTTCCTCTTATTAGTGGTACCCCTGTAATATTCAGTCAATATCTTACGTGTTTTACCGATCCATAACTTTAGTATCATATTTAACCGTTGCATTTTCCTTCCTTTATAAAAATAATAAATACATTCTCAAGAATGGCGATCTATTTAGATAACATTTTTATTTACTTTTTACAAGCTAATGCAAATCTTACAATGTTGATTATAATCTATGAAATCATTTTGCACGGGGTATTGTTTTGCTTGTCACTTATAAGATAATGAAATTGGAACCCAACCCAAAAGCATGGCTGGTTGAATGCATTTCTTTAATCGATTTGACAAGTGTACATAGCGTAATGCATTTCGACATGAATGTAAATCACTTATAATGGGAATAAGTGTTCTTAGTTAGTTTTGATTGTTTATTGCCTATTTTATTAGGCAATAATCGCTTAATTATCAAAAGTATGGTAATATTAATTATGAGTTATATTCTTATTGTAAATTAGAATAATTTCTCTAAGAATCTTTAACATCTTTCTGAAATTGTTAATTTTAAACATTTTTGCGTATTGAACATAATAAGTTGATAATCATTAATATCATGATAAAACTAGAAATAAGGAATAATGAAATAAGTAACATATTTGTCTCTATAAACATCCTTTAAATGAGTCTTACTTTTAATTTTATGGTAAAAAGCATTATATTAGGAGAAATTCCTATTTTATGGTATTTTGTCTTATACAGGGTGAGTCAATAGTGCGGGGACGGAAGATTGTGGCTTTACTTTGAAAATTTAGAAAAATTTTGTATGTCATCATATATTACTATTGAAGCTGCACCGATTAAAATTATTTTTAGCTTTACAGGGTGTTTCACTATTTCAGGATCGTATTCAACTTCATTTTTTTAAATGGAACCCTATGTATATTTTCACGTATGTTGATTAGTTGTTTTAAACGCTATAAGTGCATATCTTGTTTTCAAATTTTGATTGCAATGTTGCCAAGTTATTAATCATTTTGTGAAAATTTTGGATGAATCATATAGTCACTTAAAATTCGTTATCAGCATCATTATTAAATATTGAAGGATGTAATTTGGCACATCAATAAACAAAGCTTAAGTCTTTCGAGTGCCACTAATAGTATTGGACAATATTATATAGGGTGGTTACTAGAAGTGGTTAATTTATGGAATGTTTGAGGGACCATAACTTTGTTATTTTAAATGGAATACCCTATATGTATTCAATGCCACAGAAGGCTTTATTAATTACCTTTCTTTATGGTATATCTTACATGTGTTCTTTCTGAGATAATTACACTATTTCAAAATTGTCGGCATAAAATTTTCATTACTACGACATTGTCAACTGTAAATTTATATGAGAAGTAGCCCACTAACAACAATGACCCTAAACTGTCTGGGCAGGGATTCTACAATCTTATTTGATCAGATGCTTGGTTGCTTCGAGGCAACCGTCAATGGATAATCTTTTTGAATTTCTTTGAAAATCAATTGCCAAAACATTTAGAAGATGTTTTATGAAACGTTTGATAAAAAATGACGTCTCAGCACGATGGTACACCTCCTCACTATGATAGGATTTTTGCAACATATTTAAATAGAATTTTTGAAAAGTTGTTTTCTTAATACTATTATCTGTACACAGATCCATACTTTTCCATCTTTTACGGAATAAACTTACTTGCATTTGTTTAAAAATGTTTTCTTTACAGTTTATTTCTTGTGAAAAAATCAAGTTTATGCCGACATTTTTGAAATAGTGTAATTATCTCAGAAAGTACACATGTTAGATATACCATATGCTTAACAAAAATGAAAGGTAAATAATAAAGCCTTCTAAGGCATTGAAAAAATATAGGGTGTTCCATTTAAAATAACAAAATTATGGTCCCTCAAACATTCCATAAATTGACCGGTTCTGATAACCATCCTGTATAATGTTATCAAATAGTATTAGTGCGGTTTCAAAGACCAAAGTTTTGTTTATCGATATGCCAAATTGCAATCTTCAATACTTAATAATAATGGTAATAATGAATTTTAAGTCACCACAAGATTTTTCAAAAATTTTCATTGAATGGTTAATAACTTGGTAAGCTTGCATTCAAAATTTGAAAACAAGATACGCATTTATAGCATTTAAGATAGGTAATCAACATATCTAAAAAGAGGTATAGGGTTCTATTTAAAAAAATGAAGTTGACTAGGGTTTTGGAATTGTGAAACACCCTGTATTGTTGAAAATAATTTTAGTCGATGCAGCTTTGATTGTAATCTATGATGACACAAAAACATTTTCTTTATTTTTAACAGTAAGGCCACAAACTTCCGTCCTCGCACTATTGACTCACCCTGTATACCGAGAGCTGTGAAAGTAGCTATGCATTTTGAACAGAAATAGTAGGTACTTATTAGTAATATGGTAAAGTTAATTATGAATGACTGACTATACAGGATACCCTCCATGAAAATCATTAAGTTCGAAGAATTTCTGATTTAGAGTTTTAAGGTCCGTTCACATTTGTCAGACACTGATTACGTGGCGTCATCCATATAAATGTATTTCCACCACGACGTATATTGTGAATAGATTTCATATTTTATGTTACTTTAAAATATTTTTATCTGCACTAATTCTCTCCATCATCTTTCATTTTACCTTTACACGTCAATTTGATATTGAGCGTGTATTTCTTTTAAATTTCACATTTTAACGTTTTGGACATTAAATATCCAAGCAAGAAAAATTTTAAAGTTTTATGCATTAATATTTCAAACAAATCTTTTCTAATATCCAACATAATCGTCGTATAATTACATTCCCAATAAAAACCTGCAGGTGTCTCGTTTTTAGCTATTTATCGATTCCAACGAAGCAACATTGTATCTACAGCCCATTATTAATAAACTAACGAGTACAGTCAAGTGCAGCACGGCCTATTGAACGTATGCGTAAATTGAATAGAAGAAGGGACCACGGAAGCGTCTCGTACTCACGCTTAGAGTCCCACATAATTCGGGGGGTCCCCCTATTCATTAACGATCGACCAAACAACCATTTTTCAAATTTTACTGCCCGTTGTGTTTGCTCATTTACGTTTCATTTTAATTCCTCATGAGCGCCTAAAATATCTTGGGAGGTAAATAAATGTTGCGTGATTAGAATAAAATTATTGATTATAATAGCGGTTAGGTATAAAATTCTTGAATGAGATCTCTTTAAAGAGACGTTTTAAAGAGATGGTTTTAAAAGGGGGAAGCGGACTCAACGTCGGCTCGTTTACTTGCCTGGGGAAACCGATTACCGCAAATGATATGTTCGTCACACTAATGCCCGTTTCTCTTTTCAACTTTGCTTTTTTTTCTTCAAATTTATATCGGCTAATCGTTTCGTGGTTAAGAAGTTCTTCCGCCCCTCATTTAAGCGATCTTACGCAACGGATTAATTTGTCAACAGTTTAAATAATAAAGATCGCCTAAGCAGAGAAAGTTAATTCGATCCCATTTTGAATTATCTCGATTATCCAAGTGTATTCCAATGGTAGATTTAACGCTAAATCGATTGTTATAGAAACTTTCGATTCTTCACTCTCCTATTATTATACAACTCCTTTTTATGTTTATAATCGGAGCATTGTTAGAGGAGATTGGGAAGTGATTCGAAAATGATTTGAATGTAAATTAATAGAGACTTAAAGATTTTTTTTTGTATAAAAGGTCATAGGCGCCGGTTTTTTGAAAATACGTATTTGAAATCGTAGTTTAAAGAATTATTTGAGTGTAAATGTCCTTTTATAAAAGATTTGGTATGTTAACCAGGCATGTAATGAATGATTTCGCTTCAAATCGCCGAGGTCGCTTGCGGGCGAGGCGCTAGAGTTGATGTACCAATACGAAATCGTTAACTTAAAGGTTGTAGCGCCTCGCCCGCGAGCCACCTTGCCGATTTGAGAATAAATGTTATTTTATAAGATATTTGGTATCTTAACCAAGGCGTGTAATGAACGATTTCGCCTCAAATCGCCGAAGTCGCTTGCGGGCGAGGCGCTAGAGTTGATGTACCAATACGAAATCGTTAATTTAAAGGTTGTAGCGCCTCGCCCGCGAGCCACCTTGCCGATTTGAGAATAAATGTTATTTTATAAGATATTTGGTATCTTAACCACGGCATGTAATGAACGATTTCGCTTCAAATCGCCGAGGTCGTTTGCGGACGAGGTACTAGAGTTGATGTACCAATACGAAATCGTTAACTTAAAGGTTGTAGCGCCTTGCCCGCGAGCCACCTTGCCGATTTGATAATAAATGTTATAAGAAATTTGGTATCTTAACCAAGGCATGTAATGAACGATTTCGCCTCAAATCGCCGAGGTCGCTTGCGGGCGAGGCGCTAGAGTTGATGACTAATACAAAATCGTTAACTGAAAGGTTGTAGCGCCTCGCCGGCGAGCCACCTTGCCGATTTGAGAATAAATGTTATTTTATAAGATATTTGGTATCTTAACCACGGCATGTAATGAACGATTTCGCTTCAAATCGCCGAGGTCGTTTGCGGGAGAGGTACTAGAGTTGATGTACCAATACGAAATCGTTAACTTAAAGGTTGTAGCGCCTTGCCCGCGAGCCACCTTGCCGATTTGATAATAAATGTTATAAGAAATTTGGTATCTTAACCAAGGCATGTAATGAACGATTCCGCCTCAAATCGCCGAGGTCGCTTGCGGGCGAGGCGCTAGAGTTGATGACTAATATGAAATCGTTAACTGAAAGGTTGTAGCGCCTCGCCGGCGAGCCACCTTGCCGATTTGAGAATAAATGTTATTTTATAAGATATTTGGTATCTTAACCAAGGCTATGTAATGAATGATTTCGCCTCAAATCGTTATTTTAAAGGTTGTAGCATCACGTTTGCTAGCCACCTTAGCTATTTGAGTATAAATGTTATCTTATAAGAAATTTGGTATCTTAACCAAGGCATGTAATGAACGATCTCACCTCAAATCGCCGAGGTCACTTGCGGGCGAAGCGCTAGAATTGATCTAGCGAAATCATTAATTTAATGGTTGTAATTTACTAATTCAACTATGATGATAATTCTACAGGGAAAATAAATAATACACATTAAATTAATTGTATTAATTAATCGGTCATCGACGTTTCGAACTGCTGTGGCCCATCATCAGGACTTACTGTTAATTTAAAAAGAACATGTACAATTTCAAGAAAAGACAACGACGAACATTTAAAATTAACACTCAAATTATGTATTCTACACATTTAAAAGCGTACCAAAGTTGAATTGGAAAGTTCTCAACTGCTCCATTGCAGACTAAAATGGTTCTTTTGACAAACCTGTTTTATTTTAGGTATAAATTCTTATATGATTTTGAAATTATTTTCTATTTTCAGTTTTAATCTGATGAGGTGTTTATGTTATCAGCTTTTATTTTAACTTAAATATGCGTATCGATGATTCCTACGTATATTTTGCCAATGTTGCCTGTATTAAATTTGAAGTTACGTTGAATAACGTAGTTACGTTATTAATATCTTTAGTGATATGAATCGCTTCTAATGTTTTTATATTGAAACTGTTGTTACTTGAGGTAATGACTTTGAAGGTTTTCAAAGTTGAATTATGCTGGTTCTTCAAAGCATGTTGCTACCGCTGTCTTATCAATTATGCTAATTTGTCGTGTATCATATCTGTGTTCATTTATCCAATTGTGAAGATGCTATTTTGCATATATAAGATTTTTCGCAATACATTCATTTGGTTTTGGATACGTTATTTATTTGGTATATAGTTTTGCCTCTAGTTTTGTTGCCAATATGAATGGTGAGTAATATTTCACACAGAAAGAAAATAATGTAGATTAATCATCTAAAACTCGGATAATTCACCTAAAATTTGTAGACAAAAATTAGACTTCTACTCGAATTCGACGAAGCATAGGTGTAGTCATTTCATCGACATTTTTTGGATCATTCATCTAAAACTCTGTGGACGTTTCTTGGGCGTTTACTAAAATATTCATAAATAACTTAACCCTCATCCGGACTTTGTATCAAATTGCCACAATTTTCAGAATTAATTGATGATATTTTTGTTATTTACGATCGAATCGACCAGATATTTTGGCTAAGTGAATGAATTTTTGTTTAATTTACATTTCGATTTTCGTTTTGCCGTAATTGTTAATTCTTATATTAATGAAAAATCCTTAATTCGTACATTATGTATAAAAATGATATAAAATTGATATAAAAGTGATCATTTTGTGATCAATTTTGTGATCAATTTATTATTCTACATATACCAAATGGATAAATCATGGTTTGATCAATTTGGTAGTGATGACACTAACACATGACGTCGAAAATTAACCAAAGGAAGAATATGATTTTGACATTGACCTTATTGAACAAGAAACAAGAGAGGCGGCTGTTTTAGATTCAAATGAATGTTTTAGATTCGACGATAAAGAGCAAAACTTATTCCTATTTGCATCGGCTTTTGTAATTAGGTTCAATAAAACAGTTGTATATTCCGGGAGATTTTCTTACTGTCTCTTGTTATGAGTAATTGCTTCCATTTCTTAGCCGTGTATCTTTCAAGCAATACATCAAAAAGCGCCAAATGTGGCATCAAATTATGAGTTGTAGCTGACTCTGAGATGTACTATACATATAATTGGTTATGATACAAATTTTATTCGTAAAACAAATCAAGATAAACGTGTTGTTCTTCATATTTGCGATGGTGATTTTTTTCTATGAGCTAAATGCTGGAAATGTCACTTGTGTTATGTCGTAAAAATACTATCTATCTCAGTCAATACAAAAAACTTTTGCAAGCACATTATCTACTCCTTAATTGCAGGTTTTTGAACTTCTGAAATGAAAATATTGCATTTTGTTAACAGTATTTGGTATTTTAGAAGCTAAATCAAATTCTATATTTACTTCTGCCACCAGCACTTCTTTAATTAATAGTTTTTGGACTACTTACGTCAAGATTTTGCATTATGTCCAACAGTATTTAATATATTGGAAGCAAACTCAAAGGATTTATCAACATTTTTTTGCAATGAAAATGTTTTCTAGCAGCAGTATCAAATCTTCTGACAGCATTTTAAGTCTTTTTGAGGTATTTGCAGTTATTTGGAAACAGTACCAAGTCTTCCAGAAGCAATATCGAATCTTCTGGAAGCAGTTTCAATCTTCGGGAAATACTTTAAGTTTTCTGGAAGCATTCTAAGTCTACTAGAAACAGTGTCAAGTCTCCTAGAAGCAGTATCAAGTCTTCCAGAGGCAGATGTGTCAACTGACGTATCAGTATGCGGAATGATGACACGCCCGACATAGTGACGATTCCTTTTACACGCATCAGTGACGTTTCAGTTCCGCATTAATTCCATATCAGTTCAGTATGACTGATCTTTTAGTGACGCATATCTACACACGTCCTTCAGTATTACAAACGTTCCGTTTTTTATGGTTTTGCTCAACATGTATACTAACACAGTTAGAAATGGTTGCTATAATTTTGGAAAAGGAAGAGCAAGAGTTGCACCAGACGAAGAAGCGAAAGTGAATGTATGAAGCATGGAAGAAAAGAGACACTGAAAGGGAATTTGCAACTTTGTATAAAGAATTCGTGGATGAAGCAAACAAAATTTTTTGAATAAGGTAGCAATACAACAAGAGATGCTTAAATTGCATTTTTTCTGTAAAACCATAAGAAATATCGGTACGCGGTTTACACAATTTAGTTTCTTGTATAGCGCCGTCCTGAATTGAAGGGTTATTAAGGGTACAGAGCTTGGACGTCAACTTCTAGCGGACCACCTATTTTTGCTATTATATGCATGGTGTTCCCATCATACATACGCAGTGTCCCCTCTGAGGTGTGGACCACTCATTTCGTTCGTCTAACCCAGCCCTGGAACGCTGAATATCTTAGGATGGCTCTAGTTCAAATATTCAGAATTGGGTTGGGTTGGGTTTAACCATATATCTGAAGACATTCTTTTTAACGACGGCCTCTGTAATGAATAGTTTATTTATTATTTTATTGTTGAAATAGAGTACTTTACAAATATTAAGAGAAGTGCATTCGTTTCGTTCGCCTAATCCAGCCCTGGGGCCCGCAATATCTTAGGAAGATTCTGGTTCAAATATACAGGATTGGATTAGGTTGGGTTTAACCATGCATCTGAAGACATTCTTTTTAACTACAATAAATAACTTTTATAATAGAGTGCTTTACAAATACTAAATGGAGTGCTCTCGTTTCGTTTGTTTAACCCAGATCTAGGGCGCCGAATATCTTAGAATGGCTCTGGTTCAAATATAGAGTATTGGGTTGGGTTGGATTTGGCAATGCATCTGAAGATTTTTTTTAACAACGGTCTCTATAATGAATAGTTTTTGAAATAGAGTACTTTATAAACTGGTTTAAAAACCTTGTATATTTCAATTGAGTTAAAACTAGAACTAACTACTTCTAGTTTTATGTCCTTAGATTTAACTCTAGATCTAGAACTAGAAATATTCGGGTTGAGCTGTACAGGGTCTGACACGACGAGTTGAGTCTATATGTTTATGGAAAACTACGGGTACTATTTTTATGAAAATTTGTATACGAGGTTTATCCGAGGTTCTCGTATCAGCTAAAATATGTACACCAACTTCGTTATTTTAAATGGAATATACCAATTTTTCGAGATTCCCAGTAAATTTTAATATAATTTTATATAAAATATCATATAGCTAGAGTGCACCATTTTTGAATTATTTCAGATTTTTCCAAAACTTTGACAAATACAGCAGTAACAATAAACAATAACTTTTTGAAATTACACTCGAGTTGGGCTAAATGTTCTCAGAATTTGAATAGATATGAAACATAGTTTACATAATGCACGAAAAGTTTTTTAAAAAATTATACAGAATAGTTAAAAATTTGTGCCGAACTTATTTATCTCGAAATATCAAAACCAGAATAAAGGAACTTTCTCAATACATCTCTATATCTAAAATATGGTTCTCGTAGAAAGATGAAAAAGTTAATCGATAAAACTTATCGATTATTAGTAAGTTTTAAATTTTAAGTTGGGACTTTGGATTCAGGGAAATGAAACAAATTTGTACGCTATAGTAGAAGGGATGTTTCGAAGATACAGCCCATGGATGAGGTCAGCATTCAAAAATTTTCCCAAAAACCAAATTTTCACACATTTTGTTTATTTCCGAAGAAAGAGATCGAAATGCTAAAGAAACTATTTTTTGGCAATCTTCCTTTGTTGTAAATTGAAACGAGCACCTCGGATAAACCCAGTATATAAATTTTCTCAAAATTGCTAAACCTGAATGATCTAGTTCTAGGTCTAGTGTTATTTCTAGTTTCACTTCAATTCAAATATACAGGGTTGGGTTGGATTGGATTTAGCCGTGCATCTGAAGGCATTTTAGTTTCTGCAATAGAGTACTTTATAAACCGATTTGGCAATCCCGCGTCTTATCTCTCTCTTGTTTTTCTCTTCTTGTTCAAATCTTTTTTTAAATTTTGTGTGTAAAGGAGTGCACTCGTTTGCTTCCTCCAACCTAGCTCTGAGGCATCCAATATCTTAGGACGGTCCTGTTCTTGTAAAAATCGAGGTTCAGGCACTAATATCATTTTTCCTTTATTTCTTATAGAAACAAGAGCTTAACCTTTAAATGTATCCAATTTGGCCCACCATGTTCATTTTCTTAATCTACAATTTCTTTACTTACAATTTTAATATTTCTTTTAGTTCTTCTAATATTTATATTATTTAATTCTTTTTAACTAGCTTAAATAGTTGTACTTATATTACATGTCAAAATGCGTACAAAAATACGTCAGTGAAATTTTAAAAATATTGTTGCCGACATATTTTAATTTTCACAGATTTCACTGACACTGAAAAAATACGGAACTGACACGTTACTGATATGTTTAAATAGACCCTTAAATTTGGCTGTTGATATATCAACCTTAGCTCCTCGCCCTAAGTTATCTCGGCGATTGAGGCGGAATCATTCATTACATACCTTGGTTGAGATAACAAATTTTTCATAAGGTAACATTTATACTCAAATTGCAACTTTAAATTCACAAACAACCTTTAAATTCACGATTTCGGGTTGGTTCATCAACTCTAGTGCCTCGCCCGCAAGCGACCTCGGCGATTTGAAGCGAAATCGTTCATTACATGCCTTGGTTAAGATACCAAATTTTTATATTTATACTGAAATTATTAAGGTTACTTGCGGGCGATGCACTACAAATTTTAAATCAACGATTTTGTTTTGGTACATCAACTCTAGCACCTCGCCCGCAAGTACCCTCGGCGATTTGGGGCTAAATCATTCATTACTTACCTTGATTAAGACATAAAATTTTTTATAACAACATTTATACTCAAATTGCGGAATTTCGTGTTGGTACGTCAACTCTAACTCTTATCCGCAAGTAACCTCAGCGATTTGAGACGAAATCAATCATTACATGCTTTGTTTGAGATTCCAAATCTTTCATGAGATGACATTTATACTTAAATCGCCCACAAATCCGGCGTGTATGTGTATGTGTGCTCTCCATCCATAAAAACATTAAATTTGATAATCAATATCGGTGAATCGACATTACAGGTGGAGTTTGCGCATCTATCTTGAAAACTTTACAAAAAGAGGTCACCATTATTAGGCCATTGAACGTAAAACTACGATAACAGACCCCCATAGTTCATTGTCCCTAGAAACTCCACGTAATAAACCACTTTATTTATACACGTGCACCAATTTAGGCGGATTAAATATTTTTCTTTTCAATTAATTCTCGTGTGTTAATAAAACTTCGATTTGTCGTTGAAATTCTTAATCGATATCCTATTAGAGATGTGCTGTGAGAAATTCGTAGTCCATCATCATCCGTGGTGAAGAAACCGACACGTACCACGTACCCAAGTTATTTCTCCCTCGCCGTTCTAATAGGAAGGAAACGCTTTTACCACAAGACTCGTTTTATTTTCTGTACGAGAAATTGTGTCGATAAAAGGAAATATTTCGAAACGTTTTTAGTTAGTACGGTGCGGCGGCGGCATGAGGTGCAATTAAGAATTAGCCAAATTCGTTCGGAAATGACAGATATGTAAGCAATAACTTCCACCGTTAAGACAACCTCCTGAACCGCTTCTATATACGGATAGAACAGGGATCATAAAAATATACTGTTTTTGATGTAATTTCATTGACGGATACATTCGTGAAATAACATCGCTTCGATTGCCTTTAAACGCCGTGCTTTATGGCCCTTCTTCTTGTTCTCCGTGCAGTGATTGAAAGTAAATAAATATATATTGTAAAGAACATGTGATATATTGCTTTCGGAATTGGATGTCCAAGTCGTTCGATAAGTGCGTGTGTGGCATCTTGTTTCTTATATTATTACATATACTTTATGATAACTTTTTTTTTCCTTTTGATGTGATGTTAAAAAATGAATTGTAATCCTTATAGAGAGAGGTGTTTATAAGCGGTTACTTCATTTGAATTGAAAAGTTTTCAATTCAATCCTCAATAATAATTAGATTGGAAAACAAAATAGAGGTTGTATAATAAATAATGGGAGAGTGCTCAATCGAAAGTTTGTATAACAATCGATTTAGGGATTATTTATGGTTTGATAGGTAATGCTTATACTGTTAGTTTTTAATTAATGAATAAAAAGTTTTGGATTAATGTATTTTACAGAATAATGCTTCCACTAACAATACAGAATGTTTTTGTAAGTTATTGCATAATTTTAATCACAAACAGTAGAGTAAAAATAATGATGATTTGTGTCAAATTCTTTTTTTCGATTTTTTACAATTTTCTAAAAATGATTAAGATAATTGTTATTTTAATAAAATGCTACAAATTTAGGTTGAAGACAAAGCTTGATATCTCAAAAACGAATTGAGATATTCTAGTATGGTTTTGTTCTAATTAAAGTTCCTATTATTATCCTTTGACAAAAAATTTCATAAAATTATAGGAAGAATTAAGAATAGGATTTTTAAGATTTTTCAAAAATGATTAAGGAAATTTAAAATAAACAATTTTTGACCACAGCTCCGCTAACAGTTTACCATTATTTTTTTATTATCGACATTTCGGGACTTTTTCTCATCATCAGGTTTAAAAATCACATAATTTTATTATATAATATAAATCAATTTTTAATTTTATTTTAAATTAATAATAAGCCTCCATATATAAGATGAGAAAAAATTAAGAAAATTGTTATTTATATGAAGTGCTACAAATTAAGGTTGAGAAGTTCAAAAATTGATATCTCAAAAATGAATTAAGATTTTGCATTATGGTTTCGATTTCGGAAAACTGTGTGCTTTCCTTTATAAATTTCGTCGAAATAGTTTAATAATTCAATTTTCTGTGATTTTAATAATGGATTAAAGGAAATTGTTAATTTTATGAAGTGCTATAAATTTAGGTTGAGTTTAAAAACTTTTAAAAATTACAAATATATTCATAAAAATATGTTACGATATCGATTAAAAATCACAACTTTCAAAATGATTACAAAAATTGTTGAAAAACAATGTCATGCAAAATTAGCTTAGGTGATTGACTAATTAAAATTTTTATAAAATTTTATGATTTTTTCTCTACGTACTCATTCAGTACTAATAAAATTATTTATCTTTTAAATTCCCTTAATGTCACTCGAATCTAAACTGAAAGGAAAAATCGTTACTTTTGTTGGAATCCAAATCGGAATTTAACTGCTGTTTTTAATTGAAACGTATATCATGTACCAACAAGATACAGTGTGCATCTGTGTGCAACTGAAGGGTACTTCCTTATATGAACTATAGACGACAAACCTCCAAGAAATTTTGGTGGAAAATTTTGATTTATTTTATTTATTTCGAAAAGAAGGACTATGATTTATTGATGCATTAGGAATATTTTTTTTGTTGAAAACGTCTTTCTATATCAGTTTTCGTACTTAGGTTGTAGTTGATTTCATTACAAAAAAATGTTTCAAATTTGATCTTTTTTTATGTACAGCTTACATAACATCAGAAGAAAGTGATGATAGCTAACCGTCATATAAGTATGGTGTATGATTTATTAATATAGTAAGAATATTTTTTATTCATAACGTCTTTCTTCATCATATTTCGTACTTATGTATTTCGTGCTTAATCGATCACTAGAATCTTGTGATAGATAAATATCCAATTAGTACGGAGTCTGACAAAACAACATGAAAAATTACACAATTTCGATATTTTTTGGTATAAGCTATATCACCAGAAAGTGAGGATAGCTAATCATCAAATAAATATGGTTCATGATTTATTGATGCATTAGAAATATTTTCTATTCTTAATGTCTCTCTTCATCAGTTTTAGTGCTTATGATACAGTAAATTTGATTAAGAATAATTCTTCAATTTTGACATTTCGTGATTTCATCTGGATCACTAGAATCTGGTGATAGATGAATATCAAATAAGTACGGACTCTGATTTTATCAATTTTAGTACTTTGAATGTAGTTGATGTCAACATGACAAATTACACAATTTAGATATTTTTTGGTAGGTTAAGCTATATCACCAGAAAGTGCTGATAGCTAATCATCAAATAAATATGGTCCATGATTTATTGATACATTAGGAATATTTTGTATTCATAATGTGTTTCTTCATCAGTTTTAGTGCTTATGATACAGTTAATTTGATTAAAAATAATTCTTCAATTTTGACATTTCGAGATTTCGTCTGGATCACTAGAATCTGGTGATACATGAATATCAAATAAGTACGGAGTCTGATTTCATCAGTTTTAGTACTTAGATTGTAGTCCCTTTTGTGATTTCGGTTGGATCACTAGAATCTCATGATAGACAAATATTAACTAAATCTGGATTATTATTTCTTTTTGCATCAGGAATATGTTGCGTTTTTGTATGAATGTTAATTTTTATACATACAGGTGTATTAAATATCTGGAATATAGCCAATAATTTCACACCCTGTATATTAATTATTGTAAGCCGATAATGAATATGATGATATATTATCTTGATGTTCAACTAAAATCCTTTGGAACACGACAAAGAGTTAACAAAATACTATCGTAAAAAGAATGTTTTTAGTACCTCAATAATGATAAAAAATTATGGAATTCCATTTGAAAAAAATGGTTGAAAGTCGTCATTGTGAAATAATTTATCCAATTGAAAATCTGATATCACCATCGTGTAGAGAATGTCTTAGAACATATTATTGCTAAATATTTTGAAAGTAGTGCCCATAATGTAGCTAAAAAAATAAGCCCTTATTCTGAAACAGGCTTTATAATCAAAATACACTCAAAATACGAATTCAATCGTCAAATTTGATAACCTCATCATTGATAGGCGATCTCTCCAACGACCGAATGACTGACACCAGTGCACAAGTCGATCAAAATTATCTTGTAATTTATTCGAATCGTCATCATTCTCAATGCAATGATAAATTTTAATAATTTTAATGTCATTAGCATATATCAGATCCGGACATGTAAAGGATAACAGTAAATCATTAATATATAGATTAAGCAAGAGAAGTTTAAGGACTTATCCCTGTGGAACTCTAGCAGTCATCAAAAAATGATGAGTTGAAGTCATTGATAAACTACAGTAGCAGCTTATGCATAAAATGAGCATGATCAATGTTATCAAATGCCTTCGACAAATCAAAGATAATAAGAAGGGCATAATTTCGGTTTAGACCATGTTGCAATTGATGATAATTTTCGTATAGCATTTTTTTTTACAAGAAAACAGACTATTCCAGCTTTTTCTGCAACCACGAGAACTCTAGCGTTTTAAATTTTCTGCTAAAATATTAGAAGAACCATTAATGTTTGATTTAAGTTACATATACATTTTTTAACTAATATATCTAACATTGCGTTAAATCAGAATTCTATTTTATTGTTCTCTGATAAAGACGTTGGAGTTTAAAAAAAAACAAGCCAATTTAATGAATTTGTGCAGTACAACCATGAAATATAACCCAAATAATGCAAAATAATACAAATATTAATCTTATTTTTCTGAAAGAGGTGTGTTTATATTGCTAGAAAGCTCAGAAAAGTTCTGCAGATATCAGATTTATTAAGGCGTAAGTTTAATTACGCCTAGCCTATGTATCTAAAAATATTTTCAACAGCATTGCGGTGTGAAAAATGGAGTATGGAGTATTATGTTTGAAAGTCTCGAATCAGACCTTCATGTGAGTACCATTGATTTGTTCTGCATCTCATAAATTTTTTAGAAGGCTGATCATGTAGCAGGTTTTGTAATGATCCCACAACATTGTTTTGGTGTTTCTTAACTCTTAGTTTTCAGGTTCCATTACCACTCTCATCCTTAACATATTTCAATGTAATTTTTGCCCATTTTCTAGCATTTTTTTAAGTAATTTTTGGCTTGCTATGATATAGTTTCTGAAATCTGTACCCATCATTTAAAGTATATCTACTTTAAATTCTTACTTGCGTGTTTAACTTCCGGGATCAAAAATGATTTCCGAATTCGAGACCAAGTTCTAAATCCTGATCCTTGGGCTAAAAGTCGTAACAATATAGACGCCAAATACGTGTGTGCTCTGGATACGCTACCACCCATCTTTAATGATTGGACATGATACTGCTTCCAGATGATCTGATATTTTTCTAAAAGACTTGATCTGCTTCCAAAAAACTTGATAGTATTTCTAGATGACTTGATATGGCTTCCAAATGACTTGATAGTGCTTTTAGAAGATTTGATACTAGTTCTAGAAAGCTTGAAATGCTTCCAGAAATCTGCTTACTACTTCTAGAAGACTTGATATTGCTGTCAGAAGACTTGATACTGCATCATTGAAGTCTTCAAATGCTTCCAGAAGACTTCAAATGCTTAAAGAAGACTTCCTACTAATTCCATCAGGTTTTAAATGCTTTCAGAAGACTTGATATAGCTTCTAGCAAATTTTAAATGCTTCTAAAAGGCTCAATGCTGGCTCTGGGAAACTTAATATTGCTCCTAAAGGACTTAATATTGCTTCTAGAATTGCTCTAAAAGAATTAAAATGATTCCAAAAGACTTGAAGTTGACTCTGCAAGACTGCTGTTATGTCCAGAAGAGTTGATTCCTTCTGGAAGGCTTGAAATGTTTCCGGAAGACTTGCAATAGTTTCAGAATCCTTGATACTGCATCTAGAAGACTTGAAATGATTCCAGAAGACTTAATATTGTCTCTGTAATGTTGAGAATGCTCACAGAAGACATAATACTACTTCTACAAGATATGAAATGCTTCGAGAAGATTTGATATTGCCTTTGGTAGACTTGAATGCTCCCAAAAGACTTGAAATTGCTTTCAGAAGACTTAATACTGCTTCTAGAAGACTTGATATTGCTTCTAGAAGACTTGATACTGTATTTAGAGAACTGGATACTTCTTCTAGAACTCTTGAAATACTTCCAGAAGACTACCTGTTATTTCTAGAAGACTTGATATTGCTGTCAGAAAACTTGATACTACATCTTCAGATGCTTCTAGAAGACTTGAAATGCTTCTAAAAGGCTCAATACTGCTTTTGGAAAACTTGATACTGCTTCTAAAAGACTTTATATTGACTCTGCAAGACTGCTACTGCTTCCAGAGGAGTTAATTACTCCTAGAAGGCTTGAAATGTTTCCAGAAGACCTACAATGATTTCAGAATCCTTGATATTGCATGCAGAAGAATTGAAATAGGTCCAGAAGACCTAATATTGTCTCTGGAAATTGAAAATGCTCCCAGAAGACATAATACTACTCTTCTATATACTCTTCTATATACTCTTCTATATACTCTTCTATATACTCTTCTATATACTCTTCTGGAAGCATTTCATATCTTCTAGAAGATTTGATATTGCTTTTGGTAGATTTAAAATGCTTCCAAAAGACTTGAAATTGCTTTTAGAAGACTTGATACTGCTTCTAGAAGACTTCATATTGCTTCCCGAGGACTTGATATATATTCTGAAGGACTGGAATTGCTTACAGAAGATTTGAAATGTTTCTAGAAGACTTAATATTGTATCTGGAAGATTGGAAATGTTTTCAGAAAATTTGATGCTTCTAGAAGACTTGAAGTTTTAAGAAGAAGAAGAAAGAACTTTTGCTTTCAAAAGACTTGGAACGAATACATGGTGCTGCTTCTAAAAGATACAAAATGTGTTCAGAAGACTTGATATTGCCTGTGGTTTTCTTGACATGGAGAGCTAGCATCTGTTGGAACGTTTTTTGACAGAGCACGTATGATATTTTAATTTTTTCAGACCATTTCAGATCCAATTTAGGCGTTGTTTGGAGAGTCAGCATTAGTCACATTTTCTTCATTTAATTTTCTTTCATTTTCACATTTTTCACATTTTAATATATTATTATTAAAGATTTTTCTAATTCATTGAGAATCAACAGGAGTCTCGTTCCGGAAATTTTATTCTTTTTTTAATTTCGGGATTTCGTATTGAAAATCTCAGGACTTCTTGATGGTCTAGGAGCTATAATTGCTTTCCTGAAATCCCGAGAATGACCCGGAAGTAAATACCGGGACTGAATACCCTATTTTCAACTAAATCAATTGAGAATAAATTATCAACTAGAATATTTTGAATGAGGTTCATAACACTTTAAGTCTTTGTAATTGTATGCAAATGCATTCAGTTATATAAAATATGTGTGAAGATATTTAAGATCACTTAATATTGTTTGAAATATACAAAAGTATCTGAAAACTTCTGTCAATAAAATAGCAATCTGTCCAAAACTATATTATCAACGAATAATCTTTTATCTTAAGATTATCAAGAATAAGGTCTTAGAAAGTGAGATATGAGTCTATAACGACGGATATATGCGGCGAGTTCGTTATAAATTACGCCATTGCCGCTAAACACAGGTGTCACATTCAATTATTTACTGCGCGGTGGTTAACCTGGGGATTACGAAAAATTATGGACATGAAATTATGCGCGCACGGTGCAATTATAAACGAAAATAGCTGGAATGCCAACTTAACGACCTCAGTGCCCCGTTAGGTTAATAGACAATGTCACGTACCGAAATTTATTACACCCTCGATATACTTTACCATCACCACCACTTACTAATGTATATTTTTACACATTTCCAAAATTATAGGTATGGTACAATAAGATATAGAGTAGCAATGAGATCATTTATTAATTTGTCAACAACTTCATTAAAACGTCCCATGAAAAATACACCACAAAAAAAGAAGAAGACAATAAGAGCTTCTACATCACAATTCGACTCGTTTACTGTTCGGTTCGGTCATTATATCAAATTACATTTTCAACGAAAACCGTCGACCGCCAAACCATTTATTACGAAGAATTTAAAACTACCTCTATTGTATCCGAGTCTCGTGTTTCCAATTAATTGTTGTCCCTTGCATATAATGGATTCAATGAGCGTTTGTCACGAGCCAACCACCCAGTTCTTTTCATTCTCATTGTTTCGTCAAAATAATCATGGAATGGTTTCGCTTAGAAATTACTCATTTTAAAAAGTGAAATTTATCCGGGTGGTCTTTGAATTTTTATAAAAATATTTTAAGGAAATAACAAATAATAATCTTTTTTGCTCGTATTTTTTTTTAAATATGGTTTAAAAACTATTAGAAAGTGATGAAGTTGGATGTTGGGTGAAAGTCGTCTTCTTCGTGAGATGGTTAATTACGTTAATAAGTGCCGGTGACGCTCTCATTACTTTTAATTACATTTCGAAACTTCCGTCATATTTATTGAAGGTGCTTTATTACATCACTAAAGTTAAATCCTCAAAGCTTTTTTTAAATCCTCAAAGATTTTTTTATTTCGAGTATTTTTTTATTAATTCAATTTAAATTAAGACATTGCGTAATTTGATTATTTAACTTGAGCTTTGTATATTCTCAATCAATCTGACCTAGATCTCTTTAAGTAATTGACAGTATCTCACCGACGCGTTCGATTTAATTAAAGCTTCTACTCACCTCCGGTTATGGGAATAGAGCACGGTGTCGCCACATAAATTTACACTTTTATCTTAACCAGGGGAATTAAAAAAGAACCCCCTATATAACACCTTAGACGTCTTAACGTAAGAAATGAAGCAAAAAAGTTGTTCTTTTACTTTAGACGTATTCGGCTGTTAATGTTGCGTAATTATTCGGACTTGGCATATTTCAAGTATATATTTTAATTTTAAAGAATTTCGTTCCACTTCGTCTTCGTAACGGTAGATCTCCGTGTGGAAATCCGCGGTTACGTAATTGCCCCGTTTTGATTATGCCCTCATACAGGTATTTACATGAGCCTATTAATTTTATTGAATCTTTGCAATGTGTGGAACGATTACAATGTTGCCAGTAGAATGAACGTTAACTTTTTTACTCAACTAGAAACGGTTGTTAAGTTTCTATGGGAAGCAATTAAAGTTATGAAATTTGATGTGAAGAATTTATTAATGAAAATAAAATAGTCGAGTGGTATTTTAAAGCGGTGTTGTGTATAACATATCAGAAAATTTAAATTTACACCTAGCTAATGTCAGCAATTACATTAATGGAAAAGTTAACACGTTAAAGTTAATCGAATTGTATCTACAGAGTATAAGTATTAAGTTTGTGAAAATAATTCTTTTAATCACACGCTTTCTTCTTCAATTTCTTCATGTTTTTCAATTAATAATAAATATTACTTTAGTTAATATCATAAAGATGTAAAGTGCTTACTGGTTGTGTAAAATTACAAAATAATAATTTCCTCAACTCAGACTAAGTACTTATTATGTCGCACTCATTAACTATCAGTAAAAATAGATGTCTTAGAAATTAGTCCTTTACTGACCTCGTGAAAAGTCTGATTGAAATACAATTAAATTTTGAAACATTGCTGTTCTGGCCAATCTTCATCTTGTGTTTCTTCATACTTTGTCTTCTCCATTCGTTTCCATCCCATACGGAAATGGGAACACCAATCATGTTATAAACCTTTATTGTAATTATTATAATTGAAAGTTCACGCATATACAACCAAAATGAAACCCAATCAATCTAAATCCAAAGCTTGACGTGCACAAATTAAGCATAAAACAACTCAAGTCAAACATCAATTTTTCTAATATATTTTAGCTCTTTTTATGTTTGCCCAAAAAGCTGAAGTATATTGTTTTCTTATAAAAAATGTTTTTTTTTGCGTTGGAAGTTCTGGAACGGTAATAAGTACCACTGATATCTGGTCCACTGATTTACCACTACGCTTATCAAGTGCAAAAGTCGGCTGAATTGGCTCTACACTACCTGATTGGTAGAGTATCCAACACTCCAGGATAAAGAGATTTGGGTCTGTGCATCTTTTCTGGATATACCAATGCAATACGATAATCCCTGGAAAGAGCACCCCTTGACAAAGAAGTGGAATCAACTACAGTCAGATATATTCATAATATGATAGAATTGTTTCTAGTTCATTATAAGGTAACACGACATACATCATTAGCCATAACACCTGTCTAATTTATTGTTTTCGATCCAATCAATTTATTCTTAGCATTGAGGTCTCCTCCCACCACAACTCTTTCTCTTGTGTTTAATATATATTTCCATATCATGCAATAACTTTTTAAAGTAATTAATACCTCCATTTGAGGAGAAGTAACAAGACACAAAACAACAACACTGAACCTCCACGCATACAAATCCACGTAATCGAAAACCATTTATTATTCTCAATAAGGTATTTACTTCTATAAAAACATCACAGTTACTATTACAGAAAAGATTATCCATTAGCCCTTAATTTAGTTCACAGCCTATTATCACATCCAGGTCTCTGCTCGCTACAGCTTTCGTTACTTAATCATGTGCTTCTCTTACTTTATTGAAGTTCAGTTACAGCACTCTTATTTTAATGGCGTAATCAGTCATTCCCCTTTCGTATATCTGTCCTACTATCAGCAAGTGCTGTTCTAAATACCTTACACTCGGCAACAACGAGCCTATTCTTTTTTGCAATTCTTCTTGTAAACATGTCCTTCCGCTCCACATCTGAAACATAGCTTCGATCTATCCATAGCCTTACATTCCATCGCTATCCTTTTCTTTATGCTACATTTGATAAGGTCTATATTTATAACCCCCAACTTTATCAGCTTTTACGTTTTCTTGCTACCCACTGTGGCTGTAATAGTCTGAGTGCCATTTCTACTACAGATGTATAAACTGAAAACTACGTGAGTTTCGTCGTGTCACAATAGGTCATGCGTGACCCACCGGTCATCTATTTTTTACCACTCACGTGGACGTGCGTGATCATGAGTAACTTTGTTTTGCACGGAACCCGGAGGGTCACTCCGGGTCCCGTTGATTAAGTTTAAAAATTTGTTTAATAATAATTTTTTAATAAAGCAATATTTTCAGTAACTAAATGTTGATGTCAATATTCTAATAAATTTTTAAGTAAATACGATTTTAGCGAAGTGCATATCATAAAATCAGATCTGCATCTGTATCCGCATCCGCACATATTTTAATGGAGATCCGATCTGATCAGTGTAAGGCATTAATAAATATTTTTTTAAATAGTTTGCGAACCACTATCACTAAGAGGACTAGACATAGAATTACAAACAACCGGGTCTAGCTGTGCATTGGAAAAATGTTTTTGATGCATTAGAACCGTTTAGGTTAATATATGCAATAATCCAAAATTTTTGTATTTTCTGCAAACCATCCCATTTAGTATTTATAATAATAAATAATAGTAATATTGCGTACATTAAACGAAGATGTATCTAAACAATTAGATTGCTTTTGATATCTTTGACATCTTTGACACTCTCAAAAACACCAAAATCTATTGTTTTCAATTTTTCAAAGTTGATTAAATATCCCACAGATATTTTTAGAGCTCTAGAACCAGTTTGGTCACTACTAATTAGTATACCCCATAATCATTTGTTTTGATTTTTAAGTTTCCAGCATTTTCAAGTTTATTTCTAAATGTTCATGGAACTATACCCATGATTTTTGAAGAATGTTGTGGACTGGGTTAGGTTGAGTTGAGCTCCAACTTCATACTATCCTTCATATTGAACGGTATGATGTTGGAGTTCAACCCAACTTAAACAAACCGAACGCAAGTAACCTAACCCAACCCATAACATTCATTATATTGAGTGATATGAAGTTGAAGCTTAACTTAATCGAATTTGAAGTTTTTTGAAAATATTCCATGACTTTTTCTTCTATAGTTGAATTGGGCTCCAACTTTAAATTATTGAGTATGAAGTTGAAACTCAATCCAATCCAAATATAGAAGAAAAAGTCACGGAATCTTTTAATTTTTCCTTCTATACTTGAATTGTGTTAATTCCATCTCTCATATAACAAAACATCAAATCCAAAATTCTTCTGTGGTCGGGTTGGGTTAAACTCCAACTTCATACTATTCAATATGAGCCCATACCTAAAAACTGAAACAATTTTTAATTTTTAAAAATATTCCGTGATTTTAATTCCATATTTTATGTTTGATTTTTTCTTTTATTGTTGGGTTGAGTCAAGCTTCAACTTCATGCCATCCTTCATATAAAAAAAAATCTTATCCAAAGTTTAATTCAGTATGACAGATATCTTTCAAGTTCTTCCTAAATTGCTTAATTTCATTCAATTTAATAATCATTAAAATGGTCAACTTAATTTAAATACATTAAATCATGATTTCTTTTGAAATTTATAAAATTATTGTAATTTTATTTTATAAAATTACAATGGAAATTTTATTTTCATTTTACTTTAGTGTTGGTATGTAACTTGTTTATAACTTTGCATCCATCCGCTACGCATTCGCTTACACATCTTCATCCGCGAAATTAGAATTAAAAAATCCGGTTTCGCACCCGCATTCACTAAACCCACATCCGTAACATCACTAATAAAAATATTCCAGCTTTTATTATTTATTTTATAAGTCTTATTTGTTTCATAACATGATTAATAAAACTAAACACTATTAATTCTGCTATCTATCAAACACGATTAATTAATAATCAACATGATTGATACATTTGATCATCTGATCGAGTGTGACTCATGTGAATTAATGTGACCTACGCGTGAACCACGTGATTCATGTATGATAATCATGTGAGTGGATCCCTCGTGGGTCTAGATCGTGAGCGGGCGTGAATGGGCATGAAAAGTCACTCACGCGAACATCTCTAATTTCTATGGGGTCACAGATCACTCAGCTGCATGTCAGAGTTATCTCGCTCCAGTATATCATTTATTATGCCGCGGATATCTTCCTTTTCTTTCGATGCATCCCATTAATAAACAGCATCTTATACCTCTGATTGAGCCCCCTTAATTCTGAGGCACCAAGCACGCCTCTAATATGTTTGCAGGCCTTCTTAAACGTCTTATCTCCTTTCTCCACAACCAGGGCGTAGCTAATTCTTCCTTGACATGAAAAATGGCCTCAATAATTTTTCTAAATAATTCAATTAGAAATTTATTTATCATATGTATTCCTAATTCACTTTCGGTCTTTATTTCTCTTTTCAGCTCTCACTTTTTTATATACATGTCTTTCTCCGTTCCATCATATTTAAATTTAACAATTCTTTCCTTTCCTCCTCCATTTCCTTCTTCGTTCCTATTTTGTAGTTTTGTTCTACATATCCAAAATCTTCTGTGATCACGGATAATTCCGGAAATCTGGTCTCTAAAAATCCTTTGTATACCTTTTTCCATTTCAACGTCCTCGATTATCTTTACTACATTATCCCCTGCTTTTATGGGATTTCCACTCCCAACTTCCGTGGTGTTTATATACACACCCTCTTTCCAATCCACATCTCTAACTTCCATCCATTTTTTATAGTTATCCATTGGATTCAGAGTTATTAACTTTTTCTCGTTCCTTATCTGTGTAGCGATTTCTCTGGTATCAGAATGTGTCTGTACATCCACATCAAATGTCATCTCCTGTATTCTTTAATATTTGTGTCTTTCTAGCCAATCCTTTATAGACTGTCTGTTAATTACTTCCACCTGTCTTTCGAGTCTTTGTATCAAATCCTTAATTTCTCTTCTTGTATTGTTTTCTATCCACCCTATCAAATCATTCGTTAATTTCGTAATAGTCTCTAATGCTTCCTTTAGAACGAAAAGCTCTGAGCTTAATTGTTAATTATATGGATCTTCCACAGGAGTCTTCTTCTCGATCTTTCTCTTCTTATATTCACTCCTGTGCGAGTTATAGCACGCGTAAACATCTTCCTCAGCTTGTTGGTATTTTCTATACTTTTATGTATTACCTAACTATGATACATTTTCGTGACGTAACTCTTTGAAACGCATGGATTCATTTCATGTTCACATAATCGAGTAGAAATTTTTGATTTTTCATCATAAATAGCATAAATTCATCAACGAAGCATTTGGATAATTTAACTTTTGACGTTCATGTTAAGAAAAATTTCCTTAGATCATTTGTAGTCTATCATCATTTAAACTCGTCGTTATATGAAGTCTCAAAACAAATAAAGAGTAATTTGGATAAATATCAAATAAATTTGAATATTCATGAAATGCACATATTAGAAATTGTTTTATGAGTTATTATTGCGTATACGATCTACGTATAACTAGTGCGTATCGCCCGTTTTAATAACACCGTGCATAATTAAAATAGTTCTGATATTTTTAAAAAAATCTATAAAGCCTAAACGATCTGTTTAATCTTCTAAATGGAGAACGGAAATTCCAAGTGATTGCGCTTTACCCTTCAGGTGATCATCCAGATCACTCATGTATAACACCGTCGTTAAAATCGAGACGTTACTTAACTTTGATAAGGAGAACATTTTAATTGTATCGGATGCGGTAATTAAACGGGGAGCATCGTCTTCGTTAAAATTATTTTTAATGAATTAAATATTAAATTGTTTCTACATCATTAAGTTAACTTTTCCTTTCGTTATTTATTTATATTTAATCTTTTTAATTTTATTTTTGTCGGCATCATTAAAGATTTAAGAGAAATTACGTTAATCGTAATCACCAATAACAACGTCTTAATTAACGAGGTATAATTGCTATGGTATTTATGGTTTCCAATATTTATTATATTAATACAAACGGATCTAAATGCAATACTATTAAGTCTATTAATAAAGATTGTATTCGAGCACAAAGAAAATACCAATAAACCTGATAGAAATACAAATAAATTCGAAGTTGTATAAAATTCCGTATGATTAATTCGATACGGTGAATACGGTTTACTTTTCGATTTTTTTCTTATTTTTTGGGCTTTATTGTTAGCTCACCTCCTGTTGGACATTTCTGACCAACACAATAAGTCTGCCTGTCAGAGAAGTCGAAGAAAACTCGACCTAAACAGTCAACGGCGGCGATCCTTCAACCCTGACTTTGCATTTCTTCTCGCACCGACAATTTTTAGAGCTGTCAAAATAGGTGTTGTCCTCTTTTAAAATACTGGACGTTATTAGGTGCAATTGTTGAGTAAGTGCGGATACGGAGTCGTCGGCGTCGGAGGTCCATCAAGAGATCGCGAACGCAATGAACGTTCGCATCGATAATCTAGAGAAGTCAAGATATTTCGTGGGGAACGGATGATATTTCTTTTGGAAACTGTTAACTGGAGCGTATAATTAATACCGACGTTCTTTTGTTCGGGTATTACACGGCGGATTTTACGTTTTTGTACGGTTAAATTAAATTGGACTTTGGAAATTAAATGAATAAATGTTTGGCATTGTGACGAACGGATTTGTGATAATTTCTATTGGTCGAGTATCTTTGGGATATCGGTTTAGATAGATTAATAAATGTTGATGCAAACGATTTTTTTATTGGGGGTATTGTTGGTATGATTGAAATCTTGTATGTTAACGAATAAGTGAGTTTTATAACTTTGTTATAGCTACAGCTTCTAATACTGATATTAAGCGTTATCCGCGAGATATATATGTTACCAAGATTTTTTTTTACAGAAAATCTAAAAAACCTTTTGTCATAAAACTTTTTTCAAGAGAGAAAAATTAAACGTGCTGATAATTATACACAAAAACTAATATATATTATGTCAATCTTTAATACATTATATTGCTCTTGTGGGAATTTCCAACCAATTCACAATTCGTCTTAAAAGGTACTTAACACTTTTTTTCATCTTGTTTATTTTCCATTTCCTTTCTTTATTTACACATTAACCAAAAAATCGTTTCAAGCTTGCTGATATTGCTGGTATCGTTCAAATTAAACATTATTTCAACATTTTGAAGATGCTAATTGTATCTCCACACAAATTGCTAGATATAGGGAAAAAGTGTTCCAACCGCCTTTTATTTAGCAAATAGCAATCCTTCCGACAAGAACAATTTATACAACACCGAATCTTTTTATCCTCCCGATAAGTTTATCGACCGGATAGTTGTCAGATTTTTCGGTATATTGTACAATTGGCCCTAAGGAATTACAAATATCGGGATCCTGGACGTATAATACTGCGGTATTGTCCTAAAAATACCGGTATATGTGTTTGAAGTCAGCCGAATTATATCTTTTGATACAAATATTCTTCTTCATTTTAAATACTCTCCGAAATCCAGTACTTCTAATCGTCTTGTATTTATATTTCGGCCGACTTCGAAGACGTTGACTGCTGAAAGTATAACGGGGTTGGATTGGACTATAAAATTCCAATCCAACCCAAGATTTCGGCCACCCCAAACATCATGAACAACCGTTTGACCGGATGAAGTTTTCGAAATCTTGGGTTGGATTGGAATTTCGAAGTCCAACCCAACACAATCCAATTTAGTGATACTTTGGGATATTGGCGTCTTCGAATTCGGTCGAGATATGAATATAAGACGATTATTAGCAGTATATATGAAGAATATTAAGGTTGAGGAAGAATTTTTATATCAAAAGAAATAATGTTGGCCAATTTGGAAGACGTGTTCGAAATCGACCTCTCCAAGTATCATAAATAACACTTTGGATGACCGAACTGTTAGGTTAAGTTGCATCCATTGTATTGCAAGATGATTATGAGCAGTGTATTTAGCAGAATATTTAGGTTGAGGAAGAATTTGTGTATCAAATGAAATAATTGGTCGACTTCGAAGACGTCGCACAGTGGAGCTAGATTTCTGGCGGATGGGTCTAAATAGGATTAATAATAAAGCAATATCAAACTGTTTGGGACGATCCATCAAATCCCCGTTTTGAGGCCTAGAAAACTTTAGTATTAATTACAATAAATCTTGTTGTAGTTGAAAATTGTACTTTATTGTGTAATCCAGTGTTCTTCAAGCTCAGTAATCGCGCGGAACGCCTATTGAATTTTTGAGCTTTTTCTTCCTAATTCAGTCATCTGCGCTAAACATTTTTTTGGAGAGTTTTTGAATTGAGACAGTTCCTAGAAGACTTGACTTGGTTTCAGAGGATTTGATACTGCTTCCAGAAGACTTGACATTGCTTCTAGATGACTTTATACTGCTTCCAAAAGACTTCCAGAAGTTTTGAACTAACTAGTGGAAGACTTACTACTGCTCTTGGAAAACTTGTTACTGTTTCTAGAAGTCTTCAAATACTTGCAGAAGACATAATATTGCCTTTGAAATTGAGCTTTTTGTCCAATTCAGTTCTAGCAACTGCTACGAACTATTTTTTGGAGAGCACGTACTTTGAACTTTTTCAGACCCTTTCAGTCCTACTTCGTAATTTTGCTTTTTTTAACGAGATCTGGGATAATCTGTTAACAGACAACTGTCCTGGGGTGTTTGGAGCAATCACCCTTAATAACCGGATTAATAAGTAGTCATCTATAATTGTCTCCCGCAAATTTTCTACTATACAGCTTCCCTCATTCAACCACGGTCATTATAGCTCGTACTTATTTCTTTACTTTAAACGTACCTACACGAGGAGGCTGCTTCTCCTCTTCCTCTCATTTAGCTTGGCGGATTACATAAAATTTTCCAAAAGTAGTAGTTGTTTTAATTTAAACTCTTCCACCGATGGTCTACATCCGTGCCCTCATTTATCCCTTGTCTTTCCATGAGTTGCGATCGTTTCCATTACTGACTTCTCTTCTTCATATCTTCTTTTACAAAGGATCGTCTAAGTGCGTTTTTCATCCCTCTCTTATATTCATTAGATGCAGTTTTCCTGTGTTAGCATGACTCCGTACTCCACGTTCGTTTCCACTCTCTCCCCTTTCCATTTCTCGCACTTATAGAAAGTATAAATGATAGTGGTAAAGCACCATCACCTGTCATGTCCCCCAATGAGATGGCTAAAGGAATAGAAGTGTTATCATGGGCAGTATTTTGTCTGTGTCCTACTTAGTTACAAGCTTTCATCTTTTATTCTACACATCAAATCTATCGGTATTATGGTAAGTTTTTTGATGTGTTTTTTTAATGTCTAACACATTTCCGCAAGCTCCACTGGCGTACATAATTTGGGAATATATAACTGATCCAATCAGTTTTCTCTTTTCTTCACTAAGTCCATATGTTGAGCCCATTATTCGGTGATGGGCGGACATTGACAGTTCTCTGAGTCTTGCCAATTAAATATTTCATATGTTCTCTCCATCCGATATCCCTCTCAATGACAAGTACTTTAGGGCCTTTTCTGATTCTCAAATATTTTCATTTATCACCATCCGAACTTCCCTCTTACATTTTCTGCTTCTAAGCATCACCAACACGATCATCTCAAGTGCTACGTTAATACCCATTTCCTTTATCTTATATATTATGTCGTCTATTGCTCTCTGCGCTATCCGATCCAGTCCCTCGACATCGCATCCATTCACCACCACCGCGAGATTATCTGCATATGCTACGAGTTTTACTGCACCTTCATTTCTTTGTTGTCTTGGAAGTTGTTCAAAGAATACATTCTAAAGTAACAGGTCCAAGACGAATCTTCAACAATCTTTTCTCACGGTACAATTCCAAATGGATTTTTCACGTTCGCGATTATCAGCAGACATTTCTTTATCTTTCCTTGCCTGAACTTTTCAGTTTTCTTGACTTCCCTGATTATTGCCTCCACGGCATCAATGGTCGATTTTCGTTTCGTGAATCTGTACTGGTTCTCAGACAGTCCTTCTCTCTTATCAATTTCGTACTCAAATCTATTTCTGATAATAGATTCAAACATTGTAATGTTTGTTAACAGTACTTTCAGGAGAATATTAAAGTTGAGGAAGAATTTTTATATCGAAAGAAATAATCTCGGCCGATTTCGGAGACGTCGGTCTCCCCAAGTATCATGAATAACATTTTGAATGATGGAAGTGTTAAGTTGAGTTTTAATTTCGAATCTACCCCAACCCATTTCATCTTAGTGATGATTTGGAAATCGCCCGAAATATGAATGCAAGATGATTATGAGTAGTAAATGCGGGAGAGTATTAAGCTTATGAGAGAATTTTTAGAGAATGGGAAAGTCGATGGGCTAAGGATGGTGGCAGAGCCAAGTGGACTACAACAATACTACCCGTGAAGATACCGTCGATTGACAGAAAATAGGGTGAAATGAATTATGCACCTTTCATGCACATGAGAGAGCTGAAATGAAAGGTGTACCGAAAGGTGTTAACATGTATTCTTGGACTGGTTTGAGCTGTAATGACCCTAGATGACTGAGGGAACCTGTATAGTTATCAATTTGCGGAGGACAATAGCAGACGACTAGTTATTAATCCGAGGAAAATCCGTAAGGGTGATTCCGGTGAAGACAATTAAGATTTTGGTTCAGTATTGAAAGCAAATTGCTTAAGCATCAAATTCAACAATTTTTGATTATAATAACTTTTACTTATTACGTATCTTGATTAGGTTTCCTAGAATTTCTACGAATTTAATTATGCAGTAACAATTTCTATGGAATCTTCGTTGATTAGAACCAATAATTTATCACCAATAAATCGCTAAGCAAGAAGCAATATTCTAAAAGCTCAACAGTTTGAACAAGTGAAAAGCACCTATAAAACGCGAACGCATATACCATAAAAGTCTAATTTGAAAGTGACGGGTCGTAAATAAGTAATTAACTGTGGAAACCCCCGCTTCGCCTGGGGCATTCCTACGATCACCACATCGTCGTCATATCGGCACTTTTGTCGTCTTCTACGTTTCGGTTCGTTCGCTCCACGACCTATTATACTCTTATATTCTCTCTCGTATGGGGGTACGGGTAGAGATGAGACCGTTTACCATAAATCGGCACATCATTAAAAATAACAAATCGTCTTTGGTGCGGTGAGGTGAGGTTAACTCTTTGGTAGTAGCGTGGCACAGCGTCGTTTGTCAGCGTTGAGCCACGATGTTAGCTGAGGGCCCCCCTCGGACCTTTCGAACCCGTCGGGCTCCTCATATCGTCGAATACCCCATATTAATGGTTACACGTACTTTTCGGACCCTACAAGCAAATTGTATCCGGCCGATCGCAGCCCGTAAAATATTTTGACTGTTTTTCGCGGAGGGTCTTCGTGAGGATACATTGGTTTCACGCCTTGAACAGGATTAAATTGTATAAAGAATTTTGAGTTGTACAACATTTTAAGTCTCAAAATAAATAATTATTTTGCATCGTATTTAAGAATTCAAGAAGTTCTTTTTAGTATTTATAACGTTGCGAGAGAATCTCAAATTGAAACCAACAACTACTAAAATAATACTTAAGAAATATGATATTGAATGTATGTTCTAATTATGTAATGAAAATAATAGAAGATGAAATAAGCATCTAAAATGAACAAAGTCAATTCCGAGGAAAAGATCAGGATTCTTGAATTACATACTAAGATTTCAGGAAAAAATCTTAGTATGGAATTGAAAGACGAAAAAGAGAACTTTAATACTCCGTACATTTCTCTTGAGAGAAATGATGCAGGTAGCTGAAAAGTTCTTCTTCACCGAGTTCACTTTTTGCGATGTGCGATTATTCTTGTAACCCCATCCGGAAGCAAATATAACAAAAACTCAACACATTCAGCCGAGAGCTTCCTTTTCGGTATTCAAGGTGTAAACCCGACTACTTTTCTTTTGAACTGGCTTCGATGTACCTTGAAATAAGGTTTAAAATGGCAGTATAGATGTCTGTATATTATCGTCATTTAAATCTTCAATTTCTTTCAGACAAAATTTGCTAAACTGAATATTAATGTGTATGTGGTAATTTAATAAGTGACAAAAATATTTTCTATAAGCTCAAGCTAAATGATGATAAACTTCAGATGGTTTAAACAAGTTTTTATAAACATAAACTTCAGAAGCTGTTGTGCTAAATCATCCAAATGATGTGTTAAAGAATCTTTGCCATGTGAATCTATACCAAGTATCATGAATAACCGTTTAGATGGCTCAAATCTTCGAATTTTTGGGTTGGGTTGGGTTGAAGTTCCGAAGTCTAACTCAACCCAATCCAACTTAGTGATGCTTATGCGGCCGAAGTTTTCGAAGTCTGCCGAGACATGAATGCAAGATGATTATGAGATGATTATTTAGGAGAATATTTAGGTTGAGTAAGATTTTTTATACCAAATGAAACAATCTCGGTCGACTTTGAAGACGTCGGCGTACCTATCGCAAAAAACGATTCTTCTACCAAATGGAGAACGATGGAAAATGAGTTGCAGAGTGCCTCAAAGGTCCATTGTTGGCGGAACGCTTTGGAATCTATACTACAATAGAGATCTAACTTTGAAATAGTAAGAAGGAGTCAGAGTGGTGGAATACGCGGACAATATCGCATTAGGACTGGAAAGACGGAAGCCGAATACTTGGTGAGCATAGGTCTTGAACTGGAGGAATTCACAACATATGTCATAATCCTAGAAAGACGTAGGAACTGTAACAAGAGTAACCATCAAAGTGGGCGAAAAAATGATATATAGCGAGAAATCAGTAAAGTACCTTAGAGTTCCATTAGACAAGGACCTAAAAATGACTAGTCACCACATCAGGACCATATCAGAGAAGTGTGCGGCTCGCCGCAACCAAAAAATAGAGTGCCATGATCGGATCGGTAGTTCTGCATGCAGCTCCGACGTGGGAAACGCCATAAACCACAAGAAGTACAGAAACATGATCCGTGCTTTTGAACGCAAATACGCGATTCTAATTACATCAGCATACTGCACTGGCAATGTTCGCCGCTGGACCTCATAGTATGGGAAAGGGTTAATAACTGGAAGAGCAAAGGAACTACAAAGGCAGAGATACACCGAGAATTGTTGGAGAGATGACAGTCGAGGCTTGAGTAGTGTATAAGCCTTCTGAGAAATATCATGGTACGGAAGGCCCAGGCGAAACACGAAATGGAAGGAATAAGACGAAGAGAAAAAAGAGATACAAGCGATAATGAAGAGTAACGAGAGAGGACAATTCCCGTTCTGTGTATATTTCGGCCGTGGTATACAGAAACAAATATTCATTTCAAAAAATTAATAGATTCCTTTTCATGAGTACTAACGAGCGGGTGGGTATCCTCGGCGGCAGCGCATAGAGAAGCTGACAACCAGGGTATGTAGAGGAAATTATTCATTTCAAAAAGTAATACCTTCCTTTTTCCAACATCGGATGGGCTGATGGGACTGCGGAGGAGAAGAAGAAGTGGTGGAGGTAATAGGCAGAAGAAGAATAAGGATGAGATTTTCACCCGCGGCCAGGGCACGTAGAGGAAACTAATCATTTGACAAAAGTAATAAGTAATAAGTTTCTTTTTACAATATCAAATGCGGCTTCACTGGGATCGTGGAAGAGAGGAACAGGGTATGGGGGAGGGACTGAGATAGAGAGATGTTGAAAATGGGGAGATGTAGAACAAGAAGGAAGGTCGAGAAGTTCCACTTTACTCTAAAGTAATGCCTTCTGGGCGGTTCCGAAGTAGAAATAGTCTCGGTACTCTCGGTGCTTTTCTTCTTCCCTGATGAGCAACAATCTCTGTCTTCTGGAGCGCTACTCTGTTTGCCATCCCAGCCAAATACCTCGGTTCCGGTTTTTCCCTTAACAACAATAACCAAATCATCGGCGTAGGTAATCACCATTATTTCACTTTCCATTTCTAACCTTAGAACGTCGTCGTAAAAAACGTTCCAAAGGGTGGGTCTCAGAACTGACCCTTGTAGAACACCGCTTGTAATCTCCCAGATTACACTATTCGGAGCTATTACATTACTTTCTGACAGGTACGCTTGAACAATCGGTATGATATATTGGCTGATATTTTCCACTATTTCCTTATGGAGTCTATTCCTGATTAGGATTTCCATAAATTTCGCTATCGTAGGCTCTAGGCAAATTGGCTTGTAAATTGCAAATTGCACTTTTCGGCTTTTGTATCAAAATATTTGATATTTTCCTAGTCATTGAAAAGACCAAGACCCCTTTTTAAGGCAATCATTAAAGATGTACAAAAAGGTTTTTTTGTTATCCATCCCGCTGGCTGTTAAAATTTCAGGGGTAATACCGTCTGGGCCTGGTGCTTCTTCTTAATAAAGCTTAATGAAGCTATATCATCATCTGATATATTGAAAGTCTTGCTCTCGTTTAAATGCCGTTTCTGTTACGCTCTCTCCTCTACCTCCTTCTGGACCATGACTTTCCTCATAAACATATCTACTGCATTCCAGTTTTTCTAACATTCCACCATAACTTTAATGAAGTTTCTTCCCTTTTCATCAAGATAGTTATGTTTCCAATCCAAGAATTATCCTTTTAGTCCATTTGTCCTTTTCGTGGGTTGTTCCAATCTTGAACTATTTCCTATTCAAGGGAGGTTCGATCTTCCTTTTCCGGTCCTGCGGAACTCTCCATCTAGTCATTAGCTCAATTGGTAGTGAGCTTGCCATCAGTTACAGTGCTTCCGGGGTGACAGTTCTGCAGGCAATACAACGCCTAGACATGAAACCTCATGAAATGACACATATGACTCAGGTGTGAACGATATGAATTAATGACTCATGTATGAATTAATACCGTTATCCCAGTTTAAAAGAAATTGAATACTGAATACCAGTATTGAGATTTTCTAGTTCTAGATCAGTCTTAGAACTAGAATCATTCAGGCTTAGTCATGCGTCTCTCAAGATTGTCTTGGGACGCATGGCTAAACCTGAATGATTCGAATTCTAACTCAGTCTCAGAACTGGAAACATCGTAGAATTACCTGGAATAAAGCTTGCATTGCCGACTTTTTCTGTTATGGATGATGATGGGATAAAACCTGTACTAGACCCGTTATTACGATACTTACCATGACTAAGACTATGAAAAAAAACCTCGACTTCATAATACTTCGGTTGAGTTCACGTCGGCCGTCCCAAGTTATGTTCGGATATAAGATATAATTTCGGTCGACTTCGAAGATATCGGCCACCCCAAGTATAATAAATATTACTTAACTAAAATCGAATCTTCCTAGTTCTAAATGCAGTCTTTGAACTACAAACATTCAGGTTTAGTCTACCGTCTTAAGACTATCTTTATAGGTGAAATTATTCATCTTATTTATGCATGTATTAGAAATCTGTCAGCGTTTTTTTGAACCACTCTGCATTTATTTGTAATGCGTTATAATATAATGATAAATATTTGATTTGGAAATAAGATTAGGTTTAGCGTCACACGATTCTTATTTTGTATAAGAGGTAATTGAGATATAATCTACCTATTTTCCCATAGAAACAAGTTGAGAAGAGAAGTTTCTTGTGGTGAATAAAACATTGAGCGTTCATCACTATCCGGACCAGAGCGGAGTGGAGCAATTCCGCGTTGACAATGAAAATGTACGAGGATACGGTACCCGGTTATCGCTTCCCGTATATTCCACCTGGTCGGCGAGACCACAAGAAGAAGAACGTCCGCGCTCTAGTTCTATTACCGTCCAGGCACTGAATTAGATCCTTCGGAAAAAAGAGTCGAGTCATGAGTATAAAGTTTCGGAACCAGGCGCGGGCATGCATTTAATTGCATATTTTACGGGCCTCGACCGACGCGGATAATGAATTATTCCTATACACCGGAGGCCACGAACCTCCTCTAACAAGATAATGTCCTCTAGAAAATCTCCTAACTGTAATAATTAAAATCACCGGGAAATTCTTTCAAACGTCCACGACGCGGCAAATTGGTTTTACACTCAAACATAAATAACTTAAGCGGAAACATGTAAGAATGTAAAATATAACATTTCAATTTCCCATGTTAATTACATCAATACAAATCTATTTTCATCAATAAGACCTAATTTTCAAAGAGTTAAAAGATGCATCAGTACGTTGATGATGCGATTGAAAGACGGTTAATAGGTCTATAATTACCCATAGATACTACACCATACCATTACTAAGAACAACATAACATACAAACAGGTAGAAAGAGACAACCGGTGCTTTAAACAACCGAGGTTCATTTAAATACCGGCTGCATTTATTTAGATGTATGGAACACACCGTTAACTACACGCACATTAAAGCTCTTCGATGCGGTCGTATTAAAACAATCCAGGAGTAAAACGTTTTATATAAAAAATAATAGGAAAAAAAGGAATGAGCTAACGACGAAGACGACGACTTAGAAGCCGACGACTTTTTGCAATTATAGGCATTTGAACGAGCTGGATAATGGGTTGGGGTATTCAGATAACAGTTGCCGTTTCAATAAATCCCGGTATTGGACAAATAAATCCTCATTTAGAGTCTCGATTGGCGTCGTATCCTGTAGTTTAGAGTGTGCGTTCAGAAACTAGGCTTTTATGTGAGTGAAAGTGGACTTAGGAAAACTATCCATTTTTTTAATCAAAAATAAGTGATTCCTAAGTTTGTAATGATAGTAAAACTCTCTCATATCAATTAATTGATATCAATTATACATAAATAAATTAATGGTTTAGAAAAATGTTTAATCATTGCGATATAATCTCAAATATACGCCAAGCCCAATGAAACGCTTTACAAGAAAAACTGTAACTAGAGAGGCGTTAAGAATTGAATTTGTCATATTAAAGAAACAATATGACCTCCTGGGATATAAAATTGTGTCATTGGAACAGTGTTTCCGTTTTAAATAGGTTTATAAATGCACTTTTATTTTTATGTTAATACAGCAATTAGTTTGCAAGAAGTAAGTCACATTATCAATTTAATATTTCACAATTACATTCATTTTTAGTACTTTAAATGTACTAATCTTTATTTTAGACCATTTGTTTAGATTGTCGCACATTTAAGTACAAGTCTTGGAGTTTGTCGTTAATCCGTTCCTTGAAACCGATAAACTCTGAAACCGACGATCTCCAAATGGAACCCGTTTCACGTTACTTGCTTCTTCTTAGTGATTTGTTAGTATCGTCTTGATGATAAAATAGATCACGGATTTATTTGGACGGAATTTATCTATTGTAATCGTTCTCCACAGATGGAGTGGATGTTTTAGTTAATCTGTCGTTATTGTTTAATCTTCTTCTTTCTCTTCCCCGCCCTCACTACCAGCACTTCACAAACTTCTTGTTGGACGTACCCATCCAAGAAGTTCTTCTTGCTGTTCTTGTTGTTCTTTTCGCTTATCTTCCTCTTTTTTTAGTCGTCAAATCTTCCTCTTTATCCTTTCCCTGCTATGGCCTAGCTTTCCGTCATCGTCTTTTAGCTTTTTCCCTCCTTTTTGTCTTACGCTTCTGCTTTCGTCTCGTACTTGTTGTAGCATTTTTTCTATATAATGTACATCTCTCGGTTCCAGCTCTACGACCTGTGACCTTGCAATCGAAGCACTTTTCTTCATTTTTACAGTTTCTCAACTGGTGCCCTTCATCGCCCCACCTAGAGCACCATTTCCTTTCGTCAGCTCCATCACAGTCCTTGGCAATATGTAGGGGAGACCAACACAAGCTACATCTCTTTACTTACCTTCTCAGCTCTATACAGCCTGGTGCCAGCAGGGTAAACCAATTCTGATTTTTCGTTTTCTTCATTAATTTCTATCGTTGCCGCTTGCATGTTCTTAGCATACAAGATCTCCCATTTCGAATTCGTCTTTGCTTATAATGTTCTATACATAGCCTTCATACTCACACTTTATTTTTTTTCTTCTAGGAGTCATTTCGAGGTGAATTTCCGGCCCCCGTCTCTAATGTTCTAATGTGTTAATCTTTAATCCTCGCAATGTTCTGCGAGGCGGTTTTATCAGATACTCTCTGACTAGGAAAATAGTACTTAAAAACATAATGAAGTTCTGTTATCAACCTACTTTCTTATCATCGTTATCAACCTACTTTTCTTAAAATAACTCACTAATTATTAATTAAACAAAAAGCAATTTTAATGAAGATGGAATGATTCATAAACAATTTTTTTAAGCTTAATTTTTTTAAGCCATATTTAATTGATATAGATTTTGGAAGGTTGGTGGAAGGTTTAATGTGTCAAAAACAATTTCTTATCTTCCATAAGATTTATTGTTATGATTTTTATATATTGAACTCAACTATGCATGTTTAATTAAAGTAACAATAAAAGTTTAGAATACCATATTTCATAAACCAGTTGAGATATAATGATGAACTAATGTATATTTTCAAGCACATTTCCATAAACCATATCGCAACGTATTAAATTGGTGCATGGTATATACCCAAATTATGATGTACTGGCTACTTGTCAATCACCACCTCTAGAAAACTTGATACTGCTTTTAAAAGACTTGACATGCTTCTAGAAGACTGGAAGCTGCCAAATGACTACCTATACAAAATTGTTACTGGTTTTATCTGGATTGAAGATGATAACTTCAATCCAGATAAAGCATGTAAGTACACGTTTTTGTAGTACACTGAAATGTTGAAGGCTGGCACTGGTACTTGAACATCTTTTATCCAGAAAACAGCAACTGAAAGAAATAAAGCATTCCTAGGAAATATCCTTTTGTTCAAAAAATATTGAAGACACGACTTTGGGTCGGTCGACTTAACCATTTCTGCTTTAGTAGCAATTTTGTAGATTTTATTATTTTGTTATTTCTGATTCTGTTGTTGTTTAATGAACCATTAAAAATTTTTGTGTATAAAATCAAAATAACTCGAAAACAAAGAAGGTGTATAATTAAAAGGTGCAATGGAAACTATAGCATTTGAAAAACGAATAACGAAGTTTAGGTCTACGGTTCAGTAGACCGGATGTGGCGACCATTTTGAAAATAGTTTAGATAAGAAAATCGGAATGAACAACCCATGTTACCAAAATTTCAAATCGCTATAAGTAATGGAACCTAAAAAATTTTAATGAACCAGTTCGTGAGAACCGGTTACCAGTTGCGTGAGAACTGGTTCATTAGAACACCCTGTATAATTTAGGTTATCATAAGCAATCGTTTAAGATCACTTTTGAAAATATGCGACAATTGCAACAATGCTGTACTACAGACTATTCACGAAGATTACTTACTTAAAACTAACAGTATTAATTATTTGTTAATATACGCTGTTAATATATTAATTATTTAAAGCCAATTTCAAAACTAGATTGAGTTATTCAAATATGGGTTTGTTCGCGAAAATGTGCATACTTTCCTTTATAAATGACAGAAAATTTCATCGAGATATCTTAAAAAATTTGTTTTTTTACGATTTTTTCAAAATTATCAAGGAAATTGTTAATTTTATAAAATGTTCTAAATTTAGATTGAGTTCAAAACTTGGTATTTCAAAATCGAATTGAGATATTCAAATATGGTTTTATTCACGAAAAAGTACATCCTTTTTTTATAAACGACAGAAAATTTCATCGAGATATCTTAAGAAATCGATTTTTTACCATTTTTCCAAAATGATTAAGAAAATCGTTAATTTAATGAAACATTTTAAATTTAGGTTGAGTTTAATAGTTGGTATCTCAAAATTGGATTGAGATATTTAAATATGTGCTTGTTCTCGAAAAAATACATACTTTTTTATAAACGACAGAAAATTTCATCGAGAAATCGATTTTATACGATTTGTCTAAGATAATTAAAGAAATTGTTAATTTTATGAAACACTCTAAATTTAGGTTGAGTTTAATAGTTGGTTTCTCAAAATCGAATTGAGATAATCAAATATGCTTTTATTCTCGAAACAGTACACACGTTCCTTTGTGAATGACAAAAAATTTCATCAAGGTATCTTAAGAAATCGATTTTTTACGATTTTTTCAAAATAATTAAGGAAATCGTTCTTTTTATGAAACGCTCTAAATTTAGGTTGAATTCAAAGGTTGGTATGTCAAAATCGGATGTAGATATTCAAATATGGCTTTGTTCTCGAAAAAGTACATACTTTCCTTTATGAATGACAAGAAATTTCATCGGCATATCTATCTTAATAATTCGATTTTTTTTTTTTTCCCAAAATGATTAAAAAAATCGTTAATTTTATTAAACACTCTAAATTTAGGTTGAGTTTAAAAATTGGTATCTCAAAATCGGATTGAGATATTCAAATAAGCGTTTGTTCTTGAAAAAATACATACTTTTTTATAAACGACAGAAAATTTCATCGAGATATCTTAAGAAATCTATTTTATACGATTTTTCCAAAATAATTAAAGAAATCGTTAATTTTATGAAACACTATAAATTTAGATTAAGTTCAAAGCTTGGTATCTAAAAATTGGATTGAGATATTCATACATGGTTTTATTCTCGAAAAAGTACATACTTTCCTTTGTGAATGACAGAAAATTTCATCGAGATATCTTAAAAAATGGATTTTTTTACGATCTTTCCAAAATGATTAAGGAAATTGTTAATTTTATAAAAAGGGCTAAATTTAGGTTGAGTTCAAAACTTGCTATCCCAAAAACGGATTAAAACATTCAAATATGCTTTTTTTTTGAAAAAATACAAACTTTTTTTATAAACGACAAAAAATTTCATTAAGATACCTTAATAATTCGATTTTTGACGATTTTTTCAAAATGATTGAGGAAATTGTTGATTTTATGAAACACTCTAAATTTAGGTTGAGTTCAAAACTTGTTATCTCAAAAACGGATTGAGATATTCAAATATGGTTTTGTTCTTGAAAAGGGACATACTTTTTTTATAAACGACAGGAAATTTCATCGAGATATTTAAGAATTCGATTTTATACGACTTTTCCAAAATAATTAAGGAAATCGTAAATTTTATGAAACGCTCTAAATTTAGGTTGAGTTGAGAACTTGATATCTCGAAAACGGATTGAAATATTCAAATATGCTTTTGTTTTTGAAATAGTACATACTTTTATGTGAATGAAAGAAAATTTCATTGAGATATCTTAAGAAGTCGATTTTTTACGATTTTTCCAAAATAATTAAGAAAATCGTTAATTTTATGAGACACTCTAAATTTAGAAAAGAATGCATGTTGCAAGTGGATGAAATATAAAGAAAAAATAATATTTAAAACTTCTGAAGTTGCTTTATTTAATTTAATTTAAATCGTTTTTTTTAATATTTAATACGAAAGTTATGATGAGAAAATGAAAAGGTTTCATCAAAGATGTGGTTAAATTTATGATAAAAAATATGAAAAGGCTGAAAATAAAGAGTAAAATAAAGACAAAAGTAAAAGAAAAGTAAGATAAACTTGCATTGATAAGGTGATGGTCTAATTAAAACAGAGAAAATTGTTGATTAAATTAAACTGAAAGGTGTGTACGACCATGTTGGCGAAGCGAGAAAAAGAAAGTGTTATAAACAAGTTGTATGAAAGAAAAATACAATTTTTTTCATTCATATTAACTCTCAAATTGCTCCATTTTACAATAATCTTGAAAATTAAAAAAAAAATATGACAACCTCATTAACGCAACATATCTTACGTCCTTCTGCTTTACTAGACCTTAGCTTCTTCAACGGCAGTAATTTATTTTTTAATTGCCTTTGTTATATATTTTTTAAGATTTTTTAATGTAATTGTAGTTTTCGGCTGATGATGGAGTGAACTATGACACCAGTACCGTTTTAATTTATATTAAATACAGCAAGTTCAGAGGTTTTAAGTATTATTTTTTCTTTATTATACTCTAAATTTAGGTTGAGGTCAAAATTTGATATCTCAAGTAATTTGACGTCGATTTTCTCGAGTATTCTTCATCATTGCACCGTATTGATTCAGGAAAGTGATGTCCAAGTACTGATCTTCAATCCCTGCAAATATGAACAAAATCGGTGATGCCGAACCCATAAGGTTCCCTTATAAGTTTAGGTTGAGTTCAAAACTTGATATCTCAAAAATGGATTCAGATATTCTAATATGACTTTGTCCTCAAAAAAGTATATGTGTACTTTGCAAATGTACTTTGTTTTATAAATGATAGGAAATTTTATCAAAATATCTTAACAATTTAATCTTTTACAAACATTTTGAGATATTCAAAAATGTTTGAACAATAAGACCACATCTAGTGATGCTTGGACATGGTCATTTAGAAGTTTTTTATCAGATATAATCTAAACAAAGATGTAGGAATCTTGGATGTTGTACCAGATCCAATCTAAGAAGGCATCAGACAAAAAGTTGGCAATAAACTTCGAAAGAGTATATGTGGGAGAACCCGCAAAGGAAATGATAGGTCTTAAGGGGCAATCTTCCTTATGGATCTTAAGGATCATAGAATTTAGGACTCATCCCATTGTAGCACATCAAAAGTTTAGCTGTTGTGACATCAATATAATCAAGTTTTTTTAGTTTTTGAACAAATCTATTGTTCTTGGATTATGTGGAAGAGATGGGGTCCTTAGATAACTTTCCACAGGTGAATCATCTGATAGAAGCAACATGGCCTTATGATCACAAGTGGAAGTGGGCATAGCCACCATGCATTGGGCTTTATCGTCCGAAGTAATCACACTTGGATCAGAACGATGACTATTCTTTAAAAATCTGGTTGTCTCCCATTCATAATTGAGAATGAACCTCTCTGCTTGAGAGAAAGAATGAACGCCCCTAATGAAGTTAGTAGTAAGGACGTTAGTGATGCTGGAACACCTCTACTGTATTTTCAATTTCTCTCAAGAGATGAGGAATGGAAACATGGTTGGTCTCCACAAGAAGACAAAATTTAGGCTTTAAAGAAAGTAATAATTTGACATTAGGTGAAGCTTCTTTTCGGTCAGGTTAATGAACCAACTCGCGTTATTTTTACAAATGTTATGGGGTTATTTAACCTTCAACTTATTGAATTTATTCAGGTTAATTTCTTGACATTACTGTTTTAGAATATCAATCACTTCATTACATCGCTCTCTATTCCGCAGTTTCTTAACTTTTAGACTTCGCGTTTATTTGCATATAGTTTGTTTTGTTTCTAAACAAAAGAAGCTATATTTAATTTACGAATTGGAAATAACAATTTAAACGAGCGAGATGTAACGTTAGTTTTACATAAATTGAAATGGACGTGGCATGCTCTTGAGGATGAATTAAAATAAATCGAAACCGGTAGAACAAAAAAATATTAAATATCCGCCTTGAAAACCACATAGTTTTATTTCATCTTATTTAAACTTATTAAGTGGAATTTACACTATTATAAATGGAATAAAACTATTCCATACTAACTAGGAAAAAGCTCTTTAAACAGATTTGAAATAATCATTTGCCTGCGACATATACCTAAGTATATCGTAATATGTAATGAATGAATTATAAATATTCACACCGTCTTAATACATTCAGAAATGGGATTGCATGCAATTTTTTTATTAAGCTGATATTATCATAAAGATTCTCTGCCGTAGATATGTTTATGTAAAAAAGTTTTTCGCACGGCAATACAGTTAAACCCTCCTTAATAAGTACACAATATTGCAGTCGCGTTCACACAACAAAGTAATAAAACCGTTACGTATCGGATCAACCGATATTTCACGCAATCGGTGACGGTTTGGTCAAATTGTAAATAAAAAACCTGAAGCAACGGGACCCTTTTATTGATCTCTTCGAAATTATTAAGTCTTATATAAAAAAAGGTTGCCCCACACAAAAACCCTTTAATTAAAACCCAATGAAAAATTTATATATTAATTTTGTAAAAAAAAACTTTATTGATTAATCATAGATTTCGATTTTCGTTTAGGATCGTTTTATTTTCTTATGGTTACAATGTGATGTCCTCAAGAGAGACAATAGACATAAAAGAGGCGTGTGAACGGTTCTAGGACGAAGGGATGCCAATACCTGAGACACCTGGAATTAAAAGGTGAGTCCAAATAAAGCAGCTATTACGCCCAAGGTCCATAATGACGGGGGATGGATAATACGAAGCTCAGATCGGCTTCCATGGTGAACCTCTGAATGCCCCCTAAGAGCAGGTAGAAACGATGCCCAAAGGTGTAGACACTGTTAATTCATTTGTTTCCCCGTATGTTTGGGTCATTTATTTTAGTAAATCAGATCTTAAATTAGTATCAAATGGTTTAAGTAATAAAAAAATTGATACGAAATAGAATAAGATTTTAATCAAAATTTTTTATGATTTTAACAAGTTCATGTAAGTTCAGTATGGTTTGTTATAATCAATTAGAAGAAGATCGATTTATTTTATTGTTGGGAAGTTGTAAAACTATCAGATTGAAATTTAACTCTGACTGCTCGAGATGGCTAATATTATAACACAAAAATGTCTGCGTACTGTTGAGTAATAAATTCTGGTTTGATTATTAGGTTGGTAATTTACATTATTACGTTTCCATGACAACTTTTTTTCCAAAAACATATCAGAATACAAAATATTGCACATGAGTTATGAATCATCCTGTATATAAATCACAATGAAATAGTATACAAAAAAATTGTAGATAGATAGGTGTTAAGAATTGTATTTGTGACATTAAAGAAACAATATGACCTCCTGGGAAATAAAATTGTGTCATTGAAACTAGGTTTGCATTTAAAATGAATTCAAATAAATAGAGCTGGTACTTTTAATTACATGTTAATCTGATAATTGATTTGCAAGAAGTATTTTTTTTAAATCAATTTAATATTTCACAATTATATATATTTATTTCACTGGCAATTAATTGTAATCAGCTGTAAAACTAAGTACTTAAGCATTTAAAATATGTAAATTATAATGCAAAGTTCACAAATGTTAAGCTTGAACGTCAACTTTTTTTGGAGGACTCCACATAAAGTATATAATTAGATTTATTATCTATTCAAGAGGAAGCTTCATTCTGCAATTTGATATGCATTTCATTTCTTCATCTTCAAAAATAAGACCTCCACAAACTTTCAATTTTTTTTTGTGATTCTACTAAAACGTTAATATAACAATGATCAATATAATAATGACGTGTTATATCATCATTTAACATTTCTTAAGTGGAATTAATTTCAAATTGAAACAACGAGTTATACATCATATGAAAGCGGAAAATACAACCTTCAATTTGATATACAAGTCATTTCTTCATTTTCGAAAATAAGATTTCCACGATCTTTTTCAAATTTTATCATATTTATTTATGATTTTACTAAAACGTCAAAAACACATCATGCTTTAACATTTCATTGCTGGAATTGGTTTCAAATTGAAAGAACGATCTATATATCGTTTTAAAGAGGAAGATTCAGTCTTCAGTTTGGTATACAAGTCATTTCTTCGTATTCAAAAATAAGTCCTCCACGATTTTTTCCAAATTTTATAAATTTTTCATGATTCTACTGAAACAACTAAAACACATCATCCTTTAATATTTCTTAGGTGGAATTGATTTTAAATTGAAACAACGAGTTATACATCATTTTAAAGAGGAAGTTTTAACCTGCAATTTGATATGCAAATCATTTCTTCATGTTCAAAAATAAGACCTCCACGTGGTATTAACGATGCCTTGCTTGAGCATAAAGTTCCACCGACTCTTTACGGTTGGATTGGGAACGCTCTCGAACATAGGATAGTTAAGATTAGGGCTGGCAATGTCAGTCTTCATGGAGGAGTTACTTGAGTCTGTCCACAAGGAGGTGTACTTTCCCCATTGTTGTGGAATCTCACCCTGGATAGCCTCTTGAAATCCCTCGCTAAAGCCAACTTCACAACAGTAGGTTATGCAGATGATTTAACCATCCTTGTCAAAGGTAAGCATATAAATGTACTTTTTGATAGGATGCAGGTGGCTCTCAAATTGATTGAGCCTTGGTGTGACCGACAAGGGCTCTCTGTGAATCCTCGGAAGACAGAGTTGATTCTTTTCACACGATTGAGGAAGGTTGGCAAGCCCAGTTTGCCATCCCTTGCTAATCCTCCATTAGTTCTGTCAAAAGAAGTCAAATATCTGGGCATTATACTTGACAACAAAATGACATGGAAGGCTCACCTAGACAATAGAGTAAAGAAAGCGTATGTTGCATTCAACCAGTGCCGGAGGACTATAGGTAAGACATGGGGGCTGTCACCTAAAACTGCCCTCTGGATCTACACAGCTGTAATTCGACCTATGCTTACATATGGTGCAATAGTCTGGTGGTCAAAAACCTTAAAATTTATTTCCACTGCTGCACTAAATAAAGTACAGAGATTTGCGTGTTTGTATGTTACAGGTGCGCTGCGATCTACCCCCACCGCAGCCATGGAAAACATGTTGAAGCTACCGCCTCTTCATTTGTTCATACAAGAAGTGGCACTGGTGACCATGCTTCGACTGCGTACAGCAGGAATCTTTATGGGTGAGAGAAATAGTAAAAATGCCGTACTCTGGAATGAAATGGTCGGTTACTCGCCAATTCTGGAACGTAAGACGGACTTCATACCCCTACAACACATTTTTACTAAAAGTTATCTCACCTACCCAAGATCCACAGAAGTAGAAGTAAATAAAAGTAACAAAATCTACACTGATGGTTCGGTTGGTCGGAAAGGAGCTGGAGCTGGAGTTTTCTCGTACGATCTCCAACTCCACATATCTACTCCTTTAGGTAAAGGTACCACCGTCATACAGGCAGAATTAATCGCCATTCTACTTGCCGCTGACTTTATTGTCAGATCCAACTTGCAAGGTAACTCTTTCACAATTTATACTGACAGTAGAGAATCTATTTCAGCCCTGAGTAGAATAACTATTACCTCAGGACTTGTCATGGACTGTCACCTAACATTGGAGAAGGCCGCAGCACACAAGTGTGTTTCACTTCAATGGATAAAAGGACACTCGATCTGTTCAGGTAATAAGCACGCTGATAGGCTTGCCAAAAAAGCTGCCAAGCGAGCAGTTCACCTGAACCGTTAATCGCTCCGTCCGTATCAACTCAAATTGAGCTTATTAAAGATTTCACCCACAGGAAATTCACAGACTGGTGGGATAGGACAAAGGGCTGCTATCTGTCTAAAGAACTGTTGTGTTATCCTTCAGCTAAGACAGCCTTGTCTTTCATAAGACTCGGTAGAAGCGCCCTACGTATTTTAACGGGACTCATCACGGGTCACTGTAGGGTAAACAAGCATCTCTACAACCTTAAGGTTGCTACTAATCCCCTCTGTCGCTTTTGTCAAGAGACCGAGGAGACTGTTCGACACATCTTGTGTGAATGCCCCACTCTACAAGACCTCAGAATGAGAGACTTTGGAGAGGAATGGCCGAGCACAGATGGCATCAGGAACACACCTCTGAGCTGTATCCTAGCCTTCGGAAAATCCTTAGGCTGGTTGATGTAGCCCGAGAGAGTGTAGGAGGATGTACAAGGGGCCCGTGGGGCCTAGGTGCCGTATGGTTTAGCGTACCCTGCACTTTCCTACATACATCCATACATACAAGACCTCCACGATCTCTTTGAAATTTTATCATTTTTTTCGTGATTCTACTAAAATGACAAAATCAGATCATCCTTTAACCCGTTAAGTGCCTTGATAGGCTGCAGGTAGTAGCTCTCCTAGTGGCCACGTAGTTTAGCAGTTAGCGTATATTTTTGTCATATTCATCTGAAGAAATTTTCATTTCGTCATATCCATGTACCATATTCCTATGATTGCGTTTAGAATTGTATATAATATTTAGTGAAATTTTGTTGAAAAAATAAAACTTTGTACTCATTATTTAACTTGAACTTGCAAAGAGGATGGAGATATATGGGCATGTAATTATGAAGAATATTATTATTTCACAATGCAACAAATAGAATACAACAATTTATCGTTTGCTATGATAAATTTCAAAGCATAGAGCTGGGCATAATTCCGTTGATGGATGAATGAAAGAAAATGCCTTTGAAGGAGACTTAGCAGTTTCGGCGTTTTTGATCATTTTGTAGAAGGATTTCTTTTGTCAGCGAATGTCTCTGTAATTGTTTGTGCAAGATCGAGAATAAAATTGTTTCTATATTCTTTTCCGCCTAACTTCAAAACACTTCAAATAATGTATGTTATCTTTGAAAGAGGAATTTGAACGCCAGAATTTCCTGGGAAGAGAAAAGGAGGTCGTGGAATGCCTGCAGAACTCCATGATACATCAATTGACGTAGGTTCTGAAGTTTCTCCGTCATCTGAAGCGTCGTCTTCACTATCATCTTCTTCATCCCAATCGCTACTATTATCTTCTTATTCAGAACTCTAATCCAAATCTTCATTATCATCAACTTGCTACTGTCGTTACTTTCGTCATCGACGTTCATTGTTGATATTTACATAAATATTTACAAAAGAATAGAGTGAAGCATAGCATCATATATGCGTCATATATAATCAATTGTCATATTATGTACCATAAATTTTTCGTGATTTTACTGAAACAACTAAAACGCATCATCCTTTAATATTTCTTAGGTGGAATTGATTTTAAATTGAAACAACGAGTTATACATCATTTTAAAGAGGAAGTTTTAACCTGCAATTTGATATGCAAATCATTTCTTCATGTTCAAAAATAAGACCTCCACGATCTCTTTGAAATTTTATCATTTTTTTCGTGATTCTACTAAAATGACAAAATCGGATGATCCTTTAACCCGTTAAGTGCCTTGATAGGCTGCAGGTAGTAGCTCTCCTAGTGGCCACGTAGTTTAGCAGTTAGCGTATATTTTTGTCATATTCATCTGAAGAAATCTTCATTTCGTCATATCCATGTACCATATTCCTATGATTGCGTTTAGAATTGTATATAATATTTAGTGAAATTTTGTTGAAAAAATAAAACTTTGTACTCATTATTTAACTTGAACTTGCAAAAAGGATGGAGATATATGGGATTGTAATTATGAAGAATATTATTATTTCACAATGCAACAAATAGAATACAACAATTTATCGTTTGCTATGATAAATTTCAAAGCATGGAGCTGGGCATAATTCCGTTGATGGAGGAATGAAGGAAAATGCCTTTGAAGGAGACTTGGCAGTTTCGACGTTTTTGATCAGTTTGTAGAAGGATTTGTTTTGTCAGCGAATGTCTCTGTAATTGTTTGTGCAAGATCGAGAATAAAATTGATTCTATTTTCTTTTATGCCTAACTTCAAAACACTTCAAATATTGTATGTTATCTTTGAAAGAGGAATTTGAACGCCAGAATTTCCTGGGAAGAGAAAAGGAGGTCGTGGAATGCCTGCAGAACTCTATGGTACATCAAATGACGTAGGTTCTGAAGTTTCTCCGTCATCTGAAGTGTCGTCTTCACTATCATCTTCTTCCTCCCACTCGCTGCTATTATCTTCTTATTCAGAACTCCAATCCAAATCTTCATTATGATCAACTTGCTACTGTCGTTACTTTCGTCATCGATGTTCATTGTTGATATCTACATAAATATTTACAAAAGAATAGAGTGAAGCATAGCATCATATATGCGTCATATATAATGAATTGTCATATATGTGAGGCATATCAGTTATTAGTCATACAATATAGGTGAGGCTGGATAAGTGCAAAACTTCTATACCTTTTAGACCATTAGAGGTGTTACAAAAGTTGTTAGAAAATATATAACGCGAATATGTCGGTTAACATAATAAGGGTTAACATTTCTTGGGTGGAATTCATTTCAAATTGAAACAACGAGATATAAGTCTTTTAAAACGGAAGATGCACTCTTCAGTTGACATTATCCTTTTTTTATGATTCTACTAAAACATCACAAACACATCATCCTTTAACATTTATTAAGTGGAATCGACTTCAAACTGAAACAACGAACTATACCTCATTTTAAAGAGAACCTCCACAATCTTTAAAATTTTATAATTTTTCCGTGATTCTACCAAAACGCCAAAAACACATCATCTTTTAAGATTTCACATCATTTCAAAGAAGAAGATTCAGCCTTCAATTTAGTATGCAAGTCATTTCTTCATATTCAAAAATAAGAGCTCCACGTTTTTTTCCAAATTTTATCAATTTTTCGTGATTCTACTAAAACAACAAGAACACATTATCCTTTAACATTTCTTAGGTGAAATCGATTTCAAATTGAAACAACGATTTATATATCATTTTAAAGACAAAGGTTCAAGCTACAATTTGATATAAAAGTAATTTCTTCATTTTCAAAAATAAGACCCCCACTGTATTTTATATTTTACCATTTTTTCCTGATTTTACTAAAACGTCTGTACAAGAAATATCATTAAAAGATTGTCGCCTTGCTGGATATCGTTTATGACATAAATTTCCTGCAGCTTCTGCATTTTCCCCAGATTGTATTAAACCAACTATCATGTCCCATTGTTCATCATTTCAGTATAACATTATTAAGTTATTAAAAGTTGCTGACAACTATGAAATACTCAGATATTGATATCATTTTTCCTTTATCTCTTATAGAAAGAGGAGTTTCCCTTCAAATGTGTTCAGTTTCGCCCTCCCTGTACATGATCCTGTAATTGGGTTTTCTTGTTGAATAATAAAAGTGTTGTGTTTCTTGTCAGAGATTTTATATTGGAACATTCCGATATAAAATCTCTGCAATTTACATTTACAGCAATAAAACATCTCACAACGACCTTCATTGTTTCAAAACATTATTTCTTGCTGGTTACTCACTATTACAATCATTTTTATTCTTGCATATACTGATTGAAGTTCATAACCTGAGATTCTTTAGACATTCATACAACTCTCTTATTTTACTATCATTAAAGCCCTCTTCCACTTTTATTTTACACATTTACATGATCAATTTTTTTCTGCTTAGTTTGATATCTATTTTGCTGTTTTTTGTTCGGTTCCTTACATTTTTACTTAAATCATCAACATTTATTAAGCAATGATTGTTGTTGTATATCAATATCTGTTGTCTGGGAATTTAGTTCTAATTCTGTCAAGTTCCTTGTCACTTTCTTCTACAAATTCTTCTGTATTTGTGCTCATTCCTCTAGTAACTGTTATTGCTTAAGTGATATAAAATATCACTTCGTCCAATAAACTGACCTTATTAGTCAAGAATGTGATCTATTTGAATTTCTGAATCTCTTAGCTTTATGTATATTTCTATGTGGAAATTGATGAGGAACTTAGGTCCATATTTTTGATGTTTGTAACGTTTAGGCAAAAACATTTAATTTCATTTCATTGATTTCATTTGATAGAGAGTTGTACACCTTAATGTTTTCCTTTGATTTTGTCAAAAGATGTTGTACCAAAATACTGATCCCTATTTCCAGCATTCCAAAATAAGATATGCTTACATACAAGAGATTTTCTTTAGGTTCGCTTGTTTTGAGCAGTCAAAGGCAATCAATATCAACAGTATCTATAGGTCCATATAATAAATTTAGTCCCAAAAATATACAAAGATTGAATTGGTTTCGGATATGTTTCATTTTAATGGATAAACCTGATTGGGTTAAAAGTGCTGATGATTACCTCCACTATACTGGAATCTTAAATAAATTGTGTTGTGTTAAATAAATGTTACTAAACGAAGTGAATATTATCGGTTAAACGCAGGATGACCATTAATAGTTTTCCTAAACGTAATGTGTTGCGATGTAGTAATTACCGAATACATCAAGGAAATGTTCGTTAATTATTCATCAACATCTGAAGAAGAAGTGTTTTATTTTCTTCGCTCGCGTTATGATGTAATGTAAAACTGTTACTCCAGACACCATATTTAATGGGACTCATCTCTTTTATTTGGTTATTTATGGTTATGCTTCTTTTAAATCGTCGATACATGGTAAATTATTCTGATTATTTATACAAACATTACTTTATAAAACAATTTACGTTCATATACGGTAAGAAAAATTCTAATTCGAATTTCCATTTGAAACGTATAATGTCGAACGAGTAAACGTTATAGTCATCATTATCCTTCTCGGCCACTAATACGTATACATACCTGTTCAGCACTGAATTACGGTTCTGTCATAAGGCGGTCCCCAATAACGAAGTACGTTAACAATGATCTACGGCCCGAATGCCGATTCATAGGCGTATTTAAGCGGTACCCATTCTTCCTAGTTATTAAATTATGTTTAATTAAGCAGTAGCCGGGGCCACCACGAGGCATTGAGCTCGATTTGGTCAAGACAACTTTCCGGCTCTCAACCCATTATATAGAGAGCGCCACAATCGACTAAAAAATCATGTAAATACAACACGCAATTTTAAAGGGGATTAATAAAAAAAATTGATCGTTTGAATTGATTGGAATTCGTTCGGAATTTCAATTGAGTTTCGAATATGTTTACATGCGCGACTTTCTTAAGTTAACAGCAAAGGTAGTGATTGCCGTATTATCTTGTTTCCTTGACTGTTGTTATGTGATTACGATTCGAAAACGTTGCGTGCTTGCGCCTGTATGTAGGTCGCCGGAGGGAAATATTTTAATAAATCGTCTGGTGACAAGCGAAATATGCTTATTGCAAGTGTCTCACTAACGGGCAATAAACATATCAATTATGCTTGAGAGAGTTATTACGCCATTTGTTATATGTTTAAAGTTCGAAACGTTTAATCTTTAGGGTCACTTATTGTTTGTTTGTTTTAAGAAGATTGAAAAATAAGAAGATCCATGTAATATAAAAACATGTAAGTATTAAATGAGAAAAGCAAATTTGTACGATGATGTCAAAAAATCTCTCAAGAAAAATTTATATGTAATTTCCTATTTACTTTCTTGCTGATATCTTCCTTGTTATTAGAGATACTCAAAAAGCTTAAGTTCCATTTGAAAGCTTTAGTCTTTATCAACAATTTTTCAAAAATATGAAAAGTTGTCACTCCAACAATTTCTACGTCGATATGCTCATTCCTTTTTCATTTTATGTGATACTCAGCCAATGAGTTATTCTCTATGCCTGTTTGATGATTGTTCATTGGAGTTTTCTGAACTATCCTCCAGTATTCTTTAAGTTTTGAATGTTTTTGAGTCATATAAAAAGTTGTCACTCCATCTATTTCTAGGTCTATATATTATGGACTTATGATCGTTTCGTCAAATCTTCAAACGTCCGGGCTATGTCTTTTTGATTAAAAGTTCCTAAAAACTTAATTATATGATTTTCTTATTTTCGAAGGCTGTATGTTTTAATCCTGACAACATGTCTTGATTAATTTATTAAATAAATTACAAGAGGAAATTGCGTATTTTAAATTTTGTTTTATTCCATTCTAATTATATACGTTAGGGTAAAAATCAAGCAATCTTCAAAGAATCGTATTTTACGAACTAATTGAGATATAACCATGAAATAAAAAGCAAATTGGAGCAAACTTATTTTGCATTTAATGTGCCAAAGATCGTTTCTACAAATCTTCAAATTTTCGAGTTATATTTTTTTGATCAATAAAACGTTATTGTATTAGGTAATAATAAAACAATCTTCAAAGATACAGCAAATTTATTTTACATTTAACGTGCCAAAGGTTGTTTCTTCCAATCTTCAAATCTCCGAGTTATGATTTCTTCATCTATAAAACGTAATTGTGTTAGGTAACAATCAAACAATCTTCAAAGAATGGTATCTCAAGAAATAAATGAGATATCATCATGAAATAAGAAGCGAGTTGAAGCAAATTTATTTTGTTTGAGGTTTGTCCAAGATCATTTCTTCAAACCTTTGAATCTCCGAGTTATGATTTTTTGAATAGAAGTCCGCAAAAATCTAATTACATGTATTAGGTAAAAGTCAAGCAGTCTTCAAAAAATCGTACCTCAAGAACTAATTGAGATATCACTATGAAATAAAAAGCAAATTGGAGCAAATTTATTTTGTATTTAATTTGCCAAAGATCGTTTCTTCAAATCTCCGAGTTATGATTTCTTGATTCATAAAACGTAATTGTGTTAGGTAATAATCAAACAATCTTCAAAAAATCCTATCTCAAGAGTTAATTGAGATATCACCATGAAATAAGAAGCGAGCTAAAGCAAATTTATTTTGTTTATGGTGTATCAAATATCGTTTCTTCAAATCTTTAAATCTCGGAGTTATGATTTTTTGATTAGATGTCCGCAAAAACCTAATTATATGTGCTTGGTAAAAGTCAAGCAATCTTCAAACAATCGTACCTCAAGAACTAATTGAGATATCACTATGATATAAAAAGCAAATTGGAGCAAATTTATTTTGCATTTAATTTGCCAAAGATCGTTTCTTCAAATCTTCAAATCTCCGAGTTATGTTTTCTTGATCAATAAAACGTAATTGTGTTAGGTAATAATCAAACAATCTTCAAAGAATCGTATCTCAAGAACTAATTGAGATATCACCATGAAATAAGAAGCGAGTTGAAGCAAATTTATTTTGTTTATGCTTTGTCCAAGATCATTTCATCAAACCTTTGAATCTCCGAGTTATGATTTTTTGATTAGAAGTCCGAAAAAAACTAATTACATGTGTTAGGTAAAAATCAAGCAATCTTCAAACAATCGTACCTCAAGAACTAATTGAGATATCACCATGAAATAAAAAGAAAATTGGAGCAAATTTATTTTACATTTAATGTGCCAAAGATTGTTTCTTCAAATCTTTAAATCTCCGAGTTATGATTTCTTGATTAATAAAACTTAATTGTGTTAGGTAATAATCAAACAATCTTCAAAGAATCGTATCTCGTTTATCAAAGATCGTTTCTTCAAATCTTTAAATCTCCGAGTTATGATTTTTTGATTAGAAATCCGCAAAAACCTATTTACATGTATTACGTAAAAGTCAAGCAATCTTCAAAAAATCATACCTCAAGAACTATTCGAGATATCACCATGAAATAAAAAACAAATTGGAGCAAATTTATTTTGCATTTAATTTGCCAAAGATCGTTTCTTCAAATTTTCAAGTTATGATTTCTTGATTAATAAAACGTAATTGTGTTAGGTTATAATCAAACAATATTAAAAGAATCGTATCTCAAGAACTAATTGAGATATCAGTTGAAGCAAATTTATTTTGTTTGTGGTTTATCCAAGATCATTTCTTCAAACCTTTGAATCTCCGAGTTATGATTTTTTGAATAGAAGTCCACAAAAAGCTAATATTAGATAAAAGTCAACCAATCTTTAAAATATAGTACCTCAAGAACTAATTGAGATATGCAAGAAGCACATAATACATCAAAGAAATATTAAGATAAAAGAGCAAAAAAGTTATTCACTAAGAAGGGGATAAAGTGATGATATCTCAACCAGATAGAACGAATATATTATAAACGTAAAAGGGAGGTTCAAAGAAAGTAGTAAGGAAAATATCAGATAGGGGAAAGGGAGGTGTCTTATGCAAATTCCTTGAGTATTGACATCATCTTAATTCATCAAAAATCAATAGTCTAATCATCTGTCTTTATAATAAAGAGATAACGTTTGCGTAAATTTGATTTTTTGTAATACTTTCAAAAAATTAATGTTTAAAAGTACCCTATATACAAGTTGCATATAAAATGTCTTTTTTAAATCAAAATCAAGTCAAGTGTGTTCCACATTGTTTATGTTACGTTTAAAGAGATAGTTTCTGAAGCAGCTGTATCCACTCACAGTTGACTGATAAAGTACTTTGCTTCCCTCTTCGCCGATGTGACCATGTTTAGTGCATTTGGCCACTTCATCGGTTATTTTAATCTGGAACTATTGCTTCTACTTGAACCTCCAGAGAGGTTCAATCTTCCTTTGTTGATACTCCCTCTCTAGTTATTAGCTCATTTGGTAGTGAGTTTGTCATCACTTGCAGTACATTCGTGGAGACAGTTTTGTAAGCTATATAACCCAACCCAACTCAACCTAATCTATCCTAATCCAACTCAATGGCACGACATAAGTGGGCCTAATCTATCAGATCATTAGACAAAGTAACCATCTTGTAGAAGAACACCTTTAATAAACATAGACAAGTACATGATGAACAGTCTGTTTGGTATCATTTCCTAATAGAAACAAAATAATATGTACTGGAAGTTCTACTACTGGTCTTTATACATATTTATGAATCATTTATGGTAGTATTTTCATGACATATAGATACATGTGATATATGACTCATGAGATGATAGATAACGATGAACGATAAAAATAGTGCACCTAAACAAAATATTGTAGCAAATTCTTACTTTCGTGCATGACAGCTTGGTAGTCTATTATTTATCATCATTCTTTAAAATTGCACAAATAAAATACATTAAAGTAATACCGGTATCTCGGTTTTAAACATTTTGAATACCGAATACCGGTATTGAGATTTTGGTCCGGTATTGCAAGCCCTATACACTTATGATGATAATGGAAATATAATAAAAAGACTGGGATATATGGACACCATACATAAAATCACAATCACCATTATTTTTCATTTTACATCACCGTTACCTACCGTGATTTTTTAGTAACGGTGATGCTAAAATATTGCTCATCTCCACTCAAAATCGTTGACCGCAAAGGTATAGGGTGCAATAATATAAATAAACCTTTAAATGTTTTTATTTACATTGATGAGGACGAGCGGGTCACCTATAAATTTGTACATGTTTGAACAATTAAACTGAAGACGTGTAGTGTACTTTCAAAGCGCAGTTCCTTAGTTCATCGCTCATACATGACATCACACGTTATAAACTGAAGGTGTGATACCTAAATCAACTCTGCACATATACTACGTAAACCACTGAGATGCTGGATTTCTCAAATCCCAATGTGTAGTTCTATGGTTAAGTACAGTGTTGTATTTTCCAACGTTACTTGTAATACACTGTTGGAAATAATTCACGAGCACACCCTGTAGAATCTGAACGCTCCCTCTAAAATTTTGCCACATATCGCGTCATTTAAAGACACTTTCGTCATTGTTGCATCCTTTTCCAGCAGGGTGCGCCGCCTCTATGTGAGGGTAAGTTATACTACTTTAGTACTATTTCCATACCAAATTTCATTGCACTAGGCTCACGTGTTTAGATTATACAGAGTGTTCTCGTGAATTATTTCCAATAGTGTAATAAGGAAGGTATGAGTTAAAGAAGTATTTAGGAAATTACCATCACGTTTAGAGATGAGATAAAAGAATGACTATTAAAAGTAGTAACTTGTTACAATTTAATAATAAAATCAGAATATTACATTTAATCTTCAATATCAATAATTCTCAATGTTGTCATGTTCGCATTCACATAGATAGTATTTTATGTAGAATTTAAGTTACGAGGACGTGCGACATGCTTTCTATTTGCCGTTTAAGCGTTAAAACGACTAGATTTATCCGGGGCCGTTACGACGTCGGTCGGCGGACGGCGGCGGTTGGCGGCGGCTAGTTCCCGGTTTCGGGGCGGACTGAAGGCACGTCAAAGTTATCTAACGGCGTCACGATATCCGTACAAGACGGAGCACGTTTTCATGATAACCACTCATAAGCACCGAACGTCGCCGTCGTCGTCGTTTGGTTCCTTTACTGTTTCTCCTGTTTCTTTTCCCCTTCGGTCGTCTTATTTAAAATTCAGTTATTCGCTCGCGGTAGCTTCGCCCCGGGATATTGACACGGCACGACTTCATAAAGTGATCGATATCGACGTGTCGCGGAACGCTTTCGAAATATCGACGTAGACAGAACGCGTTCTGATCACAAAATATTACCATCAGGTAGCTTGTTTGTACTTTATTCTTTTTATGATCTTACATCAGGAATAAGTTTGTCAAGTTTATTTGCGACTTTTTTAAAACTTGAGGTCCATATTTTTTATTAAAACGAACAAATAAAAGTGGGATATTTTATTTATACCATGAATGTCCACTTTAAAAATTTTTATCTGAATGATTGAAGATATCTTATTATTTAATGTACAAAAGTGGTTATTTATAAGGTTCCCATAACGAGTACATTCACATTTTCTTTTTCTCGTTTGATGAATGTGTAATTTGGGAGAAATAATCGGTTAATTTCGAGAACCCCGCAACGGCAACCCTAATTATAAGGCGATCTTGCTCGTCCCCCGTTTCTGAATACGTCATTACGCATTGCGAACCCGGCACGCATTCATCCTTCTTGACGTTATTGTTTCTGAGAATCTTGATGTTATCACATCCTCGCCCGGTTGACGACGTGCGCTCGAATTCAGATTCATCGCACATACTTTTTATTTTTGCCAATCATCACAAATATGTTTATGTCTAAGTTATAATCAACAATTAATACATTCAAAATTATAAAGATAAACGGAAGAGAGAAAGGATACGTTATGAGAAAGGAGTTCAACGTTTTTGTTTAATTTATTATAACTTGTTACACAAAGAATAATTCAACAAATCAATCTATCTATCCTACAACACGTAACTTTAGAGATGACTCTTCGTCAGTTTGATTTTTCGTGATATACGGATGACAGTGAACATTTGTGACAAAAGTTAGAAATTACCATATTCAGTATTTTGTTTCTAATAACATGACAGGTGATATATGACGAAAAGTAAAGAACGATCGACAAACATAGTTGTATTTTTTTATAATTATTATAGATATTAAAAAGTCTTGAAAATCTAGTGTTTATGATTAAGAACATAGTTGTCTAACATTTTTAGTCTGGTAGTGTCTGTTATTGATCACAGGTCATGCATTTGCTGAAATCGCATATAAAGATATTTCATTCAAAATTGTTAACCATAATCTTCACAACATGACAAACAGTGTTATCGACACAAGGGCCTCATTATATCTCAATAGAGTCTGTCCAAGAATATCATGGACAGTGTCATGTCTAAATGACACAATATGCTGAAATAAATATATTCGAAGTAGAAATTAAAGCTAAAGTTTAAATGATTGCAATTAATAACTTGTACAACTTATACAGACCCTGATTAGAAGCATTCAAAGCTAAAAGAATACAGAACTGAAAATAGTGCGTAGGATAGCTAAGAAAACACCAACCAACAGGGAAAAAAGAAGGAAGGACGTTATACAAACATGAATTAACTCAATAGCTGAGTGTTACATAAAATGCAATAAGGAATGAACACAACGACCTAGAAATAGAAGGAGTGACAGCTTTTCATATCAATGAAAAACATTTAAAACTTAAAGAATACTGGAGGTCTAAAATTTAAGATCTTTTCCATTTGACACAGTAATTTTTGTAAAATGTTGTAACGCCGGATGTAAGTTCTAAACAGCTTTGGTTGAGAAACAAATGAAGATACAAACGTACATTTTTAATATTTGCCTGAAAGTTAATTTCATTAATACGAAATTTTTTTGTAAAAGTATGGGATGTTTAAAATTATATTTTGTACTAGCATTTTTTAGTTTTCCATCAATGCGTAATATGTTGATCTATCCTTGATGATAAGGATTTTAATTTTCTCGTTGTAGCTAGGTCACCTTTAACATTCAGATGATTGATTTTGTTGTGATGAATTTTGTTTAAATCTTAGTATATAAGTCACTCTTTTTAGTTTATTGAGTGATGAGAACATAACATATGATGCGTGCCACACAAAGTGTGTGAAAAGCTGTCGATCGACTTTCCGGTATTCGACGTTACCCTTCATCTAACGAAGCCGCAACTAAGAAAACCCACCAAAAATTAGCAGAGAGATCATTAACAACCCCCTTATTCATTTAACATAATACAAACGTAATAGAAAATTAACTTTTCCATCAATACAAATACAAAATGCCAAATTTAATCAAAAACAAATATAAAAATTAGTACAACATTCTACAAAGTAAAATTAAAAAAAAAAACAAAATAACCGTCTTGTATTTTCCCTCCTTCTTTGCTTTCTTTCCTTACTAAATCACCTGTTCTTATTTTCTTGTTTCCCTCTTTTCTTTCTTCCCTCTATTTCTCCCTTCCTTTTTTTATCTTCACTTCATTCATTCTCCTTTTTATTCCTTTCTTTCTTTTTCAGGAATCCTACACCAGGATATCAATTAATAACACCTTATTCTATGTTCCAGATATCCCCACCTCCAAGAAATCCAGCAGCAGCAGGACATACGGCCAGCGCAACGACAAACATGGTACAAAAGGACACCACCCGGTAAGGAGTTTTAAACTTTTACCCTACATATTCCCATCCCCATCATAATAATAGACTATTTCCGCAACCAACTCATTCCAATCAACCATGTGATTCTTGCTCTCTATCATAACTACCATCTTCCCTCCTCTCTTGTCCTTCTAAACACGCCGTTTCCTACACTCCACCCTCGTCGGATCAGAGCATTTCCACACTACATGATGCGACGTGTCTTCAAACTTTCCCCATCCCTTATGGAACCGTGTCAAATAACTGTTGAATGGTCCATGGCCGCTCAATAGTTGTATGGCCTTTGCAGCCATGGCCTTTCCCCATCTATCCTTCTTCATCCATCTTTCCACCTTTGAATCACTCCATACTCCCTTCCATTCCTCCATCAATTTTCTCCTTTATTCTCTCCTAAAAATTTTTCTAGCCTTATATACCTCGTTAGGTTCGCGGTTTTCCACTCCCCTTCTAACCCAACTATCCATTCCACATAAACATCCTTTCCAACTCTCACATACTCGTTCCAAATCCCCAGAGCCTCATTAACTTGTACATTCCTCACTCAACTCACATGCATTCTCTTCACCGCGAGACGGTTATCGTTGAAAATGCTACACCCCATCTCCTTGTTCTCTCACCCATTCTAATCCAATTTTCAAAGCTACCACATCTGCCTGAAAGACCATAGCATGACGACTTATTTTCTTTTTCCCTTTACCTACTATTGAACCTTTAGACCTCGCCACAAATGCAGGGAACACCCAATTCTCCCCTCTTCATCCATCCGCGTATACTTCTACGCAATCATCATCCACTCCTTTTCATTTCTTCATTCTTGTATTTCCCGCACGTTCACCCCACACTTCCATCCCATACAATAGCCCTGGCGTAATCACTTTCTCCACTACGACTTTCCTCAAATCCACACTTACCAGTGATGAACAGTCTAAAAGTCATTTACTCGATTACATGCAAGTATAACTACTTGTTGTTTCATGGTGAGATTTCCATTCCACCAAATTGTTTCACTAAATTTAGTTATATCATGAATTATAAAAAATATATTTGGAATATAGGCTAGTTTTTCCTTTTCATTAATATGATACCAATCATCGATTATGCTAACAGTTTGTATTTTCGCTTCTTTGTTTACAAAAAATATTTTCCATCTTGTTGTACTGCTCTTGAGTCAAAAACTCTAAATCATTTTTTACTCATTGAATTAATTTAACCAATAACAATGCTCAACACAGTTCTAAGCGTGGCAATGAAATTTTTTTCAATGACGTTACTCGGGTCTTGAACAAAGTAAAAAAAATGTTAAATGACAATTATTTTCAATACATCGATTTACTGGTTTGTAAGTAAATACAATTCTAGGAATACGTATCTCTTTAATAGAGGGTAATTATGCTTCAAAACGGTTTTAGGATTCTATGACAAATTCTGGTAATTCGTCGTCCAAAAACAACTTCATTGTTGTTGATTGAATTGTGATTAGTGTAATGAGGCCTAAGGGATCAGTTAACAGGATATAACATCTAATTAAGCTCTTTAACTAAATGTTTATCGATAGGATTTAATCCTATATACTTTTGTAAAATTTCCATAGAGTCACTCGCCCATTATTTTAAATTAAAATCTTACCACTTATTAGGATTTTGTGTATGTTTTCTATCAATTTCAAGACTTCTTCTACAGTATCGTATTGTATAATGAGATCATATCTCATATATATCATTCATTTATTATTGCTTTTGATGTGATAGGGTAATCGTTTATATTTATTTTATAACTTTTTGCACTTTTATTAACAAGACGATAGTATTTAACACAATGTTTCAACCGGTTTCGATTACGTTTAAACCATCTTCAGAAAATACATTTTAAAAAATTTGTTGATCTTATTGACATTTTATTTTGTGTTAAATACTATCGTCTTGTTAATAAAAGTGCAAAAAATTATTAAATAAATATTTAATTCAAGACGAAAAACATTCCTATAAAATAAAAAATAAAAAAAGTAATCGTTTATGTTTAAATTAGCTAGGTGATTTTCGGTATCGGCAACCAATGTTATATTATATTTTGTAAATTTTAATATAATCGAAAATAAGTCGTTTTGGACTACTGTATCAACCATTAACATATCATTTCATGAAAATTTTTCATTAGCTTTTGAAGAAGCGTCAAAAACTACTCTGATTTTAGTTGTTGAGTTAGAAGTTTTGAGTACTGAATAATGAATATAACAGGAACGTTCCAATTACTTTAGGTTTTCATTCTTAAAATTAAAGACATTATTGCACACATTAAACAAATTCTTAGAATCTCTCAAATCTACTTCTTAGTACAGGTTTCATTTGTTACAATCAAAACCTTCCTTTTCTTCGATATCTTTTGAGCGAATAAAGATATTTCTTGTAAACAACTTCGTTAGCTCTGTTATCACCATACTTCTTTGATATGTTCTGTACTTCTTGCGTATTAATTTCTTGCATATTTTTCAATCGTTGTAGTAATTTCGACTATAACTAACTAATGGCTCATTAGTATTTTCATTGGTATGCCATTCCATAAATCTTTTAACATACTTAACGGATATCTATCTGAAACCAAGTGCAGCACTCTTTATGGAAAGTATTGCTTGCCAAATATACTCATCTCATTTTTCTCTAATTTTGTTTCCAAAGGAATTTTTGGTTCTTATTGATTCAACTTTATTGTTGGAATTCTCTCGATTATAAGAGGGAATTCTTTGTTAAGGGAGTGAGATGTAACAGTAGTCTGTAGTTTTGTTATTATCTTTCTTCAAGTGGAGTAAGGAATGCTGTCGTTTGCTGCATTTAAAACAATTTTATAACAAAAAATATATTCAAAACTAAATGGTTTGTGGAGAATTCTCTTAACATTATTAATTTTAGAAAACGTCTACACAACAAACAATTCTTTTTATGTTTAAATCCACCATATATGTATATGCAGTTATTTTATCATTTGGAATCATATCTTAGTAATATAACATAAAACGATCAAAGCTTTAATCTAATTGTAAGGTTTTCATATCAAAACAACTTATCAGTTACACATCTTTATTTCGACTGAACATAAAATGAAATAACATCTGGTACAAAATAAAACTGTTTTTTCTGATTTAATAAAAATAACAAAATACCTAAATATAACTTATATTCTACACCTCTCCCCTTAATAAAAAAATTAAACTAATTCCGAAATACTTACAATTTATAAAATTCAAAAGCAAAAATCATTCGTACCCAAACCGTTCAGGTGGTTTTATTTGTCTCCTTGATCTACTACTAACTGTTTCCTCTTTTTCAGGAGAATCAAATATTTCTATTACATCCCTTTCTTTATTTGTGTTTGTGGTTGGTAAAGGCGCTAATGAATTATCTAAGGTTCGACATTCACGAATTTGATTAGCATGGCGTTTCCATACCTTACCAAGTTCAGGTACATTACACAAATAAACACATTTTCCAATAATTTTTATTATTTTAGCCTTTATCCATTTATTATTATTAGGAATTCGGTAATCCTTAACTAAAACAGGTTGCCCTACACTGAATTTACATTTTCTAGAACCATTGTTATATTTTAATTGACGTTTTTGACTTTCTTTTACATTACTACTAATTGGAAAATTTTTTCTTTTATAAAATTTATGTTTTATCTGTGTAAATCGAAATTTAATATTCCTTTTAAACATTAAAAAGGAAGGTTTCTCTTTAGTCGTTGCGTGTGGGGTATTTCTATAATCAAACAAAAAGTTATGCAATGCTACAAAAACGTTTTTGTTACTACTATTGCTAAGTGCTCTCCGTAACGCACTTTTTACTGTTCTAACCGTATTTTCAGCAGCTCCATTTGATGCAGGAGAATATGGTGCTGTCGTAATATGTTTGATTTGCATTTTATTTACAAACACTTGAAATTCTTTTGAAGTAAATTGCGGACCATTGTCCGGCACTATTACCTGTGGAATACCAAATCTTGCGATTAAACTTATTAAAGCTTCAATAGTAAATGAACTGGTAGTATTTTTAGTGGGAAAAACTTGAATCCATTTCGAATGAGCATCAATCACTACCAAAAAATATTTGTTATATATTGGACCAAAATAGTCTATATGTAATCTCGACCATGGCTCTCGTGGCCATTCCCATAAATGAAGCTGATGCTTTGGTGGATTATCTCTGACTAATTTACAGTTTTCACAACTATGTGACCTTTCTTCAATATCTTTGTTTAATCCGGGCCACCAAAAATAGTTACGCGCTAATTCCTTCATTTTATTAGTTCCCATGTGCGAAGAATGCAACTCCTCAAGTAGTTTCTTACGAAGATTATATGGAACCACAATCTTATTATTCCATAAAATTACTCCCTTATGAATTGTTAATTCATTACGAAAATTAAAGAACCTTAATAATTCTTTATTTATTACCTTGTTAGGCCAACCAAATCTAATATACTTGCTTAATTCATTAAAAATTTTATCCTGAAGAGTTTCTTTTTTTATATACCAATAATTTATTGGCATTTCATTACCCTCAAAAAAATTCATATAATCAACCGAACATTCATCTATGAATTCTGTGTTATCTCTAATTGGTATTCGTGACAATGAATCTGCTATGTTTTCCTCTGACTTAACATATTTAATATGATAATTATAATTACTAAGAATAACAGCCCAACGTCTAAGGCGATTTGCAGAAAATGCCGGAATTCCCTTTGTTGGGTTAAAAATTGTTACCAACGGTTTGTGGTCAGTAACCAATGTAAATTTTTGGCCATATAAATATTGATTAAATTTACTGACACCAAATATAATACCCAAATCTTCTTTTTCTATTTGAGAATAGCTCATTTCTGCTTTACTTAACTTTTTCGAAGCATACGCAATCGGCTTTTCGTCCCCATTCGGAAAAATGTGTGTCAATACAGCACCTACACCATAATTACTTGCGTCACAGGTTAATTGCAGTGGCATATCTGGATTAAAATGCACCAGAACTGACGCAGATGTCAAAATATCTTTTACTTGATTAAAAGAATGAGTACATGCATCAGACCATCTACTCTTCATATTAAAGCGCTTCCGAAATACATTTTTATGATTTTGATCAACTTCTAAACGAAATATGATCAACTTAAGTTTAAAATAGAGTCCTTTATTTAAAAAATTTAAGATCAAAGAAATAAACAGTAAAAAACTCAATCCACTCCATTCACTATGTAATCCAATCACTTTTCTATAGTAACAGTAAGAATATACTTTTACACCTTTAGGATGAAAAACACGATTTCATTCAATTCTAATTTTATCAACTCCATTTCAATTACATTCACTTCGACTGAAAGAAACATTTACTTGTTGTTAGGTAATTAATAGAGAATTATAACTTTCCCATTTTAATGACATTGATTCTCGTGTGAGAATTTCAAGGAAATCCTAAGTATTGTTTTAATTTTCGAGACGCACTGTGCGATTTCGTGATGTACATGGGAATTTAAAATGAATGCTAGAACACTACAATTACAACTGCACTTGATGTAATGACTTTCGGGAGAAAATCTAAAAAGAAAACAATTAGAAAATAGGATTTAATCATAAAATATAGTTATTATTTTAGATTCTTTAAAGTTATCAGAAAAAGACTTTACAACAATAATAACATTTAGTTAATCGGTTGCTGTAAATATTTTATAATCGTAGTTACTTAACGTTGTGTAATAAATACAATATAAAGTTTATAGGTAATATAACTTTAACTTGATATTTAACAACGTTTAGTTTCTTTTTATTACTTTCTATTACTTCTTGTTCAAAAAAAAGATACAAAAAGGTAATTTGAATTAAAGTATTTAATCCTTTAAAAGAATTTTTCGCATTATTTAGAGGATTGAAATGGAAATATCGTAGAAGTTGAACCAGTGCATCAAACAATAAACAATATTAATTCCGGATTTGTTCGCGAATACGAGTCGCGGATTATTTAATAAATTACCTTTATTTCTATTTATCGATAATATACCATTGATTTATGCGAACGGGGGGATTTGGTGTTCGCAGAGAAAACGCGCCTCTCCAGACATTAATCCATACAAATGCTTTGTTGTTTGGGCAAAGCTGGTGAGTTAATGGTTTAAGACAAATGTTTGCGAACCCGTTTTCAGAGGGTCTCGCATAAGCGTGATTTACGACATCCATACACTTAAAATTTGACTGTGCAGAGACGATATCTATTATTAGTGTTATTCCCGTACGTAAATTAAATGTTAATCCTAGACGTGAATCATAATGTTTACAACCAATTAGGCAAAACAATTTTTTTCTTTATTTCAATGATAAAATATTCGTGGATTGTGTGAGAAAAAGTGAACGAACATTCTCGGGGACGTGTAAATGAGTGTCGCAACATTATAATTGCTTGGAATTAAGATTAATACTAATAGTGTATTTGTCAGTCAACCGCAACAGGCAATTAATGTATATCGATTATTTCATTCTTCAAGAACACACCTCTTATATCAGTTGCTTTCATTGTGCTTTACTCTTTTATTAATCTCGTTGGAATAATAGATTAGTAATGCATATGAGCTACTGTTTTAATTTTAAACTACATATAACGATCTTTATTGTGCATGAAGAGAATAAAGTAAGTAAAATGTAAAATTATACTTCATTTCTAATTTTAGAACCAATTGATTTATATATTCATACACAATCTAATCGGTCTTATTGTTATATCAGGTCCAACTAAACCTACCCTTATGCACAAGTGGGTACAGTATTCATTGTTCAGTATTTTCTGGTGGAGTTTAGTATCCATAGCGAATGGTTCCATCATTTGAAGGTCAAGTTTTCATTTGATACCGGTCAGCTTTTAAAGTAACCGGTATCAAAATATGATAATGGATTCTTGTGCTAAGAAAATGATTGTAATGTAGTAAAGTTAAGTATGAAAGTTTTAGCTATACTTAAGTATGGTGTACATAGTAAACGGATATTATACACAACGTCATATTAATTAAAACTAGAAGCTATTGGTTAGTTACTTTATTAGTTACAGAATTGCGAACTAAGATACTGTTTTTATTGTAATTAAATTTGCTGTCCAGTCAATGATTCCAGTATCTGTTTCATTGTTCTAGATGATTGTATTTATCCATCCATTAAATCCATATTCGGCCATTAATTTCTGTATCTATCCCCAATTAACTTCAAAATGAGTTAATATTAAGAGTTAATATAAAATTAAACAATTCTAAATTCAGGTAATTTCAGGAATATAAACATTCAGTTCTCTCTAGGGTGTGGTAAACAGTTTTACAAGTTTTCACAACATGGTATAAATCACTTCGTTGGATATAAGGAAATTAATACTTGAACGTATGAAGCTATTGCATGCTTAAAAATCATAAATAAAAATCTCGTTCAGCTTTACAATAACAGCAGAAAGAAAATTAAATTGACTTCCAGTAAAATAGTTCCATTAGCTGCAATTGGTCAAACCGTTAAAATTAAAACTGCTGATGTTGACTACTCTAAAGTGAGCGGACGTTGTTAGCTGCTATTTGTGATAATCAAGACTAAAAGCTTTATGTCTTGTTATAAAAGCAGGAATATGGTAACCAAAAAAATTAGTTCGCGAAGAGGTGTGGGATATTTATCGCATTGTGAAGGACAAATCTTTCAAAACTAAATTGTAAAAAATTGTTACAATTATATAAAGAAGTGAGTCATACTATTCTTTTGTTGGTTCGATGGGTAGATTTTGCACATATCTGGTTACTCAAGTAAGTGTAGCGTAGATTAGATTATTATAGTAGATACATGCGATTGGAAAGCCAAAAATGTGCCCTTTTAGTGACATCATAATCAAGTATTGGTTATATTTAAAAAAATACAACTGTGTTATATCTCAAAGATTATCAACTTTATTTAAAATTTTTCAACGGCATTATATTCTAGTCAAAAAGAATGTATTCTATGTATCGTTTTGCTTCAATTTCAAAAATAAACGAAATACGAGCATTTCTTGAAATAGCGAAAATGTGACTTTTTAGCTATAACTTATAAACAAATGAAGATAGAGATTTTGTCTTTGTGGGACTGAATTCGTTTCTGAAAAAGAAACCAATATAGCACCTACTTTTTTCGTATCTGTAAGTATCTGTACATTAAAAATTATTTTAAATCACAGAAACTTTCGTCCAGTATCATATTAGTCCTGTGGTATTAATTATTTAATGGTTAAAATTTACTTTAGATATACAAGTGTCTCACGTAACTGGTTCATTAGAACTCTTTTAGGTTCCTTTATTCGTAGATTTTCAATTCTGTTCTTCAAAGCAATTTTTCAAGCAAAAATGAAACGGAATTAGATCTGGTGTACTTGGTGGTCATAAATTTATGTTTCTAGTTCAATTCGATAAAGTACTCCAATAAATACTGCACAGTTTACCACGCTCTGTAGGGTGCTGTATTGTCGTATTGGAAATATCCCTGGTATAGCGAACAAAATTAAAGTCTAAAAGAAATTCTCACTGATCTTTTTTTTTGAACGCTTGTTTACTACTTAAATCAACTTCTAGAATGAACGATAATTTTGTTTCGTAGAACTGTTTCGAAACATAAACGCACCAGGAAACGGTTAAAGAATAAAGAAAATACTAAAACTCGCAAATCGTACGACAATCGTAACAATAACATTCGATCGAAGAGCTGGTCAGTTGTCGTCATCGGGTTACAATCAATTTTTCCGGTACTAATTTCATAATATGGATGCTGCTGCTATGTATTGAAATAGACAACCAATATTACAAGACTACGTCGGGTACTGTATTTAGGCCCACTTTTACAAACCTCCAATTAAACTAGCGGTGGTTTTATCGATTTTAAGCGCTTTCATTGGCTATGAGCCGCTTTTTAACTGTTAGATAAATTTATCAAAAGGTGGTAAAAGTGGCCCTTACTGAGGTATGCAAGAAACGATTTCGCTTCAAATCGCCGAGGTCGCTTGCGGCCGAGGCGCTGGATTCGACTTGTCTATATAAAATCGTCGCTAGATTTGACCTGATTACATAAAATACTCTGTTTTGGAAGATTATGCGCCTCGCCCTCAACCGACCTTGTCTGACTGAGAATAAAATGGTCTTATAGGAGACTTTATATATTTACTGAGATATACAAGGAATAATTTGAAAATTGCAGTAAACCATAAATAACTCAGTAAACATAATCAGCATGATTCCATTACATATATATGGATATGGTGAGGTTGTATTGTCCTCGTGTTTTAAATGTTCTTTGTCATGTTTTCAACTTTTGCTGAGAATGTCTGTTTATCTCATGATATCAAAATGTGGTCTGGTGACTCCTGTTTCTAAAATGAATTCAATTAAAGAGTATAAATATTTGAGATCTATTATTATTCTTCCGGTTTTGTTTAAGATGTTGCAGAAAATTATGGCGGAGCAATTAACATCTTCCTTACATAGTTATAATTTCCAACATGATAGAGTCGGTATAACTGTGCTTTAGATTTAGCTGATGATGTATTATTATTAAAACAATTTATTGTTTATTTAATATACAATTTTTCAAGTCGTCTATCCTCTTCCCCCCTTCCCACATCTCCGCCCCCATCACCTCCCTCATCCATCTTTCACCCTCGCGTCTCTCTCCCAAAACCTGCTTCATGTCCATTGCCTCCTCCCTTAGCTCACTACACCCTCTCAGCATGTGTTCCAGCGTCTCCCAATCTTCACCACACAGCCTACACCACCTCTCAACATCGTCCGCCCAGTATCTATTTCCCCTCTCCTCATTGCCACAGCGTAATCTGGCCACTAATCTCTTCCCTTCATCATCCCCCTCCATCCACAAATATATACCCTGGGATCTCCCTTGCCAACCCCAGTACCCATCTCCAATATCGTGTTTGTATATCCTCCAGCAGACCTTATTCCCTCCATCCCCATACTTCTACGCCATACATCATTGTACTCCTTATCAAGCCATCAAACATCACCTTTCTTTTTCCCAAGTCCCTTCTAAAAGTTCTTTCTCCCCATCCCCAAACCTGTCCCATCACTTTGTTCGCCCTTTTTGCATCGCTCTCACACGCGCCCCAATCTTATTACTTTCCGTGAAACTATATACCAGGTACGTGTACTCTTTCACTTGCTCTATCTCACTTCCCTGCCACCTCCACTCCTCCTTCCTTCTTCTCCCCTCTTTGCAGAACTTCATTATCTTTGTCTTCTCGACGTTTTTCTCTAACCCCTTCACCTTAAAATATCTTTCCAGGAACCTCATTATCTCCTTGATCTCCACCGCCTCTCTAGCCACGACCACCAAATCATCCGCATACGCCAAGACATGCACCTTTGTTCCTCCTATCACCACACCACCCATTTGCCCTTTCGCAAGTCTTTTTTCCAAGTCCGTCGTATATATTGCAAATTGTGTGGGACTAAGCGGGCACCCCTATCTCCCTTTTGTCGTCCAGAATACCTCATTTAACTCTTCCCCCACTTTAATCTTAACCATCGTCTCCCTGTACACCTCCTTCACCTGCCCTATCAGTTGTTCTATGATACCTCCCCTCCTCATTTCCTCCCAGAGCTTCTCTCTATCCACGTTATCAAATACCACCTTCAAGTCAATAAACAATCCATATAGCTTTGGATATAGCTAGCTGATGATGTATATAGAGCTCTTTATACTGATAGATCTACTGTGTTCGTGTTGCTTGAGTTCTTTAAGGTATTTGATATCTTGAATCATTACCTTTTATTGACTATTCTTAAATTTATAGGTATGTACGATCGTGCTATTTTCCTTGATCTAGAGATATCTGCTGGTTTTTCGCAGGAAACTATCCTTGGATCTTATTTATAATCTTTACTAGTAAGTTATTCATGAAGTTAAAGCATTATTATTATCAAAATGTATGCTGATGATTCCCTATTTTATCTAGATTTCATGCCTGGTGAGTGATCGGAAGCTTGTGATAAAATAACTTAGGTTTTTAATCATTTATGCATGGGGATAGTGATAAGACTTCTGCTGGTGTTTCGCAGTAATCTATCCTTGGTTCTATCTTATTTCAATTTTTACCAATAGTTTTTTACGAAGTTAGAGTATTCTTTTATCACCTTTATGCTGATGATTCCCAACATTATCTAGATTTCCTACTTGGTGAGCGATCGGGAGCTTATGATAAAATAGGTGAGGATTTAAATCACTTATGAATGGAGATTGAGAGACATAGAGGAAGGTGGGGCAGATTCATACAAGGGGCACCACCACAAACTAAATATATCTTAAGTGTATGTATAGCTATTCTATGTATGTAGTTGCTGACGGAGTTTAACAACAGTCAGTTTGAAATGCGTGCTTATGTGTTTCTGGCTTTTCTTTGAACTCATTTTCTTACTAAATGCTGCATTGTGGATCAATTAGTATTATTTTATTTAATAGGTCAAGTTTGTGAATTGATCTGTAAACAATACTACATATGACTGACAACTTTCTAGTAAACTTAATTTTTATTTTCTTGTAATGGGGTAGGTTCATACACAAGTGTATCATACATTCATACGTTTTGCTGAATGATTATGGTCAGAAATTATAATAAAAACGTTGGCAGATCTTCAACTTCAACAAAGCAGCAGTTTAAAACTAGAACTATTTCTAGGACTAGAACTGGATGCTTTCGGGTTTTACAATGTGCCTTTTGAAAAAATATTGGAGATTTTGGGTGCCATGATGCAATCTTCTTCAGAAACTGGATCAAATAAACCAATGCTTCTCCCTACTGGACCAAACAGCTGTTGAAGCAAATTGTATAATGCAACGAGACCAAGTTTAATGTTTTGACATGATGGCCCGTTATGAATACGTCGCGATTCAGACACCCGCTTTGATCCCAAGTTCCAAATAACCAATATAAAGCAAAGCGATATAACCATTATAGTATAGGATGGTTCAACATCATCAAGACTGATCAACATGCTCTCAAATACTTGCAGGTGACCCCGACGATTTGACACAATTTGTCATAAGAAGATATTTATCCCCAAACTGCCCACAAACCGAACACAAATTGCAAAAACATAGGACAGGATTGACTGTTTCAACAAGGCAATGGTTTAAGTTCAAAACATTGCTCCGTCCTTAACAGGTCCGCATAGCGTCGAGCGATTAAAACGTTACTAGCCAAGCTTGTCTAAAATAATTCTAGTACTAGTCCCCATTATAGTACTAGTGTTAGTTCTAATGCTAGTTCTAAAGATTTCTTTTTGAACTTGGCAAATATAGACCGCAGATACAATTTCGCTGCCAACCGGATGTTTAACTATACGAATAAGTTTTCAGTCCTTAATTCTGATAAGTAAAATAAACAGTTTATGTGCAACTTTTGCATATTTTCACATATACAAATCTGTCTCATACTTGTGTGAAAGTACCCCGCATGTGGGGATATTTTCATACATTTTCTATTTTTTTAAGTATTACAAAAAATCATACAAGTAAAATTAAGGCAAATATTATGTCTTTATCAATTATAAAGACAGATAGTTGAATAGTATATACTAACTTTTGATGATTCGATGTAATGGTCAACACACAAAGGAGTTCTATAAGATGAAATGTAAAAATTGTATGAAGTTGCCTCACCTTCCCCTACTCTTTTGGTCAATCCTGACGAGAGTCAATGTATTTTATTTACTAACAAGGGTGCAATTAGCACTAGGAGTACAATTAATACTAACAAATGCAGTTACGAGTTTCGGTCTTATCATTGATAATTAGTTGACGATTAATTGTTGTTAATTAAAATATTTTTATTTAATTATTTTTGTACTTTTTTATAAAGACGAATGTTATTTGCTTGCTTTGATTCAACCCGTTTCGGCCCTGTTTAGGCCATCTTCAGGAACTTTCAAGTATTGTTGATCTTAAATTTGTTATTTTATATTGGCGTGTTTTATTTTATGACGTTATGTGTCTTAGTGAAGTTAGTTATGTGAAAATAAAATTAGGATTAAAATTAAAAATAAAATTGAATATTTCCCAACCAAAAGTTCAAATATTAAAAATTCAAGTATAATATTTTATAAATATAATACTTTTTAAATAACTATATGTTGTTATTGCGGTTTGAGTTCCTCGTACATGTTGGGGGTTTTTTATTTATATTTTTATTTTTAGGTTTCATTATATATATATATATATATATATATATATAATATATATATATGTTTTGGTTGATCCGAGGTATCATCCGTTCATCTTCTTGGTTGTTCCCTGTGGACAGGGGCAGACGTTTCGAACCAAAACACATACTTTTCCATCTGCGAAGCATTACGAATTACCATATATATATATATATATATATATATATATGTAAAGTTTACTTTTGTTTTTTTTTATGAAGTAATGTTGTGTTTTTTGTTTCATGGAATTGGTGTTCTTTGTTAAATATGATATGTCTTCCAAAGTTTGATCTCTGTTGTGTTCTATGTTCTTTTATGCGAGTTTTTAAACATCTGCCCGTTGCACCAATATAAGTGGCTTTACATGTATCACATTCCAATGTGTAAACTCCATTATCGTTCATTTTATTGATTTTATCTTCGTTGTTAATTAAAATTTTACCTAGTGTGTTGTTGCTTTTAGATGTTATAGTTATTTCATTTCATTTCATTTATTTTCTGTAAAAATTAACAAATAATTTACATCGTCAAGAAAACAAAAAAAGACATAGTATATCTATTAACAATAGAAAAGTATTATTAGTACAATTCGAATTTGTCTGCATTTAAAAGTTTATACCAAAAAATGCATCTATATTGTAAGGTGTTGCTTCTATTAACTTTTGTTTGACAATGTTCTCTAAACGTTTTCGTGGAAGGGTTCTTATCATTTCCGGTAGATAATTATAAAATTTTATACCCCAGTACACCACATTGTCTTGGGTTTTCTTTGTTCGGTGTTTCGGAATGTTTAAGTTGCTCTTCTGTCTAGTTTGATGATCATGTGTCACATCTTGGGAGGGGAACTTGTTAATTTTTTTTAATATATATCTTATGCAATTGAAGATATATACTGCGTAAATTGTCATAATATTTTGCTCTTTAAAATGTTGCTTACAACTATGGTTTACTTTTAATTGACATAATGCTCTTATCGCCCTCTTTTGCAGTAAAAATATTCTATCGGCTTGTGCAGAAGCACCCCAGAAAATTATACCGTACGATGCATGACTATGAAAACTTGCATAGTAAGTCAACTTCGCCGCACTCATTGTTGCCACAGCTCTTATTCTCCTGATACAAAAGATAGCACTGTTTAATTTCTTGCAGATATCATTTATTTGACTTGTCCATTTAAGATCTTCATCAAGATAAATGCCGAGGAATTTAAGGGTTTTATTTCCCTGCTCTTTATTTTTTTTGTCTTTTTTGAAAGTTGATTGTTTGTGTCTTCTCGTTATTCATTGTAAGCCCATTATTTTTATACCAAGTTTCAGCATTTTGCAATATACAGCATGAGTTTTGATGTAGGTTCTCAGGAAATTTACTTACCGACACAAAAGTTGAGTCGTTTGCATAAAGGCACAATTTATTAGTAGGAATTGCATCAGGCAAGTCATTTATATATATAACGAAGAGAAGGGGCCCCAGGATGGAGCCTTGTGGTACTCCCTTCGTAACATCACCCGACTTCGCCCTGATTCCTTCTACATCTACCATCTGTTTCCGATCACACAGATATGAGGCCAATAAATCATAGGCAATTCCTCTAATTCCATAAGTCTCCAATTTATGGAGTAGGCAGCAGTGATTCACATCGAAACGCTTTACTCAGATCTACACTGATTAATTCTACATAATTCTTTTTATCTATAGCTTCCATAATGGTTAATACAACTTCTGCTATACCACTCTCAATAGATCGTCCACAAATATAACCATGTTGGTACTTAGAGAGTAGTTTCCGTTTTTGGAAAAAATTCATCAATCTTATATATATTGTGTTGTTATATATATTATAATATATTGTGTTTCTTAAATTTTTTTTGATTTTATTATGTATGTTATATACCTTGATATTCTATTGTTCTATAAATATTGTTTGTGTTATTTGTTGTATTTGAAAGTGTGGTATGTTTTATGTGATTCTGTTTGTTTCTGTATTTGTCAATTATTTTGTTGATGATTTGTGTTTTATATCCGTTATTTTGGCCAAAATGTTTGATAATGGATGTTTCTGTTCTAAGTTCTTTTTCATTTAGTTTTTCATAATCATGAAAAGAATCAATTGCGATGATAATATCTGTTTGTGTCAGGTTTCTAAAGATACTGTATTGAAATCCGTTGTCTGCTTTTAAAATTGTTATGTCCAAAAAATTTATGTGGTTGTTATGTTCTATTTCGGTTGTAAATTTGTTGTCTTTATGTAAATTATTAATGTAGTTGTGTAAGTTGGTTATTGTTTCTTGTCTGTCATTGTCGATGAAAACGATGATATCATCTACATATCTTAACCATGTTATGATGTTGTGTCTATGTGGGTTGTTATTGTTCATTATAAGTTCTTTTTCGAGTCAGTCTAAGAATATATCCGCAAGTAATCCACTTAGCGGTGATCCCATTGGAAGGTCCTTGTTGTAAGTGTAGAAAGTGTTTTCAAATTTACAAAAGTTTTGCTGTATGCAGATTTTAAACAGGTTAAATATATTTTTTCTGTCGGTTTCATTATTAATTCTATCTTTAATTATGCTGTTCAATATTTGAAGGGTTTCATCAGTTGGAATGTTGGTGTATAGGTTTGCGATGTCGAACGAGATCATTTTGTATTTGTCACGTAGATTAATTTTCGTAAGTTTATTCATTAAATCGTATCTGTTTTTTATGAATTTCTAAAGATACTGTATTGAAGTCCGTTGTCTGCTTTTAAAATTGTTATGTCCAAAAAATTTATGTGGTTGTTATGTTCTATTTCGGTTGTAAATTTGATGTCTTTATGTAAATTATTAATGTAGTTGTGTAAGTTGGTTATTGTATCTTGTCTGTCATTGTCGATGAAAACGATGATATCATCTACATATCTTAACCATGTTATGATGTTATGTCTATGTGGGTTGTTATTGTTCAATATAAGTTCTTTTTCGAGTCAGTCTAAGAATATATTCGCAAGTAATCCACTTAGCGGTGATCCCATTGGAAGGTCCTTGTTGTAGGTGTAGAAAGTGTTTTCAAATTTACAAAAGTTTTGCTGTATGCAGATTTTAAACAGGTTAAATATATTTTTTCTGTCGGTTTCATTATTAATTCTATTTTTAAGTATGTTGTTCAATATTTGAAGGGTTTCATCAGTTGGAATGTTGGTGTATAGGTTTGCGATGTCGAATGAGATCATTTTGTATTTGTCACGTAGATTAATTTTTGTAAGTTTATTAATTAAATCGTATCTGTTTTTTATGGTGTGTTTAGTTTCGAATCCTGTTATATCTTTAAATATGTTGACCAAAAATTTTGCTGTTTTGTACGTGGAAGAGTCGTTTGAGGAAATGATAGGGCGAATCGGTATGTTCTGTCAATCTTCACCTTCAATCTTGGTGTTTTGGGATTCATTGGCAAAATAGAATATATGTTTTCGTTAAATTTTTGTGGTGTTTCTTTGGATTCAATTATAATTTTTTAGCTGTTTTGTGGAAACTTGTAGTTGGATCTTTTGAAATAGTTGTAAAGCCGTTTTCTTTAAAAAAATCTTCAGTTTTCTTATGTAGTCTTCTTTGTTCATTATTATTAAACCTGCGTTTTTATCAGCTTTGGTGATAATTAGATTGTTTTGTTTGATTTTGTTCTATGTTATTTATTATTCGTTTTCCTTCTTTAATTTTTCGTTCTTTCATTAACTCTTTTTTCTTTATTGTTTTTTTTTGTTTCTTCTTTAATTAATATTTGTTGAAGTTCTCTATTTATTGTTTCTTTGGTTGCCATTTTCTTCGTTATTGCTTCCAATTCAATAGCTGTTTTTCTCAAATTGGGTTTAGTTGTCAATGCATATTTGTGGCCTTTATTAAGCATTTCTAATTCTTCTGGGTTAAATGTTATGTTCGTTAGATTGGTCATTCTTTTATGGAATACATGATGTTTCACTTTTGTATTGTAGTATTTTGTGTTGTATTTCTTAGTTATCTATCCATTTTTTTTTATTATCGGTGTTTTCTTTTTTTCTAAGTTTATCTAATTTCCTTTGTCTTGTTGTCCATTCTTGATTGCCTTTATTTTCATACCAAGTGGTTTTGTTGTTCATTATTTCTTGGATTTCTATATTGTGGTAGGTCTTTATTAATTCTTGGTAGATGTAATATGTCTCTAGATTAATTCTGTTAATTTTCTTGTAATGTTTCTTAATTTCTGTTTTAATTGTTTTCTTTATCATTTTTTGCATTTGATTCTGTCATGTTGTTAGGATATTTGTGTCTTGCAAATTTAGGTTTTAAATTAAGCAAATAACAGTCGACTTTATAAAAAAGTACATAGACAATTAAATAAAAATATTTTAATTTTTTCAAGACGAAAAAACATTCCTTTAACAATTTAATTGTTGTGATGATGTCTTTGTTTCTTGTTTATCTTGGCACAGTATTAGAGACAGAGGATTGCGTTTCACTACTTGCAAACCACATTATTTCTGCGGTAAAATTACGTTTAAAAGTAATGTCCACAATTTGATTCTTCAACATAAATTTTGAGCTTGATATATATGTATTTGTTATTGATTGATATTTCGATATTATTATCATTATCTTTTTAGAGATCCTTTTTTATGTCATCGACTCAAAATTAAGCTATAAACGGTTCACAAACATCTCAATTTTTCTTTTTTTAATACCACCTAAGCAATACATATCGGCTTATTATAATTATTAGCCGTGAGATGTTAAGACTTTTTAAACTGATAAAAAATTTTAATCCATACTTAAATATGACAGATAAATATTCGTATAAATGAGACGACCATATTAAAATAGAAGTTAAAAAATGGATTGAAATTCCAAAGAAGAAAAGAAAGTGTTTTTCTTCCCAGAACTTTCTTCTGTGTACATCGTTTAAAGAACGATCATCACAGGTTGTTTATCCTTATACAATCATCGCGGTGGGTTCATCTTGAAGAGTAACACGACAATTAAGCCATCATAAAACATCGATATGGAGTATAACAGGACCTTTCTGTTCTTACCAGAACGATCGAGACTGGAGTAATTTCAGAAGTCATCCATTTAACGATACGGTTAGAAATATCGTTCCTGTTGTAAATGGTGTATTAAAGAACAATATGACGGTGCGGTCTAGCAATTAGTTGATGATCGGTGATTGTTACAAAATCTATTTTTTTATATTCCCCTTTCTAGAGTTATATTACCGTTGTTATGAGGAAGTGAATTATTTCGAACCCTCGTCTGTTTTGGTTCCGGTCTTTTTCACGCCTTTTTATAACTCTACACCCCGCGTTTAATATCGCATCAATGACGTAATATAAAAATAAAATACACATCACCGCCGGCTGTGTTTTACCTGATGTTACACATCTTGAAACTATTAAATCTGGCAAGCGCTATCCATCTGGGGTTTTATAATGCAGCTGGTCTTTGAATTCATCATCGTTATTCGAATAAAGACAGCTTAGCCCTTTGATGATGGTAGTGGCCCGGATATCTTTGACGACCAGCAGAAAATTTTGGTCATTTCATGGTGCAACTGCCCCTCCTCGAGGCAGGTGATTTGGCCAGACACCTTTTTATTTACAAAATTTGACTGGCTGATCGAGCCGATATAAAAAGATGTAATAAAATATTCACGCTGAGTTTCAGCTGCTTTTTATACTAATCCTATTGTCTCCGCACGCATAAATTATACACCATAAAATCATTTGTGTAAATTAAAAAAAAAATTTCCGCGTAACAAGTTCACCTAAACATACAGTTACTTTTAAGATGGTTTATGTTACAAGTTAGTGTCTTTTAACCATTGTTCTTTACGGCCTCTAACAAGTGAAATCCAATTTGCCATATTTAGCGGTGGTTTTCATGTTCTCTTTTGTACAATGTCCGAGATGGTACACACAGCCCAGCACGTGTAAAAGGTGAAATCTGTAAAAACTTACGGTAAATCTTTACGAGCTATTCGTTCATCTACAAATTACCACTAAATACAAGAAACACGTAATCCCACATGGGAAAGTAACCGATCCTATCGATATATCCGCAACGACCGATGATGCCAAATAAATGAATCACTATAAGTAATTAATGGCACGTCATCAACGGCAACCTAATCCTTAACGCAATTACGTTGAGGTTAAAAATGGACAATAAATGCTACTCAATAAAAAAAGAGAGAGATGTAATATCTAACGGGAATTCTAGTTGAGTATGGAGCCGCAGACTCAAAACATTTATCTTCCTTTAACTATTATCGTTGTATTACATTTATCGTTATAGTATAAATTTGTGATTAAGATGGAGGATCTTCTAAAATACGTCAATCCGCGCAACATCCGCATTGAACCGTATTTATCTTTGGTAATCATTCATCAAAGTGTCCTCTCACTCATAATTCATAAATTTCTCGACCCAGTTTTAAGTCGTTTTCACATGCTGTTTCCTTTAAACTGGCTGTCTTCCGGGATGTTTTAAAGCATCTGGAACGCGATATTTTAGAACACCAAATTTGTCATAATTGTTTCATATATAAAAATAGGTCTAGTTATTTGATATTTTATTAAAAAAATATACTACTAGTACATTTATTTGTTTATTTAGCAACAATAGGTATAAGCAAATTGCACAACGAAAGATTAGTAAATTTAATCTATCATTCGATGCAATCTTGGTTATTACAAGGTTTCGATTTCAGACGATGTAGAAGGATTTGAGAATCGTGGTTAGATTCCAATCCAACCCATGGCTTCAAAAACTTCGCCACCCTAGGTATCATGAACAATAATGTGGGCGGCTAAAGTCTTTGAAATCTTGGTTTAGATTGGAACTTTGGAGTCCAAACCAGCGATACTTTGGGCTATCGACATCTTTGAATTCGGCCGAAATATGAATGCAAAACGATTATGAGCAGTGTATTCGAGAAAATATACAGGTTGAATAAGAATTTTTATATCAAAAGAAATAATTTCGATATATTTCGAAGATGTCAGCCTTCCTTTGTGTCATAAACAACACTTTGGATGACGGAAGTGTTGGGTTGGAATTTCGAAATCTAACCCAATCCAACCCAATCCAACTTAGTGATGCTTTGAGAGGCCAACATGTATTTAGGTGAATATTTAAATTGAGGAACAATTTTTATATTTGATGAAATAATCTCGGTCTACTTCGAAAACGTCGGCCGTTCCAAGTATCTTGAATAACACTTTGGATGGTTGAAATCTTCGGAGATTTGGGTTGGGTTGGAATTTCGAAGTCCAACCCAACCCAACTAAACCTAGGAATACTTTGAAACGACGTCTTGGAAGTCAGTCGAGATATGAATGCAAGACGATTGTGAGCAGTGTAATTATCCTCTAATTAGCTTGAGGAAGAATTTTGTATCAAATAAATAATCTTGTAGATTTTGAAGACGTCGACTAGCCCAAGTATCACGAATAATATTTTTGACGACCAAAGTAGTTGGGTTGAAATTTCGAAATGCAACCCAATCCAATCCAACTTAGTGATACTTTGGGAGACTTGATACTTCAGGTTGAAGAAGATTTTTAAGTATTCTTCCTCAAATTCAATGTGTTATTTATGAATGTAAAACTATTGTGAGCAGTATATTCGGGAAAATATTAATGATTGAGGAAGAGTTTTTATATCACAAAATAATAATAATACGTCGGCCGCCCCAAGTACTATGAATAGCAATGTAGTTGGCCAAAATTTTCGAAATTTTGGGTTGGGTTGGAATATCGCAATGCAACCCAACCCAACCCAATCCAATTCAATGATATTTTAAGCGGTTAAAGTTTTCAAAGTCGTTCGAGATATGAAGAAGATGAAGAAGAATTTTATATCAAAAGAAATAATCTAAGCCTAATTTCGAAAACGTCGGAAACCCGTGTTGGGTTGAGTTTTTCTTTTACGAGATTGAGGATATTTTGCAAACATACATCTGGCCTGGGATATTGGGGGCCAGATTGTGTGGGGCTTCTTTCCTCAATGGTCATCGTTTTTCAGAGCAAAAAACACAAGGTCTTACTGTCTCCCTCTTCTTAGAGGGGCCTACCATCTCTTCCACTCTGCCATTAGAATATCCCCAGGATTCTCTTAGCAGTGAGACATATCACCTCTACTTTTAAAGATTTTCATGCAAAAGATGTTGATAATTACTTTTTGAAGTTCGTTATTTATTAGATATACCCGGTCGTGGGAGGGTAAAACCTGCTACCTTCACTCCCTCGCTTAGGTATCTTGCGAGGTCTTCGCAATCCTCTTCTTTTATTTTCTGCCTACCCATACTTCTCTCTAGCTTTTTCCTGTTCCCACTCTCTTTCTATGTTTTCTTTTTTTAATAACCTACGTAATTATACTTGCTACAGCATCCCACTTAACGTTGGATTGCAGCAAAGTCCGCACGAAGTTTGTTTTGTTCATTTTCCTCCCACACTTCATTTCGTATTCAGCTGTCTCCAGTAATGCTCTTTCCAGCAGTGTATTTAGGAGAATGTTAAGGTTGAGAAAAAATTCTTATTTTAAAAGAAATAATATCGGCCATGAATAACACTTTGGACGACCGAAGTGAAAGTGTTGGGTTGCAATTTCGAAATCTAACCTAACCTAATCCAACTTATTGTTAGTGATGCTTTGGACGGCTGACGTCTTTGAAGTCGGCCGAGATATCAATATAAGACTATGACCAGTATATTTGAGAGAATATTAAAGTTGAGGAAGAATTTTTATATCAATAGAAATAATCTCGATTCTTTATCTAATATAGGAAAAAAGGGCATAACAGAAGGTTTGATAAATGTAATTAAGTAGTACCTGTTGGAAAAGGAGGTGGTATACGAATGATGACGATTCAAAATAATACGGGATGTCCCTCGGAAATCTGTACTTGAACCGACTTTTGTGGAATACATACTTCGACAAAATCAAAAGATCGCAGGAAGGAAGTGACAACATAAGAATAATCATATATGCGGACGCCCTAGCGCTGATCACAACCGGATGGAGTGAAGATGTGGCATATCGGACGATCAGAAAAACAAAACGCGAGATAGTGCTTAAGATGGGAAACTGCAGCATGAAAATAGGTCAAGTCATTAAGTACCTGGGGCTGATCGTTGAAAATCAATGGAATAGAAATGGAAGGTGAGGCGAATATATTAAATATGTGGTACAAAAGGGCCAAAAAACAATCAGTATACTGTACAGAATTATGGGAGCAACGGATAGACCCAGTCAAGAAAAACGTAAAATGATTGGATTGGTCATATGTGCACAAATTTTATACGCCTGCAGAACCTGACGGGAAGCGATAAAAGTAATAGAAAAGTATCGAACAACTCACTAAAGTTCAGAGAGGAGTCCTGATAAGAGTTACCTGCGCATACCGGACATCGTCAAATGTCGATCTGCAGTTATTAGGAGATATGCTCCCGATGGGTTTCTATATTAAAAATGGTTGGGTCAAAATAAGAACAAGACATGGGACGGTACCGAAATGGAATAGCAAATAAGATGGGAGGGTAACATAAAGGTCGCAGATGGACCAAGAGACTGGTACCAAATATATCGGCTGAAACGGAAATTGGTCGAGTAAAAGAGGTAGTTTGACTCCACATTTGATTAGCCAATTTATCGGGGTCCATTGATGTTTTAAGCGCTTTCTTAATAAACGTGGTGTGGATGAAAAGTAGCGCTACGGCGAAAGGATCGATGATACTGAACACACATTTTTCCAGTTTGATAGGTGGAAGGCCACAAGAACCGTAATGGCGATTCCTCTCCATTGCCATATCCGCCGAGATATGAATGCAAGACGATTATATATGGTGTATTCGAGAGAATGATCAGGTTTAGGAAGAATTTTTATATCAAAAAGAATAATTTTGGTTGACTTCGAGAACGACTTCCTCAACTATCATGAATAACAATTTGGGCTGCAAAAGCATCAAAGAATTGGGTTCGGTTGGGTGGCGTCCGTCATTATTCATTATTTCGCGTATTCTTCCTGGAACGGAAATCCTTCTCCATTATACTTCTTCCTTGTAATAACACAATGCAACCCAAGTCAGCCCAATCCAACTCAACAATGGCTTCATTTAAGTGGGACTAATCTTTCAGATCATAATTTACAAAGTTAACACAATGGGTAAGAAAAAAATTTTTGTTTGGCATCATTTCCTTGTAGAAACACAACAATTTACAGTGGAAATTCTACAATTTGTCTAAAGACGATCGATAAAAAGCTACTTTCTTAAGCGCTTACGTCTCATGTTCCTACGGCTCCATCTCTACTGAATATTTATTGGTTTCAAATAATGGAGGGGTTGGTGTGAATACTTGTAGCAAAGCACAATATTTTTTTGGGTTGACTCTGTAATGGAAAAACACAGGGCCAATAATTCTCCGTTATAACATAGCCGTGCTTCATAAAAACATGTGGATTTTCAGAACTCCAATGTCGATAATTTTGTGAGTTCGAGTTCATTTGACCATTTAAACAAAACCAAGCTTTATCAGAAAAGAAAGTTTTGTCCAATACATCACTATTTCCTTAAATTTTCATTGAACCAATTACAATAAATAATACAGTTTTCAAGATGTTGTCCCTACATACTCTGCAATTCTTATACTACAAGAAGTTTATATGCTATAAAATGTAACTCCTTTTTCGCAGCGGTGTGATAAGTTTCGTAAGAAAATCGTGATAATTGTCAATGAGATTTCTGATGGAAGATTTTCGGTGTAACGTTCAATCACATCACCTCTATCTTTTTTTTCTCGATACGGTGTTGTCCCACCATGTTGCGAAAGTGATTGTCATCTTTTTTGTTTCCAATTTTTGTGTTGAAATAATTGAACTCTTTTTTGGGTTCATAGTTTGTTCACATTTTAAATGAGTTTGCTCAAACTAATAATAAGTTTCGTCTACTCCTTGATCAGTCGCGTCTAGTATTGGTATACAAGATATTTTTGTAAGTCATAATATAATTACAATCATAAATATTACAGTTAAAAGTAATGATTAGTGTAAAAATTTTTACAGCAGATTTTGACACAGAAATTTTACTGTTGCAAAATCCTAACAGAAAACTGCCCAAAAGTAACATATAACGACTTGATACTCATGGGAAATTTATCTTAAATTTTCGGATTTTTTTTGCAAATTAATTTCGTTTAGATAGAATGCAGTTTGACCAAGTAGGTGTTGTAATTGAACGATCTTAAAAAGCGTTACAAATTTTATATTTTTACTGACTTAAATTAACATTTAAAGTGAAATAAAAAAATTATTAAGAAAACTTTGTGTTAGTATTCATGTTCTGAGTATTGGCAATGTCAACAAGAGATGTAACTGATGAGATGGAATATGTTGACTATGGAGTTTCTGGATTATCATATACTAAACTAATATACTTTAAAGGTAGACGGACAATGAACTGCGCAGGAAAAGATTTATAAAAGATACAAGCTCATAAACGTTTATAGCGGTATGACATACCGCTAGGTAGGGGTTGAGGGTTAATATATAAACCTTGAGCTACAATAGCATTGGATGTTCGATGAGTTGTATCTAAAATAGTTAATGATGTATCAGCAATTATTATATAGGGAGAATATGCAACCTCTATATTTGCAATAACGAACAACAGAAGTATGGAAAATTGTAGCAAACGAGTTTGAGAAGAAATGGTAATTTGTTCATTATGTTGGAGTTATGATGGAAAACATATCGTTATAAAAAACCGTTAAGCACTTGATCATCATATTACATCATATTATAAGCAAAGATTTTCATTAGTTTTCATGTATTATGTTGATGGCATGAAAACTAATGAAAACGGAAAAATTACAGCCATTGACGTCGGATAAATGGGGAGATTTTTTGATGCAAATATTTTGTCCAGTTCACTACTAGGAAAGAAGATGACAAATACAACTTTACATATTCCAAAACCTACCATACTGCTAGAATTGGAAGGATATTTGCCATACGTATTGGTAAGTAACGAGATTTTATTTTCCATTAGAAGAAAATTTAATGATACCTTACCCAGGACGACATGTTAAGAGTAATCATGAAAATAAAGTTTTCAATAAGGCTCTCACGTTGTTCCTTAAAGACTTACAGTAACACCCTGTGCAAATCACCTTTGTCTAGGTGATTTGCAAGTTTCTTTAGATTAGCAAAGAAGGTCAGCTTAATTATTTTGTCGTTTATGGTATCATATTGCAATGAATGTTTTTTGTTATTATGTTCTCGAGGCTCTATACATTGTGGTTTCCCTTATCTCTTTCGCAGCATTTCACACTATTTTAATATCATTTACATGTGAAAACTGTTCCAAAATGTTAATAAGAATTTTTCGTTATCATTATAGAATTGTATATGCTTGCTTTGTAATTTCCTTAATCATAAACCTTCAATTATATTATCAGTTTGAGTGTATGGAAAAGTTTATAAGAAACTACGCTCATCCAATAAATGAATTGTTTGGATGAGTTAGCCACCACAGATAAACGAAAGATAAAGTATCAACATCCGTTCAGGTTTAATGTTATCTCGCATATCGTGATTTGAATCAGTGTTCTTAATTGGGACTTCTGTGACAATGATATGCTATTTTATTACTAATAGACTGCTAAATGTCTAATAGAAGTCATCATCTACTTATCTATCATCTCTCGATGATCATCTCTTATTGATGGTAAATTGTATTGAATTACATCATCATATTTATTTCAGTTGTCGCACTTTTCTAATTCGCTTTTCCAAATCATTATTTCTTTTTCAACTTTTATAGCATCTTTATTTCGTATAAAGTAATTTAACCTTTGTCTTTACGATCCAGCTTCTTGCTATAACTTAATTATATCTTTGATTATAACCTCAATCAATTTATAGGCTAGGTACTTTCATAAATGATGATATAGTATGATATAAATTACTTAATTGGAATAATGTAGTTTTCAGTAAATTAATCGATAGCAAGAACGTTACAAAAATGAAAATTTAGCAAATTTTCTTATTACATATCAAGCTTAACTTCTCCCTCTAGTATAAGATTATCTATATCTCAAAATCAATGTTATTCAAAACGCACAGATTGAGATGTAATTTCTATTCAAGATCTTAACAATCTTCGTAAACAAATTTTTCCAAAATTGTGGCGTTTATTTTAGAAGTCATCTAACTTTGAAAATGGGTACATTATTTTAGATTTTTTATGTAACTTTTCTCGACTCACTCATCCAAATCACATAAAATTTACAATTTATTTATATACAAATAGAATACGCTGAGAACGTAGTTTTATTTTCATCCACTTTTTGCCCCATTAACGTTTTATTGTCGAAATAAACGAGTGAATCACTCGTGCTAAATATAGAGAGCTTTGAACTTTAAGTCATTAACTAATTGAAAGAAATAAAATCCCGCGAAAACTAATCTAAAGTAGTGGTTCTTTTAAACATTTCTTTTTAGATGAGAGCTTTAAAGAAAATTGAAAATAAATCGGCTCTTTATTCGAGGCTTAAGGTATTTTAAGTATTGTTAATTAGCAGGAAATCTTAACCAGTAAGTATATATAAAATATGTTCGTTCACACGGTGTAAGATTTCCTTTCACTGTTGGATGTTCCATTCCGGCATTATACACATCATCTATTTATATAAGTTATTTTTCATTCTACGAAATTGCACCCAATCCTCAATAATGGTGATTCAGCGTAACGTGTAATTATCGCCTTTGTAAGCAAGGTCCGTAATTGACTCACGGGCAAGTAGTCAATAAGTCAAAATAAACCCGGATTCGATGTCCTCGCACAGAAAATTGTATTACTTGGATTAAATGGAGGGTCTCCGCCGATGTCGGTAATGAAATGAGTGCATTTGTCGAACTCGGAGCGAGAAAATAAGAAATAAGAACGAAAAGTGCGAAGAAAAGAAAGAAAGAATCGGGGACCGACCGAAGACCGAGAGTTGGTCGGTTGGCCGTTGATCGGTCTCAGTAGCTGAGATATTTGAGTGTGGAGCGAGGAACACCGTCGCTGTCCACATTCCAAAATACAATCTCGGCGGTTTAATTCTTGTACATGTCCGTGTTGTGGTCCACTGCGTGCGGATCCAGTCCGGGGACTTGTTGAAAAAAGTCCCGTTTGTACCGTGGTATTAATTTAAACTGCCTTTTTGTCCCATTTTTTTTTCTTTCTTCTTCCCGCGTCGTCCTCGTACCCGAACACGGTCGTGTGTACTTCGCGTTGCAAAAGATGTACTCACTTTCGATGCTGCGAAAACATTACGATAACAAGACTTGCAAATAAACGCATTCCCCATCGAGACCTACAAGCTTCTTTAACTCTTTACCTGACAGCTCATAAAGAAATTAATTTGGGAAAAAATAATTAAAGATTCCAAGAAATATTATCAATAGTACTTTCAATATCGGGCCAAAAAAAACCGAAATCAGTTTAATGATTTTTATTGGTCCAAAATGAAAGATTGATGATAAATCAGATAAATAATGAGTTTCTATTAGGAAATGATTCTAATCAGATTATTCATCTTACCCTTTTCTGTATTTATTAAAGCTTTTCTTGCCCATGGTGTTTACTTTGCCATATTAGTCCCACTCAAGTCGTGCCATCAAGTCGGGTTGGGTTGGATTAGACTAAATTGGGCGGTGCTCCGTTTCGTATAATAGACAGAAGATTAAGGATTGGTTTCGCGGAGGTTACAAAAGGACGATGTACGCCCTAATAAAGCATGGGAAGAAATAGCATTCAATCTTAAGATGAGTGATCTTAGGCCTATGAGCGACAAAACAATGGCGATCAAAATAAGGTTACATAAAGATCGGTTTCATCCGATGTAATTTAAGAAAATAATTGATATCCAGAAATGCTACAGATGCTGGAGCTTTGGACACACGAGTAAAACAGGACCGGATAGAACAAAGATTTGTTCCAGATGGATGAAGATTATTGTCCGATATGTGAAATTGGTGGATATAAAACAGGACCCGGAAGATGTGACGACTTCAAAAAGGAGCTAAATTTACAAAGAAAGGTAGAAATGTAGCGCCTGAATTATTAGAAACTCATGACAATGAAGGAGCGGAAGGAGAGAGAAGATAAAAAGAGGGAGCTTGATACAGGCCCCCTCCAGAAGAGGTAATTTCCAGGCTATTCCAGAAAAGAATTTTTCCCGACCTTGTTAAAAAAAGGGTTGTGTTGGAATTTCGAAATCTAACCCAATCCAATTAACATTTCAAATCTGTTGGAAGAGTATCATGTCTTGTAGAAGAATTTTAAGTCTTGTGGAAGCATTTCAAGTCATCTGGAAGCATTTCAAATCGCCCGGAAGCATTTCAAGTCTTCTGGAAGCGTTTCAAGCCTTCTAGAAGTAAAGACGCTATAGTGTCTCGGGAAGATTTGGTACCGCGTTTAAGAGACATAAAATCTTCCCAGAATACTTAAAACGTTTCCATAATACTTAATGAAAGGCCCGTGAAAGACTCGATACTGCTTCTATAAGACTTGATATTGCTTCCAAAAGACTTGAAATGCTTTGGGTGCTTCCAGAAGTATCGATTCTGTCTCTGGAAAACAGAGGACTGCCTTTAAAAAACTTAAAATGCTTTCAAAAGATTTGAAATTCTTCCCAGAATACTTGATACTGCTTCTAAAGGCCTTGATATTACTTCGAGAAGACTTGAAATTTGGAAGATTTGTGATGCTTTCAGAAGATTTGCAATGCTTCAGAAGACTTGATACGGTTTCTAGAAGACTTGCTATTGCTTTTCGAAGACTTGAAATGCTTCTAAAAGATTTCACAGTGCTTTTCATCGCAACAAAAAACACGATACTGTTGATGAACTATTCGAGTTTGTTTTGGAAACATTAAATGATATTTGATAAAAAGTAAAATCTTGACGTAAGTAGTTCTAAAACTGTTAATTAAAAACAAATACTGCTGGCAAAAAAACATTTTTATTGCAAAAAGCAAGAAACTGTTAATAAAATTTGATATTGCTTCCAAAATATCAAATACTGATGGCAAAATACACCAAAAATTTGTTCCAGATGAATGAAGATTATTGTCCGATATGTAAAATTGGTGGATATAAAACAGGACCCGGAAGATGTGACGACTTCAAAAAGGAGCTAAATTTACAAAGAAAAGTAGAAATGTAGCGCCTGAGAGCTAGACGTTAAAGAGAAACCAAAAGTTATCGATTGAAGCAGCTGAAGCAAATGTTAAAAAAGGTGGTTAATTTCAAAGGCTTACGGGCAAATATGAAACGAAATGCAGAGGCGAAGAATTTAGTAGACTTATATGTTACTGAGCAATGGATAGATGTTGTGATATTGTAGGAACTAAATAAAAAGAAAATGTGAAGTGCAACCTGGTATCAAAACTAATCTGGTATCGAAACTGATCTTTCAGTGTATAATGGTGCAATTAGTAGGGGTTTTGTAATTGTTAAAATGGATTTTGGAATTATTGTTGGCTGTTCAGTGAATTCAAAGATTAACTGGCGAGTATTACTAAGTGTATAGGCGATTATAAAGTTAGAAACATGATCGTTGTGGGTGATTTTAACTCCAAATCTGCAACGTGGGAATCAAATATAGAAGACGAAAGGGGGAGATACTTGAATGAATGGATGGCGAAAAGAAATTTGGTTGCCTTGAACAATGGTTGGAGTTTCACATAAAAAAGAGGTGAACAACAATCCCATATAGATATTACAATGTGTAATGTAGAGCAGGTCAAGTGTGTCGCAGAATGGAAGGTGAATGATGTAGAAAATCTAAGCGACTACCTTTATATAACGTTTAAGATTTACATGGATAATAATAAAGAAAATGAAAGCACTGGGAAAAGCTGTATCCTGATTGGCTAACAGATGCGACAGTAGGGGCCTGTGACAGAGCATATGGGAAAAAGAAAACTGCGAAAGTTAATAAGGTTAGACAAAACCAGCTAGAGAAGAAGTAAATAATCTCCGAAAGAGAATGATTAGAGAAAACTGTAGATGGAACAACGAAGAAAAGAGGCGAAGAGTTCTGCAAGAATATAATGCAACAAAAAAAAATTAAGGAAAACAATCAAAAAGGCTAAACAAGATGCGTGGAGGGTGTTGTCCAATGAGTTAGCAAATAACGTGTGGAGAAACGCATACATAACGGCGTTGAAGAAGAGTAGAAAAATATGCCTAATGATAGCGCTAGAGTCAAAAACGCTTTTGGAACTGTAACATGGGGAACGATCGTGGACGCGATGAAATGAAAAAACCTAACAATACTGTTGATCAAAATGGTTAAAGCATACTTGAGCACGCGATATTTTGAATATGGAGTAACTCGATACAACATAGCGAGAGGTGTTCTTCTTTCAATGTCTGTGATTGGATCATCAATTAATAATAAGATAGGAAGAATATTAGCAGATTGGTTGCCCACCTCTAAAGAAGGTGTTGAATGAAGAAACGAAATAAATTAAAAACGAAATAAGGTGCTAGGGTGGATTGTGAAAATTAGAACAAAATTAGAGGTCCAGCTTGCAATTTAGACGAGAATGATGTACAAAAATAGCATAGTAACGATCTATCGCTGAAAAGATATGTCTAGGTTAACTATGTTACTCCGAAAGCTATGTTACGAAAGATAGAAAAAATGTGTAACTCTGTTCTCAACAGTAGATGAGAACATGGCATTACAGCTTAAAAGTGCAGCTCACTGGTGGAATGTCGAAATTGTGGATTGATGGGCGAAGTGTCAGAACCTGGGAAGACTAGTAACTTAATTGAAAAGGGTACATACAGAGTTCTTCATAGGAGCAGATACAGAGGAATACGTAGCAAAGTATAAAGATTGAAGTAGGAATTCAGAAGACGGAAGACAATGTCTGGGGGTAAAAATACTAGATTAGTAGCATGAAGGTTAAAGCTTAGAAAATGAAAGCAGTTTTATCCAACTGCTTTTAATTGTTCTCTTAACCGAGGGAGATAAACAGACAAATAGAGAAACTGGTCCCCAAGCACGAAAAATGGAATGGGATATTATAAATAACCTAAACAATGGACAAATATCTGAAGTCACCATATCAGAGTTAAATGCAGCAGTCCCACTTAAAAGCTACTCCATGATACATTTTATATACAATAATTGTATGAACACAAAATTGAAAATTGAATGGCCTTAAGCATATGTGATCAATCCATTTCAAGACAGAAGTCAAGCCGTTGCGACGAGATAATGTACTCCAAATCGCACAACTGTTAGGGTGAGCACGACATTCCGAATAATTTGTTTGAAGTTGTGCGGCGTGGCGGCGAATATGTCCAACCACAGGCGGGTCTTCTCCATGCGAAATATTGCGGAATTTCTATACGAATTCGAACATGCAGATCAATGCGTGAAAGAAAAGAGGAAGAATCACAGTAGCCTGACCAGCCTGAACAGAAAGTAGGTATCACTACAGGTAGTGCGCGGGTGCAGTATGAGCATATGATACAGTTGACTCTGATACATCTTTTATAATTTTCAAAATTAATACGAGAAATACTTCAAAGGACCCTATCTAAATCCTGTTTATTCTGTTAATGTATGTCATACTGTGATTTTAAATTGTACTGCTGAACGATTAAATATTATTAACAAAGGTATTGTATAAAGAAATAATAACTGCAAAATGGTTCAGAGCAGCACATTACAAATCCCAGCTTCCTATCAGCCCAGCACTAGCCATCACTAAAAATTCATCACAAAAATCATAAAATCTGTTCAGGTCATTTTGAAGGTTAAGGCAGACTGAAACCGCAGCTGAAACAGGAGAAAATATTTTAATTAGACTTAATTAAGACCAAAAGAAGACTGATTGCAGCCACGATCTATTCACAGATTCTTTATGCATGCATGTAGACAGGTTGGCAAGGACAAAGAGGTCCTTCTGATAAAAATGATTAGTATGATGGGTAGTTCGCTGCCTATGGATCTCATTATAAAGAGATGAGCGGCTATTTGGGATGAAGGCTATAGCAAGAGCGACGTCGAGGAGAAGATACACGCGGAATAGGGAGGAACAGGGACTATTACTCTGAGAAACGGGAGGAGTAATAGAGAATTAACCGAGAGTTAGAAACGCTGTGAATACTATGAACATACCTAGGCAACATGCTATCAAAGTATTTACGATGTAACATCTACGTGGACGGTGTGGTAGAAAATGCTAGCGGAACGATGTAGGCTTTGAACAGAGCAGTGGGCTTCACGTTGGACTGAAAGAAGCTAAAGGAAGGCTGATTGCAGTCACGATTTATTCACAGATTAAAGTGTGAAGGTAATAAGACTTTTTAAGCTGCTTCTGAATGAGAAGGTAAGTGAGGATATCAGTTTCATGGCGTATATGGATGATCTCTTTGTTGAGGTATCTGCCTGGGATGACGCGGAGTTGCAGACGAAGGTTCAATTGGTTCTAAATGAAGTTATGAAGAGTACGGGGTAATCTTGAGATCACCCCCGCAAAGACAAAGACCGTCATACTGAGAAACAGGCGGAGTAATAACGAAATAGCTGCATGTTACAAACAAAAGATTTACGATCCATGTGGGTAGTGTGGTAGAAAAGGATGTTTGGACCAAAGGAAGACTGATTGCAACCACGATCTATTCACAGATTCTTTATACTTGCATGTAGACAGGTTGACAAGGACATAGGGGGTCATCCTGATAAGAATGATTAGTATGGTGGATAGTTCGCTGCCTATGGATCTCATTATAAAGAGATGAGCTGCTATTTGGGATGAAGGCTATAGCAAGAGCGACGTCGAGGTGAAGATACGCGCGGAATATTGAGGAAGGTGGAGGATTAATACTGGGAAGGCGAGAAGGTCCAAGAGGCTTCGCTGACCTAAACAGGTAGCCAAAAAAATATGGATGTTTCAATGCACATCTATTTAAGTTTAAAAAAAGAAATTTAGAGATTTGTGATTTCTGTAGAGACAGAGTACGACATCGAGAACAAGTTTTACTAGTGTACCACATTGAGTATAGAGTTGAGGTAAAGAAATGTATGCTGAATAGAGTGAATAAGAGGCAACATACCATGACCTTTGTTGGAGATATGCTGTTCAGGATGTTCAGGATAGAGAAGAGTGAAAAGAGACAGAGCAGAGGGAACTGATAGTGGAGGAATGATCTCGGAACTACACTAGCGATGGAGGAAGAACAGAAGGGTGTGGTCACATTGGCTTCCTTTCACCCCGGTGTGTTATAAACTTTTTAAATTAAAAAAGCATCCTCATGTGAGGAAGAGAATGAAGAGAAGGGTCGGCTCTTGGTCACCCCACTACCCGATAGGCACGTGCAAATTAAATTTTTATTAGTAAAAAGTTCTTGTGTTTATGGCGGACCCCACATTGAGAAAAAGTGAGGGAGTGCAACCATGACCTTTGTTGGAGATATGCTGTTCAGGATGTTCAGGATAGAGAAGAGTGAAAAGAGACAGAGCAGAGGGAACTGATAGTGGAGGAATGATCTCGGAACTACACTAGCGATGGAGGAAGAACAGAAGGGTGTGGTCACATTGGCTTCCTTTCACCCCGGTGTGTTATAAACTTTTTAAATTAAAAAAGCATTTGGTATGTTTTGTGCATTCTTCCTTTGGGATTAATCCTCATGTGAGGAAGAGAATGAAGAGAAGGGTCGGCTCTTGGTCACCCCACTACCCGATAGGCACGTGCAAATTAAATTTTTATTAGTAAAAAGTTCTTGTGTTTATGGCGGCCCCACATTGAGAAAAAGTGAGGGAGTGCAACGTACATCCATGGATAAAGAGGATGGTATACAGTTTTGCGATTGGCTGATGGTAAAAAAGCGGAAGATTCGTTTCAGCCCATCATGTAGGAATAAGAAGAAAGGGATTGTTAGCTTAAGTATGGCCTTCAATCCCGCACTATCTCGTCGACAAATACCCCAGATCGGATGTCTATTGCGCAGATTTTCCCCGACATCCTTAAAAAAAGGGTTGTGTTGCGTTGGGTTGTAGTATTAATTAATGGAGAGATGTAATCGACAGGAATAGAGACGTCCAGAGACAGAAGTTATTAGTTATTGCAGAAGGAGGCCGATTAGAGATACAATGGCAGATATAAGGACATCATTACGGAGCGGCTTACAAAAGATCTTGTAGAGGAAATGAGTGAGGCAAGGAAGAAGCTGGTGGCCAAATTATTGAGGCATAGAGATACTGTGTTCAGTTGGGGCGACAATTTAGAGCTCAAACAATTAAACCTGATTCGTATGTCTCTATGATTTCAAAAGGTACCAATGATTTGGCCCTTTTTATTATTTTTTTGTATTTACTTTTGTAAATTTCCAAAATAACGATTATCAACAATTAGCATTTTTCTTTAAATCTTAATTAATCCTATTCTATAATTATATCTGTTGCAAAAAAATTGAATTGATTCTCATGTGAGTTGGATGGTAGAAGCCTTCACGTCCTTGATACTTCTTTATTATTAGTCCCAAGCGTTATAGAATGTTTCATTAAATAATACAGTTTATTAACGTTCTCATACTTTAACCCGTTGTTGAATGCCGCGGATCGTTCTTTCTTTTTACCTTCTTTTCATTGGAAGCTTAAAATGTATAAGATCTTTAGTCATAAAGAAGCGCAAAGAAAAAAGCGAACGGATATGCATAAGCAGTTACGAAAAGTGGCTTGGCGACACGTTCGGTGGTCTCTGACCATTAATTCAACGATGACAAAAAAGTGGGAGAAAGAGAAGTGATAATATAATGTTGTGCCGGGATGGTGGTTAAACATTTAACGGAAACTTCTTTTGTGCGATCTAATTCATATAATTATAATCTTTAGAGTCTTTAGAGAGAGGATAAAGCTTGAACTAACGCATTTATTAATTAATAATAATAGCCTGGGAGTCTTTAGACGTATAACACAAACGTAAAATTCCTTATAAGCATTTAGAAACTGGGGCATGGAATTTGCATTCTAGACGGGCGCGATGTGTTTTGAAAGTTATTTAGAATCTTTCCGGTCAAGGACTAGAGTATTGTGGAAATTTAGATAAATTGTATTTCCCACATAACAATCAAATCACGTATCTTCGAAACGATTTCTATCACAAAAAGTTCAACTATAAATAGCGATATGGATGTGGCAATTTAAAAATTTAAAGCAGCCTCAACCCAATTCGATAAAAAAAGAGTTAGTCGGAAGTCCGTGGCGGGAGGATGCTAAAAATAATTTAATTTAACCCTTCACGATGTATTAGTAAAGCGCAGCTGCGTTTGGTCATCAAGACCCTGACACATGGCAATTTTTCAGACTAAACAACCGAGTTGAAAAAATCTCGCGCGCACACAGATGCCGTCAGGTAAAAATCTTTTTCGTAAATCCCGTTTCCGCCAAGCAGATGCGTAACTACCTGAAGGCGATTCCGAAGACGTTTAGGATAAGGAAGTTGTTGGTACTCATTGAAATCTAATTAGCGCTAATGCGTTAGGCAGGATGTTAAAAGGAAATAAAGAACCGAAAAATGTGTCAATAAAGGATGCTAATTATAAACGTTGCTTTGTTATAACTACATTTATTTAATTAAAAATTTTGGTATTGTAATAGTTATTTATATCATAGTGAGCTAGAAATATAATTACTGTACGAGTGCAGTAATAATGGTTTATCCAAGCAATCGTAAATAATAATTATTTATAAAATAGTGCGTGAAGTTAGTATTTTTCGCACTCACGAGATTTTTATATATTTATGTATCCGTGAGTGCGCAAAAGCACTTCACACACAGTTTCATACAAAAAAAAAAATTCAAAATTTTTGAACTTTCAAGAAATTACTTGACATGTTTGTGTCTTTTTACTCTGGAAATTCGATGAACGGTGCTCTAGCAAAGGTAGGTGTTAACTCTGAAGTTCATTTCTTTATCGTATTGTCTTTAATCTCGGCAAATAATATCAATCATCTTCAAAATGCTTAAATTAAGGTTATAGTGTATTGCTGACATTCTGTTCTATTACGTTATTGATTGCTTCGTAACGCTCATTCCCTTTCTAGGTTAAATGTCTGGCGTGCCCGGAATTTAATCTATTCCAAAATAAATATATGGCTTGTCCGGAGTTTATTTCCTTTCCAAAAACATTTAAAATGTCTGGCCTATCCGGAGTTTCACCATGGCCCTTCGATACTTTGAAACCAGCAACCAAAATTAAAGACACACTGTAATTTCTTCATTCTTTATCAATCACTTTGGAGAAAGTCTAAAAACTTGGGAGTGAGGCTGCTCTCGGAAGTGATTCTTAACCTTAACTATACAATGTATAGTTTCCACTCCTCGCTACGGATCAAGCCATAATTATAATGCTTTCAGTAGCGAAAACATTATAATTATGCAACAATGGAAACAATGGAAACATTGTTACGATCCAGGCCAAATTAAAAGACTGAAACCGCGCTCAGTAAAAAAGATGTTACAAATAAATAAAATCAATTAATAAAACTCTACCATTTTCCTTCAGCATGGAGCCATAAAACCAATATGCCCAAAATCAAGAAGAAATCGGTCAAAACATTAAGAAGTTACACGTTTATATGACAAAAGATTCGTAGTCCCGAAAGACGTCAGAATACATCCAAAAATGTGTACACGCCCTTGAATCATTATGGAAGAAGATCGAAGAAAATGATGACAAAATGGAAGCCATTAGAATACCCAGTCATTCGTATTACTCCTCAAACTATGTATGTATGTATGTATGGAGTGAGGAGTGCGTATTCTATACGCGGCACCTAGGCCACAACGGTCTCCTTGTACACTGGCTCCCTCTAAGAGGTTTGAGATGTTAAAAGCGAGTATATAACTCGATTTTTGGCTGATTCCGCTTCCTGACCGACCCCCCATCAAACCGGGCGTGCTATGGCACAGGCCCAGCGTGGGTTCGCCCCTGTCAGGTGCCGCTCCAGGAGTACCACATCCTCGTGGACCCCTCTTCGAGGTGCAGGCCTCCAGGGCGCTAACGCGCATTCAGCCATTTTTGTTCAAACCCCTTACACACATAGTGATAACGACAGCCAGAGATGAACGACTGGTTGCCGGGACCGACGGCTTAACGTCCCCTCCGAAGGAAGGGGGGCGACCCAACGTGTTAACACGGGGATTCGAACCCGGGAGCCATTGCGCCCCCTCCTCAAATTATTACCTACAACTAAAACAACTGTATACCGATGCTCTAAACTACATTAAAGAGTGTCAAAAGGTACAACATCCAGAAACCAGGATGGAAGCCATAACTGAAGATCCAGAACGGATTCGAAAAATAAAAAGACAAGAAACAAGAATCAAAGAAATGGGTAGACCAATCGACAAAGTAATGATGGAAATAATCCAATCTAAACAAAAAACTACTTATAAATATCTTCGACGTCAACTTCAACAACAAATGGACAACTTCAACAACTAGAAGCCATCATTCCTAGCCCACTTACCATTGAAACACGACATACTCGTCAAACAAACACTACGATCCCGCTTCCACAAATAAAACTTTCCGTTTTCGATGGATCCTATGACCAATCGATCACCTTCTGTGATCGTGATCTTTTCCACAAAATAATCCATGTTAGTACTTCCTTAACAAACGTTGAAAAAATGCCATATTTGAAGACGTACCTAAATGGAGAACCTTGTCGAATAATTCAACATCTGCAAATATCTGATAAAAATTATGAAGTTGCGTGGATACTTTACAAAAACGATATTAAAATAACCGGTTGATTCAATCAAAGCTACTGGACAAGATTTTGGATCTGCCAGCAACTAGAATTGAAGACCCATTATTGGAAGAATACTTGTTAGAAAATGGGACTATGAGATGAACAAGCAGTACAAATTGTCGTTGAAAGAACAACATAAAATATAAGACTTCCAAGATTTATTAAGCTTTCTTAGAACTAGTTTCCAAACATTAGAAACAATCGGTCAAAAAAAAGCAAATCAATCCAATACAAGCAAAGGAAGCCAACCATAAGAATAATTGCAGATATTGTAAAGAAAACCATAAGATACACTACTGCATGAAATTCAAAAAACTCTCAAATCCAGAAAAAATGGAGTTCATTAAAGCTCAAAAATTGTGCAAAAATTGCTTGTATCACGACCATTAATTCGTGAAGGACCTTTTGTTTACACCTGTCAATCATCATATAATAATACCTTTATAGTATGAAAGAATGTGATTTTCTTTTGTAAATTTTTTCTTTTATCGAAAAGTTTTAACTAAATTAGATAAACAATCAGATAAACAACTAAAGGTTTTCTCAAAAACCTTTTTTACGTAGCATCCAAAAGACTTTACTAAAATTAGTTTGACTTCACTAAGTGCGCTATAGATTGAACGAGAACTATATAACTACCATATACTAAGCAGATTTTCAAAGTTCACATTCTCGTAACAAAAAATTAAAATTATAAAATTTGGTTGGCTTCAGGCACTTTTATCACATTTTATTGCATTTCTCAAAACCTGCTTATGACGGGTAGTGCAAGTTTTGCAATTACATTTATCTTACATTGTTGATAATATGATAGTGAATGGGATTTTGAAGAGTTTAACTTCACACAGTGCTGAAACTTCAAGTCCAAGTTGCGAATCGATTGATAAATCTCAAAATAGTGTGTAAATTAGACGAATCAACGCAATCAAAAAAAAAATATAATTTATAACATCCTTATTAAAAAGTTTCTACTGAGTCATACAACATGTCCGTAAAGTCATTCTTATAGTAGTCCGTCTTGGGCGTAGGTGGTAGTGATTGAACGGTGGTTGGAGGTCATTGACTTATTGAACGGCAGTTAACGGTCTTGAGGATTTTCCAGCGGATATGGTTTTGGTGACGTCATCCATGGGCGGTATCAAAACAGCCATGCTTGAGGAATTTGGCAAGGCAATCTGATGATATTTGCCTTAGGAAAGCTCACTTGGGTCTGGAGTGCTGCAGGACCGTCCTCTACGCAGCTGACAAGTGTAGAGCATCATCTCTTTTGTTAAGGGGCCGTTCTTCGTTATTTCGATGGATTTTCGGATTAATCTGGTTCTCCAATGCGGAACGTTGGCTATCTTCTTGCAACCCTTGAAATTGATGGTATGGTAGGTGTCCAGATGATGGCGGAAGATAGCAGAAGTGAGCTGCTTGTTGCGGATGCTCAGCCTTCTTTACATTTTTCTGTTTGTCTGTGCCACGTAGTTCTTGTCGCATGAACCGCAGGGGATGTAATAAATTCCTAGATTTTCCAATTTTATTTGGTCTATTTAGTTTTGCTGAGTTTGTAAGTGGTACTGATGTCGTGTTTCCGTTGCAGTCTTCCTATGTGGTCAGTCTCTTTGATGTAGGGTAGTACTACGGTTGGTCTTCTTGTCTCTTCTTGAGGATGTGAGTACTTCGGCTTGAATTGTCGATCGATGGCTTTCTTCACCATGTATTTGGAGTAGCCATTTTGAGGAAGAGCCAAAGTTACTTTCGTCATTTCTGCTGATCTATTATCGTTGTCTGTAAGTCGAATGGATCTTGAGATTAGGGAATTGGATACTGATTGGATCTGTGAAGGATGATAATGGGAAGAAGCGTTTAGGTATCGGTTGGTGTGGGTAGGTTTTCTGTATACAGTATGCCGGAGGGTGTTGAGAGATTTCTTTACTACTACGTCGAGAATAGGAAGCTGTCCGTTTTTTTCTATTTCACTGGTGAACTCTATCTTGATGAATGGTATTCAAATATCCTTGGAGTTCCTGGAGCTTTTTTTCCAAAAGACCACACAATGAAGATGTCATCGACGTTCCGGATCCATAACTTCGGTTTGTATGTTGCCTGCTTGCAAATCTAGACATCAAACAGAAAATAAGCATTGTTGAGGCTGTCTTTGGCGAGGTCTACGATGTGGCTGGACAAGTCTTCGTTTTCTCTGATCTTGAGGACCTCTTCGATCGGCATACTGGGATAGAAAGACTTGACATCGAAGCTCGCCAAGATGTCACATTCTTCAATTTGGCCGTTGTTGAGGATTTGAACGGAATGTTCAGAATTTCTTTTCCAGGTAAGTTGTAAAGTCTGTAGCTGCTGGTTTGTAGGCTGTATCTCCTTGATCTTGTGCTTGTAGTCCACTGAGTCCATAACTACCGTGGAGTTACCTTTGTCCGTCGGAAGTATGATGATGTTATGGTTGCTTAAGGGCCTGGATTTCACTTGGATCCAAATTCGACTTCGGTAGTTCGGTTAAACGTAAAATCCTGGAGATGTGCATTCTCAAAATTTCGGTTTTTTGTAACCATAAACAATTAAACCATAACCATAAACACCCACACCACTCCATCACCGACCAATTGCTACCACATACGACCAAGACGTCCTACTATAAAAAGGAGCCAGAATACCGCAGTACCTCAGCCTGCCCCCGTCTACAGGGAATAGCCAAGAAGATAAATGGGTAATACCTCGCATCAACCAGAACACACACTTCTCTATCCGTGAAGCACTATTAACTATCACTCTAAAGTAAAGTTTATAGTCTTCGACAAATAATTCATTTCAAATCTACCAGAAGCAATATCAAGTCTTTTGAAAGCATTTTAAGTGTTCTATAACCAGTATCAAATATTCTGGGACTATCGCAAGTCTTCTGGAAACATTCAAGCCTTTGGAAGCAACATCACATCTCTTAGTAGTATCAAGTTCTCTAAAGGCTGTTTCAAGTCTTCAACAGGCAGTATGGTGTCTTCTGGAACCAGCTCAAGTCTTGTGAAAGCATTTCAACACTTCTGAAAACAGTATCAAGTCTCCTAGGAGCAGTAACAAGTCTTCTAGAAGCAGTTTCAAGTTTTCCATAGGCAGTCTGTTGTCTTTTAGAAGCGGTATTAAACCTTCTGGAAACATTTCAGGGTTTTTGGAAGCAGTTTCAAGTCCCCTAGATACAGTATTAAATCTTAATTCAAAATAGGTGCTCTCCAAAGAGCATTCGCAACAGCTGATAATACATAATTGGGAAGAAAGAGATGAAGAAAAATTATGGAAATTAGGGAATCATAGCGAATCTTGTACCCATTAAGGTCAAATTATATTTTGTTAACTTAAATAAAGTATATATATATTATTATATTATTAAACAATCTGATAGCTAAATTGTACTAACTCTCAACAACTACAATTTGGATAATAAAGGTTAACAGATCATTTGAAGAAATCTTAGAAATTTAAAACATTTTTGGTATATTTTACTACACTTAAAATTTTAAAGATTACTTCCTTATTGACCATAGATAAGTTCGTCGTAAGGTGTTTATCCATAATAATCTTGATGTTCTTACTCAAATAATTTTTCAAATTTTCGAAAAATTTCAATGTGTATATCGCTAATTTCGAATTAGCTAGCGGATATAATATGATTTATTGGGCAATTTTGTCTGTAAGTAAATAAAATATGACACATTCATATCTTGTTCTTGTATCACAAAATATATTAACGTTCCAATCCCATGAGAAACCCCCGTTGACAATATACATCTATCAGGGAATAAGATAGAAATGTTTCGCTATCTATTTCAAATGCAATTTATTTCTTTACCTAATTGATTTGTTATTTTGACCATTTCCAATCCATTCACTCATCAATCACTGAAACCCATTTTTCGCGATTGTTTCTCTGTTTCTCCAATCACGAAATGGACAATGTCTTAGAAGACCATTCAAACTGCTGCACGCGGAGTGTAATTATAGGTGATCTTATCGCACCGTGAGCTTTCAAGTTGGGTTTGTTTGGTTTCAGACAGAAAAGACTGGACCGGACGATTTCGTAAAAATAGCCAATTAGAATTACATAAATCTTTTATTTTGTTAAAGGGGGCGAAACGTGACAGCAATGACTCGGAAAGAGTAGATTACTTCACATTTTCGACGTGGCGTATTTAAATACCACTTTCACTCGATTGATTATCGATAGGTCTTACTAATTTTAGTTCACTGTTTTAGGTCAAACCGATAAATATCGCAAACAACTTCCTTTCATGATATCTTAACTCCCCAATTGGGTAATCAATGAAGTAAATAATTTTTTTATTTAAGTAATTAATTTTGACACACTTTTATTTACTGTTTGGAATCATTAATAACAAATCTTTTTATAAAAATAATTCTGATCTCACGCCATTTATGGTATTACGGATTAGAGATAATGGGAATTAGAAGTAACTTACTAAGTTGATTAAATCACGGCCTTACAACGTTGTCATTCAAGCTGAAACCACGGTTTTAAGATCAACCTTAATTAGGCTTACAATTTTGCGTCGTAGTCGTCTCGTTTCATTATGTCTAAATACGGCACGAATAGAAATGCGTTTGTGATTTTGATGTGGCAATAATATTCAATTCGTCCGGAAAAGGAAATAGGATTTGACCCAATAAAAATGGTTACGATACCATAAATATTTTCATTTATTGTCGCTCGAACGTAAATGTAGAGCACGCACGGAAATGCATTTAAATCAAAGACGTGATCTATTATACAGATGATGTCAACGTTGAACATGAGACCACGATCAGTTTAACAAACACAATGGAATCCCAATTGTACCAAGATATCCAGAAATCGTGATCGTACAATCTCGTATTTATAAATTATGGGATTTAAATACAATTTTTTTATATCTTAATTTTATAAATTTTTAATCAATTCAATATATCATATAAAATTGTAATGGGCAGAGAAAGTAATGCTCGTAAGACCTCGTAAGAGAGCTGGCCAGTGCATCAGGTGTAAATGAGCACAGGTGCTCAATGTGGCTAAGGGCAAGGCTACATCTTCACGACTCCATCCTTCCATCCGTTGTCTCTCCTCTCTTGCTTCATCTCTTTTTCTTCCTCTCTTAGTCTTCTTTCCACCGTCTTCTGAAGAGCTCGAGGAGCTTATATATTTCGTGTAGAAGGAAGATACACGTCGGATACGTAGGCAACCGTCGTTGCCTTACGGCATCTCGACCAGTTTCTTCGTCGTCTCTTTGTCTACGTCACGGAGTCGTCTATGTTAAAGAACTTGAGGACAAAGAACTGTTTAGGGTTTTAAACTAAATGAATGGATTAAACTAAGTAATGATTTATCTATAATAAGTAACATATTTAAAGATAAAGATAAAGTGTTGTAGCTACGTAATGTATCATGTAATCTAATATTTATTCGGTTGTAATGTCTTTGTAATCGTGATGAGAACGTTGACGCAATAAAATTAGAGTGTGACTTCGATGATTAACTGCATGTCCTTATTTGGGAGTGCAAAACAATAGTATTCTGGTTTGAATAGATGTGCAATATCTCAGACGTTGTATGCAGTATTACAATCAATTTATCGAAGACTTTCCATACGTTCTTTATTAAACTGTGTCGCAAAATTAATTTAGTATTTTCCTGAAAAATAATTGAATATTGATGAAAATTATTTCATTTATTCTATTTTGAAATAGCAACATAAGCAAAAATTATAGAAACATCATTTTGGTGCCATAGCATAGGCGTACAAAATTTAAATTTTTAATTAATTTGGCAATCCCGAAGAAAGAAGTAAACGAGAGGAAAAGAAAGACCCATATATTAGAGAGGATATAGATATTAGAGAGAACCCATAGGATGAAGTTAGTAGAAGGTCTGAGATAGAATATAGAACAGAATACCAAAAGAGAAATGAAAAACATAGCGACAAAGATGGGAACATTGACGGAAGTGCTTGGAGAGGCAAAGATTAAAGGATAGATAAGTAGAAGTGGGATGAAAGAAGTAATCATTCAAAAAGCACAAACAAACATGAAAGAGGAAAAGAAAGCGAAGGATGAGAGAGAATAAATACAGCATGCAATTTTTAATTAATTTAGCAATCTCGAAGAAGGAAGTAAAAGAGAGGACAAGAATGGGGAGGGGGAAGAAATAGATGGGCAAATGAAGATATTAGAGAGAACCCATAGAGTGAAGTTAGTAGAAGGTTTGAGAAAGAATATAAAACAGAATACCAAAAGAGAAATAAAAAACACAGCGAGAACGATGAGAAGGTTGATGGAAGAGCATGGAGGGGCAAAGATTAAAGGATGGATAAGTAGAAGTGGGATGAAAGAAGCAACCACTCAAAAAGCGTAAACAAACATTGAAGACGAAGAGAAGAGAAGGAGGAGAGAGAATGAATACAGCATGCAAGATCGCATGCCGAATGGGAACAGGTAAGCAACAAAGGGTGCAAGAAAGTATATTTTAAAAGGGTTGGATTGGGTATACTAAGGAAGAAACTCGCCTTTGGCAAAAAGAGCATGAATGCAGGCATTCAGTTCCAACATAAAAGAATATACCCTGTTCTAGAAGATTTGAATGGAAACTTTGAGGAAATAGATGTGACGAAAGCACTGAAAGTTAGAGGAATAGTAGGTAGAGAATTGTAAAAGTATTGGTGGGAAAGACGAAAAGAGATACATAAAAAAATTTAGAAAAGAATTTGAAAAGAATGACAGTGCATAAAATGAGCACAATATTGGAGATGTTGTTCAAGTCGAATAGAAAATTATACGACGCTAAAGAGACCGGAAGAAGAGAGGACAAAAAATAGAACGACGTATGAATAAATAGTACAGAACGAAGAAAAAACATACAAGGAAACGGTAAAGGCAATAAAGATTATAGAGGGTGTAAGATAGACGATCTCTCATATGTGTGTTGATTATGACAAAGAGAGGTGAAGAAGGAACAAAGCGATACAGAAGATTTTAAGATAAAACGGGCGACACAAGATAACAGTTAAAGGTATGAGGGGAAATAAGATGAGAACCATAAATATAAAACGGATGACGTCAAACGCCGAAATAAAAGATATAATAAGCCATAAGAAAAAAGGGCTAAATGAGAAGAAGGTACGGGTTGGACAGACCATGTAAAGAAATGGTCTAAATGCTGGTCAACAACACACTTACCTAGAGATTGTCGTGGAAAAAATAGGAGTACTTGGTGATTTAATTGCGGAGATGAAGGTCATAAAGCGAGACTGCAAAATGAACAACGATATGTAGACTACAAAAGGGTAGGACACAGGGTAAGTAAAAATGATGTCCGGAATACAGAAAAGAGATGAAAGAGGAAAGAAGAACAAGATGGAATTAAGTTCACGAAGGTAACCAGAAAGAGATCGTCTAGATGTCAATATTTAAAGGATGTGCACGATATCATGGAAGAAACAGCACGGAAGCACGGTGTGAGTGTGGTAGTGGGACAAGAGCTAAACACAAGGAGAGCCGAAGAAATGAGAACAAATGAGCGAAATGATGTTTTCATACAGATAGTAAATAATGAAATAAGGCCAAAAATGGATAAGAGGATTCCATGTACGCTTAAAACTCAACCCAGATTTGACGATTTTGATTTATTATCGCTATATTTCACACAGATCTGAAGAGATACCGAATTTGAAGAATGACTTTACCAATTAGAACAATAGTTGAGAGAAAGCAGCAAACAGAAAGGCGGTTTAATGCAAGAACACGAATGGCAGGTGATAACTTGTAGACAAAAAGGGCACAGGAGGGGATTTTTCAGGAAAAATGAACTGGGTATTGCAACCTATAGGGGAGTAACGGGATCCTCTGTAATTGATGTGACCTTCATGAATGAGAATATGGTGAATTCAGTAAAAGAATGGCAGGTGGAGGACCAGGTTGAGATGCTCAACGACCACGTCCTTATCTCCTTTCTTATAAAAATAAAATATCTAAGCCACCACAAATAAATACACACAAATAAAATATCAAAGGTAAATCACCTTTGTCAGAAATGAAGGGAGCTGAAAATGAAGTGAAGGGTTGGAATGTAAAAGTCGACAAGATGGATCTTCTAAAAAGGAATTTTAGGAAACAAGTTGGTAAAGACCCTAATCCCGAACGACTTATTGAAAAAATTGCAATAGCGTGCGATAGAACATTTGGAATAAGCATTGCCCAGGATAGCGGTATCAGAAATAGCGGAAGCTAGGAAGGAGTGCCTACGAAAGCACAGATAAATGCAGCGGTGAAATAGGGGAAGCGGCGTAGAGATAACAGGTGATACAAGAAGGCAAAGAAACAGAAAATTATGATTAATAGATCGAAGGAGAAAAAGTGGAATAGTCTTTGTGAGGAGCTTGAATAAAATTTTTGGGGTACTGCCTATCAGTTATTAACTAAAGGACTTGGAATCCGACACAAAATGGGTGTGATTCCAAAGATTTGGAGTAAAGCAAGATGAATATTTTGATAGAGAAGCCCATGAAATCAGAGCAGCCGAATTAAAATCGTCCCTTTTGCTTGTTAAGCATTGTGGGAAACTTATTAGAGAATGATAATTAGAAGATTGAACAGCCAACTGGAAGAGGAGGCTGTAGATATACAATGCGCATACTGGAAACGAAGGAGTACCTAGGATGTGATGATGATGGTGAAGAGGTGGTGTTGAAAAGAAGGAAGATATTACTAACGCATAGAGGCTTCAGCACAATGACCTTAATAGATGTGAAGAACGCATTTAATTCTGTTTCACGTTCCACGGGAGCATAAAAGAGTAGGATCAGTTTAAAGAAGTCAGTTACAAGTGGAGTTTCAAAGTTACAAATCGCCCTGCATCAAGAGTTACGAGTCCAACAACTGCCAAAATAATAACAAATAAAGTACAATATGCAGTAAGAAAAGTAGTAGTGTCTATCGGGAATAAGTTTAAAAATGGAAGTGTCTAAACCAGAAATAGAGGGCAAGAGGACAGTAAAGAAGATTAATATAAATGTAAGCGACACCATAATAGAAAGTAACGGATCAGTGACATATTTGATGGTTACTCTACTCTACAAAGGCCTAAGGATTATGGTACCTGTTAAAAAGATAGTAAAAAGAGCGGCTAAGATACTTCTGTATGTAAGTGCATGCTCAAAGTTATACTTTGAAGCACAAGAAAAACGCCTACATGATTCGCAGAAACTGATGCTGTTGGCATCTTCGCAGATTGTATACTGCTGGATTTCTTGATATGGGAAAGATCTCGGGGCTGGGAGAGGGGAAGAGATCCGAAAGAGGAGTTGCGTAATTAAGTGTTGGAAAGATGGTAACAAAGGTGGCAACATTATGATGATTGGGCAAGAGTTATAATTGGAAAAGTTGATGTATAAGATAAGGGGCTCGCCACATACTATTATATGACACAAGCAATCACCGGTCATGGCGAATTCAGTTATATATCTGAAAGAAATAAGGATACTCTCATCCGACGAATGTTGGTATGGTTTATTACATCATTACAAACACTCATTCACTTCATTTTGTAGTTCAAAATGTTTAGAGCCCATTAAATTTTCTATTTCTAAAAATGAATTTGAGTACATGGTATCGCTTCAACCATCTTCTTCACAAGCTTCTCTTCCAGTGACTATCATCAGTCGAATCTTACCACAGTACTTGATCGCTATCCATTACCTAACTTCTATGATCTTCATCTTCATGGCCATACAATATTTTCTAAAGTCGATCTTGTACATGCATACCATCAGATATCCGTGGCTGAACAAGATGTTGATATCAACACAATTTGACTTATTCGAATTTTCAAGAATGCCATTTAGCCTCAAAACTGCTGCTCAAACATTACGATGTTTCGTGAACAAAGTACATTCAGGCTTAAATTTAAGTTTTGTATATTTGGACAACATCCTTATTGGAAGTAAAACCGAAACAGACCATTAAGCGGATGTGCTATAAATATACACTCAGCCACAGTCAAATTTGCCAATTTTTTAGGATTTGCTAGAAGCAGCATTAGAGAGGCTCTGACGGATATCATGATTATCGACCTTATTGGTGTTGATGGTATTCCATCAATTTTGAATTGTGCGAATTGAACGTGCACAAACGTCTATTCGTTATTCTATAATCTAATATCAATTGTAAACATGTTTTTTTTGCTGGTTACTCGGTTGAGAGTTATTTTCTTGAATATACGCAGTGTATGTTATCTTTTGAAGATGACTATTGTTAAACGGATCCATAGGAATTTTTAAAAAAGAGTTCTACCGGATGGATCTCAAGATGCTTCTGTTTAATATAATAAAAATGTTTAGGAGAAAATTTAGCAATGATTTTCATCTGAAGAAGAGTTGATACATTGTTGTTACATTGTCGGTTCATGATATATTTGACCAGGTTAATTGTGCCTAATGTTTAGTATACTCTGATAATTTAAAACTCTTTCTCCGAATCTCCTAATTGTAGTAGATTGTGTATCTAGCAAGTAACGTCACGTCGCTTGTGAGAAGCCTTATTTTTAACGCTACATTTGATTGCAAACTATTATTTGATAGAAATATCAATGATGTTGAAGTGGTTAAAGTCTGATGTATGTTAGAATATTTTATGAGATCGATAACTTTTACATTGGCGCAATTAAAAATCTCTATTCAGACTGTCTTTCGTTGGAATTCTTACTATCACTCGTATAAATTTAGAATTCTCCATATTCAATTTAAACTGAAAAGTAATTTTGTTTAAAATTATCAATACTCATGATAATCAGTACCAAGTAATCCACCTGTACTTGTTTTCGTATGTTAACACTCCGATTACTGAATGCTTTTGTGAGGATATCTTATAGTTCTATAAATTTTGAAATAATGAATGTGATTCTTCAACAGAATCTGTCAATTTCATAGATACTCATGTTTCTCGTAGATTATTATGTTGTGTCTTTGACTATTTACAACAACTACTCCTAAAACCAAAACTCGAAGATCAGCAAATCGAAAATCATTGTTGGATATTGACGGTACAGTATTTTTGGGTTCGACTTGCTTCTGCACTCGAAAATGGTTCTTTATTTATTTGAGTACAGAAGCAAGTAGTCTTAATCTTAATATCTTCAAATTAAGTTATCATTCATTCCTTTGCTTTTGTTATTAGAGCAAAGGCGAATTTTTTAAATTTAATTGATTTGAAGCGCAATCTTACACACTTTCATTACTATCTTAAAAATCTCTCGTTGAGATGTCAGTTACCTTATATCATTTTCGTCTTCTTCATTTTGATCCCTTACTCATCTCGTTATCTCAATTATTTTAGCCATTGGGATTTTCTTAATTCTCCTAGTTTTATTATTTTACTATTATCTAAGTTAAAACACAATCTTACATACTTCAATTTTATCTCAATAATTTTAATAAAACTGCGGTTATGATATATTATTTCAAAGATGTCCATCTTCAATTTGATTCATTAATTATCAGTGTACTTAGTTATTTGCAATTCTTAAAATTAACATTCTCAAAAATTCCATTTCGCAATTCAAAAGGCTAAGATACTTCTGTATGTAAGTTCATGCTCAAAGTTATACTTTGAAGCACAAGAAAAACGCCTACATGATTCGCAGAAACTGATGCTGTTGGCATCTTCGCAGATTGTATACTGCTGGATTTCTTGATATGGGAAAGATCTCGGGGCTGGGAGAAGGGAAGAGATCCGAAAGAGGAGTTGCGTAGTTAAGTATTGGAAAGATGGTAACAAAGGTGGCAACATTATGATGATTGGGCAAGAGTTATAATGGGAAAAGTTGATGTATAAGATAAGGGACTCGTCACATACTATTATATGACACAAGCAATCACCGGTCATGGCGAATTCAGTTATATATCTGAAAGAAATAAGGAAACTCTCATCCGACGAATGTTGGTATGGTTTATTACATCATTACAAACACTCATTCACTTCATTTTGTCCTTCAAAATGTTTAGAGCCCATTAAATTTTCTATTTCTAAAAATCAATTTTAGTACATGGTATCGCTTCAACCATCTTCTTCACAAGCTTCTCTTCCAGTGACTATCGTCAGTCGAATCTTACCACAGTACTTGATCACTATCCATTACCTAACTTCTATGATCTTCATCTTCATGGCCATACAACATTTTCTAAAGTCGATCTTGTACATCGATCTTGTATATCAACACAATTTGGCTTATTCGAATTTTCAAGAATGCCATTTAGCCTCAAAACTGCTGCTCAAACATTACGATGTTTCGTGAACAAAGTACTTTCAGGCTTAAATTTAAGTTTTGTATATTTGGACAACATCCTTATTGGAAGTAAAAACGAAACAGACCATTAAGCGGATGTGGTATAAATATACAATCAGCCACAGTCAAATTTGCCAATTTTTTAGTAACGTCACGTGCTTGTGAGAAGCCTTATTTTTAACGCTACATTTGATTGCAAACTATTATTTGATAGAAATATCAATGATGTTGAAGTGGTTAAAGTCTGATATGTGTTAAAATATTTTATGAGATCGATAACTTTTACATTGGCGTAATTAAAAATCTTTATTCAGACTATCTTTCGTTGGAATTCTTACTATCACTCGTATAAATTTAGAATTCTCCATATTCAACCTAAACTGAAAAGTAATTTTGTTTAAAATTATCAATACTCATGATAATCAGTACCAAGTAATCCACGTGTACTTGTTTTCGTATGTTAACACTCCGATTACTGAATGCTTTTGTGAGGATATCTTATAGTTCTATAAATTTTTAAATAATGAATGTGATTCTTCTACAGAATCTGTCAATTTCATAGATACTCATGTTTCTCTTAGATTACTATGTTGTATCTTTGACTTGCAAATATACAACAACTACTCCTAAAACCAAAACTCGAAGATCAGCAAATCGAAAATCATTGTTGGATATTGACGGTACAGTATTTTTGGGTTCGACTTGCTTCTGCACTCGAAAATGGTTCTTTATTTATTTATTTGAGTACAGAAGCAAGTAATGTTAATCTTAATATCTTCAAATTAAGTTATCATTCATTCCTTTGCTTTTATTATTAGAGCAAAGGCGAATTTTTTTACTTACTCATCTCGTTATCTCAATTATTTTAGCCATTGGGATTTTCTTAATTCTCCCAGTTTTATTATTTTACTATTATCTAAGTTAAAACGCAATCTTACATACTTCAATTTTATCTCAATAATTTTAATAAAACTGCGGTTATGATACATTACTTTAAAGATGTCTTCATCTTCAATTTGATCCACAAATCATCAGTATACTTAGTTATTTGAAACTCTTAAAATTAACATTCTCAAAAATTTCATTTCGCAATTCAAACAATGCTTAAAATGCATCTGTGGCACGATTATCGAGTTTGTACAACAGTTGGTAAACTCTGAATGTGCTAGACATTACAACCTGCATTTCTAACTATAAAAAAACTATTAAGAAATTGTTTACATTCCTTTCAACGATCAGGAAATAATCTTAATTGGTTAATTCGCAGTCTTTAATTTATGAATTTAATTAAGTTTTGGCATACACAAATAAGAGAACAAGAAATAAGAACGAATGAATTTATTTAAATTGAAATGTGATCTTTTCCAATTATTGTAAGTTTCTTTAAATGGAAATCGTTTGTACGTGTTACCATCCCCATAAACATAATTTTAAATAGGTTGAGAATCGTCGAACCGTGCAATACCACAATTACGTTGAATCTACATAACTCTCTTCCATTTGATTATTTTACACGTCCTCAGCTCACATAAAATAACCTTCTCAAGTAATAAGAACGGTTATTTAAAGCAAGTGGAGAATTATTTCACCCAGAACAATTTACTTAACATATTTCGAGCTGCGAATGGAATCTTTTATTTTACCCGATGTGACATGTTTGTATCGCTCAATTACACTTAAATTAACATCGCTCATTAATTCTCGTTAATTTTTCAATATATTAACATCGATCGGAATAAAACGGCCACGATCTTTAATCTTTAATCTCACCTAATGAAGGAATTAAGAAACCGTTCGATTTCAACATCAATATTTCAATGTAATTGGCACGTTATTACTTTTAAAGCTGTCATTTAGCCCCGTAACGACCCGATTAAAGAGCGAATTGGATACATTTCGGGACGATGCCGCCGCCAAATATGGTGATCCGTTTAGCATCTAAAGCAATCTGAAATTTATGTATCCCAACTGTTGTATAATAAATCGTTTGGTAATTTTGCGCCGGTGTTTACGAGAACTATAGTGCCTATATTTAAAAATTATTACTTTCTTTTAACACTTAACAAGTTTGTAGTGAGTCATACAAAGAAAAGAAACGATATTGCGTACATTAATCAAATATCTAGAATTTATCAAATCTCCTTCTTGGTACACCGCCTATTTGTTACAATCAAATAGACAATTAAAAAAAACTTCATTAAGAAGAATTCCATTCTAAACCAGTAGACTTCATTACAACGCCCAGATTTTTTTTGGAATATGGGTGTTTGTATGAACTTGAAATTGGCAAAATCGACTTGAATTCTTTATGTTCCATAATTTTTAGATGAATTACGATGTTGTGGTGATTAATATCTCAAAAGGATTCCCAATTCATATCAATTTTAAGCTGATATTACGCGCATTATTCAAATTTCTAGAATTCCTCAAAGTTACAGCTTAGAATAATAGAACAAATGGAATAAACTTTATTGTGTCAATGACAGGGCTTACACTCGTCACACATAAAATTATAAAAATCAGTACAATATAGTTCACTTACTATAAATTAAATTATATGGTAAGACAGCTACTTAGGCATTGCGTACAGTGTTTGTCTCTGTTGTTATGAATGTACAAAAGACAATCCAAAGTAAATGACGTCAAAAGTTTCAGTTGTCTGAAGACGTAACGACAATCATCTGCATAACCCAGCCATGGCATGACCCTCAGAGCTTTGCGCTGCAGACCAAACATGTGGGAGCTAGCTGTATTTTTTCCCATGCAATTATACAATAACTTATGATTGAGTGAATCAATGAGAAATAAGCGGTGCTGGCTACGTTGGCAGACATCAAATCAACCAATCTTCACAATAAGAAAATGTTTTGGGCTATCTTTTTTCCTATCTCCGTCGTGTGAGCCACAAAGTTCAAATCCGAAAAACTCAGTGTCAACCCCAGAAATTTAGTGCAGGAAAGTTCCTTTAAATGACGGTGTCTAAGACTGAACAGTAGTTGGACAGTCTTTTCTTTATTTAGATAAAGTTCATTATTAGCACACTTGCAGCACTCATTTGCTGCCATTAGCAACGTACTCGCGGATATCTTACTTCCTCACACTCATCACCACTCACCAGCAGAGTTGCGTCAGCTGCATATAACAAACATTTCATATCCCCGCTTCAATACTTTGGAAAATCGTTGAAAAAAAAAAGAATAAACAAAGGGGGTCTCAAAATGGATCCCTGAGAAACACCCCATCTAATAGGGAGACGCTGAAAGAGACAGTCTCCGCAATTAACTTGTTGGGATCTACTCGAAAGGTATGACCCCATCTCGAGCAAATCGGTCTATATAATCGGTCCCATCTCGATATCTCAAGCAAATCGGAATATATGCTCAAGTTTCTACAATAGCAAGTCATGAGATGCGCAGTGGAAGGCTTGTGATAGATCCAAAAACAACGCTGAACAAAATTTCGTCATGACAAACTTTCATGAAATTCATAACAGCATTCTCGATACTTCGACTAGAGCGAAAACCAAATTGGTTTTCATAAAGCATAGTGTTTGACTCAACATGTGTCATTATTTGCCTAAACATTACACGCTCAAATATTTTAGACAGTGTTGGGATTATGCTGATGGGTTGATAATTGGATCAAGTCAATTTTATGGCCTCGCTTGAAAACAGCAACAACGGACGCACCCTGTAACTCGTGAGGAAATATGCAAGATGTTAATGAATTTTTGACCAGTGTAGTGAAAGGTTTCATAAATAGGCTGATATTGCATTTAATTATCTCCACTAGACTTTAAACTATGGAGGAGACCCCTAATCCCACATTCCGATACCCGTGCAAACGAAAACGTAGGAACATCGTTAAAATCTATAAGGTACAAGTCTGAAGAAGAGACCACTACACGATCTAGGTTGATCTAGGATCTATATTTGTCTTTTGATCTAGGTCTTGAAAATCCTTTGAGATATTAATAAATGAAGTGTCATCTGCATATAGACACATAGAATCCGCTTGTATATTTTGAGGTAAGTCGTTAATATATAATAAAAACAAAATGGGGTCTAGTACAGAACTTTGGGGTACTCCCATTTCAACCTTCCTCCAATTTGATGTTGTTTAATTCCAATGAACCTGTTGCAGTGTATCATGAAGATAAGAACAGATTAGTTCTTTTCCGTTCTCTTTTGTGCCTAGTTTTTCTATTTTCTGTAGGAGAATATTATGGTCTACAGAATCAAAAGCCTTGCTAAGGTTACAGAATGCTATTTGCGTGTAACATTGCTTATCAAAAGCAGTTATTATGTTTTGTATTACAGTGAGAAATGCTGTCATTGTCAATTTTTTCTTTTGGTATGTTTTATGATTCTGTTTTTTATTATAGTTTCGAAAACTTTTGACATAGTAACCTTTTCTACTTCTTCTTCTTCAATATCTTCTAGTTTCATTTCCTCTACTTCTTCAATATGCTCCAGCTCTATGGGATCTTTTACTTCTATGTTCATAATTTGTGTTTTACCATTGTTAACAAAAAATTGATGAAAAAATCGTTTGCATCCAGAAAAAAATTATTTTCTATCTTGCGCCTTGTTTTTTCAGTTTCTTGCTTCACTATATTCCAGGCAGCAGTTATTTTATTTTCGGAATTCACTATAAATTGTTTATAAGCTTCTTTTTTAGTATTATCTAACAGCTTCCTAAACTCTCTTTTTTTTTTAATTTGATACAGTTTATGTATCTCTTCTCTTTCGTGACTTCACCTATCGTGTAGATAGCATCCAAAGCATTTTTCATTTTTTTATGTTATCTGAGTTCATTTTAGTGTTGATAGTGCACGTTTTCTTTTTTATTATTATTTCTTTGAAAGCAGACTTATAACACGATATAATTATTTAATGAAACTTTGTATAATTGGTTTGCGCATCGATGTTTAGATCTTTTATTGTAGTCCAATCACTATTTCTTAATATTATAATAATTGCTTATGAAATATTCTATTGTTTCTTTATTTATTAGTCTTATTTTTGTATGTTTGTTTATTTCAGTTTTGCATTTAAGAATAATTGTAGTAATTTGTGCTAGATGGTCACCTAAGTGCCAGTTCACTGTATTTTTCATAACAACCTCCAGAAATATATATACAGGGTGTCTCACGTAACTGGTTCATTAGAACTTTTTTAGGTTCCACTATTCGTAGAGGCTTGAAATTTTGGTAACATAGGTTGTTCATTTCGATCTATTAATCTAAAATATTTTCAAGATGGCCGCCACTTCCGGTCTACCGGAAGTAGACCTCAACTTCGTTATTTTAAATGGAATACTATAGTTTTTATTACACCATTCAATTATACATAAGAAAATATGTTGACTTTGATAACAGTTGTTGGTGCCTACCGTTTGTTTTTGTTACCGTTTTTAAGTGTTTTTTGGCAAATATCACCATGCTCTTTACAAGCCCATATCTCAGCCAACGTTAACTCAAAAACGTTTTGCATTGGTGCGATAACTCTTCATATGCTGCTAAATAGATTGTCATTTGTTATATCATTATATCTTATACAGTCTGGTCAAAAATTGAGTTACCGTTTCTCTGTATTCAATTGCGTGAAAGTCGAAAATTTTAAATGGAACGCCCCATATTTTCATACCCTATCAGAAAGGAAATTTAATTCTCTACAAATTAGATAATTTGTAAGATAATATTTATAGATATAAATATTCCTATACCTATTTATTATAGTTTTCTTGCTATTGAGGAATTTATCAAAATCATAGGTAAAATGCTAGAAATCGTCTGTGTTTTTGTTAGAAGGCAATGACATTTTGACAGTTTTTTGTTTAATTTATTTAAATTATTATTAGTATTATTTCTACAACAAACTGTGATTGAATAAACTTTAGATTGCTAGCTGTAATTTACCAAAAATAACCAAAAGAAAGCCGAATAAATGAAACAATGAAAAACAACAATTTAATGATAAAAATTAAAATCAATAACATAAAAGAATGAAAAACTGAAAATTACAAAAATAAATTATGGGAATTTAATTCTCTACAAACTATTTAGATACTTTCCTGCGCCTATTTGTTGTAGTTGCCCTCATATTTGGAAATTAATGGACGCATGCAATGCTGGAAGCTTCTTGTTTTTATGTTAGAAAGCCATGGAGTTTTGATAGCTTTTCAACCATATTTATGTTATTGTTGTCATTACTTAGTTGTGTCATCACTTACTGCTGTTAATGTCTTTGAATATCATGGCGAATTATTCCCACGCCAACATTTTAAATTCGTCTTATATTCATGGCGGGTGTAATAAAGTTTTGGATAGGATAAGATACGTATCTCTTAGTTTTGGAAAGACCAAAATAACAAGAAAACATAAATTTCTATCACCAGCAGCTTAAGATAATAGAATAAATGTTTTGTCATATTTTATTGCTTTACCAAATTCTTCGGTAAGAGGTGCTTTGGTCGATTTAGATGAATAATATTTTACAAAAGAGCACCGTAAATAAATAAACTGAACTCTCTAGGAACATCTCGCGCATCATTACGTCGAATATTACGCCATATCATTGTTTTTCATTGTTTCATTTATGCGTTCTTCTGCTGGTTATTTTTGGCAAATAAAAGCTAACAAACTCAAGTTTATTCAATCGCAGATCATTCTAGAAATAATACCAATGATAATTTAAATAAATTAAACAATAAACTGTCAAAATATCATAGCCATCTACTAAAAACACGACCGGTTTCCAGCATTTTGTGTAGGATTTTGATAAAATACTCAGTATGAAGAAAACTATAATAAATAGGTATAGCAATATTTACAGATAATTTGTAGAGAGTTAAATTCCCGTTTAGATAGGCTAAAAGGATATGGTGCGTTCCATTTAAAATTTTCGACTTTCTCGCAATTGAATACAGCGAAATGGTAATTCAATTTTTGACCACGCTGTATAAGGTACATTGATATAACAAGTGACAATCTATTTAACAGCATATGACGAGTTATTGTACCGATGCAAAACGTTTTTGAATTAACGTTGGCTGAGATATGGGCTTGTAAAGAGCATGGTGATATTTGCCAAAACACACTTAAAATCAAAATAACTCGAAAACAAAAAACGATAAGTACCAACAACTGTTATCAAAGTCAACATATTTTCTTACGTGTAATTGAATGGTGTAATAAAAACTATAGCATTCTATTTAAAATTACGAAATTGGGGTCTACTTCCGGTAGACCGGAAGTGGTGGCCATCTTGAAAATATTTTAGATTAATTGATTGGAATGAGCAACCCATGATACCAAAATTTCAAGCCTCTACGAATAGTGTAACCCAAAAAAGTTCTAATGAACCAGTTACGTGAGACACCCTGTATAAATATATTATCAACACATCTTCTTTCATTTACACGCGATGGTTGACTAAAGATCGGTTTAAGACCATATTCAGACATAAGAGATAGGAAATTTTCTGTAATTTTGGAGTTTTCGTTAAAACATATGTTATAATCTCCCATTATAAGTATATTTTTAACGTTTTGAGTTTCCTTTATAAAATGTAAAACCTCTTCCAATTTCTCCAAAAAATGATCATTATCCCCATCTGGCGAGTGATAAACTGCTAATAAATACAGAATTTAATTGAGGAATTTTAACAGAACTTAGTTCAATATTTTTTTCTACGTCTTATTTTTCTAAACTGATTGGAATTGATGAATATTTTTCATTCACCAATAGCAAAACACCTCCCCTCGAAAAGACATTTCCACAGTAATAAGATGCAATTTCAAAATTTTCTCATTTTAAAGTTTTTTATCTCACCTTCTGTCATCCAATGCTCTGTAATAGCAACTATGTTTAACTCTGGTTTGTCATGTAGTAGATATTGTAGTTGGATTACTTTATTTTTTAATCCCTGTGCATTAATATTTATCATTTCAACCTTTTTATTAACCATATTACCGCTTTGATATTCTTTATTTGATTTTAAACAGTTTAATGAATCTGAATGAAATTTGGAATACTCAATACGTCTTTTTGCAGCACTTTACGTCTTAATTTCCATTTCTGGGTTGTAGACCACAAACATATAAATGTTCAAAGTCGATTTTCGCTTTTTGTAAGAAACAGTAATGGTTTTTTCTGTGTTTTTCTTTACTAAGTTTAAGTTTACTAACTATATAAAACCAATTACTGGTTTGTGAAAAATGCCAAATTAAATAGGGGTGGAAAATTCATAAATCTTAAAAATAACCTAATGGGGTTAAAATCAGTGATGTCGTTTAGTAATTGATTAACCCTCGCAGTACTGACGTTTCGCCAACCGTTGCGGACGGTGCCTGGGTCAACCGAGACCCGAACAGTTTTTGTTTACGTAGAATATAAAAAATGAAGCTTTTGCCATTATGATTTTGACTTATTTTATTTTAAAGGTGAACTATTATTAGGGATATAAAATAATACATAAAAATAAAATTTTAAAAAAATTACATAAAAAATATTTATTCTAAATCATTACAATTTGTACACAAAATATTTTTTGTACATGTTGAATGTATATTACATACATATTTATGACAAACATCACATTTTGATTTATATTTATTGTCATTTCCAATACACAAGCTACATCTTGAGCGTTTTTCTAATGTTGTACTCATTTGTTTATTTATTTTTCGGCCTGTACTTTCGATGGCGTCCACAATGTGTCTCGAAAATACTACTGCATTGGTTTCAAATGCTCTAGCTCTAGAATCTATGTTTGCAGCAACTAACTGTTCAGACAAATTTTCTATAAATTGTTTTCTTCTTGATTTTATGTTACAAGTTGCCCAATCCGGATTTTTGAGTTGCCATAGTACAAATGCATTATAGGCTGCAATATCTATATAATGTAAAAAAAGCGACAGAGGCCAACGTCGTGTACATCTCCGGCAAGTGTATTCTCTTAGAATTTTATCTAAAACATCCACTCCACTTTTTGTTGAATTGTAATAATTGATAATATTAGGTTTGTAATTATTATTTTCGTCAGAAATAGCATGTTCTCGATGAACGCTCGAAAGTAAAACTACGCATTTTCTTGGTTTTGGGATATACGACACAAGTGTTAGATTTTCAGAAAATATAAAATCGGAAGAGAATTGAGCTCTTCCGGATATTGTTATCAAAGATTTTGGTAAATCCTTTCTATTTTTCCGCATTGTTCCCACTATAAATATGTTATCTTTGAGTAAATCCTCTGCAAGTGAGATATCCGTAAAAAAATTGTCGGTTGTGATAGTTCGATTAGATCCCTTCCAAAACTCTGAAAGAACTCTAACTACTCGTTGTCCTTGTCCTTTCTCCGGTGTGTTTCCGCATTTTCCTAAATACACTTCAAAATTACAACAATAATATGTAGTAGCGTCACATAGGGCCCATAATTTCAGCCCATATTTCCCCGGGTTGCTCGGCATATACACCTTGAATGGACATCTTCCTCGAAATGTTACTAATTGTTCATCAATAGTGCCTACATTAGACGCTCGGTAATTATCTCTGCAATTTCTTGTTAAAATATTTGTAATGGTTCTCAAAGCTGCCAACTTATCGCTCATTTTTCTTTCTTCTCATGTCTGAAAGTCGTCAAAACGCAAAAATCGTAAAATGTTTGTAAATCTATCACGAGACATAGATGCTCGATAAATTTGTCGACTATAAGCAATCTTTTTCTTCCATAGATCTTTTTTACTTTCACGTGATTCCCGAAAACGGCCAGTAATTAGTAAAATCCCAAAAAATGCCTTCAATTCAACACGGTCTACCGGCTTCCATATATTATTTGAAAACATTTCATAATATTTAACCGCTTTTTCATTTGTATAAGTAATTATAATGTCCATGATTTCATCATTTATAAATAAATCAAAACATTGTTCCATGGTTTCTACACCCTCAGAATTTGCTGTGAGTGTAGCATCATATTTACCAAATTCTGCATCTCTGTTTGTGGGGGAAATATATCTCCATGTTCGTCCACAAACATTTTGGTCTTTACAGTGTGACATATTATTACTATTTTCACCACTAAACTCATCACTTTCATAATCCTCTTCTTCTGGTACTGCATCACTAAAAGTCAATGACGCACATTCATCATCAGAAGACACTTCATTGTTATAATCATCATTATTATTTACAAAACTAGCAAACATTTTATTTTTCGATGTAGATCGTTGCTCTAAAATACACCTTCTGTGAACTAAATCAAGAATTTAATGGCAATTGTATTGTCGCTATAGCCTCTTACACAGACAGACGCCTGGCGCTGTAAAGAAACGGTCGAGACATATTTTTTCGTCGTTTTTTCGTCGGGAATCTATTTATTACAATTTCTCGCAAAAATTTATTTGGGTCCAAATAGACCCAGGCACCGGAATACGAGGGTTAAGGAATTTATTTTTATTTAGAAAGACCTATAGACCTTTGGATTTTTTTAGTTGTTCTAGACTACATCAATTTGGTACTATTCTGAATGAAGAATCTTTATGTTAGTCATCTCTACTAGATATTGCCTTTTAAAAGTCAATTACTAGTAAAAGATGATATTGTTTGAAGAATAATTGCTGAAAGAGTCAATCTCCAAATTCGAAGGAAAATAAATCGATTATATTAAAAAATAAATTAAAAGATTTGATGAAGTATGCATACCTATAATCCTCTGTAAAGCAGTAAAAAATGGACACATTGGCCAATGAACACAATTTTTTTTGTAGAAGACTAAATATTCCTTCTAAAATATTATGTATTCAATGTAGAAGCCTACATACTGCTCTCAGAACATTAGATCTACTTAGGTAGAAGTAAAATTCGCAATTATCTATGATAACTATTATTTATCAAATTTACCGTTAGAAATATCATTAAACTTATATTACATTGTATAGTTATTATTATTAGCCTATCGTCGATGAGGATATAGATTATAGAGCTGTATAAAACAGTGTAGTAGTAACTTCAATTGGGGTGCACATTAAATACTTGATTTAATACAGATTCACGGGGTTGACCTCTACGGCATGTAGGAGAACTATACAGTCCAATATTACAAAAACGGACTTGTTCGCAATGTTCGAAACGATATTAACCAGTCGGCGAAAGCAATCTCTCTTCTCTAAAAATCTACTGCTAAAATAAAATACTTAGTTTAGTAGGAGTAAACACACCACCTACATATTACGCCTTCATAACACAATTGATTTTGCGCTTTTTAGAATTGTTAATGTCGCATACCTTGAGACAATAAGGAAAATTCGTTTCTACATACATACACTAACCTTTTCATTCGATTCAAAGTTTAATAACGATTTCAAAACGTGTGGATGTGAATTATTTTAGGTGCAACATCTGTTAATGTCGTGCTTGATGCGCTTACTAAAAAATGATATATTCGGGGAAATGCCCACATGAACCCATAAAAATTAAAAGGGTTGCAATAAAATGAATGCATTTGGACAATTTCATTTCAATTTCAACTTAACTGGTCGAAAACATGCAACGAATTTCGATATTAAATGTATTTTTCAATAGGGAGTTTGTTCCCAGCACGTTGAAAACCGAATTTTATTACCTTTACGCTTTTTTTATTTCTTTTAATTGTCTTTGGACATGAATTCGTCTCGAAATTGCGTTTCGAAATACACTCTCACAATAAAAAATGTACATAGAGTATACAGGAAAGTAGATATATCGAGGTACGTTAATAGATGATAAAAGCCGACGACGCTATCGTCACGTCATTAGATTGAAGTGACACAGATTAATAACGTCTTACGTAATGGCACCCATCAACATGACGATGTTAATTAATAAAACGCTGGTTGAGAATGTTTTTTTCTTAACGGCTATTTGTCTCCGCATACATACGTGGGCATAAATCCCATTTTACTGATTGAAGTGTGTTAATTAAGATTAGGTTTTGGTTTAATTACACGCATTTCTTAAGACGAATTTAAAACAATCTGTAATGGTCGATGTTGACACATAAAAACACTAAATTCAACTTTCTAAAACATAATAATATCTAAAAGCTTTTCATTATTTTCTTTTATAGATTACCAGATAAAGAATATATAAGCATTTACACAGTTAAGATTACAATTAATGATCTAGAGCAATCTCGTTTACAAATTCAATTCACATTGAAAGCAACATGCTTTTCGCTTCATTAATTATTTAAAGCTACTTTAAACCAAAAAAGTAAGCACGAATAATGTCGCGTATTCCCACACCCACTTCTTTAATTCATTTAGCAATATAATGTCGTAGAAAGAGTGTGAGAATCGTATCTGATTTCAGTCTGGTGAATTCGCAGAAATAGTTGTAGCTTTCCAGGATAGGAAAACATCAAACCTTTATTAAAAATTATTAAAAACGGGCAGTGTTTGTGTTTGTAAACACAAACACCAAAGTAAAACTTTTTTAGTATTATTAAAGACATTTGAGCATGATATTAATAATGTCATTGGGCCAAGATTATTCAACTGCTTTAAGTATCAAATCGAATAGCTGCTGAATTGCCAACTTCCCTGCTAAAATATCTATTTTACTAATCAAGCCAATATATAACTTTTTTACTTTGTTTATATGTATGTTTTAAGTGGCTATCAGGTACCAATTTTGTGATAATTGACTTGCATTTATTACCAGCTTTTCTCAATTTTTTCAGTTTCTTTTTTTTTTCTTGTTTTGAGCACATGTATCTGTTGTATTCTTTAAATAATATGTCGGCATTTCTTGTAAATTTACAAGAAACATCCCCTTTCTTTCTCCAAATAGAATTCTCACTCGAAATTCCCAATCTATATTCTTAGAATATGTAATATTCTTAAAATATCTAATATTCTTTAATCCTCCTCTCTTTCTCTATTTTTATTATAAAAGAAAATATGGACCCAAACCAGAAATAAATCGTGTGTTAATGTAGTAAAGTCTGAATTACTGAAATTCTACGTCTTTTATAGTCGGCCGCTCCAAATATTGTTTTTGATATAAGAATTAATCTCAGCCAACTTCGAAGACGTCGGCCGCTCCAAATATTGTTCTTGATGTAGAAATTAACATTTGCAGTTAATGTTAAATCTTACTTAAGTTAAATCTGTTAAATTTGTAGTTGTGCCTGAAGACAATTCACGTGTGAATCGAAACATACACTTAGCAGCAGAAGTCTGCGTACAAAAAACTTCTAACACTTTAATTGAAAAAATAAGGGTCATGATCTAATGTGAATAAACTTCAATTTTTTTTATTTTGTGTATTAACTACATATAATTCTATTAACAAAATATGCATCAATAAAACAGAAATATTAGTTACAAAAAAAATTAAAATTAAAAATTCTCCAAATAATGCATATGCAAAAATCTGCGTACAAATAAAAACGCCTTCTCCAAAATATACTTATTTACTTAAATACGTAGTTTGCGATGTACGCTTTCCGATTTAAATAAAAGATAATCGGTGTCAATTATATTAGCAGAGGCTTAGAAGCTAAAAGTTAGAATGGACACGAAAGGAAAGGAAATTGAATTGGGAGAGAGAAAAATTATTGTAAAGTTATGGAAAGAGGGAAAATCTTTTCGAAAAATAGGAGAAACTGTCGGCAGGTCACACTCTTCCATTCAAAGAGTAATTAATAATTATAAAGACACTGAAGATTACCTCTCACGTCCGCGATCTGGTAGACCACCCCTTTTAACAAACCGAGAGAAGCGAAATAATTGTACAGCAGGTTAGAAAAGAACCTAGGCTGACAGCAAAAAAAATAGTAGAAAATGTACAAGAAGAATTTCATAAAACTATCAGCAAAGATACGGTGAGAAGGACGTTAAAAAAAGCTAACTATCACAGTCGCGTTGCACGAAAAAAGCAATTTGTGTCAGAGATCAATCGTCAGAAGCGGATCGCCTTTGCAAAAAAACTCTTAGACAAGCCCATTGAATTCTGGGAGAAAGTTCTCTTTACAGATGAGAGCAAATTTTGCATTTTCGGCATTAAGGGTAAACAACTTGTATGGAGAAAACCTAATACTGCCCTTAATTCCGAAAATTTGAAAGCGACTGTAAAACACGGAGGTGGTGGAGTTATGGTTTGGGGGTGTATGTGCACCAAAGGGGTGGGAAGGTTGGTTTTCATAACATCGACAATGGACCATAAAATGTATATAGACATTTTAAAAGAAAATTTGAAGCCTAGCATCGAAAACTTGGGCTTGGGGCCCGAATACTTTTTTCAACAAGATAATGACCCCAAACATTGCGCCCACAACACTAAGCTTTGGCTACTATACAATACCCCAAAGCAACTTAAAACACCTCCACAATCGCCGGACTTGAATCCCATCGAACACCTCTGGGATTTACTGGAACGCAGGATTCGGCAACACAACATAACGTCGAAGGAAACGTTAAAAAATGTTATGATTGAGGAATGGGCCAAAATCTGTTCGGACGAAACGAAGAAATTAGTGCACTCCATGCCTAAACGTTTATGGAACGTTTATGGAACGTTTAAGGAATTAAACGTAAAGGTTATCCGACCTCATATTAATATAGAAACAATGATCTCATTTATAAATTTTTTATAAATACTGTCCCGACTTGTACGCAGATTTTTGCATACCCGTTATTTGTAGAATTTTTAGTTTTGATTTTTTTCTGTAACTACTGTTTCTGTTTTGTTGAAGCATATTATTCTTTGTTAATAGAATTATATGTAGTTAATATACAAAATAAAAAAAATCAAGTTTATCACATTAGATTATGACTCTTATTTTTCAATTAAAGTATTACAAGTTTTTTGTACGCAGACTTCTGCTGCTGAGTGTATGTAGCACAGATCTCAAGTTAATTAAACCATTTCATCATCATAGTTGCATTTGTTCTTTATTTGCTATACAGGAGGTCCCATAGGTATGGAATATAGTATACATATTTGTAAATATCCAGTTTATAAAAACTTTTTATACAAAAATTGCATGAAATTTAATTTGCAAATGGATAAGACAGTATTCAAATGTTTTTAATTCAGAGAACAAATCAGCAACGAATAATAGTTGATTTCTTTAATGGCAATTTTCCCTTTCATTACACCCATTCGATAGAGATTTTCTTTCTTTAAGACAAAGTAAAATTAAATGAAAAAGTATTTTTTATTTGTAATTGTATTGGTAATTTACTATGAATTGCAGCTTTACATGTTTCGACCTATTATGGTCATCTTCAGAAGCTCTAAAAGAGATGAACAATAAAAAATAAAGAATATTAAGTAAATCAATAGAGTAATATGTAAAAAACTATGACATGAAAAACAACTTCTAGAAAAAGATTTAAAATTACAAAAATAACTTACTTGTTAAAAAATTAAAATAATAAACATTCCAAATATTAAATAAAGTTAATTATACATTTGTTACACATAAAACTAAATACATTAAAATAAGTAAAATTGTATGTTAAAACTGTAAAAAGGACAAGAAGAACAAGACAACTGTATCAAATCTAACAAAAATGCAGGTATTATGTGCGAAAGAACAAGTTCTCGAAAGAAACGGCATTGCCACAAAACCTTATGTGTGAGAACAAGATAGAAAATAATAATAATATTTTTTGAAAAACAGACACATTAAACCAAAAAATTTAAATAAAAGGGTCTATATCAGCCATGTCCAACTGGCTGCCCACGGGCCGCCTGTTTTATAAAACTCCTATATCTTAATATATAAAAATGGAATCTTGTATGTATGTGGGTACCTACTTATATACCGATTTTACTCAGTTATTCCTTGGCCGAATTTCACCAAATTTGGTAAACACATAGATTAATATATTGGGAAGAACCTTTTATCTTAATTTCTTTGACACCGCCGCCGAGGTGGCGGCAATGACGATGTTAAAAAAACAATTTGCACAATAGCGAATCCCGATGTATGGCGTTTACGAATACATTAAATACCTCGACCTACGTAAACCCGACTTAAGTAGATTCGGAGATACGTAACTGCGAATTTGTCCGTTTTGTCGGGTATTCCCCTGTTTCGCTCAAAAGTGGATTGAATCATAAAATTTTCTAGTTCCTTCAGTTTATGCGAGTTCTTCGTAGAGAGTTGATTAATCACAAAGTTGATAAACTTGTTGTTTTGAAAAGGTTGTGAAAATAAAAGTAAGTAATATTTTATTTTAATTTGCAGTCCTACAAAAATTTATTCGTTTCTTTAATTATACCAGAATAAATAAAATTGTCCATAATATTGACGTGCGATGTCCGGTAGCAAGAAAAGAAAACTAGAAGATGAAAACAGACAATTTAAAAATAATTGGGAAGATGACTACTTTTTCTTGCAAGTAAAAAATAATGCTGTATGCTTAGTTTGTCGTGAAACGATTACTGCTAAAACTTATAACATACGAAGACATTATGAAAAACATACGGAACTTTCTGTACTTTCTGGTGGTGAACGCAAGGCCTAATTAAACTTACTTAAAGCTAACTTAAAGTCTCAACAAAATGTGTTTCATAATATTTTTAGAAAACCTTCCATGATACCTACAATGATACCTTACAATTCAGCACACCCTCTATCTCAAAAGCTTTCTAGTTTCCATTATTATATCAATGGAGCCCCCACTATCAAATGAAAATCTCACTACTGAACTTAATTTTATACAACAATTGGCTTTAAATAACGGGTACCCCCTAAATTAATAGACAACCTATTTAATAAGATTAAAAAACAAAGAAACCCCCTTTACATAACACAAACTAAAGAAACAATATACAGAGCTACCCCATACAACTCCATCGCCTATCAGGCGACAAAGATTTTTGCTAAGTATAACATAACTTTGGCTTTTAATAACAAAAAATCTATACTTAAAATCTTATCTAACCACCACCTAAAGACCAACAACAATATTTTACAACAGAGCGGCATTTACAAAGTCAATTGCACACAATGTCAATCTTCATATATAGGACAAACAAGACGCCAACTAGAGATGCGCTTAAAGGAACATAAGAAAAAAGAAAATTCCAACATCTACAAGTACATTAACGAAACAGACCATATTTTGTTTTCGAGGGAGTCAAATTGATTCACAAATGTGAAAAAAATTTTCGTATGGACCTTCTAGAAATGATGGAAATATATCGGCACAATAATCGGAAAGACACCAAGTTGCTCAACGACCAACTCGAATTTAAGTATATATCTATCTTTACGTACGTAAAATCAACATAGAAAAAGATTAGAAGAAAATTATATAATATTTATTTTCGCTCTTTACAAGAATACCATCTCGTAACATTTTGTAATATTTTAACCTTGAACCCCATACAGGTTTAATAATCTTTTATCGTTTTGACACACGTTACGTTTTAGTCTTATTTACATTTTTGTGTTTTTGTGTTATCTGTATTGTATCCGTAATTTTTTACTCTGTGTAATTCTGTGAACACATATGAATTTTTACATTTTATTAGACTTTTCTAATTTGACTGTAAGTAGTTTAAAGAAATTTGTTCAATTTAAAAATAATAACTTTTATAATCCTTTTTATAATAGATTCGGCTGATGATGGCTTTATAAGCCGAAACTAGTACCGAGCAAATAAAAGAAGCGAGTGAGAAGTTGATTTATTTCATTTTCATTATATTCTTATAAAATTAATCTCGCAACATGAATTCCTACACCCAAAATTTTATAAAATCGCCTTGTAAGTCTGTAACTACCGCAATTACTTGAAAGTCATAGAAATAAGTAAGTCGACACTTAAGAAGGAGAAGTTATTAAATTTCTTTACTGCGGTTATTACACTTATTCTAATGCGTTATAATAAATTATTGTCAAAATAATAATATTGATTTCAATGAATTTAATGTTTATACTTAGTGCCTAGAACAGTTAAAATACCTCTTTATTAAAAAAAATTGTTCGTAGTAATGTTTCAGCAATACAGCGAAAATGGCAAAAATCTGCTCTCGATATCTCTGGTAAAATACATTCGATCATGATGTCCAATGCTTCAAAATTTAAAGAATTAAATGTTCTAGAGGATAGAGTAGCTATCTTTTTTGCTCATATATAATAATTTTTTGTTACGGTGCGATTAAGTGAAAAGAAAATGGAGTCCGATTTATGCTGTCAATATCTTAAAGTGTTCGTCTGGATGTCCACTTTCATGCCCATATAGCTACAGAAGTGCACTATGCAAACTAACAAATATACTGAACATGAACCGTTACTGTGTTTTCTCGAAAACGGAACATGATGGCGAAAAACTGAAGATACATGAAGAACATTCTACATTACAAAAAATACTAGTCTTTGAAATTTTCCTTGTAAACTAGTGTTATTTACGATACTTGGGGCGGCCGACGTATTCGAAGTCTGAGATTATTTCATCCTAAGTTTGATGTTTTGGATGCCATGTTACAACCTTCTTTAGCAACTGGTGTGAAAACCAGCTCGTCTTCTTCATGTTCGCAGCCATCTTCCAAGTTCTACTTAAAGTTCCCAGCCATTCTCTCTGTTAACGGTATTTCTATGCCAATGGATTTCTATGGTTTTTCTTGTCAGCCTTGGGTGATATTTGTTAGTCTTAGACATCACCTTTGTTTGGCTGAAGAGGAGCACGGAATAGATCATCTATGTTTCTCAAAAAACAATTTCTATTTGAAATATTCTTTATTTATAGATAAATACCAAAATATAATATGATTATTTTTTTGTTACATGTTGGTAAGGGTAATACTCAGGAATTGGAGTAGGTTACAACAAAACATTTAGAACAAAAGTTATAGCAAATTTTATTCTCAACAAAATTACTTCTAATTTCATCACTTCGAACTAATTTCTGAAGAATGTTGTAATATGGTATCCGCAATTTTCCGCAAAAATTAGTGTTAGTCCTAGTAATAGTTGTAATTGCCTAAGTTCATATCAACTACAAAACCAGTCTATTGTAAGTCTGCGATAATAGTAAAGTTAAAATAATTCACATCCACACGTTTTGAAACCCTTATTAATCTTTGAATCAAATGAAAAGGTTAGTGTATGTATGTAGAAACGAATTTCCCTTATTGTCACAAGGTATGCGACATTAACAATTCTACGAAGCGCAAAATCAATTTGCGTTATGTGGGCGTAAAATCCAAACGATCCGTGGCATTCACGCCGATCGATGGGGACCCATTCGTTGAATGGATTTTATGCAAATTTAGCGAAAAGCAGTAAACACGTACGCGTCAATTACACGGGACGACGAGATGATATATTCGACCATTTGTCAGCGTTCAAATTGCTCGGTTAAACGTTCGACCGCGTTAATTTTGCACGTACGCTAACGGTGTCGACGATTTCGCTGCCAATCCACCTTAATGACTGACGTATTATTGTAAAATATACACGACTAATTTGGAGGCGAAATGAGCTCAAGAAAATTCTCATTAGAAAGTTTTCGTTTTAGTAATCTGACTCAAAAAGGAAATTAAAAAAGGATGTAATAAATATCCTTGACTTTTGACCTAGACGTCGTATAAGTCTTTGTAAAAGTCATAAGTTAATAAAAAGAAGAAGTCGAAAAAAATAAAAGCCGGAAAAAATTGGACCATCTCATGTAGCGCCTGTCTAAAAAAAGTAAAACAATGAGGAGAATTCGAGTGGCTCACCAAGGTACAATGCGATCGTTGCGGAACGGGCCATATCGTAACTTTTTATTGTTGCGCCAGACAATAGCGTACATAGCGGGCACAGATTATAATATTTAATAGCGGAAAACGGTCCCCCGTCGAACAGGGTCACTCCCAGAGGCAAACGACGATTTGGGTGCATCATCACGCCTCTAACTCTTCATCTGCAGTCTACTCGTGTACGATTATGACTCATGACTCGTAATGCGATTTCATGAGATCTAGATCAATGTCATCTGAATACAATGCTTTTTTCATAAATCTCTCTATATTACAAATATATTTTGTCGAAAACTTCTGTTAAAAGTTGAAACGATAGTTTTTTGCTCATAGGTAGTAAAACTGTTTTACATCTCATACGTAATAGTTATGTACGTTACTAGTGGGTTAGTAATGCTTTAGCCCATGTCTGATATACAACATTTTGTCTACGACTGCTAAAAATTTTATAAAATCATTTTTTTAAAGACTATAGTCATTTATAAAAATATTTTGAAAGGATTGTTGACAGTTTTGAGTTCCTTCAAAATCGAATCAAACTTCTTCTAAAATCAAACGATTGATGAAACCAAACAGGAAACACTTCCTCCTCCGTTACAGACGGGAAGATGTTCTCCCCAATCATATCAAGAATGAATCGAGAGATCTCTTACAACTCCTGCCCGAGTCTGAAGGGAGAACATTGAAGAAGATGTAATAATAAATTAGGTTTTAGGGTCCTGAATTTTGAGATGAAGAATACTTTTATGACTGTTAAATGTTCATCTTCTAAAGGGACATTCTTTATTGTACTCTGAGTACGGAACTTAGTTTCGATATCGTTAATGAGTTAAAAAACCGCTTCTCTGTAACTTATAATTAAGGACCGGATTTCAATGCGATAAAAATAAACAATATAAGTTAAGGTTAAAGGGTGGTTAAAAGTGGTCAAAATATGCAATAAAATATGAGGTAAAAATAAAAAAATGAACATACTTGCATGGGCTAGAATGATAAAAATATAACATGAATGGTGTGAAAAATAATAAAAATGAATAGTGTCTTTGATTTCTTCTTGCCATCACTGAAAGTGAGGTGTGCTAAGTTTGTAATATTTTTAAGTTTACAATAAATCGGGAGTTGGAGGGGCGTATTGTTGCCAGATCTGGGGAAATTTCATCACATCTGATAAATTTTTCGTGATCTGGTGAAGTGATGAAAACTTCAGAGAAACTTTGCATTTCTGGTGATTTTGCTGTAATTTCTTGATTGATTTCTTAGAGTAATTGTCGATTTGTTGGCAACACTTGTTTCAAACACTTAACATTATCTTATAGACTGCGAATTTGTTGGTAGCATGAATTATTATATCTCCAATGTCTTGCTCATTAGTTTAAAGTCTGGCAACATGAGCTATTACTCTTCCACGAACTGTATATTATTTTATAAACTGTCTACTTGTTTTTCAGCATGAGGTATTTATTATGTGTCCAAAGTCCTACTTATCAATTTAAAGTCTGCCAATTTGTTGGCAGCTAAGTTATTACAGTTTCAAACACTCTTCATTATTTTTAAGACTGCCAACTTTTTCGCAGCATGAGCTGTTATGTTTCCAAAGTCCTCATCAAGTTGAAATCTGCCAACTTGTTAGCAGTATAAGCTACACTGTTCCAAACACTGAATAGTATCCAAAGTTTTGCTCATCAATTTGAAGTCTGTTAACCTGTTGGCAACATAAACTATTACTGTTCCATAGACAATATATTATTATATAGGCTGCCAACTTGTCGGCAGCATGAGGTATTGTTTCCGAAGCCCTGCTTTTTAATTTAATGTCTGCCAACTTGTTAGCAGCTGAGTTATTACAGTTCTAAACATTAAAGACTGCCAACTTGTTGGCAGCATGAGCTATTACTGTTACACAGACTATATATTATTTTATAGACTGTCAACTTGTTGGAAGCATGAGGTGTCATGTCTCCAAAGTCCTTTTACTTATCCTATTACTTATCAATTTAAAGTCTGCCAACTTGTTGGCAGCTTGAGTTGTTATTGTTCCATCGACTTTATATTATTTTATAGACAGCCAACTTGTTGGCAGCATGAGCTATTACTGCTCAACACATCATATATTATTTTAAAAAGTGATAACTTGTTGGCAGCACAAGGTATTATGTCTTCAAAGTTTTGTTCATCAATTTAAAGTCTGTCAACTTGTTGGCAGTATGAGCTATTACTGTTCCAGACAGTATTACATTATCTTAATGACTGCTAACTTGTTAGTAGCATGAGTTTGACAGCAGTATAAACTACTATCAATTGTTCCAAATGATATACATTTATACTAATGGATTGTATTGTAAGGTTTAGTATTGATGTACTTCTTGATTGTTATTATTCTTATTTTGTTGCTAGTACTCAGTAGACCCTGATAGAAATATGGACGAATAACTGGAGAACATGCGGTATATCGATAACTAAATTTATATGGTAATAAATGCTAAATATGAAGTTAAATGCAGAATATGCAATTGCGTAAAAATTCGGACTCTACTGATAATAAGTTGTCAGTGTAAGCTGAGAAAAGGTTTCACATTCCCTAAGGTGGTTACAGACAATTCATTCTGGATTGCTAATCTTCCTTCTTATGTATTGTCCAATGGTATTCAACAGTGTTTATCCTGGGGTCCTAAATTTGGGCTCCCATCCATCCGGAGGATATAACTATACCCAGATTACTCAGCGAGTTAGAGTGCATTCACAGACTTTTACCCCTACAGAGGTCCAATATTAATAGAGTTTGCTCTATTAACAAAATGACAAATTTTGTATCTAATAGATGTTCCTCCTGTCCAGTTAACGTCCTCGATAGGCAAATTTTATCATAACACCAAAGAATTTCTATGGTTTCAACAAGATGATCCCTTCATCGTGATGTCTGCGGACAAGGGCTAAGTTATAGTGGTAATGAACAAGTCCCAATTCATTTACAAATCCCTCCAACTTTTGGATGGTACACGCACCTATTAGATGTTAAAATCTGCTCCAATCTCTTCTGTCCAAAGAAAATCTAATTCTATTTACAAAGGTCTTTTGGATGAGGCTCTCATTTCAAGAGAGATTTAGAGAGACTTTTGATCTGCCACAATGGCACCATTCCAAAGTATTATGGTCTGCAAAAGATCCACAAAGATGATGCCCCATTACGGTCAATTATTTAATTAATTGGCTTTCCAACTTATGTCATGTCTGCCTTTTTGGCTGTAATCCTTACCAAAGCCTTCTCAAAGCGGACTAAGTTCAATATCACAGATTCCTTCAGTTTCGCTACTGAGTCAGAGGATTGGTTTTACTGCCAGGTTTTGTTCTGGAATCTTTGGATATAGTGTTGCTTTCCACCATTATTCCACTAAGTATGGTCACAAAGGACTGGCAGTTAGTGTCCTTTCATACACTGATTGGTATGGAGCAGTTTCTGCGGATGATCTCTTTTTTGTTTAATTCCACTATGTTCTCCTTTGATGGGATGGTATATAATCAAAAGTTTGGCACATCTATGCACATCATTTCCCTTTCTGTTTAAGTATATCGACTACATCATTTGTGCTCTACCATCTGACTGTCAACATGTCACGTTGACTTTTAATGCTCATAACCTTCACATACAAAACAACTCTGACACTACCCATGATTTCTTGGTCGTGCGTAGCTTTGATCAGTCGATTATGTTGGATTGGTCAAGAAACCGACCTATTCAGACAGGTTTATCAACATCTTCTCCTGCCACCCCATGAGTATGAAGATTAACACGTTGAAGGGCATGAAAAACTGGGTTGTCTGCATTTATGATAAGACGTTTAGGTTAAAGTTCTTAAAGTTGCCATCTGATATCTTTTGCAACAATGGCTATCGTGCTCCATTAGTTAACAGGATCCTTTTCTCACGTGACACGTCTTTTATCCATCCTCATGGAGCTCCTGATGTCTGTCTTCTTCCTGCTGATGTTTCTCTCTTTCACCCATTTGATTTAGATGAACCCCGAGATAGACGGTTTGTCAAGATACGGTTTATTCCGAGCTTGAGTGAGAATCTCATTAGGGTTTCCAGTGATAGAACTCTAGAATTTACCAAATATACCACCAAACCTTTACGGGGCATTGTTTCCAATTTAAAGGATTGTTCATGTCATGATTGTTCCGACTCTTACGTAGGTATGACCAGCCAATATCTTAAAGCAAGACTCGACCAGCACCGCAGGGACTGTAGACTTAAGAAGTCGATTACTACGGCCATTGTGGAACACCATCTTACCACCTTTGGTACAAACACTTTTATTTAGAGATGTTTTACATACTAAAGGAACCCAATTCTGTTAATTTTACAGAATATTATTTATATTGCCACTTGGTGAATTTGCATGTTGGTCATCTCCCGCCTCTTGACGATTCGTGTTTTGGATCTATTTGATTCTGACATCGATTTGAATTTCCAGCTTTATGGTTCGGGGAATTTTCACTTTTCGTTTTATCTGTGGTTGGTGCTTTTTGCCTTACTTATTATGGTTTCCATCTTGTACTAGTCGTGCTTCGATCTGCTGGAGTGCTGCTCCTTTGTGGCGGCCGTTTAGGCCGTTTTGTGATTGGTTTAACGGTGTAATTGAGGCGTGTAGTAGCAAAACTCGCTTTATCCATTTTTTACAAAATTTTAGTTAGATATTGGAATACATTATTTTTATAAATTTCAACACATATCAATCATAATTTTTTTAAAAACATGCTATATACCCTTTTAAATTCATTTAAAAGGGTACAATCATTTTAAAATTTTCATGTCATAGCAAAACTCGCTATATTTATAGCGAGTATCGCGGCAAAAGTTGCCTTATCCAAGCGTCCAATAGCAATAACGATTCACGATCACGCGAGGTAGGGTTCTGATACGCGGCCATTTTTAATTTAAATTATTTAAATAATAGTTTGTTTTATTAATAAGTTATTAAGCGTGTTTTTGGTGTTGTGTACATAAAAATTATGTCTATTATATGAGTCAAGATGTTATTTTACCCTCAAAAAAAGGGAAAGGAAGAAAAAAAATAGCCGATAAATCAAAATGGAAAAGAGAAATCAGTAAGCGTGAAAGGTAAGCTCTTTTTTCTTAAGAATTTACTAAGCTTGTACAAAAAGTACTCGATCTGTCCGTTTCATAATTTTTCGGCCACATGTTAACAAGGGAAGTTAATTTTTTCGAATAGTAAATTAAATTCTATGATACACAGCAGAATAATTTAACTTTATTTCCTTCAGATATTCCTCCCCTAATCTGCCATGTTTCCCAATATGCAAGCACAATGGCAAAACCTTCCACTGCAAAAAATTAACAGGAGTGGATATTTACAATTTTCATCGGAATTTTTATTTGCATAAAAATAAAGTTGAGCAGGATGCATTTATTTTAAAATACTGTAGCCACGACAAACCAAAAAGACAAAACCGAAATTTAAAAGAAGGAAGCAGCCGAAAAAGTGTGGCAATAAAATACTTTGTGAAAAAATTTCGCTGTGAAAAATATAAAATTCAAGTGTGCCAACAAACGTTTCTTCAGATTCTTCACGTTTCCAAAGATCGTGTACAAAGAATTTGCAGAAACCATTTAAACACAGGACTAATGCCAAAAGAAAATCGAGGGGGCGACCGGATTAGTACAAAATTTGTTGAGAAACGAATTGCGGTAAAAAGATTTATTGAAAATTTAAAATGTGTAGAAAGCCACTATTGTAGATCAAAAACAGATAGTAGACAATATTTGCCTAGCGGATTAAGCATCTCAAAACTTTGGCGCACTTATAACAGCAATGTTTTTGAACATCATGTAAAAAGAACCTTTTTTCAAAAAATTTTTACTAATGATTACAATATTGGCTTTGGAACTCCGGTAACTGATGCATGTTCCAAATGCATCGAACTGTCGGAGAGAATAAAACAGGAAATGCGTCCTAATGAAAAAAACAAATTAATTATAGAAAAAAGAGTTCATAAATTAAAAGCAACGGCGTTTTTCAAAAAACTACAAGAAAAGAAAAATGAATTAATTACATTTTCATTTGATTGCCAAAAAAATTTGGTTATACCAAAAATACCAGATCAAATTGCCTACTTCAGCCGGCAGCTATACATCTATAATTTTACTATTGTAAGAGGTTCTTCAAAAAGTCACATGAACCCAGAAAACGTATTTATTTATACGTGGATGGAGCATGAATATAAAAAAAGTTCCAATGAGATATCATCAGCTGTGTTTCATTGCCTATCACAAGTCGATCTTTCACCATATTCAAATATACGTCTATGCGCTGATGGTTGTGGAGGACAAAATCGGAATTCTACAATGATAGGAATGTGTTCTTATTTTTTGGCAAATGTGGCATCTCCGAATGTTAAAACAATAAAGTTGATTTTTCCAGTGCCTGGACATTCATATCTCCCACCTGATAGGATATTCGGTCGCATTGAAAAAATTTTAAAGAAAGAATCAACTATTATAGATCCTAAAATTTATAGAAACATTTTTGAGGAGCATGGAACTGTTGTGCAGCTGGGCAAGGATTGAGAAGTAAAAGATTGGAAGTTGAGCGTTAAAGAATTTTTGAAACCTGTTCAAGCGTGGCACTTTAAGTTTTCGCAAGCAAAAAGATTTATTTTATCGAGAAGTCAAAGAAATTTAGTTCTTGTTAGTGGAGAGGTTTATTACAATTCTGACACTGGGACTGCAAAGTCATTATTAAAAAGAGGGAAAACATTCAGTTATTTCTCACCAAATCAAATTGAAATAATGGAAGTTGATTTGGATCAAAAAAAGGTCGGAAACGTCAGGGAGCTTTTAAGAAAACATTTTGGTGATAGGTGGATGGAAAAACAAGACTTGAGTTTTTTTATACCTTTAGTAGTTGATTTAGATAGACCACCTTTAAAAGAACAAAAAGAAGAAGAAGAAGACATAGCATATTTTTGCGAACGGAGACCACAAGAGGTTGATAACCTGTTAAGAATTTAAAATATTTGATTATTACTATTTTCAATTTAGTGTTCATTATTCAAAATTGTTCAAAAAAATAAATAATAAATAAATTTTTTTAAGAAAACCGTCTGTTGATGGAATATTGTGGTATAACAAAACTTGCTAATCATTCATAACACAGCAAAACTTGCCTTATTCAAATAAAATTACAGTTTCTTTTTCAAACTGGATAAAACCAATTATAGATCAACCTATTGTTGATAATATTTCATAACGTAATAGCTATATTTATTTGGGTGTTATATTTATTTTCCTAAAATAATTGCTAAAAATTTAAAATTTTGATTTTCTCAAATTTACTTCAAATGGATAAAGCGAGTTTTGCTACTACACGCCTCAATTATGGGTTACTATATTTTTATCACTATTACATCTTCAACCTCTAACTTGTAAGTGAGGTTAAGTTTTAATCTGTAATGTCGTTTGATTGTTTCTTTTCTTTTATTTTAACAAGGTTCCTCTGATGGAGAATTAAATTATATTCGAAAGCTTATAACCTCCCTCCAATAGTTAGCTCGTTTGTTAACAATTAATATTTGTAACAAATAGTATTATTTTTCTTTTTAGTATTATTGCTCATATCAATAAATTAAGTCTATTCTGATTGTGCTAAAAATGCGTTACCTAACGAAACTAGTGCAGTAATGTACTTCATTACATAACTCAAATCACCTCAAATGAGTGTAGTAATGATGACTTATTCAAGTAGTCTTAGATAAATGTGGTAACATTATAAAACTTCCCAATACAACTCTCGAAGTAATAATGTAATCTGAAGTGGACAGAACTTTACGTTTTCCATGTTGAATGGGGTCCACATTAGATAAAAATGAACTGTTTAAAACGTTCTATTAAGTATTTAAACATATTCTTATCTTATTCTTAAGAGTAGTTCCTTGTAGATATAGTTGGATGGAAATAAGTTTCCCGGAGTCCGGATTTATTTACCCGATGTGCACCGAGCGGCATTAAAGACACGGCTCACGTATACCGTGTTAGAACCTCGGTGCGGTTTTTTCGTTTCCCCCCGATCCCATAATTTCGAGCGGTCGTCGTCGGACATATTTAGCGTCATCGTTTTGTATTCAACGTGGGGATCGATGCGGGGGAAACGCTCGCGCCAAAGTCCCGGGACCGACCTGAAGACCGCCGCGCCGCGGAAATTTGCACAAGGCGAATAGCTGCACGTCCGAGACGGTGAAATGTTGTGCCTCAGATATCCATCCCCGATCCGGCTGAATGCAAATTTCCTCCGGGCTTATGGAGCCGGCTTCATAAATTAGGCGAACCGGGTCGCGAACCTACGGGATGTTCCAACAAAACGCGGAAAACGCGCCCGAAACGCGGAACGACTCCGACTACCGCCGAACCAAATCAACATTCAAAGAGCATTTAATGCACGGAAAAATCTACGCTCGAGATCTCGACCACTTTCTGCACAAGTTTTGCAAATGAATTAAATGAATGAAACGACACGCATCTCTGATGCCCCAAGAAGATTTTACTTGAATGTTTAATGAGGGTCGATGAAAGTATAATAAAATTTTCACCTTATCGCCTTGTCATCACTACCTCACATTATATTCCATGTAATTGGATCGTATAAAACAATTTGCAAGGATTTAAATAAATTGGCGTCGAGTATGAAAGAAAAGGAAGAATACGAAAAGAGGAACATGGGAAGTGGAACTAAAGAAAAGATACAAGACAAAGATAATGATGAAGATATAGATGAAAGAAGAAGTTATGATTCCGGAATTGTAGCGTATATGATGAATGAGAAGGAAACTAAGACGTCCGAAGATGATTTATGCATGACGACAAAGTTTATGATAATATTAAGGGATGATGAAGACACGATTCGATCGTTTGATGGCAAGGACGATAGTGCGATAGATACGTGATTGGAAAAATTCGAAGAAAACTTTTTTATTTGATTGGGATGTACGTGCAAAAAATGTTTAGATGAGTAGCAAAGTACATTTATTTGCCCAATAGGTTTCCCCATTAAGAGGACAAGATACAAATGAAAACAATTATATGAATGTAGACATAAATTAAATAATATTACAATAATTCTAAACAAGTAACAACATAATATATCACTGTATAATTCTGCAGAGTAACAGTTTTATTATATAATCAAAATATGGGTTTAGGCGTCAAAATTAGACATCATTGATTGCTCCACGAAGAAATTCGCGGTACATAAAAAATAACTTTAGATAAAATATACGGATAGTCTAATTTATTATCGATTAACTTAAACATGGTGTCTTTTATAAGTATCTGCTTTCTTTCAGCTGGAAATGAAAGACTTAGTTGCTCCTCGATTAAGGCCAGATTAGCACCGATAGGTGGACACTTACATTAACACGGAAGGAAATATATTTCAGGAATTTTCTATAAATTGACTTAATGCAATAATGATGATAGGCATAATATGGATACCAAATTAAAACCTCAATATCAAAAAAAATTTTTCTTCCAATACGAAACATAAATCCAATAGTCCTCCAGCCATTGAACATAACTTCTTGATGTGTGGCACGAAAGTAAAAGTTGACTCAAATGTCACACAAATAAATAATCATGGTTCAAATAGATAACGTTTCTAGTATATGAGACAACTCCACATTTAGTTGATCTTAATTTTGTTCTAATTTATTCGCCATCATTCTCAATGCAATGATGAATTTTGATGTCATCAGCATATGCCAGAACCGGACATGTAAACAACAATAATAGCAAATCATAGATTAAACAAGGTAGGTCCAAGAACAGATCATTATCAGGTTTAAAGGTGATAAACCATAGTAGTTCAGCTTATGCATAAGGTGAGCATAATCGATGTTTTCAAATGTTCGAATAATCAATATAATTCCATCAGTTTGGTTATGACTCCATGGATTCGTAAAGATGTTGCGATAAAGATGCCAAATTGGTTATTGTTTATCCTCCCGATATGAAACTATGTTGATGTATGTATATAGGAAAGAGGAGGGTACGCTAAAGCATACAGTACCTAGGCCCCAACGGACCCCTTGTACATCCTCCTACACTCTCTCCGGCTACATCAACCAGCCTAAGGAATTTCTGAAGGCTAGGATACAGCTCAGAGGTGTGTTCCTGATGCCATCTGTGCTCGGCCATTCCTCTCCAAAGTCTCTCATTTTGAGGTCTTGTAGAGTGGGGCATTCACATAAGATGTGTCGAACTGTCTCCTCGCTCTCTTGACAAAAGCGACAGAGAGGACTAGTAGCAAGCTTAAGGTTGTAGAGATGCTTGTTTACCTTATAGTGACCCGTGATGAGTCCCGTTAAAATACGTAGGGCGCTTCTACCGAGTCTTACGAAAGATAAGGCTGTCTTTGCTGAAGGATAATACAACAGTTTTTGTCAGCCATTTGTCCTATCCCACCAGTCTGTGAATTTCCTGTGGATGAAACCTTTAATAAGCTCAATTTGAGTTGATACGGACGGAAGGATTAACGGTTCAGGTGAACAGATAGCTCACTCCAGATAGTCCTTTTATCCATTGAAGTGAAATATAGTTATGTGCTGCGGCCTTCTCCAATGTTAGGTGACAGTCCATGACAAGTCCTGAGGTAATAGTTATTCTACTCAGGGCTGAAATGGATTCTCTACTGTCAGTATAAATTGTGAAAGTCTTACCTTGCAAGTTGGATCTGACAATAAAGTCAGCGGCAAGTAGAATGGCGATTAATTCTGCCTGTATGGCGGTGGTACCTTTACCTAATGGAGTAGATATGTATGAGAAAACTCCAGCTCCAGCTCCTTCCCGACTAACCGAACCATCAGTGTAGATTTTATTACTTTTATTTACTTCTACTTCTGTGGAACTTGGGTAGGTGAGATAACTCTTAGTAAAAATGTGTTGTAGGAATATGAAGTCCGTCTTACGTTCCAGAATTGGCGAGTAACGACCATTTCATTCCAGACTATGGCATTTTTAGTGTTTCTCTCACCCATAAAGATTCCTGCTGTACGCAGTCGAAACATGGTCACCAACAAAAACTGTATGGTACGTAGCAAAAGGCAATAAGGCAAGGAAATAGAATCAAATAAGAAAAATCAAGCCGAGAAGGAGAAGGTTCTTAAATACTTTAACTGCAAACAATTTGGGCATAAGGCTAACGAACACATCGACAAATGTGAAAGTTGAAGCTACAGTAGAGAAAAGTGAGTTCCTCAAAGATGAGAAGTTCAAAGAAGAGAGAAGAGTATATACAATATGTACCACACCAGATTAACCTGGGAGGCTTTGGACAAGGAATGTGCAAAACTGTAGGAAAGGGTTACTACCATATATCTCCAAAATTGAAATATACGACTTAATGGTAGTGGGACAGAGTACATTGGATCAGCCGGGGATAAGAGTAACGAAAGAAAATAAGATTCGTACCATCGAAAATATTGCCGGAGTACAAAAAATAAGATTATCAAATAAGAACATTAATATTTTCCTAAGTGAAAAATTATTCAGATCTAGATCTAGAGTAGCGGAAATAAACTGCAACCCAAAAATCGAAACTCTGATACGATTGACAGCAGGGCAGTGGCACAAAATATGCTGAACCGTCTTCTCGTCCTCTGCACAAAGCCTAAAGAACTCTAACACTGCTACGAGCAAATCCTATAGTATTCCCTGGTTTGATAGTGTCGATATCAATAAACATAGGCCGTAGGCATGTCAATAAAACCGTAGGTGAAATCTTTCTTTAGCTCTGCTAGATCTGACCCCCAAATGCAGATCAGCGCTAATAATCTCTCCTGCTAGCTCATCTGCTGATTCAATGTCTTCAACCCCAACTCCATAGTGACCTGGAACCCAGATCAGAGAATCTTTGATATAATCACTGAGTGTGTAGTTGTCTTACAATCATTAACCATGGAGAGCGACTTAAATGTCTAAGAAAAATTATATTGTCAAGTTCCTCGCACTTCTCTGTAGAAGAATTTTAGCTTCCATATAAATAGCAAATATGGAATACCGTATAATAGCTAGGCTGTAAGCTTGCTTGATCTAAAATGTCTGGAAGTACACTCCTGCCTCTATTCCATCCCACATTTTTCATCCATCTGTGAACATGCAAATATCTGCCTGAACCAGAAGATCTTTATTTTTAATTCAGGATTTAGGCACTTTAATCTGAGCACTGATTAATATTGAGTACTGACAGTGGTTTCGTCAATTTTAACGGTATTGATAACATAGTATCAGTAACCATACTATTTTTTGCAGCCCATTGATAAGACTTGTTGGAACAGGTTTGAGCATATTGCTTAAATCTGCAAACGGTAGTTCTGACCACTTTCCTATATATATCCGGTAGTTCACTATATGCACATGCAAAGGAGTTAAGCCTTTACAGGCATTGCTATAGTTGCCATTGTGCTTAAAGCACCAGAGATTACCAAATCAGCTTCTCGTTGAATTCTTGAAAGTATGCTGATAACTAAAGCCTGTTGGGCTTTCCAGACACCATAGTCACATAGAGCCAGCACAACCTTTCAAGGGTAAGATCTCAATTTTTATCACAAAGGCTACGATAATTTGATCATAACGACAATTTTATCAGCATACGCTTGTATTTCTGCACCAACGGCTTCACCTATCGCAATCAGGTCATCAACCATTAAAGACCAAATCACTCATAATAACCCTCTATGCGGACAGCTACCTCTCAGTCTAAAGCGTATCATATGACCCTGTAATGAACTGAAAATAGTTCCACTATCAAGCATATTACGGGTTCATCCTGCTATAATTGATTCCACTTCCCTGTCAAGAACAGTTCTTTCAAGGGATTGTGGTATTGCATTGTTAAATATACCTTCTATGTCCAAAAACCCACAAATCAAGACTTTAACCGGGACATAGGGGATGATCAAGTTGAAGTCATGGTGCTACTAGATCATCGGCAATGAAAATGTCGGTTATCGAAATGTCCTGTCCGGCTGAAAATAGGATTATCGAGAAATACGATGGACTGAATAAAAGTTACTCACGTTATACGATTTCTTCATTGCAATAATAGTCGGAATTTATCCATCTTTACAGGTGGTATACATTCCAGAGAAGTAGGCGTGTAGCATGGTAATAGAAATGCAGGAAGCAGCAATCAGAATCTTTCTCTCCTCACACCGGCCTTAGACTACGAGGACGAGAAAAAGTAGGCGAGGAAAGATAATCACGTCGTTTCAGTTTGAAATCGATTCTACTTAGAAATGTTAAAGAATGATGTGTTAAAGAAATGACTTATACATCAAATTGCGTTCCAAACACTGAAGGATAAGTTGACTCGGAAAGCGATACACTCTATAATAGTAGAACAGAATAGATGCTTGTAAGAAAAATGATAAAGGATTCGTTTAACCATAAGCTTATTACAGCCGAAAGACAACCGAATTAGAGTCCAAGTAACATAGCTATGAGCTTGAAGCTGTGGCAGTAATGGGAACCATAGATAGATTCAGAATATATTTGCTGAGACGACACTTTACAGCGGTTACTGATTGCAATTTTATGAAAACAATTATGTCGAAGAAAGATATGACGCCACGAATTTAACGATGGCTTTTAAAGCTACAAGAATATAACTTTTCAATTGTACACCGATTGGGAGAAAAGATGTCACATGTTTGAGTAGACACCGAAATGATTCCGGAAAAGAACCAGAAGAAGCTGATCTGAGGATCTCTATATTAAGAATCGATGAAACCGACTGATTAGTGACGATGCAGCGCAAAAAAAGAAAATCTAAAGCAAATATACAACATCTTACCAGAAAATCGAAAATGACGTAGATGATAGTAATATTGTTCCATTTACGTGTTTGTGTTCAAATAATTTACATATATTTTTCAAGTTTAAGATTAACTTTATTTAATGAATAACAAGTTGAAGCTTATAAAAGTTTTAACCTGAAGTTTACAATGTTGTTTCAAAACAAGATTTAATATTTTTTATTAACATAATCCATGTCATGTCAACAAAAATTTAAAACGTTAACGACATGTCATGTGTATTATAAACGCTGATTTATAAACCGTAACGAAAGAGATAATTTATTAAATACAGCTAACAATCTGAAACTTTTCTCATACTCAGTTATAACGATAATTAATTCAGTTCATATACGAAAGGAATACCGTTGAGTCGACGAAGAAGTGAAAGTTCAATCGATCATGTCTGTTCTGTTTAGCTCAAAAACTTCTTTAACTCGTTTTTTTTACAAATTCAACGTGGTTGTAAAATAAAAACCGATGTTCCGTAAATTATTTATGTTGGTACAAATAATTTAGTACCGATTTAATTTGAATTGGAACGATACTGCGAACCAACCCTACATATTGTTATTGCATTTTTATTCAATTAACCCGCAACTTATTAACCGGGACAAAACGGTCGTTCCCGTACATCGGGTTAATAAAGAGTCCGGGACTCAGCCTTTGTAGGACTCATTAGTCGCGACCGTTTTCATCAATCTGCAATTTTATTGCCATCGTCGGTAGCATTTAATCGATTTATGTATGGGGTAATAAAATCTTTATTATTACTTATGTACTTAGGCCTCGTCTCCGGAGTGGGAAGCTTAACGACGTTTCACTCATACCACAGTCCACACCGTCTCGGAATACTAATATTTTCTCCACAAGAAGATTTCGTTGGGTAGTCGCCAACGTCGCATCGCTCGACTCTTCTATCCGATATATGGACGACGTATTATCTGGAAGATACTTGATTAAGAGCCCATGACATTTTTTTTTGTGTTACGCATACGCTAAAATGGGCAACATCGATATAGGTTATTGCTAATAAAATTGTGAAGGTAATTAGATCATAATTTATAGTGTGTTTTCATTCATAAACCTAACAGAAATTTTATCATATTTATTTAATAATTTTTGCACTTTTATTAAAACGATAGTATTTCATACAATGTTTTTACCGGTTTCGGTTCCGTTTAGGCAATCTTCAGGAAATCCATTTTTAAAAAATTGTTGATCTTATTTAAAATTTGTTGTTTAATATTGACGTTTTATTTTTATTTATGTTGTGATTTATGACATGTTGTGTCAATGTGAAAAATTAAAATAGGATTAAAATAAAATTAACCCTCCAGTACACGCGCATTTTTTTTTGACGTGAGTGCTCGCACCGGACTGAGAGTCTGTGTTTCTTTGCCAAATAAGGAATGGCGCTGATGTGTAATTTGTATTAAACTCCCTAGATTAGTAAAGTACCGCGGTTCATGATATCTATGTATTCAAACGATTCGAGCCAAAATGGTGATTTGACAGCATGTCAGTGACCAGGTGTACGAATAGGGAGTTTATGTGTGAGAAAAACGTTTTGCTCCGCCCCCGATTCGAGAACATTATTAAACTTCACCTTTCGTTTCTTCGGTGGCTGATACTGCTTAAAACAAACTTGATAAGCCACCAGGAGCCTTGAACTGCTTTCAAAAATGTTGATACTACCTCTGGAAGACTTGATAATGCTTCTAGAAGCCTTAACATAGCTTTCAGAAGACTTGAAATGCTTCCACAAGATTTTATGCTGCAGTTGAAAGACTTGATACTATTTCTAGAAGATTTTAAATGATTCCAAAAGACTTGATACCGTTTGTAAAACTACTGGTAAAAAAATGTTTGAAAATGCAAAGTTTTAAAGAAGACATTTTTATTGCAAAAGGCACGAAATTGTTAATACAATTTGATTTTGCTTCCAAAATACCAAATACTGCTAGGATAAAAAATGTTCATTTCAAAAGTTCAAAAAATTTCAATTATAGACCAAATATTGCTTGTGAAGGTGTAAGCACTGTTGATATAAGGCATTTCTATTGCAAATAAACCATAGGCGCCAGATACATGGACGTTTTTCATATCACTTTTGTTTTGAGAACAGTCATTCGTCGTTTGAATCTTTTCCCAATTCAGTTTTTTCACTATCCAGCACCCATACTTATTTTCAAAAACCGGCGCTTATGAAGCTACGAAGATTGTGTTAGATGTACCACTGACGATCTAAAGATAAATCAGTTAGCTGCAGAATTCTTCGAATCCTCTATATGGGCATCGTAAATCTTACACAAATTGCTGGTTCTGGTCCTAAAAACGCTTTAGCACTAGCTCATCTGCCGTTTCATTGGCAGCACTTCCAGAGTGACCTCAGTGTAGTTAAAACGACGAACCGTTTGAGCTATCTGTATTTCCACATAAATTTTGATAATCCTCTACTTGATTTCGAGCTTTGTGGAGATGAGTTACTCAGCTTGTGTTCTCATTTAATCCCAAGATTATTCCTCACTTGCGCAATCAGTAATAAAATGTCCAATATAATTATATTTACTTACAAACTCACTTCTACAGTATTATATATTTAGAAATCTGAAACTAGCAACTAACGCCATTAACAACGACAACATTCTGATCTGAAATAATACTTTGACGTCCTTCAACATCGGCAAATACAGAAAAAAGGGATTAACTAACTAAAAACTGACGAAATGACCTATTTACCTTTATTAGCTGTTTCCACCAAAACTAATTTTCGAAAGTAAGTCCTTTTTTCGTAGACAAGAACGGATATATTAAAAAAAATGTTAACTTGAATGGTTGCGGTCCGCCGAACCAGCGGTTGCAAATTGCTAAAAGACTCTGTAAGTCGATAGTTAAACTTGCAGGAAAAGATTTTATTAATCATAAAATCGTAGCTAAGAGAAAATACTGGAAATTATTTGACAGCAGACTTGCAGGAAAAAACTTTATGACTAAAGTGGCTAAGAGAAAATACAGGAAATTATTTTCAGGATTCTGAGATGACCGCTAGGAGGTGCAAATACCATCTTTAATGCCTTGAAATCTTAACAATTAGACAATTAGTCATCTTAGGAATGGTATCTCAATTTTAAGATACTTGTACATTTCAGTTTCAGTCCAGCCCCAGTATATTCCGGGTTCATGCCGGGATTTCATGAAAGAAGATTTATCGTTTAGAAGTTTGGGAGCATTAAGAAAGATTTGCAATGAAAATACGATTGGCACCAAATAAATGAATTTTCTGGAAGCATTTCAAGCCTTATAGACGCAATGTTAAGTATTCTGACAGCAATATCAAATCTTTTGTTAGCATTCCAAATGTTTTGGAAGCAATTTAGATCTTCTAGAAGCAATATTAAGCCTACCTGAGCCAATATCGAGACTTTTGTAACCATTTTAAATCTTCTAGAAGTAGTATCAAGTCTTCTGGAACCTTCTCGAGTCTTCTGAAAGCATTTCAAATCTTCCAGAAACAGTATAAAGTCTTACAGGAGCTATATCTAATCTTTTGGAAGCATTTTAAAATATCTAGAAGCAGTATCATGTCTTAATTATTAAAATCTTCTAGAAGCAGTATCAAGTCTTTTGGAAACTTCTCAAGTCTTCTGAAAGCATTTGAAATCTTCTGGAAGCAGTATAAAGTCTTACAGGGACAGTATCAAGCCTTTAGGAAGCATTTTATAACATCTAGAAGCAGTATCAAGTCTTCTGGAATCTTCTCGAGTCTTCTGAAAGCATTTCAAATCTTCCAGAAATAGTATAAAGTCTTACAGGGGCTATATCTAATCTTTTGAAAGCATTTTAAAATATCTAGAAGCAGTATCGATTCTTAGTTATTAAAATTTTCTAGAAGCAGTATCAAGTCTTTTGGAAACTTCTCAAGTCTTCTGAAAGCATTTGAAATCGTCTAGAAGCAGTATAAAGTCTTATAGGGGCAGCATCAAAGCTTTAGGAGGCATTTTAAAACATCTAGAAGCAGTATCAAGTCTTCTGGAAGTAGTATCCAGTCTTTTGGAAACACTTCAAGTAATTTTGAAGTATTTCAAGTCTTCTAAAAGTAAGTATAAGGTCTTCTGGAAACATTGTAAGTCGTCTGGAAGTATTGTAAGTCATCTGGAAGTAATATTCTGGAAACCATATCAAGTTTCTTAGATACAATATCAAGTCTTCTGGAAGCATCTTCAGTCTTCTAACAGCGACATAAAGTACTTTGGAAGCATTGTAGGTCGTCTGAACACACTTCAAGTCCTCTAGATGCAATATCAAGGCTCCTAAAAGCGTTGTAAGTCATCTGTAAGCATTGTAAGTCGTCTGGATGCATTGTAAGACATCTGTAAATTCATCATTTTAAGTCTTCTAGAAATATCAGTCTAGAAATTCAAGTCTTCTGAAAGCAATATAAAGTTTTCTTAAAACAGTATCAAATCATCTAGAGGTAACAACATCAAGTCTTCTGGAAACATTTTAAGTTTTCTAGATGCTATATCAAGTTATCTGAAAGCATTGTAAGTCGTCTGGAAGTATTTTAAATCCTCTAGAAGCAGTAACAGTCTTCTGGAAACCGCGGTACTTTATAAATCTAGGGACTTTAATTTGTATTCTTTTTAAGACAATAATTTAAAAAATTTTTTTATTATCATAAAATTTGCGATAGGCAAATAAATGCCCGCGTTGAATACGCTGCACATTTTTCCGGGCATTTATGTTCTACAGCTTTCATTATCTTCTTCGTTTCTTCTAATCAGATAAGAAGCCATTTTGAACGGAAAAAAACATCTTACCGTCAAAATTTTTTGAAAAGCTTCAGTCTTCACCTTCAAAGAGTATTTTTCTTCGCTATCGTATTCATATTCGTATTTTACTGTGTTGTACACTAAGAAATTTTTGACACTAAAATGACATAATTATGTCGGTAAAAAAGTTGCCTTTTCTGTTAAACAATAGAGGGTGCAGAACCCGGAGTGAGAGTCCGGTGCGTGTATCGAAAGGTTAAAATTGAATATTTCCCAAACCAAAAGTTCAAATATCTATTGTAAAGGAGGTAAAAAAGAAAGTAAAAAAGGAAATTTGAATTTGGGAATGGAAATATGGGAAAATGTTGTTATTGCGGTTTGAGTCCAATAACAATAATAACAGACCTACTAGTGTCAAAAAAACCTTTGTACCAGAATCTCTTGCTCCTGGGGAAGAGACCTTCACTATAAAGAGAATTGATCATAACAAACACATAAGTATCATAAAATTAAATAATTTAAACATTTCATTTGCTCCTAATTTTACTAATCTAAGTAACATCGAATTTTCACCTGAAGAACTTGATATATTCAACTTAAACCATAAATTCCCTCTGCCCAGGAGCATAAGATCTGTAGATCTTGGCATTAAAATAGAATCACAGTTGTTAAATGACGCTAACGTGAAACAAATCTTTCTTGAAAATAATGACATTATAAACAACATCAATGATAAACAAAATAAAATGTACAAACTCCACTCGATTCGTCGAAACATTAAATCTCTTAAACAAAAACTTATTGATAACCAAATCATAGTTACGATAGGCGATAAAAACGCAGGATACGTAATAATGAAAAAAATTCCTACATAGATAAAACTAAAGATTTTTTTAAAGAAAATAACATTCCTCCTATAACTAAAAATCCCACCACCAACTTTAATAATAGAATAAAGAAATACATCAAAGAACATCATAATGCATTAACAACTTTTAATATAAACACATACAATTCCATAGTCATGAACCCTCTTATTCCAACTCTCAAAATCTAATCAAATTACATAAAGAAGAAAAAAGCATCAGACCCATCATTGCCAACTACAATACACCTTCCAATAAAATTGCCAAAACATTACAAAATTTTTTATATAAAACATTCCAAAACCAATTTTCACATAACATCAAAAACTCTTTACAACATATTGAAAGAATAAAAACGATACACATTACCGATAAACACAGACTAATTTCACTAGACATAAAAAACTTATACACTAATATACCCATAGAAACTCCATTTCAAATCATTAAACATTACCTAATAAATAACCTTCATAATTTAAACCTAAGCTTCATAGAAATTAATTCATTCATCACCTTACTTGAAATTGTATGTCAACAAAATTTTTTCCTTTTTGAAAATCAATATTACCACATGAATCAGGGGCTACCCATGGGATCACCCATCTCTGGCATTATCTCTGAAATATATGTAAACTCATTAGAAAAAGAGCTTAACTCTAACAAATATGATCTATTCGCCGAAGACATCACTTTCTACGGGAGATATGTAGACGACATATTAATGGTTTACAGGGGTAATGATGCCAAACTGGTGGGACTCTTAAATATTTTTAACAATTTAAGTAATTTACAGTTTACAATAGAAATAGAAAAGCAAAACAGCATCAACTTCTTGGATCTCATAATCACAAAAAACCTAAATGACAACATTCTCAATTTCAATATTTTCAGAAAACCCACTACAACCGACGCTATAATCTCAAAACATTCATTTAATTTTTGCCTCTTTATGCAAGCAACATAAAGAGGCCGCCTTTAGATACATGTTTAATAGGCTTTTTAACACTCCTCTTGATGAAAATAACTATAATTTAGAACTAAAAACCATTATAAAAATTGGTTTAAACAATGATTGTAAAATAGTTGATATTCAGCAAATTTATAACAAAACTCTTAACTCTTTTATTAATAAATTATTATACCCACACTTCAATTCACCAGTTAAATTCATTTCAGTTCCATATATGCCTTCTCTTGAAACCAAATTTAAATCTAATCTTCAAAAATATAACACTATACTATTTGGTATCGAACAATCCAGTGGAGTTTATGAGATTCATTGCCCAGATTGTGATATGATATACATAGGACAGACAGGAACGAACCTTAACATTAGATTTAGAGAACATAAAACTAAAGAATCTTCTGCTGTTTTTAAACACATTACAACACATAAACATAATATATCTTTTCAAAATGTCAAACTTTTACAAATCTTAAAAAATCAAGGGAAATGGACCTATATGAGGAATATTACATTTACAACGGTAAACTACAAGACGGAGATTTAATCATGAATGACATTACAGATATTAATAATTTTAGACATTTCATTAAATTCATTTAAATTTAAAAAATTTTTATAAATTACATTTTTCACCCCTACTTTTAATGCATTCAGGTTCAGTCCACGTTCAATACTCGTCTTTACTTTAGTCGTCCTTAGCGCTTCACGCTAGGACAACCTTCAACTTTGAAATTTTACTTTTTTTGTATAGTTTTCATTTTATCTTTTTACATCCTGTTTTAATATGTTTTAATATATTTTACATTTACGTCGATAATTGGTAAGAATATATGTCTTATTCCTCGTATATTTCCAACTAATACATCTATTATCTTTTGTAGTTCTCTGAATTTAACAAAACTTTTTATAAATCACGTGCGCCTCACGCTTTCATTTATATTTTCGACAATATCTAAATCTATTATGTTGAAGTTAACCGAAATATACTTAAGGATTTATTTGACATCGTTCTCTCCCGAATTGTAGTACTCTCGCTGACGGTAAATATTTTCAAAAAGAATTTTTAATAAATTACAAAATGGCACCTGTTAGTAATTTTATGTAAAATATTTTTTTCTCTTTCTTTTTCATAGTCGTGCTTGATAAAGGCTGAAATATCAGCTGAAACACTATTGCACCGAAATATTTTATTTTATTGAATAAACATTTATCATCGTAAACCATTGGTTATTTTTAATTTAATACTTCTACGATGAACCTCGAATCACAAATTTCCAAATCTACCTGTTTCACCAATGTAAGTGGCTTTACACGTATCACATTCTAATTTGTAAACTCCATTATCGTTCATTTTATTGATTCTATTTTTGTTGTTAATTAAAATTTTATCTAGTGTGTTGTTGCTTTTGGATGTTATAATTATATTGTGTTTTTTAAAAATTTTTTCGATTTTATTATGTATGTTACCTTGATATTCTATTGTTCTATAAATATTGTTTGTTCAACAAATATGTTGTATTTGTAAAAGTGATAAGTTTTATGTGATTCTGTTTGTTTCTGTATTTGTCAATCATTCGTTGATGATTTGTGGTTTATACCCGTTATTTTGGCCAATTTGTTTGATAATGGATATATCTGTTCTAAGTTCTTTTTCACTAAATTTTGTGTTGAAGGCACAGTGTATATATGCGTTGAAAGTTGCCATTTTATGAGCATAATTATGAAAAGAATCATTTGGCATGATAGTATCTGTTTGTGTTGGTTTTCTATAGATACTGTATTGAAGTTCGTTGTCTGGTTTTAAAATTGTTATGTCTAAAAAATGTATGCGGTTGGTATGTTCTATTTCGATTGTAAATTGATGTCTTTATGTAAATTATTAATGTAGTTGTGTAAGTTGGTTATTGTTTCTTGTCTGTCATTGTCGATGAAAACGATGATATCATCTACATATCTTAACCACGTTATGATGTTGGGTCTATGTGGGTTGTTATTGTTCATTATAAGTAAAGACCGGATTAAAAGGCACAAAAAAGACGAAAAAGGCACTTAAAAAGGCATGAAATTTTGGCAACAAAAGCATTAAAAAGGCATAAAGATTAGAAATCGAAAAAATGCTATACCTAATTAATAATCGTTAATTAATCATCGTTAAACTAAACATTCATATATAATTATTAAACCACTAATTACGAAAACAACTAATTATTAAATGCTGTTCTAAATGTTCCATTGTGAAGTTGTGTCTTCTCTCACTTAATGTATTCTTGTAAGCCGAAAAACTTCTCTCCACGTCCACACTTGTAATTGGTGCATACTTGAACTTTGTAATTAATGCGGGATCCATAATAAATACAGTAACAATTTCACCACTTAAAATTGATGCAATTTTTTGTAATGTGGCAAATCCTTCATTTTTACACAGAACGTCATTAAATTTATTCGTAATTATTTGACCAATATTTCCTGGTACGCTATACGTGCTGTCTTGAAACTTTTTAATCATTTCTACTGCAGTCACTAAAGGTAAATCCTGTTTTACAAGTGATTTTATAGATTCACTTATATAACTGTAATTGCTTTTTATAAATGCCAAATTATTTTGTAGCCCACTTCTTTTAGGACGACCTGGCAATCTTGTATTGCTTTACTACTTGTAGCCGGAAATTCATTTATTAATTGTTTAAAATGATCTAAGGCGTTTGTGTATAGCGGCATATAGCCATGTTCCCCATCTTGTTAGAACTGGTTGTGGTGGTAATGGGCTATTTGGTAACCTCTCTCTAACCAATTCTATCCTTAAAGGGGTTTTAACAAATATTTGTTTACCGCTTTTTATTAATTTATTAACTAATGGGAACTGTAACCTTATAGTTTCTGCTACTCGATTAAGCCCGTGTGCTAAGCAAGTACAATGAATTAAATTAGGGTAAAAAAATCTTCATATTAGACGCAGCTTTTACCATGTATGCCGCTGCGTCTGACACCATCAGTAAAATTTTATCATTCGGTACCGGTTCCGATAAGAAAAAATGCGTTAATTCATCGTGAATAAATCTATCGTATTATTATTTGTTTTACTTAATTCTTTGGTACTTATTAGAAAACTTTTTGACGAATTTTCATCACTTAATACTCCAAGTATTAAATTTGCCACGTATCGTCCACATATTTCCAATAATATTTTTTATTTTTTGAATAACTTCTTTGCAGACTGAAGTAATATAATTTTTACGGAGATGGCTTTCATCGGGAATATGCATTGTACAATATGTTTGTAAAAAAGTTTTGAAATATATTTTTGTCACTTTATGGATTGGTATGTTTGCTTTTATCAAAGCTTTGCAAAGATAAAAATTGAATTTTGATTGTTCAGTGTAGCCGGATGTTGATGCCACAGATTGTATAGCTGTACCTATAGTTTGTTGTTTTTTGGATTGACTTTTAGTCAGTTTTAATTTTTCCTGATGCTATGATGTTTTGACATGCTGAATTATGTAGTATTTCTTGTCACAATTAATCTGTTAACAGTAATTTAATAACGTCAGTATTTTATAATATCTTCCATAATTATTAAACAATCAATATATTGTTCTATTTATTTTAGTGAGATGATTGAAGTCGATTGTCTGTTTTTAAAATTGTTAAGTCTAAAATATTTATGCGGTTGTTATGTTCTATTTCGATTATAGATTTGATGTCTTTATGTAAATTATTAATATAGTTGTGTAATAATAAATGAAATATTCAAAATGTTGAAGAAAATTATATTTTATTGTTCTCGACTACCGGGTTTCGAAGCAGTTGCTTCGTCTTCAGGTCGTACGCTACAAAGAGACATGTTTAATTAAGACAATGAATTTCCTCATTTTTACGTAAACTTAGAAATATTAAAACAAAACTTAAAAAAACAATATTCAAACTAGACACAAATTAATCAATTAAATTAAAAAAAACATTTACCGTCAAAAATCTTCTAAAGTTACATTAAATATTTATAAGAACAACGGATAACATCGAAACGTCAACTGTAGAGGTTGTGTTTACATGTGTTGACTCGAAAAACCAGATAATACGGTCCGTGAAACATCCAAAAAACAACAAAAAGCCGTTGAGAACGGAAATCAAAATTAAAATACTTCAATGTCGATTGTATATCTGTAGTTAAAATAAAATTTATGAAGTAAAGCACAGTTTTTTGTAACATAAAATGACATTGAATACATAGACGGAACTGGAAATACATCATTTTAAACGAACAGTCATGAAGTTAGAAAACAGTTATTTCTTTTTTAAAAATTTTTCGCGCGGCTAATTGTCCAAATTAAAAAATTATTATCTTTATAAATTTATTTTAGATAACTTAAATGTGTAAAAATATGAGCAAGATTTACGTCCGTGAGATCATTCATTAGGTTTTCTCCTTTGTTTTTATGTTTATAAATCTCCAACTCTTCGTATAGATCCATCTTCTTTGATTTCTTCAGAATATGGAGTAATTGTATTGAATCTTCGTTTATTGTATGTTTGTTGCTATTGGTATGCTTGTAAACTGAAGAGTTGTTATTATTTTTGTGCTCTTTTAACCTAGTTCTTATACTTCGTCCTGTTTGTCCAATATATATATGGTCACAATCAATACAACTTATTTTGCTTCTCTATTTTACTCCTTGAGCTGCGTAAGAACATGTACAAAAGACAACAGACATTGAACCACATCAATTTTCTACATGAAGCCATAAAAAATGAAACAACACCTAAGGCATTTAGATTAAAGACTCCAAAGAACTTCGAACATCTCAAGGAACAGTTGGAACTGAAACTTATCAAGAAGAGATTGAGACAACATTATAAAACAAGAAGCTTCACCGATTCTAAGCTTAAATTCCTTCATAAACGTCTAACGAAAGAGATACATTTCCTGGAACTGGAATCTATTCTAGATAAATTTTCAGAAGAGATCTTCTATAAATTTTACCAAGGAAATCAAAAAAGAACAAGAAAACTACATTTACCGAAGAAAGAAAAAGAAAACAAGATTAGAGATATTAAGATTAGGAACTGTAACAGCTACATTAGGTTAAATTCAAGAAAAAATCAAAATAATGAAAACATTAACTCTAGGAGAATTACAGACAATAGTTTAAATGTTGACAATAATAATATAATCTTTTATGCTAACAGGTTTACCGATAATATTACCAACATCAGAGATAACAAATTAATATTTAGCAAATTACAAATTAATGAGGTGAGTTTCGCTCCCAGATCCACCAATCTTTCCAACACCATATTAAACAAATCTGAAACAAATCTTTTAGAGCTAGGCTATAAATTTACAATGAGAGACAATAACTATAGAGACGAAGATCTTGCCATAGATTTAGAAAGTCAACTGTCTTATAATCCAGAGTATCAAAGTATAAGAAGAGAAATTATTCCTATCCTCCACCAACTTCACATCACAAAAAGTACCCCTTCCACCAACAAATTTGAAAAATACCAAACAAAATTCTTGAAATCCTTAAGAAAGAAATTACATGAAAATAATCTTATCACAACTATGGGAGATAAAAATGCGGGGATAGTTATTTTAGATAAAAAAAACTATCAAGAAAAGACGTTTAAATTTTTTCAAGAGAATGGCATACAACCAATAAAAAATAAGACTCCATTAGACATATATGTTAGAAAGACTAAACAAGTCCTTAAAGAATGTAAAGAAACCCTAAATAAATTTAATGTCAACACTTATAAAGTCACCAACATGAACCCACAAGCCCCCACTCTATATAGTATGATAAAATTGCATAAAACCGAAAAATCAATCAGACCTATAAATAATAGAAACACACCTACTCATCTTCTGAATAAAAATATTCACGACATCCTATTACACAAATTTCAATACGTTTCTAAATATTCCATTAAAAATACCGCTCAACTAATAGAAAAACTTAAAAATCTTAATATAGACTATAACACCAAGTTTATATCATTTGATATAAAAAATCTGTATACCAACATCCCTATACAAGAAACATTGAATATCACAAAGAATATGATGCTGAATAACCGTTATAATATAGATTATATCCAAGAGAAAGACATACATAATATCACTTACATATTAGAACACATTACAAAACAGAACTTCTTTATTTTTGAAGACAAATATTATGAAATGCCCAATGGTCTACCCATGGGGTCCTCATTATCCGGTCTCCTGGCTGATATCTATGTAGATTCCCTAGAAACAGAACCCTTTTCAAATAAATATGAGGTTTTCACCAATAATATTTCCCTATACTGTAGATACGTAGATGACATCTTAATAATCTATAACGGCTCAGATACCGGTCTTATAACACTGCATAATCTTCTTAATAATTTGGGCAATTTAGAATACACTATAGAAAAGGAGAAAGATGACAAATTAAATTTTTTTGACATCACTCTAATTAAGAACTTAAAAGAAAATAAGATAGACTTCAAAATATTTCATAAACCAACTACAACAGACACGATTATCCCCAAAAGCTCATACAACGACATAAAACACAAAGAAGCCGCATTCCGTTTTCTACACGTTTCTACACCTCTCTCATTACACCATTTCACAGAAGAAATAAAATTTATTTTGAAGCTGGTGTTGAATAATGGTTACAGTATAGATTTCATCCAAAACCTATACAATAAGATACAAAACAAAAACATAATCCAAATGGTTTATCCACACTTCAAAGCAAAACAGAAATTCATCTCAATTACTTATAATAAATCATATGAAATTATTCAAAAGAAGCTCAGAGAATTTAATATAAACATGGTTTACAGAGATAATCTAAAACTAAAAAACAGCTTAATCAACTGCAAATAGAAGACAAAAAAGGAACAAAACAGCGGCGTCTACAAAATAAGTTGTATTGATTGTGACCATATATATATTGGACAAACAGGACGATGTATAAGAACTAGGTTAAAAGAGCACAAAAATAATAACAACTCTTCAGTTTACAAGCATACCAATAGCAACAAACATACAATAAACGAAGATTCAATACAATTACTCCATATTCTGAAGAAATCAAAGAAGATGGATCTATACGAAGAGTTGGAGATTTATAAACATAAAAACAAAGGAGAAAACCTAATGAATGATCTCACGGACGTAAATCTTGCTCATATTTTCACAAATTTAAGTTACCTAAAATAAATTTATAAAGATAATAATTTTTTAATTTGGACAATCAGTCGCGCAAAATTTTTAAAAAAGAAATAACTGTTTTCTAACTTCATGACTGTTCGTTTAAAATGATGTATTTAAAGTTCCGTCTATTTATTCAATGTCATTTTATGTTACAAAAAACTGTGCTTTACTTCATAAATTTTATTTTAACTACAGATATACAATCGACACTGAAGTATTTTAATTTTGATTTCCGTTCTCAACGGCTTTTTGTTGTTTTTTGGATGTTTCACGGACCGTATTATCTGGTTTTTCGAGTCAACACATGTAAACACAACCTCTACAGTTGACGTTTCGATGTTATCCGTTGTTCTTATAAATATTTAATGCAACTTTAGAAGATTTTTGACGGTAAATGTTTTTTTTAAATTTAATTGATTAATTTGTGTCTAGTTTGAATATTGTTTTTTTAAGTTTTGTTTTAATATTTCTAAGTTTACGTAAAAATGAGGAAATTCATTGTCTTAATTAAACATGTCTCTTTGTAGCGTACGACTTGAAGACCAAGCAACTGCTTCGAAACCCGGTAGTCGAGAACAATAAAATATAATTTTCTTCAACATTTTGAATATTTCATTTATTATCATTTTGAAGAAATAATGGAGGACTTCATAACTTCAATAGTTGTGTAAGTTGGTTATTGTTTCTTGTCTGTCATTGTCGATGAAAACGTTGATATCATCTACATATCTTAACCATGTTATGATGTTGGGTCTATGTGGGTTGTTATTGTTCATTATAAGTTCTTTTTCAAGTTTGTCTAAGAATATATCAGCTAGTAATCCACTTAGTGGTGATCCCATTGGAAGGCCCTTATTGTAGGTGTAGTAAGTGTTTTTAAATTTACAAAAGTTTTGCTGTATGCAGATTTTAATTAATATATTTTTTCTGTCGGTTTCATTATTAATTCTATTTTTAAAAATGTTGTTTAAAATTTGAAGGGTTTCATCAGTTGGAATGTTGGTGTAAAGGTTAGCGATGTCAAATGAGATTTTGTATTTGTCAGGACAATGAATTTTTATAAGTTTATTTATTAAATCGTTCTCTAGTTATAGTCGATTTAGTTTCAATTTTTTTTTATATTGGGGGCTAGACTTTTAGGCGTTCATACATTCATAAACAACGAGCCGATCATGGCGACATTTCGACGGCTTTACAAGGTAGACAATTGAGATCGGGCATTTTGTGCTTTCGATAGAAGAAACTATACCGATTCGAAAGACGTATTGATGTTGATGATCGAATACGTTGTCTACGAGTTATGATAACGTAACAATCGGCATTTTTGTGTTATTGTCGTGTACCTTCGCAACATTTTTGCGGTTCAGCGGAATTGAGTAGTTTTCAAATCGGGCATTTCCACATTCAAATTGGCCATGGATTAAGATATCGAATGAGACATTATTTAACGAAATCGGTTGAGTGGTTCTCTTCTTATAATCAAAATACTATACATGTAAAGTCCTATCTAATTGGGGGCTGGAAAAATTGAAGGCTAACTTCGCATAGGTGATTCTCGCTTCAACATTTGCACGATCCGTAGCAGCTTTTCTATAACATAGTTACCATTGTCGTCCCAGATTCTTCTAGCTTATTCCTCCAACAGTTGATAATAAAAAGTAAAATTTAAAAAAATTTCGCGTAAACTTTACGATATGCAAATCTCCATTCTATGTATTAGAAAATAATAATAAATACCCACATTAAATCATCTATGCTTATCTGAACAGTACAAACATTATTCAAGTCTTCTGCTGACAATGGACAAGTTAAAACAAGTAGACTCTAATTTCTGGTAGTTAGGTGCTGCAGACAATCGGACCGATGTGTACCAATTATGCTAATAGACCGTTTTACCGATGTAATCGCGCCGATCGCTGTTATGGGTGCCCACAGACGAATGATTTAATGCTTCACTGCGATCAACTCATAATTGGATAGAGCTCTCCGCGGGCTGAGCGGGCTCGTTCCCGTTCGAAAGTGTTACGAGTACAGTTACGCGCGGTTTATATCAAACTGCGATCTCTGCGTGTTACAATTTAATATGAATACGTTTTAAAACCGGGCACGTTAACCACGGACCAAGAGCAATCGTCACCACAGGTGGTTCATGTAAGAACGAAAAGCGTTCTTCTTCCTTTAGACACACGCCTCCCGGTACTTCTTAAACAGTTTTATACATATTATAGATGGACCAATACGGTGTACACCTCTGGTTTGTAATAATTTAGAAAAACCACTTTTGCATATGTAATATGGTAATTTATTTGAATGTAAAGAAGGAAGTTACCAACCGTGGCTTGTTGAATTTTATCATAACGCATAAATAGCTACGGGATTTAAAAGGAAAACGGGAAATTGTGGGAACATGAACACCAGAAATAGCTAAAATTAATCAATAATTAATTTAAAAAATAGTCTGGATTGTTGACTAAAAACTGTTCAAGATTGCAGAGTGCTTATTTTGCATACCACACTGCTAATAAAAATGTAAATGGTGTTATTTGCAAATCGGTCACCCACTTATTCCTTGCCACATCCTCAAAATAAGTGGCTCATAAAACCCGTCTTATGTATATTTATGACCTATTTGCGACTGCTACTGTATTTCTCACCGCAAAACCTTGTGACTAAAATATAGTTTTTGGCTACATCAATATGCAGCACACATGTGTTGCATAAGAATGTAATTTTTTCGACAATTTTATTTTGATGAAGACGCATTATGCAAATAAAGTATTATGAATCTTTAAACATTGTATATCTTTTGAGTTGTTACTACTTAATTGGAAACTTTTAGTAATATACAGGGTGTCTCACAATAGTTGTACATGACTTTATCAGCAAAATTCTCTTATCGAAAAGAGACAAACAAAGGTCCGAAAATAAATCTATATTCAAATACTACATGTATGATGAGCACCAGCACATTGTATACTAGTTTACCCCAATCCAAGTGTGTATTTGTTATACCAACTTGGCGTAGATCCGGTTGAAAACATTAACATCACAGCGACTTTGTGGTGCAGTTTGAATTCAACATTTCTCAAAATGTCTTTATGGTCCGAAGAAGGTATTCAGAGACACCGTCCTGCTGGAAAACCTACCTGAAGAAGCAACGCATATAAAAGCCGACTACTTAGGCAGAAGGTCACCAGAGATCGATTTCAACTAACAAGGTGGATTAGATGAAAGCTTAGAACCGACTCTTATCGTTGGCAACTGTTTAGAGAAGAACTTTTCCTTTGAGCTTCATTTATACCGTCTTTACCTACAGTTTTCATTAACACCTCTTCATAAAGTAGTCCGACTTGTATTAAGAACGGCAACGTTAGGTTCTTCAATGGAATGGCATCGTCAACAGTGATTAATCAAGATTTTATATATAAATGAATGGTGATGGTAGTAGGGTTGGGAATACGTGAGCTTATGGTTTGGGTGCGATATATGTTGGGCAAACGTCATCCGTTACGTTCATTCCAGGCTTATTAAATACATATCCGTTACATCGACAACATTCTCAATCCGGTGGTACTAAACTTGTTATTTTAAATGGAACACATCGCTTATCCACTGAATACAAGACAATCAAAAAATATAAAAAAATACCAAAATATATATAATTACGTTTTTGCAAAGTTTTAATTAAAAAATCATAACTCAGAGATTTAATGATTTGGAAAAACGATCTTAAGCAGGTTAGATAGCAAGAAAATTTGTTTCAAGTTGCTCTTTTTTCAGAGCGATATCTCAATTAGTTCTTGAAATACGATTCCTTGAAAATTTCTTGATTTTTATCAAACACATATAATTATATTTTGCAGAGTTTCAATCAAAAAGTCATAACTTGAAGATTTAAATATTTGAAGCAAGAATCTTAGACACCTTAAACAGCAACAAAATTTGCTTCAAGTTGCTTTTTATTTCAGAGAGATATCTCAATTGGTTCTTGAGATACGATTCTTTGAAAATTTCTTGATTTTTATCAAACACATATGATTATGTTTGTGCACAGTTTTAATAAAAAGAATCTTAACTCGGAGATTCAGAGATTTGAAGAAAGGATCTCAAGCACACTAAATACTAATTAAATTTGCTTCAAATCGTTCCTTATTTCAAAGTGATATCTCAATTAGTTCTTGAGATACGAATTTTTGAAAATTTCTTGATTTTTAACAAATATATATAATTACATTTTTGCAAAGCTTTATAATTAAAAAATCATAACTCAGAGATTTAATGATTTGGAAAAACGACCTTAAGCAGATTAGATAGCAAGAAAATTTGCTTCAAGTTGCTCTTTCTTTCAGAGCGATATCTCAATTAGTTTTTGAGATACGATTCCTTGAAAATTTCTTGATTTTTATCAAACACATGATTATATTTTGCAGAGTTTCAATCAAAAAATCATAACTCGGAGATTTAAATATTTGAAGCAAGAATCTTTGGCACCTTAAACAGCAACAAAATTTGCTTCTAGTTGCTCTTTATTTCAGAGCGATATCTCAATTGGTTCTTCAGATACGATTCTTTGCAAATTTCTTGATTTTTATCAAACACATATGGTTATGTTTTTGCAAAGTTTTAATAAAAAAAATCATAACTTGGTGATTCAGACATTTGAAAAAAGGATCGCAGGCACACCAAATACTAATTAAATTTGCTTCAAATCATTCCTTATATCAAAGTGATATCTCAATTAGTTCTTGAGATACGAATTTTTGAAAATTTCTTATTTTTAACAAATATATATAATTACGTTTTTACAAATCTTTAATTAAAAAATCATAACTCAAAGATTTAATAATTTGGAAAAACAATCTTAAGCATCTTAGATAGCAAGAAAAATTGTTTCAAGTTGCTCTTTTTTTCAAAGCGATATCACAATTGGTTCTTGAGATACGATTCCTTGAAAATTTCTTGATTTTCATCAAACACATATAATTATATTTTGCAGAGTTTCAATCAAAAAATCATAACTCGGACATTTAATTATTTGAAGCAAGAATCTTAGGCACCTTAAACAGCAACAAAATTTGCTTCAAGCTGCTTTTTATTTCAAAGAGATATCTCAATTGGTTCTTGAGATACGATTCTGTGAAAATTTCTTGATTATTAACAAACACATATGATTTTATTTTACAAAGTTTCAATCAAACAATCATAACTCTGAGATTTAAATATTTGAAGCAAGAATCTTAGGCACCTTAAACAGCAACAAAATTTGCTACAAGTTGCTTTTTATTTCAAAGAAATATCTCAATTGGTTCTTGAGATACGATTCTTTGAAAATTTCTTGATTCTTAACAAACACATATGATTATATTTTGCAGAGTTTCAATTAAAAAATCATAACTCGGAGATTTAAATATTTGAAGCCAGAATCTTAGGCACCTTAAATAGCAACAAAATTTGCTTGAAGTTGCTCTTTATTTCAGAGCGATATCTCAATTAGTTCTTGAGATAGGATTCCTTGAAAATGTCTTCATTCTGACATGGCGGCGGTAAATATTCCTCGAGAATACAATGGATTCTTGCTCCACAAGGATCTCACTGGTTCTAGTTTTGCTTTTAGAGCCCCCATTGTAATTAGAACACCTATTACAACATAAAATTCAACTCTATCTGTTGGAATCCAGGTCCTTTTCTGTTCGGGATTCTTAGTGTTATATTCCCGGTGAAATTGGTCAGCTTTTTGGTCCATTTTACGATCATCTCATTACCTATAAACAGCTTCAAACAATCTAGAATGGCTTTGACGGTTTCAGATTTCGCATTCAGGCATGGTTTGATAGTCACTATGTCCCGAGTTGAACGACGACGTGGTTTTGGTGGAATAGAACTAAATTTAGTTCCATCCTTAGCCATGAACTGAACACTTTCTTCGTCGTTTTCGTTATTATACTTATCACTGCTTTCGTCCCAGCTTGATTCATCCTAAGAAAAATTTTATTTAATGTACATCATAAATTTACAAAAATTGCACCTCTCTTCTGAAAAGCTTACCGGATTGCTTTGATCTTCTAGATTATCTTCTACTTCAGAGATATCCGAAAAAACTTCATTTTCTTCATTCGATTCCTGCTCTGCCTCCATATTACATTCTCTCGAAAATCGAAATTCTCTCTAGTTCTATTCTTTTCGATATACTGTAGTACCGAACTGCACGAACATGTACTGATTACACTGTGATGTGATGAGTCGGTGATCAGTATATGACATACTGAGCAAAGTGGTGTATTATGCTAGGGTTGGTTGAACAAATTTTTAACAAATCAGATCATGACACGTCATAATATCCGATATAATATAATATCGTCGATTGTAACAGTTTGAATTTGTAAGGTTTTGGGCGTAATAATAAAGTTTGTAGAAAAAGTAATTGCTGGTGCAATAGCAAATAATATAAGAAACAATTTAAAAAATTGGCGCACAGAAAATAAAATCTTTGAACTAAATAGAAGAAATAACAATTCTTTGGGATATAGTTGTATCCCACTCCGTACCAGAAAGGTTAACAACTGATGCAAAAATATACAACCAACGTGAATGAAACAAGCAAAGTGAAATATTAACCCTCGCCGTCCCAAAATAATAAACTTACATGAAATCCCTAAACCGGGTCAAACCCACTTAATAATTAAGGTTATATGATTTGTAAATATTCAGTAAACTTTAATTTTATTTAAAAACTGTTAATGTCAGAATAAGATATCAAAATTTGTGATATTTACTGAATATTTACATTATAGTATAGATAAATTTTGAAACGTTAAATACATTTTATATCTATTTATTATTAAAAAATTACAAACTTAGTGTAACAAACTTAGCAGTGGCAAGCTCCCTGTATTGAAGCTAACCCACTGTTTGAATATGATCTCCAAAAAAAAGTCAACTTGACCTCTTATTGTCGAAGGATAAAAAAATCTTAAATTCAAACTCAAACCGAAAGTAACAATGGGGGTCAAATTTACTTGTAAACAGTGGCCTAACTTAGAAAGTAGTAATATATATTATTGACGTTCAACATCAAAAAATTTATGGTTCACCATCTTCGTCAATATCTGTAGATCTTCGTCGACAACTATTACAATTTGTCTTTTGACAGTTTGAGTCGTTTTGCTGTGCTTCGGGCACACAAATCATCCACAACCTTTACATTTGGTACTGTACTTATTGTCGTTGCCGCGACAGGTATGACATCTGCCACGTTTGGTACCCGATACAGGATTTTCCTGCCTTGTACGAACAGCCACACCTGAAGCTTCGATGGCCGCGCACACTATATTTGAAAATCCTCGACCATCGTCTATAATTTGATTAGACCTTTTAGAGATATGGGGTTTGCTAAGCTCCATTCCTAGTTCATCTAGAAAAAGTTTTCTTCGAAATTTTATTGATGAATTTGAGTTCCATTCAGGATTTTTCAAAAGCCATATCACCAAACTGTTGTAACACGCAATGTCAATAAAATTGAAAAAACAATCGTAAGGGCCACCTCCTCGTGCTTCTCTTACATGAGTATTCTCTCACTAGTTTATCTAAAACGTCAACACCACTTTTTGTTTTATTGTATGTCAAAATCATTTCTGGCTTGAATTTATTCTCTGCAGTGGATATATCATGCTGATGATGTAAAGATGACAGCAGTACGACAAATTTTCTGGGTTTTGTAATGTAGGACACTAAAGTCATTTCTTTGGTAAACAAAAAATCAGACGAATACAGCGCTCGTTTTTTCACATCCAATAATTGGTTTGGAATATCTTTACGAGTCTTTCTCAAGGTGTCAACTAACGTGAGTTTTTTTCTGATTAATTCTTGTGCTAAAGGAATGCTTGTAAAGAAGTTGTCAGTCGTAATATTACGCCCACTTCCATGCCAGTGATGTGCTAAGGTCTTGACAACTCTTGAACCTTGATTTTTTTCACTTATATCTCCTACTTTTCCCAAATACACTTCGAAGTTGCAACAAAAAAATGTCTTTGCGTCGCAAAGTGCCCAAATTTTTATCCTGTACTTGCCGGGTTTGCTAGGTATGTAGACTCAAAAAGGGCATCGCGCTCTAAAGGATACTAACTGTTCATCAATGGTTCCTCAAGGTGAAGGATAGTAACTATCTCTACAATTTTGAGCAAAAATATCAGACATCTCATGAATAGGAACTAATTTATCTTTTTTCTTTCTTTCAGGTTTGGTACTAAGATCGTCGAACCTAATATGTCTCATAATAGATAAAAATCTGTTTCTACTCATTATTGCCTGATAGATAGGTCTGTTGAATGCTTTGTTGGTAACTGACCATTAGCTATGAGGATTTTCTTTATTTTCTCTAAAACGATCAGCCAGAACAAGAATACTTATGAATCCAAACATTTCAGTGACATCGACGTCATTCCATGTCATCCTATTCGGATTTTCTGCATTTTGTTGTTCTTTATTGTAGACATCCACAAATTCTCTGGCTCGTTTATTTGTATGTTTCACAATAAGATCTATGATATTGTCTGATATAAAAATGTCTGAATGTATCCAATATAGAAGAAACATTCTTGCTTCTTTCGGTAAGACATTTAACTTTACGAATGAATTCGGTTACTCTCATTCTTCCCAATTTCGGCGATATGTATCTCCAATTACATACGGACTCATCTTGAACTTGATCATCGCTAGATTCACTAGTGCTTTGCGAGTCATTGTCAACTTCGATTTCGTCAGTTTTTTCGGTACACACTTCAATGGCGTCCTCAGTTTCCGACACTAAAAGCTTCGTCTAGCGGTAACTCACGATAATTTTCATCGTTTATTTATTTATTTTATTTTACTTCCGAAATAACAGGGTTACCCCTAATTACAATTTCAGAACTTAAACTAAACTAATTCATTTACAAAACTTAACAATAATACATAATGTAATAAAGAAAAATTAACAGAGCAAGGCAATTCATGCATAAGAATTTCTAATGACAAATCCTAAGAGACGTAAAGATGACGCTGTAATGGCTCTAATATGTTCAGCAAAACATAAATTAGGCGAAAACAATACTCCCAGATCTCTTTTTTTAACCACAGACGTCAATCTTACATTATTAATTTTGTATACAAATTCTATCAGCTTCTTCCTTAAAGCATACGACATAGACTCGCATTTAGACACATTAAAATGAAGACTGTTGAGTCGACACCAATTAAATACATTATCCAAATCAGATTGCAAAGACCGACAGTCATTTAAATCGTGAACAGTTGTAAATATCTTCAGATCGTCCGCAAAAAGTAAGCACCTGGTTGAATGCCTGAGATAAATCATTTATAAACAATAAGAATAATAAAGGTCCCAGATTACTCCCCTGCGGAACCTCTGAGTCAATCCCCAGCATATCTGAGACTGCGTTTTTTATAAGAAACGTAATAAAATCTGTTGGATAAGTATGTGACGAAAAAAGTAGGATGTGGCTATTTATACATACAGCATGTATACGCAATTGGCTATTTACACATACAGTATGTATATATAGTTGGCTATTTATACATAGAGTATGTACACGCAATTGGCTATTTACACATACAGTATGTATATGTAATTGGCTATTTATACATACTGCATGTATACGCAATTGGCTATTTGTACATACAATATGTGTACACAATTGGCTTGTACTATATATACGAGTGTATTTCTGGAAAATGTTGTCGCATATACGGCTTGGTCCAAAAAAATGTACCGACACAAACTGTATTTTCTTAAATGAATGCCCTATATTTTTTGCATATTCTGAGTAGCTGTCTTAAATGCTATAACTGCACATCTTATTTTCGAATTTTGCATGCAAAGTAAACCAGGTTATTAACCATTTTGTGAAAATGTATGTAGTCGCTTAAAATCCGTTGTCAGCACTACTATTAAGCATTGAAGATTTCAATTTGGCATATCGATTTAACAAAGTTTGGGCCCTTCGACCACCACTAATACTATTGGATAATATTATACAGGATGGTTACCAAAACTTAAATTACGCGTTGTTTGTGAGATCATAACTTTGTTATTTTAAATGAAATACCCTACACTTTCCATGCCTCAGAAGGCTTTATTAAGTACCTTTCATTTTTGTAAGCATATGGTACATCTGAGATGTGTACTTTTTGAGATAGACTATGTCAAAAATAATTTGATTTTTTCACAAGAAATGAGGTATGAAAAATGCAATTTTAAACAAATGCATGTAAATTTAGATCGTAAAAGATGAAAAAGTATACATCTGTGCACAGACAATAGCATTTAAAAAACCATTTTTCCAAAAATTCTATTTGAATAGCCGGTTTTTTATTGAATTTTTTTTAATATCAATTTTTATTAATTGATTTTCTAAGAAATTCAAACTCTGTTGACGATTGTCTTGAAAGCATACGGTTAATCAAATAAGATTCTACAACCTAATAAAACCAAATTCAAACTCCGTTGACGATTGTCTTGAAAGAATACGGTTGATCAAATAAGATCCTACAACCTTGTATAAAATTAGTCACTTTATCCCCTAAATACAATAAAATCCTAAAATAAATTCATATGGTCGGTGGATCCGCTTATAACGTATCTTTTTGAACGGACCCAAACCGGAATTGGAAGCCCACCCCTGCTCCACTATCTATCTTGGAAATTGTGCTTCCAAGCAAAATCCTAGAATAAATTTGTATGGTTGGTGGATCTGTGTGTAATGTATCTTTTTCAACGGACCCAAGCCGGAATTTGAAACCCATCCCTGCTCCACTATCTATCTTGGAAATTGTATTTCTAAGCAAATTCTAAAATAAATCTGTATGATAGGTGGAACCGTGTGTACGTGTCTTTTTCAATGGACCCAAAGCGAAAATTGAAACCCACCCCTGCTCCACTATTTATCTTGGAAATTGTATTTCCAAGCAAAATCCTAAAATAAATCTGTATAGTAGGTGGATCCGTGTGTAACGTATCTTTTTCAACAGATCCAAGCCGGAATTTGAAACCCACAATTGTAGAATTTTTTAAGATATGCCGTTTTAGCATTTTAGGCAGCTAATCAGGATATGTAAAACAATATATCCAGATATATTTTTATATGGATACTGGAGATATCCAAATATCTCCAGTATCTATCTAGGAAATTGTACTTCGAAGCAAAATCCTAAAATAAACCTGTATGGTAGGTGGATCCGTGTGTAACGTATCTTTTTCAATCGACTCAAACCGGAATTTAAAACCCACAATTGTAAAATTTTTTAAGATATGCCGTTATAGCATTTTAGGCAGCTAATCAGGATATGTAAAAAAATATATGGTGTTCCATTAAAAACGAAATACACTTTGTGTCATCACATTTTTGTACACTCATATGTATATGTAAAGCACAAGTCTGCGTTTGAACGAAATTCCTAAATTAATTGGTATAGGAGCTATGGATGCCTGATGCACTACTACAGGACTCTGTATATGTAATTGGCTATTTACTGATACTGACTGTATACTTTATTATTTCGTTTAATATTGTGGAAATAACTACGCAATTATAATATTGTTTCATTTATTAAAGTTAGTTTTCAAGTTAGTGTTCAGTTTTTTGTATGTGTGAACAGCCAATTGCGTATACATACAGTATATGTAAATAGCCAATTACATATACATATTGTATGTGTAAATAGCCAATTGCGTATACATACCGTATGTATAAATAGCCACATCCAAAAAAGTAAGCGTAGAATACGAAAAATTGTGTTGTGCCAGCTTGCGCAGAAGTGTGTCATGATCGACCCTATCAAATGCCTTTGCAAAATCCGTGTAAATAACACCCACTTGACTTTTCTTAAAGAAGCATTCTTGCTTCTTTCTGTAAGACATTTAACTTTACGAATAAATTCGGTGACTCTCATTCTTCCCAATTTCGGCGCTATGTATCTCTAATTACATACGGACTCATTTTGAACTTCATCGTCGCTAGATTCACTACTGCTTTGCGAGTCGTTGTCAACTTCGATTTCGTCAGTTTTTTCGGTACACACTTCAATGGCGTCCTCAGTTTCCGACACGTCACTAAAAGCTTCGTCTAACGGTAACTCGCGATAATTTTCATCATCTGAATCATTCAGAAGTGCGTTGAAAAGCTCTACATCCGTGAGAGTTTCCTTATTAGAAGACATAATGAGAACTTGTCCATAAGAACACGAGACCACACAAGACAATAATGTTTTGCTCAATCAACTTTGCTCTACACAGATGCGTACGCAGCGAAAAAGTACAAGTTTTTAGTCAGTATCTTCTAGGTAATAACCATAACATCAACACCCAGAATCGGGTCAACAGTGACCCAATGTAAAGTAATTGCAAATTGCACTTTTATTAATTTTTAATTTGATGTGAAATATAGGAAAAACTGTTTGTGAATACTAAATAGTAGAATTCACAAGAGGAAACCGCAAGGAAAATAATTATGAGAAAATGCTAGCCTGAAAATATGTTTTCGGGTCACGAATGGCCCTCTTTCGGGACGGCGAGGGTTAATGAAGCTTACTCAAAATTATATTAACCAAAAAAGTGCTTGATTTCTTTTTAAATATAAAAAAAATGTTATCGTCACCTAAAAACTAATATTAGGTCGTTTTAATTTGTTAAAAATTTCTTTAATATCACATTCACTTCATTAAAATAGACGACATTTATGACGGTTGTTTATCAGTTTTAACGACCCCTATTCTGTATTTCCGTCTCATCGCAACTACATTATACGCCACGCTATAAAACGATGATTTACCGGACCCCAATCTTTTTATGTTATCCGTCGCGTGCGTTTCTATGGGGCGAAGAAGCTTTTTTGGAAGTAACGATAAAACAAAAAGCCATATGGACCGATAACAACCAATTCGTTATTTCCGGTGATAAAACTAAACTTTTTTTAAATCTAAAACACAAAATGTTAAAGTAATTATTAAAATTGTAAAAGCTTTACATGTTTCGACTTTCAGCCATCTTCATTTATAATCCAAATTTTCATTACATAAATTCATTCCATTATAAATTCAAAGTTTTCATTAAAAATTGAAATGAAGCAAGTATTTTAAATAATTGGGCTCGTTAATTTTAATCCATCTTAAAAAAATATTTTCATTAAACTCCATTTACTTTAAATGGTATATAACGAACTACGTATAAAACATAAATTTCCCCATAAATTCAAATTATACCTAACGAACGATTTATTCCTTATCCAATCAAGTAATAACCAATATCGTTACTAATAACGAACGTTTTAATTTGTTGAATCATCTCGAGAAAACTTCCGCTTAATTTTTTTTTTCGAAAATTAATAGGACGAAATGACTCGTTACAAAAGACGACCTTGTTACGATAACCTCGTTCACAAACACGAAATGATCCGTAATCTTAAATTGGCACTAAAATACCAAAACGAGGTAAATAATGTAATTCTTGTTTAATAAAACGTTGAATTTTAAATAAAGAATCGGTTAAGAATGAAGCGATTTAATTAAAAAATCCAAACACGTACACAAAGAGGATGTCCTGCGATTGAATTTACCATCATTTTATAGCCACGTAAGTAAACTATCTCGGGTGGTAATTACTTAGATGAAATATTGTTATGGGCGGAAACGGGTTGTAATGTTGGTCGTATACATAGGATTCTAATACTGAAACTGAAACGGTGGTAGAAAAACGATTAGGTATCATAACTGAAGTAGTTCGGGTTAAAAGTATCGAGTTACATCGTTAAATAAATAAAACGTGGTGTAATAAAAAAACTAAAACATAAAAACATAATTATAACAATTTTTAAATCTTAATAAATCAATATCGTGATTAATAAATTGGTGTGTTGCAAAAGAACAATGGATTATTACGGAAAAATTAGCAAATAACCCAGATTTTCTTAATCCGGAGATGATCATTCAAGGTCCTTGATCCTTTCTATTCGTCATAGTAGAGAGTCAATTTAGAATAATCCCAAGCAACTGCAAGAAAAATAATTTCTCACAATTACACTGTTGCGAACGACATTTCTCCTATTGTTATCACGAACTTGTTGTTCACGACGCACAATCAAAATTATAATTTTGCAACTTTAAGATTACCGGATAAGATTTCAAGGTAACGACGAAGAAATATTTTAATGTTGGTAATTTCTTCTTGGAATTTATTTTAAATTGTAAATAATTTTTTTGTTAAGCATTAATACAATAACAACAAAAGTGTGCGAAAGGTTTATTCTTAAATATTTATGTTATCGTAACAAATTTGCAATGCAATATAAACTTTGTATCGGTGCATTCTACCTACTTTCTCTTCTTATAGTGGTCATTGTCAGCTTTGCTGTCCTACAGACACAGATAACATGAATTATTTGTTTACCTTACTTGAAGTCTTATTCAAAAATTCTTTTCATTTTATCCTTTGATAACATCTCACTTGTCCTTGTTCTTTATGCAACTGTAGCATTAATTCTCCGTTAAATAAGAAATTTTAAGCAACTTTTATTGTAAAAATGGTATTTTTAGTTTCAAGTTAGTCATCGTTTATTAGTTGAAATAAATTTCTTGGTTTATTTCATACAAAGTACATAAATACATATTTAAAGTTAAAAAATGTATATCTAACAAGAAAATCCTCAATAATATACTTACGAAAAAAATAAAACGACATCATCAAAATACTTGAAATACTGACCTACAACTCTAGAACTTTGAGAGAAGATGAGAAATTGCTAGAAGAACTAAAAAAACGCAAATGGTATATAACATGATTGATTGGGGTGAAAAGAAAGGGTAATCGGTATATAAATGTAAGGGGAACAAGAACATTTATTATTATGGATTAGGAAAGACTGGTGGGATAGGATTTTTAATAAATAAAAGATGTTCAGATAATATTACCTCATTTAAAATATTTAAAACAGAATTGTGAAGATTATATAAAACTTTGAAAATAAAAAAGTCGAAAGAATAAAAATCATACAAGTATATGAACCTACCGCTAACGAAGAAGAAAGAGACGTGTTCTATTAAAATCTACAGGAGACAACCGAAAATCTTGAATGTAAATATAGAGACTTTAATGTAAGGATGTGGCTATTTATACATACAGTATGTATATGTAATTGGCTATTTATACATACCGCATGTTTGCGCAATTGGCTATTTGTACATACAGTATTTGTACACAATTGGCTGTTTAGACTGTATGCTTGTATATATACCAATTACAGCTCCTATAGCAATTAAGTTAAGAATTTCTTTTAAATGCAGTTCATTACATCGACAACATTCTCAATCCGGTGGTACTAAACCTTTCATGCAGGCTTGTACTATATATACGAGTGTTTTTCTTAAAAATATTGTCACATATATATACGGCGTGGTTCAAAAAGTGTCGACACAAAGTCTTAAATAAATAGAACACCCTACATTTTTTGCATATTCTGATTAGCTGTCTTGAATGCTATAACTGCACATCTTGTTTTCAAATTTTGCGTGGAAAGTTACCACGTTGTTAAGCATTTTGTGAAAATTTATGTATTGGATCATAACTTTGTTATTTTAAATGGAGTACATCGCTTATCTACTGAATACAAGACAATCAAAAAATATAAAAAATATCAAAATATATATAATTACGTTTTTGCAAAGCTTTAATTACAAATCATAACTCAGAGATTTAATGATTTGGAAAAGCGATCTTAAGCACGTTAGATAGCAAGAAAATTTGCTTCAAGTTGCTCTTTTTTTCAGAGCGATGTCTCAATTAGTTCTTGAAATTCGATTCTTTGAAAATTTTTTTATTTTTATCAAACACATGATTATATTTTGCAGAGTTTCAATTAAAAAATCATAACTCGGAGATTTAAATATTTGAAGCAAAAATCTTAGGCACCTTAAACAGCAACAAAATTTGCTTCAAGTTGCTCTTTATTTCAGAGCGATATCTCAATTGGTTCTTGAGATACGATTCTTTGAAAATTTCTTGATTTTTATCAAACACATATGATTACGTTTTTGCAAAGTTTTAATAAAAAAAATCATATCTCGGAGATTCAGAGATTTGAAGAAAGAATCTCAAGCACACTAAATACCAATTAAATTTGCTTCAAATCGTTCCTTATTTCGAAGTGATGTCTCAATTAGTTTTTGAGATACGAATTTTTGAAAATTTCTTGATTTTTAACAAATATATATAATTACATTTTTGCAAAGCTTTAATAAAAAAATCATAACTCGGTAATTCAGAGATTTGAAGAAAGGATCTCAAGCACACTAAATACTAATTAAATTTGCTTCAAATTGTTCCTTATATCAAAGTGATATCTCAATTAGTTCTTGAGATACGAATTTTTGAAAATTTCTTATTTTTAACAAATATATATAATTACGTTTTTACAAATCTTTAATTAAAAAATCATAACTCAAAGATTTAATAATTTGGAAAAACGATCTTAAGCACGTTAGATAGCAAGAATAATTGCTTCAAGTTGCTCTTTTTTTCAAAGCGATATCTCAATTAGTTCTTGAGATACGATTCTTTGAAAATTTCTTGATTTTTAACAAACACATATGATTATATTTTGCAGAGTTTCAATGAAAAAATCATAACTCTGAGATTTAAATATTTGAAGCAAGAATCTTAGCCACCTTAAACAGCAACAAAATTTACTTCAAGTTGCTCTTTATTTCAGAGCGACATCTCAATGGGTTCTTGAGATACGATTCTTTGAAAATTTCTTGAAAAAGTATCTCAAGCACATTAAATACTAATTAAATTTGCTTTAAATCGCTTCTTATTTCAAAGTGATATCTCAACTAGTTCTTGAGATTCGATTCTTTGAAAATTTTTTGATTTTTATCAAACATATATGATTATATTTTGCAGAGTTTCAATTAAAAAATCATAATTCAGAGATTTCAATATTTGAAGCAAGAATCATAGGCACCTTAAACAGCAACAAAATTTGTTGCTGTTTATATAATTACATTATGTTATATATAATTACATTTTTGCAAAGCTTTAATTAAAAAATCATAACTCACAGATTTAATGATTTGGAAAAACGATCTTAAACACGTTAGATAGCCAGAAAATTTGCTTCAAATTGCTCTTTATTTCAGAGCGATATCTCAATTGGTTCTTGAGATACGATTCTTTGAAAATTTCTTGATTTTTATCAAACACATATGATTATGTTTTTGCAAAGTTTTAATAAAAAAAATCATAACTCTGAGATTCAGAGATTTGAAGAAAAGATCTCAAGCACACTAAATACTAATTAAATTTGCTTCAAATCGTTCCTTATTTCAAAGTGATATCTCAATTAGTGTTTGAGATACGAATTTTTGAAAATTTCTTGATTTTTAACAAATATATATAATTACATTTTTGCAAAGCTTTAATTAAAAAATCATAACTCAGAGATTTAATGATTTGGAAAAACGATCTTAAGCACGTTAGAAAGCAAGAAAATTTGCATCAAGTTACTCTGTTTTTCAGAGCGATATCTCTATTAGTTCTTGAGATACGATTCTTTGGCGATTTCCTGATTTTTATCAAACACATATGATTATATTTTGCAGAGTTTCAATCAAAAAATCATAACTCGGATATTTAAATATTTGAAGCAACAATCATAGGCACCTTAAACACCAACAAAATTTGCTTCAAGTTGCTCTTTATTTCAGAGCGATATCTCAATTGGCTCTTGAGATACGATTCTGTGAAAATTTGTTGATTTTTATCAAACCCGTATGATTATGTTTTTGCAAAGTTTTAATAAAGAAAATCATAACTCGGAGATTCAGAGATTTGAAGAAAGGATCTCAAGCACATTAAATACTAATTAAATTTGCTTCAAATCGTTCCTTATTTCAAAGTGATATCTCAATTAGTTCTTGAGATACGAATTTTTAAAAATTTCTTGATTTTTAACAAATATATTTAATTACTTTTTTGCAAAGCTTTAATTAAAAAATCATAACTCAGAGATTTAATAATTTGGAAAAACGATCTTAAGCACGTTAGATAGCAAGAAAATTTGCTTCAAGTAGCTCTTTTTTTCAGAGCGATATCTCAACTAGTTCTTTAAAATTTCTTGATTTTTATCAAATACATATGATTATATTTTGCATAGTTTCAATTAAAAAACCATAACTCAGAGATTTAAATATTTGAAGCAAGAATCTTAGGCACCTTAAACAGCAATATTTACGTCAAGTTGCTTTTTATTTCTGAGCGATATCTTAATTGGTTCTTGAGATACGATTCTTTGAAAATTTCTTGATTTTTATTAAACACATATGATTATCTTTGTGCAAAGTTTTAATAAATAAAATTATAACTCGGAGATTCAAAGATTTGAAGAAAGGATCTCAAGCACATTAAATACTAATTAAATTTGCTTCAAATCGCTCCTTATTTCAAAGTGATAGCTCAATTACTTCTTGAAATATGAATTTTTGAAAATTTCTTGATTTTTAACAAATATATATAATTATGTTTTAGCAAAGCTTTAATCAAAAAATCACAGCTTAGATATTTAACGATCATATCTCAAATCATATCTCAAAGACGAATTGAGATATCGACATGAAATAAAATCATTTTGGAGCAAATTAATCTAGTTTTAACACACCAATTATAACTTCTTCGATTCCATAAATTAAAAAGATAATTTCTTTTAAATCACCTCTCTTGTTATTGGGGTTAAATTGAATAATCTAATTTAGATCATCATATCTCAAAGACGAATTGAGATATTATTATGAAATAAAAATCATTTTGAAGCAAATTTCATCTAGTTTTAACACACCAATTATAATTTCTTCGATTCCATAAATTAAAAAGATCGATTTTTTATATCGCCTCTCTTGTAATTGAGGTTCAATTTACTAATCTAATTTACATCATCATTTCTCAAAGACGAATTGAGATATAGCCATGAAATAAAAATCATTTTGAAATTTAATTTCCGAAAAATAAATTTTCGAGCAAATAGTACACCATTTAAAAAATATATATCCTTTCTAAACAGCTAATAGACAACGTCAAGCCCTTACCCTGGTTTAGATCCAGTTACTTTAAGTTTGGTTCAGCAATTGCATACTACAGTAGATATAGAAAGGATATTTTCGTCTTTTGGATTAGTATATTCCCATATCAGAAATAGATTAGGGAACGACAAAGCAGCAAAATTAGTTTCCATATTTAAGGAATTAAATAACAGATGAAATAGAAAAATGCTTAAAAGCTTAGAAATTTTAGTTTAAAGTGTTATTAAATGTATTAGAAGTCCTATTATGATTTTAAACAGGTTTTAAACTGTTTAAAACAATTTTAGTTTAAAACATGTTAGGTTTTATATGTTAGTGTTTTAAACATGTTTAAAACAAATAGTTTTTAACAAATTGTTTGAAACAACCCTGATCGTACATATATAGGTCGTAACTCATGAACCAAAATAGATAAAAATAAATGTCGCTAACAACAATTGGTCGTAATTATTCTAAAATACATGTTCCATAATTCGGTCATATCCACAAAGTCTTGCAATGACAGTTTCTTATTACATACATAAGGAACATATCACCTGTGATTGTGAAATGTACAAAAAACACCTCAAGATTGAAGATTACGTAATTAAGAAGACCCATAAGAATGTAATTTATCAACAATTTTATTTGATAAAGACGCATTATGTTAAATATTATGAATTCTTTAAACGTTGTATATCTTTCGAGTTAATTATAAAATTGAAATTGCAACATAATAGATCTTGAGAAGTAGTTAGGCGATTACATGTTAGTAAAACCACACACATACAAGCATCGATATCTACCCGATATCTTCTAAGTATCTAAGTACTCAGCTGGTTTCCAATCCGATTTGCAAACAGCGTTGTCTATTGGTCGCCATTCAAACGTCCGGCAGCGTGAGTCGCGAATAAATTGATGATTTACGGCAGAGACAGGATCGCAATTACTAGTGCACGCAAAGAGAAAGTTCTCCTTAATGTCTCTTTAGCCTATAACCAAAGTGTGGTCGTGGTATACCTAACCGGAAAAGGGAACGTTTAGAACGAAATCGGTCAAATCGGTTGTTTATTGTACGAAGCCACGCGAGTTTATGCCATTTCGTCGGTAGAGTTATCAATCAGTTATTGGATTTTGATGGACGGTCATTATGGTCGGGCAAATTTATGGGTAGCTAGGCGAATATAAGTCTATTTTGAAATATTGATAATCGTTAAAGAGGTAATAGTGTTTGAAAGGTACCGTACCATGCAAAAGGATGGATTGAATACATTAATCAAGGTGTTGTTAAGGGGCACACCGATACGATATTGGCTTTATACATGAAATATATCAGCGAAATGATATACAACGTCGTAAGGGAATCTTATTGGGGTATGATCGAGGAAGTAAAACGACAATTTAATGTTTACGATCGATTCAAAGAAAATTAATTGATCAAATAAATTCTTAATTAAATAATTTCTCAATCATTTCCGGATTGTTACAACTTAATACGCGAATTACACAAAAATATTGAATAATAAAATTTTACTACGGTAAATACACACGTATGGTACACACTTATGTTTATGTATAATATGTAGATTGATTAAGAATCAGTTAACTGTTTTTGTATGATTTATGGTGTGGCAGGATATGTCAATGATACTAAACAAGAAGTATTTGGTTAACTAACAAGCTTATAAGAGAAAATTTGCATCTTAATCTATTTCTTGTAATGTGCTATAAAGTAATTAAATCAATTAAGATTTTTTATTAATTAATTTTTAGATAAATTAAAATCATCAAATATTATGATATTTAACAATTCACTTTTTGTTATCTACGTTTAAATCTGTATAAATGATATTTGAATCAAAAATTGAAGATGAAATAATGATCTTTAAAATGATGTAGGATAATTTACGTTAAGATTTTAGCTTTAATTTGTGATATAAACCACATTTTTGCATTTAAAAATAAGTTTAGAATGAATTCTTAAAGATTCCCCTAATATACTTAAAATGATTAGAAATGTTATGCTCCAACTTTTAAGTGATATCTTCCGAAATGCTTTATCTAAGATAGTGACTGATATATCATCTTAAAGAAGAATGTTCTGTTTTCAATCTATGATATAAATGACATCTTTGCAGTTGGACATAAGTTCAGAATGATTTCATAAATATTACGATCATTTATTCAAATTGATTAAAAATATCAAGTATTAGGGTCCAACTTTCAAGTGATATATTCCGAAATATTTTATTTGAGAGAGTAACTGATATATCATCTTAAAGAGAAAGATTTTAGCTTCAATTTATGATATAAACCACATTTCTCCATTTTGAAATAAGTTCAGAGTGATGTCTTAAAAATTACGTTCATTTACTCTAATTGATTAAAAATGTCAAATTTCAGGTTCTAACTTTTAAGTGATATCTTCCAAAATGTCTTATCTGAGATAATGAGTAATACATAATCTTAAAGAGGAAGATTTTAGCTTCAATTTATGATATAAACCATATTTTTGCATTTAGAAATAAGTTCAGAGTGATGTCTTAAATGTTACGTTCATTTACTCTAATTGATTAAAAATGTCAATTTCAGGTTCTAACTTTTAAGTGATATCTTCCAAAATCTTTTATCTGAGATAATGGGTAATATATCATCTTAAAAAGGATGATTTTAGCTTCAATTTATGGTATAATCCACATCTTTGTATTTAGAAATAAGTTGAGGGTGATGTCTTAAATATTACGTTCACTTACGCTAATTGATTAAAAATATCAAATTTCAGGTTCTAACTTTTAAGTGATATCTTCAAAAATGTTTTATCTGAGATGATGGGTAATATATGATCTTAAAAAGGAAGATTTTAGCTTCAATTTATGGTATAATTCACATCTTTGTATTTATAAATAAGTTTGGAATGAGTTCTTAAACATTACGTTCATTTACTCTAATTGATTAAAAATGTCAAATTTCAAGTTCTAACTTTTAAGTGATATCTTCCAAAATATTTTATCTGAGATAATGGCTAATATATCATCTTAAAGAGGACGATTTTAGCTTCAATTTATAATATAAACCAAATTTTTGTATTTAGAAATAAGGTCAGAGTGATGTATTAAACATTACGTTCATTTACCCTAATTGATTAAAAATGTCAAATTTCAAGTTCTAACTTTTAAGTGATATCCTCCAAAGTATTTTATCTGAGATAATGTGTAATATATCATCTTAAAGAGGAAGATTTTAGCTTCAATTTATGATATAAATCACATTTTTGCATTTAGAAATAAGTTCAGAGTGATGTCTTAAAGATTACGTTCATTTACTCTAATTGATTAAATATGTCAAATTTCAGGTTCTAACTTTTAAGTGGTATCTTCCAAAATATTTTATTTGAGATAATGGATAATACATAATCTTAAAGAGGAAGATTTTAGCTTCAATTTATGATATAAACCATATTTTTGCATTTAGAAATAAGTTTAGAGTGATGTCTTAAATGTTACGTTCATTTACTCTAATTGATTAAAAATGTCAATTTCAGGTTCTAACTTTTAAGTGATATCTTCCAAAATCTGTTGTCTGAGATAATGGGTAATATATCATCTTAAAAAGTATGATTTTAGCTTCAATTTATGGTATAATCCACATCTTTGTATTTAGAAATACGTTGAGGGTGATGTCTTAAATATTACGTTCATTTACGCTAATTGATTAAAAATATCAAATTTCAGGTTCTAACTTTTAAGTGATATCTTCAAAAATGTTTTATCTGAGATAATGGGTAATATATGACCTTAAAAAGGAAGATTTTAGCTTCAATTTATGGTATAATTCACATCTTTGTATTTATAAGTAAGTTTGGAATGAGTTCTTAAACATTACGTTCATTTACTCTAATTGATTAAAAATGTCAAATTTCAAGTTCTAACTTTTAAGTGATATCTTCCAAAATATTTTATCTGAGATAATGGCTAATATGTTATCTTAAAGAGGACGATTTTAGCTTCAATTTATAATATAAACCAAATTTTTGTATTTAGAAATAAGGTCAGAGTGATGTCTTAAACATTACGTTGATTTACCCTAATTGCTTAAAAATGTCAAATTTCAAGTTCTAACTTTTAAGTGATATCCTCCAAAGTATTTTATCTGAGATAATGGGTAATATATCATCTTAAAGAGGACGATTTTAGCTTCAATTTATGATATAAATCACATTTTTGCATTTAGAAATAAGTTCAGAGTGATGTCCTAAAGATTACGTTCATTTACTCTAATTGATTAAAAATGTCAAATTTCAGGTTCTAACTTTTAAGTGGTATCTTCCAAAATATTTTATTTGAGATAATGGATAATACATAATCTTAAAGAGGAAGATTTTAGCTTCAATTTATGATATAAACCATATTTTTGCATTTAGAAATAGGTTCAGAGTGATGTCTTAAATGTTACGTTCATTTACTCTAATTGATTAAAAATGTCAATTTCAGGTTCTAACTTTTAAGTGATATCTTCCAAAATCTGTTGTCTGAGATAATGGGTAATATATCATCTTAAAAAGTATGATTTTAGCTTCAATTTATGGTATAATCCACATCTTTGTATTTAGAAATAAGTTGAGGGTGATGTCTTAAATATTACGTTCATTTACGCTAATTGATTAAAAATATCAAATTTCAGGTTCTAACCTTTAAGTGATTTCTTCAAAAATGTTTTATCTGAGATAATGGGTAATATATGATCTTAAAAAGGAAGATTTTAGCTTCAATTTATGGTATAATTCACATCTTTGTATTTATAAATAAGTTTGGAATGAGTTCTTAAACATTACGTTCATTTACTCTAATTGATTAAAAATGTCAAATTTCAAGTTCTAACTTTTAAGTGATATCTTCCAAAATATTTTATCTGAGATAATGGCTAATATGTTATCTTAAAGAGGACGATTTTAGCTTCAATTTATAATATAAACCAAATTTTTGTATTTAGAAATAAGGTCAGAGTGATGTCTTAAACATTACGTTGATTTACCCTAATTGCTTAAAAATGTCAAATTTCAAGTTCTAACTTTTAAGTGATATCCTCCAAAGTATTTTATCTGAGATAATGGGTAATATATCATCTTAAAGAGGACGATTTTAGCTTCAATTTATGATATAAATCACATTTTTGCATTTAGAAATAAGTTCAGAGTGATGTCCTAAAGATTACGTTCATTTACTCTAATTGATTAAAAATGTCAAATTTCAGGTTCTAACTTTTAAGTGGTATCTTCCAAAATATTTTATTTGAGATAATGGATAATACATAATCTTAAAGAGGAAGATTTTAGCTTCAATTTATGATATAAACCATATTTTTGCATTTAGAAATAGGTTCAGAGTGATGTCTTAAATGTTACGTTCATTTACTCTAATTGATTAAAAATGTCAATTTCAGGTTCTAACTTTTAAGTGATATCTTCCAAAATCTGTTGTCTGAGATAATGGGTAATATATCATCTTAAAGAGTATGATTTTAGCTTCAATTTATGGTATAATCCACATCTTTGTATTTAGAAATAAGTTGAGGGTGATGTCTTAAATATTACGTTCATTTACGCTAATTGATTAAAAATATCAAATTTCAGGTTCTAACTTTTAAGTGATTTCTTCAAAAATGTTTTATCTGAGATAATGGGTAATATATGATCTTAAAAAGGAAGATTTTAGCTTCAATTTATGGTATAATTCACATATTTGTATTTATAAATAAGTTTGGAATGAGTTCTTAAACATTACGTTCATTTACTCTAATTGATTAAAAATGTCAAATTTCAAGTTCTAACTTTTAAGTGATATCTTCCAAAATATTTTATCTGAGATAATGGCTAATATGTTATCTTAAAGAGGACGATTTTAGCTTCAATTTATAATATAAACCAAATTTTTGTATTTAGAAATAAGGTCAGAGTGATGTCTTAAACATTACGTTCATTTACCCTAATTGATTAAAAATGTCAAATTTCAAGTTCTAACTTTTAAGTGATATCTTCCAAAGTTTTTTATCTGAGATAGTGGGTAATATATCATTTTAAAGAGGACGATTTTAGCTTCAATTTATGATATAAACCACATTTTTGCATTTAGAAATAAGTTCAGAGTGATGTCTTAAAGATTACGTTCATTCACTCTAATTGATTAAAAATATCAAATTTCAGGTTGTAACTTTTAAGTGATATCTTCCAAAATATTTTATCTGAGATAATTGGTAATACATAATCTTAAAGAGGAAGATTTTAGCTTCAATTGATGATATAAACCACATCATTGCGTTTAGAAATAAGTTTGGAATGAGTTCTTAAACATTACGTTCGTTTACTCTAATTGATTAAAAATGTCAAATTTCAGGTTGTAACTTTTAAGTGATATTTTCCAAAATGTTTTATCTGAGGTAATGGGTTATATATCACCTTAAAGAGGAAGATTTTAGCTTCAATCTATGATATAAACCACATCATTGCGTTTAGAAATAAGTTTGGAATGAGTTCTTAAACATTACGTTCGTTTACTCTAAATGATTAAAAATGTCAAATTTCAGGTTGTAACTTTTAAGTGATATCTTCCAAAATGTTTTATCTGAGATAATGAATAATACATAACCTTAAAGAGGAAGATTTTAGCTTCAATTTATGATACAAACCACATCATTGCGTTTAGAAATAAGTTTGGAATGAGTTCTTAAACATTACGTTCGTTTACTTTAATTGATTAAAAATGTCAAATTTCAGGTTGTAACTTTTAAGTGATATCTTCCAAAATGTTTTATCTGAGATAATGAATAATACATAACCTTAAAGAGGAAGATTTTAGCTTCAATCTATGATATAAACCACATCATTGCGTTTAGAAATAAGTTTGGAATGAGTTCTTAAACATTACGTTCGTTTACTCTAAATGATTAAAAATGTCAAATTTCAGGTTGTAACTTTTAAGTGATATCTTCCAAAATGTTTTATCTGAGATAATGAATAATACATAACCTTAAAGAGGAAGATTTTAGCTTCAATTTATGATACAAACCACATCATTGCGTTTAGAAATAAGTTTGGAATGAGTTCTTAAACATTACGTTCGTTTACTTTAATTGATTAAAAATGTCAAATTTCAGGTTGTAACTTTTAAGTGATATCTTCCAAAATGTTTTATCTGAGATAATGAATAATACATAACCTTAAAGAGGAAGATTTTAGCTTCAATCTATGATATAAACCACATCATTGCGTTTAGAAATAAGTTTGGAATGAGTTCTTAAACATTACGTTCGTTTACTCTAATTGATTAAAAATGTCAAATTTCAGGTTGTAACTTTTAAGTGATATCTTCCAAAATGTTTTATCTGAGATAATGAATAATACATAACCTTAAAGAGGAAGATTTTAGCTTCAATTTATGATACAAACCACATCATTGCGTTTAGAAATAAGTTTGGAATGAGTTCTTAAACATTACGTTCGTTTACTTTAATTGATTAAAAATGTCAAATTTCAGGTTGTAACTTTTAAGTGATATCTTCCAAAATGTTTTATCTGAGATAATGAATAATACATAACCTTAAAGAGGAAGATTTTAGCTTCAATCTATGATATAAACCACATCATTGCGTTTAGAAATAAGTTTGGAATGAGTTCTTAAACATTACGTTCGTTTACTCTAATTGATTAAAAATGTCAAATTTCAGGTTGTAACTTTTAAGTGATATCTTCCAAAATGTTTTATCTGAGATAATGAATAATACATAACCTTAAAGAGGAAGATTTTAGCTTCAATTTATGATACAAACCACATCATTGCGTTTAGAAATAAGTTTGGAATGAGTTCTTAAACATTACGTTCGTTTACTTTAATTGATTAAAAATGTCAAATTTCAGGTTGTAACTTTTAAGTGATATCTTCCAAAATGTTTTATCTGAGATAATGAATAATACATAACCTTAAAGAGGAAGATTTTAGCTTCAATCTATGATATAAACCACATCATTGCGTTTAGAAATAAGTTTGGAATGAGTTCTTAAACATTACGTTCGTTTACTCTAATTGATTAAAAATGTCAAATTTCAGGTTGTAACTTTTAAGTGATATCTTCCAAAATGTTTTATCTGAGATAATGAATAATACATAACCTTAAAGAGGAAGATTTTAGCTTCAATTTATGATACAAACCACATCATTGCGTTTAGAAATAAGTTTGGAATGAGTTCTTAAACATTACGTTCGTTTACTTTAATTGATTAAAAATGTCAAATTTCAGGTTGTAACTTTTAAGTGATATCTTCCAAAATGTTTTATCTGAGGTAATGGGTTATATATCATCTTAAAGAGGAAGATTTTAGCTTCAATCTATGATATAAACCACATCATTGCGTTTAGAAATAAGTTTGGAATGAGTTCTTAAACGTTACGTTCGTTTACTCTAATTGATTAAAAATGTCAAATTTCAGGTTGTAACTTTTAAGTGATATCTTCCAAAATGTTTTATCTGAGATAATGAATAATACATAACCTTAAAGAGGAAGATTTTAGCTTCAATTTATGATACAAACCACATCATTGCGTTTAGAAATAAGTTTGGAATGAGTTCTTAAACATTACGTTCGTTTACTTTAATTGATTAAAAATGTCAAATTTCAGGTTGTAACTTTTAAGTGATATCTTCCAAAATGTTTTATCTGAGATAATGAATAATACATAACCTTAAAGAGGAAGATTTTAGCTTCAATCTATGATATAAACCACATCATTGCGTTTAGAAATAAGTTTGGAATGAGTTCTTAAACGTTACGTTCGTTTACTCTAATTGATTAAAAATGTCAAATTTCAGGTTGTAACTTTTAAGTGATATCTTCCAAAATGTTTTATCTGAGATAATGAATAATACATAACCTTAAAGAGGAAGATTTTAGCTTCAATTTATGATACAAACCACATCATTGCGTTTAGAAATAAGTTTGGAATGAGTTCTTAAACATTACGTTCGTTTACTTTAATTGATTAAAAATGTCAAATTTCAGGTTGTAACTTTTAAGTGATATCTTCCAAAATGTTTTATCTGAGATAATGAATAATACATAACCTTAAAGAGGAAGATTTTAGCTTCAATCTATGATATAAACCACATCATTGCGTTTAGAAATAAGTTTGGAATGAGTTCTTAAACGTTACGTTCGTTTACTCTAATTGATTAAAAATGTCAAATTTCAGGTTGTAACTTTTAAGTGATATCTTCCAAAATGTTTTATCTGAGATAATGAATAATACATAACCTTAAAGAGGAAGATTTTAGCTTCAATTTATGATACAAACCACATCATTGCGTTTAGAAATAAGTTTGGAATGAGTTCTTAAACATTACGTTCGTTTACTTTAATTGATTAAAAATGTCAAATTTCAGGTTGTAACTTTTAAGTGATATCTTCCAAAATGTTTTATCTGAGATAATGAATAATACATAACCTTAAAGAGGAAGATTTTAGCTTCAATCTATGATATAAACCACATCATTGCGTTTAGAAATAAGTTTGGAATGAGTTCTTAAACATTACGTTCGTTTACTCTAATTGATTAAAAATGTCAAATTTCAGGTTGTAACTTTTAAGTGATATCTTCCAAAATGTTTTATCTGAGATAATGAATAATACATAACCTTAAAGAGGAAGATTTTAGCTTCAATTTATGATACAAACCACATCATTGCGTTTAGAAATAAGTTTGGAATGAGTTCTTAAACATTACGTTCGTTTACTTTAATTGATTAAAAATGTCAAATTTCAGGTTGTAACTTTTAAGTGATATCTTCCAAAATGTTTTATCTGAGGTAATGGGTTATATATCATCTTAAAGAGGAAGATTTTAGCTTCAATCTATGATATAAACCACATCATTGCGTTTAGAAATAAGTTTGGAATGAGTTCTTAAACGTTACGTTCGTTTACTCTAATTGATTAAAAATGTCAAATTTCAGGTTGTAACTTTTAAGTGATATCTTCCAAAATGTTTTATCTGAGATAATGAATAATACATAACCTTAAAGAGGAAGATTTTAGCTTCAATTTATGATACAAACCACATCATTGCGTTTAGAAATAAGTTTGGAATGAGTTCTTAAACATTACGTTCGTTTACTTTAATTGATTAAAAATGTCAAATTTCAGGTTGTAACTTTTAAGTGATATCTTCCAAAATGTTTTATCTGAGATAATGAATAATACATAACCTTAAAGAGGAAGATTTTAGCTTCAATCTATGATATAAACCACATCATTGCGTTTAGAAATAAGTTTGGAATGAGTTCTTAAACGTTACGTTCGTTTACTCTAATTGATTAAAAATGTCAAATTTCAGGTTGTAACTTTTAAGTGATATCTTCCAAAATGTTTTATCTGAGATAATGAATAATACATAACCTTAAAGAGGAAGATTTTAGCTTCAATTTATGATACAAACCACATCATTGCGTTTAGAAATAAGTTTGGAATGAGTTCTTAAACATTACGTTCGTTTACTTTAATTGATTAAAAATGTCAAATTTCAGGTTGTAACTTTTAAGTGATATCTTCCAAAATGTTTTATCTGAGATAATGAATAATACATAACCTTAAAGAGGAAGATTTTAGCTTCAATCTATGATATAAACCACATCATTGCGTTTAGAAATAAGTTTGGAATGAGTTCTTAAACGTTACGTTCGTTTACTCTAATTGATTAAAAATGTCAAATTTCAGGTTGTAACTTTTAAGTGATATCTTCCAAAATGTTTTATCTGAGATAATGAATAATACATAACCTTAAAGAGGAAGATTTTAGCTTCAATCTATGATATAAACCACATCATTGCGTTTAGAAATAAGTTTGGAATGAGTTCTTAAACGTTACGTTCGTTTACTCTAATTGATTAAAAATGTCAAATTTCAGGTTGTAACTTTTAAGTGATATCTTCCAAAATGTTTTATCTGAGATAATGAATAATACATAACCTTAAAGAGGAAGATTTTAGCTTCAATTTATGATACAAACCACATCATTGCGTTTAGAAATAAGTTTGGAATGAGTTCTTAAACATTACGTTCGTTTACTTTAATTGATTAAAAATGTCAAATTTCAGGTTGTAACTTTTAAGTGATATCTTCCAAAATGTTTTATCTGAGATAATGAATAATACATAACCTTAAAGAGGAAGATTTTAGCTTCAATCTATGATATAAACCACATCATTGCGTTTAGAAATAAGTTTGGAATGAGTTCTTAAACATTACGTTCGTTTACTCTAAATGATTAAAAATGTCAAATTTCAGGTTGTAACTTTTAAGTGATATCTTCCAAAATGTTTTATCTGAGATAATGAATAATACATAACCTTAAAGAGGAAGATTTTAGCTTCAATTTATGATACAAACCACATCATTGCGTTTAGAAATAAGTTTGGAATGAGTTCTTAAACATTACGTTCGTTTACTTTAATTGATTAAAAATGTCAAATTTCAGGTTGTAACTTTTAAGTGATATCTTCCAAAATGTTTTATCTGAGATAATGAATAATACATAACCTTAAAGAGGAAGATTTTAGCTTCAATCTATGATATAAACCACATCATTGCGTTTAGAAATAAGTTTGGAATGAGTTCTTAAACATTACGTTCGTTTACTCTAAATGATTAAAAATGTCAAATTTCAGGTTGTAACTTTTAAGTGATATCTTCCAAAATGTTTTATCTGAGATAATGAATAATACATAACCTTAAAGAGGAAGATTTTAGCTTCAATTTATGATACAAACCACATCATTGCGTTTAGAAATAAGTTTGGAATGAGTTCTTAAACATTACGTTCGTTTACTTTAATTGATTAAAAATGTCAAATTTCAGGTTGTAACTTTTAAGTGATATCTTCCAAAATGTTTTATCTGAGATAATGAATAATACATAACCTTAAAGAGGAAGATTTTAGCTTCAATCTATGATATAAACCACATCATTGCGTTTAGAAATAAGTTTGGAATGAGTTCTTAAACATTACGTTCGTTTACTCTAATTGATTAAAAATGTCAAATTTCAGGTTGTAACTTTTAAGTGATATCTTCCAAAATGTTTTATCTGAGATAATGAATAATACATAACCTTAAAGAGGAAGATTTTAGCTTCAATTTATGATACAAACCACATCATTGCGTTTAGAAATAAGTTTGGAATGAGTTCTTAAACATTACGTTCGTTTACTTTAATTGATTAAAAATGTCAAATTTCAGGTTGTAACTTTTAAGTGATATCTTCCAAAATGTTTTATCTGAGATAATGAATAATACATAACCTTAAAGAGGAAGATTTTAGCTTCAATCTATGATATAAACCACATCATTGCGTTTAGAAATAAGTTTGGAATGAGTTCTTAAACATTACGTTCGTTTACTCTAATTGATTAAAAATGTCAAATTTCAGGTTGTAACTTTTAAGTGATATCTTCCAAAATGTTTTATCTGAGATAATGAATAATACATAACCTTAAAGAGGAAGATTTTAGCTTCAATTTATGATACAAACCACATCATTGCGTTTAGAAATAAGTTTGGAATGAGTTCTTAAACATTACGTTCGTTTACTTTAATTGATTAAAAATGTCAAATTTCAGGTTGTAACTTTTAAGTGATATCTTCCAAAATGTTTTATCTGAGATAATGAATAATACATAACCTTAAAGAGGAAGATTTTAGCTTCAATCTATGATATAAACCACATCATTGCGTTTAGAAATAAGTTTGGAATGAGTTCTTAAACATTACGTTCGTTTACTCTAATTGATTAAAAATGTCAAATTTCAGGTTGTAACTTTTAAGTGATATCTTCCAAAATGTTTTATCTGAGATAATGAATAATACATAACCTTAAAGAAGAAGATTTTAGCTTCAATTTATGATACAAACCACATCATTGCGTTTAGAAATAAGTTTGGAATGAGTTCTTAAACATTACGTTCGTTTACTTTAATTGATTAAAAATGTCAAATTTCAGGTTGTAACTTTTAAGTGATATCTTCCAAAATGTTTTATCTGAGGTAATGGGTTATATATCATCTTAAAGAGGAAGATTTTAGCTTCAATCTATGATATAAACCACATCATTGCGTTTAGAAATAAGTTTGGAATGAGTTCTTAAACGTTACGTTCGTTTACTCTAATTGATTAAAAATGTCAAATTTCAGGTTGTAACTTTTAAGTGATATCTTCCAAAATGTTTTATCTGATGTAATGGGTTATATATCACCTTAAAGAGGAAGATTTTAGCTTCAATCTGTGATATAAACCATAGTTTTACATTTAGAAATAAGTTCGAAGTGATGTCTTAAAGATTACGTTCGTTTACTCTAGTTGATTAAAAATGTCAAATTTCAGGTTGTAACTTTTAAGTGATATCTTTCAAAATGTTTTATCTGAGATAATGAATAATACATAACCTTAAAGAGGAAGATTTTAGCTTCAATTTATGATACAAACCACATCATTGCGTTTAGAAATAAGTTTGGAATGAGTTCTTAAACATTACGTTCGTTTACTTTAATTGATTAAAAATGTCAAATTTCAGGTTGTAACTTTTAAGTGATATCTTCCAAAATGTTTTATCTGAGGTAATGGGTTATGTATCGTCTTAAAGAAGAAGATTTTAGCTTCAATTGATGATATAAACCACATCATTGCGTTTAGAGATAAGTTTGGAATGAGTTCTTAAACATTACGTTCGTTTATTCTAATTGATTAAAAATGTCAAATTTCAGGTTGTAACTTTTAAGTGATATCTTCCAAAATGTTTTATCTGAGGTAATGGGTTATGTATCGTGTTAAAGAAGAAGATTTTAGCTTCAATTGATGATATAAACCACATCATTGCGTTTAGAGATAAGTTTGGAATGAGTTCTTAAACATTACGTTCGTTTATTCTAATTGATTAAAAATGTCAAATTTCAGGTTGTAACTTTTAAGTGATATCTTCCAAAATGTTTTATCTGATGTAATGGGTTATATATCACCTTAAAGAGGAAGATTTTAGCTTCAATCTATGATATAAACCATAGTTTTGCATTTAGAAATAAGTTCGAAGTGATGTCTTAAAGATTACGTTCGTTTACTCTAGTTGATTAAAAATGTCAAATTTCAGGTTGTAACTTTTAAGTGATATCTTTCAAAATGTTTTATCTGAGATAATGAATAATACATAACCTTAAAGAGAAAGATTTTAGCTTCAATTTATGATACAAACCACATCATTGCGTTTAGAAATAAGTTTGGAATGAGTTCTTAAACATTACGTTCGTTTACTCTAATTGATTAAAAATGTCAAATTTCAGGTTGTAACTTTTAAGTGATATCTTCCAAAATGTTTTATCTGATGTAATGGGCTATATATCACCTTAAAGAGGAAGATTTTAGCTTCAATTTATGATATAAACCATAGTTTTGCATTTAGAAATAAGTTCGAAGTGATGTCTTAAAGATTACGTTCGTTTACTCTAGTTGATTAAAAATGTCAAATTTCAGGTTGTAACTTTTAAGTGATATCTTTCAAAATGTTTTATCTGAGATAATGAATAATACATAACCTTAAAGAGAAAGATTTTAGCTTCAATTTATGATACAAACCACATCATTGCGTTTAGAAATAAGTTTGGAATGAGTTCTTAAACATTACGTTCGTTTACTCTAATTGATTAAAAATGTCAAATTTCAGGTTGTAACTTTTAAGTGATATCTTCCAAAATGTTTTATCTGAGGTAATGGGTTATATATCATCTTAAAGAGGAAGATTTTAGCTTTAATCTATGATATAAACCACATCATTGCGTTTAGAAATAAGTTTGGAATGAGTTCTTAAACATTACGTTCGTTTACTCTAATTGATTAAAAATGTTAAATTTCAGGTTGTAACTTTTAAGTGATATCTTCCAAAATGTTTTATCTGAAGTAATGGGTTATATATCATCTTAAAGAGGAAGATTTTAGCTTCAATTTATGGTATAAACCACATCTTTGCGCTTAAAAATAAGTTTGGAATGAGTTCTGAAACATTACGTTATTTTACATTGATTAGATATGTATGTCAAATTTTAGGTTCCAACTTTAAGGTAATATCTTCCAAAATGTTTAATTATGTATAGTTATGTTTAATTAGGAAGATTTTAGCTTCAATTTATGATATAAACCACATATTAACATTTAGGAATAGGTCTAGCATGATTTCTTAAAGATTACGTTCATTTACTCAATTTCAAGAATGTCAAATTTGAGGCTCTAACTCTTAAGTGATATCTTCCAAAATGTTTTATCTGAGATAATTAGTGATATATCATCTTAAAGAGGGAGGTATTAGCTTCAGTTTGTAATATAAACTACATCTTTCCGTTTAGAAATAAATTTAGAATGATTTCTTAAAGATTACGTTCATTTACTCAAATTAATTGAAAATGTTAAATTTTAGGTTCCAACTTTTAGGTGATATCTTGCAAAATGTTTTTTTTAAGTGATATATCATCTTAAAGAGGAATGTTTTAGCTTCAGTTTGTGATATAAGTCATATCTTTGCAATTAGAAATAAGTTCAGAATGATTTGTTAAATATTACGTCCATTTACTCAAATTGGTTAGAATGTCAAATTTGAGGTTCCAACTTTTAAGTGATATCTTCCAAAATGTTTTATCTAAGTTATACCATCTTAAAGAGGACGGATTTAGCTTCAACTTGTGATATAAATTACATCTTTGCAGTTAGAAATAAGTTCAGATTGATTTTCTAAAGATTATATTCATTTAATCAAATTCATTAAAAACGTCAAATTTTAGATTCCAACTTTTATAGATATCTTCCAAATTATTTTATCTAAGATGGTGAGTGATATATTATCTTAAAGAGGAAGGTTTTAGCTTTAATCTATTATATAAACCAAATCTTTGCAGTTAAAAATATGTTCGGATTTAAAATAGTGAGTAACTTTGATTAATTCAAAGATAATCAAAATTCAAAGAATAAAACCATTATTCTTTTATATCTACTTACTATTAGAGAATTTATTTTTGTGAAATAAAAAAAGGTTTAAACCTTTCTATCGCATATTATTAAACGATAATAATTATTACCACACGTCTTCAACCTCTATAATTAGAACCAATTTTAACATTTCCACAAACTTTCCCTCATCACATCTTTAATGGTTTATTCCTTCGTAATTTGTATAATTACACATAATTACCAATTTTATATTATATTTTTATTTTTATATTAATTCGCACTTTAAAATTGGCCAACTATTTGAGGAAACGCTATTTTAATAGCAATATTTTTTCTCAAACCGATTTACGGAATGTCCGTTATTCCTGGAAGTTATATGATTGGTTAAGACATTGATTGATTTGTTATTGGCGGTGTTAATCCCAATTTTGCCAGTTTCCCATTGAAAATTTTTGCAAAAGCGCGATATTACGATCCATAATGGGTGTGTCTTAGACATGCGCGATTAATTTACTTGAAATAACCGTATACTTGGTTGTACATGAGTTTCGATTTATAGACGTTTTTTTCATCCATTTACGTCTATTAATTAATAGTTTTTTTTGTGTATTTATGTAACGTACTCGCGTATTACTAAACCACGTCCACTGGTTACACCTTGTTACACGTAATCACTACAAACAATAATTCATCCAGGTTATTGACACAAAACATGTTAGAAGTTTGTCAAGTCTTTTAAAAATTTTTGTACAAGCACGCAATTTGTCACCAACAATAATAATCGGAATTAAAACAATCATTTATTAGATTTATAGATTATATTGAAGACGCAAATGTCCTCTTTAAAACGATGTAGAATCATTGATGTTCCAACGAGAAATTATTGACGTAGAAATTAAAATGTATAAGATTGTGCTTTAAATGAATTAAATTTTAAGAAAACGCATTTGCTTTAATGATGAAGCAAAGGCAGTTTTGTAAAATTTGGTTTTGACTTAGATAACATGAAGATAATAAAAATGGAAGAATTCAAAAAAAAAATACCATCTTTGCTGAGTTTAAGTAACTTTTTCGCCAAAGAACGTTTGAATATTTCAGTTTAAGATGTGATCATCGAATAACATTTTTGTATGAAAGTGAAGGATATGTTTGTATTTGGCGCTTTTTCAACAAGATAAACAAAATATCCTGGTTGATCATACCTCAAATATTGTGGCTCACGTGTACTCTCTGAAAATGATGGTGGCCGACCACCACCTTTGATAGGAACTCCATACTTATTCAAACAGTGCCGAGCAATATCTCTGCCGCAAGTTAGTGGTGGCATATTATTTCTTCCACCTTTCATCAGAATCCAACTATTTTGGACGTGTGCGTCTATCACATAGTTAAAAATTGTCCAATACCATATTTTACTCCTAATTCCGATTCTATAGGTTCCTATGTTTGTGTCTATCTGGTCTATACCCTTCTAAAAGAATTGTATTGTGCAATAAGGTTTGGAGGTGGAATCCCAATTCGTCTCTTTGATTACCGTTGTTATACATATAATGGAAATCTGGATACCATGTATTGCGGATATATTGCCACTACTGAGTTATTCATCCATCTTGCTATCAGAGTTCCCTGCTGTTCATCTAGCACAAAATCATATTTATCTCGACTTTTTTTCTTTATTGCTTTTGTATAATGGCACATTTTTTAGGAACATGATTTTTTCGAATTGAAGCGTCCAATGCAAGAACCAGCCAAGTCCATTATAGTAAAATTCCCAGGAGAGCAAAAAAACTGTTTTTGCAATAACTGTTGGTTGTAAAATTATCAAAATTACATTGTTGGTAGCACTTCGCCCAGTAGTTATTTATTACATTATATCAAGTGGATTACATATTTTAAACACTGTTTATACAAAAAAAAAACTGTTGGACTTGGCTCGTTATTGCATAGTATTTGCAAATTTGAAAATTTTATAAATAAATACACAAGACCGTTAACATTTTTTGTTTATTTAAAGAATAGATAATCAATATTTATAACAACAGAACTCTCAAAATAGTATTTAGATGTATTTTATACTTCATTTTCACTGCCAAATTCAGAGGCAGAGCTTTCACTTTCTTCCGCCCTAAACTGAAGGTGATATTCTTTAATGTCATTATAACACCATTGATCACTTTATGGAACATAACTTTTAGCTAGCGACATGACATGCTCGTATTTCTTCTTTTTCAATATCCTGCGTTCCTTGTGTAGTATAGTTTCGACATTTGGTAAAGGAAGTGGCTGCAGGTATTTCTTGTTTAGTATTTCAAATGACGTGAAGATTGGAAGAGAGGTACTTTCGCTGCACTCAAGTACTATTTCGGTTTCAGTTTTCTGATAGTGAATAAGTCGATATTTGGAAATAGTAAATTTCTTATTTTTCTTAGATGGATTTTTCACAAAAGAGGGTTGGAAATAATCTTTAAAATTTAAGAGCATATTCTGTGTAACACTCACCACTTGAAAGCTTTTACGTGTGTTAGTTATAATATTGATGTAATCCCTAGGCAAAAATATTTTATCATATTTGCGTTTCTGCTGTTCTATGGCTCCAAAGCTACGGTCACATGGCAGAAACGAGTAACCTGGCTCTGGATACCTGTGAAGAATAACTTTAAAATGTCCCAGGTGTACAAGGGTATAGAAAAACCGAACCAACACGTTATTCTTATTTTGAGAGGCACAGTTGTCAGTAAAAATATAGATGTCAGTAACTTCTTTCCGGATGTAGTTTTGCAAGGAATGGAAAAGTATACTACAAACTTCATTTTGTCCTTTGCCTCCTATAGTTTCATCGTATAAATAAAAGAAGCTCTTTCCTATGCTTCCAACGTGTATACACATACTGGGCGATACAGGCAGAGGTAAGTTTTGTTGAAAGTCAAACGTCAGCATCTCTACATGTAGATTGCCTTTGACCAAATTCATTGCTTCCTTCATTTTTGTGTAAAATGTTTCGGTCTTTTTAAGATGCAGAGATTTTTCCTGTTCTAGCAGCTGCTTCTGTTCGTCAGACTCAGCGGATTCAATTTTATTCATCATTTTACCACGTGTCTGACAAGTGTCAGATTTGGGCTTACCAAACGAAAGCTTAAAATTTTCTGAAAAGAATTTCCTTAAGTATTCGTATTTCACAACGGATTGACGTACTTGTCTTCCTGTAGAAGATTATACTGCTCAGGTTCGTGTTTTTGCAGGTACAATTTATGCATCTTTGCCACACTCAACTCTGGTGAAAGGTAGTAATGCTTTAGGTTTTTATTTCGACTATAGTGGGATTTATATTTTGGGAAACTAAGTATGTGCTGCCGTATATTTGTATCGATATCTTCAGATATTCTTGTTGGTCTGTTGCTGTGCTTTCCTCTGAGGTCTATAGGAGGTGTGCCATTATTATCAATCAGGTGCTTTTGTAACCGTTCAAGACTGCTTTTTGTAATAGAATGGAGAGAAAGTAGTGCCTGTCTGCATATTTTTTGCTCCATTCCCATACGACGAATCTCTAAAACGATATAATAGTAGTTGAATGACACATGGAATAAAAAATTCGAATGCGCAATACCTACCACGTATGCACAAGATGCACTTTTTGGGAAGCCTTCCCCAGAACGAGGTCGATTTCTAATTATTGATTTCTTTTTGATAAGGCCGTAAAGGTAAGAATCTTGTATGTCTTTTGAGGATAGATCATAAAAATCGTCTAAAATCTTTTGACAACCTTCGGGACCAATATTTTCAAAACACTTCAGCTTACATGTGCAGCTTTCTCCTAAAATAATATATTATTCTCGTAGCATAGATACTTATGCATTAATGTTAATAAACCCATATTTACTACATACCTAACACATTTTTTGGATCGTAACACCAGCGGTATTGGCGTACACTTTTCCTTTAGTTCTGCAATGCTTCCGTACATTCCTTGTCCATAACTCTATTTTTCGAATCCTCTTTTTTCCTTTCTGGGGAATATTTCCATTACTCGTACCTGGCTGTGCAGCAACGTCTGCCACGGGCCCATCGGAAGCTGACGACCTCTCACTATCCACAAAATCACCCACATTGAGGTTAGTTTTTCGACTTTTATCGTTTTCAGGATTATAATCTTCGTCACTACTTGTGTTAGTATCTTCAAAAGTTTCTTGGAGATCACTTTCATCCTCAGATAGCATGATTCACGATTAAACTTCAATTTAATGCCAAAAAACTACATTAACCGGGAACCGCACTTATTCTGAGTCACAACCACGCGTGACATAAGCCGCCTTAAAATACCGTGCAAGAACCAGCCATGTCCATTACTTGACCGGTTATTGCACAGCCTAATATCATAGACAACCACCAATGCGCAGTTGTAGTACGTATTATGCGCATTCAGAGCCAGTTATTGCACAGGAAGATGCGACAGACCACAATGGACATGACAGCGTAATTATAAATTAATGCGAAAAATGGACTTGGCTGGTTCTTACATTGGACGCTTCAATTGTACTTGTAGCATGGTAACCCAATTTCGTCAGATGTATCAATAACTGTGCAGATGTAAATAAATTACCGAAATAGGGACAATGATTTTATATATGATGGCAAGTCGTTTATTAGTTGAAGAAGTGGTACTGCAGCTTTTCCAACCATCTTTTGGTGTTCCAACCCAACCTATTATTGAATTCATACATCAGTGTTTGTAGCAGAATGTTATGAGATTACCGCGGATGTATTGTTTAGTATTATGGTAGCCGTGGCAGCTAGCTTGGTAAGCCAACCCAACCTAGCCGGGAGAATCTTGAGATTAGAATCGTAGAACTGACTAAAAGTTTGGTAACTATTGATAACTAACCCAACTCAACTTAATTAAGAGAATCTCTAAAATAGAAAAGGCTAGAAGTTGAGTTTGGCTAATCTAACTAAGAGAATCTTGAGACTAGGAGGATGGAAGAGACTGCATGTTGGGATGGTAACCAACCCAACCCAACTCAACTTAACTAAGAGAATCTTGAATATAGAAAGATGGAAGAGGGTAGAAGTTGGGTTAGGCTAATCTAACTAAGGAAATCTTGAGGCTAGGATGATAGAAAAGACTAAATGTTGGGTTGGTAACCAACTCAAATTATCTTAACTAAGAGAATCATAAATCTAGAAAGATAGAAGAAGCTAGAAGTTGGATTGAACTTATCTAAGACAATCTTAAGACTTGGATAATAGAGGACACGGAATGTTTCGCTGATAACTAAACTAACCCAACCTAACAAAGGGAATCTTGAGTCTAAAATGATAGAAGAGGTTAGAAGCTTGCTTGGGTTAGTCTAACTAAAAAAATCTTGAGACTAGGAGGATAGAAGATGCTGGAAGTTGGGGTGGTAAGCAACCCAACACAACCTAACTCGGAGAATCTTGAGACTAGAATGATAGAAGACTGATTGTTGGGTTGTTATCCAACCCAACCCAATCTAACTAAGAGCGTCTTAAATCTAGGAGGATAGAAGAGGCTGGAAATTGGTTTGACTTGGGTTGGTAACACAACCCAATCTAACGGATAGCTGGATTGGTAACTAAACCATCAATTCATTGTTAAATGTCGAATTTTGATTCTAGAGAGATAGGAAAAGACTAAAAGTTGGGTTGGGCTAATCTGATTAAGAGAATCTTGAGACTAGGAGGATAGAGGAGACTGAAAGTTGAGTTAGGCTAATCTAACTAAGGGAATCTTGAGACTAGGATGATAGAAAAGACTAAATGTTGGGTTGGTAACCAACTCAAATTAACTAAGAGAATCATAAATCTAGAAAGATAGAAGAAGCTAAAAGTTGGATTAGATTTATCTAAGAAAATCTTAAGACTTGGATAATAGCGAACACCGAATGTTTCGCGGATAACTAAACTAACCTAACCTAACAAAGGGAATCTTCAAACTAAAATGATAGAAGATGCTAGAAGCTTGCTTGGGTTAGTATAACTAAAAGAATCTTGAGACTAGGAGGTTAGAAGATGCTGGAAGTTGGGGTGGTAATCAACGCAACACAACCTAACTCGGAGAATCTTGAGACTAGAATGATAGAAGACTGATTGTTGGGTTGTTATCCAACCCAACCCAACCTAACTAAGAGCGTCTTAAATCTAGGAGGATAGAAGAGGCTGGAAATTGGTTTGACTTGGGTTGGTAACACAACCCAATCTAACGGATAGCCGGATTGGTAACTAAACCATCAATTCATTGTTAAATGTCGAATTTTGATTCTAGAGAGATAGGGAAAGTCTAGAGGTTGGGTTGGGCTAATCTAATTAAGAGAATTTTGAGACTAGAAGGATGTTACGTGCTGAAAACCTTGGTTTGAGGCGCGACAAAATTAGAAGCTAAAGCTCGATAGTTAGAGAGCTTGGAGATTGGGTCGTAGGAGAACGATTCCAAAAAGGAAATAAATACAAAAAAAAATACATAAAGATAGTTATGCAGCGCCATCAAACTCTACCTTATTTATATACTATTTCCCTAGTTAGAAAAAATGAATTCTGCTTGGAAAAATTTGTGGCTACAAGCAGTAACCGATAAAATAGCAGTATCTAGAAGCTCTATAATGAAGGATGATGCTTCCCTGGTCAGATCCATGGAACTGCATGTATGTTATGATGTAGAAGATTTACTAGAAGAACATAATCAGAGACTGACCATTGAGGAGTTACAAGATGTTTCTCACAAAAGAATGAATTGCACTTGGGGAAATTTATTGCTACAAGCAGTAACCAATAGAAATACAGAATCTAGGAGGTCTGATCGGATCCATGGATCTAGATGAATGTAATGATGATGCAGAAGATTTACTGGAAGAACATAATTGAGTTACAAGAATGAACCTAGATTTGGTTCTTGGAATTCCTGAAGTTTTTGATCTTTTCTTTTCGAATTGACCACTAATTTATAAACTATCTTTATTTCTTTTTATTATTTTCAGCAATCCTTTAAAAATGTCATTAAAATGTTGCCACCTCTTTGTATATCGTTCAAGATATAAATTATCTGCATTCTTCCCAAGTTGTATAAAACAAACTATCATGTCTCATTTTTCTTCATTTTCATATAATATTATTGTGAAGGTTGATGATAACTAAGAAATACTCTAACGATAATCATCTACAGCTTGAATTAAAATTTGACAAATAGATACTCAAAAACGTTCTATATATATGTTTATAAGTCCTATATTTTTCAACTGACAAGGAGTCAAAGTGAAATAGTAGCTGAATTCTAATGAAATTCTTGTGAAAATCAAATAAAATGTTTTACGGGTTTTACCATAATGTATCTTTTATCACATTTCCATACTACAAGGAAATGTGAAAGACATTTATCCTCAAGCCTTACCTATCAAATAACATTACCTTGTACACTTCTGAGAAAATTCGACAACACTAATCTCAAAATACTAAAGGTCTAACGTGCACCAAAAAATGCTGTATATGTGGATGATAAATCCGATGTTTTGTCCCGATTAAGCGGATGTTCCTATTAAACGGAGTTCACTCTACTTATTACAACTACAGTTTTGAAACTCATTTGACAACTTATTACTTATTTCTTACTTCTCTACATCTTATTTATCGCAAGCATTATTCATTTTCTTGACGCACATTAACGGTCCATTATTATTTATTTTTTCTTAATTCGCCACCTGAAAAGTGTCGTTCGTACGGTATCCTCGGGCGCATTCGTCTTGATTTATTACTTATAATGGCGATTTAATACTCAACGCTACGAATGTTATTCCTGCCCCTTTCGTTCCCTTCGCGCTGCCGTTGCGGAGAAGACGAAGAAATTAATTGAGTACCACCTCTGTCCGGCGATGACTCTTTATCAGGAGGTACATAGCTAAGCGATTACAAGCAAGTTATGTACGACGGAATAACTAAGGATTCACAGACATAAATTTCAAGATTATGGCAGTTTATTTCACCTAGAATACAGTAACATTAAACGAATAGTGAAAGACGTTGTAGATTATCAGGGAAAAAATTATTATGGCGATGAAGTAAAGATTTGCATTAAAAAAGTCAAACGTAACATTGTAATTTACTGTCATAATTTTTAACACAACGAATTATGTAAGATATGGTTTACTCCCGAAGTGATTCATCATAGTCTCCTCTACATCTTCATCCTCGTCAGTAGTAAAACGTAAGCGTATAATCCACAGTGCAACAACAACGTTCGTTCGGTGATTATTAAAAGCGGAAAGGTCGTAATGTAACGAACCATCAGACAGGCCGAACATCTCGGCGTTTCCTATCTCGTAACCGTTTAATCACGCGCCGGTATTCGCTGGCTCAAGCAGGGGGTCGAAATTGCAAAAAAGTGGAATTCAGGCAGACCCCATAGACAAACCGCATTAATTTCAGACAACGCACAGAGTTTACGATGGGAGACTAAAGGTTCCACGGTAAGTAAGAGTAATTTCTCGGCAGTCTGAATGGGTAGCAAGTTGCCGCGATGAGAACAAGAGAGAAGGAGAACCGAGATGAGAGCTTTAGCAATGCAAGAGATGCAGAGGTCGCCGTTTGGTGGAAGGCAATGTGGAGGATGGTAATAAGCCCGTTGAGAAAAAGGGAGGTTGGTCACGCGATGCAGATGCCGATGATGAGCTTACCGGAACCTTGACTTTACCGATTTTATGTCAATGAGTTATATATCAGCTTTATATTGCAATTGATAAGTACTGGTTATGTTAATTATTTTTTATATTTATGAATATTGTCTCATCGGTTATGTGCTACTCTGTATCTTAAAAACCAAGCAGAAAATTACCCCTAAACACGAGTCTTACTTAATTAGCAACTACTTTAAGAGTAGTTGATATGAAACTATTTGCATAATATTTCAAAAATGGATTTTAATCTTTAGAAATTTGCATTGCTTTTGATCGTTTTGGATGTTAATTAAGTTTCTAGGAAGCAAAGAAATTGACAGAAGAAAAGATTCGAAATAGGATAAGTTTTGTTCCAAAAAGATTATCTTACTATCTTTATTAATTAAGAAGGCGGAAATTATTTTATGTGGTAATATTAATAAGGATGGAGTCAAATCGATATATGAACTATGCAGGATCTATTAACAGGATTTCCATAAAAACACACAAAAATATGTGTGTGATACCCCGAGGATTTATTTAACATGGCATTTTTTACGAATTATAAAAAAATAAAGCAAAATGACGAAGAATCGTTAGCAAAAATACGAAAAGGAACTGTGAAAATATTGAGAAATAATAAGATTCAAGATCTCTTACTATTTTCTTTGCAGAATTTTTCTAATATTTTAATATTGGCGTGCACAAGAAGTCAGGAAAAGAGATTGAGGTTATCTTTTTATAGAACCACCACAATTGCACCGCTTTTTAACCACAACGAGATACAGACGCTTTTTTCGTTTCGTGTTTTTATTATTGACAATTTTCTTTACAAAAACATACAATGTTTTTTTATTTGAACGTTTCAAACCATTTTGTGTTTGAATGATTGGTTGTCACTAATTTGAAGAAACTGTCAAAACTCAAATTTAATCAGTCATGGACCAGGATAAATTTGAAACGTCACAGAATAGTAATCTGCAACATATAGACGCCAAACAGATGGGTTCTCTGGGTGTACAAACACCAATATTAAATTGTTAATGATTTTATCTGTATTGAAGTTGCCATTTTCATTTATTTTCTTAATTTTAATGTACTATTGAGCTTTTCGTTCCCAATTCTGGGAATGAATTGCATCTGCGGTGAACGTTTTTATGGAAGAGTACGTATTTTGAATTGAGACTTGATACTGCTTCCATAAGACCTAAAATACTTGCAAACTTGATATTGCTTGCAGAACACTTGAAATTCTTCCAAAAGACTTGAAATGTTTCTAGAAGACTTAACCTTATCGTTGGAAGACTTGAAATGCTTTCAGAAGACTAGATACTACTTCTAGAAGACTTGTCATGTTTCTAGAAGGCTCGATTTTACCTTTAATACTCTAAAAACGTATCCAGAAAACTTGATAATGCTTCTAAAAATTTTCAAATGCTTCCAAATCACTTGATATTGCTTTTGGAAGACTTGAAATACTTTCAGAAGACTTAATATTGCTTATAGAAGACTGAAATTCTTCCAAAACACGTATTACCTTTGGCAGATATGAAGGGCTTCCAAAAACTTGATATTGCCCCTGGGAGACTTGAAACACTTTCACAAGCTTTGACACTGATTACTAGAAGATTTAAAATGCTTCTTTAAGACTTGATAGTGCTTCTAGAAGTTTCGAAATGCTTCCAGATGACTTGATATTATCTCTGGAGGACTTGCAATACTTCACTAGAAAACACTGTTTCTATAATTATCTAAATGCTTCCAAAAAACTTAAATTTGCCTATGGGAGACTTGAAATAGTTCTAACAGACTAGAAATGCTTCCAAAATAGCACCCATACTAGATTGCTTGTTTGGTTTTATCTGAATTGAAGTTATCATATTTTTATTAATTTAATTTTATAATGATCTATTGAGCTTATTTTTTCGAGTTCAGTCATATTTACTATGATAGTTTGAATTTTTTTATACCTTTTCAGACCCAATTATGGTTTTTTTGGATGGCCGTCATTCCACATTTGGGTCTGTTCACAATTCAGTTTCTTTTTCAGCACCCATACGTATTTTCAAAAACCAGTTCCTATCCCTCAACAATAAAGCGTTTGGCATGCTATCTTATAGCCTCCTATACCACTTCAAATGAAACACACCGATCATAAGGTGGTGTCAAGTGATGAATTCAGATTCCTATTGCGAACTATGTATACACAATTATTGGGATTATCATATCGAGTGTCGTAATTTATGAGAGTAGGTGGGGGTATTAATCCTCTTAGAAATATGAATCCCTGGAATGAAGATTTTCAATGAAGCCATTTTTAGTACGATAATGACCTTAATTAAATCGCTTTTTAGAGAAAGCATTTGCTCACAAATACATACTAGCAATAAAAGCACTGGCTAGATCATCACATGCATCAAATTTTTAGGCAAATGTTGCCATTCCTACACCTCTACAGCAATATCTTATTCGAACAGGTCTCAACCTCTAAATTTAAGCAGGTTAACTTTTACTACTGCGCTGACGTTAATACAACACCATGGATCGTAAATAAAACAACATTCTATGCCATGGCAGATTCTAGAGGAAGTGAAGAATTGAACAGTGATGAATCAGTTAGTATTTAACTGTAAATAGTTAATAGGCTTATCTATTTAGCTGAGAGCAGTCATTCCTACTTACCTCTCGCTTGGTGTAAAGTAACCAGCCCCTCTGTTTCTAGCGCGCCCTCTAGGCCCTCGGGCAGGAGTCGAGGATTTAACTCTTCCTGTGATTTGCAGTGATGCCGCGCTGGCACTTGCACGTCGTCCCCTGCTGAACACCTTGGTACAGGTGGAAATTTCTTATGTACCGGGCTTCACACCTGGTGCTCTTTGGATGCGCTTGGTGCTTGTCGCTGCGGGGGTAGATGATGTTGACGGGGCGGCTACCACAACCTTCATTGTCTCAGATATAGGTGCGGGATTTTCCGCTCCCTTTGCTTTCTGGCGAAACTGGACTCTTTCAAAATACGGCTACCTTCCCAGTTCTTCCAGGGATGGAGTACTTCCACTAACAGCAGCGACGGTCCATGTCTAAACCACTCCAGACCTGGTAGAACTCAAGACCGTCCATAGTGAAGTGTGGAGTGTTCATCATCTCCAATCGGGTTAACACCGTTTCTTTGGTGAGAAGAACACAGTCTTCGTCGTCTGGGATGAAAGCATCACAGATGTGCGACCTGGGAATATCTCTTCCCTCGATCGCCTTAATCTAGATATCATCCCATGAATGTAGACTGCTGACTACGTTCACAAGCCAGCCCTTCGAACAGACATTTGCGCAGGTGCTGTGTACTGCTGAAATAACCACCTTCCGTAGCAACTTCACTTGGTCTGCGTTTAACTGCTGATGGAATTGTCTGAGTGGACTAATCCTACGTTAATAGCACTCACGGCAGCCTTGTAATTCAGCTATTTCTCTGAGATAGCTGCGGTTTCCATCGGTTGAGTCTCAGACAGCTTGATCTTCTTAGCCACTTTCTAGCCTAGGGGGTCGCCGCACTTTTCTTCTAAAATTAGAAGCTTTCGGCTTTTGTCGTGCGTCTTTTGAAAAAGTGTTTGACGTTTCGGTTGCCAAATTGGAAAACAATATACCGGGTGATTCAGACCACCCCTACCAGGGACTTCTTTCAAAAACGCCATTACCTAAGGAATTACAATAAATGATCTGATAATAAAAACGCATATGAAGAGTCAAATGCCCTAGCTTTTATCACGTTGTTAACCCCGGAAATTTCAAAATTTTCCAAGTTGCCATATGAATTAAGTTTTATCATAGAATAGATATTTTAAAAATAAATGACTTTTGATTACATCCATAGAATCCTAGTGTCCATCAGGCTCTTGCTGGATGAAATTTTGAAAGAAGGCTGGCTTTTTGTAATTGGATTTTGGGTTAAGACAACGATTTTCCTAGATATTTTCTTTGGACCAATGATTCGCTTTTTAAAAGTAATAGAGAGGTAAATTTTCACAACACCCACAATTGGGCAAGGGAAAATCTACTCTGGGTGCTGTGGTATTATAGGAGAACAGACAATTGGTACACATTTCCTTGATACGATTCTAAATAGACAAATATACGCCCGCCCACAAAATATGCTGAACATCTACTATTTGGTCGGATGTGTCCTTACGTGACAGGACAACTATGTGGTATCAACACAATGAGTATCCTTCACATTTTGCAGTTGTTACACGTAGGGTAATTGAGCAGCATCTCATGCGTTGTATTGGTTGTGGGATCCAGTGAAATGACCATCTCAATCACCAGATTTAATTTCACTGGGATTTTTTCCTTTGGAACCAAATTAAAAAAATAGTCTACATGGAACCGCCTACAACAAGGGAGAATATAAAACTTCTAATCCGTCGTACAGTTAGTGTAAGTTAATGCTGTAAGAGGGCGAGCAAGAAGACAACGTTTTTGAACGTTAAAATTTCTTTACGTTCGTTTTTGTTTTTAAAATTATAAATAGGTGTTTAAAAAATCATTGTTGTTTATTCAGATGCTTATTTAATTAATTACTTCAGCATTTTTATAATACATGTTTAAAGTAGAGTTATCCTTACTGTAATCATCAATAGCACTTAAATGTTGCATTAAATCAAAGAAGAGTTGGAGGAAAAGTTGTTTATTTTTAAAATATCTATTCTACGATAAAATTTTAGTTATATGATAACTTTTAAAATTTTCAAGTTGATGTCATTACCACCAATTTCCGATGTCACCAGCGTTATAAAAACCGATAAGAGAAATCCTTGGTACGGGTGTTCTAAATCACCCGGTATATCGTTCAAAAACTTTATTAATAATTAATTTACTCTAATTACTAACTAATTATCTCGTCGCGTCTGGTTTGAGAGTCTTATTCATGTTCACCACATCTTCTTTGTTGTCGAACAACACCTTTGCTATGTCGAAATTTATTCGGTGTCCCTCTGAATTGCAATCGTTCACAACCGCCGAGTGTTATATCGACTTCAGCCTCACATCCCTCTCATGCTTCTGATACAGCATTCGTTGTTACATTCGGTTTGGCCATGGTAAAACCCCCACAACTGCACTTTAATCGATAAACTCACGCATTTTTTAAGAGACTAAGCTTGTCTTTGGCTATTGGGAGTGTATTCCGAATTTTGATGGTTTTGCTATTCGTTAAATTAGGTGGTTCTATACTTACTGCTTCTTTCTCCTATGTCCGCTGCTTTGTTCTTCTGCAGCACGTCCTGTAAAAATCATTCCCCTTCTTTAGGTTATCTCCCTATGTTCCGTATGGGTCTTATTCCGATACACCCCAAGTTCCAATATGTCGTCCTAGTGATCAACACATCTAGGAAAAGCAATTTTTTGGCAGTTGCAGTTTCCATGATAAACTTGATCAACGGGATGTTGAGCGTTCAAGTGATCTAAGAACTCTTAGGTGTGTTTTGTACCATATCGCCAACGTATTGTCAACATATCGAAGCCATTGTTTTGGATTCCAATGGCTCTTCTTCAAAGCATCTTCTTCGAATTATTCCATTTAGAAATTATCTATAATCGGCGACAATGAAGACACCATGTAACCCCTTCAAACTGCTCGTAAAAGTCTCTTTTCCGATTAAAACACATCGATGATAAGCAGTACTCCATTATATCTGGCGCATATTCTAGTGATCCCTCTGGAATTAACAAGGCTCATCTGTAGTAAAAAAAGATTCCACATGAAAACATCGATATATCTTTAATACCCTCCCAACTTCTTGTCAGATCTCGTCGGTTTTCAGTGCGGGCAACTCTCGAACAGCTGCTTCCACTTTGCAAACAATTTCTTCCCTCGGGATTTTCTTCGGGACAATTGCGCAGTTCAGTCCTTTGGCTAGTCCTCCACTAGTTTCAGTCCTACTGTGGTTTCTTTCTTCCTTATTGGGACACTCGATCTGCTGATGCCGATTGTTTCTACGGGTGGACTATTGTTCTTCTTCTCTATCCGGAATTAATATCCGGATCATTCCCTACTTCATAACATTTAACTATCATCTGAATCGTCATTTATTTACTCTCCAATTATTTGCATGAAAACTTCATCTCTCTCTATTTTTTCTATTCTTCTCTTCTCAAAAATTTAATTATATCTTTTTGCAAATACATTACATTTCATTGCTTCAATATTTTCTTGCATTCTTCTTTTTAAATTGTCACTTCTTTATATGTCTGTAGCATGCTGTGCACACGACATGGATAGTGATGTTGTTGCTAACAAAATTTAGTTATTAATAATTGTGTCATTCACAGCAATTGTGTTAATATAAATATTAATTTAAAAACAAATTATTCTTTATTATGGACAAAATTCACAAATTGGTGACCCCGACGTGATCAAAAATCCCCGACGTGATCAAAAATCTCCGACGTGATCAGAAAGCCCCGACGTGATCAGAAATCTCCGACGTGATCAAAAACCCCCGACGTGATCAGAAACCCTCGACGTGATCAGAAACCTGCGACGTGATAAGAAAACCTGCGACGAAAATTTTGGAATCGACACCTGACACCTGAAATTGATTTTCAAAATTTACAGTCGTGTGCCGGTAAGTAGCCAATTTTCATTCCTGTAAGGATTAATATAAGGAGGAATCGAAAATTTTATCATATTTTTACACAATTTTAAATTTTTTTAAATAACAAAACCGAATTTTTTTTAAAAAACAATCTTTTATTAAAAATGATAGATTCCACTGATGATGACAATTTTACGCGTGAATTACAAAATATTTCGAAATTGAAATTACCACCATTTTGGCCTTCTAATCCCGACATATGGTTTCGGCAAGTAGAGGCATAGTTTGCACTAAATAGGATTAGCAATGAAAAAACCAAATTTAATGTTCTTTTGGCTTCTTTAGGTTATCTCCCTATGTTCCGTATGGGTCTTATTCCGATACACCCCAAGTTCCAATATGTCGTCCTCGTGAGCAACACATCTAGGAAAAGCAATTTTTTGGCAGTTTCAGTTTCCATGATAAACTTGATCAATGGGATGTTGAGCGTTCAAGTGATCTAAGAACTCTTAGGTGTGTTTTATACCATATCGCCAACGTATCGTCAACATATCGAAGCCATTGTTTTGGATTTCAATGGCTCTTCTTCAAAGATTCCGCTGATGATGACAATTTTACGCGTGAATTACAAAATATTTCGAAATTGAAATTACCACCATTTTGGCCTTCTAATCCCGACATATGGTTTCGGCAAGTAGAGGCACAGTTTGCACTAAATAGGATTAGCAATGAAAAAACCAAATTTAATGTTCTTTTGGCAAATTTACCCACTGAGATCCTCTCCACCGTGGTTGATCTCATACAGAATACTCCAGATACGAATCCATATTCTTCACTCAGAAGGTTACTAATTGAAAGATTATCATTGAGTGAAGAAAAACGTCTGGACGATCTTCTGACAGGTTCTCAAATGGGAGATCAAAAACCATCAGATTTTTATCAAACGATGTTGACCACGGTTGGTGGTTCTCAGGTGGTCAGTCCAAATTTATTGTTGAAATTATGGCAAAGGAGACTTCCTCGTGTTGTTTCGATGGCACTCCTCGCTTCTGGCAAAGAGGACGTGGTTGATATTCTTTTCGTTGCTGACAAGGTGTGGGCATCAATGAATTTGATGTTGACCCCAACACACCTCTCAGAAATTCAAAAACATTACACTACAACAACACCACCACACGACGAATTACTGACAACAATTCAAAATCTGACATTAACCTGTCTAGCACTTGTGACTCCCATTTCACAACAACAACAGGACAACAGAACAAAAAATTTAGAAGACCAGATAAACTTTTTAACTACAAAATTTCAAAACATTCCAACAAATATGTCGAAGAACTGTAATTGTAATTGTTTTTACAGTTCTAGAGATAGACATTGCACACGTCACTCGCAAAATAAATGTAATTCTCCGAGTTATTCGACTATTTGTTGGTATCACCGCAAATTTGGAGATAACGCGATTAAATGTGAAGGAATATCTTGCAAATTTTACAATTCCTTCACCGACAAAAACAAAAATTTCCCATCGACATTAATAAGATACGATATTAAGATATTAAAAAGAAACGATTGGTAGACTCGAAAACTAATTTATTTTCAATCGGTTCCAGTGTCAAAAGCACCATTCCAACCCCTAAAATGTTTTCTTTTGAAACCAAATACACAACACTTTTGAAAAAATTTCCAAAATTAACTTCTACTCCGGACTTTACAAAACCAGTTGGACATAACGTTAAACATAAAATCGTTACCAACTCACACTTACCGTTTTGTCGTCCCCGACGTTTAGATGTGCACAAACACAACATTGCAAGAAAAGAATTCGAACAGATGGTGGCATTAGGAATTTGCCGACCCTCTTCTTCTTCTACAGCGTCGCCTCTTTACATGGTTCCTAAAAAAGATTCCAACGATTGGGGACCATGTGGAGATTACCGACAGCTCAACAACATCACACTGCCAGATCGTTATCCTCTTCCGCACATTCAAGATTTTAATCTACATTTACACTCTTGTAATTTTTTTTCAAAGTTAGATCTGGTAAGGGCTTATCACCAAATCCCTGTAGAAGAAGACGATATTCCTAAATCAGCTATCACTACACCGTTTGGTCGGTTCGAATTCACAAGAATGCCTTTTGGTTTACGTAATGCTGCACAAACCTTTCAAAGGTTTATTAACGAAGTTCTTTCTGGTTTAGATTTCCTTTTCGTGTATCTAGATGATATTCTAGTAGCCAGTCACAATGAAGAAGAACATTATTTTCATTTACAACAATTATTTGAGAGGTTAAGCTCCTATAATATCAATATAATAGGAGCAGTTTTATCGCAGACTATAGACAACAAAACACAACCTTTAGCATTTTTTTCCCAAAAATTATCATCAAGCCAAATAAATTACTCAACTTTTGACAGAGAATTATTAGCAATTTACTCTAGTATCAAATTCTTTAAACATTTTTTACATGGACATCAATTTATAGTTTATACTGATCACAAACCACTAATCAACATAATTTTTTCTAACACAGAAAAAGCTCCACGTCAGACACGATATCTTAGTTACATAGCACAATTCACATCAGATATCAGGTACATTAAAGGAGAATCAAACATTGTAGCGGACACGTTGTCCAGAACAAATATTGATTCTCTAAACTCACAATACCCTGACAGACAAACTTTAAAAAACTCACAACTTAATGACACAGAATTAACTCATTTACTAAATAAACAATACTCAAACTCACAAACTATTAAATATAACCTTTCGCAACAATCAACATCACATTCAGATGTAAAGCTTTGGTGCGACATTTCAACAAATAATCCTCGAATATTTATGCCACAAAAATTTCGGAAAACAATTTTCTACAAATTTCATAATTTAACACATCCAGGTATTCGCGCTACTATACACTGCATCAAAACACGATTCTTTTGGCCACACATGACAAAACACATTCTGTTATGGACAAAAACCTGTTTGCAATGTCAACAAACAAAAGTTTACAAACACACAAAATCACCTATTGGCAAAATTCCGATTCCAAAATTAAGATTTGATCATACTCACATTGATTTGGTCGGTTCTCTCACTCCGTCCCTTGGATGCTCATATGTGCTCACCGAAATAGATCGGTTCACACGTTGGCCAGAGGTTTTTCCTCTCAAAGTAAAATATTAATACTAATACAATTGCGGATACATTGTTTCGGCATTATTTCAGCCGATTTGCCATTCCTAGCACTATCACCCATGATCAGGGGCGACAATTCGAATCAAAACTTTTCGCAAAATATCACACTCTTTTAGGAACGCGTCAAATTCATACATCCACCTTCAACAAGGAATTGGCAATAAACATCGACAACCTTAAACCAGCATTTCTTTTAAACTAAAATTCAACATGTCAACACAGCGAGATTAATTTTAAAATAAATAAAATTCAAATAAAAGTTACCTTCAATTTTTAAATTTTAATTATTCTTTGATCACCATATTCCTCTTTTTATTAATCTTTATAGGAGGGGAAGTGGCTGTAGCATGCTGTGCACACGACATGGATAGTGGTGTTGCTAACAAATTATTCTTTATTGTGGACAAAATCCACAATGTCCCTTTTTTTATCTCCTTTGTTAAAATATGTTGATTACGCAAAAATTACTTTTAAATATAGGTGGAGGATACAAGTAATTTGAAGAAGTCATGTTTTATAAATAATTTTATTATGATTGTATTAAAAATCTGTGATTAAGTGTTATGGAAGGTACTTCATAGAACAATACCTTATTTATCGCTATAAAAGAACTCTAAGTAAAATAACAACTTAAATACTTCTTAGAAGATTAACACTAATGTAAGAAATTTGAAATTATCTACGAAATTGTTAGTGGAGAATTTTGAACTATGTCTTTAAGTTCAATTTCCGCACTATAAACGTAAGTACATAGATAGTTCCGCCACGAAGTTCATTCCCCGATTATAGGAAAATACGCGGTGACATAATAGAGACATTTCCTAGAGGCTGCGAAACCACGAACAATTAACGAAGATGTTGTTACCGACCGCAAATTGCAACAACGTACGTTCCGGACTAATCGCGTACACAGCATAACGGGAGTCGTGCGTCCAGAATTGAAACATTTACAAGAAAATTAACAGCCGACCGCAATTATACGGACGGGTTATTATGCTATTAAGAGCAATTTGGACGAGATTTCGATACGATCTCTGGACGAGGTCCGAGTAAGATTCGCACGGATTTTTGACTTCCCCATCAGTATGGTCGGCTTTGGAGTCTTGGAGCGTTTTATAGTTCGGTGCCGTTCCACGTATTCACGCACAATTATTCCATTTGGAGAGTACTTGCGCGGCTGGCGGCTTGCTATTTCGATAAAACTATATAAAATAGAAACCCGAGAGTTGGTGTCGTAAAAATATCTCCGGTAAGAAGCCGTGTCGTTACCGGTACGTGACGGTATTCGGAACGAGTTGGCGTTCGCCGGTACTATTCAGTACTCGTCCTGTACTACCGTTTACGGAGGAGCCAATTAGCCGGGTAATTATTGACGTGCGAATTGACGAAACGACTTTTCTCCGATATATTTCCCGCCGATACACATTTATTACTAAATGGACACCAAATCGCTAAAACAAAACATAAAAAACCCCTCTTTTCTAATCCTCCAATAATAATTATTCTCTATTCAATTCGTCAAGCCTCATTTAGCTCAAATCAAAACTCATCAAATCCGCGAAGATCCTTTCTCCGCAATCTCAATTTGCATTCCGTTAGCCTTCCTCTCTTTGTTCTAACAACCGCGTAAACTGTACTTTAACTTAACAATAAATACGGGGTTTATTTATTCTGGTAATTAAAACGGCGGTAAACGACCACGATCGACTCTCCAAGTTCCAAGTTCCGATGGACCGGTTTAATGACTGCGATGACCTAAAGTTTATATCTTAATTAGACCCCTAGGGATTCTGAGTGCTAGGGAACTAGGAAATCACGAGGCGATCATGTGGGTTCTCATTCGCAAATCGTATGGTCATAAAGTTGGAAAGACAATCATTTAAAAGTGGTTATTAGTAACCAATTTATTTCAGTGCCATTTTATTTTTATTGTGTTTTATTAACTTAATTGATGTCTTAGGTTGGGTTATAAACTTCTATTATATGTTTAATTAAAAAAATTTAAATGTTAATGCGCTCTATTTATGGTGTTTATAGAAAATACTTTATAGCGGTTAATAAATCTTGTAGAAATAAGTTGGAATTGTAAGGTGTGTGAATTTTATTACAATAAATTTTCTTTTATTCGTTTTAATAAGGTTGATTAAAGATTGATGTATGTTTATTTCAATAATCTTTTGTACTTCCTGTTTCTATTTCATTGTAATTTATAAAATATTATTCAGTAGCAAATAAATGTCTAGATTTTTCTTATTCTTGTTATACTTACAATAATAAAGTTTAGTACAATTCTTAGTATTTTACAATATCTCGAAAATACACGAGTTTTATATACCGGGTGTCGCATTTAACCTGACAAAACGAAATATCTCAAAAGTTGGGTATTGGAGTAGAAAAAGTTCCAAATTAAAATTCTCACCCGTATCAGCGGATTTCACATTAAGTGTTTGAGGAATACTTAATTTGTACAAATATCATCCATATCATGTGACCATGCAGTAAGTAATATCTGCAGAAGTAGAATGTCGTCATTTCGAGCAAATAATTTAATCCATGGTGAGATGATAAAATATATTTTAAAAAGTAACAAATTGCATTTGGTGAAGAGGAATCTGCATTAATCGTGTTAGTACAGAACGTCACTGAGTTCAAAAGAATAGATAATAATGATATCGAAAAATGAATCTAGTATGACAAAAATGAGCTATAAAAGACTTGATAATGCTTCTAGAAAACTTGAAATACTTCCAGAAGACTTGATATTGAGTCTGAAAGACTTGAAATGCTTCAAAAAACTTGAAATGCTTGCAGAATACTTCAAATGCTTCCAGAAGATTTGAAATGCTTCTGGAAAACTTAATATTGCTTCTAGAAGATATTTGCTTCTAAAAGAGTTGATATTGCCTCGGAAAAACTTGAAAAGCTTGCAGAATACTTAAAATGGTTCCAGAAAATTTGAAATGCTTCTAGAAGATGTGATATTATTTCTAAAAGACATCTCTAAAAGAGATGATGTTGCTTCTGGAAAACTTAATATGCTTCCAAAAGACAAGATATTGCATCTGGAAGACTTGAAATGCATCAAAAAGACTTGAAATTTTTGCAATATACTTAAAATTCTTGCAGAGTACTTAAAATTCTTGCAGAATATTTGAAATTCTTGTAGAATACTTGAAATGCTTCCAGAAAAGTTGAAATGCTTTTTTCTAGAAGCATTTCTAACTCTTCTGACTTGATATTGCTTCTAGAAGATATAATATTACCTCCAAAAAAGTTGATATTGCCTCTGGAAAACTTGAAATGCCTCCAAAAGACTTGAAATGCTTGCAGAATACTTCAAATATTTCCAGAAGATTTGAAATGCTTCTAGAAGATGTGATATTACTTCCAAAAGAATTGATATTGCATCTGGAAAACTTGAAATGCTTTCAAAAGACTGGATATTGCCTCTGGAGGACGTAAAAGGTTTCCAAAAAACTTGAAATTCTTGTAGAATGCTTAAAATGCTTCTACAAGATTTGAAATGCTTCTAGAATACTTGATATTGTTTCTAGTAAATATAATATTACTTCCAAAAGACTTGCTATCACCTCTAGAAAACTGGAAATGCTTCCAGAGGACCTGAAGTGCTTCTAGAAGGTTTGATATTGCCTCTGGATAACATGAAATGCTTGCAGAATACTTGAGATGGTTACACAAAATTTGAAATGCATCTAGAAGACTTGAAATTGTTTCTAGAAGATATGATGTTATTTCTAAAAGGCATGATATTGCCTCTGGAAAACTAAAACGCTTCCAAAACACTGGAAATTGCATCTGGAAGACTTAAAATGCTTCCAAAAATCTTCAAACTCTTGCAGAATACTTGAAATTCTTGCAGAATACTTGAAATTCTTGCAGAATACTTGAAATTCTTGCAGAATACTTGAAATTTTTGCAGAATACTTGCAATGCTTCCAGAGCAGTTGAAATACTTTTTTCTAGATGCATTTCTAACTCTTCTAACTTGATATTGCTTCTAGAAGATATAATATTATTTCCAAAAGACATGATATTGCCTCTGGAAAACGTGAAATGCTTCCAAAAGACTGGATTTGCATCTGGAAGACTTGAAATGCTTCCAAACGACTTGAAACTCTTGCAGAATACTTGAAATTCTTGCAGAATACTTGAAATTCTTGCAGAATACTTGAAATTCTTGCAGAATACTTGAAATTCTTGCAGAATACTTGAAATTCTTGCAAAACACTTTAAATGCTTCCAGAAGAGTTGAAATCCTTTTTTCTAGAAGCATTTCTAACTCTTCTGACTGTATATTGCTTCTAGAAGATATGATATTACTTCCTAAAGACTTAAAATTGCCTCTGGAAAACTTGAAATGCTTTCAAAAGACTTGAAATTCTTTCAGAATGCTTAAAATGCTTCCACAAGATTTGAAATGCTTCTAGAAGATGTGATATTACTTCCAGAAGACTTGATATTGCATCTGAAGGACGTAAAATGTTTCCAAAAAACTTGAAATTCTTGCAGAATGCTTAAAATGCTTCTACAAGATTTGAAATGCTTCTAGAATACTTGATATTGTTTCTAGTAAATATAATATTACTTCCAAAAGACTTGCTATCACCTCTAGAAAACTGGAAATGCTTCCAGAGGACCTGAAGTGCTTCTAGAAGGTTTGATATTGCCTCTGGATAACATGAAATGCTTGCAGAATATTTGAGATAGTTACACAAAATTTGAAATGCATCTACAAGACTTGAAATTGTTTCTAGAAGATATGATGTTATTTCTAAAAGGCATGATATTGCCTCTGGAAAACTAAAACGCTTCCAAAACACTGGATATTGCATCTGGAAGACTTAAAATGGTTCCAAAAATCTTCAAACTCTTGCAGAATACTTGAAATTCTTGCAGAATACTTGAAATTCTTGCAGAATACTTGAAATTCTTGCCGAATACTTGAAATTCTTGCGGAATACTTGAAATTCTTGCAGAATACTTGAAATTCTTGCAGAATACTTGAAATTCTTGCAGAATACTTGAAATGCTTCCAGAGCAGTTGAAATACTTTTTTCTAGATGCATTTCTAACTCTTCTAACTTGATATTGCTTCTAGAAGATATAATATTATTTCCAAAAGACATGATATTGCCTCTGGAAAACGTAAAATGCTTCCAAAAGACTTGATTTGCATCTGGAAGACTTGAAATGCTTCCAAAAGACTTGAAAGTCTTGCAGAATACTTGAAATTCTTGCAGAATACTTGAAATTCTTGCAGAATATTTGAAATTCTTGCAAAACACTTTAAATGCTTCCAGAAGAGTTGAAATCCTTTTTTCTTAAGCATTTCTAACTCTTCTGACTGTATATTGCTTCTAGAAGATATGATATTACTTCCTAAAGACTTGAAATTGCCTCTGGAAAACTTGAAATGCTTTCAAAAGACTTGAAATTCTTTCAGAATGCTTAAAATGCTTCCACAAGATTTGAAATGCTTCTAGAAGACTTGATATTGTTTCTAGAAAATATAATATTACTTCCAAAAGAGTTGATATCACCTCTAGGAAACTAGAAATGCTTCCAGAGGACCTGAAGTGCTTCTTGAAGGTTTGATATTGCCTCTGGACAACTTGAAATGCTTTCAGAAAAGTTGATATTACCTCTGGAAAGCTTGAAATGCTTCTAGAAGACTTAAAATGTGTCCAGAAGACTTGGTATTAGATCTGGAAAAAGTCTTTGGAGGACTTGAAATACTTCCAGAAGAGCCGATACTGCTTGTAGAAGATTTGACATTGCTTTCAGAAGTCATAATACTACTTTCAGAAGACCTGAATTGTTTTCAGAAGATTTGATTTTCCCAATAGAAGAGTTGAAATATTTCCAGAAAACTTGATACTGTTTCTAGAAGACATCAAATGCTTCCAGAATACTTAATGTTGCGTCTGCAAAACTGCAAATGCTTCCAGAAGATTTGACACCGCTTCTAGATTACTTAATACTACTGCTAGAAGACATGCATTCAGAAGGTTTGATACTGCTTCTAGAAGACTAAAAATGCTTCCAAAAGATAACATGCTAAATTGTTAATGGTTTTGTCTGAATTGAAGTTATCATTTTTAATTAATTTAATTTTATAATGATTCATTGAGCTTATTTTTTTTTTAATTTAATGCAAACATTTGTTGCGAATGTTATATTGGAAGGCACGTATGATAGTTTGAATTTTCTTAAATCTTGTCAAACTCAGTGAAGGCTTTTTTGGATAGCGGTCGTTCGTCTTTTGAGTGATATTGCCTATGGAAAATTTAAATGCTTTCAGAGGGCTTGATATTTGTCATTTACATAAATTTCACCTATGGTTTTTAAGTTAATAATAACTGAAATTTTATCATTTGCTAATTGTTGTTAGTCATTGTTATTCGCTGTTATTTACTGCTATTTTTTGCTATTCATCTTATTGTTTACGTATTGGTTATTGTTTAGTTATTGACTGTTCAATAAGCAAGAAAGTAATAATGATGGTTACTGAAACTGAAAGAATCGAAATTCTTATGATGATTAGTTTCGGACTTGGTCATGTACAAGATAAACCTAAGACCAAACATCCTTAAATGAAGACCGTTAATTGGATGTCCTTAAATACATTTAGAAGATTTCTTTAAAAAAATATCACCTCTACAAAGTTACGCTTGGTGCATGAGAAACATTAAAAACATTCTAGTCTGTGATTAAGCAACATTGTTTTTGAATGGCACCGTCCATAAGCAAAACTGCCGTTATTGGGCAGTTGAAAATCCCCATTGGAAAACACTTTACACAGTATCCCCAAAAGTTTAATGCGTGGAGAACTGAATTATTGGACCGTTACTATTTATTGGAACAAGTGGGTGAACAGCATTTGAATTTTCTTCAATTAGAATTAATTCCAAGTTTAGTTGCAATTTTTCCAAATGTACAAGAACCAAATTTAATACATCAGAGAATTTGGCTACTACGCGTCTCCGCATTAAGCGCATCATTTTCAATGGCAGATACCAGTAACTATAATACTATACTACTATAACTGAAATGAAAACGGTGATATGGCAGATAAAATTCGTCGAGATCATGTAGGAAATGATGAATAAGTCAAACACACATATAAAATTCAAGACGAGGTAAGATGGGGAGAAAACGTAGAATGGGTTGGTACGAACACAAAAAATGAATGGACATATACAGAATGCCATATCAGAAGGAAAATGTTAGTCCGAAACACCACTTCAGTTGAAGAACAGAAAAATGATTGGTTGATGACTAAATATCTTCTTAAACTTCTTTAGAACAGGAATACATAGTAGTATGGGCAGGTGAATTTATCAAGGAATTATCAGTAGTATAGAATAAAGACCATTCCACTGATTATTACATGACATAAACGATTGCTGGAAGTGAGTCATAAAAGAACAGACAGAAAAAAAGGTCGTGCGCAATTAAATAGCGGATGCCGGCTATCTGTACTTAAATTGGGAGAAAATGGTAGAAAGTTTCTAATGCATAGTAAAGATTTCTAAGAAGTCTAACAACTTCAGGTCAAAATACCTATTTTAATTCGATACCATCATCTGTAGATGGCTCAGAACATTTCGGTTTCATCACTTTGGTATAATTGGGATATCCCTCATTAATTATAAATTCAGTCAATGGAAGAACTGAAGAAGAGTGTTTCTTATGAGACGAAGACTTAGACATTAGTACAGAAAGTCGAAAAAGTATTAAGGGAAGAGGAAAGTGCACAACTTCGAACTGTATCATCAAATATAGGCAAATTTATTGAAATGTAAGGGGTGAGTTTAAATGGGCATGCAGTCAAAATAAACATAAGAATACCGCAAACACTTACTTTAAATATTATCTTTGATCCCGTGTACCTCTGGGTAGCAGATTGGGTAAAGAAACAATTTGTAGATGATGTGGGTAAGGACCTATAAACTATACGTGTGAATTTTAAGGCAGGGCAAGAAGTTATAAAGCTCTTAAAAAAACAAAAAACTGTTTGTAACATACATGTATCGACAGAAAATTACTTCCATTTAACAATCATCGATAAATTTACGCCCTATCCGGAATCATAACCTCTTAAAGATAACTGCATCTTTTAGATCAAATGCTATATATCACAATTACATCTCCAGATTCGGTGTTCCATATACAATTATACATGATCGTGGGAGTCAATTTGAATCCCAACTTCTTTTACAGTTTAACAAATTAATTGGATCTGGTCAGATTCGCACAACGTCTTGTCATCCTCAAAGCAATGAAATATTAGAAAAATTCCATAAATCTTTTAAAACATCCATTGCTGTCAGAGGAAGCAGCAACAAGTCTTCTCTCAATGAAGATCTGGGATGTTGTTCCGCTGAACTAAATAGTATATGGTTAGCTTCTTCGTTTACCTGAGGAGGATTTTTTGTTAGTACACATACTTTTCTGGAAACTGAACCACATTTTGAATCTACGAGAAACATTTTCCAACGTTAAACCAATTTCTGCATCACACACAAATTACAAAGAAATATTTTATTCAGAAAGATTTTCGTAGTTTTAATTTTATTTCTGTAAAAACCGCATCACTTAAACCAATTCTATCTCTTCAATAGGGGCATATAAAATCATTAAAAAATTAAAAACAAAATTGGTTATTTTTCGCAATAATAAAGACAAAACGTCCGCTTTTTTGTTGAACAATTGTTGCGCTGAAATCAATGACAATAATTTAACACATTATAAAAAGAATAAAGTTCGTTTCTATTTCTGTTTAAACGAATATTGTATTTGATTAACCTCTACATGAAAATTTAATATAAATGTCTGTAACTGTAGAATTCAAAGTTTTAAACGTTAAATGAGTAATTAAGCATGATAAAAATCAATTTTTAATATTTTTAGGTTACACCGAAAAAATAAAACATCTATAATTTGATGTTTTAATATCAAATAAATTATATTTAATTCTCAAAATGTAAGAAATGTGTTTGTTATAAAATGAAGAATATCTTTATTATGAGGAACATACAAGTTGTCTACAAACCATTAATTAAATTCTATTTAAATAGTGTATTGTATCAAATTCTATTCATACCATTAATGAACTTCATTGAACTGAAAACCTATATTCCCTTTAACAAAACGTTTCAAATTTAAAGGGGATTATCTGATTCCGTTGGGACCATCCCCTAACAATGACAAGTGTTACGAGAAAGGGCTCGTATAAATCCCGATTGACCCATATAAGCTAGTTAACCTATTCAGGTTGAACGACCGCGTTAAAAAGGGTGCCATATGCGATCAATGCAACCTCATCAAACCCGATGTATTCGAAATTTTCTTTAGGGATTAGAACAATTAACAATATTCTAGGAGGGTGTAATAAATCTATCAAGATATTTTGTATGCTTTATTTTATAGACCTATTACGTTTGATTTATGCTAATGCCAACGTAAAAACGTTAATGTTTTGCCGACAATTATCGCTTACAACTATTAACTACAAATTTATAACTGTTAGTTTCCATATTATTTGGAACACACGTCAACTCGACTTGAACACAAACGAACCCGCGGACGTAACAGTAGATTAGACTTTGTTAATTTATCTCGCCTTATAATTACCTGGCAACAATTTGCCGAAAACAGTAATTAACGTGGCACACTTAAGTGACTGTTATACAATTCGCTATTTTCCTCGTTTATTATTCTTCTTTTTTTTTCTTGAAAACGTACTAATTACACCTTCCAACTAATTCATGCCGCATAATTAAAAACTACGAAGCTCAACTCCTTGTCTTTATCTTCTTCTTGTTCTTCTCTTCATCTTTTTTTACACGTTGGCACATGTCAATTGTAAGTGAAGTGCACCGCAATTAGCGCAGTCGGTAGCTCCTAATACGGCAAACGTGTTAATTATATGTCTCTACCACTATTTGTATTGCTAAGCGGCTCATTGTCTTCAATGTGGGAAGGTTTAAAAGGCTTTTTTAAGAACGCGATTTCGGTAGTTGGTTGAATTAATAACGGACATGTTAAAATTTATGAAGCATTATTCTCAAGTTGTATTTATTATTTATTAACATTGTCTTGAATTCAGATAATAAGTGAAAAAATCTTTTGGACACTACTACCATATAATGTATATCTTATAAATGAGATTTCTAAAATAAAATGGTAATCATTATTCACGGAGTGAATAATAACGGTGAATAATCATTATTCACGGCGTGAATATAGCGGCAAATAAGCTTATAAGGGCATATAAGCACAAAGTAATAATTATTTGATTTAAGAAAATTAAATTTTTATTTAATTAAAAAAAAATAAAAAAGGATTTTATAATCTTTGACGTTTATTTATAGACGTTGAATTTTTTTACTGCCAACATTGAAAATGTTAAAATCGCTATGTAATAAAACTGCTGTAATTAAAAAAATCTTACAATTTATAATCAATTTTATTAATAGATATATTAAATATTATCTCGTTTCAAATATTTACGTACTATCGTAATTAATTAATTAAAAACATGAAATAATTGGATTAAATTACTTAAATTTGATTGCGTAGTTATTTCCATTTTTCGAGGTTGGCAGTAAAAAGATTCAACGCAATTCATCGTCAACACATCAATGTCAAAGATTATTTAAACATTATAAACGCGTTTTCTGCTTGAAATATTCAAAAACAAACAAATTTTATTAAAAGAATAAGTAAACATAAGCAAAATACACTTATTTAACTACTTTTGGTGTTATGAACAAAGGAAACCAACATTGAGGTAATGTTTATTAATCCTCAAAGAGCCTGTGACAGCTTCTATCAAAAATTGTTTTTTATTTATTTGCCTTATTTTTAATTAACTTTAAATTCTTTAAAAAAATAATTTCTGTATCAATATGTTTAGACCTCTGTGAATTTTCAAACGGATTTGCCATAAAAATTGTGCTTTTGTTGTCTCAGTACATAATCTCACATTATGAACAACACAATAAGTTTGCCACTATAAATCTTTATGGAAGAAATACTCTCGCTGACTTCGAAGACGTCTTCGAAGTCGAGTTTATTTGTTCCATATAATGTTTGCAATAAACCACTCAACTCAAACTAACTCAAACCAACTCAACCCAAACTAAGTCAAACCTACTCAACCGAACCCAACTAAATAACAGTTGTGGCAGACGAAGTCTTCGAGTGAAATGGATTGTGTTGGGTTGGGTAGAGTAGTTTATTGCGAACATTATATGGGGCAAATAAACTCCACTTCGAAGACGTCCATAATTTGTCGGTATACATAATAGAGGGGACTGACCGACTTGGAAAGGGGGAAGTCAAGAGTCCATAATAGACCTGACAATTTGTAAAAGCACATAAATTAAAGCTTTTAGAAATGGCTAATAGAGAAGGAGGAAAACCTCGGGTCATCACGAAAGCATATATTTCAGCTTCAGACTGCATCAAAAGAGAGAACACAGCAGAACAAATAACGAAGGTAGATAGAAAGGAAAGCAGGAATTCGTCAAAAAATTCGATGAAACTCTGCATACTACTCTACTCTGCATATAGAGTGCCTGAAAAGGCGTAAAATGATCCCACGAACACTAACGACGCAGCGATAGAAGCATGCAACGTGGCCTATAAAGAAAGGAAAAAAACTAGGATTGTAGGTTATACTTGTGGAACGAGGAGGGTAAGATGCTTAGGTAGATGGTAAAAAAGTGTAAACGAGTTGTAATAAGTGGCAAGAGAAGCGTCGATGCGCCGGAAAAATCAAAGAAATGGAAGACTGAATACAAGAAAGCGAAGAGATAATACAGAAAAGAAATTAAAAAGGCCAAAAAGAAAGCATGGAGAAATATGTGTAACGAACTGGATGTGATGTCTGGGAGGATGTTTATAGGATAGGGTTGAAGAAAATTTAAAACATATGTAAAGTGATCCTCGAGGAAGATAAAGTAGTCAAGGAATTCTTTCCTGATGGGGAGGATAGCACGAACAGCCGGCAAAAATGGAGAAGGAAGTTACTGAAGGGGAATTGAGAGAGACCGCTGAAGGAATCAAGAGCAAAAGAGCGCCGGGCCCTGATGTTATATCACCAGATGTAATGAAAGATGTAAAGCTGGAAGCAAAAGACTGATAAAAATGTATAACCAACTATTAAGAGAAAACAAATTTCCCAAGATATGGAAGGAGGGAAAACTTGTGTTTATAGAAAAGGTGACCTAAAAAAGAAAATGTTTAGACCGGTGTGCTTACTAAGATGCTGCGGAAATCAAGATCAAAAAAGTGCTGAAAGAATTGGACTCGCTAGTTGTCAGTATAGTTTCACACAAGAGAAATGCACAGAATTGGCTAGACTTCCTCTATGGTAGAAAAAGTGCTAATGATGGCACGCAAAGATTCAACAAAGGAAAAAAAGAAATGTTTGCTCCTCGGTCCAACTTTGTGAAATATTTATATCGAAACAGTTGTGGGATCGTAGAAACAAAGGGATAATGTACAAGGTGGCTAAATAAGCGTGCAATGCGCCATATTTCGGAGACTACTTATTGTAGAAACTTACAGTAAAGAATCTTACGAGTAAAGTGGCTCAGAGAAAATGCTGGAAATTATTTTCAGGGTACTAAGATTTTGAGAGTTGAAGAGACTTGAATTTAAAAATGTGAATTACAAAAGCATATGCTTGCTGAAGTTTAGATAAATTCTAGTTTTTTTGTTACAATATTTTTACTCTATCTCTAAAAATACAGTGGTGGGGGGTGTTTCAAAATGTGTGTAAACAAATGCCAATTATTTCGAAATAGCTGAGCGGAATTTAATAAGCTTGGTATCGTTGAAAGGAGCTTTTCTTGGACCATAAATCCCACCTTATTTGTGTTAAATGTAATATGGAAATTAGCCACCATAGGACATTTTCCGGTATTACAACAGAAATTACGAGTTGGGTTGTGTTGTGTTGTATAAGTCAGTCCACTTAAAATGTTTAACTTCACCTGTATAAGATATTTTAATACAGCAAATGACAATCCAGTTACCAGCATATGAAGAGTAATATGAAGAGTGGCAATGCAGAGCTTTTTTGAATCAATAATTGGTGAGATATGGACAAAAGTATATATTTAACAATGTTCTATAAAAATAGAACATTGTTAAATATGTCACAAAACACTTAATACCAAAATAACTCGAAAACAGAGAAAGCTAGGTACCAACAACTTTTATCAAAGTCAATATTTTTTTTTTTAATTCAAGGTGACAACTGCGCCCCCTAGCGATCATCTTAGAAACCTGAAAATAATTTTCAGTATTTTACCTTAGTCACTTTTGTCATACATTTTTTTACCGCAAGTTCCTACAAAAAATAGTCTTCGAGATATGAGGATGACCTGGTTTTGATCATCAGAGGATAAAAGAAAAAAACAAACTTAAAAAAATCGTATACCGAACATTAGAGCACATAGCCTACATGATAGAAGTTCTAGATTCGGAAATGGCGCCGGAAAAAGCGGAAGTGGTGCTACTAAAGAGCAGGAAGGTAAAGGCCGAATTAAAACTGAAAGTGGGAAACTATGGTATTGGAACAGAATAAGCGATTAAGTACTTGGGTCTAATGCTGGGAAAGGACTTAAAATGGCGCTAACATATGAAATATATTGTATACCAAAACTCAATTATGGCATCATGTAAAATTAATGGCTCGACGAATAGACCCAGCATAGAAAAGCGCAGGATGATAGGTGCAGTTTTATGGTCGCAGGCTTTTCATGTGTGCTGAGCTTGGAAGGACGCCATAAAGACCTAACAGAACGTCGAAAAACTTACGAAAATACAGAGAGCACTCATGATAAGAATAACTACTTGGGGGAGTTAGTATGTAGATGAGGGGCTGTCATTAGTCCCACACTCCCGGTCGAAGCACACTCTCTACTTTTTATAACTTTAAAGCGTCAACAGTAGGGCGAGGTGCATCACACATTTTCTCCTCCTCAGCGCAAAAAAAGGTTGGGTTGGGTTGAATTAGGTTTGCTTTGGCTATGTTGAGTTTGGTTGGTTTGAGTTTATTTGGTTGTCCGAATCATACTTACACTTTGTCTCCATCCACAAGTTAATATTATTTCTTCCATTACATTGTCAATGGTAACAGAGATTTGGCACATGAAGCTAGTCTACACTACTTGAAGTTTATGGAAGAAATATTTCGATCGATGATCGACGATCGTTGATGGAAGAAATAATCTCGGCCGAAGATCATGATTATTACTTGGTATGGCTGACTTCTTCGAAATCAGCCTAAAGTACTTTTTCCATACATTTTAATCAGGGCAGACTTATAGTGATGTTCGTGATTTTTGGGCGGCTGAAATTATTTCTGTCATAAGATTCAGGCAAGTTAAGAGCAAACATCTCTTCTTAAATCCTTCCATAAATCGTGAACAACACAATAAGTCTATTATTACTAGTTTACTTTCTGATAATTCAAATCTCAAATCAAAATCAAATCAATTCTTGATTCAAATTTATTGATGAAATAATTTTGACGGACTTCGAAGATTTTGGTTGCCCACAACATTATTTATTCTGGATACTTGAGATTGTACCGGATATTTTTCATTCTTATAACTTATATATATATAGCGATACCTCTAAACCCATGCGTATTGTTTGCAACAAAGAGGAAGAAATTTCAAAAGGATATACCCTCGTCCACCGTCCATAAATTTAGAAGAATCTACAGTCGTATTGGTATCATCAACAACCACATATACTTTCAAAAAGAGGAAGTGGCATCTTTAGATTATATGCTCACAAAATTTTCCCTTAATTTTTGTAATTTTGATTTTTTAACACAAATGTTCATTATCTGCCGTTGGTTTTGGTCAAAGGGATATGATTGATGCGGAGCCTGCTGTCACTATTCATGTTGAATGATCATATTCTCTTGGCAATTTCTCCCTATTTCGGTCCAGAATCAGCAATATTGACTAGAACATTGGTTTCTCGCTGGATACTGACAACGTCGATGATTTGTACGGAACGTTTATTGATTTATTTGTGTATATATGTCCGTTTAGGCGGAAACGTTACTCTGCTGGCTGTAAATTGTTCAATTCCGAGCTGATAGACGCAGATGATAATAAGAAAAATGCATTGGCTAATGTCGAATGGCTTCAGAGGACTCAGGGCAGTACACACAAAACATAAATCCGCCTACAAGTCATTGATACGCTGCTTGGCAGTGCGTAAATAGCGAATTCGGTAGGAGTAAATAAAATTGGGAATTTGATGTTGAGGGTAGATTGTTGATTGATGGATTATCTACCTCCGATCCTAAGGAGTGCTGTTCAAGGTTTTGAAACTTTTTTGTGAACATAGTTCCTGACTGACTCTCTAGGGCGTTTGGGAATGTGACATTTGAATCCTGTACGAGTGATGTTGCAGTGACTCCAGCACGATTTTCTGTCAAATTAGCATTTCCGAAAGTAAGAGAGTCATAAGGAAATTTAATAACACCAAAAGTGTCGATCTTGATGGTGTGCATGTCGTATGTGTCTAATATTTGTATGATTAGATAGCTGCCCTGTTAGCAATCACCCTGAACAGGTCAGTATCTTCTGAAATTAAAAAAAAACTGAAGACATGCAACGTGGTTCCGGTGTCTAAGAAAGACTCTCCAATGAACATCAGTAATTATCATCCCATTTTATTAAATAGCGTATTCTCCAAGATATTCGAGGGTGTGGTGAAGAAACGGCTATATTTTCTACAAGTATAACATTTTAACACTTTTACGGCATGGTTTTTGTATCAGCTCTTCGACTGAGTTCTGCAACAATTGACCACTTTAGCATTGTTTACCTTCATCTTGAACGAGGCTACTATGTCATTGATCATATTGGGTATAAGTTGCATTCTTTTGCATTTATGCACCAATTGAGAAGGGAGTGCCGCAGGAATCTATTCTTGGGCCATTAACATTCCTATTGTTCATAAACGATTTTCCTCGACTTTTGGACGATGAGGTTTGCATCTATGCCGATGATATTTCCGTAGCTAATAAGGTCCATTAAGGTCAATCTTGTGGTGAACCAGTTTGAGAATTGGTATAAAAAAACAAGATTATTCTAAAATTTCAAAAAGCGTTATGCATTAATTTTCACTAACGTCGTGTTCTTCCTGATGAAGTTATTATGTGCTATTGTCAGATATGGTGAGATTCTTGGGATTAAACGTTGATCAGCGTTTTTTGAACCTCATATTGATCATGTATGTTCTAGGTTTCTCGTTCTTTTGAAACTAAGATCTAGTTTGGAAATAGGTTGCTTAAAAATAAATGCTGTTCCCATTTAGCTTATAATATTTCAATTTGGGGTTTGACTATCGACTGGAAGCGTGTTTTTATACAACAAAAGAGAGTTATGAAAATGATGGTTGCTAGGGTTTTTTTAGTAGAAGGAGCAACTACAGCTACTATGAGAGTTTTTGAATGCCTAAGTAACTTTGTTTTTATTTTTTTTACCTTAATTTTAGTTTATTAAGCTTATTTATTGTATGTAATTGTATTGTTTTTATTGACTATGCATATCCGCTCTAAGTGGCTTAGTGGTGAAATAAAAGTATTATTATTAAGTTTAGGTACTTTAATTTGTCGACTAAATTTAATGCTTTTAACTTCAAAAATGATTTCTTCTTAGTAGTTTCATTATCTTCATACTCAGTCCTCTTCTTTGCAACAACAATTTGTTCATTTTATTAGGAATCTTCTTAAAATCCACTACATAAGTTTTCATCAGAAGTAAGAATGATGACTAAGAATGAATCGATGCCAGAGATGTAAGATTTCATTATTTCATTTGATCGGCAATTCCATAATCTATAGCCACCATTACAATATCCTATCATTTAATTTATTTCCTTTTAGTACTCGAACAGCTCAACACATACTACCAAATACCTTTAATTGTTGTAAATCATTTTTTCTATACCAAATAGTAACTGGAGAATAATTACGTTCATTTCCTTTTCTAGGGGACCGGTTTAATTCATACATAGAATATCACATTGCTTATTTTCTCCCCAAAATTCTTTTGGTAAATTAGTGATGAAAATGTCCATTTGTATTAATTCTCCAATTTATCGTGTTTCTTTATTAAATCTCACAAATAGATATTCTGCATCTTGCAACCCAACATGATCACCCACTTTATCGTGTATTTTTTTAAAATTTTAATGGCCAAAAATTTATTAACTATTAAGTGTTAATTTTGTAAATACTCTTTTTCGTTGAAAAACACTCTCTAAAGATTTTAACATTTCCTTTACTGTTTTTGATTTTACCATTCCAAAACAGTTATATCTTTACATGCTTTATGATAATCTTATTACTGCAGAAGACCATAAGTCAAAACGAGTTAATTTCGATTCTAAGTAAGATAGCTCGTAAAGAATTATGTAATTAACCGGCGCAATTTTCGATTGGTTGAGAAAGAGACACAGAAGATGGATGATGAAAAACACCGTTTCACACCGGTTCCAATAGCGCGGAACTAAAGTAATCGATACGTTTCTAAAATACTCAACAGATTACAGTAATTCCGAGACAATCTTGATTTTCTAGCGCCAGAACTTTAGATATGAGCTAGATAAATGCGGATACACGATTACTAGAACCCCATTTAACTCGATGCTAGAAATGGTCTCAGCTTGTTCTACACTTGCACACTGCGGCATTGCGATGCACTTTAAGATTAGGATTAATCGAGCAATTGTACTCTATTTGCGCAACACAACAGTCGACCGGAGTTGACTATCGCCATCGCGATTTTGTGATATAAAAGGAAAAGGACGAAGAAGTGTGTAAGATGAAGCAAAAAAACCTATACGCGAGGTGTAAATTGGCTAAAGTAAGAGGATCTGATCTTTACACAGAAAGAAGTCTATTCAAACAAATCCCTCCCCCTTTTACTGTTAAAGATCTCTTTTAAGATTCAAGGATAATACTATTTAATAAGGAAATGCACAGCGAATTCGAAGCGATTGAGGTTTTATCTCTTTAATCTTATATAAATTCACAAGCATCTAAGATAAACTCGTTTCTTGACTAAATGAGCCAGATTGAAATCGTTAATCATACAAAATCGTTAACCTTGAAAATCATGTTGTGCGTAACACTAAGTTAAGCTCTCATCATGAAAGCTGAAATAATGATCCTAAAATTCAGTTACGGGTCACAACAAGACTCAACTATTAGAACACAAATTACTTTTGCTACGCCGCGATCGATTAATCAACGTCAACACTCTGACGGCTCCCAAAGATTGTTGGAAGGCAAATTAACCGATTTCGCCAAATCATCCCGTTAATTTCTATATACCAGCCCGTATACGTGCCTTTAAACCTAAATCAATAAATACTTTCAAGAAGCAATATAATGAAGGAATTAGATTCTTATTTCTTTGTCGTTTTACTCACAAAATTGGTCATATAAGAATAATGGTTTAAGCAGTTTAAATAAAAAGTTAATAAATAAATGTTAATTATGACGTTTTGTTCGCTTGGATGAGATATTAACTCGAGTATACGAGTAGTAATATAGCAGTAATTACCTAGCACATTCATTGTTTCTACAAGATCTAAAGTATTAATTATTCTAGGCCAAAATATAGAAGTTAAGGTAAGTAATATGCTATTAGCAACTCAAAAATGTTAGCAATAATCGATTTTGTTCCTGCAAGTTTGAGATCTTTGTTAATGATTTAGATTAATTGGAAGAGGAAGAAGCAGCACTTGACGTGCAGGATTGGATCATATGTCAACATTTAAGTTACTTATATAGTTTCTTGCAGAATCTGCCCCTTGTGGACGTTAAATATCAGTGAAAATGCTTAATTAAGTAACTGCACCTTAACTTGTTGCTTGTATCAATAAATTAAGTCTTCTCTGATTGGGCTAAAAATGCATTACGTAACAAAACCAGTGCGATAATGAAGTCCATTACGTAACTCAAATTACCTAAAATGAGTAGGGTAATGATAACTTATCCAAGTAGAGATTAACAAAAATGTTATTCAGTGCTCGACTAGCGATGATCACTGAATAATATCGAAGATTCATCTCTAGTATAGTAAAATCCATTTATTAAAAAAGTTAAGAAAATTAATCTTTTAAATACGTCACAAAAAAAAAGATAACATAGAAATGATATCTAAATACATTTCAATTTTTATTCATCCAGGATTGACGAATTCAAATATTCTGGAATGCTGTAGAAGGTGTACTTCTGAAGAAGATTACAAGTTTCGTATTGGTATTGACAACTTATTGTAGAAGTGCAAACCCAGTATTAGAAAGTTAGAATTAAATCTGATTTTTGGAATACACAGCAACTGGCAGTGTTTTGTATTATAGATATGTGCATCTTCATCTTATCTAGTAAGGCCCGTTTCTTTTTAATTTTCAGCAACCTCTCGTACGTACAGTAAGCCCTTATTTACTTATTTCGATTATGGCGAAGGTACGTAACAAATACACGGCTGGTAGTGACAGTCGACCTTTCTTCTTGTTAAGAAATTATCGTTACAGATTGGCGGAAGATTGCCAAAGATGTTCCAGTCTTTAAGGAGGGGGACAGATTGAGTATGGACAATTATAGACCTATATCCCTACTGCCAACATTCTCAAAAGTATTTGAAAGGATGATTGATACCACTTTGTATAGCAGAGTAAAGCAATTTCTCTCGTTATATCAACATGGTTTCATATCGGGAAGATCAATAATAACTCACGTGGCATTTTTCTTACAACATATTTGCGAATCTTTGGATAATCGTATCGAAACTGATGTCATTTATACGGATTTATGGAAGGCATTTGATTACATATTATGATTTATCACCTAGTTTTTTAAAACTTGTAAACTCGCAGCTGAAGGGGCAATGGACCAATGTCCATTACAGTGATTTTAACTATCATCATCATTTAATGATTGCTGGAGTTTCACAAGGATCTGTACTTGGACCTCTCTTGTTTAATTTATATATTAATGATTTGCTGTTGTCCTTCTCATGTCCAGTTCTGGCATATTCTGTTTCAAGTGTCTTTAAACGAAATGATGAGAGACTAATTGGTCGAAAGGTTTTTTGATCCATTGGATCCTTTTTGCCGTTCTTTCGTATAAAGGTTACTGTGAGCTTCCTCTAGCTGATGGGAACATAATAAAGGCTAAGCAAGAGCCTTTAGAAAGTCTCCTCAAGTGTACTTTCACATCTTGTAGGCTCCATTGAAGAAGAGCAGGAAAGATACCATCAGGTCCTGGTGTTTTAAAGAGATTAAAACTGCCAACAGCCTACCCCACCAACTCTTTCTGTGTGGTCATGTTTAGTAGGAGAGCCTGGAAAATGAATACCTTTCCAGGTTATTTTCTGGGTCTTTGGCAAAACGGCTATCAGGCTTTCTTAGAATGTCACAGCTGTCACAAGTTTCTTCACAAAAACTTCTCCAGGCTAGTTACTTTTTTGTTTTAGTAAACGTTTAAACCCTGACTGGTATGCTTTGAGTAAGTCCAGTCAGAATTAAGTCTAGTTTATTTTGCTTTATTAAAAGCTTTCAAAGAGTGATTGTAAATCAGGAATCCACCAAAGTGTAGCCCTTCTTTTCTTCTCTACAATTCTCTCAAGTCATGCCGTGTGTCACCCACGAGTTTTAAATACTTCTCCAATTCATCAGTACTTCCAGGAAGGGCATCCAGAAAATCTCGCATTTGTCATTTAGATAACTGGCAAAGATGCTCAAGTCAGTCCGCTTTGGATCCCGGATCTTCTTTTCCATAAACATGGTTGGTCCTAATTCGAAAGCGATCCATCTATGGCCATACATAGGCGCTTCTTGGCAGACACACCAGTTGTTAATGTTTTTGAATACGTTAGCTGATGCCAAGGTCAAATCAATAATTGTTTGACACCTAACATTGACAAATCTGGGTTCACAACCTTGGTTGATTATTTCCAAGTCTTGCTGATTGAATGTAGTTTGCTATACTTCAAAGGAAGTGGGTTAACTTCCAATGTAGGACTGCCTGTGCTCATATAAGATTCAACAGATTACATAAGAAAATGTATCCTCAAGGACTATAATTGCTAGGTGTGGCTTCCATACTTCCACTAAATCACCTCCAACAATTTTATTTTCAATTCTATTACTGGTCATGTAATAATGTCTTAGATCATATTAGTATTACTCGTATTTGTGCAAAGTTTGAATGCTGTGAATGTTTTCTTTGCTAAGTTATTCATTCCACTAGCTAAGGAAATTTCATATCGCACAACAACTAGACCAGGAGTTATGTATTGGATCTGGAAATGAAGCAGCAGATGAATTAGCGCTTATGGGGCCAGAGCTAGTAGTTAGTGTCTCTTTTGAGATGACTAAACATAGAATTGGAGGAAAGATTTATTCTACTGTAGACCGGTTCTCCTGGAATAAGTCATACGAAACTTCATTCTACAAAAATAAGGAAATTTCATCTCGGACAGCAACTGCACTAGGAGTTTTGTATTAGATCTGGAAAGTCAGCAGCAGTTAGCGTATGTTTTGCAATGGCCAAACATAGAATTGGGCTGTGGACTAAGAAAAGACTTCGCTTAGTGTGGATCAGTTCTTCTGGAAACTTACCTCTAAAGTTTCCTTCGCCACATACCCAAGCAAAAGAGTGAGCATTGGAATTGTGATTGATAATGTTAAAATTGGTAATGTTGTCAAGGCAATAATGGGAGTCATCTCATCTATAGGAAGGAGACAGGTGCTAAATTTAGTGTCGTTATCTTCTTCACTGCTAAGTAGGGGATCCTGACTACAATGCAGTCTCGATCTGATTTATCTAACAGAAGATACGCAGAAATATCTCTCGGAACGTAGATTACGATCCTCGATCGATCCTGAGTGCTGAAGACAGAACCCCTAAGAGATCCGAAACCAGTAACATTCGAGTGATAGTCCATAGCTCTTGAATCACAGCAATGGTGTTTTGCATCATGTCAAGGTGCCTGCATAATACTGCAGTTACAGGTTTACCACGGTGCAAGTTACACTGTACTACCCTTAAAATTTTAGAATCCTCTTCAAATTCCTCACTACACATCAATATTTGGGGAGCGGCTAGGAGACATCAAAAATAAGTCGGACAGATCCGAAGACGACCTGTGTGATATTTCAACAGGTTTCACTCTTTCTGAGCCGGTGGTGTCACCAGTCCACTCAGTGGTCATGGATTCAAAAGCTGCTCCAGCCGTCTAGGCCTTGTTTGTTTCTTCCTCCTCCTGTATGCCGCTACGTGACACCCGAGTGAAGAGAGTACTAAGCAGAAAATTCATTCTGTCTTTATGCGTGGCATGAAGGCAGAATGAAATATATGAGTAGCACGCGATTCACGTGAATATCAGTCATGAATCATGTGTGTCACGCGTGGGTCACGTCAATTAAGTATTAATCATGTTTGGTTACTTCCTGAGTCTTGGGTTTCCTGAGAATGGCTAGTGATGCCGAAACCGGTTGCAACTAAAAAATAAAAATACAAAATTTTATCGTCAAAGTACAAAATAATATCTTCGTTATCATTTTAATAACAATCCTACAACTTCCTTTAACGTTTTAAAGCTTTTCCTCCATTCATCATAGAATGTTTTTACAACTAATATTCAATTCGCTAACTTAAAAATTGATTAGAATTTTGTCTTCAACATTTAGTTACTGAAATGTAATAACGTAATATCTAGCATTATTTTTTTAAAACAAGTCAGAACAACAAAGAATTGAGAGTCTATTTTTGATTCTAGATAGTGAAACACATTTGTCTTCGAGAATAGATGTTGAAAGATAACAAAAACTCTATTTTTAGTTACTCTTCAGTCTTAAATTGTTGTATACTTGTATCAAACTAAAACTAGAACTAACACTAGACCTAGTACCAGAAAGTTTCGGTTTGTGCGTCTTTAGGCTGAATCTTTCTAGTTCTAAGTCTATTGTTAGTTCTAGTTCGATACAAGTATACAATAATCTAAAATCGAATAACAACTAAAAGTGGAGTTAATACCAACACTAAAACTAACACTAGACCTAGAACTAGAATTATTTGGGTTTAGCCGCATATCTCTTAAGACGGCTAAACCCAAATGTTTCTAGTTCTACGTCTAGTGTTAGTTTGGAAGTTCGGTTGTAGATCTAGTTTTAGTTATGCTAAAACCGCATGCTTGATTGTTGTAAATTTGATTTCTAGTTCTAAGTTTAGTGTTAGTTGTGACGCTACGTTGAATTGTTGAAGCTATGTTTTTCGTTCTAGGTCTAGTATTGGCTTTAACGTTAGTGTTGGTTCTATTTTCAATTGCTATTCAGCTTTCAATTGTGATATACTTATGTCACAGTAAAACTAGAACTAACACTTGACCTAGAACTAGAAAGTTTCGGTTTCTTTAGACGCACGGCTAAACCTGAATCTTTCTAGTACTAGGTCTAGTGTTAGTTCTAGTTTTAATTGCCGTTTAATGCTTGATTGTTGTAAATTCGTCTGAAACTAAAACTATAACTAATAGTAGACTTAGGAACTTTTGGTATTTCTATACTTTTTTTTTACTAATTACTCAAATTATTCCAATCGGGTCACGTCGAATTCCATTGAAACCAAAGATGCTCACGATCACGCACGTTCACGTGAGTGCTTGAACAATTCGTGAAAAAAACCTCGTGACACGGCAGGACTCACGTAATTTACACATCTCTACTAGCAAGCCAGTCAGCCGCTTTTTCAAAAGCGGCGAAGAACAACAGCATACCATTTTCTTTCTCCTCAGAATGTAGCAAACACCAGTTTATAACCTGTACCTGTTACCCTTCTTATTTTAGGTAGTTCGTCTTCCCGAACGATATGCAGCTTCGTTCCTTCCCATGGAGAGATAGTAGGTACTATGGCGCGAAGCTCTTCTTCTTTTTTCCAATATCTTTTAGTTGCATTCCCAATGTTTTACATCCATATTGATAGTTTAAGTTTTAGCAGTGTTTACAAAAATTGATTTGTCATTTGCACCCAAAAGAGAATTATTTTCTTTCTTGTACCTTGTTTTTTCTTGCTTCACTATATTCCAAGCAGCAGATATTTTATTTTCAGAATTCACCATAAATTATTTATAAGCGCTTTTTTTGTATTATCTAGCAATCTTCCAAACTCACATTTTTTTATGTGATACAGTTCTTTGTATTTCTTGTCCTGGAGTACGCTCCAACTCCTGGAGGGCACCTGTTTTCGCAATGAAGTGCATGGTGTCCTCATTATATATGTACCCAATGTCCCTCTTATGTGCAGACTTTTTTTTGGCATTTAAATTTCTATGAAAAGGAACTAGTTTCGTTTGTCAAACTCAGCCCTGTGGCGCCAGATATCTTAGTACTCTAGTTCAAATATACAGGGTTAGATTTAGATTATATTGGGTTGGATTTAGCAGTGCGTCTAATGACATTATTTTCAAAAGTCTCTACAATGAATAGTGTCTTAGAGTACTTTATAAGCTGATTTAGCAACCCTGTATATTTGAATTGAACTAAAACTAGAACCAGAAGTAGATCTAGAATTAGAATATTTTTTTTTGAATTTTATGAAAAGAGGCGCAATGGTATCGTTCGTCCAACCTAGCCCTGGGACGGCAAATATCTTAGAATAGCTATCATATATAGTGTCTGTTATTCATTTTTCTAAGGTCATCTTAATTCATTTTATTAGAACACTTCAAGTTTATCTATAAACATTGAATATGTATGTTTAAATACAATAATGTACTACAGAGGTAATATTAATACTCTTATTCAAAAATATTTTATCTGTTATATCGAGATTTTAGTACTATCTTATTTTTAAATTGTAGAAACATTTTCTCCATTCACAATTCTTCTGACCGGGGCAGTGGTGCATCCTAATTGTTAAAGATGACGTTGCCATTTTATTATCCACCCGTGGAAGTGGAATGTTTACTGTGACTAGTGCGGTTCTTCAAGGTGATAGAATTGCTGATTTCCTTGCGAAAGAATTTGTAGCTATCGCGACAAGTTTTTTAAGATTTAAAAACTTTAGATGATCATCAAACATCCTTTACAACAGCTTATTAAAAACTATGTAAAAACTTGACGCTAAGAGGAAATAATTAAATGTGATGCAATTAAAAAGAAACTAATATTATTAACATGTTAATTGCAAAGACGTTAATATGTGCGTCGTGTGTGGGACGATAAACAGTTTAATCTTAGTTTCATATGTGAATTTATAAGGGAAACTATTATAAAGAAATAAATTTAAAGTAATGTGCTATTAAGATACGGATCTGTTAGGCAGCGGAGATGTGCTCAAGTGTTAGCTTCCACCCATCCATAAGATTTAATAAAATGCAAATTTATCGTCAGTGGCGCGAACGACTAAACGCGCTTTAAACAACGCTTCGCGGCGTTGTTAATTTTGCAATTTCTAACCTTTCGGAAGAAATTTCAGTCTATAAAATCCCACGACATTGTTGATAATAAAACGACTTTGCGGCGCAATCCAGTTACAGCGGCGATTATCGCGTTCGATTGCCGGTCTCAGATGCCCATTAACCTTGGACGTTGGTCACCGCGCCGCGGTGCTTCGTTTTCCTTCGGGGTTATTTGCTGCCAAGATATTACCGAGCGACAAACGGCACAAGGATCACGGCGAAATCGGAAGGCCTTCGTGCCCATTTTCAGACTGGAGGAAATGCAACAAACGTAATAATATCGCAATATCGATTTGATCGGTAATTGTACTGTTTGGTAATAAAGATTCCTATAAATTACTCCATTCGTAGGTATTTCTCGAATTGGTTGTTATGTTCACATTAAAAATCACGCCTAGAACGTAACTAGTAGGTTCCTTGTTGATTGTGTAAGGTACTTTAATGGTTCAATGAATAATGAACTTTGAACTAAAATTAGAACTAACGCTACAACTATTACTAGGACTAATACTAGATCTAAAACTAGTATTAACTTCTTCAGAAACTGATTCAATGTGAATCAATCAATTCAAATATAAATTTCGGAAATGTTCTTAGAAAAAGACCCTTATAACTTTTAATGCGCATTTATTAAGATTGCTGTAATTGATATGTACAGGTTATCTCAAGATTGATATATCATGCCTAAATCTGTCAACCTGTTCTATTCCATACGCAAATATTGTTTATTTTATCAAAAAATACATATCGAAATACAAATCGTTCTGTTAATTATTAATTACAGCTTGATCGCAAGCATGGCATCTACAAAGAAAAGAGAAAAACTCGGGATTAACTCCGTCCAATCGCTTTGATATGTAATTCAGATGGCATTTCATTTTACACCTAGAGTTCTTCGCCTGTTAACCCTTGTACGACCAAAACTGGGTCTATAATGATTCGAAAACAATAATTGTTTATATAGTATTAGAAATCAAAATTGGATGTTGTTGTCCTTCCACATATTCTCTAATATTATTATTCTCATGCGATATGCAAGTTTATATTACAAAGATTGTGATCATCAGACTGCTTTGGAATCAAAATATTGCATCAAGTCTCTAGGAGACCTCGAGGAAACATTACTAACATTTTTCAAAAAATTGAAAAGAGACTTATAAAAGTTGAGAAAAATGAAGGACAACGAGTAGTAAACTCGTTATCAGATTTTTTTGTGAATTTTGTAAAATAATAGTGGAATATGGTGGATATTGTTAGCTGAAAAACTTCTCGCAAAATATTTAACATTACTTGAGATTGTTCGAAACAATATGAAGGATTTGCTAAAAATATTGCGCTCGTTATTCATCCTGATTCTATTCCGCAAAGGACATAAATCTATAACCAACGAAATGTCTGGTAGTTTTATCATCTATGCACCGTACACATGAGATAAGTAATTGCGAAGTATATTACAAACCAAATATTGCCGTGGAATATAGCGTAATATAAAATGTAGTCTTGGACAAACTCATTCATGAACATAGGCACCGATTTTTGGAAATACGTGTGGGTGCTGAAAAAAATCTGAAATGGCAAAAAACTCAAGCGACGAATTGAGTTTGAAAACGTCTGAAAAAAATGAAAATACGTGCTCTCAATACATTGAAATTAAAAAAATAATTGAAAATAGTAACTTAAATCTAGATAAAACCAACAATACTGTTGAAGTTTACTTTAAATTTTCTGCAAGGAATATACTATCTTTTAGAAGCAGTATCAAGTCCTCTAGATGCATTTCAAGTCTTCCAGAGGTATTTTCAATTTTTATGGAAGCATTTCAAGTCTTATAGAAGCGGTATTAAGTCTTCTGGAAACATTTCAAGTTTTTTGCCAGCAATATCAAGTCTTCCACAAGCAATACTAACTCTCCTTGAAGCCTTTCAAGTCTTATAGAAACGGTATCAAGTATTGTGGAAGGATTTGAACTCTTCTAGAAGCAATATCAAGTATGTAGTAGTAATCGTAAAGAAATAATTCCAGAGGAAGCATTTCAACTCTTCTAAAAGCGGTATCAAGTCTTGTGGAAAGATTTGAAGTTTTCTAGAAGAAATATCAAATTTCTGGAAGCATTTCAAGTCGTTTCAAAACGCTTCAAGTTTTTTGGAAGCAGTATCAAGTCTTCTGCAAGCAGATCAAATCTTCTAGAAGCAATATCAAGCCTTCTAGCAGTAGTATCAAGTCTTCTGGAAGCAGTATCAAGTCTTAATTCAACATATGTACTCTTGTACCGGTGTCTATCTTACGAGAGGCATTATCAAATTTTTATGGAAGCATTTCATGTCTTATAGAAGCGGTATCAAGCCTTGTGGAAGGATTCGAAGTCTTCCAGAAGCAATATCAAGTTTTCTAGAAGCATTTTAAGTTTTTTGCAATATCAAGTCTTCTAGAAGCAATACCAACTCTCCTTGTAGCCTTTCAAGTCTTATAGAAACGGTATCAAGTCTTCTGGAAGGATTTAAACTCTTCTAGAAGCAATTTCAAGTATGAAGCAGTAGTAGTCAAGAAATGCTTCCAGAGGAAGCATTTCAACTCTTCTAGAAGCGGTATCAAGTCTTGTGGAAAGATTTGAAGTTTTCTAGAAGAAGTATCAATGTCGAAGAAGTGATTTAAACCATTCCATAAATATTTCTAATACAATATTTAATTTTAATGCTTTGAACAAAACCTAAGATGGTTTACCATGCATGGGTCTAAACTGACCCGTTATGGTCGTCAATGTTCATTCAATCATTTTGGTCGTACGAGGGTTAATGATGCTGTTAAGCGTTTTTGTTACTTCATAATTGGTTAATTTATAATATGGGCAATGATAGCACAAAAATATGCTGAATGTCCGTTCTGTGGTTGCTGAAGATACTAGGGATGATAAAATCCTAATAGCAACCTTACTCAGATTGGAGCTGTTACACAGGCTATTCCATACCATGCAACTGGATTTATGTTTACATGTCCACAAGAATCTCTTTGCCTACAATTCATCATTTGATTTATAGTTTGTCAAATCTGCCATTACTCCATTGTGTCAATTTCTTCCGACGGTAACAAAGTGCTCCTTTTAGAATAAGGATTCTATAATACAGCATTACAACATATAAGGTTGCAGCAAAGAAAAAGCCTTTTGAGTTTGATCTTCCTCTTCCTCAGATGTACAAAAATTACATCCATACTATTTCAGAAATGTTTTTTTTTTTACTATTTACAATTGTTAGCATTGCTGATATTATTTCTATATAACAGTTTTATAATTTATTATACGGTAATTATTTAAACTTCCTTATTTCAAGATATAACTGAACGCAAAGTGATAACTTTTATAGTGATAAGTGGTAAGTAGAAGTTACACCAGAGACTGAAAGAATACCAGCCAATTTCAATATTGACTTTTCTGCTTTTCTGGCTCTTCTATCAATAATTTTTGGTCAACTGATGGCTTCGAAAAACATTTCGTATGGGGATGGCTAAAACAAGATTTAAATTTCTCCTCAGATGTATTCATTTTAATGAAAAGGCAACGAGATCTCAAAGGTCATATTCACTTTTTTTGTGGAAAATTTAAGTCTTAATTTAAGCTTCCAGCATTTCGAGAACGATGTGTATTTAGACAATACATTTCTTCAAAGTCAAGTAAATATGGAATTAACTAAGAGATGTTAAAGTATTTTATACATACAACATAGAAGTATGTTGCCATCAGCAAAATTAAATTTCCTATAAACAGAACAATGTTGTACTTAGATTGGCAGCACCAATATTTGGATTTGGTAACCTATCCTCCAATAGTGCCAGATTCAAACTTGTAAAAGAGTTAGAGAAAAATAAACGATCTTATCTTGAGATCATATGAAAAAATAAATGGGAAAGTCCTTCCGAATACGTTTTACCAAAGAGTCAGAACCAATATAGTATCATGTGTATTAAGAAAATGTAAACCGTCGTACTAATATCAAGCTGTCATACCTAGTATAACCTAGTATTGAGCCTTTTCTTTCCAATTCAGTCCCAGTATTTGCTGCAAATGGTTCTTTGCAGAGCACGTATTTTGCATTGACACATGACACTGCTAATAGAAGATCTGAAACGATTCCAAAAGACGCAATACTGCCCATGGAAGACTGCTTCCAGAAATCATGAAACTCTTCCAGAAAACATGATATTTCTTGCACAAGTCTTGACACTGCTTCTAGGAGATTTTATATTGCTTCCAAAATACTTAAAATACCTTCAGAAGACTTAATCTGCTTCCAGAAGATCCGATACTAACTATGGAAAACTTCATACAGATTTTAAAGACTTAAAATACTTCGAAAAGAATTGAAATGCTTTCAGGAGGCTTGAAAAGTACCCAGATGATTTGGTACTGCTTCTAAAACAGTTGATATTGCTTCCAGATAACTTTAACTGCTTCCAAAAGACTTGATACTGTTTCTAGGTGACATCAAATACTTCCAGAAGATATTGTCTCTGGAAGACTTGAAATACTTCCAAACGACTTGAACTCCTTCCAAAAGTCTCGATACTGCTTCTGAAAGATTTGATACTGCCTCTAAAGAATTCAAATGTTTCCAAAGGACTTGAAATGCTGCCAGAAGACTTGGAAAGCATCAAGAAGGTTTGATACTGCTTCTAAAAGACTTGTAATGCTTCCGAAAGACTAAATACTGCTTTTAGAAGACTTGGACTACTTCCAGAAAACTTGATACTGTTTCTAGATGACTTAGTATTGGTTCCAAGAGACTTGAAATACTTTCAGAAGATGTGATATTATCTCTAGAAGACTTAAATGTTTCCAGAAGACTCAATACTGCCACTGGAAGATTTGATACTGCTTCCAATTGACTTTAATTGCTTCCAAGTAACTTTAAATGCTTCCAGATGACTAAAATAGCTTGCAGAAGATTTACTACTGCTAAAATTTGATATTGTTTTTAGAAGAGTTGATATGCTTCCAGAAGATGTGATACTACTTCTAGAAGACATAACAATGCTTCCATAAGGCTACATACCGCTTCTAGAAGATTATAAATATTTCTATAAGACTTGATGTTGCCTCAGTATGACTTGAAATGCTCATAGAAGATTAGAAATTTGACCAAAAGAGGATCCATAGAAAAATATTAATGGTTTCATCTGTATAGCTTATTCTTGCAAATTGACTACCAGCATCAATTTATCACTACCTCACAAAAGTCATGTTTTTGAGTTCTGGTAGATATTTTAAAATATTATATTGAAAAAATGAGGGAAAGATATACAACCCCAGCGAGAATAGCCGGAGTACGATATGATACTTTACATTTTTCAGACCCAATTCAGACTTTTTCTTGGAGGTACGTAATTTGTCTTTTGAGTCTGTTTCCAATACCTACACCCACACATATTTTCATACATCGACAGCTATGGTAGGTGTGAATACTCCATCAATATTTTCTTTGTCTTTGCCGCCGTCTTTTAGAATGTCGGTAAAGGGCCCAAAATACAGGCATTAACTTTTGTATCCATACAACAATTATCAACTTTATTAATGCACGAGCATTTATGCCAATGCCAATGTTAGCCCTAGTTTTAGCTTGGATTAACCTTGGAAAGCTAAACTGTATAAAAGTAACGTTAAAATTAATAAAAAATATTCTCTATACAAATTTTGACATTAATAAATACAATTAGTAAAGTTTGCTACTTGAACAGTAGGATCGATAAGACTGTGGTGTATTTACATGGAAAATTTCCTTCTTGAAATTAGTTTCTCGCCCCTGTTTACAACATTAGTGACGTAAATGACATATGAATTCAAAAGCATGATGTATAGAATGCCATAAAGTATACCCAAGGGAAACTGTTTGCAACTGCAAGACGCTGCACGATATTTGATGATGCATATGCTCTAAAGTACCCTTTTGTAGCATTGTAGCTCGATCATCTGAGGTTTCTTGGATACTTCATCTCCGCTTGCCACGCAAAGATACGCTTTTCAAAAAAGCATAGCTTTTGCACCATCAAAACAAAACATGCTGGTTTCTAAGGTCCTCAAACATTTCGGGAGTGATTTCTCGTTTATTCTTCTTCAGAGTACCTACGATGGTTATAGAAACAGTGAGGTTGCTAATGGTACATACTGGTTTAGCAGTTGTCAACCGTTATATTGGGATTGGATTAATGAAAAGTTGTTGACTGCTTTTCACAAAGAAACGGCTTGAAGCAAACCTGAGCCCAACGTATTACGTATATAAGGAATGCACATTAAAACTAACTTTAGCTCGCCCGTACTTATCGTGTTTTTCGGAAATAACAACTGCTCACCAAATGTAGGAAATGAACCTAGTTTGTAAGAACTTCGGCACGCAGCAATAAATAAATCCCAAATTAGTAGACCTTTATAGGAGCAGAGATTTTTCCTATTAACTCAAGTGTTATAATAAAAAAATAATCAAAACGGTCGCTGTTCGGTAACGTGGTATCTATTACCACTGATTTCTGGGTTAAACAGCTCGTTTCATGATAAATGAGTGTCCTTTTGGACATCACGCTAACAGTTTTACTTTGTGCCTTATAGTTAACACTCCTTTCTTGAATTTTCAAGTTTGTTCTATAAACAATTTTATTTTTGATTTCGTCAGTTAAAAAAAGACTGAATACTTATTTCTGCCTTATTTACCTTATTTTTTTGCAATAACGCTGCATCTTGGTGTTATATGAATAATATTTCTGTATATCAATGATCTATTTTTGCAACTGATGGATTGTTTCTGTAACGATTTTCCTTTTGAGGCTAATTTTATTTCAAACCACTACGTGTGGTTGAAAAACGACAGGATTCGCGTTATTAGCCTTCTTCTTTTTCGTAATTATTTGAATCTATCTGTGTCACCATCGGGGTTGTTGCGGGGTCTTGATCGGCGTCATCACTGCTTATATCATCATATACCATAAAATCTACTTCAGAATCGGATTTAGAATCATTGTCATATCTATCATTTGAAGCAGAGTCAGTAAGACACAGAAATAATTTAGTTATCTGAGGTTAAGCATTTACAAATTGGAAATTTGAAGTAATAAATAACTTCCGATGCATGACGACTCAAATGGGCCTTCATGTTGTGAATTTGTATCCGGCATGTAACAGTCCTCTTAGATTCTATAACCACTGAAGCAATTTTACAGCTACATAAACTAGATGCAACGGTGTGGATAGCTGATCGAATTTTAAGACGCAGTTTCTGATTTCAAAAAAGTAAACAAAATACGTACTTAATTAAGTGAGAATACAAATCGTTTTATTAAAATTCAGCAAACGTAGCGGTCGTAAAGATAAAAACAGAACGGTGTTTGAACTTTGAATGCAAGAGAATCGAATAATGGACATTTGAAAAAAATTTAAGGAAAAGAAAACACCTGCGCTGATATGTCACGGCTTGTATTATAATTAGCGGGGACAAAATGAAAACGGTCGGCTGATTTAGATTGTCGTCGTCGTCAGGTTTTAACCGCGGACTGAGACGGCGACAGGACAATAACTCAGACCCGTTGAGAGCGTAGACAGTGGCGCCTCCATTCTGTGCTCAGAATACGTAAGCCGGTACGTATACGTACTATAATTGTTTCTTAATGACTTCTGGAAGATGGTTACAAAATACGGAAACCCTCGCCGATGGTCCAATGGAGATAGGTAACTGTTCATAGATTTGCGATTGCCATAGTGCGTGTCCCATTCAATGCCGTGTGCGCAATTGCACAATGTCATTAGAAAAACCGACGACACGCGGGAAAGCGCGTTTCGCGAATAATGAGCGAATAGAATAACTAGTATTTTTATAAACGATTCGAGTGTTGTTGAAAGTTGAGATCAGTTAAGTGTGATGTGAATAGGATATGTTTAGTTTCCGTTATAAGTATCTTCACCTTGTAAACACATGAGTTATTCAATTTGAAACTTCTTTTCCACTCCCCCTTTATGTTTCCTTCTTACATAAATCCATCTAAAAATGTCATTAAGGGAAATTACTTGAATTACAATTACTTTACGACTTCCATTTATTATCCTATTTATAGTTATATTCTATATTTAACCTATATTTAAATTTTGGTCCCAAGGTATTTTTAAATAGATTACAGAATGGCATGATGAAGTATTAAATTACATGGAAGATATTGAGTGTAAATGGGATTCTCTATGTCTTTTTACTCTGTGCATATATAAGGCAAATTATAATGTAATTGATAAAAAAGATGCAGTACGTAAGAAAATGGTACATCCTTTCTAAAGGTGATGGATGGTACATGGAACGATTGAGGTTAAAACATAAAAGAAGGTTGAAAGACAATTAAATTATAATGAAAAGAGGAGATTGAGAACATTATAATACTAACTAAAATGGGCTGAAAGATTGAGCACATCATAATGTTTAACAGTATAGAAGATGAAATAATGAATTTTGATTAGGTCTTATAAATTGTTTAAATAACTGGATTAATTGGGACCATTAGCTATCAAATGGTATAAATTAAGCCGTAGATTCTCTCTGTATTCCATCTACCACAGATTTATTTGTTCTCAGAGAAGTGTATATTCTCCTTTATAATTCACAAAATATTTCATTAAGATATCTTAATTACTCGCTTCTTTACATTTTTTCAAAAATGATTAAAGAATTTTATAATTTTATGAATTGCTACAAATTTAGGTTGAGTTCAAAGCTTGGTACCTCAAGTTGAATTCAGATACTCACGCATGATTTTGTTCTTCAAAAAGTATATATTTTCTTTTATCAATCGCAAAAATTTTCATCAAGATATCTGAAGTACTCGATTTTTTAAGATTTTTTCAAAAATGATTAAGGAAATTTTTAATTTTATAAAATGCTTCAAATATAGGTTGAGTTTTAAACTGAATATCTCAAAAGCGAGTCGGGATGCTCACGCATGGTTCCGTTCTCAGAAAACTGTATAGTTTCTGTTATAAACCATAAAATAGTTCATAAAGATATCTTAAGAATTCGATTTTTACGATTTTTCAAAAATGATTAAGGAAATTTTTAATTTTACAACAATTTTAGATTGAGATCAAAACTTGATATCTCAAAAACGAATTGAGATACTCACGCATAGTTTTATTCTCACACAAGTGCATACTTTCCTTTATAAAAAATTTGATATCTCAAAACGGAAGTGAGATATTCAAGAATGGTTCCTTTATAAATCAAATTATTTAATGAAAATATGTAGAGTTCGATTTTTTAAGTTGTTTTCAAAGTTTGATGATTTTTTCAAGATATGTTCTTTGTAAACGATATCAAATAATTTTGTTTGATATCAAACGATATCAAACAACCGATTCATACATTTAAATATGTTAAATAGTGAGTGTACATGAACTATGGCCAAGAACTCCCCCTAAAAAGGTAAGAAAGATTATAAGGAAGTCTTAGTTTTATATATTCTCTAATTGTTTTCTCATTTCTCACGTTCATCTCCAAATTACAATATTTTGTTCTTTCTTTTTTATGCTTAACATATTCTGTCCAGAATTGGTAATTTTCGAGAGGAAGATCATCCCACATGATCTTGAAGTTGAGAGAAAAGCTTATAATGAACTTCTTTCATTGAAAGAAAAAAAATAGCGAACCAATCAGACCTCGCTAAACAATAAGTGAATGCTAAGTGACAGTACGAAAGAATTTGTTCTTCAGCAACTCTTTCTGAAGAAAATGCAGTAGAATCTTCTACAGATGATTATGAAACGTAGATAACTGCTAACTTGGTTATTGCATAATATCTGCAAACAATTTTGGGATTTTATAGCTCCTGTCCTGTAAGAGTGGTGACAAACGATTTGCAGTTCAGAAAATTATTTTTAAGTTGATATGTAGTTTAATTAACAATTTCTATTTTTTTCTATTGCTGCTCTTTTTATTAAATAAATATGAAAAAACTAAAGAAAAAGTTAGAAAGTTCTTTAAACTTTTCCGGCAACTACTTGGTATCCGGATACCAAGAAGCAAAATACTCATGTATGGTTTTATTCTGAAGAAAGTATATACTTTTCTTTATAAATCACAAGAAATTTCATCATCATATTTTAAGAATTCGATTTTCTACGATTTTTCGAAAATTATTAAGGAAATTGTTATTTTTATAAAATGGTACAAATTTAGGTTAAATTCAAAACTTGGTATTTCAAAAACTAATTAATCAACTATGGTTTTGTGCAAAAAGAAGAAACTTTTTAATTTTATAAACTTCTTTAAGGTTGTATTCAAAACTTGATATCTAAAAAACAAAGCAAAATACTCATGCATGGTTTTATTCTGAAGAAAGTATATACTTTTCTTTATAAACCACAAGAAATTTCATCATTATATCTTAAGAATTCGATTTTCTACGATTTTTCAAAAATTATTAAGGAAATTGTAATATTTATGAAATGTTACAAATTTAGGTTAAGTTCAAAACTTGGTACCTTAAAAACAAATTATTCAATCATAGTTTTGTGTAAATAAAAGTACATACTTTTCTTTGTAAATTACAACAAATTTCATTAAGATATGTTAAAGATTCGAATTTTTACAATTTTTCTAAAATGATTAAGAAAATTTATAGTTTTGTGAACAGTTACAAATTAAGTTTGAGTTCAAAATTTGATACCTAAAAATCTAAGTGAAATACTCACCTATGATTTTATTTTGAAGAAAGTATATACTTTTCTTTATAAATCACAAGAATTTAGGTTAAGTTCAAAACTTGGTATCTCAAAAACAAATTATTCAATCATAGTTTTGTGTAAATAAAAGTACAGTAGACTCGCGATAATGTGAACTTACGCTAGTGTGAACAACTCTATAACGTGAACGCCAAAATTATTGTATATACTACTCTGTAACATGAATTCCTAATCTCTATAACGTGATTCATAATAACGAAGTCAAACACGTTTTGTCTTGTTAGAAAAGTAATGGCTGCTGTGTAGTAGTGGAGATGAAATCGTCGTTTGTGAGTCTAAAAACGTCTAAAAATGGCGAAAATAAAACGTAAGTGTTTATCTCTCTGCGAAAAATCTAAAGTAATTGAAAAATATGAGAAAGGAGTAAGTGTTTTCGCGTTAGCTAGAAAGTACGGCATAGCAAAATCAACCGTGTGTTCAATAAAAAATCAAAAATATTACCAATGCTAGGTCAATCATTAAGATCAAGTCGAAAATGCACATTGAAAAAAGCAGAATATCCAAAAATGGAGAAAGCATTGTACAAATGGTTTCGTTGCCAGCGCGAGAGGCAAGCGCGTATTAATGGAAACTTAATGAAACAAAGAGCCATATATTATTTTAACAAATACTATACAGGAAGATTTAACGCTAGTGATGGTTGGTTTCAAAAGTTTAAAATGCGATATGGAGTAAGGCTGTTAAAGGTCTGTGGAGAAAAACTGTCATCTCAACCTGAACTTGTCCAGCCCTTTAAACGTAAATTGGAGAATAAGATTCATGAACTGAACCTATGTGACCATCAACTTTACAGTGCTGATGAAACGGGTTTATACTGGCAACTGTTACCAGACAAAACTTACGTTTCTCTGGACGAGAAATCAGCTCCTGGTATGAAATCGGCAAAACAACGCATAACTTTTCTTGGATGTGCAAATGCGTCTGGATCTCATAAATTACGACCTCTAGTAATTGGCAAAGCAAAAAATTCCAGATGTTTTAAAAATTTTAATAACCCAGTTATTTACACCAATACCAAAAATGCTTGGATGACGGCGGCAGTTTTTAAAACTTGTTTTTTTGACAATTTCGTTCCAGAGGTATAATTATTAGATGTGTTAGTGAAAAAAATATTCCTATAGTTGATCGAATTTTAGGTTAAAAGATATTTAAAAAATGAAAATCTTCCACAAAGGGCGTTACTCCTTTTAGATAATGCGCCTTCACATCCTTCCGAAGAAGAACTTAAAACTGAAGATGGAATGATATCTATCATGTTCTTACCACCAAACGTAACTGCTTTGATCCAGCCTATGGATCAAAACGTATTAAAAATCACGAAACTGCATTACAGAAATAGCTTGTTAAGTTTTATTTTGTGTCATAGTAAAGAAGAAGTTGGAAGTGCACTGAAAAAAGTATCACTTAAGTTTGCTGTGGAAACTTTGGCAGCAGCATGGCAGAAATTAGAACCAACAATTTTACAAAAATGTTGGAAAAAAATAAGAAGTAATCAAAAGTATGATGATGAAGATGAACTACCGCTGTCAACTTTGCAAGAAATCTGGAGAAATGAAACGGAACACATCGTTCAAGACACCCTATCACTTCTACAAGAAATTCAACCTGTAAGTAGTGCACAATTTGGTTACACACTTTTCAGTTGAAATTATAATCTGTCCAAATAATTTTTAGGCCAACTACAATTTTAAAGATGTTGAGCTATGGAATAGCGACGTTTGTGAAATTCAAAACATTTCAGAAGAAGAAAATATAACTGAAGAAGAAGCCGATATTTTCGAAGAAGAAAACGATTCCAGAGTGGATACCACCCATTCAATAACCCATGCTAACGCAATTAAGTGTTTAGAAACTGCAATACAAAGGGGCCGAAAACAATAATATCGATTTTAGTGAAATAATTGTTTTTAAACGTATTCTTGAAAAAGCTGTCCTAAGAAGCATTACAAGCAAGAAAGTACAAGCGAAGATAACTTCATATTTTTTACATAATATATAAATTTTGTTAAAAACTTATAAATAAAACTTTTAAAATTACGTCAACAAACATTATTATTTGTAAATTTGCAGTAATGTAAATAGAAGAAAAGATATTCTTTAAGCTGAACAAGTTCGGTAGCTTGAACAGGCACGGTTTTATTCTGTTCACGTTATCGCGAATCCACTGTACATACTTTTCTTTGTAAATTATAACAAATTTCATTAAGATATGTTAAAGATTCGAATTTTTACAATTTTTCTAAAATGATTAAGAAAATTTATAGTTTTGTGAACAGTTACAAATTAAGTTTGAGTTCAAAATTTGATATCTAAAAATCAAAGTGAAATACTCACCTATGATTTTATTTTGAAGAAAGTATATACTTTTCTTTATAAATCACAAGAATTTCATCATTATATCTTAAGAATTCGATTTTCTACGATTTTTCAAAAATTATTAAGGAAACTGTAATATTTATGAAATGTTACAAATTTAGGTTAAGTTCAAAACTTGGTATCTCAAAAACAAATTATTCAGTCATAGTTTTGTGTAAATAAAAGTACATACTTTTCTTTGTAAATTACAACAAATTTCATTAAGATATATTAAAGATTCGAATTTTTACAATTTTTCTAAAATGATTAAGAAAATTTATAGTTTTGTAAACAGTTACAAATTAAGTTTGAGTTCAAAATTTGATATCTAAAAATCAAAGTGAAATACCCATGTATGATTTTATTTTGAAGAAAGTATATACTTTTCTTTATAAATCACAAGAATTTCATCATTATAACTTAAGAATTCGATTTTCTACGCTTTTTCAAAAATTATTAAGGAAATTGTAATATTTATGAAATGTTACAAATTTAGGTTAAGTTCAAAACTTGGTATCTCAAAAACAAATTATTCAATCATAGTTTTGTGTAAATAAAAGTACATACTTTTCTTTGTAAATTACAACAAATTTCATTAAGATATGTTAAAGATTCGAATTTTTACAATTTTTCTAAAATGATTAAGAAAATTTATAGTTTTGTGAACAGTTACAAATTAAGTTTGAGTTGAAAATTTGATATCTAAAAATCAAAGTGAAATACTCACGTATGATTTTATTTTGAAGAAAGTATATACTTTTCTTTATAAATCACAAGAATTTCATCATTATATCTTAAGAATTCGATTTTCTACGCTTTTTCAAAAATTATTAAGGAAATTGTAATATTTATGAAATGTTACAAATTTAGGTTAAGTTCAAAACTTGGTATCTCAAAAACAAATTATTCAATTATAGTTTTGTGTAAATAAAAGTACATACTTTTCTTTGTAAATTACAACAAATTTCATTAAGATATGTTAAAGATTCGAATTTTTACAATTTTTCTAAAATGATTAAGAAAAATTTATAGTTTTGTGAACAGTTACAAATTAAGTTTGAGTTCAAAATTTGATATCTAAAAATCAAAGTGAAATACTCACCTATGATTTTATTTTGAAGAGGGTATATACTTTTCTTTATAAATCACAAGAAATTCATCATTATATCTTAAGAATTCGATTTTCTACGATTTTTCAAAAATTATTAAGGAAATTGTAATATTTATGAAAGGTTACAAATTTAGGTTAAGTTCAAAACTTGGTATCTCAAAAACAAATTATTCAATTATAGTTTTGTGTAAATAAAAGTACATACTTTTCTTTGTAAATTACAACAAATTTCATTAAGATATGTTAAAGATTCGAATTTACACGATTTTTCAAAAATGATTATGTTAATTTTTAATTTATAAAATTTAGCTTAAATTCATAACTTGACATCTTAAAAACGAAGCGAGATATTCAAGTATAGTTTCATTTTGGAAAAGGTAAATACTTTTCTTTATAATTCACGAAAAATGTCGTCAGATTATCTTAAAAATTCTCAAAAGATGATTGGGAAAATTCTTATTTTTATAAAATGTTACATATTTTGGTCGAGTGCAAATTATGATATCTCAAAATGTATTTGTATATTTTAATTTTTATTTTTAATTTTTTATTTGTATTATGTAAAATTATACTATATTCTTCAAACTGAATTGAGATACTCATGAATATTTTTAAATTTCTAATTTTAATGTAAATTTAGCTTGAATTTAAAATTTAATATCTCAAAAGTAGAACGACATAGTCAAGTATGGTTTAATTCTGAAGAAAGTACATACTTTCCAATAAATAATAAAAAATTTCATGAAGATATCTTAGGAATTCGAATTTTTACGATTTGTTAAAAATGATAATAAAATTAATTAGCAAATGATTAATATTACTTTACTTTGTACGATGAACTTTATTTATTAAATTAACTCTACAATTGTTTCGAGGATCCAGTCCTCATCTTCTGGAGTACGTCAATTATGAGTATATAAATGATAAAAACATGTGGTGTATTATATTTTTCTTTCTCATTTGCCCTATAATGATTTATTTCTACAAATTTTTTCTGTTTAATATTGTTAGTTCGAGACGTGACAGCGTGTTTATCTCAGCGTGATAAACACGATGCTGATCCTCGAAACAATTGTAGAGTTAATTTAATAAATAAAGTTCATCGTACAAAGTAAAGTAATGTTAATCATTTGCTAACAAACACGATGTTCAGTAAAAATAATAACCAAACATCTAAAATTAATTAAGGTTGAATTCAAATTCGTGTTGAATGAGATTTTATTTTTAAAATTATTATGTTATTATTAATTTTTAAATATATTTAAATCATTTTAAAAATAAAATGGCATCCAACACGGTGTTATAAATAACAATAGATATTTTAATGTAAATTTACGCTTGATGATGATTTCTTAATAATAAGCTGATAAAGCTCGAAACGTCACAGTTTTAAATGTTTTCTATTTTTTAAATAAATTGAAAATTATACTGAAAAGTTGTATTTGTTATCATTGAAAGTAAATTAAATTTCATTCAAATTTCAGGATTTTTAAATATAATTTAACTTAACAAATTTAACTTGAACTCTGAACTTGATATCTCAAAAACGAAGCAATTTACTCAACTATTGTTTTATTTTTAAGAAAGCACATATATTTCTTTATAAATCATGATAAATGTCACCATGATGTCTTAACAGTTCCATTATCTACGATTTTTTCAAAATTAGTTAAGAAAGTTGTTATTTTTATAAAATGCTACAAAGTTAGCTTGAAACTTAAAAATGAATTGAGATAGCTTTGTGCATATAGATATAAATACTTTTCTTTATAAACTGCAAAAAAATAGCATCAATATACCCTTTTTTTAAAATTTTTAAAATAATTAAGGGAATTAATTTTATTAAATGCTACAATTTTATCTTAAAAACGAATTGAGATATTTATGTATGTTTTTGTTCAGAGAAAACTATACCTAATACCTGTATATGACATAATGGCCTGATAGAGATGCTGGATAACCGGCCGTTATAAGTTTTTCAAAATTAGGGCTCCCTAATTTTTTAAAAGAATTTAATGAAATTACAAATTAAAGAGAAACAGAAATAAGCAATCTGGGAGAGGTGACCATTAGGGATATCTAATTTTGATTAACTGATAACGAAATCTGACAAACAACATCATTTAACATATTTTAGTAAAAACCGCATTGAAATTAGAGATGTGCGCGTGAGTGACTTTTTATGCCCGCTCACGCTCGTTTACAATCTAGACCCTCGTGGGTCACGCACGCCACTCACGTAAATTTAATACATAAATCACGTGACTCACGCTAGACCAGGTGATCAAATGTAAGAATCATGTTTAACAGTGATTAGTTTAATTTATCATGTTCTGAAACAAATGAGATTATTATAAAATTGAAATAAATAATGACAGCTGGCATATTCTTATTAGTGATGTTACGGATGTGGGTTTAACGGATGCGGAATCGAATTTTTTTAATTCTAATTTCGCGGATGCGGATTTTTGGATGAAAATTTAACGGATGTGGAGTTATAAAAAAAGTTACGTACTAATATTTTAGTGAAAATAATATTTCTATTGCAATTTTCCTGTTTTATATCTGTGTGCTACTTTCGGTATTCTATCCAATACCTGAGAAATATTCAAAGTAAGTTCCTTATAAGTAAAAATTTTCATGATTATTAAATTGAATGAAATTAAGCAATTTTGAAAGAAATTGTAACTTGATACCATCACTCATATTGAATGGAATTTAGAAAAATTTTTAATTTTTTGTTATATGATGGCAAAAAGTTGAAGATTGACTCAACTCAACTATACAAGAAAAAATCAAACCTAAAATATACAACAAACAAATCCCAGAATATTTCGAAAAATTAAAAATTATTCCAAATTTTGGGTATGGGCTCATATTAAAAGGTATGAAATAGATTTTAACCCAATCTAACCCAACCACAGAAGAATTTTGGATTTGATTTTTTGTTATGTGAGGGATGGCATGAAGTTGAAAATTAACACAATTCAGCTATAGAAGGAAAAATCAAAATATTCCGTGATTTTTTCTCCTATGTTTGGATTGGATTGAGCTTCAACTTCATACCTAATAATTTGAAGTTGCAGCTCAACCCAACTCAACTATACTAGAAAACCTTCATACCATGCATCATATTAAATGATCTGAAGTTAGAGTTCAACCCAATCCAACTATAGAAGGAAAAAGCATGGAATATTTCCAAAAAACTTAGAAGATTCGTTAGATTAGGATAACTTCCAACTTGATATCATTCAATATGAGGAATATTATGGGTTGGATTGGGTTGGTTGCGTTCGGTTTGGTTAAGTTGTAACGAACTAACGCAATAATCCAGAGAATGTCTGTGTTTAACATACTCTAAATAAATTTACCTAAAGCGAAACCTGTTATAACGAACTAATTGTTTTTGAGTGTATCCCTGAGCAATATACGTTAGTTCCGTTTAATCTATCGATTCTATGTTAACAATGAAGCAGAAATGTTTAATGAAGAAATTGACATGCCACTTATAGAGTTTATTTCCAAAAGTTTTATTGGTCTACGATTTTGTAATAATATTATGGACTGGGTTGGGTTAGAATGAGATCCAACTTCGTATTATCCTTTATATTGAATGGTATGATGTTGGAGATCAACCTAACCTAACCCCGTCCATAACATTTTTCAAAAATCATGGACCAATACAACTTTTGGAAATTGAATTGAAGAATATTATGGACTTTTTGAAAAACCTCCTGACATGTATATGTCTTATGTCTTCTAACATAAAATGATAGCAATTGGTTGCTTATAATATGCAGGTTGCTTAATCAATGCAAATTAATTAAAAATACTAAGAAGATGTTTTCCAGAAAATACAAATTTTTTTAATTTTGAAAACTTAGAACAATTAATTTTGAGGTTTTAGAAAGAGCTTTTGAGACGTTAAAAGCTGAAACAGGCGTCTTAGAGTGTATTTGTATTTATGTGTTTGTAGAATTGTGCAAAACAATTAAAAAAAAAACATATAATGAGATGTATTTCAGAAAATGCAAAAAAAATGATTATGGCATATATTGATTAGTATATCTAAACAATTGGCTGTAAAGCACTAAAAATATCTGTGTGATACTTAATCAAAGTAAAGAACTTGAAAGTAGATTTTAATGTTTTTGAGAGTGTAAAAGATGTTAAAGATATCAAAAGCGAGAAAAAGAATGCGTCAAAATAGTTCTAATTGGTTAAATACATCTTCGTTTAATGTACGCAAAATAATTATAACTATGAATGGGACGCTTTCCAGAGAATACAAAAATTTTTTACTACGACAAAACAGTTTTCCAATGCACATTTAAACCCGGATGTTTCTAGTTCTATGTTTCGTATTAGTTCTAGTGATAGAATATTATTACTAAAGAAAAATTAAAAAATCGATTCAATCGGGTCACGCCGGGTTCCGTCGAAAACAAAGTTGCTCACGATCACGCACGTTCACGTGAGTGGTATAAAAATTGATGCCCGCTCACGGTGGGACACGCATGACTCATCGTGACCCGGCGGGACTCACGTAATTTGTACATCTCTAATTGAAATCCGTCAGGTCGTTTTCGAAATAACCCCATCCTACTAAACCACGACTTTCTACGAAACTATGGAATATCGATAAAATAAAATATACCCCACGTTAAGAACACATCGTGTTAGCACAAGTACAAATTTGAATTTTTTTGTTAAACGGTTTTTGAGAACTTAACTCGCGATGAAAGAAAAGCCGAAGATTTAACAATTTCCTAATTAAAGATAACGATCGTTAAAGTAAGGGGCCTTGACTTTAGGTGATACAAGATTTATGTCTTATAATTCGACAACTTTTAGCAATACTTTCAATGGCACTGGTACTGGATTGTGACATTGTAATATCTCAAAATCTAAACCCTCCGTCAAAAAGGTTCCTTATAATCTAATCAACAGCATATTAATTTTAAAATTAATTTTGGATTAATTTTTGACCTTAATATTCTTGGCTTGGGTAACTTAGATAACCTGTAATACAAGTCAGTGTAAAAATAAAACAAAATTTTCATTTCAACGAGGTTCCATTCTTCAAATGGTATACATTTGAAGAATGGAACCTCAAGAATCAAGGTTATAGTGAACTTCGTAGATGGAAGAGATATCATTTTATTTAACAAAAATGATGGTTTAAACTTTTTTGATCTCGAATAACCTCTATATCACTTCTAATCATCTTTTCAATCTGCGATCCGCAGACAATAGTTTGGCGTCAAACAATGATTAATTATTCAAATCAAAGACACGTTTAAACACTTCATTCGCATGTAATTATTTTCTTTTCAATCACTCGAATCAATGATTCACGGAGTGTTTCGCAATGTGAAACGTGTGAGGTCGAAAATAGCACATATACTTGATTAGATATCGTGCGAAAATTATTAAATATCACCTAAGAAAACAAATTAACCAATAACATTTTAATTATAAAGCGATATTTAAACCCCATCCTCTAGATAAGTTTAACGTTTAAGAAGGAGTTTTTAATGGTAATAACAAGTTAAAGATGTAATTTACGAACTGGAAATACGAACGTTAGTGTTTAACTTAACGTCATCAATGAAACAAGAGCTACACGCAATAGTTCGAAAGATAATTAGAGCAAACATCGCTTATTAGCAGGTGCTGGTTTACTTGTTAGTAATTAGAACCACACCACCCGATAACTTCGCGATGCTAAACGTTTTACTCGGACTGTTTCATAAGGTAATAAACTAGCAAATTCAATTGCTTGTTTAATTATAATGCTGCTGTTAATCTTCGGTTAATTACCCCTTTCGGCTTAATGCGATTAGGAAAAGCATAACATGTAATATTAAGATCTATACAGATATATAAACTTTATGTAAGCAAATCAAATTCATTATTACTTCATTAATTTTTAAATTATCCGAAGAAAAAATTAACTGTTAATAAAAATAATAAGTTTGATTGATGATTCTTTACTTCCGGTGTAATGTTAATTTACCGTTATTTTTTGCGACTTTCCCTGCGAAACGGATCATTTTCGTCGAAAAAATAAGCACTACGAACGAATCGTGGTGGATGAAGATGAAGGAGGTCCACGAAGCGTACCAAAATGATCTTAATCACAATAATAATACTCTCTCTTGCAGAGGAATGCCTCAGGATTATACAATAGCAATTATGGCACATCAAAATCGCTCGGAAAAATTACTCTCGATACGGAGGAATTTTACGGCCACGTTGAACAAACACGACCGAGGAATATAATTCTCTTCGCTAAATCGAAGGGCTTAATTATATAATTTCTTTATAATTATAACAGGGCGAATAATTATAGTGTTTTGTATTTAAATGGAGCAGCCGTACCCGTTATTAATATTAATGGGTACGCCGTTTGCGGCGTCTTCGATAAACCCTTTTTTGCTTCAACTTTAAAGTACCCTTTTCGTTATAAAAGATTACTTAAATAGATAAAAACAGTATTTACAATGTTAGTATTATAGAATTATAGATTATTCTATCTATATATCTTCACGTACTTAGTTGGCACGATTGATCGATTAATCGTAAAAGTGAAACTAAAAACTATTTCGTAAATGGTTGGTAAAGGTAATAAGTAAGTAGCAACTTTATTTTATACTTCCAGGGAAGTGAGTATTTTCAAGTAAGTGTAAGTGTGTATAATTGGCCGACATCAAAGGCGTATGTAGTGCTTTAAAAGGTCAGATTTGAATCTCGGTGTCCCTATTGGGCATGTAATTACGGGGTAATTTAGGTAAGGGAGAGAAAAAATCGCACAAAGTCGAAGGAAAACAGTTTGTCCGTCGGCGGAACAAGTGGCAATAAATGCTGCCGATGTAGTTACCTATAAAAATCCGGCTCCTGTGAGATACGCGGCCTGCGACTTGTCCACGATAAAATTCGCGAGATCGCTCTTTCATAATGCCCTCCTAATTGCGACGGGATTGATCAAGTAATTACAGTGTGATTATCGGTTTTACAACATTGCTCGACATGCTACCCTAATCTTACTTCTTGGTCTAACAACTGACGGTATGTCAGCAGTTTTCAAACAATTTTTGATTTAATTTGTACAGAAAATTTTAAAAAAATAGTCATTAATTTTTTTATTTATGACTACCATCATTAGCACTCTCATTTGAGGTGATTTGAATTACGTAATGAAGCTCACCGCACTGGTTTCATTACGTAACGCATTTTTCGCATAATCAGAACAGACTTAATGCATTGAAACGAACAACAATACAAAACTATTTAAAAAGAGGGAACATTATTATTTATTATAACCATTAATTGTTTTGTTTTCACATTTCAAATTCCTGATGAGAATTTTGAATGAATGTTATAAAAACTGGCATTAATTCAAAATTATCAACAATCATTTCAATAGTTATTTACGTAACTAGTTATGAAAAGATTAATTTGGTAAAATGCGTAACTGAAACAAAATTTGCAGTTTCTTAACGTTTTAAACTGTTTTCATATTTTACTTGGGCGTTGCTATGTATGTCCATGGTAACATCCAAAAGAAATCAATATTCGGTTAGGTAATATTTCATTACATAACTAGTGGAGTAACGTAAAACCTGACATTTCTTAGCGGCGTTAGATAAAATATTTTATAAATGTCAAAATAGACCTTTAAAAATTTATTTTTAATTAATTTTTAAATTTTTCATAGCTAAAATGTTGCATATTACACGTAGGTTAGAGCATAATTACAGTATTCGTGTGATTATACGACTCGGTCTACGACCTCGTCGTGCAGTTTTTCACACTCGTAGTAATTATGTTTCTAGCGCGCTTGTAATATAAATACCTATTATTATAAAATTAAACAGTGGTGTGGTAAATAGGGTTTTTTTAATGCATCTATTTCCTACCTCGGAATAGTATTAATCAACTCACCTTTTCCCATTCTTACTAATACATTTTTTCTTCCAACCATTGTGCCCCCTTTTGTATATGTATGTATGGAGTATATAACTACATATAAAAAAAAGAAAATGTTATAAATTAAACTCAGCCAAGAACAGGGCTACCGACCAGTCTTTCTGCTCGTGCAAGATCTCTGTTCATTAACAGTCTCTGAAGAAGTGTTGGTGGAGAAGTTTGGTAGGGAAATTTTAGGTAGTATTATGAGATAAAGATTATATATCTAAAGATTATAGATATTAGTGAGGTTATAAAAGATATCATTGTTAGGGTTGAAAAGAAAATTTTGAAACTTCTAAATGCTGACTTTTTGTTCTAGAAGCATCGTTTAGAAGTATAAATCCATATTCTCTAATTGGTCTATTAATGGATTTGTGTGAGACACATTTGTGGATATTTCGAGACCTCTTGATGCCTAGGTATTTGCAGGTTGGTAAGACTGACAAGAAAGTTGATTTTGATTACAGGAGAAGCGGCGAGGACTAATAGGAAAGGGATAGAGATTTGCGATTTTGTGAAGCTGTTTTGAATTGCTAAAATCTAAATTGGCAGGGTGGGATGTTCTTTGTGACGACAGCGAGGAGCTTGTTCCAGAGATGTGTCACGAAAAGCTTTCCAAAAGTTCCATCCTTCTTGGGGACGCAGATTATGATAGAGGTCCTCCAGTCTCGTGGATAATGTTGAATCATGACATCAGCTCTGTATGTAAGAGTGAATATCAAGGTCCAAGCTTCTTAACATTTTCCTTGAGTTGTTATCATGACCAGGAGCTATCATAATATCATTCTCAGGACTTTCAAAGGGTTTGTAAAAGCAAATTGCAAAATGAGGCATCATTGGAAAATGAAAATATTCCTTCCAAGTAGTCAGCATGGATGTTAACAATGTTTTCGAGATTTTAATGTGCAGTTCTATCAGTGGGATAGCTGAGTTCTTTCCCGGTAATTTGATATTATTTCTAATCTGATTACAGAAAGAAAACGAATGAAAATGATCAAATTATCGGACGCTACACGTCTTGAATCATACTCACTTTGATTTAGAAGTACGTTCAATTTTGCTCAAGTAGCTGTGAGTTCAGAAAAACTGCATCTTGTCCTCATTCCACTTCTACTCATCTGTCGGTTATCTCGCCTATGATTGCTCCCGTGGTGTCTTACGATTTTTTACTAAATCAATGTTACTTTTTTGCCAGGATAACCCCTGCGCGCTCGTTCCTCCTCTACCATCCCGCGAGTTACCTCATCAATGGCACCCCTCTTTGCAATATTCCCTGGATATTCGTCCTTTCTTCCTCCCCTCGTTCGTCGATTGAGCAAGTGCAGCATCCAAAACACAATAAAATTCATAACTCTATATTTTATTCTTTCTGTTGTCTCCTTACGTTTTACCTACACGAGGGAAAGATAGGTCCTCCCCTTCCCGTCTTCTGATCAGCTAATTATTGTCTAGTTATCATATTAATTTCTCCCTCCCTTTCAAACTCTTCCTTTTTTTTAATTGTGAAAATTTCTTTATAGAGTGTTTTAATTACTAACTAATTTTTTTCCTTTTCCAGGAATAAGTGGTACATATTTAGATTTAATAGAATTTCTCCACATATTTTCGCACATACTTTCCTCTCTGTCAAACGTTTCACATACGAAAACCATGTGCTCGGGGGATTCTTCTTGATCACAAAACCACTACGTTGTAGACTCCATCTTCTTTATTTTATGCAGGTAAGTAGCGAACATGGCACCTCCAGTAAATATCTTGGTCATGTAATGATTCACCTCCCTCCACCAGTCCTCTATTGATTGATTGTAGCAAATATTTGTAGTACACATACTTTCAGAAATGCCAGAAACTTTCTCTTATTGCTTCTTTGTTCCTCTATATTGGGCATTATTCCTCTCCACTTGTTATTTTTGGGGCCTCCCTTCTTCCCTATACCACGACTATCCCGGTCTTATAGGGGCAGCTGTTATCCCCATCATGTTTAACCTTTCTACCAGTCTGCATACTACATAGCTAGCTTTATCTTTCACCACTATTTTGGATATTCTGGTAATGATTACTGACAGATCATCGGCGTACTTTAACAAATTAACTCCTTCTTTAATCCGTGTTCTTAGAATTTCATCATAGAAAACATTCCACAACGTGGACAACCTCTCTCTGAGAAAGGTAGGATTTTTCTATTTGGATCAGATACACACTTACAATCTTTTCCTCTAGCACACTAACAATTCCCAACCATGAGGCAGAGTTGAGCGCACTTTTGATGTAGAGGGTTATCATCACACACAGCCCCTGATGTTAGATAGCTTTCTTTTTAATACCATCGATAATTTTCTGGACGTTACTAATGGCGTCTATGGTTGATCTTCTCTTCCAAAACCCGTACTAGTCTTTATGCAGCATGCTGTTCTCCTCGATTTCTGTCTTCAGCCGTGTTCTTAATAGTAGTTCTAGGAGCTTACCCATGTGTGTCTACCAGGCAAATCGGTTTATACGAGACCTCATCATCCATGCCTTTGCTTGGTTTCTCGTCCAATACTAAATTAATAACTCTGCAATGTTTTGGAAAATATCCCTATGCAAGGCAATGTATGTTTTAACTAAGATATCTGTGTTCTCCACTATTGCTATGAGAATTTCTGGCGTGATATTATCTGGACGATATGTTCTCTTTTTAGGGATTCTTGTAACTGCAACTTCCAGCTCTCCCGTGGTAAACAGTGGTATTTCTAATTCCAATTTGCTGCATGCCCATATGGTTTTATTATGTGTAGCAAAAAGTTTCTCTATCTGTTTCCGTATTTCCTCAATGCTCAAAGATGATATTTTTCGTAGTTTCAATTTCTTCATTACTATTAAGCATGCCTTGTCCAACATCTCAGTATCCAAATTTACACATAGCTCAGGAATTGCTAACCCAGCCCAGTGCTTGTTCGCGTTCTACTAATTGCCTCAATAGAATCTGGCCATCAGTGTCTTTATTTGCCCACTCTTCCTTTACAAGGTATTTTGAGCCTTGGTTTCAGTTGATTCTACGATGTCATCTCTGGCCTATCCTTCGATATCTTCCTTTCGTAGGAGAGCTTATGAACTCCCTCTCCCTCTCCTATATCTACCGACTGACAAGACCATTCATTCGTGCCTCCCTTGATCTAACACCTTAAGCCCTCATCCAACATCATTCAAAGCTGACAGCAGAAGCTAAACAAGCTTCCCTCCTCATGGGATAAAGCTTTCTTGTTCCTTCGACCTCCACCTCTGTGGCCTTCATTTTAATTTTTTTCCAATTTTTACACTTAAATATTTTGGCGAGCATTTTGAGCCGACTACATGATCTTTGACTCTAACCGTAGCTTCTCTTCCATACCTTCGCTTCTCATTATGACTGTACGCGTTTTCAAGAGCATCTTCTAGATATAATTTCTCAATCTTCAACTGTGCTCGTTCAATATCCTCAATTTCCTAGCCACTAACTATGATTACAAGGACATCAGCATATGCGATCAATTTTACATCTTTGTTATCTCGATCTTGTTCCAGTATTTCATCGAAAATGACATTCCACAATAATGGTGTCAAGATAGAACTATGTGTGAACCATCTTCTATTGTATTTATAAACATAACACAATCCAAGTCAGTCCAATGTAACCCAACCCAACCAGCGTGGGCAAAATACCTACTAGGCAAAGTAGATAGGATAAGAAAACCTTAATGACCAAAGAAAGGGGCACGACCAACGTCTTCTTGTCAAAAAACAAAATTAAATTAATGTGGTTTATGGTCATCAATATGTACTGTAATTGAATTTCCAGTGTGTAGTAGTGGTTTTTCACTATAATCGTAATAGTTGCAAACAAAGTTTTTAGAATTTTATGGTCTTCAATATACTACACTTGAACTGCCTAATCTTTTGTGTAGGCTGTCTGGTGGTGACAATATTATGACATAGTAGAGTTGGATACAGAATTTAATGCACAAATCAATATTTCGTGGTAGTTTGATGATCTTCAACAAGTGTTGCACTTAAATTGCTTGATCTCTTCTGTAGGCTACAGGATTATGAAATAGTGAAGTCGAATTCACCGAAATTATTATAGTTGCAAAGAAGATTTTTGGAAATGTTATGGTTTTCAGTAAGTACTACATTTAAATAGCTTGATCTCTTACGTAATAATAAAAATAATGATATTTTTTTATTTACGTAAGTAATACAATTACATCGATGCTTTCTCTTTGAAATTTTATAGTTAATAAGTGATGTACTTAAATTTCCTGTATGGCCCAAACTGAAAGCTAATTTTTTGAAAATCATTATATCGATGCTCTCTTTTGAAATAACGTGTCGTACACGACTGGGTAAGAAGTTTGAATTAATTGCCAAACAACCAAACATTCATCAACCAGCTATATCAGAGTTGCATGCTTGCCCATTTTCTGATTATGCAACCATTTCCAGAAACTTAAATAAAAAATTTTGGACGTAAACAGAAATGAAAAAGTAAAGTCAAGAATTAATTATTCGAAACTTTATTTGCAAAAAAAATCTTATTCATTATATACACATTACTCCCCTTTTGTTGAAAAGAGTTTCCAATGTCTAAAACATCTAAATCAGAAATTAATAAAAGCTCATTGATGGTGTAATGATGATAATAATCAATTCAATCTTGTTTGTCTTAAATATTTGCAACTCTCAATTATTCTGAAGATATAAGAAGAGCATCGTGATGTACGCATGAAGTCGTTTTATATTTTTGTTGTTATATTTCTAATTAATCACTTAGGATGAGTAAGGTCATCAGTAACTAATGATAGCCACTGATTAAATTAAGTATCCAAGCGTCTGGAATAACGTATGAGATAATGATTAATTGAGAAATTTACGAGACAAATATATTATTTTTAACATTATGTACTAGATACTCAAATAAAACCATCAATCTCAACAAAGTAATCTAGATTAAATTGTTTGAGAACTACTGAATTCTTACCATAAGGGGATAATTATAGATTCAATTAGCGAAATATTTCCGAATGACCCTTACTCGAATCCAACCATTGGTGGTCCCGACAACGAATATGAACAATAACACCGGGCATGGTATTATTTCCCAGAAGACTTCCTTACTCCAAGAACGAGCGAGCCACACACACGACAAGCCGGATTCAATCACGGACGAGATAAATCCCTACGTCAACGATCATTGGCAGTGTGTTCGGGCTCGCTTCAATTGCCATGACTAACTCTAAATAGCTGTCCATAGCGTTAACGCGAAGAACACTTTTAAACTTGAAGTTGATGATGAAGCGAACGCTAATGATCTCATCGAAATCGGATATTATTGATTTAGTCGATTTAGATATAAGTGAGCTGAAAACATTAATTATAAGATTAGCGAAACGGTTTTCTGTTTAACAAGCTTTCTCTTAAGTTCTTGTAAATAGCTGTTATTACCGGGGATGGATCTGGAAAGTAAACAACTACAAAGAACGTATAATTACCGACATCACCCACATTGATTGTTTTAGAAATCACTTGGGATCGTGTCGATTTCACCACGAAGATAACAAAATCGGTGTTAACAAGATTGTTGAGTTAAAAACAAAGATGTTTTTTGGTGATACTTTAATGGTGTTAATTAATATGTTAAATTAATATTCGGAATGAGGAAAAAATAAAGAGTTGGGTTTCACACTAAATCGACGAATACTGCAAAAGTACTGGGAGTACTCCTGGAGAGTTTTGTGAAATGAAATGTTGGAAAGGAATTAAATTCAGTAGTTTTCCAGGAATGCAATGATGATGTATTACTGAATTTTGTGGAGAATATGATGGAAATCTAGAATTCACAATAATTGATATTGTACAAATACCTCTACAAAACTCAACTCAACCCAATTGATTACTTGAACATAGAAATATAATCATATTAAATCTTTCTCTGAAAGGGGTGTATATGATATTTAAGGGACGTAAAAGGGATTGAAAAATGCATCAATTATTTATAACACGGTATTTCTCGAACAAAAGAAAACAATATTAGACTTTGTGATGGATATCCAGGTTCCACAATATCATTAATCCACTACGAGGACCAACTCATCAATAGTACGTAATAAAAAGAGATTCAGATACAAGTGGTTCAGCAGTTTCTTGATCACCAAAATCACCAAACTTTAATTCCTTAGATTTTTATGAGGAATACTGAAAACGTTAGTTTATGCAGAAAATATACAAAACAAAGAACAATTAGTGGCTAAAACCATGGATGCCGCAGAAACTATTCGTGCTGATCCTAAGACTGTTGGCAAAGCTAACACTTCAAATTTAAAAAGAGCTAGGCTATGTATTAAACAATTTGTTCAACTTATAGTGCAAAACTGACTACAAAGAAGTAAGTACGTTTTGTAATTTACTGTAAATAATTTCAAATTATTTTTGTAATAAAGCATACTTTATTTTCTGTTGACTGTTTGTTATAAATAATCTTACCAAAATTACATGAGTTTGTTATGGTAATTTAATGTTGTTTTCGAATGTTCCAAATTCGGAACATTGGGAGTGGTTGGGAACACTTTTTGTTTAGGTACTATTCTACAAAAGAGCTAATTGATTTGATGGAATGTGATGACTTTTGGGAAGCTGATATTTATATTACGTCACCTAATGGTGGAAGAGACTCTGAGAAAAATAGTGATTATTCCTTCAGATATAAATTTGAGTTTATAAACTTGAGTTAACGACAGTTACAAGCGCCTGTGACTGCAAAATGTAGATAATTCAATAAAACCATTCACATCGGAGACGCCGAAGACAGAAAATTCTAGTGATGAAGACGAATTAAGTTGTTCTCGTTTAGTCAACAGAAATTATAATCAACCGCCTAATAGAAATTGGGCGAAATGTGATTTAACTCCAACTTTGCCGATGCTGTTACTTGACATTTTGTTCTTGTCAGGACAACTTTAAGTTCTTCGATGACGTATGCTGTGGGAAACTGACAGTGATACATACAATCCAAAGTTTGACATTATACTACGTAAAGGTGATAAATTTGCAAAAATGCGTCCTCTTTATGAGAGGCTTAAGAAACGTTACTTAGTACTTGCAGTCTTAAATGAAAAAGATAGTATTAACGAATGCATGGTTCCCTATTTTGGTCGACATGGAGCCAAACAGTTCATCAATGGTAAACCGATTAGATATGGGCACAAGATATGAAGCTTGTATGATCCATTAAGATATCTGATTCAATTTGAACCATATCAGGGAAAACAATGACTAACAATTAGGTTTAGGTAGTTCAACTGTTGTTTCATTGATGTCAAAACTTCTACAACACGTGTCGTTCAAAATTTACATTGATAGTTATTTTTCATCTTTGAAACTGGTGAATTACCAGGACTGCAAAATTCCCTATCACTCCTAGCAAACTTTTAAAAAAGAAACCACAGGGCACATATGAATATCATACGTATAAAGCTACAAACATAACTGTGATAACTATTCTAAGCTGTGACAGCTTAAAATAATAACAGCACTATTCTTACTGTAAGTTCCTGTGACACAGTCGACCCAATCGAACAAGTAAATAGATGGTTACCAAGTATGAAAGAAAGGACATGTTTCTCACCCTCATGTTATTAATCAGGTTGATAAAATAGATCAAAACATTGAAAATTACAGAATCAGTGTTCGATCAAAAAATGGTAGTTGATCCCAATTTTTTTTCTGTATAGGTACTTGCCTCTATAAGTCAAGGCAAATTTATCGTATGCAAGAGGGAACGAAAAAGTAGATATTTTAAAATTCAGACGAGAAGTTGTTTAAGTTTATTTAAAAAAGTATGGTTAACCAACAACTAACGCAGGATGTTCAAAGACTTCAAAACCACTAGCAAACAGAACCCAACACCTCCAAATTCGATATGATTGCCTAAATCATTGGGTAATACCAGCTCAAAATCAAACTCGATAGTGCACACTGTCACAAAAATATTAGAAGAATGTGTTGTTAACCTAGATGATCATTGTTCATCAAAGTAAATTAATATATCGTTATTTTTATTTTATTTTTTATTAAAAATTTGACACCTGTCCCTTTCACTTCTAGTGTTCCAAAATTGGATCATAAAAAATTAGCTAAAATAAAATATTCTTTTTTGCATATATTAAGACATGTATTAACATTCTTGAGCATAAAAATCATCAAATTTACGTAACAGAATCTTTCTATTCGAAAATAGAAAACTCGAGCAAAAGCGGGTTAAAAATATCAAAAAAAACTCTACACCTTGGATGTCAGATGACATCCAAGGTGTAGAATTAAATATTTTCATCTTGCAGAATATCAATAAATTTCTAAAATACTCCCACTGTATTCTTCTTCTGGCAGTTGTTTTTTTTCTCCGAATCTCCATAAGTTTAATATGGTTCTGTATATATTTTCCATATTTCTCATTTTTCTATCTAACACATTTGCATCAGCAGCGTAACAGCTTTTTATGCCCACCGCAATATGCTATATTGCAATAAACCCAATGTTACATACATACAATTTTGAAACGCGTTTCGTCACTCTATTAGGCCTATAACTAATAATATTAGTTTTTATAAGTATTTTGTATAAAATCATGATGAAACTTGTTCTTGGGCCTGTGACTACGCACATCTGCCATAAGCAGGTGCTTATTTAGGTTTTGAAAATGTGTATGGATACTGAGTGTTAAAGAATAGCGAAATTCAGAATAGACTCAAAAGACAAATAACTTATTTCTTAATAAAGCCTGAATTGGGTCTAAAAATTGCAACATATCTTATATGTTCCCCAAAAAAAGAACCGTGCATATCTGCTGTTGCTGACACTCACTTGGGAAGAAAACATTTAACAGATAAAACCATTAACAATGCTATATTGATGGTTTTTTTGGAAGCATTTTTCATTTCAAGTCTCCTGGAAGCATATCAAATCATCTAGAATTAGTAATCTTCTGCAAGCAACTAAATCCTTCTGGAAGTGTTCCAGAGGCAGTATCGAGCCTTCTGGAAGCATTTCAAACCTTTTGGAAGCAGTATTAAGTTGTCCAGAGCTAGTATCAACACTTCTGGAAGCAGTGTCAACTCTTCCAGAGGCAGTATTAAGTCTTCTGGAAGTATTTCAAATCCTTTGGAAGCAGTCCTTTAGAGGCAGCATCGAATCTTCTGGATGCAGTTCAAGTCTTCTGAACGCATTTCAAGTCTTCTAGCGCCAGTATCAAGTGTTCCTGGAATATTTCAAATCTTTTGGAAGTAATATCAAGTCTTCCAGGGACAGTATTGAGTCTCGTGGAAGCATTTCAAGCCTTTTGAAAGTAGTATTAAGTCTTCTGGAAGCAGATCAAGTCTTCTAGAAGTCGTATTAAATCATCTGGGAGCAATTCAGGTCTTCTAGAAGCAGTATCAAGTATCGACTCAAAACACGTACTCTCTAAACAACATTTATAACAGATACTGAAACTTCAAGTCGTCTAGACATAATATCAAGTCTTCTAGAAGTACTTAAATTCTTCTACAAACAGTACCAAGTCTTCTGAAAGCATATCAAGTATTTGAGAGAGGCAGTATTAAGTCTTCTAAAAGCATTTCAGCTAAAGTGTTCTGGGAGCATTTCAAGTCTTTTGGCAGCTGTATCAAGTTGTACAGAGGCAGTATCAAGTCCTCTGGAACCAGTATCAAGTCTTCCGGAGGCAGTATTGAGTCTTCTAGAAGCATTTCAAGCAGTTTTTCAAGCAATAACAAGTCTTCCAGATTCGGTATCGAATCTTTTGAACGCAGTTCAAATGTTCTGCAAAGTATATCTAGTCCTCCAGCGGTAGCATCGAGTCTCATGGGAGCATTTCAAGTATTTTGAAAGCAGTATTACGTCTTATAGGTGCAGTATTAAGTTTTTTGGAAGCATTTTAAGTCTTTTAGAAGCAGTACCAAGTCTTCCAGAGGCAGTATCCAATCTTCTGAAATCAGTTCAAGTATTTTGAAAGCAGTATTACGTCTTACAGGTGCAGTATTGAGTCTTTTGGAAGCATTTCAAGTCTTTTGGAAGCAGTATCAAGTCTTCCAGAGTCAGTATCCTGTCTTCTATAAGCAGTTCAAGTATTTTGAAAGCAGTATTACGTCTTACAGGTGCAGTATTGAGTCTTTTGGAAGCATTTTAAGTCTTGTGGAAGCAGTATCAAGTCTTCCAGAGACAGTATCCAGTTTTCTGGAGTAGTTCAAGTGTTTCAGAAGCATTTAAAATCTTTTTGAAGCAGTATTATGTCATCTAGACGATTTCAATCTTCTGGAAGCAGGTCAAGTCTTCTAAAAGTAGTATTAAATCTTCTGGCACAATTAAGCCTTAATTGTGTTTAATATAAATATAATATAAATAAAATACATGTGCTTGTCAAAAAAACGTTTACAATAGATGCTACAATTGAATTGGGAAGAAGAAACTCGTACGTTAAAATAAAAGGTGAACTCGGTTTTCAATACGTTGATTGTTTTCGATACAACGTTTTACTTTGCATTTCCAGGCGATATATTCATCAATGATGAGCAATCTTAATTTTTTTGTATTCGCAAGTGACTTTTTGTTTTTACCCCTTCACAACAAATTTGGCGCAGGTCTCTTGTTTGAACATTTGCAGTTCGGTTTGGATGCTCACTATCGCCAGACTTTTTGTATTTATAACAGTAGTAATAAGGTGGGGGAATTCTTTTCACATAAAATTTGTGGGATACTCATTTTAATTAATACTATAACATTATTTTCATTCCATATCGGAAAACATCAAAGGGTAACCATCTACGTACATGTCTTAACACGTCGACAGATATAGAGCGTTATTATTTGTTATTTGGTTTCCTCCGTGGAGGTGTTACTTGGGAAGAGATTGCAAAATTATTAAAACCTAATTAATCGGGATCTCCTCCCACATTACAATCTTTAAGAAGAGTAGGGTTATAAGAATTAGCCGATTCTAGAACCACCTTCTCGGACGCAAGTTCGATTCTTTACTCTTTTCATATAGTCTCCTCTCGGCATATCATTTCTCTTGTTCTACATAAAAATTAATTTTGAAATAATGCCAACCACGTTCAATAAGTGGTAAAATATAACCTTTGACCACTTTCCTGTAGATCGTGCTATGCTATACCACAAAATTTATCAGCAGCGTCCACCTCTGACTGTGTTATTATAAAATTATTTCTGGGATTTTTTTCTTTCTGGTCAATACTACAGTACTTGATGTGTGATAGCCTGACATTAGTACAACGGTTCTATCTCTTCTTGATACATATGATACTAATATCTTTTTTTGTTAAATACGGAAAGACTATCAGATTGGTTCCGATGTTTGGTAAAACGAATTCGGAAGGAATTTTTTCTTTATTTTTTCGTATGGTCCCAACATAAGGTAATTTATTTTTCTGTAACACCTTTACAAGTTCGAATCTGATAGTTGGAATCTGCTAATCTTAGTAAAACATAATCGGCAGAATTGTTCTGCATTTCATCGATGCTTGTTACATTTTCTCCGTGATAACTACAAGACTTACAATTTTCCACGAAAGGAGTGAATATTTCTCTTACTGCAGCTTATTTCTGCTAATTTGCTAATTTATTATTAGCAAATTTGCTATACACCTTTGAGATCACGTTGCGTTTTCATCAGAATGAATACCTACCATCCAACATCTACCATCAGTTGACCAAAAATTATCAAGGATTTGATGACCACTTCGAAATACGTCTGCCATGTATAGAAGACCCAGATGAGCTTTAATTGCAGCATTTAGAGATTGAAATTGATTATATTAGATATCACGGCGATGCAACATCATTACATTAACTAGTTTTTTAAATTTATATGATATACTCATCCATATGTCTCGTAGACCTACAGGTAATTCAAGAAAGATTAAGAAAATAACTTCAATTTGGTCTCTAATACATACCCTTTCAGTTTGCTGCGTATATTCTAACTCACCCCGTATATTATATGGAGTTATGAATTACGTAATAAAATATTGTATCTGACAACCTGTACTTTTTAAGTTTTTTAGAAATAAACGATTATTGATAGATTGTAATCAGCGTTAGTAATAATAAAAATGTAATAGGTCCATGATATACGAGGAAGGTCGATATACAAGGATATAATAGTATCGAGGTCGTCCCTTAATTGGGAGAAAAAAGCGGGCGCCGATTGTAGATATGGAAATCGGGTCCGAGAAAAATCGTCCATAAACCATTAACAACTCCGTTCGGAATTTAAACTGTTAATATTCCGGACGCGTTTGCGAGTCTCGTCGAGTAAGCCGCCTGAAAAACGGGCCGATCATTCATGCGTGAACTGAACCGCTGGATCTCTCTGCTCAGGACCCGTTTGAGCGATTTACGATTTTCGTACACGATATCTTGATAGGCGTGCTCAGTCTGGGCCGGATCGAGCGCGATTGTTATCCCACAGGGAGCGAGAGACTTCGCTTGATTTACGCGAGAAAATTCTCACAACCGCCATTACTACCGCCGTTGCGCGCGGAAGAGAAACGGACCAAGATAAATACATGTTTATGCCGTTTATATTAGACCTTTGTGTTCGGAATAGTCGTATTTTTCCAACGAAGCGGCGGCTACGACTGCGTTTGCGGCGGTGGCGATGGCGGCGAGAGGATCTCGCGCTGATACGGCGCTACAATGCCAACAACGTTTCTGTTTTTACCACCATCGTTTCAAGTCAATGTCGACAAAGATCGAATCTCTCTCATTACCAGCTATATTCAAGAGATTGATAATGAAGCGTGCACCATAAGAAATATTAGATATGTATTATAAACGTGCATGCGGCAACTAAAACCATGAATAAATCACATAACGAGCCAGTTCTAGTCATAACATTTGAAAAGAAAATCAAGAATGCGTAGATCATTGCAATTTACATGTTTTACCATTTAAATTCTTGGCAATTCATTTTGAATATATTACACGTTGGTACATTTTTATCAAGAATTAAAAAAAAAAAAATATATAATTTGGATATATTGTGTTAGGTAAATAAATAATATTAAAGTCAAAGTCACTTGCAAGTCATTAAAACTATGGCCTCTTTTAACCCGGTGAGTATATAAAAATTACAAAACACAAACTACTTTAACGCTTCAGCGAGTACGCCTGCGGCAAACAGCCGCAGATTAAGTTTTTCTATTCTTGTTTCTCTTAGTTTCAAACATGCACTTAGGCGTCTTGGTATTCGTTTTCGAGTCAATACATCTCTGCTACAATACATCTTGGTATAGGTACCGTTTCACTCAAAAACGTATGAAGTCACGTATTAGCTCGTACGCATTCGAGATGATATTTTTAAAGAAAACTAAAACTATTCATTAACTAAAGAATGATTTAATGAACGGTGGAAATCACACAATTTAATCATTTTCAGCATATTCAATTTATATGCTGAATAGTTGAGGAACTAGGAGTCTACGAAAATAAGTGAGAGAAAAGAAAATATAAGCATATAAATGAGATGATATAAAATCTGATGTATCAAGACAATATCAAAACAATACATACAGAAAATGTTCTTGCTGTAACTTGACAGTGATGCCAAGTATAAAGTGTCCTCTAGCCAGAAAATATCAGAGTTCTTCATCCATAACGGGAAGAATACAAAGTATTTAATGCTAAAGAATTCTCTAAACGTATGATGTATGATGACAATAATTATATACCCGAAGAAACATCAGATTCTGACTCCTTTGAGTCTGATAGAAGAACAAGAAAGAAGATTCAAATTGGTCTTACCATAGATAAAAAGAAAGTGACAGATGACAAAACAAAACGAAATTTTTCTATAAAATACTTACTTACATTTATTAATAATGCAATATCAGTTTGCAATACTAAGTTCCTCAATACTCCCCGAGATATCAGAATAGTGAGTTACAACAGCTCTAAGCAATATTGGAAAAACAACATCACTAGAGGAAGATAGAAGAAGGAAGCACGCTACGAGGCCGAATAAAATTGATGGAGACATTATAAATAGTATTAGGCAGCACATTCAGCTTTCCTTTAGATAGTTGTATAGACTGCTTTCTTTTTGACAATTTTAGGTCACGATTGAGATTGTTAAGATTAGTTTGAGATATTACTGTTATTATTGCTACTACCTGAATGAAGCAACGTATGACATTAATTGTAACTTAAACCCATCAAAAGATTTGAGCCAATCTAAGTCCTTGATGAATCTTAGTATTACTTCAAAGATCTTATTACTTTATGTTAATAGGTTTAAGCTGAGCATATCCGAAGATTTTGTACTTTAGGTCACGCATTCATACAGAATGTTCAGCGTTATCTGACTTGTCGTTCTAAAGCTATGTTTGATCCTCAGCTTCTCCAATGTTTTGTAGATGGGTCTTTTAGAGGCGTATAATCGATCAGAAAATCTGAGAGTCACCTTAGGTCTTCTCTACATAGTTCAGACTGCTATTTTTGACAACTTTAGGCCACGATCCAGATACACTAAAACTTTTACTAACTTCCTCACTTTTAATTCGGTTATCCCAACATCTTCATGGAGAAATTGCCTTGCATGATACATAAATTATTGAATGGACAGTGGAATGCCGCCATCAGGTTCTTCTTCCTTAGCTGATTTTTGAAATACACATCTCTACCATTTTGTTAATAAATTACAAGGATTCGCAATCCTTAGAAAGCATGGACTCAGCATTTTTGATAGAAATGCTCTTCAGTGTTTTGGAATTAATCGTCTTTCTCTGCAGATAGAACGAACAGTCTTTTCCGATTAGCGAATCTCTTACCAATTCGGATTACAAGGGACATAATGCAAATTTTACGTTTTTCAATTTTGTTCAGATTACCAGGGAATTTGGATTTGGGGTTGCACGAATTAGCAACACTTTGCTATACTTCTTTAATTACATAATAAGATGCAGTTGTAATGCCTAAAAGGGATTGGCTTGCACTCTCTAAAAAAGTCTGATAAATCGAGCAAAGTTTTACAAGCAGTATCTAGTCTTTAATTGACAGTTTTTAAACTTTTCTCAGTTTTTTTGTCAGTTAAAGCTTTTAGTAGATATGATGATGTTGTATTTTGCAACAGTATTTGATATTTGGGAGGAAAATTAAATTTTATTAACAGTCCTTCGCTTTTTACCATAAAAATGTCTTCTGCCAGCAGTATTTAACCTATAATTAACAGTTTATGGACTTCTTACGTAAAGATTGTGCATTTTGTTCAATAGTATTTAATATTTTCAAAGCATAGTCAATTGGTTTATCAACATACCTATACTTCGATTCTAAAGTCTTCTTTAATAAAGATATACTTAGAAGACGAGCTTAACATTGCAATAATGCATCGTATATACTTGGAACACATGCAACACAATAATAGTCTGTAACCTGGTATTTTAAGACAAGATAGGAAAATTTTCAATTACAAGTTCAATTCTGCCTTTTTTAAATCTAATAAATAAAATAAGCTCAAAAAGCAAGAAAAATACGATAAGCACATTTCTGATGAGGAAGTGTTTGAGTTTTAAAGGCTACAGATAAAAAAATGGCGATCGATGATAAGTTGTATGTGCCACTTGCTTTGAGTCCTTGTAACACCGCAGTCCATATTGAGCTAATTCAAAGCATCCAGCAAGCTGACTTTAATGTGAAAACCATTGAATGGTTGGAAACAAGAAAGAATTCTAGACGTTATGGCATAAAATAGTTGATGTTGGAGCCGTTATCATAACATAAACTGTCTCGGCTTGGACTATACAGAAGGTCTTTCATAATGTCGAAAGACGAAGAAGATTAAGAGAAACAGGTAACTTAAAACCAATCAAAATTAATTCCAGAAAATGGCGTTCTGCTGGAACTACGCAATCTGAAGAAATAATTTTGATAGCAATTGAAACTAATATGTTAACTGTCCGACAAATTTGTATCAAATTTGTTGCATCGCAAAATTTATCCGCGACCTGACCACCCCATCCAAAGATTCAAAAATCAATTCAGTAATCATCGCATGATTGATAATCGTCACCTGATAAACCCATATTGATAAGGTGACACAAATGACTAAATTTGTAGATAAATCATCATGTATATAATCTGCTCAATCACCTTAGCGAAATTGGACAATAACCATATCGGTCTATAATTAGTAATGCTGGTACATTTTGTAAGTTTGAATACGGGAACAATATGTGAGCGCTTCCAAAGTTTAGGAAACGAGCCTGTGCTTAACGAAAGGTTAATTATCAAATAAAGTGGAACTGCAAAAGCTGCATGTTAATCACGAATGAAAAATGAAGGGAGATTATCACCACCAGCAGTAAATTTATTAGGTAACCTCCTTAAAAACCGAATAACCGTTCTTCAATCACATCGGCAGCACACTCTGGAGGATTCGTAGGGTGTACATCAGCTATGTTATATCAATCATCAGTATGTACTACAGAGAATTGATCTGCAAAAGCGTTAACTATTTTATCGGGATCAGTATATGTGTGTCCACATATCATTTTGCCAGGAAGGTGAGAGGTCGATGTTTTCTGTCTAATACAACTCCAAAAGTTACGGAGACCAGAACTAAGCAATTATCAGTACCAATAGTAAAGGAAGTATACGAATTAGAGATTTTTTATTTAGTCAAACATTTCAGTCTTTCATATTCCGCGGAATAGAAAGCACTATTGTTTCTCTTCAATTTCTTCCTATAATACGTTTTAACTTTAATAGCCGATTAATTTCTGAGGTATGTAAATAGGGTATCCACATACCAAACATGGTATGTGGATCTATAACACAATCTCTTAGGAACAAATAAATCCAAAATCTCATACAGATTAGAATAGAAAGTTTGCAAAGCAATATCCGCTTTAATCTGCACATTTAGAAAATACCAATTCGTGTCAAGCAGTTCATTATACAAGCCAGGAAAATTGACTTTTTAAAAATTATAGCAACCATCCAAAGATGGAAAATTCGGCATACTATTATTTGCCGTCAGTAAACTCTTTGTAATATTTAATGATCTTTGTGATACTGATTCTCATAGACCAGGGGATAGTCACCGCGAACAAGATTAAATTCTTGTTCAGTATTTGTCAAAACCAAATCCAAGATACGATTGTCAGAGTTCAAAACATGATTGGATTGACGAAGGTTCAAAGACTCACTAGAACTACGAAATAATTCCGTTTTTCTACATTTCAATGATGTACTAGGTGCCTCAATATATTCTGGAAAATTAAAATCATCAAGGCTAAAGATCGGATCGTTCAAAATTTTATGTTCCAATGCGTCCAAGAAACTTGCTATGTTTATCAGATTGCGGATTATCAAGAGGTGTATCGGAGGTATATCGTATGTATAACACCACGATATATAAAGTCATTGACGTGACCTTATATTATTGAAGTGGTAGCAAAAACTAAATATCTGTAGAATCAACTATTTCAACACCATGATGATTAACGACAGGGAGTAAAACTCCACTACCTCTATTATATCTAACTAAATCAAATTTACGATAAGTACGAATGACTTTGTACTTATTATTGTGTTATAATAATCATATAATAGTTTATTGTTGCTATGTTAACATTGAATTTAGTTGTTTTGCCATACTCAGGGTTCATATTCTATGACTTGAATCAATACCGATATTGCATTTCAAGTGCTTGTTCAGGAGAAGTTTCTGTACCATACCAAATGTGTCGGATCTAGATTAACCAGTTGTCCTGTTCCATGGACAGGCTTAATTGCTCGGGTTGAGAGAAGACAACCTTAAAGTCAATTTGGAACAGCATATGCTGAATACTTTTACAACTGTAATGCATTTTTGGCCAAGGGGGAAATATTTGGTTCATCTTAAGCAAACAAAAACCTCTTGTTAAGGCATATGGGACTATGTCGTGGTAGATCTTCTTTCCCGAGCCTACAAGTAGTAAGACTTTTATGGAACAAAGCACTTAATCCAAATAAAAAAAAGGTTGATGCTTCATATACAATCAGCAGTATCCTCAGTGTCAGATACTATCAATGTGCAGAAGAGTATTGAGAAGCTCCAAGTTGAAGAGAAAAAGCTGAGTGATGCTGCAAGAAGAAAGCTCGTTCAAGCGGCTGCTGAAGCAAGGGCTGACTCCCGAGAAAGTCTGAGTAAAGGCCGTACAGCCTATTGATGAAGAGGACAAGACGGGCTATAATATTGTGATCGTTAATTAATCAAGATAAAATTGGTTATCACTAACTCTGATCATATTCAACACGAGTTCATGAATGACTGTTTTATTTCCCACAAAATCATTACATAGACAAGAAGTGGGCAAAAGTAAGATCAACATGAGGTTTATAAAGGTTTCATGTTTCTTTTGCAGGCCATATCATATTTCTACTAAAATTGAATTGGAAATAATCGAAATCAATTAACAAAATAAAATACGGATTATCTCTTGATAATATTTTTAAATCCAGTGTACAATTTCTTTTTACTTTTTTTTATTTAATTGTGAGTAATATTAAGTAACTTCATACGTGAGTATAAACTTACTTATTGAGGAAATCACTCAAAATGAGGAAAGATATTTGTGTTGAATTTATAATGTCCGATCCTCTTGCATTTCTAATACTTCTAAAAAATAGGTAATGTTGAAATATGATCTTGAATTATATTGATTACAAATGGATTTGCAAAAACCGAAATTATTGATAACATCCCAGGTCTTCAACTCTGGTTTCAAATCTTGTGTTTATTAAATTTATTTTCATAATATTAAAGAACTTTCTTTTTAAACGAAGAAAATATTTTTTGATTTGACTTCACATCATTTTGAAAAACAAAAAATTTTTGTTGAAAACTAGATACAGTTTAAGACAAATCACTTTTAATCTTTTGTCAGTTAAAAATATTAAATGTTGAAGAGAGGTTTTAATCTTCCAATTCTAGATATTGCCTTCCTTGAAAAATCAGGAAAGCTATGCTTGCAGACTTTTACCTTGATGTATCTTGAAAATGACATCTTCAGGGTAGATGAGCGAAGAGCAGTTTTGGCAAACTTTAAATTGAGGTATGATACAACTCCTAGGAGACTTGGTACGCCTTTCAAAAGACTTTAAATGTGCAAAAAGTCTCAAAATGTTTCCAGAAGACTTGATGTTGCTTCCAGAAGACTTGAAATGTTTTCAGAACACTTGATACTACTTCTAGATGACTTAAAATGCTTTTAAAATATTTCATATTGCTTCTAGAAGACTTGGAATACTTCCAGAAGACTTCGTATTTCCTCTGGAAGACTTGAAAAGCTTTTCACATGAGTTGATGCTGCTTCTAGAAGACTAGAAATACTGCCAAAAGCCTTGAAATGTTTTTTAAAGGTTTGGAACTGCTTCTAAAAAACATGAAATGTTTCCACAAGATCTCACGGCTTGTAAAACTGTTGACAGAAAACATTTTTATCGCAAAAAACATAATACAGTTGACAAACCGTTCAAAAAACAAGAACTATTAGTAACATTTGATTTTCTTCCCAAAATACCAAATATTGTTGGTAAAATACAAAATCTGCATGTCGGATGTTCAAAAACTGTCGATTAAAGCTTGTAAAATTGTAAACATTGTTAGCAGAAGATATTATACGGGGTTAATTTTTTAATTCTTAAAAAATGAAAATCTTCGGCCATCACGAATTAATAGCCTCTGATCCTTTCTTTGCTCCGGGTTTCCTTCTGGTTTCCTTCTGGTCTCCTTTCCAGATAATTGCCCTACTATGCCAAATACATTCCACCCTTCGTGGAAACCAAGCAGTATGAACCCTTTTTGAAAAATGTTTCCACTAATCAGTAAGAATTGTTCTTGTTTATTGAGCATCTCCATTCATATTCTCCTTAGTCTCTTATCTCTTGTTTAATCTAATAATTATTTCACTCATAAGCTTATTTTTAATCTCCTTAAATCTTATCTGACATATCCTTAATCCATAATATATTATGATACATAACACCATAACAGAGCAAATATTTAGGAGATATAGTATTTAAAAAGAATAAAAAAAACCATATTCATTTTTTAAACTTATTAATCACTCTTTTTCTTTTAATACATTTCACAATTTTGCAACATAATTCACGATTTTCTATTCGATATATTCCATAATCCTAAATCCGGTTCTGTTCATTCAATAAATCCTTCTTTATGTGTTTAAGTGTGCAGGTCACCAAGGTAGAAATTTACTCTCCTTAGTTCTTTAGTCCCGATAAAACCGCATCCTCTCTTTTAATTCACGGGTGGGACTTTTTTCGCAGATACGTCCCCGTGCAATCGAGCGTGTGTGTGTTTACGTACGTGTGAGTTAGCGACGAAGATGCGAATCCTCCTCAAAGGACAAGAAGAAGAAGCTAAAGGAGGGGTAAAAGCATGTTCATATCTATTCCCGCGGCCACTGTTGCGTTGCAACAGGGCTTATCTGAACCCGGTCTCATTCTCCCCTTTTGAGTCGTTTTCGTGTTCGTCTCCGTCTTCTTAGGCTTCCTTTACCTGAAATTATCTGTGGGGTTTTGTATCCGGATTAAATTAATTTTTCGAAATTAATTCTGATTTGAGTTGACGCAATTAATTTCATTTTAATTAATTAATTAAATTTAAATTTAATCAGAAATAATGTGGAAATAGTAAAAAGAAAATTAAATTTAATAGTCAATTTAAAATATATTTCGTTTTATTACTACAATTTGAAACACATAACTGTTTTGAGTTAAAGCAATAAAACATAGGAAAGGTAAAGGTGATCACCTCGAACGTTGCATCCTTCAGTAGTGTAACAATAAATCGAGTAACACCATTTTTTATCTGTAAGTGCTGTCTAATCAGCGTTACTTGCAAATGTATTGTTTGCCTATTTGCAAAGGTTTACTTTGCCTTATAAAGCCTTTTGACAATGTGACCTTCCCTTTTATCTACTTTAATAACTCTTAGGTATCCGCTCGTCTTTGACCGGTATTTACAGGACAAAAACTCATTAAGGTGGTAATTGTTGGGATGTCTTATAAATTTTGCTTACATTGTGAGTTAATTCATCTTTTAACAAACAAATGAACGATTATATTACGATTCTCTTAATATATGCTGCCGATTTTTTTCCGAGAAAACTCGAGCTTCAATTTTCTAAATAAAACAAAAAATTATTTACCTTTTGCAACTCAAAAGCTAAAGAAAAACTTATGAATTCTTTTTTATTTAACTGTTTGGAAATATAGTGGGTATATTTAAAAAATAAATCTTTGCATTTTTAATAAAACCTGCATTATTTCTATTATAGATAACATCCCATCATTAACATCCATTATAAATAACATCCCATCATCACACACATACTGAAATGTGAGTTGCAATATCCAAAATGGTCTTGCTACCAAAATTTGGTTTAGGAGCTATTGCCCAAACTGTTGAATTAAAGTTCTCATTTAAGTATAAGCACCTCTGCATCGGGTTGGGTTCGATTTCAAAGTTACAACCCAACCCAAAATCTTGAAGATTTCGGCCATCCAACGTGTCATTCATGATACTTGGGATGGCCGACATCTTCGAAGTCGACCGAGATTATTTCATTTAATACAATTTTTTTTCTCAATCTAAGTGTTCCAACTAATATACTGCTGATAATCGTCTTGTATTCAAAGCATCACTAAGTTGAATTGGGTTGGTTTGGTTTAGATTTCGAAATTCCAACTTAACCCAATACTTCGATCTTTGTGTTATTCATGATACTTGGGATGGCCAACGTCTTCAAAGTCGACCTTCGACATTCATATCTTGGTCGACTTCGAAGACGTTTTCCGTCCAATGCAACTAAGTGGGATTCGGTTTTGTTAAATTTCGAAATTCCAGCCTAACCCAACACTTCAGTCATTCAAAGTGTTATCCATTATATTTGAAGCGGTCGACATATTCGTAGTTGCCGAGTTTATTTCTTTTGATATAAAAATTCTTCCTCAACCTAAATATTCTCCTAAATAAATTCCTCATAATCGTTTTGTATTTATATATCTTCCGACTTCGAAGATATCCTCCGTTCAAAGCATCATTAAGTTGAGTTAGGTTAGATTTTCAAATTTCAATCCAACCCAACACTTCGGACATCCAATAAAGCATCACTAAGTTGGATTGGGTTGGGTTGAACTTCGAAATCCCAACCCAACCCAAAATTACGAAGAATTCAAGCACCCAAGTTCTAACGAATATACTGCTGATAATCGCTTTGCATTCAAAGCATCACTAAGTTGGGGTTGTGTAAGTAAGGGTTGGGTAGTGTTAGATTTTGAAATTCCAACCGAACCTAATACTTCGACCATCCTTCGTGTTATTCATGTTATTTGGGTTGGGACGTCGGCCGTCTTCAAAGTCGACCAAGATTTTAATACAAAATTTCTTCTTCAACTTAAATATTCTCCTAAATACATTGGTCATAATCGTCTTACATTCATATCTCGGCCGACTTTGAAGACGTCCTCTGTCCAAAGCATCATTAAGTTGCATTGCATTGGGTTGGGTTGGATACCCAAATTCCAACCCAATCCAACACTTTGATCATCCAACAAAGCATCACTAAGTTGGATTGGGTTGGGTTAAATTTCGAAATTCCAGTCTAACCCAACGCTTCAGTCATCCAAGGTGATATTTATGATATTTGGAGCGGTCGACGTTTTCCTTGCCGAGTTTATTTCTTTTGATATAAAAATTCTACTTCAACCTAAATATTCTCCTAAATACATGGCTCATAATCGTTTTGCATTCATATTTTGCCCGACTTCGAAGACGCCCTCCGTCCAAAGCATCGCTAAATTGGATTGGGTTGGGGAAAATCTGTTAACAGACACCCGGCCTGAGGTCTTGAACAGCCGGATAGTGTGGGTTTGAGGCATATAACTCCTATCCACTAAAAACCCCTTTCCTCGTCTTCTTTTGAACCGCCGAAAGCCATTGCTTCAGAGTACATCGCAAAACAACTAGACATGATATCTTTTCCCATCACTCTCATTTTCCATCTTCCTCCCCGCCTTTCTCTCTCCATACAATCCACAAAAAGACAAACTCTCAGTGTATTGAACTACTATATTTCCCTTACATATCTGGGACGAGGGAAAGGGAAATAATCCCTTTCCCTCTAGCTCGGTTTTGTTTCATTTTCTTTCTCTCCTCCTCGTTCCCCTCTTCCAAATGCATCTCCCTTTCCGTTTCCATTCAAACCCTCATTCGTTTTCACACTTCACCTCGCCACGAGATTCATAAAAGGAAAAATCTTAGGCGAGGGAAAGGGAAATATTCCCTTCCCCTCTAGCTCGGTTTTTTTATTTGTTCCATTCTACTTCCCCTTCTACACAACCACACCCATCTCGACACTTCCCTCTTGAACCAGATTGTCTCTCATCATTCGTTCCTTCTCCTCCTTTCTCCTCAGATAATCGACGATAGTCTCTCTCTCATTACGCATCATCATGTCCCCCACATTCTCCTTCGTGACCTTCTCTCCCATTACTCTATCCATCTCTCAAATATGGTATGTTCGGGTGTATCCGGAGTTCTACATCCGAACCAACAGACATCCGACAGTAACATTCTAATATTTTTTAGATAACTTCCAAAGCATCCGTGTCCGGTAAGGGCTTGTGTGACGTGATAGTCTGTCGCAGGACCCTCTTCCTTCCATCTTCTCACATCAACCATAAAGTAGCTGGCCCATCCCTTATACTCTCTCCATCTTGTCTGCCATTTCCTAATCATGCTCTCCCGCATCTCTCTCTTTTTCTCTCCACGGTTTTCCCAGGATTGGGATGGGTTGGACTCCTGAGCGTAACCCAACCCAAAATTTCGAAGAATTCAGATGCCCAAATTATAAATCAATCAACATACAAGTGGTCAATATACACATTTTACATTTGATATAATTTTATATTTTATACACGTATCAAGACCGTAAAGATGTAAACGGTAACTTAATTTCCAGATTACATAAAACACAGAGTAAAACACAGAGAACTTTCTTCTGTAGTTGGAATATTTGCAGTGCTCCCGATGACTGCTCCCAAAACATAATGCTATATGATGCCACACAGTGGAAAACAGAAAAATAAGCATGGTGAGTTGAAATCTATTTCAGCCATCGTATCGTATAAATAGCTGCTGGATAGTCTAGATCGTCGGTATTTTTAGGTGTTCATTCCATATTACTCTGTTGTCTATATATAACCTCAAGAATTTGACAAAATGTGGTTCCTCTAATTGAGTAGATTTAAAAATGATTTCTTCCATTTTGTTCGTGTTGGAGATGAGAAGCTTGGTATCGGAGAATCCCACGACGGCTTCTTTTGATCCCTCTTACAGACTTAGCTTATTGCTGCCTCTGATGATGATGGTTTTGTCATCCACATACAAAAATGCCACTTTATCAACGCAATTGGCCATGTTGTTTATATAGATTATACCAAAAATATCATTGTAAGTTGGCCTCTCACTTTTCCACTCTACGAGTTGCTTCCTATGAATTGGATAAGATCTCAGAAGTATGATTTGATTTCAATTTCTGGATAAGGATTTCTGCGTTGACTATACTCGAATCAGGTAGGGGTAATAGGATTTTATCCCTCGTATAATGGAGGTCATATATGGGATAGTACAGCTGTTCTGGCGGTTAACATAACTTTGTTTTTATGTATCCGTGCTGATTAGAACAAAATAAACTATTTTCTTTGAAAATGTAGTATCAGTCATGTGGCTATCAGCTTTTCAAAAATCTTTCACATCGCCGGAAGATTAGATATAGCTTGATAATTATTAGTCTTCCCCACCTTCTCTATTTTCATCTCAGTGGGGAAAACACCTTTCTCGGCGTACTTGTTGAGTATGACAGCAAGTTCACCCATACAGGTATCAGTGGCGCTCTTCAATACCCAGCTTTTCAACTCATATATTTAGCTTGTTCGTAATGACTTGGTGATTTCAATAATTTCAACAGTCGTTATAGATGTGAAGAAAAATGATCGGTATGACACTGCATTGACAAAATGCTTGTTCATTTGATTATTTGGAAAGCTTCATGAAGTAATATATTGATCTAGTTCTAATTGTGTTACATATTCTAATTGTGTTGTATATTCTCATATATTTAATAATTGTTTTTTTTTTCAGTTTGTGGTCGTGATATCTCTTGGTATGAGACTATTTGTCCACAATGACTTGACAGTTCGTGATAACATTGTCAACGCAGGTTACACTAGTTGTACCAACTCTAAACGGGGTTATTGGGGTGACTGAAGTCTTTGAAGCCTTGGGATGGATTGGAATTTAGAAGTCCAATCTAACTCCGTGATACTTTGGGCAGCCGACGTCTTTGATGTCGGAAGAGATATAAATACAAGACTTTGCTATACTTCGAAATTCTAACCCAACCCAAAATTTCCAAGATTTCGGAAGATTTTGGGTTGGGCTAGATTTTGAAATTCCAACTCAACCCAACACTTCACTCATCCAATGTGTTATTCATGATACATGGGACGGTCGACATCTTCAAAGTCGACGGAGATTATTTCATTTGATACGAATAATATTCTTTCTCATCCTAAATATTCCCCTAAATACACTGATCATAATCATCTTGTATTTATGTTCTCGACTGCGAAGACGTTGACCACTCAAAGTTTCATTAAATTGGATTGGGTTAAGTTAGATTTCGAAATTCCAAACCAACCCAAGACTTCGGCATTCCAAATTGTTATTCATGATATTTGGGGTGGCCGACCTTCTCGAAGTTAGTCCAGATTATTTCTTTTGATATAAAAATTCTTTCTCAACCTTCATATTCTTCCAAATAGACTACTCATAATCGTGTTACAATCATATCTTGGCCGACTTCGAAGACGTCGGCTGTCTAAAGTATTACTAATAATAAGTTGGATTGGGTTGGATTGTACTTCAAAATTTCGCCCAAAGCATCACTAAGTAAGATTACTACATGTCGCTAATTACCTTTTTTTCTTCAAATTCTTCAATCAGCTCATTAGTCATTATGCATTCAAAGAGTTTGTCCTTTGCACTTACTAAATATAGGGTTTATACTTCGCTGCTTCATTGGCCTTTTTAGGCTTCTCAATCAATGCCAACACTGGCTTTCTCCAGATTTTCAGGAAGACTACTCTTCCAAAACATCCATTGAACACCTTGAAGAATTTCACCGGACCCACTTACATAAAAGCTTTTAAAATCTCATTTGTCACCGCATCCTCTCTAGGAGCTTTCATTGTTTTAAGTTTCTGCATACATCATTTTAATTCCGCCAAAGATATCTCTTTGTGTTCGGGTATATTCTGCTCCTTTTCTATGTATTCTTTATCTTTTATTCTTGGAAACAGCTTCTGGAGTTGATAATCAGTTTTAATTTCAACTTTGTATTTGTTTACAGAGTTTCTTCATTATCACTTGGTACGCTGTTCTTCCTCTCATTCTTCATATATTCCCTTCATTTTTTTGTTAATGCATTATGTTATTTTTCATTCAATGTGTTTTCTATTTGGAGTCTATTTTCTAATCAGTTTGTGTTATTTAAGTGTTCCACCAGAAACATTTCTTCGTTTCTCTTTTTTAGATTACTATTGCTTGATGTTGTAATTGCATTCATTAAATTTTCGCCATCTGAGTACTGCATTCTATTTGTTTCTTTATTTATTTAATAATTATATTATTATAAATCACAAAATAAAATGTCAATAAGATCAACAAATTTTTTAAAAATGTATTTCCTGAAGATGGTTTAAACGTAACCGAAACCGGTAGAAACATTGTGTGAAATACTATCGTCTTGTTAATAAAAGTGCAAAAAATTATTAAATAAATATTTAATTCAAGATGAAAAACATTCCTATAAAATAAAAAAAAAATATTTGTTTCTTTGTTGAATTGTTCTTTTAACACAATTAGTTTTTCTGCTGTTGTTCTCTAATCTTTATCCTGCATCTATCCTCCTCTTTCTTCTCGGGGTATTTCTCTACGTTATAACGTATCAGTTAAATCGATTATCAATCTTCCTCCTGGGCTATTGTAGGTGGAAGTATTTCTTATGCTTGATAGAAATAATTTGTTGTTTATAATCTATTCCTCTAAGATTCTATCGTCCTGTTCTCGCAACTACTTTCTCCATAAACTTTTTATAATCTTCGTTCTTGCGTATATTTGTTCATTTCGGCCACTCCTCAGAGAAGAAGGTTATATCTTCTCCTCTATACCACCTGACTGGTCTACCAACCTTTTTATCTAGATGTATGAAACAGTCATTATTTAAGTCAATCTGGAGGTTTCTTGGTCTTCTTACATAGAGCTTTTGTCCCCATATTATCCCTACATCAGGCTTTTTTGCTTTATTTTATTACATATCATGCATGACCCATCTTCTATTGCAGTTCAACTACAAGTCTCTGATTTCTTTTATTCTTCCTGTTATTTTGATGGTATTCTTCCATGTCTCTGAGTATCTTCAGCCCTACTGTCTTCCTGTCTACTTTTATTCTTTTTTTTCTTTCTGGCTCTGCTTTTTCTAGTAGTCTAGAGTTCTTCTAGTGTTTTCGTTTGATATTCCATAATATTCTCAACTTTGTTTATCTTCTCGTTGTTCTTCCGATAGTCTTTCAGTCTTGGCTTCTTTCCCCCGTTCTCTTTCATTCGTCTTATTACTTCTTCCCCTTGTTTAAGTGTCTCTACATATTTAGGACATCTTCCTGGATTTTGTTGGGTTGGGTTTCGAAACACAAGATTTCGAAGACTTCAGCCTCCCTAATTTATTGTTCATGATACTTGGGGTGAACGAGGTGTTTAAAACCGTGGATTAGATTGGAATTTTGAAGTCCAATCCAAACCCTTGATACTTTGGGTGGCCGACGTCTTCGAAGTCGGCCGAGACTTCGAAGCTCTACTCCAAAAAGTCATCAACCACTTAAGAAAAAATGGTTAGAAGAGTTATTGCATGCATAGCTACGCATGGGGATATGTAACCCATACCTAGGTTTTTCTTGAGAGTTGTTCTGAACAATTGTTTGGTATTTTAATTAAACTTTCATCGTTTCTCAGTTGATATTAAAGCATTGTTTTAACGAAGCTTCAAAATTATAGCTTAATTCTTAATGGGTGGTGTATTTTATGTGAAAGTAAGTATAGTTATCATATAATTGAGATAAGAACAATTAACTCATTGATATATGTTTTAAAGACAACGTAGTCTTCTCGAGAGGATTTATGGCGATTGATAATCCTTTGTGGAAAGCAAACCGGGAAAAAGCAAATTTACTATCGGCCCTCAGTCGCAACGGTGGCCGAAGGACAAAAAGTCGCACAGTGGGAAACGCCTCGAGTTGTATGTAAACCGCGCAGCATTCCTTCGGCGCGTCCACACTCTTTGGCGCCCCCTTTCTGCTTCAGCTTCTTCTTCAGTGCCACTTTATTTATTGATACGGGGAAATCACATTTAATTACCACCAATATATTCTTCCTCCTATCGATGCATTTCAATTAAATTTATCGCGCCGGCTCGCTCTCCACTTCTTGTCGTCTGACCAAGTCGTGGCCCGTCTTCGCGTGTTGTTTACGGCCTCCGGGACACTAAACGTAGCTTATAATTAATGCGGCATTATCGGCCTTGAGCTTTTCTTTGCTGTCGACGACGACATCTACCAGCGATGACGCTCGTCCGTTGCCAAAGGGACAAGTTCAGAGAGTGTGTGAATTAATTATGTGCGACTTTGTCAGGTCTACAACTCAAAGACCACCATATGTAGCTTTTCAAACATAATTTATAAAGTAATAAATAATCATTAGGTAGTAGATAATGGTGTGCAAATGCATAATATAAATTGCAGAGTTAAGTTTAAATATCCAATTTTATCGAAACCGGTTGTTTTGGTAAAAATCGAATTAAAATAATACATTATTATTTTAATAATTTACATCTTCACGATGTTTAGTTATTTAGAATCTCCATATATATAATTTAGTGCATTTTACGAAAGAGTTATAAAAGAAGCATATGGTGGATAGAAAACCAATTTCGATAATGGATCAATATTTATCGAAATAACACCCACATAACAATAATAATAATATTATTATTTGCGGTTTATCGTTAATCACCTATAAATATAAATGTCATTGGTTTATTACCTACACCAATTAGTGATTAACCGGCAAGTTATATTAGTAGTAAAGCGGTACCGCGTTAAAATGATCGTTGCGGTATAGTGACTGTTCTGAAACCGTTCATTACAAATTATTACAGTTATTAATTTACAAAGTAATCCGATAAATGTATTATTTTACAAGAAAATAAACAAGTTCCAATGTCAAGGAGAACCATACCTTCAAATCGGTTTCACAATTATAGAAACAGTTATAACTAAGAGAACTATCAAAATTGATTTATTATTAATTCAGTTTATAATTAAAAAATACACGATATAAAAGTTTATTTTTAAAAGATTTAAGTAGAAAACTTTCTGCAACTTTTTATCAATTAAAACATGTTTTTCTTCATTGATTAACCTGTAAAGGAATGTTTGCAGACAGCACTTAAAATGAGTCTTTATGGCAAGATTGGAATGTTGCTTTTACAATGAAAATCCGCAGAAACTGGTCGCTGGGGAGTCAGATTTACGCAGAATTGCTGAACAGGTAGAATAAGATGCAGGAAGTCCTTAAATGATCGTTATGGTGTCTGGAAAGAAAACTAAACTAAAAATAAGTCATTTAGGAATTCTTTTATATTCCCCACGTGGTGAATTTGATCAATTCTTGTGGAGTATCAGCTTTTCTTAATGCTATATTATTTAGATACCTAACACATAAATATTCTTCTAGCTCTTTTAACCGTATTAAGCAAACAAGATTTAATTTTGGTTTTACCTCCCATCCATATATATCGGTTTGAATTTTGCTACAACTTGAATGTCTTATTTATATAAATTTAATACTCTTAGAGAACGATGAAAAGTAAAAATATAATTATATTTTGAGACCAATCAAAGAATGCAGAGATCAAAAGTTAACATGTACGTGGGAGGAAATGGAGGGGACTTGAAACTTAAATTTGAAATCCGAGTCCAAATTTTTCAAAATAACAATTTTCAATAAAGCACCTTATACGAAGGTTTGTATTCAAAAATTGAATTTATCCAATAAGATTGGTGAGTTGTCTAATATTACTAATATTTAGTTATGTTTTTATCCATTATCACTAATATGTTATAGAAATATAAAATATTACCATGTACTAAGTGATATTTAAAATTTTTATTTTCGTCTAAACCGTAATATTACTAAGTTGTTCTTGAGTTTATCGTTTTTATTGTTAATGTTCATATATGACTAGTTCTTTGTAAAGGTCTATGTTCTTCGACTTCAGGATGCTTTTAATAAATTTACCATTACTTAATTCTATACTATGATTAGAATCATGAATATGCATGTGAATCTTAGAAGAGGTCTTGATTCTATATTCGTTAAATCTTTTAGTGATATTTCTTCAATTTCTTCAACAGCGTTTCCCAATTTTTCTTCTATTATGACCCATTATTCAAAATTTTTTGATAGTATTACATCTAATTCTATTTTTAGTTGAATTTTTTTTGACGATTTACACAGATATATATTGAGTTTAAAAATTGTCGAATTGAGATACGAAAAATTTCAATAAGATATCTTAAGAATTTTTACGATCCATCATCCATCGATCCGCACGGTTTTGTCTTGAGAAAAGTACATACTGCAATTTAAAAATCTCAAAAAAATTCAACAAGATATCTTAAGAATTCGCTCGATTTTTAAAAATGGTTAAGGAAAGTTTTAATTTTATGAAATGCTACAAAGTTAGGTTGAGTTCAAAATTTGATATCTCAAAGATGAATTGAGATACCCACGGATGGATTTGTCCATGGAAAAGTACACACTTTACTTTATAAATTTGAAAACGTTTCATCAAGATATCTTAGAAATTTGATTTTTTAAGATTTTTCAAAGATGGTTTTGAACATTTTTAATTTTATGAAATGCTTCAAAGTTAGGTTGTGTTCATAACTTGATATCTCAAAAACGAATTGAGATACTCACGGATGAATTGGATGTTGGAAAACTGCACATTTTCCTTTAAAAAATTACAGAAATTTTCATCAAAATATCTCAAGAATTCGATTTTTTAAGATTTTCCAAAAATGATTAAGAACGTTTTTAATTTTATGAAATGCTTCAAAGTTAGGTTGAGTTTCAAATTTGATATCTGAAAAAATGAATTGAGATACTCACCGATGAATTGATTCTCGGAAAAGTGCACACTTTCCTTTATAAATCACAGAAAATTTCATCAAAATATCTCAAGAATTCGATTTCTTAAGATTGTTCAAAAATGATTAAGGAAATATTTAATTTTATAAAATGCCACAAATTTCAATTAAGTTCAAAACCTAATATCTAACAAACAGATTGAGATACTCACCAACGATTTTGTTTTCTGAAAAGTGTATATCGGCCTTTATAAATCACGATATCTTAAGAATTAAACATTTTTTAAGATTTTTCGAAAATGATAAAGAACATTTTTAATTTTATGAAATGCTTCACACTTAGGTTGAGTTCAAAACTTTATACCTCAGAAATAAATTCAGATACTCACGGTAAGATTTGTTCTCGGAAAAGTGCACGCTTTCCTTTATAAATCATAGAAAATTTTATCAAGATATCTTATGAATTCAATTTTGTAAGATTTTCGAAGAATGACTAAGAACATTTTTAATTTTATGAAATGCTTCAAAGTTAGGTTGAGTTCAAAACTTGATATCTCAAAAACGAATTGATATACTCACGGATGAATTGGATCTTGGAAAAGTGCACATTTTCCTTTATAAATTACAGAAATTTTCATCAAAATGTCTCAAGAATTCGATTTTTTAAGATTTTCCAAAAATGATTAAGCACGTTTTTAAATGAAATGTTTCAAAGTTATGTTAAGTTTCAAATTTGATATCTGAAAAATGAATTGAGATACTCACCGATGAATTGATTCTCGGAAAAGTGCACACTTTCCTTTATAAATCACAGAAAATTTCATCAAAATATCTCCAGAATGCGATTTTTTAAGATTGTTCAAAAATGATTAAGGAAATATTTAGATTTATAAAATGCTACAAATTTCAATTGAGTTCAAAACCTGATATCTAACAAACGGATTGAGATACTCACCCACGGTTTTGTTTTCTGAAAAGTCCATACTGTCCTTTATAAATCACGAAAAATTTCATCAAGATATCTTAAGAATTAGATTTTTTTAAAGATTTTTCAAAAATGATAAAAAACATTTTTCATTTTATGAAATACTTGGGTTGAGTTTAAAACTTGATATCTCAAAAACGAATTCAGATACTCACAGATGGATTGGATCTCGGGAAAGTGCACACTTTCCTTTATAAATTACAGAAAATTTTATCAAGATATCTCAAGAATTCGATTTTTTAAGATTTTTCAAAAATGATTAAGGAAATATTTAATTTTATAGAGGGCCACAAATTTAATTTGAGTTCAAAACCTTATATCTTATATGATACCTACCCTCTGTTTTGTTTTCTGAAAAGTGCATACCGTCCTTTATAAATCACAAAAAAAGTCATTAACGTATCTTCTAAAGAATTCGATTTTTTAAGATTTTTCAAAAACGATTAAGGATATTTCTGATTTTATGAAATACTTCAAAGTTACGTTGAGTTTCTTGGAGAGGTTCTTGGAAAAATATCTTATCAAAGTATCTTAAGAATTCGATATTTTACGATTTTTTAAAAATGATTAAGGAAATTTTTAATCATTTCTTATGAAATGCTGCAAATTTAGGTTGAGTTAAAAACCTGATGACGTATTGAGATACTCACGGAACAATTTGTTTTCTGAAAAGTGCATATCGGCCTTTATAAATCACGATATCTTAAGAATTAAACATTTTTTAAGATTTTCCGAAAATGATAAAGAACATTTTTAATTTTATGAAATGCTTCACACTTAGGTTGAGTTCAAAACTTTATACCTCAGAAATAAATTCAGATACTCACGGATAGATTTGTTCTCGGAAAAGTGCACGCTTTCCTTTATAAATCATAGAAAATTTTATCAAGATATCTTATGAATTCAATTTTGTAAGATTTTCGAAGAATGACTAAGAACATTTTTAATTTTATGAAATGCTTCAAAGTTAGGTTGAGTTCAAAACTTGATATCTCAAAAACGAATTGATATATTCACGGATGAATTGGATCTTTGAAAAATGCACATTTTCCTTTATAAATTACAGAAATTTTCATCAAAATGTCTCAAGAATTCGATTTTTTAAGATTTTCCAAAAAAAGATTAAGCACGTTTTTAAATGAAATGCTTCAAAGTTAGGTTGAGTTTCAAATTTGATATCTGAAAAATGAATTGAGGTACTCACCGATGAATTGATTCTCGGAAAAGTGCACACTTTCCTTTATAAATTACAGAAAATTTCATCAAAATATCTCCAGAATGCGATTTTTTAAGATTGTTCAAAAATGATTAAGGAAATATTTAGTTTTATAAAATGCTACAAATTTCAATTGAGTTCAAAACCTGATATCTAACAAACGGATTGAGATACTCACCCACGGTTTTGTTTTCTGAAAAGTGCATACTGTCCTTTATAAATCACGAAAAATTTCATCAAGATATCTTAAGAATTAGATTTTTTTAAAGATTTTTCGAAAATGACATTTTTAATTTTATGAAATACTTGGGTTGAGTTTAAAACTTGATATCTCAAAAACGAATTCAGATACTCACAGATGGACTGGATCTCGGGAAAGTGCACACTTCCCTTTATAAATTACAGAAAATTTTATCAAGATATCTCAAGAATTCGATTTTTTAAGATTTTTCAAAAATGATTAAGGAAATATTTAATTTTATAGAGGGCCACAAATTTAATTTGAGTTCAAAACCTTATATCTTATATGATACCTACCCTCTGTTTTGTTTTCTGAAAAGTGCATACCGTCCTTTATAAATCACAAAAAAAGTCATTAACGTATCTTCTAAAGAATTCGATTTTTTAAGATTTTTCAAAAACGATTAAGGATATTTCTGATTTTATGTAATACTTCAAAGTTACGTTGAGTTTCTTGGAGAGGTTCTTGGAAAAATATCTTATCAAAGTATCTTAAAAATTCGATATTTTACGATTTTTTAAAAATGATTAAGGAAATTTTTAATCATTTCTTATGAAATGCTGCAAATTTAGGTTGAGTTAAAAACCTGATGACGTATTGAGATACTCACGGAACAATTTGTTCTCGGAAAAGCGCATAGAGGAACGTATGTCTCATGTAAAATGGGAAGTAGGTGTATTAGTTTTTCATGGAAATTTGCGATAATCCAACCCAATTTTGGGTCGCGCCCCATAGGTTGGGGCGCTGTTATAGAAATTGATATCATTTATTCTTATATCACTTAACTGGACGTTACTTAAACCATTGAAGAAAAATATAAAACCAGGTAGATTTTGTGTTCAACACTGGAAAAGGAATTGTTAGGTATGATACTGTCAGTAATAATAGGTTTTCTACAAGTTACAAGTCATATTAATGACTTAAAACCTGGCAATTTTTAAGAATGTTAAATGAAACAAAACTTTATATGGTAATTACCTTGTGTTAAACCTAGGCGCAACGGTTATGTTCAGAAAGGGTACTTTTGAGAAAATGTAAACCCAGTGGTTTAGTTCTTACTGTCAAACTGTTGGAATAAACGTAAGTCATTTTCTAACATCTTCTGATTTCCATGTGTATATCATACATCCAAAACGCGTTTCAACATTTTTTCTTTAAATTGTTCAGCTTATTTCTAACTTAAGCTACCTTTTGTGCGACAAAGATCCAGAAATCGGAGCTTAGGAATTTGTTAGGATTGGCTGATAGTAAATCATGAACATTGACGACACATGGTCGCTATTGCAAAAGCTTTTTGGATGTACGAATACAATCTGTGGATCTCCTTCGCATAAAAGACAGCTTTATCCTCGGTTTTATGTCATCTTCCTCATCCTTTGAGTGTCTACTGCCATATTTGTTTTGATACTTTAACTATGCAGAAATCTGAGCGAGTAATTATTAGATTACAGCCTTCCTGAAAGATATTCTTCATATGGTACGAACATACTATTTTAGATGGTTTACTCTAATGTTATCAATTATGACGTGTGTTATAGTTCCTTAATCTTGTAGATTCTGTCGTAGGTTATTTTCACCGCTTTTTATGAGTATACTTCGCTAATATCCTTTCATTGTTCTCTTTATTATTGTATAATTTATTTATTAATAATATGTCATACAACATAGCTATTGCCTTTCTGCCTTACATTTCTCTATTCCTTCCGGCGCAGTCTAGTGTTAGTGTTATGTGGCTTTTTATTTGTACTCAAATTTCTGTTCAAATATTTACACCTTTCATCTACTTCCCACGGTTTAGATAAAAGCTCCGCTGCAGTCCACCCACACACATACATATATGCTATATTATGTACCTTAACATTTCGCTATAATCTATATGGTTATTTTTATTGAGGATGTCGTTATACCTTTACGTTTTTCCTTCTCTTATCATTTCAGGAAAAGTAATGATATAAAGCGTATTTTTGCTCCAGTTTTTACTAATATTTTGTCTGTCTATTTTTCATTTATTCTCTACTTTACTATTCTATAAATTTATAGATACTTTAAGAAGAGTTAGACATATAAACAACTACGATGAATATGTTAGATTGCGTCCTTTATTCAAGGATGTAATTGATACTAATTATCAATTGGGAATACCGAAAAACGTATATCCACCGACCCCAATCATTTCTGACATTACATAAATCAGAAATATGGTACTTTACGTATTCCATTCTAGCTCTGAAATCTCTGATCCCCTGAAAATCGCGCAAGCCTTCCTTGTCCTGTTTACTGCAGCCACCAATTTTGGATTTCCAAGTATCAATAACCGTTACCAACAAATCAACTGTACTAGGTACTTCTATATTACTCTATTCTCTGTTGACGAGGTCGAAATCAGTATTAAACAATTAAAAAATGACTTTTCTGCTGGTGACGTCCGACGATCTCCCAATTTCTATTGTTAAAGATTGTGTACCAATCCTCAGCTGAGCTTTAACTTTTTTGTTTGATTTATGCTTACAAACGAAAACTTTTGAAAATTATCGACCTGTTAGCATTCTCAACGATTGCTCGAACATCTTCGAGGGGTAGAATAAGTTATATATTTCGGATCATCAGCACAGATTTAACACTGATCGTTCAACCATAACTAATCTAGCAGACGTAACGCAGTTCTTTAGAAAGCACATCGATAAACAGTAACAAGTTACAATTTAGACAAATTTTACAAAGGCATTTGACAGATTGGATCATATAAGACTTTTTTAATGGACTTAGTCTTTTATAATACCTTTCTAATAGACTTAGTTATGTGCGATTCTTTTCAGTATCTATCTGAATGATCTATTACGACTACTTGGTAATAATGTGGTTGCTTACACCGATGATTTAAGGATACATGCTAACGTAACCTCTGAAAACTGTATTATCTTACACTGTAATCTGAACATTATCACTTCACATCAGTGTACAGAATGGGATTATTATTAACAGAACTTTTCTTTCCGTTAGTTCGTACGAAATTGGAATGTCTGCGTGGTTTGGTATCCTTGTTATACTTCTCATCAATTCATGTTCGAGAGAATCTCTTCTGCATTCTCGAAGAGGTTCTTGAATTAGAAAATTTTTATCCAATATCGTTAATAGCACTGTTGACTCGCCTTCATTTCTTGCTCGAATTGGACTCATTATACCCAAACTGGATATCAGAAACAGTAAAACATGCTGAATTGGGGCTTCCTTTTGGATAATAAAGTAATATTATTATTATTGACCATTGCTTGTGTTAATTTGTACCGCAAATTATGAGCGATCAATTTTAATGTTAACTAGATTTTGTGCTTCATATGTATAGCTATTAAGTACCACGGAAGTCAGTTGGGTCCGATTCTCTTCATACCTACCTTATTAATACTCATGAATGTTTTCATTACAATAAATTTTTATTTTACGATGATGACTGGAAATATTTACTAAAGTGCAATCAACTTCTGATTATGTTAATCTTCAAAATGATCGTAATCGTTTGCAATATGACTATCTAAATTATGAAAAATTCATACTATTAGGCAGAAAAAACAAAAAAAAAAAGAGATTTTGATTAGATTTCATTGATATGATTATGTTAATCTTCAAAATGATCGTAATCGTTTGCAAAATGACTGCACCACAATTTTCTTTATCTAAATTATGAAAAATTCATACCATTAGACAGAAAAAAACAAAAAAAAAGAGATTTTGATTAGATTTCATTGATATAAATTTTTATGTACAAAACATTTTGATCATCATTATACAGTAGTATTATATACATAGAAAATAAAATGGTGTAAGATTTCTTTTCCGAAGATATAACAAAGCTAGTTTTAAATCGTAGTAATTGCCCGTTTGTGGAGAACAACGAGGAGTAAAACGACGACGACTGTCGTCTTCTACGACCATTGCGATTATAGCAAGACTCCGAGTCTCCGACAAAGACCAATAACAATAACTCATCGGCTAATTGAATTGTAATCGGTGAAACGTTTATGAAGCGTAAGGACTGGGCCCGCAGATTTAATCGTTCGTGGAAGGCACACCGCTGTGCGATCTACACGGACTCTTTTCCACTGTTATGCCTCTTCTTCTTCTTCGTCTTCTCCGGTTGCCATTCAGTGGTTCAAGGAAGAATAAGAAAAAAAATTGCAAACTTGCTGCACTGTTTTTAAGGCGAGCGTACACTACATTTATCCAGTCCATATTAAGCTTCCAGGAAAATTTTAGTACTTCATACTTACACATATACTAATCGTTAAATGAAGATTATTTTAATAAGATAATTTGTGGGGATCCTAAAATGAAGTACGATTTATGTGAGTGTTGTAAACTAAACTTGGAAACTTTGGGGATGGGTTGGAATAAACAAGTACAAAAACGGATCGTTAAAAAGCAGGGACTGTTTTAATTGCATAAGTAGATAAGTAGGAGCGGGAGGTCTGAAATTATAGACGGGCGGTGATCCGATGAAATCGCAAAATCACCGCCTGTAACGACGGGATTACCTTCGTTTTCTTCATTCTTCTCACCTTCGCAGGCAAGAAAAAGCGAGAACTACCAAACTGAACCACCGAAATAGACCAAATTCAACCCGCATACCTGATCCTAAAATAACCTATTTATTAGAACTATTTCACTGGGTCAAATTAAATCGAAGAAAAAAATATCGAAAATTTATTGAATCCCTAATTAACCACATTAATACCATCGGAAATGATCGTTAACGAGATCAAGTTTTTTTCACGTTGAATTCAGAAGTTGAAAGAATGAACGTAACGGATCTTGAAATAAAGATCGAAAAAAGATCCTTCGGCATCTGTTCTCATCGATCGTCGTAAAAATTTTCGGAATCGGAAATGTAAACGTATTGAAAAAGTGTGGCAAAAAGGGATTGACGTTGTCGTCTTCGTCGAAACGTAATTTCGGTTGTTTTCCGATGTAATCCCTGCTTCGCGTACAACCCGTACAATACCTCATTTAGTCAGTTTTATGGCTGTGAATGCACGAAATGCACGATGCGAACCAAAACGTACCATCCACTCGAAGTTTGTTAAAATAATTCGGCTCTTTTTGTTTTCATTGTTATGGAAAAATAAATTGTTGGAAAAAATCACTACTATATATATACATATTGGTGGTCCTAATATATGTATACGTATGTTACTGTCAAATAACCATATTTGATTGAATTATGTTTTACTTTTAGTTTTTATTATTCAAAGTGGTTATCCAAATTATCTATCACCTCTATATTTAGGAAAAATGTAACGCAAAGTTAAAGATTTGATATTGTTAGTGTTGGTGGCAGGGGCAAGTTTATTGGTCAAATTTACAATCATCCACGAACTTGATCTTACACCTGTTGAAGCGAATCTAATAGAATACTAAATGAGGTTTATCAATTCTGATAAAATGATTCTAATTGTTAAACGTCAGTGGTTTTCCTTCGATTTTGATCTTATAGAAAAGTGTTTCTTGATATAATTTGAATGAATCACAATATCGGAAAAATATGACATAAAAAATAATTACTGTGGGATTAAATTGGCTAATTTTGAAACCCAGAAAGTTTGACTACTTTTAACCTTTTATGTGAGAGGTGAAAGTTTTCACACTGAACAAGTTTCTGAAGAAGGTTGCAACATAGCATCTAAAACGTCAAACATTTTTTAAAAGACTTTGTTTATTGATATGCCAAATTGTAATCTTCAATCGATCTTGATAAGATTTTTGAATTAGCAACATAAAACCAACTAAACATAAATCCTGATAAATCTATGTGAATCGTCGGCTGGTACCCACTTCGTTCATGTTTATCTTTGAAATTAAAAGTGCACATCTGTGATGCCAAACTGTATGTGAAAGTATTTATTTACTCCGTTATATATTCACGGTGTAGAAGTTTATAAAAAGATATACCTTCTGCCTGAAAATAGTAATGTCCGAGCTGAGCGGCAATGTTTGGTCTACTATTTCCCATGCCTACTCCGGATTCAAATTCCGTCTCTTCTTCTTCTTTTTAATTGAGACTCACCCTTCATGCAGTCATTTCTGCTTCTAAATATGACACATCTTATTTTTGATCAAGCGATTTAGACTTGAGAATATCAAGGTGTTCTCTGAAGTAGAGAGGGTTACGATGGGTCATGCGTGAGCGAGTATCAATTTTTGTATCACTCACGTGAACGTGCGTGATCGTGAACGAGTTTGGTTTCAATGGGACCCAGCGTGACCAGATTGAGTCGATTGAGACGGAGGTATAAAAACCGATGTTAATATGAAAGACGTGTACGTTATTGTCTATATCATAAATTGTCAACCACTGGTCCGGAGGACCGACACCGGTCCGCAAAGTAATTTGACCGGCCCCTGGAAAAAATTTATCCATCTCAACTAACATTTTTTTGAATATACAGTCGCGATTGAAGGAATAAATTCGTTACATTTTTAGCAATTGCTGTTGGACAGAAATGATGCACCAGACCAATTTAAACGTTTGATTTGCGATTTATTTTCGAATTTTACGTTAACACCAGATATAGTTGAAGACCTTAACCCAACCCAAGTAGCTAGTTAGTATAAAGCATTAGTTGGGTTGGGTTCAACTTAAAAATACTTTGCGCACCCTGGCCTACTGTTGGGGCGAATCCTGATGGTCGGATGGATATACTTCGGCCAGAAGTGTGGGATTACGTTAAGCCCCTCGCACGGTCTCTTTTCCTCCAGGTATTCTTCAGGTCTCCAGATGTTCATCGACATTTACACACACAAAAAGAAAAAGATAATTCTTAATCAATTCATTACTCTTTTTTCATACCTGGCTGGGGGGGAGAAGTTCTCCCCCCCTTTGTCTTCTCTTCTCCGTCCTTCTCTCTCATCAGTCTCCATTTTTCGTTCTTCTTCCTCTTCCCTCCAGGCATTCGTTGGACAGAAATGATGCACCAGATCAATTTAAACGTTTGATTTGCGATTTATTTTCGAATTTTACGTTAACACTAGATATAGTTGAAGACCTTAACCCAACCCAAGTAGCTTATTAACATAAAACATTAGTTGGGTTGGGTTGCGTCATCAACCTTATCCGAATGAAACCCAACCTAACGAGCTACTTAGCGCTAGATATTAATTGGGTTCGGTTGTGCCATTAATTTTAATTCAACCCAACCTAACTAGCTAAGTAACATTAAATATTAGTTGGGTTGGGTTCATCAACCTCGTGAATGCAATGTAAGTGGTTAGCCAATGTTGAAATTATGTTGTTGAGCGTCATAAAAAAATTTTTAAATAGCAACCCTTTACTGAAAGAATGGGAAGTGTTCGTGTTTTTTCTAAAATAAAGCTTTTCTAGTACTATTAAGGATACTTGAACATGATATTAATAACGTTATTTGGCCAAGATTATGGTAGGTGTGCAGAATGCTATAAGTAATAAAAAATGTTAGTTGGGACGGATACCCAACTAACATTTTTTTTGAATATACAGTCGCGATTGAAGGAATAAATTCGTTAAATTTTTAACAATTGCTGTTCAACAGAAATGATGCACCAGACCAATTTAAACGTTTGATTTGCGATTTATTTTCGAATTTTACGTTAACACTAGATATAGTTGAAGACCTTAACCCAACCCAAGTAGCTTATTAGCATAAAACATTAGTTGGGTTGGGTTCAACTTCATCATTTTCTTTTGCCCAGTGGAGGAGAACATACTTTGCGCACCCTGGCCTACTGTTGGGGCTAATCCTGATGGTCGGATGGATATACTTCGGCCAGAAGTGTGGGATTACGTTAAGCCCCTCGCTACCCACTAATAACTCCCCATCTCTTCCCCATCAGTGTATCTCTTGGAGGTATCCGCGTGCAGTCATCATACTAGCACGGTCTCTTTTCCTCCAGGTATTTCAGGTCTCCAGATGTTCATCGACATTTACACACACAAAAAGAAAAAGATAATTTTTAATCAATTCATTACTCTTTTTTCATACCCGGCTGGGGGGGAAAAGTTCTCTCCCTCCTTTCCTCGTCTCTTCTCTGTCCTTCCCTCTCATCATTCTCCATTTTTCCTTCTTCTTCCCCTTCCCTCTAGGCATTCTTGGACACATTTATACAAAAATTAGAACAGCAAACATTATTCTTTGAAGCAACTCATATATTTCATACCTGGAAGGGGGGGATACGCCCTCCCCCCTCCTATCTTCCTCCTTCCCTGCTAATTTCCACCTTTTTCTCCTTTTCCCTTTATCCCTTTTTACCTCTTCTTGTCTCCTGATGTTCGTGGACGTTTACACAAGATAGAAAGATTTAATTTTTTGAAACTATTGTTTATACCTCATACCTGGATGGGAGGAAAAGGATTGCGTCATCAACCTTATCCGAATGGAACCCAACCCAGCGAGCTACTTAGCGCTAGATATTAATTGGGTTTGGTTGTACCATTAATTTTAATCCAACCCAACCTAACTAATACAACCTAATACTAGCTAACTAGTATTAAATATTAGTTGGGTTGGGTTCATCAACCTCGTGAATGCAATGTAAGTGGTTAGCCAATGTTGAAATTATGCTGATGAGCGTCATGAAAAAAATTGGAAAAGAGCAACCATTTCCTGAAAGAACGGGAAGTGTTCATGTTTTTTTCTAAAATAAAGCTTTTCTTGTACTATTAAGGATACGTGAACATGATATTAATAACTATTGTTCTAGGATTGATGGATGAGGCGATCAGAATTCAGCACTGAACTAAATAATTACTTGCAATATTTCAAAACTTTATTGTTTCTTCTACAGGCAAATACTAGAAAAAATTATAACAAAATGTAATCTTACTCGAAGAAATCACTTTTTCAAACAAAATTTAAAATTACTTACATTAGTGTTAAGCTAGTTGTAAAGGTTGAAAAAACTATAAACCAATTCATGATCTAACATCACAAATATTGTGAAATTAATAAATAAAAATCACTTTTACTTGTTTATAAGTATGATGGATGAAGATTCGTGAATTAAAACATAGTGTACAAAGATAAAAACACAAGAAGTTTTATGAAAACCAGTTAACAATAAAGTCAGGTGCGTCTGCGCCACGCACTCAATGTAAGTAATTTTAAATTTTGTTAGAAAAAGTGATTTCTTTGAGTCAGATTACATTTTGTTATAATTTTTTATAGTATTTTCCTGTACAAGAAACAATAAAGTTTCGAAATATTGCAAGTAATAATTTAGTTCAGTGCTGAATTCTGATCGCCTCACCCAATCAATCCTAGAACAATAGCCAACAGTTTTGCGATCATAAAACTCCGCCTGGCAATATTAATAACGTCATTTGGCCAAGATTATGGTAAGTTAATTTGAGAATCCATGTTGCAAGTTAAAATTTTTTAATATATGTTAAATTTAAGTAAATAAAACTTCTTACTTGCTATTTATATTTTTATATTAACGGTACTAGTTTCGGGAAAACTAGTTTCCCATCATCAGCCGAATCTGCATATACAAAAATGGTTAAAACAATAAATAAATAAACTAATACAAATATAAACAAATTTGAATTGAACTTACTGTCAAGTTAATAAAACTATAAAAAATGTATAAAAGACGAACACAACACTTTAAAATTATTGTAAATTGACATTTTACAAACGGATAATATGACGAATACAGATAGACTGGTCCTGTTGGGAATGAATGAAGCAAATTTGTTTTTGAAAACCAGTATTATGTTGTTATGTCCTTTAAATATGTATAAATAGGTCTTTCATATAATTGAATTTGTTCATTAAGTAATGTTTTTTTATTTTTAACTTTATGTTTGTGGATTTCTAATGATTCCAATAAGTCCAATTTAAAGCCTTTTCCACATCTGTGAACAAGATGCACATTTTCATAATCTGTTTTGAGATTTGTTTCTATTGTATGTTTGTAAACATTTGAATTTTCTTTTGTTTTGTGTTCATGGATGCGTGTTTCAAGTTTTCTTCCTGTTTGTCCAATATATATAGAATCACATTCTAAACATGTAAGAGAATAAACACCACTTTCTTTCATTTTGTCATATTTGTTATTGTGATAATTAGAAAAAATTTTTTGTAAATTATTATTGTTAGCAAAAGCCAAAGTGATGTTGTATTTTGAAAAAATCTTGTTTGATTTATGATGTAAATTATTTAAATGTTTCAAAAAATCTTTCAACATTACCTCATCTCCCTCCCAAACACAAAAAACATCATCGACATATCTTACCCAACAATTAATACAAGCGCTGTAAGGATTAGAATTGTTGATTATTTTATTATTCTCAATATAATCAAGAAACAGATCAGCAAGAATTCCTGAAAGTGGCATTCCCATTCCACCTTAGTAAGTAGACCTTCTGTAATATTATAAAAATTTCCGTTGAATGAGCAAAAGTTTTGTGTAACATGTTTAAGAATTATGTTCAATTGTTTAATTTTTTCTATATTGTTATTGTAATATGTTGTGAAAAGGTCATTAGCTAAATTCAATGTAATGTCGTAGTACCGTTAATATAATAATATAAATAGCAAGTAAGAAGTTTTATTTACTAAAATTTAACATATATTAAAGATTATGGTAGGCGTGCAGAATGCTATAAGTAATACAACAACATTGTACTTAACCTTAAAGTATCAAATTGAACAGCTGCTGAACAGCCAAGTTCGCTGCTAAAATATGTATTTTACTAGTTAAGCTAATTTGACTAAATATGGAATTAATAAAAACTCAATTTTGCACTTAAATGGATATAATCTTTATTTTAGTTTCTATGGGTTTAATTAAACAAAAATCACAAAAGACAAATTCATTTAATATAAAATTTTTTTCTTAATTTACGACAAATTAGGAAAATAGGAAATCATCAACATGGGGTTGATGACCAACCATCAACATTGTGTGACTCCAACATTGTGTGACCCCAACATTGTGGGTTGGGTTAAGTCAATAATCTTAACCCAACCCAACCCGACTAGCTAGTTAGCACTAAATATTAGTTGCATTGAGTCATCAATCTTATCTGATTGACAACCCACCTAACCAATTAGTGCTAGATATTAATTGGGTTGGGATGAGCCATTAATTTTCGCCTAAACCAACTAGCTACTTAGCATTAAATATTAATTGCGTTGGTTTGAACTATCAACCTGATCTGAACACAACCCAACCTAACTAGCTACGTTAGTGCTACTTATTAGATATATTAGAATTTATATTATATTTATATTTTATATTATATTATACGAAATATTATTTGGGTTGAGCCATCAACTTGATCGTAATTAGCTATTTGGCACTAGACATTAGTCGGGTTGGGTTGAGCAATCAAAATTAAAACATGACCAGGCTAGCATTCAAAATTTTATTGAATTTACTCCTTTCATCATAAAAACACTGTATTATTATTCTTCAAAAATTACGATTAAAGTAAAAAAAAATACTTAAAACTTAAAATACGATTATAGGGAAGTGTAAAATTTAATTTAAATTTATGATGAATGGAGGAAGATCTTTAAAACGTTAAAGGAAGTATTACCCATAATTATATTCCAGATTTTATTACTCATTTTAATTTTTTAACAGTCTCATTTATTTCAGAACATGATAAATAAAAATAAACACTGTGTTAATTCTGCCATTCTATCAAACACGATTAAATAATAATCAAATTAACAGGTAATCAAACATGATTCATACATTTGATCACCTGATCGAGCATGAGTCACGTGAATTGACGTGACCCACGCGTGACTCACGTGATTCATGAATGATATTCACGTGAGTGGCGTGCACGATCCGGGTGGATCTAGATCGTGAGCGAACATAAAAAGTCACTCACGCACACATCTCTGTTACCTTGTATGAACTTGAATGAAGAACATGTTCTCAATGATAAGACTGTCTCCTAAGAGTTACCCTTTAGTATTTTCAACCCTTATTCAGATTTTCAAAGTCTTTTTGAAGTCATATCTAACTTTATACTGTGATGTAGAAATATTAATTTTTTTTATGAATACAATGAGAATACAAATCATGTTATTGCGGCTGAAGATGTAGGAAGTTTATAATCATCTTTTGGAATTATCTTAAAAACAGCTTTACCGTTTCTTCTCACCATACTAAAATATCAATTCCTTGAAACTCGGAGATCATTCTCTCATAGCTTCTAAAATTTTATTCCTTTCAACATCCCAATACATTGTACAAAGTTATTATACTCAGCATAATAAATGCTGGAGTTTTTACAACCCACCTCATTCAAGCGTTGCTAAAGAACAAATCCATCGTCACGGATTTTTGCGGATGACTTCCACGGGTCCAATACAAAAAAAGCAAACATATCGTGAGCTCTTTTTAGCTCCGACTCGACACGCAACATTTTGAGCCGTACGCGGATCGTATTATATCCCGGACTTGGTACCAAGAACCGGTACAAAACCGCGAAAGGCGTAAGGGAGGAATTCAAAAGCCGCGTGTCGATTCGTGTTCTCCCGTGCATATTAATATTGTCGCCCTGAAGTGGCACTTCGTTGACGACGACAAAAGGGTTCTCTTCCGTTCGAGGTCGCGGCTCGCTTCAAAAGACGAGAAATGAAACTCAATGAAGCGAGAAATGTACCGGAGACTCAGGTGGTCCAGAAACGAAACTTTTAATACTAAATTTATTATCAATCTTTTTTTCTTGTTTAACTGTTCATTTTATTTTAATGTAAATAAATTTATTTTCAATAACAATAACGATCCGTTAATAAATCATTAACCGTTAATGGTGTTCATCACCATAACTGTTCAATTTTCGTCCGACCTCGATTTGGGCGAATCTCGTTAATGACGATGTAATTAAAATCTTATTAATCTCAGGTTTAATCCGTTTTACTATTCAAAAATTTGGTTACTTAAATTATCAAAAGATTTTTTTTATCGTTTTAATTGGAATCATCTCAAAATTGTTAACGAATAAGCAGTAACGGATTATTTTCAGGTTAAAGAACATTTCACACAACGTTACCTTATTAGAGCGTAACACGATACTTGACAGGTGTGTGCATGATGGATATTTACTCGGGCTTACTCCAATTTCCTCGGTGACAGCTCGTAATAGAATGAACACAGGTTCTGGAACGTTTCGTTTCTCAAGAGTGAACTTGTCAAGTAGATCTATGGTGGGTTAAATTGTTTTTGAAAAAAAAAATTGGTATTCAAATTATTAATATTAAACTTTACGGTTGACATTGAATCAAAAAATAATAACGCGTATAACGAGCGTGACAATCAATTTTCCGAACCAGCTCAATTAAGCGTTTACTATTTCCAACCTTGTACGGGAAGCAATCATCCCGAAACAAGAGATTACTAACAAGCTCATTATGAATTAATTGTGAGCCCACGTCAATTTTTTAATTACCACGTTAATTGTTTTTTCCTTTCTCGTATAAGATTTACTTACTCCTTTCGAAGGTTGCATCAACTCCTTGCATTGACTCAAAAAGTTTTGAATCAAAAAAAAAGAATCATTATTAACAACAAACATTCCACACTCAATCACTTAATTCATTTTCACTGGTCGTATAACGCAGGAATTTCGTTTACAAGTTCATAAAAACGTAAAAGAAATTTATAATCCTTGTTGTAAATATGTTAGAAGGTGCTTAAAGATCATCTTAAATGCGACAACATTATGGTGAACGTACCGTTTACGGAGTGACGATTAATCGCGACCTAGAACACGTTCTTATTTTGAATGGGGTTATCTCGAAATGTAATTAAAATACCTCTCATAATCGCCGGATTGAGTTGTAAATCACTTTTAATGTGAAAACGTTGCACAATTATCCACGTTTAATACGGGCTCGATGGTAAAAATTTCCTATCTATCACATTACGGTATGTTATGAGAGCTAATAGGAGTAATTGAGATAATGTGCGGTAGCTGGGAATTTATAAAGATCGCTTCTTGTTTATGATAAATTATCTGGTTGCAACTTGGTATGTCGATTAAATATCTATAAGCAATTTTATGGTATCGTCCACTTCTAATTAAGTAATATTCTTATAATTTATGCAGATTATTTTATATTTTTAAATAATTTCTAAAAAAAAAGGATGTGGCTATTTACACATACAATATGTATATTTAAAAAATTGAAAACTAACAGTAAATAGCCAATCACATATACAGGGTCGCTGCAATAAAGCGTCAGACATCCATAGCTCCTATACCAATTAAGTTAGGAATTTCTTCCAAACGCAGACTTGTACTATATATATATATATATATATATATGAGTATAAAAAGTGTGATGACACAAAATGAATTTTTCATTTTAATGGGACACCATTTAATTTTTTGCATATTTTGATTAACTGCCTTAAATGCTACATATATATTAATAAATAAAATGTATATGTTATTAACCGTTTTGTAAAATTTTTGAAAATTTATGTAGTTACTTAAAATAGATATCACAATTTGTGATAATAATAGAAGAAATCCTCATTATTTCAATTATAGAATCCGCAATTTAATTTATCATTTACATGTTGAGATAAAAATTCTTAAACAAAATCGTAGTTTTTAAGAAAAAAATAAATGTGATCGTATTCAAAAAATTGTATCTCAAGAATTAATTGAGATATCACTTTAAAATAAGAAGCCATTTGAAGCAAATTTAGTTAGTATTTAATGTGGTTTAGATGGTTTCTTCATATCTTTAAATTTTCTAGTTATGATTTTTTTATTAAATCTTTGCAAAATCGTAATCATATGTGTTTGATAAAAATCAAGAAATTTTTAAAGAATTGTATCTCAAGAACTAATTGAGATGTCGCATTGAAATAAGAGACAATTTGAAGCAAAGTTAGTTATTTAATGTGTCTAACAATAAGATTGTTTCTCCAAACCTTTAAATCTCCGCGTTATGATTTTTTGATTAAAGCTTTACGAAAACGTAATTATATATATTTGTCAAAAATCAAAAATTTTTCAAAAATTCGTATCTCAAGAACTAATTAAGATATCGTTCTGAAATAAAGAGAAATTTGAAGAAAATTTTGTTGTTATTTAAGGAACCTAAGATCTTTGCTTCAAATATTTAAATTTCCGAGTTATGATTTTTTGATTAAAACTCTGTAAAATTTAATTATATGTGTTTAATAAAAATCAAGAAATTTTCAAAGTTTCGTACTTCAAGAACTAATTGAGATATCGCTCTGAAATAATGAGCAGCTTGAAGCAAATTTTATTGCTATTTAACGTGCTTAAGATCATTTTTCCAAAGCATCAATCAGAGTTTGATAAAAATCCAAAATTTTTCAAAAATTCGTGTCTCAAGAACTAATTAAGATATTGCTCTGAAATAAAGAGCAATTTGAAGCAAATTTCGTTGTTATTTAAGGAACCTAAGATCTTTGCTTCAAATATTTAAATTTCCGAGTTATGATTTTTTGATTAAAACTCTGTAAAATTTAATTATATGTGTTTAATAAAAATCAAGAAATTTTCAAAGTTTCGTACTTCAAGAACTAATTGAGATATCGCTCTGAAATAATGAGCAGCTTGAAGCAAATTTTATTGCTATTTAACGTGCTTAAGATCATTTTTCCAAAGCATCAATCAGAGTTTGATAAAAATCCAAAATTTTTCAAAAATTCGTGTCTCAAGAACTAATTAAGATATTGCTCTGAAATAAAGAGCAATTTGAAGCAAATTTCGTTGTTATTTAAGGAACCTAAGATCTTTGCTTCAAATATTTAAATTTCCGAGTTATGATTTTTTGATTAAAACTGTGTAAAATTTAATTATATGTGTTTAATAAAAATCAAGAAATTTTCAAAGAATCGTACTTCAAGAACTAATTGAGATATTGCTCTGAAATAATGAGCAGCTTGAAGCAAATTTTATTGCTATTTAACGTGCTTAAGATCATTTTTCCAAAGCATCAATCAGAGTTTGATAAAAATCCAAAATTTTTCAAAAATTCGTATCTCAAGAACTAATTAAGATATTGCTCTGAAATAAAGAGCAATTTGAAGCAAATTTTGTTGTTATTTAAGGAGCCTAAGATCTTTGCTTCAAATATTTAAATCTCCGAGTTATGATTTTTTGATTAAAACTCTGCAAAATTTAATTATATGTACTTAATAAAAATCAAGAAATTTTCAAAGAATCGTACCTCAAGAACTAATTGAGATATCGCTCTGAAATAAAGGCTTGAAACAAATTTTGTTGCTATTTAACGTGTGTAAAATCGTTTTTCCAAATCATTAAATCTCTGAGTTATGATTTCTTTATTAAGCTTTGCAAAAACGTAATTCGTATCTCAAGAACCAATTGAGACATCACTTTGAAATAAGGAGCGATTTGAAGCAAATTGAATTAGTATTTAATATGTTTGAGATCCTTTCTTCAAATCTTTGAATCTCCGAGTTATGATTTTTTTATTAAAGCTTTGAAAAACGTAACCATATATGTTTGATAAAAATCAAGAAATTTTCAAAGAATCGTATCTCAAGAACTAATTGAGGTATCGCTCTGAAATAAAGAACAATTTGAAGCAAATTTTGTTGTTATTTAAGGAATCTAAAATCTTTGCGTCAAATATTTAAATCTCCGAGTTATGATTCTTCGATTAAAACTCTACAAAATTTAATTATATGTGTTTAATAAAAATCAAGAAATTTTCAAAGAATCGTACTTCAAGAACTAATTGAGATATCGCTCTGAAATATAGAGCAGCATGAAGGAAATTTTGTTGCTATTTAACGTGCTTAAGATCGTTTTTCCAAATCCTTAAATCTCGGAGTTATGATTTTCTGATTATAGCTTTGCAGAAACGTAATTATATATTCGTTAAAAATCAAAAATTTGCAAAAATTCGTATCTCAAGAACTAATTGAAATATCGCTCTGAAATAAAGAGCAGGTTGAAGCAAATTTTGTTGCTATTTAACGTGCTTAAGATCGTTTTATCAAATCATCAATCAGAATTTGTTAATATCAAAAATTTTTCAAAAATTCGTATCTTAAGATCTAATTAAGATATCGCTCTGATATAAAGAGCAATTGGAAGTAAATTTTGTTGTTATTTAAGGAAGCTAAGATCTTTGCTTGAAATATTCAAATCTCCGAGTTATGATTTTTTGATTAAAACTCTGCAAAATTTAATTATATGTGTATAATAAAAATCAAGAAATTTTCAAAGAATCGTACCTCACCAACTAATTGAGATATCGCTCTGAAATATAGAGCAGCATGAAGCAAATTTTGTTGCTATTTAACGTGCTTAAGTTTGTTTTGCCAAATCATTAAATCTCTGAGTTATGATTTTTTTATTAAAGCTTTGCAAAAACGTAATTATACATATTTGTAAAAAAATCAAAAATTTTTCAAAAATTCGTATCTCAAGAACTAATTGAGATATCACTTTGAAATAAGGAGCAATTTGAAGCAAATTGAATTAGTATTTAATATGTTTGAGATCCTTTCTTCAAATCTCTGAATCTCCGAGTTATGAATTTTTTATTAAAACTTTGAAAAACATAATCATATATGTTTGATAAAAATCAAAAAATTTTCAAAAATTCGTATCTCAAGAATTAATTGAGATATCACTTTGAAATAAAGAGCAACCTAAGGCAAATTTTGTTGCTATTTAACGTGCTTAAGATCGTTATTCCAAATCATTAAATCTATGAGTTATGATTTTTTGATTTAAAAACATAATTACATATATTTGAAAACATGATGTGTAGTTATAGCAAAAATATATAGGGTGTTCCATTTATTTAAGAAAATACACTTTGTGTCGTTACACTTTTTGGACTAAGCCGTATATACGACAATATTTTCCAGAAATACGTTCGTGTATATAATACAATCCTGCATTTAAAAGAAATTCCTAACTTAATTGCTATAGGAGCTGTAATGGTACATATACAAGCATACAATATGTCTAAACAGAAAATTGTGTACACATACTGTATGTACAAATAGCCAATTGCGTATACATGCAGTATGTATAAATAGCCAATTACATATACATACTGTATGTATAAAAAGCCACGTCCAAAACGTTTAAATAATTTTTATCAGCTTAATCTATAATTATCTCATTAACCTTGTAAAGTTGAAACCTACTTTGTAAACCTACACTTCTCAGGTAGACCCTTAGCTAGAAATAAAATAAGTTAGTATTTAAAGGTTTCCTTAGCTGTAATAGAGCATCAAAACTGAGATACTCTACTACCAACAAAAATTTTGGGATAAATGGAATGAGACAGCAGTAGGTGTCTTTACAAATAAAACTTTGCTTAACTCTAACCGGAAGATTCACCCACCCACTTTCTGTCGGGATACTGCAGGTTACCTAAGTACATCTTCTACATGAATCTGGCAAGAACATCCCTCAGTAGAGAATGAAACATAAAGCTGGGTATCATTGGTATCCCCACTGCAACGCAGATAACGAAGTAGTTTACTCAAAATGATGTGGGTAATAGCATCAATTGCTTTTGACTAGTCTAAAAAATCACAGTAGTACTATCTCCCACGACAACAGCGGATGTCATTAGTCAGATTTGTGCAACTATACCCACAACCAAAAACCCAATTGTTCTGAAGGGAGCAATCTATTGGTCTCTATATACCCCATCAATTAAGTCTTCAAAACCATCTCTAAAATTTTAGAAAGAACAAGGAGAATAGTTATTGGTCGCAAGTCACTGTTCCCTTTGGGGTTATCCTCTTTAAGCAGAGGAATAATTTCTGCTTGTGATCACCTAAACAACAGTTCAATATGTGGGTCAACTATGGCAAAATGGTAGATCCAATGGCAGTAGCAACAGCAGCAGATGTAATAGATGCCTCATGTCAGAAACTCTGGTGACACAGTCTTAAATGAAAACTCATTGCTATTAATAGGAGAACTAAACAGATTAAAGATCCGAAAATCTTTAATGGACTAGAATCTTTAGCAGACAAGATTTTTAATTGGTTTTAAGTTCAACAACTCTCTTTTCTTTTAGTGTTGTGTTCTGGTTGTCATCATCTCCATATCATCAGTCTCCTGTTGACAGGCTACAAGAAAGCACTGAAGATGCCAAGTGAGATCTTGGCGAAACGTCTGCCCCTGTCCACAGGGAACAACTAAGAGGATGAACGGATGATACCTCGGATCAACCAGAACACTTTCTTTAAATGCCTATACTTATACTTACATAACTTTTAAATACAATAATCTGTTTATTATTTCGTTACATATTTCAACTTTTCCTCTGACCTTTAACACTCATATATTTCTGTGTTGGTTTCAGTGTTCATATGTTAGTTCACTCATATTTAATACTTGAGATTTAATACAAGACAAGTATTTAAGTTTAATTTTGAAACTATCAAAATCGAAAATACCTCACTTATTCTGAAAAAGAGATAGTAATACTACAAAAACTTCCATTAGTTTGATGTGTTTTCATGAGAAAATTACAATCCTAATGATGAGAGGGTACAGCGATGCAATAAGATCCAAGACATACCAAAATCAAAAAGGGACGATAAATAAAGTATTTTGAGGGAACTGAATGGGCATTGAACTGTTCGCCCAAATAATGTTATAAGAGATAACTTGACATGTCATGCAGAGTTTTATTGAAAGTCTGCATGCAACCTCTTCATGTCTTGCATATATTACATAAGAATAAATTTAAACCATATACAATTCAAATAAAATGAGAATTAACTGAACATGCTTTCGATCATTTTGGATTTATTGACAATTATGTTGGAAAAATCATTAAAGAGATTTTAAAACATTTTATTTTTCGAAAATATAATGGGTTTATCAACATTTATAGTGAAAAAATGCTTAATACAAATTATAATTCATAATTTATTTTTAAGAAAATATCAAATTAAGATTCTCTTCACATTCCCAACTGAATTCAATCCAACAAAACAAAAACGTTTCGAATACCTATACATAACACAATCAAGTTCTGAATGTGTTAAGTGCTCAAAGTAGTAATTGCAGTAGCAACCAACAACAAGTAGTTAAAGAGAACCAATTCTAAGTTACACAGTACACGTTTAATTTCGCGCATATTTCACCAAGGCATGAGTTGGTGCGTTCGAACGACCAATGGAGCGTAAGAGTACGTGACGAATCCCGCACATACAAAGCGTTAGATTTATATAGCTGTCAACGGATGCATTGTAATAAGACCGGGCACGATCGCTGGTGGCGGCAGCGGCGGCGGCGCGAGACGGAGGCGGCGACTATCCGTTGTTGTCGGAAGGCAATTGTTTGCGGCGCGCCGTCGATTGTTTAGGTGTCAAAGTGATTATCATGGCTAACTATGTAGTTAACGTGCCGAGGCCGAGACCCCTCTAAATAGCCGACACACATTCGACTTATTATTATTACTTTGTAAAAGTACCGTTATCGATATCTATAGTTCTTCTTCTGTCCTCTTTAAGAGTATCGCGATTACAATCGACACGAACGGATAGATGATACGAATAAATTATTGTGAATGAAAAACTTTGATTGCCTTTCTATATTTGGGTGGGTGAAATTAACCTTATAAAATGTACAGTCACTTTATGAAGTAATGAGTAAATAGTCACATAGATTAAACTATCTATACAGATTGTCTCACGATATTAGTTTCTTAAAAAAATATTTTTAGATCCTATACGATCAGTTTTGAAATTTTTGTTGTTGGTGTTAATCGTAGGCGGCGATACGTGAGTTCTCTGGGTGTAATCATTTTATTTGAATTGAAGTTACCATTTTCCACTAATTTTATAATATTAGTGTACTATGAGCTTTTTCTTCCAAATTTAGTCACAGCATCTAATGTGCATTTTTCTGGAGAGCACGTGTTTTAAATTGAAAACAGAAATGCTTCTAGAAGACTTGAGCTTGCCTCTGAAAAATTTGAATTGCTTCCAGAAAACTTGATATTGTTTCTAAAAGATATTAAATGTTTCCAGAAGACTTGACATTGCCACTGGAAGATACCAGATGCTTCCAGACAACTTGATATTGCTTCTAAAAGACTTGAAAGCTGGCAGAAAACTTGGTATGCTTCCAGAAGATTGGAAATGCTTCCATAAGATTTACTACTACCACTGAAAGTTTTGAGATTGTTTCTAGTAAACTTTATAACGCTTTTTACACCAAACGTGAATAGAATGCATATCAAACAAAACACAAAATTATTTGATTCGCGAACTCTTTTTTTTAATGATCTGGTCGTGGGACCTCCACAGATTAAGAAGTGAAAATCTTTTTTTATAAACAAATTAAGGATCGAAATCTTAAACAATGCAGAGAATGACAAAAAACATGCAAAAGAAAGAAATTGCCTCAAAACACGATCAAAAAAAATTGTCTTGCGAGTTGAGATTTTAGTTCCAACTTTAAATAATCAAAATAACAAAAACTGAATATCAGTTTTAAAGGATTATTTGGAATAAGCTGTTTTAAGATTTGGTGTTTAACAAAAACAATACCATAAGTTGTAGTTATGTGAAAAATATATAAACAAAAAAAAACATGTAACAAGTTAATATTGCTTACAGAAGACTTGGTATTGCCTCTGGAAGGCTTGAAATTTCTCTAAATGATTTTCTTCGGGAAGTTTAAAATGCTTCCAAAAGACTTGACATTACCTCTGGAATACTTTCAATGCTGCCAGACAACTGGATACTGCTTCTAAAAAACTTGATATTGCCTCCAGAGGACTTGATATTGCCTCTAGGAAACTTGATCTGCTTTCAAAAGACTTGATATTGCAGGTAAAAAAATTGAAATGCTTCAAGAAGACATGATGTCGCTTTTGGAAGACTTGATACTGCTTTCAGAAGACCTGAAATGCTTCCAGAAGATTTGATACTGCTTCTAAAAAACTTAATAAGCTTCCATAAGTTTTGATACCGCTTCTAGATGACTTTACACTGCTTCGAGAAGACTTGAAATGCTTCCACAAGATTTACTATTGCCTCTGAAAGACTTGATATTGCTTGTAAAAAACTTAATGTAGCTTACTAGAAGACTTGAAAAGTTTCCAGAAGACTTGATATTGCCTCTGGAAAACTTAAACTGTTTCTGGACGACTGAATACTGCGTCTAGAAAACTTAATATTGCTTCCAGAGGACTTGATATTTCTTCCAGAAAACTTGAAATGCTTCCAGAAGACTTCTTATAGCCTCTGGAAGGCTTGAAATGCTTGTTGATAACTTGATAGTGTTCTAGAAGACTTGATATTACTTCAGAAATACTTGAAATGTTTCCAGAAAACTTGATACTGCTTCTAGAAAATGTAAAATGGTTCTAAAAGACTTGACATTGCCTTTGGAAGACTTCTGGAAGGCTTGATATTGCTTCCAGAGGACTTGAAATACTTTCACAAGACTTGATCTTGCTCCTGAAAAGCTTGAACTGCTTGTAGATGACTTGATATTGCTTTCAAAAGACATAAAATGTTTCCAGAAGACTTGATTCTGTTTCTAGAGAATTTAAAATGCTTCGAAAAGACTTGAAGGTTTGATTCTGTTTTCTGTTTGGGTTATATCAATATTGACATTCTTGATCTAGAAACAGTTATGTTGCAAAATTATTGAATATTTTTCAAACACTTGATATGACTCAATTAATAAGTGAGCCTTCCCAAATTACTGATAGTTCTATGAAAGCTATTAAAGTTAGTGTGATATCTGATTCATCTATAATATTGGAACTTGAGTTTTGTAGATTTAGCTCTGCAATGCTTGAACCATTTTCGATTCGTTACGCATCCAGAAACTTCAACTCATTCAATTATGTTCCTTCGTTGTAGAACAAGCCTGATATAATAGGTCAATTGATGATAAAAGTTTTTTAATGATCAATTATTGAATTTGTTCGATAGTCATGCTTTACTAAGGGTTGTTAGAATTTCGAAACCCAGCACACCAGATAATATTAAGTTATTGCAAAATTTGAGAGATAAAGCTTGTTAAGATTTATTTCAATTTATTATTAATTTATAAATTTTTGGGGGTTTTAAATTAAAGCATTTCGGGTTATATAAAGATTCATTTTTATTTTTAATTTCGGATTTTTCAAGAACCACTTTTTGTAATCCAAAAAGATATAAAAGAGCCTGTGCGCTCAAAAATTCGCCAGTCGGTCGATAATTCATTGTTGTTACAACTGTACCAGTGCATTGTTAAATCGTACAAAATTAATTCTTATCAGTATATCAAATAACAACCAAATATCGGTTGCTACGTTTATAACAATTGAGAAACTGTACTAATTTTACTATTGATGCTGAAAGGAAAGTATATTTTGAACATTTACACAAAAAATCCAATCAAAAAAGAATTTGGAATGTGTTAAAGGACGCCGTAAATAAACTCAGCATTTGTATATAATATTACAGATAGTCAATATGTTCATTCAGTCTGCTTCCTTTTATAGTAGATCTGTGGATGGAGATACTATTTTAAATTTGTTGATGGTTATGAATGGCGGCTCTATTTGTCATGATGATATATCTGTGGATATCTTAAAACTTACACTTCCGCTTACATATATCATATACTCAATTGTTGTATCGAGGAGACATTTTTTCATTCTTTATCGTTAACGTTATTTATTTAGAAGATGAATTTGTTATTGAGAGTGTTGATTTACAGATTGGTGTTGAACGACGTCGCAAATTTAGAATGAAATGTTCCTATGAACTTGATTGTCATGAATTTGGAAACATGAAGAAATGGTAGTGTGCGCGGTGAGGGAAAAAGACAGCTACTGAACAAGTTAACAAGGAAGATGTATAAGAAATCGATCATCGTATAAGCTAAGAAACATAGGCGTATGTGTAATGAAAAGGAGATGTAAGGGCACTTACTACAAGAATGTATAATATGGTGTGTAAAGATTAAAACTTTTGGCAAAGACTGTAATTGTATGGAATGGACGAGCTGAATTGTCTGAGGTTTTGGAAGAAGGAATTGTGCTAAAAATGGGCAAACGATCATTGTGTTATATGTTAACTCTTAACTTTCCCTTAGAATCATAAATTAAATATGATAAACCTAAGACATTAAAGAAAGAATATCGGATATTATATAAAAAATGGTTATCATTTAGCGACTTCACTATCTGACTTATTACTCTGCGGTCTTCAAACTTCACCAGCTTTTGTATGTATGTCTTTTCTATTTTTATGTGTTTGGTTTGAATTGTAGAAGGTCACGTACAATGGAATCAAAAAATAAAAATTGTCGTTAGTACTCAGCAGGGTATTTAAATTAATTAAAACTCGGTTTTGTCGCGTCAATCCAAAATGTGCAGTTTCCAGCTTTCATCCGGTTTTCATTAAAGATAAAGCGATTACCGAATGTTCTTTGTTTACGTAGCTATCTTCAACACCTCAAAGCTAAAGCTGATAAATCATTTAATGTAACTCAATTATTTAAAAAACCAGAAACTGATCTTGACAAAGATGCTTCTCACTAGGTATCTTTATTGATCGCTAAATGTAAACCTCACACAGTTGACGAAACTCTTATTTTAGCTACAAAAATATGTTGAGATCATGCTAGACGAGGACGCTAGTAATAAGATAAATCAGTCTCTTTGAGCAACAATACTATTTCCAGGTGACTTGACGAAATGGTCACGGACAGTAAATTTGTATTGCACAATGATGAATCAACTATGATTGATAAAGAAGCAATTTTATGAGCTTATGTGATGTTTACCAATGAACTAAAGAAAATTACCGAGGAAATGTTGTTTACTAGCTAATTTACTAACTATGATCACTGATACGGAAAGAACATCGATATTTAAAATTGTGCAAGGTGATTTTGAGAAGAAAGTGATTCAACACGATCAAAGCTAACTCCCTTAGTGCTGTTTGGTTCTTCATACGGCCGTGAGGTTTGTACGCTAGTTGGTTTTAGTTCCTTTTAATTAAATTGTTGTATGTGATTTTCTGAACCCTTTATGAAAAAACTGAAAATCTGACAATAATTATGGATCCTAAAAATAGTGTAGTATCAAGAACTATGCTCATCATAAAAAACCAAGCAAGAAATTATGTGTTGCGAGACAGTAGGGCTTAAAAAAGTCTACAGTATGTATAATCTCAGCTAAGAACGATATCATTACGAAGACTCAAGTAGTTAAAGTAGTAATCATATTTGCGAAGCAAAAAAGTGTCATCCATGAAGAAATGGGGAGATTTCTTTTAGTTTGGATGAATGGACGAGAAATGAAAAGATATGTAACTAGTATAGCTATCGGTCAAGAGAAAGCTAGAGAAATTGTTGAGAAATCGAAGGAATAAACTCCAAATTCGTCGTTCGACGAGTTAGGCTACAACTGAATGGTTTGCAATGTTTAAAAAGCATCGGGAATTAAACATGTATTAATGCATGGTGAGTCTGCTAGTGCAGATAAACAAGAAGCATAGAAGTGCTGTCTCCAATTTGAAGAATTCATTGAAACAGAAGGGCTTCGTTAACAACAAATATTTAATTATGATGAAACTAATTAGTACTAGTTTAGAAGCGCATGCTAAGCCGTACCTACATCACGAAAGATGAGAAAAGTGTTCCTGGGCATAAATCCATGAAAGATCGATTGACGTTACAGTTGGGAGTTAACGCTAATGATGATATGAAGCTTAAACCACTTCTCGTTTTCTACTCTGAGAATTCTGGATTATTCAAAAAAATTCCATAATCAAAAGTAGCCTGCCAGTAATGTGGAGATCGAATCAGTGGGCATGACCAATGCAGGTTAAATAATGGTTGTTTGCAGTTTGTGCCCGAGCAAGAAGAATTACCTTGGTACCAATGATTTGTCATTGAAAGCCCTGCTGATATTGACAATGTACCAGAACATCCAAAACACCTTGTCCAAATACGACTTCGCTGATTCAGCAGTTGGATCAGGACGATATTGTGAGTTTGAAACATATCAATTGTCCTCAACAATGACATTAAAAACGTTTTGGAAAGAAAACGTTGAGATTTTTGAAGCTATTCGTATTATTCAAAAGTCGTGGTCAGAAGTCAGACAGCGATAGTTGATTTCTGCATGGCTAAAGCTAAGCTATTACCATCCTTAGTTCAAAAAGATGGTGGTAGTCGGGGTAAGGGGGACACACCTGCTATTATGGAAGAAATTTTGGAGACTGCTAGAGGTCTGGAATTGGTGGTGAATGACGATGATATAGAAGAGCTCATAATGGAACCTGAAGAAAAACTGATGAACAGATGAATTCCAAGAAATCTTGAATGAAGAAGCACAGCGAAATGTGTCTGCTTCTGAACAAAAGGAAGACGAAAGAGGACCAATCCCGACCTTTGCCATTAAAGCTCTTTGGAAGAAGTGAGAGGAAGTCAGAGCAGTGGTCTTAGAATGGCAACCAAACCAAGCTGATATAAGTTGGGTTGGGTATCTTTACAATAACAATGTTGTTAATCATTTCTGAAAAATCCTGAAAAAGAGAAAAAAGCGGTCAAGAACAGATATGTTCTTTAACTATATGTGTGTATTATTATTTTAATATATATACTTACTAAGCAATTATACATCCTTTTTTAATCAATTTCACAAAAAAAATCTATGATGACCGATTAACGAACAATTCAGATAATGAATATAATCTTGTACCAGATTATGTTCGTATCACCCACTGTATTTTACAGTTTACCCTGATGAAGACTAATAAATAATCAAAAGCTTGATTCTATTAAAGGAGGTTCTTAATTGCTACCACCTTCTTGGTTGCATTTCCAAAAGCTTTTAAGCAATACTATTTTAGATTCTTTTCGCTCAGTTTCGGGTCTACCGTAATTTGGTCTAATTAGCTAATAGATTAGTCTCTATTAGTCTTTACTTTTTCAGCCTTTTCCATTCTTGGAATTTTAAAGAAAGGTTCATGTAAATGCATGATCTTCTATGACTTTATTTTGCGAATAAAGCCCGATGGAAGTTTATAGTTCTTGGACTTTACAATCTTGCGTCTTGATTTCACAAGAAATCTTTTCCATTTCTAATTAGACTTAATTAGATTCAAATTAATGATTCTTGCTGCAATTTAATTTCCTCAATTGTAGTACTTGTATTCTTAGAACATTTTATCATTTATTCATAGTATTATGTGTAACTGGATAAATCATAGATAAACGAAGACTTAGATTGACAATTCGTGTTATCAAAACCTGTCTTGAAATCATAACCAATCAGAATCAGAACTTCCTCATTTAATGTTAACTTAAATAAAATTACTCCCTATTGGTTGCATCATATTGCATAAACGTTATTTTATTCTTTACATAATGAGTTGACTGATCAGTAACGTTCAAGAATAATGGTTGTTAATGAATACTAATTATTTTAATCGTACGATATAATATTAATTCGATGCAAGATTCAAGTTAATATGAAACTTTAATTAAATTTTGTAACGTTTTGAAATTAAAAGAAGATTATTGTGTAAATGTAGTTTCGCACGGCCGTCATCTACAATCTATTTAATTATCAACAAGGGTAATAATAACAGGAAGATATTCGTCGATCACACGTTTCGCAGGTTTCAATTATGGCCGCCTCGATGTTGTAAGACATAATGTTAAAGATAATGCCGAGCGGAGTAGTTGTCCGACCACTCCCACATAGTTGGCAGTTCAGAGGTGGTATCCTTACGTAAGATACTCGCCGTATAGACATGTGTTTTAAAGCACCAAGTGCAATATCTCACTTTACCGGAGCATTTCATTCTGGGTTCAGTTCCTAGCTACTCGTCCCATAGTCCCAGACTCGAAAGCCAATCAGTTAAACCAGTTTGGACCTGTTGATTGTTTAGACTTTAAAATCGTCGAACCGGTAGCATAATACATTGAGATCGTTTTATTTCCCTTCGTTTTTTTCAACGTTGCCCGGATCGTGGAATAAGTTACCCTCTGCGCCGATTCCGATTTACATAACTGTAAGGCAGAACGTTCTGTTCTCATCGGCAAGCGTGGTGTACTTCTTTGCTTAATGGTCTGCGATATCATCAAAAGTATTTGTTTAAATAGGTGGACTTAGTGAAGACGTCAGCGGGAGTCGTGTTTGATTGTGATTCGATGTAAATTAGAACGAATCTTATTGCAAATAGATAATATCGGTGTAACTGTTAAAAATACGACGAATCCTCGTAGTTATATCACCCAGCTATATAATTCCAATCATCTTAATTATCCCATAAACTCCACGACGTGGTATTTCAAGATCTTGTCTCCTATGAATTTCGTGTCTTTCTCTCTCGCTCAACAATCAAAGAATCTAGGTAAAATTTATCACACGCTTTCCTTTACACAATCTGATATACCCTCGAATTCCAAGTCATTAATGGTTTCCCTTTAACGCCAAGTTAATAACTTCATTACTCAAGTAACCGTGGACGACGACCACTACGACGTAAAACTTTTTTGATCTCCCTCCCATTAGAATTATAGACTGGGCCCGCATTATTATTCGAGGATCGAACAAGAAAGCTCGTCGGAACAGTGAACTTCGATCGCGTTAATCGCGTCTTCACGGCTTTAACTCACCGGAGAAGAGAGCAGGCGGAGGAGAGAGGATATGTGTCGTCCACAAATCCCCATTCAAGGATTTACAACGACCAGATTGTGGCAAAGCGGGGATGGAAGAAGTCAAAGGCGGCCCGATTCTTACGTAAGTAAGTAATGGCTTAATATAAAAAGTCCCTCTAGCGTCGGTCGTCGAAACCCAGTGGCAATATATTTACGCGACTTGATGTTAGGGGAAATCAAATAAATTCTGGGCAGACAAAAAAATTCTATTCGTGCAAACTATTAACATAACGTCACTTAAGTCTTTGTTTTAGTGAATAACATTAACTTGATCCGCTTAAAATTTGATTCAGATTCTTTTTCAGTTAGTTCAATTGTGTCTGTTGCAGGTTCCCACACATTAACTTAAGTCATTATCCATTTCAATTCGTAAAAATTTACGTTTATTTTTTTGTTTTGCAAATGATCGGAGGGCACTGGCCAAGAAACTGGTACCCCGAGGCGCATCCTCGGCATTTCGACCATTGAGCCGACGCCGAACACAACCAGAAAAGCAGCCCTAACGAGATCGTAGATTCCTGAGATAGATACAGTTCGCGGTAATTTTTCGTCAGTGCACAGTTATTTTAATTAGTACCGTACCCGCGGTCATCGTCGAAGATCGTCTTCGTCCTCCTACAAGATCCCTCCTCGTTCTTTTCGCCGTTTCTCTTTCTTTCATTCCCAATGCTCAACTTGGGATCGTTCTTTCGCTCTCTTAAAACAGTTTCGCAATCATGCGACAAGTTGCATCCTAAGCTTATCGAATATAGCAAAGTAGTATTTTGTTTTTAGATGAAACCTCTTGGATTTGCAATAATACTTGTTGCTTATCTGTGACCTGGAAGTAGGGTTACTAGATCATGAAATATAATAAACATAAAATAAAACAACTGTGAATACTAACACGAACATTACTAATGTCTTTGTATCGTCGTCTTCTGATAATAAAAGAAAATAATCTGCTGCTGAAGGTACGCTTGCCTTTCATACAGTTAAGTATACTAATCACATAAATCAATGGAATGCAATCGATGAAAGTAATATTTCCTTACTCTTATATTGCTAACGACATGATATGCTCAAGAACCACAACCGAAGCAATCATCAATGGTGTAATAGGTCCATGGATTATTAAGAACTTGAAAATCTCTTTGAAAAATATTTACTATCTCGAAGTTTTAACAGATGCAAGCAATCATGGTTCCGATTAAATTTTCCGAATATTAATTCAGTATTTTGATTCCCGAAATGGGGGAATCACAATAATGTTTTACATATATACAAAAAATTATAAAATTGAAATGAATTTATAATGACAACTTTGTAAACGCATGATTTAGCAGAAATATGTATCTGTTTGACAGTGGACTATACCCAGTTTTTAATTGAGAGGTTTTGAACGTCTGACAAATATTTTACATTTTGACAACAACATTTGTTATTTTAAAAGCAAATTCGAATTTTATCAGCAGTTTCTTATCTTTTACAATAAAACTGTCATCTGCCAGCAGTATTTAGTCTTTAATTAATAGTCAGTGAACTACTTAAGTCCAGATTTTATATTTCGTCAGTGGTATTTAATATTTTCAAAGCAATCTCAAAGTAGTTTATGGACAGTACCTTATCATTTGCGATAAAAATATTTTCTGTCACCACTTTTACAAGCAGTATCATGTTCATTGGAAGCATTTCAAGTCATCTGGAAGCAATATCAAGTCTTCTACAAGCAGTATCACGTCTAACCAAAGCATTTGAAATCTTTTCAAAGCAGCATCAAGTTTTCCAGAAACAGTATAGAGTGTTCTAAAAGCAGTGCAAGCCTTCTGAAAGCAATAAGTAGTCTTCTGAAAAATTATTAAGTGTTTTGGAAGCAGATCTAGTCCTGTAGAAGTTATAGTATACATATGTGTTTAAGACAATATCAAGTCTTCTAGAAGCAGTTCAAGTCTTCCAGAGGCAGTATAAAGTACTCTTAAACCAGTTCAAGTCTTCTGGAAGCAGTATCAAGCTTTCTGGAAGCAATCCAGTCCTCTAGAAGCAGTATCAAAGTTTCTAGAAGTGATATCAAGTCTTCTAAAAGTAGTATCAAGCTTTCCAGAGGTGATATCATGTTTTTGGAACCATTTTAAACGTTATAGAAGTTATATTAAGTCTTTTGAAGCATTGCAAGCCCTTTGGAAGCAATATCAAGTCTGCTGGAAGCATTCAAGTCTACTAGAATCAGTATCAAGTCTTCTAGAAGCATTCAAGTCTTCTGGAAGCAATATCAAGGCTTCTAGAAACATTCAAGTCTTCCAGATACAATATCAGTTTTTTGAAACAATTTCAAATGTTTTAGACGAAATATTAAGTCTTCTGAAGCACTATAAGTCTTCTGGAGGCAATGTCAAGTGTTCTGGAGGCAATATCAAGTGTTCTGGAAGTGTTTATGTTTCTAGAAGCAGAATCCAGTCCTCTAGAAGCATTCAAGTCTTCTGGAAGCGTATTTGTAGTCCTCCAGAAGCGGAATGTAGAGTTCTGAAAGCAGTTCAAGTATTGTGGAAGCAATATCAAGTCTTCTGGATGCACCCAAGTCTTCTAGAAGTGGTACCAAAGCTTCTGGAAGCAACACTAAGCCTTCTAAAAATAGTATCAAGTCTTTTGGAAGCATTTCAAGTCTTCCAGAGGCAATATCAGATTTTCTGGAAGCATTTTAAGTATTATAGAAGTAGTGCCAAGTCTTCTGAAAGCAATATCAAGTCTTCTGAAGGCGTTGAGGTTTCTAGAAGCAGAATCCAGTGTTCTAGAAGCATTCAAGTCTTCTAGAAGCGTATTTCTAGTCTTCCAGAAGCGGTATATAGTGTTCTGAAAGCAGTTCAAGTATTGTGGAAGCAATATCAAGTTTTCTCGATGCACCCATGTCTTCTAGAAGCGGCACCAAAGCTTCTGGAAGCAACACCAAGCCTTTTAAAAACAGTACCAAGTCTTTCTGGAAGCATTTCAAGTCTTTCAGAGGCAATATCAGGTTTTCTGGAAGAATTTTAAGTGTTGTAGAAGTAGTGCCAAGTCTTCTGAAAGTAATATCAAGTCTTCTAGAAGCAGAATTAAGTCTTCTGGGAGCGTTTCCAATCTTCTCTTAACCCTTCTAAGGACAGTATCAAGTAGTCTGGAAGCAGTTTAAGCCTTCTGAAACAACTTTAATTCTTCAAAAGTACTTTGATACTACTTCCATTCTTGTAGAATGAGTATCAAATTTTCTGGAAGCTATATCAAGTCTTCTGGAACAATTCATATATTCTAGAAGCAGTATCAAGTCTTCTAACAGCAGTTTAAGCTTTCTGAAACAACTTTAAGTCTTCAGAAGTACTTTGATACAGCTTCCATTCTTGTAGAAACAGTAGCAAATTTTCTGGAAGCTATATCAAGTCTTCTGGAAGCATCCAGATCTTCTAGAAGCAGTATCAAGTCTTCCGGAGACAGTATCAAGTCTCCCGGAAGAAGTTCAAGCCTTCAGAAAGCATTTCAAGTCTTTTAAAAAGGCATTGTATAGCTTCTGCAAGCAATATCAAGTCTTCTTCGAGCAGTATCAAGTCTTTTAGGGTAACAAGTCCATACACATTTCAAGAGTTGTTTCCTAACACTCGGATAGCTTTGCATGTTCTGTTAACAATTAGCAGTAATAGTTGTAACTAGAAATTCTTAATATTGAAGATCAATCCCTATCTCACCACTATCTCAGTTTGATCCTCTGCTTATGTTCCCGACACTTAATATTAGGATTTACCCTAAATTACACTGCATTAAGTGTATCTGTTACTTAGATATGTACGTTCTTTCCACGACATTTTTGATATTCCAGAGAGTTTGGATTAAAATGGAGAAGTCCAAAAGCCCTAAATCCATTTACAATAGTGTCAAGTGTTAATTTTTAACAACATTTTCTTCCTATTTTTCCTTGGGATCATTTTACATTTTCTTTTTGGTTTATCAGACATGCTTAATCTAATTTGAACCTTCTTTCTTGAAGATATCTCTTTATCAGGCTCAGAGGAGCCAGAATCCGATGTTCCTTCGGGAATATAATTAAGATCATTGTCTGAATTATCTAGGGCACATTAATCAAATTGTTAGAATCTCTCAAATTTGCTTCTTAGTACAGGTTCCATTTGTTACAATCAAAACCTAGCTTTTCTTTGATATCTTTTGAGCGAATGAAGATATTTTCATGATTAATATCTTAAAATAAAGCTTGATAAGAAGAATTTCACTCTAAGCTAGTAGACTTCATTGTACCGTCTAGAATTTTTGGAATATGGGTACTTGAATGAACTTGAAATTGACAAATTCGACATGAATCCTTTATATTCCAGAACCTTTGAATTAATAAAGGTACTTTAGTGATTAATATTTCAAAAGAATCCCCAATTTACATCAATTTAATGCCGATGTAATTTGAAATTAAATTCTTAGAATTTCTCAAATCTGCATGTTCCATTTAATACAATCAAAATCTACTTTTCTCTTTGATATCTTTTGAGCTAAAAAACTTATTTTCATGATTAATATCTTAAAATAAAGCTTGATTAAGAAGAATTCAACGCTAATATAATAGATTTCTTTAGAATGTCTGTGAATAAGGGTGTTTGAATGAACTTGAAATTGACAAAATCGACTTGAATCCTTTGTAATCCATAACCTTTGAAAAAATAAAGGTATTTTGGTGAGTAATATCTCAAAAATGCACATCAATTTAAAACCCATATTGAACATGTTAATCCTCTCATCAATGCCCGGGTACCCGGTTACCAATTTTTATATTCTCAATGCAACATTTTATTTTTTTCAGGAGAATACGCGTTAACACGGTCGGATCTTCGTTATTTGGATCATTTTACATCAACTTACGCTTTGAGTAATAATCTTTTTTTTTTTTATTATAATTCTTGTTATCGGAGGTCAAAGTTGACAATGCGCATGTTAGACGAGCACCTCGCAGGATTTCTTCTTCCGCTTTTGCATATACGTTTCGTCGAGCTACTTTGTGAGTGTAAGAATGGAGATTTCAATAATAATTGAATAATAATGCATAAACACTGAAAAACTTAAAGAACTCAAACTTCTTATAGATCTTATTCAATGCAAGTTATCGTTACCCTGTGTTCGTTACATATGGACGTCTTTTGAAAGCAACGTTACAAATATAGAACCTACAACAATTTTTCAACCTATCGAATCAAGTCTTTGCCCGGATGATGTTGATGGACTTGTTACATAGTTTGCTAGTTTACCAAATATACTTTCTACAGCATTCTTCGTTGAGAAATTTCTTATTATTTGAGGATTTTTTGATCTTTCTTTGTTTGAAGGCAGTTTACTATTTTCGTAATATAGAATGTATGTATCTTCCGAGCATTTGGTCCATCGTGTCGACGACGATTTTTTATGTTCTAGTATATAATTATTTCCGGTTCTTTTTTACAGTTGTGCTTACGTTCATGTCATCATGATTTGTGAATAATAGCACCACCGTGTTGTTATTTTTTGTCGGGACGTATGAGATTAATACGTTCCAACGATTATCAAGTCCCACAAAAGCAGAAATTTTGCTAATAGTAACGACGTAAAAAAAATATCCATTGTAATATTGCTAAGCCTTTATACAAAATTACCAAAAAATTCCCCCTGATTTCTTCAAAAAATCCCATTGGCAACAAGTACAAAATTTAATCGTGATAAACGCTCCACAAGATGTGTTAATTAAAACAACTTTTTTGAAATGCTAATAATTCGATTGTAATTTGTATTCAATCTTTCTCAGAGCATCTTAATTGTTGTTACTTGAAGCCAACAATCATAAAGAATCGTCATAAACATTATTTAAAAAACATTGAACACATTAAAACATTTAAAAACTGCGTTTAACTTTTTAAAATTGTAAATGATATGAGCAAAAATTTTTGTGACAAACAAAATGGAGCAATGAATTGCTATGTGACATATACAGAATAGCCAACTCTTTCACGATTTGTCCACCTTGATTCACTTCGCCACGCTCTGGAGTTTACAGCGGATATGAATTTTTGGCACCACATATCCACCATACCATTATGCCATATTTCGCTGGATTCGACGGAATATATTACGTTAATCTTATTCGTACACAGTATGGAAAGGACTGCTAATCAGTTGTTAGACGCTGTTGGTTTACACATTTTTGCTAAATTGTCAAACAAATTTGCAGCGTTCAAATACCACATATCGGTGCAGACTTATCCTTTTCCATGCGAGTTCCTCGTGAGTTTTTTTCATCAAAACGGATAAAGTGTAAAATATTCCAGAATCTATTGATTCCCGATTGATCTTCATTCTCTGAGTATGTTTCTTCATCAATGTCGTTTTCAGGTTCTGCTGCGGTTTCGCCTTCAACTTCGACTGGCCTTTCCTCATTTTCTACTATCTCCTTATAATCAGATATTTCGGATCTTGATTGTGCTTGACAATCTGTAATTTGGTTATGTAAAAAATCATTCTAACATTTTTTTTTTTAAATACACTGAAAAATACTATACTGAAATAGTTCTTTCAAATGACTCGAATTGCAAATTGATTACGATTTCCACAATAATTTATAAATAAAATAACACGAGTTGCAAGACAATATACTTTTCGGAATCTATATCTGTATTCTTGACGACTTTATATCATATCGTATTTGTATACTGGATATACGGGTACCTCGGGTATTGAATGAAATTGCGAAATCCGGGTATTGCCAACAGGGTTTTTTTAATTCGTAGAATCTTTCAAATCTGCTGCTTAGTACAGGTTCCATTTGTTACAAAAACTTACGTTTTTTTATTGAAGTCATTTGAACGAATAAAGATATTTCTATGATTGATATCTTAAAATAAAGTTGGGTTGGGTTAGGTTGACATATAATCACTTTATCACCTTCTTGTAAACAACTTCTTTTGCTCCATTATCATAATATTCCTTTGATGTGTTCTGTGCATCTTGCATACTAATTTCTACAATTTCTTGCATGTTTTTAATCATTCTAATATAACTAATTAGTGCTTCAGTAGTACTGAACTCTGTTGTACTGAACTCTGCCATTCCACAAACCTTTTAACACAATTAACAGAGATCTAATTTTCTTCCCATAACATAACTTCGCAGGACTAAAATCAGGTGCTGCCCGTTTTAGGACATGTATTGCTTGATGAATATACTCATCTCGCTCTATTCCATGTAGATAACTCAAAACAAAAAGCATTCTCTTAAACACTCCGTGAAATCTTTCTACTGAAGATATTGCATACCGAAGATAGTATGCAAATTTGTGGAATATTTTAACACCACATTGTTCCAAAAATTCCAACTTTAGAAAAATATTTTATCATCGTTCAATGGTGTCTCAGGAGATATGGAGATCTCTGTATGTAAAAAGTAAACGGTGATCATGGTCATCGTTTAAAATCACTATGATTGAGAAAGAACGATCACCGATAAGTTCCTTAAAAATTAGGAACTTATCTTATTCATCTCGAAACTGAATCTATACCGGTCGTCAACTATAGGTACGGTTCTTTTCAGCGTCACTAATGGGCTTTCAATCTTTCTTATACGAATTTTTGTAGTACACAACCAGGTTGGAGTTCAATGAAGGGTATTTTCGCTTCCTCTTTGGTCAACTTATTCGCCTTCTCATTGCCCTCGATGTCACTATCACTTAGAACCCACCATAAGGACCGGATTTCATTGTGGCGAAAACGAACAAAGCAGAAAAGCAGCCTTAACGAGATCGTCGATTCCCGAGATAGATACAATTCGCAGTAATTTTTCGTCCATGAACAGTTATTTTAATTAGTACCATACCCGCGGTCATCGTCGAAGATCGTCTTCATCCTCCTACAAGATCCTCCTTCTTTCTTTTCCAATGTTCGTCTTGGGATCGTTCTTTCGCTCTCTTACAAGAGTTTCGCTATCGTGCAACGGGCATCGAGGCATCGATTCGGTGCGATTTAATTACCGGCTCTCTCAATTTGCCGGCCTCTCTCGGGTCTTAATGCCATCGGGTAGCACCGGAGGGCAAACGGTCAGAGGTCATTGGGGCGCGGGCCTCGTGACTGTTCACACAGAGTTCTCCTCTTCGGGGAACAGCAAAACGACGGCACCGTGTAAAACATCCAACCCCAATGACCAGAACACTTACAATGAAACGATGAATCATAAACAATTTCAAACGCTATAAATGGTATTTCCTGTACAATAAAATGTTCGCCGTAATGAAGATGAAGTAAATTGCAATTTACACATTTAGTTTATTGTTGTTGTGATTAATGTTTATTGACATTTAATTAAAATAACGCATTAAAGCGGATCACGTTTCAATACATGTCGTAATAATTATAACGAGAAATGCTGGAATGACCAAGATAGTTTCTAGTAAACAATTACTTAAAATTGAATAGAAACACGATAGCCGGAAACAATCGGTTTAACTGATAATTGTGAGAATATAGTGGAATGGTCGCTTCGACCTATAACGATGCTCGAGGCTATTACGAACCTAAGTAATGTACTGAGAAATTGCTATTTTATATTACACGTATTTATTTTATATTAGATTTTACAACCATAACTAATCCGCTTTAAATGAGCCTCATGTACATCGAGGCTACTGTATATATACAAGCCTTTAATTATAACCGCGAGTTTTCCGTAAAATGAAATTTTATAATCAGTGTTGTTTAAACCTTCATGCTTCCTTAAATGATTTCCATTGTCTTTTCATTTAACTACCTATTTCCTGCTATTGTCTCACATTTTCTAATTTATAAAACACAGTTTAAGCTGTGAAAGCTATCCAAAAAATTAATCACACAATTAACACGAACATTCGAAGTCTGAAAAATCGAATCTTCTTAAATAAATCATCAAGATTTACAGTTCCGGAAAAGATTAATAGTTAAATGATTAAGTAAAGACGTCTTAAACCGGTAGTTTTTATACGTATTATAGTACTTAATAAAAATACCTTCTGGGAAAATATTATGATGCGTGCAAAAATATCGCGCTAAAACATGCAAGTGAGACTTCGGTTCGCCGGATTGCGTGCTGTGGTTGCTTTTGTATGTATAACGTTTATGCACAAGCCGCTAATAATAGCCCTTTATACACTAAACCGGAACCCTAACGGTAACTTTAATTAACTACGACACGTTTAAATAACCGCTCAGCTCATAAGCATTAAAAATAAAGTAGATAACTAATTAATTGACCCATCAAAATTTTGCATATTGAGTTTAATCTTAGTTAAATTACTTTAATAAGATTAAATCGGAGATAATTGAGATAAAACTTATTAACTTGAAGAGCTATGATTAACTAAATGATTGGAACATTTCTTCTATATTCGGTTCTATTAAAAGTTGCATTTGAGATGTTTTAAGAATGTTGAAAAAATGAACCACTATATTATGTTGCATTACTTAAATTGATGCAACATAATGAGTACAAGAAGAGTTTTGCAAAAGAACACAAGCACCATCTCCTCCACCATTTTATGATACATCTTGATTACTTTACGAATCACTCAATTATTATAATTAAAATGATACTAATATGAAGATTATCAAATAGGTCTATTACAAAAAGGCTAAAAATCTGGCTTACATGCAACCGTAATGATTCTGGTTTGGCTTGTGTTTGAAATAAAGCATAATGGAACATTACATAACAACTAGACATGTTCGCTTTAACATTACAAATTCAGGTACACTTATCTTAATTGAAGCCTTAATAAGCCTATGGACTTCTCCATATAATAAAAATAAATGCCTTTTATTAAGAAAATACACTTTATTATAATTGTATGTATCAGGCGAAATCCAGATGACACATCAATAATCTGTCCCTGCTCAGAACTAACCTATTAACGAAAATTTTATTCAAAAATGCAGTACGCAATATAAAAAAATAAAAAATAGATAAATAGTTAAAAATATCAAAAGGATGAATGGTAAACAAATAGAAACAATTACTATTAGTCTTTTATTATTTAGTTGGGAAGGACAGACTTAAAGGCTTTTTCTAAACTTTTTAAGTCCATAGTGATACCTTTGTAATATACACAAACCTGATCTAAACAGTTACAACTTACATTTAGGAGGAGAAACTACCACCGAACCTGGATTATGCATATCACAACGATGTCTTATTTTTGTTTGTCAGGTAGAAATCACTGCACTACTGTATGTTAATGACGACATTGTAGATGATGGATATCTCACTGCACTTGGACTTTTCTAAAGCATTCGATACGTTACATTACCAATATAGAAAATTGACCATGTTGCAAATGAAAAGTATCAGAAATAAAAATTATTTTACTAACTTCTTAACTTACTTTATTTGAAAAATATTTATATCGATACCGGTTTCGGAAATATTATTCCATCATCAGCCGAAAACTATAATTAAAGAGCGAATATATATTTTTTTTAATTTAACAATATATCATAAAGAGGAATTTCTATGAATCTAACAAAACTTACTGTCATAAAAGAGCTGAAATCTTGTTGGATAGCATAGAAAATAACTTCATTATAAATTCCATAAATCCTTTTTTGAAACGCTTTATTTCATGGCACAGATATGTAGACGATGTTTTTTGCATATGGAGAGGTGACTAAAACGTCCTTAATAAATTTCATCAATATATCAATAAATTGAATAATAATCTTAAATTCACTTTAGAAATTGAAAAAGATAAACAAATAAATTTTTTAGATTCTAACCAAACTCAAAATTCTAACAACGTCATAGATTTTTACATCTACAGAAAACCCTCTACCATCCCTTATGTACTACCATCCCTTATGATTCTTCACATCCTTATCAAAAATCAGTAAGTATACTCAAAAGAGTAATACGATTTAGTAATATTTGCGTTTTTAAATACTTGATATTGTATGAATATTGCTTATTTGAACGTTTAGTTCTTGTCAAGTCATCTTGCTGATGTAGTTAATGTGGTGTTGGAACATGATTTTGATGTCTTTGGTATGATTGAAACTTGGGTCCACTCCCACTCTGATTTAGATATCTATATTATACATTGTCACCTGTGTGTGCTTTTATCCCAAAAATTGTTATTATTATCAACCTCTATATCTGAGGTAACACCTTTTATTAAGAATGTATGGATAAAAATTAAACTTAAGAATGTTACTTAACCGCTATTCTTACGTTTTTTGATTTGCTATTCTTACATTTTAATGTATTATTCGAAATGTGCTGCATCTTTACCTTATATTATGGTGTAAAATCTAACAGCAGAGGATAGACACTCGAAATGTTTGAACTCAACAACCTAATATACCCAGTGTCATCAAATACGATTTAAAAGCATACACCTGTATTTTAAACCTGAAATTTTGTAATGATATATTTAATCATCGTCAGAATTTGATGTCAGTTTTGATACTTTCTTATTACTTTCAACACCTATTCATATTGTAGACATTTGCACAAACCTGCATTAAATATATTTTCATTGGCACTGCTTGCTTTGCTTGAATATTAAGTTGCTAATATCGTAGTGATTCAACCATTTTACATACATCACAAGATTACTAGAAGATTATGATTGTCGTATCAGATTCGTTTCTCTGCTTTGCACATTCTTGCTATAACTTATTGTTAATATATGTAATTATATGTACCTATATATGTATAGGTACATATAATCCTATGATATATCTTATGAGATATATCCCTCATATTGAATGAAATAAAGTGGGAGTTCAGGCCAACCCAACCATAGAGGAAAAAATCGCAGAATGTTTACCATCATTTTAATCGTTATTAAATTGAATTAATTTAAGCAATTAGGGAAGAAATTGAAAGAAATCAGTATAGTACCATGATATTAAGTTGAGTTAGGTTCAGCTTCAACTTCAATCCATCCCTTATATTGAATGGTATGAAATTGGAGCTCAACCCAACCTAACTTTATACCATCTCTCATATTTAATTGAATTTGGAAGATCTGTTTTTTTTGGGGTTGATTTTGTTTTCTAATCCAAATTTAGGGTTTGTTTTTTTCATCTGTAGTTTTTTGGGTTGAGCTCCAATTTCATATCATTCAATATATATAAAGTATTATATAAAGTATATTTATATATGGTATAAAGTTGAAATTCAAGCCAACCCAAGCACAGAAGAAAAATCAGACCAAAAATTTGGATTCCAAAAACAGAATCAACCCTAAAACAACAAATCGTCTATTAAAAATCTATGTGTATGTTTTTTATACTTTTTATTTAAAATGGATATAAATGTAATCAGTTCTACTGGTTTCGGTTCAATCCATGAACCATCTTCAGGACTACTTGAACTCGTCAAACTAACATTTTAAAAGATCCATACGTTATTAAATCATCATATTATTACATTAAAACATAATCTATAATAGTAGTTATAAATTTGGGATTGACATCAAATTATTAAACATAACTGTTTGATTTTCGTTTTTATTGATTCAAAATAGTTGTAGATTGTATTTTAATGACAGAATATGATCATTTATTAACCTACGAGTCTTTTAAGATATTAATTTGACGAGTTCAAGTACTCCTGAGGATTGTTCATGGATAGAACCGAAATCGGTAGGACGGAATACATTTATATCAATTTTACATAAAAAATACAAAAAAGACGAAAAATTTATGTACATTTTAAATAATACAAATTTTTTTTCAAAATTTGGGTTTAATTTTCCTTCTATAGTTGAATTGAGTTGGGTTGAGCTTCCATTTCATACCATCCCTCATATTGAATGATATGACCCAACTCATGTTGAACTGAACTTACGATTTATTCTTTTTGGGTTGAGTCTATTTTTATAATCTAAATTTTGGGTTTGATTTTTCTTCTATGGTTAGGGTGGGTTGAACTTCAACTTCATACCATCCCTCATATTGAATGGGATAAATTCTAAACAAACCCAACCATCGAAGAAGTTGACCTGAACTCCAACATCATCAAAAAAATCACGAAATATTTACAAAAAAATTAAAAATATTTCCAAATTTTGAGGTTGAAAGTATTGAATGATATGAAGTTGGAAGTCAACCCAACTTAGCTTAATACCATCTCTCAAATTCAATTGAACTTAGAAGACTTGTTGTTTTGGTGTTGATTTTGATTTTCTAATCCAAATTTTAGGTTTGATTTTTTGTATTGATTTTAGGAGCACATTTGTTTAACTATTTAATGCATTTTTTACGTTGTTGGACGTTCTCTACTAGCAAACTAACTTTTATCATATCTCACAGTTCACGAAATAGTCAGTTTACTTGACTATATCTAGTATCTTATTTAATAGATTATGATATAGTGTTTAGCCATTTCGCCCTATTCTCAGGAAAAATTGGAAGGCTCAGTTTAATTTTGCCAATGTTTCTATTTTAGTTTTGGTCAAAAGAGCTTTACCGACAATTTTTTATCGTAGGCTCTGATAACGCAATTACACTGAATGTGTACGATTCGTCGTTACAAAGTCGACAAGTTTGATCCACAGCTTTCCCAATCTGTAAGTGGTGGTATTTGAAGAGTACATGTGTGGTCAGCAAACTTTAGAGCGTCCTTAGATCTTCTTTGCTGAGTTACTATACTTTTCGCTTGTCTATGACGTGGAAGTTCTTTCCAACGTGAGGCCTCCTAACTGTTGATTACCTGTTTTATGTGGCTTTTTTGTAGTCCAGGACCGGGTGGGCTTGGCCAGTCGTCAAGCTTTATCATCTAATTGAAATTTTCTCACAACACCTCGAACTTCAAAAGGTAGAGTACAAGGAGTCCGCTGAGGCCTAATACAAGATACAAGCTTTATCAACATTTATTGGGGATGTCTGTGTACATAAGAAGTGGTGTTGACCCAATATGAGAACAAAGATAAAGTATGAACTATAAAAATTATTCTGTATACTATGAAAAACTGTTTAAATGCATCAAGATGTTACCAGAACTTCTTTATAATAACGAATGTCATAATAACATTGTTGCGAAAAGAAATTTTTAATTAAATTATTATGTTGCAATAATTATTAAAAAAGATTAATTATCATCACATATTCAACGAAAAAAAGAGAAAAGCTCCCTCATTAGCAAATCTTTGAAAGGCATTCTTAACCGTTCATTCACAATAATCCAAAATATGCTTCAGTCATATTAATTAACGTTAATTAATGTCGACAGAGAGTGCGTTTACGTGGCGAAGAACAATTATGAAATAACTTTTCGGCAAGGAAAACGTTTAATCAGAAGTTCCGCTTCGGTTCACAGAGTTGTTGAAACTGTGTTGAGCGATGCTGAGCGGTGCTGAGTGATGCTGAGAGCAGAAAGCGATGGCTGCGTCTGTATAACGTAGAATGTTTTTTTTTTTCGTGTTTGTCCCAACAGTTTCTTTCGGTTTGTTTCGGTTCTTCGTAGGGCGCGGCCGCGGTCAGATTTTTCCCTTGCGCTAATGAGATCGCCGCTAATAAAATACGCCTTAAGTTTTTGTTTCATTTCTGTTTTCTCGGTCGCGTCGGTCTGAATCCGGGGGCTTTTCTTGTTTTCGAACCGGCGATTACTTGTAATTGTTTCGGTCACCGGAGAATGCTGCCTAATTAAATTATATATCGGCTCGGCTTAACGAAAAGGCGCCCGCAACTCTTTCATCGTTTTTGTTCGCAACGGTACCGATTTCTTTTCCTTTTTGTCGATATTAATTCCCACAATATTCGTGGGCCAGATGAAATTCGTTCGGTTGAATTAGCTTACTTAACGATAATTTTACGTGATTGGCAAGATACACGTTATTCTTTGGTTATCGTTTAATATACTTAACTTTTAATGTGAGAACGAGTTTAAGAAGAGACTTTTTAAGTATAAGTCTTTATGACTTGTTTTGACTAATTATATTAAAATGAGCCGTACTTAATTACCAGTATGAATATAGTTGTTATTCTTGGCATAAATTTCGGACCCTTTCTCGAAATTAATTATTTAAAAATCAACAATGAACAAAATACACAACTGAAGGGTCAAGTTTCCTTATATAATCCTAAATCATTTCGATTTTTATCTTTAATGATCTGAAGTGAAACTGATTAATTAAGTTACTGCTGTGAAAAATATCCTTCGAGGTATCCTTATTAAGTTTCAACTTTTTTTTTTAAGTATGCATATAAACATTAAAATCAGTTTCTATCTTGATATCATTTTTGTCGATATTTAAAAAAGGAAATAGAATCATCTAAAATTAGATCGCAAAAATAAGCAAAGTTAGTACAAAACACAGACTGAAATGATTCCAATTCCAATTTACAGCCAAAAACAAGAAAATGGTTATGTCAGGAAACCCATAAAATGTGCAATTTGTTATCTTCTATTATGTACCTAACAGGATTAGTTGCTATGCTAACCTATTGATCGAATTGATCGGAGTTATAACTAAAATCTATATAACAAATAGAAAGGTACTGATGATTTATGGACATTATTAGTATATGAGATGCTTCGAAAATGCCAAAAATTAAGAAGATACAATATTTAATTCAATGGTGGATTATGTACTGATAAACATCAGAGATTACAGTCTTATCAAAAATCATATTTATGCTGCAAATGGTGCTGATAGTATAAATGGCTTTTGGGGTGCAGGTTCTTGCAATCACTCACTGCAAAAACTGACAGAGTTACCAACCAGTATGATATCCAGTATAATCATTCAGTTGGAAATCATTAAAGACGGTTATTACAATTTGATTAGAAATCCTCTATGTATTCTTAAAATAGCTGAGTAACATATACAAATATAGCTATGAAATGGACTCTATATATATTCTGGTTCGGGAGGTCTGTCAAGTTACTGAAAATGTTCATGAAGAAGAAACATATTACTTTACTATTACTTAATTATTAATGTTGTGACATAATACAGTCAAAATTATACAAAAACATTTCTTGTAATTGCAACATAAACTAATAGAAACTGTATTGGTATATCATTATCGTTTAATATTGATTAAACGAAAAGATTAACTAATTCTCAGAGAAATTTTTATCATTTTTGTTCTCAACATACTGGTCGTCTTAAATGATCAATTTTTCCCTTTCATTCAAACTCGTTATGAGAGGGCTGTCTATTGGATCAACACCACTCTTAAATTTATTCTGTACAGAGAGATGTCGCATCCAAGTTGATAAAAATGAACGACCATTGATATCATTTATGACAGAAAGTAAGTATAGATAACTACGGAAACATAAAGTTTTGTGAAAAAATGTAGTGGAGTTTATTCAACGACATATAACTGAAACTTCAATAGTGGTATGATAAAAAGATGTAAAAGTCAAGGTAGATCGAAGATATATTCAACGACGTATGCTGAGAGTAACGATCCGCATGAATCAGCGATGAATCAGAATTTCATCACTGATTAAAACTCCTTATCTTATGTATCAATTGTAAAACAGTCTATTATTTAAATATCATTTTAATAATATACTGTTTAATAATATATCAATATTTTATAGTGGTACCATATTTTAAAATTATATCTACCACAAATTGGTGACCCCGATTGGAAGAATTTTATTTACTGACTGGAATCAAAAATTTAAATAAACGTCAACTATTTGGATAACGATATCAAAGTTAAACCCTTTGAAGAACTGTTTGATGAAGAAACACCATCTGAAATAGTCCTATTTGAGTTCGGAGATTAATTACCATGATGTCATTTGTCCGTTAAAATTCTTACTGTCACAGTTTCACTGTGAAACTATATTTGAAAGATCGATTTGTTTGGTGAAGAAGTTAGTGAAGAACTAAAATTTGATGAAAAGATCAAAATACAGAAGCTAAAAAACTTTTATAAAGTGGGAAGTAGATTATTGTTGGTAAGGCCTTTTACCTTTCTTGAACCTGAGGTACAGCTGGCAGATAAAGTTTGACAATTTCAAAATCTTGTTTCTTTTAATTTACCCTATTGTTTTGGTCATTTCTTGTATTCATACCAAAAGTGACCAAATGAGTAGTGTTGTCAACATCCATCTACCTCCCATCTGGACAGCTAAACCTAATGCTTGTATTAGACAAATTGAAACGCAATTTGAATTAAGGAGCTCGCGTACAGAGGCGGAAAAGTGTTAGAAGGAAAAAAAGTGTCAGAAAACGGGGAAAACGCTGACAATTTGAGTGCAGCTAACAATTATAGGTTATATGAGTATGATATATCCACTATTACTTATAATTGAATTTGGCAAAGGGTAGAAGACATTAAATATAGCCTTCCATCTCAAATTATCAGGTTTACTTTGACCAACCTTACAGAACTTAATCAGTTTCGTCATATCCACGTTCACCCCTAAATCCTTCCTGCCAAACTACCGTTCCAGCGACCGTATCATTGTCCTTATTTCACCCGCGTCTCTCGCAATCATCACCACGTCATCAATGTATGGCAGTACATACACCTTCCATTATTTCTACCAAAGAGCTTTTGCCAAAAAGAACGCACTGTGTATAATGAATAAATACTACAATAGATGATTATCCTAAAAATGATAAAACTTCGGTCCAAATAGCTAATAATTTCCATACATAAAGAATTCCCACATAGGATTATAAACACCCATTAAAGCCTAACATGTAGTAGACATTATGTAAAGTCTGACATTAAAAGTCTACTAGTGAAACTCACAAACAATATTGTGGAGGATTTAGTTTGCACAATGTGTGAATACTTTAAAATTATCAGAAATGCACCATGACTTTACGGACACTGTATATATTATTGTTACTATAAGCTTTTTCTGACGAATTTGGCTGCTCAGTAGCTGATCAATTTGATACTTTAAGCTGTAGAATGTAATTGAAGAGTACAGGGAATAAACAGGCTAAGTCAATTTTTGTTGAAATCGTGTTAACAACACAGTCTGGTAAAATTAAAGCGAATCTTTTCGTCAATGTTCATAAAAAGGGGAAAAGACGGTTAGGTCAAGAGAAAACAAAGAACCTAAATTTGGTGAAGAGGGAATATACAGGCTAAGTACTTAAAACAAGGAATAGGCCGGCTAAGTCGCAGCGTCAACTACCAGACCTGTTTTTGCTAATTCAGGGGAGTTGGTGAAAATTGGCTTTTTTGTGCTAACAATAATTTCAAAGAAGCTTCGAATTCCTGGTGTGAGTCGCAGTTTATTTCTGTTGGTTTCTGTCAGTAAAGTGTTGTGTGGTGTTGTGCAAATAATGCAAGACGAAATTAAAGAATCAACGAATGGTCAGAGTACCAAAAAACGGAAAAAGTTTGGACGGTTACACGAAGTTCGCAAAAAACTTAGGCTACAAATCCACGAAATGGGTCCGGACTGTAAATGTCGTAAAAAGTGTTTCAAAACCTTGAAGGAAGAAGTACGTAAAGAAATTCTACGCCAATTTAACTTGCTACTAACAGAAGATGAACAGAATTTATATTTGTACGGTTTAATTTCCCTCGTACCAATAGCAACAACCACGTCAACCTGAAGAATCCGCGAAACTTCGTGATGCTACATATTTCTACAGAATTCGTGCAAAAATAAATGATCGTATTGTATGTATGTATGTATGGAGTGAGGAGTGCGTATTTTATACGCGGCACCTAGGCCACAACGGGCCCCTTGTACACGACTCCCTCTAAGAGGTTTGAGATGTTAAATGCGAGTATAACTCGATTTTTGGCTGATTCCGCTTCCTGACCGACCCCCCACCAAACCGGGCGTGCTATGGCACAGGCCCAATGTGGGTTCGCCCCTGTCAGGTGCCGCTCCAGGAGTACCACATCCTCGTGGACCCCAACGAGGTGCAGGCCTCCAGGGCGCTAACGCGCATTCAGCCATTTTTTGTTCAAACCTCTTACACACATAGTGATAACGACAGCCAGAGATGTTAGACTGGTTGCCGGGACCGACGGCTTAACGTCCCCTCCGAAGGACGGGGGGCGACCCAACGTGATTACACCGGGATACGAACCCGGGACGTCTGCGTGTTAACTCGAGAGTTAACACGCTGAGCCATTGCTCCCCCAACCTTTACCGATATTTCAAATGTACTAATTTAGAGTTGATCGTATTGAAAAAGTATCTGTTTGCAGGACGGCTTTTATGTCAATTCACGAAATTACTAAGTCAAAAATTGAACATCTCGTTCGCAGTTTAAAAATAACTAGCATAGCTCCAAAGAATAAAAGAGTAAAGCATAACACACGTCCAAAAAAATTAAGTCCGGAAGTTCTAAATATCATTCACGATCACATAAAAAGCTTTCCGAATAGATCATCTCACTATGGCTTACAGGATTGTTCAAAAATTTACCTATTTAGGAAATGCATCCACAAGTAAAGATATCGTATGAAACTTACAGAACAGTTCTAGAAAGGGATTTTAACATCTCGTTTGGATATCGAAGAACAGATACATACAGTACTTGCGATCAATTTATGGCGAAGAAAAGGTTACTCCTAGCTGAGAAACTAAATAAATGAGACAATGAAACGGAAAAGATAGAAAGATTAATTGAGAAAATTGAGCTGGAAAATACTGTTCATAAAAGCCATTAGAACAGTTTTACATTTGGAAAAAAGCTTCTAAATTAGAATCCAAAAAATTGAAGCGATATGTTTTGACTTTTCAAAAAATTTACCTGCCTCAAATTTCAACTATCAATTTATGCCTTCAACATACACATTTTGGGAAATTCTCAAAGCGTGTTTTGTGTTTATCCTGAGTTTGTGGGAAAAAAGGTAGTGACGATGTCGCTTCGTTAATTCACCACTTTCTGTACAACTTCCTCGACGGGAAAGATAAATCCTTATACTTATTTTGCGATTAGTGTCCGGGTCAGAATAAAAATTTTACAATTTTTCGTTCCCTGCACCACCTGGTTAACATAGAAAAACGTCTAGACTTCATTAAAGTTATATTTCCAGTTTGGGGACATTCATATTTAGAATGTGACAAGAATTGCGGCATGGTAAATCAAAAAAGCAAAGTAGAAGATCCCAGGGAATATTTCGATACATTTCGATACAATATACAAAAAGAAATGCCCCATTCTGCCCCGTCCTATTAAGGAAATAAAGGTGGAAAAAGAGCTCCACATCTACTATATTACCGCACTTCATTTAACGGTGCATGGGAAAATTTTGTTATTACCAGCCCCAAGTCTCGAAAAACAAAGCTAAATAACAACGAATTTGAGCTTCCGGAGTGTTGCTATAGAGGTATGTTTAGTATAATGTTACGCTAAATGGTACTCTATATTTACGAAAAATTTCACATTTATTACAGATTTCCAAAGAGAAATTCCAAGATTTTTATACCCCATAAATGTATGTTTTAAATGAATGTTTTCTTGTTTCCTTATTTAATAAAATATTATAAAAGTATTGACGCTCTGACTAAGCTGTTTTATTCCCAGCTTTTGGGGGTGTTACTGAGTAATTTTGAGTATTATCAACGTTATGCAACTGCAACCAAATTTGCCGTTATATTTTACCGTAGTACCAAGAGCTACGTTTTCTTTAATGATGCTCAAACATTAAAATTACTTTTACAGGCGAATTTATACAGTCTGAAACTTTTAACACGATTTTCTAGATTATTTTGTATTTTGACTTAGCTCATTTATTCCCTGTGCCCTTCAATTGTATTACTATAGCATTCTGCACGTCTACCATTATCTTGGCTAAATGACGTTATTAATATCATGTTAGTACTAGAAAGGCTTTATTTTAGCAAAAACACTTCCCGTTTCTCCGTAAATGTTCGGTTTCTTCCTATTTTTTTACATAACGCTCATCTGCATAATGGAAAATAAAATAAATATTGACAGTATAGGTGCTACGACTTACCAACATACATACCAAAATTTCCAAAAATTGTAAATATTCACTTTATTTTTGTTTAAAAAAAGAATAAGAACGCGAATTACAAAATATAATAGAAAAAACACGTTTCACAAGACTTAAAATTTTACTAAGTATAAATTCTATTAGAACTAGTCACATTAACAACTAGAAAAATTAATGACCCCATGTCGCAAACTTAAACTGATCAGCATTAAAAAATGTTACTAATATGTTATAATGAGTATCAAATGTTACTAAAAATTTCATTACATGATCGGATGCTGTAAAAACACTCATTACAGCACCCGTTTGAGTACTGTTATAGCTTTCGTTACCGCATCGAATTACAAAAAACATATTACTGCCAAATATTTTGACATTACTCTGAAACAAGCTCTATAATTCTTTATAATCGACTGTTCGTTTCCATAAAAAGCATAGTTGAGCACTTACACTCGACTAATACAAGTGTAGTCTTGATATTACCAAAAATGTTTTTGTATTTACTGTGTTCTAAAGAACATAAATAGTATTTAACCACCCAACTTGTCCAAGCAATAACAATTAAGTTTTAAAGACTCACGATCTCTTAAGGTTGACTATAGGAAGATGCCACAAACGCCTATGGTAGGCAGGTTGAGAATTATATACGCAGAGATGCGGCGAAGAAGATCGTGGTAAAAACGACTAATTCAGTCCGGAGATTAAGTACGTAGGTAGAACAGGAGTGTAGAACGGAGACGGCGAAGAAGCTCGCCGGCGTGTTTGCCGACTGTTTATTGAGTTTCCTGGTAGTTTTTAAGCGTCACGACCGATATGTAATGCAGTACCAGCGTATTCCACTCAATCTCCTCTCTACACAGTTTCACGTTTGATTTACGCCAACGCGGAGAGGTTTATGCGAGCGACTCCTTGAAAATGTTGCGGTCTCGCCGTTGACCACTTGATCGACGTCCAAGGAATACCACCGAACCATTACCTTGTAGCAGATAGACTTTATTTTATATAACCCACCATCAGGGCCGTCATAAATAATTCACTAATACTAATTTTCTAAAACACTAATTCTTAGGAGATTGTTTTATAGCTTTGGATTCAAACGTTTTCTAAAATATAAATATGGGCAAAAAATGTTATGTAGTAATGGAAATATTTTTAAAGACGATCCTGATCTTTTTGCAACATTCTGAAATGAATTAACCGAGTGGCTCTTACGAACCGCGCGGCGGCAAATGTCATGTTATTGTGTGCTAAATGGACCAGTCGAGATGCTCTTAAGCCCGTCATTCGCATTTACATCCTCAAGCGACAACCGAGGGTTCAAACTTGTTGCTAAACGGTAGCGAAAGAAATAAAAAATCGAGGAATAATTAGTACCGAGGCAAACCAAGCGTTTTAAACGACAATTAAGGCATTAACCCCACATTAACGTGATGGAGAAAAAAGACAAATTTATGGGAACTTTTAAAATTTCAAGCACTTCTTTTAACTTTAATCAAGATAATTTCATAAAGAATTTCATCGCAACCTTTTTCGATTTAGTAGAGTTAGCGGGAAAGTTAATAACTGAACCAACGGTAAACTTGCGGAAACAACACTAAATAAATAGGTTGTTAGCAATAAACAAAACGAAAAAAAATAATAATGATGTTATTGTTGGAATTTGCTGCAACTGGTTATTAGAGTCTACATAAGAAGATATATTAGGTTTCCTTATTATTGCGGTTTTATATCTTACCTTATAATAACTAGGCCTAGTATATAAATTAAATGAAATTGCAATTCGTGTAATTTGTAATTCAATAGTTAATTTAATAGTTAATATATCGCCCTCATCAATTTTAGGTAATTTAAAATAGATCGAACACTACATAGTTACACTTAAATATCTAAGAATTTATGAAAAATAGATTACTAAAACATTGATTATATAAAACCGCAAACCAATAACAGTTTTTTAATCCTTGATAAATTGACTATTATTATAAGAAAAAGTTAGAATTTAACACGAAATTCCCGGATAACCACATCGTTTAGTAAATCTTTGCCGTTCAACGCAGTAAATAGTGGATAATTGCAACCGTTAGAACAAACAGGGTTTACCACTATACAAGATAATGAAGGAAGTTTTTCTTCAATGTTTAACCAACTGTTTTCTTCTATCTTGCGCGAGTTTAAGCACTTCCGAATAACGAACTTACTTTCCGGGTGATCGAAGAAAGGAGATGAAAGAAATAATGGACCCTCCTGTGTCCGTAAAACCATAACCGTTTCGCTCGGTGATAAATCATTATAAATTATGGGATGCTGGTGTGCGGGAAACGGTTTGGCACCGATTTCTGTATGGGCCCATGTGGACTATCTTTTCGGTGTCATCGGAAGGTGAACGTAATTTATAATTTTCGGAATTTATTTTTGTGATTAACTTTTTCCGGTTCGTGGTATACCACTTATCAACTTAAAAGGTCAAAGAACTTTTCTTTATATTCGAGAAATTATAAATTTAAACTGAAAATTTCCATTTTTTAGTTGCGAAGCATTTTTACTATTATATTATAGATTTTTAGATTTAATTTGATATCTTGTAACTATTATTAATATGATATGAAGTTCAGACAATCTTGATTTAAGGTATCTTGAATATGGAAAACAACTTTCTTAACTGTTTGCCAATGTACTTAGCAAATTTCAGATGGCAATCACAGAAAATGCTCGGATTGTCAGTCAATTCAGAAATAAAGGGTAAAGTAAATCTTACCAAAGGTAGGGAATGAATGAATCATCCGGAGGATGCGCGAAGAGCTTAAAGTTACGATCTCTAACTTCTTGGTCAGCAATACGTAAGACCCTATTTTTCATGTCTTTAAGGGTGTTATTTTTGTTAACACCATACAGATAGGGTGACAGAAAAAGATATTAATGAGCCGACCAAAATATATCTTTTTACATCACTACAAAACAATACGTTGATCGTAAAGATGGGAAACAAAGCACTCAGACTTAGTCTCGAAGGTGAACTGGATGTCGGTTTTCAGAATTAAACTTCCTTTGTATAAATAACGGTTTGTCATAGTCATAAGCAACAGAACAAATAGTCTCATCGACATATTTATAAATGAAAGGCAATTGAAACGGAAGTTTGGGGATACAAATATCAGAATATATCACGAAAGGAGAAAACCGAGGAATCGTATAAAAGATCGATGATCTTAATGAAAACATCATGAGGGATCTCCGATGACCTTTCAGTCACCAACTACAAAGGGATATTGATGAAAAGATAGACAACATCCAGCGATATTAAAGCAAAATCAGGAGGTAAGATGAAACCATTCCTGCACTAGCAAAGGCAAACGAGTCGCTGATATTGTAGGTAGTTCTGTTAGATAGAGCTGAAGACAGAATCGTGGTAAGATAACTAGATAGCCGATAGGTAAAAGACACAATAAAGGACAAAATCAGTCTCAACGGTAATCCTTCTTTGTGGATTTTGAGAAAACCATAACATTTAGGAAATACACCGTTATTAAACTAACGATCTATCTATATCTGACCAACCTATCTATAACAACATGGATCATCCCTTTAATTTCAACCTATCTATATCTGGAATTATATTCCTTATCAATATTCTTGCAAAGTTTGTTCTGTTTGCTCAGGATGGATAAAGTAGGATTAGATTTTAGTATCTTCTAGTTCAATAGTCACCTAGTAATGTTAAAGATTTATTGACCAGTCCTAGGGTCACAAACTACTGCAACTTTTAACTTGAAACACACAGCTTTAGTACTGAGCCTAGAGATAAGAGCACCCATAGGAAGACCATTCGTCTTTGTTTTTACCATATTGGTAATAAGGTTGGTGAGCTTGGCTTTTCTAGAGTTAAAAGATATTTGAGGAATTGATCTGAAAACAGATTCCATGTCGCAGAGAAGTTGAGGGATCAAAGATGGATCAAGTTATGTGATTAAAATATTTATTATTTAACATTAATTATATTAACATCAAAGCAGATATCGGAATCCTTGTATTCCGGGATTGTTCCTACAATAACCAAATTTTCCGAATCCGGGATTAATGTGTCGTTGAGCAATGATGGTCAAAAAATTCAAAAAATCTCCAATAAAAAACGAAGTTCTTCAAAAATACGTAAAAGAAGAACACGGAAAAGAACTGAAACTTTAACATGATTAACAAAGGAAGATGGAATAACCTTTTAATCATGTTAAAGCGATGCAACAGTCTGAAAAACTGCATTATATGCATTAGTAACGTTGAGTTTCTCAATCATGAGGAGTTGGTTTGACCGGTCGTACTTACATTACTAAAACTATTAAAATTATATAAAGAAGAACATTTTAGTGATGATTTGAACGAGGATGTCTACAAAGTTCAAGATCGTTTAGAAATCACGTTCACTCCGAATCATTACTTGGTCAATATACTAAAACATCGATTTTGCGGAGCAAATATTAATCGGGGACATTTAGATAATGCAATGGAGTTTGTCGAAATGAATTATCCAGAAGCATAGACTATTTGGGTTCTCTCAAAAGGCTCGAACTACTTCCAAAAGACTTGACACTGTCCATAGAAGACTTAATAGTGCTTGTATAGGACCTGATACTGCTCTCAAAAGATTTGAAATGTTTCCAGAAAACTTGATATTGCTTTTGGAAGACAAGAAATGCTTCCAGAAGATTTCGTACTGCTCTTCGAAGATTTGGTACTGCTTTCAGAAGACTTAATATTGTCCCTGGACAACTTGAAATATTTCCAGAAGATTTGATACTGCATTTAGAAGACTTGATGTTGCTCTCAGATGATTTGAAATGCTTTCAGAAGATTTGATGTCGCTGCCAGGAAACTAGAAATGTTTCTAAAAGGCTTGATACTGCCCTTAGCTGAATTGGTATTGCTTCTAGAACCCTTGATATTGCTTTCAAACGACTTGCAATGGTTTTAGAAGACTTTATACTGCTTTTTAAAGGCTTGATATTGCTTAGAGAAGATTTAATACTACGTTTAGAAGACTTAGCATTGGTTCAAAGACATCATACTGCCCCTGGAATACTTAAAATGCTTCCAGAAGACTTGATATTGCATCTAGAAAACTTGATGCTACTCCCAGAAGACTCTTTGAGAAGATTTGATGTCGCTTCCAGAAGACATGAAGTGCTTCTACATGGCTTGATGCTACCCTTAGAAGACTTGGTACTGTTGAACACTTGATATTGCTTTCCAGAAGACTTACAATGATCCCAAAAGATTTAAACTGCTCCCAGAAGATTTGATACTGCCCTTAGCTGACTATCTGATATTGCTTCCAAATAAAACTTAATATTGCTTTTGGAAGACTTTAAATTCTTTCAAAAGACTTGATACTGCTTCCAGAAGATTTGATATTGTTTTTAATGCTCGCAAGAAAAATACGATATTATTGATAAACTATTTAAGTTTTATTGGACAAAATGCAAAATCTTGACTGGCAGATTGATCTGGGCAATCTTGGAATGTGGAATCTTTTTAATTCTTGGAATACCTACATAAAATGTAACATCATCTGCCAATATCAAGTGACTTTTCTTCCTAAGACTTAACAAAATCTACTTTAAATAATAGATTACGAGTTGATAAAGCAGCAAAAATTGTGTGCATAAAATCAAAAGTCAAATGGATTAAATAGTGCATCTAGCGGAAACCCGTAACGATTTTTGTTTAAGTTTTGGTTTAGTTTTTAATCATATATTAAGTTTTACTTGTAATGTAGGTTTGTTGATAAACATACATAAAGGAAAATAGAAGATGCCAATTTTTAAACAAAACTATTTTCAAAACATCCCATGTTTTAAAACACCTTTAGAACTGTTTAAAATAAATTTAATTTAAAACATGTCATGTTTAAAACATGTTTAAAGCAGTTGTTATTAAAATTATTGTTATAATTGTAATATAACAAAATACAATAGTTAACCAACTTAACCTCAATTTATAAAATACAATAAAACACTGCCTTTAAAGGCACGAAAGAGAAAAGTGCGCATGCTTCAAATTGCGACCGAGAATTTTAGCTTTAAGAAGGTAAAAGTTGGGCAACTCTTGTGATTACGACAAAAACCGTTTTTATCGTAAGGTGTTGTATGAACTGCTACACCACTACTACACCACAATACCTTAACGTATCACTCTTATGACTATGACTACGACTAAAACAAAAACACGTTGCATAAACCCACCATAAACTAAGAATCTTAATTCTTAACTTATGAATAAATGTATTGATTTTCGCGGTCATCCATCCAGACGATCCATCGATGGGCTTACAAAAGTGTTTTGAGTTATTTTTTATGTGCTTCGGTATGATGCTTGATCTTCAGCACTTGAGGAGGAAGTGTTTTCTGGTGTTGAAATTGACTAGCTTTCTGTTGACTCTCATAAGTATCTTGATATCGAAGGCGATTTTTCTATTCCTTCCCAACACTTTTGGTTGATTTTTATTCACACCAATCACTCAAGGAAACAAACGTACACAACAACTTCACAATAAAATGGCGAAATGCTAACAAGTTACCAATTTCTCCTGAATCAGTAGCTGTTAATACAGCATCAAAGCTGTAGACTACATCTCCCATCGAGCTTTTGCGATGGATGGAAGGAGACAGCAGTAACTGACCGGACGAGATCTACTCAGTTTCTACGAAAATAAAAAATGACTTGAAGCTCCACATCCCCTTCCTGACAGAATACTATAGGTTACGTAAGCACATGTTCCACCTAAAAGTGGTAAATACACCTATTATGATTGTCCCCAACATTGCGTGCTTAAGAGAATCCACTTCTATTACTACTTACTATGATACAAATTTCGGATATAAGATACATACCTTTATGTTCTACATTTATAAGCGTTTTTGAACATATTGAGCTGGGTTTCTGACCCTTGCACAGCAAAATGTTCAACAGCAACAGACATAAGGAGCAATAGTTGATTCTCATATAGGTTTATTTTTAAAAGTTAAATAAATCGGCTAGATTCGGATTGCTGTAATGGTTATGTACTTCAAACTAGATGTTTGTAAGAAGTGGAAACTAGAATTGGCCTTCGGCTATGTGATTTACTGTTGATTTTCAATGCCTGATATATCTGTAACTGAATTTCTAGTGCCGTTTGTCATGTATACATATATATTCTCTTGGGAAACAATAAGCTTTTGGAAGTTTTTAATTAATAAGCTTGTTAAAGGCGCAATTTCTTGTAACTTATTTTCAGTTATCATTTCATTATTATGAAAATGCATAAGAAGATATGTTAGGTAATAATTTTAATTAATTACGGATATAATTTCCTCATACCTATAATTTTCAGATTTAGTACTCTTCCATGTAACTGTGCTCAAGACAGCAGAGTTATTAATTACAATTTTCCTAAACATGTAAATTCCCATAAGAGGGGGCTAACTTGACACAGGTTGTAAAACCACAGGAATTGCGGCTTATGACAAATGATGACACTCGGTATCCTTTTTTCTTGAATGCACAACCCCGTTGTCATTTGTTTCGCAGCGCGAGTCCGCACCAAACGACTCCAACTTTTAACCACTTTTACACGTTCGCCCATTATTACAAATTTATTACGTCTTCTAATAAGACCGACGTCACCTCGACCTTACAAAACAGAACCAAAGCGATGTATGAGTTTGAATCACGACACGGCGATTCTCGGTGTTTCAACGTGCCCTCTCGGTGTCCGTTTTCTGTAAGTCATTATTCTTGGCGCGGTCAGGCCTTATACAAATTAGATTTGCCGTTCGTTCGGATCGCGGGGATTTGCGCAGGAAACGCTCTCAAAGTTGTTACATCGGCGGCACCGACGACGTCGTTTAGTATTAATAATCGCCGTATTTTACGTGCTGGTTTTCTGTTGTTGACGCCGCGCCATGTCTGTAGTCTTTGAGAAAGGAAGAGACTTGGCGGCTATAACATGTAGTACTTGGCCATTCTCATCGACTTTTAGTCGCCGACTCCGGGAAGTCGTTTAATTTCTGGTTTCGGAATACCAGATACAGGATACGTAAATTACTGGGATTGTTTAAGATTTATTAAGAATAAATGAAATATTATTAACAGTTAATTATAATTATGAAGTGGTAACTAAACAACACGATCTGTTCATGAATTCACTCTTTGCGTGGGATTCTTAAAGTGTTAATATTGTAAATGGTCATTCAGCTTAAATAGGAAGATAATAGTGCTTAAGGAAAATGCATAAGATATGTTGGAGAAAAGAATTCATTAAGCGTTTTTGATAAAGCTTATTTGTCTGTACTGGAAGACACTTAGTTGTTTTTATTGATCAGGAATTAAGAGGCAACAGCTGATTATAATATAAGTGGTCTTTTTCTTGACTGTTAATGAAAAATGTTTCATTATGAAGCTCTGCTCCTCAAGGTTCAAAGTAGACACAATAGTACACCCTCTCCATTACGAAGTGTCATAAGTTTGATGCTTATGTACATGACATCATCTACTAATCCTTCATTGATCATTCATTCATTGGCTCGCAAGGAAGCTAAGAATATTCGTTTAGGTTCTATAAATCTTATAATAGTATATCCTTTTGCATCTATATTAAGATAGAAATATGACGCCGCACTCTTCTTTATGTCTAAATCGAGTGTGCAAGATTCCTTAACATTGTTTCAGATCCACCATACCACTATTAAAGCCAATGGCTACTTTGAAAAAAGTAACATTAATAAATTTTGAACCCATGATGACATATCCTAGGGCAAAACCAAGAATGCACAAATTTTGATCAATTCTGCGTTGATAACCGACCCAAACCTATCCACCTTCCGCAAGAAAAAATCCGTAACAGAAGCATATGTATACATGTACATATTCAGTTGACCTCAGCCTCTAAAAGTTTCTGTCCTTCTTGGACGTGCTCAAATTTTACTTGTTTTTTATAGCTTTTAAAAGATAACTACTTTTCCAACCTACACATATGCTTATGTTACGGACTTTTTTCTTGTCTTAAACCTCTTTGATGTTGTGCTTGATGATCAGTTTTTTAGGAAAGTAGTGGCACCAAAGTTGGAAATAAAATATTTTTCAAGCTTTTCGTTTAAATAAAAGATTACTTATGATACATCCAGGAAACTTACTGAAAAATCAGATTCTATTCAATGTTAAATTCTATTACACCTCAGCACTAAGAAGGTCCGGGATCCAAAGTGGATTGACTTGATCATCTTGGCAAGTTAGCTAAATGAGCAAACACGAGCTTTTTCGGATGCCCTTCTGGAAAAGACCGATGAATTGGAGAAGTTCAAATCTCGTGGTTGACACATTGACCCAGGACTGTAGATAGGCTACAAATTGTAGACTGATCGACATTTACTGAGAGTCACATACAGGAAAGCTTTCAATAAAGCAAAATAAACTAAACTGAATTCTTATGCACTTTGTTCAAAATATGTCAGTCAGAAGTTAAACGTTCAGCATGTCAAAAAAGTGACAAGTCTGGAAAAGTTTTTGTGAAGAAGTGAACAGCAATGCTGAATACTATCTCGTGACCAAAAATATATTTGTGATATTCTAAAAAAGAAGGTAGCAATTTAATCAGAGATTCTGAAGAATCATTGCGATATTAACAACTCTTCTACCAGAAACGACTGGCAGATTGCTAACCAGGTGATACAGAAGGAGCTGGTAGAGTGGATATTTGACAGTTTCCGACTCTTCTGCAATGGAGCTTGGAAGATATGATGGTGTACTTGATGAGAGATTTTAAAGCTTGCTTAGCCTTTAATTATGTTCCTATTAGCTGGAGGAAGGTCACAGTAACCTTTATACCTAAGAAACACAAAAAGGACCCAACGGACCCTAAAGTTTCGATCAATTAGTCTCTCATCACTTCTTTAAAGATGCTTGAAAAACTAGGTGACCACTACATTAGAGAAAATCTACATAAAACATTGAACCAACATGCTTATATTAAAAATCTATCTGTGGATACCGCCTTATTCATGGTAGTGGGGGTTTGAGCAAGCTCTTGATTTTAAAGAGTGCATTTTGAGAGGTTTCCTGACATAGAATGAGCGTTTTGCAAAACCACCTTTAATAACATTATCATAGTATTGGAATCTCGAAGAGTACTGTTGAGCATCGCGGGCTAGATAAAAACAATATTACAGTACAGTGAGCTGTAGTTAGATGTTGCCCACAACATGGAATGCTCTCACTACTTCTCTGGTGCTTAATAGTCGATGACCTCCTCATTCGTGAAATAAATGATAAATATCTTTTCAGATATTTATCGATATAGAACTAGAACTTCCTTTTTATTAAGAACGTCAGTTTTGTATTTCTATCAGGGAAGTCGGTTGGAGCCCATTACTATGAAAAAGTATCACTACGTATAAAAAGTGTCCCCACGTGTAACTACAAAAAACTACACATCAGCACTTTCTTGAAAGCGTTGGTTGAGAGTAATCCAGCTAATCTAGACAACATTTCGCATCATATGTTTACTATAAAGCCGGTCCAATCTCGTCTACTACGTAAACATTCCTAATTGTTACTTATTGTTACTAGGAATCCTGTACTAGGATACCTCACATAATTAACAGTATGTTGGATAGGCGCCATCCAAATGGAAAGACAAGTACTTTAAAAACCTCTTCTGTATCCGTTATAAAACAAGCCTATGTGATACAAAATGCGGTGACCAGATTACAGAGCCATATTTCATTCTGAAAAGCATAAATGCACGAACCAGTGACTTATAGACGTTGGGATCTGTAAAAGCACGTGAAGTTCGCAAGGCAAATTCAAGCACTCGGGCAGCAAAGGAAGCAACATCTTCAATGTGTGATACAAAGGTTAGCTTATTATCAAAAGTAACTCCAAAATCCCTAACTGCTAATATTTCCTACAATGGAACACCATCTGTGTAGTAAGTTGTATTACATTTCATAATGTTTATCTTCAGATGGTAACGACTCATCATTCTGCTAAAAAGTTCAAGTTGGACTGCAGAGTTAACACATCCAAATTAGAAGAAATGGATCTAAAAATCTTCAAATCATCTGTATAAGCTAGTAAGCCCCATGAACACTTGTCCAATAAGTTATTTAAAAAGATGACAAACGATAGGGATCCTAAATTCGAATCCTGTAGTACTCCAGGCTTAACCGCGAACTCCATAGATGTATAACCATTGTAGTGCACATAGTTACTTCTATCAGACAAGTAAGACACAAGTAGTTTCATAAGCTTGGGACAAAATCTGAAAGCACTAAGTTTATACAAGAGAATGTCATGCTAAATCGTGTCAACCGCCTTAGAAAAAATCTGTATATACATCAACCTGGCCACACGCATCCAACGACTCACACAAATCAGTGATACAAATGATTGAACCTGAACATATATCTTCGAGTACATAATTTGTTCGAAAATTTTTGCAAAGTTCGACAAAAGTGAAAGAGGTCTGTAATCATTAATGTTGCTACGTTAACTTTTCTTAAATACAGGGACAACATGGGCACGTTTCCAAAGTTTCGGAAAAGATCAAGTGGATAAGAATAAGTTGATTATAAAGTGAAGTAGAGTGGCAAATATAGAAAAACAGTCACGAATGAAAAATGCAGGTAAATCATCATCACCAGTTGTAAATTTGTTAGGTAACCTTTTTAGTAAATTAAGAACATGTTCTTCAGTAACATCAACTATAAAGACAAGTGGATACATCGTGTGAACATCTATCAAGTTGTAGTCACATACAGTGTCGTATACTTTAGAAAATTGATCAGCAGAAGCATTGACTATTTGAACAAGATCTGTGTAAGTAGATTGATCGCTCGTCATTTTACTTGAAATCCGTGAATTAGTTGATTTCTGTCTGACATAATTCCAAAATTCACATAGATTACAGCTAAGTGAAGTTCGACGTTATTGGTAATGACAAATACGCATCAGATATCTTCTGTTTAGACAAACATCTCAATCTCTTAAATTCAGATTGATAATAAGTACTACCATTTCTCTTCATGAGCAAAAACATGTACATTCAAAAAAGTCCAATCTACATTGAGTAATAGATCATATAATTCAGAAAAGCTAGCTTTTCTGAAATCATAACGACTTTCCATGATGTTCAGTATTAGATAGTATCAAGTCTAATAGACGATTGTCACTGTTCAGTACCTGGTTGAGTTGTTGAAAACCCAGAAAAGCACAAAACTCATGGAACACCTTTGTATTCCCATACTTGATTGTATTATTATTATTATGTGATACGACGTATTCAGGTAAATTAAAGTCACCAAGAATATGGATAGGAAAATTGAAAATCCTTTGTTCTAAAGCATCAAGAAAACATTAAATTAGGCTGCGGGTTATCAGGAGGTATGTACAGTACCACTACGTATAAGACCACTGACCAAAATAAATATTTGCAAATTAAAACATCAATTAGTGGTACCAAGGTTTGAATATCACTACAGTCCATAAGCTCAACTTCATGGCAAGGCTACTTCATGGCTATAGCAAGTAAAACACTAGATACAATATCAGACCTCAAATTAGTTGCAGTTAGAGCAATCACATCATAAGTATAGTCAGAACAATTAACATAAAATTTATTTTATGTTAATTGTTAGTCCTAAGATAAGATAGTCCTATAATTATTACTTAGTCCTAAGACCATTAACATTCTGGTAATAAACATTCACACATGGAGACACTTTATTGGGCAACGTATGTATTTCAAGATTAGCCTTCCTAGAAGAGAAGCTTTGGCCTTCCTATAAAGATCATGCTGGAAGGGAGTTCGATCGTTAGATAAAAAGATGTCTTTGAATTTACTGTTAGATCTCAACGTACTCATATTACGGAAAACCAGTTTAGATGCACCAGGATCAAACAATTTCACTCGAATAGGTTCCTTTCTCGAGTTATTTGAAGCATCAAATTTACCGATCAGGCTGAATCGTCAAATCTGCAATCCCCAAATGAGAAAAAAATTCATTAAATTTGCCTTCATATAGTCGTTATCACATCATGATATTCGTTCTAGAGATAAGATTTTTTTTTAATCTTTATTATTCACATGTTCAGTTTTCAAAATGTGCAGTGTTGTGCTTAAAGAGATCGGACAATGGTGTTTAGAAGAAATAAGAAATTATTTAAGGTACACTTAATCTTGATTAAATTTCCTTTTCTTTTCTTGATGAAATTTTTGTTATTCAAAAGTTCATTATTTAAAATGTGCAGTGTTATGCTTAAAAAGATCTGACAATGGTGCTTATGAAAAATCAGAAGATATTTAAGGTACACTTAATCTTGATTAAATTTAGTTTGAAATGCTTATTATTTTATCAATATATCTCATTTTATACTTCAGCTATGATATTTTAAATGCTTGTTTTTAAATACGTAATGATACCACATGCAGATTAGGATTTAAAAAAATCCAACAATTTAAAATATGTATTCACGAATATATTCACAAATATATCTTCTTCATTAAATTTGCTTGAATATGGTCGTTACTGCTTTACTATCGCTACTTGAAAATAGATGGCATTATTATAGTTGACTGAGTAATTGATGATGATGAATTCCAGCACTAATTAAAACAATTACAATTACAACATTAAATAGGCATTATTATATTCTAATAAAGAGTGACTCATTTTTATTGTAACACGCACATAATTTTCTTTCACAAATAATACACTAATACTCTACTCACAATTAATTGCTGTTGTAAAAACAAACTCTTAACAACTATCATTACATTGATTCTTCATTCTTTTACGTTTTGATGAAAACATACTTTCTTTATCTGGACTATTAGCCTTACGGCTGTTTAAAGTTCGGTTTACAATTAATGATGTGACCGCGACAGTCCTAGATACAGCTTAAGAATCACTGAATTATAAATGTTTTATTACAATCTTGATATAATAACTCGATGGGATATCAATACTAATTTATAACCTGTCTTTATTAACCGCAATATTTATAGAGTAAACTGCCAACGTCATAAATAATAATTTTATAATTACCGTTTATAATTATAATTACATCAATAAACCGTTAATGCGTCAAATAAAATCGTCCTTTCATTCAGAAATTAATTTCGTTTTTGACACTCGATTTTATTGATGATTTTTAGTGACCATAAAATCTACTAAGATAAAACGAAAACCGTTTAAAAAATAAAGTAATAACCAAACAAAGTTTTAGTTGCGTGTCGATTTGTAATTTATTTGTTCACCGGCGGTGCAAAAGCGGCGGTAATTAATTACACGGACGAGCGGTTAATTAGGCGCAATGAGATATTATTAACAGTTAAAATTAAACGTAGTTTGCACTGGCGATTATCGGGCGCCCCATAATTATCTAGCGGGATTAAAACTCGCTAAACCACGCTCGGCTATCAATCACTTCAGATCGGGGGGAAGCGGAAAGGATGAAAGTGTATTAATTATTTTATTGTGTTATGCTAATGACGCCGGTCTCAGATAATTAATTATGAAAGGGGGATGAGACGGATTTCGTACATTTTCTGCTGGATATTGATTGTCCGTGAATCTCCTACGTGAAGGCATTAGCGAAATTAATATAACGTGTAAGCCTTATTTGTAATGAAAATTAAATTAAAAATTGATTTTTTATTGATATTTGGTCATGTTTATGAATACGGCTTCCTTTGGTGATTTGGTTCATGATTTCGTCTGATTCTTTTGTTAACCGATTTAGTCTTAACATTAGGGAACGCCTTTTTCATATCATAGACCAACAAGCAGTATGGCCTTCATTGCCACAAGACCTACACTTCTCAGGTATTTGGGAGGTATATTTGGTGGTATGGTGGTACTATGGGGACCCAAAAATAAAAATAATAGTATTTGGTGCATTTTACTAGAATACATTTATTGGTTATGTGACCAAAATTATGGCATTAATTGCACGGAATTGGAAATGGTGGTGAAGGACGACTCTCGAAAACTGGGAAATGACTATAAAAAATGCTTCGGGTAGCCTGTGGTACGAATGCATTCTGTAATTATTCTAATCTTATATGAATTGTTATTAGCTTTTCAAATTCTTTTGCAGAATCCATGTGATAGGTTCTGTAAATTCTGTTCATCGCTGATTTCTTGGTCTCCAATTTCCAGGTCAACGGAGAGTTTTTTTGGTAAAAGGAATTAAATGCTTTGTTAAAAATTGAAGGACGCGGTGAAAAAAGCGGTTATCTCCATTTTTCAAATTTTACAATGTTACTAAACGACTGTTTCCTAAAATATAACATCTAAAAATCACTGTAAAAGTGGGCGTTATGGATACGATAGAGACCATGATAGAGACCACCATAGAGACAATGTGTAATAAAAAAAAGTATTTTTATTATTGCCTAGTATTACAAAATTTATTGTTTTTTAATGAAGCTGTCCGGTTTTTTGCCTAAAACACAATAAATTAGATGTACCATAAACATGTAAAGTACTTCTTTCTATAGCACATGCAGATGTCTTAATACATTTAAACCTCAACATTATCTTCATCGTTATTGTCAGGTTCTTCTAAACATACTTCAGGTCCAACTGCACTAACGACAATATCATAATACCACTTATTTTTTGGCACATACTTATCAGCTAGAAAAACAACGTTTTCAACTTTTTTTGCTTAATTGGTAACGGAATCTTATCGTATAGTTTTTCTTTTGGCAGAGAGTACGCGAGTATTGAACTCTTCTTTAAAGAAAACTCCGAAAATATTGTAATACTACATTTAAAAATATTATCTTTCTCATATTGAAACACTTGATATTCAGAAATAGTAAACCTTTCTTTTTTTTGTTTGTTACTGTTTTCTTAACTAGTCTTGCAAAATGGTCACTAAAGTTTAGAAACATGTCCTGAGTGACTTCTACTACTATAAAATTTCGAAATGTGTTCTTCACTAAATCGAATTTCCTCTTCGCTTTTTCTACTACAAGCTATGTTCGGGCTGAGGAAACCGATGGACAATAAGGCAAATTTGTTTTTCCGTAGTATTAATATACATGTTTGCAAAAAGTGGACTAAAACGCTGTTTTTATTTTGTGCGAAACAGTTGTCGAAAAACAAATACAGCTCATAAATGGTTGGTGGAAGCTCAGTGTTGAAGTGTGTTGAACAACCTCATTACTACCTTTTTTAGCAGTTACTTCGTCAAAGATACAAAATGTCGATTTTGATTCAGATTTAGCAGAATGGACGCAGAAGTTGTAGACCCATCACTGCCGCTTATAAAATACATCCCCTGCTGGTAAAATACATCCTTGCTGGTATGTGAGGGGTATATGGGGTATAACAAAGAACCTGGCTGATTGGAATTATTATAAGAATTTGAGGAATCTGGTGAATAATTAGATTAAAAATGAGAAGCGTGCCTTTATGACTCATGAAATCCAAAATTCTGCTAATTCGTTGAAAGTGCTACGTCGAAATAATCTACTTAAACTTCAGGATCATTCCTTGCCAAATATCTTAAAAAACTGTTCTGAACTAAACGACTATTTTTTGAAGTCCCAGTGCTTTGGTGATTGTAAAGTTGATAATCTGATAAACATTTTCAACAACTCTAAGTTTGGCCTGAACACCTTTAAATGTTAGTCTCATCAACTCATCAAACTCAAAAATTAGTCTCATTTCAGAAAGTTCTATCATGAAAGTATTACAGAGCGTAAGGTCGACTGCTATTGGTGCGGATGGTATCGGAATTCATTTTATTAAAATGGCTTGTCCTATAATTTTATCTCATATAGTAAACATAATTAATACTTGTCCGCTGGAAGGTGTTTTTCCTTCAGTATGGAAAAAATCGATTGTCATTCCGATACCTAAAGTGTCTAATCCCAGTGATTATTCTTCCTTGAGGCCCATAAGTATATTGTGTTCTTTGTCCAAGGTCTTGGAAAAGATTGTTAACAGCCAGTTGATAGACTTCCTGGATTCCGAGCGCATCATTCCGGTGAACCAATCAGGTTTCAGCGAGGGTCATGGATGTAAGTCTGCTCTGAATAACATAGTTGACGACATTGTCATAGCTACTGACTCCAATAAGTTGACCCTGTTAGGATTGCTGGACTTCTCGAAGGCGTTTGATACACTTAACCATAATTTATTTTTATACAACTACCTTAAAGGTAGAATTCAATCGGTCAGTATTGAGGGCAACGTCTCTGGTCCATTGGAGATCAAGTCTGGGGTGCCCCAGGGTTCGGTATTGGGGCTCTCCTTGTTTAAGATTTATACTATAAATTTTAACAGCTTTGTCGATTTTTGCAAGATTCATTATTATGCTGATGACACTCAGATCTACCTGTCCTTCCCTGAAAGCCACTTTGAAGAAGGGCTTAATGAGTTTAAACGCGATCTTTTTAATATCATCAGAGCGGCTCAGGAATACTGTCTTAGAATTAATGAAAGGAAAACTCAAATGATTCTATTTGGTCCTACTAAATTGAAAAAAATCTTTATTGACAGATTCTATTACATTTTGTTGGGAGATGTGCCACTCCCTCTGAGTGGGTCTGTTAGGAACCTTGGCCTAGTTATTGATGAATCGTTAAAGTTTAGGGAACATGTTAATATGCTGTTGAAGCGAACTTATGGCTCTCTGAGATTGATATTTAGTAATCGACATTGCCTTACAAATTCTGTTAAAAAACTCTTGTGTGATTCTCTCGTCTTATCACATTTTAATTATTGTGATAGCATTTACGGTTCATTTATTGACTATCGTCATCAGCAGAAAATTCAAAAGCTCCAGAATTCTTTTGTCCGGCTGATCTTTGGCTTGAGAAAGTATGATCATGTCTCTTTTGCTTATAGGAAACTTAAATAGATGAATATGAAGTCGCGTCGGTATGTTCATAAAGCATGCTTTTATTATAAGATTATAACGGAGCGGAGTCCCCCTTATCTATTCGAGCGAATTAACTTCAGAACGGACGTACACAATGTCAATATCCGGATCAGGGATAGGTTAACTCCTCCTTCCCATCGTTTGGAATTTTTTAAGAGATGTTTTTCATACCAAATTACATCTGCTTATAATAATCTTCCTAAATATTTAGTGGGTCTACCCTTGAACCGATTTAAGAAATCTATACGGGACTGGGTTTTGGGTGGATGACTGCAGACTCGTGCTTGGTGGCCTCGGGGGTTGAGATGCTAGTATGATGTTTTTTGAGCGCTCTATGGTATAGCATGTGTTTTAAGTATTGTGCATGTTCGACACTAGCCAATGGTGCTAAGTTGTCATTGAACTTTTTTTAAGTTTATTACAGTATTTGATTGGGTTTGAGTGGTAGAACAGGTATTACCTGAACTCCGCCTAAATTCAGGCTTTAATATATTTTATGTTACCTAGGCATATAGTTGGTACATTTTTGCAACATTAAGTTCATTGGATACATAGTATCTTTTTCGTTAACGTGCTTACTATAATGAGAACGCCGTTTAGGGATACCTCTAATATGTGCATCAATTTGAGCAAGTAGAGTAAGATTATTTTCCTTTATATTGGTTACAATATTGGTAACACGATGCTTGTATATACCATAAAGAGAACAAAAAGCTTTCTTACAAAGCCTATATTCTGTGGAATCAATACGTATCTGAAATTAAAACAAATAGCTAATTATTAATTTGCAACTAACAGCAAATAAAGTGTCTATCGTATTATTGTATGTACCTTAAAGATAAACAATAGTCCGTGTTTTGTAATCAAATAGACATCTTGTTTATGTTTATCACCAATAGCACAAAATTGCTTGAAAATGTTTTGTCTTTGTTGTTCATCTATCCGTGAGAAGCACTTGGTACGATTTTGTTTTTCCAGTTGACATATTGTTCACCTTTAACCTTTTTGGATTTAACCACATTTCGTTTCCATTCACTAACATTTCCCATTCTTTTTTTGCTTTCTTTGCATTCTTTGCTTCGCTTGAACCAGGCGAATCGGAATCAGAATCGTTCACGTTTTTTTCACTCGACTTTTCACCTTTACCAAAAGGAACAAAATCACTTCCACTGTCTTCATATGGTTCTGATTTACTATTCCACATGATTTCACTAGCCACACTCATCTTTGACGAATTCAGCTGTTCAATTTACTTGAACAGCTGTTTATTTATTTATTTATTTATACATATTCGGGATGCAAACAGGGAGCATATCCCCAACAAAGCATCCTCATAAGAATGAAAATTAATATAAAAATTCTAGAATAAACTAAAGTAAACAAAACAATAACTCAACCAGCAGACATCCGCTAAACGTTAGATATTACATATTTTCTAAAAGAACGTAAAGAAATGTCGAAGAGAGGTACATGGTTGAAGTTTTGGTTGTAGGAATTAAGAATTCGAACTAATGGCGAGTTTTGGTACATGTTCGTGTTAGGTACGTTAACACGAAATGTGGCGTTGTTGGGGAACATTGAAGCTCAGTTCAGGCAGAAGATCGGGGGTATCCAGCATGCCATTAACAAGCTTGAAAAGGAAGATCAGATCAGAGACAAGTCGACGTTGCTGCTGAGACAATAAGTTGAAGACTACGCAACGCCTATCGTAATCGCAGTAAGGAAGATGAAATTTGTGTGCTAAATAACGTACAAAGCGTCGTTGAATGGCTTCAATACGATCACGATACACCGCATACAAAGGGTTCCATATTACTGAGCCGTAACATAGCACGCTGTTAACAAATGCCAAATAGAGGGTTCTTATACACAAAAAATTTGTGAAATTTTTACAGATTCTGATAATAAACCCCAAATTACGTAGAGACTTCTTCACCATAAATTCAATATGATGATGAAATCGCAACTTGGAATCTAATATAATGCCGAGATCCTTTATGTTATCAGTAGACCGGATAGCGGTACCATTAAAGTTGTACGGAAAGTTGAAGGGATAACGTTTCCGAGTAAATGTAATTTTTTGGCATTTGTCATAATTTAAGTAAAGTTTGTTGACATGGCAGTAGTCATGCAGGCGGTCAAGATCCTCCTGTAGTCTTAGACAGTCCAGGTTAGACCCAATTCTTGCGAATATTTTATTATCATCGGCATAGAGTAAAAACTTAGAAAATTTAAAACAAGAAGAAATATCGTTTATGTACGTTACGAATAGTAAGGGTCCAAGATGACTACCCTGAGGCACACCGGATGTGACAGGTTTGTAACCGGATACAAAGCTACCAATCCTAATCGCCTGACTTCAGTTAGATAAATACGACATAATCCAGTGAACAAGACCATCAGGAATATCAAAAGTGAAAAGTTTTTGTACGAGAATTGTATGATCGATTTTGTCAAAGGCCTTAGAATAGTCCGTGTATATTGCGTCAATCTGAGTATCCTCGTGTAAACCAGAATGAATAAAGTTTACATAGGACACAAGATTAGACTCCACCGATCGCCCGGACAAGAAACCGTGTTGTTCATTAATTATAGATTGCGTAACAGAGCGACTAAGATACTCGTGGACAATTTTTTCAAACACCTTAGGGATAGCTGAAAGGATAGAAATAGGACGGTAATTAGAAACCAATTGTTTATCACCGGATTTAAATATTGGAATAACGAAGGCCTTTTTCCACATACTAGGGAAAACACCGTCAAGTAAGGACTTCGAAAATATATGAAACAGAGGCGTAGACAGCTCAGTTGCAAACTCTTTAAGAAACAACGAAGGAATACCATCCGGACCAGGGCTAGAGGACCGGTCGAGATTCAACAGAACATTATGAATTACATTAGCGGAGAACCACGGTAAAATTCCAGAGCCGTGAGCAACCACTGAACTGTCGATTGCTCCATTTACAAAAACAGATGAGAAGTAATCTGAGAAAGCACTGGAGATTGCAGGACACGAGTCAACAATAGTGCCATCAATTGAAGTCATTGAGGCTGGCATGCCGGATGGGGAACTCTTTTTGTTATTAACAAACGACCATATCCTCTCTGGTTTCCCCACCACATCTGCCTGAATAGAGCTCAGATTATGAGAGCAAGAAGGGTGGTTCGCTGCAAGAACCGCATTAAACCTGCATTAATTACAAAAATATTCTTTAAGATATCTTAAGAATTCCATTTTTCAAAAATGATTAAAGAAATTTTAATTTAAAATGTCACAAATATTGGATGTGTTCAAAACTTGATATCTTAAAACTGAATTGAGGTATTCTTGGATAATATTATAATCCCTAAAAATTTCATCAAGAATTCTATATTTTTAGATTTTTCAAAGATGATAAACGAAATGTTGAAAACTTGATATCTCAAAAACGAATTAAGATACTCACGGATAGATCCCGGAAAATTGCACATTTTCTTTTTTTACTTACAAAAAGTTTCATCAGATATTTTATGAATCCGATTTTTTACGATTTTTCAAAAATTATTATAAAATTTCAAGTGAAATATAGGGCGAGCTAATTTGTTATCTTAAAAACGAATTGAAATACTTATGGATAGATTGTGCACACTTTCCTTCTTTAATCACTTTTTTGTGATTAATAAAAATCACAAAAAGTTTTCTCAAGATATCCTAAGAAATTAATTTTTTTAGAATTTTCAAAAATGATTAAGAAATTATTTAATTTTGTGAAACGGTACAATTTTAGTTCGAAACTTGATATCTCAAAAATGAATTGAGAAACCCACGCATGCTTTTTTTTCTCTGAAAGGTGCATACTTAAATCATAAAAAATTCTCATATACCTAAGTAAAAAATATATTCTTAAATGAACTCTAAAATATTTTTTTAAATATCGCTTACAGCTAATTTTTTTTACACAAATTTTTTGAGAACGTGTGTCTCGTGTAAAAAGAGAAGTATAATAGTTTTACATAGAATTTTACGACCCATTTTAGATGTTTCAACACTTGAGAGCCGCAAACCCATAGCTTAAGGTTTAGAAGTACAACTTTTTTGTCAAAACTATGTATAACAAACTTTATATTATAGAAACGCTCAAACCAAGTATGTTTTAGTTCTGATAATCATTTGCTTTTAAATTATGAAGTCGGAACTAAAAGAAGCATTCTTTTCGATTCTGTAATATAAACAATTATTTATTACGCCATAATTTTAAAATGACTATCGTGACAAAATGTGTGTTTTAATAAACATACCAAAATTTATAAGTCTTGAATAACGAAAGAAAACTTTGATAACTTCATAAATTGTAAACTGACAAATGCTTTTAGTGTTATTACGCTTTAATAAATTCAAATTTTCCTCTAATTATGAACTTGCATTATATAAACACAAAAAAAATATATTGCTTAATCAGATTCATCTTAACACATCCTGCAGCAACTCAACTTTTCCTCCCAGCAGTGATGTTTAACCGTAGATCCTTTTCCTACTCATTATAAAGTATCTTTTCGGTTGTTAGAACAGACATCTTGACACTTCATTAACCGTACCCCACAATTATAGAAAAAACTAAAGGCGGTAGCATCAATTTCAAGCTACCGAAATAGATCACTTCCAGGAATCACGCATTGACATTTATAAAATATTTTTTTTAATAAAATTCATAATTATACGTTTTTTTTATATAAGTAATCTTATATAAAAATAAATTTATGACACAGATTGAATCAGAATCAGTGGGAAATTACGAAATATTAAGAAAATCCGTAAAACCGCTATAAACAGTTTTAACGAGAATTTGCTTCCTCTCCTTACTTCTAGGGTCTTTCTATATAAAGAGTCTTTACCGCAACATATCGCCGATAATCACGGGTCAAGTGTTTGTTTTCCATGTTTATATAGATGAGAATTCTCGGTAATTCAAACGGCCGGTAAAAAATTGCGGTTGCCCGCCATTTAATCAAACAATAAAAACACTAAACGATTCTTGGTGCACCGACCGCAAGTAATTCAAACTCCTGACATTTATAATAGGTTTAACCAATCGTCCCCTCTTTACTTCTTATTGTTTTCTTAAAAGTCACTATAAGCTTTGATTCCCATTAAAATAAATTCATTTTTATTGCGAAAAATTCGTAGCACAAAGAAAAGTTGTTCGTGCTTATTACCATAATTATTTGGTTCAAAAACATGGACATTGAAATCGTTAAGTATATATTTCTTGAATATAATTACCGAAGGCATGCAAACTTGGATACAGCAGCTAAGCCACGAATTCTCTTCATGTTCTCACACATATTTAAAACGTTCTCATCTCTTTAAAAAGACATTTCTTCAACGAACCGTGCAGTTTTACAACTAATTTAAAAAAGATATAATCCCAATAATATTTATTCATTAACGTTACTTATTTCTTCACAGCTTCTCGCGTTTTCTCTTATAACCCATTAATCAGCGAGTGCCAATTAAAACCAGTAAAACAAACTCTAGAATCAGTATAAAATATCCTGCTGTTTCTGTGTGTCTACACTGGATAATTAATAATATGCTAAACGGTTAAAATACCTTTTGCCTTTGCGCACCAACGGCAAAAATAATTAATGATTAGCGGGTCAGTTACTTATCGATGTACAAATTGCGTACGTGGACACTCCGGTTTAACATAGAATGTTAATAAATTCTTTAATTTATATCGACTTTGTGTCGGTAATTAAAGATCGTTGTGGTATTTAATGATACACATAAATGATACCCGTTTAAAAAGGCGTTGCATGTAATTGCATATTTGCACGCCTAAATATCTTCGGTATTGAAAAAATAATGACTGGTTATTTTGTGGTTAATTTGTGGCTATAAATTAATTAAGGCGAGATTATCATTGATTAATTTGTTATGTAATGGTCGACTTTGTAAATTATTTTTTCTTGTCATTAAAAAAGGTGGTCAAAAACTTATTCAATTACATATTTTAATTAAACATTAACGTAAATGAAAAATGTTAATTATAATTGAATTAATTAGTTAATTATTATAATTTAGGTTTATTATAAACAATTATAATCAAAATATTTTTCTGCATTATGTTTAGTTTTTGAGTTATGGACGATTTTATCCTTAAAAGTTAACGATTCTGGCTGATTTATTGCTTTTAATAGCTTCTAACTAGAAAGTTACTGCATCAACGCTGAATCTGGTGATAAACTAACTTCTTTTGGTTTATTTTAAAAAATTTTTACCAAAATATTTTTCTCCACTATGGTTAGGTTTTGATATATGGATGATTTTATCCTTAAAAGTCAACGATTTTGACATTTATTGCTTTTAATAGTTTCTAACTAAATGATTATTGCTTCAAAGCTAAATCTGGAGTAGATTCATGAGAAAATTAATTATGTATTGTTGAAATATTTCTTGTAATATAATAATATAATCTCTATGTATCTAATATAATGTAATAATTATTTCTCTACTTGGTTTAGTATATTAGTATCTTAAGAAAAATCATATTTATTGATATTAAATAAAACAAAAATACTGCTATAAGTGAGAACAAGAAGTAATGGTAAATATATTGTACCAGAGAAAAATACTAAAGAAGTCAAGAGCTTCATATACCTGGGAAGAAAGTTCAACACGATAGAAGGATGGGACGATGTAGAAATACAAAATAGAATAAGGACTAGAATTACAACTTACCTATACACTTCAATAGGTGTATTCCACTTCGCAACTAGATAGGCACTCAAAAATTATATTTTATATATTCATTATTATACCCACCATGGATACGAGACATGAATTATGATAGATAGCGCAGAAAATGTCTGGGAAATATTTAAAAGAAAAATTTTTACGATAAATTTTAATCTAATAAAAGAGAATAAACTTTTCTCACATTTGTACAATCTCGCCCTGGATAGCCTCTTGAAATGTTGGTTATGCAGATGATCTAACCATGCCCATCAAAAATAAACACAAAAATCTGCTTTTTGAAAGGATGCAAGTGACTCTTAAATCGATTACTTACTGACTGATTACTGACTTAATCAACACACAGAGTTGATTCTTTTCACAAGATTAAGGAACTTTGGTAAGTCAATTATCTGGCGTTACACTTAACAACAAAAGGACATGGACAGCTCGCCAATAAAGCAAAAAAGGCGTACGCTGCATTCGAACAATGCTGGAGAACTGTAGGTAAGACAATGATGGTGTAGTAGTATGGTACTCAAAGACCTTAAAATCTGCATCCACTGCTTCACTTAACAAAGTACAGAGATTTTGGTGTTAGTATGTTACAGGTGAGCTGCGAACTATCCCCACTGCAGCCATAATAAACATGCTGAACCTAACGCTACTTCATCTGCTCATTTAAGAGGTATACAACACATTTGTACAAAGAGTTATCTCATCCAGCCAAACTCCACAGAAGTAGAAGTAAAAAGCAGTCTAAAAATCTACATTGATGGTTCAATCAGACGGGAAGGAACTGGAGCTGGAGTTAACCTCCACTAGGTAAACCTGCATTTTGTGCGACGGAGATGCCTAAGTTGCGCAGATTGGGGATTTGTTCAGATTGACTGATGACGAAGTACGTTCGTCATCAAAACAAATCAATTTTAATCGAGAAAATCCACGACTTTGGGATCAACAGAATAAAAAATACCACAATAGGGATGCAAAGTGTTTATTATGGAAAGATATTGGAGAGAAAGTGGGCGTTTCATATATATAATGTATAATTTATTAATTAGTTTAATTACATTAGAATAGTCAATCAAAACTACCTATTTAAATAATTTGTTTGAAAGATAAAGATCTATTAAAATAGAAGCCCATTAAAATATCTGCCCAAATTTTCTCGTATTTGTTTTGCGTCATTAGCATTATTATTAAATGTTCTTCTAATTCTTCTGTCATTATTGATAATATTATTTTGATTTCTGTAAATTTGAAGCACTTTTGTCTCAACTACAATTTTGGGAAAATCTTGAAAATCTATATGCACATTGTGAGAGTATCAGATGAGTATCGTCAAGAAAGTCAGGTAAGTCATTAATGAAAAGTATGGAAAGCAAAGGTCCTAAAATTGAACCCTTTGGAATCCCCAAGTCAACAGATGACTCATCCGAGCTAACATTCGACAACACAATTATGAGAGAACGGTCGGTTAAGAAAGAAAGAATCCACTTCAAAATAGGACAGCGAATACCCATACAGTATAACTTCTTACAAAGGAAATTTGGATTGAGGGAATCAAACGCCCTTCTAAGGTCAAAAAATAATCCAACCACGTAATTTCCCTGATCAACATGGTCGTAAATATACCGGACGATCTCAATTGAGGCAGTCTCAGTAGATAGGTTACGTCTGAAACCGTGCTGACAGCTACTAATTGTACTCTGCTTGTCAAGAAAATTTAGAATCCTGTTACTAATTATTTTTTCGAATATTTTAGAAAATATACTACAAATTGCTATCTGAATTGCTATCGATCTATAGTTCTCAATACAGATCGTATTACCTTTTATATAATAAAAAATAAAATAATCTTTTAATTTACATTTTTTACCTGTCCCATTTAAATTACAATCCCAAAAATTTTCATTTCTATCGGGGTAACATAAGTCCACTTTAAAGCATTTTTATAAACTTTATACTTAGTTACTCGTGCATTGTGATATCTATTTGTTTCATGATACAGCTACAAGAAGACGTAATCTTTAAAAAATAGCTCATCAATATTTTCGGCATATTCTTTAATCGCTATACCTAACTTAACTTCTGATTCACTATCAGTATTTTCATCCTCCTCTGATTCAGAATTATTAATACATCTATCCTTCTCTGATTCAAAAGAAGTATTAGTTTCTCTTTCAGATAAAATAGGTTTACATTATCATCATCACTTGATAAATCTGATACTTCATCACTACTTTCGTAACATTTGTTTCAATTTTATGTAATTTCGTTTCTCGACAACATTGAGGATGACACCGTCCAACAAAGTCCGAAAAAGATGTTATAGAAGAATGGTAACCACTATGGGTAAGCTGTACACTTGAGATATGATTGCTGAACTTGTTTTTTTGAAATACTAAGATATCAATCAAATGATAAGTGCCATTTCATTTTTCTTGCTAAAAATATGATTAATTAGTTGAAATTAAACAAATTAATTTTTATAAAGATTTTTTTAATAATTATATCATGATATAATCTCTAATAACAACTAATAAAAATTTCATTACAAATTAATTAAACAAACAACAACATAATCTACTTAACATAACAAAATTAAACAAAAATCTCTTTATAATTTCCCATGCGCCCTTTGATATTCCAAAGATCTTACGATATATTCCGGAATTTTCGGTATCCCTTCACCTTGAGGTTGAAACCCATTTTCATCGGCAACGTAAGTTATCTGAACCGGAACTCCTTCCGGGGAAGTGTAGCTGAAAGATCCTTCCGCTTTTAAAGCTTCTTTCGAATCGGGATTATTTGATGGGTACAAACTTCCTTGCTCGGCAGCTTTAATACCATTCTCCGTTTCGTAAGACCAATTGTAACTTCCATAAGGATCGATTTCTTGTCTTTGCCTCAAAATCCTGTAATTTGGGGATTGTGCCAAAGTTAAACCAATAAGTGTTAAAGTAACGAAAAGTTTAAACATTTTTCAATTTTTTTGAAAACTTTTTATTATTAAGTTTCGGTTTAGATTTAAAAACGTTCTTGTCTGCACTTTGCTCGTCCCCAGTATTTATACTAAGTTTTGGGCAGATGAAAGTTTTCCGGGTTGTGCAATATGATCATAAATAACGTTACGAATACGGATGTCGATTACAAGGTTACGATTTTTTTTTCTGAGATGAACAAGAAGAAGCGTGTTATCTTAATTTATGATAATTTTTAGACATTCCGAATTAAATCAACATAAGGTAATGTTGCGTTAAGTGAAAGTGGCTAATTTAATAAATGATTTTTTAAAAGTTAAAACAATTTTTGAATAACCCTTATACGTTTAGATTAAATAATCTGTTTAAATGACATATTACTAAATGTTGTAAATGAGGAAACTCCCATTTTCTAATCATTCCGCTTTAAGAAGATTAATCGTATTTTCACTTTCTTTTTTTTGAAAAAGCCGAAGTTAATAAAAAATAACGGTATTTAAATTATATTCAGACATCGCGTCGCTTATAAAACGAGGCGTGGAATATTACGTTTTAAACTGCTATTACGCAACAATGTCTTTTATAATCGAAATTTGAAAAGTAATAATTAAAGTCGTAAACCGTTTAATATCTACGAAAAAAATTAATCTTGGTATAATATATTCTGTGTCATTGCAATTGTATAATGTTAGACACTATAAATTAAAATTTTTTTCAAATTAAAAAAATTGACGTCATTTTATTATAAAAAAAGGTATCTCTTCCGGGTTACGAATGAACCAGATAAAATCAAGACTAAAAAAAACGAGTCTCAATTTAAACAACATTTTCGAAGACGACTCATGAATTAAATATCGATTTTTTTTATATCGACGATTTCACTATAATAAGGCTCCTCTTTCTTCTTAAATTGAAGATCGCACGTCGCGGATGTCACGGATGTCGTCCTTTTGAACACCGAACGATATTTTACTGCGGGAAGATCACGGGAAAAGAGCGCGAGGACCGTTCTTGCCGCCTTGGTTGTTGCTGTTGTTGTTGTTGATGGTTGCCCAAGTGGGCTGGCCGCCGAATACCTACGTGCTTGTAATCCTTAATCTTGGTGTAATTAGCGGGTAACTTTTACAATTCAGTAACTGTATACCCGCCCGTACGTGTTAACCATTAATCACGGCCATAAATTGTTACGAAACGGCTCGAGGAAAGTGTGAGTTTAATTGGATTTTCCGAAATTCACGAGCACGAAACAAGAATTCCTACCGACGAAAGATTCCTCCAAGCACAGGAGAACTTTGCTGTGTGCCCCACCTTTATGTCTATTACAAAAATTAATTGTTTTGTTTCTTCTTTAATTAATATTTTTTTTCTTTTCTTTTATTATAGTTTAACTGTTGTTATTTAACACTTTCCGTTAAATACGGTTTCATCTAAGTATAGGTTACATCATAAAATATATGATATCAGAAGTTTATATGATTTAACAAATAACTAAAGTTTATTAAATCTAATTCGTTTTAAGAAAGTGTTTTTAATAATAATTTTATGATTAAAAACACAATAAATAAATGAATATCAAAAATAGCTTTATCAGCTTTCATTGAAAAGTTATCAATCTTCAACACTAATCAAATTCAAAATGGCATTAAACAAGATCAATTTAGCAACTATCATAATCAAATAGACATTCATCCAAATCAAAGTAACATTAATCATCATCAAATTTGCTTTAATGAATTTTACATAACAATCTTTAATTTGTATTATTGTTTTGATTTTTCTTCATCATCGTGAACGTTATCGTAAGATTGTTATTAAAATAATAACGAAAATATTGTTTTGTACTTTAACGATGAATTTTAATGTTTTTATTTATTGTATTTATTTCTACCGGTTTCGGCTTCATTAGCCATTCTCAGGAAAATACGTTATTTTTTAATGATTTCTAAACATATTCCTTCTTTATATCTTTTTCGTTTGTTGTAAAAACTAACGTTGTAAAAACATCTTTAATTTGCGTTTAATATTTTAAATATAAATTTTATACTTGGTGATAAATAATATTGTAAACTGAAAAGGTGGTATCCTCCATATTTAAACATGTTGAGGTGATATGCTTTTGAATTTCTATTATAGATCTGTTATGATTTTTGGAATATTGCATCTAAAATTAACCTATTGGGTTTAGTATTGGACTATAAGGGCTTGGTCTTACTAGTTTTTAAAGCTACCAAACATTGATAACTATCTTCAGCTCTTCTTAAGTAATGCTTAAAAATCTCATTAGCTTCTTCCTTTTAGGCTGTTCTTTTTCTTTATATAAGACATTTTGTAGACAGTTTGTTAAAAGTAACAATTTGTGGGAAATTTTTTTGATTATGATAGTCGTCAATTTGGTTTTTGTTTAATAACGTTTTGAGTTTGATGATGTTGATTATTGATTAGTGTCAAATTGAACATGAAATGATATAGGAAATACAAGAATACCAATATAAATTTGAGTAACTAAATGAGTGTTTAAACAATTCTGTTCTATGTGAGGAAATAGTTAGCAGGTTTGCATATCTAGTGTTAACAGTATGCACATCTCCTTTGTGAATAAATCTACAGTATAGATAAGGAGAGGAACCCGTGATTAGATGTTTATAGATAAAATCACTCAAATGTCACCGTCGACGGTTTTCCAACTTTACCCGACCATAGTCGCAGAGAGATTCCGTACCTTTTGTAATCTATCTTTGTCCTTTCCAAACAAAAACTCACCATAGACCGTGTCCAAGTAGACTCACATAGCATTTTACAAGTTCTGAAGAAAACACTATGCTAATGAAATATGGGCTTGATGGCGCAGTATGATTTATTTATTAAGTAAGAAGTGTTTTTTACAAAACGTAGATTCCTGTCCAAAAAGAGACCGATATCCTTAACACAATCGAAAATCGGGATATTCACAGCTTCGAGAGTTATCTTGAGTTATGGGTCCCGCACCAGCGCCCACGTGTTATTCAGCACAATAGAGTGTCCTTTAGTATAGTCCAGAGTAGAATCCATCCAGAGTAGAATTGATATCAGTCTCATCATCCAGCAGACTTAATACTACCCGAGCTGAAGATAGCTTGGTAGGTCATGAGTGAATAAAATCTGAGGAACTTCGCAAGTAACGTCTAAAGAATCCCGATCAACAATAACACGTTGTCTAAAGGTAGGAAAATAATAGCAAATCAACACTACTTTTTTGTCAAATGATTAAATAATAGCAAATCAACACCACCGCTCCTTCATTCAAAAGCATTGCCATAAGTTTAGCCAGCAGTATTCTATGGGATACTTGCCGATGTAATAATGGTTACCACAACACCCTAACCTCAAGCAGTAGACACAGCAAACCAAGGTACTATTAAGTCAGTAATCTTAGAAATCAACCAATTGAAACAGAAGCTACGACGCAGATCCAGATCACGAAGCCGCTCAACGTCTAAGCCATATGACACTTGTTGATATGACACCTTGCAAAGGGAAATCGAAACACTAACAGGCGAGTCACTCATGGCGGCCACAGACTTACCTGGCCATCCGTGCCGTCTTTCCATCGTCGATAAACCTTACAACGAAGGACAACGTATCGCAGAAACCACTACAACAATCGCAACCATGCAGGGAAACACGAAATACCATTACCTATTACGCCAATTCTCTAATATTTGCAAACCAACAGGCAGATTAATGAGACCAACTCACGACATGGAATACCATATAGATACCACACCAGAACAACCGATATCTTGTCATTCAAGACGTCTTGCACCTGCCGGAATGAAGATTGCCAAGGAAAAATTCCGAATTATGTGTAAACTAGGCATCGCATGACCATCGAACAGTGCGTGGTCATCATCATTACACCTAATCCCAAAGAAATACGACGAATGGAAACCGTGTAGAAATTACAGAGCTCTAAATGCCAGGGTAGTGCTAGATACATACCCGATACCCCACATAGCAGATTTTTCTTAAAAACTACATGTTAAGGCAATATATTCAACAATAAACTTGGTACGTGCATATCACCAAATCCCCGTTGCAGAACAAAAAATATTAAGACTTCGACATAGTCGGACTATTTGAATTCCCATACATGACATTTGGTCTTCGTACTGCAGACCAAACCTTTCAAAAATTCATGGACAACATGATAATCCATGTCCCTTGAATTTTTATAACGCATACATCGACCACATACGAATAGCAACTGAAAATGACGAAGTGCATGTCTAGTATTTGCGCCAACTTTTCCAACGACTAAAAGAAAATGGAGTCGTCATAAACTCGTCGAAATGTATTTTCGGTGCTCAAGAAGTTCAATTCCTCAGATATACTGTGTTGAAAGAAAGTACCCGCCCATTAGAGGATAAAGTTGAACCGATCCAAAACTTCAAACCATCCCAGTCTGCAAGAAAGTTACGGTAAGTATTGGGCATGATCAAGTACTATAGGAGATTCATTCCCAAAGTCGCAGAAGTCCGAGTAACTCTCAACGACTTATTGAAAAATAAAATAAAAGGGAACCACCCAATCCAATGGAGAACTTTACAAACAACAAATTACTAACCCCACTCTCCTTGCTCACCACAACCAGATGCAATCATTTCTTTTACTGCCCATGCTTTAGACAAAGCAATTGGAGAAGTCATTCAAAAATGACATTCAAAAAAATACGCTGCATATGATACAGGATTGCTATTTACACAATAATCTGACACTACCGCCACATATTGGAAGAGATGATATTTTATAATCTCCTTTCACCCAGAAACCGGAAAAATGTTCACTAAAACAATTCCGATATTTTGATTACATAGGACAATTTACCATGGACATACGACACATACGCCCTTTGTGCAGACTAAGCTACTCAAGCTACCAAGAGTTACAAGACATTAGCGAATAAGACAACAAGTCTACAGCATATTTTTTTCAACGTATGGAACAACCCAAGTATATTTTCTGGCGTATGGAACAACAATATATTCTGACACATTGGCTCCGACAATACGACCATTCATCACAGCGAAATTCAGAGAGCAAATATTCCATAGCATTTGCAACGACCAAAATTATTGCCGAAAAATGTATTTGGCTAATATAAAGTCAGATTGTAGAAGATGGACAAAAAAATGCACAACTTGTCAAAAACAAAAATAACTAGGCATAATCAATCGCTACTTTTGCCACTATCTTATGCACGAAGCGATACATCTTAACTTATACCGACCATGATAGTACGAAGCTATCCTATTAAAACCATTGAAGCTGTAGCAAGAAATTTTATGAATCATTGGACAACGAGAGGCCAATGTAACAACGAACAGGCCAGGGTAGACAATTTGAATTCTAACTGTTTGGGAGATTAGAGAAGCTGGAAAGAATTAACAGACAGAGAACCACGGCATACCACCCATAGGCAAACAACTTGGTAGAAAGATTTCATCCACAATTGAAGGCAGCCTTAATGTGCTACCAAGAACCATAAACAGATGCCCTTTCAATAGTTTTATTAGGCATACGAATAGCCTTTAAAGAAGACATAAAACCACTCCAGCTGAAATGATTTATGACGAAACCATCGGATTGCAAGGAAATTTCATATCTTCATCACGAGGTCCCCCCGAAGTGGAAGTAGAAGATTACATCGTTCAGCTACATCGACACATTAGATATCCAAAGATCTTCATTTTCAAAGACTTGGAAACGATGACAAATATATTCGCACGGAAAGACGCAGTCGGCAAACCACTGCAACGTCCATTAGGAGAAGCAGAAAAACCATCAAAATTAGCAAACACGGGAAACCAGTGACAATAGCAGATGAAAGAGCCAAGCCTGCGTTCATAGAAGAAACACGTCATAGAAGAAGCATCTCCACGAAGCGAACGACTACTGAAACCACTAGACTCAGACGAAGTATCAAGAATCAAGGAGTGCGCAGCAGCAACTAACTGAACACTACACAAGAACTTTTTTTGCTACATAAAATTTGTCATTTTGGATAAGTTTATACTTTCCTTTATAAAACGCAAAAGATTTCATTAAGAATTCGTTTTCTCGCTGAAACTAAGACACGCAAGAAAACTTTCGTTCTCGAATACAGAGGGGTCATTTCGATACTAAAATCAAAAATAACTATTAAAATTATATTAACCTGATTAAGTTAGGATATTTCATAAAATTTATTATATTATTTTTAAGTCTAATTACTTACAAATTCCCATGAGAATTTGTGTAAAACACGACTCGCTCTCTATTTAAAGTAATCTCGTCGATTACCTCAGAAAATATTTCTAAGAACTATCTCAAGCGAATGTTATATTATTTAAGTGTTGTAAATTTTAATTAAGGAGGATCATCTAAGAGTCGTTTAGAACGCAACGGTTCGGTTTCACACGACCAATTAAAATACTACCAGAATGAGTGTATATTTTTTATTAAAAATTAATAAAAAAAATCGGTTTGTTAGATGATTGCGGTGCACCTGTGCGTAGAATCTCCATCGTTTACTACTGCGAGTTCAGGATGTTCATAGCTTTATCTACGCACGGCCATTAAATGTTGTCACCAGATAAATTGCTTCAGTGCGGTATGCAGTATGTATAATTTATTTTGACCATTTCGTTCTTTAATAAAAGTAACTAACATTTTATCTTTACCGGTTTATTTACCCCTTTAAATAAATAACGTCATACGAGTAGGTCTATTTGTGGATTATCATTATAATCGGCAGATAATTCTGTAAACTTAGTTATTCATTGTTAAGCGATTAATTTTATAAACGACTCGATCGTAAGCATTCCTCGCTTTATATCTAAGTACCATCGAAATATCAGAAACGCCAGATCGGAATTATTGCCCATTACGGTCCACACGTACAACTCGTTAAGATATATCCTGCCAATACCTTATCGCGCCACTACGAAAAGCAAAAGCTTTGGCTAACGTTACATACCGACCGTAGTAATATGCGTTATCCGTACCTTCCATCGCCTCTTACAACGAAAAGTAAAGAAACGCCACGTCAGATTCTCCACGGCTTCTTCGAACATCCGATTCGTTCGTAATTAGAAAACCCAACCAGAAAGCACAAGCACGGTCAAAGCAGCAAAGTCAAGTCTCGAAGAGCCTCCGTCTCAAAACCGGCGCTTCGGAGGAGAGAATCTTTGGTGCAAAGCCGAGCACGCAACGGGGTCAGAGGTCGCATGGAACGGCTCCGTACCACTTCCGTGTCTTCTTAATGATGCTTACTTCGCACGTCTCAGTCCGAAGACTTCCACTTCATTCTTCTTCATCTTTCTTACATTTATGTGTCGCTTTTTGTTCGTTTTGCTCTAGCTTTTTCTATGCGTTAATGGGACGCCTAAAACTCGACGACCTATTTGCGGTCGATTAATAATAATGGGGATTAGTCGTTCTTTGGGAACTGGCCGGCGCACGGTTAATTACCTCTTGGAAAACGCTGAGGAAGGCGTCTGACGGTGTCTTAGGATAAGAAGCCAGGATGTTGTTGTATCAAGAGCACGGTATCGGCTCTAACAAATTTGTCAGTGTCATTTTTTCAAGTGGCGACCATTAACTTTTTAAACGTGGGTAATAGATTACAATTATTTTTCTTTTAATTAACGTTTTTTATAACGGGATATGAAAAATAGTTCAATAGATCTTATGTTTTAATTTCGAAATTATTTATGTTCTTTGCACACAATATTTTATTAATATATTTAGATTTATTTAACGAAATATGATTCGCCGAATTTCTATGCAGAAAAATCTATAATTCATTATTAACTATAGATGTAGAACTTCTGACAGCTATTATGGCCACAAAGGATTTCATTTTGACACTATATTATTGCAATTATTCATTTGCTAACTTTGACATCAGAGGCGAAACGAAGCAACTTTGAATATACATAAATAACTTAAATTGACCTATTTTGAGCTTATTTTGGTCTTCCGAAAAGTAGCTCAACAGAATACTGTAGAAAGTCTTACAAGAATGACCAATACTGCACACGTGTTCGGCCCTATTCCCATATAGAAGATATTTTGTATCTTTTGATTGACTAAGCAATACTTGAAGAAATTATATACTCATCTAACATTAAACTTAACAGTGTTAGGGCAAAAGTAACATTCCAGGTTCTTTACGTTTTGCAACAAGCAACTTATCAGAGATGAAAGGAAGAAAGGTAATTGGGAAGCTACAATTATATACACATTCTAAAATTTTGTAAATAATTAAACTAAAATTACCACTAGGGACAAATTATATACTACTAGAGCTAAAAACTTTCGAGTTTTGAAAGAAATGTTTTCTTTCGAGAACATTTGGGATGCTATCTTTAAAAATTGATTCAAAGCAACGAAATCGGAAATTAAAAACAATATACAGGGTGTATCTGAATGACTGCAACACACATCAAGGGATAACTCTTTAATGAATTTTAAGGCTACTTTAATATATGAACCATGGGCGTCTTTGGCTCCTTTAGGGAGATACAGCCGTATAGCCACATACTCAAAACACTCATTCTTATTAAGACACTCAAAACACATTTAGCAAACAACTTCCAACGCACATTAAGATTCTTTTGTAAGAAATTTATTCCAACTTTCGATCGACCCAACCCAACCCAACGCAATCCTTTCTTTAACGAGGTCGAGGAAAATCTGCCAGCAGACATCTGGCCTGGGGTGAATTTCCTCGTCTTCTGCGGAAACACCTAATCGGTATTGCGTCGGAGATCCAAACTGCTGGTAACTTTACTTCGTGTCGTGTTCCATTCTTTATACATTATTCGTCTTATATCTATAGATCTTATATATAAATAGGGATCGGAACTGTTTGAAATGATATTGATTCTATACATACCGGGGCGACAACTGACCTCCCTCATAGTGCAGTTGAATCTTCTTCGTTTACTATTCTTGTAATTTTTTTCTTCCCCCTTCAGGTCTTCATTCTTCTAGCATTCTTCTTAACTCCTTCGGTATTGGGTTGGACTCCCTCTTCTTTCATTTTCTCATCAAAGGCACTTCCTCACGACTCAGGATGAGTCCTCTCATCATTTCATTTAGTTTAAGGTAACCTACCAATACCCATAATATTTATAAATAAACCCATGTTCATCTCCGTTCTTTTCTTTCTGTTTCGAATCTTAAACAATCAAACAAAGTCTATTCGGGTGTATTCCGGTACCCCACATCCATACCAGTACGCGTCGGTATCAACTTTTCTTTATATTTTTGAGGTAGCTAGTGAACGAACCATGTCCCATAATCGCTTGTGTCAGGTGAAAATCTGTTGAAGGTCCTCTTTGCTACCAGGTTTGCACGTTTCTTATAAATACACTAGACCAGACTGCGTAATTTGTCCATCTTTGCTGCAATTTATGAAGCATTCTTTGTCGAACTTCTTTACTGTTACTACATTATTGTTATAATTTTCCGTTCTTTCCCATACCAGTAAGTCCAAAGGTGGACAACCTGCTAGCGCACCTACTGCTTCGGTTTATACAGTTCGGTACGCCACTGTCATGGAAATTGCGTATTTTCTTTCTATTTTCTTTGAAGCATGTTTTTATATTTCTGATGTCTGAGTGTACTTTACCACACAGGGGCTGCATACAGTACCACAGAACTTATCGCTGTCGCCAATATCTTTCTCTTCTTTTGGAAAGGGCTTCCTATATTTGGCATAAGTTTAGTCTTTTCATTTTTATATCTTTGTCGAATGTCACGTTCAGGTACTTCACTGACTTTTCGCTATGTACTACTGTATTGCTCACTTCAATGTTCACTTGGTTAAACTTTCTTTTGTCTTCCAGAATTACCACTTCTGCTTTCGATTCTTCCATTTTAAGCCGATTTTTTCGAGTCATTTCACTACTCTCAGAATCGAATACTCTGCCTTGTCAACTAAATTCTCTCTGTCGCCCCCGAAATCAGAAGTGCCAAGTTGTCTGCGTAGCATATCGTTGTTACGCCTTCATCCTGTTTCAATTCTAGAACTTTGTTATAGAACAAATTTCAGAGTGTACCACCAACAACCAACAACCTTGTGGTACTCCACAGGTCATCTTGTCCATTTGGTAGGTGTATAATTTTCTGTGAAAGATAGGCGTACATTAGACTCGTTATTGGCGTCGTTATATTCGCACGATGTAATGCCGTTTTGACGTCTCTCCATGGCGCCGAATTGAAAGTATTCTTGATATCTATTAACATCATGATATTAAAACCTCTATTTGTTAATGATATGTTTCTTCATTTCTTAACTATTTCGATAACTGTCATTACAGCGTCCAGCGTGCTTCATTCCTTTCGATAAGCAAATTACAGATCACTAATTCTATTCACTATCTTCAAGTCGGTCGATGAGTCTTTTCTCTATTAGCCGCTTCAGTAATTTTCCTATGACGCTTAGCAGACATAAGGGGCGATAGGCTTAGGGTTTATCTTAGGTTTTAAGAGATTTCAATCAACAGTAGTTTGTTAGATTTCGTTCGTAGTGTTATCCAAGCCTGTTGATTTTCTTGATTTTAACTGTTTCGCAGCTGTTATTATTTCGTTTTCAGTAAAAGGCTTATTCTATGCATCAATAGGCAGTGGCGGTTCTACTCTATTAATCTCTTTCTGTACTGGTCAATTCTTCTGCGTATCTGGCACCCAGTTTCTTTGTCAATACTTGATAGACTGCACCCCACACGTCTTCCTCCAACTCATCGCACAAGTCTTTGAATTTCGTGTTTTTAGACTTATTTATCAAATGTGGGAGATTCTTTTTAGTTTTTCTATATTCTTCTTTAACATCGTGGTTGGTCTGTTGATTTACTCGTCTATTCGCCCTCTACATTATCCTTCCTTTTCTTAAGCAATCTTTCTTGGTTTCCGCAATCTCCTATGTCCACCAATACTTAGGTCTTCTCCTTTTGTTTCTTGTAGTTTTTTTCTTCAGGTTTTCGTCACATGCAATTGTTATGCACTCCATCAATGATTTAGGAGTTAGTTGCTCTGGTATGTGATTTTTGAAATAAACTTTAAATCTACTATTTTTGATGTTCTATAATCTATTTTGCGTGGTCTTCCATTTGTTACAACAATGGAGAATGATACAGGTATATGGTCACTGAGAGTTTCAATGTCTTCATCAACCTTCCATTGTTGAACATAATTGGCAATGCTTTCCGTTGCCAGTATTAAAATAATGATCGATGATCGTCTGGGTTCTCTATAAGTTGTTATGCCTGGAATGTTAATAATCACTAATTTATTTTTAGATACCCATCCTTTCAGTAATTTTTTCCTTGGATTCTGCATTATATCCCCAGTCGTTCTAGTTCGTACATTAAAATCACTCAATCTTATTTCCGCTTCTAAATGATCCAATAGTTCCTCGAAATCTGCGTCGGTCCTATTCGGTAAAATGTATACTGACCATGCTGTGACGTTATCTAGGTTTATTCCTATGAATCCTTCACTAACTACCCATTTTCTTGGAGTTAAGCTGCATTATTTTCATTTCTAGTATTTTTCTGCGCAGTCAATGGAAGTTTCTGGCATATTTTCTACAGTCCTCCCTTTTTTCTTCCCTATCTTGCTTTTAGCTACTATTGTGAAGTAATCTTTCTGATCTTCCTGTTTATTTATGTCTGTGTTCATTTGTTCTGCTACTTGAGGTTTTTTGTTAGTTACTTCTTATCCATCAGTTTTTTTTTGTTCTAACTTATTTGCTTCTTTGTCATCGGTCTTCTTCATTTGCTGTTTATAGTCTTTGCCTTCACTTCTTACTTTTTGAAACTATTTTCTATTTGTTGGACACCTTCCCGTGTTCGCACTATTTCCGTCTGTTTTATAGTCTGAGCATCTCAGATCACTATTACAATCCTTAGCTAGATGGTCTTGCCTTCCACACTTGTAACACCACTTAGTTCTGTCCTCGCCATTGCAGTCTGTAAGTAACTTTCCGTTGTCTATCGTTATTTAGTATTTTTTCTATTGTTTTTGTTGATTTTTTTAACCCAACCCAAATACTATAATAATAACAATTTAATATTAATAATAGTATATAATAATAATTTCTATCTCAATAATTTCTCTGTAAAACGTCAGTTATCTTATATCATTTTAAGCATGGCATTTTCTTCTTCAATTTGATCCTGATGCATGGATCAAATTTTGCAATTGATCATGAAATATTCCATTTTCATATATTCATTATATATATATTCATTTATTTCATATATATATTCATATTCAATATTTCTTTTTTTTTCAAAATTCATGCAATTGATCATGAAATATTCCATTTTTATTATTAAAAATTAATTTTATTTTTATTATTAAGTTGGAACGCAATTTTGCATATTTCAATTTTTATCTCAATAATTATTGAATAAACCAGCGGATTTTGTTTTAATAAGGACATTTTTCGTCTTCAAATTATCTCCATTATTTTAGCCATGGCAATATTTTTGAATTCCCAAAGCTTCAAGTTGCATGAGGCCCATAGTGTCCCAATTAATCAGATCTCTACATTTTGAAAGATAATATATTATTTTAAATGTGCAAATTAAGTAATTATGTTTTGATATTTTACTTCATATTTATAAAAATAACATCTAAAGAAGTTGTAAAGTAGTGTGTATCTTCATCATTAGTAGGCAAAAAATGTAATGTAATAAATGCATGAAAAAGCAAAAAGTTGTGAAAACATGTTAGTCTTATAAATATTACAAAAACTTTTTCAATCATAAACATTTTTATTACCACCGTTATTTATTACTGAAAATTACCGCCCTAATCTTAATGAAATACTAAAAAAACCCACGTTGCAAGTAATAAAAACTTAGTAATCAACAAAAGTAAGTATACTCGTAGTTGATGATTTTTAACGTACACCTGCGAGTAAATTAACTTAAACACAACCTCCTCCTTATCTCCATAAAGTATCAATTCGTATTTTTCGTCTCTTTTATACCTCTCGCAATTCCAGATAGATCCCCGAGACTAATATAACCTCGTTTTATAGGCGACTATTTTTTTTCTCTCTGGATATAATTGCTATTCCTCGCGCTCCTCGGTATCATTATGATTATTATTATTATGTTTTACTTTAATGCATGAACCGCCGCAGCCGCGCAGCCGCCGGGAGCGTAATTAATGGATCATAGTCCACTTGTAATTGGAGTCAGTTTTCTTTTTTCGTACCTTTTAAACAGTTCCCAACCCGACACCGGAACGCAAAGTCAGTGAGCCATAGCGGAGAAGGTCTCGCCACATCTCGATTATGTTTATGTAAATCGGGCCTTAATGGGATATGGTCGCGCATCCTGCATGATGTCGGCGCTTCCCCGTTTTACCGACGACCCTAGTGGACCTATTCATTACTTATGGATCTTGAGTTATTGGACGACATTACCAACTGCGGCGGCGCGTCGTGCGGTTCACTGCGCAACCGAAGATGGTTGTGGTTTCAATCTTAAATCTGCATTGACAGTACCAGAATGGCTATCCCCAAAGTTTATTAGAAAGGAAGTCCATTTCATATAAGGATATTGTAGCGATTATTTTTATCATTTTCAAATCAAATCGTCTTGTTATCATATTACAAAAAATAGTACATTTATTTTGATGTAATATATTGAAGTTACATGTATTATCTTCGTTGATAATAACAGTTATTTATTATACATGGGAAAAAAGTGTTATGTAGAACCAAATAGCAAAATGTTTTTCTCACTGGGAAAAAACGTACTTTTTTCCCATGGGTAATAATGTGGCATTCTACAACCTGTCAATACGGATGAAATAACGAATCTTTTTCTCTTTAAAAAAAAATAATTCCTAGTAATTCTATGTGGTATATGTTCACATAACACAGCGGAACTCTGGGAGGTGAGGAATTCCAAGTCAACATAGTAGGTCAGCATAGCAAAACCGCCAAAGAGTTAGGCTTTCCCAGGCTAAACTTTTTTAATATGACTTTTATATTTTTTCCTTATCTTTATGTTTGTTTGTCAGCAGCTTATCTCATGACAAATTCAAGTACACCAAAAGCTTTTCTTAAATTGACGTACTCACTGAATAATAGCTAGTATTAAACGTAATGCCCAAATTCCATACACCCAAAAGTGATGAAGTTTGTCAAACAATTTTGAAGAAGTTCACATAGATCTCGCTATAGAGCAGAACTGTATATAGAATTGGACACATGGCAGAAGATTTTTAAATCCGCATACATTAAACTAACCGATTGTATCCTACCAACAACATAAGAAAAAGGCCTCTATTGAATGCTCTAGGGTAAACCAATTTGTTCAATTTTGTCTAGCAATAGTAGATAATCAACTTTATCAAATACTTTACTAAAATCAGTGTAGACAGAGACCACGACAGTTGTCATCAAAAGAATGCAAAATGTAATTAGTATATTCGAGAAGATTAGTTTGCACTGAACGCCCAGCAAAAAACGGAAATTTAAGAGTCGTCGGAGCGTCGATGGAGAATTAACACAAGATATGTTTGATTCCAACAAGTTGTGCATCACATTTTCCTTGGATAAGTAATCTTCCGTTTTGAAGATATCTTGATCTGATAGCGTCTCATCTCAATCTACGTCGATAATGCCAAAAATCTGCAAGAGTTAAAAGAAGGTATCATAGTACAAATAAAGAGAATTGACATCGACCTGTGTGAGAAGGTGATGAGGAAATTTGAGAATCGACTATAGCAGTGCATTCCAGAAAATGGACGTTATCTGCCTGACATTATCTTCCATAGATACATCCACTTTTTTTAATATAAAAGAGTTTTAAATAAAAGCTTCGTTCCAATCTCCCCATCCTAAAGTTGCAATTTGAGATTAATTCGATAAAATTAATAAAATTAGTTGTTTGCTGAAGATGTTCAGATGATAATGTAAATAATGAATTTTCAAGGACGTCGTGAAGTTACCTGCTACTTCACTGTTTGATGATGAAGAGTTTTCGGAAGATGCAGTAATGCTAAGTGGCTTACAAAGGCACTCGACGACTTTTTTCCTCCGTACCGGTAATTTATTTTTGTTAAACTGAGTTTGAAATAGGAATAACTACATTACTTGGAATTTCTCACCCCCCAGATAATGACCCCGAAAATATTCTGCAGTATAATTAGTAATTCGCGGTTTACAAAAACCGATGCATATTAAACAAATGACATGATATAAAAGAAAGTCAAAAAAATACAGAAGAAACAATTTATGGAATGGAATTTAACATCATATACATGTGTACGTTATTTCACAAATTAAAAATGTCCTCAATCATTTTTGAAAAATCGTAAAAAATCTAATTCTAAAGATATCTTGATGAAATGTTTTGTTATTTATAAAGAAAAGTATGCACTTTAAGAATAAAATCATACTTGAGTATCTCGCTTTGTTTTTGAACACTCAAATTTTAAAGTCGACGTAAATTTTACTATTTTTTTATCATTTTTGAAAAAAATCGTTAAAAAATGACAATTTACTTTAATGATTTTCAAAGAATCGTAACAAATCGATTTCTTAAGATACGTTAATAGAATAATGGTTATTTGTAGAGAAAAGCATATACTTTTTCATGAACGAAACCGTATTAAAAAAAACTCTTCGTTTTTGAGATATAATTGTTTGGGCCCTACGTAAATATGTAATATTTCATAAAAAAACATTTTTTTTAATTACCAATTTGTCATTACCATTTTAAATTTTGAGACAAACCAAAAAAAAAGGAATAGTTGTAAATTCGACAACTCCTTTCAGATTAAATCTTCAGATTCAAAAAAGCAACCAAATTCTAAATTTAATTAAACTTTTTAAACGAGAATAACATAATCGTCTTTACATTTATGATGACCAAACGACCACCAATTCTCTTACTGTTAGGTACTAGTGCTGACATTTCTGTTCTTCCAAATCCGTCCGTTACTGCAGCTAATGATCTTCCAATAATAACCTATAGCAAAAAATTTTTAACATTAACTTTACGGTAAAGATGAAATTTTCCTCACATCTTCACTATTATTAGATAAACCTATTATTAGCGTAGATTTTCTCGTCAAATTTGGCATTATTGTAAACATTAAAACTCGTTGAATAATCGATAATGCAACAAAATTATATTCTATTGTTCTATTTAAAAAAAATATTCTTTTACATAAAATCTCCATTGAAATTAAATCAAACAGACATAGAAAAAAATTAAGTTGGAAATAGATTATATCAACGAGTGATGGTTTTTCAAAGAAAAGACTGAATTGGGAATAAACTCAATGCTACATTAAAATAAAAAAATTATTTGAAAATGATGACTTCAATCCAGATAGAACAGTTAACAATTTGTTATGGATGTTCTTTTGGAAGCATTTCTAGGTTTCTGAAAGTATTTTTAGGTTTCTAGGCGCAACATTAAGCCATGTGAACATATTTCGTGAAAATCATTTATAAGCAGTATCAAGTCTTCTTAAAGCATCAAGATAAGAAGAGACTTTTATATACGCAATATAATATCTTCAAGAAACAATGTGAAGTATTCTGGAAGCAGTATCATGTATTCTGACAGCATTTCAAATCTTCTAGATGTAGTGTCGAATCTTTTAGAAGCAGTATCTAGTACAGTGGAAGCGAGGCATTTCAAGTTCTCTGGAAATATTTCAAGTCTTCTAGAAGTATTTCAAGACTTCTGGAAGCAAATCCAGCCTTCTGAAAGCAATATCAAGTTTTCTACAAACTGTAATCTTTTCGGAGCAGTATCAAATCTTCTGACAGCAAATAAAGTCTTCTGGAAGCAAATCTAGTCTTCTAGAAACAGTATTAAGTATTCTGGAAGAATTTTATATCTTCAGGAAGCACTTCATGCCTTCTAGAGGCAATGTCAAGTCTTCTGGAAGAATTCCACGTCATCTGCAAGCAATATCAAATTTTCTAGTATCAAGTCTTTCAGAAGTTCCAATGAATCTTGTGGAAGAAGTTAAAGTTTTCTAGAGCATTTCAAGCCTTCTGGAAGAATTTCAAGTCTAAATATTTTTGAAGCAGTATCAGGTTTTCTGGAAGCAAATCAACACTTACAGAAGCAATATGGAGTCTCTTAGAAACAGCTCAAGTCTTCTAAAAGCATTTCAAGTCTTATGGAAGTATTTCCAGTCTAAATATTTTTGAAGCAGTAGCAGGTTTTCTGGAAGCAAATCAAGACTTCCAGATGCAGCATCAAATCTTCTAGAAGCTGTATCAAGGATTCTGGAAGCATTTCAAGTTTTCAGGAAACATTTCGAGTCTTTCAGAGACGATATCAGGTCTTCTGGAACCATTTCAAGTCTTTCATTGGTCGTAATAGATCTTTTGGATACAGCTGAAGCCTTCTGAGATTTTATATTTTGCTCAAAGTACTTGGTATTTTGAAAACAAAATAAATATTTTCAAGTCTTTACTACCAGTTTCTTGCCTTTTGCAATAAAAATGTCTTCTGCCAGCAGTATTTAGAATTTTACAAGCACTATGTAGTCTTTAATTGTCACTTTTTGATCTTTTGACGTGAAAATTTTGTATATTTCCCAGAGTATTTGGTATTTTGCAATCAAAATCATACTTTTCAAGTCTTTACTAACAGTTTCTTGACTATTACAACAAATATGTCTTTTTACAGTAGTTTTACGTCAATATTTTGCCTTTTGTCTTAAAATATTCTTGAAATATTGAGTTTTGTTATCGGTGAACATTTACAGTTTTTATTAATGCAAGTTTTATACCAAAAAGTTATCAAAAATCATCACTAGTTGCATTATATTCATTTTTAGTAATATCACAAGTATTATCACTTTGATTATTAGAATTTTTATTTGTTGTGTAAACTATATATATAACTACAGCTAAATGAATGCTATGGTTGATGACAAGTTTTCTGGAAGTTAGCATTTCAAGTCTTTTGGAAGCATTTCATGCCTTTTGAAAGCAGTACCGAGTCGTGGAAGCATTTCAAGTCTTCTTGAATTAAGTGAAATCTTCTAGAAGCAGTGTCATCTTATAGATGCAGAAAAAGTCTTCTGGATGCAATATCAAGTCTTTCAGAGGCAGTATCGAGTCTTTTGGAAGTATTTAATGTCTTAAGAAAGTAGTATCGAATCTTCTGGAAGCAATTTAAGTCTTGTGAAAGTACTTCAAGTCTTCTGGAGGTAATATCAAGTCTTCGAGAGGTAGTATAGAGCCTTTTGAAAGTAACTCAAGTCTTCTAGAAGCAATCCAAGTCTTCTGGAAGCATTTCAAATCTTCTGGCAGCATTTCAAATCTTCTGGAGGTAGTATCAATTCTTCCAGGTGCAGTATCAATGATTATCGAAGCGTATCAAGTTTTTTGGAAGCATTTCATGCCTTTTGAAAGCAGTAGCGAGTCGTGGAAGCATTTCAAGTCTTCTTGAATTAAGTGAAATCTTCTAGAAGCAGTGTCATCTTATAGATGCAGAAAAAGTCTTCTGGATGCAATATCAAGTCTTTCAGAGGCAGTATCGAGTCTTTTGGAAGTATTTAATGTCTTAAGAAAGCAGTATCGAATCTTCTGGAAGCAATTTAAGTCTTGTGAAAGTACTTCAAGTCTTCTGGAGGTAATATCAAGTCTTCGAGAGGTAGTATAGAGCCTTTTGAAAGTAACTCAAGTCTTCTAGAAGCAATCCAAGTCTTCTGGAAGCATTTCAAATCTTCTGGCAGGATTTCAAATCTTCTGGAGGTAGTATCAATTCTTCCAGGTGCAGTATCAATGATTATCGAAGCGGATCAAGATTTTTGGAAGCATTTTATGACTTTTGAAAGCAGTCCAATGGAGTTTTCTCTAATGGAGTCTTCTGGAATTGCACAGAAGACTCCATCTTCAGTAAGTAAAATCAGGTTTGTTTATCAAGTCTTCCAGAGACAGTAGTAAATCTTTGGGAAGCATTTCAAGTTTTTTGGAAGCAGAATCAAGCCTTGCAGGGACAGTATCGAGTCTTCTGGAAACAGTTCAAGCCGTTTGGAAGCATTTCATGTTTTTTGAAAGCAATTCAAGTATTCTGGAAGTATTTCAAGTTTTCTAATCAAGTCTTCTAGATGCATTTCATATCTTCTAGAAATAATATCAAGTCTCAATTAAAAATACGTGTTCTCCAAAAACCTTGAGAGACCACCTGTTTGACGTCTATTCGTATCGATGTTCAGCACCCATTAAAAATCTTGCATGGGTTTGGTTGTGCACTCAGACCACCCACGTGTTCTGCGCCTATGCCACCTAATTTTTTCCAGCCAATCTTACATTTAACAAAACATAACATAATTATCTCTCAAATAAATCTCGCCACAGTTCGCGATCTTTTAGCTCATATTCATAATTTTAATTTTCATCTTTATGGTTGCAAAATTTTCTCGAAAATTGATCTTGTACTTATATACCACCAAATACTGGTACCGGAAGAAGATGTATACAAAATAGCAACTACAACCAAATTTGGCCCATATGAGTTAACGAGAATTCCATTCGGTTTAAAAAATTTTTAAAACATTTCAACATTTTATTGTCGAAGTTCTTTCTGGTTTAAATTTTCTTTTTGTATACATTGATGACATTCTTATCGCTAATAACACTGAAAGTGTTCATCGCTTTCTTCAATAACACTGTAATTTTAGAGATTAAACAAATTTAGCATCAACATCAAACGATCAAAGTGCCTTTTTGCAATTCCTTCCTCAAGACAGTTAATGGTTTTGCACAACCTCAAAATTCGAAACACTTTTAGGTGTGGTTACCTATTATTATAGATTCCTTCCAAAATTTCGATATTCTTCGACCTTTTTATGATTTGGCAAATTCTCTTAAAAATTCTAAAGAAACATCTTAATTTTTCAAACGACCATATTAAATCGTTTACTACAGCAAAAGAACTTTTGTCACAATCCATTATTTTAGCTCTTCCATCTATAAAAACATAATAAATTCCAATAAATTCTATGTAGTATATGTCCACAGACATTTTAGAAAGAATCCTTACAATTCTAATAACTTGTTAGTAAAAGATAATGATTTATTTGTGTAAATAATTAAGTTTGTAGCCTAGACGAATTTACGGCACAATTACTCATAACATAACCATACAATAGTCTAATAATAACGAAATAAATGATCTTGACTGGGGCGCAATAGAAACCCGTTGCGCCACATTTGTAAACCGTTTCTTTACAATTTGTTTCCATCACGGCCGGTACGTTTCGACGATCCTTTACAAAGCTACCGACGATTTTAAAACGGAACCGACACTATCTCCTCACCGCACTCGCCATTAATCATAGGAACCATTTAATATGACCGCTTCAAGTTGCGCAACTTGAGGTTCTTATAATTTGTAAGTGGCGAAATTCGTGGGACGTCAAAATAAGTTAATCAGGTGAAGACGCGGTGAGTGTTATGCAGAGTATTAGTCGGACCCCCCCATGGGAATTCGGTTTTGCAAGAAGCAATCCGGCCATTTGCCGTATTAGGTAGGCCAGTTGGTAGGACTGATGGGAACTATTTGTTGTCCTTGCTACCGCGATGGGAGGGCAGTGAAAGCTCTAGCTCTTAGGAGGTATCGGCCCTGGTAAGCGCCACCCATTGTTACCGAACTGTTCATGAAGATCGTGATTTGCTAGCTACGCTATTAAGGATAAATCACCTTTTAAAAGTTGTTACTATGATGTCTCAACAAAAGAGCAATATTATGAATTATATTAAAATACTTGGATTTCACAACATTTTTTAAATAGAAGAAATCACGTATCAATATCGTTCTTGAAAGATTCTTTCAAGTAGGTTAACACATTTCTATTGACTTATAGCATTTCTGCTGAATCCCTCGGCGAGTTGTAAAATAACAATTAACGAAACGGGAAAAAGTGGCGCTGTGCGTCTATAGCGAAGACGATTTTAGCTCACGACCGTGAGAGCATTTCGACTTTACAGTTTTCCGCACAATACTTTATCACCGGTCGTATATTTATTATCGCCTTTTCTCCGTTGCCGATGACCCGATAGTAATTAAACGTGCAATCAACCACGTAGATAGCCGATGGTCCGATGTCCCGATGTCCCGCTTCTGTATCTACCACCCGACCGACGGCTTTCGCTTCTAATTGATGTCTGTCCTTTTTTTTTCACTTCTTTTCTCGATACAGTAATTATTTTGTACGGCATGTGCATTGAGCGGTGACAAATTACTTCTTTTATGGTACCACAAGAGGTATACGATACTCATATTGATGTATTTAGTTGTAGCATTTTCTGGAATACTCCATCTTTGTAAGTAGGACAAATTTCTAGTAGTACTTAAAAATGTTAACATATATTATTTATAAAAATCGCATAATCTGAAGCTTCTGAGGTATTGTAGAACCATGTTGGTATTGTCATATTAAATGTAATGAAAATGTTGGTAAATTTAATTTTTTCCAAAATGCAAGAATAATAGTTTCCCAAGTTCACAAGCTATGGAACTAAATATATCATAATATGGTAAAATTATCACATCTTAAGGATGGAATGGGGTTTCTAGATTGGGTTTACAGAATCAGGAAGGTTACCGTATGATTACTGTGTGTCCGGCTTTAGCCTTTGATGAAATATTGTATGCAGAACAAAATAAGAATTCGAATGATGTCAATTTTGACTATATCAAAAAAGTTATCTCCTTAAAACTTATTGTTAATTTTATTATAAATAACCCGACTTCCTCTCAAAATTATTTTTATTTTTCGATTTTCTACGATTTTCAAAAATTATTAAGGTATTGTAAATTTTATAAATTACTACAATTTAGGTTGAGTTCAAACATTGATATCTCCAAAATTAATTGAGGCATTCAAGTATGGGTTTGTTCTGAGAAAAATAAATACTTTCCTTCATCAAATTCAAGTCAAAAATTTCATCATGATATGTTAAGAGTTTGTTTTCTACAATTTTTCAACAATTATTAAGGAAATTTGATATTTTTAAGAAATATTTCAAAAACGAGATGAGATACTTAAGTCTGGTTTAATGCGTATGAAAGTACCTTCTTTTCTTTGGAAGTTGTAATAAATTTCATCAAGATATTTTAAAATATACATTTCTACGATTTTTTCAAAAATGATTAAGATATTTTTGCATATTTTTGCACATTTTTATGATGTGCTACAAATTTTGGTTGAGTTCGAAACTTGATATCTTAAGAACGAAGCTAGATACTCAAGTACGGTTTTATACAGAGAAAAGTGCATACTTTCCTTTATAAATCGCAAAAGATTTCTTCAACATATCTTAAGAATTCGATTTTTTACGATTTTTCTAAAATGATTAAAGACATTTTTAATTTTATGAAATGCTACAAATTTATCTCAGAAGATGACTAAAAAACGATTTGATAATCAAGTACGGTCTTGTTCTGATAAAAGTACATACTTTCCTTTATAAATCGCAAAAGATTTCTTCATCATATCTTAAAAATTCGATTTTTTACAATTTTTCAAAAATGATTAGACATTTTTATTTTTATGAAATGTTAAAAATTGATCTCAAAAGATATCTCAAAAACGAATTGAGATATTCATATATGGTTTTGTACTAATGAAAGTACATATTTTCCTTTATAAATTCCAAATAACCGCTCCAGCATATTTTAAAAAGTCGATTTTTTACAATTTTTCAAAAACGATTAAAGACATTTTTATTTTTATGAAATGCTACAAATTTATCTGAAAAGATATTTTAAAAACGAATTGAGATATTTAAGTATGACTCTGTTTTGAGGAAAGTACATACCTTCCTTTATAAATTACAAAAAAACATTTTCAACCTATCTTATGAGTTCGATTTCTTACAATTTTTCAAAAATGAATAAAAACATTTTTAATTTTATGATATGCTACAAATTTATCTGAAAAGATATCTCATAAGCAAATTGCGATATTCAAGTACGGTTTTATTCTGAAGAAAGTTTAAACTTTCTTTTATAAATTACAAAAATTGTTTTCAATATATCTTAGAAATTCGATTTTTGACAATTTTTCAAAAATGATTAGACGTTTTTAATTTTATAAAATGCTATAAATTTATCTTAATAGATATCTCAAAACCGAATTGAGACTTTCAAGTATGGTTTTATTCTGAGAAAAGTACAACCTTGCTTTATAAACAGCAAAAAATCTCTTCAACATATTTTAAAAATTCAATTTTTTACAATTTTTCAAAAATGATTAAAGACATTTTTAATTTTATGAAATGCTACAAATTTATCTCAAAAGATATATCAAAACCGAATTGAGACTGTCAAGTATGGTTTTATTCTGAGGAAATTACGTACTTTCCTTTATAAGTTGTAAAAGATATTTTCAACATATCTTCAGAACTTGATGTATTACGATTTTTCAAAGATGATTAAAGAAATTTAAATTTTTATGAAATGCTACAAATTTGTCTAAAACGATATCTCAAAAACGAATTGAGATATGCAAGTATGGTTTTATTCTGAGAAAAGTACATTCCTTTATAAGTTGCAAAAAATTTTTTCAGCATATCTTAAAAATTCGATTTTTTTACGATTTTTCAAATATAATTAAAGAAATTTTTAATTTTATGAATTGATACAAATGTATCTCAAAAGATATCTCAAGAACGAATTGAGATATGCAAGTATGCTTTTATTCTGAGAAAATACAACCTTGCTTTATAAACAGCAAAAAATTTCTTCAACATATCTTAAAAATTCGATTTTTTATAATTTTTCAAAAACGATAAAGACATTTTTAATTCTATGAAATGCTACAATTTGATCTCAAAAGATATTTCAAGAACGCATTGAGATATTCAAATATGGTATTGTTCTGAGAAAAGTACATACATTGGTTTATAAGCAGCATAACATTTCTTCAATATATCTTAAGAATTCAATCTTTTATGATTCTTCAAAAATGATTAAAGGCATTTTTAATTTTATGAAATGTTACAAATTTATTTCAAAAGATATCTCTTAAAAAGGAATTGAGACATTAAAGTATGGTTTTGTTCTGAGGAGAGTTTATACTTTCTTTTATAAATTACAAAAAAATGTCTTCAATATATCTTAAAGAGTCGATTTTTTACAATTTTTAAAAAATCATTAGATTTTTTTAATTTTCTGAAATGCTATAAATTTATCACAAAAGATGGCTCAAACACGAATTGAGATAATCAACTACGGTTTTGCTCTGAGGAAAGCATATATTTTTCTTTATAAACTACAAAAAATTTTTTCAACGTATCTTAAAAATTCGATTTTTTAAAATTTTTCAAAAATGTTTAAAGGCATTTTTAATTTTATGAAATATTACAAATTTATTTCAAAAGATATCTCTTAAAAAGGAAATGAGACATTAAAGTATTGTTTTGTTCTGAGGAAAGTTTATACTTTCTTTTATAAATTACAAAAAAATGTCTTCAATATATCTTAAAGAGTCGATTTTTTACAATTTTTAAAAAATCATTAGATTTTTTTAATTTTCTGAAATGCTATAAATCTATCACAAAAGATGGCTCAAACACGAATTGAGATAATCAACTACGGTTTTGCTCTGAGGAAAGTATATATTTTTCTTTATAAACTACAAAAAATTTTTTCAACATATCTTAAAAATTCGATTTTTTCAAATTTTTCAAAAATTATTAAAGTCATTTTTAATTTTATGAAGTGCTACAAATTTATCTCAACAGATATCTCAAAAACGAATTGAGACATTAAAGTATGGTTTTGTTCTGAGGAAGGTATATACTTTTAAAATGTTTGTTTAAAATGTCTTGAATATATCTTAAAAATTCGATTTTTCACAATTTTTCAAAACTGATTAGACATTTTTAATAATTGAATTGAGATATTCAAGTATGGTTTTATTCTGAGGATAGTATATAATTTCGATTTTTTACGATTTTGCAAACATGATTAAAGAATTTTATGAAATTCTGTATCTCAAAAAATATCTCAGGAACGAATTAAGATATTCAAGTATGGTTTTATTTTGAAAAAAAAAAGCATACCTCCTGTATAAATCATGAAAATTTTTATCAAGATGTATTCTAAATCCGTGTATACCTCTGATCCAGAAGATACCGGACACCTGTGATGTAAAACTGATGTTGAAGCTGCTACATATAAAGGTGGGATAGAAATGCCGGTAATGGATATCCGGCTGAAGATGAAGTCGGATATTGGGTATCCACCTTTTCATTAAATCATTATCTATTCCAGCACTCCATATCATAATTCAATACAATACAATACAATACAATTTATTGCCACCAAGATATACAATAAAAGAAAAAAAAATGTACACATCATTCCTTAACATTGGTACAAGGTTAACAAAAGGTCGATTTATCGCCAGAGGCGATGTTTTCAAAACGACCCAATCAGCAATGTATGTTAAAAAAAATAAATTGATATGGCGAATATAAGTAAAAAAAAATAATAAATTTATGTATAAAGTATTAGAAAAAGAGTACGCAAGAATAAGAAGGAAAGAGACTCGAATTACACAAAAGAAAAATGATTGGAGAAGAAGAAATAAAGCTATCAGCTGAGAACGGAAAGAGAAGAGGCAGATTAAATCAGGAAACAGTCTGAGACAACTGTTGTGACAACAAGCGATCTTTAAGCGATGCTCTGAATACAGAAAAACTACGGGCTTCCCGCAACTCAGTGGGTAAGTTATTCCAGAGAGTTATAGCTTGCACTGTGTATGACCCGTGATATATTTCGGTACGATGAATCGGAAACATGAGTGAGACACCAGATTGTGCTCTAGTAGGAAGACCGCGAGAGGCCATGAACTCAAATGTAGTGAACAGATAGAATGGAGACTGAGAGGAAAGAATCTTGTATAAGGTAGTTAGTATACGGAAAGATCTACGGTTCTCAACGGTAAGCATTTCGAGGTGATTACGATAAGGTGTAACATGCTCACATTTTCTCAGATCGAAGATAAAGCGCACACAATTATTTTGTAACCTCTCTAATTTGTTACGAAGACCAATCGAAAGGTCCGGGTATACGGTATCGGCATAGTCCAAATGGGGAAGAATTAAAGAGTAACAAAGGTTACGACGAACAGTAGGTGGAAGGAAACAACCAAGCTTGCGTAGGGAGTAGAAACAGAAATAGACCTTCCTACAGATAGACTGAATCTGGGGCTGCCAGGACAATGCAGAATCCATCATCACACCCAAGTTTTTAACAGTTCGAGAGAATTGTATAATATTACCGTCAAGTGACAAATAGGTATTGTTAAGGGAGTAAAATTTTGTTACCAGAGGCCTTGATCCAAAAGCAATAGCCTGAGTCTTTGCCACATTCAAACCCAAGCCATGGCATCTAGACCAGTCCAGAACGCTAGCAAGATCCCTATTAAGCCGCATCACCGCTGCTGGAACTTCATCCACAGCTGCAGTTGTATAAATTTGGAGGTCATCTGCATATAGGTGAAAGTTGCACTTAATTATTTTAGAAATGGAGTTTATAAATACTGAAAATAGGAGTGGACCCAAGACACTGCCCTGGGGCACACCACAGCGGCTTGCAACTATAGACGAAGATGATGAGGAGTCACGTACACACAACGAACGATTAGAAAGGTACGATTGAAACCACGCGACACAGCTCGACGAAAAACCCACAGAAGAAAGAATTGCCACCAACAAACCATGATCAACAGAATCAAATGCCTTACTGAAATCGAGCAAGACCAATAAGGTCAAACGCCGATCATCACAACCACGTCTAATATCATCAGTAATCTTGATGAGCGCCGATGTCGTGCTATGGCCTGGCCGAAAACCTGATTGAAAATCAGTGATAATTTTATGCTCATCAAAATACTGCTGCATCTGCATATATACCAAGCGCTCTAGTGCTTTAGAAATTACAGAAATAATGGATATAGGACGAAAATCACTCAGACAAGTAGGACATTTAAGTTTAGGTATGGGTACAACGTAAGCTAGTTTCCAAATAGAGGGGAAGGTCGATGTCTCAAGGGAGAAGTTAAATATGTGGAGTAGTGGAGGAATGATTACATCCAAAATAGGAAGGAGCTGCTTAATGCTGACACCATCAGCACCAACACTAGTGGACTTAGAATGACTGAGAGCCTGGCGGACTTGAAGCTCGTCAAACAGCTCCAAGGAAAATTTAGAATTGACATTAGCAGAGGCAATAATAGCGGTAATAGTTGATGCCTTAACTGAGTCATCGAGAGTAATGGGAGGTTCGGCAAAATAATTGACGAGAGAATCACAATCAAAACCACCATGATAAGAAGGTGATTCAACCACACCAAGCGAACGCATAGTTTTCCAGAAAGTGTTAGGGGTAGCATAAGACAATTTCCGATAAATATACAATTTTTTTAAGTTCTTACAACGGTGGTTGCAGCGGTTACGCAAGGTACGGTAGGTTTCCCAGTTAGCATTGGATGGATGTCTTCCAATAATTCCATGGTACTTTGATAATAACATACTCTTAAATCATACAAGCAGTGTATGATAAATGCAGTAATGTATTTAGGCTTATATAAAAAAAGTTTGATTTAGTGCAATAAGATTTTAATAGCAACAATCCTGGAAGAGTTTTGAGATGTTTAAGAATTTTGTGTATTCCACAGTATTCAGTATGACCACTCTCCAATTTTCCTCTTTGCGTATTCTGACATCCTCGTCCAATCTCCACTACTCAATCTTCCACAATCTTTGTTTCAATCTCAGTTTCTTGCCTTTTTTTCATTTCTTGCAATAAAATGTTTTCTACCAGTAGTATTTAGTCTTTAATTAACAGTTTTTAGACTACTTTCGTTAAGAGTTTAACAAACTAAACAGTATTTTGATATTTTTGCAACAATTTTTCTGTCAGAAATTGACAATCAGTGTCAAGTCTTCTGAAAGCATTTCAAATCTTCCATAGGCAATATCAACTATTTCATTTCAAGTCTTTTGGAAGCAGCATCAAGTCATCTAGAAGCAGTATCAAGACATCTGAAAACAATAGCAATTCTTCTAGAAGTAGTATAAAGTCTTCTGTAAGCATTTCAAGTTTACCAAAGGCAACATCAACTAATTTGGAAGCATTTCAAGTCTTGCAGAAGCAGTAACAAGTTTTTTGGAAACATTTCAAATCTCTTATAAGCAGTACCAATTCATCAACAAATCTTCTGGAAGCAATATCTAGTCTTGTGAAAGCATTTCAAATCTTCTGGAAGCAGTATCAAATCTTCTAGAAGTAGTATCAAGTCTTTTGGAACCGTATACATTTCAAGGCTTGTGGAAACAATATCAATTGTTTTAGAAGAAGTATTGACCCTTCTGGAAGTATTGGAAGTCATGCAGAGGCAATATGAAGTTATTGAAGCATTACCAAGACATGTATATTTGCATGTCATGCTATGTTAATTCTTCTAGAAGTAATATCAAGTCTTATGGAAGCATTTCAAGTCATGCAGATTTAATATCTAGTCTTCTAAAAGCAGTATTAAGTCTTCCTGATGCGTTTCAAGTCACCCAGAGGCAATTTCAGGTCCTCTACAAGTAGTTTCAAGTTTTCTGGACGCATTTTAAGTAAAAGAAGAATTTAGAATTCTTCCTTAAGAAAGATGTCTTCTGGAAGAAATTCTAGTCTTTGTTGCAGAAAATGCCGTGAAATGTTGTAGACCGGATAAGAGGGATAAATTGAATGCAAAAATTTCAAAAGGTTATCGGTTTATTACCCTCACTTTAAATAATATCCCAACCCAACCCAACCCAACCCAACCCTCACTTTAAATAATATCCAAAAATTGACATTTTCATAAAAATACAAGCTTAATTAGAGTCCGGTGTCACAAATTAATGTGTAAGCCAAATCACAACCAGACTCGACTTATCCTCACAATTTACACCACCTCCTCGCACGTGGTGAAAACGAAACCAATATCTAACATAATAAACATGAACCTAGAGGCAAATATTGCTAAATTAATATCCACATAAACGACAAATCAAACGAGGATATTATGTTTCATCTTCTAGAAGCAATAGTTTTTTGGAAGCATTTTAAGCCTTCAATTCTTTTAGAAATAGTGTCAAGTCATTTAGAAACATTTTAAGTCATTCAGAGGCAACATTAAGTCTTCTAGAAACATTACCAAGTCTTCTTCCTTTCTCGTTGGCAGTTTTGACATGGAGAAGGCTGCTTTATCACCATTTAACACCCGACCAGGATCTTCAAAAATGTCTTTGCAATTATTTTCTCTTTAGAAGTAGTTCAGTTCTTTAAACTATTTTCGTATTGATTTTCGAAACACAATTCTACAAAATGATTTAAACTACTTCTCCAAAGACTTGTGATCGTTGAAAGTTTGATATCAATATAACTTATTTCTTCAAAGGTATTCTTGGATGCTTCAGTTGCAGATATAATTTTTTTTCCTCTTTTTGACTGAGAATGGTAGATGCCCTCATAATCAAAGTTGTCATTTCTCTGCTTTTAAGCCTGTCTATCAGGCTAATTTTGGGAATGTGAATTTTCGAGATGGTTCTGTTATTTCCATACCATTATAAATTACGTCAACAACATATATTATAAGTATTTCTGGATGTCTGTTAGAGTACTTTAATGTTTTGATTTGACATTTTGTTAATGTTTGACGTTTCGAATGCCATGTTACTAACACATGCCATGTTACTTAAGACGTCAAACATTTTTTTCAAAACCCGAAAATTTTCAGTTTCAGATCTAGTATTAGTCCTACTGATAGTTCTAGTGATAGTTTTAGCTTTAGCTAACACTAGAATTAGAAACATTTGGGTTTAGTCGCATCGCTTTCAAGACCTAATTTTAAACTAATTTTAAACTCAACCTAATTTTAGAAGTTTTAGAAGTAACACTATACTTAGATCTAGAAATATTAGGGTTTAGCGTTTCAAGATTTAGATCTAGTGTTAATACTAAAGCTAGGTGATAGTGTTAGTTATACTTTTAGTTCCATAAAAAATTACAACAATTTAGAGTTAAATGAAAATTAAGACTAGAACTAACTAAAAGCTTATTGGGAATTCAACCAATATTCAATTTTGGTTGATTTTCCAATAAGCTTTTACTTTAGTCTTAACGAGTGCAACCAGTACTTCCACCTAAATCTAATTCCAGATGAGATTCCTGAATGATATCAGAGCAGCTCACGGTGACCAGACCGTCTCCAACATCAAAAAATTGATGAGGGTCAACAGAAGGTTAGCTAGTTTTAACAACAGGAAACATTTTTTACTCAAGTGCCGAAGATTAGGCGTCATCCTGAGAATTGATTGAATTCCCAATAAGCTTTTACTTAATTCTTAACGAGTGCAACCAGTACTTACACCTAAATCTAATTCCAGATGGGATTCGTAAGTGACATCAAAGCATCTCACGTTGACCAGACCATCTCCAACATCAAAAAATTGATGAGGGTCAACAGAAGGTTAGCTAGTTTTAACAACAGGAAACATTTTTTACTCAAGTGCCGAAGATTTGGCGTCATCCCGAGAATTGGTTGAATTCCCAATAAGCTTTTACTTAATTCTTTTTCGTTTTCGTTCAGCAAAAATATCCGAATACAAGAATATCTCATGTTTCAATAACATCAATCAATTGCATTTTTTCTGTATTTTTGCCATGTAGATTACAAATCGAAATTTGGCTTTCAGCACTGAATAATTAACCAGTGTTTATACCAGAGTTTTATATTTTAATGCAATTTTTCGCAAGTACTCGCAAATACGAGTATGCACTATATGTATGCTTTATAGGCATAGTTTCGGATTCGAGCAAACTACAGCCGAAATCGATACTTCGCCGAAATCCCTATTTTAGGGAACCGAAAAACTAACGGATACCGAAATTTCGGTAGGACACTACTCATTAAGGAAGTATTGAATACCTCATCTATTTGAAGACTATTAATCATAATTCGTTATATATTTTTTAAGCCATAGCGATTTTTTGAATCTCCTTCTATGAATCATCCTTTCAAAATCATCAGGATATAGATTTTTCAAAATCCAACCCAGTTGAACATTTGCTGTACACATTTCTTGTTGTAACGACTGTAATTATTTTAATTGAAGTGGTGTATTTTATGATTATATTTCTAGTAAGTATAGTTAATTTTGTTTGAAGTGAAAGAGGTGAATATACTAGTGATATTACAGGTTATTACGAGTTAAACCATAAACATGTTACGTAAAAAATCGTTTGCTGGCTGGGATCGAACGAAAATCTCCAGCTGGTTTATGGTCCCAACATGACTACGAACTTTACGTAACGCTAAAATTAAATTTTAGCATAACTGTAACCACCCGACGGGACTTGGCAATTCTGCCGCCGCCGCCGCAGAGTACAGTCGTATTTCATACAGTTCTAATCGAAATATAACGCACCAAAGCCACCACTATCGAGCGCTCCAACGCTCGAACGCTCGCCTCTGGCTCCCACGAGACCAACCGCGGTTCATCATCCGCAATATGTAATAAAGTGATAATTATACGCAATATCGAATTGAATGTATGGCTCACGACCGTGCTGAACTACGAGGTTTACTCCCTCGGCCTATCCCTCTGTTCATCTCCCGATCTCCCGCCTTCGAGTCGCTTACGCTTACGCTTACGCTTCTAATGGCAGGAGAAACCGCAAACCGGACTCATTCTATGTATCTTAACGAAATACCGGAGCAGTTCCTCTTACATAATGAGACCAACCGGCATACAACCTTAGATGTGGTCCAATTAGAAAGTGGCAGACACTCCCAACTATAATTCATCAAATATCACGCCCACCGAGCGCAATGAGAATTCGCCTCCTTTTGATCACTTTAAATGGCAATGGCCGTCTTTTACAGAGCGATTTGGCAAACCGGATGTTTCGTTTTGCTATAATTGATAGCCGTTCTAAGGAACACGAGAGATCTAGCGAAAAAAGAGATGGAGCAATTTAGATCACGGGAGTTGATTACAGTGGAAATGGGCCGTGCTAATTAAAACTAATGGTTTTAAGGTTACTACATACGTTTTTAGATGATTATCCTCCTCTCGTGTTCAATTAACCAAAATGTAAACCATATGTTGTTGTTTATTTAGAAATTAGTTATTAGAACACTATTTAGTATAACGATTCTTTTGAAATATCGTTATTAACCTGATTAAGTTTGGATATTCCATAAAATTTGTTATATTATTTTTAGAGTCTAATTATATTATAAATTCTCATGAGAATTTGCTCGAAAATCTCGACTCGAAGTAATCTTGTTGATTACCTTAGAAAAAATTTCTAAGAAGTAGGTAGCTCAAGCTTATGTAATATCATTTAAGTGTTGTAAATTTTGATTTGTTTAAAAGAATTGTAAAATGCTACATAAATGTCTAGGTTATATACTAAAGGAGTGTCAAAAACTTATTGAAAGATAGTTGTCAGTTATTACGATGCGAAAACTTCAAACAATCCTATCCTAACAAAGTCAGCTTTACTTTCGATATAGAGTAAAAATCACAAAAACAATCAATGGTAACTTACACAAATTCAACTAAATTATTCGAATTCGTCATCACAATATACCTATAATACGTACCTATAATGATCAGTGATCAGTGCCTCTATTATAAATATCCAAATAGTGGGTACTTATCCCAGTGTGCGGCTTAAAACTTTTTATCCACTTTTTGAGTACGTAACATACAAATATTGCATTCAAAGATATAAATCTAGCAAAGTTGACAAAACCAGAACTCATATTATTAAAACCTTTTTCAATGAACATGAAAAATATTTTCATATAAATAAAAGAATGTTAAGGTGTGATTTAACAAATTTCCGCTAACACTTATGTATGGACGAGGTGCGTATTTGCTGATTATGCTATTCGGGTATGATACAATAAAACCTAATTAAAATTGATTAGAAAAATATAATTTTGCGATGATGCCACGTGATTCTGGTGAAATGTTCCCAGAAGTTGTAAAATGCTTTTAGGAGACTTGTTACTGCTTCCAGACGACTCGATTTGCTTCTATAAAACTTGAAATGCTGCAAAGACTTAATACTGCTTCCAAACAACTTGCAATGCTGCCATAAGACTTCAACTGCTTCCGAAAATTTGATACTGTTTCAAAAATACTTAAAATGCTTCCAGAATACTTGAAATGCTCCCAGAAGACGTGAAATGCATTTAGAAGACTTTTTCATTTAGAAGAAAGGAATGTTATAAAAAAGATTAAAAGATGCATTCTCTCCGCGCCAATTTGTAAATTAAATTCAAATTAAGAAAATTTAGAACATGCTATAAAACTTCAGTTGATTCTACGATGGCATAATAAATATTGTTCTGTAATTCACAACAGCATAAATTAATTAAGCTTAAGTAGAAAAATATTGCTTTGCGATGATTCCGCGTGATCCTAAGAGTTTCCACAAGACATGAAATACTTTTAGAAGACCTGATACTGCTTTCAGAAGACTTGAGATTACTTCTAGAAAATCTGATACTGCTTCTAGATAACTTGCAATGCTTCCAGTAGACTTGATACTGTTTCCAGAAGACTTGATACTGCTTTCAGAAGACCTGAAATACTTCCACAAGATCTGAAATGCTTCTAAAAACTTGATACTGCTTCCCGAAAACTTGATTCTGTTTGAAAATATTAAATACTATTAGACAAGATGCACAATCGTGACGTAAATGCTCCAAAAACTGTTCAATCGACAACTGTTCAATCAACAGCTATATATTACTGGCAGAAGACATTTCTATCATAAACGAACCATAGACGCCAAATACGTTGGTGTTCTTGGAGCGCAATCCAACTCATACTTGTACTAATTCACAATACACATACTAATTTAGAATTTATTCTCTTATTTTTATGGTTTTTTGTATTTTTGAATGAAATGTGGTTACTTTTTCAATGCTCCTTGCATTTATATTATTTTTAATTATTATAAATTTACTCGAAATATATCGGATATTTACCGAAGATAGACATGAGTAAATATCCCTGGAAATTTTTATCTTGAAAATAAATACCGAGGTATTTAACGACACTGTATAAAATACAGGGTCCTCGTATTAAAAATATCCCCATATTAAAAACAAAAACAAATATATTTCGTTGAGCTTTACCCATAGTTTAGAAAAAGACTTGGGAAAGATGTTTCGTTGTTATGGATTAATAGCAGCACTTAAAAGCTCTGCAAAAAAATAGGGAATTTACTAACTAACAACAAACACAAATTTAACTGTCTCAAAAAGAATGGAATCTATAAAATCACTTGCGGGGAATGTGAAAAATTTTGTATCAAGCAGACCGTAAGAAGCATAAAAACACGTTATTAAGAACATACATCGAAGAGTTCTTCTAATTTTCATAAACATCTTATCGCTGAAAATCATAAAACTAATATTGGTAATATATCGCTGTTACAACAAATTAATAAGCCCAAAGAAATGGACTTGTATGAAGAATTCTTCATTTGGAGAGCTAATAAAAGCGCGCGTCATTAATGAGATAACCTACATAAATAAGAATAGACTTTTTGTTAATAATGGATAATATGCTAGTTTGTAATTATTTGAAGTTACCGCTTTTTCTTTTTGCAGCCCGCATTTTTGAGATTTTAAAGATGTCGACGTCTCATTCAGTTTTAGTTTGTATTTATTTGTACTCATTGTAATTTTTATTATATTTAATTTTTATATATTTATTATATTCTCTAAAATTATCATTCTTGCAACGTATTTCCTACAACTTTTGTCTAAAGAAGAACTCTGTATTTCAGCTCCTTAATTACATTTATGTACTTTGCCGCTTAGGTGGGACACCTGTATATAACAAACTATAGCTTTAGCTATATACGTACGTTAGGGAGGAAAGTAAGGTTGGCCTTAATACGTAAAGGCGGTATGAGATCAAACACCGAATCCAAGGCATATAGATCAATCAACCTAATTTCCTTTGCCCTAAAAGGGATGGAAAAGGTAATCGACCAATACATTACAAATGGAGTATCCCGCACTCCATACCAATCCACTTCATCGAAGTCATCATGCTTACCAGAAAGCAAAGTTAACAATTACTGCCCTTCCTGCTTTGACAAACACCATACAAGACACAATTTCAACTAAAGAAACATCTTAATGGGTTTTCATTGATTTAGAGGGTGCTTTCAATAGAACTATGAATACATAAAGAATGCTTTAAACGTAAAGAACATAGATCGATCAACAAGTCATGTTGGAAACTCGACAGATTGAATATGTTGGACAAGCAATTTGAGAGGTGTCATTGACTATAGAGACCAAGAGGATGTCCCCTAGAGGGAGTACTCACACCTCTGCTATAAAAAACGCATTCATAATTCAGGGATATGCTGATGATCTGGTAATTAATATCCTTTTCGAGCACCAGTACAAGTTTATATATACAAGCAGGGATTATTATACGAAGTAGACATGGGCATTGTCGGACCAAACAGTCGCATTAAACTGCCACGTAGTCCGAATACTACCATTTTCAGACGGAGCTTTTTGCTATAAATTTCTGCACCGCTTCGAATCTCCAAGATCTTCAAGAGAATCTCCGAGAATTTGAAAAACCTCGCTAGAAGAAATGATGTGAAAAATGCGATGAGATCCAGGTCACAGTAATATTGAGAGATCTTGCGCCGACTATGCGAGCCTCTCGGAAAATTATAGAGGTAAATGTTTCTACAATAAATAAACATTATTAAAATACAGTAATACCCTGACTTATGCTACCTAGGGCTGGGTTGGATGAACAAGACGAGTGTGCCTCTTTTGATACAAAATTTTAAAGAGAATCTACTTCTAGGTCTAGTGTTAGTTTTAATTTTACTTCAATTCAAATATATATAGTTACCAAATTAGCTTGTAAAGTACTCTATTTCAGAAACTATTCATTGTAGAGGCTTTCGTTAAAAAAATGTCTTCAAATACATGTCTAAACCCAATCCAACCTAAAGGTCTGTATTTAAACCAGAGCCGTTCTAAGATATTAGGCATCCCATTCATCAAAGATAGGTCCGCACCACAGAAGAGATAATGGGTACATGTATAGTGAGTACGTGTATGAAGAGTATTGCCGTCATAGTATTATCTCTGAAATTAATTTTTAAAAATTAAAATAAGTTCGAAAGGAAGCTAGTATAGGGTAGTTAGACGTTAGCATCGCAAAAACTAGTGAATCAGTAAACACTGTGATAGGAGGCAATGATAGAAGAAGGTGACCATATCAGCCAAACTATATTCAACGTAGATGCAACCGATCTGTTATAGAAAAAATGCCTAAAAGCTTAAAACCGCTTAAAATCTATTGTTAGTGATGGCTGACGTGCCAGCCATATTATCAGTTTTTGCTTAGTTATTCTTTTTTCTTCTGTATTGGCCGATATTGAAAGACATCAAAGTTTTCTTTTAGATCAAAGTGTTATCGTAGTTAATCGCGTCAGTTGCTAGTTACGGATTTCTAAAAATATTGAAGAAGTGAATTTGTGAATATGATTATGTTGGCCGTTTTTTACTATTGATTAAGCAACTGAAGAACGATTTTGGGATTGAACGAGAACAGAAGCTGAATAAATCATCTCCACAAAGCTCGACATCAAGTAGCAAATTATCCAAATTTGTGGGGAAATACTGATGATTAAAATGGTTCAACGCTTTAACCACACTAACTGTTATAGCAGGAAGTTTCTTATCTGGATCCCAAGTCACTCTGGAGTTGCTGCCAATGAAATTGCAGTTGAGCTAGCACGAGAGGACTTTGCTAATGCGTTTATGGCACCAGAGCCAGCAGTTTATATAACATTTGTGACGTATAAATAAAGGATTAGAAATGTGCAGTCAACTGATTTATCTTTAGAGTGTCAGTGGTATATCTAAGACAATCTTCGTAGCTTCATAATCGCCGTTTTTTTTTTGGAAATAAGAATGGATGCTGATAAAACTGAATTCGGTCAAATGATGAATGACGGTTCTCAAAGAAAGACTGAAAAACACATTTATCTGGTGCCTATGGATCATTTGCAATCAAAATGCCTTCTGCCAGTAGTGTTTACAGCTTTACAAACGGTATCTAGTCTTTAATTGGCATCGTTTGAACTTTTGACGTGAACATTTTGTATATAAACAGTATTTGGTATTTTCATTGTTTTTATTTTATTTGGTATTTTTAAATCAAATCTTATTAACAGTTTCTTTCCTTTTTCCAACAATAATATCTTTTTCAAGACTTTGCATTTTGCCCACTAAACATCATTTACTGCCAGCAGTTTTACACACAGTATCAAGTCTTCTAGAAGCAGTATCAAGTCTTTTAAAATCATTTCAAACCTTCTAGAAGCAGTTTTAAGTCTTCTGAAAATATTTCAAGTCTTCCAGAGGCAATATTAAGTCTTTTGGAAGTATTTCAAGTTTACTAAAAGCAATATTAAGACTTTTAGAAATAGTATTAAGTCTTCCAGGGGCAGTATCAAATTTTTTTTAACAGTTCAAGCCTTCTGAATTTTACGTCTTTTAAAAGCAGTATCAAGTCTTCCCGAAGCAGTGTCGAGTATTCTGGAAGCAGTTCAAATTTTCTCGAAGCAATATCAAGTCTTCTGGAAGCAGTATCAAATGTTCTAGAAGCAGTGTCAAGTTCTTTGTAACCATTGCAACTCTTTTAAAAGCAATATCAAGTCTTCAGAGGCAGTATTGAGTAAGTTGAGTAAGTCTTCTGAAAGAATAAAGAATTCTGAAAGCATTGGCTTCTGGAAGCATATTAAGTCTGTTAGATGTAGTATTAATCGTCGAAAAAACGAATAGTGAAGTTTAGTAATGTTCTCGATCCAGGAATGGGGCAACATCCATGTTTTTAACAACCAACATAAAAATTGTTGTTTTTTTATTTTCTATTATCATCGAGTTTATTATAGAGGGAGTGTAAATGAAATTTTTTCGTACCTAACGATAAAATAGATTTTATTTTTATTTTTTGCTTCCCACCGGTTTCAGCTTTATGCCATCATCAGGAAACCACGTTATATAGATTTCTAATTGGATTTGTTTACATTGCCTTTTCTCATCGCCATTACTTTTTTATATTTGTTTATGATTTTATGTGTTGTTTTATTTCTTGTAATTAATTATTTTTGTAAAATTAACTGATTTCTTGAAGCCGCGAAAAAAAAAATTCCAAAGCCATTTTGCAGAATAGAAAATAGCAGAGTAGTATTACAGAGCTTTCTTTAACAAATTTTACTTCCAGTTTCAAATAACTTCCAGCATCCAATTATGAAATAATGATACTAGTTAGATATTTTTATCAAAAATAATTTCAAGATCTGCCATCCTTAGTACACAATAATTATTAAATTTAATGTTTTCAATTATTGCGTTCAGCAGAGTGAGCCAAGTTGTTATTTATAATTAAATTAATTACCAGGTTTATTTACTATTTAATTGAACGAAATTTAATTTGTTGTAAGTTGTAAGGATTGCGTTTACTATAATTATAAGATAAATTCGTACATATATACAAATTAATCTTTATAAACAAGCAAATAGTTAAAATTATAAAATTACTATAATAAAAGGTTCTGTTTCATACCAATCCAGCTTTATTTCTTCATTTTTGAAGCCATAACTATAACACACCTACGTATTATATTGTATGAAAACAAAACGCCACCTAATTCAGTTCCAATCCATAAATTCCTTCATACCTTCTGGCTAACAATTAAGCTCTTGCCAATCCTCTTTACGTCCATTTAATTACCTTAGCTACCAAGCTTTTATTATTCAACAAGAATTTAACGACCGTTGATAACGCTAAGCACGGAACAAACCGCCTCCGGGGTCGCGTTTGGTACTCTCAAGTCCGGGAGTCGTACATTATTCCGGATTAATGATGCGTAAACGGCGATCGTTACATAATGGTACTGCTCCAATTAAAGTTCGTGTCGCTTAAAACGTTATAAGGATGTTGTCACAAAAGGTGGATGGCGAGCTTTGTCGCGTTTGCTAACAACTCTTCTTCGTCGTGCAGTAGCACCTCGGTGGTGCGTTCCAGTAACTTTAAAAAGTACTAAAGTAAGTAATGAGAGGAATGGGTGAATGGTTTTTGCCGGATCAATTACTAAGAGTGACGGTTTGGTTAATATTATCACGTTCGTTATGTATGTGAGATTAAATTGAAAATGGTTACGAAATTGTGACGAGTTAATAGTGACGGTTTTCTTCGGTTCAGTGTGTGTGGTCAGAATTTGGACTTATATGGGTTTAAAAGGAAATTGGGAATATTATATAACTTCACCAAGAGTTTGTCTCCTTTAAATGGAATAGTTATTTATGTGTTCTATTAAAACATTTTCTTTTTTTGGTATGAACCATAAAATCGTGAAGTTTCAAATAGAAAAGATTTTAATTTCACGAAGCTACAAAGTAAATGATCAGATAATTCATTGTTTTGCACGAAACGATCGTTTACGGTGTGAAGATTATTAAACTATTACTTCACAACGGTTTAAAGGTCTACGAACCAATCATGTTTACGAAATCTTTTCGATTTTTATTTTTTTTATTTTATCTTAACAAATCATTAACTATTTACGCTACATTTACCAAATATTATTCAAACAGCGATATTAATAAACCTCCCATCTAATATTTCCTATTTAACTTTCAACCGTAGTTAATCTCGCGAAGGATCATGCAGGGTTTCGTAGCACACCGTGACGTATAAAATTGATAACCATACATTATCCCATTTAATCACACGCGTAAACCTCTTTAATATCAAATCTCTTAAACGCGTTGTAAATATTTTAATGGTGTTGATTAATGTCCAATTTTCCACGGTGATACGTACAATTTACGGGACGCGGAGGATTTATAAGATGAACCTGTAATTTTTCTTGTTTAGTTAAACATTTAGCGACTTGGCGGTGTTTATAATTTGACGATCGAAAAGAATGTTTTATTAAGTACAGTTAGATTGAGAGGAGGAAGAAGACGATTGATTGCTTTTAGAGATACGGGTGGCTTCGCGCGTTGAAAATTAATCACTATGATGAAATGGGACGAAATCAAATGGTATAAGATTTTTTTTTTTTATTTCGGGTTCTAAACTTTATTCGTATGATTAATTAACGTTTGATATGTAAAGTGAGGATGAGCGGTTTAGAAACAGTTAGAATAAAGAAAAAATTAGGACAGGTTATAATTTTCTTAATAATGTTTTTTTCTGGTGGAAATAATTGTGGAATGTTGTAGAATAGAATAAGAAATATTATGCGATTAAAACGATTTTGAATAATTTATAAGACTTTATCAATTTTAACTGATCATTTTGGATATTATTATTTACTTCAAGGTGGTTTCTAGAATGAGGGTATAGACCTGCTTAAAATACGTAATAACACAATAACAATATAAATTTGTGATCAGATTAATAATAATTTCGAATGAGCCTATAAAACTTACTTATCGTTATAATAACAATAACCTCTTTATTAGTCCTAATGTGCATATATTTTGTTATAACAATTAATAAGTGAAATTATCTTAATTAATAACCAACTGGAACCGCCACACTGCCCGTTTACAACATTAAGGGGGAAAATTGTATTTTTTTTTGCTATAAACGTCGAATAGTCCTCGGATTACTAAAAATAGTAAAAGAAATATAATTAAGAGGGTTGTTGTTGAAAACGATAAACATTTTATAACTGCAAAATAAAGTGATAAATATTAAGAAAAAAAAAGAAAAAAAATTTAAACTACTACAAAGTTATAATTCAAAAATATAATTCATAACAGAATTGTTAAATGCCCGGGTATTTATTTTCAAGGTAAAATTCGTAAATTGCTGATGCCCGTGGGTATTTATGAAAGGTAAGTATTTCGAGGTATTTATAAAATTTAAATATAGTACAATTTCATAAAAATGACGGCAGTTTCGGCTGATCGATTCGTTAAAAATTGTTGTTTTTTAGTGACAAAACAACAAAAAGCTAATTTCACTTAATTATCAAATTGTCGAAAAGAGAATGCCCTCTTTCAGTCTCCTGTTATGATTCCACTCTTAGAATCACATCTCAAAATTTAGGTTGAGCTCTAAACATGATTTCATCAAAATATCTTAAGAATTCGATTTTTTTACGATCTTTTCAAAATGATTAAGAAAATCGGTAATTTTGTGAAACACTACAAATTTAGATTGAAATCAAAATGTGATATCTCAAAAACGGATTGAGATATTCAAATATGATTTTTGTCCTGAAAAGTACATACTTTCCTCTATAAACGACAGAATATTTTATCAAGATATCTTAAGAATTCTATTTATTACGATTTTTTTATAATGACTAAAGTAATCGTTAATTTTATAAAATGCTACGAATTTAGGTTGAGTACAAAACTTGATATCTCAAAGACAGATTGAGATATTCAAATATGGTTTCGTTCATGAGAAAGTACATAGTTTCCTCTATAAAAGATAGATTATTTCATCAAGATATCTTAAGAACTCGATTTCTTACGATATTTTTTATTATTAAGGAAATCGTTAATTTTGTAATATGCTACAAATTTAGGTTGAGTACAAAACTTGATATCTCAAAGACAGATTGAGATATTCAAATATGGTTTCGTTCATGAGAAAGTACATAGTTTCCTCTATAAAAGATAGATTATTTCATCAAGATATCTTAAGAACTCGATTTCCTACGATTTTTTTTATTATTAAGGAAATCGTTAATTTTGTAATATGCTACAAATTTAGGTTGAGTTCACAATTTGATATCTCAAAAACGGATGGAGATATTCAAATATGGTTCTGTCCCTAAAAAGGAACATACTTACAGTTATAAATTACAAGACATTCATCAAAATGTCTTAAGAATTACATCTTTTACGATTTTAACAAAATGATTAAGGAAATCGTTAATTTTATTAAATGCTCTATATTTATGTTCAGTTCTAAGCACGACATCTCAAAAACGGATTGAGATATTAAAATATGGTTTTATTCTCGAAAAAGTGTATGCTTTGCTTTATAAATGACTGAAAATAATAAATATAATATAAATATCATAAAGATATCTTAATAATTCTATTTTTACGAATTTTTCTTGTGTAAGTACTTTTCTACTGTTCAGGTATTTGCCCTTTACACATCACCGATACATAATAATTATATATTATATATAATTATTATTATATATATTAACTATAATTATAATTATAGTTTTGGCGAGGATAGTTTATTAGGTGTCGGCGGGGTTTCTAAAAGGTTCTTTGTCTTCTGGTAATGTATCTACTTTTCTTTTAGGTGAGCATCATGTTGGATATAACCGGATATGATGACAAAAGGAGTGTGTAAAGTACGTCTTGAATGTTCTTGTATCTACTCGATAATCGTTTGTGGTGCTTCTTATGTCTCATCACTGAGGAGTCCTATCAGAAGCAAAAATTATGAATGACAACAGCACTGCGCAATAATATTTTGTGAACACTTGCTGACATGTAAGACCACCATACAGTTTCACAAAATGTTGCATAGTTTCATGAGTTATACTTGCGAAATGTCAATGTGCGTAACTTGTACTCACAAGATATTGTTTCAAGGATAATAACGAAGCGACTCATTAAAATTTCATCAACTCCAATAATTTTTGCTGATTTTCTTACATCCCTAAAAAGTCGCCGATCAGTATTACTAACAATTGTGGTTCAAGTGCCTTGCTTGAAAGTATCCACCAGCAAACACATTTTGTTCAGAGATTTGGACATCACTTCGCGTTTCCTATCTTTGAATGCGTCTTTGTTAGGTCCTCGTTCCTAACACTACCAAAACGACCAAAGGTGGTAACATTGCAAACCCGTTACATAATAGCGTATAAGTCGTTCATTTCTCTTGGTTTGTTTGAATTGATTCCTTTACAAATCTTGTTCCTATTGGAATGCAAAACCATGTCGAAGAACACCCAGCATTCTGCCACATAGTAACTTCAAAATGCTTATTTTTTGCTACTTCCTTTCCACCTTCCTCTTGGACAGTATATAACCGCACAAGTACGTGATCAAGTAGATATTGCAAATTTACTTCCGCGTTTGTTTCGATGATTTTTACGTGCTTGGGATAACAACTTTCACCTTTAAAATTATATAATATGATGTTGATACATGTGGTAATTTCTAACCATTCACTAGTCAATTTTAAGTCTACAGTAATTGTTGTGGCTTCTTCTGGAGTGTATGATTAACCGTTTTTTTTATTTTTAAACGATTTAGTTCTTCGAAATGAGCTGGAATTTGAGATTGTCGCTTTTTTATGATATTTTTTGTTATTTTGGCCACATTTCGCCTACGCTACTTTATAAAACTTGTTTCGGTTGCAAATGTAAGTTTTTCTGGACAGTGAGTTGTTACCAAACTTTGTATGTGACTTCTTTATGACTGAATACTTGATGTAGGGAAATCATTGGGCCACCAATGTCAAGACGTAGAATGTTGAGATGTTTTTTTATATGCAAACTTTTTAGGCAAACTATTCTATACATTGCTTCAAAAGGGTTTATATTTTCTTCCAGTTGCTTGTAAACCTAAACAAGCCCATTAGTTCACGAATCAGTTGTTCTTCTGCTTTAAGAACTGCTGTTCCTTTTGATTTCATAAAATCAGAAAGCTGTTTTTTACATCAGTAGAAATCATCAGAAAGCCGTTGTTCAAAAGAAAATCAAACATTTTCATCCTCGTTATTCCCAAGCTGATACCTGATAACAATAATACAATTTATTTTCAATACTTTTCTTTAAATACAGATTCAAAAATGTTTGTGCTTGTAAGTACATTTTCTCTAAAATAGGTGATTTGTATAATTTTTATCCCTTTATTTCATAAAAAAATAGGGTTAATGTCAAAAATACATACCTTTTTCGAAATATACAGGTATGCAAAATCGATAATCAGAAGAAAAACTATTAAAGAAAGGAATCAGCATTGCTTTGCGCTAACATTTATAAGATGAAGAAGATTTTGTATTGTGCAAAATAATATTGGAGAAAAAGTGGATAATTGATAGAACAAATCCAAACCATAGGAAATTATCTCCTCAAATATTCGCAAAAGCTAATGATAATCATGTCTCACGAAAATTTATAAATGGTTACAATGTGACATACCTGCATATTTCGATACCATAAAAACTTGTTTAAAATTTTTAAAAAATTTGAAGGCAAAAAATTACAAACATTCAGATGGAAAGTAACAGCTACCATGGACCAACCTTAAAAGGCATTTCCTGTTAGGAATTTTTGATATCAGGTTAATCGGTTATTGTTGTTTTATTATCATCGACTAATAATAAATCAAAATACACATCACATAAAAAAGGCTAAAATTTGTATAAAAATTGTGTATAACTAACATTTCCTAATATAATGCAGTACATCGACTCAACTGCACGTCCTTGAGTCATTATGTCAGACCAAGTTCTTCTACGCAACATCTTTCCAGAATATAATTTATGCAAAGTTCATTATTTACGCAGAGTTGGGATAAAAAAAGTTTTGTTGGGAAAACTTAATCAAATTTCCATTGAACTGAAATACACAAATTAACATTCTAGTCATCGGAACATCTAAACACTTATAAAAGAAATAAGAAATTACTGTTTGGATAAAATTCTGTATTCACTGAAGGAATAGAAAATCCGGTGTTTAAACAAGTAATATCAATTTTCCATGAGATATTAAAAATCCATAACCGTAAAACATACCCGAGGACTAATGAATTAAATATAAGAACCTGTACCATTGTGAATCATTGTTTCGCTGTCATCTGTTACTTCTTCATAGAGTTATTTGAAGAAGCAGCATAACACTTATCCGACCGGTAGTGGAAATTGGGGAATTTCTCTTTTTTTGATACTTATTTTGGTTAGTTATTTTGAAGTTGAGAATTATTTTGTTGATCAGATAAAAAAGATTTTGAACATTGCAAAAAATTTCGTCTTGAATATGCAGAAGCAACGTTCGCTTACATAAACAATTCAAATGATGAATTGTTTATGGACGACTATCAGATTGTTCTAAAGACGATACATAGATAAGTGATGATGCATTTAACGAAAATACTTTACGAACTGGAAGATGAACTCAACTATTATGTTTCCTCCAACTTTCAATATTTTCTTCATAGCAATTAATAAATATCTTGTCAAACTGTCAAGTAGGCATCTTCTAATCCTCCTAGATAGAAGTCGTCAAATTTTTGCCGAATTATAGATATGAAAAAGGCGGGTCTCCCATTCCGAGAGATTGAGAGAAGCTTAATCGGGAACACAAAACTGTTGCTCTGATACGGTCTTTATATCGACATGGTCCTGCTGAAAGACCCGCCTGAAGAAGCAACGAACGTGAAAATCAACTCACAGACGGGTTGATATGGATTGGACTAGATCTTTGAAGCGACCCTTATCGATGGCAATTGTTTTTAGAAGAATCTCTACCTTTGAGCTTCCTTCACATCATCCTTATCTTCGGCTTCCATTAACACCTCCCATAAAGCAGTCAGACTTGCATGGTGTTAAGAACGGCAAGGCTGAATGACATCGTCTTGAGCGATGAGGGTATTTACCCAAGATGGGTACTTTTAGGTAATCATAAAATTTAAAAATAACCAAGTTCAATCCAAGAATACGATTTATTTTAATAAACAGCAACAACAATTGTTATTTACACATGTACTCATAAAAAATATAATAATCTCTAAATCAAAGGACTTTTTCCGCGGCGCCCTAAATAGAGTCGATTTTTATTTCAATTATTAACTTTCTCGAAAAAATTGGAAACCTTACTATACATCTCTTCTCTCATCTCTAGTGAAAGAGTGTTGGTTCTAAAGATAGGTTGGGTTGGGTTGGATTGGGTTCCGTCTTAAGACACGAACGGCTAAACCCGAATGATGATAGTTCTGGACCTAGTACTGGCTGTAGTTTTAGTATTAAGTCTACTTCTCGTTGATATTCACTCTTACATTTATATATACTTGTATCAACCTAAAACTAGAACTAATATTAGACCTAAAATCAAAAACTTTCGGTGTAACCGTGCGTCTGAAGACCGAACAGCTAATTCGCACTTCGCCACCATAAAAGTGGTGGCATCGAATCGTATCCGTCCCATAAAATGGGTTTTTACTATATCCCTTTTATGTCGCAAAATTGATTATTCAGATCTAAAGTTTATTTGATGTGTATAGGAATCCTTTCCCACACTATAAAGTATAAACTTCATTCTATCTGACAACTTCATATTTCTTAAGAATATCTTTTAAATGTTTTGGGCATTTAACACAATTTTTAACAAAATGATCTGTCGTTTTATTTATATGGCTTTTAAGTGCATTTGCAGATTACCGTCAACTTTTGTCATTTTTATACTTTTTTTACTAACTGATAAAATAAAAAATAAGTCTTTGTGTAAAATAAGTCACTGTTTGAGTATTTACTTGTCGCTCATCACTGAGTGAAAGAAAAATTTTAATATTGCATGAAAATTGAAGATTTAAAGTATTATTATTGTTATGTATTTAAGTATTATCATTGCTGATACAAGAACTTTACGTAATCATTTATGGTCACCACCACGATAGCTTTGTGGATACTATAGAAAGAAATTGAAATGATGGAAAGAGAAAGGATGTCAAGTGAGATCTAGGAAGTAAATTGCCATATTACCAAAGCTATCGCCAGTATCGATACATTCGTGGTATCGATACCGTTCAAGTATCAAATTATATAGTATTGATAAATAATACATAAAGCAATAGTTATAAAGTATCTCTATGTAAATTAGTCTAAATATTTTTTATGTAAGGAATGATTCTTTTAAATATAGTGAAAACGCAATTTCATGTATATAAAAAACAATATTCGAAACTTCCAACATTTTTCAAACTTTCGATACTTCGCTGGTATCAAGTATAGATACCGATACTTTGCTGATATCAAGTATAGATACCGATACTTTACCCAGCACAAATCAAAACCATTTCTAATATTTATTAAAACTGCTATAAAGTTAATTGTAAAATTGATTGATTTCTTATAATTAAGTCTTCAACTTAATTACATTAATTGTTAATTGAAGATAATCGGATGTAAAAAAATTGTTATACTTTGTTAATGTGTGGAAAATTGTAAGGTATGGTAAAGGTCGTCTATTCCGCAATTAGTGGTTTTCACCATGAAACTAATTTCAGTGATGACGATAATAAAGAAAAGTTCTTCGCCACGAAGGGTTGATGTTGCGCAGTCTTTGGTCTCCCAGAATTCAATCACCGCGACCACCTTGAGGTTAGCGAAAAAAGCGGCATTTAATTACGCCGATCGGCGATAAATTCCAAGACCGGTGCGGCACATTGCCCGTTTTAACGACCACACGCTGACCGTAAACCATCACAGTTTATGATTTATCTAATGCCGCCGAACGCTTCTTCTTCCCTTCTCCTTCTCCTTTTCCACCTATACTTTTATCAACGATTTCAAAAATTCTTATGATGCTATTTGGAAGTGGAAACATAGACACGCCTTCTAATCTAAAATAATACTTTTCTGTATGGATAGTCCAATAGCGATGCAGAATGGATTGAGCGTTTCTAATCTAATTTTCCATATATCAACCGGTACAGATTCCCGTCCATCATTTAAGATGTGATCCTACTACAGCGAACTAGGAAGCGGCTCCTAATATATTCAAGATACGGAGCACGTATCAATACGGTATTTTTCCGAATGCCGTCCGTTCTCACGCTGGTTGCGTTCCGCCACACCGCACACCGGCCGAGCAGAAGAGGAGAAGAACAAGTAGAGGAGGTATAAGCAACGAAACGATGAACGAGACCAAGAAAGACGAACGAGATGTTAAGGTGGAGGGAATCCTCCTCCCGCTGATCTCTGAACACGTGCATGGCAGGCAGCTTCGTATGATCGAGAATGCGAAAAAAAAGCACCCACTTTGCCGCCGCAAAGGGAGCTTTTTTAGACCCCTTCCCGTAAGTAACTCATCACGGACTTCGTTTATAAGCCCGGATCATGCTAGTTTGTTTATTAGATGACGCAGTTAATGCTACGCAATGTATTCACATATGCGGATAACGATTAAAGAACGGTTCGTTTCAGCGTCTTTATAGATATTTGCACGTGTGTATTAATTAATGCGTGTGAAAATTAAACGTTTTGTTTTTGATTTTCATATTTTCGATAAGATTCGTTCTTTAGATTTCAAATTAAACAGTAGATGTTTTGTAAAGAAATAAAGTAATAAACAATGTTAGGACGCTATTTGCTAATGGATAATTGCCCCATTTAATGTGTGATGACGTTAAGTTTTTTTATCAGTTATCAATTCTTTTATAACATCTCTTATAATAAATGTTCGTCTTCTTAGTAGTTAGATGGGACACTCGGATACTATAGCCTCAGTTCAAAAGATATGAGATGGCATTTCTGTATGCCTCGTTACTTTGAATATAAACATACCGGATAGCTGGAAAAACAACAAAATAGCTGGATCTGATTAGTTTTCTTCTTTCTTAGAGACGAATCTTTCATTGTCAATGAGATCATCAGAAGCGACTAACTTGCTCGAGCCACAAGCTTTAACAAATCTAACGTCGCCGCGTTCTTCGAGAATTTACCAACAGTTTTAAATAGATGTAAGTTTAGACATAGTGATGTGTGGAATATGGACCAATAGGCATTGCAATGACACCTTTTCTGTTGATGATAGTCGGGTAATTCTCGACAAGAGCTTGGTTCATTCGATCTAATTGTTGACAATAAAGGTCCGCATTAACAGTTTGTCCAGGATTAAGCACTTCAAAGTGAACGATTCCGCGGATGCTCCACCAAACACACAGAAGCGCCTTCTTGGGGTGTAATCCCGGCTTTGCAGTACTGCGTGCTGGTTCATTTGGGGAGATCCACTGCCTTTTGCGTTTTGGATTATCGTATAGGACCCATTTTTCATCTCCAGTGACCAAACGATCAAGAAACGGTTTTGCATGGTGCCGTTAAATCAATGCATTGCACGTGGTTGACCTGTTGGCTTTGGTTTGCTCTGACAAATTATGGCGGACCCAAACACTGGCTCTGCTGATTTTTCCTATCTGGCATAAATGTTCCTAGATGGTTGACCAAGATTGGTTAAGGGTATTCGACAATTCTTCGATGGTTTGGCATGGATTAGCTTCAACTTCTGTACTTAGAACGTCGTTATCTAATGACATTGGTCTTCCTGGTCGATGGGCGTCAGAAAGATCAAAATTCCCAGATCTAAACTTGGAAAACCATCTTTGGCATTTGCGAACATCTAATGAATCTGGGTAAACATCGGTAATGTTCTTAGTCGCAACTGTTGCGTTACTATCCTTGCGAAATTCAAACAGCATACAATGACGAATATGCACTTCCTGTATTTCGCACGCCATTTCACCCCATTTTATAAAAAAAAACTATTTATATAATTTTAAATAATTTAGAAGTAAACAAGTCACATTAATATAAAAATAACCTCTGCACGTGTTTGATATACAACAAACTGGCGAACGAGTATCGAATGCGCAAAAACGACATTACTTTCCGGTCCCCCTAATATTAGGGATATTACCTTTTATTTATTTATTTATTATTATGTGGGATGCAAACAGGGAAGAAATCTCCAGCGAAGCTTCCACGCAAAGAACAGTTTAAAACAGTGAACATTAATACAGAACAATAATATGAGAATAATAACATTAATAAGCTAACTAATAACAAGCAATGAAAGAGAAAAAAAATACACAATTGCATTACATTGCAAGAGTTCTAAACATTACGCAACAATAACATTTTAAATGAGCGCAGCGAGAGTCCAAATAGAGAAGCATGGTTGAAGTCTTGATTGTAAGTATTAAGAAGCCGAAAAACAGGCGAGTTCTGATGAATGTTCATATTAAATAAGCTTAGTACAATGCAGCCAACAGATTAGGAGCGTCCAGCATGCCATAGACGAGTTTGAAAAGAAAGATCAAGTCCGAAACAACTCGACGTTGCCGCAAAGACAAAAAGCTAAAAACCGTACAGCGTCTATCATAATCGCAAAAGGGAAGATAATATTTGTGTGCCAAACAGCGTACGAAACGTCGTTGAACAGATTCGATGCGATCACGACAGACTGCGTACATCGGATTCCACACTATTAGATTCCACATAGGATAATACAGATAGATTGACAAATGCCATATAAAGGGATTTAATGCTTGTAAAATTAGTAAAGTTTCTACTTATTCTATCAACAAACCCTAAGTTTCGTAGGGCTCTCTCTACCATGAATTCGATGTGAAAGTGGTATCTTAATTTGGCATCAAGTATAATGCCAAGATCCTTCATTCTGTTAGTAGAGATTATAGCTTTACCATTAAAGTTGTAGTTAAAATTAATGGGGTAGCGTTTCCATGTGAATGTTATTTTTGGCATTTGTCATAGTTAAGATAAAGTTTATTAACGCGGCAATACTCATGCAGACGATCGAGGTCCTCCTGGAGCCTCAAGCAGTCAAGACTTGTGCTGAGTCTAGTAAATATTTTATTATCATCCGCATAGAGCAGGAATTTAGAAAATTTAAAACAAGAAGAAATGTCGTTTATGTAAATTAAAAATAATGTGGACCCAAGATGACTTCCCTGAGGCACACCAGATGAGATGGGTTTGAAATCAGATAGAAAACCACCCATTTTAACTGCCTGACTTCTGTCCGACAGATAAGACAATATCCAGTGTACAATGCCAGCAGGAATGTTAAAAGAGGACAGCTTTTTTATAAGAATACCATGATCAACCTTGTCGAAAGCTTTAGAGTAATCGGTGTAAATTGCGTCAACCTGTGAGTCTTCATTCAAAGCAGAATTTATAAAGTTAACATAAGACCCCAAGTTAGACTCAATTGATCGGCCAGAAAAGAAACCATGTTGTTCGGTAATGAGAGAGTGAGCAATAGAGTGGTTGAAATAATTATAAACAATTTTTTCAAACACCTTGGGGATAGATGAAAGAATAGATATCGGACGGTAATTTGATATCAACTATCTATTTTCGGCTTTAAATATTAGAACCACAAACGCTGTTTTCCATGCGCTAGGGAATGTAACTTCCAGTAAGGATTGCGATTAGCAAACTCTTTCAAAAAAGAATATTTGCCATCTGGACCAGGACTAGAAAATTTGTCTAGATGGGTTAAAACATTAAGGATTGCGTCGGCAGCGAACCAAGGTGACACACCCAGGTCACAGAGGCCCATTGAACGGTCAATGGAACTATCCACGAAAACCGAAGCGAAATACTCTCCAAATGCATGACAGATATTAGTACCTGAGCACACCATTGACCCATCAGCGGAAAACATAGTAGATGGCATGCCAAACGCTACCCCCCTCCTGGACCTAACAAAAGACCAGATTCCTTTAGGGTTCTCCACAACTCCCGCCTGAACTGAGTTTAAGTAAGCGCAAAATAGAGAAAACCAGGTAATCCCTGCTATGGCCGGTAGATTTCTAGATTAATAAAGATATATTCCCAGATACCGAGTGCATTTGTGACTGATAGATCGACACCGGTTCCAGAACATGAACCCTCATCTTCAGATAATGTTTTACGGGAGCGAAGTTTCCATTGAAATCCGTCTAAATGATAAAGGCAGATCATTCCATCTCATTGTCGCAGATGAATATTTTGAGCCACCTGTCTTTTCAACAGCAATAACAAATCCTCAATCTGGATGCCGATGATCAAAAATTAAAAGCACATATAATGCCAGTAAGGTGACGTTATTAGGGTGGAATGGTTTCTAGCGAGTATGTCTGTTTCATATACTTTTATGCGAAGAATCACTATCACTTCTTGTTAGACCAGCTATATTCTGTATTCTTCATGTACTAATCAACCCCGTAGTGTGTATATCAATCTGCTCTATGTACGGGGTTGGTTGATACACTTTAGAAATCGTATGTTTGTAAGGTTTAACAAAATCAAAAAAAAATATGATCAAATTTAAAAAATCTTGAAGGTCTTATTTTTAAAAATGACGATATGAGTTTTACGTTAAATCACACCTTCCACTTTAAGAAAATGTTGATTCAATTTCAAATTGATTCTAAAAACTATAGGCTAAATTATCATCCTTCAGGAAATATTAAAATTATTTCTTTAGTATAAAGAATATCTTAGAATAATAGTTTAAAGTAATTATAGATTTTTGAAGAATTCCTAAAAACATGAACAAACTTAAAAATCTACGAGATTTTATACTTGATAATTATAAAATCAGTTTCACCCCAAAACAACCCTCCTCTTTAAGAAAAAGTTGATTGAATTTGAAATCAATTTTATTAAAAAACAATGAGATTCAAATATTGAGCTTATATGATAACCTCAGAGACATGATCAAATTTAAAAGAAACAATTGGCGTAATAAATTAACGCTTCTTCTTTAAAAAAATGTACATCTCTTTGTTTTAATGTGGAATCTTTTCAAGCAAAAAAAAAAAATCTTAAGCAGTTTGGTTGAACCGTTGATTTCCCAAAAAATCATCAACAACGAAATTATAGAAGTTAAGAAAGAATTCTTGTGTCAAATAATTCTTTACATTATTGGTGAATGGATAACCGGTCGTTGAGATCATCTCAAAAACGAATTGAGATATTCAAGTATCTTTTGAATGCAAACCAAATGGATACTTACCTTTATAAATCAAGAAAATTTCTTCAAGATATCTTAAGAATTGGATTTTCCGTGATTATCTTAAAATAGTCAAAGAAATTGTTATTATTTAAGATTTTTCAAAAATTATTGAGGGAATTGTTGTTTTTATGAAATGTTACAAAATTTAGGTTGAGTCCAGAAATTGATATTTAGAAAGATATTTAGAAGATATTATATAGATATAGATATTTAGAAAACGAACTGACGAAATGACAAAAAATTTCATTAAGGTATCTCAAGAATTATTTTTTTTACGATTTTTCAAAAATAATTAATGAAATTATTAATTTTATAAAAAGGCCACAAATTTGGATTGAGTCAAAAGGTTTGTATAAACTTCTTGTATAAATCACAAAAAAGTTCATCAAGATATCTTAAGAATTCAATTATTTACGATTTTTCAAAAATTATTGAGAAAGTTGTTATTTTTACGAAATGCTACAAATAAAAGTTTAGTCCAAAAATTGATATCTCGAAAAAGAATTCGGATATTTAAGTATGGTTTTGTTCTGAAGAAAGTACATACTTTATAAATGACAAAAAACGTCATCAAGATATATCATGATTTCGATTATTTACGATTTTCCAAAAATGATTAAGGAAATTGTTATTTTGATGAAATGCTATAAATTTAGGTTGAGTTTAAAACCTGATACTCAAGAACGAAATGAAATATTCGAGTATCGTTCGTGAAGAAATTACATGCTTTCTTGTATAAATGGAATGTATTTTAACAACTCGATTCTTTACAATTTTTTAAAGGGGATTGAAATAATACAAATTTAGGTTGAGTTCAAAACTTGATGTATCAACAACAAATTGACCTATTAACGCATGGTTTTGTTGTAGTACATACTTTCATTTATAAATCAAAAACTTCATCAAGATATATTCTCTGATTCGGAAGATACCGGACACTGTGATGTAGTTGAAACTGACCATTACATATAATGGCCGGATAGAAATGTCGTATAACCGAATATCCGGCTGAATATGATGACGGATATCCGAATTTACATAAATCACTATCAGTTTCATCACTACTTCAAACCTTCGTTTTTCAGAGACTATTAAAGTTATTCGTTTACTACAAAAAGGATTTTGTAAAAATATGTTATTATATTTGTCAAGGTAAATTTTATAGGGTTTCTGTTGGTATTACCAAGGAGCTCTACAAACTAACAAAATAAATAAATTATAATATAAAAGATCAAAAATTAATTATATTCTGATAATTTTTTCAATGTTTATTTCTCTAAACTAGTTTCGAGCACAAAGCTTTCTTCAGATTTAGCACAATTTGAACACAAATTTGTATACGAATCAGAGTAAAAAAAACATTATATTCGAATAAAATTGATTTTATGGAAATAATGAAAACACAAAACCAAAGACACACCTGTATTCAACTCCTTATTAATTCAGACATCATTAGTCTTAATTGGTTTGAATTAAATATACATAATTTTTTATTCACAGAGAATCAGATACTTAAAGTAAATTTCTGATTTAGTAATGATGTGAGTCTGTGTATAAGTACTAGTTTCACCTTAACTTAAATTATGTAACAAAAGAATAAATAATATGCATAAGTATATTATCTACCATAACCAAAGACTAATATAATAAAATAATAAATACTTATATAACCATATTTTCGGACTGGCCATATTCGGCCCAAGTACCTTATAACTGAAAATATGAAAACAAACAGGTTGATATGATTTTTGAACATTTTTTTATATAAGCAAGAAGTAATAGGAAGACATTCCTCACCTTCCTATTAAATTTAACTATTCTGCATATATGTAATTTCGCAGCGTTGAGTTTATATCTTCATCAACCATACAATTTACCTCATACATCAATAAACCAAACAAATTCAACACACCAACCGTTAAACAAATAACGGTAATAGATGTAAGTAAGAAGTATTTTGTGCCATGTGACTAAGTTCAACGCGTATATCCCTCGACACTAATATAACAAATTTACCTCAGCAACACGAACGATCTTTCGCGGTAAACCGCGAGAGCGCGTTCAATTGCAAGACGTATCGAAGAGGAAAAAAAACCGTAAAGGTACACGAGAGTGCAAGTAACGCACTCTCAAATACGCAACCGCCAAATGACTCAATATAGAGATGTTGAGACCGTTACAGGTACGAGTCGATGCGACCACAAGGGGATAAAAGGGGTGGGCGGCAATCGGCCGATCGCAAAAAGCCGCGAAACAAAAACCAATCGGTCGTTTGACAGGCGTAAAGCTCGCCGGGACACGAAGTCATATGTCACGGAAAGATCCGGTGTGCCCAATTGCGATTTGTTAAGTTCAAGGGGATTATATCGGTTTCTACCATATGTAATTACATCAAAAATTAATTTCCTTATTTATAACACTTTCAAAATTAAAGTTAGCATCGTCATTTTCTATTTATAGTTTGATTAAAATTTTTGTATGTTATATGTTTTTATAACAACTTACTTAGCATAACTTTTTATGATTTATTATTTTTCTTTAATTTCAAGATAATGAGGAACGAATAATAAGAAACAATATTTCCATAGGTGATGGATTAGAAAAGTTATCTTCTACACAGCGATCTTATTTCTAGAACTGAATGGAATATATGCCCAATTTAGAAATCATTTTGCAAATTTTATCATTTACTGTATGAAATTACCTAACTGCCCATATCTATTAAAACAAGTAATTAATTACAGGAATGAAATTTTTTGTAATAAGAAATCATGTAAAGACTAAAATTTCAGACTAAAACTAAATTAGTTATATTTAAGATAGCTAAGAAAAAGACTTAATCTGTGTGTGAAGAATCTGTCCAATTAGAGTATTTGATAACAACCGCTGCAATTTTCAAACATTAAATAAATACTAGAGATGGTCGAGTGGTATTTTTGTAAGAAATTGTTACTCTTGTCGATGTTCGAGTGGTTCTTGAAATTGAGCAGCTCTGGATAATATTAGATGTGGAAGGAATTCATATAGCATTTGGCGATTTCTATAAATCTCCTAACTATGACGTGAAACTGTTTGTTGAAGTTCTTGAAAGGTCTCTCTGATATACATCCTTTAGTTGACGAAATGCTGATTTCAACATTAATTTTTTTGTTGAGAATCCACCTTCTATATATTTAAAAACAACGTTTAAAATGTTTGAATTCGCGCGAGGTAGTAGATGTTCCCACAAGACTTTCGAATACATAGAACTCCCTACTTGACTTAATCTTTTTCTCTAGTAGTTTTCCTACTGTTAATTGGTATTTTATGAATTATCCGTGCAAAAGATTAGGATTGGGTTTAAAGTTGTTGCTTATCGAAATGTACGTAATATTAATATGGAGAATTTTAATAGTGATTTAGAAGTTATGAATTTGGAGAGGATATATGATCTATATGATACTATCGATGACAAAGTTAATTATTTTAACCATAATATGATTTCTCTGTTTGATGTTCATGCACCTCTAATTACTAGAACTTTTGGTGGAAAGTTCTTGCCGTCGATTACTGCTAATATAAGGGAGACCTAACAGTGAGTTATTAAAATTGTATGACGTTGCACCACTCCTTTTACTTTCGATGAGGTTTCAGTGGAGTTGATTGAGAGACTTGTACTCTCATTGAATGCTACTAGTGTTGAATCGGATGAAATTTCTTTAGATATAGTTAGATTGTGTTGTTCTAGAATTTTGGATGTTCTGTGTTATGTTTTTAATTTCTGTTTGAGAATGGCGGTTTACTGTAAGGTATGGAAATTGGGATTAGTAGCTCTAGCTCCTAAACCCAAACCAGCTTAGGAGTTTAAAGACCTGAAGCCTGTTACGATTCTTCCAGTCCTATCTAAGGTGTGCGAAAGGATTATGGCAGAATAGTTAAAAAGCTTCCTGGATGCGTACAATATTCTACCTGCCAAACAATTTGGTTTTAGGAGCCACTACAGTTGCGTTACAGCGCTTTTTGACGTAACAGATGATATATTTAAATCACTTGATATGAATAGACCAACTATACTTGTGTTGCTTGACTTCACCAAAGCATTTCTCATATTGAATCATAACCTTTTATTAGCTCTTCTGAAGTTTGTTGGTATATCTGATTCTGCTAGATCCTTGTTTCGAAAGTATATCTATCTATTTGATAGGTCGCAAGCGGTTAGGGCGAAGTCATTGTGTTCTGACTCTATAAAAATTGTTTCTGAAGTTTCAAAAGGTTCAATTTTCGGCGTAATTTTGTTTACAATTTACACCAGCAGCCTATTTTCCAAATTAAATTATTGTGCTTATCATCCATATGCTGCTCTTTATCTCGATTTTTACCTGAAGAGTTAGTGAAGACTTGTGATAGAATAATGAAAGAATTATGTGTAGAGATTAAATGGTATACGCTTGTGGTTAGCTCTGATAAGACTCAATGTATTTTATTTATAAAGAGGGACAGTTTATCTGTTAATAAAAATGATATTAATATTAGATGATTGGAGTACAATTGAAATTATCGAGTTCGGTTAAAAGTTTGGGTCTTGTCATTGATGATCAGCATACATTTAGTGATCATGTTAGTTTATTGTGTAGGCGTGCATAATCACTTAGGAGTCTCTATTTTAGTAAAATATAATTCTCCAGTGGTATGAAGCGGCTCCTCTGTGATCCTCTTGTCTTGTTTCACTTTAACTATTGTGATGTTGCATTTGTCTCATCTTTATCTTATGAGAGTTTTCGAAAGATTCAGGTACACAACTCTTCATTTATAATCCTCGAAGGAGTGGTAATATTTCTCAGGTTTTGTTAGATAGTGGTTGGCTGACTATGAGACAAAGATTTGTGTTTTATTACTTGTCATTTATGTATAGACTTATTTCTTCTGGCAAGTCACCTTATCTCTTAGCAAGATTACTTTCAGAAAATCAGTGTCAGTTTTGCCTTTTCTGCTCCTGCATCTTTTGAGCTTAGAATAATGATTATTATTATTATAGTTAATAGTTTCATTTCGTTTTTATGGTATTTTTGAATTTTTTTTTCTTCCTCAATTTTTTTTGGCTCAATAAATTGATTATTATTATTATTATTAAATTATGTTGGAAAAGTAATATCATTTACATGGGGAAGTACCATGTAAATGAGTAAAACATGCATATCATATCAAAAAGCTAAAATTCAAAAGAACACAAAATCTTCATATCAGAAATTTAATCTACCATCTGGCAGATTTGACCATATTTATATAGATTTAATAGGTTCTTTTGTTGCTTCATTAAACTATTCTTTTGTTCTAATAACCATAGATCGGTTTACAGGATGGCCAGGAGCGTATCCAATACCCAAGTCTTCAGCATCTACCATAGCCACAACACTTCTAAATCAACATTTCTCAAGATTTGGCATATCACACACTGTCACTCACGATCAATTCGAAATCCGATTATTTCGCCATTTTAATAAGTCGTTAAGATCTTCCAATTCTTCTTTTGGGCCTTAGATCTTCACGCAAAGAAGATTTAGGTTGTTCTCTTTTAGAGTTGGTGTTTATTGTTTCTAAACAAGATCAATTTAATTTGCATCCAGTCTTGACCAGTCTCAAAGACATTTGCAAATTTAAGATCGGTTTTAGGACCACTTTTTTTGCTTTGTATATATATTTGTCATTTCTTAATTGAGCATTTTGCCATGGAAACCTTTACTGCTCAGTAAGGATCCCAACCGGATTTTCAACTAAAGGTTTTCGTAATTAATGACTTCAAATTAGATGGTTTGTATATTTTACGCAGACAAAAACTGCTCAGCAAGTTAAGTCTCACTGTAGTTATACCTTTGTCATTCCTTCTATTGTAATATGCTAATATTATTCCATACTGCTTCTATTTGTATTGGGTAAAATACTGGATGTAAAAGATTTCTATACCTTCCAATATAAATTTTTGCTGTAAGTCAATACAAACAGTTCACCATCTCATTTAGTACCCATTTGTATGCAAGGAGAATAAGATTTTATTTGATTTGATAAATTAATAAATTATTTTTCTTTATTATAACATATTGCAACAGTACATCAAAATATAGACAAACCATATTTCAATAATACTAACTTAAACATAGTATCTCAATTTTGGGACAGCCTGTACATTTCAAAAAATGCGCACTAAAAAATATAACATAGATCGCTAGGCCTTTTTTTAAGAACATTCCCCGAATTTATATCGAATTAATTACAAATTTTATGTACACACTATATGTTATGTTGCAGATTATGTTTTGATTGAAATTTTATATCAGAGACTTAAAATTAAATAGTCATTTCACTAACTGTTATTTTAACTAAAATGGAACACTTTATAAAATATTATTGTCGTTTAAGTGATTCCTGGATCTTGTTTGTATCTTAATTTGTATCTAAATTAATTTGTTTATGTGATCCAATATTTAGATCTAAATTATTACTGGTCTTATTTTTATTTCTCGTTCTTTCAATATTGGGAGGTGTGTTGTTTTCTGAGAAGACTTGGATCTGAGTTATTTCTTGAGAGCTTGATTCCCAATTGTTATTCCATCTCTTTCGTGCTACCTAATAGTGTATTTCTATAAAGTCTATTTATAAGCACAATTTTTTGTCAAATTATTATCTAACATACTTCGGATGTTGTTGTGTCAAAATCTCTTGGCTCTAGGCTCTGACTTCCCCACCTGACAAAAATAGCATAACTTGTTCAATGGAAATGTTACTCATTAGCAGCTTACATCTTCTTGTCTCTCTTGTTCCTCACGATGTATTTAGTTTATGAAGTATAACAGCGAGTATTTCTGTTCGTTATGGCAGCATATGTTGCAGATGATCTTTTGATCTATTTCATATCACAGATTTAAAGTTAATAACTGCTTTATAGTTATTATATTAAGATAAGTTTATTTTATTTATTGTTAGTGTAAATATTAAACATTGAAAATGCCGATGATGAGGAATTAGACGTTATTGAAAAGAAGAAAAAGAACATTGCCGTAGATGAGAAGAGGGAAATCATCAAAAACATGATGACGTTATGCGTGATATCAATATAGAAAAGTTATATAAAAAGTAATGTTACAAGAAAACATCTACCATATGCACAATTCTTCAATTCTTTCAGAGTAAAGAGAAAATAAAAAGCTTTGAGACAGTAAACGGTCTCACACACGTGTGATAGAAGAAGTTGAAAAATTGCTGCTGGTGTGGATTAATGAAAAGCAGCTAGCAAACGATAGCTTTCACGAAAACAGCATCTGTGAAATGGTTTTCAAGTGATTCTGATAAATTTCAAGGAAGCCGAGAATGGTTTGAGAAAATCAAGAGGAGGGCAAGCATACACAGCGTCATTCGTCATAGAGAAGCAATCAATATCAACAAAGAATTGGCAGAAGAATTCATAAAGGAATTTAAAAAGCTTATCGATTCGGAACAAAACAGATCCTTTATAAAAGGAGAAATCGGAGAACCTGCGATTCTAAAGGAGCAAAGTGCAAAATGATAAGTTGCCTGTTATGTAGTAGTCAAAGAGTGATGAAGAATTATTTAATCAATAATTAAACTGTGCTGCTGATTCTTAGATGAAAAACTACCTTCTGGACAATAATCTTCCTCAGAAAACTTTGCTATTTATAGATAATGCTCCTGCTCACACAAAAAGATTGCAGAATAACATTTTGGAGGTGTTTAGTCTTATAAATATTGTATTTCTTCCATCCAACACAGCTCCTATCTTGCAGTCCATCGACTATCGAGCGATGAGGTCAATAAGTTATCTCTAACTTCAAGATATTATATACTAGGGTGCTTTTCAAATCACATTTCAAATCACTTCGACGCTTAAAACTCATTGACACAGGATGGCAGGATGTTACAAAGAGAACTCTGTGAGGGGACAGTTGTGGCTAAGGTGTTTTTAAAGAAGAAGCTTAGAGGATGTTGTGAGTGAAACGGAAAGAGTCGAAGACATTTTGACACTAAATACCTTGAGATAGACGAAATTTAAATTGAAAAATGCTATCTTGCAGTCCATCGACTATCCATCGATAATATCAACAAGTTATTTTTAATTTCAAGATATAGCATAGTATGGGGCTTTTCAAACTCTGCTTCAACATCACAGGAGTTTTGGACTCATTGACTCAGCATGGCAGGATGTCAAAAAGAACACTCAACTCTGTGTAGAGACAGTTCTCAGTTGCGAGTGAAACGGAGCCACTCGAAGACATTTTGACACCAAATAACTTGATATAGACGAAATTAACATCGAAAAATTCGATGAAAAACATAACAAGGACCTCAGTGTCGACGAGTTGAAGAAATTACATGAACAACACCATTGGCTAAACAAGATTCTATCAGGAGCTGAGGAAGATAAAAGGGAGAAGAGGAAATCGTTAACAGTAGAGATTGAAGGTTACAGTTCAATGTGGTTACAACTAAAAATTGTACAAGAAAATTGTCCAGCTGAAGTAGCAGCCATTAATTTATTTGATGATGGCTTATTTCTACAGCATATTACAAACTCGTCAAAAACAGGGACTGATTACAAAGTTCTTTAAGAGAAAATTTAAGAGAAATGTGAACCAACATCATCGAGAATAGTTAAAGTTAGTGATAAAGAGAGCAAATCTAGACAGTAGTAGACAGCAGTAGAGACTAATTACATTTTTGACACATTAATTGCATTTACATTACTTCTGATAAGAGAAATTGTTTCGGGTTATGCCGCCTTCCGGAACGAATTAATCTCAAGCTGAGGTTCCACTGCATAACTAACATAATTGTTATAGGTGGAATTCTCAAAATACAGTTGAGGAATATTTCTGATTTACTAGATTTTGTGTCTTATTTAATGATGTATTCCATAAAGGTATTTAATAATATATATGAACGTTACGTTTAAGAATTTGTATTAACCCAATATGAATAAAAGAAAGTGTCACAATTTTTCCATAAAGAATTAACATAAATCATGTTTTTTTTTAATATTTAATGTATCCTCATTAATTAAATAACATCAAAGATAACAACACAAATACATATCTACAAATAGGTAGACCAATGACGTGTGTTACATTGTTCGGATAGGAGCACGATCAGTAAGTGTTAGTAATGTGGCTACGATTTCATCAATGTGATAGAGTTATAACAGAAATAAGTCATTCTCCACTTCGAAAATAACAAGGTATGTTCTAGATATGTGAACGCACAATTTTCTTAACCACATAGGAAATAAGCCAAAGTCAACGCACTTCTGTAGTTTTGTTTATCAAGTTTTCGATACCGCGACCTACTTAACACATAAAATACGTAATCGTGGTTTCTGGGGACATCTATTGGTTATTCGATCATTTATATTATAGATTTCTCTCTATTTCAAAAATTTTTTTTAATAAAAAAAATGAATTTTAAATATGTAGTGAGTGATATTAGATGAGCTTTAATTTGGTACAATCCAGGTAAGAAAGTTTTTAATAAGAAAAGTATTGAAATTGTTGTTTTGTAGTTTCTTTTAATAAATCAAATCGATTTCTTTTCTCGATGTGGCAAAATCGAAAACGATTTTCGAATTCGCCGAATGAATATACCTCGTCAATTGGTCCAACCCAAAAACCGTTCGGTGAGAAACGATTAAAGTGCTTCGAATACACACGATTCGATTGAGAAGTTTTTTTCGCTTCCCTTCGTCCTCGTTCTTCTTCTTCTGGTTAACGGTATTTCGCCGAATGAGGCACGTCTTCGAGGGCAGCACGTTAAAAGAACACCACAGTATGAGAGCGAATCATGGATCCAGACCACGGATGAGACCAAACTCTCCGAGCCTCCATAGACAGATCGTAGTAACATACAGGACGACGTAACTTCTTCGTACATACGTGCCGTGTAATCCATATTTTGGGACGTGACTCCCGCTGACATGTGACCCGTACAGAACAGCCTCTCTTTACTCATCCCTGCTATATTCCTCTAACTCGAGTTCCTACCGTACCCAAACAGGAGTGGATTATAAAATTTCGATTTAAAATTGTTTCGAAATTTTTGATTTTGTGGTTTTAACGACTTCCTGTTAAAATTTGGAATAAACATGACTTATTTTTATCATAGAAAAAATAAAAATTTCTTAATCTATTTACACAATAAGTCTATTTTCTTCGATAAGAAATGAAACAAATAGAGTGGAAGCTCAAAAACAATGCTTCTCGGCCGCAAGAAGATAGTAATTTCCTGCTGGAGTTTCTATATAAGAGTTCTTTTTACCACGAGGATTCATACTTGGTGTTCACCGTGCGTGTAGTACAACAGAACAAAAGGTAAGCTTTTCATATATTTGCATGTTAAATTGAGTCTGTTTATCGAGCTTTCGCGATACGCGGTACGGCCCTGTACAAGGAAGCCGGAATAATTATGTCTATGGAAGACGTATACGCGCCGTTTTGAATACAACATGCTTGGGTATGCCATGATCGGGATTTTTTTTTCGGTTACCGATGGCGTATTCACGATGTTACCCATTTTGTCAATTACCTCTCTTTATATATCCCCATACCCGAGTTCACTCGTTTTCGAAAACGTTTTCATTGTTTTCTTTTTTTCGTATTCGCTTAGTTACTTTATTTTTATTTATTTGGTTAGTGTAAGAAATAACAAGTCGATTCGAGTTGGAAAACAATGTAAGCAAAATTCCTTCTTATACAATCCTTATCCAATTCCGCGCATATTTCAATCCGAAACCCGATACGTACGCGTTCTGGCCGATCATTCGGGCTGCTAGAGAACGTAGGGTTCGGTCGATAGATGAAAATCTTAATTAAAAGTATAAATCACGTGGCGAGATCGTAATTTATGTGAGAAGTAACGTGAGACATATTGCAAACCCATAAGTTTAGTGCGTACACACATCGATTTAAATTTCTTCAGGAATTACCTTAACATTACAACCTATATTTATACAATTTATTATGATTTCTTAGAAGATTAGTAGATCTTAGATTTAGTTCATGAAAAAAATGATAGGTTCGGGACCATTAAGAATTCCTGGGATTTTAAAAGTCGCGAAATTAAGAAATTAAGAATGTTTAATGGTGCTGGGAAGTGTTGTTAAATACCCAAGAACCTATCATTTCGAAATATTTATAAAATTTAAAAAAAGTACAAAGATCCATAAAAATTAAAGAATAAACCCATTTATATTATATTAGGTTTCAATCACATGAAATATGATTAAAATCTAACATAAAAATTAAATGGTTTTCATTAAGGTTGAGTTAGTTCAAAACATAATATCACAAAAATAAACTGAAGATATTTAAATATGGCTTTGAAAAATATCTTAAAAATTCGATTTTTTACAATTTTTTCGAAATAATTAAGGAAATTGTTAATTTTATTAAATGCTCTAAATTTAGGTTGAGTTCTAAGCATGATATCTAAAAAACGGATTGAGATATTAAAATATGGTTTTATTCTCGAAAAAGTACACACTTTCCTTTATACATGACTGAGTATTTCGTCAAGTTATCATAAGAATTCGATTTTTCAAAATAATAAGGGAAATTGTTAATTTTATTAAATGCTCTCAATTTAGGTTGAGTTCTAAACAGGATATCTCAAAAATGAATTGAAATATTAAAATGCGGTTTTATTTTCGAAAAAGTACTTACAATCATTTATAAATGACAAACAATTTCATCAAAATATCTCAAGAATTCGATTTCTTACGATTTTTTCAAAATGATTAAGAAAATTTTTAATTTTTTGAAATGCTCTAAATTTAGGTTGAGTTTAAAACATGATATCTCAAAAACGGATTGAGATATTAAAATATGGTTTTATTATCGAAAAAGTACTTACAATCATTTATAATTGACAAACAATTTCATCAAAATATCTCAAGAATTCGATTTCTTACGATTTTTTCAAAATGATTAAAAACATTTTTAATTTTTTGAATTGCTCTAAATTTAGGTTGAGTTTAAAACATGATATCTCAAAAACGGATTAAGATATTAAAATATGGTTTAATTCTCGAAAAAGTACATACTTTCCTTTATAAACGACTGAGTATTTCGTCAAGATATCACAAGAATTCCATTTTTTACGATTTTTTCAAAATAATTAAAAATTTTCTTATTTTTATGAAATGATCTAAATTCAGGTTGAGTTCAAAACATGATATCTCCCAAACTAATTAAAATATTAAAATATTGTGTTGTTCTCAAAAAAGCACATACTTTTCTTTATAAACGAGAGATTTCATCAAGATATCTTAAGAATTTGATTTTTTCAAAATAATTAAGGAAATTGTTAATTTTATTAAATGCTCTAAATTTAGGTTGAGTTCTAAGCAGGATATCTCAAAAATGAATTGAAATATTAAAATGCGGTTTTATCTTCGAAAAAGTACTTACAATCATTTATAAATGACAAACAATTTCATCAAAATATCTAAAGAATTCGATTTCTTACGATCTTTTCAAAATGATTAAGAAAATTTTTAATTTTTTGAAATGCTCTAAATTCAGGTTGAGTTTAAAACATGATATCTCAAAAACGGATTGAGATATTAAAATATGGTTTTATTATTGAAAAGGTACTTACTTTCCTGTATAAATGACTGAGTATTTCATCAAGATATCTTAAGAATTCGATTTTTCAAAATAATAAAGGAAATTGTTAATTTTATTAAATGCTCTAAATTTAGGTTGAGTTCTAAGCAGGATATCTCAAAAATGAATTGAAATATTAAAATGCGGTTTTATTTTCGAAAAAATACTTACAATCATTTATAATTGACAAAAAATTTCATCAAAATATCTCAAGAATTCGATTTCTTACGATTTTTTCAAAATGATTAAAAACATTTTTAATTTTTTGAATTGCTCTAAATTTAGGTTGAGTTTAAAACGTGATATCTCAAAAACGGATTGAGATATTAAAATATGGTTTTATTCTCGAAAAAGTACATACTTTCCTTTATAAATGACTGAGTATTTCGTCAAGACATCACAAGAATTCGATTTTTTCAAAATAATTAAAAATTTTCTTATTTTTATGAAATGATCTAAATTCAGGTTGAGTTCAAAACATGATATCTCCCAAACTAATTAAACAATTGTGATGTTCTTAAAAAAGCACATACTTTTCTTTATAAACGAGAGATTTCATCAAGATATCTTAAGAATTCGATTTTTCAAAATAATAAAGGAAATTGTTAATTTTATTAAATGCTCTAAATTTAGGTTGAGTTCTAAGCAGGATATCTCAAAAATGAATTGAAGTATTAAAATGCGGTTTTATTTTCGAAAAAGTACTTACAATCATTTATAATTGACAAACAATTTCATCAAAATATCTCAAGAATTCGATTTCTTACGATTTTTTCAAAATGATTAAAAACATTTTTAATATTTTGAATTGCTCTAAATTTAGGTTGAGTTTAAAACATGATATCTCAAAAACGGATTGAGATATTAAAATATGGTTTAATTCTCGAAAACGTACATACTTTCCTTTATAAACGACTGAGTATTTCGTCAAGATATCACAAGAATTCCATTTTTTACGATTTTTTCAAAATAATTAAAAATTTTCTTATTTTTATGAAATGATCTAAATTCAGGTTGAGTTCAAAACATGATATCTCCCAAACTAATTAAAATATTAAAATATTGTGTTGTTCTCAAAAAAGCACATACTTTTCTTTATAAACGAGAGATTTCATCAAGATATCTTAAGAATTTGATTTTTTCAAAATAATTAAGGAAATTGTTAATTTTATTAAATGCTCTAAATTTAGGTTGAGTTCTAAGCAGGATATCTCAAAAATGAATTGAAATATTAAAATGCGGTTTTATTTTCGAAAAAGTACTTACAATCATTTATAAATGACAAACAATTTCATCAAAATATCTAAAGAATTCGATTTCTTACGATCTTTTCAAAATGATTAAGAAAATTTTTAATTTTTTGAAATGCTCTAAATTCAGGTTGAGTTTAAAACATGATATCTCAAAAACGGATTGAGATATTAAAATATGGTTTTATTATTGAAAAGGTACTTACTTTCCTGTATAAATGACTGAGAATTTCATCAAGATATCTTAAGAATTCGATTTTTCAAAATAATAAAGGAAATTGTTAATTTTATTAAATGCTCTAAATTTAGGTTGAGTTCTAAGCAGGATATCTCAAAAATGAATTGAAATATTAAAATGCGGTTTTATTTTCGAAAAAATACTTACAATCATTTATAATTGACAAAAAATTTCATCAAAATATCTCAAGAATTCGATTTCTTACGATTTTTTCAAAATGATTAAAAACATTTTTAATTTTTTGAATTGCTCTAAATTTAGGTTGAGTTTAAAACATGACATCTCAAAAACGGATTGAGATATTAAAATATGGTTTAATTCTCGAAAAAGTACATACTTTCCTTTATAAACGACTGAGTATTTCGTCAAGATATCACAAAAATTCGATTTTTTACGATTTTTTCAAAATAATTAAAAATTTTCTTATTTTTATGAAATGATCTAAATTCAGGTTGAGTTCAAAACATGATATCTCCCAAACTAATTAAAATATTAAAATATTGTGTTCTTAAAAAAGCACATACTTTTCTTTATAAAAGAGAGATTTCATCAAGATATCTTAAGAATTCGATTTTTTAAAATAATAAAGGAAATTGTTAATTTTATTAAATGCTCTAAATTTAGGTTGAGTTCTAAGCAGAATATCTCAAATATGAATTGAAGTATTAAAATGCGGTTTTATTTTCGAAAAAGTACTTACAATCATTTATAATTGACAAACAATTTCATCAAAATATCTCAAGAATTCGATTTCTTACGATTTTTTCAAAATAATTAAAAATTTTCTTATTTTTATGAAATGATCTAAATTCAGGTTGAGTTCAAAACATGATATCTCCCAAACTAATTAAAATATTAAAATATTGCGTTCTTAAAAAAGCACATACTTTTCTTTATAAACGAGAGATTTCATCAAGATATCTTAAGAATTTGATTTTTTCAAAATAATTAAGGAAATTGTTAATTTTATTAAATGCTCTAAATTTAGGTTGAGTTCTAAGCAGGATATCTCAAAAATGAATTGAAATATTAAAATGCGGTTTTATTTTCGAAAAAGTACTTACAATCATTTATAAATGACAAACAATTTCATCAAAATATCTAAAGAATTCGATTTCTTACGATCTTTTCAAAATGATTAAGAAAATTTTTAATTTTTTGAAATGCTCTAAATTTAGGTTGAGTTTAAAACATGATATCTCAAAAACGGATTGAGATATTAAAATATGGTTTTATTATCGAAAAGGTACTTACTTTCCTTTATAAATGACTGAGTATTTCATCAAGATATCTTAAGAATTCGATTTTTCAAAATAATAAAGGAAATTGTTAATTTTATTAAATGCTCTAAATTTAGGTTGAGTTCTAAGCAGGATATCTCAAAAATGAATTGAAGTATTAAAATGCGGTTTTATTTTCGAAAAAGTACTTACAATCATTTATAATTGACAAACAATTTCATCAAAATATCTCAAGAATTCGATTTCTTACGATTTTTTCAAAATGATTAAGAAAATTTTTATTTTTTGATTTGCTCTAAATTCAGGTTGAGTTTAAAACATGATATCTCAAAAACGGATTGAGATATTAAAATATGGTTTAATTCTCGAAAAAGTACATACTTTCCTTTATAAACGACTGAGTATTTCGTCAAGATATCACAAGAATTCCATTTTTTACGATTTTTTCAAAATAATTAAAAATTTTCTTATTTTTATGAAATGATCTAAATTCAGGTTGAGTTCAAAACATGATATCTCCCAAACTAATTAAAATATTAAAATATTGTGATGTTCTTAAAAAAGCACATACTTTTCTTTATAAACGAGAGATTTCATCAAGATATCTTAAGAATTTGATTTTTTCAAAATAATTAAGGAAATTGTTAATTTTATTAAATGCTCTAAATTTAGGTTGAGTTCTAAGCAGGATATCTCAAAAATGAATTGAAGTATTAAAATGCGGTTTTATTTTCGAAAAAGTACTTACAATCATTTATAATTGACAAACAATTTCATCAAAATATCTCAAGAATTCGATTTCTTACGATTTTTTCAAAATGATTAAAAAAATTTTTAATTTTTTGATTTGCTCTAAATTCAGGTTGAGTTCAAACCCTGATATCTCAAAAATGGATTAAGGTATCCAAATATGGCCCTGTTCTCGAAAAATACATACTTTCCTCTATAAACAACAGAAAACTTCATCAAGATATCTCAAGAATTCGATTTTTTACAATTTTTTCAAAATAATTAAGGATATTGTTGATTGTATGCAAACTGCATATTTTCCTGTGTAAATCACAAAAAAATTTCATCAACATACCTTAAGAAGTCGATAATTTACCAAAACTGATCAAAAAAATCATTAATTTTATTAAATATTACAAATTTTGGTGAGTTCATATCTTGATATCTCAAGAACGTCAAGAACGAATTATGATATTGATATATGAATCGTCATAATTTCACTCCAATATTAGTGATGGCATGAAATCAAAACGGTCTCATAAAATTATTTAAAATCATTATCTCGATTTCTTTTTGTTGTGGATATTTAAAACAGTTTTTAATAATATGAGTTGTCGTTTTATTAACATTTCTGTGTTTATATCCCTGTTAATTAATATTTATTTTCTGGAATATTTTTTCAAAATTAATTGACAACGACAATATTTAATAAAAATATTGCATATTTTGCATATATTTAAAATTTTTTTATTGTTGCATAAATTGGCCTTTTACTACAAAATTTCACATATTTTCTAATTTTATTAAATTTATTTCGTCTTGCTTAATAAAATAAATATAATGATTACGTGATTTTTAAATATGCGAACACCTTTTAGTTTAAAGCACAATACAGAATTACAGTACAGAATTAAACAAATTTTAAAACTGTTAAATTAATAGTGCGAGATATAATTTTTCAATCTATTAGAGTAGCAGTGGCTATACTTTTAATTATTTTGTTTTAATTTAACGAGTGAGAGGATGTCCTAAATAAAACAAGATGTAAACTGCAAAATATGCATAATGTGAAAAAATAAAGTAATGTTTCACAACTTTTTTAAGCACCAAATTTTTATATTGTATACTACGATAATATTAAAATTATTATAGCGGATTTTTCCGACTGGTCTAAATCAATTAAAAAATGTAAATTTTTATTTAAAAAACGAAAATTAACTAATAGTCATTCCAAGTAATTACAACTAATCAAAAATAAAAGATGCAATTGAGGTGATAAATGTTCATGAAAAAGGCTCTAAAATCATTCCAGGCCCAAAAAAATAGTTAATAAATTTTTAATTATTACTAATATCATCATTAAAAAAGAGGGATATCATAATTTAGTAGCTGTATCTAAAATTCTATATTAAATACTCCAATAAAAATTATAGCGTTGAACAAATATTTGCATTGAACATATGATACTTAAAAAAAATTAAAAAATGCTTAACAATCGTTTTCATCTAATCGACAATAACTCTAAAAAAGCTATATATTTTCACCTTTCTAGATATTTTTGCATATTTTTGGCTTACTTCGTACAATTTGACTGCATATAAATCCGAGCTCTAATTATTATGAAAAAACTGCGAAATAAGTCTATTCTGGCTTTTCAAAACATACATTTTGAGCTCACATTCACATTCCTATAGTCATTAGTTTTGTAGACATCTAAATATATTCACAATGTTTCATTGGGTGTTCTATTCAAGTCTTATACAAGCCGTATCATCTCTTCTTGAAGCATTTGAAGTTATCCAGACACAATATTAAGTGTTCTGGAAGCATTTCAAGTTTTCTAGAATAAGTATCAAGTTTTTAGAATAATATTAAGTCTTCTAGAAGTAGTATCCACTTTTCTCAAAGCATTTCAGGTCTTTTTAAACAATATCAAGATTGCAAGAGGCAAAATCTTGGGTTCTGGAAACATTACAAGTTTTTAGAAGCATTAGCAGCTGTTCTAAAATTAGTATCAACCCTTCTGGAAGCAATTCAAGTGTTGTAGAAGCATTTCAACTTTTGCAGCAGCATTTCAAATATTCTAGCAGCAACGTCAAGTTTCTTAAAATCATTTAAAGTCTTTTGGAAAAAGCAGTTGAAATCCAGAAGCAGTATGAGGTCTTTTCGAAACGTTTCAAGTCTTTTGGAAGTAATATCAAGTTTTTCAAAGCGAATATCAAGGGTTCTGGAAGCATTATTAAATCTCCTAGAAGCATTTCAAGTCTTGCGGAAGCATTTAAACTTTTCTTGAAGCAATATCAAGCTTCCTAGAAGCATTTCATGTTTTACGGAAACATTTCAAGTATTCTGGCAATAATATCAAGCCTACTAAAAGCATTTGAAGTTTTTTGGAAACGTTTCAAGTATTCTGGATGCAGTATCAAGTCTTTTAGAGGCATTTCAAGTTTTATGGAAACAATTCAAGTCTTCTGGAAGCTTTTCAAGTTTTCTGTAAGTACTATCAAGTCAACTGGAAGCAGTATTAAGCCCTCTGGAAAAAGCATTAAGTCGAAGCATTTCAAGTCTCCTGGAGGCATATCAAGTCTTGCGGAACCATTTCAACTTTTCTTGAAGCAATATCAAGTTTCCTAGAAGCATTTCATGTTTTACGGAAATATTTCAAGTATTCTGGCAATAATATCAAGCCTACTAAAGCATTTGAAGTCTTTTGGAAACGTTTCAAGTATTCTGGGTGCAGTATCAAGTCTTTTAGAGGAATTTCAAGTTTTATGGAAACAATTCAAGTCTTCTGGAAGCTTTTCAAGTTTTCTGTAAGTACTATCAAGTCATCTGGAAGCAGTATTAAGCCCTCTGGAAAAAGCATTAAGTCTTCTGGTAGCAATATCAACCCTCCTAAAAACATTTCAAGTCTCTTGGAAGCATTTCAAGTCTCCTGGAAGCATATCAAATCTTTTGGAAGCAGTATCAAGTCTCCTAGAAGGATTTCAAGTCTTCAGGAAGCATTTCAGGGGTTATGGAAGCATTTCAAATTTTCTGGAACCAATATCAAGTCAGCTAGAATCAATACCAAGTCCTCTGGAAACAGTGTTAAGTCTTCAAGCAACAATATTAATGCTCCTAGAAGCACTTCAAACCTCCTGGAAGCATATGAAAACATTTTAATTCTTTTGGAAGTAGTATCAAGTCTCTAAAAATATTTCACGTGTTCTGGAAGTATTTCAGGGCTTATGGAAGCATTTCAAGTTTTTTAGAAGCAATATCAAGAGTTTCGATAAAAGATTTTTTTTTAATTGCTTGGTTTTTACTTAACGCATTACGTCAATGCGGAGTTTTAATAAAAAGATCATAATTACAACAAAATAGTAGTTGTTTTACAGACACGCTACTAAATTAACAAAATGAAAGCAGTTTGACTGCGATGGGGGCAATTGCCCTTTTTACCCCTTTCATGGATACGCCACAGTTAACAAACATATTAGGTGTTGAAAAGCAGGAAAACTTTTTTTCTTACATAAATATTGCAGTATAAGTAGGAATAGATAAGAACTATAGGAATAATATTAGATCTAGAACTAGAAGTAGTAGTGCCTGACTCACTTCAAACCGATTTCTGAAGAAGGTTGCAAAACCCTAAAGTTTCTACTTTTATATCTAGTATTAGTCCTGGTGATAGTGCTAGTGATAGCTCTAGTATTAGTGTTAGTATTAGTTCTAATTATAGTTCAAATATTGCAATGATTGCTAATATTTGTGTTAAATATTTTGTTATAAAGTGCAGTTTTATTCTCAATTTAGATTAAACAATTGATTACAATGATGACATAATTCAAATAATTTAAATCAGTCGAACCCTGTCCAGAGGCAGAATCAAGTCTTTTAGAACAATTTCAAGTCTTTTGGAAGCAGTATCAAGTTTCCTAGAAACAATATCAAGACTTCTGGAAGCATTTCAAGTCTTCTATATGCAGTATCAATTTTTTTGAAAGCAGCCCATATCTTCTATAAACATTTTAAGAATCAATTCAAAATACTTGGCATAATAAAACCTAACATGCGTTCTTAAATATTTTTCTGTAACCTTTTTGATTTCTGGACTATTTGATTGATTTGCGATTTAGAACTTGGTCCCGAATCCAGAAAACATTTTTGGTCCCAGGAATTGAACACCTTAATGTTTAGGTTTTTGAAAATGAATATAAATCTGATTTTAACGAGATTCTTTATGAGATGGTTTATGAGTTTAAAAAGCCGTTGGGGACAGGTCGAAGAAATGGCGGTTTAAGTCCGTATTGGTAAAGTTGAAGCTGGGGATCTGATCCCAAGAGCGGTGGTAAGTAATGAACGCGTTCATATTTGGTGAAAAATACGTGCCGCGGGGTATAAAACGTAATAAATCGGCGGACAAATCGGCGCGTAACGGTACAATTGAAATAAATTTAAACGCGAACGGGCATTGTATCTGGAATCGTGTACCCGGGAATGGGAAATTAATTCAGAAAGCACGGTGCTGCAGTCGGTCGCGACCGTTTCCGAGTCTGTAACTCAAATTATCGCTAGATCTGACAGGGACAACACCTGCCCGGGTATTCCACGAGCGGGTGCGATATTACACCCGATTCTCACCGGTTATTGTAACTGTGCGAGCTCCTCTCTACTCTCTACACAGACTTCTTCTTCCCTCTTCTTCTTAACTTACACTCCGTGCTTTGCTGCTCCTCTGCCATACTCTACCATACTCCGCCATACTCTGCTATTCGTGCTCGCATGCAACCGCAACCACCTCTTTGTGTAGTGCGCCTCTTTTCGTCGTTGCCTTCGCGTTTAATTAAGATTTTCGATTGATTCGCGAAAACGGGTTCTCTCGGTTTGACCTCTGCCAACATAAACGACCCAAACGTGTACCGGTAGACAATGGGATTTGTGAGTGATCTTTACCGGTCAGGTATAATGGTGAGCTCTTGCGAGCACGACACGCTCTCACCTGTTGTTACAAATCGTCAATTGATTAAGTTTTACCTCCACTTTAAATCTATGTCACTTGATCTCAACAATCTCTCTTCTCATCTATTTAACATAATACAACCTTTACTAATGAGGAAAAGACGATATCTCGATTTCTAAACGATTTTTAAGCAGATTATAAATTACTTTTAGTTTCGTAATATACTGGAGTCTCGATATTGTGAACTAATTAATGAATGGCTTTTTCATTCCATCGAGGGAGTATACTATGTGGAAAGCAGTTACAGAATACTGTATCAAATCTATTGTATTATAAGTTCAAAATTTTTCACAATTTCAGCAAAAGTATTTATACTAATAAAAGTACTTATAGTCATCAAGATTGATTATTATAGGTCAACCATAATGGCCCTTTGCAACTCAAGACATGTGTATTATTGACAAATTGTTGTGGCTTTTTTGTCAAATAATTCATAATAAATCTGATTTCAACTTCTTCAATACCAACATAACCGAAAAATTTCGGATAAGATTTTTGGTGAAGTATCTTTCGTATCATATCCTGTCATTTTTTAGCTAAAGTTGGGCCTACTTTAAATTATTTAATTTTGTTTTTAAATATTTATCTCGTTGACAGCATTAAACAAAAATCTTCTTCGATATGTTGGTTTAACTTCATTTGCAGAAATGTCTTAGTTTCCTGAGAGCTTCATGTGCAGAATGTTTGTGATGACTTAATGATCATCTAACAAAACATGGAACATTTTCTAGCAGAACAATGTGTTAGGCAATTATTCTTGGAAAGATTACAAAATAATCAAATAGGGTTGAATTTTTCGGTGCTCCTTGTCCTCTTCTTCTCTTGAAGCATTCTTAACTTTTCCGAATTTACTTTATTAACATCCAAAATCAAAACATTTAATAAGCGAAAAACTGTCTTAACCAGAAATATGCTGTAGTTTAATTAGAAATAAAATATTGATTGAGGAATTATCTTTTACCAAAATAATATGATAGTGATCTTGTCTGCAATTGTTTAATAGAGCATTTGAAAATTTCATCGTAGACTGGGAAACATTTTTTAAATGTGTTTGAATAAAATTAGCAAATTGTATATTATTAATTATAAATTATCGCTGTTTTATTATAATAGTAGACATTTTTAAAGTTTAACAAAACTTTTCTTTTCAATCCAAAATAGTCTTTAATATTTTTCGATTTTCAGACAAACTTTTAAAAAACATAGTGCTCATTATACCTAAAATTAAAGTTTAAAGTTTACTTTAAACTTTAAAGTTAAATTTTGATATAAACTCCGTGTCTTATGTGTATGTATGTAGGAAAGCGGAGGGTACGCTATAGCATACAGCACCTAGGCCCCAACGGGCCCCTTGTACATCCTCCTACACTCTCTCCGGCTACATCAACCAGCCTAAGGAATTTCCGAAGGCTAGGATACAGCTCAGAGGTGTGTTCCTGATGCCATCTGTGCTCGGCCATTCCTCTCCAAAGTCTCTCATTCTGAGGTCTTGTAGAGTGGGGCATTCACACAAGATGTGTCGAACAGTCTCCTCGCTCTCTTGACAAAAGCGACAGAGCGGATTAGTAGCAAGCTTAAGGTTGTAGAGATGCTTGTTTACCTTACAGTGACCCGTGATGAGTCCCGTTAAAATACGTAGGGCGCTTCTACCGAGTCTTACGAAGGACAGGGTTGTCTTTACTGAAGGATAACGCAACAGTTCTTTAGACAAATAGCAGCCCTTTGTCCTATCCCACCAGTCTGTGAATTTCCTGTGGGTGAAATCATTAATAAGCTCAATTTGAGTTGATACGGACGGAGCGATTAACGGTTCAGGTGAACAGATAGCTCGCTTGGCAGCTCTTTTGGCAAGCCTATCAGCGTGCTTATTACCTGCACAGATCGAGTGTCCTTTTATCCATTGAAGTGATACACAGTTGTGTGCTGCGGCCTTCTCCAATGTTAGGTGACAGTCCATGGTAAGTCCTGAGGTAATAGTTACTCTACTCAGGGCTGAAATGGATCCTCTACTGTCAGTATAAATTGTGAAAGTCTTACCTTGCAAGTTGGATCTGACAATAAAGTCAGCGGCAAGTAGAATGGCGATTAATTCTGCCTGTATGACGGTGGTACCTTTACCTAAAGGAGTAGATATGTGGAGTTGGAGATCGTACGAGAAAACTCCAGCTCCAGCTCCTTCCCGACTAACTGAACCATCAGTGTAGATTTTGTTACTTTTATTTACTTCTACTTCTGTGGAACTTGGGTAGGTGAGATAACTTTTAGTAAAAATGTGTTGTAGGGGTATGAAGTCCGTCTTACGTTCCAGAATTGGCGAGTAACCGACCATTTCATTCCAGAGTACGGCATTTTTACTGTTTCTCTCACCCATAAGGATTCCTGCTGTACGCAGTCGAAGCATGGTCACCAGTGCCACTTCTTGTATGAACAAATGAAGTGGCGGTAGGTTCAACATATTTTCCATGGCTGCGGTGGGGGTAGATCGCAGCGCACCTGTAACATACAAACACGCAAGTCTCTGTACTTTATTTAGTGCAGCAGTGGAAATAAATTTTAAGGTTTTTGACCACCAGACTACTGCACCATACGTAAGCATAGGTCGAATTACAGCTGTGTAGATCCAGAGGGCAGTTTTAGGGTGACAGCCCCCATGTCTTACCTATAGTCCTCCGGCACTGGCTGAATGCACCATACGCTTTCTTAACTCTATTGTCTAGGTGAGCCTTCCATGTCATTTTGTTGTCAAGTATAATGCCCAGATATTTGACTTCTTTTAACAAAACTAATGGAGTATTAGCAAGGGATGGCAAACTGGGCTTGCCAACCTTCCTCAATCGTGTGAAAAGAATCAACTCTGTCTTCCGAGGATTCACAGAGAGCCCTTGTCGGTCACACCAAGACTCAATCAACTTGAGAGCCACCTGCATCCTATCAAAAAGTACATTTATGTGCTTACCTTTGACAAGGATGGTTAGATCATCTGCATAACCTACTGTTGTGAAGTTGGCTTTAGCGAGGGATTTCAAGAGGCTATCCAGGGTGAGATTCCACAACAATGGGGAGAGTACACCTCCTTGTGGACAGCCTCGAGTAACTCCTCCATGAAGACTGACGTCGCCAGCCCTAATCTTAACTATCCTATGCTTGAGAGCGTTCTCAATCCAACCGCAAAGAGTCGGTGGAACTTTATGCTCAAGCAAGGCATCGTTAATACCAGAGAAAGTTGTTTTATCAAAAGCTCCCTCTATATCTATGAACACACCAAGGGCGGACTCCTTTGAGTCCAGCGCCCCACCAACAAAACTGGTCACCGAGTGAAGAGCTGTTAGTGTGGACTTGCCCTGAGTGTAGGCATGCTGATTAGGATTTACTGGTGCATTTGGAAGACAGAAATCCCTAATATAGCGATCACACAGCCTCTCCAAGGTTTTCAAAAGAAAAGAGGAGAGGCTGATAGGTCTAAACGATTTCGGTGTGAAATAATCTAACTTACCCGGTTTAGGTATGAAGTTCACCGTAACCTCACGCCACCGATTGGGTATATAGTGTAGCGCTAGGCAGGCCTGGAAAATTCTCACCAGGTGTGGTACAAGATCCTCCAAGCCTCCGTGTCTTAATTCCCATGAATAAAGTAGATATGATTTTTCAAAATTTGAGAAATTTTTCGTTTTAATAAGTAATAAGTCTTTTGCATATTGTCATTGCACAGATAAACTTTTTTATCAAATGTAATACTTATTACCCGTAAAATTAAAGATTAAAGTTTAGGTTATAATTTGATATAAAAATCGTTTCTTAATTCCTATAAATAAAGTAGACACCATTCTTTAAAGTTTAACAAAATTTTGGTTTTAACCTAATTAGTCTCTGACATTTTTCAATTTTACGAACAAACTTTTTTAACAGCAGTATCACTTGTTATGCATGAATTAAAGGTTAAGCTTTAATTTAATATAAAAGCCGTGCTTTTATTCCCTTAAGCAAATTAGATAAAATTTTTTAAAGTTTAACAATATGTTCGTTTTAATGTTAGATATTTAATCTTTTACACTTTACGATTTTAGAGACAAACATTTTAATCAAACGTGTTACTTATTATAAACAAAATTAAAGATTAAAATTTAAGTTATACATTGATATAATAATCGTTTCTGCATTCTTATAAATAAAGTAGATATAGTTTATTAAAGTTTTACAAAACTTTCGTTTTTAACCACACTCAGTATTCGACATTTTTTTAAAATTTCAAATAAGATCGTGGTCTTATTTTTGAAAATTAAAAAATGACTTGAATATCAGATTGAAGATTGAATCTTACTCTTTCAAATGATATATAACTCGTTGTTTCAATTTGAAGTCGATTTTTCTTAATAAATGTTGATTGATGATGTGTTTTTGATGTTTTAGTGGAATTAAGATAAAAATTATGAAATTTAAAACAGATGGTGAAGCTTTTATTTTTGATAATGAAGAAATGACTTATGCATGAAATTGAAGGTTAAACCTTCCTTTTCCAAATGATATATAACTCGTTGTTTCAGTTTGAAATCGATTCCACTTAAGAAATATTAAAGATATGTGTTTTTGACGTTTTAGTACAATCACGAAAAAAAATGATGAAATTTGAAAAAGATGACGAAGCTTGTATTTTTGATAATGAAGAAATGACTTATACATCAAATTGAAGGTTGAAGCATCCTCTTTCAAATGATGTATAACTTGTTGTTTTAATATGAAAGCGATTCCACATAAGAAATGTTAAAGGATGTTGTGTTTTTGAGGTTTTAGTAGAATCACGCAAAAAATTCATCAAATTTTCATCAAATCATCAAATTGAAGGTTGAAGCATCCTCTTTCAAATGATGTATAACTCGTTGTTTTAATTTGAAAGCGATTCCACATAAGAAATGTTAAAGGATGATGTGTTTTTGATGTTTTAATGGAATCAAGATAAAAATGAAGAAATTTGCAAAAGATGGTGAATCTTTAATTTTTGATAATGAAGAAATGACTTCATATACATCAAATTGAAGGTTGAAGCATCCTCTTTCAAATGATGTATAACTCGTTGTTTCAGTTTGAAATCGATTCCACTTAAGAAATGTTAAAGATATGTGTTTTTGACGTTTTAGTACAATCACGAAAAAAAATGATGAAATTTGAAAAAATGGCGAACCTTGTATTTTTGATATTGAAGAAATGACTTATACATCAAATTGAAGGTTGAAGCATCCTCTTTCAAATGATGTATAACTCGTTGTTTTAATTTGAAAGCGATTCCACATAAGAAATGTTAAAGGATGTTGTGTTTTTGAGGTTTTAGTAGAATCACGCAAAAAATGATAAAATTTCAAAAAGATCGTTAAGGTCTTATTTTTGGAAATTTGTAAATGCTTTGCATATCAAATTGAAGATTGAACCTTCCTCTTTCAAATGATGTATAACTTGTTGTTCCAATTTGAAGTCGATTAATCTTAACAAATGTTGAATGATTATGTGTTTTTGATCTTTTAGTGGAATCAAGATAAAAATTAAGAAATTTGCAAAAGATGGTGAACCTTTATTTTTGATACTGAAGAAATGACTTCATATACATCAAAGTGAAGGTTGAAGCATCCTCTTTCAAATGATGTATAACTCATCATTTTAATTTGAAATCGATTCCACATATAAAGGATGATGTGTTTTTAATGTTTTAATGTAATCAAGATAAAAATGAAGAAATTTGCAAAAGATGGTGAATCTTTAATTTTTGATAATGAAGAATTGACTTCATATACATCAAATTGAAGGTTGAAGCATCCTCTTTCAAATGATGTATAGCTCGTTGTTTTAATTTGAAAGCGATTCCACATAACAAATGTTAAAGGATGATGTGTTTTTGATGTTTTAATGGAATCAAGATAAAAATGAAGAAATTTGCAAAAGATGGTGAATCCTTAATTTTTGATAATGAAGAAATGACTTCATATACATCAAATTGAAGGTTGAAGCATCCTCTTTCAAATGATGTATAACTTGTTGTTTTAATTTGAAAACGATTCCACATAAGAAATGTTAAAGGATGTTGTGTTTTTGAGGTTTTAGTAGAATCACGCAAAAAATGATAAAATTTCAAAAAGATCGTTAAGGTCTTATTTTTGAAAATTTGTAAATGCTTTGCATATCAAATTGAAGATTGAACCTTCCTCTTTCAAATGATGTATAACTTGTTGTTCCAATTTGAAGTCGATTAATCTTAACAAATGTTGAATGATGACGTGTTTTTGATGTTTTAGTGGAATCAAGATAAAAATGAAGAAATTTGCAAAAGATGGTGAACCTTTAATTCTTGATAATGAAGAAATGACTTCATATACATCAAATTGGAGGTTGAAGCATCCTCTTTCAAATGATGTATAACTCGTTGTTTTAATTTGAAAGCGATTCCACATAAGAAATGTTAAAGGATGATGTGTTTTTGATGTTTTAATGGAATCAAGATAAAAATGAAGAAATTTGCAAAAGATGGTGAATCCTTAATTTTTGATAATGAAGAAATGACTTCATATACATCAAATTGAAGGTTGAAGCATCCTCTTTCAAATGATGTATAACTTGTTGTTTTAATTTGAAAACGATTCCACATAAGAAATGTTAAAGGATGTTGTGTTTTTGAGGTTTTAGTAGAATCACGCAAAAAATGATAAAATTTCAAAAAGATCGTTAAGGTCTTATTTTTGAAAATTTGTAAATGCTTTGCATATCAAATTGAAGATTGAACCTTCCTCTTTCAAATGATGTATAACTTGTTGTTCCAATTTGAAGTCGATTAATCTTAACAAATGTTGAATGATGACGTGTTTTTGATGTTTTAGTGGAATCAAGATAAAAATGAAGAAATTTGCAAAAGATGGTGAACCTTTAATTTTTGATAATGAGAAAATGACTTCATATACATCAAATTGAAGGTTGAAGCATCCTCTTTCAAATGAGGTATAACTCGTTGTTTTAGTTTGAAATCGATTCCACATAAGAAATGTTAAAGGATTGATGTTTTTATACCCTCCTCTTATATTTGTTCATCTTGACTATTTTCTGTAAACCATCTTTTAAAATATTAGGTAATCATGATTTAATATAGATATAGTTTTAACAGACAACCATTCTGTTCTTTTGAATGTTTCAACTCACATCAATGAACAGCTTCTAAATAACATTTCAATTTAGTTGAACTCACACGTTACGTTGGAATTTTTCATACACAATACACATTATTCTGTTTAACATTAATTTCTGTTGACATATTCATATTTTAATAAATTCTGACCAATTTACAAGGCGTTGATGATACACGATCAAATGATCGGTTAAATCATGTAAAATATAATCAAATGATATACCAGATACCAAATTTTGACTTTAACAGATATAACAGATATTATGTTTAAGAAAATGTAGTGTAGACATATATAATCTACACACCATAATAAAAGATGGAAAGCACAAAAAAAAATAATTGAGAAAGTGATATAAAGTTCCAATTGAATTTCTATAAAACTATCAAATCCGGTCACTTAAAGGATCTTGGTTTGTTCTGCGGTCAGCGAACGTAAAAAAAGTCGTAATTTAGTATCATTCTAGTGATTTATAGAGGTCAGATGGTAGATAAAGGAGTTATAAAGGAGTTATTACTAGTATCTGAGAGTTATTGGATTTGCGAGGTTTGAAATAAAAATCTTGGAGGTTATTTATTACACTTTTATCGGTATTGTTGTGAAGGGGCGTTTGTTTTCTACACTTTCAGTACATGACGTTAACGTTTCTGGTTTGATCGGGTGTATAAAACAAATTGTGAAACGATTATGAAAGAATTCTGAAAGGAGATTCTGAAAGGATAATCATTCTTTTTAAAGTTAACAATAAAATTATTGAATGCTACTGAAGTAGGAAGGCCGAAGTAGCCGATGGGGACTAATCGAACGTTTTCAGTGGCACCGTTCGTCTGTCAGAGTTGATTCTTAATGGTAACGGGGCGATCCTTTGTGTTTTAGTCGAAGATTGATCGTCCCGTATATCGGTTTCAATGTAATTAACGTACATGGACATCGTGTTACCGATTAATCGTGCCGGAATCAATAACGGACGCCAACCTTCGGGCTGGATTTAATAGCGACAAAGGGAACGCGCCTCCTGAGTATAATAGGAAGCGTGATCTACGTGCTCCGTTTCAAAAAAAGAAACATTAAGAATCTTTACAATCTGTATGAGTTCTTTCTGCCATAATAAATTGACGCAATATTTTAGATGATTATTACATTATCATCAAGACATTCACTTCAAATTGGAATGTTCGAATATCTTGAAACCCAATCAATACAGAAATGAAACAAAAACAAAGTTTTAGCTACTGGTTTGTATAGTTTTCCGTAGGAGGTAATCGTTTAGTAACAAGATATACGAAGATGTTAAGTCTTGGTACAACGGCAAAGATAATGGACCGAACGGACACGGTTAGCAGCAAAAGAAGACGATGGTAGGTAGGTGCAGATGAGTCTACAATAAAAGTTTATTAAACCACGTGCAGCGATAGTAATCCATTAGTTCGATTTCTTGTTCCACGAAGCTGACGGCCTGAGAGACGTCGGAGAAATTGATTAGGACGCCGGGTCTCGAGGAATCTACGAGGCCATCACTCAATGCTGATGTTATCTGTGTTGATCAATCATCGTAACCGATAGCCGGTGGTGAGCGGCGTCCTCTCTCACAATCGATGAGCGCTATATGAATATATACGAGTATGTATGTTGAAAATGCCGACGGTCATTATTTTAAATAGAAGAATTTTCATTGTCGAAATCATAATACTAAGACCTACTTTTTAAATTTTTTATAGACTTTAACTAAGAAATAAGAATTTAAATCATATAATTTTTTGGACAGTCAAAATTATTCATATCTTGTACCAAATATTTACTAAGTTTGGTTAATACATAAGTTGCAGTAATAAAGTTGAAGAAGACTAAATATTGCTTGTAGAGAACTGTATACCACTACTGTCTATTATAACTAGTTACTGCTAATAGTAGTATTAACTAGATGATATTGATCGAGGATTAGATGCTAATAGCAGACGACAAGATAGTAAGATGTGATGCAAGTTTGGCGAATGCTAATTACTAAGATACAATAACATACATTAATAATAACATACATATAATTAATATTTTGGAATTTTACTAATTACTGGACGTACCTAATTACGGGTATTACTCGAAAATAATAACTATTTGTGGGAGGAAATGTTTCCCAATAAATTCAGGGGCATTTTAGGACTTCTGTGTTTTGATTGTTTTCTAACACGGGAAGAAACAAAAAATCCTGGAAGGAAGCTAAGCTTGGCAAAAATATAATTACATGTATTAGGTAAAATTCGAACGTATTCGTAATCTTCTCACAGAACTGTATCTCCAAAGAATTCAGGTCGATTTTATCAGATTTTATCGATTTCAAGTTCATCCAAACACCCATATTCCAAAAATTCTAGACATTAACCAAACTCACCTATGATGATTCATTATAATGATAACATTTTATTATGTTGAAAATCGAATTAGAAAAACTTTATTCGTTTTTGAGATAAAGATTGTTTAAGTTAACCCAATTTTTTATGATTTTTTGAAATTAATAATCTCGTTTTAAAAAATCACGAAAAATCGACGAAAATTCATATCTTAATGAATTATTCATGATTTATAGAGAAAGTGTCTATTTTCTTGTGATGAAACCGGATCTTGAAAATATTTATTGGTTTTTGAGATATAAATCATTAAAATTCAACGTAAACATTAATGGTTATCTCAAGTTAATTAAAAATCGCCAAAAATTGAATTCTTGAGATATTTTAATGAAACATTCAAAATTTATAGAGGTAAGTGTCTATTTTGTCATGGTGAGAACTAAATTAGAAAATCTTTAGTCGTTTTTTAGATACAGATTATTTAAGTGAACCTAACTTTTAGCATTTTTTGAAATTAATGATTTTGTTTTGAAAAATCACAAAAAATCGAATTCTGAAGATATCTCAATGAATTATTCATGATTTATAAAGGAAAGTATCTACTTTCTCGTGATGAAAACGGTTCTTGAAAATATTTATTCGTTTTTGAGATATAAATCAGTAAATTCAACGTGAACATTTATAGCTATCTAAAGTTAATTAAAAATCACCAAAAATCGAATTCTTGAGATATTTTAATGAAACATTCACAATTTATAGAGGTAAGTGTCTATTTTGTCATGCTGAGAACCAAATTAGAAAATCTTTATTGGTTTTTGAGATAAAAACTATTTGAGTCAACCTATTTTTTTATGATTTTTTGAAATTAATAATCATGTTTTAAAAATTCACAAAAAATCGAATTCTTAAGATATCTCAATGAATTATTCATGATTTATAAAGGAAAGTGTCTACTTTCTCGTGATGAAACCGGATCTTGAAAATATTTATTTGTTTTTGAGATATAAATCATTAAATTCAACGTGAACATTTATGGCTATCTAAAGTTAATTAAAAATCACCAAAAATCGAATTCTTGAGATGTTTTAATAAAACATTCAAAATTTATAGAGGTAAGTGTCTATTTTGTCATGGTGAGAACTAAATTAGAAAATTTTTAGTCGTTTTTGAGATAAAGATTATTTAAGTTAACCCAACTTTTATGATTTTTTGAAATTAATAATCTTGTTTTAAAAAATCACGAAAAATCGAATTCTTAAGATATCTTAATGAATTATTCATGATTTATAGAGGAAAGTGTCTGTTATCTCGTGATGAAAGCAGATCTTGAAAATATTTATTCGTTTTTGAGATATAAATCATTAAATTCAACGTGAACATTTATGGCTGTCTAAAGTTAATTAAAAATCACCAAAAATCGAATTCTTGAGATATTTTAATAAAACATTCAAAATTTATAGAGGTGTCTATTTTGTCATGGTGAGAACTAAATTAGAAAATCTTTAGTCGTTTTTTAGATAAAGATTATTTAAGTGAACCTAACTTTTATCATTTTTTGAAATTAATGATCTTGTTTTGAAAAATCACAAAAAATCGAATTCTGAAGATAATTATTCATGATAATAAAGGAAAGTATCTACTTTCTCGTGATGAAACCGGATCTTGAAAATGTTTATTTGTTTTTGAGATATAAATCATTAAATTCAACGTGAACATTTATGGCTATCTAAAGTTAATTAAAAATCACCAAAAATCGAATTCTTGAGATATTTTAATAAAACATTCAAAATTTATAGAGGTAAGTGTCTATTTTGTCATGGTGAGAACTAAATTAGAAAATTTTTAGTCGTTTTTGAGATAAAGATTATTTAAGTTAACCCAACTTTTATGATTTTTTGAAATTAATAATCTTGTTTTAAAAAATCACGAAAAATCGAATTCTTAAGATATCTCAATGAATTATTCATGATTTATAAAGGAAAGTGTCTACTTTCTCGTGATGAAACCGGATCTTGAAAATATTTATTCGTTTTTGAGATATAAATCATTAAATTCAACGTGAACATTTATGGCTATCTCAGGTTACTTAAAAATCGCCAAAAATCGAATTCTTGAGATATTTTAATGAAACATTCAAAATTTAAAGAGGTAAGTGTCTATTTTGTCATGCATAGAACCAAATTAGAAAATCTTTATTGGTTTTTGAGATAAAGATTATTTGAGTCAACCTAATTTTTTATGATTTTTTCAAATTAATAATCTTGTTTTAAGAAATCACAAAAAATCGAATTCTTAAGACATCTTAATGAATTATTCATGATTTATAAAGGAAAGTGTCTACTTTCTCATGATGGAACCAGATCTTGAAGATATTTATTCGTTTTTGGGATATAAATCATTCAATTCAATGTGAACGTTTATGGCTATCTTAAGTCTATTTTTAGTCGTTTTTAGATAAAGATTATTTAAGTTAACCTAACTTTTATCATTTTTTGAAATTAATGATCTTGCCTTGAAAAATCACAAAAAATCGAATTCTTAAGATATCTCAATGAATTATTCATGATTTATAAAGGAAAGTGTCTACTTTCTCGTGATGAAACCGGATCTTGAAAATATTTATTCGTTTTTGAGATATAAATCATCAAATTCAACGTGAATATTTATGGCTATCTAAAGTTAATTAAAAATCACCAAAAATCGAATTCTTGAGATATTTTAATAAAACATTCAAAATTTATAGAGGTAAGTGAAGAAAAATCTTCGCAAAGATTATATCTTCAACTAACGGAGGTTTGTACTTTAAAACGGAAGAAATATATGTCTCAAAAACTTAGAAAGTTTTCCCAAAGGGTGCTGATCAGAGCAATAGATGTAGTTTTGAGTTGAAATCATCAATAATTTCCAAAGACTTGATAAACTCAACTTGTTTGTCATTCATCTTTGTTGTTGGGATGATCATGGAATGGTGTTGGGATGATCATGCATTCTCTTCTCAGGTTTACTACTTGCAAGTCCCTGATGGAGGTGGGTGTATTTATATTCCAAGCTGCATTCATTATGGATCTTAGTAGTATGTTTCGGAATCTTTGAATCAGTCTAGTACTTTGGTTTTAATACTTGCTTGCATATTAGCAACTTCTTTCTTACTGATAACGTAGATTTTCTGCCAGTAAGCCAATATAGATGTCCAAATTCAATATCAAGTTCCTCACTTTTTTATGACGTAAGCTTTCCATTTGAGTTTGAGATCCAGCATTATACCAAGATTTTTTTCCATGTCGGCATTAAATGGCAATGCCGATGTGTACTGGCAGATAGTTTACTTTCTGGCAATAAAAGTAAGGCTAATTGTAAGTTATTTTCAACAGCCTAGATCGCTGTGTGATATGCGAATATGGCTGCTAAAGTTTTTGATATCTGGGAAAGGTCAATTATGCAAGCTAACTTTGTCGAAAGCTTGTGTAATATCCAATTGTTATTCTTTGCGCTTGTTGTTAAGAACTTTTCTACTTCCTTATCTTTCGTTTATTTTCAGAAGAACATTAAATTGAATTAGATCCTATCCAATAATAGTGATCTATTTCAAAAAATGGAAAGCAAAATTTGGGTTGATTGACTTTTGGAAGTTAATAGAGGTGATCTCTTTTTCAACCTTTCATTTAGGAATAGAAACATTTGAAATGAAAAGAAGCTATCCCTATAAATAACATATTCAGATACTTTCCTATATCAAACAACATGTTTTGAAACAAAACAACAAATTACGACCATCGCGATTAAATGAACACGAACCTTCTCAATTTAGAAGAAAATATGCCACATTTGAAAGCGCGACGTGATCAATTCGATTCATTTAAACTACTGAAACTTACTATTTGAAAACAATTACTCATACATGATTTTATTGCAATGAAAGAAATGCGCAACGTTTTACAAACTGTTAAATATCACGCGAATCGTCTTTAAGCACGCAAAGAACTTTTCATATCTTAGAATTTCTCTAAAACTATAATTAAACAATTACGATTGAATTGGAATAGGGACGTATAAATAGTTTTTGAAACAATCCTTTTGGACTTATTTCATAGAATCCTAACCATGAAAGTAGCTGTGATTGGAGCGGGTCCATCCGGTTTGGCGAGTGCCAGATATGCGAGAGCAAACGGTTTTGATTGTACCGTTTTCGAACAGACAGGAAGAGTCGGTGGTATTTGGAATTACAATGAACGTGTGGGAGTGGATGAGGAAGGTGTTCGTCTTCACAGTGTCATGTACAAAGATCTTGTGTATGTAAGCACAACTACAAAAGCACTTTAAGTATAGTTTCGATTTCTTTTAGAACTAACCAGCCGAAGGAAATTATGAGTTATCCCGGGTATCCTTATCCGAAATCAATTCAATCTTATTTACCCCAACCGAAAGTTACTGAATATATTAAAGGGTTTGTGCAACAATTTAATATATTACCGAGTGTTAAGGTTATTATTAATTAATTAATATTTATTAAAAAAATAAAAAAGAAATCATTTTAGTTTTATAAACGTGTTGTTTTGGTGGAACCCATCGAAAATAACCGTTGGAAACTCACCGTTGAAGACATAAAAACTAAAGTACAAGAAATCTTGGAGTTCGATGCAGTTATGGTGTGCGTTGGGAGTAATTTCAAGATTTTTATGCCGGATATTACCGGAATTGACACTTTCACCGGGGATATAATTCATAGCAATATTTATCGAACCCCCGATCCATATAAAGGGAAAAAAGTTTTGGTAATCGGAGCTGGATCTTCTGGAACTGATATAGCAGCTAAAATTGCTGCTGTTGCTAACAAAGTAATTAAAAATTTTAATTAAAATCCTTAAATTAATTTGTTTGGGTTTTAGGTTGTTCTTAGCCACAAATTTACTATGCCTATTAAAACATCATCGCAGGTAATCCAAAAGAACGTGGTTAAAAGGTTCGTGGGGAAAAACGCTGTTTTTATTGATGATTCTGTTGAGGAGTTTGATTCGATTGTTTGCGCAACTGGTAATGTTAATTACATTATACGTTAAGATATTAACTATAATTTGTTGATTTTTTAGGATATCAATTAACGTTTCCTTTCTTATCTGAAAAGTGCGATATTGTTGTGAAGAATCGTTGGATTCAATATCTCTATAAGCATGTCATCAATATTTCTCATCCAACTATGGGTTTTATCGGATTTACATCTTTGGTAACTCATTTTCCAGTTTATGATTTACAGGTAATTACTTAGGTTAATTATTCATTAAGAATTAGACTACAAATTTTGAAACTTTGGTAAAAAAATGCTTTATTATCAATGAAACGATGAAAGATTAGTTGAAGGAAACAGTACAAAAATTAACATTTTGAAGAAAAAGTTTGTATTTCCATGCGCAGGTATTAAGTGGTCGATGTCCTCATGGGGTTTCTTGTTCCATTATTTGAATGATTGAAGTTCATCCAAATCGTACAGGCCAGGGCAAAATCTGTAATCCAACTTGCTCCAAGAACCATTTTATAGCCACAGTACGACTTTTTAAACCATCTTTTTTATTATTATTTGTTACCAATTCTTAAAAACAAAAGTCTCAATACATAGCATCCCTTCCTTCTTAATTCCTTCTTATCTTTTACAAATTTAATCCTTATAAGACGCGAAGACTTTCCAATTATGAGAGGTGCTCGGCTTGGTTTCAGTTGATTACTGATAATTAAAGAGAAGCAGGCTTAACAAGAATGAATGGGAAAACTTTTTGTGATGATCTTCCCTGATTATCATTTTTGTTAGATGGTTCTTTTATTTTCATTTCAGTCATTACATGTATTGGTATACACTCTGTTGTGTTATTTTCCTTTACATTAGGATGGTGTATATTGGTGAATGTATTAACTGTATTCCGTTTGAACTGCAAAATCTCTGAAACCCTTTATTGTTGAAGGGTGGACATTGTCAGTCACAGCAACGTCAAGTCTGTATCACTCTACAGTATTTTCTGCATTCGTCCCTCTCATGATATATACATTCAACCATTTGCTAGTAGAATTTATTATCAACAAAAACTGCGTTTTTTCCAATGTAGGAAGTCCATATGAACTCTGCTTCAATTTCTTATCACTTTGATCAAACAAGCAATATCTACTCTTATTGACCAGTTTTTGATATTCCGTCATGAAGTAAAATCAAGTTTTATCAACACAGTTTCTTGTCTTTTGCAATAAAGATTGCTTCTGTCAGCAATATTTGATCTATAAATAACAACTATTGACTACTTCCATCAAGATTTTACATTTTATCAAACAGTATTTAATATTTTTGTAAAGTAAACTCAATAGTATCTTGTTTTTTTTTTTGTTGCAATGAAAATGTTTCCTGCCACCAATTTTACAAGCAGTCCCAAGTTCTCTGGAAGCACTTCAAGTCTAATATTAAGTCTTAATATTAATTCTTCTCATAGCAGTTCAAGTGTTCTGGAATCATTTCAACCCTTTTGGCAGTATTTCAAAATTTTTGAAAGCTGTATCAAGCCATTTAGAGTATCAAGTCTCTCGAAGCAGATCATATCTTCTAAAAGTGACTTTTGAAAGCATTTTAAGTCATTTAGAAGCAGTATCTAAGCTTTTGGAAGCATTTTAAGTCATCCAGAAGTAGTATCAAGCTACTGATAGCAGTACAAGGCTTCTGGAATCATTTCAAATCTTCTGGAAATATTTGAAGTCTCTTGAAAACAGTATCAATTCCTGCACAAATCATTTAGAAGCAGTATCAAGTCTTCTCGAAGCAGATCAAGTCTTTTAGAGAAGGGAAGTATTTCTGAGTATTGGTTATATAAAAGATCCATTGCTTCCTTTCGTAACGCTAAGTCAAACAATTATTATTTATGTTTAGCTCTGATCTTCCATTAAAATAAGGTTTCAGTTCTTCATTTAAATTATGACCTTTCTTAATTTGTCGTCCCTTTGGATTTCCGAAGCTAATATATCAGCGGAAATATCTTTTAGTTCATTACACGTAAACTATTTAAATTCAGCTGATATATCACTAAAAGCGATAAATATGACAATCCATCTGCATGAGAAACTTTTGTTCCCTTTATCTAATTTAAACTATGGTCATATGCTGATAAAATAATTGCTTAAACATTTGTTTTAACTCTTCGTCCAACGAAATCCATTTTAGCTTCCGATGCTGTTTCCAATGCCGCTATAATAACATTTCACTTTTCTGGTAATGATAATAGCAAGTGACAAACACGATCTGTCTCATCTACTATCCTAAATAGACCCTAAATCTTGCAAATCACGAATAATGATATCAAACTCGATTTCAGATTGAACAATTTTCTCCATAACGTTAGTGTAGTAAAGGAGCTTAACAAACTTAGAATCTTGAATAATATCAAAGTGTTTATCGAATACTCGTTGGATAATAAACGACGGTGCTGAAAATAACTGAAATGGGAAAAGAATAGAACGACGAAGAAAATGGGTGCTCTTTTAGAATCATTTCAAGTTTTCTTGAAGCATTTCAAATCTTCTAGAAGAAGTATCAAGTCTTCTTAAACCATTTCAAATCTTCTAGAAGGCATATGAAGTCTTCCGGTAAGGCTTCATATGCCATAGAAGGCATATCAAGTCTTCTGAAGTCTTTATCAAGTTTTCTGGCAGAATTTTAAACCTTCTAGAAACCGTATTAAGTCTTCTGAAAACATTGCAAATTTTCTGGAAACATTTCAAGGCTCCTGAAAGCAGTATCAAGTCTTCTTGAAGCAGTATCAAATCTTGTGGATGCAGATCAAGACTTCTAAAATCAGATCACGAATGCTGAAAGCAGTATCAAGTCTCAGTTCAATATATGTGCTCTTCAATAACCCATTCGCCAAAGAATTTGGTCTTGGGTTTGTTTCTCAATTTCGTCTGCTGATAGCGGTATTTCATTTACAGTGGAAAAATAATTTATCTCAGGTTTAGACATAGGTTCTACATCTAGTAATGGTAATCTCGGTAATGAATTTGCATGGGCAATGTCTGTTCGTTTTTTCCTTTACTTTGTAATTGTAAGTTGCTAAAATCAATACTTAACTTAACTTGGTATGGATTTATTTGGATGAAATATGGTTTGTAATGGCTTATGGTGCAAATTCTAGATGCAAAATATATTAGTTTTTGAAAATCATCGACAACTTGAGATAATACTACATAAACCTGAAATCAATGGTTTATCTGAGTGATAAATTTTAAGAACACCCCAATCTTGTACCATATCTTTACTTTCAATAAAACATTTTGAAATCTTTCTGTCTACTTTCAATTATTTTTCTTTTCATAATCATAATGGGTGAATTTAAAACTTAAAACTTACATAAAACTTCAACATGCCCAAGAAAGAACGCAAACTATTTAAATCATGTAGTTTAGGAGATTTGATGCAAGACTAACTGCTTTACGGCGAGGTGTTAATGGAACCCGAAGGTAAAAACGGTATTAATAAAGCCCAATATACGAAATTCCTCTGTAAACAGTTGCCACACCAATCGACCTTGTTGATTGAAATCGATCGCAGGTAGTCATCCGCCTAAGGAGTTAGTCTTCTCATCCGTTGTTTCATCGGATCTTCCAGCAAGATACCTTCTTCTTCGGACTATAAAGATCATATCCGAGTAACTGTAGTATGGTCCCAATCAATTCAGCCTTTTTCCAATCTCTCAGAATGGGAGACCCGCTTCTTTCATACCCTACCAAAATCATTGATATGAACAAAATTTCTTCGACATCGCACTGGATTACAAAGCGTCTACTTGACAATTCAAAAATCAAGTAAACTGACATTTGTGGGCAGAAATTCATTAATTGCGAAATTTTTATTTAATGTTTTCTCACTTCTTTTGAAATCACACATACTTAATGATGTCGTCTAGTTTTTAAAGTAAAATTGAATACTTCTATTATTTCCTGTATTTGATTTTGATCATTTGATATCATGAGTTCATCATCAACAACATGCAACATCATCAATACATATTTTTTAAGTTACATACATTTTCTTCTTTATTATTATCTTATCATTGTGGTATTTGCGAGTTTACATCTTCATCAAGAGTGCCGTATAAGTATGTTGTTTTTATATTGAATTTAACAGGATTTTGCTGCTGCAGTTTCAAACAATGCTCTTATAGCATTGCAGGACTTAAAATTTCATCAGTTAGCTCACAACTAGACTTACCTAAAAAGTTCCGTCCTTTATGCTAAAAATCTTGTGTGTTGATTATTTTCCTATTCTATCGTATTCTTCCAATCCTCTCTATTTTTTTATTTTTTAATGCTTCTTCAAACTCAATGTTTTAATTTTACTGTTTGTTTCTTTTTCTCTTTTTCTTGTTGTTTGTCTCCTTCTTGATCTTGTTTCCACATTCCTTAAGATTTTGTTCATTTAATTGTTTGTTTATAACTTCTTCATCAGAAGGACATTGTTTTTGAAGGACCTCTTCCTTTTACTAAAGGTATATAAAAGTAGTATTGAGTTATATAAAAGAAATTGGAGTTTCTTCTTTTTAAAAACTAAATCTCTAGATGGAACTATTTTTTGTTAATCAGATCATAAAATTTATATCCGTTATTTAAATGACCTACAAATATCATTTTTTACTTCTTTCGTCCAATTTTTTTGTAATTATCAAATTTTTAACATATTCCTCAGTTACAAAAATTTGCATATTTTTATATGCAAATCGTATCCACTTACTCTAACAGCTTCTCCCCAAAAGAATCTTTCAAAAACAGCATCGTATAGAAAAATCTAATCTAATACCTTTCGTTTTTCACTAATTTTGTATGTAACAATTTCCACATTCCCTTCCATTATCGCATCTATTATTTTAACTCACATTTCATCACATATTCTTTTAGCAAATTTGCAACCTCATCTTTGGTTCTTATTGGAAAAACTTCGATATACTGACTATAGTCATCTAGAAAAGTAATAAAATACTTCATTCCATCCCATGTATCTGGATTTATTGGTCCACAGATTAGAGCATTTCAAGTGTTGTGGAAGCATTTCAAGCCGTCTAAAAGCATTTCAAGACATCCAGAGTATCAAGAAACTTAATATCAAGATTTCTAGAAGTAGTGGTAAGTCTTCTGGAATCAATTCAAGTCGTTTGGAAGTAGCATAAAGCATTTTAAGTATTATGGTAGTATTTCAAGAATTCTAGAATCATTTCAAATTTTCTGGGAGCATTTTGACTCTTCTGGAAGCAATTTAAGTCTTCTGGAAACAGTACCAAGTCCCTCAGAAGTAGTATCAAGTGTTCTGAAAACATTTCAAGTCTCCCAGAGTCAATATTACACCTTCTGAAAGCATTTCAAGTCTTCCAGAGCCAATGCCAAGTCATTTGCAAGCATTTCAAATCTTCCAGAATCAATAGTAAGACTGCTAGAAGAGGTACGAAGACTTCCGAAAGCCTTTTAACTCTTCTAGTGTCAGTATTGTGTCTTTTGAAAGCATTTCAAGTACTCCAGAAACAATATTAAGTCTTGTGGAAGCATTTCAAGTCTTCTGGAAGCAATATCAATATTTCTAGAAGAAGTAGTAAATCTTCTTCATTTTAAGCCTTGTGGTAGCATTTCAAATATTTTGGAAGCATTTCAAATCCTCCAGCCTCAATGCCAAATGCTTGCAAATCAAGCATTTCAAGTCTTCTAGAATAAATTATAAGACTTCTAGAACAAGTGCAAAGTCTTCCGAAAGCATTTTAAGTCTTCCAGTGTCAATATTGTGTCTTTTGAAAGCATTTCAAGTACTCCAGAAACAATATTAAGTATTTTGGAAGCATTTCAAGTCTTCCACAGTCAATGCCAAGTCATTTGGAAGCATTTCAAGTCTTCCAGAATCAATAGTAAGACTTCTAGAAGCGGTACGAAGTCTTCCGAAAGCGTTTTAAGTCTACCAGTATCAATATTGGGTATCTTGAAAGCATTTCAAGTACTCCAGAAACAGTATTAAGGCTTGTGGAAGCATTTCAAGTTTTCTGGAAGCACTATCAAGATTTCTAGAAGCAGTTGTAAATCTTATTCATTTTAAGCCTTGTGGTAGCATTTCAAGTATTTTGGAAGCATTTCAAGTCTTCCAGAGTCAATGCCAAGTCATTTGGAAGCAGTTCAAGTCTTTCAGAATCAATAGTAAGACTTCTAGAAGAGGTACGAAGTCTTCCGAAAGCATTTTAAGTCTTCCAGTGTCAATATTGGGTCTCTTGAAAGCATTTCAAGTACTCCAGAAACAATATTAAGTCTTGTGGAAGCATTTCAAGTCTTCTGGAAACATTTTACGTCTTCTGGAAGTAGTATCATTTCCCGTAGAAGCAGTATCAAGTCTTCTGGAAGCATTTCAAGTCTTCCAGAGTCAATATCAAGTCATCTAGAAACATTTTAAATTTTCTGGAGCTAATACCATACTAGAAGTAATTCTGGAGTCTTCTGAAAGCATTTCACGGTTTCTAGAAGATGTATCAAGTCTTCTGGAAGCATTTCAAGTCTTCCAGCGTCAATATCCTGTCTTCGGAAAGCATTTTAAATACTCTGGAAATAATATTAAGTTTCCTGGAAGTATTTCAAGTGTTCTAGAAGCAATATCGTGTTCTGTGAAAGCATTATAAGTCTTGTGGCAATATTCAAGTGTTTTGGAAACATTTCAAGCCTTCTCGAAGCATTTTAAATCTTCTGGAAGTAGTATCAAGTTTCGTTGAAGCAATATCAAGTCTTATCGAAGCATTTTAAGCCTCCTAATAGCATTTCAAGGGCTTCAGTCTCCTAGAAGTAGTACCAAGTCTTCTGGAAGCATTTCAAGTCTTTTGGAATCAGTGTCAGGTCTTTTAGAGGCATTATCGAGTTTTCTGGAAGCATGTCCGGTCTTCAGTAAATAATATCTAGTTTTCTGGAAGCAGTGTCAACCCGTTTGGAAGCAGTTCAAGTCTTTTAGAAGCATTTTAAGTTTTCTGGAAGTAATATTTAGTTTTCTAGAAGCACTTGATTTTGGCAGTATTTAGATTCTTCTGGAAGCAGTCCCGTAGATGTAGTACCAAGGAAGTATTTCAAATCTTGGAGAGACAATACCAAGCCTTCTGGATTTAAGAAAAACTCAATAATTCTTTAAAATTAAAAAATAATTGAAAATGGTATCTTCAACCGAGATAAAACCGTTAACAATTTGTTCTGCTTAAACTTTCAAATTCTCTTAGTCGATAATAAAGCAGTATTATTACCGAAATTTCAAAATTGTAGTTTAAATTTTAATGGGTTTCAAGGATGTCATATAAAGCTGGGAATATTAACAATAAAATTCTTTATGTACCAATTTTTATTTTAGGCTAGATTCTACATCTCGTACTTACTAAACAATTTCACCATTCCATCAAAAGATGAAATGAAACAAGACATTCTTAATGAACTAGATCGTAAGGTGAAATCCGGCGGAAAACCGAGCGAAATTCATAAATTAGGAGGAGGTCAAGAAGTGTACTGCGAAGAAATCGCGGCAATGGCAAAGGTTGAACCTCTACCAAAGGCCATACACAACTTGTTCACCAGAGTTAGAGCAGACAGAAACACCGCCGATTGCTTCGAATTGGTCGACAACGAAAATTTCATACAACTAAATTGTTAAAATCTTTCCTTTTTTTAATTTTTTTAAATAAATAATTTGCATATTAAACCCTTTTTGATTAATTATACCACCAAGCCCGAAATTCCTCGTCACGGTTTAATCACTTAATTAAATCTCAATATTTGTCTTTAGATGAAAGTCGCTATAATTGGAGCAGGATTATCCGGGTTAACCAGCTTAAAACATTGTTTGGCTGAAAATTACTTTGTTGATGTTTTTGAACAAACCGGTCTCATCGGAGGGATTTGGAATTATTCCGATCAACACGGAATTGATGAAGATGGAATTCCGATACATACAGTCATGTACAAAGATTTAACGTAAGTTATAATTTAGTCCAAAATAATTAAATCAAAAAAAAATATATTTCAGTACAAATTTACCAAAAGATTTAATGACTCTAAACGAATTTCCATACCCGGATCACCCACCATCATATTTATCCCAAGAAAGAGTTCTTAAATACTTCCAAGATTACGCAAAACATTTTAATTTACTCCCCCACATTAAAGTAAGTTTGAATTTTTTAATCATCTTAATTATAATTTAAAATTTTCAGTTTTTTAACCGAGTAATTAAAGTAGAACCGATTAACTCGAAATGGGAAATAACAATTAAAGATTTACAATCTAAAATGATCGAAACGAAAGAATACGACGCAGTTATGGTTTGTAATGGACATTATCATGCCCCGAAATTTCCGGATATTCCTGGAAAAGAAAAATTTAATGGAAAACAACTCCATAGTAGTATATACAGGACACCCGATGTCTTTAAAGATAAAAAAGTTTTAGTTATTGGTGCCGGAGCGTCGGGATCTGATATAGCTGAAAAAGTCGTTAAAGTTGCTGAAAAAGTTACGATCAGCTATAATAAAGAGAATTTGTTCAAAATTTCTGAAACTTTAAACCCAAAACCTTTAGTAAAGGAAATTAATGAAGATGGGGTTGTGTTTATCGATGGAACGGAGGAAAATGTTGATGTTATTATTTACTGCACTGGGTATTTGTATGATTTTCCATTTTTAAGTGAAAAATGTGGAATTAAAGTTGATAATCGTTGGGTGAAGTACTTGTATAAAAGTGTGATTAATGTTGAATATCCTACGATGGGATTTATTGGGATTACTTGGGAATGCTGTGTTGTTCCGGTAACTGAAACTCAAGTAAGAGAATTGCTGTTTAAATTTATGTTGATTTAAATTGATTATGTGAAAATTTTATGTTAAATTTATAACTGTCAAACACATTCTCATCAAATTCATTTTTTGCAATACCATCAATTAATATTTCACTCCGCGTAATACAAAATCTAGCACAATACAATCTAATAGAAAACTTGTTTCAAATATCACCAAGAATAAATGCTGCTAGTTAAAGCTCATTTTTATTTGAAATTAAAATTCTTAAAAAAAGCTGCTTACAAATTCAGTTGCCTACCACATTGTTATAACAATCTGGAATATATTGACGTACACTGATATACCATTACTTAAAATGAAAATCTGGGAAGATATCTTCTTGGTTCCAGAAAAGTAAAACTGGTGCAGAGTCGATGAAGAGCTGAAAGTGAAACAATGTACACATGTAACGTAAGCTGTGCTTATATAACTATAAACAAACGATTGGATACAATAAATTAAATGAAGTGATACTTTCTCCTAAAGGACTAAGAAAGTATAGAAGACTAAGAGAAATATGGGAGTAACAGTAATGAATTAACCTTAGTTTGCAAAATATTCCAAGATAGTAGCAGAAGAAAATTGAGCGTTGAATAAAATTCCAGAAGATGAAGTCTTCTCGCAAATAAATCTGCGATATATACAGTAATATATTACAAAGTCTCATCCTAGTTGGCAGTGATTTTTCTGGGGCATTGAAGTCCAAAATCCTTGCTTCCACAATTAGCAATGAAGAAGAATTACGAAAAAAAAAAATCTCCTCGTATTTAATTTCTTATCTAAATGCCAATTATGTTATCATTATGTAATTGTCGCCTGATCTGAAAAAATTTAAGAAATAACTGTTGAGCACATAACTTTTTCATCATTTCCGTGTTTTTAAAATTATATCCACAACCATAAAAAAACGTTAATTGAACCTGGGGTGGACTTTTGGTTCCTTTATCTTTATCTTCTTCATCTTCTTTATCTTCATCCCCTGACTGCTCACGGTTCAAGTGTTTGTATCATTCCTCTTAGTATTCATTTGTGAATGGTTTGCTTTCGAAATGTTCTGTAAAATCTTAAGCAGTAACATCTTCTAGTCCTGAATCATCTGCAAGCTTTGCTATGTAACTGAAACTCAAATAAGAGAATTGCTGTTTAAATTTATGTTGATTTAAATTGATTATGTGAAAATTTTATGTTTAATTTATAACTGTCAAACACATTCTCATCAAATTTATTTTTTGCAATACCATCAATTAATATTAAATGAAGTGACTCTTTCTCCTAAAGGACTAAGAAAGTATAGAAAACTAAGAGAAATAAACATAACAGCAATGAATTAACCTTAGTTCACAAAATATTCCAAGATAGTAACAGAAGAAAATTGAGCGTTGAATAAAATTCCAGAAGATGAAGTCTTCTCGCAAATAAATCTGCGATATATACAGGGTGTCAGATAAAAATCCTTCACTGATGGTATTGGAAAAATGTATTTGTATCATGAAACATAAAATGCATCAAACAATTTCCGAATTTCCGTACCCGAGATTCTACGCTGGAAATTGAAGATGGCATTGGAAAAATTTGATTTGTACCATGAAGCATAGAATTAATCAAACAATGCCATTTGATGATTGGTTCATGAAAATTGGTATGTGAATGATTGAATTACAACTGTAAGAGTTACAAAATTACCTATAATTAGTTCTAAAAACGAAGAGTTTGAAAAAAGACTGGAGTGGTGCGAAATGTAAGAACTAGATTCATTCTGTGCTAAGGGCATGGATTAAAATGAAAAAGTTACATAAATTACGATATATCTGAAACGCCATAAATTAGGACATGTAAAGAAATGTTATCAGGAAAAAATATTTGCAATGTTGAAAAGCATTGAATATCAATTGGAAAGTCCCCAGCTTCGTATCATCAACTTTATATCAAATATTGATGAAAAATTATATATGTCCGATAGATTCGCAGACAAAATACACAAAGCTGGTGCTATACAAGCATAGGCCGAATACGTGGATGCTCAGGGTACAGAAGCATAATGTTTAACTGGCATTGTCACCGAATACGTGGTTGCATCTGCTGCTAAGCTCTGAAGTATAGAGAGCATCCATACATATTTTGAAATATTTTTCCCGAGTCTAACATTTTTTGGAAAGCATCCATTCGTTATTTGAGTTAATTCCATCGTCATAGTATGCTTAATAACGTTTGATACCTAACAGACTGAAAAGACAATTTTTCCAAACAGGATACAAAACGTGTTCTGAATGTTTCAAATTTAGCGAAATAAGGATAAATTTATATTTGCAAATGCCTGTTTTACACAACTGATCAACACCATAATGATGGAATAATGTTTCGTATTGGATGATCTGGTGGTGATTCTACTGAATCTTGACTATATTTTAATGGAACGCAATAAGTGTTATAAAGTAAAACCAGGCGTATATGCCTGGTGCAACTTTATAATCAAAATAGTAAAGAATGAACGTACTTATAGCTGTGTAAGGGCTCCCAAAACCTGCAATAGTTAAGAAAAGGAAATTAACATTATAAAATATTGAGTGTATAGCAAAGCTTTTAGCCTTGATGCCTACACCTGTGGGGCGCTATTTCTGCAATGGTGTTCCCATTACACATGTACCCTCTGAGGTGCGGATCTTTTGTTTTCTGGTCATTGATTTTTTGTATAAAAAGGAGCGTGCTTGTTTCGTTCCCAACCCATCTAATAGGAAATGCCCAACCCATACCTGGGGCGCCAAATATCCTAGGACGGCACAAAGTTGAATGAGGCTATGAATATATCGTTTGTGTTTGAATGATTTTAGAGCAAACTTACTAGCTAAAATAGCAACTGTTAGATCTATTGTCCTAAGCATCTAATAGTAAATGCAGAAAATTGTAATTACAAAGTCTCATCCTAGTTGGCAGTGATTTTTCTGGGGTATTGAAGTCCAAAATCCTTGCTTCCACAATTAGCAATGAAGAAGAATTACGAAAAAATATCTCCTCGTATTTAATTTCTTATCTAAATGCCAATTATGTTATCATTATGTAATTATCGCCTAATCTGAAAAAATTTAAGAAATAACTGTTGAGCACATAATTTTTTCATCATTTCCGTGTTTTTAAAATTATATCCACAACCATAAAAAAACGTTAATTGAACCTGGGGTGGACTTTTGGTTTCTTTATCTTTATCTTCTTCATCTTCTTTATCTTCATCCCCTGACTGCTCACGATTCAAGTGTTTGTATCATTCCTCTTAGTATTCATTTGTGAATGGTTTGCTTTCGAAATGTTCTGTAAAATCTTAAGCAGTAACATCTTCTAGTCCTGAATCATCTGCAAGCTATGCCTTTAAAAAAATTGTTTTGTTGTGGCACATCTTCAAAATTGTGCATTAATGTTAGCAGAAGCCTAACTCCATTTAAACATTTTGCCGAAACTTCATTTTATTTGATTTTCTTTTTATTGAAGTATCTAAAATGCTTTAAAGGTTGAAATAACCCCCTTAGCCATTGATTGTGATATTGTATTTGGATGTAATTAAACAACTTTGACAGCCATTAGTGTTTTGATTCCATCCATGTTCTAGAACATTGTCCAAGAGAAGAGATGCCTTGGATGTTATACTATTTTTTTACAAAACCGTAAGGTGAAAATAATTGGTACACCAATCTGTGAAAATATCATATATATCACAAGCTTTTTTATTACATTTCCAATCAACTGACAATTTAAAGCAACTTGAGTCAACGGAAAATTTTTTGCTGTGCATCCATCCATAAGGTTAAGACTATCCATTTTTTTCAAGAATTTTACCTCTGCCACGACTTACATGTTTAATATTTAATGCTGTGGACTGTTGAGCTCAGGATTTAATTTTATCTATACTTTTTATGATTTTAGTAATGGTTAATGAAGGCAAGTTTAAAGAACTGCAGATATTAGGGCATGTCCGTTCATTTTCCATTAGTCGAATTATTTTTATTTTTGCTTCTAACAATTGTCGTGTCCTTTTTAATACAACGAAAATCAGTTTAGCATAGTGAGAAAAGACCGATCGAGACATTGGGAAATTAATTATAATTGACATTGGGAATTAATTTAAAATTCAATAAATATGAAGTTTACTTTAACCCAAACCAACATAAACTTATTGTATCTTGAATTTAATCCACTTGTTTAATTATTAAATAATTATTAATATTATGCCAATAGTTCTTCAGTTGCCAATTTTTGAAATTCTGGCACGAATATTTTGTAATTTACCAACGCTTATTTGATATTTTGAAGCAAAATATTTCTTATTAACAGTTTCTTGCCTTTTGCAATAATTTTGTATTTAATCATCGGTTTTTGGACTACTTACATCAAGATGTTGCATTTTGTCCAATAGCATTTAATATTTTCGAAGTAAACTGAAATAGTTTATCAACAATATTTAGTTTTTTTGCGATAAAAATGTTTTCTGTCAACAATTTTACAAGCAGTATTAAGTCTTCTGAAAGCATTGCAAGTCTTCTAGAAGCAGTTCAAGATGTTTCGAAGCATTCCGAATGTTCTAGAAGTAGTATCAAATCTTCTGGCAGTATATCACGTGTTCCAGAGGCAACATCAAACTTTCTAGAAAAGTTTCAAGACCTCTGACAGCAATATTATGTCTTCTGGAAACATTTCAAATCTTCTGAAATCAATATCAAGTCTTCTAGAAGCTGAATCAAATCGTCTATAAGCAGATCAAGTCTTCCAAAGACAAAATCAAGTCTTCTGGAAGCATTTTAGGTTTTCTAGAAGTAGTATTGTCTTCTGGAAATATATGAAGTCGTTTAAAAGCAGTTTCAAGTCACCCAAGCGCAGTGTCAAGTCATCTGGAATCATAACAAGCCTTCTGGAAGCAGTATCAATTTTTCTAGAAACGTCTTCATGTCTGGTGGATACATTTCAAGTTTTCTGGAACCATGAAAATCTTATAGAAGCAGTATTAAGTCATCTGGAATCATTTCAAGCCTTCTGGAAGCAGTATCAGGTTTTCTGGAAGACATTTCGTGTATTGTGCATGCATTTCAAGTTTTCTGGCACCATATCAAGTCTTGTAGAAGCAGTATTAAGTCTTCTGGAAGCAGATTAAAGCATTTTAAGTCTTCTGGATGTAGTATTGTCTTCTGGAAGCATATGAATTCTTTTAGAAACAGCATAGTCAGCCAAGCGCATTATTAAATCATCTGGAATCATTTTAAACTAACATCTAATTTCATGACTGTAGATGTATTTCAAGTTTTCTGGAACCATGTCAAGTGTTGTAGAAGCAGTAATAAGTTTCCTGGAAGCAGATGAAGCCTTCCAGAGGCAAAATGGAGTCTTCTGAAAGCATTTTATACCTTCTAGAATTAGTATTATCTTCTGGAGGCATATCAAGTATTCTAGAAGCAATCCCTTAGAAGCAACATCAAGTAAGCCAAACTCAATATCAAGTCATCTAAAATCATTTCAAACCTTCTGGAAGCAGTATCAAGTTCTTTAGAAGACATTTCATGTCTTATGGATGCATTTCAAGTTTTTTGGAACCATGTCAAGTCTTGTAGAAGCAGTATTAGGTCTTCTGGAAGCAGATTAAAACATTCTAAGTCTTCTGGATGTAGTAATGTCTTCTGGAAGCATATGAATTCTTTTAGAAACAGCATAAAGTCAGCCAAGCGCAGAATTAAATCATCTGGAATTATTTCAAGCTTTCTGGAAGCAGTATCAAGTTTTCTAGAAGACATTTCATGACTGTAGATGTATTTCAAGTTTTCTGGAACCATGTCAAGTGTTGTAGAAGCAGTATTAAGTTTCCTGGAAGCAGATGAAGCCTTCCAGAGGCAAAATGGAGTCTTCTGAAAGCATTTTATGCCTTCTAGAATTAGTATTATCTTCTGGAGGCATATCAAGTATTCTAGAAGCAATCCCTTAGAAGCAACATCAAGTAAGCCAAACTCAATATCAAGTCATCTAAAATCATTTCAAACCTTCTGGAAGCAGTATCAAGTTCTTTAGAAGACATTTCATGTCTTATGGATGCATTTCAAGTTTTTTGGAACCATGTCAAGTCTTGTAGAAGCAGTATTAGGTCTTCTGGAAGCAGATTAAAACATTCTAAGTCTTCTGGATGTAGTAATGTCTTCTGGAAGCATATGAATTCTTTTAGAAACAGCATAAAGTCAGCCAAGCGCAGAATTAAATCATCTGGAATTATTTCAAGCTTTCTGGAAGCAGTATCAAGTTTTCTAGAAGACATTTCATGACTGTAGATGTATTTCAAGTTTTCTGGAACCATGTCAAGTGTTGTAGAAGCAGTATTAAGTTTCCTGGAAGCAGATGAAGCCTTCCAGAGGCAAAATGGAGTCTTCTGAAAGCATTTTATGCCTTCTAGAATTAGTATTATCTTCTGGAGGCATATCAAGTATTCTAGAAGCAATCCCTTAGAAGCAACATCAAGTAAGCCAAACTCAATATCAAGTCATCTAAAATCATTTCAAACCTTCTGGAAGCAGTATCAAGTTCTCTAGAAGACATTTCATGTCTTATGGATGCATTTCAAGTTTTTTGGAACTATGTCAAGTCTTGTAGAAACAGTATTACGTCTTCTGGAAGCAGATTAAAGCATTCTAAGTCTTCTGGATGTAGTATTGTCTTCTGGAAGCATATGAATTCTTTTAGAAACAGCATAAAGTCAGCCAAGCGCAGTATTAAATCATCTGTAATCATTTCAAGCTTTCTGGAAGCAGTATCAAGTTTTCTAGAAGCCATTTCATGACTGTAGATGTATTTCAAGTTTTCTGGAACCATGTCAAGTGTTGTAGAAGCAGTATTAAGTTTCTTGGAAGCAGATGAAGCTTTCCAGAGGCAAAATGGAGTCCTCTGGAAGCATTTTATATCTTCTAGAAGTAGTATTATCTTCCGGAGGCATATCAAATATTCTAGAAGCAGCACCAAATCTACTAGAAGTATTTCTAGTCTTCTAGAGGGCAATATCAAGTCTTCAAATCTTCTAGAAATAGTATCAAGTCTTCTGGAAGCATGTCAAGTCTTCTGGAAGCAGTGTTATGTCATTTAGACGCATTCCAAGTCTTCTAGAATCAGTATTGGCTCTCCTGGAAGCATTTTAAGTTTTCTGGAAACAATACCAAGTCTTCTGGAAACATTTCAAGTCTACTAGTAGCGGTGTTAAGTGTCGTAGAAGTAGTATCAAGTTTTTCAGGAACAGTATCATATCTTCTAAAAGACTTGATGTTGTACCAATTTGTAACAAGTATCATATTTTTAGAAACTGAACAGCGTTATCGGATGTAAACCGAAGATAAACAACGTATTCCAAAATAAGGTTAAAGAACAAAATAAACAATTCTCTCTATCAAGACAAAAGCAGTCTAAATGCTTACTTCAAAGCATTTTTTTTGTTTTTACTGACTATCTTTGATAGCCATAATAATCTAGATCTAAGTAAAGATAAGCTACAATAGACAAAGATACACTAACATTTAGAGAGACTTAGCAAATTGTTGATTTTGCAAAAGGAAGTGAAAAGTCAGAAATATTCATACAAAATAGCCTTTTAAAAGTTAAGGGGTATATTATTTACATTTAACAACGATATGTTTCAATATTTTAATTTGTTTTATCATATTTTTATTTGAACGTTGTTGTTTTAGTTCACAGCGGTTAAAGTTGGGTTGCATAAGCTAAGTTGTAACAGATTATAAATGAGACGTATTTTTGTGCTTTTTTTAAAGGAAGAATAAAAGAAATCTTGAAATTTAAGTTGCTGTCATGTTTAGTGCAGTAAAGAAGATGTTTAAAAATTTAATTCCGATTAATAATGATGCCCCTTAATATTGCGATTATCTTGTTATAAAGATTATATTCTTAAACGAGTTTCTTTTACTTGGTTGATTACCGGACGTTTTGAAAGCTTTATACGTTTTTCATCGGCGTCTATACAAAAGTTGTTACATTTATAGTGATACTTTAAGGCTATATTTTGCACATAACAGTGATCATTCCATCGTTAAATTGCCCATAGCAATATTTGATTTAGTGTCCAAACTTTTTTGCACACTAGATAAAGTTTTATGGTCCCTCTTCACTATGGTTTATAATGGATAACTACGAGCCATCGCCATAACGTAGAAATGTGATGGCCTGAAGTGGCCATAAGTAGTGGATAATGGACGCCATCTAACTGGGCACTTCAAAACATCAAAACTAAATTGGAGTTGTCAATTAAATGCTCCATCTATGCTACATCACTGTGTGCAAGCAAATATGCTAGTCAACATCAATGTTGGGTATCATGATAACCATTTTAGTGGCCCATCATGAACTATAGTGAAGAAGGCGCCATCACAATATTGTTACATTGATATTTTCATTATTATTCTGAACAAATTCTCCAAAATAACGATTTAGTATCTCAATTATGCCAAAATCATTATGTAGAGTTTTATACAAAATTACGTTCATCCAACGTTATAGACATCGTGATCGTGAAGGACGCTTAACTTATTAATAGATTTTTCGAAAATTTTACTATCGCAATATCCCTTAATTTCTTTACATTAAAATATATTTCTTTTAGGTTCGATTCTTTGTAGCATCTTTAAAGCAAACATTCCCTCTTCCAAGTAAAGAAGAAATGATGAAAGACATTAATAATCATTTAACCTACATTAAATCACTTGGTTGGAAAGAAAAAGAGATGCATAGGTTGGGCGTTGAACAAGGAAGATATTTCGATGATATAACTTCAACTGCAAGAATTGAGAATGTTCCATCTGTTCTTCATAAACTTTATTTACAAGTTAGAAAAGATCGTTCGAACCGCAAAGTTTATTATCAAGTCATTGATAATGATAATTTTATACAGACGCAATTATTATAAAAAATATTTCTGGGAACATTAATAAAATATTCATTAATCAATTCTCTTTGTTTCAATTTCCAGTAATTTTCACTCATTAATCAAATCAAAAAGCTTTTTAATAAAAATTTCTTTTACGTTTGATCAAATAATCATTGATTCGTAAATTTTGATGCAAACACTTTCGCTTTCAAGTAAAGAACATATGATGAGAGAAATTAATAATCATTTCAGCTACATTAAATCACTTGGTTGGACTGAAAAAATAAGTACAAGTTGGGTCAAGAATAATGCAGATATTTCGATGATATCGCTTTATTTGCAAGTTGGGTAAAATCGAAGTACAAGATTTATTATAAAATCATTGATAATGATAATTTTATACGAACGCATTTACTACAAAAAAATATTTCTCGGTACATTAATAAAATATTCATCACTCAATTCCTTTTATTTCATTTTCCATTCATTAATCAAAAAGCTCTTCAATAAAAATTTAATTTACACCTGAACCAAATTGGTTGATAGATCCCCCTCGTAAATTAATAGCCGAAAATGAGGTTTCAATTTCACATTAAATAGATCCTCTTTTATAGGCTATCGTCCCTTATATCTCTATTTTATTCTAGTTTAACTTTCAAAACAACTTGCCAAATACGTGCTTAAAAGAAAAGCGTACCTGAAACAAAAGCAAGACTGTATTACCATTATTAATCATTGTCAGATGTAATTAATCATTTCGGGCTTCAACTGGTATAAATCACTTTCAATTAAAAAAGGCGGTACAATTTTTTGGTTCATTGTAAATCAATCATAATGCGCGTTTCTCAGAAACCTAGATAGATGTGTTCGATAATCTACAATTGAAATGAAGGTGGAAATAAACTGATATCGATTCAGTATTGAATGTTAATTTTTAATTTCAGTAAATATTCATTTTTTTTGTATGACGAAGCAGCATACGGTGTGATCGAGAACTGCAACATTCATTAATAAAATTTAGATTAAAATAAAAATCATTTTCTGTTAATTATTATTGACTCTCCTTCTGATTATAACCAATGAAAATGTGCTTGCAAAGGACAACTGACAAAGCTTTATCAGTATCACTTAGTATCAACGTCACTTGGAATGTGATCAATCTCACATTTCAGTCCTACCATTTTGCAGACATTGCAAGTATGCACCCATATCTATGATATAACAATTATCAAGTCTTCTAGAATCAGTATCAAATTTTCTGGAAGTATTTCAAATCTTTTGCTATAATTTCAAGTCTTTTGGGTGCATTTCAACGCTTTCAGATGCAATGTCAAGTCTTCTGGAAGCAGTTCATATCTTCTAGATGCAGCATCAAATCATCTGGAAGCATTTCAAGTCTTCTCGATGTAGTATCAAGTTTTCTGAAAGAATTTCTAGTATTCCAGAAGCAATATCAAGTCTTTTGTAAATATTTCAAGGCTTCCAGAGGCAATATCAAGTCTTCTAGAAACATTTCAAATCTTCCAGATGCAGTATCAGGTTTTCTGGTGGCAGTTTAAGTCTTCTTGAAGTATTTCAAATCTTTTGGAAGCAGTACCAAGTTTTCTAGAAACAGTACCAAGACTTCTGGAAGTACTTCAAGTATTCTAGATGCGGTGGTAAGTCTTCTGAATCAGTTTCTAGTATTCTAGAAACAGTGCCAAGTCTTCTAGAATTATTATAGGTCCCAGAGGCAAATTAAAGTCTTCTTTAAGCAATTGAAGTCTTCTACATGCAGTATCTAATCATCTGGAAGCATTTCACGCTTTCTAGATACAGTATTGAGTGTTCTGCAACAATTTCAAGTCTTCTAGAGACAGTATTAAGCCTTCTGGAGGCATTTTAAATATTGTTTAGACATTTTAAGCCTTTTAAAGAAAATATCAAGTCTACTGAAAACATTTCAAGTTTTCTAAGCCCAGTATCAAGCCTTCTGGAAGCATTGCAGGTCTTCTAAATGTAGTATTAAATTTTCTCCAAGCATTTCAAGTCTTATAGAAGCAGTTTCAAGTCTTCTAGAATAATTTCAAGTTTTCTAGAAACAGTATCAAGTCTTCAGGAAGCATTCTAACTCTTCCAGAGCTAATATCAAGTCTTCTGGATGCAGTATCAGATCTTCTGGAAGTAATGTCATGTTTTCTGGAAACAGTATGAAGCCTTCCCTTTTGGAAGTGGTTCAAGTTTTCTGGAAGCATTTCACGACTCAATTCAAAATATAAATATTTGCAGCAGATGCTGGAACTGAATTGGGAAGAAAAATCTTAATGTAGTGCATTAAGATTAAAATCATTTGATTAAAATTAAAAAGATAATTGAAAATGGCAACTTTAATCCAGATAAAATCGTTAACAACTTGGTATGGTGCTTTTGATGAACCACAGATGAGTCTTTTTAAAGTTCTACGACAAAAAAATCATGACTTATTGATAATCCAATTAATAGATAGCTGATATCAGGTTTATTTAAACTAGAGGACTCGGATGGATGGGACACAGTACACGAATGAGTGAATTGAAGACAATTAAGATGAATTGCAGACTGAAGATCAGTTTCTCCAAGCGCTATGGGCAGAATACGATAAAGTTAGAGGAATCAAAGTTAAGAGTGAGACCAGAAGAGAGATTATTGAACAGGCTAAGATTAAGGAAGAGTTGAGTTGAGTTGGATTGGTTTTGTAGAGGAAATAAAGAATTGAACAATTTGAACATAAAATGTACAACTCCTACTAATTTATACAAGTCTCTATCAATAAAATTTTGTTAGTGTCTTCTTTTACAATCAAATTTTGGCATGAATTCATGTTTTGCAAGTTTACTTTCCAACTCAACCCAACCAACCCAAGGATATTAGACGAAGTAGTTATGTTAGTATGTAATTAAGTCTTCTGGAAGCATGTCAAGTCTTCTGGAAGCAGTATTATGTCTTCCAGAAACATTCCAAGTCTTGTAGAATCAGTATCAACTCTCCTGGAAGCATTTTAAGTTTTCTGGAAACAATACCAAGTCTTCTGGAAACATTTCAAGTCTACTAGAAGCGGTGTTAAGTGTCCTAGAAGTAGTATCAAGTCTTCCAGGAACAGTATCATATCTACTAGAAGACTTGCTATTGTTGCCAATTTGTAACAAGCATAATATTTTTAGAAAGTGGACAACGTTATCGGATGTAATCCGAAGATACACAACGTATTCCAAAATAAGATCAAAGAACAAAATAAACAATTCTTTCAGTCTTTTGGAAACATTTGAAATCTTCTAGAAGCAATATCAAGTTTTCTGGAAGTATTTCAAGACTTTGAAAGACAACATCAAGTCATCTGGAAACATTTTAAGTCAACTTCTCCTTCAGCATTCGAAATCTTTTAGATGCAATATCAAGTCTTCTGGAAGCATTGCAAATCTTGTGGGAGCATGGTAAGTATAAGTACGAAGGCTTTCACGACCGGTGTTAATTGAACTAAAATTAGAACTAGCACAAGCACTATTACTAGAACTATCGCTAGAACTACCACTAGGACTAGCACTAAATCTAAAACTAGAAATTGTTTGCTGAAATCATTTAAAGTATTTTAGAAGTAGCATCCAATTTTCTTTATGCTACTTCTATGCTATTTCTTCTGGACTCCTGGAATCATTTTAACTATTCTGGATGCAGTAATATTGTAACTGGTTGATCGATTTTATAACATACCTAGTCCTCATTTTCTACTACAAAGAAGAGCCACATTCACAAGCTTGTAATCTTATTACACTTTTAAATTCGTTATGCTCCATCTTGAATCTGCATCATTTCAAGACAGGAATTGATTTTGGCTTGATTGTCAAGTAGATGATTGCCAAGTCTTCTGGCTCTATGTAGCTTCATATATGACATTTAATCAGAATATCTTCAGTTCATCAGGACACATATCACAATAATAGGAGATTTTTCATCTACCGTGAAGATTGCTACAAAGACCTCTGTTAATCTATTTAGCCATTGGTGTCCCTTTCAAAATCTTATCCACGTCATGTTTCAAGCTGTTAGTAGTAGGAACAGTCCTCAAGTCTCATAGTTTTTTGAGAAAAAATTTGGAAGAGAAGCAATTTTTTTAAACAAATTATTGCAGTGATGCAATAAATCCTTCTAAAAGACAGATTATGGCATGAAGAAAACATTCCAATAATTTATCTAGTGTGACTGCGAACCCTTTCAGAATCAGAGTAATAACATAAGAAAAAATACAGAACAAATAAATTCGCAATAAACATTCGAATGAGATTAGATTCAGAGAGACACATCAGAGAGAGAGAGAGAGAGAGAGACTCCTACTGACTATAGTATGCGCCCTTAATCACCAAGCAAGAAATCACCGAGCAGTGCCAACCGCTCGTTGAGACGCAGCCAATCATCAGCAATATTGGCATTGAAAAAAATCAAAAGAACAAAGCTCTAGATACCTCTAGAGCTTTGTCTAGTATTAGCAAATATACCTATTTGCTATCATGTAGTGTGGATTTAGTGCCATCGTACAATTGTAGTTGGTTTAAAGGTATTACCATGCAATCCAAAAGAATGAAATATGTCCGCGACTATTTCAGAATCAATAGAGTCAATATTAACATTAACGTTAAAATCTCAAGTGCACTTCTTAGACTTAAACATAAAAATAACCACATAGCACTCAAAGACCATCTCAATTTTAAGCTTTTCTAAATTGAGTTCGTTGATGCCGAAATAAAATCTCGCAAACATCAATGATCATCATGTTCTCTTGTGGTGCGATTAATAGAAGTTGCCAATTGTGGAGAAAAGCATTAATTGAGAATGATAACTGCAATTCAGATAAAACAATTAACAAGTTGGTATGGGTGCTCTCTTGGAAGCATTTCTAATTTTTTGGATACATTTCAAAACTTTTAGAAGCAGTATCAAGTCTTTTGGAAACATGCCAAGGCTTCTAAAAACAATATCAAGTCTTCTAGAAACAGTCTCGAATCTGCTGGAAGCATTTCATGCATTCCAATAGCAAAATCAAGTCTTTTGGAAGCATTTCAAATCTTCTAAAAGCAGTATCAAGTCTTCTGAAAACAGTATCAAATTTTCTAAAAGCAATATTAAGTCTTTTGGAAGCATTTCAAATCTTCCGGCGACAATATTAAGTTTTCTGGAACCATTTCAAGTCTTTTGCAAGCAACATCAACTCTTCTAGAAGCAGTATAAAATCTTCTGGAAGTGTTTGAAATCTTGTAGATACAATATCAAGACTTCTGGAAGGATGCTAAATTTTTTGGAAGCAATATCAAGTCTTCTAGAAGTCCAAACAACGGCTCGTGGGCCAAACCTCTCGAGACAGATAATTTTGCTCAGCCCGCGGAAATTTTTGATTTTTCGTCGAGACTTGAAGAAAAATTATAAATAATAAAAAAGGCCTTTTTAAATGTATTAAAAATAATAAAAATGGGTAACATATACATAAAAATAATCAAAAATCTTTTTTTAGTAATTATCGAATTGGTACGAAGGCTGATGAATATGGATAGTAACCTCAACATTGTACACTGTTATTTTCTGTTTTATTGCTTCGTAATGATTCATACTTAATGTATTACAAATTCATTTTCTTTAAATTTAATATTTTTTTTAAGAATAAGCATGGAAAGAAGTAAAGAAGAAAATTTGATGACAAATGCTGTATTTTGCAATGGGGTAATGGAGCAATGGGGAGTAAAATACGTTTTACAGAGGATATCGTCAAAGAAATACAAAAAAGTTGGCAAAATATAACTTGGAGTGGAATCGATTGAAGTATGAAATTGATGAAGAAAGCAACATGTCTGGTTCAAACATCGGTGTAGTTGGGCAAATTATAAAAACTTGTGAAGGTGCATGAATATCAGCACCAATTTTTCTGCATTGTATTATTCATCAACAAGCCCTTTAATAAACATGTCGAATTGGGTCGTTTCTTTCGTAAATTTTATTTGATCGCATGCACTTCACCATCGCCAATTTCGATCTTTTTTGAAAGAAATTGAATCGAAGTCTGTTGACCTGTTATTATTGCAGTTCGTTGGCTTAGTTGTGGAAAAATACTTTTGCAATTTTTTAAAACTTAAAAATAAAATTGAGTTATTTCTAATAGAGAAAAATACCCTGAACTACTTTTATCGGATTCCGAGTGTTTCTGGAAATTGGCTATTTTTGTTGTTATACATGTGAATAACTTGAACTTATAACTTCAAGGTAAAAACAACTGAATTTATGATTAATATGCGCAAATCAAAGCATTCAGGGCAAAACTGACATTACATGAAGGTCAGGCGAATGATTAATGTAGTAATTTTATCCATATTCCGTGCTGTGAAGAATTTAATAAAGAAACTAATAAGCAATTTCCAACACCTCATATTTAAAACAAGAATTTCAAAAGCGATTTTCCGATCTTGACAGGAAATTCGTCTCTTTCAAAACTCATTTAAATTTACCGAAATTCAAAGTAAATTGTTGGTTTTCAAGTTAACGATCAAATCAAGGATAAATACAAGGAAATTCCAACTTTAAAACAATTTGTCTGTAAATTTATTTCTATGTGCTAAACTATCGACGGTATATCCCCGGGATTTTTTTTATTTTCATTACATCACAAGAATGTTATACTTTAACTATAGAATTTAACTAATTATTTCCATTTTTATATATAAATTGACTTTTTACCAATTTGAAAATGTTTCAATTCCAATTTATGATGTATAATCATAGCAATCATAAAATTAAGTTTTTCCATGCGATGTGAATCGTGAGTAACCGTGAAAGAGAGAATTTTTTAACACTAGAACTAACACTAAAATTAGAATTAACATTGGACTTGGAAAAAAAAACATTTTTGTTGAACCATCCTAAGAGACGTGCGGTTGAACCCAAATGATTTTAGTTCTTGGTCTAATGTTAGGTTTAGTGTTGGTATTAGATATACTTTTATCTGTTATTCAGTTTTAGATTATTTTATACTTGTATCGAATTAAAACTAGAACTAACACTAGACCTAGAACTAGAAAATTTGAATCTTTCTAGTTGTATTTCTAGTGTTAGTTCAAGTTTTAGTTACTATTTATCTTTAGATTGTTTTAAATTCTTCTTGAACAAAAAGTACAAGTAATACTACCAACCCAACATAGCTTCAGAACTAATAATAGACTTAAAACTAGAAACATTACGGTTTAGTCATACGTCTCTTAAGACGGCTAAACCCTAATGCTTTATTTCTAGGTCTAGTATTAGTTCTGAAGCTAGGTTGGGTTGGGTTCGGTTCTATCTTAAGAGACGTATTAGCACCGAATAGCTGCAAGTACAAAGTTTCTTGCGGAGTGCCACAAGGTTTTCTGTTGAGCCCATCACTATAGAACCTGCTTTATGACAAAATACTCAGATGAGAATTGGAGAAGGGTTGTTTGCATATGCAGACGATCTCGCCTTGGTGGTCATCAATCTTCCAGCTATTCACGACTTTTAAGTCAAGAACAGCTGGAAGATGAAGCCTCTTACACCGTACAATGTATAATAAAAGAATTGTCAAAATTGATACTGAAGATAGCAGCACAGAAGACGGAAATGGTGATTCTGCAGGACAGAAGGTCAGTAGGATCACTGAGAATAAGGGTGGGGGTGACTGAAGTACAGAGCAAAAGACCGTTAAATATCTAGGCGTATACCATGTCCTGAATAAGGACATGAGCATGACGGAACATGTTATCAACGTCACATATAAGGCTATTAAGATGGCGAATCTTAGTATGAGACTGATGCCCAAACTTGAAGGCTCTAAGGCGGTAAGGAGGGTAGGAGGTTACTGTCGTATGCGATGACATCAGTGATTTTGTAAACTGCACCAATTTGGTAGGGATATTTAAAATATAAAAGATATCCGGCCCTACTTACTAAAATAAATAGAAAACTGACAATAGGAATCGCTTCCGTGTAACGTACAGTATCAGCAGATGCTGTGAAGGTCATAACAGGTCTGCCTCCTTTAAATCTACTAGTAAATGAGCGATTCGAAATGTACTGAAAATGAAAGGAAGGAAAGATTTAATACAGAGAGCCAGAGTTACAAGAATGGCAAGATAGATTGGACACCAATTCCAGCTGGACTAAAACCTTGATCCCAAACATAGGACATGCAGTATACGGAACATATCTGTATAGAATTCAGAAGGCAGAAGAGAAGACGTGCTGGTTATGCGAAGAAACTGCCACTCCCGAGCACACATTATTTGAGAGCGAACAGTTCAACATACAAAGAGGCTGAGGCGAAACGAGATGTGATGTTCGAATAACATGGTTGAGCAAATGCTAGAATCAAGCGAGGAATGGAAAACATGCAGGTAATGATAACATCGATTCTTAAGGGAAAGGAAGGATATGAAAGAGACATGGTTAAAAATAATTAACGTAGATGCAATGGGCTGGAGCTTCAGAGATTCCAGAGGAAGAGAGAGTAATGATTTTAAAAAAAATAAGGTTTTCCTATTTACTACTTCGACTGTAAAGATGTCGTCGACGATGACATCAGTAATTTTGTATACTGCACCAATTTGGCAGGAATATTTGAAAATGATCACAAACATACAGCAATGGATGACGATAGGTTGTCGAGGAGTAGATTTGTAATTGTCACAGACACTCATAGGACATGCAGTATACGGAACATATCTGTATAGAATTCAGAACGCAGAAGAGAAGACATGCTGGTTCTGCGAAGAAACTGCCACTCCCGAGCACACATTATTTGAGAGCGAAGAGTTCAACATACAAAGAGGCTGAGGCGAAACGAGATGTGATGTTCGAATAACATGGTTGAGCAAATGCTAGAATCAAGCGAGGAATGGAAAACATACAGGTAATGATAACACCGATTCTTAAGAGAATGGAAGGATATGAAAGAGACATGGATAAAAATAATTAACGTAGATGCAATGGGCTGGAGCTTGAGAGATTCCAGAGGAAGAGAGAGTAATGATTTTAAAAAAATTAAGGCTTTCCTATTTACTACTTCGACTGTAAAGAAGAAGACGAAAGGAGACGAATAACCAGGGTTGAGAAACAGGAGAAAATCAGTTGGTTGAAAAGACATCGGTAAGGGAAGGAAGGAAGATGGAAGAGACTCATGTACATTCTCAGGTAAAAGCATTTCAAAAAGTTAATAAAATGGGTTTGTCAGATTTTCCCCTAGAACAAAGGAGGCGAAAGGGCGGAAATGATGGAAGCAGAAGGGACAGAGGAAGGAATGAGATGTATGTAGTAACAAGAAGAGAGAGATACGAGGGCAGTCGTAGCAGAAATCGTGAAGGAAGTGACACTCCGAAGTACTTGGAGTTCCAGAGAAAGAGAGGGAAGGGTTTTTCGCATGATAACATTTTCTAGGATGAAATAATTGATACCAAAGTACGGAGCAAATTTATCAGATAAACATTGATTAAAATAAAATCTCTTTAAAATAAAACACAATTCCATCATTCCTATTTATTGCGTTTTCTTGTAGGAATGTATGTGTCTATTGATAATAATAAAATATGTTTGTTGTACCGAAGGTACTTATTTATCTTTATCATATACACATTTACATATCAAATAAAAATATCTAAATAAAGATATTAAGATATTTATTTAATTATTATAATATACAATACAGGACAAGCAGGTTCCAACAAATTAACCAAGGCAATGCATGCATTCCGCCAATTATATGCATTCCTAGTTACAAAATATGCAGAAAATTGTCAAGAAATAATAAATCCCCTTTATTCATTTATAATTTTGTTTTCAAGGAATTAGTTCATATCCCATTTTTATAATAGATGGAGTGTAATACCTAATTCCTTAGTTAAGTGAAAAATGACGTTGATAGTTTGTGGTTGAAATGTCATAAAGAAGGTTTGCAGACTCAAAATTCCAGTTGGGCAAAATTATATTAAAAATTAATTAAAAATATAATAAGAAATCATTAACTTTTTGAAAATTATTTGAATTTTTTGCATGAACATTGTTTGTAATAAACCATAAACGCCAATAAAAACTGAAAGATTAAAATCGATGGCGAAAAGTCTTATGCATGAGAATAATTCATTATGGTCTTAGGGTGCATAATCACTCGTTAGAATTTGACTATTACACTTTTGCAACAATAGGCCAAAATCTCTATAATTTCTTAATTGATGATTTTTATTGCAAAATTCTTTCATTACTCAAAAATCAAAACATATGGTCGAAGACCTCATTCACTAAGGTTGTCCATAATGATGTGGAAGAGCATAATCCATAACTAGTTATAACCCAGATATGAGAATATTGCAGGAATACAGCAAACATTTTCAAAAAATTATAATTTCAAGTATTCAGCATAAAAATCAACTCAAAAGAGAAGTTTTTTGTATGCATATTCTTGGTAATGAAGAATAAATGATTATTCCATAACCAGACAAAACCAAAATAAAAATTCTGTGGAATTGTTAAAAATCTCAGAAAGTCGTCATTTAAGAGTCTTACTAAAAAAATAAATTTATATAATAATTTTTTGTGGAATAAAATTTCCTGATGTCCGAATAAAGTATAACTTCTTATGTCTACAAACCATAAGTTTTGACATTATTATTTTGAGATTTATAAACGACCATAAAACCCCCCGAATATCAAGCTTCTTCAGAGTTTATTACCTTGTTTCTTGCAATTTTAGTTCTGTATGTTGTATCCGCCATTTTGATTTTTGAAAAATTTTTAAGTCTGACATCAGATTCGTAATCAGCACCCCAAAATATCTCCCTATTTCCATGTTTTATAAAAAACATCAAGAGAAATTGAGAAACTGTTGACTGAACTAAAATTGGAATTAATACTAGAACTATTACTACGACTAATGCTAGATCTAAAACTCAACCTAACTAGAATTGTTCAGCTAGAATTACTCAAATAATTACATTACTTACTCAAATATGTAATGTAAAAAAAATGAAAATATACACAAAATATGTAAATTAAACACAGGCTCTAATGATTTATATTTACGTAATTCGTGAAAATAAACAAAATTCTTTTTGACCCCAACCCCACACTATCTGGCCGTCCATCATCCCACGCCAGATATCTGTTAGCAGATTTTCCCTGACCTCGTTAAAAAAAGTCTTCTAGAAGCAAAGTTAAATCTTCTGGAAGCTTTTCAGGTCTTCTAGAATTAGCATTATGTTTTATGGATGCATTTCAAGTCTTTTAGAAGCTGTATCAAGTCTTCCGGAAGCATGTTAAGTCTTCCAGAAGCAAAATCAAGTTTTCTGGAAGCATTTCAGGTCTTCTAGAAGTAGTGTTATGTCTCCTTGAAGCAAATCAAATCTTCTGTATGCAAAGCCAAGTGTTTTAGAACCAGTATCAAATCTTTTAGACGCATTTCAAGTCTTCCAAAAGCAATACTAAGTCTTCTGAAAGCATTTCAAATCTTCTAAGAGTAGTATCAAGTTATGCGGTAAGTCTTTTAGAAGCATTGCAAATCATTTAGAAGCCATATCAGGTCTTTTGAAAGCATTTCAAATCTTTCACAGGAAAAATCAAGTCTTCTGGCAACATTTCTGGTCTTCTAGAACTTGTACTATGTTTCTGGAAAATATTTTAATTCTGACAGAGGCAAAATCAAGTATTTTAGAAGCATTTTAAGTCTTCTAGAAGTAATAGTATCTCTTCTGTAAGCATTTCAAATTTTTTAGAAGCAGTATCAAATCGTCTGGAAGCATGTTAAGTGTTCTACAGACGAAATCAAGTCTTCTAGAAGCATTTCAAGTCTTCCAAGGACTAGATCAAGTCTTCTGGACGCATTTCAAATCTTCTAGATGCAGTATCAAGCATTCAGCAACATAGTAAATCTATTGGAAATATCTCAAGTATCTAGAAGCCACATCAGGTCCTCTGAAAGCAGATGAAGTGTTCTGGAAACAGTCACAAATGTTCCAGTTGCAGTATCAAATTCAGGTCTTATAGAAGTAATATTATCTTTTCCGGAAGCACTTCAAATCTTCTGGAAGTAGTATCAAATCGTCTGGAAGCATGTTAAGTCTTCCTCATATAAAATCAAGTTTATTGGAAGCATTTCGAGTCTTTTGGAAGTATGTTAAATTATCTAGAAGCCATATCAAGGCTTTTCAAAGCAGATCAAGTATTCTCGAAGCAATGTCAAATATTCTAGAAACAGTATCAAATCTTCTGGAAGCATTTCATATCTTCCAATTTTTCCAAAGACAATATCAGTTCTTCCGGAAGCAACTCAAGTCTTCTAGGAACAGTATTAAGTCTTTTAGTTACAGTATTAAGTCCTCTAGGAGCATTGTAAGTCTTTTAGAAATATATCAATTCATCAAGAAGCCATATCAGGTCTTCTAGAAGCATATGAAGTTTTCTGGAAGCACATTTAGTCTTTTGGAAGCAATGTCAAGTCTTCTAGAACTAATATTAAATCTTCTGGAAGCATTTTAATTCTTCCAAAGGCAATATTAAGTCTACTGCCAGCATTTCAAATCTTCTAACTGTAGTGTCAAGTCTTCTGAAACTATTTGAAGTATTTTAGATGCGGTATTAAGTCTTCTAGAGGCAGTGCAAGTCTTTTGGAAGTTTGTCAAATCATCTAGAAGCCACATCAAGCCTTCTTAAAGCAAAACAAGTATTCTAGAAGCAATTCAAATCTTTTAGCTACACTGTTAAGTCTTTTTGATACAGTCTTAAGTCCTTCAGTAAGTTAAGCCCTCTAGAAGCATTGCAAGTATTTTAAAAACATGTTAATTCATCAAGAAACCATTTCAGGTCTTCTGAAAGCAGATCAAGTCTTCTGGAAGCAGATTTGGTCTTCTGGAAACAGATCTAGTCTTCTGGAAGCAATGGCAAGTGTTCTAGAACTAGTATTAAATCTTCTGGAAGCATTTCAATTCTTCCAAAGGCAATATTAAGTTTTCTGACAGCATTTCAAATCTTTTAAATGTAGTATCAAGTCTTCTGAAAGTATTTGAAGTATTTTAGATGCGGTATTAAATCTTCTAGAAGCACTGCAAGTCGTTTTGAAGCATGTAAAATCATGTAGAAGCCATATCAGATCTTTCAAACGCAGATCACGTATTTTGGAAGCAATGTTAAGTGTTCTAGAGGCAGTATCAAACCTTCTGGAAGCATTTCAAATCTTCTAAAAATAGTATCAAGTCGTATAGGAGCATTACAAATCTTCCAAAGGCAATATTAAGTCTTTTAAAAGTGTTTCAAATTTTCTAAGGATAACATCAGGTCTTCTGGAAGCATTTCAACTCTCCCATAGATAAAACTACGTAGCATTTCAGGTTTTCTGGAAGTGGTATTTTATTTTCCGAAACCAGTTTAATTCTTTTAGAGGCAAAATCAAGTCTTCTAGTAGCATTGCAAGTTTTGTGGAGGTATGCCAAGTCATTTCAAGTATTCTAGATGTGGAATTACGTCTTCTAGAAGCATTGCAAGTCTTGCATGACAAATCATGCGTGACAAATCTGCTGATGATTCTAGAAACATTGCAAGTCTTTTAGTTGCTTAACAAATCATCTAGAAGCCATATCAGGTCTTCTGAAAGTAGATCAAGTATTGTAGAAGCATTGAAAGTCTTTAGGAAGCAGATCAAGTATTGTGCAAGCAATGTCGAGTGTTCTAGAAGCATTATCAAATATTCCAAATCTGCCAAAAGTAATATCAGGTCTTCTGGATTTATTTGAAAGCTTCCACAGACAAAATCAAGTCTTCTGATGTAGTATTATTTTTTTTGGAAGCATTTTAAATCTTCTAGAAGCAGTATCAATTCGTCTGAAAGCATGTAAAGTCTTCTACAAATAAAATCAAGACTTCTGGAAGCATTTCAATTCTTCCAAAGGCAATATTAAGTTTTCTGACAGCATTTCAAATCTTTTAAATGTAGTATCAAGTCTTCTGAAAGTATTTGAAGTATTTTAGATGCGGTATTAAATCTTCTAGAAGCACTGCAAGTCGTTTTGAAGCATGTAAAATCATGTAGAAGCCATATCAGATCTTTCAAACGCAGATCACGTATTTTGGAAGCAATGTTAAGTGTTCTAGAGGCAGTATCAAACCTTCTGGAAGCATTTCAAATCTTCTAAAAATAGTATCAAGTCGTATAGGAGCATTACAAATCTTCCAAAGGCAATATTAAGTCTTTTAAAAGTGTTTCAAATTTTCTAAGGATAACATCAGGTCTTCTGGAAGCATTTCAACTCTCCCATAGATAAAACTACGTAGCATTTCAGGTTTTCTGGAAGTGGTATTTTATTTTCCGAAACCAGTTTAATTCTTTTAGAGGCAAAATCAAGTCTTCTAGTAGCATTGCAAGTTTTGTGGAGGTATGCCAAGTCATTTCAAGTATTCTAGATGTGGAATTACGTCTTCTAGAAGCATTGCAAGTCTTGCATGACAAATCATGCGTGACAAATCTGCTGATGATTCTAGAAACATTGCAAGTCTTTTAGTTGCTTAACAAATCATCTAGAAGCCATATCAGGTCTTCTGAAAGTAGATCAAGTATTGTAGAAGCATTGAAAGTCTTTAGGAAGCAGATCAAGTATTGTGCAAGCAATGTCGAGTGTTCTAGAAGCATTATCAAATATTCCAAATCTGCCAAAAGTAATATCAGGTCTTCTGGATTTATTTGAAAGCTTCCACAGACAAAATCAAGTCTTCTGATGTAGTATTATTTTTTTTGGAAGCATTTTAAATCTTCTAGAAGCAGTATCAATTCGTCTGAAAGCATGTAAAGTCTTCTACAAATAAAATCAAGACTTTTGGAAGCATTTCAAGTCATCCAAAGACGGTATCAAATCTTCTAGAGCAGAATTTCTGAATCTGTCCAAAAATTGCGCGAACCAGTCAATTAATAAATTTATAATTTTAACTACTTTTTGTGACTAAGAAACAGTTCGAACACGTTATGTTGGAAGAACGTTTTTGTGCAAGAACGTGTAAAGAATTGAATTAGCAGTGCTACCATACTACTATAACTATAAAAATGTCACAAGCGTTTTAACTTACTAGCAAAAGTAACAGTCATAAATTGTATTTGAAACATACTTATCACCTTTACAAATTATCCAGGGATCGGTCAAATTTCTCTGCGGATCAGTGTCGGTCCATGAACTCCTGTTCTAGAGGCATTTCAATTTTTTGGGAAGTATGTCAAGTCATCTAGAAGTCATACTAGGTCTTCTGGAAGCAGACAAGTGTTTTGAAAGCAATGTCAAGTATTCTAGATGCGGTATTAAGTCTTCTAAAAGCATTGCAAGTCTTCAATAGGGAATATTAAGTCTTCTGGAATTATTTCAAGTCTTGAGGAAACAATTTTATCTCTTCCGGAAGTATTTCAAATCTTCTGGAAGTGTCAAATTGTCTGGAAGCATGTCAAGTTTTCCAAATACAAAAGCTTTCTTTTGGAAGCATTTCAAGTCTTCCAAAGACAATATCAAGTCTTCTGGAAACATTCTAAGTCTTCTAGATTCTGTATTAGGTCTTCTAGAAGCTTTGCAATATTTTTAGATGCATGACAAATCATCTAGAAGCCATCTAAGGAGATCTGAAAGTAGATCAAGGCAATATCAAGTCTTTTAGTAGCATTTAAAACCTTTTAGAAGCAATATCAAATTTTTAGAAGCAGTTTCAAGTCGTGCAGGAGCAGAATCAAGTCTTTTGGTGGCAGTATTAAGTCTCCTATAAGCAGGATCAAGTTTTGATTCAAAATATTTGTAATGATGTGAATTGGGACGAAGGCGCTTAATAGTACGTTAAAAAATTAATTCAAAATGGTAACATCAATCTTCATAAAATCATTAACAATTTTTTATTGGTATTTGTACCCTTAGGGAACTCACATATTCCCAATTCTATCTTGAAATCACCCAAATTTATTAAAACCCCACTAAAAGAGAAGAATAAAAGATTTAAATACAATTCTATTATTTATTGTCGCGTTAACATAATAAACAGCAAAATAATTTTTAAATTAACCTCTAAATTATTTCAACGATTTTTTGTCCTTAAAACGTTCATTATGATTTATCGATATCACGCATTATTTAACACACTGTATATTCCCATTCATTGCACGTTGCATGAATTTTAATTATATCCACGTAAAAACCTTCTTTTTTTAGATTTTCCTTATAATTTTCACTATCTGAAACTATATATATATATCGTTTCTACTTCTAAACACTCATTAGTAACATTGTTAGGTCTTAGCCAGTTAAGTTAGCACTTTACTTCTCCAATCCGTCAACGTAATTTAACAAAGTAAGTAATAATCAATATCGTTATCGATCATAGGATTTAAATTAACATTAATTTTTTTTAAATTTCTAAATTGTTCATAATTTCATTCAATATTGTAAAAACATTAATCCTTAATGAGCAATTTTGAATATCGTTATTAATGATACGTTAATTTGAGTTTATTTTAATTTTTTTTAGTTAGAAATGACAAAACTTCGTGTTGCAATAATCGGTGCTGGATCTGCTGGGTTAGCATCAGCCAAATATGCGAAAGAGATGGGGTTGGATTGCGTGATTTACGAGCAATGGTCCGAAATCGGTGGACTTTGGGTTTATACGGATTACACGGATTTCGACGAATATGGATACCCGATTTTATCAGCAATGTACCAAGGATTAACGTAAATTTTTTTCTCATCTTAATTATTATAAATAAATCTTAAAATTTTTAGAACAAATTTGCCAAAAAATCTTATGGGCTTCTCCGATTTCCCCATTCCAGACGATAAAAATCGATATTTAACACACAACGAGATTAAAGAGTTTCTTAATTCTTATGCAGATAATTTCCAATTAAAACCGTTAATAAAGGTAATAAATAATTAGTATAATTTTGAATTAAAATTAATTTATTTACATTTTAGCTCAACACCATCGTAAATTACATCAAACCAATCGAAAATAACACCAATAAATGGGTCATTAAAACAGAATATAAATTGACCGGTGAAACATCGGTTGATATTTTTGATGGTGTTATGATTTGCACGGGACATCACCACACCCCAAAAATTCCGGACATACCCGGATTAGATTCGTTTAAAGGGGAGATAATCCACAGCAGAATGTACAGATCGGCTAATCATTATAAAGGAAAAATTGTTCTTGTGATTGGAGGAGGTGCTTCTGGCATAGATATAGCCGATCAAATATCAGCTGTTGCTAAAAATGTAAGTCAACTCATTAATTGAATTAGCACAAAAAATTAACTTAATCATTATAGGTCGTTTTTAATTTCAAAACAGTAATAAGGCAAATCGATTACAGAAATAACGTAATCGTTAAAGAAGAAGCAATTCATAAAATCAATGAATCATCAGTAACCTTTTGCGATAAATCAACGATATATATCGATTCAATCATCTTATGCACCGGTAATAAATAATAATCAATTTTAAATCATATTACAATCAAAATTAATTTTGTTATAATTAATTTTAGGTTATTATTACAATTACCCATTCCTCGACAAATCTTGTGGGATAAACGACGGAAATTTCGTCCAACCACTTTACAAGCATGTAATTAACATAAATAGACCAACAATGGCTTTTATCGGGCTTACAATTTACGTCTGTCCATTTGTAACGTTCGAATTACAAGCGAGATTTTTTATAAACTCCCTAATGGGGATTGCAAAACTTTGCTCCCAAGATGAAATGCTAACAGATTACAACTCAGATTTACAAATTCGTTTTCCCAATGGATGCGATGGACGAGCATACCATAAAATACACGATCGCCAATTAGAGTATTCCACTGAATTGGCGCGCCTGGGAAATACTTTTGGAATTTCGAAAGAGCTGATTGAAAGTTATATTAAAAATTATAAGATATTTACTACTGTACGTGGTAGTTTTAAAGATAAATATTAATATATCATTGTAATTAGGTTCAAGCGCATTTCATCAATAAATATCAAGTATTATTAAAGCAATTTTTTGATAGGAAAGTTATTGTTATTATGAATTAGAAATGAGAATTCGTTATGACCTTTTAAATTTATTTCTGCACGTTTTGATCTGGAAGTCTTTGTATTTAGATTAATTTAAATTTAGGGAATATTAAAATTCATTAAAAAGGCATTTTAAAGCAAATTTAATGTGGAATAAATTATTTCATTGATACCATAAACTCGATTGTTACGACCTTTTATGCTCAATTAAGTAAGTTTTATTTTAATGGACATTTCATAAAACTTTAAATAATTGTATCTCAAAAAATAAATAAGTTGTATTAATGGAACAACAATTTTAACAACCCTTACGTTAACATTTGTAAGTTTCATCAAATTCAGAAAAAATTATATGTAAAAATCTAATTAAGATATCGCAATGAAATACGAACGCAACATTTAATTTGAAACAAATTATTTCCTCAATGCCATAAACTCGATTGTTACGACTTTTTAAGTTCAATTGTGAACGTTCTTTTTTAATAAAAATTTCTTAAAATTCAAAATAATCCTATCTCAAAACATAAATAAGATATCTTAATGAAATAAGAAGCTTTTTAAAGCAAATTTAGTCAGGATTTAATGTGAAATAAATAATTTCTTCATTTCTACTAATTTGGTTATTATGAATTTTATAAATCAACCCTTCCATAAATATTTGCAAAAATTTTATCAAATTAAAAAAATCGTATCTCAAAATATAAATGAGATATCGCAATGAAATAAGAAGCATTTTAAAGTAAATTTAATCAAGATTTATTGCGGAATAAATTGTTTCTTCAATACCACAAACTCGATTGTTACGACTTATTACGTTCAATTGTGTACATTCTTCTTTAATAAAATGTTTTAAAATTTGAATCAATCCTATCTCAAAACATGAACAAGATATCTTAATGAAATAAGAAGCATTCTAAAGCAAATTTAGTCAGGATTTAATGTGATATAAATAATTTCTCAATTCTACTAATTTCATTATTATGAATTTTATAAATCAACCCTTCCATAAATATTTGCAAAAATTTTATCAAATTAAAAAAATCGTATCTCAAAATATAAATGAGATATCGCAATGAAATAAGAAGCATTTTAAAGTAAATTTAATCAAGATTTATTGCGGAATAAATTATTTCTTCAATACCACAAACTCGATTGTTACGACTTATTAAGTTCAATTGTGTACATTCTTCTTTAATAAAAATGTTTTAAAATTTGAAACAATCCTATCTCAAAACATGAACAAGATATCTTAATAAAATAAGAAGCATTCTAAAGCAAATTTAGTCAGGATTTAATGTGAAATAAATAATTTCTCAATTCTACTAATTTCATTATTATGAATTTTATAAATCAACCCTTCCATAAATATTTGCAAAAATTTTATCAAATTAAAAAAATCGTATCTCAAAATATAAATGAGATATCGCAATGAAATAAGAAGCATTTTAAAGTAAATTTAATCAAGATTTATTGCGGAATAAATTATTTCTTCAATACCACAAACTCGATTGTTACGACTTATTAAGTTCAATTGTGTACATTCTTCTTTAATAAAAATGTTTTAAAATTTGAAACAATCCTATCTCAAAACATGAACAAGATATCTTAATAAAATAAGAAGCATTCTAAAGCAAATTTAGTCAGGATTTAATGTGAAATAAATAATTTCTCAATTCTACTAATTTCATTATTATGAATTTTATAAATCAACCCTTCCATAAATATTTGCAAAAATTTTATCAAATTAAAAAAATCGTATCTCAAAATATAAATGAGATATCGCAATGAAATAAGAAGCATTTTAAAGTAAATTTAATCAAGATTTATTGCGGAATAAATTATTTCTTCAATACCACAAACTCGATTGTTACGACTTATTAAGTTCAATTGTGTACATTCTTCTTTAATAAAAATGTTTTAAAATTTGAAACAATCCTATCTCAAAACATGAACAAGATATCTTAATAAAATAAGAAGCATTCTAAAGCAAATTTAGTCAGGATTTAATGTGAAATAAATAATTTCTCAATTCTACTAATTTCATTATTATGAATTTTATAAATCAACCCTTCCATAAATATTTGCAAAAATTTTATCAAATTAAAAAAATCGTATCTCAAAATATAAATGAGATATCGCAATGAAATAAGAAGCATTTTAAAGTAAATTTAATCAAGATTTATTGCGGAATAAATTATTTCTTCAATACCACAAACTCGATTGTTACGACTTATTAAGTTCAATTGTGTACATTCTTCTTTAATAAAAATGTTTTAAAATTTGAAACAATCCTATCTCAAAACATGAACAAGATATCTTAATAAAATAAGAAGCATTCTAAAGCAAATTTAGTCAGGATTTAATGTGAAATAAATAATTTCTCAATTCTACTAATTTCATTATTATGAATTTTATAAATCAACCCTTCCATAAATATTTGCAAAAATTTTATCAAATTAAAAAAATCGTATCTCAAAATATAAATGAGATATCGCAATGAAATAAGAAGCATTTTAAAGTAAATTTAATCAAGATTTATTGCGGAATAAATTATTTCTTCAATACCACAAACTCGATTGTTACGACTTATTAAGTTCAATTGTGTACATTCTTCTTTAATAAAAATGTTTTAAAATTTGAAACAATCCTATCTCAAAACATGAACAAGATATCTTAATAAAATAAGAAGCATTCTAAAGCAAATTTAGTCAGGATTTAATGTGAAATAAATAATTTCTCAATTCTACTAATTTCATTATTATGAATTTTATAAATCAACCCTTCCATAAATATTTGCAAAAATTTTATCAAATTAAAAAAATCGTATCTCAAAATATAAATGAGATATCGCAATGAAATAAGAAGCATTTTAAAGTAAATTTAATCAAGATTTATTGCGGAATAAATTATTTCTTCAATACCACAAACTCGATTGTTACGACTTATTAAGTTCAATTGTGTACATTCTTCTTTAATAAAAATGTTTTAAAATTTGAAACAATCCTATCTCAAAACATGAACAAGATATCTTAATAAAATAAGAAGCATTCTAAAGCAAATTTAGTCAGGATTTAATGTGAAATAAATAATTTCTCAATTCTACTAATTTCATTATTATGAATTTTATAAATCAACCCTTCCATAAATATTTGCAAAAATTTTATCAAATTAAAAAAATCGTATCTCAAAATATAAATGAGATATCGCAATGAAATAAGAAGCATTTTAAAGTAAATTTAATCAAGATTTATTGCGGAATAAATTATTCCTTCAATACCACAAACTCGATTGTTACGACTTATTAAGTTCAATTGTGTACATTCTTCTTTAATAAAAATGTTTTAAAATTTGAAACAATCCTATCTCAAAACATGAACAAGATATCTTAATAAAATAAGAAGCATTCTAAAGCAAATTTAGTCAGGATTTAATGTGAAATAAATAATTTCTCAATTCTACTAATTTCATTATTATGAATTTTATAAATCAACCCTTCCATAAATATTTGCAAAAATTTTATCAAATTAAAAAAATCGTATCTCAAAATATAAATGAGATATCGCAATGAAATAAGAAGCATTTTAAAGTAAATTTCAATTGTGTACATTCTTCTTTAATAAAAATGTTTTAAAATTTGAAATAATCGTATCTCAAAACATGAACAAGATATCTTAATGAAATACGAAGCATTCTAAAGCAAATTTAATCAGGAATTAATATGACATAAATAATTTCTTCAATTCTACTAATTTGGTTGTTATGAAGTTTATAAATCAACCCTTGCATAAATATTTGTTAAAGTTTTATCAAATTAAATTAATACATATCTCAAAATCTAGTTGAGATATGGCAATGAAATAAGAATCATTTTAAAGTAAATTTAATCGAGATTTATTGCGGAATAAGTTATTTCTTCGATGTTACAGACTCGATTGTTACGACTTTTTAAGTTGAATGGTATGTATTCTTTTTTAATAAAATTTCTTAAAATTTCAAATAATCCTATCTCAATACATAAAAAATATAAGCGAATCAAATAAGAAACATCTTAAAGCAAATTTAGTCAAGATTTTATGTGAAATAAATAATTTCTTCAATTCTAATAATTTGGTTGTTATGAATTTTATAAATCAACCCTTACATAAACATTTGTAAAAGTCTTATCAAATTAAAAAAATCGTATCTCAAAATCTAATTAAGATATGGCAATGAAATAAGAAGCATTTTCAAGTAAATGTAATCGAGATCTAATGCGGAATAATTTATTTCTTCGATACCATAAACTCGATTGTTACGGCTTTTTAAGTTCAATTGTGTACATTATCTTTTAATATATATTTCTTAAAAAATAAATAATCATATCTCAAAACATAAACGAGATATCTTAATGAAATAAGAAGAATTTTAAAGCTAATTTAGTCAAGATTTAATGTGAAATAAATGATTTCTTCAATTCCACTAGTTTGGTTGTCATGAATTTTATAAATCAACCGTTGCATAAATAATTGTAAAAGTTTTATCAAATTAATAAAATCGTATCTCAAAATCTAATTGAGATATGGCAATGAAATAAGAAGCACTTTAAAGAAAATTTAATCGAGATTTAATGCGGAATAAATTATTTCTTCGATACCACAATCTCGATTATTACGATTTTTTAAGTTCAATTGTGTACATTCCTGATAATAAAAATTTCTTAAAACTTAAAATAATCCTATCTCAAAACATGAACAAGATATCTTAATGAAATAAGAAGCATTTTAAAGCAAATTTAGTGAAGATTTTATGTGAAATAAATAATTTCAATAATTTGGTTATTATGAATTTTATAAATCAACCCCTGCATAAATGTTTGTAAAAATTTTATCAACTTAAAAAAATCATATCTTAAAATCTAATTGAGATATCGTAATGAAATAAGAAGCATTTTAAAGTAAATTTAATCGAGATTTAACGCAGAATAAACTGTTTCTTCAATACCACAAACTCGATTGTTACGACTTTTTAAGTTCAATTGTGCACATTCTTTTTTAATAAAAAATTCCAAAAATTTTAAATAATCCTATCTCAAAACATAAACAAGATATCTTAATGAATTACGAAGCATTTTAAAGCAAATTTATTCAAGATTTAATGTAATATAAATAATTCCTTCAATTCCAGTAATTTGGTTGTTATGAATTTTAGAAATCAACCTTTGCATAAATATTTTTAAAACTTTTATCAAATTAAAAGGATCGCATCTCAAAATCTAATTGAGATATCGCTATGAAATAAGAAGCATTTTAAGGTAAATTTAATCGAAATTTAATGTGGTATAAATTATTTGTTCAATTTCACTAATTTAGTTGTTGTGAATTTCATTATTATATCAACCCTTGCATAAATATTTGTAAAAGTGTTATCAAATTAAAAAATGTCGTATCTCAAACTCTAATTGAGATATGACAATGAAATAAGAACCATTTTAAAGTAAATTTAATCAAGATTTAATGCGGAATAAATTATTTCTTCGATACCATAAACTCGATTGTTACAACTTTTTATGTTCAATTGTGTACATTCTTTTTAATAAAAATTTCTTCAAATTTAAAATAATCCTATCTCAAAACATAAACAAGATATCTTAATAAAATAAGAAGCATTTTAAAGCAAATTTAATCAAGATTTAATGTGAAATAAATAATTTCTTCAATTCCATTAATTTGGTTGTTATGAATTTTATAAATCAACCGTGGCATAAACATTCGTAAAAATTTTATCAAATTAAAAAAATCATATCTTAAAATCTAATTGAGATATCGTAATGAAATAAGAAGCATTTTAAAGTAAATTTAATCGAGATTTAACGCAGAATAAACTGTTTCTTCAATACCACAAACTTGATTGTTACGACTTTTTAAGTTCAATTGTGCACATTTTTTTTTTAATAAAAAATTCCAAAAATTTAAAATAAGCCTATCTCAAAACATAAACAAGATATCTTAATGAATTGCGAAGCATTTTAAAGCAAATTTATTCAAGATTTAACGTAATATAAATAATTCCTTCAATTCCAGTAATTTGGTTGTTATGAATTTTAGAAATCAACCTTTGCATAAATATTTTAGTAGAATGTTGTGCTGATTCTGAAATTGTCTTCAGTTTTTCTCCGTCACGTCCAGTTTTTGAGATATAAAAAATGTGGAAAATCGTAAATTAAAAAATACAGTAACAGTTCATGTCAGTATATTTGTTACATTGCATAGTATACTTCTGTAGCTATATGAACATGAAAGTGGAGATCCAGACGAACATTTTAAGGTGTTGATTGCATAAGTCGGACTTTCCGTTATTTTGCAGCCTAAAACAACTGAACAAAATCAAATTGTTTGAAATTTTTCACATTTTCTTTTCACTTAATCGCACCTGAACGAAAAATAATTATATATGAACAAAAAAGTTTGCTATTCTATCCTGTACAACATTTAATTCTCCAAATTTCGAAGCGCTGAACATCATGATCGAATGTATATTACCAGAGATATCGTTAATTTACGACAATCGTGCAAAATTTCATTTTTTGCCATTTTCATTGCATTGTTGAAACATTACCACGAACAATTTGTTTTTAATAAAGAGGTATTTTAACTGTTCTAGGCACAAAGTATAAACATTAAATTTATTAAAATCAATATTATAATTTTGACACTAATTCAATATAACGCATTTGAATGGAAAGTTTCTGTAGATTTTAAAGTAATTGCCGCAGTAACTCGAATAAATCATTTCTTCGGGTATAATGACTTTTTAAGTTCAATTGTGTATATTTGTTTTTAATCCAAATTTCTTAAAATTTAAAACAATAGTTTCTCAAAAAATATCTTAATGAAATAAAAATCTTTTCGAAGCAAATATAATCAAGATTTTATGTACAATTTCGATTTTTTAATTGAAAAAAATTAATCATCAACAATGACCCTTCAAAAAATAAAAATGAATATAGAAAAAATTGTGGTTTCAATCGTGAGAGAGCCATGCTTGCGGTAAGAAATATGCGTGTTTAACCTTTATTGAGACCGGGGTAAGGAGTTTAACATCTGCAGAGAACCTTAAGATTCGATTGTGTGGTTTATGAACAATGGTCTGAAATTGGTGGCGTTGTGGCGTACGATCTTACAACGATTACACCGATTTGCGATCAATACGGTTCTCCATTTCTTAATCTCATGTTACTTTCGATTAATATCAGATGTAGGAAGTGGTTAGAAATTGTTATAATAATAAATGCAATTTCAGTTTACAGTTTAATACTCAATATTTTACATTATATTAAAAATTAATACTAATAAATAAAAGATATTTTATTAATTCTAATAAATAACTAAAATTAGAGCGAATCTTTGATAATTTATAATTACTCAGTGTTTTTCCCGAGTAAATTTCCGCAAATGATTTCAATTTTGCGGTAAATAGATTTATCGAGAAAAAAGTGAATAATTAACACAAAAACGGTTTAGATATTCACACAAAAGATTTATTTCATAAACATAAATTGTACTGGGAAAGATGTAGAGACGTCAATATCGTGAATTTCTCTTAAGCAATAAACTTATGGGAAATGTGCGTCTTTGTTTTGTACTAAGAAATGTTTCTAAGTTAAGTATTTCAAGGTAATCACTATAAAATCTTAGATAATGTTAATTTTCTTGTTGAATTTTTAAATCCATTTGCTTTATTTTTAATAATCATATTTAGCTAAATCACCAAATTCATTAACTTTAAAATAAGATTGTTTTCCATTTTTTCTTTTCGTTTTTCAGATTAACATATGCTAGTAAAGTGTGAATGGTCTACAAGTCACTTTATCCCTAGGATAATAAATAACATTTCAGGGGCAATAAAGACGAGAAAATAATGTTAGAGATCACGTAGAAATAACTTACGCGTTTTCGGTATACCAGAAAAGGCGAATGATAATGTGGATGCAGTTGTCGTTGGTTTTTGTAAGGAGAAGTTAAATATTAATCTCGACGCTATGGACATTGATTGCTGTCATCGGCTGGGAGCCCGCCCCTAAGTCTGATGAGAGACCCATTATTATTAAGTTTTGTCGTCGTACAATGAAGAATGATATATTTGGGGCGAAGAGTAAGCTCAAAAATTCGAAAATTATAATTCGTGAAGACCTTACAAGACAACGTGTTGGCCTGGTAAAAAAACTTTGTGAGCGTTATAGTAATAAGAACGTATTTACTTCTAATTATAACGTTTTTTTATAAGAAAAACGGTAAAGTTCATAAAGTTGATAAAATTTTTTAAGTTTAATGATATAATAAGTTTATATATTAATAAGTTTAATTAATTATAATTTTTTTTAAATTTGTAACTAAACCTAATCAACATAATAAATCAATGATCAACATAATAAATAAATACATGTTCTAAAGGTTGTTTTAATATTTGTATACTATGTCGCTAATTCGCTAGAAGTCATTGTCTCTTCGAACCAAATAATTATGTATGTACATATTTACACGCACACACACACATGTATACGTATACTTATTTTTCTTCTAGTTTGGTAGGTGTATATCTTGGAGTCGTCGCTTCAATCTTGTATGAATATTTCTTTTGCCCAGCTTGAATTCTGTGGCTGCGTTATTTAATTGGCTTTTTTGAAAGAATGATGTTGTTCGATGTATAAAATCAGCTATCGTTTTTATATTTAATTCGTTTCTGATTTGTTCGTTTCGGACGAACCATGGTGCATCCACAGCTATTATTATGATTCTATTTTGCATCGTTTCTAGTTTTTTAATATTCGTTTTAGATGTGTTGCTCCATACTGGGGTTGCGTATGTGATTAATGATCGGATTAATGATTTATATAGTAGTAGCGTGCAGTCAACTTTCAGGTTTGATGTTCGGTTAATGTATAGTTCACGCATTCTGCAGTATCTTTGATTGAGTTTATGGTTAATGTATATGCTCCAGGTTAGTCTTTGATCTAGCATGACTCCCAAATATTTCACCGCTCTATCCTTTGAATTCCACTTTATTTGGAAATTATTAATAGATAGTAGAGTGGGGTTTCTTATTCTTTTTAGTGTGAATATATTTGCTTCGCATTTATTTGCAATGAGTTGTATGTTCCATTTGGTCAGCCATTTGTTTATTTGGTTAAGTGAATTCTGTTGTTGTTCTATTGCTTCTTCTAGGTCTGAATTTTGTGTTATAAGAATCATATCGTCGGCGAACATTCCTAGCGTGCTCAGGTTGGTTATGGGTATATCGTACATATATATGTTATATAGTATTGGTGAAAGTGAACTTCCTTGGGGAACACCTGCTCTTACTTCTCTAGTTGTTGAGGTATAACCATTAATTCTTACTGTAAATGTACGATTTTCCAAAGAAGAAAATATTATTGCTAGTAAGTATGTAGGCAGGCCTATATGGTGTAGCTTGTAATTTAAGCCCTCCAGCCAGACAGTGTCAAATGCCTTAGCCACATCTAAGAATCAATATTTCTTATCTTCATATCCTTCTTCTATGATGTTTGTTATCCGCATTAGTTAGTGTACTGTTAAATGTGACTTGCGAAATCCAAATTGGATGTCTGGGATAATCTTTCGTTCATCAATTACTTCATATACTCTGGTGTAGATTATCTTCTCAAATATCTTTGATAGTGTAGGTAATAAACTTATGGGTCTGTAGTTTTTATACTCATTTTTCTTTTTTCCCGGTTTCGAAAACATGAATATTTCCGCTTTTTTCCATGATGTTGGGAAGTAACCTATGTTGAGGCTCGCGTTATAAATAGCACATATGTGGTTGATAGTTATATCTGGAAGATTTTTTAATACTATATTTGGTATTATGTCGTGGCCAGGTGCTTTTTTAGTAGGTATAATCTTTAGAATTGCTCGTATCTCTTCAGTTGTAATTAGATCATCGCATAATCCTTGAGCCGGAAGATGATTTTCATTAAATTGTTGTATTGTTGTGGAAAAATGTTGATTATCATTTTTAATGTGTGTCGTGAATGTTTTTTTCTAAATAGTCTGCAAACACATCTGTTTTGTGCTTGTCCTCAGTCACAACACATAAATCCGGCTTTAATGGAGGTATATATTCATATTTTTTCAATAACTTTCTTGTTGTTTTCCACATGCCGGGGTCATTAACATCAAAGGTTGATTTTGGTAATTTTGTATGCGATCTTGTTCCATTTCCTTGTGTATGGCGTGTGTGATTTGATTTAAGTATTGTTTTAGCTGTGATTTCCGTGTTCTTTGCCATTGCCTTCGAATATTTCTCTTTTCCTTAATCAAATTCATTATGTGTCTTGGGAGTGTATTAATCTTCCTATAGTTATTTGCAGATGAGTTGTTTATTGTAGATGAATATATTGCTTTCGTCATATTTTGTGTTAATACGCTTATACTAGTGTCTATGGCTCCTATCGTTGCTAGTGGAGGCTCTAATTTCAAATTATTCATAGTATTTTTAAAATTTTCCCAGAAGATAAATCCGTTATTAGTCTTGGTACTTTGGGACTTGAGACCAATTTTTGGTTAAACGATATTACGATCGGCAGGTGGTCTAAGTCCATTTCATTTACTACCGTTTGTTGAATAGGTAAGTTAATGTTCTTGGTTATAATTATGTCCAGAATATCTGGTTGATGGTCTCTTCGGTAGGGATAGTAAGTATGTTCTTCAGGTGCATGTACGTTTAGTTGGTATGGTCCCAAGAGATTATTGAGATAGATGTCATTTGGATTGTCAACTCTGCATCGCCAGAATTTGTTTTTGCTGTTTAGATCATCGATTAGCATTTTAGCGTCGTTGTTATGAAATAGTTTTCTAAAGTCGTTTTCCCCCAGGTTAACATTAGGTTGACGATATCCGCAAATAATTGTTATTTTTTTGTTAGTGTCTGATTGTATATTAATCGCCACCGTTTCCAAACTGTTAGTTTCGATTAACTCTTGATGATGTGCTATACCTGTTTTGACTAAAATTGCAACAATTCCTGCTGTTGTTCGAGAATGTCTATCTGTTCTAAAGCACTTGTAACCTCTTATTCAAAAGTCTTCTCCTGGCGCCAAATGGGTTTCTGTTATACAGGCAATATCAATGTTAAAAGAGTTCATAAAGGACATCATCACGTTTCTTTGTTTTTTAATTCCGTTTGCACTGAAATTCTAATAATATGTTTTTGTAATTTTTAGGAAGCATGAAGGATTGTTGGGAGTATTTCGTTAAGGAAATATTGTTTGATTTGATTGATCAGTGGTGTGATGATTGTTTTGATATAGTTTATTATGGTTGTAACTATTTGGGGTGTTTCTGAGGAGAGAGAAGTTTGTGTTTGCGAGTTATTGTTGTTGACGTTTTGAGTAGCATAATTATTATTCGTAATTTGAGCATATGACGAGTTTGGGTTGATTTTTCTGGTTGTTATGGGTTGCTGTTGGTTTTGCATGTTTCTTCTTATTTGTCGTGGGTGTTGCTGTTGTATGTCAGTATGAACTTTACATCCTCTGTAGTTAGCAGGGTGGGCTTCTCCGCAATTAGCACATTTGGGTGGGTCGCTATTTTTCTTCTTGCATTGGTCGTGTCTATGTTCTTCGCCACATTTAACGCATTTTGGCTTGAGTGAGCAATAATTTTTAGTATGCCCATAGCGTTGGCAATTATAACATTGTGGTATGTTTTGTGATTTCTTTCTTGGTTCTACTGTGATAATAGCTTTGCTTATTTCCTTAATGTTAAATACCTCTTTAGATTTCTCTGTTGGCATTAATTCTACTGCGCATAGCGGCATCGGCTTTTTGTTTTTATTTGATAATCTGGTTACTGTTTTTATTGCCAGTCCCTGACCGAGGAGTTCCTCTTTAATTTCGTTTTCTGTGATTGAGAGCGGTACATTGCGCAGAACGACGGCGAGAGTTCTCTTGAACGCGTCTTGATATGTATGGTATTCTAATTTGTTCTCTGTATAATATTTGGTTAAGGTTCTGAAATCGGTGGTTGATGTTAAGTTAATTTTTAATGAGTTATTTCTAAGAGAAGTTGTGAAATTGTCGGTTATTAGGGATTTAATATCGTTTATTATTTCTTTATGGTTTCCGGCATTATGTAGAAATATTGGGGGATTTTTGGTCCCTTTTCGATTTGTTCTATAGAGTTATCATCATTATTTTCAGATTCCATATTATTAATATCTATATCATTATCATTACTCAGTACGTGATACCTATTTTTTGTTAGTAATTCATCGGGGTTCCAGGAATATCGTTTATGGATATCCTCAGCCAATGGTGATATGTGGTCCGAATTTCTTTTTTCTCCCATATTTACATAGAGTGAATGTGAACGGGTTTTCTCTATTTTTTCCCTTTTGCTTTGTTGCTTTCTTGCTAGAGTTTTTTTTTACAATGATATACATATTCATCGTTCATTGATGTAGTTAATTACCTTTTTAATGCCTTCTAGTGTTAAAATTGCTCACATAAATGTTAGATCGCTACTACCCAAATTAGAAGAAATTGAAGATTTGTTGATTCGTCATCATATTGATATATTGGGGATTTCAGAGACTTAGTTAAGTAATATTATTGATGACACAATTATTAGTATCAATGATTATAGTGTGTTTAGACGTGATCGTGATGGTCAGGGTGGAGGTGTTTGTTTTTATATCCGCAAGTTATTAAAATGTACTGTAATTGACTCGTCATTTGAAGTTGAGCAACTGTGGATATCGATCGCCAAACCTAGGGGTTCAATGGTTTTGGGTGTCCTTTATAGGCCTCCTCAGTTTAATATCTCTTCATTTTTGAATGTGTTTGAGGATTCTTTAGTAGTTGCTATGAGTTTGAGTGATCAGGTAATTTGTTGTGGAGATTTTAATGTCGATATGCTAAAGTGTGATAATAAAGATACTGTCTTTCTGATCTCTTTCCTTGAGTCGATGAATGCTTGCCAGTTGATTGATGTTCCAACACGAGTCACTTCCACGTCCGCCACTCTGATTGACTTGAGTATCACTTTATTGGATACGTCTGTAGTTAATGGATCCTGGGTTGTACCCTGTGATCTGACTGATCATGATTTGGTCTTTTGTGATGTGTCTGTAGGTAACATTTCTGATACACCTAGGATAATCAAGCAATTTTACCTTGATTTGGAAAGTTTGCCTTTACATTATATATACTGTATGGACAATGTCAACGACAAGGTTGATTTTTTAAATAATGCTTTATTATCTCTGTTTGATTTGCATGCTCCTGTTAGAAAGTATACACTTAAGATGTCACAACCCCCATGGCTAACGGATAATCTCCGCTTACTCATGCCGCTTAGGGATGCTGCTAAAAAAAAGTACAGACATACAAGGTTACCTAGCCATTGCGATTATTATAAATCCTTGCGAAATTTTACGTCGCAGGTGGTTTTGTCAGAGAAGAGGGGTTACTTCAGATATACATCTTGGTTGAGTGATGGCAGAGAGAAATGGCGTGCTCTAAATTCCCTTAATTATCGTAAAAATAAAACCGTGAATCTTCCAGAAGATCTGAAACAGGTTGAAGAACTGAATAGTTATTTTATTGATGGCATACAGGATATAATTAATGGTTTTACTTCTTCCAGGGGTTCTAGTCTTAATATATATGATATTGAACATCACGTTAATGCTGATGAATTTGCTTTCCATGCGGTTGAACCTTACACGATTCATAGAATTATAAAATCATTGAAATTAACATCTGCGGATGCCGATAAAATTAGTTTTGAAATGATAAAACTGTGTTGCCCTTATATTATATCATTCGTTACACATATTATAAATTCTTGTATTTTTGAAAGTACTTTCCCAGATTGCTGGAGGAAGACTTTAAACCAATTCCTAAATGTAGTGACCCGAAAGACCTAAAAGACTTGAAGCCCATTAGTATCTTGCCTACGCTTTTCGAAGGTTCTGGAAAGAATATTAAAAGATCAATTAAGGATTTTCATTACAGATAATTCTATTCTGTCATCTACTCAGTCCGGCTTCCGACAGGGACATGACTGTTGTTCTGCGATTCTAACGGTGAATGATGATATACTTTTAGAAACTGACAAGGGTAACATTACAGCGCTTACTTTGTTGGACTTTAGCAAATCATTTGACACAGTTAATCATGTAACGCTTCTTAAGATCCTTCACTTCATTGGTCTTGGTCATTCGGCGGTTTCTTTACTTGAAAGTTACCATGCTCAAAGATCTCAGTCTGTCCAAATTGAGGAGAGTACGTCTTCATTTAGATTAGATCATGGCGTGCCCCAGGGATCCATTCTTGGTCCCACCTTGTTTTCGTTGTACACGTCACAAATTTTTAGAAGTCTTAAACATGCTAGGATACATAATTATGCGGACGATACTCAAGCCTATATTTCCTTAAGTCCTTCTCAGTGGCGAGATTCGTTGTCTAAGCTAAACTTTTAGTTGAAAGAAACTTAGAGTTGGAAGAAATTACTAAAATATCAAATTCACATTCTTTAAAAATTAATCCTGAAAAATCTGCAGTTTTGCTGCTTGGTAGGAAAAATGTTTGTGAGCAATTGAGAAATTCCTTTAAAGTTTGCATTAACGGATCAGAGTTGCCTTTAGTGAATAAAGCTAAGAGTCTTGGTGTATCTATTGATAATTATATCAAAAAAGCTTACCATTCTTTGAGGCTTTTATATCCACATAGAACTTACTTGCCAATTAAGTTAAAGCAAACGTTGTGTGATCTATTGGTGCTTTCTCAATTCAATTACATGATTCCTCTATATCATAAAGCTATTTGCTCATACGACTTGGATAGAGTTCAGAAAGTTCAAAACAGTTGTTTACGTTTTATTTTTGGAATTAGTAAATATTGTCATATATCTCACAAACTTATTGAGGCGGGCTGGTTATCGATGCATTCAAGAAGAGAACTTTTTACACTTACATTTTACCATAAATTAATGACAACCAAAATTCCTCCCTATTTATACAACAAAATTGTTTTTAGACAGGATATTCACAGTCGCGAAACTAGATCTAAGCAGAGTATTAACCCAGCTCGACATAGAACTTCACTTTTTCAGAGATCATTTTCTTATCATATATATAAATCGTATAATGACATTGATGATTTGCTTAAGTCACTAAATATTGGATCTTTTAAAAAACGTCTCAAGGAGAAGCTATTAGCAGTTCAGAGGGTATCTATCAATAGTGGTGCGCGGTGAAATGTATGTCGCTACGATTTTGTCGTTAACTTTTTCTTTTTCAAGGCTTGAATTGAAAATCAATTTTTTTATCCTAACTGAATTCAAACCTTGTGGTTGCACTGCTACTAGAATTTTGTTATTATTATTATTAATTAATTATTATTAAGTATTTCCTCTGTCCGAAAATAGTTGCTACATTTCAGTTTAAATTTTGTCCGGAAATAGTTGCTACAGTTCAGTTTGAAATTTGTCCGACAATAATATCTACATTATATATATATATATATATATATATATATATATATTTTCAATGACAATCAACAGAGAAGGATTTAGTAAACAAAACTATATTACTTAAGTTGAAAATACAAGAGACAATAACTTAAACTGATTTATAGAAGTACATTATACTAAGCAGTTAACAGTTATTCAAATATTCCTTTGCCATTTTAACAGCATTTTCGTCACATTTAATGGACAATAAAGTCGAACTCGAATGATTACGTTTCAATCTCATTTTGTTTATGTGTTTTAATTTATAATTGTTAGAACCTTTATGAAATAATGTTCACTCCATTGCTTTTTGCAATGAAATAAATACATTGTCTAAAGTTTCTCTATTTATACCCCAAAAGGACTTTCTCACTGCATCGATCAGTTCATCGATGTTTTTTTAGTGTAATTGATGTTGAACTGATTGAATTGAATTGAAAAAACCTAAATCCAGTACATTTAAGTCAGGACTGTTTGGTTTCAGTTGAATATCCCAACCATCTGCACTGAATGCCTGGGTTAATGTAGGATCGTTACTGTACAAATGCGGTTTTGCATTGTCTTGTTGTATATATTGTATTTTTCCTAGAACCAACAGGCCATTTATTGCGTATTGCTGGAACTAAATTATGCAGAATCATTTTTCTTATTTCTTCTTTATTGACTGTTTCTACAGTTTTGGTTACTGAAGTGCCCTTAGCTCGATTCTTGCCGTTTCTTTCAGCTGTTGAAGAAGAAACAGGTGGCCAAATTCCTAATTTTCCATCAAAATATGCTTTCTTATGAAAATCCCAACGTGGACGAGCCACTGCTGCCATAAACATTACCTTTGTAATGAATCTTTTACTTTCACAGGGTCTATAAGGGTGTTCTTCTTCGGAAGATATGTAAAAACTCTTTTTAGTTCTAGTTAAGTAGAACCATTTTTCGTCAATATGTACATAATCTAGCAAAATTCGATTCGGCGGCGTTTATTTTCTTCAGTCAGCAATGGTTTAACAAAACTAGAAGTAGTGATTCCTTTTATTTCTTTTCCTTTCTTTAATCTGTCATGCAATGTACTTTTTGGAATTTTACGCGCATAACCTAACGACCTTAAGGTCGTTCTTTTACATAAAGTAAGGGAGAAAATGTTTGAAATTTGATGGCGATAATCTTTCACTTTTCGACCACATTTATTTTCTTAGAATCTACATTATTTGTTGAGTCATTGTTTTGGCATTCTTTAACTTGTTTCCACAATTCGGAAATGGTTGAACGGCTACAACAAAACCTACGTGCAGCAGCATTTATAGCACGTCTTTTAAGTTTTTCGTCCGTCACATTTTGCAATAAATAATGTAAAATTTGCTTACGTTGATCGTTACTAAATTCTCCACCCTTTTTACCACCTTTTTGACTAATTTCCGTAATATTTCTCACCATTTTTTAAAAGCAGCGGTTAAGTTGCTTAAATATTCAAATTTAACATTTGACAGTTACTTATCACAAATCAAATACGATAGTTAAGTTGTATTTTGGACAAGGCATACTTTCATTATTATATTTTCATCCCTTTAAATACAATACATTACTTATCCTTTAAATATTTACAATATTTATTGCATTAAACTGAAATGTAGCAATTATTTTCGGACAGAGGTAGTATTACTTAACTATAATTCATTTCATGTTTTTATTTTTTAAGTATAACTTTTATTTTCTTTTATTATATTTAAATTTGTTTTTGTATGTGCAATAAAACTATTATTATTATTATTATTTTAGAAAAATGTTATTTATTATTAAAAAACAGAATAATTTGTTATCATTTAATATTAAACAATATGTTCAAATGATTCATCATCAACAAGCTTATATCTATCAGATCTATACGACATTAAATTTTCATAAAATCTTTTAAAACTACAATCCCTAACTTTCGCAATAACCGGCGGTAAAGATTTAATCCCAGCCATTTTAGCCAAACCATCATAATACTCCTGTTGAAAACACCCCATCTTATGAAAATCCCTTTTACGATATCCCTTAACCATTTTATTCTTAATTTCGTTTTCCTCCTCCTCCCTCATTACTTCCAACGAAGGAAGATTCATTTCCCCGTTTAAATATTTCATGTAGAAGCGACATTGTAGGTCGAACATGGGAAAAGCGCAGACATGTACGGGAATCCCGATCATGCACATGGTCGGTCGTTCCATGTGGATCATGTGTTTGTAAAGAGGTGTTATGTGATTATCGTTAATTCGGATTCCGCACGATTCGTGCAGGTACGGGAAGCTGTAGTTGAAACCTACAATGAAAACGATGTGGCTAATTCGTTTTATCTTCTCGCTTTTGTTAAGACGGAAAGAATGCGCGAAGACGCAATAAGTTAAATTATTCGAATTCTTACAATAAGGAACTTGAACGAGTTAAATTCTAAAAGCACTTGCAATTAACTCGGTGATTTTATCGTACCTGTACAATAAAAGATAACATCAACTTTCGAAATTTTTCCATCTACAAATTCGACGTGGTTTTCAAAAATTTCTTTAATATCAGGCTTTCGATGCACGTTATTTGGGTATTTAGAGGTTAAAATTTTCGAGTGGTTACTTAATAACACTGCTTTTGCTGTTGTTGAAATTTCTAATGCTAAATCGACTCCGGATGGCCCAGCTCCGATTATTAGAACGGTTTTGTTTTTGTAATTGTCCGGAGATCTGTATTGTCTACTGTGAAATCGGTCTCCTTTGAAGATATTCGTTCCTTTTATATTTTTTGGCATGTTTCCTTCGTTATAATTACCACTACATAACATGACGACATCAAAAATTTCGGAATAATTTATTTTTTCGATTTTATCTGTATAATAGGTGATCCATTGGTGGTTATTAATTGGTTCAATTTTGGTTACGATGCAATTAAACTGCAAAATAATAAGAATTAAAACAAATTTCTTAAAAATATTTATTTTCTCATAATTTGTGTGAAAATTTTTGGTCTAAACCCATAAATGGCTAAACTTTTTAAATATTTTTTTAAATATTTGCAATATGGTTTGTCCTACAAGCATAAAATTTCGTAATAGTGTAAAGTTATCATGAGAAATGATTTAAGATCATTTTCGAAATGGAAATTGTGGAAATCATGGAAATTGTGGAACTACGAGTCAATGGTATACAGCAGAGGTTTAAAAACGTTTTTTTTCAAAATTTTTTCGAAATACACATCACAAAATCAATCACAATATATATCTCAATTTAAATTTTTTTATTCAAAAAACGTAACCTTATTATATTTAAATCGTCAATTAATACAGCAAAAATAGATGTATATGAAAACTATCAAAATTTCTACGTTATATTAATACTTTGTATGTTTTCATAGTATTCATTTGTTGTATAAATTTCACGTTGTAATAGTTTTGCTTTCATTATTTTTTTGAAATTTTCAGCGTTCAACGCTTTTAATCTTGGTGAGAGTGGATTATACAACTTAACTGATTGATAGTGGAAGCTCTTTTGTGACTTTGAAATTCTATGTAATGGTACCGGTATGTCACATCCATGACGTGTATGATGATTGTGTGTATCTGCGTTCTTGGGTACTTGTTCTTCCTGTGTGTATATAATTTAAGCAGGATAGAATATAACATAATTGTGAGTATTTTTAGTGCCCTGAACGTCGTTGGACAACTCTCATTTGGACCGAATTTTGCAAGTATTCTAATTGCTTTTTTTGAGCTTTAAAGATGATCTCAATATCGTTTGAAGTGCTCCCGGTTAGAATACCATATGTTGCTATACTGTGAAAGTATGCAAAATACACACTTTTTGCTTCATTAATCGATAAAACCCTTGACACTACTCTCAAACAATACAAGGAATGTATTGTTTGAGTGTAATGTATGTTCTTTCCATCCTAAAGTCGACGAAAGTGTTATGCCTAGGAATTTGACAGTTTCTTCCTTAACATCCTTTGTTGTTTTGCTATAAAGCGCAGGAATTTTGGTTTTGTCCTTATTTAACTCTAGACTATTTGAGCCAAAGCATTTTTTTGCTTGCTCTAACGTTTCATTAGTTTTTTGTTGTAGCTGCAGAAGGTTTGTTGAAGAATTAATAAAGGATGTATCGTCTGTATCGTTGAAAAGTAAAGGCCCGAGAACAAAACCTTGTAATACACCCGTTGTTATTGTTCTGCAGTCAGAAGAGGAACCCTTCCACTGGACCTGGTGACTTCTATCCCTTAGATATGAAGATACCATTTGTAATACATTGTTTTCCAAACCATACTTTTACAATTTTGTTAAGAGAATATCGTGATTGGCCGAGCCAAACGCCTTACTCAAGTCACAGAACGCAATTTGTGTGTACTCTTGACTATCAAAACCCTTAATTATTTGTTTTATTACGCTTTGCAGTGCCGATGTTGTTGACTTTTTTTTTGGTATCCATGTTGATATTCTGTTATGATATCTTCATTTATTAGATGTTAATATTATCAAAATTTAAATGAGAAAGGTGTACTTGACTCCAAATTATCAATAGTTGACTTCAGTTTTGTTAGGAATAACCGAAAATCTTCTTATTCTGTGATATTCAGTCTGCTCCTTTTTTTTGTAAAAAGCTTTGTAATGACACTATTTTTTTCCACCAGATATGACGAGAGAAACACATCTAAAGTTTTCACGCAACTCTCCACAGTTCAAGATATTTTTCGGATATTTCTGTCTACAACCAAAATATTTGATCCTCTTCTCCTGATCCTCCTGAGTTAATATCCAACCCAATTTTTAGCCTCCTCTATCTTCCCAGACTCAAGATTCTGTTAGACTCACTTTATTCACCTTTGGTTAAATTTAATTGTCGGATATTTTAGGTTAGCCCAACCCAATTCAATTTCTAACCTTTTTTATTGTCCTACTCAGGAAACTTAGTTAGATTGGATCTTCCAATCTCTTCTCCAAGTCTCAAGATTTTAGTTACGTTAGGTTGACTTGGGTAATCAAAAATTTATATTTCAAAATTTACAAAAATCATCTTCCTTCAACTATTGATTGTTCAAGTACTATTTGCCATTGTACAAAAACTTCTAAAAATTACTTCACTTCAGTTTGTACATTACTCACTGCATAATTTTATGCCACTTCACGTAGAATTGAGAATAATTCCTCATAGTCCAGGATATTTTTCGGGTATTTCTATCTGCAGCCAAACTATTTGATACCCTCTTTTAAATTTCACCTTCAGCTCCTCATTAGTACTAAGCTTGAATAGTTCCTGTTGTAGCATGATCCATGGTGGTAGTTTTATCAGTCAGAATATCTTCAAAGTTTGAAGTCATCATATGCAGGGCAATTAAGTTACAGTGCAAAAATTACACCCTTTGTTTTTATTAAATTGAGGCTTTTCCTTTGTACTTGTATGTTAATGTCATTAATGTTTTCAATAAATATATCAAATTCGGGATGTATGCTTTCAAATTGATCAGATTTCCTTTCAAATCTGGGTTTTTAGTTTTGAGAATTCCCAAAACCTGCTCTTATAAACTTCAGTATTAGTAATCAACTGCAGTAGTACAAACTTCAGTGGTAATCGTTTTCGAGATTTGTGCAAAATAGTTTTAAAAACCTCTTCAACGGTTTAGGTAAAATTATTTGTTTTCCAATCGTGTGCGGTTTTTCAAAGTTCGTTATAAATAATGAGATGTTCTAATATGTCCCCAAGACATAATCGGTACCAGACTTTTTAGGTTTAGACTTAAAATTTTTACAAAACTCATCATCATTAATCAAACACTAAGAGTAAGTATTTATGATTAAAATTGTGCTACGAGTATAGAGGTAAGTGTCTATTTTGTCATTGTGAGAATCAAATTAGAAAATCTTTATTCGTTTTTGAGATAAAGGTTATTTAAGTTAACCTAATTTTTTATGCTTTTTTGAAATTAATAATCTTATTTTAAAAAATCACGAAAAATCGAATTCTTAAGATATCTTAATAAACTATTCATGATTTATAAAGGAAAGTGTCTATTTTCTCGTGATGAAAGCGGATCTTAAAAATATTTATTCGTTTTTGAGATATAAATCATTAAATTCAACGTGAACATTTATGGTTATCTCAAGTTAATTAAAAATCACCAAAAATCGAATTCTTGAGATATTTTAATGATATATTCAAAATTTATAGAGGTAAGTGTCTATTTTGTCATGGTGAGAACCCAATTAGAAAATCTTTATTCCTTTTTGAGATAAAAATTATTTAAGCTAACCTAATTTTCTTATGATTTTTTGAAGTTCATAAACTTATTTTAAAAAATTATGAAAAATCGAATTCTTAAGATATCTTAATGAACTATTCATGATTTAAAAAGGAAAGTGTCTATTTTCTCGTGATGAAAGCGGATCTAGAAAATATTTATTCGTTTTTGAGATATAAATCATTAAATTCAACGTGAACATTTATGGCTGTCTTAAGTTAATTAAAAATCACCAAAAATCGAATTATTGAGATATTTTAATGATACACTCAAAATTTATAGAGATAAGTGTCTATTTTGTCATGGTGAGAACCGAATTAGAAAATTTTTGTTCGTTTTTGAGATAAAAATTATTTAAGTTAACCTAATTTTGTATGCTGTTTTGAAATTAATAATTTTGTTTTAAAAAATCACGAGAAATCGAATTCGTAAGATGTCGTAATGATCTATTCATGATTTATGAAGGAAAGTGTCTATTTTCTCGTGATGAAAGCGGATCTAGAAAATATTTATTCGTTTTTGAGATATAAATCATTAAATTCAACGTGAACATTTATGGCTGTCTTAAGTTAATTAAAAATCACCAAAAATCGAATTATTGAGATATTTTAATGATACATTCAAAATTTATAGAGATTAGTGTCTATTTTGTCATGGTGAGAACCGAATTAGAAGATTTTTGTTCGTTTTTGAGATAAAAATTATTTAAGTTAACCTAATTTTGTATGCTGTTTTGAAATTAATAATTTTGTTTTAAAAAATCACGAGAAATCGAATTCTTAAGATGTCGTAATGATCTATTCATGATTTATAAAGGAAAGTGTCTATTTTCTCGTGATGAAAGCGGATCTAGAAAATATTTATTCGTTTTTGAGATATAAATCATTAAATTCAACGTGAACATTTATGGCTATTTCAAGTTAGTTAAAAATCACCAAAAATCGAATTCTTGAGATAATTTAATGAAATATTCAAAATTTATAGAGATAGGTGTCTATTTTGTCATGGTGAGAACCCAATTAGAAAATCTTTATTCGTTTTTGAGTTAAAAATTATTTAAGTTAACCTAATATTTTATGATTTTTTGAAATTAATAATCTTGTTTTAAAAAATCACGTAAAATCGAATTCTTAAGATATCTTAATGAACTATTCATAATTTATAAAGGAAAGTGTCTATTTTCTCATGATAATAGCGGATCTTGAAAATATTTATTCGTTCTTTATATATAAATCATTAAATTCAACGTCAACATTTATGGCTATCTTAAGATTTATAATGATTTATATCCATTAAATTCAACGTTTAATTTTTTAATTTTAGGACTTACATTTACCCTAAACTTCAGAAGGGCTAAATGTTACGATAGATCTCATAGGTCGCAATGACGAGAGGGGTTTCTCCCTTCAGCCCGGCAACAATAATAATAATAATAACAATGAGTGAACACTGCAAGTGCAAATAATAAAATGTATAGAGAAAGTATAGCTAGTCTTTATTGCACTATTTATCAATATAGCACTAAGCGTGTCACCAAATATTAACTTATAAGCCATGTTGTTTCCTGAATTAAAGCAGAAAAAAAGTACGAAAGATGTAGATGTGCTGAGTTACAAGGAATACCCAAGCTGCTATCCAAATGAACTGTTCAGTTTAAAACATATCTAATTACACCGACTACGAAGGTGCACGCTTCAATAGTTTAAGTAATAATCAAATTTTAATCAAATTGGACATACAGTATCGCTCATTAATATATGATAACTTGATTCAGCTCCAGCTCCTTACCAGAGTGAATGTTGCTCAAACCAGTTGGCAACATCTCTGGATGTATGTTCGTAGTCATTGTCTTAGTCTCTAGTAGCCGTAATGATGTCTGTAGTATCCAGAGTCCATGATGGAAGAATCACCGTGCTTCATCATGAGAAGCAGTTATTTGGGATTGAGATGAGTGCTCATAGGACGTATCCATGGTATTCCATTAGTTACCAATAGCAGAAATCTGCTCTCGCCCTTCAACAAGATCTTCAGTCACTATCGGATACAGTTGAAATTCAATTGGATCTTCGCTCATTCTACCAATATGTTTTACAGTTATCAGCATCCTCTTAATCATCGATTTAGATTCATTCATCACATTTCCCTCAAAATCTCCATTGCCATGAACCTTCAGGTCTGCTTCTTCTTCAGGAAACCCTCCAGTATCCTCTACGCCTTCAGCTACGACAAAATAGTTGAAATGTGCAAGCGAAACCTGCGTGGTGAGTTGCTTCTTTTCGATTCTTTTGCATATCCTTAATAATGATATTTTATAATTTTCAAAACTATTTCTAGACCTGACATATTAATTTTCAAAAACAATTTCACGCCTCTATAATTTGTATATAGTATTTTATACAGGTATCATGAAAACAAAACGTCTTTCTAGATTTAAATACGAATCTGAGGAAAAATTACTAATAGATCGAAAATGTGTGTGAAAATTCTTAAGTAGTGGTGGTGAAGAATTTGAAAAACACTTGCATCGTTGGGATAGACATGGGTATTTCATCAAAATATGCCTTTTATATAATGATTCACAGATCAAGTGTATTGTTATTTTATTCACCCATTATGTATTGTCTGGAGCATTTGTGAAGATTCGTCCAATAATAGAAAAGTTATGTAAGAAAAACCAAATTATCATATACGTTTGAACTAAAAGGAAATCTTAAATGGCATTTAATTGCTCTAATTGCTCTGGATAATAATTGGTTACGGTATTGATATTACCTTAAATAATCCATTTAATTTATAATAATCTGCATAATCTTTTAAGAATTCCTTCATTTGCTGATGCGACGGATAAGTCGGAAATGTATTCGTAATTGGAAAATCTGGGTATCCCATCACTTCTTTTGGAATGTTTGCTCTGTACAAAAAAAAAGCATGCATCAAAGAAAAATATAAATTTAACTTAAAATAAAAAAATTTTTACTTTAAACTTTTATATGTTGCGGAATAGACCGGAAATCCATATTTATCCAAATCAACATCATCCGTATAAACCCAAGTTCCACCTAATTCTGACCTCATATCAATTACAACGCATTCGTGTTTGTTTTGTAAAGCATACTTAGCAGCTACTAATCCAGCAGCTCCTGCACCAACCACAAGAATTTTCATGTTAAACCTAGACTCAATAAAAAATACATTAAAAATATTATTTAATTTAATTATATTTATTAATATATAATTATTTGCAGTTAATCTAAACCAGAAATAACAAAATGTATTTTGATAATTCTTATCAAACAAAGTTTTATCACGAGTACACATTAATTATTCTGTATAAGATAACCTAAAACGTTTTTTGAATTCAAATGGAAAAATTAAATTAAAATAATTATAAAAAAAGTGACTTACTGAAATAGAAACGTTTGGTTAAGGGAACGAACGAGTTGAAACTACCTAAAATGTTTAGTTTCTTGTGATGTAAACGTGAATTTGACTCGCACTTACTGGTATCTTTATGCAGTTTCATGTGACCTTAAAAAGGAAATAATTAAGTGTGATCGCCTCGGGGTTTATGGTGAAACTACTTAGTTATTCGTTGAAATCGTCGCTTTAGTTCAATGATTTTTAGTCGGTCAATGCTATTTTTTATATGTATATGTCTTAAAAGGAAAATGAATTAATTTATACACTGTGTACGTAAAATAAGGAATCAAGATTATCTTCCAGAAAATACAATTTCATTTCTATGTTAACTTTTTAATTTTGAGATACTATTGATATGTTCAGGTGTTTCAAAATTGATATAAGAGATAATGAGATTCAAAAAAAAAAACAAAAGAAGAAAATACCCTGCAAATTAATTAAATTGTAAGAAAATGGCATTTGCTTTAATAATGGAGATAATGGGATGATATCAATAACATCATATCATATAATCAAATCTGTCTCTGTTTATGAGTCTGTAACAGCGTACTCTTTTTCTGCCAACAATGACGGTCTTATAAATTATTATGAAACCTTTAAATTTTACCTTGAGATCGGAAGAAGAGAATGCTGAGTTATTACTTTTATTAAAACCGAATTAGGTGGTAGTGATAGTGTTTGTAAATAAATTCAAACATCTTTAAAAAGCTCATTGGTTCCACCTTAATAATTTATATTTAGTTTTTGCTTTAATTACACCACAGCACTTTCAAATATCACTGACAATTTATGGGGGGGAGTGGATGATGGATGTCTTATTTAACAATCCAAAAGCATTGCGAGACAATGTAATAATCCTTTAATTTTAAGTATTTTGTTAATTTACTATGTCTTTTTTTTCTAAATTTTATCAAGTTCATTTAGGAAATTGTGAGCAATAATCCTTGATTCAGTAGGGGGAAATGTTGCTAATTTTTATTGATTAATTTCTTATATCAACAGTAAGTTGTTGCACATTGAGCAGAAAACAACAAATAAATTATACACTAAAACCGTACATCGTAAGTCTCGAGCACAATGAGAGATTTAAAGAAAACCTCATAGCTCCTTTCGTTCCCAATACTATCATTGTAATCATCGAACACAAAATAGGAATGATTGGGTAAGTACTCGGAGAAGAATTGTATGTTATGCCATGAAAGTTATCCAGATACCCAAATCAATGGAGAATGCATCTGATTTCATGATATCAAACACCTATATCATACAGAGCTTGGTTGAAGAAATAGAATGTTAAATACGTACAATACAATCATCAAGAGATCAATGAATCATCATCAATGAAGTAACCAGGATGCACAAAGTAGCAAAACGTGATTTGAAGCACCTAATTTATAAAAGTAAAGAGGATAAGTGGAAAAAGCTATGTGCAGATTTGTATAACGACACACCTAAGTACCTAGTAATTAAGGAATTGAAACTATGAAAGGTGTCGTGTGTGAGTATTTAGGAAACACGGAAAAAGACAGGGAATTGTAATCAGAAATACCACTGTTTACAACGGAAAAGTTGGTAATTGCTGTGTCAAAGATTCGCAAAAGAGGGCACCGTGTCCAGATGGTATAACGACAGAAATTCTCATAACGACAGAGAATGGAAACAAAGATACCTTCCTTAAAATATAAAATAACTGCCTTGCATGGAGAGAAATCAGGCAAAGACACAGATAGGGAGGTCTTTTGTAGGCCAATTTGAATGTAAGCCACCAAGGGTAAGTTTGAACAGTTTTCTGCATAAAGATCAGTATGGGTTTAGGGAGGAGAGATCAACCGTAAACGCCAAAATGGTCCAGAAAATTATCGATAGCATTAAAATGAAAGGTTTCCAATATAAGGAATTGTGTGTGATGGTAACCAAAATGCATTCATATCTGCCCCATGGCTAGGAGTTGTTAGAGCGCCAGAGGAAGGGAACATAAGTGAGTACCTGATCCGAATTGTAATATCTTACCTTTCTGGGAGAGGTAGTGGCACCAAATGGAAATAGATGTGAAATAACGTGTTGCGTACCTCAGGTATATCATACTTGGTCCGACATTGTGGAATGTTTACTCTCACGAAATTCTAAAAACACAAATGGACGAAGGGATTAACTTGACCACGATGGGGATAACAGCTGCCACTCATAAGACCGTCATAAGTTGTGTTAAAAAATAAATAAATTAAAATATTAGGCAATAATGTTTAAAACACAATCTATTTTATTTTAAAATATTAGTCTGGATGTCCCATTTAACTTGACAAAACAAAATATCTTAAAAACTTCGCATCGGAGTAGAGAAAAGTTTTGGATAAGGAAGCCAAGGAAGATCACAGATTCCTTGGCTTAAAATAGGTTGATTTAAGTTAAGTTATTTACAGGGTGTTTACGGTCTTTTGATGTTATTTTCAAAGGGGACTTAAACAGTTCAAAAGGTAGTTACAAACGCAAAAATGTTTTAGCTACCTTTGTTAAACTACTGTTAAAAATGTTTTTTGAAATCTTCATCTCTTTTTGTTGAAGTCTATTAACTGAAACGATTTTTTATTTTTTTTTTTCGTGGATTTCACTTTATACTGATTGAACTTATTTCCGTGTTGTGGAACGCAGAGTTGCTCAATATCTTTATGAATTGACGTAAACTACTAGGTATTGATCTCTTCTTGAACCTTTAAGGAATGATTTTATGTTTATGAATAGATATTACATAGCTATCATAATCGATATTACAGATTTAAGATGTTTTAAGATGTAAGATGTAAGTAAACACCCTGTATATTCAAAGTTGTATTGTTTCGCCGAAAACTTTATATACTACTTTATAACTCGTAGATAATAAATAGGCGCCGAATAGATGGGTGGTTCGAGAGCGCAAACCAGGTATACAAAATTTTTAATGGTTGCAGAGCCTATTAAACATCCATGCATACAAATGCTTCCAGAACTCTTGAGACTGCGTCTAGATGCTTCCAGAAGACTTGAAATGCTTCCACGAGACTTGAAGTTATTCCAAAAGACTTCATATTACTTCCAAAAACTTGAAATGCTTTCATATCCTTTTTTTAATATTCCTTCCAGAAGACTTAAAATTGTTTAAGAAGACTTGATACTGCTTGTAACAGACTTGATATTGCCTCTTGAAGACTTGAATGCTTCCAGCAGACTTGAGAAGGTTCTACGAGGCTTGAAGTTGTTCTAGAATACTTTATACTGCGTCCAGAAGACTAGAAATGCATTCAGAAGACTAGAAATGCGTTCAGAAAACTTGACACTGCTTCTAGCAGACTTAGTATTGCTTCTAGCAAACTTGATATTGCTTGTAGAAAACTTGTAATGCTTTCAGAAGACCTAATATTGCCTCTTGAATACTTTAAATGCTCCCACGAGACTTAAAATGCTTTCAGACTTCCAAGAGACTTAAAATTGTTTCAGAGGACTTGATGCTGCTGCCAGAAGACTTGCAATGCTTTAGAGTTCTTGATACTGCTTCTAGCAGACTTGATATTGCTTCTATCAGACTTGATACTGCCGTCAGAAGACTTGATATTGCCTCTTAAAGACTTGAATGCTTCCAAAAGGCTTGAAATAGTTCTACGAGACTTGAAGTTGGTCTAGAAGACTTGATACTACTTCCATAAAACTTCAAATACTTCCAAAGGGGTCGATACTGTTTCTAGAAAAGTTGAAATACTTCCAGAACCTATGATACTGCTTGTAAAACAGCCGGCATAAAACATTTTCATTACAAAAACAAGATACTGTTAGAAGACAATAGCAATATCAATATTAATATTGCTTGCAGAAGAATTAAAATGTTTCCAGAAGACTTGGAATACCTCAGAATAGTGCTTCCAATAGATTTGATATTTAGAAGACTTGTAGTGCTTCAGAAGAGTTAATACTGAAGAACTCACCACTGAAGTTGAGGAAAACTTGACAGGCTTCCACAAGACTTAGAAAATTTGAAATACTTCCAGAAGTATTTTTGTAGAAGTATATTGATATTGCCTCTTGAAGACTTGAAACGTTTCCGAAAGGATTGAAATGTTTCCAGAAGACTTGAAGTATTTTCTAAACACTTGATACTTGATATTAATTATAACTATTATAATTTATTTCTTTACCATTTTTTGTATTTTTAAATTAGTAGTCGAAATAGATCCGGATTTACGAAGCGCTCGATTCTAAGACGCACCCCTTTATTAGGAACTTTTGTCTGACAAAAATAGTGCCTACATAAAATATAATGATAGTTTTTATTTTATTTGTTTATTTGAAATAAAAAAGGTGGAGTCGGCAGTATGCTGATTTTGTGGTTCTGTCAATCGAAATGTGAGGCGCTTATTATTGGAAAAAGCAGAAAATTAGTTAACAATTAAATCACTTCGTAGCGAAATTTTCACGATAAAACAAAGGAAAGACCTTAAAAGGGAGAAGGGAAGTCAAAACGATCAGACTTTCTCTTCTTTTTAACATTTTATTGTGTTTTCGATACTGCATATGCTCATTGGATGAAAAAGGAGATGAAGAATGATGTTGATCCAGAAAAAATTACAGTAAGAGGTGCCATTGATGAGATAACTGATAGGAAGGTAAAAGAGGAATGAGGACAGGGCTCTTCCACCCCAAATCTACGTAAAGGGTAAAATGGTGTTAATTAAAACGTAGAGGGAGTTTATTTGTTGCACTCAGAAGAAATACCTGCTGGCAGTTTTGGAGATGATGAGGAAAGGGGTTTTTTAGTGGATCGGGGTCTATGGCTCAAACTCCACAAACTTTAAACATATCATATTCTGAAACACTTTGACGATATTTTAAGTTAATAGAATTCAATTTGAAATGCAAGAAATTTCTTCATTTTCAAAAATAAGACATCCACGATCTATTTCAAATTTTATCATTGCTTTCCTGATTCTATTAAACTGTTAAAAACACATCATCATTTAACATGTCTTAGGTGGAATCGATTTCAAATTGAAACAACGAGTTATACATCATTTGAAACAGGAAGGTTCAGCCTTTACTTTGATATATAAATCATTCCTTCATTTTCAAAAGTAAGACCTCCACGATCTGTTTCAAATTTTATCATTTTTTTTTCGTGATTCTACTAAAACGTCAAAAACACATCATCCTTTAACATTTCTTAGGTGGAATCGTTCTCAAATTGAAACAACGAGTTATACATCATTTGAAAGAGAAAGGTTCAACCTTCAATTTGATATTCCAATCATTCCTTCATTTTCAAAAGTAAGTCCTCCACGATCTGTTTCAAATTTTATATTTTTTTTTCGTGATTCTACTAAACCGTCAAAAGCACATTATCTTTTTACATTTCTTAGGTGGAATCGATTTCAAATTGAAACAACGAGTTATACATCATTTGAAAGAGAAAGGTTCAACCTTCAATTTGATATTCCAATCATTCCTTCATTTTCAAAAGTAAGTCCTCCACGATCTGTTTCAAATTTTATAATTTTTTTTCGTGATTCTACTAAACCGTCAAAAGCACATTATCTTTTTACATTTCTTAGGTGGAATCGATTTCAAATTGAAACAACTAGTTATACATCATTTTAAAGAAGAAGGTTCAACGTTCAATTTGACGTAGAAGTCATTTCTTCATTTTTTAAAATAAGTCCTCCACGATCTTTCAAACTCTATCATTTTTTTTTTATTGTGATTCTGCTAAGACGTCAAAATCATGTTATCTTTTAACATTTCTTAAGTGAAATAGGTCTCAAATTGAAACAACGAATTATACATCATTTTATAGAGGAAAGTTCAACCTTCACTTTGATATAAAAATCATTTCTTCATTTTCAAAAATAAGACCTCCACGTTATTCTTCAAATTTTATAAATTTTTTCGTGATTCTACTAAACCGTCAAAACCACATCATCCTTTTACATTTTTAGGTGGAATCGTTTTCAAATTGAAACAAAGAGTTATACATCATTTTAAAGAAGAAGGTTCAACCTTCAATTTGATATAAAAGTCATGTCTTCGTTTTAAAAAATAAGACCTCCACGATCTTTTCAAATTTTATCATAGTTTTCGTGATTCTACTAAAACGTAGCTGAAATTAAATTGAAACAACGAGTTATACATCATTTTAAAGAGGAAGGTTCAACCTTCACTTTAATATAAAAGATAACATTTCTTTATTTTCAAAATTAAGACCGTCACGATCTTTTTCAGATTGTATCATTTTTTTTATCATGATTTTACTAAAGCGTTAAAACCACATCATTCTTTAACATTTCTTCTTCTTAGGTGGAACTTTATTTCCATTTTTAACTTAAAAAATTGAAAAATCTTTCGTCATTTCATTTTAATTAATGAAATTAATATGATTTTTAGTTTATTCTCTTGTATTAAGTTTATATGATTGACTCAATATAAAGTAACACTAAAAGCTCATTAAAAATATAATAAACTAGCTCATAAAAACTATATATGTCCAAAAAAGTTGTAGAATTGAAGATAAACAGGTTTATTAATATTTTTATTCTATTTATTTATTTAAAACTTTAAAGTTAAAAAATATTTAAATGATACTCTCCAACAGTGGCGACATCTACCCTAATTTATATTAACCTCCATGGCAACGTCAGCTAAGAAATTAAATAAATTTAAAAAAATTGTCATTTCCATCAATTTTCACTTTATTATTATTATTTTAATGTCTCTCAAATTCACGTTAACAAATTCTTTCATATTCATGACTAATTTCAAAATCTTAAGAAATTATCCCATATTATTACAGAAATCTGTAATTATCAGGTGACTTGACAACTGTCTTCTCCGGTCGATTCATCCTAACCTCTAAAAAGTCCATTTCTTGCAAATCATTTTAGTATTCGAGAATTTCTTGTGAAGATGAGCAGCGGAGTTGATAAAACCCATCATATCCTGCCCCACGATCAACCCATCGTTTACTTGGACGCCGGAACAGCTTTTAATGGATTAACCGAAAAAGAAAAACTTTACGCCTACTTCTTAAGCAAAGCTTCTTGGACCGGGGGTTTGATAACTTTATTACAAACGAGCCCCGAATCAGGACCAATATTTGTTATGTTACATAAATTATTCCAATCTGAAAGTGTATCAGAATATTATACAGCTGCTTTAAAATGTGGGTTTTCCGAAGAGGAAATTAATGCACTTTATGTTTACGTTTGTGGCATTTTTAGCAATGCAGGGAATTACAAGGTAATTATCTAACAAAGTATTATAATTTATTAAATATTTTTATCTAAAAGGGATTTGGTGACTCAAAATTCATCCCAGGAATTGAGATGGATCGCATGGAAGAATTACTCAAATTATCGTTAGGATGGGAAAACATTGAACCAATATGGAAAAAATACAAAACAGCCATTTATGATTTATCGCCAGGAAAAACTTGCTTGGGTTATCCCCCACATGGTTGTACAACTTATTTTTCATCGAATTTCACTGCTGCTGATAATGACATAGTACAAGATAGATACAAGAAACAATTAGAACTTTATAATACTCGTTGCTTTAAAACTGAAGAAAAAGGAAGAACTGTTTATGAAATCCGCTTAGCTAGTGAAGAAAAAGGAGAAATAAAGGTTGAAAGTACTGATAAATTCGTTTTTCGAACAACCCGTGGAGATTACTCCCCTTTAATGGGGGAAGTTGCAAATTATTTAGAAAAAGCAATACCTTACGCTGCTAATGAGACTGAACAAAATATGCTGAGAGCGTATATTGAGTCATTTAGAAAGGGATCTTTAGATGATCATAAAACTGGGTCTAGATTTTGGATTAAAGATAAATTGCCTACGATTGAATCCTATATAGGTTTTATTGAAACTTACAGAGATCCTGCTGGGGTGAGGGGGGAGTTTGAAGGATTCGTTGCCGCTGTTAATAAGGAGATGTCTAAGAAATTTACTACTTTGGTTGATAATGCCGAAAATTTGCTCACTTTACTGCCTTGGCCTAAAGGTTTTGAGAAGGATAAGTTTTTGAGACCTGATTTTACCTCGTTAGATGTTCTTACATTTGCTGGTAGTGGAATTCCTGCGGGTATTAACATTCCAAATTGTAAGTGTTTTTTTTATATGGGATAAGATAAGGTTATGAAAATAAATTACTGTGGGTTTTAGTCTGGAATCTGATTATCCAATTGTTTAGGTATGTTAGTGAGTGCATAAAGCAGAGAAATGAATGATTTGAGGTTCATAAGCATCCATTCATAACTATTAATAGTTTTAGCTGTGATTTAATTGATTACAAATAATTTTTTTATGTAATTTTGACTCCTTTCTTCTCAATTCAATCTCAGAACATCTGCTTTGAAAGTTTTTTGTTGTGAGTAATGTCCGGTTTCTCATACACAATAGTTACAAACAGTTTCTGACTGTTTTGTCAAAAGATCGATTACTTATTTATTCACGTCGATAAGTGGCGGTAAAAATTTTGAATTAAAAGAGAAACAATAATTTTCAGGAGTAGGATCTTGGACAAAATTAAAACAAACTATTTCAAAATGCCAATATTTCGATTAAATTTTTAATCTTCCTCAGGGCGTGTTTCTACTTTGAATTACAATTCGTAAAATTATTTATTTATTATATTAAATATAAAAAATTGCTGATCAAGAAAATAATAATGGAAATTAACAAAAGAAAATGTAATAATAACGAAAATGATTAGTAAATGAACATAATTAGCAATGAAGAAAACATTTTAAAGGCTCAATTACACAGAACAGTTTAGGTAAATTATATTTATTATTAATTTCAAAAAATCTTAAAAATCAGATCAACTTCAATAATCTTTATCTGAAAAACGAATAATTTTCTAATTTGGTTCCTTCCATGACAAAATAGACACTTGCCTCTATAAATTTTGAATGTATCATTAAAATATCTCAAGAATTCGATTTTTGATGATTTTTAATTAACTTGAGATAACCGTAAATGTTCACGTTGAATTTAATGATTTATATCTCAAAAACCAATAAATATTTTCAAGATCCGATTTCATCACGAGAAAGTAAACACTTTCCTCTATAAATCATGAATAATTCATTATGATATCTTAAAAATTCAATTTTTCATGATTTTTTAAAACAAGATTATTAATTTCAAAAATCATAAAAAATTAGGTTAACCTAAATAATTTTTAACTGAAAAACGAATAAAAATTTTCTAATTTGGTTCTCAGCATGACAAAATAGACACTTGCCTCTATAAATTTTGAATGTATCATTAAAATATCCCAAAAATTCGATTTTTGATGATTTTTTAAATAACTTGAGATAGCCATAAATGTTCACGTTGTGTTTAATGGTTTATATCTCAAAAACTAATAAATAAAAACTATAACTTGAGATAGCCATTAATGTTCACGTTGAATTTAATGATTTATATCTCAAAAACCAATAAATATTTTCAAGATCCGATTTCATCACGAGAAAGTAAACACTTTCCTCTATAAATCATGAATGATTCATTAAGATATCTTAAAAATTCAATTTTTCCTGATTTTTTACAAGGTTATTAATTTCAAAAATCATAAAAAAATTAGGTTAACTTAAATAATTTTTATCTGAAAAACGAATAAAAATTTTCTAATTTGGTTCTCAGCATGACAAAATAGACACTTGCCTCTATAAATTTTGAATGTATCATTAAAATATCTCAAGAATTCGATTTTTGATGATTTTTAATTAACTTGAGATAGCCATAAATGTTCACGTTGTGTTTAATGGTTTATATCTCAAAAACTAATAAATAAAAACTATAACTTGAGATAGCCATTAATGTTTACGTTGAATTTAATGATTTATATCTCAAAAACCAATAAATTTTTTCTAGATCCGGTTTCATCACGAAAAAGTAAACATTTTTCTCTATAAATCGTGAATAGTTCATTCAGATATCATAAGAATTCGATTTTTAGTGGTTTTTTAAAACAAGATTATTAATTTGAAAACATCATAAAAATTAGGTTAACTTAAATAATCTTTATCTCAAAAACGAATAAAGATTTTCTAATTTGGTTCACACCATGACAAAATAGACACTTACCTCTGTATATTTTGAATATTTCATTAAAACATTTCAAGAATTCGATTTTTGGTGATTCTTAATTAACTTAGGATAGCCATAAATGTTCATGTTGAATTTAATGATTTATATCGCAAAAACTAATAAATATTTTCAGGATCCGGTTTCATCACGAAAAAGTAGACACTTTCCTCTATAAAGCACGAATATAGTTCATTAAAGTTGAAAAAATAGTTCATTAAGATATCTTAAGAATTCGACTTTCCGTGATTTTTTAAAGCAAGATTATTCATTTTAAAAAATAAATTAGGTTAACTTAAATAATTTTTATCTCAATAACGAATAAAGATTTTCTAATTTAGTTGTCAGCATGACAAAATAGACACTTGCCTTTATAAATTTTGTGTGTATCATTAAAATATCTCAAGAATTCGATTTTCGATGATTTTTAATTAACTTGAGATAGCCATAAATGTTCACGTTGAGTTTAATGGTTTATATCTCAAAAACGAATAAATATTTTCAAAATCCGGTTTCATCACGAAAAAGTAGACACTTTCCTCTATAAATCGTGAATAGTTCATTAAGATATCTTAAGAATTCGATTTTTCGTGATTTTTTAAAACAAGATTATTAATTTCAAAAAAACATAAAAAAAGGTTAACTTAAATAATTTTTTGTTGTTTTCTTAATGCTAGTGTCTGTGCACAGATCCATACTTTTCCATCTTTTACGAAATAAGCATACTTACATTGGTTTAAAAATGTCTCCTTCATAGTTTATTTCTTGTGAAAAGATCAGGTTTATGCGGATATTTTTGAAATAGTCTAATTATCTCAAAAAGTACACAGATTAGATATACCATATGCTCAATAAAAATAAAAGGTAATTAACAAAGCCTTCTGAGGCATTGAGAAAATATAGGGTGTTCCATTTAAAATAACAAAGTTATGCTCCCCCAAACATTTTATAAATTAACGGGTTCTGGTAACCATCCTGTATAGTATTATCCAATAGTGTTAGTGGTGTTTGAAAGACCAAAGTTTTGTTTATCGATATACCAAATTACAATCTTCAATAATTAATAATAATGGAGAAAAAGAATTTTAAGCAACCACATGATTTTTCAAAAATTTTCACAAAATGATTAATAACTTGGCAACCTTGCATTCAAAATTTGAAAACAATACACGCGCATTTATAGCATTTAAGACAGGTCAATCAACATATGTAACAAGATGCATAGGGTTCCATTTAAAAAAATGAAGTTGAGTAGGGTCCTAGAATAGTGAAACACCCTGTATAGCTGAAAATAATTTTAATCGATGCAGCTTTGATTGTAATATATGAGACATAAAAACATTTTTTTTTTATTTTTAACAATAAAGCCACAATCTTCCGTCCTCGCATTGAGTCACCTGTATATTGGTCTCCCACATTATGATTGTAGAGTTAGATTGTGTTAGACTCATGAGATGCACTCTAGAGAGGTTCCAATTGCGGAGGTCGTAATCGTTAACTGCCAGTTTTTTGTTTTGTAGTCGTTTTAACATCTGCCTGGTTTCGGAGACCATGCAAAAATTTTATTGCGAAATTGTAATAATTCATTGTTTTCATTGTAAACGCGCTATATAATATAGTACATGCCAAAGAAAAACATCAATGGGACTCTCTAAAGAACTGGTACGAAAGCACACGTTTCTAATTCCAAAGAGCAGTTTTTATTAAAGATCGTATTAATCAATCTATTGGTATACTGCGAGAGAACCACGAAAATAAATCTCCTTAAACATAAATACCTACATTCATTTGCGATTTTTCCTGCTTTAATTTTTTCTCTTCACTTCAATATGACGTAATTTAAATTTTCCGCCGCAAGCGATCTCGAGCTACATAGCTTCAAACACCTTATATAGAAATGCCTCGAACGCAAGTAACCTCTTAAATCTATAACAACTTAAAGTGTTAAACTGGTACTAGTAACTTTAACAACTTACAAAGGAGACGTTCTACTCTACCTACTTTTACCTATTTTTCAAAGTATCTTCACAAAACGACTCCACTCCCATATGAAGGTTAACATGACAATAGCAATATGTATATTTAGAAAAATTATTTTTTTTAAACTCCAACATTCAACAAATAAGAAAATAAAAATTGTTTGACATTTTATCTCAAAGACTATATTAGAATTCCCACAAATTTTGAATTTTAGACTACAAAATTGTAAACTAATATGTTTTTTAATTTATTTACTCATTTCTTGGAAAACATTTTTATAGCAAAATACAAAAAAGTTGCTTTTTTAATTTTCAAGTACAATTTTCTTGACCAGAATCCCCTTTAATTTACTCAAATCCAATTAAAAAGCAAATAAAAAATTGCAATATTTTTTCAGATGATGACATTCGTCAAACCGAAGGTTTCAAAAACGTTTCATTAGGAAACGTAATCCCAGCAAGTTACCAACAATCAAACACGCCCTTTTTGAGTGATTCCGATAAAGATCTCTTACAAAAATATAGAGTAACCGCATTTGAAGTACAGGTAGGTCTTCATGAATTACTTGGACACGGATCCGGTAAGTTACTTCAAAAACAAGCCGATGGGACAGTAAATTATCCCGACACTTTAATCGATCCATTAACGGGAAAACCACCAGCTTCTTGGTACGGACCCGGCGATACATACGATAGTCGTTTTGGTCCACTTAGTTCCGCTTACGAAGAATGCCGAGCAGAAGCCGTCGGTTTATATTTGAGCTTAGAACCAACGGTATTATCAATTTTTGGCCATAAAGATTCCGACGCCGAAGATGTTCTTTATGTAAATTGGTTGTCACTTGCTTGGACGGGAATTTGTTCTTTGGAAATGTGGGATTCAAAACGCGGTTGGTTACAAGCTCATTCCAGAGCGAGATTTGCGTTGGTTCGAGTTTTAATTGAGGCAGGTGTAGCAACCGTAACTCAACCAAATCCCAAGGATTTACTGCTTACGTTAGACCGTGAAAGTTTAAAAACGACCGGAAAAAAAGCGATCGGAGATTTCTTACTAAAACTACAAATTTATAAATCGACAAGCGACATTAATGCTGCCAATAAACTTTTCGATACGTACACAAACGTCGTTGAGCCTTGGATTGATTGGAGAGAAATCGTTTTGGCAAATAAGAGACCGCGGAAAATGTTTGCTCAGCCAAATATCGTTACAGACGGCGAAAATACAATTTTGGTCGGTTACGAACCGAACACGGAAGGATTGATTCAATCTTGGGTGGATCGTTTTGATAATTGCGATTTTATTTATGATGCTGTTATGAGATTAACCAAACAAGATGAGCATCATTTTGTGAGTAATGATGAAGGAGATTTGAAGAAAAGTGCTTAAAATTATTTTTTATATATTATTTGTTTCATGTTTTTATATAATATAAATGTTTTATATTTATATAATTATCTTCTTACATTTAATAAACAGTTTTCACATAAGATGAACCTTTAAAATAGATTAACTCGTATAATGTATTAACAAAACTAAATTAATGAACACAACCTTAACCTCTGTAATCTTATGTAGCTTTATTATATTACATCATCATGAAAATTCAAAATTAAGTTACAAATGTATAATTTCTGGTGATTTGGGGAAAATTCTATTATATAATTTTTTATTTTTCAAATCGGTATATAGTTTTTCCAAAAATATATTGATTTGTCCGCGATTAGCGTGATATAAAAGAAATCTGAAGAAGAGATTCGAACGATCCGCGTTTGTGCTTTTTTGATCTTGCGTGAAAACATTGTAAATGACGTCGAAGTTTTTGTAAAGAGAATTTTGAATATTAATATTATACAAAAACATATTTATATACAAATATATTAACACACAAAAAAAGCAATAATTTCTCCTCAAGACTGTTTAAGATGAATTGCGATCAATTTTTAGGAGATCTAATTTTAAATTTTACCAGTGAGGATATGATTGTGGATTCAGTACTCTAGGAGGAGGTAATTAAAGACTGATAGAGGGAAAATAAGGAGGAGATAAGAAAACAGGAATAGTTGCAGACGGTATTAAGAGAGTTGGGGAAGGGAAAGACGCTCGTTAAAGATAGGGTTGAGAACGAGGCAACAATGAATGATGGGAGAAGGATTTCCGAACGGGTGGAGAACAGCAGTAATAAGTCCCGGGCACAAGACGTGAAGGAAAGATACAGTTGAGAGTTATAGAGATATCAGCTTATTGAATACGTCAGCATCGTCCAAGGTACGCGAAGGTGCTGCTCGCAAGGTTAGAGAAAAACAGAGGACAGAGACCTCAAGTAGTCTCAAAATCTTCATCGGTTTTATAAATAAGGCAGATCCGATTTGAGAATTCCAACGCAACCGGCATGAAAAAATCTGTGGTATCCTCCCAAGAACTGTAAACTCGGAGATCTCGAATGCACCTGCTGCATTTAGGGCAATTCTGAGAGATCGTGTTCTGAATGAGCCTTAAAACGGGCAGTGAAAATATATTAATTTAATAACCTTTTAATAAATACAACATAACGCCTTTTAACACCACAGACCCTCTCAAAAAATCGAATTAAAAACGACAATAAACACGGAAAACGCCAACCAAAACTAGGAGGTTGAAATACAAGATATTTTAGCAGGAAGAATTTGAAGGTTAACGTGAATAAAACTTTGCATTTGCAAAACAATTTTATTTGATTGTGCTGTAAAGGTTTGATAATTAATATACAGTGCAGCTTTGAATAACAGTTTTGGCTCTGCATAGATGCACTTGCATTTATTTCATCGTGTCTCATTGAGGTTTACTTCGCTCGTAAATTGTTTTTCATTTAGCTCAGTTCGCAAGTTAATTTATGTGTTATCTTCAGTTGTTGTCTTTTCGTGTTTAGTTTGTGAAGTTCTAGCGGGGATTATTTAGAAATCAGTTATATTAGTATTGTGATGGTGAGTTGGATTTTACTCCATACTTAATCTATTCAAACGTCGTAGCTTTTAAAACTAAAAGAGTTTTACCGGTTAAACATAGAAAGAAATTGTTATATTCAAGCATACTCTTCTATTCGAAAGGACTGAAATAAGGGAAAAAAGCAAATTATGGTTGAAATGGTTATTACTAAATCGCAGGTAGTTGAATATGAAGAAATTATTGTAGAGGTATTTAAGAAGGATTCCTTTATTAATCCTTCTTAATAATAAATTAATAATAAATATTAATAATAAATAAATTAGAGAATATCAAAACAGCGGTTATCGATATTCTAATAAACAAATTATACATATAGAAATATAAAATATTATCATATACTAAGTGATATTTAAAATTTTTATTTACGTCTTTACCGGTTTCGGTAATTACATTACCATCTTCAGAAGAACATCTATATATAAAGAGGTTCTTCTGAAGATGGTAATGTAATTACCGAAACCGGTAAAGACGTAAATAAAAATTTTAAATATCACTTAGTATATGATAATATTTTATGTTTCTATAACATATTAGTGATAATGGATAAAAACATTATTATATTACTATATATTTAATTATAGTGATGTCTATCGTTGTATCGGCAAAAATAGCGGTAAGCGACCGCGTCGTAAAGTTTTGTACGTATAAGTTCCCATAGGAAAAGAAATTTGAAGGGTTCAAAAATAGTTATGTGTGTATGTATGAACGGGGAGGGCATGCAAGGCATGCAGCACTTAGGCCTCTCAACGGGCCCCTTGTACAACCTCCCTAGGAGACTCGAGGTGTTCTGAGAAAGATCTCTGATCAGGTGACGATACCGCTTAGTCGTGCCTATGACGAGTTACCGCCTCCCTGACCACACCGACCGTTCGCTTTCGGCCGAAGCCTAGGCGAGGGTGGTGGTGTCAGAGCATTCGATAAAGTGAATAGAGAGAAGCTCTGGGAGGTAATGAAGAGGGGAGGTATCACAGAACAACTGATAGGGAGGGTGAAGGAGATGTACAGGGAGACGATGGTCAAGGTTAAAGTGGGGGAAGAGTTAAGTGAGGTATTCTGGACGACAAAAGGCGCGATGGCAAAAAGGGCGAACAAAGTGATGGGACAGGTTTGGGGATGGGGAGAAAGAACTTTCAGAAGGGACGTGGGAAAAAGAAAGGTGATGTTTGATAGCTTGGTAAGGAGTACATTGATGTACGACGCTGAAGTATGGGGATGGAGAGAACAAGGTCTGCTGGAGGATATACAAACACGATACTGGAGATGGGTACTGGGGTTGGCAATGAAGACTCCAGGGCATATAGTGAGAAGGTTAAGGTGGATGCAGTAAGGGTGGAGGCGGGGAGAAGAGCGGTAAAGTATGAGGAAATGATAGAAGCAAGACCGCAGTGCAAGATCCTGTGAGAGTGCTGGAAGGAAATTAAGAGGAGGAGGCCGATCTATGGGCAAAGAGACAGGGAAGAATATTATAGAAGGGTGGGATTCTCACTAATTGGCTCAATACCGGTATTCGGTACTCAACATTTTTTAAACCGGGATACCGGTATTGCTTTATTATTCTTATTTATTACTATACTTTGTTTAGGTGAGTCTATATGTCTCATGTTAGAAATACGACATAAATGATTCTTTAATATTTATAAGGATCAATAGTAGAATTTCCAGTATATATTATTTTGTTTCTATTAGGAAATGTCCTCTTTCTGTGTGACTATAGGTATCCATAATGTTTATTTTATCTAATGACCTGACAGATTAGTCCCACTTATGTCGTGGCAATGAGTTGGATTGGGCTGAATTGGGTTGGGTTGTGTTGGAGAAGATCACTAGCACTTGAGCTAATGACTAAATGGAGACTATCTCTTTAAGCAAAGCATAGTCAGTTTGAAGCACACCTTTTTTGAGTATGGAAACATATAAGATGTAATACAGGAAGCCTGGAAGAAACTATGAACAGTATTAACTCCAAGAAACTGCATTAAAGCTATGGAGGAATATTAGGAAAGGTGGAATACAGTAGAGATGTTTGTGAGGAGGTTATAGTCGCGGAGGAAGTAGAGGAGATAGCGTAACAGAACAGTGTCTAGGTATGGTGATGAAATGAAGACATTGTGGATGATGGACCGAGAAGGAGACAAAGCTCCCTCATAAAAAAGGTTGTGTTAGGTTATATTATTAATTGTGAGGAAACGAAGATGTTGATGACCAAATTGAGTTGTGGCAATAAGTGGAGAACGAACGAGGGATTGGGTTAAATTCAATTAGGTTGGGTTGGGATTTGAGCGTCTGATGATTTGATGCTTTTTTAATTTTGTTTGCATTTAGTTTAGTAATAATGCTAATACCGAAATACTGGTATTTTGTCATCAATACCGGTTTTAATATGGGACAAAAATTTTCCGGAATTCCGGTTCGTTTGTGAACTCGATTAACTTACTCATTTTTTAAACGCACATGGAAATGCTTTATCAGTAGATTAGTTACTCTAACTGATTTTCAAATCGTCTCTACCTCTTTAATTGTTGAGGATAATGCTTACAGCCCCTGACGTCAATTAGAGCAAAGTCTCTTTTGTTGATATCTCAGCTTTAGGGCCACTTTTCACTCCTCAAAATAGCTGTAAGCACTGTTAGTTAGTTTAAGTGGAGGTTGGTAAAAATGGACCTTTATAATATAAACTGGAACATTTATCTTGAATTGCAATAACGTAAATGTTGTTGTATTGAGTTGTCCTTTGCATTGTTCAAGGGGATAACTTAATGACATCCTTTCCTCTGACCTCAATTACTGCAAAGCCTCTTCTTCTGAAATCTCGGTATGCCATTTTTCTCACCGACCAATGCGGGAGTTATCATTGAGCCCTTATCCAGCAGGGGTCCTGGATCAGATGGTATTCTTTTGGTCAAACAGGCTCTTCGCAATACCACCTGTCGTTTAACTAACCTCGCTTGAAACTATAGACATACTACCATCCAATTTCTTTTTTGCCTTTATTTGGAAATGTTTTTACTTCTGATAGTTTTGTATATTTCTTCTTCGAATTTCTTCGTGAGCTCCTCGTATTTCAGTATGGAATCGTATTCTGCATGTTTTATATTGAATTCTGACGTTTTTTCTTGATCAATTCGGTTTCCATAGCAGGTTTCATTTCAGTCTGATTCTAAAACCTTTAGGTGTAACTTGTAAACGTATGGCGGCGTGTAAGAAATTGAATGTATCTCTGGCTGTTTCCCTTTTGTGCATAGTGGTTCTCATAGTCCAGACAATGACGGATACCTACGCATGTACAAGTTTAGAATTGTAGAAATTGTTGATGAGGAACGCTAGACGTTCGAAATTGTCAATAGCACCCAATTTACATTAATAAAGTTTTTCATCGTTCTTTCGTATTTATTTCCTTTTATAATTATATGGTTGCCAACAATATTTCAAACAAGTTCGTAATCTTGGTATCGTCTTTGATCATAAGCTGTGTTTTGGGCTTCATATTGATTGTTTACCATTAAACAATGCATATAGGGTTATCTAATGCGTTCATGTGAGGATTTTACAAATCCGCATGCGGTCACCAGTATTTATAATGCTTTTATTAATAGCATCTTAAACTTCGGTGGTTGTGTTTGAAATTTCCAGTATTCTTACTATATCGACAGACTTGAGACGATTCAGATGAAACTCTTAATGTTTAAGTTTTATAAAACGTATCAACTTTATGAAGACTATAACACTCCATGAGGAAAGTATCGTTTATTCACCTTCCATCAGCGCAGACTACTTGCGGATGTTATGTTCTTGCATAGATTACTTAACAGACTGCGTTTCTCTTTACCTTTTGTCTCGTGCTGAGTTACATGTTCCTTCACGTTAACTCCATTTTGAAATCCTTTTTTATACACCTACACCGCGCACAAACGCGTATAAAGATTCTTCTACCATTAAAATGAAGAGAACAGTGGACCAACTGCACGATAAATTGCATATAGAGAAGATTTTAATACACATCACACTCACAGATATTTTTTCTCGTTCATGTTCAACATCTAATCCAAGATGTTCATTCATGTGACGATACCTCCGATGATGATCTTTAGATCGAAACACGTTAGGATACATTAAAAATTGGGAAAATATAACCAGTAGCAACACATTTTTCAATTAATTTACTGTTATTGATAATGATATAGTGCTTATAAACTTATGAATTGCTCTATACTTTATGCTCACGAACTTCAGCTTTCGACCTCAATAATTAAAGACCATATACTTCCAAAGCAATTAAAAGGTTATTAAGATTGATAAAGAAATATTAAGAATCGAACTGTATGTAGCATTGAGCTTCAAATCGAACGATTTTTGGATTTATAAAAAAATAATTATCAGAAAAAGAGCAAATTCTTTAACCAAGTTTCGTACACAAATTCTTCCCCCACCAAATTCTGCTGTAGTTTAATGTGGTATTCGTGTCGTTCAATTTTTTGGATATTTTGTAAGAATGAGTATAAGAACCGTAAAATTTCACAAAAGAATCGAGTATTTGGTTATTAATTTACGAAAAGAAACAAAGTCTGAGTGGAATTAACAAATCTATCAAAGAAGCGCGTTCATTAATGCATCATTTCATAGAAAAGTACAATAAAACGGAGTCCACAAAGAAAATCTAAATATGTGTGAATTAAACAATTGAGTGCCTTTCTTTAACATCATCTTCTTGAATAAATCGATAAAATCATTAGGATTAACTCCAACAAATTACATTCAAGCGTAATCTTTCAAATTAACCGTAAAGAATAGGTTCATTAGTGTCATTTCTAAACGTGATGTGTGCTCTAAAGGCTGCAAGAGTAAAGTAGCGCCAATGTACGAGATCGTCTAACAAAACGGATGAGGTGAAAGTATTGGTAAATCTCTTTTAGATAGGGCAACATTACTTGACCTTAGCCCCCGCATCAACTTTCGTGAGCAACCGAAAATTGATACGACACGATGAACGCGTCTTATAACGATTTATTACCTCATTTACATCCGATTCTTGAACCTATCCCCATACAGTTCGATGCGATTATAGAGGAAGCGGGAATGAAGTTTCACTTTGAACCGGGTAATCAATAATAAATCTATCACGATTCCTACCACGATCCAGTTTATTGTATAACACGTCGATTAAGATGTATGATAATTATACTTTTAGTTATACTATTTTATATTAGGATCTTAAAATGAAATTTTGTGATTAATTAATTCTGTAATACCTTCTTCGAACGTTAACAATTTCACACATATTACGTTAATTGCAAACTCATACAAGGAAGTATTTAATGAAGACGATTCGCGCCAATCCAAATTAACCAATTCGTTCGTATTAGATGGAGTTTACTTGATTACATTCACCTGTAATTAAAGAACTCGAAGTAGTGACGAAATCAATTTGCTTTGTCCGATGCCCTCTTAAGCAATACTTACTTATACAAAAGTGATGATTCGAAGAAGTAAAAGAAGAGAATAAAATCGAACTAAGCCGCAAATGCTTATTGCGTGCAACACTGCGTAAGTAATCATATAATAGCTGAATGTTAACGCAATTCGCCTTGCAAATATCGCGTTCTTTTAAGCCCATTTAACGGCAGATTAACAGAAGAAAATGGAGTTTTCTATTTGTTGATTGGTCCGCGGTAAAGAAGGATTAAAGTCATTCTTAGTCGGTGGTAGTGAAGATTGCAAAGTGTTCCTCGGATAATTAATGGTCATTTAAACATCTTGGTCACTGTCTAATTATCTGCTTTCGTATTTGGACGTATGCTGGGAAGTAATCATCATTAAAATACTAAAACGTAGAAACACTCTCAAAAACGTCTCGAATCGGTCACGTTTTACTTCTTCACTTTAATTTCTAAAGTGTTAAGCAATAATTTTAAATAAAATTTTAATCCCTCACAATGGGCTCATCTTCACATTGTATCTTTAACATTCTTTTATCCCATTTAAATGTTAAGAAAAGAAAAGGCTAATGTTCTTCGACATTTACCATTTACCTATCTTCTTTTGTAAAGGAATCATTTAGTTAGTAACCTTTTTTCAATCAATCAATTGACGAATGACTAAAATTAGAAGGTCGACAGATTGACTCATCCTTCACCTGATTCTCTTAAGTCGCCGGCGATGCGCATATTGATGGACATTTCCCAACGTCTTTTACGGCACCCAAATGCTTTACAGAAGATCCGAAAAAGACGCGCGGATATTTTCGCCATAAGTAAATTAATGAACATCGCACCGTAATTGGTTTGTCACAATGAGTCGTACGTCTGGTAATTGACGATTTGTATGCGCAAGAACTCAAGAAAAGCCAATAAGGAAGTTCAAATCGGACGCAATTGTCATCGGAGTGGAAATGTCGCGTCGATGCAATGATTAATTACCGCCAGATGCGGTTTTCTTTATTTAGAAGAAATGGTCAAATGTTAAAAGGTAAATTAGTGTTTGAAAATATTGCAAAATATTTTGTTAAACGTTTACCAAGATGCGGTTTTTGAGATATTGCTAAAAATGTACTTTTAATTAAAGCGCTCTAAGGAAGCATTTTCGGACTTGACTTTATATCAACTTTTCTTCATGATATAGAATCAACCCTTTAACCCTTGTACGACCAAAACTGGGTCAATAATGACACGAAAACAATAATTGTTTAAATAGTATTCGAAATACAAATTGGATGTTGTCCTTCCACATATTCTCTAGGACTACTATTCTCATGCGATATGCAAGTTTATATTACAAATATTGTGATCATTAGACTGCTTTGGAATCAGAAGCAATTGCGAAGTATGTATTGATGTATGTAGGAAAACGGAGGGTACTCTAAAGCATACAGCACCTAGGCCCCAACGGGCCCCTTGTACATCCTCCTGGAGAGCTGGAGAGAGTGTATCTCCAGCTACATCAACCAGCCAAAGGAATTTCTGAAGGCTAGGATACAGCTCAGAGGTGTATTCCTGATGCCATCTGATCTCGACCGTTCCTCTCCAAAGTCTCTCATTCTGAGGTCGTGTAGAGTAGGGCATTTACACAAGATGTATCGAACTACATCGAGGGGACTAGTAGCAAGTTTAAGGTTGTAGAGATGCTTGTTTACCTTACAGTGACCCGTGATGAGTCCCGTTAAGATACGTAGGGCGCTTCTACCGAGTCTTACAAAAGACAAGGCTGTCTTTGCTGAAGGATAACATAACAGTTCTTTAGACAGATAGCAGCCCTTTGTCCTATCTCACCAGTCTGTGAATTTCCTGTGGGTGAAATCTTTAATAAGCTCAATTTGAGTTGATACGGACGGAGCGATTAACGGTCCAGGTAAACAGATAGCTCGCTTGGCAGCTCTTTTGGCAAGCCTGTCAGCGTGCTTATTACCTGAATAGATCGAGTGTCCCTTTATCCATTGAAGTGAAACACAGTTATGTGGCTGTGGCCGTCTCCAATGTAACAGTCCATGACAAGTCCTGAGGTAATAGTTATTCTACTCAGGGCTGAAATGGATTCTCTACTGTCAGTATAAATTGTAAAAGTCTTACCTTGCAAGTTGGATCTGACAATAAAGTCAGCGGCAAGTACCTAATGGAGTAGATATGTGGAGTTGGAGATCGTACTCCCGCTTCAGCTCCTTCCCGACTAACCGAACCATCAGTGTAGATTTTGCTACTTTTATTTACTTCTACTTCTGTTGAACTTGGATAGGTGAGATAACTCTTAGTAAAAATGTGTTGTAGGGGTATGAAGTCCGTCTTACGTTCCAGAATTGGCGAGTAACCGACCATTTCATTCCAGAGTACGGCATTTTTACTGTTTCTCTCACCCATAAAGATTCCTGCTGTACGCGGTCGAAACATGGTCACCAGTGCCACTTCTTGAATGAAGTGGCGGTAGGTTCAACATGTTTTCTTGTGTGAGCCTTCCATGTCATTTTGTTGTCAGGTATAATACCCAGATATTTGACTTCTTTAGACAAAACTAATGGAGTATTAGCAAGAGATGGCAAACTGGGCTTGCCAACCTTCCTCAGTCGTGTGAAAAGAATCAACTCTGTCTTTCGAGGATTCACAGAGAGCCCTTGTCGGTCACACCAAGACTCAATCAACTTGAGAGCCATTTGCATCCTATAAAAAATGTCCTTATGTGCTTACCTTTGACAAGGATGGTTAGATTATCTGCATTTTTTTTTGCAGCAGATTAACTGTTGTGAAGTTGGCTTTAGCGAGAGATTTCAAGAGGCTATCCAGGGTGAGATTCCACAACAATGGGGAAAGTATACCCCCTTGTGGACAGCCTCGAGTAACTCCTCCATGAAGACTGACATCGCCAGCCATTAATAGATGAAGACTCTCCAAAAGGTTTTCGGTAAAAGAACCATCAGCCTTTTTTAATAAGCCAATTCGTCGTTTTGGGCCAGATGAAAGTACGCGATTTAGGCGAGACATTTTGGTGCAGGAGGAAACTTCTCCACGTTTCTCGCTTCCTATGAGGAACGCTTTTTTTAAATTCCGCTAACTGGTAAGTTAGCGTAAAGTAACTGTAAAGTTTCCAGTCGGAATCTAATTTTGAGTTTTTAGCTCTATTAAAGGCTGTCCTTGCTTCTTGTTTGAGTTTGCTGAGTTCGGGGCACCACCAAGTTTCTGTAAGCTTTAATTAAGGAGTCGCAAATGGTATTTAAGTACTCAACCTCAAAGCTTTTAGTAATGTTAAGCAAACCGATTTCGTTCAAATTCCCAGTTAGTATAGATCTGAACTCGTCCACATCCGTCCTTGTAGGGTTACGCTTTTGGTTCTTTCCAATCTTTAAGGTACCAACATCAAACGGCGAAGTATATTACAAACCAAATATTGTCTTGGAATATAGGGAAACAAAGAATGAGTCTTGGACAAACTCATTCGTGAACATAGGCACCGATTTTTGGAAATACGTGTGGGTGCTGAAATAATCTGAAATGGCAAAAGACTCAGGCGACGAATTGAGTTTGAAAACGTCTGAAAAAAATGAAAATACGTGCTCTCAATACATTGAAATAAAAAAAATAATTGAGAATAGTAACTTAAATCCAAATAAAACCAACAATATTGTTGAAATTTACTCCAAATTTTCTACAAGCAATATAAAATCTTTTAGAAGCAGTATCAAGTCTTCTAGATGCGTTTCAAGTCTTCCAGAGGTATTTTCAATTTTTATGGAAACATTTCAAATCTTATATAAGCAGTGTCCAGTCTTCTGGAAGCATTTCAAGTTTTTTGCAAGCAATATCATGTCTTTCAGAAGCAATACCAATTCTCCTGGAAGCATTTCAAGTCTAATATAATAGGAATACCAAATTGTATAAATATTGCAAAGTACGCGAAGAAAAATAACTTACCGACGATTCGAAACACCAATAACCCAAAAACGGGGAATAATGTCTAGGAAGTGATTTAAACCATTCCATAAATATTTCTAATACAATATTTAATTTTAATGCTTCGAACAAAACCTAAGATGGTTAAATATAAAGACTTAATTAAGACTTAATTCCGAACACTTGTATACCATGTAATAAAATTACTTTGACAAATCAGAAACAAATTTTCAAAATATTCTTCGTTTCCAAAGATATTAATACAGCACGAGATATTTTGTTCTATCCCGTTAGTAACACGTAGATGGATTTATTTCCAGGATAGGATATTGGACAATCAATCTAATCTTAACAATCGTAAGTTTCCAAAAGTTTCTTGAAATTTAGTTTTAAATTTTGATTTTTGATTAAAATTTAATACTTTTTAATTGAATTAACTTTGAACTTTTTGTATATCTTTTAGTAAAGTAATCCTCTGAAGAAGGTTCAATATAGAACCGAAATATTAGGATCTATGAATTGATTGTCGTTTATTTATCCAATATCCTATCCTGGAAATAAATCAACCCAAAGATATTAATCAGATTTTGCCTTACACTTTCAAAAGCATTTTTACTTCATAAACGCAAATTCGTGAGATCTTCAATTTTTTACTTCATCTTCTTCATTTCTTCACTATACACTAACAGTCATGCAAAAAGTCAAGGTCCCTCACTTTAGAGATCGATATCTTAAGCACTCTCAAAAACTGTGTACTTTTTTCACTTAATTCGTGATAAAAAAACCAAAGATCAAACAATTCAACATATGTATATTATTAGCATATGATACACAGAAATGTTTACTGATTATAACAAAGTTTAAGCATTTTTTTTTTATTAAGCGGTTACGGAGATATCGATCTCCGTAACCTCTAAAGTGAGGGGCCTTGATTTTTTGCACAGATTTTAGAATTTTACGTAATATCAGAAGAAAAAATCCGTCATAATTAGTTCTTAGCTTCTCACAAGTCAATTTATAAGATCGTGACGTCCAATCCAACGGACGGGCATTGTTGTGTTCATTCAATTACACTTATATGTATCTACTACAATGTTTCATAAGTGTAAGAACATTTATTAACCCGCTGTTAGAAAATTGCACAATTGTACTCTTGCAGCAAGTACTAAAATCAAATTAACCATACAGCAGAACCATATATGTGTTTATTGTTGGTGTACAATATTCACGTTTTTGTGTGAAATCAAAGCAATACATAAGCAAATCATACTTGGCTTGATATACTTCCAGAAGACTTGAAATGTTTCCAAAGGACTTGATAGAGTTTTCAGAAGCCTTGAAGTGCTTTCAGAAGACTTGATATTACATTTAGAAGACTTGAAATGTTTCCAAAAGGCTTGATACAACTTTCAGAAGCCCTGAAACGCTTTCAGAAAACGTGAAGACTTGATATTGCTTCAGAAAATTTGAAATGTCTCCAAAAGACTCGATACAGCTTTCAGAAGCCTTGAAATGCTTTCAGAAGGCTTGAAAGCTTGATATTGCTTTCAAAAGTCTTGAAATGTTTCCAAAAAACTTGATACTGCTTCTAGAAGACTTGAATTGTTTTCAGAAAACTTGATACTGCTTCTAGAATACTCGATATTGCTTTCAGTAGACTTAAAATTCATCCAAAAAAACTCGATATCGCGTCTAGAAAATTTAGAATACTTCCAAAGTAGCATTCCACAAAATTAAAAATCATTCTCTAGAGCAAGGAATGGGTCGATCTAATGAGAAATTGAACATGTTACGCAGTTTTGAAAAAATGAAGATTATTATCTCTATGAATCGCCGAGAAGAAATCGCCGGTTAGATATTTTTAGTCAAAATTAGCCATTTTGAAAGCGTTTATTTAGTCTATTTCACAAACACGTTTATTCTTATATGGGGCAAAATAATTCTGTCTAATTGATTTTTTTTAGAATATAGTTTAAGTGAAGAGGGATAATTGAGACACAGGGTAATTGGGTGCCAGGTTTGTATTTGTCAGGTAATGTAGAACTTCTCCTTTTGAACAGCAGAAAGTATTGAACCATGAAGCAAAGCATCTAAAACAACAAAAATAACCAATAATTTGACAGCGACTTTGATCTATCAGTGACTTAAATTTGTATTCGATTTTTGCTTCACAATAAATAGATATATAATTTTATGTACTGTTGTTCAGAACTGTGTCCTGAAGACTCGATGCTGCCTCAGATAAACTTGATACTGCCCCTAGAAGACTTGATTCTGCTTCTAAAAACCGTGCTTTTACTTCCAGAAGACTTGAAATGCTTCCAGAAAACTTACAATGCTACAAAAAATCTCCTATTGCTCCTGGAAAAGTTGCTTCTGGAAGATTGAATGTTGATACTGCTTTTAGAAGATTTGATATTATTTTTAAAAGACTTGAAATAATTCCAAAAAACTTAATACTGCTTGTAAAACTGCTGACAGAAAATATTTATTGGACAAAATTTTAAAGAAGACATTTTTATTACAAAATGCAAGAAACTGTTAATCAGATTAGATTGTGTTTCCAAAATATCAAATTTTGTTGGCATAATAAAATGTTCACATCAAAAGGTCAAATAATGTCCAGTAAAGATTAGATATTGCTTTTAAAACGAACCATAGAGTCCAGATACATGGGCGTTTTTCACTCTTTTTTTTTTGAAAACCGTATTCGTCGTCTGACCCAATTTAGTTTTTCAGCACTTATACTTATTTTCAAAAACCGGCGCCTATGAAACTGCGAAGATTGCGTTAGATATAGCACTGATGCTCTAAATATATATCAGTTGACTGCTCTATTTTCTCTCTGCTCTTATAATTTTTCCACTCCTCTATTTGGCCATCACAAATGTTACATAAACTGCTGGCTGTGGCCCCACGAACGTTCATCTTTCGTACTACCTCAACAGCCGTTTCTTTGAAAACTTCTTCAAATCTTCGAACCGTTTCTTTCTTTGACAGCAATTCTAGAGTGACTTGGGATCCAGATCAGAAAAACCCTGCTACACAAATTTTGAAAATTCGCTATTTGATTTCAAGTTTTGTAGAGACGAGGACAGAAGATTATTCATCTTCTGTCCTCTTCGATCGATCTTAAGATCACAGACTTTTTCAGTGTTATTTGTTTATAAAATCCAAAACTAGAACTTGACGCGATTAACTATGATAACGTTTTGAACCGAAACAAAACTTTGACGTTCTTCAATACTGGCCAATACAGAAAAAAGAGAATAACTAAGTAAACTTTTATTGGCTGTTTTCTCGAAAACTAATTTTCGAACGTAAATCCCTTTTTCATAGAACAAGACGTGTGTCATTCAAAATCTGTCTTAACCCTTTTTTTCTATTGCAATGGGAGTTTCTTCACGCTTTAATTGGAGTACAAAAGAAATCGTCACGGTATAATCAATGTTTGTAAACAAAACTGACCTGGTTAACATTCTTTCGGGGGATGATTGACAGGTCAAAATAAAAACTTCACGCTTTAATTGGGGTACAAAAGAAAACTACCTGGTTTAACCCTTTTTCTATTACAATTGGAGTTTCTTCACGCTTTAATTGCGAATAAAAGGAATCTTCACGGTATAATTAATGTTTGTAAACAAAACTGACCTACTTAACATTCTTTCGAGGGATGATTGACAGGTCAAAAAGAAACTTCAGGCTTTGGGGTACAAAAGGAAACCACCTGCTTTAGATTGTTTTGAATTCTTCATGGACTTAACGTATAACTAATAATAGACCTACAACCCAGCTTCAGAATTAATATTAAATCTAGAACTAGAAACATTAGGGTTTAGCCGTATGTCTCTTAAGACGGCTAAACCCTTATATTTCTAGTTCTATATAATATTAATTCTGAAGCTAGGTTGAGTTGAGTTCGGTTTCGTCTTAAAAGACATACGGCTAAACCCAAATCCCTTTAATTCTAGGTCTAGTGTTAGCACTCATTTAGCTGTTATTCGGTTTTGAATTATTGTATGCTTGTATCGAACTAAAACTAGAGCTAACGCTAGTCTTAGAACTAGAAACATTAGAATTTTGCTGTCTTAAGAGATGTATGGCTAATCCCTAATAATATGTAAGTATCTTTATGTATCTATATTATGGGATTAGCCAATAATATTGCTTTTAAGTTTTAGTGTGTAGGCGTTTTATTTCTTCTATCCAATATTTGTATTGTCAACTATTTAGCGGCAATATTTGATAATCCGAACCACCTTCGGTTCCAATTAGTTCGGATTATCGAGGTTCTACTGTACTACCACTTTCATATTTTAGAGTTGGTTACAATTTTTTTTCTAGTCTTTTCTTCTCCAAGAAATCCAATAAACTTATCCTCTTCAACTTTTTATTGCATTATATGTAATGTTTTTTATCCTACAGTGTAGTTATTTAAAATCTTTAACGTACCTAATTTTTTTTTTAATTTATTTACATACTTATAAATGGTTTCATGCCTTTATAATTCGTTTTAATAGCTTAATTATGCATTCCAAATAGTTTTCTAATATCACTAATAATAAAAAAATACGGGTGACCTACTGTTGTGGGACACCCGGTATATTATATTTTTAACCCGGGAGGACGCGCGTCTCTGGCTCTCACGTTAAAACGCGCGCCGGGTAATTTTTACCCGATATTTGATCTTTATAAATATTTTGGGTATAAGTATGGTTATTTGAGCATTCTTTCGGGAAATAAAACAATGGATTGTGTAACTGAACTTATAAACTCTATTTGTAACATATTTAAAATAAATGAACATAAAATTGTACTCAATAAAACCAAATCAACACATGATGAGACTGAACAAAAAAAAATAATAAAAAAATGATAAAATAACCTAGACATCCTCTTCTTCCAGTTCTTCATCTTCTTTCAGAACGGGGACAACCTTATTTGCGAAACAGCCTTGGCAAATTGGTATAGAATGTTCTCGGCATATGAGTTTATTACACGCACTACAGCAGGTTTTAGTTTTTCTGTCTTTGCGGCCTGGGCAAACATGACACCTTCCCGACAATACTTTCTGGCGCTTCGTTGGAAGAAATTCTTCCTGTTCATTTTGTGGAATTAAAAGCATTATCCTTGTTTTTATATAACTGGGTAGCGAGACAATAGTGGACCTAAACTGTAAATGTTCTCTTACTAGTTCTTTTGCCATGTTTTTCAAGAATACTCTTCGGGCAATTTGTTCCTGCTTGTTGCTTTTATAAACAATGTAAGCATTTATCGCCGCAATATTCAGAAAACCAAAAAATATAGTTAGCGGCCACCTTTGCGACCTCCTGGATACAGAATATAATCCACATAATTCATCGACAGTATCGACTCCACCCTTAGTCAAATTGTAGAACTCTATTATTTCAGGTTTTTGCTTTTCAGATTCACTGTTTATACAGTCATCGTGATGCATAGTTGAACCCACCAAAACTACTTTACCTTTCTTAGGGCAATATGAAACCACTGTTTTATTTTCCGAGAACGCAAATAACCTAGAATATTGAGACCGATTTTTTGGAGTGACAAATGCAGTTGGTACTTCCCTTTTATTTTTTCGGATGGTTCCAACACAGGTCAAGCGATGATTTTTCAAAAGATCATTCATTAGCTTTATACTCATAAACCAATTGTCCATTGTTATGTTTCGGCCAGTTTTCTCAATTGGTTTGATGAGACGGCATACGACTGAGTAAGGATCATTTTGTAACTTGTACTCACCTTCCGGTTGCTTACCAGCATATATTTCAAAGTTGTTCGTATAGTATGTACGACTGTCAGTCAAAAGAAAAATTTTTATGCCATATCTTGCTGGCTTACTCTTTATGTACTGCCTAAACGAGCATCTTCCCCTAAAAGGTTCCAATTTTTCGTCTATTGTGGCATACTCACTAATAACATAGGAGCTTTGAATGTTGTTTTTAAATAATTCGGAGAGATCACGTATGGGAGCCAGTTTGTCACTTTGTCGTCTGGTGTGCCTATCACGTATGTCGTCAAAACGTAAAGAAATGAGTAAAAATAAAAAGCGTTTTCGAGACATGACGGCTGGAAATATGTCCACACCAGATCCATCTTGTTCCCACAATTCCATTGTATTGAGTCTCCCAGACTTCAGTACTCCAGCGTAGTACAGCAAACCGAAAAGTGCTTTCATCTCTCGTTGGTCTGTAGGAGCGGCATCTCTCTCCCTAACAAATTTTGCTCGCGACAAATCTATGTATATATTGGTACATCTGACAATATGGTTTATCATATTATCAGAAATCATACAATTCCAACATTCAAAAGGAGTAGTTGCATCCTTTGCTTTTCCTTTCGGTCCCGGTAGTTGGGTCACTAAATTATGGGCTCTAGTCCTTACATTTATTGGTGGATGTTGTTTGGACCAACTTGTACCATCTTTCCCCAGATAAAAGTGAGAAGATGGTGTACCTGCCGAGCTTGATTTGTAAAAATTGCCTTCATCTTCTGATGGTTCATCTGCGTCAGTGTCGGTAAGATGGTCGCTTACTGAAATGTGGTCAACTTCACTATCTGATTCAGTTGGTGGAATTTCATTGTCATCACTCTCCTCCTCCATTATTGTCCTTATTTCCTCTTCTTGATCTTTTTTAGTTAAAGGCCTTCTATCCACCCATTTACTGATATTTAATGGCCCTGGCTGAGAATCCATTATCTATTGCAATACTGATATGCCAATAAACTATAGTTACTTTATTTGTTATAATTTTAACTTACTGGAACTCGAACTGATAAATTGAAATAATGCGACAACTGTTTAATAATAACCACAATTCACCAAAAACTAATACAAGACACAAAACACAGAAATAAAATGGTAACAATTTAGTCACGTATCGACGAGCGCCGGGTAAAAAATGTTCACTTCGCATAAATCAGACTCTAGCACTGATCGAGAACGGTATAATAATATCGCCTGAGCATAGGTACTTCTGTTACACTCTACTCGAGAGGTAAACAGGAGACTTCCCGATTTAATCGACATTTGGAGAATATATACATCATTTAATAAGTGCCGGGTATTTTCTACCCACGCGCGCGTTCTCACGGGTTAACATCATTTAAAGAAATAGAACTGTTGTATTAAAAATTATATCTATATCCAGATTCAAATAAAACAAGAGTACAATACTTTCTAAGATTATTTCTGAAACACGTCTGAAACAAGTCTAAGTTTACTTACTTCAAACCTTAAGCTCGGTATACACTTTTCTCAATTGACAAATCACGTTAGTGTAATTTGGGATACAAACAATGATAATTAAAGGGAAATTTGACTACACTCTTATTTTTGTAAATTTAAATATGCAGATTGCACCTATCGGACTTAGGCATGTTTATCCTATTTAAAGATATTTTTTAATTATTTTATTTATAGTGGTGGAATAATTTTTAATTTTAAATAAGATAAATAATGAGAAAATAGATGACGTTAATTAAGTAAATGACGCTAATTTATAAAATTTTCCAATTCGAATTAACGTTCTATCCCAACAGAAATTATCATTCTTTTCGTTAGAATATGTTTGAAATAAATTACAATTACTTCGTCTTAATTTTCTTGTTGACACCTTGATTCCACACCTTAAATTATGTAAGTGTTAAGGTAGCCTCATTTGGAACGCGAAGGTTTTAAGAATAGTTTTGCATACACTTCGTAAGGATGTGGCAGAACTAAAGTATTTGAGAATAAATTTTCTAAGCTCATGAAAATCGATAATAATTTAAATAAAGTTATTGAGATTTAAATAAAGATATTTATTTATTTATCTATTTATTTACATTTTATGGGTACAGAGACAGGACAAACCCAAAAGTTCTGTACCACTAAAAAATTATAATAACAAAGAAAAAGAAAACTTGTAACAAAAGAAATCAAAAATTGCCTTAATTAAACAATTAAAAATCAAATTAAACTTAACAGTGGACTTAAATGTCATTAAGAAAAAAGAAATTATAATAAAATAAAACAAACAAGATAACATAGCAAAACTGAAAAACCTTTAAAACAAAATAAACAATGCCTACTAATAAAAAATAACGGCTAAATTAAAGTACTTCAATTAATAAGAGTCTCGAGCTATCAAAACGTAGGAGGTAATTCGCTGACGGTATCAAGAACTAATCGCCTGAAGGTAAAAAAGGAGTGCTGAAATAAATCAATATTAAGTTTGTCAGTCAGGCGAGCCATTCGCAACATAGGAGAGTTCCGAAAAGCATTGGTGCGCGGAATAAGCGTACAGAACAAGAAATTAAAGCGAAGTAGGCGGGGAGGAACATGAATATTAACCGACTCCAAAAGAACTGAGGAATCACACATATTGTGTAAGACCTTGTAGAAGAATAGTGCGTCATTACACAGACGACGCTGGCGAAGAGGCATTAAACGAAAAGATCTGCAAGACGAATCGTAATTAATGTAAGGTGTGAAAGATTTAAAGTTTAAATATTTCACAAATCTAGATTGAATTTTCTCAATTCGATCAATATAAATAAGGTATTGGGGATTCCAAACTACAGTGCAAAAATTGAGCACACTGAAAACATAGGCAAAATACAAATTTTTGATAGCGTCAACGCTTGTAAAGGACGAAGTGGATCTCATAATAAAGCCAAGCATACGCCAAGCCTTATTAACAATGTTGTCAATATGCTGAGCGTAGAGAAGTTTGTAATCGAGAGTCACACCAAGATCTCTAATGAGGGAAACGCGTGTTAAGTTTTCGCCAGCGACGCTGTAATCGTAATGAAGAGAACTCTTTCTTCTCGAAAAAGAAATAACGTTACATTTAGATAAATTTAAAGTCAAATAATTCTCAGTGCAAAAGTCAGAAATCCTGAGAAGGTCAGTCTGCAGCCTTGAACAGTCCAACGGAGAGGAAACACGCAGATAAAGCTTAAGATCATCAGCGTACATAAGACATTCACAATGTTTCACAACCTTGAATATATCATTAATATAGATGTTAAATAGCAAGGGACCGAGGTGGCTGCCTTGAGGAACGCCAGAGGGAACTGTAATAGGGTCAGAGCAGTATCCATTAACAGAGACAATCTGGCTCCTACCTCTCAAGTATGAATCAAACCAGCGGAGCAACCCACCATGGATACCAAAACCATGAAGTTTAGTTAAAAGGAGGCTATGATCTACACGATCAAAAGCCTTGCTAAAATCTGTGTAAATTGAATCAACTTGACAATATTCGTCAAACGATTTTAAAATATAATTAGTGTATTCAAGTAGGTTGCTCTCCACTGACCGATTCGCAAAGAAACCATGTTGTCTGGTATCAATTTTGGATTTAAGAGTAAATAAAAGTCTAGTATAAACCAGTTTCTCCAAAACCTTACCAAACACAGGCAATATAGATATCGGGCGATAGTTAGAAATAAGGTTACGACTACCGGATTTAAAAATTGGCAAAATATAGGCTTGCTTCCAAAAAGTGGGAAACGTACCTTCCGTTAAAGATTTATTAAATAAAATGACAAGAGGTAGAGAAAGAGATTCAAGACAAGATTTTATTAGAAAAGGAGGGATTCCATCAGTGCCCGGACCTTTATATATATTCAAGGAGGAAAGTGTCTCCACAACCTCAGACTGCTCAAAGCGCATCGGACCCAAAAATGTAGTATCATTAAGGCCAATGTTAGCAGAATTAAGTGGATTAACAGAGGGGATATGTTGCGAATAGCGAGCAGATACCCTTACCGTCCCCGGCAATAGTACCATTTAATGACAGGTGTGGGAATAGTATCCGCACCTATCTTATTTTTAATATAAGACCAAAAGTATTTAGGATCAGCCTTAATACTGCTCTCGACACCACCAACATACTGCCCATAGTCGCGCCGAATGAGAAACTTGGAACGCCCTCGCAGTAATGAAAAGGACAAGTAGTCTATTTGTTTACCATACCGTTTCCACTTAACATGAGCTCTTCGCTTTTCTTTGATCACTCTGATAGTATCCCGCGAAAACCACAAAGGAAAACTACTGGTGATTTTACGCCTAAGCGGAGTAAATTTTTGAATGGCAACATTTAAATGGTAATAAAAGAAGTCAACAGCAGGGTCCATTTCGCGAGTATTGATTACCTTTTGTTAGGTTTCGCTATTCCAGAGTCTGAAACAAGTTGCTGGATTTCATTCAGATTGGGAAAGTCTTCTTATTTCGAATTACGTTTACGTCTTACTGTATAACGCTATATATCGTGTCTGGGTTATTGTATTAATGTCTGGTTAGTAGATATGGTAACATATATGTTCTTACATCGGGTCAGTAATAAGGAGATAATTAAAGTATTCCATGCCGAGGAGTTAGGAAGACTAACGAAAATTTTTATTTTATTTTGATGTTTAACGTCCTGTTGCTGAAGAATATCCAACTATCCCATTTTGAATGGTAGACCCTGATGACAAACTATACTTTAGCAGATTGAATGTTGGTGATAAGAATAATTAAAGGATGGAATGTAAATTGGATTAAGACTGAAGCTGAATTGATTGTAATAAATAAGGTGGTGGTATGTTTATGCCCTTTTTCATATTTGTGTATAATAATATACATTTTTTATACAAAAGTTAAACACATTATGGATTGTGTTGTACACTTCTTATCTATGTTATCTAAGTAATTTCTTGGTTATAATGACCTTCAAAATTAAGAAATTTTTAAATATTTTCAATATGGTTCGACTTAGAAAGATACATTTTAGCAGTTAGTACCATGTTACCATAAAAATCGTTTTGTGTGTTCACAAACCTTATTTACTTAAAAGCTGAATTTTTAAAAATTATTTTTACTCTGCAATTTTCTATGATGTTTACGAAATTAAAAGTACATACTTCCCTTTATAAATAACAAAAATATTCATCAAGATTTAAGAAGTCGATTTTCTACGATTTTTTAAAAATAATTAAGGAAATTGCAAATTGTATGAAATGCTACAAATTTGGGTTGATGTCAAAAAAGGATATATCAAGAATAAAGTAAGATACTCAAATATTGTTTTGCATCCGGAAAAGTGTATACTTCCTTTTATTAGCTCACTTTCATGTGAACTACACGACCCATTATAATTTTAAATCTTTAATAAAATAATGGCAATATTTTATCGAAGTTTAAAAATTGAAATCTAATTCTTAATGGGTGGTTATTTGAGTGGTTAGTACATTTGAAGGCAACTGTAAATGCCCAGAAAAATAAATCCTTTTTGTTAATTAATTTTTTATTATTTTCATTACAATGATGGAATAATTCTTAATTTTATATAAGAAAAGTAATAAGAGAATGAATGGCGTTAATTTTACTAATGACGCTAATTTACGTTTGAAATATAAGATTGAAATTTCTTTTACTTCATTTTTCTATTACTACCTTGTTAACAGGCCTAAATTAATGTAAGTGTTAAGGTGGCGCCAGTTAGATCATTTATTATATGAGAATTTAAAACCCATTAAATGAAATGAAATACAAACATTTAAAAGTGCAAATATATTCAGATTTGACAACAGTTGTAATAATAACCTTTTACTTTGTCGCGTTTAGAACCATTTTAGAACATTATATTAAACAAAACTGCCTTTTAAGATCTAAGTACGTAATTATTATTATTATTTTATCGTCGTTGTGTAATAGATTTCGTAAAGGTGAAGCAGGATTTGAGTTTCTGAAAAACAAATTTCTTAATTAAGGTCAGTGATAATCGATAATAATTTTTTAAGTTTTACTTATAAAGAAGAGAGAGTTCTATCGTTAAAATTATATAATTAAAAAAGAGGAATTTGAAGTGGATTTGCCTAAATTATTTCCTACCATCTGTACTAATTCCATCAAAATCCAGAAAGATTAAGTAAATACAGCTTTGAAAACTTGCTAAAATAATACTTTGTTATTTAATTTTATTAAGTGAGTTATTCATTAACTCTTTTATCCATGCTCTATATTAAGTGATCGATGTCGACCTGGGGTATCTCGTTCCATACAGTCTCTAGATTATGTTAAAGTTCATCCAGATTCTCTTCTTAAGACCAGTCTGGGCGCTTGTCTTAGGCTTCAGTCTATCATATCCAAAACATATTCAATCGGCGACTAATCCGATGTACATACAGACCAAGGCAAAATCTGCAATCCGACCTACTCCAGAAACCTTTTTATAACCACAGCAGTATGTCTTTCATTATCTTGTTGGAAAGAAGTATTCTGCAACGTCTGCATGAAGTTCCAGAACGTAGTCGATGTAACATTTAATGTAAGGGGTGACTTTCATACAGCACATATCACCTCCTAAACTATAACCCCAGCTTTTGACATTTAAATTTGTCAATAACAGCATTTTAACGCCTACTGGAATTGTATTTGCTAATTCAATTTTAGAAAATACATTTTTTCTCTCGATTTTTTTCATATACAACCTTATGATTTGATATATTCGTCGCGTAATGGGATGTATCCTCTACCAAAATATGCAAAAAAAAACATATGAACTCCATTTCAAGCAACAATGTTGGTTGCCATAGCAAAGAAACAAAAAACAATACAAACAAGTAAATATCGTCTGAGAATTTGTATAAAGAATTTTCAACTTTTATTTGAAACACTTTTGTATAAAACCATGAATGGTTCGCTATATTCCAAACATTTGACACACCCTGTATAGTGGGGTTATTTATAATTCTTAAAGAAGCATACACTCAGCAGCAGAAGTATGCGTACAACAAACTTGTAATACTTTAATTGAAAAAATAAGAGTCATAATTTAATGTGATAAACTTGATTTTTTTTTATTTTTTTACATATAATTCTATTAACAAAATATGCTTCAACAAAACAGAAACAGTAGTTACAGAAAAAAATCAAAACTAAAAATTCTACAAATAACGGGTATGCAAAAATCTGCGTACAAATCAGGACAGTATTTATAAAAAATTCATAAATGAGATCATTGTTTCTATATTAATATGAGGTCGGATAACCTTTACTTTCGGTTTAATGACCTCCCTTAAACGTTTAGGCATGTAGTGCACTAATTTCTTCGTTTCGTCCGAACTGATTTTGGCCCATTCCTCAATCATAACATTTTTTAACGTTTCCTTCGACGTTATGTTGTGTTGCCGAATCCTGCGTTCCAGTAAATCCCAGAGGTGTTCGATGGAATTCAAGTCCGGCGATTGTGGAGGTGTTTTAAGTTGTTTTGGGGTATTGTATAGTAGCCAAAGCTTAGTGTTGTGGGCGCAATGTTTGGGGTCATTATCTTGTTGAAAAAAGCATTCGGGCCCCAAGCCCAAGTTTTCGATGCTAGGCTTCAAATTTTCTTTTAAAATGTCTATATACATTTTATGGTCCATTGTCGATGTTATGAAAACCAACCTTCCCACCCTTTTGGTGCACATACACCCCCAAACCATAACTCCACCACCTCCGTGTTTTACAGTCGCTTTCAAATTTTCGGGATTAAGGGCAGTATTATATCGTTGTTTTCTCCATACAAGTTGTTTACCCTTAATGCCGAAAATGCAAAATTTGCTCTCATCTGTAAAGAGAACTTTCTCCCAGAATTCAATGGGCTTGTCTAAGAGTTTTTTTGCAAAGGCGATCCGCTTCTGACGATTGACCTCTGACACAAATGGCTTTTTTCGTGCAACGCGACTGTGATAGTTAGCTTTTTTTAACGTCCTTCTCACCGTATCTTTGCTGATAGTTTTATGAAATTCTTCTTGTACATTTTCTACTATTTTTTTTGCCGTCAGCCTAGGTTCTTTTCTAACCTGCTGTACAATTTTTCGCTTCTCTCGGTTTGTTAAAAGGGCTCGCTTCTCTCGGTCAGATCGCGGACGTGAGAGGTAATCTTCAGTGTCTTTATAATTATTAATTACTCTTTGAATGGAAGAGTGTGACCTGCCGACAGTTTCTCCTATTTTTCGAAAAGATTTTCCCTCTTTCCATAACTTTACAATAATTTTTCTCTCTCCCAATTCAATTTCGTTTCCTTTCGTGTCCATTCTAACTTTTAGCTTCTAAGCCTCTGCTATTATAATTGACACCGATTATCTTTTATTTAAATCGGAAAGCGTACATCGCCAACTACATATCTAAGTAAATAAATATATTTTGGAGAAGGCGTCTGTACGCAGATTTTTGCATACGCATTATTTGGAGAAATATTAATTTTTTTTGTAACTAATATTTCTGTTTTATTGATGCATATTTTGTTAATAGAATTATATGTAGTTAATACACAAAATAAAAAAAAATTGAAGTTTATCACATTAGATCATGACCCTTATTTTTTCAGTTAAAGTGTTAGAAGTTTTTTGTACGTAGACTTTTGCTGCTAAGTGTATTTATCTTTGAAACTATTCGTTGACGTGAGAGACATCAGGTTATAATTTTTAATTTTGCAGATATTTATTGTTCCATTTACATTTCTTATCATACCAATTTAAATTTGTTTTACGTTCTTTTTATTACATTCTTGGTTAGATTGAGAAGCCAATGATAAACAGCTGGATGTTGCCCCAGTAATAAAAATGTTATTTTTTGTTTGTGTATTTTACTAATTGGTTCTTCATTAGCTGTTGTCCACGACCTTGTTACAATCATTGTGGAAAAGATTATTTCATTACAGTAAAAGTTATTAGAAATTTTCTTCAGAATTATTGGCTTGGTTGAATTTTGCCTATTATGTATCAATAATCGAGAAGCAGGTTCTGTATAGTAGGCCTTATCTTTGTATTTAAGTGACCTAAAGTGTTTTGTCTCGTTTTGTCCCTTTCGTTAAAATTCTTTTGTAGTGTGTTCAAATTTTAGTTTATCGTGCATGGTAATGCCATGATAAAAGCTCGGATATTTAGCTCGAGTATGTAACAAGATATCGAAATTTATCTGGATTAGGGGAAGCTTCATTTTTGAACGTATTGTATAACGTTTATAGATGTTGGAAGTAGAGTTTTGCAAATTACGTGAGTCCTGCCGCGTCACGGTGGGTCTTTCGTTATCCACAATGAGCGGGCATCATTTGTTGTACCACTCACGTGAACGTGCGTGATCGTGAGCATCTTTGATTTTGATGAGACCTGGCGTGACCCGGTTGGTATTTATAAACTGATTAATTCTTTTAGGGTTATTCTAAATTAGGTTTTAGTATACAACAATTTAAGACTGAATAACAACAAAAAATAGAGCCAACACTAACGCTAGATTTAATACTACACCTTGAACGAAAAATATTTAGGTTTTCTCGTACCTCTCTTAAGACGGTACCCAACCCAACCCAACCTACCTTTAAAACTAACACTAAACTTAGTACTAGAAACATTAGGTCTTAGCTGTCTTAAGAGACGTACTGCAAAATCCTAATGTTTCTAGTTCTAGGTCTAGTGTCAATACTATAGATAGGTTGTAGGTCTAGTTTTAATTATACTTTTAGTTTCAGAAGTGTTTACAACAATCAAGCACTGAGTGGCAATTAAAACTAGAATTAACACTAGACCTAGTACTGAAAAGATTCAGGTAGAGTCGTGCGTCTAAAAACGCACGGCAAACATTCACATTTGGTGAGAAGGAGGACACATTATACACATAATCAATTTTTTTTTTCAGAGTTGCTTAAAGTTCATTCTGACGTGATTTTTATTTTTTCAAATGGCACGTATACTTTTTTCTTTCAAAGTCTTTATTACTTCTTGCTTAATTTTTTTCCTTAAACCCTCCGTTGTGAAGATATCAACAAAAATAAAATAACATGTTTCAAAATGTAATTTAAAAAAATTAATTAATAATAAAAAAACGATTTAATTAATCTTAAATTAATATTAAAATTAATCTTAACTTTTGAAATCGTCTTAGAAAATTGATTACAAATTTTTTTTTGTTCTAAACCTTGCACGTGCGATAAAAATTTTCTTATAAACAATATATTATTGTGATCAAAGCAAAAATGGAGTAGTTCTCTACTCCACAGAAAATTCAGATGATGTTAGTTTACGGTGAAAATCGTGAACATTTCGCTGAAGCCCACCGCATTTATGGTCAAAAATTTCCTAGAAAAAGAGCGCCTTGTCCTAAAACTTTACATCGAGTAGTTAAAAATTTTCTGTAATGTGGTAACGTGGAGGAAAAAAATACGAACACGTGCAAGATCGGTTACGTACGAACAGAATTAAATATCTTTTTTAGCAGCTGTAGATGTTAATCTTCATGTAAATTGTCGTCAATTGTCAAATGATTCAGGCATTTTGTTAACGAGTGTACAGGGTGTCCAAATTTCGATGGGTTTGCAGGGTATCTTGGTAATAATGGAAGATAGAACGTTGCGTTTTCACGAATTTCACGAGTTTTTGATATACAAGGAGTTTCTGAAAATACACAATTTTCAGACACCTCCTGTATCTCGACTCTCTGGAAATTATATATTTTTTAATTTGTATTATATATTTTAAAAAAAAAATTAGTTCAAAAAAAAACATAAAATATAGGTGAATCCATTAAAAAAAAAAAAACCTAAGTTGTATTTATAACTCAAAAACCGTGATGACTACAAAACTTCTATGTATACCATTGAATTCTACCTGAAAAAATCTATTAGAACCCGTCTTTACTTTTTTGCTAAGATTCCAGACAGCCGAGATACAGGGGGTGTCTGAAAATCGTATATTTTGAGAAACTTCCTGTATATCAAAAACGAAAAGGGTTATGAAAATTTGGTTTGCCGCATTACAAGCTTCACAAAAAAAAAGTAGGTCAGGTTCGTGAAAATCGCGAAATAGTTTCTATCTTTCATAATTACCAAAATACCTTGCAAACCCATCGAAATTTGGACACCCTGTACATAGGATTTCAGAGTTGTTAAAGTGACCTAAAGTGTTTTGTCTCGTTTTGTCCATTTCGTTAAAATTCTTTTGTAGTGTGTTCAAATTTTAGTTTATCGTGCATGGTAATGCCATGATAAAAGCTCGGATATTTAGCTCGAGTGTGTAACAAGATATCGAAATTTATCTGGATTAGGAAAAACTTCATTTTTGAACGTATTGTATAACGTTTATAGATGTTGGAAGTAGAGTTTTGCAAATTACGTGAGTCCTGCCGCGTCACGGTGGGTCTTGCGTGATCCACAATGAGCGGGCATCATTTGTTGTACCACTCACGTGAACGTGCGTGATCGTGAGCATCTTTGATTTTGATGAGACCTGGCGTGACCCGGTTGGTATTTATAAACTGATTAATTCTTTTAGGGTTATTCTAAATTAGGTTTTAGTATACAACAATTTAAGACTGAATAACAACAAAAAATAGAGCCAACACTAACGCTAGATTTAATACTACACCTTGAACGAAAAATATTTAGGTTTTCTCGTACCTCTCTTAAGTCGGTACCCAACCCAACCCAACCTACCTTTAAAACTAACACTAAACTTAGTACTAGAAACATTAGGTCTTAGCTGTCTTAAGAGACGTACTGCAAAATCCTAATGTTTCTAGTTCTAGGTCTAGTGTCAATACTATAGATAGGTTGTAGGACTAGTTTTAATTATACTTTTAGTTTCAGAAGTATTTACAACAATCAAACACTGAGTGGCAATTAGAACTAAAATTAACACTAGACCTAGTACTAAAAAGATTCAGGTAGAGTCGTGCGTCTAAAAACGCACGGCAAACATTCACATTTGGTGAGAAGGAGGACACATTATACACATGATCAATTTTTTTTTCAGAGTTTTGAAATCGTCTTAGAAAATTGATTACAAATGTTTTTTTTTGTTCTAAACCTTGCACGTGCGATAAAAATTTTCTTATAAACAATATATTATTGTGATCAAAGCAAAAATGGAGTAGTTCTCTACTCCACAGAAAATTCAGATGATGTTAGTTTACGGTGAAAATCGTGAACATTTCGCTGAAGCCCACCGCATTTATGGTCAAAAATTTCCTAGAAAAAGAGCGCCTTGTCCTAAAACTTTACATCGAGTAGTTAAAAATTTTCTGGAATGTGGTAACGTGGAGGAAAAAAAATACGAACACGTGCAAGATCGGTTACGAACGAACAGAATTAAATATCTTTTTTAGCAGCTGTAGATGTTAATCTTCATGTAAATTGTCGTCAATTGTCAAATGATTCAAGCATTTTGTTAACGAGTGTACAGGGTGTCCAAATTTCGATGGGATTACAGGGTATCTTGGTAATAATGGAAGATAGAACGTTGCGTTTTCACGAATTTCACGAGTTTTTGATATACAAGGAGTTTCTGAAAATATACGATTTTCAGACACCCCCTGTATCTCGACTCTCTGGAAATTATATATTTTTTAATTTGTATTATATATTTTAAAAAAAAATTTAGTTCAAAAAAAAAAACATAAAATATAGGTGATTCCATTTAAAAAAAAACCTAAGTTGTATTTATAACTCAAAAACCGTGATGACTACAAAACTATGTACACCATTGAATTCTACCTGAAAAAATCTATTAGAACCCGTCTTTACTCTTTTGCTAAGATTCCAGATAGCCGAGATATAGGGGGTGTCTGAAAATCGTATATTTTGAGAAACTTCCTGTATATCAAAAACGAAAAGGGTTATGAAAATTTGGTTTGCCGCATTATAAGCTTCACAAAAGAAGTAGGTCAGGTTCGTGAAAATCGCGAAAAAAGTTTCTATCTTTCATAATTACCAAAATACCTTACAAACCCATCCAAATTTGGACACCCTGTACATAGGATTTCAGAGTTGCTAAAGTGACCTAAAGTGTTTTGTCTCGTTTTGTCCATTTCATTAAAATTCTTTTGTAGTGTGTTCAAATTTTAGTTTATCGTGCATGGTAATGCCATGATAAAAGCTCGGATATTTAGCTCGAGTGTGTAACAAGATATCGAAATTTATCTGGATTAGGGGAAACTTCATTTTTGAACGTATTGTATAACGTTTATACATGTTGGAAGTAGAGTTTTGCAAATTACGTGAGTCCTGCCGCGTCACGGTGGGTCTTGCGTGATCCACAATGAGCGGGCATCATTTGTTGTACCACTCACGTGAACGTGCGTGATCGTGAGCATCTTTGATTTTGATGAGACCTGGCGTGACCCGGTTGGTATTTATAAACTGATTAATTCTTTTAGGGTTATTCTAAATTAGGTTTTAGTATACAACAATTTAAGACTGAATAACAACAAAAAATAGAGCCAACACTAACGCTAGATTTAATACTACACCTTGAACGAAAAATATTTAGGTTTTCTCGTACCTCTCTTAAGACGGTACCCAACCCAACCCAACCTACCTTTAAAACTAACACTAAACTTAGTACTAGAAACATTAGGTCTTAGCTGTCTTAAGAGACGTACTGCAAAATCCTAATGTTTCTAGTTCTAGGTCTAGTGTCAATACTATAGATAGGTTGTAGGACTAGTTTTAATTATACTTTTAGTTTCAGAAGTATTTACAACAATCAAACACTGAGTGGCAATTAAAACTAGAATTAACACTAGACCTAGTACTAAAAAGATTCAGGTAGAGTCGTGCGTCTAAAAACGCACGGCAAACATTCACATTTGGTGAGAAGGAGGACACATTATACACATAATCAATTTTTTTTCAGAGTATACTTTTTTCTTTCAAAGTCTTTATTACTTCTTGCTTAATTTTTTTTCTTAAACCCTCCGTTGTGAAGATATCAACAAAAATAAAATAATATGTTTCAAAATGTAATTTAAAAAAATTAATTAATAATAAAAAAACGATTTAATTAATCTTAAATTAATATTAAAATTAATCTTAACTTTTGAAATCGTCTTAGAAAATTGATTACAAATGTTTTTTTTTGTTCTAAACCTTGCACGTGCGATAAAAATTTTCTTATAAACAATATATTATTGTGATCAAAGCAAAAATGGAGTAGTTTTCTACTCCACAGAAAATTCAGATGATGTTAGTTAACGGTGAAAGTCGTGAACATTTCGCTGAAGCCCATCGCATTTATGGTCAAAAATTTCCTAGAAAAAGAGCGCCTTGTCCTAAAACTTTACATCGAGTAGTTAAAAATTTTCTGGAATGTGGTAATGTGGAGGAAAAAAATACGAACACGTGCAAGATCGGTTACGAACGAACAGAATTAAATATCTTTTTTAGCAGCTGTAGATGTTAATCTTCATGTAAATTATCGTCAATTGTCAAATGATTCAGGCATTTTGTTAACGAGTGTACAGGGTGCCCAAATTTCAATGGGTTTGCAGGGTATCTTGGTAATAATGGAAGATAGAACGTTGCGTTTTCACGAATTTCACGAGTTTTTGATATACAAGGAGTTTCTGAAAATATACGATTTTCAGAAACTCCTGATTTTCACACCCCCTGTATCTCGACTCTCTGGAAATTATATATTTTTTAATTTGTATTATATATTTAAAAAAAAAATTTAGTTCAAAAAAACATAAAATATAGGTCCTCAAAAACCGTGATGACTACAAAACTATGTACACCATTGAATTCTACCTGAAAAAATCTATTAGAACCCGTCTTTACTTTTTTGCTAAGATTCCAGATAGCCGAGATACAGGGGGTGTCTGAAAATCGTATATTTTGAGAAACTTCCTGTATATCAAAAGCGAAAAGGGTTATGAAAATTTGGTTTGCCGCATTATAAGCTTCACAAAAAAAGTAGGTCAGGTTCGTGAAAATCGCGAAAAAAGTTTCTATCTTTCATAATTACCAAAATACCTTACAAACCCATCGAAATTTGGACACCTGTACATAGGATTTCTGAGTTGCTAATTTTTATGTGTGGTCATAGTATGAATCATATAGAACGATTTTATTGTTTTACATTGATTTACGGTAAATATTAAAGGTGATTTTATTATTTTTATCGCACCTATTTGTTTTTATTTTGTCGTTTTTGAGTTATTTTAATATCGGCATCGTGTATCACAGCTATTTTAGAAATTATGCAACTTAAATTCAATTAAATAGCTAATTAGTTAGATTGATAAGTAAACACGAAAATACTTTTCTTACTTTATTAATCATTAAAACTAGACAGAATCATATCACTCATTATAACTAAAAGTACAATAAGAGATAACTGAAATACTTTGTGTTACTCAATTAAGCACAATAAATTCATATAATTGTACACGGTCATTAAGTAATAAGTTTTTTATTCTCTAATTTTATCTCGACCAAATAGTTCCAATTAACCACATTGAATCTACACGATTTTGCCTGAGGCTACGTTAGGTAAGTACAAATAAGTTTGGCTTTCTATTAATTTGTACGCCATGAAGTCCGATTTATTACGCAATAATCAAATTCTCACCAAAACACAACAAACAAAAAATTAAAAAAATGTATTAATAAATGCACCCAATACGACTTCTCACCTGATCATTTAAAAATAAAACCTATTAAAAAATAAAATTGCGATATTGCTTAATTTATTTTTACTAGCCATTGTGTTTTATACGACCTTGATTATCAAAAAAACAATAATACGGTTTTTTTGAAGGTTGTTAACACATAATAGAAACGTATGATTAAATCAAATTGTTTATGTGTATCGAACAAGAATATAAATAACTTTATTTTCATCCAATATATTTTTATTATAATTTATTTGCAAACAATTAACTTATATGATTTTGAAACAGCTTTAACAAAACGCAATCTTCATCTAACGACATTACTTATCGAGACAATAAAGACATCCTGCTCTGTGTTGCGTAACCCAAAAGATAAACAATCTTAGGACAGATAAACTCCTTCGTAATTATGGGTTTTCATCCTACCGAGATTTACTATTATCTTTTCAACAAGACAGAGAAAACTATTTAGTTGAAATGAAGACACTCTTGAGTAAAGGTGAAAGATTTCAACAAAGAGATCTCGACTGCGTTAGAAGAGGGATGACTCAAATTAAAGTGATTGAAACCATCGAATGACAATCAGATAAGTGTAAATAACGGTAATCAAGTCATTCGGATGCGCGATGTATCTCTACTAAGAATGCGACGGTTGGAAATGAAGATGATGAAATTTTCTCGAATTTCCACATTGACGATTACTACTTACAATAGTACGTGCTGGGTAGGTTAAGTTCGGATTTTGTTTGTAAATATCTTCATTATTTTATTTTCGGTGATTGAAAAAAATTATATGGTGAGTTCATCTTGGTGGAGATGAAGAAAATAATCTGTAATTCCGGGTATCTAATTGTTATTGTTCCTTGAAATTGACTTTCTGTAACTATTTGCCGATGTGAAAACGTGAGAACTACACTGAGTAATTATGAATGGTGTTCGTTTTTTAGCACAAGTGACTAAGTGACTGGAATGTAATAAAACTTGATAACGAGATACCATGACATTTTAAATTCTTTAAAAAGGAAAATGTTAAAAGCTTTCTGAGGAAGTTCTTAGAATTTATGTACGTGCGATTTATGTTCTGGTTGATTGATTTGTATACACATGTATCTTACAATTTGGTTACTCATACGTGTTTATTAATTTTATGTTGTTACATAAGATAATTTTTTAAAAATTATATCCATCTCATTTATTTTGGAAATAGTCCTATCCTATCCATAGTCTTTATGGTCTAATGAAAATATTTAGAAAGGAACACCCGCTTAAAGAAGTAAGGCACGTGAAAACCGACTCCTTAAGCAATAGGGCTGTAGTTATTTATAGAAGAATTTCTTCCTTTGGGCTTCATTCATATCGTCTTTAACTTCGGATTCCATTAACACATTAAGTTAAGTTTGTGCGATCAGCGACTCTGGTTAAATGAAACTTCACAGATTTTATTGAAAATTCCCAAATGCCACCAAAATGTGGGGATCTAAGTGGAATTATTTTCCAATTTATCTCATTTTGGGTTAGAAATTTATTAACGATTTTGATTTCTTTTGCATATTGGTTAATTTTATTTTTAGTGCGTTTTTATTTTTTGTTAAAAATCTGTGATAAAACGTAAATCTTGTATTTACACGTTCGTATGGTAAATTTCCTAGTATAGGTTCTACGATGTTAGGTTTAGCATTAAAACATTTTTTTTTTGGTTAAGTATCCGCTCAAAATATACCAATATTTTTGCAAACTCAGCCCAACAATATTATTTTATCGATGTTGTGTAACATTCCGGAAATATGAAGCAGGATTTGAGTTTTTGAAAAACAAATTTCTTAAGCTCAATGATAATCGATAATAATTTTTAAAGATTTTCTTGCAAAGAAAGGAGAGTTGTACCGTTAAAATTATATAATTAAAAGCGACAAAGAGTAGTTCTAAAGTGGATTTGCCTAAAGTATTTCCTGTCATCATTGGTATTACTATCACAAAACAGAAAGTTTAAATAAATATACGAAATTTTTACGACATCAATACTGTCTAAAAATATTTATAGTTTACTGGGCGTCCTGTTATTTGAATGAACTGATAATGTTCGTTTGATAACCTCTTCAAATTTCATTGCTTAAAACAATTTGATCATTAATTCTATGCAAAAACATTTATACATAGCGATATCAACGTTAGATGTTATGACTAAAAGAGAATTTGCTTCCCTTGGGAAGCAAATTAATAAGGGAATTGCCTTTATATGCTGATTTAGTGAATTTCTTAACAAAGCGAAGTAAACGCACATTTTTGCATAAGGAGAGAGCAATACCATCTCCAACAACTACACTTAGAAAGGAAGATAATACTAAACTAATCACGAATATCACACAAGCAACACTTTACAAATAGCAACTGATTGCCAGTAGATTTTCAGCGAAACAACAACAAAAGCTGTGAATGGACGTTTTGTGGTTAACATACCACTTTCAGACAATCTTGCAGAATTAGGAAGTTCACGATCAGTAGCGTTAAGACAATCAACTTGGAAAAGAAATTAAAACAAAATTGAGAAATAGCTCAGAGATACAGGGAATCTATGAATGAATATGAAGAATTAAGGCATATGAGGAAAATTAATGAAACGCAAACGAAGCATAGTTACTACTTACCTCAACATGCAGTAATAAAGCAATCAAATTTAACCACCAAATTAAGAACAGTGATTGATAGCTCTGTAACAGCAGATACTGGTCTTATTATTGGTAGCGGAAACCGCATTTTGATGTTTCTTACAGTTTCAGAGATACGTTGTGTTCAAATAAGTACAATTTGGAAGTGCAGGAAATTTATATCATGAACCATATGCAGGAAGGCGACAACTTTTAAATCATATTTTTTGTAGACACGTTTTAGTAGAATCACGAAAAAAATGATAAAATTTTAAAGACCGTGGAGATCTTATTTTTGAAAATGAAGAACTGATTTGCATACCAAATTCAATTTGAAATCGATTCCACCAAAGAAATGTTAAAGAATGGTATGTTTTTGATATTTTAGTAGAATCACAAAAAACTTTAAAAAATTCAAAAGAATAGATGGAAAAAAATAGTGATTTTGAAAATAAAGAAATGACTTGTATACGAAATTGGAGATTGATTCTTCCCCTTTCAAAGGGCGTATAACCGAACCCAACAATATTATTTTACCGATGTTATGTAACATTCCGGAAATATGATACTGGTCTTAGTGTTGGTAGCTGAAACCGCATTTTGATGTTTCTTACAGTTTCAGCGATACGTTGTGTTCAAATAAGCACAATTTGGAAGTGCAGGAAATTTATATCATGAACCATATGCAGGAAGGCGGCAACTTTTAAGAATTTACTTTTAGAACCACGGAAAAAATGATAAAATTTCAAAGACCGTGGAGATCTTATTTTTGAAAATGAAGAACTGATTTGCATACCAAATTCAATTTGAAATCTATTCCACCAAAGAAATGTTAAAGAATGGTATGTTTTTGATATTTTAGTAGAATCACAAAAAAATTAAAAATTCAAAAGAATAGATGGAAAAAAATAGTGATTTTGAAAATAAATAAATAAGTTGTATACGAAATTGGAGATTGATTCTTCCCCGTTCAAAAGGCGTATAACCGAACCCAACAATATTATTTTACCGATGTTGTGTAACATTCCGGAAATATGAAGCAGGATTTGAGTTTTTGAAACACAAATTTCTTAAGCTCAGTGATAACCGATAATAATTTTTAAAGATTTTCTTGCAAAGAAGAGAGAGTTGTACCGTTAAAATTATATAATTAAAAACGAGAAAAAATAGTTCTAAAGTGGATTTGCCTAAATTATTTCCTGTCATCTCTGGTATTACTATCACAAAAACAGAAAGTTTAAGTAAATACACGCAACTTTTACGACATCAATACTGTCTAAAAATATTTATTGTTTGCTGGCCGTTCTGATATTCCAATGATCTGATAATGTTCGTTCGATAATTAAGATTCGTTTGAAGACTATGTCAAGTAATCTATGTTCCTTATCGGCTCAGATGCGTGCATTTTGGGAGCAAGAAGAAGTTGAAGCAACCAGCAACACTTTCCAAATGGCAACTGAATGCCAGTAGATTTTCAGCGAAACAACAACAAGAGCTGTGAATGGACGCTTTGTGGTTAACATACCACTTTCAGATAATCTTGCAGAATTAGGAAATTCACGATCAGTAGCGTTAAGACAATCAACTTGGAAAAGAAATTAAAACAAAATTGAGAATTAGCTCAAAGATACAGGAAATCTATGAATGAATATGACGAATTAAGGCATATGAGGAAAATTAATGAAACGCAAACGAATCATAGTTACTACTTACCTCAACATGCAGTAATAAAGCAATCAAATTTAACCACCAAATTAAGAACAGTGATTGATAGCTCTGTAACAGCAGATACTGGTCTTAGTGTTGGTAGCGGAAACCGCATTTTGATGTTTCTTACAGTTTCAGAGATACGTTGTGTTCAAATAAGCACAATTTGTAAGTGCAGGAAATTTATATCATGAACCATATGCAGGAAGTCGGCAACTTTTAAGAATTTACTCTTAGAACCACGGAAAAAATGATAAAATTTCAAAGACCATGGAGATCTTATTTTTGAAAATGAAGAACTGATTTGCATACCAAATTCAATTTGAAATCGATTCCGCCAAAGAAATGTTAAAGAATGGTATGTTTTTGATATTTTAGTAGAATCACAAAAAACTTAAAAATTCAAAAGAATAGATGGAAAAAAATAGTGATTTTGAAAATGAAGAAATGACTTGTATACGAAATTGGAGATTGATTCTTCCCCTTTCAAAAGGCGTATAACCGAACCCAACAATATTATTTTACCGATGTTGTGTAACATTCCGGAAATATGAAGCAGGATTTGAGTTTTTGAAACACAAATTTCTTAAGCTCAGTGATAACCGATAATAATTTTTAAAGATTTTCTTGCTAGGAAGAGAGAGTTGTACCGTTAAAATTATATAATTAAAAGCGAGAAAAAATAGTTCTATAGTGGATTTGCCTAAATTATTTCCTGTCATCTCTGGTATTACTATCACAAAAACAGAAAGTTTAAGTAAATACACGCAACTTTTACGACATCAATACTGTATAAAAATATTTATTGTTTACTGGCCGTTCTGATATTCCAATGATCTGATAATGTTCGTTCGATAATTAAGATTCGTTTGAAGACTATGTTATGTAATCTATGTTCCTTATCGGATCAGATGCGTGTATTTTGGGAGCAAGAAGAAGTTGAAGCAAGTAGATTTTTAGCGAAACAACAACAAGAGCTGTGAATGGACGTTTTGTGGTTAACATACCACTTTCAGACAATCTTGCAGAATTAGGAAGTTCACGATCAGTAGCGTTAAGACAATCAACTTGGAAAAGAAATTAAAACAAAATTAAGAATTAGCTCAGAGATACAGGGAATCTATGAATGAATATGAAGAATTAAGGCATATGAGGAAAATTAATGAAACGCAAACGAAGCATAGTTACTACTTACCTCAACATGCAGTAATAAAGCAATCAAATTTAACCACCAAATTAAGAACAGTGATTGATAGCTCTGTAACAGCAGATACTGCTCTTAGTGTTGGTAGCGGAAACCGCATTTTGATGTTTCTTACAGTTTCAGAGATACGTTGTGTTCAAATAAGTACAATTTGGAAGTGCAGAAATTTATATCATGAACCATATGCAGGAAGGCGGCAACTTTTAAGAATTTACTTTTCGAACCACGGAAAAAATGATAAAATTTCAAAGACCGTGGAGATCTTATTTTTCAAAATGAAGAACTGATTTGCATACCAAATTCAATTTGAAATCGATTCCACCAAAGAAATGTTAAAGAATGGTATGTTTTTGATATTTTAGTAGAATCACAAAAAACTTAAAAATTCAAAAGAATAGATGGAAAAAAATAGTGATTTTGAAAATAAAGAAATAACTTGTATACGAAATTGGAGATTGATTCTTCCCCTTTCAAAAAGCGTGTAACCGAACCCAACAATATTATTTTACCGATGTTGTGTAACATTCCGGAAATATGAAGCAGGATTTGAGTTTTTGAAACACAAATTTCTTAAGCTCAGTGATAACCGATAATAATTTTTAAAGATTTTCTTGCAAAGAAGAGAGAGTTGTACCGTTAAAATTATATAATTAAAAGCGAGAAAAAATAGTTCTATAGTGGATTTGCCTAAATTATTTCCTGTCATCTCTGGTATTACTATCACAAAACAGAAAGTTTAAGTAAATACACGCAACTTTTACGACATCAATACTGTCTAAAAATATTTATTGTTTACTGGCCGTTCTGATATTCCAATGATCTGATAATGTTCGTTCGATAATTAAGATTCGTTTGAAGACTATGTTAAGTAATCTATGTTCCTTATCGGCTCAGATGCGTGCATTTTGGGAACAAGAAGAAGTTGAAGCAACCCGCAACACTTTCCAAATGGCAACTGAATACCAGTAGATTTTCAGCGAAACAACAACAAGAGCTGTGAATGGACGCTTTGTGGCTAACACACCACTTTCAGACAATCTTGCAGAATTAGGAAATTCACGATCAGTAGCGTTAAGACAATCAACTTGGAAAAGAAATTAAAACAAAATTGAGAATTAGCTCATAGATACAGGGAATCTATGAATGAATATGACGAATTAAGGCATATGAGGAAAATTAATGAAACGCAAACGAATCATAGTTACTACCTACCTCAACATGCAGTAATAAAGCAATCAAATTTAACCACCAAATTAAGAACAGTGATTGATAGCTCTGTAACAGCAGATGCTGGTCTTATTGTTGGTAGCGGAAACCGCATTTTGATGTTTCTTACAGTTTCAGAGATATGTTGTGCTCAAATAAGTACAATTTGGAAGTGCAGGAAATTTATATCATGAACAATATGCAGGAAGGCGGCAACTTTTAAATCATATTTTTGTAGACACGTTTTAGTAGAATCACGAAAAAAATGATAAAATTTTAAAGACTGTGGAGATCTTATTTTTGTAAATGAAGAACTGATTTGCATACCAAATTCAATTTGAAATCGATTCCGCCAAAGAAATGTTAAAGAATGGTATGTTTTTGATATTTTAGTAGAATCACAAAAAACTTAAAAATTCAAAAGAATAGATGGAGAAAAATAGTGATTTTGAAAATAAAGAAATGACTTGTATACGAAATTGGAGATTGATTCTTCCCTGTTCAAAAGCCGTATAACCGAACCCAACAATATTATTTTACCGATGTTGTGTAACATTCCGGAAATATGAAGCAGGATTTGAGTTTTTGAAACACAAATTTCTTAAGCTCAGTGATAACCGATAATAATTTTTAAAGATTTTCTTGCAAAGAAGAGAGAGTTGTACCGTTAAAATTATATAATTAAAAACGAGAAAAAATAGTTCTATAGTGGATTTGCCTAAATTATTTCCTGTCATCTCTGGTATTACTATCACAAAACAGAAAGTTTAAGTAAATACACGCAACTTTTACAACATCAATACTGTCTAAAAATATTTATTGTTTACTGGCCGTTCTGATATTCCAGTGATCTGATAATGTTCGTTCGATAATTAAGCTTCGTTTGAAGACTATGTTAAGTAATCTATGTTCCTTATCGGCTCAGATGCGTGCATTTTGGGAACAAGAAGAAGTTGAAGCAACCAGCAACACTTTCCAAATGGCAACTGAATGCCAGTAGATTTTCAGCGAAACAACAACAAGAGCTGTGAATGGACGCTTTGTGGTTAACATACCACTTTCAGACAATCTTGCAGAATTAGCAAATTCACGATCAGTAGCGTTAAGACAATCAACTTGGAAAAGAAATTAAAACAAAATTGAGAATTAGCTCAAAGATACAGGGAATCTATGAATGAATATGACGAATTAAGGCATATGAGGAAAATTAATGAAACGCAAACGAATCATAGTTACTACTTACCTCAACATGCAGTAATAAAGCAATCAAATTTAACCACCAAATTAAGAACAGTGATTGATAGCTTTGTAACAGCAGATACTGGTCTTATTGTTGGTAGCGGAAACCGCATTTTGATGTTTCTTACAGTTTCAGAGATACGTTGTGTTCAAATAAGTACAATTTGGAAGTGCAGGAAATTTATATCATAAACCATATGCAGGAAGGCGGCAACTTTTAAGATTTTACTTTTAGAATCACGGAAATAATGATAAAATTTCAAAGACCGTGGAGATCTTATTTTTGAAAATGAAGAACTGATTTGCATACCAAATTCAATTTGAAACCGATTCCCCAAAGAAATGTTAAAGAATGGTGTGTTTTTGATATTTTAGTAGAATCACAAAAAACTTAAAAATTCAAAAGAATAGATGGAAAAAAATAGTGATTTTGAAAGTGAAGAAATGACTTGTACACGAAATTGGAGAATGATTCTTCCTCTTTCAAAAGGCGGATAACTCGTTTTAATTTGAAATCGATTCCACTTAAGAAACGTTAAAGTTTATTGTGTTTTTGACGTTTTGGTAGAATGATGACAAATATGATAAAATTTTAAAGGTTTTTGAAAATGAAGAGATGGCTTGTATACCAAATTGAAGGATAAACTTTCCTTTTTAAAATAAACCTTCCTTTTTAAAAACTCGTTGTTTCAATTTGAAATCACTTCCACCTAAGAAATCTTAAAAAATCATGTGTTTTTGACGTTTTAGTAGAATCAACGAAAAACTGAAAAATTTTAAAAAATAGATGGAAAAAAGTAGTCATTTTGAAAATGAAGATGTGTCTTCTATACTAAATTGAAGGTTGAAATGTTGGAAACCTAAGAAATGTTAAAAGATGATATTTTTTAACATTGATTCATGATGATTCATGCAATAGAAAATATTAACTTTTCCGTGTATGTACATATATGAGGCACTTCTGTATTGTAAAGTAAATCAAATGATTTTCCTAAACAATTCAGATCACCAGTATGAAACCAGGAATAGATGTGCAATGAGACCTCCTCTGTACCGATTGACAAAATCGCAAAAAAATATTACATTTTTAGCACCTAAATTCTACAACAAATTGCCTAAAAACTTACGCGATCTCAATTTAGATAACTTTAAAAAACAAATCAAAATGTTTCTGATGCAACAGGCATTTTACTCATATGATGACTATTATAATTATAAATTTACACGACTAGCACAGCACCCGATTAGATTGTAAACGTTTTTCAGTTTTAGTTTGTTACAATTGTTTGATTTTGTTACTGTAACATTGTTCTCTGTTTTGTGCTCTTTGTATTTTGTATTTTATATCATACTTTGTACTAAATGTACACAAATATCTGATGTATGTAAACACTTTCTGTGTAATAACATCAATAAAGATTATTATTATTTACCTCCAGTAAAACGCTCTTCCGCTAAAGTGTTTTCCAGGTCTAAATGATGGTCATAGACATAAAGAGCTCAGATTAATGATTTATGACTGTTAAAGCTTTTCTAATACATATTGCACACGATAAGTACACATAATTTATCTTTGGCAATGAATGTTACTTAATTTTAAAAGTTTCTCCCAAAGGTGTTTTGGTCTTTTTTGAACCAATACTGATTTCGGATGTTTAGGTTATAGTTCTAGTTCCAGAAGAATTTTTAACAATCCAGAACTAACACTAGTTCTAATTTAACACAATCAAAACTGAAACTAACACTAGACCTAGAGTTAGAAAGATTCAGGTTTAGCCGTGCGTCTTCAGAAGTTTTTTAAGTTGATAGTTATGAAGATATATTCCATACATAATGGACATCCTGTGAAGTAATGCTAAATCGGCATAAAATCTTCAACACACTGAAATGGTTAATACACAGTTTAACAACAGATATTAAATTTGTGTTTCCAACATGGTGTCTTTTTGGTGTTACTCTTACTACCATCATATCCGCAGTCCATCAATGGCGATGATGTCCCATGCCCTAAAAGATATGGAAGTAACATACATTTACAGTAACATTTAGTGACCTCAAAACAACGTTCGAACAGTATTTTAGTGTAAAATTTTTTGAAATTGGAAATAACCTGATAGTCCATAGGTTAAAGTATCGGAGTGGTATTGAGATTTAGTAAAAGGATTTTGCTAGTGGCTGAGGGATGAGAGGTGTGTTGTTCATTACAAGTATGGCATAGAGTGCCAAAGTCATCAATTCTTATTCTTAAGATAAATCAATGCATTCATTTTTTAAATCTAATTCAAAAATTTAACCATAATTTATCTCAACAGCATACTGGAACATCTGCATATGTTTGGTTTGAAAAAATAGGTACATTGCTCCCTTCTTCGACTACATACGTGAATGTTTCTGTACCAAACGTTCTAATCAAATCTTTAACTCGACTAAAGGATCTTTAATTCCTTACTGATAGAAACATATAATTGTATGAATCAGTTTGCATTTTCAAGGTAACATTTCCATAAAGTTTCCTGCTTTACGGGCAGGAAAATCCAGAACATAGCTTATTAGAAACATAACTTAGAGGATGTTTCATGCATCTTGTTACTTTCTTGTATTTTAAATTATAACCAGTAACATCATTAGTACAAAAATAATAATCATTTATGTGATTTTTGCTTGTTTTCATATTATTACAGCAACTCTAACGATTTTCCTGTTTGACTATTTTCTAAAATTATAATAGAAAATAAAATTAGAATACATAAGCATTCCTAATGACTCTTATTATATGTTGTGTTAATTAAGTATTATGTACATATAACACATAATTAATTACTTTATAATTAGCGAACATAACAAATATGTAGCCAAACAAATCATTAAACTTTTAGTAGAAACTCTAGATGTAATAAAGTGATAATTAGTATTTGTTTAGAAACGATTTAAATGAATGATAATAGCGATTAAATTGATTATTGAGCAAGATAATAATTGTAAACCAAGCGTAACGAAATATCGAAATAATAAAACCTGGATTATGCGGTTAACCATAGCGCTAAATACATCTTGTGCATTAACATAAACACTATCTAAATAAATAAACGCCATCGGTCTCGACTCATTGGTAAACCGTGAATGTTGCAAGTTAAAAGAAATTTTAATTGCGACATAAATATTAATTCGGTAATTGCGCCGTGCGTTTTATGTTTTATAATAAAGACAGTGCCGTGTTCGATGCGATAATTGAGCAATCGATCTTCAAACAGATTGTGAAGATCTTTTATTTATTTAATCGAATTATCGTTTTTCAATCGGGTGAAAGGAGAATGATTCGCATTTTGAATTAGATTCTGTATCCGGTTCGCGGTTAATTATTTCTTTTCTTAATATTACATAGTGTTTTTTCAATTAAATAAAAACAATCTAATGATGTGGGCAAGTCATAAATCTTGATTCAAACCAGAAATGTCATCTTAATTTTTTGTTTCAAATAAAGAACCACTGTGGGTTTTAAAAGTAATGCTCCATAAGCAAATTATGTAAGTAGAAATTAACGAATTTGCTTATGAGAGTTCAAAAAGTCAATGTAATAATGCAAACATTAACAAATTTAAAACGATTATGTGTATTAGTCACAATTTATTTCTGGATATGAATGGTTCAAGAATATTTGTAGTTGCGTAATAAACGAGACATTAACAACAAAGTTAGAGTGAAAAGGTGTTGATAGATTGCATTTTACTCTTGGTTCAAAACTTCAACATAGTAAAGCGATAACGAAGGTGATTAGAAGACTACGAAATTAAGAAAAGAAGTGTAAAAAAGAACGATGAAGGGGATAGTTAGGATATCATTTTCTCCATAATGTAACTATGGTATGTGTGAAGCTTGTGTAATTTTAATACGCCATATATTTAATCATTAGTGAATGTTGACTAAGCTTTTTTAAGGTTGATCTAATAAAATCTGAAAATGCTGATCTGATAATATTGTTTTGCTGCATAGCAATAAACCCATGTATGATTCAAGTCTCAATCTCAAAGAACAAAACACATTGTCTGTATGTGGTGCAGATTTTGTCTTAGAGGTCTGATTGAACTACATTATTTTATCAATGTCCATGATAGTCACGTTATTTTCCATGGATTTCGAATGCCTTGTTAGAAGACCATGATTCGCCAAAAATGGATAATTTGACATCAGTAACATATGGTTATATCAGCAATAAATCCAACATTACATGATTTAAAAACAGTAATTTAATATGTCGTATATACAATTAATTAGGCTTGTTTCTCTTTGCTGTGCCCAACATTCTAACTAAATCTTTAATTCGTCTAAAAGATTAAAAATCTTTTATTTCTTGTTGACAGAGCCACAACAATGTATTTCGAATGCCTTGTTGGAAAACAGTGTTAACCAAAAATGGACTGATATGACATCTGTGGTATATGGTTCCAACAAATTGATGCAAAGCAAGAACATTGATGAAACAAACGAATTATTCTTATCGAATCTTTTCTTCAATTTCGTATTATTTTTATGGTATTACATTCATTCGTATCATATCCGCAGTCCATCAATGTCGAGGATGTCCCATGCCCTAAAAGATATGGAAGTAACATACATTTACAGTAACATTTAGTGACCTCAAAACAACGTTCGAACAGTATTTTAGTGTAAAATTTTTTGAAATTGGAAATAACCTGATGGTCCATAGGTTAAAGTAACGGAGTGGTATTGAGATTTAGTAAAAGGATTTTGCTAGTGGCTGAGGGATGAGCAGGTGTGTTGTTCATTACAAATATGGCATAGAGTGCCAAAGTCATCAATTCTTATTCTTTAGATAAATCAATGCATTCATCCTTTTTGAATCTAATTCAAAAATTTAACCAAAATTTATCTCAACAGCATACTGGAATATCTGCATATGTTTGGTTTGAAAAATTAGGTACATTGCTCCCTTCTTCGACTATATACGTGAATGTTTCTGTACCAAACGTTCTAATCAAATCTTTAACTCGACTAGAGGATCTTTAATTCCTTACTAATAGAAACATATAATTGTATGAATCAGTTTGCATTTTCAAGGTAACATTTCCAAAAAGATTCCTGCTTTATGGGCAGGAAGATCCAACACTACATGATTTAAAAACAGTAATTTAATATGACGTATATGCAATTAATTAGGCTTGTTTTTTTTTGCTGTGCCCAACGTTCTAACTAAATCTTTAATTCGTCTGTAAGAATTATTGAGGGAGCCTTCGGTTGGACCGAATAATTAATCTCTTCTCACTCTTCTCAAAATATATTGTTTATTAACGTTTAAATGAAGCACATAAGGCGTAATAACACATAACATAATACATAAGCGACATAAACGTAAAAATGTTATCTTGCGTAATTCTCTCGGAAGTCGTTCTTCCCTCCAACGCTACTAAAACCCGTTAAAAAACCACTACAACGCCACCAGCGGCTGTAATCGTACTAACTCTAAAATTTAAATATTAAATTAACGCTTACAGATCGGTCAACCTGACAATAGGTCGTCCCGACCTACGGTCCAAAATAACAATTTGTTTTTCTAAACTACTAGCCACGGTTTCATATTTTCCGGTCCTAAAACACTTTCAAACGGTTTTTGCGTCAATTGGAAATCTGGAATGTCTACTATTACATAACGATCATTTTCTAACGTTTTAAGTACTTGATATGGGCCTTTGTATCTCGGTATAAGTTTTTTGTTAACACCTGGGGTTACATCAACATTTTTTATCAGAACATAGTCTCCTTCATCATATTTTTGCGGTGATTTATGGCGAGCATCATAAGTTGATTTGTTATAATTTTGTGATTGTATATTTTTCTCTTGAGCATTTCTTCTAATTTCAATGATATCGGTTTCGTCGGTATCAACCTCTAAATAATTTCTCAGACTATCGTATTTGTGTTTTTGGTTTACACCAAATAAAAGTTTTGCAGGAGTATAACCAGTTGATTTGGAAAAAGTATTATTAATGGCAAATTCTACATCAGGTAAGTATTTATTCCATTTATTTTTCAAAGCTGATAATTTTGACAACATAGGCGTTAAATCTCTATTAATACGTTCAATTTGTCCATTTGATTTAGGTGACGAAGCTGCTATTAAGACATGTATAACGTTATTCTCTTTCAGGAATTTTGCAAACTCATTAGAAGTAAAAGCACTACCACGATCTGACACTATTCTGATTGGTTTACTGTAATTGTTAAAATATTCCTGTAGTTTATGAATAACTTCGCAAGTTTTTGTGGACTTTACATCGTAAAATTTCACAAATTTGGTAAATCCGTCTATTACCTCGAATATATATTTTTTTCCAGTAGGTGTTTTTTCTAGTGGCCCATAATGGTCTATGTGTAATGTAACAAAAGGTTCATTTCCTTTAGGGATATTATGCAGAACACCTTCTTGTTTTCCTACAGTTGGTGAGTAACATAAACATTTTATACAATTCTTAATATGTAATTTTATTTTCTTTTGCATTTCAGGGAACCAGTATATTTGAGAAATATATTCCATGGTCTTTTCCTTACCAACATGTCCTAAATTATCGTGTGAATTTGTTATTATTTGATTTTCCATTAAACGAGGTACATAAAACAAAAGTTTGTCTTTCATTTTCCTATAAACAAGTCCATTTCTTAATTCGTAATCCCTTAATTCGCTTTCCTGTAATCTTTCCGAAATATTTTGTATATCTTTGTCTAAATGTTGTGCAACAGCTAAGTTTTGTTCAAAAGTATTTTCCTCTAACACAAAAATCGAATTTGTACGACTCAAAGCATCAACATGTTTCATGCGATTTCCCTCTCTATGTACTATTTCAAAATTATAGTCTTGTAATATCAACGCCCAACGGTTAATTCTAGGGTTTATGTCTTTTTTGTTTAAAGCTAACTTAATTGAATTGCAATCAGTGACAATTTTAAATGGTATACCTTGCAAATAAGTGTGGAATCTATTTAAGGCGTTTATAATAGCTAAAAGTTCCAATTCATAACTATGATACTTTGATTCAGTATCTGTTGTTCTTTTACTAAAATAAGAAACTGGTCTAAATAAATCATCCTTTTGCTTCTGTAATAAAACTGCACCATAACCTTTTGAGCATGCATCACAATGTAATTCAGTAACAAGAAATGGTGAATAAATTGCCAAAACTGGAGCGGTTACCAATTTTTCTTTTATCAAATTAAAAACCATTAATTCAGTTTCGCCAAAAGTAAAGGCCGTTTGTTTTCTTATTAAGTGGTATAGTGGTTTGGCTATCTTTGCAAAAGAAGGAATAAATCGTCTGAAGTACGATGCTAAACCAAGAAATCTATGTACTTTCTGGCTACTATCGGGTATTGGGTAATCTTCAACAGCTTCAATATTCGCGGGGTTAGGTCTTATACCATTTTTATTTATTAAATATCCTAAATAAATTATTTGATTCTGTACGAAAGAACACTTATCTAATCTCAATTCTAATGCATTTTCTGCCATTATTGTTAAAACTATGTCTAATAGTTCAAAATGCTCATCTATAGTCTCCGTCGCAATCAAAATATCATCTAAATAAATTAAAATCTTTTCCTCATTTATCAATTGTCTAAATATCTTGTAGATGTAACGACTGAATACAGATGGTCCGTTAGTAATACCAAAAGGCATGCGTAAATACTCAAATTGACCCAATGGTGTTATAAAAGAAGTATATTTAATTGAATCGTCCGACATTTTGATATGATGGAAACCATTTTTTAAATCTAAACTAGTAAAATAACATTTACCTCTCAACAAATCTAATTGATCGTCAATTAACGGCAAAGGATAACGATCGCGAATAGTTACTTTATTTAATTCTCGAAAGTCAATACAGAGTCGGTAATCATCTGAATTTTTCTTTTTAATTAAAACGATCGGACTAGCGTATGGAGAATAGCTCTCTCCAATGTAACCTTTAAGCAACAATTCATCTAAAATTATTTTTAATTTTCGTTTTTGTTCAAAAGACAATTTACGTGGTCTAAAAGCGAATGGTTGATCAGTTTTCAAGTTAATTTTACATTCAAAAGTTGTATCAGTACTTAACGATTTTTTTGAATTAACATATTCGGTTACTCGTTTTTCTATTTTATTTTTTGTAACAATGTCTACATCGGAATTTATATTTAGAGGTTTTTTTTTATTAACATCATCTACATCAATCATCATTAATTCTTCAATTTCGTTTTCAACATTTTCAGTAATATCGTTTGAATCAATTATTTTTGAAATCTTAAATTCTGATCCTAAAGTTATTTGAAATGTTTTCAAAGTTGTAAAGTCTCTACCTAATAATGCGGGAAAACTCATTGTTTGATTTGGCACTACATGCAACAAAACAGGGACCTCTATATCCTGTATTAATACTTTCCCATCAAAAATACCGATAATGTCCAATTTACTACCATTTATGCCACAAAAATTTCGTATTATTAAATTTGTTTTTACCTTTTCACCAATTACATCTAACCTTACTAAGCTAATTGGGCTGCCAGTGTCCAAACAAGCTTGGACATCAAAAATGTTACCATCATCTGTATGTAAAACCATTGGTACCTCATACGATGTCCTTGATTCTACCAGATGGGTTGTAGTTTCTTTCTTTGGTGCTCTTCGGTTTTGATCAGTCTGTACGGGACAATTTGCGATCTTGTGTTGCGGTGATCCACAACGGAAACATGATCCCTTTTCTCGCCTTGGATATGGACAATCTCTCACTACATGTCCCTCTTCAACGCAGTTGTAACATTTTAATCTTGTACCAGCATCCAAACTCTCAGGTTTTGGTTTTGTTCGGATAGGTTGTACGGAACTAGCAGTAACACTTACTTGTTTTACTTGTCCATGATGGTATTTTCTTTCATAAGTCATTCGTTCGTATTTTAATAAATCCTTGAATAAGTCGTCTGCATCAGTATGGTTCTTAGCCATTAACATGCCAGCAATATCCTTTGAAGACAAACCAATGATGATTTGTTCCTTTTGTTCTTCAAAACTTAAGTTAAGTTGCTTGCATAGACTTATTTTTTCATGGAAATAATAACTTATACTTTCTTTGCTTGTTTGCATCCTTGATTGCATGGTTTTCCACAATGCAGTGATATTTCTTTCCGGAATAAACGTTTTTGTAAATTCTTGCTTAAAATCTTTCCATGATGTCAGATTTTGCCATTAATAAGTCTAAAAGATTAAAAATCTTTTATTTCTTGTTGACAGAGCCACAACAATGTATTTCGAATGTCTTGTTGGAAGACAGTGTTAACCAAAAATGGACTGATATGACATCTGTGATATATGGTTCCAACAAATTGATGCAAAGCAAGAACATTGATGAAACAAACGAATTAGGCTTATCGAATCTTTTCTTCAATTTCGTATTATTTTTATGGTATTACATTCATTCGTATCATATCCGCAGTCCATCAATGTCGAGGATGTCCCATGCCCTAAAAGATATGGAAGTAACATACATTTACAGTAACATTTAGTGACCTCAAAACAACGTTCGAACAGTATTTTAGTGTAAAATTTTTTGAAATTGGAAATAACCTGATGGTCCATAGGTTAAAGTAACGGAGTGGTATTGAGATTTAGTAAAAGGATTTTGCTAGTGGCTGAGGGATGAGCAGGTGTGTTGTTCATTACAAATATGGCATAGAGTGCCAAAGTCGTCAATTCTTATTCTTTAGATAAATCAATGCATTCATCCTTTTTGAATCTAATTCAAAAATTTAACCAAAATTTATCTCAACAGCATACTGGAACATCTGCATATGTTTGGTTTGAAAAATTAGGTACATTGCTCCCTTCTTCGACTATATACGTGAATGTTTCTGTACCAAACGTTCTAATCAAATCTTTAACTCGACTAGAAGATCTTTAATTCCTTACTAATAGAAACATATAATTGTATGAATCAGTTTGCATTTTCAAGGTAACATTTCCAAAAAGATTCCTGCTTTATGGGCAGGAAGATCCAACACTACATGATTTAAAAACAGTAATTTAATATGTCGTATATGCAATTAATTAGGCTTGTTTTTTTTGCTGTGCCCAACGTTCTAACTAAATCTTTAATTCGTCTAAAAGATTAAAAATCTTTTATTTCTTGTTGACAGAGCCACAACAATGTATTTCGAATGTCTTGTTGGAAGACAATGTTAACCAAAAATGGACTGATATGACATCTGTGATATATGGTTCCAACAAATTGATGCAAAGCAAGAACATTGATGAAACAAACGAATTAGGCTTATCGAATCTTTTCTTCAATTTAGTATTATTTTTATGGTATTACATTCATTCGTTGGTTTATGTCAATAATCCAACAAAATTGAACTCAAAAAATTGTTCTGAAAGAATTTTACTGCATTTGTCAAAACTAAAAAAGTAAAAAGTTGCAAAAATATTGAAAGGTGAGGTCACAATGGCGCCTAGCATAGCTCTGTATATTCAGTTGTACTTAGATGTACAAATGATTAACGGTCGCCTTAATTTCAGGACAACAAGCTGCTTTGTAAATACTGCGTAATCAATGTCAAAATTTTCTTAAATGTCAACCAAGATGTGATGAAGATTTTGGATATGCTGTATTTGTAGCAAGCTACAAGTAGCAGTTTATGACCATTTAAACCACAGAAAGTTTCTATAAATACCAAAGTTGATTGGTTAAGATTTATTAAACTTAAATACGAAAAAAATGTACCGTAAGACCCCATCTACCCCATCTTACGGTACATTTCTACTTGGCCACCCTGAGGCAACATGAACACTAGGCATACGTGTTTAATCCTGTATCTCGAAAGGGACGTTAGGTTATGTTTTTGTTTCTCGTATTTGTTTTCTTGTAATCATAAGAATTTCGTGGTTAAAAATAATGTGCACGTATCAACAAACTCCAGGGTCAAAACCATACATGAATTACAACGTCAAAACTTTTTTTTTTAAAGGACGCAGAAACGTTCAAAGTGCTTCAGACAACATTAATATGGAAGAAGCTTGGAAAGAATTTAAGACCTATTCTACATCCGACTGTTTTGAGCAATTGAGGAGTTGTTGATTTTTGAAACTTTGGTAGTTGTTGCTAATTGGGAAATACCTAGATATACAAAGGAAATAGGTCAAGGTCTTCAGGAACAACAGTTTAGGTCCAGATTTCATTGATTCTTTTATCGCTAGAATAGCCTAAAAAATGTACCTTTTATATAAAAATACATTCCTTAATGCTTCAGTTACATCTAGCTTGCAAAGTAAGAGATTGTTCCTAAAACGAAATTCAATGGCTAAGAAACCGGAACAAATGAGACATCACTTATTGATATATTTTCTGTTGCTTGTATAAGCTACTTTCAATGTTTCATGATAACTGAAGGTTAGGCAAAAAATGAGTCCAAGTAACCTCATCTTACGGTAGCTGATTAGATATTGAGTTACATGATATGAAGCAATTAATGAAATGGCATGTAACTAAAGGTATACAGTATCAAACTCGAATTTTCATAGAAACTACAGGTTACAAGTTGTTGTCTCTACGTTTGTGATAGCTTTTACCTCATGGAGTATCCGACATTGGATATTGTTTATCTACTTTTATAATGACCAGAGCCGCGACGTGTTCGGGCTATTGATGTCATCTTTTCTATAGAGCGGCAACCGCGTTATAGCGTAGTACTAATATACTTCTGTCGCCAATATTTATAGCCCATGTAAGAGATGGGGGACTAAAACTTAATCAGTGGCGTAAAGCAGTGTAATGTGCCGAGTCTCTACCGTAAGGCGAAGAACCGCAAATAAAACCATCGATTAATGGAATGCATCGATTAATGACTGATTATAAGAGAGTTTTGATCACACTAAGTGGTTTTAACAGAGTTTCTTTAATATAGGTCGTCAGATCCAGATCAAATGATCAGAGCTAGTACATGTTTGTTTGATTCGCTTACCCGATAAGTAATTCATGTAATATAACCATTGTTTAAAACGTCAAAACGCCTTTGCTTCGTTGAGTGCCTGACAGAGATCTTTCTTGTTTACCTTAATGGTCTCTATCACTATTGACTTCCAGTACCTATTCCATATGACACTAACGAACGTTTGTGTCATATGTGATATCATACATTGTGTCTCAGTACTTATTTTCTCAGTAATGAGTTTTTGAATCCGTAGTTGCTCCGCCACGATTTATAATGCATTTATTTAGACGACGTGGCATATTATTAATTAAGTGATCTATAGCTGTCCGTGGTATATCAACCCAAACTTCTTGAATCCGTAGCTGGAGATAGTGTAGAAGCTAACTGGAAGGAGTAGTAAATTACCCTGTTGCCTACTGACCTCATCTTATATATGTTCAATTAGCGACAAATAAGTCGACCATTCCTTGGCTATATACTGGAGACACTGGCTTGAGAAGTGCAGCTGAAGAAACGGTATCAACCCAATCGGATTCCTTTTCGAACATCTTCACTACTCCAATAATAGACCGTAGCCACATGTCTGGCCTAAGTGCTTTGGTTATACCATATGTAGCTTAACTAGTCTTCTTGAAACTACATACATAAAGATATGAAACTGTAACCGGTTCAAATACATTGGCTGGCAGTATAAGAAGCGGTGCTTTAGTTATCATCAACGTAATATATTGGATCAATTGGACCAACATCTCAATACCGTTGTAACATTTCGATGAGCAATTTCTCTTAGCAAAAGTCTGGCTCTCATGCCAAATAATACACCATGTTTTACATCAGTCAATTGGGAAAATGTTAATATTGACCTACTCTTGACGTTGTGCCCAAATTCAGAAAAAATTGTGAACAAACAAATTGCAAAAAGAGAAAAAAAGATTTCTTTTTCAACCAACGGTAGTTTTTTAACCTATTACTTTTAAACAGTATATTGAAGGTGCTATTTTTTAACGTTTTAAGCTGCGATATGTGTTCTGATAACTCAAACTTTCCGTAAACACTACGCTAAGATTCTGATTTCAAATGATGGATAGTATAGATAATGGCAAAAAACATAAAAAATTACTCTACTCACAAAATAAGTCTCAAAAGTATAAAGGGCGCAAAACGTAGAAGAGATCACCTCAAGCTAAGAAACATATAATGTTTTCAAACATTTTTGATTAAGTATTTGTCATTTTCTAACAGTTACACAACTTCGTGGTATTGTCTGAATTTAGGTTCAAGATTTTCTTAATTTTTGTTGACGAACTATCATACGTATCTATAACTAATTTAACTAACTAATTTAATTAATAAATAAAGGAGTATTAAATTTACATAATATTATTATTATATATTTCATGTCTTCGTCATCACTATTAATGACGCAAGGGCGTTCTTTTTGGCGAAACATCTTCCTCTGCTCCTTGTTCAGCAAAGAATGACATTTCATTATTTCTTTTTTGCAAAAAATCTGTTATTTTGGATTGTTTCTTGTTGGCTGATAGACCCTCAAAAATTTCGTTGTATGCAGCCAAGCATTTGTGAAGTTCTCTTTTAAATTTTGTGCTTCTTTCAGTGGAAGGATCCTCACTGACTAAATATTTTTCCAATATTTCAGTAATATCTAGGCCTTAGGTAATATCTAGATCTTTTACAGTAAAATCTTTTACAACAACAGTAACATCTTGATCTGTATTGTTTTCATCGTCATCAACAGCAAAATCAGTTGAGTTTGTTTCTGATGCCATTTCCAGCAAACTTACCACATCAATTTCTTCTTGTACCAGTAATTCTTGAATATCATCGATATTCATGTCGTCAAAACCTTCTCTCTCTCTAGACTTAGCAACTTTTACAATTGCATCTATTTCGTTATGATCTGGATCAATTAAGTTATCCTTTTCATCTACCTCTGGGCATAGATTTTTCCAACAACTATTCAATATTGATGGTTTTAATAAAGATGTTTTTATGTAATAAGCTTTAAACGTAGATATAATACGTTGATCTAGTGGTTGAAGTAATGAAGCTGTATTCGGCGGTAAAAATATTACTTCAACATTTGGGTGACTAAAATTTTTTGAGCGATTTGGTGTATTATCCAATATTAGTAGAAGTATTAGTAGTAGTTTTTTGCAAAAAATCTGTTATTTTGGATTGTTTCTTGTTGACTGATAGACCCTCAAAAATTTCGTTGTATGCAGCCAAGCATTTGTGAAGTTCTCTTTTAAATTTTGTGCTTCTTTCAGTGGAAGGATCCTCGCTGACTAAATATTTTTCCAATATTTCAGTAATATCTAGACCTTTTTTTACATCTTTTACAGTAAAATCTTTTACAACAACAGTAACATCTTCTCTTTTAAATTTTGTGCTTCTTTCAGTGGAAGGATCCTCACTGACTAAATATTTTTCCAATATTTCAGTAATATCTAGACCTTTTTTTACATCTTTTACAGTAAAATCTTTTACAACAACAGTAACATCTTGCTCTATATTGTTTTCATCATCAACAGCAAAATCAGTTGAGTTTGTTTCTGATGCCATTTCCAGCAAACTTACCACATCAATTTCTTCTTGTACCAGCAATTCTTGAATATCATCGATATTCATGTCGTCAAAACCTTCTCTCCCTGTAGACTTAGCAACTTTTACAATTGCATCTATTTCGTTATGATCTGGATCAATCAAGTTATCCTTTTCATCTACCTCTGGCCATAGATTTTTCCAACAACTATTCAATATTGATGGTTTTAATAAAGATGTTTTTATGTAATAAGCTTTAAACGTAGATATAATACGTTGATCTAGTGGTTGAAGTAATGAAGTTGTATTCGGCGGTAGAAATATTACTTCAACATTTGGGTGACTAAAATTTTTTGAGCGATTTGGTGTATTATCCAATATTAGTAGAAGTATTAGTAGTAGTTTTTTGCAAAAAATCTGTTATTTTGGATTGTTTCTTGTTGGCTGATAGACCCTCAAAAATTTCGTTGTATGCAGCCAAGCATTTGTGAAGTTCTCTTTTAAATTTTGTGCTTCTTTCAGTGGAAGGATCCTCACTGACTTAATATTTTTCCAATATTTCAGTAATATGTAGGCCTTTTTTTATATCTTTTACAGTAAAATCTTTTACAACAACAGTAACATCTTGCTCTATATTGTTTTCATCGTCATCAACAGCAAAATCAGTTGAGTTTGTTTCTGATGCCATTTCCAGCAAACTTACCACATCAACTTCTTCTTGTACCAGTAATTCTTGAATATCATCGATATTCATGTCGTCAAAACCTTCTCTCCCTGTAGACTTAGCAACTTTTACAATTGCATCTATTTCGTTATGATCTGGATCAATTAAGTTATCCTTTTCATCTACCTCTGGGCATAGATTTTTCCAACAACTATTCAATATTGATGGTTTTAATAAAGATGTTTTTATGTAATAAGCTTTAAACGTAAATATAATACGTTGATCTAGTGGTTGAAGTAATGAAGCTGTATTCGGCGGTAGAAATATTACTTCAACATTTGGGTGACTAAAATTTTTTGAGCGATTTGGTGTATTATCCAATATTAGTAGAAGTATTAGTAGTAGTTTTTTGCAAAAAATCTGTTATTTTGGATTGTTTCTTGTTGGCTGATAGACCCTCAAAAATTTCGTTGTATGCAGCCAAGCATTTGTGAAGTTCTCTTTTAAATTTTGTGCTTCTTTCAGTGGAAGGATCCTCACTGACTTAATATTTTTCCAATATTTCAGTAATATGTAGGCCTTTTTTTATATCTTTTACAGTAAAATCTTTTACAACAACAGTAACATCTTGCTCTATATTGTTTTCATCGTCATCAACAGCAAAATCAGTTGAGTTTGTTTCTGATGCCATTTCCAGCAAACTTACCACATCAACTTCTTCTTGTACCAGTAATTCTTGAATATCATCGATATTCATGTCGTCAAAACCTTCTCTCCCTGTAGACTTAGCAACTTTTACAATTGCATCTATTTCGTTATGATGGATCAATTAAGTTATCCCTTTCATCTACCTCTGGCCATAGATTTTTCCAACAACTATTCAATATTGATGGTTTTAATAAAGATGTTCTTATGTAATAAGCTTTAAACGTAGATATAATACGTTGATCTAGTGGTTGAAGTAATGAAGTTGCATTCGGCGGTAGAAATATTACTTCAACATTTGGGTGACTAAAATTTTTTGAGCGATTTGGTGTATTATCCAATATTAGTAGAAGTATTAGTAGTAGTTTTTTGCAAAAAAATCTGTTATTTTGGATTGTTTTTTGTTGGCTGATAGACCCTCAAAAATTTCGTTGTATGCAGCCAAGCATTTGTGAAGTTCTGTTTTAAATTTTGTGCTTCTTTCAGTGGAAGGATCCTCACTGACTAAATATTTTTCCAATATTTCAGTAATATCTAGGCCTTTTTTACATCTTTTACAGTAAAATCTTTTACAACAACAGTAACATCTTGCTCTATATTGTTTTCATCGTCATCAACAGCAAAATCAGTTGAGTTTGTTTCTGATGCCATTTCCAGCAAACTTACCACATCAACTTCTTCTTGTACCAGTAATTCTTGAATATCATCGATATTCATGTCGTCAAAACCTTCTCTCCCTGTAGACTTAGCAACTTTTACAATTGCATCTATTTCGTTATGATCTGGATCAATTAAGTTATCCCTTTCATCTACCTCTGGCCATAGATTTTTCCAACAACTATTCAATATTGATGGTTTTAATAAAGATGTTCTTATGTAATAAGCTTTAAACGTAGATATAATACGTTGATCTAGTGGTTGAAGTAATGAAGTTGCATTCGGCGGTAGAAATATTACTTCAACATGTGGGTGACTAAAATTTTTTGAGCGATTTGGTGTATTATCCAATATTAGTAGAAGTATTAGTAGTAGTTTTTTGCAAAAAAATCTGTTATTTTGGATTGTTTTTTGTTGGCTGATAGACCCTCAAAAATTTCGTTGTATGCAGCCAAGCATTTGTGAAGTTCTGTTTTAAATTTTGTGCTTCTTTCAGTGGAAGGATCCTCACTGACTAAATATTTTTCCAATATTTCAGTAATATCTAGGCCTTTTTTACATCTTTTACAGTAAAATCTTTTACAACAACAGTAACATCTTGCTCTATATTGTTTTCATCGTCATCAACAGCAAAATCAGTTGAGTTTGTTTCTGATGCCATTTCCAGCAAACTTACCACATCAACTTCTTCTTGTACCAGTAATTCTTGAATATCATCGATATTCATGTCGTCAAAACCTTCTCTCCCTGTAGACTTAGCAACTTTTACAATTGCATCTATTTCGTTATGATGGATCAATTAAGTTATCCCTTTCATCTACCTCTGGCCATAGATTTTTCCAACAACTATTCAATATTGATGGTTTTAATAAAGATGTTCTTATGTAATAAGCTTTAAACGTAGATATAATACGTTGATCTAGTGGTTGAAGTAATGAAGTTGCATTCGGCGGTAGAAATATTACTTCAACATGTGGGTGACTAAAATTTTTTGAGCGATTTGGTGTATTATCCAATATTAGTAGAAGTATTAGTAGTAGTTTTTTGCAAAAAAATCTGTTATTTTGGAATGTTTCTTGTTGGCTGATAGACCCTCAAAAATTTCGTTGTATGGAGCCAAGCATTTGTGAAGTTCTCTTTTAAATTTTGTGCTTCTTTCAGTGGAAGGATCCTCACTGACTAAATATTTTTCCAATATTTCAGTAATATCTAGGCCTTTTTTATATCTTTTACAGTAAAATCTTTTACAACAACAGTAACATCTTGCTCTATATTGTTTTCATCGTCATCAACAGCAAAATCAGTTGAGTTTGTTTCTGATGCCATTTCCAGCAAACTTACCACATCAATTTCTTCTTGTACCAGTAATTCTTGAATATCATCGATATTCATGTCATCAAAACCTTCTCTCCCTGTAGACTTAGCAACTTTTACAATTGCATCTATTTCGTTATGATCTGGATCAATTAAGTTATCCTTTTCATCTACCTCTGGCCATAGATTTTTTCAACAACTATTCAATATTGATGGTTTTAATAAAGATGTTTTTATGTAATAAGCTTTAAACGTAGATATAATACGTTGATCTAGTGGTTGAAGTAATGAAGTTGCATTCGGCGGTAGAAATATTACTTCAACATGTGGGTGACTAAAATTTTTTGAGCGATTTGGTGTATTATCCAATATTAGTAGAAGTATTAGCAGTAGTTTTTTGCAAAAAATCTGTTATTTTGGATTGTTTCTTGTTGGCTGATAGACCCTCAAAAATTTCATTGTATGCAGCCAAGCATTTGTGAAGTTCTCTTTTAAATTTTGTGCTTCTTTCAGTGGAAGGATCCTCACTGATTAAATATTTTTCCAATATTTCAGTAATATGTAGGCCTTTTTTTATATCTTTTACAGTAAAATCTTTTACAACAACAGTAACATCTTGCTCTATATTGTTTTCATAGTCATCATCAGCAAAATCAGTTGAGTTTGTTTCTGATGCCATTTCCAGCAAACTTACCACATCAACTTCTTCTTGTAGCAGTAATTCTTGAATATCATCGATATTCATGTCGTCAAAACCTTCTCTTCCTGTAGACTTAGCAACTTTTACAATTGCATCTATTTCGTTATGATCTGGATCAATTAAGTTATCCTTTTCATCTACCTCTGGGCATAGATTTTTCCAACAACTATTCAATATTGATGGTTTTAATAAAGATGTTCTTATGTAATAAGCTTTAAACGTAGATATAATACGTTGATCTAGTGGTTGAAGTAATGAAGTTGCATTCGGCGGTAGAAATATTACTTCAACATGTGGGTGACTAAAATTTTTTGAGCGATTTGGTGTATTATCCAATATTAGTAGAAGTATTAGTAGTAGTTTTTTGCAAAAAATCTGTTATTTTGGATTGTTTCTTGTTGGCTGATAGACCCTCAAAAATTTCGTTGTATGCAGCCAAGCATTTGTGAAGTTCTCTTTTAAATTTTGTGCTTCTTTCAGTGGAAGGATCCTCACTGACTAAATATTTTTCCAATATTTCAGTAATATCTAGGCCTTTTTTTACATCTTTTACAGTAAAATCTTTTACAACAACAGTAACATCTTGCTCTATATTGTTTTCATCGTCATCATCAGCAAAATCAGTTGAGTTTGTTTCTGATGCCATTTCCAGCAAACTTACCACATCAACTTCTTCTTGTACCAGTAATTCTTGAATATCATCGATATTCATGTCGTCAAAACCTTCTTTCCCTGTAGACTTAGCAACTTTTACAATTGCATCTATTTCGTTATGATCTGGATCAATTAAGTTATCCTTTTCATCTACCTCTGGCCATAGATTTTTCCAACAACTATTCAATATTGATGGTTTTAATAAAGATGTTTTTATGTAATAAGCTTTAAACGTAGATATAATACGTTGATCTAGTGGTTGAAGTAATGAAGTTTTATTCGGCGGTAGAAATATTACTTCAACATGTGGGTGACTAAAATTTTTTGAGCGATTTGGTGTATTATCCAATATTACTAGAATTTTAAAATCTATTTTTTTTTCTTAAGTAGTTCTCCACGCTTGGAAGACAACAATTTAAAAACCATTTCTTAAGTATGTCAATGGTAACCCAAGCTTTCTTATTTGCAGCCCACTATACCGGTAAAGTGTTTTTATTAAGTTTTTTCAACGCACGAGGATTGAGAGATTTATAAACTAGCATGGGATTAACCATGCGATCACTACATAAGCAGTGTTAGTCTATTTTTTTAAAAAATAATATTTAAAATTTTTCAAAGTTTCTATAACAATACATACGCAATTTTACTTTCTATTATATTTAATAAACAAAAATAAAATTATCAAGTTTCTAGATGCACAAAGCTAACACTGACACGCTCGAATGAGAAATATCACATCACAAAATAATAGGGGTTATTCCTATAGTTGAAGTAAAATGCCGTATTATACAAGGATCTTCACTATGTACAGAGATCTCCACTACTTCTTGAACCACGTTAAAGCGGAACCCTGTTGTAAGAAACCGTGTTATATGAAACTTCTTTCTAATTCTCGAATAGTGTTAGAGTGAAACCGTTTTATAAGGATACCGTATTATACGGGGATTACCTGTATATATCAGGCACCTACACACACAACTCCTTATGAATTACATCGCTTACTATTAGAATATGTCCTAAATAATTATTAAGGACTTCTATTTCGGATTGATACACAGAAAAATCTTTGCGCGTTTTTCAATATATAGATTACATCGGTTTCTAATTTAGATATGAGGTTATTACTCTGTGTAGATATCCAACAAACAATGACACCTGTCTCATACATCATCACTTTTGCTGACATTGTTGAATAGAACATTGCTATTAAAAAATCGTGGAGGTTGTACCATTTCATTTCCATAGCCCACGACTTGTATGCCATCCATCTTAAAATAGGAAAGCCATCAATCATTACGCATCGTTATGCTGGAAAATTTGAAAGCGACGCATTTGTAAAGTAAACCTCGACTTGGGCTGTTGGGCTGTTGAAAAAGAATTGTTGGAACTGTAGCATCTCGTGTCATTTCCTTTCTGGGAATCTCGAATAGTCCCGCTCTAATCTGTTTGTTATTGTGCCTTCCATATCAACTTTTAAGACAAAAATTCTTCTCAAAAAGCCTTCTCATTAAATAAATACGTGTTAGATTTCCATTAAAAATTACATGACTAATTATTTGATCCCAAATATCCCTTTGAGTCATATTTAATAAGTTTAACAATTGAAAAAAATATAGTATATATTTTTTATACTATTAACAAATTGAAATTTAATAACATATTATGTCATATCAAATTATTGCGGTTTTTAATGATAATTAAAAAAATTAAAAAATATTAATATTTAATTGTTGTATCAGTTAAGTAGAAAGCGAAATTTGTTAATGTTAATTGATGTATGTCACCATACAGGGAATAATTGTATATTTCTCAACAAGAATTGATAAATAAAAATTTGTTATCCAACAAATTGATCAAGAAAAATAATTTATAATCATCTTTACAAAGAAATAAGAGACCGTCCAAATAAATATCGGTTATGATCAAGAAATGAAAAACTTTCTCAATCGATCCGGAACTAATTACAATCAAAACGTGATTTATAATTAACCTATTGGATTTGAGGTATCCATTGGGATGTTAATGTTAATTTGACATTACGGTTTGTGTTAAGATACTTTGGTGAGTTATACAAGAACTATGAAATGGAAAAAGAATGTGGTTTGAAGTGAAAGTTCCTAAAGGGTTGGATAACTTATTTGAAAAGCCCAAATTAAAAAAAAACTAATTAATTCAGATTAATTAGTTCGAAATAAAAATATTAATGAACCCCATTATTTAAACCCGTTCACATGTCTATCTAAAATTGCATTAAACGTTCGTAACATTAACACATTTTTCCGTTCCCATTATTAAACAGTTAACGATTTCTTCTTCGAACGAACCCAAAGAAGTTCTCAAGTGTATATTATTATATTATGGCATTGTTACTTCACGTATAATAAATAAGAAAAGGAAAATCCACGAGAGTAAAACGCAAATTTTAAATCGGTTTTACTCTTTTCGAACACGACTACGACGACGACGACGAAAGTGAAACTGCGGTAACCGGGTGTTGCAAATATTGACACTCGGCTTAACTTTTCAGATGAAGATACCATTAAATGCGAAGATAGGTCGGTGATTGAACCCATTTCGCAATATATTGTAGAGATCACCTAATGTCATTTATATTTGAGCTTTTACTTTTGATATGCTTTTACTTTTTATATTGTGCGGTTGTAAAAAGGTTATAAGTAGAACTCTCTATTTTATTGGATTTTATTGTATAATATTATCTAATTCTTTTATTTCTCTATAACCATAATGCTGATGATTTCGGATTTAATATTTTTTATTAAATCCTAATTTAATACATTTACGCGTTTACATTATCCATAAAAATTATCAAACAATCGACATAATCAGACACTGTATGAACAACATAAGCGGTTGTAACCTAATTTCTGAACGAATGCTGATAGTGACAATTCAAACTCTGAGAAAAGAAGCTAATTACAGTCCAACATAAAGGAAGATAGAGAAGAATCTGGTATAACCTACAAGAAGTAACGAGGAATGATTGAACGAGATTATACAATTATTATATTAGTGATTAATGGAATGGTTAGGATCGGAACTTATCGTACATGCGCTTTATTAAATTATTTAATATTATTCGAGTTGAAATTACAAATGTCAGTGTACAAGGTGGTTGATATTCAATGTCTGAATAGGTTATCTCGGAAACAATTAAACCAATCTTATAAACAATGCTCAAGTTGACCACCTCAAATGTATCCATTTTTAACAATTATTGAATCTTGGGTTAGTAACAATGTATAATACACAATTATTAATAATATGCATTCTTGGGGTCGTTTCAAAAATTTTTGTCTCAAAAGATTTCTTCTATTATTTTGACTTTTTAAGATACAACCCCTTTTGATGTTCGAAACCAGTTCTGGCATCCTCGCTTCAATTTCCAATTACGGTAAATCTTCTTTTTGTCTTCTTGGTCCTTCCACATTTCGCCTTATTGCGTAGCACCAATTTCATAGCTCTATTAGATCATCACCTTCTTGGTTATATCAGTTCGGACTACTTATCTTATATTGACATGATACTTTTATTGCATTTATTTTCGACTTATTTATCGTGTTTCTTGCCCTAACTCTAATTCATAGATTTAAACAATTCTATTGGAGGTGTATATGTTATGGGTAATGTTAGATAAGCGATTTAACCTAGGTTTTCCCGGGTAAACTGCGTAATACCCAAGAAACATTGGTAAAGTCTGTGCTGTGACATTTCGAGTTGCAAAGATTTCCCATAACTTTACATTTACATTTATTGATCATGCATTTAGTTTTATAACCTTGACCTCCTAAAAGTTATTGTTCGTTTGCGAGCTGAAGAAAGCTCTTCTTTTCTGATGATATACTATCCAGAGCTACAAGTTTTTCACTGCACACAGAAAATTGGTTCCTGGAAAACATTTCCTCGATTGTTCCTTTCTCGCTTGCTAGCTTATAAAAATCGTCATCAGTTTTCTCGATAACCGTCAAGAGAATGTTTCTAAAGTCGCCCCTCCCTCGATTAACGTCTGGAATTTTCACCCTCACTGTATTTCCAACAGAATATGGAAGAAGCTTTGAATTAGATAAAGCTTTCATCTTCTTTGCTTGATTCTCTAAATTTATTTTTGAGTCTTTTCTGTTTGACTGTATATTTTTTTGGCACAAGCAAAGTTCACACATTATATTCTCTGATGTACTTGACTCATCACATTCTGCATATTTGGTCTGATTTTCTGAAGTTTCTTTATTATTGTCGTTTTCTTTATAATTATTGTCGCTGTCTTCCATATTATCACCTTCAGTAACATCTTGCGGATTGTCTGTTTTTGAATTACTGTCCATAGACTGGTCTTCGTTTTGATCTTGTTGACGCTGTTCTTCTACACCAAATTCCCTGACGACTTTCTCAAACTCTTCTTCGGTTCGTAGATTCTCAATAGTTTCTTTTGGAAAAGCTGATGTGGATAGGCCAACTTTAATATCATGCCCAAACATGGCGGCGTAAGGAGAACGTTTTATTCCATCATGGTATGCTCTGTTTTCCATTAATTGGACAAATCGCAGACCTTCTGACCATCGCCTGCAGTTTTCATCATCCATCCACGTCCTTCTGACTGACTATGACGCGGTTTGCCATGTACTATTTTAAGGCCATCCCACATGGAACATAACTCTTCAATGACACGTTTCGCGAACTCCTGCCCGTTGTCCGATTGTAGTATAGATGGGGCGCCAAAAATACAAAATATGTCTATCAGGATCTTAGCAATTTTCTCAGTATCTGAACAAACTTCGTTAAGTAGTCATGATATACCATGATAAATTTGTATTCTCCATCTGGATAGGATTGCATGTCAATAAGATCCTCTTGGCAACGGCTGCCCATCTCCGAAAAAACCATTGGTTTAACCACAAGTCCTTTTTTGACAGCTTACAGTTTTTTTTGACACCCAAGCACAGATATAGCTTAATAACATCTTGAGCTATATTCTTGTACTTTTTCTTACATTCACTTTCCATGCGATGTTTACCACAGTGACCAATAGCCAAATGTGTATCATGAAAAATATCAAACAATTCGTCGTTTGTAGGGTAATATTTTATGTTGGATTCACCTGATGATACACGAGCAATAAGCTTTTCGACGCCTTGAACAGAACATATGACGAACCTCTTCAAACGTCGATATTGTAGAGTGAACTTGGTTTTAGCATTTTTTGCTAATTTAACTGATTCCAACATTTCTTGGTACTGTTCATTATTAAAATAAAAACTGTTTGTACTTTTTGAAGATACTAACTCATTGAAAACTTCACAGAAACGCTGTTTTAAACGAGCACATTAACTCTCTTTGGTTGCCATTCTCGAACTGCACTTGGCGGTAGCCTGGTGAAAGATGATGCAATTATAAAATCGTATACCCAACTTTAGCCAAGGGAAAACGGATAGAACGCGGTTTACCCGGGTAAAGCCCGAAACGCGAACAATTTCAATCATATTCTGGACTTTACCCATGTTTCTTGGGTATTGCACAGTTTACCCGGGTAACCTAGGTTTAATCGCTTATCTATATTTACCCATAACATATACATTTGTATTTTATTACATGTGTGTATTTCCTTATTCATACTAACATTATTTAATCCCTTATCTATAATTTGCACTTTCCGGTATCTACGAGAGATGTGCAAGTTACGTGAGTCCCGCCGGGTCACGATGGGTTATGCGTGACCCACCGTGAGCGGGCATCAATTGTTGTACTAGTCACGTGAACGTGCGTGGTCGTTGGTTTGAACGGGACCCGGTTGGAACAATTTGAGTAGTTAGTAAAGAAAAATATAGAAATACCAAAAGTTCATAAGTCTAGTATTAGTTATACTTTTTCTTTCAAACGAATTCATAATAATCGAGCTTTAAAGTTTCTATTACTAGGTCTGGTGTTATTTCTTGTTTTACTTTGATACAAGTACAGGTAACCCTCCTCTAACACGGTATCTTATAACACGGTTTCGCTATAACACGATTCGTAAATTGCGGGAAACCTCCTACAACACGGTATCCTACAACACGTTTTCGCTATAACGCGATGAGAAAACTGCAAATCCTTTGTACATACAACACTGTATGTACTTATACAGACCGGGTAAAGTGCCCGACGCGGCTCTGCGAGCCACGTGCACGATGTCACTTCCAAATTGCTGGAAGAGCAAGACGGTTGTTCCTCTTATCGGGCCCTATGTCCCCCGTAGGACATTGGGGTACGCCCAGTTAGGGTGGGAACACACGATTGCTGCTTAATAATTAGGCAACGCCTACGATAGTTCTGGTTTAAAATGCGTGTGTTTTTTCCTCGAAGAGTCAGTCAGTCAGTTTTCCGTGTGGTTTTCGTACATTCTTTACTTTCATCTCCGTGGCCTGAAAATAAAAGTGTCTCACGCTGCTACTCGGTAGTCTACGTCGCGCCACGGTGTGTTAAAGAACAATTTTTTTATCTTTAAGACATTAAGCTTCAGCCCCAAGCAATGTCAGGTAAAGATAAAACAACGTTCAAGAGAAAATTCATTTCTTTGGAAGTAAAGATTCAAATCTTGGATCGTCTATCGAAAGGAGAAAAAGCATCCCACATTGGGAAAAACCTTAATTTGAACGAAGCAACAATTAGAACAATCAAGAAAAATGAAAAAGAAATCAGAAGTGCAGTTGCCGCAGGATCTTCGACATCCGCAAAACGTTCAGCCCGCCCCAGACCAGCAATAATTGAGAAAATGGAAAAGGCCCTCAGCATTTGGATTGACGATTGCTGTCAAAAAAAAAATTCCATTAGATGGCAATATTATAAAACAAAAAGGATTAAAAATTTACAACCATCTCAAACAACAAGGAGAATCCTCTGTCAATCCAGATTTTGTGGCGAGTAAAGGTTGGTTCGAGAAATTCAAAAAGCGTTTTGCGATTCATAGCATAAGAATCCAAGGAGAGTCTGCGTCGGCTGATCATGAAGCTGCTAGGACGTATCCAGAAAAAATTCAAAACATTATAGCCGAGCAAGGATACACAGCAGATCAAGTTTTCAATGCCGACGAAACTGGGCTTTGGTGGAAAAAAATTCCCAGTAAAACTTTCATATCGAAGACAGAAAAAACTGCACCCGGATTTAAGGTGTCCAAAGATCGTTTAACGCTCCTTTTGTGCAGTAATGCATCGGGGGACTTCATGACAAAACCGATGCTAGTGTACAGATCTTTGAATCCTCGTGCACTAAAAAACGTGAATAAAAACACCTTGCCGGTATACTGGACAGCAAATTTGAGAGCTTGGGTAACAGGACATTTATTTAGAGATTGGTTTTTGAATTGTTTTGCGCCAAGCGTTGAGCGGTATTTAAAGCGAAAAAATTTGAGCTGCAAGGCGCTGTTGCTATTAGATAATGCTCCATGCCACCCACAAGATTTAACACATCCCAGCTCCAACCACTGGATCAAGGTATTATTTACACCTTTAAAACATATTACATAAGAAGATCGATACAGTGGATTTTAGACGCAACCGATTCGCAATCAATTAGCGTATGGAAGCATGGAAGAAATTTTCCATCAAGCACTGCATCGATATCATATCTTTGTCACTGAATGAAATAAAAACATCAACATTAAATGCGTGTTGGAAGAAGATATGGCCCTCTGCAATTGAAACGGAAAACATACGTGAAACATTAGAAAATGAAATTGGTGCGATATTAGAAGTCGCTAAATCAATCGGAGGCGAAGGTTTTGTGGATATGGCTTCCAAAGACATTGAAGATTTATTAGTGGAAGAAGAAGTTGACGAAGCGGAATTAATCGAAATGGCATCCCTAGATGCAAATCAAATCGATTTTGAGGACGCTAGCTCTGACGAAGATTGTGCAGTCAAGAATTTAACATTAAAAAAATTACAAGAAGGCCTATGCTTAGCGGAAAATCTGGAATCATTTTTCTTGAATGAAGACCCTTCGACGGAAAGAAGTCGAAAATTCAAAAGGGAGCTGCAAAACTGTTTAGCTCCATACCGGGAAATTTACAATGATCTAATAAGAACCAGCAAGCAAAGTTCCATTACAGATTTTTTTAAGAGGGGAAAACATACAAAAACTTTAAATAACGAAAAAAGTTCAGAAAGTGAAGGCGATGTCGTTCCACCGAAAAAACGTTCTCGGTTGATTATACTGAGCAGTGACGACGAGTAAATTCATTAAATTATGGTTGCGTTAGATTAAAATATTTTTTTTATACTTTGTGTTGTACATACATTTATATTTTTAATAAAAATTACGTTGTTTATGTCGAATTAAGAAAAATATTTGTTTATTTGGCATTTTCTAGGAACCTAACTACCGTGTTATAGGAGGGTTGCCTGTATATCACAATTTAAGACTGATTAGCAACTAAAAAATAGAGCCAACACTAACGCTAGTGCTAATAGTAGACCTAGAACGAAAAACATTTAGGGTTTAATCGTACCTCTGTTAAGACGGAACCCAATTCAACCCAACCCAACGTAGCTTCAGAAATAACACTAAACTTAGATTTAGCCGTACGTCTTTTTAGACGGCTACACTCTAATGTTTCTAGACCTAGGTCTTGTGTTAATACTATAGATAGGTTATATGTCTAGTAGCAATTATACTTTTAGTTTCAGAAGTATTTACAACAGTATTTAGAAGTATTTAGAACAGTATTTACAACTATCAAGCACTGAGTGGCAATTAAAACTAGAACTAATACTAGACCTAGTACTAGAAAGTTTCGGTTTAGACGTGCATCTTCAGACGTCTAGTGTTAGTTCTAGTTTTGCTTTGGTACAAATATATAACAATTTAATACTGAAGAATAACTAAAAATAGAGTATTTGTTCTCTTTCAACATCCATTGTCGAAAACAAAAGTGTTTCACTATCTAAAATCAAAAATAGACTTTCATTTTTCAATTTTTTTTTAATTTTCTTTGTTGTTCTGATTTATTCTTAGAAAATAATGTTAGATATTACGTTATTATATTTCAATAACTAAATGTTGAAGTTAAAATTCTAATCAATTTTTAAGTTAGTGAAGTGAACATTAGTTGTAAAAACATTCTATATACTAATGAAATACAACAAAATTTTATCTCAATTTATGATGAATGGAGGAAGAACTTTAAAACGTTAAAGGAAGTATTAAGAATATTAATATAACCTATAAGAACATGTGAGCTTTTATTGTTTGTTTTAATTTTATAACAGTCTTATTTATTTTAGAACATGATAAATAAAACCTAAACACTGTTAATTCTGTCATTTTGTCAAACACGATTAATTAATAACCACATTAACAAGTAATCAAACATGATTCATACATTTGATCATTTATGAATCACGTGACTCACGCTGATCGAGCGTGAGTCACGTGAGTACGCCACTCACGTGAATATCATTTATGAATCGCGTGTCACGCGTGGGTCTAAATCGTGAGCGGGCATAAAAAGTCACTCACGCGCACATCTCTAGTATCTACTTTATCAGTTTTTTAATAACGTTGCGTTTAGAGGCATATCCACTACCACCCCATCAATCATCAGGTATTTACTCTTACATATTCACGTATTCTATAAGGTCTGTAATCCGTGCTTTGTGTATCAATAGTAGCGAACTTAAAAAGTACACAGCACCGAATATAATGAAGTGAATTAATAAAATTATGTATTCTTCTTGAATGTAACTTGTAAAGGTAACCAGATAATATGTATATAAAAAAAGGGATATCAATGACAGTAATAATTACAGCTGTATGAAATGAAAATCGAAAAAGAGTAAAAAGAGAAATATACATACAACAAAGAGAAGCTTACATGACTAGATATTTAGCTGCAGCTTACTTTTGCACTTACATTAAATTACAGAAGTGAATTATGGGTGCTTTCACAAATGTTAAAAGCTAAGGTTACTGCTATGCAAATGAGGATATTAAGATGAACAAAGGGTGTAACAAGGATGCATAAAATGATTAATGACGCAATAAAAGCAAGATTTAACGCCGAACGAGTAGCAAAAATAAAAGAATACAAACATGGATCAATGCAATTAATGTTAAAAATATATGTACAAAATTTCTTTCAATTTTTTTTTAATCTTTTAGATATAAAATGGATTAAACCTTGAATTATCATTTTCAAAACTGTAGTTTTTTGAATTTAATATATTTTCTTCCTTGTGTGTTGGAGTCTTAACATTAATTTTAATTTTTTATTAAATTTAATGTTGTTACAATAGAACATTTTTGTAAAACCTTCATGGTCCTAAAAGAACAGCTTTAATAATTCTTGAAAAAGGAAAATTTAAACTATAATTTTGTAGAAATAATTTTTTAAAATTAAAAATCATGAGGTATATTTCATTTATATAGGGTGTCTTAGCGAGACCGTTCATTAAAAGTTTATGGGGTTCTGACTAAAATAAAATTCTTTTCAACTAAAATATTTTTAGATTTCTAGTACTTTCGGTTATACCAGAAATAACCACCTACTTTTTTTAATGAAACACCTACTATAGTTTAAAATATTTCGATTTATCCATTATTAAGGATTATGAATAACTTTACTTTTTGCAATTTGATTCGACCATGCTCGAGTTATTCGTTTTTTATAAATCTACACTAGCAGACGTTTGTTCAAAAAATTGAAGCACATTTGTATTTTAAGATATCAGTTTAAAAATCAAAACATTCTTAAGCAACATGTTGGAGAATGTTTTTGTACGGTTTTCTAGATCGTTTAGTCACTTTACTATATATTTTAACAACAAAAAGTCAGACCGTTTAGATATTATCTGCCCTAAAAGTCTGTCAGTAGTTTTTTAAATAAACCTATATAGCAATAGATCTAGAATAAAAATTATTTATTTTGTTGTTTTTTATTTTGTTATTATTCGAAACAAACGGTCCACAAGATGTGTTAATTAACACAACTGTTTTTTTAAATTCTAATATTTCCATGGCAATTCATTCAAATTTCCTCAGAGCATCTTAATTATATGTTCAATGTTTTTGAGTTAGAGAAAAATCGTCAAAAACGTTGTGACGATTTTTCATGATTGTTGGCTTCAAGCAACAAGTAAGTTGTTTAAGTTTAAAATTTTTCTTCGTTGTAATTTGACATGTTGTTTTCAATTTGGTTGAATCGACAGTTTATCTCGAATAGATTTTTTTAAAATCAGCATGTTTTAGGTCTTTTGGTATAAAATTAAATAGGCCATGTTAAAAAAAATGGTTTAACCGATTTTTTTGTCAGCGGTTTTTTGAATCACTCTATATATTTTCATAAAATGGAAGAGCCTTATAATTATCAAAAATAAAACCTCAACGATGATTTGAATTTGATTCTTTTATTAATAGTTCAAAAATCTTAAAAACACACCATTACTATATGTGAGCTGGTCTATGAATAGGGAGCTTGTATGTAAGAATGCTGGAGAGTGCGCGAATAAACGCACACCACACTTGGACCCCTTGTGCAGCTCCCCACTCTACCTCCGTTCACGTCAATCAGCCTAAGGTTTTACCGAAGGCCAGGACATCACTTAGAGGGAAGTTCCTGATATCATTTGTGGAGGGCCACTTCTCCCCGAGTAACCTCTCTCTGAGGTCAGTTAAGGAAGGGCAGACACAAAATGTGAATTGCAGTCTCGTCGTCCTGTTCACAGGCCCGACGGAGAGGAGAATTAGCAATCCTCAAGTTATGAAGATGCTTGTTTACCTTACAGGGTCCCGTGAGGAGACCTGTAGCTAATGCGAGGGTGGTTTTGCCCAACCCAATGAAATACTGAGCTGTTTTCTTTGAAGGGTATTTTAGCAGTTCCTTGGCTTGATAACAGCCCGGATTATTGTCCCACACATTTAAAAATTTCTTGAGGGTAATGTACTTAATCATATCAATATGAATAGTTAAGGCAGGGATGACTATCGACTCCGGACCCCAAAAATATCTTCCAGCTGCCCTTTTGGCTGAATAGGGAGCTTATGTGTAAAAACATCATTTTGCATTTTTTTACCAATTCGGACTTACTGTGAATCTGTCTTTCACATGGTAAAAATTATAAAGTCATAACTTATTTAAACACAGTTTAACGATAGTAAAATATACTGGTTTTTGTATTTTTCTTGGTGGACGGACCTTGTTCCGTTCATGATTCATGCAAATCATTAACATTCACCTTTCGCTTCTTCGATGTTAAGTTTTCTTTGGTAATGTTACCACCATATCTGCTTTATTTGTATGCGAAAATTATATATATATTATTATATTATAGATATCCTTAATACTACACTGACGCTCTAAAGATAAACCAGTTAGCTGTATAATTTTCGGCATTCGACATTCGAGAGGTTTTAAGAGGAGCTGAAGTCGCTAGACGTCATCATTGTCTGCGAATTTAAATCTGTACACATCATAAAATGATAAAATGGTGTTATGACAATCAGTGACTTAAATGTTTTAAGATAACTTTATGAGATAATTTTTTTTATCCCAGTTAGCAACTCGTAAATATTGGTTCAGGATAGGATAAAAGAATCAATGACAATCAATTGAACAGTCCTATATTTCGATTCAAATTGAATCTTCTTCAGGGAGTGAAATTTTCTACAAAATTACAAGTTAATAAAAAGTAAGTAATTACAAATAACACTTACGATTGTAATGAAACTGGCTAAAATAAAACATTAAATACCAGAGTATTTCGTCCAAAATTATTCTTAAAATTATTGAGAAAAACAAGAAACACGTTGTTACACACCATAGCGCTTTTTTTTGTAATATGAATGACAGTGCAACCACCTTGTAAAAGTAATACGGCAACTTCACGTGAAGCGGGAAGCGCCAGAAATTTAAATTCAAATGTTTGAATTATTTAAATTTTTAAATTCATTTCTACAAAAATCAAAAATTAAGGCGTATATAGAACTTAAGGAGCTGATATCAGTTCTGTAATTGATAGTATTTTCTGTGGTTGCTATGTGGAACATCTCCAAAAATAATCTGTTGTGATAGTTGTTAGTTGCATCTATAATTTTAGTATTTTCAAAATCAAAAATATGACCACTGTCCAAACTATGTTGGGCCAGAGCACAAGATCTTTTGTTACAACGTATATCGTATTAAGCCATTGGGAAGTTTGTCCCACATAGCAACCTTCACAACCACCACATGAGATGTTATAGATAACCCCAGATCTGTATAGTAAGGGCGTGGGGTCTTTAAGGTTTGTGAAAATTGATTGAGATTTTAAAGGATAATGTTCTACAATCTTTAAGTTGTTAAGATTACAGCAATGTTTAAACATTTTGGTTAGTTTGTCAGTTAACTCAGGGATGTAAATGAGTTTTTTATATAGAGTGGGTTCATTAATGTTATCAATGGCTGAGTCAACATCCACACCAGGGTCAAACACAGCAGTGCTGAAAAGTAATCTGTTTAATAACTTGGGAGTGTACATGTTGTTTATAAAAATAGTTTTTAATTTATTTAAATTTATATTAATTAAATTAGGTTCTGAAATTTTTTCTATTCTATATTTCATAGCTAACACTGTGCTAATTTTATGTTTTATTTTATGTTTAGATGTAAAATGGATATATCTTCCAGAAAACGTTGGTTTTGTGTACCAATCAAATTTGATTTTATTGTCTTTATCACGAATGACCTTAGTATCCAAAAACGGAACTGAGTTGTTGTCTTCTGTCTCAAGAGTGAACTGTATGAATTTGTTGTGTTTATTAAAACTATTCAAAATTGAATTAACGTAATTAGCCGGGATAGCAGTTATGATATCATCTACATATTTTTTTATAAACGGAACTTCAAACTCTAACGTTGGTAAAATTCTTTTTAATACATGGTCCATAACAATTTGGGCCAAAATAGGTGATAGCGGAGAACCCATAGGTGTACCGAAGATTTGTTGGTAAGTAACACCGTTGAAAGTAAAATAAGTATTAGTGCAAATAGTTGATATAGTTTTTAGGAATAAATCCTTTTCAAAACCATAATTTTCTGAGATGTAATGGAAATTCTCTTCTATAATTTCTAACACCAATGTGGTGGCTATGCTGGTAAACAGACTAACAACGTCGAGAGAAATGATAACATAATCTTCAGGAAGTTCGAAACCTCTCAATTCCTCAACAAATTGAAAAGTGTTTCTCACATTAAAATTAGTTCTTGAGTCAAAAGCAACAGTCAATATTTTAGCTAAGTAAGAAGAAATATTATATGTTGCAGCACCAACTGACGAAATTATGGGTCTTAGAGGAATATCGGGTTTATGTATCTTAGGTAAGAAATATGCTTTGGATACTAAGGTGTTATGTTTTATAAGTTTTTTAAATTCCAAGTCGTCAATAAAGTTTTTGTTTAAGAGATCTTTCAATAAACTATTCATAGTGTTCTGAATGAAATTAGTTTTATCAGTGTTACCTATTAATTTGTAAGTGTTGTTGTCTTTTAGCATTTCTTCTGCTTTTTTAATGTATATGTCCCTTTTCATCACTACCGTGGTTGAGCCCTTATCTGCCTTCGTTACTATAATATCAGGGTTATCTTTTAAAAATTTTTTGGTTTGTTGACAGAAAATTAAATATGAATCCAAATTCGTTGGAAGAAGTTGTTTAGTTAAAAAATTGGTTAGAATGTTAGTACTTCTGGCTCTTATACTATCTTTTACATTATTTGATAATGAATTAATTATGTTTTCAATTTCCATTAATACGTGTTTGGTATAAAATGTTTTATCAGTTATAGGATATACAAATTTAGGGCCTAAGGCCAAGAATTGTTTTACTTCCTCTGGTAAATCAATCTCTGAGCAATTAACTAACCATTTATCCACATTTCCATTGATTGACACTCTAAAATCTCTAATCATATCCTGATGTAATTTTTGAAATTTCTTAATATTAGTTTTTTTGATTTTATCAAAAGTTTTTTTATAATTTAATTGTAAAAAATCTTTAAAGTTAAGTAAAATGTTGTGAGGTAAATTTACATTGATTTTTTCAAACAAGGTATTAGTTGAATTTGTTAACAATTTGATCTTATTTAAAGTGATTTTAATTTCAAAAGATAGTGTACGTGTTGCTAACCTTTTCGTATAGCATCCTATCTTTTCTTGTAATGGACCAGCTGTACCATCCAATAAGTTTCTTAAGTTTTTTGTGCCATCACTTATATGGTTGGGTGTCACGCCATATCTTCTGCATTTTATTAAAAATGTGAGTCTGTTTTTCAATTTTGCCAGTTTGATGTTATTAGAGATGGACTTTAAGTCCTTTTTCATCTGTGGGCCATACGAAACTTGTATATCGTTGTAGAAACCCATAATAACCTACTGATTAAATAACTTTATGAGATAATTTTTTTTTTTTTTTTATCCCAGTTAGCAACTCGTAAATATTGGTTCAGGATAGGATAAAAGAATCAATGACAATCAATTGAACAGTCCTATATTTCGATTCAAATTGAATCTTCTTCAGGGAGTGAAATTTTCTACAAAATTACAAGTTAATAAAAAGTAAGTAATTACAAATAACACTTACGATTGTAATGAAACTGGCTAAAATAAAACATTAAATACCAGAGTATTTCGTCCAAAATTATTCTTAAAATTATTGAGAAAAACAAGAAACACGTTGTCACACGCCATAGCGCTTTTTTTTGTAATATGAATGACAGTGCAACCAGTGAGTTTTTTATATAGAGTGGGTTCATTAATGTTATCAATGGCTGAGTCAACATCCACACCAGGGTCAAACACAGCATATAAAAAACTCATTTACATCCCTGAGTTAACTGACAAACTAACCAAAATGTTTAAACATTGCTGTAATCTTAACAACTTAAAGATCGTAGAACATTATCCTTTAAAATCTCAATCAATTTTCACAAACCTTAAAGACCCCACGCCCTTACTATACAGATCTGGGGTTATCTATAACATCTCATGTGGTGGTTGTGAAGGTTGCTATGTGGGACAAACTTCCCAATGGCTTAATACGATATACGTTGTAACAAAAGATCTTGTGCTCTGGCCCAACATAGTTTGGACAGTGGTCATATTTTTGATTTTGAAAATACTAAAATTATAGATGCAACTAACAACTATCACAACAGATTATTTTTGGAGATGTTCCACATAGCAACCACAGAAAATACTATCAATTACAGAACTGATATCAGTTCCTTAAGTTCTATATACGCCTTAATTTTTGATTTTTGTAGAAATGAATTTAAAAATTTAAATAATTCAAACATTTGAATTTAAATTTCTGGCGCTTCACGCTTCACGTGAAGTTGCCGTATTACTTTTACAAGGTGGTTGCACTGTCATTCATATTACAAAAAAAAAGTGCTATGGCGTGTAACAACGCGTTTCTTGTTTTTCTCAATAATTTTAAGAATAATTTTGGACGAAATACTCTGGTATTTAATGTTTTATTTTAGCCAGTTTCATTACAATCGTAAGTGTTATTTGTAATTACTTACTTTTTATTAACTTGTAATTTTGTAGAAAATTTCACTCCCTGAAGAAGATTCAATTTGAATCGAAATATAGGACTGTTCAATTGATTGTCATTGATTCTTTTATCCTATCCTGAACCAATATTTACGAGTGTTTTAAGATAGCTGACACATTCATACCAAACAACTTTCTCAGTCGATTCAGTTTTATTAAAACCTACTTTTGATAAAATTTTATATGTGTCGATGTTACCAAAAGCGTACTTACCTTTAAAAATGCTGAAATATCAATCAGGTGCAAATTTTGTGTGACCAGAAAGGAGAACATTGAATAGAATAATTTTGTAAGTCCTCGAGCTATGTCCTAGGCTCACTGCTTCTGGAAGACTTGAAACAGCTTTCAACAGCAATCTAAAAGCTTGATACTGTTTCTAGAAGAATTAAAATGCTTCCAGATCACTGATATTGTCTCCGAAAGAGTTAAATTGTTTCCAGATTACTTGGTATATTTTTTGCAAAAGGCAAGAAATTATTAATAAAATTAAATTTTGCTTTCAAAGCTATAAATTCTACGGCAAAATACAAAACACTATTGGAAGAAAACATTTCCATTGCACACGTACCATAGACGTAAAATTTGGATGCGCAAGCACTAATACAATATTATTCCTATATTTATGCTATTCAATTCGTTGTGTTCGTCTTGCTTTGATGTTGTGCTGCTGTCTGAAACGTGGTTGTCTGAAGACGTGTTTGATGCTGAGTTTTGTCCTGCGGCTTATGTTGTATTTAGAAAGGATCGTAGTTTTACTGCTGTTGGTGCATCTAGGGGAGGAGGTGTTCTGATTTGTGTGAAGAGTAACATTAGGGTAGTACAACTGGATCTATCCCATCTGTTCAATGCCGTCCCGATGGTTGATATAGTAGGTATTAGAATACAAGGTGCTCATGGAAAATTTATAAATATATTCTCACTCTATATACCTCCATCGATTACTTTTGACGAACTAACTATATTTTTGGATCTATTTAATGCACTCTACTGTTCTGATGATGTTTGCGTAGTTATGGGTGACTTCAATGTGCCTTCATATGCATCGATTGTTATTAACGACAGATATAAGACAGCTGTTGCCAACTTCCAATCTTTTAATAATTTTCATCAATTTAATTCTGTCCTGAATGATAAGAATCGCCTACTTGATTTGGTTTTTGCCAATGTGGACTGCAGACTTGATCGTGATTATAATCCACTTCTCGATGAGGATTCCCATCACCCTGCTCTATCATGTGAATTTATATGCAAGCCAACACTTTGTCACTTTGAACACCTTGCTACTAGTGCTTATAATTTTAAACGAGCTAATTATCCACTACTGTATCAAACCCTGATAAATATGAATTGGTCTTGCCTTGAATATTCCAACGATGTGGAAGACATGTGTTCGCTTTTCTATGTAAGGTTGAGAAATGCATTCGATGCCGCAGTACCTAAGACCATAAGAGGATCTTCTAGTCACCTGTGGCCCACTTGGTTCACCAAGGAGGTGAAAGATTGTATTCGCACTAAGGAGAAAATGCGTAAGAAATATAAACAATACAAATCGGTACATTTTTTATATGAATATAGGCATTTTAGAACCTTATCAAAACAACTTATAAATAAAGCTTACACTTCATATATAAGCTCAGTTGAAAATTCTTTATGTTCCGATCCCAGGAGTTTTTGGACATTTATACGATCTCGAAAGGGTAATACACGCATTCCCGGCATTATGAAGAGAGACAATGTGGAATTTACTACAGGTCAAAGCATCGTTGATGCTTTTGCAGATTACTTTAGTTCAGTTTATATTCGATCAGACCCTGTGAACGATAATGTAAATGTCGACCATTCCCATCATAACCTACTGTCCATTGATTGCTTCACATTGGAGGAGGTTGTTGACGCATTGAAGCATGCTAAAAATGCCAGTACTGCCGGAGTAGATGGGATTCCAAGTTTCATCTTAAGGGACTGTGCTTCCATTTTAGCCAAGCCGCTCCTCAAGATCTTCAATTTAATATTGGCTACCTCTACATTTCCATCCATATGGAAGCAATCTTTCGTCTGTCCAATTTTAAAGAAGGGCAACGCGTCGGAAATAGTGAACTACAGACCTATTTCGTTGCTGTGCGGCTTTTCCAAGACTTTTGAGAGTATTCTCTTCAAGCATATCTCATTCCACTTAAAAACCTGGTTAAGCCCCTACCAGCATGGTTTTGTTTCTGGACGTTCTACCGTCACAAATCTCTCCTGCTTCACTCAATATACGGCAGATATCGTTGATACTAGAGGTCAAGTCGACGCTATATATTTGGACTTTCAGAAGGCCTTTGATCAATTGGACCATTTCATCTTGCTTAACAAACTGCATAATCTTGGATTTGGTCCAACACTGGTACTGTTAATGAAATCTTACTTACTGGGTCGTCAGCAGTTTGTTCGTTACGGAAGCTTCATCTCTGAGGGTATTTCTCCGACTTCAGGTGTTCCGCAGGGTTCCAACCATGGACCACTACTTTTTCTGGCATTCATCAACGATTTAACGGATGTGTTGGCCTGTGAAAAGCTTTTGTTTGCGGATGACCTCAAAATTTTTTCGTCCATAAACGATGTTACTGATTGTGAGCGCCTACAAAGTGATCTTGTGCGAGTGCAGGAATGGTGCTGGTGTAATCGCTTATCCGTTAATGCATCGAAATCTTTTACCATGACTTTTACTAAGAAGTTAGGCGCGGTTAACTATGTGTATTACTTAAACGATCAACCGTTAAAATCGGAGTCTAAGTGCCGTGACCTTGGTGTTTTGTTCGATTGTGGTCTTACGTTTAATGAACACATTATAACCCTTGTTACCAAGTGCTACAATATTTATGGTTTTATAGTTCGTAATGGTAGGGAGTTATCTGTGCAATGCTTGTGCTCTTTGTTTTGTGCGCTGATTAGATCACGTTTAGAATATGCCGCAACTGTCTGGTCCCCTTTTTACATATATTATACAAACATACTTGAGTCGATTCAAAGATCCTTTTTAAAATACTTATGCTTCCGTTCTGAATTTGTATACCCGCCTCGCGGCTTAGACTACAACCTACTTTTATCGAGATTTAATTTCCTTTCTTTACGGCAACGCAGGGTAGTGCCACTATCAAATTTTTGTATAAGCTCTTGCAGGGAGATATAGATTGCAGTTGGTTATTGGGTAGATTATTATTTGTTGTGCCTAGGCTAAATTCGCGTACAAATGTTATATTTTATAATTATTATAGTCGGACTAATTTATTACGCAAATCCCCTATCTCGCTCATGTGTGAATATGCTAACCGAGTGGCGCCACACTGTGATCTATTCTTTGATTCTTTGAGCACCGTGATCGGGGTTGCTGTCGAGTTTGCTTAACATGTTTCGTTGATTATTTATTAATGTTATTTGCTTATTTGTATTGTTTATATCGCTATAAGTATGTGCTTACATTTATATTTTTTTTTGAATTGTGTTATTGATTTCCTGTAATTGGGTCTTGTAAACCTGTAGGAAATAAAGGATTATTATTATTATTATTATATTCTCAGGCTGAACAAGTATCCATACAAAATAGTTGGTAGCTTTAATTGGTTTGAAATTACCATTTAATAATTCGTTTAATTTTAATATATTATTAAACTTTTTCTTCCCAATTCAGTCCCAGCATTTGCTGCAAACATTTTTTTCTGAGCTTTTTTGAAGAGCTATTATTCATTGTATGAATCTGTTTGGGATTCAGTTTCTTTTAGCACCCAGCACTCATATTTATTTTCAAAAACAGAAACCTATGACTCTAAATAATTGTTTCTCGTATAATGGCATTTATTATTATAACAACCTTTTGAAATAAAGTTGATTACCACCTCCTTTTCCTTTTTATTAACAGCAGATAACCAACTTAACCAAACTTTGTTTCATATTATCTTCTGTCTCAAATCTGGTCTCAAAAATATGTGTGACATATCCAAGATCATCGCCATTGGATTCTCTTGTCTGTGCCGGATTCTTTTGTATACCTTTGTTCGTTAGAGAAATGTTATAATATTTGAAAGTAAATTTTGTGGATGTTTAGAAATCTGTACAACTTTTACTGATTCTAAATACAATTTTCTTTCAAAAAAGTAAAAGCTGTGCTATACGAACTCAAAGATATAGTATGATTAAATTTGAATCTTGTGTTCAAAGTTTAAGTCTGGATTAAGATGAATTTAGGTTATTAAAGAAATGCAGGATTACAATAACCAAGTAGAAACATTTATGAACCAAATTATGTTAGAAAATGATACCCCACTTGGAATCTGGAACAACCCAATTTTTTATTTGATCTCTGTGAAACACAAGATCATATCACAATTAAAACTTTAGATTGAAAAAGTTATCATTTCTTTTTTTTTCTATATATTTCCAGAACATTCCTTTCGTATAAAGCAGAAAATTTCTAAAAGAATTAATTTCTCTCCTTCAACGATACCCACTTTTAAATAAAACCAGACTCGATCGGATTTAACGTAATTACCCATTCTTTATTTAACTTAAATTCTCACGTTGTTCTTTATTTAGTTAATGTGATTGTAACTACTTAGTAAGATTCGCGTATCCCGACTTTGTTGAACGGCCTACATTAAAATTCACCTCTTACATTTTGTCTTAAGTAGACACATAGAATACGAATTACATGCCGTAAACGGCCGGAACGAACCACGCGTCTTTTAATGTACCATCACACACCATTCCACCTGTCTTCTTGCGAACGAGAAAGTGATAAATATGTTGATTATCAATGTTAAGTTGTTTGGGATGAGCACAAGGTTTGTTTTCAAGGCGACACGTATTGTAGGACGGAATTATTTTTAATCTAATTGTGATTTAGATTTTTTTGTTAACATTAAAATTTATTCTTTTATCCCGAGACGGTTCAAATTGATGGTGCAAACATTTGTTTGTTTCATATCGATTATGAAACACGATTAAGGCGAGTTAGATCTGACTTTGAGATTAAGATAAGGAATAAGAATTTGCATTTTAAATTTATATGCAATTGATATCGTTATGCAAATCTTTTTCTTGATGCTTTTAATGGATTCACTCAACTTGAAAAAGGAAGTTTTCGTTTCGTCTCAAATTTAATATTTAATAATAATAATAAGTAAAAGTTTTCAAATATCACACGGTTTCGTTTTTTTTAACTTATTATATTGTAATGTTGTTTGAGACGGGTTAGAGAAATTTATTATGAAATTTTTAACTTTCTCTATTAGTGAACATTTCAATGAAATTAGTGATATTTATATAAATTTAGTAATTTCCTTTCTTTAAAATCAATCTCTTAATTCTCCAACAATAACCAAAAGTAAGTCTCAGCATGTGTGCCATTTAGAATTGAGAACGTAGGTAAATGCCAACGAAGAAGGTGATCTTAGATTTCTTTTCTACTTTGTGTATATTTACGACTTGAATTGCGCGTATGTACGCTTTATGTTCCAACTCTTCTTTGAGGTTCTCTCCACAAAGCCAAACACAACTTTGCGTTGTATTACAAACACTCTTTGTGGGATTTCGAAACGGGGCAAATAATTACTAGTTATTACTCCATTAATGATCACTACCCGTAATAATTAATAATAACAAACACAAAAAATAGCCAGCTGTGTCGTAACCATCCATAAATCGTAGCTTGTTTAACAAATTGAATTTTATTTATAACGTGACATTATTGACATAAATATTAAAAATCTTTGTGTACCACCCAATATTGTAAATAAAGAAGTTTCAAAGAAATGGACACCAACGAAAATAAAGATGAACCTCATCCGGAAGTCGAGTCGAAACCTGCCGAAGATATGGGAACCAAGGAAGCTGCAAAACCGAACTTAGAAACGAAACCGACGGATGAGCCCCCAAAGATGGTCGGGAATCTTCAGAACGCCGACGAGATGACACCGGATACGCAAATTCTCCATCAAACCAATCCGGCGATGCCTGACATTCCTCATGATGACAACGAGGCTGTTAAGAAATCGATGGAACATGATTCTGATGCGGCTGGAGCGGAGTTGAAACGAGTTGAGGAAGATATTAGTTTGAAGGTTTTGAAGGAAGATTCCAAAATACCGCTGAACGAAGCTAACGATGCTGATAAAGCTTAATCAAAGAGTCATTAACGAAAAATAACGTTAGGTATTGATTTGATTTATAAATCTTGGGTTTAGCTTTATTTAAATTACTTGTAAATAATGGAATTGATGGGAAAATAAAAAGTACTATAGTTATTCGACTTGGTTCTTTCAATTTTGGAATTTCCATTCAATTTTTTATAATTTAAATTTAAAAAATCGCAAAATATAGTTTGTGATAAACGATCACCTCAATTTGTTTCAGATTGATTTGTTTTAATATCGAAAGGATTTCATGAAATTTAAAAAGCTTTTTTTGAGGTTGAGAAGAAAAAATTAAAACTAAGAAACTAAATTTTTGTTTTAGAAACAAAATTAATCGCCTTAATTTTCTAAATATTATTTGAAATGACTTCCATATCAAATTAAAGCTTCGACTTAATTATTAGTTAAAATTAATTAAAGATAACTTTGCACATAATTGATGGGAAAATAAAAAGTACTATAGTTATTCGACTTGGTTCTTTCAATTTTGGAATTTCCAATCAATTTTTTTATAATTTAAATTTAAAAACTCACAAAATATAGTTTGTGTTAAACAACACCCTCAATTTGTTTTAGATTGATTTGTTTTAATATCGAAAGGATTTCATGAAATTTAAAAAGCTTTTTTGAGGTTGAGAAGAAAAAATTAAAACTAAGAAACTAAATTTTTGTTTTAGAAACATAAAATTAATCGCCTTAATTTTCTAAATATTATTTGAAATGACCTCTATATCAAATTAAAGCTTCGACTTAATTATTAGTTAAAATTAATTAAAGATAACTTTGCACATTAAGGTTTAAACAGAATCATCTGAAAAATGTTGATTTTTAAAAAATTGATAATCCCATAATTATGAAATTTAAGAGATAATTTTAGAACTGATTTTTTTCTCTTTAAGAGATTTGATATCTTTTATTATTAATTAATCTTTTAACTGAAATTTTTTTTTTAATTTATCTTAATCGATTTTTTTTTTTAAATTGAGAAGAGGATGACCAAATACAAAAAAAAACAGGTTTTTGATTAATTAATTAATTAAAATCTTCCTCTTTAAAAAGATATAAATCTTGTCGTTTCAATTTGAAATCTACACCATCAAGAAAATGTAAGAAAATCAAGTTTTATACCAAATTATCTAAATAAAAGAAAAATTGTAGATTTTCAAAAAATTTTTCAACATATATTACTAGGACTTAAGGAACGCTTTTACAACCAAATTATAAATTAATATATAAATTAAATCTTCTTTCAGAAATATTATAGTTCTTTTTACACCAAAAAGATTTTGTGAAAAACCTCAACGTATTTTTAGGTTTTAGAAACATTAACAGATCAAATTCAAATCATATTTTAGAGATATTATTTTTGACAATTAAAAAACATATTAAAGCTTAAATCTTCCTTTTTACGAAAATATATAACGCCTTGTTTCAATTTGTAATCGGAATCGATCAAAAAATAATTTAAGAAAATCTTGGGTATTTAGGTTTATGCCGAAATACATATAAAAAAATGTAGATTTTTAAAAAAATCGTCCACTTCATAATAGTGGGAGTTATGAAATGATTCTAGAACCAAATTATAGCTTACATCTTTCTCTTGCAGGAAATATTAAAGAAATTTTTTGCAGAAAATAATTTTTTTTAAAAATCTATAGTAAATGATGAGTTCTTATGTTTTCGAATTATTAAAATAATAACCATATTACCATTTTCTATCTTATTGTTGATAATTATAAAATGAGTTTTACACAAAATTAGAGCTTAAGCCTTCCTCTTTATGAAAATTAATAACTTGTTGTTTCAATTATAAATCGATTAATGCCCGGATTCTCGTACGTTATAGTATTGAGTAAATATCGAAGCAATAGTTATTGGATCGATATCTTTTATCGAGTCGATATCGCCTGTTAGTGTTCTGATAGGAACTGATTGACAGATTAAATCGATTACTTATTATCCGACAGTAGGTAGCGGTAAAAATGTTGAATAACAATTCGTAAAATTATTAATTTATTATATTTGAGATGAAAACTGGAAAGCCCAGCGAAGCATTCAGTAATAAAACACAATAAATAACATAAACAAATCATTTCTTAACAAAAATAAAAAATTGCTGAACAAGAAATTAATAATAAAAAAAATTAACAAAAGAAAGTCAAATAATAACGAAAGTTATTAGTAAAAGAACATAATTAATAAATAAGAAAACAATTTAAAGGCTAAATTACACAGAGAACAGTTGTAGGTAAATTATGTTTATTATTAATTTCAAAAAATCCAAAAAAAGATTTTCCAATTTGGTTCTCACCATGACAAAATAGACACTTGCCTCTATAAATTTTGAATGTATCATTAAAATATCTCAAGAAATCGATTTTTGATGATTTTTAATTAACTTGAGATAGCCATAAATGTTCACGTTGAATGCAATGATTTATATCTCTAAAACGAATAAAGATTTTCAAGATCCGCTTTCATCACGAGAAAATAGACACCTTCCTCTATAAAACATGAATAGTTCATTAAAATATCTTAAGAATTCGATTTTTTGTGATTTTTTTAAACAAAGATTATTAATTTCAAAATATCATAAAAATTAGGTTAACTTAAATAATCTTTATCTCACAAACGGATAAAGATTTTCTAATTTGGTTCTCAGCATGACAAAATAGACACTTGCCTCTATAAATTTTGAATGTATCATTACAATATCTCAAGAATTCGATTTTTGATGATTTTTTAATTAACTTGAGATAGCCATAAATGTTCACGTTGTGTTTAATGATTTATATCTCAAAAACCAATAAATATTATCAAGATCCGGTTTCATCACGAAAAAGTAAACATTTTTCTCTATAAATCGTGAATAATTCATTCAGATATCTTAAGAATTCGATTTTTCGTGGTTTTTTAAAACAAGATTATTAATTTGAAAAAATCATAAAAATTAGGTTAACTTAAATAATCTTTATCTCAAAAAACGAATAAAGATTTTCTAATTTGGTTCACACCTAATTTGGTACATTTTGAATGTTTCATTAAAATATTTCAAGAATTCGATTTTTTGTGATTCTTAATTAACTTAGGATAAATAAATAAATAAATATTTTCAAAATCCGGTTTCATCACGAAAAAGTAGACACTTTCTTCTATAAATCGTGAATAGTTCATTAAGATATCTTAAGAATTCGATTTTTCGTGATTTTTTAAAACAAGATTATTAATTTCAAAAAATCATAAAAAAAGGTTAACTTAAATAATCTTTATCTCAAAAACGAATAAAGATTTTCTAATTTAGTTCTTAGCATGACAAAATAGACACTTGCCTCTATAAATTTTAAATGTATCATTGAAATATCTCAAGAATTCGATTTTTGGTGATTTTTAATTAACGTGTGATAGCCATAAATGTTCACGTTGAATTTAATGATTTATATCTCAAAGACCAATAAATATTTTCAAGATCCGCTTTGATCACGAGAAAATAGACACTTTCCTCTAGAAATCATGAATAGTTTTTTAAGATATCTTAAGAATTCGATTTTTCGTGATTTTTTAAAACAAGATTATTAATTTCAAAAAATCATAAAAAAAGGTTAACTTAAATAATCTTTATCTCAAAAACGAATAAAGATTTTCTAATTTAGTTCTTAGCATGACAAAATAGACACTTGCCTCTATAAATTTTAAATGTATCATTGAAATATCTCAAGAATTCGATTTTTGGTGATTTTTAATTAACGTGTGATAGCCATAAATGTTCAAGTTGAATTTAATGATTTATATCTCAAAAACGAATAAGTATTTTCAAGATCCGCTTTCATCACGAGAAAATAGACACTTTCCTCTATAAATCATGAATGACTCATTTCATTAAGATATTTTAAGAATTTGATTTTTTGTGATTTTTATAGAACAAGATTATTAATTTCAAAAAATCATAAAAAATTAACTGAAATAACTTATATCTCAAAAACGAATAAATATTTCCAAAGATCCGTTTTCATTACGAGAAAATAAACACTTTCCTCTATAAAACATGAATAGTTTATTACGATATCTTAAAAATCCGATTTTTTGTGATTTTTTAAAACAAGATTTTAATTTCGAAAAATTGTAAAAAATTAGGTTAACTTAAATAATCTTTATCTCAGAAACGAATAAAGATTTCATAATTTGGTTCTCACCATGACAAAATAGACACCTCTATAAATTTTGAATGTATCATCAAAATATCTCAAGAATTCGATTTTCGATGATTTTTAATTAACTTGAGATAGCCATAAATGTTCACGTTGAATTTAATGATTTACATCTCTAAACGAATAAAGATTTTCAAGATCCGCTCTCATCACGAGAAAATAGACACTTTCCTCTATAAATCATAAATAATTCATTTCATTAAGATATCTTAAGAATTTGATTTTTTGTGATTTTTAAAACAAGATTATTAATTTCAAAAAATCATAAAAAATTATCTTAAATAGTCTGTATCTCAAAAACGAATAAATATTTCCACGATTCGCTTTCATCACGAGAAAATAGACACTTTCCTCTATAAATCATGAATAGTTCATTAAGATATCTTAAGAATTCGATTTTTCGTGATTTTTTAAAATAAGATCATTAATTTCAAAAAATCATAAAAAATTAGGTTTACTTAAATAATCTTTATCTCAAAAACAACAAACTGTTTATTTGCTGCAGCATAATACCAATTTCTTCAATTGTTGAATTGATAATGGAACGGCGTCATTAGGTTCCTCTTCATTGCCAAACTAAGATATTAGGCGACCCAGGGCTGGGTTGGATGAACGAAACGAGATTTACTTCAATGCAAATATATACGGTTGCCAAATTAGTTAATAAACTACTCTATTTCAGAAACTCATTTCCGGCTATGGGCTAATGAAGCCATAGCCCATAGCCCGGGCGTGAAAGCTGGAGTGGCGCTCCCCTCTGTCGTATTTTGGGCGGAATGCAGGGCGGAAAAATTAAAAAATCATTTTATTCAAAAAACTGAACTTTAATAACAAATATTAGCACCTAGCGTTTGGTTTTCGAGTTATTTTAATTTGAAGTGCCTTTTCCTCATCAATGTGTTTTTTTTAAACCATATCTCTCAGCCACTGTACAAGCAACAAAGTTGAAGATTTGTGTGATTACACTTCAAATTATCACATATGAAGGTATTTAGTTGTAATGCTCTACCTTATACAGATGGCCAAAAACTCAATTGCATATAAACGGCAAAAATTTCTTTAATTTATTATTGGTTTGGCGATAAAATTTTGACGTTTATGTTGTTGCTGTACTTATTTGAGTCTCTGTGTCATTATAAAAGCAACCATAAATAATATTTGCAATATTGCAATTGAGTAACTTGAATTGGTTACTTAATTTTTAACCACCTGTATACTATACACTGACACCACTACGTCTTATTAAAAAATGCATTTTAATTTAAAAAAATAAACAAAGAAGCAGATGTCCCAAAACTCATCTGCCAAACTGAAACCCCAGATATTAGAGATGATTTTATGTCAATTTATCCTAAATTACCTTAATCCGGAAAAGCTTCAGAAGTTTATTTCATTTTTCAACATTCCTCAAAAATGACTCTCTTAATAGCAATTAATCAGAATTGTCAAATTATTTTTTTTGTTAATTGCAAGAGATACAAAAAGGTGATGAACAACATGAATACATTATTTTTAGAAGATACCTTACAGCTTACAAATAAATCATAAAAAATGTTAAAAATCTGAAGAGAGAAAAATTTTATTGGAAAATGTCTGCTAACCACCCCATGTGATTACAATAGGAAAATCAATTTGAAACTTGAAGTTTAGTCAATATGCAAAAATCAAAGTTTTCAGGCAGTCATTTTTGAGGAATGCTGAAAAAGGCACCAACTTCAAAGAACTCTAGTTCCCTTATGAAGCATTCATTAGGTAATTCAGATGAAATCGACATAAAATCAAGTCTAATATCAGGGGTTTGAGTTTGGTAGGTCAGTTGTATACAGGCTGAGATACCTGTATAGTATTTATAACATATTCATAAACGCCGATACCGAAGGTGCGGGTTTTTTGACAAAAATTTTATGGACAGATGGGTGTAATTTTGATAATAACAGAATAACTAATTACCATAACCTATATAATTATTCGGCTCCAAAGATCCACAAAGATTTTTGCTGAACGTCCTGTAATCAATGACGAACTGGACCATATTTTTTACCTTCAATATTAAACAGTGAAAATTATGAAGAATTCTTATGCAACAAGTTGGGAGAGGTGCTGACGAGACGTATCAGATTAAATGGATTTTCATACTAAATTCAAAGATTCTAGTTCTAGGTCTAATGTTAGTTCTAGTTTTATTTCACTTCACATATACAGGGTTGTCAAAGCAGTTGGTAAAGTACACGATTCACAGAAGTTGCACGGCTAAACTCAACCTAACCAGAGCCGTTCTAAAATATTTTGCGCTTCAGGGTTGAATTGGACGAATGAAACGAGTGCGCCCCTTTTCATACAATATTTAATGCCAAAGAAATAAAAGGTTCGCACATCAGAGTATATACCCAATGTCCGTGTATATGTATAATGTAAATTAATACAATAATAACCTCGTTATTGTTTTCGAAATATCGTCTTGTTCTACAGATAGAACGAAAAATCTTCGGATTTCAAGGGACACAATACAAATTTTTCATTTTCTAATTTTGTTCGGAAACAAGGAAATTCATGGGAATCATCTTAAATTTATCCATGAGAAAGGGGTTGTTGAGAAAGAGAAGACTCTTTATAGAGTTACGATCATGCGGGGTGAAAGACTTTCGACGTCTTATATAACACGACGTTGCAAACGCCAGCGTTTTGGACACATGCAGGCGAAATGTAAAAATGAGAATCGTTGCGGCTATTACGCCAAGATACGATCTTAAGGAGTGCATGAGAGAGGAAGTGGACAGGGGGGCGCTAACTGCATGGAGGTAGGAATGAAGGGGGAACATGAAGCGGTAAGTAGTGAGTGCCTACAAAGGGCAAAGGAATTAGAGAGAATAAAGAGGATTATGGATTATGTAGGAGAGGGAGAAGAGGAGGAAAAGGGCAAAAAAGTAGGCAGGGCTGTGGGAGTTAAGTTAGTAAATGAGTTAAGGCAGAAATGAATAGAGGGAAAGATGCCAGATGGGTATAGATAGGATTTTGTATTTTCGGAAAGACAAATTTTTTTTTAAACAATCTCATTTGCAACAGGTCTGAAAGAAAAGAACGGAAAGTTGGAGGAGTGTAGGAACAAGGGGATGATAAAGAGCAAAAATTACATGGCGGAAGCAGACATTACAGATAGTAACTATCTACAATAGGATAATGAGGAAGACGGTAAAACTATACGAGGAGTTGAAAGGGAAGGGAACTGAGCGATGCTTAATAATGGGGGGTTGACTTCAATGCAAGAGTGAGGGAAGACGGGTAACGATAGAACCTCTGGAGGGGCTGGAGGGGACACGTCAGGTGAAGGATAAGATACAAAACAGAGAGAAAAGAGTTGTTAAGGTGGATGGCAGAGAGGGGGTTGGAAATACGGAGGGGCAAGGGGGCATCAGTAATTAATTATATGATGGTGGATCAAGAAATGTGGGAGTAGGTGGAAGGATTTAGGGTGGGAGAGTCCCTAGAATCGGACCACTAATTGTTGGAGGTCGAGATAAGGGTTCGGAAGAGAAATGTATGTTTACAACAACAAAAGGATTCAAAGGAGGCCAATCTGATCAGAAAGAGGAGTAAACTGTTACAGGAGAAAATTCGAGGATTGGCAACAGAGGGTAGAGATGACGAGGGGGATACAAGATTTGATGAACGTGGTCGAAGTAGCAATTTTAAAGGAGAACGTGCGCGGGGATGGGGCGGAGTTCGGGAGAAACGAGTGAAGAGATGGCGAGTGCAGAAAGGTGAAAAGGGAAACGAAAAGAAAATTGAGATAGTGGCGAACAGGGGCAGTGAGGTTAGTTCAATATAAGGAAGCAAAAAGAAGGTATAAGGATACTTGCAAAAGAAAATAGAAGGAACATGGAGAGAGGAAGGCGGACGAAATTAAGTCGGCGAGACGGGAGGGAAATACATAAATAAGATAAGAAGGGGAAAGAGGAGACTCTTGATCAGATATTCATAATGAAGTGAAGGAGTACTTATAAAAAGGGGGACAGAGGAGATTATTGGTCAGATACCCATACTGAAGTGAAGGGGTACTTTATAGGATTACTGGGAGAAATGATCGAAGGCGAGCAGAGGAGTTAGTAAAAGGGGAACAAGGAGACGATGATATAACACAGGAGAAGGTGGAGACGGTACTGACGGGATTAAATAAGGGGATGGCATCCGGAGAAAATGGAGTCCACAATGAGGCTTGGATGGAGACAACGATGGAAGTGAAGGAGAGTTTATGGATAGCATTGAACAGGATATAGAAGGAAAAAGAATTTCCGCAAGGGTGGAGAGCGGCAATAAAAAGTCCTTTGTACAAAAAAGGAAGAAAAGATACAGTGGAGAGCTATGTCAGCTTATTGAATACGTCTTATAGAATATACGCGAAGGTGCTGTTTGCAAAGCTGGAAAAAGAGACAGAAGAAAGGAAGCTCCTACTAGATGGTCAGTCTGGGTTTAGAAAGGGAAGGGGAGTGATAGACAACGTATATATATATACTCAAACACCCGGTGGATAGTGAGCTGGATCGAAAGGGAGGGAAGCTTTATGCTCTTTTTATCGATTTAAAGGTTCGACAAGGAATCTAGAGGGACTATGGGAGGAGATGGAGTGTAGGGGGATATCGGGAAATTCATAAACGCGTTAAGAGAAATTTACGCGGACGACAGCAAAAATAAATGTAAGAGATGGTCTAAGCGAGCGGTTTTGTATGACGAGGGGTTTGAGGCAAGTATGTCCGCTTAGTCCTACCCTTTTTACTTTGTATATTGTAGACGTAGAAGACAAATTTTCAGGGGACAATTGGGAGGGGTGGTGATCGGCGTACGCTGATGACTTGCTGGTGACTGCGAGGGACGCGGCTGAAATAAGAACAATGATACGGTCGCTGGAAGAGTATTTTGGCAGGAAAAATTTGGGGGTGAACATGGATAAGACGTAAATGATGAAGTTCTGTAACGGTGGTCAAAGAAAAACTGAATATTGGTGATGGAAAGGCCACATAATCGAGGAAGTGAGGAAGTACACATACTTGGGGTATAGAAAGAGGATTATGGGACAGATTTGGGATGGGATGAGAGGATTTTTGGGAGAGATGTGACGGGATTGAAATGTGGAAACAGATGGAGAGCACGGATAGGGATGTTGATATGCAAGAGAGAAAGACGGCGATAAGGAAAATTTGGTATAATTCAAATTATTACGATGGTGGAATGTAATGAATTAGGGAGGAGATGGATTTGAGGCGGATATTGGGAGAGAGGGTGGAGGGAAGAAAATGGATGCGGGAGGTTATGGAAGTGAGGAGAAGAAAGGATACAGAATAGTTATTATAATGATTTTGGCATTATTGTAGTGGTGTTGTGAAATTGTAATCTCCAATTATCTCCATTATTTTAGCCATGGTGAATTTTCTAATTTTATAAAGTTGCAACGCAATCTTACATACTTCAATTTTTAGGTTAATTTTTGGATAATAAGCGATTTTTTAAAATTTAATGAATTTAAAAGGCAACTTTACATGTTTTAATTTGTATCTCAATAATTTCTGGTCAAACGTTAGTTATTTTATATCATTTTAAAGGTGCCCTCTTTTTCATCTTCAATTTGGACCATTACTAATCCCATTATTTTAGCCATATTTTTTTGAATTTGCCTAAGTTAAAATGCAATCTTTAATAATTATTCAATACATTATTTAAAAGAAGACATCTTCCTCTTTAATTTAAAGCATAGCTCTTCCCTATATCTTCATTAACCAATGGATCGATCCAATGGACACTTTATTAAAAATTTAAAAATGCAATATTCCAAACTTTGTTGACATCGTCTTCAAGTACTAAGAAGCGAGATAATAAGTGATACAATCAGATACTTGGGACAATCGTTTAATTAGATATCATTCATACAATCACAAAAATATAAATTATAGTCACCAATAACTAAAAAATATTTACAATAATGACCAACGAATTTATCAAAGAAATATATAAATAATTAAAGTATTCCACAATTTCTTGGAATCTATCTTAAATGTGATTCTTTTTGTTTAAACTAAGAAATTTATCTTCTTGTCACGTACTTCAAGGCACATATTATCAAAGCAACAAAGAGAAACATTAAAACTAAATAAATAAAAAGGACTTTACAAGTCTCCAACGCTATAAGAAAGACTTGATTTACTTGAACCAGCTAATTTGGTGATCGCTTAAAGGTGATCTTTACCACCACCTTGAACACAAGAAGCGACGATTCTGAATGAGAAGAGAGCTTTTTCCAATCCCACTACGCCCCACTAACATACTCATTGTGTTGGTCACAACGTTGGAAAGTTCAGATTTGGAGGATTTTATTTGAGGAGGCGGGTAAATCATCTGGTCTTCGCGTGTGTATATAAAAGGGAAATATCCGGACGATGCGGTACATTACGTTAGTTGTTAGTCGCGTGTCGCGACGCCGTGTGCTTTTTTGCGGTTGTTTACTAAATTTTTATTCTAACGCAACTTATAAATTGACACGAAGGTAATAAGTTGTTGTGATTTTGCGAATAGGAGATTTTACGTAAAAGGTAAGATTAGAAATTAATCATTTTTATAAATGTGGAATATGCATTGATCGTGAGGAGTTAATGTGTAATTTAAAAGTTAAATTGGTATGAACTTAACTTTTAATTCTTGGGTCAAGCTCAGTACAACTTGACATTTGCGCTATAAAACTGAAATTAGTTAACAATCTTGATGTGAGTGTGTTATTACATCGAGTGATTTATGATGTTTTTTGAATAAATTGTGTTCTCACGACTATGATTTTAAAATATTTTGATGTTAAAACGTTGAGGGTGGGAAGAATGAAGATTTTAATTTGAACCAAATTAAATGGAATACCCTGTATTTTTGTAAGGCTTCGGAAAGCCTTATTAATTACCTTTAATTGTTCTTAACACACAGCATATGAAAAACAATAATAGGCATAAAATTTAAAAAAAAAATGCAAGAAATGCGTAAAATTTTCCATACATTAATTATTAAGCATAAGCATATTTTTTATAAATTACGAGAAATCGTTTAAGATCATTTTTGAAAATATTCGAGCACCGGAACGTTGCTATACAGCTGTTAACAAAGATTATTTAATTAAATTTTTTATTATTAATTTCTGAAAGCCGATTTCTTTGGAAAATTATTTTTACTTTTCGATTTTCTACGATCTTTCGAAAATGATTAAAGAAATTATAGATTTTATAAAACATTATAAGTTTAGGGTGATTTTAAAGAATGATATCTAAAAAATGAATTGAAATATACAAGTATGGATTTAATTGGGAAAAAGTGCACATTTTTACTTATAAATCACAAAAAGAATAATTAAGATATCATAAGAATTCGATTTTTTTAGGATTTTTCATAATTATTAAGAATATTATTAATTTAATAAAATACTAAATTTAGATTGAGTTTAAAATTTGATTTCTTAAAAACGAATTGAGATATTTAAATATGGTTTTGTGCATACAAAAGTATATAGATTTCATTATAAATCACATATAATTTCATCAAGATATCTTAAGAATTCGATTTTTTTACGATTTTTTGAATATCACACATTTTATGAAATGTTATAAGCTTAGGTTGAGTTCAAACACTGATGTCTCAAAAACGACTTGAGGTATACAACTAAGGATTTAATCGTGAAAAAGTGCATACTTTTTTTATAAATTGCAAGAAAAATCATTAAGATATCTTGAGAATTCGATTTTTTACGGTTTTTTCAAAATAATTAGAGATATCATTAATTTTACGAAGTATTATAAATTTAGGTTGAGTTCAAAGTTTGTTATTTCAAAAACGACTTGAGATATTTAAGTATGGTTTTGTGCATAAAGAAGTACATACATTTCTTTATAAATCACAGATAATTTCATCAAGATATCTTAAAAATTCGATTTTTTTACGTTTTTTTGAATATCACACATTTTATGAAATGTTATAAGCTTAGGTTGAGTTCAAACACTGATGTCTCAAAAACGACTTGAGATATACAACTAAGGATTTAATCGTGAAAAAGTGCATACTTTTTTTTATAAATTGCAAGAAAAATCATTAAGATATCTTGAGAATTCGATTTTTTACGGTTTTTTTCAAAATAATTAGAGATATCATTAATTTTACGAAGTATTATAAATTTAGGTTGAGTTCAAAGTTTGTTATTTCAAAAACGACTTGAGATATTTAAGTATGGTTTTGTGCATAAAGAAGTACATACATTTCTTTATAAATCACAGATAATTTCATCAAGATATCTTAAAAATTCGATTTTTTTACGTTTTTTTGAATATCACACATTTTATGAAATGTTATAAGCTTAGGTTGAGTTCAAACACTGATGTCTCAAAAACGACTTGAGATATACAACTAAGGATTTAATCGTGAAAAAGTGCATACTTTTTTTATAAATTGCAAGAAAAATCATTAAGATATCTTGAGAATTCGATTTTTTACGGTTTTTTTCAAAATAATTAGAGATATCATTAATTTTACGAAGTATTATAAATTTAGGTTGAGTTCAAAGTTTGTTATTTCAAAAACGACTTGAGATATTTAAGTATGGTTTTGTGCATAAAGAAGTACATACATTTCTTTATAAATCACAGATAATTTCATCAAGATATCTTAAAAATTCGATTTTTTACGATTTTTTGAATATCATACATTTTTTTAAATGTTATAAGCTTAGGTTGAGTTCAAGAACTGATGTCTCAAAAATGAATTGAGATATTTAAGTATGGTTTTGTGCATAAAAGGGTACATACATTTCTTTATAAGTCACAGATAATTTCATCAATATATCTTAAGAATTCGATTTTTTACGATTTTTTGAATATCATACATCTTATGAAATGTTATAAGCTTAGGTTGAGTTCAAAACCTGATATCTCAAAAACGAATTGAGGTATGCAAGAATGGATTTAATCGTGAAAAAGTACATATATTTTTTTATAAACTGCAAAAAAAATCATCAAGATATCTTAAGAATTCGATTTTTTACGATTTTTTCAAAATAATTAGAGATATCATTAATTTTACGAAGTATTATAAATTTAGGTTGAGTTCAAAGTTTGTTATTTCAAAAACGACTTGAGATATTTAAGTATGGTTTTGTGCGCATAAAAGTACATACTTTTCTTTATAAACTACAGAAAATATCGTCAAGATATCTTAAGAATTCGATTTTTTACTATTTTTTTCAAAAATGATTAAGGAAATTATACATTTTATGAAATGCTACAAGTTTAGATCGAGTTCAAAAACTAATATCTCAAAAACGACTTGACATATTCAAGCATGGTTTTATGAGTATAAAAGTACATACTTTTCTCATAAATCACAGGATATTTGATCAAGATATCTTCAGAATTCGATTTTTTACGGTTTTTTCAAAATAATTAGAGATATCATTAATTTTACGAAGTATTATAAATTTAGGTTGAGTTCAAAGTTTGTTATTTCAAAAACGACTTGAGATATTTAAGTATGGTTTTGTGCGCATAAAAGTACATACTTTTCTTTATAAACTACAGAAAATATCGTCAAGATATCTTAAGAATTCGATTTTTTACTATTTTTTTCAAAAATGATTAAGGAAATTATACATTTTATGAAATGCTACAAGTTTAGATCGAGTTCAAAAACTAATATCTCAAAAACGACTTGACATATTCAAGCATGGTTTTATGAGTATAAAAGTACATACTTTTCTCATAAATCACAGGATATTTGATCAAGATATCTTCAGAATTCAATTTTTTACGGTTTTTTCAAAATAATTAGAGATATCATTAATTTTACGAAGTATTATAAATTTAGGTTGAGTTCAAAGTTTGTTATTTCAAAAACGACTTGAGATATTTAAGTATGGTTTTGTGCGCATAAAAGTACATACTTTTCTTTATAAACTACAGAAAATATCGTTAAGATATCTTAAGAATTCGATTTTTTACTATTTTTTTCAAAAATGATTAAGGAAATTATACATTTTATGAAATGCTACAAGTTTAGATCGAGTTCAAAAACTAATATCTCAAAAACGACTTGACATATTCAAGCATGGTTTTATGAGTATAAAAGTACATACTTTTCTCATAAATCACAGGATATTTCATCAAGGTATCTTCAGAATTCGATTTTTTACGATTTATCGAAGATCATTAAGAGAATCATACATTTTATGAAATGCTACAAATTTAGGTTGAGTTCAAAAACTGATATCTCAAAAGGTGCACTCTTTCCTTTATAAATCATAAAAATATTATCAAAATATATTAAGATTTAGATCTTTTATGATTCTTCAAAAATTATTGAGGATATCATTAATTTTATGAAGTGCTACAAGTTTAGGTTGAGTTCAAAAGTTTATACCTCAAAATTAATGTTAGATACTCAGGTACGGTTTTATTTGCGAAAAAGTACATACTTTTCTTTATAAATCACAAAATATTTCATTAAGATATCTTAAGAATGAAATCTTTTACGATTTTTCGAAGATGATTAATAGAAGATATTTTATGAAATGCGTTAAGTTCAACAACTAATATCTCAAAAACGTATTACAGAACATTACATTCGCTACACAAGTCACATAATATAAAAACAAAATATACAACAATAATTATAATTAGCCATCTAAAATTAAACTTTTCTACGGAATAAAAGGCAGGTCTAAGCAAGTAGTCTTTTACTCCAATGTTAAATGGTTTCAGTTTAAGACCTTTTGGGTCTTATGGCAATTTATTATAAAGTGACGGCCCAAAATGGTTGACAGCATTTCGACCTCTATTCACTCTTGTAAAAGGCATTCTAATATTTTCGTGTGATCGTACAGCATGATTGTGCACACTCTGAACTGTTTATTATGTTGAGAGATTACTTTTTAAATATACTAAAGTTCTATAAATGTATACAGACCTAGAATTATAATTACATTGTGTTTTACAAAAAAAACCTCACATCATCTCTATGCTGCAATCCCATGATAATGCGTATAGCCCGTCGTTGCAATTTAAAGATTTTGTGCATATGGCAAGAATGACCCCATGATATTATACCATACGATGCGACAGAGTGAAATAAAGAAAACTAAATAAGCAACATCAGTTTTGAATTAATTTTACCACATATGTTTCTTAAGAGATAAATGGTCTTGCACAATTGTTCCGAGATATGTTTGTCTTATTGTTAAACTAATGTGGAATCAAGATAAACTCCCAGGAACTTCACTTCAGCTTTATAAAAGCTTTCAGATACTGGTAGATTTTTCAATGTAAATATTAGTTTCTCTGTCTTTTCTGTATTTAATTAAGTCTTGAAATTCTTTTTCCTAAATAATAACCGTTGAATCGTCAGCGTAAATGACACACGTAGATCTTTGCAAAAAAAAAAACAAGTAAGGACCCAAAACCGACCTCACAGCTCAGATTTGCCATACTCGAGTCCTCCCCATTGCATGAAACATATTGTATTCTATTGTTCAGATAGCAATGAATCAAGTCTATGGCTTTTCTAGAAAACTGTTAACTTTTTAGTTTTTCAATTAGGATGTTGAACGAAACCGAGTCAAACGCTTTACGGCTCCATGATGATCTGCCGCAGCATTGGACAACTCAAGCAGCTGACGTAGATAATCCTGCTCTAATTCGCTGTCTGTAAACATCCTGCTGTCCTCAAAATGTTGATATATCATTTTCGCCAACAGAGACTCAATACACCTTTGATAACAATGATACAAGAGGTATAGGGCGGTAATTACCAACATACCCGCTATCTCTTTTTTTGAATACGGGTACATCCCGCGACACCTTTAACGATGATGGATAAACACCTTCTTTTAAACATAGATTTAATAATTAATTATTGATTTTAAAGGTCACATCTCTAAAAGTAAAGGTTTTGCAACTTATTTTCTATACTTCGTGGGAAATTTATCAGTATGTGGCATAGCGTCAATCTCTGCTTTTTTTTGTATATTTATTTATAATTTCTCAAGACACTTTTGAGTTGATATCGACTAACAAAATCCTTTCATCGTTTTGCTTTTTTAGTTTATTATTAAGAGCTGTAGAATAGAAATTACGGTGTTTTTTTTTTCTAATAGCAGTTTTTTAGTGTCACTGGGATGCACACTACACGATTCCCTTAAAAATTTTACTGTTCCACGAGCCTTATCTAGATTAACATCAGGTACTATTTTACATATTTGTATTTTTTTTAAGGGGAAATTCTAGTTTATTAATTCATACAGAATTTTGCTAAAATTATTAAATTTCGTTTCGATACCAAGCGTCAGATCTGATATAAAGTGCGAATCCAGACTCTCCACGTCCTACCGGTCTATAGACTGCATCTTGGTCGCCTCTATTTGTTGCAGAAAATTTTACTCTAAGCTCAATAACTACCGCTTCATGATCAGAAATATGACAGTCAACTGCGTAAGCATTGGAAAGAATCTGTGCATTTGTGAAGATATTATCTAAACAATTCTGATTTCTAATCGATACTGTAACTTTACCATCCAGGCCGTAACCAGACAGGAGATCTAGCAGTTCAATTCTTTCTTTGTCAGAAATAATATTGAATTTTACATTAAAATCGCTATTTTTAACAGCCACTCGATTACTCGTACACAATCGCAACAAAACCGCGTTTAAAGTGTTAATAAATGTGTTAAAGCCAGTATCACTACAAAGATTTTCTTGATAATTGGTGATTGTTGCAATTTTACAAAAATTTTATTTATCATGAATTATGTAATTTTAAATAATACATCATTTGGCATATAGGTAGACTCAAAAACTATTAATTGCACCTTTGTATCCAGCGTGATTAGTGAATGCAAGGTGAAGTTTTTTTCGGTTAGAAAGCAAACTGGTAAAATGGTAAAATTTTGTCTAATACAGGGAGTAATGTGATAGGTCTGTATCTTTTGGGTTGGTGATTGTCTGCGCCAGGTTTGGGAATCAGAATTATGGTACCGTTTTTCGATGTATTTGGGATTTGTCTTGATTATAGACGGGATAGATGGATATTTGTATGAATCGGTGTATGTTAGGATTGAGGTTTTTTAAAAGATTTATTATTGGTGTCGAATAAGACACTTTCTTTTGGACTAAACTCGTTGTTAAAATGTTTTACTAACACTTTGCATTTTTCTGTATTTGTTTTGTATTCTCAGTCTTCAAATATTAAAGGGGGAATTATCTTAAATTTGCGATATTTGGTAATTTTTTGATCTTCTGCCGACCTTGCTCTTCGTTTACTCGTGTTTATGCAATCATATTTAAGCAAAAATTCACCTTAATTTATATTATTTTGATTAAAATAACGAAATATTTTAAGATTTAGTGACATTTCAAAAGGTAAAAATAAAATTTTTCAATTTAAAATCAATTTTATTAATGGATACATCAAATTTGATGTTCTCATTTCAAATATTTACGAAAAATCGTAATTAATTAATTAAAAACGCGAAATAATTCGATTAATTACTTAAATTTTATTACGTAGTAATTTTAATTTTTCGATATTGGCAGTAAAAAAGATTCAACGTCAACACAAATATCAAAGATTATTTAAACATTTTTTTACTCAAAATAATCAAAAACAAACCGATTTTACTAAGAAAATAAATAAACGTAAGTTAATTGCACTTATTTAACAACATTTTCAGCTCAAAACATAATCGTATTACTGTTTTGAAAAAAATCAGTTTTGAGGTTATCTTTATATCTTAATTTCTTTCCCTTTTAGCCCAAAATTATTTAATGCACGTAGTTACATACAAATATTTGGTTTAAAATCGTAATTAACTTCAATTTATAATATTTTGGATAAAATAAAAAAAATGATGTGATTTTGAGATTCAGTGATATTTCAAAAGGTAAGAATAAAATTTTCCAATTCAAAATCAATTTAATTAATAAATATATCAAATTTAATTCCTTCGTTTCAAATATTGACGGAAAATCGTAATTAATTAATTAAAAACACGAAATAATTCTATTAATTACTTAAATTTTATTACGTAGTAATTTTAATTTTTCGAGGTTGGCAGTAAAAAAAATTCAACGTCAACACATAAACGTCAAAGATTACTTAAACGTTATAAATACGTTTTTTACTTAAAATAATCAAAAACAAACCGATTTTCCTAAAGAAATAAGTAAATGTAAGTTAAACGCATTTATTTAACAACTTTTTTAGTTCAAAATCGCTTTAATGCTAGGAATAAAAATCAAGTTTGAGGTTAAGTTTATATCTTAAAATTTTTTTTCATTCCAGATTCTTTAATACAAGTAGTTACATAAAATATACTTGGTTTAAAACCGTATTTAAGCAGGAATTAACTCTCAATTTATATAATTTTGCTTAAAATAAAAATAATTCAAAATTTAGTGACATTTCAAAAGGTAAGAATAAAATTTTCCAATTCAAACTCAATTTAATTAATACAGGCATCAAATTTAATTTCCTCCTTTCAAATATTTACATAAAATCGTAATTAATTAATTAAAAACGTGAAATAATTCGATTAATTACTTCAATTGTGTTACGTAGTAATTTTAATTTTTCAAGGTTGGCAGTAAGAAAGATTCAACGTCAATACATAAACGTCAAAGATTATTTAAACGTTATAAATACGTTTTTTACTTAAAATAATCAAAAACAAACCGATTTTCCTAAAGAAATAAGTAAATGTAAGTTAAACGCACTTATTTAACAACTTTTTTAGTTCAAAATCGCTTTAATGCTAGGAATAAAAATCAAATTTGAGGTTAAGTTTGTATCTTCAATTTTTTTTTCATTCCAGATTCTTTAATACAAGTAGTTACATAAAATATACTTGGTTTAAAACCGTATTTAAGCAGGAATTAACTCTCAATTTATATTATTTTGCTTAAAATAAAAATAATTCAAGATTTAGTGACATTTCAAAAGGTAGGAATAAAATTTTCCAATTCAAACTCAATTTAATTAATACAGGCATCAAATTTTATTTCCTGCTTTCAAATATTTACATAAAATCGTAATTAATTAATTAAAAACGTGAAATAATTCGATTAATTACTTCAATTGTATTACGTAGTAATTTTAATTTTTCGAGGTTGGCAGTAAGAAAGATTTAACGTCAAAGATTATTTAAACGTTATAAATACGTTTTTTAGTTAAAATAATCAAAAACAAACCAATTTTCCTAAAGAAATAAGTAAATGTAAGTTAAACGCATTTATTTAACAACTTTTTTAGTTCAAAATCGCTTTAATGCTAGGAATAAAAATCAAATTTGAGGTTAAGTTTATATCTTAAAATTTTTTTTTCATTCCAGATTCTTTAATACAAATAGTTACATAAAAGATACTTGGTTTAAAACCATATTTAAGCAGGAATTAACTCTCAATTTATATAATTTTGCTTAAAATAAAAATAATTCAAGATTTAGTGACATTTCAAAAGGTAAGAATAAAATTTTCCAATTCAAACTCAATTTAATTAATACAGGCATCAAATTTAATTTCCTCCTTTCAAATATTTACATAAAATCGTAATTAATGAATTAAAAACGTGAAATAATTCGATTAATTACTTCAATTGTATTACGTAGTAATTTTAATTTTTCGAGGTTGGCAGTAAGAAAGATTTAACGTCAAAGATTATTTAAACGTTATAAATACGTTTTTTAGTTAAAATAATCAAAAACAAACCAATTTTCCTAAAGAAATAAGTAAATGTAAGTTAAACGCATTTATTTAACATCTTTTTTAGTTCAAAATCGCTTTAATGCTAGGAATAAAAATCAAGTTTGAGGTTAAGTTTATATCTTAAATTTTTTTTCATTCCAGATTCTTTAATACAAGTAGTTACATAAAATATACTTGGTTTAAAACCGCATTTAAGCAGGAATTAACTCTCAATTTATATAATTTTGCTTAAAATAAAAATAATTCAAGATTTAGTGACATTTCAAAAGGTAAGAATAAAATTTTCCAATTCAAACTCAATTTAATTAATACAGGCATCAAATTTTATTTCCTGCTTTCAAATATTTACATAAAATCGTAATTAATTAATTAAAAACGTGAAATAATTCGATTAATTACTTCAATTGTATTACGTAGTAATTTTAATTTTTCGAGGTTGGCAGTAAAAAAAATTCAACGTCAACACATAAACGTCAAAGATTACTTAAACGTTATAAATACGTTTTTTACTTAAAATAATCAAAAACAAACCGATTTTCCTAAAGAAATAAGTAAATGTAAGTTAAACGCACTTATTTAACAACTTTTTTAGTTCAAAATCGCTTTAATGCTAGGAATAAAAATCAAGTTTGAGGTTAAGTTTATATCTTAAATTTTTTTTTCATTCCAGATTCTTTAATACAAATAGTTACATAAAAGATACTTGGTTTAAAACCGTATTTAAGCAGGAATTAACTCTCAATTTATATAATTTTGCTTAAAATAAAAATAATTCAAGATTTAGTGACATTTCAAAAGGTAAGAATAAAATTTTCCAATTCAAACTCAATTTAATTAATACAGGCATCAAATCTAATTTCTTCCTTTCAAATATTTACATAAAATCGTAATTAATTAATTAAAAACGTGAAATAATTCGATTAATTACTTCAATTGTATTACGTAGTAATTTTAATTTTTCGAGGTTGGCAGTAAGAAAGATTCAACGTCAACATATAAACGTCAAAGATTATTTAAACGTTACAAATACGTTTTTTATTTAAAATAATCAAAAACGAACTGATTTTGCTGCAAAAATAACTAAACGTAAGTTAAATGAATTTATTTAACAACTTTCTTTAGTTCAAAATATAATCGTTTTAATGTTATGAACAAATATCCAGTTTGAGGTTAGATTTACATCTTAATTTTTTTCTTTTACCCCAAATTCTTTAATATACGTAATTACATAAAGTATTCTTGGTTTAAAATCGTATTTAATCATTTATTTATCCAGTGGTGAAAATCATTTATAAATACCATTTTGGGTTTTTGAGACAAACATTTTAGAACAAACTCTTTAATAAATTCAATATAAAAGAAAATCCTTGATATTTTCTTAAGATACTATCTATCAACATTATTCTAGCGCAAGTAACTACATAAACACCCACTTCATACACCGATTTATGCAAGAATAATTAATACGACGTACTTAACCAAGAACCGTGCGAAGCTAATCTCTTACTTAAAACCGCGTTTGTGGTTATTTTCAAAATACACTAAAAGGTTAATCACTACAACCATTTTTTTCTCACAACAATCGATGCCATAATCCTTTTTTTAATCACAAAATTCGATTTCACTGTTCTCTCGTGCTCAACGTAATAACAAGGAACAATCCCACATATAAAACAATTTTATAACATCATTTAATGGCATTTTCTTATTGTCACATTTCTTTTATATTAATCATAAAGAGTCTTTTATAAGAAGATAAAGTAAACGGTTGATTAATTACTTAACGACGATAATTGAACGTAATGATCTAATTTTGATTAATAAAAAAAATCGTCAATCTCAACCCGTGTTAATTGAAATGATTAGATACAATAAAATCGGATTGTTTTTAATTATAACAATTGAAGATTATTGCGATTTTTCCAGTCGTTTAAAAAGATGAAGCTTTAAATTAATTAATTAATTAATTAACCGTTGGTATTTGCAAAGAACAAAATAATTACCTTGTGAAACAAGTTAAATTTCTAATTAATATATCATGAGGCCAATTAAAAAAAAGATGGTGTTTTAAGAGTTAAATAATTCGTGTTAATTATCATTGTGAAATATGGTATTTAAATTTAAGTTTTTTTAATGGGCTCCATTTTTTCGGGTGATTTCATAACGCAATTTAAGGAGATGGCTCTTGAAATAATGGCATTGAATAAGCTTTGGTACAATGGACCGTGGAGAAAGTGAATGATGAGATACGCGAGAGAAGAGTTTCTTAGTCTTATAATTATTGTTTAAGCTTCGGTAATTGGTCTAAGGTCGTTATTGCCCGAAGGAGAGTTTAGTTTCGCTAAAACAATAGTGTTACAATTTTCTTTTTCAAATTGTTCGAGAATTTAAATTGTTTTTAATTAAACGGATAATTACTATATTCTGTAATAAAAATTAAACAAAGAATTATTACGAAAGAATGGAAAATTTTGGAAAAGATTCGGTCGACCCAAATTTTGCTTGATGTTGTGAAGCAAATGAGAAATTATTGGTAATTGACAATATGAAGTTATTAATGAATCTTCTTGACAAAACTGGTGATTATTATGTAATTACAGTGCAATAAGTATAACTACAGTGAATTTAAGCCCAGTACTCATAGCCGACACACAACAATAAAATAAGTCAAAAATTAACCATAACAGACAAAATTGGAGTATTGCAATCTAACTCCGACCTACATACACGACGATATTATATTAATCTCCAACACATAAACATCTTAGTATGGACAACTTGTCTACAAGGAAAAGAAATAATAATGAACAAACCGACATCAGAAATGAAGAGGTTCTTAAATATATTTAGAAATAGATAAACAACAACTTTAAATGCGAATAACTAGGATTCATGTTGACAAAGATGGGAAGATGGAACTAAATAAAAGTATGTACCAGACGAACACTTTAAACTGACGTTTGTTCGTTGATAAATAATACAGGGTGATTCATTAGCACTATGACAAACTTGGTAAAGAGTTACAAGCCTTTGAAAATTTTACACAGTTTAATAGGAAAGATTCGCAACAATCGCAACAATAATTATGAAACACAAATACAAAATTGGCTGTGATAACAAAACTGAGTTCTTTATGTCAAACATTTCAATTTATTCTATTCTGTGTGTTTCAAAGTTTATAATTGCCAGAGTTTTGATCGAAAACGGAAGTGCATGTATTTACGACTGAAGAATATGCAGATATTATTTTTGTATACGGGCTTTGTAACGGAAACGCTCAGCAAGCAGCTAAAGAATACCTTCGTAGGTTTCCAAATAGACATCAACCTGTCCATACAGTGTTTAGTGCATCATTTCGCAAACTGAGAGAAACAGGTAACCCCGCTCCACCACATTCCGTTCGTCTCCATAAAGTGAATGTACAAAATAAAGAACGTGTAATTGATTTAGTACTTGACGACCTCTCAATTAGTACTCGGCGTATAGCGAGCATGTTACAAATATCCCAAAGTTTTGTATGGCATGTATTGAATCTAGAAATGTTACATCCGTTTCACCGCCAAAATGTTCAAGCATTACATCCTGGAGATATCGAGTAACGCTTAGCATTTTGCCACTGGATTATTCAGCAACATGCTCAAAATAATAACTTCATTTCCCAAGTTCTATGGTCTGATGAAGCGTGTTTCACTAGGGACGGCATAAATAATTATCATAACGAACATGTCCTTACAAAATCCACATGCAATTAGACTAAGAGAATATCAGCAACGGTTTAGTGTAGACGTTTGGGGTGGCATTTTTAACAATTCTTTGCTACTTGTATGGGTGATAAATGAACGCTTAAATGCAGATATGTACAGAAATTTCTTCGAAAATAACCTTTTCGGTTTTATCGACGACGTACCACTTAACATCGTTCAAAATATGTGGTATCAGCACGATGGTGCACCTCCACATCGCGGAAGAATAGTCATCGCTTGGTTACATGAACATTTTGCAAACAAATGGATTGGAAATGGAGGTTCAGTAGTCTGGCCATCATGATCCCCAGATCTAACTCCGCTGGATTATTATTTCTGGGGATACATTAAGCAGCTTGTGTACCATGTAGAAATTACTACCCGTCAGCAACTACTGGACAGAATTCAAGATGTAGCTAATGGTATACGGAATGATCCAAATATCATACGTCGTGTGACAGAATCTTTACGTCGTCAATGTGAGGCGTGCATCAAGCTGAAGGCGGACATTTCGAACAATTTTTGTAATTTTTAAACTTATTTTTGTTACATTTTCATTTGGCTATTAATATGAGAAAAAGTTATATGACAAATATTTATATAACATCTTTTCCTTAGAATCGCATCACCTTTCATCTGCCAAAGTTTGAATGAATCACCCTGTATATTGGTAGATAAAAACCACTAACCACTAAAGCAAAGTTACATCTATACATAAGCAACACACACACACATTCGCTTCATCTTGATATTAGAAGATAGATACATAAAAAATACATAATACATGAAGTATACAAAACAGGAGCCAGGGAAGAACTGCATTCGCTAGATCTAGTAAATAAAAATTGCTGAAATAATATCAGCTCGTGGTTATAATGACTGGAAGGGTATCTTGGCAAGGAAGGAATGTGGATAAGACGATGAAAAAGTGAAGAAAATGATGAAGTTCTGTAAGGGGGATTGAAGAAAACTAAAAATTGGAAATGGAAGCACAATATAATCGAAGAAGTGAGGGAGTACAAATAATTTGGGTGTAGATTTGAGAAGAACAAGGAATTAGGACATATTAGAATGTTGGCAACCAGGGCAAATAGGATTATAGGACAGGTTTGGGGATGGGGTGAGAGAATTTTGGGAGAGATGTGGGAGGAAGTAATTTAATGTTTAAGAACTTAGTAAAAAGAGGATGTAAAGAGCAAGGGCATTTAGGGAATGTGCAGACCAGATACTGGAGGTGGGTGTTGGAGTTAACTAGGAAGACTTCAGAATATATAGTCAGAGAAGAAATGAAGCTTGTGGGAGCAGGTAAGCGAGCGGTGCATTTTGACGAAATGGTGGAAGGTAGTGGACATTGTAAGATTTTGAGGGATCATGTATGGGCAGCAAGAAAGGGAAGAGTACTATAGAAAGGTAGGATACTCAACGAAAGGGGTGATCAGAAAGAGAAAAGACAGCGTTGAAATATGAAAACAGTTGGAGAGCACGAACAAGAATGTGGGTATGCAAGAAAAAAGACGGCGGAAAGGAAAAGTAGGTGTAATTCGAAATATTACGAGGTGATATCGGAGGGGATATCAAAGTACCTGATAAGAGAGGAGAATAAGGAAAGGAAGCTGTTAGTACCCAAGTTCAGGTGTGTGAATAAGTAGATTGTGTGGGGAAGGGTGGGAGTACAGCATCTCCTAGTGGAGTGTAATGAATTAAAGGAGGAGGAAATGGATTGGAGGCCGCTATTGGGAGAAAGGGCAGAGGGAAAATAGTGGATGCGGGAGATTATTGAAGCGAGGAGAAAGAGGGATACAGAAATTTAATAGAATGGTTATTATAATGAATGGGGCATTATTGTAGTGATGTTATAAAATTGTAATCCTTTGGGAAACAATAAAATTATTATTACAACAAAAGCACCCGAAAGGAACTGCACTTCCTAGATCTAGTAGAAAAGAACTGCTAAAATAGAATCAGTTCGTGGTTGTACTGAATGAATCACATCGAATATGTTCAATAAGGAAGTGTATGACTATTGTGTATGTATGATAATAATTTGAAATTGCTACAAAATCTTTCATAATATCAAAATCTGTTGCTCTATTCATCAACACCATATGGCATATTATTATGCTAATGTAATGTATATGCTACCCAAGATCTCAGTGAGAATCATAACTCCGTTGTTCTCTAAGTTGTCATCAGCTAGTCTTAGAAGCCATGTTGAAAGAATGAAGGACATTTCAAGATTAGTTTAGTTTATCAGGATCACCTCACGAAATTCATACACTTATGTCCTTTACGAAGTACAACTGCTGAGGGAGTATCTAAGAAGCTCCTGGACATAGTTTGTATATTTGAACCAATTTCAATATTCCAATGTGACAATGGCAGGAAATTTGCTAACCAAATTATGGAAAGCTTAGCGTCAATGTGACCATGTCTGTAAATCGTGCACGGAAAACCTTGTCACAGCGCGGTGTTAAACGTGCCAATCAAGACGATCAAATTATCCTAATGACTTGGATGAAACATGAGGATTGCATAAATTGATCAGAAGGACTTAGATTTGTATAACTTATGAAAAATAGCACATTCGGCTGTGTCGTATAGCTAGGCTGAATATCTTTAGCACCTCCAACTGTAACAATCGAATATAAAAATCGAGAAAGACTTGAAACATATTCTTCAAAGAATGGAGGGAGATGGAAGTGATGTTGAAAATGAAACAATAATAGATGTCGAATGAAGAAGAGTCTCTAAGAGAAGCAGCAGAAAAGAGACCAGATAGAGGTGGTGCTCCTCACGAAATTCATACCGTTACGCCCTTTACAAAGTAAAACTGCTGAGGAAGTATCTAAAAAGCTCCTGGACATATTTTGTATATTTGAACCAACCTCAATATTCCAGTGTGACAATGGCAGGAAATTTGCTAATTAAGTTATGGAAAGTTTAACGTCAATGTGGTCATGTCTGAAAATCGTGCACGGAAAAGCTTGTCACAGCGCAATGTTGAACGTGCCAATCAAGCCGATCAAATTATCTTGATGACTTGGATGAAACATGAGAACTGCAGAATTGATTAGAAGGACTTAGATTTGTATAACTTATGAAAAATAGCGTCGTATAGGTAGGTTGAAGATCTTCAGCACCTCCAACTGAGACAATCGAATATAAAAGCGAGAAAGATTTAAAACATATTCTTCAGAGAATGGAGGGAGATGGAAATGATGTTGAAAATTAAACAATAATAGATGTCGAATGAAGAAGAGTCTCTAGGAGAAGCAGCAGAAAAGAGACCAGATGGAGCTGGTGCTCCTCACGAAATTCATACAGTTACGCCCTTTACAAAGTAAAACTGCTGAGGAAGTATCTAAAAAGCTCCTGGACATATTTTGTATATTTGAACCAATCTCAATATTCCAGTGTGACAATGGCAGGAAATTTGCTAATCAAGTTATAGAAAGTTTAACGTCAATTTGGTCATGTCGGAAAATCGTGCATGGAAAACCTTGTCACAGTGTAGTATTCGACAATGTTTTAATGGGTATACTTAAAAGTAATGACGATAGGTTGTATAAATTAGGTTGTCAATTTGGCACAATTCCGGAATTGTTTTTTAAAAATCCACTGTATGCGAGAGCAAATTTTTATGGTGATATTGTTTCTCCAGATTCTACAAGAAAATCATTATGTGGAGAACAAGGATACAAAAGATGCCATTACAACACAAAATGTGATAATAGATACAATACAACCAAAACGTTTAATTGAAATAAAAGTTTATTCTAGTCAAAAATAAATAGGAAACACCTAAAATTAACGTCTGCATCTAGCTCTATAAATAGGATAGATCTAAGTTTAACTACTTGTGACTGATTGCATCTAGTTCTAGCCAGCTTATCTATCGGGTGGGCAAATCAATCAATTTTGCACCTCGACCCTTGGTATAATATCTATTATACCACGATAGATACTGTTATCAGAATTCACGACGCACTCCAATACTCTTAACGAAGATACCTTACTTGGAGAAAAATCATTCAGATCCTTAGGGGAGATAAACTGCGACCCAATACTCAAAAATGTGATACAATTCACAGGAGGGCAGTGGCATAAGACATGCTCAACCGTCGCCTCGTTCTACGTCCATAAGCGTTTAACATCATCAACTAAGGCTAACAAGTATTTAATGGACCGTGCCCATTAGAGCTCCAATCCTGCTAACAATAAGAGTAAATTCTAAAAAATACCTGCGAGATCTGGTCCACAACAGGCGAATATCATAGTGCAATTCCGAGTTTGACTGAGTTTGACTCTGTCCCCACAAATAAATTTACGATGGTAATAGAATAACATTTATTTAAATATCGAAACAATGAGAACCGATTCTTAAGAAAAGATTAAGGCTTTGAAAAAATAAATTTGGACAACTATTTGAACCAGAACTAGAAGATTGATTAGAACTGTTTGAGCATTATAATCGCATCAATTGAATTTTTTTACCACCGACATCCGCCAAGTTTCCTAAAGTATCCACAAAATCGCAAAAGAGATATATGATAATTTAAAAGTTGGAATCGTGGAAGTGGAACTCTTTTTAATTTTAATGAAGAATGAAATGTTTTGAAATTTTATGAGTCTGTGTTTTAAAGAAGAGGAATTAAGGAAAGAATTAATCAAAGTATCGATCTATACAAGATGTTTCTGTAAGGCATGACATATTTGTAATCACAAACACTAGAATAAAAATGATAATGATACGTTCCTTGAAAAATCTTGGTGTAAACCTACAAAAAGCTGAGATATAGTAATTTTTCCTAGTCAAAAAATAATTTAATTATAATTAGTAATTGTAATTACGTGTTTTTTTTAATGGCGTAGTCTGTTAGTCTATCACTTGAGGTAAAAACTGTTGATCAAACGTAAGCACTTCTTGCCGAATGGCATCCTTCAACTCCTCCAAACTATGTGATTTTCTTGGACGACCCATTTCGCGTTTCGATAACCTCCCATGATCCTAAAAGGACTAAGTGTGTAATCATAAAGTACACAATTTGGGTAAGTTGCAGGATCTTATCCAACAAAATGTCCTCATGATTCATCATTAAAGTAAAAACTGTATTCGAGACGATGGTCGTCACCTACATAACATTTTTCTCACTAACTCAAATGGCTCGTTTTGACTTTTATTTTTGTACAAATATATCTTTTAATTCTCTCCCTATGTACCAATTAATAATTCTTTTTTAAGATATATACTTTCGAATTAATGCCTTTTTTGAAAAAGTTAATAAATTACCCAGCTCTGAGATATAGGCCAAAGTTCAGAAATTTTAGACATTATCTTAAATATTTTTTTGATATGGTTCTTAGGAAAATAAAATTTGGTTGTTAGTGCCATATTATCATGAAACATCGTCTAAAATCACTTTTGAAAATATGACTGCGGGAATAATGCTATACATGATGTTCACAAAGGTTATTTCATTATAACTTTTTTATTATGTCATAAACTCTTAAATTCTCCAAGTGATTCTAAAAGCCGATTTCTTTTTAAAATTATTTTCACTCCTCGATTTTCTACGATTTTTCAAGAATGATTAAGGAAATTGTAATTGGTAAAGTGGATAAAGTAAAATGTATAAAGGTATAAAATTTTCTTTATAAATCATAAACAAATTTCATTAAAATGTCTAAAGAATTCGATTTCCTACGATTTTTCAATAATTATTAAGGAAATTTTTGCTTTTATGAAATGCCACAAATTTGAGTTCAAAAGTTGATATCTCAAAAACGAATTAAGATATTCAAGAATGGTTTGCATTAAAGTATATACTTGTCATTATAAATGACAGAAAAATTCATCAAACTGTCTTAAGAATTCGATTTTGTACGATTTTTTAAAAATGATTGAAGAAATTTTTATTCTTATAAAATACTATAAATTTGTAGTTGAGTTCAAAAGTTGATATCTCAAAAATGAATTAAGATATTCAAGAATGGTTGTTTGCTCATTAAAGTAGATACTTTTCTTTGTAATTCACAAAAAAAATCATTAAGATGTTTTAAGAATTCGATTTGCTTCGATTTTTCAAAAATGATTAGTACATTTTTTTTTTTTTTTGAAAAACGATAGAAATTTAGGTTGAGTTTAAAAGCTGATATCCCAAAAACAAACTGACACACTTAAACATGATTTTATTATTATTATTTGTTCCTTTATAAATCACAAAAAAATTATTTAGATAAAAAATTATAAAACGTAAAGCTTTCTTCTAAGTGCTTCTTACAAAATTGATTTGTTAGATAATTTCTTTGATTTGTTTCCTATATACAAAATTTTACTTTTTCGCGTTGAAAATTTACATTAGTAACTGAAAACTGTAATTAAACTTTTAAGTCATTTAAATTGAGCTATTTGCAGAACCTTTCGAATTTGGTTATTTGCAGAAAAACTTTAACACCATCACCTTAACCATAGAAACTTAGTAAAAGTTTTAGTAACTCTATCATGTCTAAATAAAATTTAAGATCAGTTGATAACAATCAAAAACGATATCTAATATCTATAATTGGGTTTTGCTAACACCACTTAATTACACTATTCTAACGTAGAGCCCATATTATCAAAATCCAAGGGTTTCAGAATTTTGATTTATAGTAGGTATTTGTAGAATGGCGCGAAAAAACTTAGGGATTGGCAAATCAGATGGCTAAATTTTTGTGTTTTATCTATATGATAAAATCTATCACAAATACAAAGATTTATTACAGTAAAATTTTATTTATACTGGGCGAAGCACTCAAATTATGACGAGGCTATATCTCATAAACCATCAAATATCGGGGGAAAATATTCTATATTGTATTATAGTACAATAAATACACATCTTTTTTCATCACTAAACTATTCTCCATGATAAAATGCAACCAGGGAACACCACAATTAACATTAAGTAGGCTGGAAATGTTAAGACGACAATGATAAATTCCAGTTGTTTTAGCATCCATATCTGTCAAAATATCGCTTAAATACAAATTTGGACGTTAATAAAAGCATAACAATTGTTACCTATGGATCATTTTATTTTTTACAATATTCGTATGCCTTTCCAAGCTAAATTTATGAATAATAATGAATGAATTTACAGCTACAGCAAATTTCGACAAATATAGATACTAAAACAACTGCCACCTCGTATGGCCTACTTGATATTACCAACACACTTGATGTTAATTTTTCCACATCATCGATGGTTTTAAGTTATAAGGTCGTCTCAATTTAAATGCCTCATCCAGCATACAGGGTGTTAAAAAAGAGTGTCAAATATTTAATTAGGTCAAAATATAGACCAAAATAAAGAAAAAAAATTGGTAAAGATATATCCGCAAATGAACAGGGTCGGTGATATGGGTTTCACAAAGATTTATCGTTTCGATGAGCTTGCCTTAGATTAAAGCCAACAAATGCGATTGAAACATGATGTGCTCCACCTCATTTTTGAAATTAGAGAACATTTAGATCGAAATCTTTCACGTAGATGGACAGAAAAAGGTGAATTTCTCTATGATACACTTGGGAAGCTACAATTTCAAATTAATTAACAATGTCAACAAATTGGAGCCAATCAAGGATCGATTATCTTTCAAAAGAACACGGTTAAAAAAAATACATTTTTATACCGTGTCTCTTAAACCATTCAAGTGCAGACATATCTATTAAGATTTCCCTGTATATATTACTTGAGATTGCTTCAATATGCAAATCATAATTATTTTGGCGAGGTTATCATCATTAAGTTTTTAATGCTCACAGCGTTTATTTTGTTGAGATTATCTCCTAACTATTATCATTTCCATATTAATCTATGTAGAAGATGAAAAAATGAATTAGAACAATTGTACATCACGAAATCAATTGGAAGACTAAATCAAACATTTCCTTATCAATAATTTTAAGACCGTTAAATCTTTTATCTTAATATATTTTCAAAAATGATCAAATTTTCATCAATCAGTTTTAAGATGTTGCATTAAACATTCTTCTATAACCCCAAAAAGTTCGAATTCATGCTTATTCAAAATCATTTATAAAATGTAGGATTATTAACAACAAGCAAGGTTATATTGCCAATTAATGCAAAAAGAAACGCAATGGCATATTCCGTTGTTAAATGTTCTATCTGTAAATGGATGATTGATGAAGAAAGACTGAATGTAAAAATTGGCCTAGTTGCGAAACTTTTTTAGCCAAAATTTCATGGTGTTAACCTTGCAATTCAAGGAAACCAACTTCATTTTAATTTTGAAGCTTTTATGTTGCACATTACGAGTCCACACATTCACCATAAATAATTAACATTAAGTATTAAGAAATACTTATCACAATTAGATAAAATTTGTTTATATGACACCCAAAGTCATAAGTGGCTATAATCTTACACAATTCTTCCTAAAAGAAAGAGAAACCTTGTCGAATACCGCAGAGTTCATTAACAATATTAGCGTACTTGAGACTCGAACATTAATAATTCGCATCAACGTCTCGTCCACTTGATTCCTTCTCACCTTAAAGTGAGAGTTCTTCTTGTGCAATACCATTATTATTATTGTAGTACTTTCTAAGTCCGCGAAAAGACTTCTTCGCTTCAACCAGACGGTAGGTAAACGTCGAGAGTACCGCCAAAGACAACGACCTACGACGACATCGACGACAAACGACTTTCGTTCGGCACGTTCTGTATGGAAATTGCGCAGAATTGTTCAGTCTGATGCCACCGATAGGATGGTTTTAATCGAAAGTATCGTAAAGTACATGGTTTTCTATTAACGAACGTAAAGAGTGGGAATTGAGATATGTAATTAATTTTAGTCTAACAAATTCTTTCTATCATTTTTTATTTTGTAAATATAATCCCTTTTGATGTGAAATATGACAAATTTGTGTTTTTTAACAATTATTTAATCTTGGGTCGATAATAACAGATAATACACGAATATTATTAATGATATAGATTCTTGAAATGACTTTTAAAAAGGTTTATGTCTGAAAAGATTTTATCTTTTTCAATTTTTGAGATATAACTCCTTATTATTCAAAAATAGTAATGTTCGGTTTTTAATTATTTTTGAATCTTCATTTTTGATTTACTGCTTTTTGATGTGAAATATGTTAAATTTGAGGTTTTTTAACAATTATTTAATCTTGGGTTGGTAGCAATGTACACGACAATAAAAATAGTACACGAACATTATTATTAATACGCACTCATGTGATGATTTAAAAATATGATTTTTTGGCAGAAAAGATTCTATCATTTTTTGGATATAGTTATTCACAAAAGTCTACATACACCTCCATAAATTCCAAATTAATTGTTAAAATAAGTACTTTTGACAATTCAACCAAATCAAATAAGAACACTATGAAAAACACCATAAAAAAGTTTTTAAGACAAACAAGACTTAATACTGTATCTAAAAGACTTGAAATACTTCCAGAAGACTTGAGAGAAATCTAATAAGGTTATCATGTTACGTCATTAGTAATACAAGAGTACGGTCCTCTTCAAACATCAAAAATATGAAAGAACAAGAAGCTTAAGTATATTTTCGAGCATTTGCTACTATCACTAATAAAATATTTACGTCTAGCACTGCTCCTATTGTATCCAAATTTTCTTAAAATCCACCGAATACATTCTCTATGTACTGTCCCACTTTCTTCCCTACTCTCATATTCTTTAATCCTCAAAGTAAAAATAAATCTGCACACCATATCATTTACGAGAAGAAGAAAATGTGGCTGCAATTGAATTTGGATTACTGCATCATAAGGTAAAACGCAATTTATTATATAACAGTTTTAACTGTGGTATAATAAAATTAAGACATGATACTACGTCTATGAGACTTTGTACTGCTTTCTGAAGATCTGCTTGCAAAAGACATGATTTTCTTTTAAAAGATTAAGTCTTTTTGAAGCAAACGACTATTACTACGCTGCTTTTAGATGCAACGTAGTAATATCAAGCAGTAATACTTGATACTGCTTCTAAAAAAATTAATATTGCTTGCAAAAGACTTGAAATACTTCTAAAAGGCTTGCAATGCTTCCAAAAGACATAGTAATACATCTAGACGACTTGAAATACTTCTAGAAGACATTAAATGCTTTCAGAAGAATTAAAGTGACTTTAAGACTTGAGACTGCTTCCAAAAGACTTGGAATGTTTTAGAAGATTCGGTATTGCTTCTTGATCTGATGGTCTGATCTGATCCGACTTGATCTGATGGTAAAAGACTTGATTTGCTTCTAAAAGACTTGATACTACTTCTAGAAAACTTGGTGTTGCTTGCAAAAGACTTGAAATAAAAGGCTAAAAGGCTTGCAATACTTCCAAAATATTTTATACTGCATATAAAAGACTTGAAATACTTCTAAAAGGCTTGCAATGCTTCCAAAAGACATAATAATGCATCTAGACGACTTGAAATACTTCTAGAAGACATTAAATGCTTTCAGAAGAATTAAAGTGACTTTAAGACTTGAGACTGCTTCCAAAAGACTTGGAATGTTTTAGAAGATTCGGTATTGCTTCTTGATCTGATGGTCTGATCTGATCCGACTTGATCTGATGGTAAAAGACTTGATTTGCTTCTAAAAGACTTGATAGTGCTTCTAGAAAACTTGGTGTTGCTTGCAAAAGACTTGAAATAAAAGGCTAAAAGGCTTGCAATACTTCCAAAATATTTTATACTGCATATAAAAGACTTGAAATACTTCTAAAAGGCTTGCAATGCTTCCAAAAGACATAATAATGCATCTAGACGACTTGAAATACTTCTAGAAGACATTAAATGCTTTCAGAAGAATTAAAGTGACTTTAAGACTTGAGACTGCTTCCAAAAGACTTGGAATGTTTTAGAAGATTCGGTATTGCTTCTTGATCTGATGGTCTGATCTGATCCGACTTGATCTGATGGTAAAAGACTTGATTTGCTTCTAAAAGACTTGATAGTGCTTCTAGAAAACTTGGTGTTGCTTGCAAAAGACTTGAAATAAAAGGCTAAAAGGCTTGCAATACTTCCAAAATATTTGATACTACATATAAAAGACTTGAAATACTTCTAAAAGGCTTGCAATGCTTCTAAAAGACATAATAATGCATCTAGACGACTTGAAATACTTCTAGAAGACATTAAATGCTTTCAGAAGAATTAAAGTGACTTTAAGAGTTGAGACTGCTTCCAAAAGACTTGGAATGTTTTAGAAGATTCGGTATTGCTTCTTGATCTGATGGTCTGATCTGATCCGACTTGATCTGATGGTAAAAGACTTGATTTGCTTCTAAAAGACTTGATACTGCTTCTAGAAAACTTGGTGTTGCTTGCAAAAGACTTGAAATAAAAGGCTAAAAGGCTTGCAATACTTCCAAAATATTTGATACTGCATATAAAAGACTTGAAATACTTCCAGAAGAATTTAAAAGCTTTCAGAAGTATCGGAATGCTTTCAAAATATTTGATACTGCATATAGAAGACTTAAAATACTTCCAGAAGACGAGGTTGCTTCCAAAAATCTTGGAATGCTTCTACTGTCTGAACTCTGTCTGCTTCTTTTTGATAGTAATAGTGTGAGTTTAATCAAGTCCTATCTGGAGGATCGCGTTCAGTATGTCACATACAATAGTCAGTCATTTGGTAGTTTACCTATTATTCCTAATAATAATATTGCCTAATAATATTCATAAATGATCTATTAACTCTTAGTAATAGTAATAACGAAATTATACTAGTGCATTGCGGAAATCTGATAACCTGTATGATCTGGAAAAACTGGTTAATGAATCTCAAAAAACTACTTTTAATTGGTTTTCTGTAAATCGTCTTAGTGTGAATGAACATAAAACATAGTCCTTGATACTGCATCTAGAAAACTTGAAAAATATCCAGAAAAATTGAAATGTTTCCAGAAGGTTTGGCACTGCTTCTAAAAGATTTGAAACACTTTCAAATGATTCGATACTGTCTCTGGAAGACTTAACACTGCTTTTAGAAAATTTGAAATTCATCCAAAAACTTATTTGAAACTGGAGGACTTAAAATGCTTGCAGAAGACTTGATTCTGCTTCAACAAGGTTTGAAATACCTCCAGAAAAAGTTCAAGTAAAGCATCTATACTTTATTGTTAGTGGTTTTATCTGAATCGCAAAATTTGCTAGGAGCTCGATGAATAGCTCCGAACATATAGAGATAAAATATAATCATTTTTGCATTTATTGCAATTTCATTCTCTTTCTTTCTTTTGTCTCTTATAGAGTTTGTTTTATTTTCTTCCTTTTTTATTGTTTGATTGTTAACTTCTCATATGGCTTAAAACTTTATTGCTGACTTGGATTATACGATCCCGACAATAACAGCCAACGACATAAGTGATCTTAATTTGAAAACTATCAATCGATGTACTGATCTGAACATTATTCATACTAACATCTGAAGCTTGAAGAAAAATATTAACGAGCTTCGGGCTATGCCGATCATGCATGTAGTTTTCATGTGATAGTTTGTTTCGAAACCTCGCGAATTGATTGTCCCGAGTTGCTGAGCTCGAGCGAATACACCACCTGTTACAATGAGGTTGTTTGTGTTAAATAATTTACAGCAGAATACCATGATATACATAATTTTTACAATTTTTACTTCATTAGAGTTCAAATAAAGTTTCGCTAAGCTTAGAGATGTTTGTTGGCGATATAAACATCAATATCTTTGAACGACGAACTTAAGCTGCATATGACTATCTATATGCCTAAATATAGATATAAATAAATATAAATCTTCCAACTAGAGTCTCGAATAATTTCTGTAATTATCTTGACCATATACTTTTTTAAATCACTACTAATATTGGTTCAGTTCAATTTCTTATTTTTCACTCAAAATAACTGATCATTATTCGACTTAATTTAATAACTGACATCAAGTATGAGTCCCGAAGAGACTAAAATAATGTACTCTTAACTTAATTAAAAAAAAATAAAAACAACTCTTGAGTCGACTGTTTGGGATAATATTATAACAGACTATTTTGATATTAATACGTGTATTGGAAATTTCTTGAAAGGCATGACGTCGTTGATTAAAAAAATATTAACAGCTAAAATAAAAAACGTACCCCATGGGTCACTAATGGAATTGTAAAAAACGTACAAAATTGGAACCAGAGAATGCCGACATATATGACACAATTACAATTTTATAATTTTATACAATTTTAATAAATGTGAAAAAGCAGTAAAATAACACAAATCATGAAAAATGATGTAATAAATGATAATTCTGTCGAAATTGCTAACATTGTTAATGATTTTTTTGCGGATATTAGAGATTCAATATGACTTGCCAAACTTAAAACATAATTTAAACTCTTAAACGGACATTGAGATCTGTAATAATATTAAATCTTTAACAAATAAGATTTCTAATTTAACAGATGATATCAGCAGTGTTACATTAAAGAAGACTTTACAATACATCTATAAGTCTGTATGTGACATTTTTAATAGATGTTTTTCTGCGGGTGCTTCTTGCATGTTTTAAAAAAGTATTAACTGTTCTTAGTTAATAGTTGCTTAGTAGCTTATCAAAGTTCTTCGAAAAGATAATTTTAAATTTAAAATGCTTTCTTGTATTACTTCTGGTCTGTTTTTGTGGATGGCACAATCAACAGTTCAGTTGTTACTCATGGCTCTGGAGTTTTGCCGTGGTTTTCCCCTAACGTAATTCAAAATGTTCTGTTGCATCTCAACCAATCTTCTAGTCCTGGTCTTCTAGTATCAGTACCAATCTGTCATCTAGTACCAATCTTCTAGTATAAAGTTGATGATATTCCAACTTTATTTGTAAAAGAGTTTACAGCTGAGCTGTCTATGCCACTATTTCATATATTTTCGGTCCTTACTTGAAAGAATGTGAAAAACGGCCTTCGTTATTCCAATATTTAAATCCGGTAATAAACAATTGGTTTCCAATTATCGTCCTATTTCTATCCTTTCAGCTATCCCTAAGGCATTTGAAAAAAATGTCCACGAGTCTACAATCAATGAACAACATGGATTCTTGTCTAGGCGATCGAATATATAAACTTTATTCATTCTAGTTTGCACAAGGATGCTCAAATTAACGGAATCTATGCAGACTATTCTAAGGCCTTTGACAAAATCGATCAAAAATTCTCGTACAGAAACTTTCCTCCTTTTATATTCCTAATAGTCTTGTTCACTGGATTGGAAGCTTTGTATCTAGTTACAAAACTATAACATCCGGTGTGCCTTAGGGGTTATCTTATACCCCTACTATTTATATTGTACATAAACGATATTTCTTCTTCTTTTAAATTTTCTAAGTTTTTACTCTATGCCGACGATAATAAAATGTTTGCAAGAATTGGGTCTAATCTGAACTGTCTAAGACTGCAGGAAGATCTTGAACGCATGCACGATTATTATCGTATTGAATTTATGATGAGGAAGGCTCTACGTAATATGGTGTTTGTTATCAGTAAGAATTTCACAAATTTTTGGTGTATAAGAACCCTCTATTTGGCATTTGTCACCAGTGTACTTTATTTAGTATATAAATTTCATATTTCTTACTGCGACTACAATGAAAGTGGATCATCAACTTATTGTCTCTGCAGCAACGAATTGTTTTTGATTTGGTCTTCCTTTTTAGACTTACTAACGGCATCCGATCGTCCGGCTGAGTTGTGCTTCAATGTACCGCAGCGGCTTACTCGCAACAACGCCATATTTCGTGTTAATGTAGCTACCACTAACTTGTACCAAAACTCGCCATTAGTTCGAATTCTTAATTCCTCAAATCTGAACTTCAACCATGTGCTTCTCTTCGACATTTCTTTACGAAGTTTTAGAGAGTATGTAATATCTAAGCTTATAGCAGATAGTTACTACTAGTGATTCAGGAGTCACTATAAGTCACACTATATCTAATTTAACTTTATTTATTAATGATTCTTTGGATAGATCCAAACGGTGTTTAACTACTTTTCTGAATCTTTCCAAAGTTTTTGATACAGTTCACCACGAGATTTTGTTAAGCAAACACAATGTGGATTTAAGCGAGAGATATCAGCAGGTCATCATCGACAATAATTTTTAATTTATATAAATGATATATTTGGTGATCCTCTTAAGTCCAAAATAGTTTATTATTATTTATGCAGACTACATGGTCTTGGTGCTGACGGTAAGTCATGGAATCAAATATGTGAAAATATGTCTCATGATCTGCGAAAAATTAAAGCTTAGTTTAATAATAATAAATGTTTCTTAATATGAAAAAATCGCATTTCATTACATTTTCGTTGTATTCAAGTAATTTGCGAATGATTACGACTCAGGTCGTCTTAAAGCACGCCATACCTATATCTTCTCGGCCAGCCATAGCGAAACTGATTAAAAATTAAAGCTGTTGGGACAACTTACTGCTTTGAAGAATCGAAACCTTTTCAAAACATTTGTGGAATGCCTAATTCCAAATATCGACAATTAATCCACAAATCTGGGTTTTCATCAATAGTACGGGCTACAGCAGCGTTATTCTGTTTACAAATGTTCACATCATTTGTAAATTTTTAACCAGTTTCACTATTACTGGGCGAGGTGCTTCATCATGACTCAAAAGTGCTTTAGTTCTGCGAACTAAAATTTTGTGACTACAAAATTTTCACCATTTTTGTAGTGAATTTTAACAATTTCAATCCGTTGTTGAAGTGTGTATCCATGGATTTTTAGTAATGGCGTAATTTTTACTTGTCAAATACTTCAAAAAAAGCTTCAAAAATGATAGCTGCCCAGATAGTGGCTTATTCAAAATATAACGTCTTATTGGTAAACCCTTTATAAACAAAATATCTTGAAAGAAAAGAATATTCCATTCAGATAATACTCGCTTAATATCCTTCAAATACATTATTGGTATTATCATTAATCAATGTTTCCATTGGGATTATCATATATACGATTTATGTACTAGACTAAGAAAATTGTTGTACATATTTAAGAGAATCCAAGAAATTCTACCTTTTAAGCACCCTAGAATGATGTTCTATGCTTTGGTACATTCTCTGCTGATATATTGGTAGGTTGCCTGGGGTGGAGGATTATACTTAAAATTATGTCGAATAAGCCACGAGATTTCTCGATGGATTCACTTTTGCTCTGACTGAGGTTTCTGATATAAACCACTACGGAAATTGCCAAATATATTATCAGTAACCCAGCAGCAGCGGAATTCCCTGAACACGAATACTCCACCAGGAATGTATCTAATACATTAGATACACAAACAGCGGGCAACTGTCTGCACTACATCAAGTGTTCGTTTAGCTCTGAAGACATTCATTTGTCTTTTACTTTAACTTCTTTATTTCTCCCACATTCAGTCTCTATTTTAATTGTTTCTTTAACTTCTTCTTACTCTGAGAGAGTCAATTTAGCCAATTCAGTGCCACCATCTGATATGAACGTTTTTTTAGATAGCGTATATGATATTTTGATTTTTTTCAGACCTAATTCAGGCTTTCTATTTTGAAGAGAAGTCATTTACCAGTTGAGGCTTTCAGCTCTTTTTTTTTTAATTTCCTTTGTAGTTACTTTAAAAACATGGCAACCGTATATCTTCTACAAAGTCTAGCTCAACATTTTGTGCTATCTTTACTGCACTAGATTTTAGACCTTGCTTCACTTTTTTTCAAAATGTCTTCGATCTCTTTGAGTTAGCAACGATGGACGACTACCGTGATTTATTGTCGATTGTGCCAGTATTATTAAAGTTCTTGCGAAGCATTGTGTGCACTGACGATTGATGTCTCTTAATTCTAAATTATTTGTAGTATAAATCATAGTATTCATCAAACTATTCCATTTGATACCTAGCTCATGAAAATTTGATCATAAATGACAAAGTTACAGCTTAGATGTTCTTTCCTTATAATTCTATATACAGGTGGCTTTCCTTAACTTAAATTACATTCAAAATAGATGTACTCTACATAAATAGATTCAGAATAGAAATCTCTATCTGATGAAGTGTAGAAAAATATACCGAGCAATTTGAAAAATAAAAGTTAACATATAGTATTCATCAAACTATTTCATTTGATACCTGGCTCAACAAAATCGGAATATAACTCTCGAGATGATTTAAAAGGTTTTTTTGTCTAAAACATTCTTTCCATAATTCTTAATTTTTGAGATATAACCAAAATTGAAATAATTATACATGTGTGCAATAAGTGTCATAAATATTATATTAATAAAACGTAATAAATCATTTCAATTTATTTCCCGGTTATTGTTTTCTAATAATGCGTTAATAATTCGATGAAAGCGTGATAGAGTAAAATGTCTTGTTAGGTTTCCGATTTTCTGGTTACGATCGAAATAAATGAAACAATAATGCGAGGAAATCGTAAACGATGGAAAAACTTTATTTTATTATTATTTTTCTACGATACATCGCATGACGTAACTTAACAAACAACAAACGTTTCTGCAATTTTACAACCAAGCCAAAGAAAAGGAAAACTGAAACTTTCTAAAGGTTCCTATACAGAACATCTCGTCCGAAACAAAACATTCAAAAACTTATTCGTTATTATGTTTACAATGCAAACAATATCACATAGTTTGATTGACCAACTATTTAAACTTGACATAATTTTAACAGAATTAACGGAAGGAACGCATTTATTATTGAACCAATTTTAATTTAACCTTATTTCCGGTTGATTGCACCACTTAAATAAATTAAAGAAGAGATAAAATAAATATTTAAATTATGTAATAATCCGACATTTTTTTATTGTATTAAATAACGATTACGAAATGAATTTGAATTAAACCCGGTTATGTACCAAACGAAACTTCCAAAAGAACACAATACAATGAGAGATCTCATCCTTTAACACTCTTGTAATTCACGAATAGTGTAGATGAGATCATTTCACGCAACTATTGCAAAATGAACATCTATTACTTTCGGGGAGCGCGTTTTAAAAACTTGAGTATACAAATAGCCTAGATTTCAATGTATTATATAACCTCTCTAATTCTTTGATGATCATAAGCTGTGGTGGATATTGTTGAACGAGCTGTTGGCTAAGAGAGTCGATCTAGATTTCTAAATAAATGTCAATGTTACGTGAGAAAATTTATGGATTATATAAAGTAATGAACAATTTTTTTTGTAAAGTTTATGTTTGTTTTTTTTATGTTACAGGATGCAGTTGGCGTTGGGGGTTCTAACGCTGTTAGCGACTTTTTCGTGCTTCCAAGATGTCTCGGGAGGTGTTCCAAATTATCAACGATTTATTAATAATCGAAAAATACGGCAAGATGATAGAGGTAAGTTAATACAATAATTCTTGTTGTTGTAATTTTATTTTTGAATGTATAAGATGATTCAGTTATTTATGGGAAAGTTATTTAAAACAAAATTTTTGATATCACCAATACCCGGTAAACCCCCAATGATGTTACATCATATAGGCTAATCTCACTATCAAAATTATTTGAAAAATTACGATTAAATAGACTAAAACCTGTTATAGAAGAAGAGGTGCTAATACCAACACATCAATTTGGATGGTTTCGGAATTAATATGCAATAATAGATTAAATGCATAGCAAAATAATCAAAATTGCAATGATAGAATATAAAGTATACTCATTGTCAGTGAGATTTTTGTGTTTTTGGAGATTTTTGGACAAACTTTCGACATAGTCTGGTTAGATGTCATTAACGTATAGTCAGGTATTAATATCACATCTTATTAATCACATTATATTCACCACTACATGAAATATAAGCCCACGTTCCTCAAGGTAGAGTGCTTAGCTCAACTATCTACTTACTCTACACATTTAACCTTCATCAGATACCAAAAACTTTAACAGCTGTTGCAAAAAATGAAGAAGTTGTAGCAAATAAGTTGCAATTGGCCTTAAATGCAATAGAAAACTGGATCAAATAATGGCCAATAAAATTAAATACAAATAAATCGACAAACAAAAACTTTACTAACAAAAAGGTAAACTAGTAGTATGATGCGGGATGTCAAACTGAAATGGAAGGAATATGGAGTCCAATTGTGGGATTGAAGCTATAAGACAAATCCTGGTCTGATACAAAGCTTCCAAAACAAAGTACTAAGATGCAGAGAATGTACCTTAGTATATTCTTATATACCGTCATCCATCGCGACTTACGATACTTACGATACTACTTTTGTATCAGTGTTATCAGAAATTGCATCATTCGCATCTAAACATAAGAAGAAAATGCATAACCATCCCAGCATCGAAGCCATGCAGCTTCTCGAGAATAAAGTTGTCCTGCGTTGGCTACAGAGAATAAAGCCGTTTGATTTAGTAACCCAGTGTCTTAATCGATTCAAATGCGAGCAATAACGCGGATATATAACAGCTGCAAAACACTATTTGGAAGTTTTTACATAAATCAAAAATATTTATCACCAATAGAACGAGGAACATTGACACTGAAAGGCAGTATTGCTAAAGTTTCTACTAAAGAACAAGAATACTAACACTAATCACTAACACTGCTGAGCACACACGTCCCTTCTTTAAAAATTGCCATCATACAAATGGTAACACTAAATGTATAGAGATAACAGGGCCATCTGGTAGGGTTCCTAGTTTAACGGGGAAAATTTGTACACCCAAGAAAGATGGTGGATTATGTGGACTATGTGCAATTTGAAGCCTTTAAATCACCTGTAGGGGAAAAAATGGAATTCCTGCCTATTTTTTTTTTGAAAAAAAAGCATAGAAGACCTGCTCCCAGTTATAGCATGTCTATAAATGCAGCTATTACCCACGCTATAACAAACTATAGCTTCAGCTATATACCCACGTTATGGAGGAAAGTAAAGGTGGTTTTCATACCTAAAGGCAGTAGATGATCAAACGCCGACCCCAAGGCGTACAAACTAATCAGCCTAATTTCCTTTGTCCCAGAAGGGATGGAAATGATAATGGACTACCAATCCACTCCATCCAAATCAACATACTTACCAGAAAGCAAAATCAACACTTAGTGCTTTTCATGCTTTGACAAGCACCATAGAAGAGACAATTGCAGATAAAGAATAACTCTAAGTGCTTGCAAATAGACATACACGCTGCTTTTGATAACACATCTTACGAATCCATAAAGAATTCTCTAAACGTAAAAAACATACATCGACCAACAACCAAATGATGCTTAGCCATGCTCGAAAGCCAACAGATCACTGCCAGCAATTTGGCAGTGCCTCCAAACGGGAGTACTCTTGTACTGGTGCCTGGTAGTGGATGACTTAATGAAAACCTTAACAAAAAATGGATTCACGATACAGAGATGCGCTGATGACATGGTAATCAAATTCCGATGCAAATATGATACAATCATAACTCAACTAATGCAGAAAGCTCTACTACTTACCAGCACTTATATTTTGTTGAGATTGATGCAGACGGGCTCTGCATGAATCTCAACAAAATATAGATAGTCTCTTTCAGTCTGAGAAGGAAACTGCAATTGAGAGCACTCTTCATTGAAGGTAAAATTATAAACCTCAAAACAGAGGCTAAGTACCGAGAGGTAACTCTAAATAGCTAATTAAACTGGAACTTCCAAATAGATTAAGCGAAGAAAAATGATGTTATGCTCAACCAGATCTGCCGTAGTTTCTTGAACAGAATTTGAATCTCAAACCACAAATGGCTCATTAGGCCTACGGAACAATAATTAGACCTATGGTCGCCTATGTCTCACTGGTTTGAGGGTCAAAAACAAATCATAAGACTCGCTGTCTTAACATAACAAGTGCGGCGAGATCTTGTCCAACAGCTACTCTTGCAGCTCTACTCAGTCTCACACCACTTCATCTATACATATACACAAAAGAAAGCAGGCCTTAAAGGCCTTATCACTGAGAACATGCTCTTCACCCAAATTAATGCAGGATAACCTCAGAGGACACCTAGAAATCCTCAAGGACTCTATTCTAAATCACTTGATCGAAATTAAAACGGATCTTATTTCGATAGAATACAATTTTGACCAGCCATACAAGGTTGTTGATAGAAGCAGGAATAATTCGATGAACGGTGAGCCTCAACTACAAAAAGGAGCTCTTACCTGATATATCGATGCTTCAAAGACAATTGGATTTGGAGTAGGCATGGGAATTGGCGGTCCAAACAGCCACATTAAACAGCCACTTAGATCGGACTCATCAATTTTTCAGGTGGATTTTTCTTGCTGTAAACGTCAGCACTGCTTTGAACCTCCAAAACGGACAAATAGGTGCATCAATTAACATTTTCATAGACAGTCTGGCCGGCCTGATCAGCACTGATCAATTTAAGAGAAATGATGTTACTCTATGGTGGGTTCTAGGTCACTGTGACATTAAGAGCAACGAGAAGGTAGACAAGCAGGTCAAAGAAGTAGCGAAAACGCCCTTTATTGGACCACAACCCGGTAGTGGATAGCCTCACGCTGGAAAGAACTTCCAGGTTATAGACAGACGAAAAGTATGATAAACCCTTCGCAAAACAAAACCCAAGACGTGTTATGCCTTAGCAAAGGGAATGTAATGACACTGACCCCTCAAATATCTTTTCCATATTGGACAAGCCGGGGATCTAACTTATAGTCAACGACGAGTCAGAAACAGCTAAATACATACTTTGCAAATGTGTATCCAGAGGCCGCTTAAGACACAAAATTTTCGATAACCCTCTCTTGATAATCACAGACATAAAGCAACAAAACCTTGGAGAAATTTTTGCTTTTTTTTGAGCCCTTAATATCAGAAAGAGTAAATGTTACAGTAGATCTTATAGGTCGCGATGACGAGAGGGGTCGCTTTCCTCATTCCGGAAACAATAATGATAATAGAGAATACTGGCAAAACTTCCAGTATTATGACAAAAATTTGTCCATAAAAAATAGACAGCATGATTCCGATTTTAATCGAGAAATTTTTCTAGAATGTAGTTCCAAAATAGCACAAGTTTTTTTTATATAAACGTAAAGCCACAACTCTTTTGTTTTCAAGTTGAGTGAGCAAAGTTGAGTAAAAAATTTACTACTTTTTAACACCTTATTTTCAAGCATACTTTGAACTCCACTAACGTCCCTTAAGGGGATGAAATTCACAACCACATCAGATCGTAGCATAACATTGACGCTCATCAAGATTACTGATGATATTTGACTTTTGTTAAGGTTTTTCGCCAAGCTGTGTCGCTTGGTTTCAATCACATCTTGTTAATTATTCCTTGTCTGTATGGGACTTCTTATCTTCATAGTCTGTATTACAAACTATTGCGGTGTGCCGCAGGCCAATATCTGGGGTCTACTCCTTGTTTCTATCTTCATAAACATATGCATTACTAAGATATTAAAGTGTAACTTTCACCTATATGTAGATGGCCTCCAAATTTACACATATGCAGCTTTGGATGAACCTCCAGCAGCTGTAATGTAGCATAATACAGATCTTGTTAGTAATATGGATTGATTTTACTCCATTAATAATACCAACCCAACACTTTATGGTAAAATCATACAATTCTTTAAGTTAGTTAAAAACTTGAGAGTTATGATGTAACCCCATATTCAGTTTGAGTGCAGGAAGGCAGGAACGCAAACTTAGTTATTTCCATCAACTTATTGTTCATTGCAATCCCTTTTATTTGTTAATTCTTCCCCATTTGGACTAAGCCCTGAAAAAGCTTGGCAGGTTGATGTATAAAAGCAGCAAAGCTCCCCAGATTGATTAAGGAATCTTCCTTCTTCTTCGGGCTCCCATGACTCTGGAGCTTCAAGACTCTCTCTAACGCTGACTACGATTAATTGTCCATTCTTCAAGACTGGCTGAGACTAGCTGAGATGCAATTGACCTTTTATCAACCTTAACGTTAACGTTGCAGAAATTTTTTACAAGAACATTTTAACGTTAAGGAATATTAATGCGTTTTAAAACCTTCTTTAGCTTTTTACTTAAAGCTAACACTTTTTTTTTAGTTTTTTTTTAACTGAATTGTTTTAAAAATTGATTATGGTGTCTTTTAATATTCACTTATATTGAATCCTCTCATATCTCTTGGTGATTATCATAAGAAAACCAAGGGGTTGCTAATATTTCTCTTAGAGGGCGCTGGGAAACTTAAGATATGCGTGAAAATAAAGTCTTATCCAGTAGTAAATACATTGAAAGTTTTAATTTCTTCGGTTTACTTATAGCCGAAATATAAATTGAAATGCAAATTTTTTGCTCAAGTTTAGTCGCTCATATCTCGAAAACAAGAATTGCTACCTAAAGTACAAATGAAAAATTTGTGTTAGGTATTAGACCACCTTGCGTATTTATAGGTTATAAAGAGCTATTAACGTATAGCCTATAAAGAGCATCTGCAAATATCAAAATCCTGTCATTAATAGAAAAACAACGATGCTAACTTAGGAAAAACAATAGGAAAGGTGTCAAATAAACAAGAACTGTATGAATATCCTTAATGACACAGAAATTAGCAAAGAAATATAACCTATAGACTTGATACTACTTCTAGAAGACTTGATATTGCTTTTTGATGACTTGATACTGCTTCTAAAAGACTTCAAATGCTACCAGAAAACGTTATATTGCCCTTTGAAGATTTGAAGTGTTTCCAGAAGACTAGATACTGCTTATAGGAAATTTGATATTGCTTCCGGAATTATTGATATGTAGGACAAAACATGATATACAGCACTACAGTATACCGTATGCTACAGGACTTGAATTGTTTGCGGAAGACGTGATATTGCCTTTGAAAAATTTGAAATGTTTCCAAAAGAACATTTCAGCAAATTAAGAGAAAAGATCATTCATCAATTGTGAATGGTTTTATCTGGATTAGAGTTACCAGTTTCAATTATTTTTTTCCCAATTCAACAATTGAATGTTTCAAGTGGAAAGTCAAGCTGTCAACATCTGACTCGTTTGCATGGTGAAGTTTTATAGTTTTTGACTGTTTCTTGTTGGTTTTTCAAGGTATTCTTGCGCCCCCGGGTGTGGTTTGTTGTGGTGAATTTGGCTTGTCTGCCGGCGTCGCGATTGATTGGTTTCCTCACACGTTATTTTGTAATTTTCGGTATTAATTTTATTACCGTCGTGTTGTGCTTATCGGTCGCGCTGACCTTTGTACACGAGAACCGGTATCCCTGTATCCCTGAAGCCCCGGTCTTCAGTGCGGCGGTTGCCACGGCAACTTTCACACCAAATGCGTCAAGATTCCATCCGATGGGCTCGTTCAGATCAAATCAGGTGACGTCTTTTGGAAATGCTCCAAATGCCGGGGTAACCATGATATAAATACGTTTGGACAAGGAACTGTGTGATTCACGTCAGAAGAGATGACAGGGCTAAGGTTTTGGTTGTCAAATCTCTGTCGGACTTGAATAAATTATAAGACAGAGCTCGTTATTGCACTAGTTTACCTTGGAAATATAACGTCACTATCCATGGGCCTTAGCTTCTACTACCAAAATGTCCGAGGCTTACGTTCCAAAACGAATACTACCTCAATCAACTCCTATGCTCTGTCGACTGATTTTATTTGTCTTACTGAGACCTATCTCAACTCTACTGTGTCCGACGGGGAACTTCTCAATCCTTCTTATATTGTATATCGTCGTGACAGAGAATCTACAGCATCTACTAAGCGGGATGGTGGAGGTGTCCTTGTCGCTGTCAGGGCGGGTTTTCACGTCGTCCCAATGCCGTGTCTACACTCCGGCGCCGAGGATTTGTGGTTGAAAGTGCATTGTGGTCAGTGTCATTTTCTTTTGTGTTGTGTTTATCTCTCTCCTAATTCCGAGGAACCTCTTGATCTCTTCTTATCGAGTGTATCTGCTGTGCGTAATAAGTATCCAGATCTCATGATCATTATCGTGGGTGACTTTAATCAACCGTCCATCGCATGGACATCATCTGAATCTGGTGGTTCATTAGTGCCTACGGGAATTTTAGAGCGTCGCGCCGTTCTCTTTCTTAACACTTACTCTTATTGCAATTTTGATCAATTTAATAATATTTTAAACGATAATAACAGAATTTTGGATCTTGTATTATGTGCGAACGGTCGTGTTGAGAGTGTTCACCCCTGCAATGATCCACTAGTGGATCCTGACAGACACCACCCGCCTTTTGTATTCGTAATATCCGTCACGTCATCTTATTTGACTGATGGCCCGAAAACTTGTTTTCTTTACAAGAAAGCAAATTCCTTAGGCATAAAGCAGTATTTAAATAGTATTGATTGGGGTTCTGTCTTTGCCGGGATGGACGTGGAGGGCATGGTTGAGGTTTTTTACGCGCATATTAACTTTACTGTTAATAGATATGTTCCGAAACATATCTTACCTAAGCAACGCTTCCCTCGTTGGTATACCCGTTCTACCATTCGCATTATTAAGGAAAAGTTAAAATTTCACAAAAAGTGGAAGTCCAGTAAACGTAACTGTGATTATCTATCTTTTTCAATTTTGCGTCGCAGAGCTAAGAAATTGATCGCTGCTGATTACAAAGCTTATCTGAGCTCTATTCAGGCAGATGTGGTAAGGAAACCAGAGCGGATATGGTCGTTTGTTAATAACAAGAAGAGTTCCCCATCCGGCATGCCAGCCTCAATGACTTCAATTGATGGCACTATTGTTGACTCGTGTCCTGCAATCTCCAGTGCTTTCTCAGATTACTTCTCGTCTGTTTTTGTAAATGGAGCAATCGACAGCTCAGTGGTTGCTCACGGCTCTGGAATTTTACCGTGGTTCTCCGCTAATGTAATTCATAATGTTCTGTTGAATCTCGACCGGTCCTCTAGCCCTGGTCCGGATGGTATTCCTTCGTTGTTTCTAAAAGAGTTTGCAACTGAGCTGTCTACGCCTCTGTTTCATATATTTTCGAAGTCCTTACTTGAAGGTGTTTTCCCTAGTATGTGGAAAAAGGCCTTTGTTATTCCAATATTTAAATCCGGTGATAAACAATTGGTTTCTAATTATCGTCCTATTTCTGTCCTTTCAGCTATCCCTAAGGTGTTTGAAAAAATTGTCCACGAGTATCTTAGTCGCTCTGTTACGCAATCTATAATTAATGAACAACACGGTTTCTTGTCCGGGCGATCGGTGGAGTCTAATCTTGTGTCCTATGTAAACTTTATTTATTCTGGTTTACACGAGGATACTCAGATTGACGCAATATATACGGACTATTCTAAGGCCTTTGACAAAATCGATCATACAATTCTCGTACAAAAACTTTTCACTTTTGATATTCCTGATGGTCTTGTTCACTGGATTATGTCGTATTTATCTAACAGAAGTTAGGCGATTAGGATTGGTAGCTTTGTATCCGGTTACAAACCTGTCACATCCGGGCCTCAGGGTAGTCATCTTGGACCCTTACTATTCGTAACGTACATAAACGATATTTCTTCTTGTTTTAAATTTTCTAAGTTTTTACTCTATGCCGATAATAATAAAATATTCGCAAGAATTGGGTCTAACCTGGACTGTCTAAGACTACAGGAGGATCTTGACTGCCTGCATGACTACTGCCATGTCAACAAACTTTACTTAAATTATGACAAATGCCAAAAAATTACATTTACTCGGAAACGTTATCCCTTCAACTTTCCGTACAACTTTAATGGTACCGCCATCCGGTCTACTGATAACATAAAGGATCTCGGCATTATATTAGATTCCAGATTGCGATTTCATCATCATATTGAATTTATGGTGAAGAAGTCTCTACGTAATTTGGGGTTTATTATCAGAATCTGTAAAAATTTCACAAAATTTTTGTGTATAAGAACCTTCTATTTGGCATTTGTTAACAGCGTGCTATGTTACGGCTCAGTAATGTGGAACCCTTTGTATGCGGTGTATCGTGATCGTATTGAAGCCATTCAACGACGCTTTGTACGTTATTTAGCACACAAATTTCATCTTCCTTACTGCGATTACGATAGGCGTTGCGTAGTCTTCAACTTATTGTCTCAGCAGCAATGTCGACTTGTCTCTGATCTGATCTTCCTTTTCAAGCTTGTTAATGGCATGCTGGATACCCCCGATCTTCTGCCTGAACTGAGCTTCAATGTCCCGCAGCGGCTTACACGAAACAACGCCACTTTTCGTGTTAACGTACCTAACACGAACATGTACCAAAGCTCGCCATTAGTTCGAATTCTTAATTCCTACAACCAAAACTTCAACCATGTACCTCTCTTCGACATTTCTTTACGTTCTTTTAGAAAATATGTAATATCTAACGTTTAGCGGATGTTTGCTGGTTGAGTTATTGTTTTGTTTACTTTAGTTTATTCTAGAATTTTTATATTAATTTTCATTCTTATGAGGATGCTTTGTTGGGGATATGCTCCCTGTTTGCATCCCGAATATGTATAAATAAATAAATAAATAAATAAACAATGTAAGAGCTTTTTATCCCAATTCAGTCCGAGAGCAGTATCTGCTGCGAATGTTTCTTTGGAAGAGCTTTCTCTTCCAACTTTCTTTTGGAAACCATTCATCGTTTGAGTCGTTTGCTCATTCAGTTTTTTCAGCACCCACACCCATACATATTTTTAAAAACTAGCGCACATGATCACATATCCATCGTGGTAAAATTGAGATTATGGAACTAAAATTCCTCTAGAGTGTTAACACCAAAGATATCATTGTGTTATACATATATCTCTAAGAAGAAGAATTAGGGAGAAAATTGAAAGAATTGGCAGATTTTGAATTGTTACGATGATTAGCAAATGAGCGATATATGATGCAAGGTCCGTACATCTGTATATCTACTTAACGGACTTTGATACATTTTATGAAGTTAAAGTACGCGCCTATTAAAACTTAATTCTGACCTTCAGCATGTTTTTAATTGTTGTAACTGTGGATAATCTATTGAATTAAATTTTTTGGTCAAAACTTTGATATTCTCTCTTATCATGTAAAATCATCATATTCCTAGCACAGACTCTTTTAGAATTTTAACATCCATGTAACTGAATCACCTTATATATTTACTTCACTTCACTTAATCACATAACAAAATTAAGTACATCCTAATTAATAAAATCGATAACGACCAATACCTTTAGGTAACAGAATCGGAAGACAAACAAACGCCGATCAAATGGTTCAAAACATCTTGCGTTGGTTACAAGGAGTTTATACGCAAAACAGCAGAAAAAGTACGTTAAAAGTTACAAAAGGACTAAATCATAACAAATTGATTGATTAAAAACTCTGTAAATACACCTTTCCTAAACAATTCTAAACATCGACTACTTATTGTTAGATTAGTATTACTAACTAAATTTAATTCAATAATCACAACATGTAAATATCCGAAATTTAGGAAAGCCTATTTTTTATAATCAAAATTAGATGATTAAATTGTTTGTTAAATCAATTGTAGCATTTACAGGATCGTCTCAACAAAACGATTTAAATCCGCTCTTACAATTCGGAGATTTCGAAAATGATTTTTGTAAGTTACTATTGATAAATTTGATCACGGTGTGTGAAACAAACCACAAAATGTAAACGTTAATTGCAAATTCACGGATCAACAGAGGTGTTGGTGTTGTTCACAAAATGTTTTATTATTTTACTCACCTGACATTTTCTATATCTTAAAGGTTACTGTATTTGAGAACATTCCAATTTTATTGCTCGCAAAATGCATTGATTACACCGAGAAATAATATTACTTAGAAAGTGCCTGGTTGTTGTAAATTATAAGCTCGATGATTATCTTTAACAATTTTTAATAATTACGGTTGTTGAGAATGAAAATGGATGGAGATAATTGCAACGCTTAAATAGTCACTTATTAGTTCTTTCGTTGGTTCAATGAACAAAATGTCATGTTTGTTAAATGAAGTTTCAAATATTTGAATTTTTATTTATTTAGTTCGACAAGGAACAATAAGAGAGTATTTGCCACCAATTAACACTGAAAAACCCAGACCGTTCGAACCTTCATTCCCAGATCGACCTGAAGATAATACTATAGGGTACCCAACGCCTCCACCAGGAATTTACCCACCTTTAGAACCAACTTATCCAGGAACTGGTAAAATAATGAATTATTATTTTATTATATGTTATGAATGTTTGATTTTTATGTAGGACCTAAACCGGAAGAACCCGAAACTCCAACAAAGCCTGTCGAACCAGGATATCCTGAAAGGCCAGAGGAACCTGGTTATCCTGGAAAACCAGAGGAACCTGGATATCCTGGAAAGCCAGAAGAACCAGGATATCCAGGAAAACCTGAAGAACCTGGATATCCGGGAAAACCTGAAGAACCAGGATATCCGGGAAAACCAGAGGAACCTAGTTATCCTGGAAAACCAGAGGAACCTGGTTATCCTGGAAAGCCAGAAGAACCAGGGTATCCAGGAAAACCTGAAGAACCAGGATATCCGGGAAAACCAGAGGAACCTGGTTATCCTGGAAAGCCAGAAGAACCAGGATATCCAGGAAAACCTGAAGAACCAGGATATCCAGGAAAACCTGAAGAACCAGGATATCCGGGAATACCAGGGGAACCTGGTTATCCTGGAAAACCAGAAGAACCTGGATACCCAGGAAAACCTGAAGAACCTGGATACCCAGAAAAACCTGAAGAACCAGGATATCCGGGAATACCAGGGGAACCTGGTTATCCTGGAAAACCAGAAGAACCTGGATACCCAGGAAAACCTGAAGAACCTGGATACCCAGGAAAACCTGAAGAACCTGGTTACCCTGGAAAGCCAGAAGAACCGGGATATCCAGGAAAACCTGAAGAACCAGGATATCCGGGAAAACCAGAGGAACCTGGTTATCCAGGAAAACCTGAAGAACCAGGATACCCCGGAAAACCAGAAGAGCCAACTTATCCAGGTAAACCAGAAGAGCCAGGTTATCCAGGAAAACCAGAAGAACCCGGCTATCCCGGAAAACCAGAGGAGCCTGGTTATCCAGGTAAACCAGAAGAACCAGGATATCCAGGCAAACCTGAAGAACCAGAACAACCAGGTAAACCGGAAGAACCGGGATATCCTGAAAAACCAGAAGAACCAGGATATCCAGGAAAACCTGAGGAACCAGGATACCCTGGAAAACCAGAAGAACCAAGTTATCCAGGAAAACCAGAAGAACCAGGATATCCAGGTAAACCAGAAGAACCAGGTTATCCTGGAAAACCAGAAGAACCAGGTTATCCTGGAAAACCAGAAGAACCAGGTTATCCTGGAAAACCAGAAGAGCCAGGTAAACCAGAAGAACCAGAATATCCCGGACGACCTGAAGAACCGGGATATCCAGGAAAACCAGAAGAGCCCCAACAACCAAGTTATCCAACGCCTGAAGAACCGGAAGGATCAGGATACCCACCAGCAGGAAAAACACCACATCCACCATTTGATTTACCTACCCAAAAACCATACGAACCTCAACCCGAGCAACCTCAACCTGAACAACCTCAACCTGAACAACCTCAGCCCGAACAACCTCAACCTGAACAACCTCAACCTGAACAACCACAACCCGAACAACCACAACCCGAACAACCTCAACCTGAACAACCAACACCCACGGAAACTGAAAAACCTTTTCAACCTGGAAGTCAACAACCTCCTGAAGAACCTTCTCAACCTGGATCGACATTATATCCGCCCATAGGTCCTGAACCTATTCCCGGATTTCCAATTCAAAGACCAGATCAACCTATTGAACCGGCCCCTGGAGGTGAAACCTCTGATGGTACCCCAGAGACGTATACTTCTGGTCCAACTGGAACTACCAAGGAAACGCCTTATATTCCTGGAGAATTAATAACTTCCGGACCACCGGGCGATCAAGAAACTGAACAAACGCCGCAACAAAAACCTGAAGAACCCGTAGAACAACCGCCAGAGCAAAAACCGGAGGAACCAACCGAACAAGAATTACCGAAGGAACCAAGTGGTCAACCAGGTATGTTAATAAACTTTTGGTAATTAACAACTTCACTTTCAGTGTACTATTTTACTCATTTACAAAGATTTCTCTTTCACCATCACTTTCTAATCAGACCAAGAACCATTGGTCAAATTTGGTCAAACTTTTTGAAGTCTTAATGTTCTTGAAGTTATATCTATAATTTTAAAGTTTATGAGAAACATGAGGTTGTTGTTATCGACCGATTTCTTCGATGTTGGGATATATGTTTGAAAAGCAGTCATTCTCATAAATACATTGAAAATTTTCTCTCTTTTTGGACTTGATTATGTTGAGAGTAGAAAATCCTAGCTCATACAGGTAAGAGACTGAAAATTGAAGCAATATTTTCAATGCTTTCTGCGATGTTGCCTATAAAATTCCAAAAAGACTCAAAAGGCAATTTCTTGTGTTTAATCATCAATCATCAAATTTTATGGATTTCTAATCCAATCAATATTGTCCAGTATTAAGTGATGGAAAATAAGAACCCAAATTTTCTTCTAATGTTGTTGAATGTTCGACAATTATATGATGTGTTTCATTTAAAGCAAGTGCTGTTTACCAATGGAAACATTTCCAAATTCACTTCAACGGTTTTTCTTATCCAAATCTGCAGTTTGTTCTGAAATATTGAAACCAAGTCCGAAATTCACATTGCAGGAAGCTACAAATATGAAATTGTTGTGTCTCTTCAGAGAAATGAAATAATTTCTTGTCGTAGCCCTGGTACACGAAGTACTTTTCTTCGTGACAACCATCTCATTTTAGTGTGAAGAAGCAGCCGTCTATGTTGGAAATCTGACAACTGCTCGAACTAACGTGATTTAAAGGAACGTGTTTTTTGAGGAAAAGGAGGTTGGGTTAAAGTCCCTAGATTACTAAAGTACCGCGATTCATTAAGCCTGTATATTCAAACTATTCGAGCCAAAATGGCGGTTTGATAACTTGTCAGTGCATGTCACTGCTTGTCAACACATGTCATTGCTTCTTTAACAAAAAATTGCGCTTTTAATAGTGCCGTTTGGTTACCTTAAGAGTTGCGAAAAGGTTTTATGATGTTAGTTTACTGTTAATAAACTCTTAATCCTTTTGATAAAATCGTCATGTAGAATTTAAAATTAGTTAATCTAGGGACTAATCTAGAGAATTTAGGGACTTTAACTTCATTAATATTTATGTTGCTTCCTTAAATAACCTTTTATTGGTATTTTAAATTTGGTGCGTGACTTTTCGAGCCAAAATGGCGGATTTGGTATTTTACAAATCTAGGAACTTTAACATAACCATGAAAGGGACGTTATCTGCCCGTTTTTAAGGTAGTTACTCAAAATATTAAAAACGTTCACTTTTTGTACACATTTAAATTTTTGCAAAAAAAAATGAAAAAGCTTCGATAATAAAACGGATGAATGCTATGAGTTGGACCTCATTAAAAATATGTATTGACTTATCAATTTGGATTGCAAAATTTTAATTCTGAAGTTAGAATTTCTTTACATTTTGGGTTGTACGTCCTATCGCTGCCCGTCTCTCTTGCCTCTATATGTGCCTATCCCTGTCGCGAACCTCATCTCCACATCTCCATTCCCTCCTTTCTTCTGTTGTTTAGCTCTACCTACAAAACCCGTCTTTGGTAACATTCCCTCCTCTCTCCTTTACCATATCCAATCCTCCCCTCCCTAACTTCCTTCCAATACTCCCCCATGATGTTGCAGTATGGTCTTCTATGTATCCTCTCTTCAAATTTAGCTGCTCCCTCACAATATAAGGTGACTCCGGTTACTCCCGGTGTTTGCCTCGCCAAACCCAGAACCTACCTCCAGTACCGATACTACGTTCTTCAGAGTATCCTGCCTTTTCCACCCCTAAGCCTCCACCCCGTACAATATTCTACTCTTCACCAGCCAATCAAATATAATGTTTCTCTTTTTGATGTCCCTTCTAAACACTCTCTCACCCTATCCCCAGACCTGAGCCATATTTCTCACATGGGCCGCGTCTTTGCCATCCTCCTTGAACCTGTATCCCAAATATGTGACTTTCTTCTCTCACCGCCTCAACCTCCCTTCGTTCCCACATTTATTCCTCCCTCCTTTGCAGAACTTCATCATCTTCGTTTTTGACACATTGACCTCTAAACCCTTCGCCCTAAAGTATCTTTCTAAGGCTCTCACCATCTCTCTCATTACCACCATCCCGCTACATCCTTCGCTACAATCACCATCTCAACCACCACTGCTCTCATCTACCCCTTCTCTAGCCTGCCTTCCAAATTCGCCATATACAGAGCAAACAGGCTGGGTGTCATTGGGCACTCCTGTCTCAACCCCTTCTTTGCCAAAACCCTCAGCCTGCTTCTCAGCTTCTCCGTGACCCCCTCCTTTGCAACTCCTTCCACAACTTTCTCCCTATCCATGTTATCGAATGCTGCTTTCAAATCTATGACTAGGGCATACTACGTCCCTTACTTTTTATCCAACTCTGTTCACTAGATGTTTTAAGATATAAACATTATCGCTAGCCCTTCTACCCTTTCTAAAGCCTGTCTGTCTATCCGGCAATATCATTCCTATCTCAATCTCTTCTTCCTCCAATCTTCCTACTATCTCTACTATCTTAGCGTAAATCTGGTATGAGGAGTTAAGCAGGCTGATTCCCCTTTAGATCTCACCACTTTATTACTTCCTTTCTTGTACGCAGGGGCTAATTATATCCATCCTCCAACTGTTTGAAAACCCTTCCCCCCGCATACGTTGTTCAACGTGTCTAGCAACTTACTTTTCACTTTCCCCGGTGTCTCAAAACTGTTGCCTCCTCCTCCACCAACCCATTCCACCCTCCCAACAAAATCATAAACTAACCTCCTCCTTTATCATTCTCAACTTCTTCAAATAGCGCCATACATCCCCATCCAAGTCTTATCTCCTTAATTTTTATCGCCTCCATCCACCTTAGTATCCTCTTCACTGGCCCCCAGACCCCAAACCGTAAACCAGAACCTCTCAGTTTTCTCCTTGCCTCCTATTTCGCCTCTCTGGATTCTCCATCCCATCATTAATTCTTTCCCAGATTGTGACCCCGGCGTGAACACTCCCTCCTTATCACTCACCACTTTTCTCCTTTTTTTTCCACTTTTGCGATTCTTTTCAGTCTTTCTCGCCAATTCGTCAACTTTCCCCTGTAGCGTTCTATCCCTTCTTCAGATCAATCTGTATGTTTGGTGTTATTACATACCCTTCCAGGCCTGCCCCGTTGTTGTTCAAGGTCCTTTTTCCACCAAGGACAGCACATTGGAGTATGTTCTTTCATGTTTTATTAGACAGCATAATTCATATGCATTGAGTATGATACTATTTAGTTGAAAGGAGGATATTCAAGATCCTCTCTGCTTTCAATGTTTGTTTTGATTTCATCAATATGTTTACGAAAAGAGCACTAGCAGTGAGTGATGCATTCTGGTTACTTTGTCATGTCTGCTACAATAAGAAAGCAAACATGCTTTTGATCTGCTAAAGTGATTTGACGAGAAACATGCCAGTTTGCAATTTGCGAAAAGATCCGATGTGTGGCTAAAGTTATGGCTAGTACCACCTCTTGTTGAGTTTTGGTTACAAAAGTCAGTTCGTTACCTCTATTGAGGATAACTCTAAATTAGTACATTTGAAATATCGGTAAAGGTATTCTCCCTTTTTGAAATAGGTATTTAGGTAGTTGCTTTTGGAAGTGAACTTCATGGGTGCAAGGTAGATGTTACAGATTCTAGCCTGTCAACTGTTTCCTAATTTTCACAGTTGATAACCAGACATTCTGCTTTAAATGTGGTACCAAGGAATTTAGGCTTGATCTTGCCTTCGTGTCCTTCGTTAAGCTCCACTATTCTTGAGATGATGATCTCCTGAATAGCCTCCATTTGGGCCATAGTGAGATTTACCTCTGAAAATAGGAAATCTGCAATTCCTATCTTTTTGCCTTCCAATACTTATTTGAAGCTGGCTTCTGTAGATTTTTGTTCCATTAGGAACGCTACACCTTTCAGACTCCGCTTCTTTGATGTCAGGACCTTTGGGTGTCGTGCGCTCCCAGCGAAGTCTTTCAGCCCTCTTCTTCTCTTCAGTAATAAACCATGTGGTCTTTTCTTGGATATCCTCGAGAGTGAGCCCTTGCTTAAACAGCCACTTGAGCCTTTTTCGTGCAGCATCACTCTTTAACTTGAAGCTTCCCAGCAATGTCAACTGTCAAAACTGCTGGTTGACGAGGAAGCGTAGAACATAGTAATCTGCGCTATCGCTTGTTGACGGCGATTTCTGCCTTGAAGCTTTTGGCGTTGTATTAACCTCTTTTTTCTTTTGATTACTCTTTCCCATGAAAGTCCAACGAGTAGGTACGGAAAGCAGGTATGCCATGACAGAGCCCCACATGCCACAGTAAGAGGATTTTATCTAAACTAGAGGTCCATAAGTAGTCAAAGTCAATATATCCTAAGTTTTGTACGTGGGTTAATGCGGGTCGGTTTGATTCTCTTCTATTGATGCAAAAGTTTTGCTTAAATAGAGCGCTATTAACAAGAAACTTCTTCCACGATGAAAACTAGTTTGAACAACTTTGCGATTCTTTCAAAAAAGTTTTTGGGAAGAAAGATTTCTCTTCACAGCATTAATTTGGTCTACGCTCTTCCTTTTGAATTAACCTCTTAAAAAATTAATTACAAATAAGGTTCTCAAATGACAGACAAAAGGGCAATGAACTTCTACTGTACAACCTCACCATCACTTATATATCACTTATAGCCTTTTCCATACTTTCCATTACATATTGGTTTATTACCATCTCAAAGAATGAAATAATGTTAGAAATAATCATTATTTCTCAACTTTTAGAACAACCTGACGTAACAACAAAACCAGATCAACCCCAAGAACCATCTCAACCACCAACAGAGGACGATTTAAGCCACCCACCTCATATTCACGCATTAGACGTAATTTGCGATCAAGACAAAATGACGATTACAGTCGAATTCAATCGACAATTCGACGGGATAATCTATTCAAAAGGCCATTACAACGAACCCGACTGTAGATACGTAAACGAAAATTCAGGCCAAACCAAATACGAATTTACGGTATATCTCAACCAATGCGGAACGGATTTAGTAAGTTCCGGCGAGGGAGTTGACACCAACTACTTGGAAAACGTTTTAGTGATGCAAAACGAAGCTGGAGTCCAAGAAGTTTGGGATACGGTCCGAGCCGTACGTTGTCATTGGGAGCAAAGTTTAAAGAAGTCATTAACAGCTTCGTTAAGTGTGGGTATGCTTAAACCTGAAATCGTTACTTTCAGTGGTGATTCGATAATGGCTAGGTTGGATATTCAACAAGGTGAAGGTCCATTTGCGCCTACCGTAAATGGATTAGTTCCAATCGGCGAAAAAATGACGCTTGTTGTATCGATAACAGGAGCTGATGGTTACGATATCCAAGTTAAAGATTGCAAAGCGAAAGACACACAAAGTAAAAGCGAAATTATTTTAAGCGACGAAAACGGATGTATTATTAAACCAAAACTTTTCGGGGCTTTCCAAAAATTGAACGAACCGGCCGGGCCAATTTTAGCGTACGCTTTCTTTAACGCGTTTAAATTCCCGGATATCATGGATTTATTGATTGAATGTAACGTGGAATTGTGTAAAGATAAATGTGAGATTTGTCCCGATCCTAATCAAAAAGTCCGACCGGGAAGGAGGAGAAGAGACGTTTTTAATGAAACATTAACGGATCCTATTCGCGTGGGAAAATTATTAAGGGTTTTATTACCGGAAGATTTAAACAGTGGTGAAGCTATCGTAAAAATCGACGATATTGAGGAAACCGTTTGCGTTTCAGTAAAGACTTTCGTGGTTACTACGACGTTGATGATCTCCACATTAGCAACTGCCTCCATATTCAGTGCCTATATTTACTTAAAATATCGTCGTAACTATTATAAACGTTAACATTGCTTATTTTTTTTTAATTTTTAATATAAAGTTTTAAGAGAAAATCTAAATTGGATCTGGTAAAAAAAATTGATCAAAAATAACTTCGATTATGATTATGATTTCGTTCTCGTAATAATAATAGCCATAAATGATCGTAATCGAAATGTTAATCAACCCTGCCGATTATTTTGTGATAACGAAAATTCAGTACTTTTTTACTATTTACTTTGTTCCTTGATTTAAATGTACTTATATTAAAATTAAATTATTATTTTTCTATGAAGTGTTTTAACCAAATATTCTCTTTTTATATTTGTATATTTTTGTATTTCTCCTAATATGTATGATTTAATTAAGGTTATGTAAATAAATATTTTAATTTAATAAAATATTGTTTTATATAAAGTATAATTACAATTATCTGTTATCAAACTAAGAAACAACAACCTTATATACAGTGCGGGATATAATAATTAGATATTGGTACATTTTTGTGATGTTGGTCAAATGTTGAAAAGAAATCAAAAGTAACCTATATCGCTTTGGATAACTATGGTCATCATAGAAAATATACATGTGTCAAATATCTGGAGTATTGCTAATAACTTCTTTTATTAATTATGGCACAATTTTAGGCTATATTTTCTTGTTTGCATTGTTAATATTAAATCAGCAAATCCAATCATAATAGGCGTTGAAATGATGTGGTAGGTGTTTAAAACTACTTCCTATTTCTATGTTCTATTAGCTTCAGTGCAGTTTTGTCCAATAATGATTGCTAGATGTAGCGAAAATTAACAATTACCGTTTAACACTATTTTCTCTGATGAAGCAACTTTTATATTAAACGGCACAGTAAATCGTCATAATAACCGATATTGGAGTGGTATCAATCCATAATGTATTCAAAAAGTGGATTTATTTACTTAATTTTCATTTGTATTTTGTTCGTTTAGTTTTTTTATATAATCGCTTTAAAACGAGTTTCTTCTTTTGAGTTCAAAGTTTTAAAGGTGAAAAAGGACGCCTCTAAAAAGTGTAATTCATTTTAGTATAAAGTTTCTAAACATCACAAATAAAGTTTAAATTTGATTCAAATATTGAGTGTTTGTTATTCATTTCGAATTTTCTGGATTTCATTACGAAATTTTTTTTCAATACAAAACTGTTAATTGTTTTATGCATCAACAACGTCATTTCGATGCATACTTTGCTTGTATTTAAGCTGATTAATATACTCCAATAATATACAACCAATCAGAGTAACGATCGTTCAAAATTCTGACCAATCACGTGATTTTATAACTGGATAAAACTACCTAGGTTTTATAACTGAATAAAACACGTGATATTTTATAACTGATTAAAACGCGACTACCATATATATTTTTACCTAACTCCACTAGGAAATGTCAGTGTTTTACATGTTATTTTGACGTTTTGTAACGTCTCATTTTACACAACTGCCGTTTCATTACACCACTAGCGGGGGTAGATAAAATTTTGTACTTAACAAGTTAAGAAACTGCCAATTTTGTTTAACGCACGTAATTTACAAAACTCACTCGTTTTGGAAAATATTGCGTTCGTTAAACAAAATTAGTCTTTTCATAACTACACTCAGCAGCAGAAGTCTGCGTACAAAAAACTTGTAATACTTTAATTGAAAAAATAAGAGTCATAATCTAATGTGATAAACTTGATTTTTTTTTATTTTGTATATTAACTACATATAATTCTATTAACAAAATATGCTTCAACAAAACAGAAGCAGTATTTACAGAAAAAAATCAAAACTAAAAATTCTACAAATAACGGGTATGCAAAAATCTGCGTACAAGTCAGGACAGTATTTATAAAAAATTCATAAATGAGATCATTGTTTCTATATTAATATGAGGTCGGATAACCTTTACGTTTAATGACCTCTCTTAAACGTTTAGGCATGGAGTGCACTAATTTCTTCGTTTCGTCCGAACTGATTTTGGCCCATTCCTCAATCATAACATTTTTTAACGTTTCCTTCGACGGTATGTTGTGTTGCCGAATCCTGCGTTCCAGTAAATCCCAGAGGTGTTCGATGGGATTCAAGTCCGGCGATTGTGGAGGTGTTTTAAGTTGCTTTGGGATATTGTATGGGCGCAATGTTTGGGGTCATTATCTTGTTGAAAAAAGTATTCGGGCCCCAAGCCCAAGTTTTCGATGCTAGGCTTCAAATTTTCTTTTAAAATGTCTATATACATTTTATGGTCCATTGTCGATGTTATGAAAACCAACCTTTCCACCCCTTTGGTGCACATACACCCCCAAACCATAACTCCACCACCTCCGTGTTTTACAGTCGCTTTCAAATTTTCGGGATTAAGGGATTAGGTTTTCTCCATACCAGTTGTTTACCCTTAATACCGAAAATGCAAAATTTGCTCTCATCTGTAAAGAGAACTTTCTCCCAGAATTCAATGGGCTTGTCTAAGAGTTTTTTTGCAAAGGCGATCCGCTTCTGACGATTGACCTCTGACACAAATGGCTTTTTTCGTGCAACGCGACTGTGATAGTTAGCTTTTTTTAACGTCCTTCTCACCGTATCTTTGCTGATAGTTTTATGAAATTCTTCTTGTACATTTTCTACTATTTTTTTTGCCGTCAGCCTAGGTTCTTTTCTAACCTGCTGTACAATTTTTCGCTTCTCTCGGTTTGTTAAAAGGGGTGGTCTACCAGATCGCGGACGTGAGAGGTAATCTTCAGTGTCTTTATAATTATTAATTACTCTTTGAATGGAAGAGTGTGACCTGCCGACAGTTTCTCCTATTTTTCGAAAAGATTTTCCCTCTTTCCATAACTTCACAATAATTTTTCTCTCTCCCAATTCAATTTCCTTTCCTTTCGTGTCCATTCTAACTTTTAGCTTCTAAGCCTCTGCTAATTGGCTAATTGACACCGATTATCTTTTATTTAACCCTCGTATTCCGGTGCCTGGGTCTATTTGGACCCAAATAAATTTTTGCGAGAAATTGTAATAAATAGATTTGTCGTTACTCAAGGAGTGCGTTAAGTTAGATCGGCGTCAAACGGACGTCCCGACGAAAAAACGACGAAAAAATATGTCTCGACCGTTTCTTTACAGCGCCAGGCGTCTGTCTGTGTAAGAGGCTATAGCGGCAATACAATTGCCATTAAATTCTTGATTTAGTTCACAGAAGGTGTATTTTAGAGCAACGATCTACATCGAAAAATAAAATGTTTGCTAATTTTGTAAATAATAATGATGATTATAACAATGAAGTGTCTTCTGATGATGAATGTGCGTCATTGACTTTTAGTGATGCAGTACCAGAAGAAGAGGATTATGAAAGTGATGAGTTTAGTGGTGAAAATAGTAATAATATGTCACACTGTAAAGACCAAAATGTTTGTGGACGAACATGGAGATATATTTCCCCCACAAACAGAGATGCAGAATTTGGTAAATATGATGCTACACTCACAGCAAATTCTGAGGGTGTAGAAACCATGGAACAATGTTTTGATTTATTTATAAATGATGAAATCATGGACATTATAATTACTTATACAAATGAAAAAGCGGTTAAATATTATGAAATGTTTTCAAATAATATATGGAAGCCGGTAGACCGTGTTGAATTGAAGGCATTTTTTGGGATTTTACTAATTACTGGCCGTTTTCGGGAATCACCTGAAAGTAAAAAAGATCTATGGAAGAAAAAGATTGCTTATAGTCGACAAATTTATCGAGCATCTATGTCTCGTGATAAATTTACAAACATTTTACGATTTTTGCGTTTTGACGACTTTCAGACACGAGAAGAAAGAAAAATGACCGATAAGTTGGCAGCTTTGAGAACCATTACAAATATTTTAACAAGAAATTGCAGAGATAATTACCGAGCGTCTAATGTAGGCACTATTGATGAACAATTAGTAACATTTCGAGGAAGATGTCCATTCAAGGTGTATATGCCGAGCAAGCCGGGGAAATATGGGCTGAAATTATGGGCCCTATGTGACGCTACTACATATTATTGTTGTAATTTTGAAGTGTATTTAGGAAAATGCGGAAACACACCGGAGAAAGGACAAGGACAACGAGTAGTTAGAGTTCTTTCAGAGTTTTGGAAGGGATCTAATCGAACTATCACAACCGACAATTTTTTTACGGATATCTCACTTGCAGAGGATTTACTCAAAGATAACATATTTATAGTGGGAACAATGCGGAAAAATAGAAATGATTTACCAAAATCTTTGATAACAATATCCGGAAGAGCTCAATTCTCTTCCGATTTTATATTTTCTGAAAATCTAACACTTGTGTCGTATATCCCAAAACCAAGAAAATGCGTAGTTTTACTTTCGAGCGTTCATCGAGAACATGCTATTTCTGACGAAAATAATAATTACAAACCTAATATTATCAATTATTACAATTCAACAAAAAGTGGAGTGGATGTTTTAGATAAAATTCTAAGAGAATACACTTGCCGGAGATGTACACGACGTTGGCCTCTGTCGCTTTTTTTACATTATATAGATATTGCAGCCTATAATGCATTTGTACTATGGCAACTCAAAAATCCGGATTGGGCAACTGGTAACATAAAATCAAGAAGAAAACAATTTATAGAAAATTTGTCTGAACAGTTAGTTGCTGCAAACATAGATTCTAGAGCTAGAGCATTTGAAACCAATGCAGTAGTATTTTCGAGACACATTGTGGACGCCATCGAAAGTACAGGCCGAAAAATAAATAAACAAATGAGTACAACATTAGAAAAACGCTCAAGATGTAGCTCGTGTATTGGAAATGACAATAAATATAAATCAAAATGTGATGTTTGTCATAAATATGTATGTAATATACATTCAACATGTACAAAAAATATTTTGTGTACAAATTGTAATGATTTAGAATAAATATTTTTTATGTAATTTTTTTTAAATTTTATTTTTATGTATTATTTTATATCCCTAATAATAGTTCACCTTTAAAATAAAATAAGTCAAAATCATAATGGCAAAAGCTTCATTTTTTATATTCTACGTAAACAAAAACTGTTCGGGTCTCGGTTGACCCAGGCACCGTCCGCAACGGTTGGCGAAACGTCAGTACTGCGAGGGTTAAATCGGAAAGCGTACATCGTCAACTACGTATTTAAGTAAATAAGTATATTTTGGAGAAGGCGTCTTTATTTGTACGCAGATTTTTGCATACGCATTATTTGGAGAATTTTTAATTTAAATTTTTTTTGTAACTAATATTTCTGTTTTATTGATGCATATTTTGTTAATAGAATTATATGTAGTTAATACACAAAATAAAAAAAAAAATGAAGTTTATCACATTAGATCATGACCCTTATTTTTTCAGTTAAAGTGTTAGAAGTTTTTTGTACGCAGACTTCTGCTGCTAAGTGTAGTTACGTAAATAACTATCGTTTACCTGTCAAATTTGACCCTTCGTCTATTTCGTGTCCGACCTAAACTGTTTAAGTAAAAAATTTACTAATAAGTTAATACACTTTATGTGTACCCCATTTAAGAAGAAGCTAATATGTGATAAAATATGAACTCACAAGACTACAGTAATGAATTTAATGAATTGTTTCATATTTTTTTAAAACGCATGCCATAAAAGATCGGCTGAACTTGAAAGACACACGACAAAGACGTCACGTTTACAGACGAAAGGTGCTAAAAAAACGTATACAGACGAAGGGTTTACTTTAAATCAGGATCATTTTATTTTGTAGTCACTCAAGTTTTGTTGCCCTTTGGAAAAAATTCGAAATCAAAATCATGTCATCATGATTTCATGTCGAAATCGAAATCAATCCAGCTAAAGCTGTCGCGATTTTATCTATTCATTTTGATTGAGGCAACAAACCGTTCATGTCAAAATAAAATTATCCGATTAAGTCATTTTTTTTCTTATAAAACCTACATCCGATTTGATGTGTACATGGGTTAGAGGAATTTATCCTTGATCAAAATATGCAAAGAAAACATATGCATTCCATTTAAAATAACAATGTTGGTTGCCATAACAACAAAACAAAAACAATACCACTGCCTGAATATGTATCGAATAAATATATGCCACAATTAATAAGGAATCTTTTATTTGGAACATTTTTCTGTAAAATCATGGATGGTGAAATTATTCGCTATACCGAGTGTCCCTCAAAACTGGCTCACCCCCATATTTTTTTTTTTTTATCCAAGTGGTTATGGAAAAACAATTGCTAGCAATTTGACATGACCTTACACTCAAGTAGTGTAACTTAATTAAGATAATATAAAAAGATAGAAAATAATTAAATTAAATATGTTTGTTCGCGTTTTTCTTTTAGAACTCATTCGATACCACTTCTAATTTATACAATTATTTAAAAAGAACCATTGACTAAAGCATAGCAGTGATCATTGCTTGCAAGAAAGCAAATCAAGAGGAACAAAACTCTCAACTTAGCTACTATGTGTCAAAAGTTTGAATGCATTTTATGCCATCTACCCAGCTGAAGAAAAAAAAATTTCAGATTTAAAAAATAGCGAAATTAGTGAGTATTAATTTCCGTCTAGTCCGGTATAATCGGAACTACAAAATTATTTATTTTGGGTCCTAATTGATACTATTTCTAGAAGACAAGAAAATTTTCTAGAAGATTTAATACTGCTTCTAGAAGACTTGATATTACTTTCAGAAACCTTGTAATGTTCCCAGAAAATTTGCAATAATTCCAGAAGACTTAATACTACTTCTATGAAACTTGATACTGCTTCCAGAAAACATGATCTGTTTCCAGAAGTCTTAATACTGCTTCTAGAAGACTTGATGTTACTTTCAGAAACCTTGTAATGTTCCTAGAAAATTTGCAATAATTCCGTACGTACACTCCAAAAATACATTCGCAGCAGATACTGGGACAGAATTGGAAAAAAAAAGCTCAATAGTACATTAAAATTTACAAAATAATTGAATATGATGACTTCAATCCAGATAAAACCATTAACAATTTCGTGCTTGTACATTTAGAGAATCCACGCGTTCGGCAATTATTCTCTCATCAGGAACGTGTTCCTGATCCTCGAAAATATATTGATTTTCCAGAAATTTGAATCTTCAGGGGATGGTTCTGTGGTCATTTTAAGGGTACTTTCTTATATAAACCATGGTGAACTTCGGATCCCCTGGGGCGATACGCCCCTTCAAAGAATAGGGGAAAATTATGATTTATTTTATTTATCTCGAAAACTATAAAAACACTAGGAAAATGAAATCTGGGGTGTAAGTTTAACTCATAATAGGGTATCTTTGTAGTTTATTCGTACTTTCACTTGGTACGGAAACAATGAGCTTAGTATTAACTCAAAGCAAGTAGAAATAGTCCCTAACACTCGGTAAAGGAAGCTACAATTGATAGCAACCGCCATTAAAGACAACACTATTAACCTCAAAATAGAAGTTAAATATGTTAATGTTAACCGTTTGGCCACTAGCTTTCTTGTTGATGCCTACATTTCTACTAGGGATGCTTTAGATTTACGGCAACTTTTTGACCAGCCGACTCAAGTTATTGATTGTTCCGAGACTTTAGTTAACGTTATTGTTATATCTAAAGAGATATCCCGTTTTTATTTGTGGTTCTGAGGATATTATGGTCTCAGATTATTTGTTGGTCTATTGTGATTTGTTAAAGTGTGAAAATCTGTACAGTTATCTCAACTGTGATAGATTTTTATTCAATTCTTCACGTTCGATAGGTTTGGTTCTAATTGTAAGTATATTCAAAAAATAGTTCACGTTCAATGGGTGACAGAAAAAGTAGAGCCACCGCTTCTTGCATAATTAGAGCAATGCTGCGAGGACAAAAAAGAAAAAAAAATAAATTTGTTGGTGTAAATCTTGGCATCGCCCAAGAAGCGTTTTAACCAGTGGTTACTACTTACTGATTGAGTTATAGATAAGATGGGTATATTAACGATTCTAAAAACTAGCTAAGCATGGACAAATGTACATTTAAACTTTATTAGGGAAAATTAGACCTCTTATTGAAAAAAAGGACACAGTCTCGAGGGAAGCAATCAGCGTGTATAAGACTACCACCCTTTGGCTTCGGGCAGCTGGGGGAAGTTTTCCAGGTTGTCATTTTTAATCAGAATATTTGTATTCCTGTAACCTTACTTTATTTATCTTGTAAGACCACACCTTATACATTTTCCTTTTTTCCGGATTGAATAATTCAGTAAGAGCGTAGGTGTGGTCAAAATATGAAGTATATTTTATTATCATAACTATAAGTTATTATTATATTGTCATTATTATTGTCCATTATGGCATTCGTTGTCATCGTACGAGAATTCGTCTAACAAAATCTTTGCCGTGTGGGGTTCAGAATGATGAAAATTTGGTATTTTCTCGAACTCCAATAAAGAAATGGTGACAGAGTTGATAAAGAACTGATAGGTGAAGGAGATAATTGTCTCTGCTCAAAAGACTCATTTGACTATCAAGAAATGTTTCATTGATTAGTTTATCAGCAAATATCACGTAGTGCATCAGACAAGAGGTTTTAGTTTTTCAATTAAAATGTAGGATGCTACCGCTTTTTTAATTAGAACGATTAGAATGAAATACGTATGTGGTATCACAAAACTTGGGAAAGGAGTGGTAGCTGTCGATAAATGCTAAAAGTGAATCATTTTTTGAGACGGTCATCGTCGATTGTAAAAATAGCACAGTTAGTGAACAACCTGTACAGTAAAGTAAATAAACATTTCATCTGCGTCAAAACCGCCTTAAACTGCGCAAACAAAAACGCTTTCTTTGAAAAAAAAAATTAATGACTGTTAATTCTAGGGATATGTGGAAAAATATTAAAAACTTGTAAAACAAAATAAAATTTACCTTGATTCCTCCTGATACTGAACTTTAGGTACACTTAGCAGCAGAAGTCTGCGTACAAAAAACTTCTAACACTTTAACTGAAAAAATAAGGGTCATGATCTAAATTATTGTGAAGTTATGGAAAGAGGGAAAATCTTTTCGAAAAATAGGAGAAACTGTCGGCAGGTCACACTCTTCCATTCAAAGAGTAATTAATAATTATAAAGACACTGAAGATTACCTTTCACGTCCGCGATCTGGTAGACCACCCCTTTTAACAAAACGAGAGAAGCGAAAAATTGTACAGCAGGTTAGAAAAGAACCTAGGCTGACGGCAAAAAAAATAGTAGAAAATGTACAAGAAGAATTTCATAAAACTATCAGCAAAGATACGGTGAGAAGGACGTTAAAAAAAGCTAACTATCACAGTCGCGTTGCACGAAAACAGCCATTTGTGTCAGAGGTCAATCGTCAGAAGAGGATCGCCTTTGCAAAAAAACTCTTGGACAAGCCCATTGAATTCTGAGAGAAAGTTCTCTTTACAGATGAGAGCAAATTTTGCATTTTCGGCATTAAGGGTAAACAACTTGTATGGAGAAAACCTAATACTGCCCTTAATCCCGAAAATTTGAAAGCGACTGTAAAACACGGAGGTGGTGGAGTTATGGTTTGGGGGTGTATGTGCACCAAAGGGGTGGGAAGGTTGGTTTTCATAACATCGACAATGGACCATAAAATGTATATAGACATTTTAAAAGAAAATTTGAAGCCTAGCATCGAAAACTTGGGCTTGGGGCCCGAATACTTTTTTCAACAAGATAATGACCCCAAACATTGCGCCCACAACACTAAGCTTTGGCTACTATACAATACCCCAAAGCAACTTAAAACACCTCCATAATCGCCGGACTTGAATCCCATCGAACACCTCTGGGATTTACTGGAACGCAGGATTCGGCAACACAACATAACGTCGAAGGAAACGTTAAAAAATGTTATGATTGAGGAATGGGCCAAAATCAGTTCGGACGAAACGAAGAAATTAGTGCACTCCATGCCTAAACGTTTAAGGGAGGTCATTAAACCGAAAGTAAAGGTTATCCGACCTCATATTAATATAGAAACAATGATCTCATTTATGAATTTTTTATAAATACTGTCCTGACTTGTACGCACATTTTTGCATAACCGTTATTTGTAGAATTTTTAGTTTTGATTTTTTTCTCTAACTACTGTTTCTGTTTTGTTGAAGCATATTTTGTTAATAGAATTATATGTAGTTAATATACAAAATAAAAAAAAATCATGTTTATCACATTAGATTATGACTCTTACTTTTTCAATTAAAGTATTACAAGTTTTTTGTACGCAGACTTCTGCTGCTGAGTGTATATTATAGTGGTAATAGAATGCTGCTTGATTTACCTCTTTTCATTTAAAAGAGGAGATCTTGAATGATGCACAGATAGATGAACAGTTGAGGACAGTTGGATGTTGGATCTGGAGTAGGTATGGACATTAGCGGAGCAAAACAGTAAATTCTAAACCTCTTTTCAAGCTGAAGTTCTTGTCGTAAACTTGTGCACCAATTTAATACTAGAAACAAGACAGAAAAATGTATTAATAAACGAATATTTTCTCTCAAGATCGATCCGCTGTAAAAGCAATATAAAGATTAATGTAGAGAACGTACAACTAAAGAGAATTTATTAAAACGTTCGGGTCAGCATGGATTTTAATTATAATTCATATTATAGGTCATGGTGATTAGAGGAGCCTCTCCCCTCAACCTGGCCATCAAAAAAACATAACATTACATAGAAAATGATTTTATTTTTCAAAAACAATATATAAATAATATAAACACCTACTTATGTAAAATCCTAACTAAAGCAACATGACTCTTTTTCGTTTCTACATCATGATACCCAACAGGCCCTGCCTCGCAATCACCACAAATAAGATATTTCTTATTATCCACCGTATTCGATAACCCCACGTTATAAAATGTGAAGATGTTATCGACCGTCCAAAATTGCGTTACCTTTTCCGTTTCAATTACGTTAGTGTCTTTTCTTTGCGACATTAACGGCAAATCGAACTAAAAGAGTAATGATACGATTTTAATGGTCAATTAAAAAGAAATTTGTTGCGATTTCGCCGCTTGTTACTCTAACCTCAAAATTGGAAAAATCTGCCATTCCGACTTGGAGGATTACCGAGGAACAAAACTTGCACGTTACGTTCCTTGCGTTTTTTCCGTTTTGTATTTCTTCGGAGAAATCGTCGATTTGTTCGGGCATTATTGTATAATTCAAATAAAAATCTATAACCTCAAAGATGTTTACGGGAAGGAGTATTTTAGAATGTATCCAAAACATATATTGTCATGATGGAATTGACAGCTGACGTTTTAAAAAGTAGGTTTCGATTGATATAAAAATATTTAAATTGTTTATTAATAAATTTATTATTCTTATATAAAAAGTATTTAATATATGTTACCTAGAATGTTTAGATGAATAGTATTTAACTCCATCAGTAGTTGAAATTCTTGTATGTTTAGCCAAAAGAGCACTAGGGCCAAAATTTGCGGATGTTAAATTTCTAGAGAAAAAATAAAAAATTAAATAAATAAGAAAAATTAAAATTAATAATAATAAGAAAAATAATATTTAAAACAATACTTGATTTTTTATCAAATCACCAATATTAATTAAAATTCAGATTTTGAATGACAAATTGATAAGAAATTGTTTGTCTAATACACTTATGAATCATCTTAGTTTAATAATTAAATAAATATGCTGATATATAATCTGAGATTCAATGATAAGCGCAGCAAGTAATAAAATATTTACACTAAAATAAAGTACACCAAGTTTCTTTTTAGTTTTAATCAATAAGAAATAGTCCTATCGAATCCCATATCACTCTATATTTGAAATAAAAAAGAACGAATTTAAGGTTTAAAAATCATTGATTGTTTACGTTTATAAAAACGAAAAAGACTTTTCGAAATTTTTTAACTAATAATTTCATAATTTATCGCGTTCAGGAAAACGTGTAACTCAAAATCTGAAAATTCTCAATTTTTCTAGTCTAAAATGAACAAACATATTTTTACATGGACAAGACGTTTTGTTAGCTACCAATGAGTAGAAATATAAAGTCTCTCTTAAGTGAATTTAAAATTCCTACTGGGCGATACCACATAACGCATAACAGGGGCTAGTAATAAAACGCAAATTGAACCTCAAGTGTTCTCTCAGTTCAACAAATTAATTGGACTACAGCAGATTCATACATCATCTTACCATCCATAAACTAATGGCATTTTAGAAAGATTTCACAGGACCTTAAAACCTGCCATCATCTCTAAAGGTACTAATAGTAGTTAAAAAAGAGACGTTTCTATAATTATATTAGGTATTAGATCGTTACTAAAAAAACATTTAGGATGCTCATCTTCCCAGCTTGTTTACAGACCGTTTTATGTGTACCAAGCAAATTTTGCATTACGTTTACAGACATGGTTACCGTAAATCCATTGCTTATTTCACAAAGAAATCCTTTTTCAAAATTTAAACCTACGCCAAAATTTTCGTACATAAAAATCTACATGAATAAAATCAATTTTGCTTTTGTAAGAGTATAGGCATCAGTATGTAAAGACTCAAACTATGAATGGGTACTTAAAAAAAGGACCTAATTGAGAAATACTTCAAAATACTCTCATAAAGAGTTCGTAACTAATCCTAGATCAGAATTAAGAAGAAAACCTTCTTATTATATAATTAATAATAATTAAGTTTAATATATTATATTAAACTTTCTTATTTAACATTTTTTCTTATCTTGATGTTTGTTTGCTGAGTGTTTCAGTTATACTCATAAATCATTAATGATTTCTCATTTCATTCTTCAGCAATTGTACAATTGCAATTGTAGCTAAGGCATAAATTATAATATATTATTGTACGAGCATATAATGAGGGCTATTACTCACGAAGGTTACGTTTATGCCAAGAGCGTAGCAGAAAAAAGCAGGCTAATCCTTTTTTGAGTTCAAAGCAAATTTATATTGGAAGATGGATAAAATTGGGGATACATTACAAGGATAAAGCCACATGTACCAAACAAGAATTTAAAGCACCGAATTCATTTTAGAAAAGAACACATTGAGAAGCCCTTAGAATTTTGGAAAATTATAGTATGGAACGATGAATTAAAAAGATCAACTTGTTTAGATCAAACGGCTAAAAATTCCTGGGTGTCCCTAAAACAAGTAGGTACAAAAAATTGTATCACGAGATTTTTTGGTCCATAAGATTAAGATTGGCTTAAAAAGTATATGGAAAAAGTGTCTCGTTTATTGATGGTCAAATTCTTGAAAAAATCGTACTTTTTGCTAAAGAATATTTCAAGAAACATTAATGAGAGTCACGATGTATTTATCTATCAGTAGAAAGTATGCTTTGATTAAACATTCATATCTATTCACAGCAGGCGTGATTACTGGAGACTTTTGATGTTGTGCCAAGAAGAAGAATCATTAAATTCGAAACATATGTAGCACCGATTTTACCTAAATAATAAAGAGATTTATACCTAAATAATATTTATACAGTGGTAAGTTCTCCACACTAATGATTTTTCCTCAGATTTGTATTTATCTCTTAAAAAAATATTTTCTTTTTCTGATCTGAAACATCAAATTTTACGACTGCGGTAGGTACCCTAATAGGCGCTAATATACACTCAAAATTTAAAAATTAATCAAAATCTCTTGACGTTAGTTCCGATGTCTACAGGTTTTACATAATCCTTTGATTTCAATGATCAGCAAACCTGGAAAGCCACTACACCAGAACGTCTTAATTCAGCCCATGAATCAGGCTGAAAACATTCATAGCAAATTGTCAATTAATGAGTTTATGTTAGTTGCACAACTCACAATAATAACCCTGTTCTGCTTCCAATTAGATAATATATATTACGTTTAGCAAAAGAAGTTGGTTTGGAGGACTTAGAAGATGCCATAAATCAATTAAAACACTTCAGGAAGAAGAAGCAAAAGTTGACATTACATTCCCACAATTGATATTAAAAAAGTTGTTTAATTCATTTACACATTTTGAACAGGGAATTCATCGTTTTTCAAAATGATTACAAATAAAAGTGCCTTTGTAATAGTATTACCACAGTTGTAAGCTGCTACAAGGAGATGAAAAGAGAAAAATATTTCTATGTTGGTCTACAAATAACATAATAATACTGCCTCTAAAAGACTTTATCAGCTTCCAGAAGACTTAATATTAAATCTAGAAGACTTGAATTTTGTTTCTGGGCGACTTAAAAAGACTTGATACTGATTTTAGAAGACTTAAAATGCTTCCAGAAGACTTGACACTGCTACTAGAAGGCTTGCAATGTCTCCAGAAGACTTGATACTGCATCTAGAAGTCTTCCGGAAGACTTGATATTGCTACTGGGGAACTTGTAATGCTTCCGGAAGACTTGTTACTGATTCTAAAAGATTTGAAACGCTTCCGGAAAGTTGATATTACTTCTGGAAAACTTGAAAATCTTCCCGAAGACTTTGCTTCCAGAAAGCTTGCAATGCTTCCAAAAGACTTGTTACTGCTTCTCAAAAATTTGGTACTGCTTCAGAAGTCTTGAGACGCTACCAGGAGTCTTAATATAACCTCTAGAAGACTTGATGCTGCTTCTAGAAGACTTAACGTTGCATTTAGTACACTTGAAATGCTTCTAGATGACTTGCGATACTTCCAGAAGACTTGATACTGCTTCTAGAAGATTTATATTGCTTCCAGAAGACTTGAAATACTTCCACAAGCCTTGTTACTCTTTCTACAAAACTTGCTTCTAGAAGACCTGATATTACTTCTGGAAGACTTGAAATTCTTCCAACAGACACAATATTATTTCTAGAAAATTTGAAATGATTCCAGAAGACATAATGTTGCTTCCAGAAGACTTGATTCTAGTTCTAAATGTTTTGATATTACTTCCAGAAGACTTGATACTCTTTTTAGAAGACTTGAAATGCTTGTACAACAGCCGTAACTTTCGAGAAGCTGCAAGATGGTTACATAAAGGATACCTGTCTTGTCAATATACGCTTGACTGATAAAATTAGACTTATAGACTTAGACAGATAAAATGGATATTCAAACAAATTATAATCAATCCAATTAACTTGTTTACACCCAAGGCAAGTCGACACTGATAGCTTTTCACTATGTGATTAGTTTTGTCAAGAAGGCATTGGACTCTAAAGTCCATCTTGGATGTATTCATAGACATAAAGGTGTGTTTGATAAGACTACCTTCTCTGGTATTAGCGAGGAGGCTAGATAGAGTGCTGTCTCAGACATAGAAAGGCAGTAACTAGAGAATGTCCTCAAAGAGCTGTTCCCTCAACACTTTTACGGAACCTTATTATGATCTTATTATGATCATATTATGCTGATGATCTTACTATCCTTATGTGATAGAATACAAAAAGCTCTTAATACGGTACAGGCATGGTGTGAAAAGCAGAAGTTATCGGTAAACCCCAATAAGACTGACTTAATTCTCTTCATAAGGTTGCGAAAAATTGGTAATCTTCCATTACCCTTGATCGCCAAATGTCCACTGAGTGTGTCCAAAGAGGTTAAATATCTGGATAATACCCTAGATAGTAAACTATCGTGGAAATCACACCTACATAATAGAGTAAAGAAGGCTAGTATCGCCTTCAGCCAGTGCTGTAGGGTGATAGAGAGTTTGTCACCCAAATCTGTTCTCTGAATTTACACGGTCATAATAAGAGAGGTATGCTTACTTTTGGTGCAGTAGTCATAAAAACAAGTTAAACCTGCCACCTTAAATACCAAATATTTACATACTCAGAAGGGGACGCTGATTACCATGTGACGAAGAAGTAGGACTTTTCAAGGGGGAGGAAGTCGAAGAAAGTAAAGCGCTCTGGAAGGAGTCGTTGATAAACACACCTTTATTGGAATGATTTATTGAAATAACGCCATTAAAATCTACAATGATGGATCTCGACTAATGCGGGAGTGGGAATCTTTCCCAATGATTTACAGCTTCATCTCCTAATATCACTTGGAGAAGGCCTCACCAACATACAGGTGAAATTAGTATAGACCTTTACAATCTTTACCGACAGTAGACACAGTCAGCTTCAGCTATATATTTATCCCTAAATTCACGTGTGGGCTGTTGATGGATTATCACTTGGCGCTAGGATAGTGCCCCGTTCTCCCGTGCCAACAGTTGCTCCAATTATATCTCATAATGAATTAAACAAAAATGTAACCCTCAAAAAGATTTTTGAGTGGTGGGATAGGGTAAAAGTATGCAGTTGGGTAAGAGTTTATTTTATCTCTAAGTTGACTCAACACAGAACTTTAACTCAACACCTTTACACTTAGACAACCCTCTCTGTTGTGCTTGAGAACAAGATAACGAGACGGTATATCACATCTTTTGTGACTGTTCTGCCCTACAAGACCTCGGATTGAGAGAGCTAGGGAAAGAAACACCTCTGAACTGTGTCCTAATTCCTCTAATTCCTTAGGCTTGTTGATATAGCCGAACTGAGTAATGGGAGGATGTACAATAGGGCCAAAGTGTTGCATGTGTATACATGCCTTCCCCATCTCATACGTACATTTAACCTAATCTTATAAATATATACCTATTTTCAAAATATTGGCTTGACAGTTCCTTCCAATCAAAATAAATATATTTTTCGGTTTTCATCATATTCTTACTTAATTTTTTATACTATTGTACATGGTTTTGAACTCGTCTACAGAACGATTTATTATTTAAAATGATAAAATAAAATAAAAAAGAGTATTATAAATAGCAACTATAGGAGATTGATGCGCATTGACATCAAAAGTTCACGAGCAGTTCGCGAACGGTTTGGTTGGGTTTGGCTACCAAATGTATAAGCACCCTAAAATATTACAATCCCTGCCCAGACATTTAAGGACCATTGATGATAGAGCTAATCTTGTATAAAATTAGTATTGTCAGTATCTAAGTAATGAACATAGTTATTCTTGCGAAACATTTAACGTTTATCCACTAAATAGAAGATAATCAAAAAAATTATATCTTCATTGCCACAACTTTTTCTAATACTGATTAATTTCCCAAAAATTTTAATATGTCTTGTAGTCAATATACACAGATGTATATACACTTATTCATCTTTTATTAATTAAACATATTTGTATTTGATTAAAAATGTTTTCATAGTTTATTCCTTGTGAAAAAATCAGGTTTATGCCGACATTTTTAAAACAATTTAATTATCTCAAAAAGTTTACGTGTAAGATATGCTTTATGAAGCTTTCCAAAGCATTAAAAAACAGGTATACCATTTAAAATAACAAAGTTAGTCAAAGTTTCAAGAGATGATATGCAATTATAGTATTCAAAACAGAATTCAAGAATGATATACAAAGTTCCATTAAAAGAAATTAAGTTGTTATTTCTAGCTTCTATAGCTGAGAATAATTTTAAATGCAGCTTTGATTGGAATATGTAGTGATGACTTTTTCTTATTTTATAGTAAACCATAACAGTAAATCCATAATCTTTAGTTCCCACACTATTGACTCACCCTGTATATAAAGTTTTTTATAACGTCAATATTTGCAGAGATGTATGATATATTTCATACATGATGGGTGCACTGTATACTTAAGCCTCAGCTATAATTTTGCTGAAGAATAAAATGTGAAATCACCAATAATTTTTGAATTATAATTGCAAAACAAATAAGAAATAAGCAAACAAAAATCAAGGTAAGGAGAATATTTGAAAGGTCGTAAAATGTTTGTTCTGACAACAACAAATCCTTTGCAGGTTTTACTAGCCTAACCTTCACACTCTAACTTAGAATTTCTCATTCCCCAATTAATAACCCCAAAAACATTCCTCAAATAAATCATTTAACATAAAAACATTAATATATAAATTCATAACTTACTCTACATAAGGACAAATTTCTTCAAACGTCCATTTATCTTTCACCTCAAACAAAACCTTCAGCCTCTCAACAACATTATCTGGCAAAACATCAGCTTTAAATTCCCGAATAACAGGTGGAATCGATTTCCTATCAATAATTGCAATACCATGTAACATACTTTCATTCACAACCATTCCAGGCGGAACGGATTCGCCCCAAGCTGTTAAAAACTCCTCTAAATTAAATTTCCCAGCGCTCGACAACAAAACAGTCGCAAAAAACCTACAAACTTTGTATTCATTGTAACGATAAAGTTGTAAACCATCAATACATTGAGATTCTTCTGCATAATAATCAAAAATTGAATCCAATATTTCCGGTGGAATTAAATTACTTAATTCATTTCGCGTTTCTTCATAATCCACTTTATCTAATTCCCAAGAATTCTCTTCAATAAAATTTAGCATTAATGATAACACACGAAAATGATATTGAAAGTCTAATAATCTTATCTTATTTTCGATTGTAATACAATGCATTTTGTTTAAAGCTTCTTTTAATTCATCTTCAGAAATTTGTACTGTCTCTAATAATTCTTGAAATGTATATTTTTTATCAGTTATTAACGATTCATATTCAGGACCTCGATAAGCTGTGCTTTCAAGTAAAGTTGATAAATTTTTTAAGTGTGGTTTTGCCGGTAAAACTTCTAAATAATTATTAAATATTCCAAAAATTTTAGTGGTCGATGTCTTTTTGTCTTTTTCATCATCGAAATCGTTATGAAACTTTAAATTTTGAGCTAATAATAAGCTGTTTGATGTCTCGGTTTCAATTACGTTATAGGTGTGAGTTTTTGTGCAAATAACGGCATTATCATCATGTGTTCCTTTTACATATAATAATTGGCCTTCTTTTAAACATTCCATTAAGTGCTTATCTAATTGTAAGAATTTTAAATTATCTTCGTGGATGTTTGAGGAAAAATAAACAGCTTGAGATACTGGGATTAAATCGTCTTCGTTTAGTTTTGCGAGGGAGAGTAAATTATTAACTTCTTCGAATGTGCGAGTATTGCTATAAGAAATTAATTAATTAATTAAGAAAGAATTACGATTTATTTATGAAATATACCAGTTTCTTTCAGACATTATTATATTTTTTAAACAGGAGATAAAACTTTTTTGACAATTGACAGAACTTGTCAAAATAACAAACATGAAAATAACTAGATTATTTTTTTTATTAATCTTTAATTAAGTTTATTTTAATTTCTAAAAACGATTATTTGACTCAAACGTCTAAATTAAATCAAATTCATCAATAAATAAATTCAATTAATCTTTTTAAATAAATTTTTTTAGTTTAAAATATCGCCGGGAGAGTGCGTTTAAAACAAACTTGAACTTTGAAACGTCAAAATCGTCGAAGTAATTTGCGTCTGACAAGGAATTGTTATTACGATATTACGAGATAAATAAGTAGCATGATCGGGAGAGTTTAGTGATAAGGTAAAGTGCAAGTACGTTTCGATTCGGTTTAGTGCGATTTTCGTTGCGGAATTAGTCGCATCTCGTAAAAATGAGCGCCCCCATAAAACCATGGGAATCGACTTCTTTGAACAACAGTGCGAGCATAATGCGTTCCAGCAACCCCAACCCCGCAATACCACAAATGGGTACTGCAACAACCCGTCCAGCTTTACCCCCACGTCCCATGCAAAATTCGTATGGCGTTGGAGGTTATGGGAGTAGTTATAGCCCATATTCTTCATATGGAGGTATTTTTTGTATAAAAGTAACATATTTATTAATCTTTCATCTTTCATTTAACAGGATTAGGAGGATATAGCAGTATGCCATATCGTAGTTCGTTATACGGAGGTTACGGAGGAGGTTATGGCGGTTACGGCGGATATAGCAGCTACGGTGGAATCGGAGGTTATGGTTCCTCTTATGGCGGATTAGGATATGGTTCTTACGGGGGTTATGGTGCAGGTCCATATGGTAGAGATAACGCAGAAGAACGTTTTGTGCAATACGTCGAAGAACGTTCGCGAAATACCTTCTCGAACATTGAAAATCTCGTTCGTGCATTTAGCAGCATCTCCATGATGCTGGACAACACGTTTTTCGCTATGACGAGTTCGTTTCGCGCCGTGTTAAGTGTTGCAGAAAATTTTGGACGATTAAGAAGCGTTTTTGCGCAAATTTGGTACTCTGTTAGTATATTTCGGTTCTTGAAATGGTTACATAACAAATTGAGGGTTATGATGGGGCTTCCGGTGGCTGCCAATGCGAAATCGGCTGCTTGGAGCGAAGCAGCGAATGGTACAGTGTCGGAATTAACGGAGGGTGGACAAAGAGGGTCTAATTGGTCGACTGTGGCGTTTTTAGGGGCGATTCTTGCTGCCCCATATTTGATTAGTAAATTGTTACCTAAATATGAAGGTAAGTAAGTTATTATTCATTTATTTAATAAATAATTGAGTTCAAGAGTAAGTAAATAAAATGTTTGTTTATTAAACAATTTTTTTAATATGCTTATTTTAAGACCTTGCTTTGTTATTACCACATTTTTATATGAAATTATTTTGAATGAAAAACATTAATGATGTAAAGGCTCCATATTTATTAATTAATTATCAGAAACATGCAGATATTACAAAAGAACCAATGTTAGAAAAATCATTAAATAATTTTTTAATACTTTTAAATGAAACTATTTTTTAATGTTGTCTGATTTTTTAGTATAATTGTTGTTTAAAATTTACAGTAACGCAGAATGACAAAGCGAGTTTGAACAGTCTTATCTAATCTTAACTTTTTTTATTTTCGAATTCCGTGTACTTACATATTCGATATTAGCATTTCAAATAGACCTTGTTAAATTAAAATTTAACTTATTTTTCGCACTTTGTACAAAAAATAACTTTTAATTAATTAACTACATGAAACCAAAATGGTATTTTTTCTTAATTTGAGAACTGTATTGATTTATTATTGTTTATAACACATATTCTGATATGATCAATATTTATTAGGTTTATGCTTCCAAAATTAACACCGCAATTATTTATAATTATCTCAGATACTGGGTGTTAGATAAAAAATGCTACATTATGATTTTCATGAATGAAGCATCAAATGATTTTTTGAATGTTTTAATTTCAATTATGTCTATTTTTGGGTTTCAAATTGCTCTGTATGTTTTTCTTCATGTCGTTTGATATTTTTTTTTTCTGAATCAGTTGATGTACAATAATCTATATTAATTGTAATTTTACAATTAGTAGAAAAAAATTATGAAAATCAGATAATAAATAACACCAACTGTGAGTACAGCTTAGGTCTTGTTTTCACTAACACCTATAGATGTTATAATAAATCCAATTCTGAGCCTAAACAGTTAATATTTTTGCATTTGGAATCCATGTTGCAAATTTCAATATTCAATATTTAGAAATTTGATCATAAAGACTAAGGATGGCACAAAAATCCATCGTTGATACTAATTCTGGCCAATTCGGTACTTTAATAGGCCACATCAAAACAGAACTATTTCGTTGTAAATCAAATTTATATATTAACCGTTTTAGTGCCACACAGCGCGATCGCGCTGTTCGCGTACTGTGGTGAACCGTGTCGCTATTTTTGATGGCGATTGTCAATTTGCAACGCGCTCGATTCCGCATGTAGGTATCTTGCCGCGAGTCTGCTGAGTTTCCTCTCGTAATTACAAACTTTCATTAATTAATCGTAAACACCCTGCATAAGTAGCTGTCTTTCTTTAACATATTGAGTCTACTGGTTTATTATTAACATTATTTTAAAAAGACAAATTGTAACATTTTCTTTTATGCATATTTTATTTATTAAAAAAAACATAATGTAATACTTTATTTATAATCGATATAAAAGAACATTTCAAATGCTTACTTTAAACAGACATGTTTATGAAAACATAATGGATGAAGCCCTTTTTTACATTTTACACAAATTAAATTCGATCTTTTTATACCAGTACGTTTATTACTGCAAACTACGCACTGTCTTAAATTTCTGCCTGGTAGTTTCTCTAAGCCAAGTATTCCCTCCTTATAACTTATTATTTGTGATTGTTTGGCTTGCATCCATTCATGCTCTATTTCAGTTATAATGCTTGACGTAAATTCTAATCGAGTCATTAGTTTCTTTTTGCTAACTTCTTTATAAAGTAAGTATGCATTTAACACCATACGGGCAATGACGTTAAACGTAACTTTTTTCCAATATTTCACTGTGCGGCGTTCATCCAAATAGACGTACAGCATTTTGTCTGATTCGTCAACTCCCCCCATATAACGATTATAACAATCAACGATGCACGGTTTTACTTTACTTCGTTCATTTCCGCTTCGTTTTTTTATTGTAATAGTATTGCCATCAGAAGCATGCGTCGAAATTAACAATATAGGTTTTTTTACAGACTTATTTTCGCGATAGCCACACAAAAGTACTTCACCATCTCGAGCATATTTTGCTTCATTAGTCTTAATTGTTTTTATATTGCTAGGTACACCTTTTCTATTATTTCTAATTGTTCCCGTTAAGTATGTATTTTTACGATATAAATATTTGGCTAAAGCGATACTACTAAAATAATTATCGACAAATACATGATGCCCTTTATTTAAATATTGACTTTGCTCCAATAAATTTACAACGCCTTCATATCCAAGTCCGTGTTTTCGTGACTTTGTAGTATCAGATTTTTCTTTAGCCCCCTTGTAACAGTAAAAACTTAAACAATATTTCGATACTGCGTCGCAAAGCATCCAAAATTTGATGCCCCACCGGTGGTGTTTTTTATTCGGCATATATTGCATTATGTTTGTATGACATAAAGTTCCTACCAAGGATTCGTCGATAGATAATTCTTTATGCGGTTTGTAATACAATTTGAATACCCTATTCGCGTGTTCAACTATTGGCATAAATTTTATAGATGAGTCGTACTTTTCATGGCTTGGTGGGAAACATTCTTTATTATCAACTAAATGAAAACATCGAAGAATAAGTTGAAATCTATTCCGCGAAAACATCTTGGAAAACCAGGGTATGCTCCTTGAATTTTCGGCCCAATAAGAAAACATTGTTGGTCGCTTCGTTATCCCCATTTCCAACAAAACTGACAAAAACACCTTCATTCATTTCGACTAAAGTAACTGGTTTCCATTGCTTCATTCGAGATCCGCGGGTGATGTCATGTGATTTTATTAGTTCTTCGGCATACTTATTTGTTTCGCAAACCATTAATGTTAACAAAGACGAATCGATAAACAGATTAAAATAATCAATAGGTTTAGATTTGTTAGTTAGCGATGTTTGTGGCCCAATATCTTCAGTAAGGTGAACTGAATTCTCTTCTTCATCTATACCATCCGTAGAAACACTTTCACATGTTGCAGAACGGATAAAATTGCACGGAATACTATCCTCGCTACTAGATGTATCCAAAGTGTTTAGTCTCTTCCTTTTTGAGACTGGAACGATCCTATTACTATCGTCAGAATCAGAAATTGTATTACATCTCAAACGTGACATCGTTATTTTCTCTTTTGTATGCATTGCCCTAAAAGGGATACACAAATAATAAGTAAAAAATTAACACATTTGTTGCCCATATTTTAACTACTGCTCTACGGAAGTATATCCTTCACCCATGTTCATGTGATGTGGCGAAGAACGTGTTAAATAAAAAAAAAACTAATGTATAAATTACCTCTTCAATTGGAAGACTAAAACCTTTATTATAACACGTTGTCACGTACAAAAAACGTCAAACACAAATATTTCACAATTTTTTGACTGCTCAGTATAACGGTTCTGATGCAACTTCTTTAATCGTTACAATTAAAAAATGCCTATCAACCCGAAGCGCGAGCGCGCCGGGCGGCATATTTCGACGAAAAAAAAGAGCAGCACGACCGTGTCGATTGGCATTATTCGCAAATAAATGAAGGAAGCGCTATCGCGCTTCATGGCACAATTCAACACGGATTTTTAAAAACCTCTGGCACTAAAACGGTTAAGTAAATGATGATTCCAAAGTAACAAAAGAAATCTTCTTTTTCCATCAGTTCTATTTATTCTACGTTAATCTAGAACGGTGGTCTTCAAGTTATTCTCATTTCAGAAAATATGCGTTCACTATAAACGCTACTTCCAGGATTTGACTAATACTTTTGAACTATTTTGCTTAATTCAGGACACAAATTTTCATGACTTTTCCACCAAACTAGGGGATAAGAATTTCTGCCTATTATGGGTAAATTCAAAAAGCTACTGCTTTACGACTTGTTACAAAATTATAAGTATAAAGGCTTTCACGGCCGGTGTTGCTTGAACTAGAACTAATGCTAGAACTATTACCGCGAACTAGTTTCTGAAGAAGGTTACAAGATGGCATCCGAGACGACAAACACATATTGAATAGATACGGCAACACTCATAAACTTTTAGTTTTAAATCTAATGATAGGAATACCGCTCGTTGACCTTGGATAAGTTGCAATGATGATTAGAAAGATAGAAGAGGATGAATAGAAAGAAATTGAAACAGAAAGAACATAAAAACCTCATGTTTTCTACCTCTAATTATCTTAATTTTAAAAAATTACACGCTATACGAAAATTGAAAAAAAAAATATAAACGTTGGGAATCGCAACATTTCGTTTCTCATTCCTCAAATTGCGTACCATCACTACAAATACGTAGGGTATATTAGTAACGATCAGAATTGGGTATTTTAAAAATCGTGCTGGTTGTTTCGTTCCACTAGTATAATGCTCCAAAATATCGTTCCTGAAACTGTACTATCTTGTAGTGATGGTATTTTAAAAATGCGTTAAATCAGTACGCTCCTCCAAAATACTATTTCTTAAATACCGTCCTATCACTAGTAATAGTTGCCTTTATACGACGGTACGATGTTTATAACGGCCTTCTAAAATATACTTCTATTTTACTTTGTGCCCTTCAATGTTTTGTCAATAGTGCGAGGACGGAAGATTGTGGCCGGACTGTTAAAAATAAAGAAAATGTTTTTGTGTAATCGTAGATTATAATCAAAGCTGCATCGACTAAAATTATTTTCAACTATACAGGGTGTTTCACAATTCCAGAAACTTACTCAACTTCTTTTTTTAAAATGAAAGTTGAATACGGGCCTGGAATAGTGAAACACCCTCTATAGCTGAAAATGATTTTAATCGATGCAGCTTTGACAGTAATGTATGGTGACATAAATTTTTTTTTTATTTTCAACGGTAAATCCACATCTTCCGTCCCCGCACTATTGACTCACCCTGTATATCCTTGGTACACACACTCACAATGTATACCAAATTTGGTTCTAACTTAATGTATGGCTGATATATTGGATGTTTTAAAAACTTAAAATTTAACTTTGACGAGCTATAACTCCTCAGGGTCAACTTATGGAGTGCACTAATTTCTTCGTTTCGTCTGAACTGATTTTGGCCCATTCCTCAATCATAACATTTTTTAACGTTTCCTTCGACGTTATGTTGTGTTGCCGAATCCTGCGTTCCAGTAAATCCCAGAGGTGTTCGATGGGATTCAAGTCCGGCGATTGTGGAGGTGTTTTAAGTTGCTTTGGGGTATTGTATAGTAGCCAAAGCTTAGTGTTGTGGGCGCAATGTTTGGGGTCATTATCTTGTTGAAAAAAGTATTCGGGCCCCAAGCCCAAGTTTTCATGCTAGGCTTCAAATTTTCTTTTAAAATGTCTATATACATTTTATGGTCCATTGTCGATGTTATGAAAACCAACCTCCGTGTTTAATATGTGTATAATAATAAATGGTATAACCTCCAGTTATACCATTTCCTTTGTTTAAACTTAATTCCCGAGTTACGATAAAACCGACTTATAACGAAGTCATTGTCATTATCATTTCAGTATTAGAACTTTATTAAAATTATACAGAGATGCTGTTAAATAATTTTCCATTTGTTGTATAGTCTGTACCACGAGATGTGAAGTTATAGATTTTTCACTTTAACACACGTCAACATATGGGCATAATATCCGTACCGTAAAACCAAAATTATAACGGAAATCGATTAATCACTATTACTTCTCGTGTTACAGACAATATAAGAGAATCTTGTACAGGATAGTCATAAATTGAATTATCGTTATTGGATTTAGTCTGTATTCACTAAATAACAATCATATGTCCTTAAGAAAGGTCATAAATTCACATTAGCTTCAATGATTGACTTACAGAAAAATATCAGAAACAAAACTATTAAACATGAACAGATTACCCTTAAAAAAAATCTGAAAAAAATACACACCAATAAAACTAAGAATACACATTATGGGATTATAATATAAAATATATAAAGAAAAAGCTTAAAGAAGATGACGCAAGACAATTTAGAATTTTTGTAAAAGAGAACAAAGGTGCTAGAATAGCAAATAAGATGGATTCTTACATTCAAAAGATTTTAGTAAAACAATTCGCATAATTACTTCTTCAATTCAACCTTTTGTATCCAAAATTCATAAAACAGGGTATTTAGTAAGTTAGCTAGTTTTATTTTCAACGTTTCAAGCTTATTCGCTTAGCTTCTTCATTTCTAATTCACTACAATTCATTGAAATTATCAGGAATATTGAACTTGAAAATAAGATCCTTACTTCTTTGGATGTCACAAACCTTTATTCTACTTTACCTGAATACAACTTTGAGAATGGTGTTAATTACTACTCATATGTTCTAGTTGATTTGAGGTATCAACCAGAACACATACTTCTCCATCCGTGAAGCACTACGAATTACCATTACTACTCATGTGTATATATGAATTTTTTCTGAAATATTCCTGGATCATATTGAAAATACTTTCATTGTTAATGGTTGCAATCCATTTAAACAATTTTTTTTTTTGGTATTAGATGAAGATCTTTTATCTCTTGAGCTTCTCCATAATTATATTAATAATCTTCATTCTAATCTAAGTTTAATTTTATTAATTTATTTGTTAATCTGTTTTTGTAGACTTTGTTTGTTCTTATCAATTTTTGCTCATTCTTCAATTTTCTCTTTGTTGTATTTTTTAAAGAATTGTCTTGACACCTTATTTGTTGTACCTAGGATTTCTTCATTACTGATGAAAAGAATACCTTAAATTTTTCTTTGTTCAGCGTTGTAAAATGACTTTTTGAACTGGAGATCAAAAGAGTACCTATACTTGACATAATATTTTGTGTTAGAGAACAAATGTTGAGAGCCGCAATCAGAGTTAAGAAGGTCTTGATCAATGAGGGAACATTTATTCATTTATTCGCTTCAAAGGGCCCGGGTCCAGATGGTATACCAGCAATTTTTATTAAAGAATGTTACGCGTCTTTGTCGCTACCTGTAACCATTATACTGAACAAATCCATTGAATCTGGAGTTTTTCCACGTCTTTGGAAGCAGGCACATATAGTTCCTATCTTTAAGTCTGGTAATAGAAGTGATGTATCCAATTATAGACCAATATCTTTATTATCGGTGTTAAGCAAAATCTTTGAAAAGCTAATTTATAAACGGCTATTTTTTTTTACTAAAAATAAAATTGATACAAGACAGCATGGCTTTTTTGCGGGTCGCTCGGTCGAGAGTAACTTGCTTGAGTACAGTAATTATATTTTTACTTCTCTTGATCAAGTAACTCAAGTGGATGCCGTTTATACTGATTTCAGTAAGGCTTTCGATCGTGTTGATCACAATCTTCTGTTGTCAAAGCTTCGGTTTATGGGAATTGATAACTATTTGTTGCGATTGATTGCTTCTTATATACGTGGAAGAACTCAGGTAGTATCTATTAATGGATACTATTCTGATGTAATGTCCGTCCCGTCAGGTGTACCTCAAGGTAGCCATCTTGGCCCTCTCCTTTTCAATATTTACATCAATGACATTTTCACAGTCATAAAACACTCCCAGTGCTTAATGTATGCTAATGATTTGAAGTTGTTTGCACGTATTTCCTCTCCACTCGACTGCTCGAGGATGCAGCGTGACATTGACGCACTGCAAGTCTATTGCAATGACAATTTTATGACACTCAATCCTATTAAATGTAATGTTATATCTTTTTCAAGAAGTTCGAATGCCATCAGATATGAGTACAAATTGGAAAACTATGTCTTACCTAGAGCATCTCAAATTAAAGATCTTGGTGTTACGTTTGACAACAAGCTTACATTTTCTGGTCACGTTGATGGAGTGGTTGGAAAGGCGCTGCGAATGTTGGGCTTTGTCATAAGATCCACAGAATGTTTCAAAAGCGTAGAAGCAGTAAAAGTTTTATATTTTGCTTACGTGTTCAGTGTACTAAATTTTTGCACTACCATTTGGAATCCGCAGTATCACACTTATATAAACAGAATTGAAAGAATTCAAAAGAAGTTTCTAAAGCACTTAGCCTATAAATTTAATTTAAGCTATAAAGATTATAATTCTGCGTGCAGCTCTTTCCAACTTCTTCCACTTCACCAGCGCCGCTTTTGTAACGATGCTCTTACATTTCATAAGATTGTCAACAATAGATGTGCCTCCTCGGTATTATTGGGATGTGTGAATATACGTATACCTTTCCGATCTTTAAGGCATGAGTCAATTTTTTATAATCCCATTCCGAGAACAAATTTATTTCAAAATTCTCCTATGATTCGGATGGCGATTGCTTGTGATCGGTTCCATACAGTAGTATGGAACACATCTATACCGTTGCCAGTAGGCCAGTAGGCAACGGTATAGATGTGTTTAGTAATACATATAGGAGATTTAAGAGCTTGATAACTACCGTTGAGTTACAGAAAGCATTGATCAACATTACTGTAGCGTAAACAAATGTATGTTTTATTTTTCTTAATTTTATTTTCTGCTTTATAGAATAATTATTGTTTTTAGTTAATTTATTCGTAATTAACCGCACAATGTATTTGTAATATAGTAGTTTTTGTCAATGTAGTGACACAATCTTTTGGGTTTGTCCCGTTTTGTGTCCACTGGCAGCAATAAATAAATAAATTTAGAGATAAAATTATTGTAAATATATTTCTAGAAATCAAAGAAGGTGGGTTTTGCTGTCTTTTACTAATTTAAGTTTTTTAAAAGTATCCATGATCTATGGAACAGGTGGTATAAAACCTAGTCTTTAAATCCAGCCATTTTGTTATGCATTGTAATGCACAGGCAAAGTTTTGATGAGATAAAAAATAAATTTCAAAAAATCAACCAACATTTTCTTGAAAATTCTTACTAGAATTTTCTTCTTCTTTCTTAAAGTAGTTACATATCATCATTTGCTGATTTTCAAAATTGATCTTCGAATTCCAAGCATTTGATTGTTTCCAACATCAGAATTAATGATGAGAACAACTTTTTTTCTCTTCCCCATAGAGTATTTTTACTTGGCTTTTTATAAGACATAATAATTGAATTTCTTGACATAATTAAGCTATGTAAATGGTAAAAGAAAAAGAAGCCACACTCAAAAACATGTGTAAAAACACTTTATAATATCTAAACTGAAGAAACTATGGATAGATTAGATAATTAAGAATATGATTACAAACATTTTATCACTTAAATACTTATTTCATCAATTACTTATCAAAAATATCAATTTTACACTAAATTACAACCATAGTTAACATTTTTTTTTAATTTCTAGATAAATGTGACCCTCAAAAATGGAAATCAGCAGGAATCCGCGCAAAAGCAGCTTTTGACTTTGTAGCGACATCACAAAACGAACTTACCATAAACACAAACGACGAAGTTCTCTTGGCTCCAAAACACATCCAAGAAGAAATGAGACTATACAACACCGGATGGGCATTTGCGACATGCAACGGAAGATCGGGAGTTGTCCCACTAAATTATTTAGTTACAATGAAAAATATTAATAACAATAAACCAATACCACCCGCAGTTAGTTTTCCAGCTCAAAACACGGAAATGACTCAAATTCCAGAAAGCAGCAACAAATCAAAAAGCGTTAGTTTCGGTGGGACGCAATTTATCGAACCGGAAGCGGCCCCAAATTCGGCGTTAATCGAAAGTTTGGATACAACTGCGTTTAAAGCAAAACAAGAGGAAGAAAGTAAAAAGATTTTGGTGGAGAAAAAAACTGATTTGGGCGAATTAGTTAAGGATAATATTAACGAAACGGTTCAATTGGATAATAAAACTACAGATACTTAATTATATATTTAAATAATAAACAAATTGATATGGGATATGGATCTAATTAGTGCCTCATTTTTTGTTTTTTTTTTAACTTCTAAAAGGAACGAAGTTTTTGTATATTATTCAAATAAAAATTCAGGAATTAAGAATAATTATAAGATGGATTAATTAATTATAAAATCACGCAACGTCGAACCAAGTAAAGCTGTATTCTAGATATTTCTCGAGGGCTAAGACGATATTATCAATTTTTTGTATTTGTGATTGTTTTTTCATTTTTCTCAATGATTGTTGTATTTATAAGCTTAAAGTAAGCGCAATTTTCTTATTATTATGTACATATTTTTATATTGTTAAAATCTAAAGACTTTATTGTGGTAAAATGAGTTTTAAATAAATAAAATTTTTTCCTAAATATTACTCTCTTCTATTTTTGCTTTTAAATCTATAAATATTGTAATAATCCAACAATATTATTAATTATTTTTATAGAATTTGATTTATAATCGTACTTAGTTTATAATCGTATTCATTATAAGAATGTGTTTCGGATAATAAATTATAGAAAATTGTTTTAGTGTTAAGAAAATGTTATAAATATGTAAAATTAATGATGTATTATCGGCAGTTTATGTTAATTTTTTGATTTAATCCGTGTAAAATCGATACGAAGCAATTTTATAGAAATTTGACAGTAACATAACCTCAAATTTTAGTTTTTTATTAATTTTTTCTTGTAATTCATATTTGTTCGCTTAAAAACGATTGAAAAAGATAAGTTTAGCATGTAAATAACAAAATCCATTAATCATTTTAAAGTTTCAATGAAGAATTGATCGAAAATCAATAAACTAAATAATTGATTATATTTTTGAAGGTGAACGTTGAAATATAAAAAAAGGTGCCAAAATCAACAAAATAAAATTAAAAAGCAATAAAGTTACAACATTTCATGCATAATTAATGTTATAATAAAAATTTTAATAATTATATAAATTTTAATTTTGACATTTCGATGTTGGTTATATTGGAGAAATTTAAATTGCGAATTTCAAGTTGAAGAGTTCAACCAATCAGAAGGCGTTATTTGAATTGTTCTTGCAATAAACAAACGAAATCGATGGAGTGTAGTGTGATTTTGAACGTGACGAAGAGAGCACGCAAAATTTGTCCTCGAGAAGAAAGAAATTCCAAATAAAAGTTAGGTTATCTGTTAACTATAATAGTGAGATAACCTCAAAATCAGTGAAGTCATTATTTAAATAGAAGAAAAGAAGATTTTTGAGATAAAATTAATTACCTAATGTTGAATAACAAGAAAAGTAACGATTACCTGATCCAAGAATTCCAAAGAAGTATTCCATTGAATTCAAGAATCCTTTGTTCCCAATCCATGAAGAATCCAAATTTGCTTAATCGAGAAATCCAATTATCTACAAGAATAAGCTAAGTTTTAATTTCAATTTTCATTATTATTCGTTTATTTAAAAATAATTTAAACATTTCCTTAAATATGATTAATTTGATATTTCTTTTGTATAAATTGTTGGTAACTATTTTCAAGATATTTATTCAATATTTGATTAATTTGTATTAACTGAGTAAAAGAACATATTTATCAATTTCACCTAAAAAGATTGTTGATGAAAAAGATTTGCATCTTAATTATTTATGCTTTTCTATTTGATTAAATCGAAATTGAGTTAAAAATTAATATAAGAAGAAATACAAGTATTACAAATTTACGGAATTTCGTCATTTTACACGCTCTTATTGGTAATACTTGGGAGGGATTATGTTATAAAAAGCTTTTAGAATAAAAGTTGTAGCAAATTTTGTTCCTAACATTATTACTTTGCTATATGTTTGCTCTCAGATCTAGATATCAAGAAAAACAACAAAATATCACCGGTGTGAAGATAGCAGTAGAAATTTCCGAAGATACCCGAACGTCCATAGACGTCCGTCATACCGGCAACTGGGGGTTCGCTTTTTTTCACACAAAAAGCATGAAACTAATACAGTAAGAGGCTAATATATTATGTTAGTTGCAATTACACCAAATTAAAACATATTTAACACGGGATAAACCACCCCTTTCAATACTTCAATGGGCTCTAATACCCTTATTAGTTCGAAAATCCACTTCGGATGGGTTCGCGGGGGTAAATCACCCCGCAGTATATTATTATTTGGTCTACTATACCCTTATTAGTTCGAAGATCCGAACCAAACATTGTATACGCTTTTTAGACATCCAAACTAACAAGATTACGTTTAGAAACTTCATTTCAGATGTGTCCCCGGGGGTGAACCACCACTTTTAATAGATTAATGCAGCACCCTTGTCCTAAATAAAATGTGTAAATTGCTTAATTGTTAGGCAAAGTGATATACACATATCAAATAAAATCGATCTGTTGAATAAACTGTTCACAGGAGCATTAAAAATCCTATGAAAGATTTAACATTTTATTTAGGATCTAATTTATTTTTTTTTTATTTCAAGCCCATTTATGCATTATTTTACTAATTATATATTTATATAATTTACAATTAATATTTTATGTCCGCCTGTACTCCATAAATCAAAAAAACCATGTTTAAAATTGGTTCGGCAAAGTGCTTTGAAATCTGAATAATGACTGCAAGATTGTTGTTTACTTAAGATTTGCTGTGCATAAATTGCTAATTCCTGTTAAGTCTACTTCATCGCTAATACTTGTTACTGGACTACTCAAACAATTTTGATGAATCAAACTCTCGCAAACTGTGCATCTATAAGATGCAGTAGTTGCGTCTCTATTGCAATAAAGGCAACGATTTTTTAAATTAGAGCTTTCAATTCAAATTGTGTGTTTTACTTCGCTTCTATGTTCATCCATATTTTTCGATGAATTCGGCTATATCCATCCTGTTGTGTAATATGTTTGACAGTTACAATTTTCCAGTTGTTAAGTAAAACTTTATTATACTTATTTTTTAATGCCCACATAGATAGAAATTTATACAAATTTTTAATATATTTGTAACAAATATCACTTTAAGAAACCGAAAATAAAACTTATACACAAAGATGACAAGCTTTGTATCACAAATTTAATCAACAATAGCAGATATGAGATAAATATACTGGATAACAGCCGACACGCTTAATATAACAGATATAGAATAACACGAGTGTTACTTGCAATCAGGGTATTCCGATTTAACCGATTTTAAAACGTATTATAGTCAAGTTTTGTAATATTATTGTCGGTAGTAATTCAGTATAAAAAACTTGTATATCACAAACTCAAGCCTCTTGTACCTTCGAGCTAATAAGGGTCGTAGACCAAATAATAATCTACTGCGGGGTGGTTTACCCCCGCGGACCCATCCGAAGTGAGGTTTCTATATGGAAACTTGTTCGTTGGGATGTCTAGAAAGTGTATACAAAGTTTGGTTCGGATCTTCGAACTAAAAAGGGTATAGTAGACAAAATAATAATCTATTGCCGGGTAGTTCACCCCCGCGGACCCAGTCGAAGTGAAGTTTCTATACGTTAACTTGTTCGTTGGGATGTCTAAAAAGCGTACGCAAAGTTTGGTTCGGATCTACGAACTAATAAGAGCAGTAGAACAGATAATAATCTACTGCGGGGTGGTTTACCCCCGCGGACCCATCCAAAGTGAGCTTTCTATACGGAAACTTATTCGATGGGATATCTAGAAAGCGTATATAAAGTTTGGTTCGGATCTTCGAACTAATAAGGGTATAGTAGACCAAATAATAATGTACTGCGGGGTGGTTTACCGCCGCGGACCCATCCGAAGTGAGGTTTCTATGTGGAAACTTGTTCGTTGGGATGTCTAAAAAGTATATACAGGCAACCCTCCTATAACACGGTAGTTAGGTTCCTAGAAAATGCCGTGTTGTGTGAAACCGTGTTGCATGAGACCCAGAGCTAGTGCAAAAAGGGGGGTTACGTTCCAAAAACTTATTAAAAACAAATATTTTTCTTAATTCGACATAAACAACGTAATTTTTATTAAAAATATAAATGTATGTACAACACAAAGTATAAAAAAAATATTTTAATCTAACGCAACCATAATTTAATGAATTTACTCGTCGTCACTGCTCAGTATAATCAATCGAGAACGTTTTTTCGGTGGAACGACATCGCCTTCACTTTCTGAACTTTTTTCGTTATTTAAAGTTTTTGTATGTTTTCCCCTCTTAAAAAAATCTGTAATGGAACTTTGCTTGCTGGTTCTTATTAGATCATTGTAAATTTCCCGGTATGGAGCTAAACAATTTTGCAGCTCCCTTTTGAATTTTCGACTTCTTTCCGTCGAAGGGTCTTCATTCAAGAAAAATGATTCCAGATTTTCCGCTAAGCATAGGCCTTCTTGTAATTTTTTTAATGTTAAATTCTTGACTGCACAATCTTCGTCAGAGCTAGCGTCCTCAAAATCGATTTGATTTGCATCTAGGGATGCCATTTCGATTAATTCCGCTTCGTCAACTTCTTCTTCCACTAATAAATCTTCAATGTCTTTGGAAGCCATATCCACAAAACCTTCGCCTCCGATTGATTTAGCGACTTCTAATATCGCACCAATTTCATTTTCTAATGTTTCACGTATGTTTTCCGTTTCAATTGCAGAGGGCCATATCTTCTTCCAACACGCATTTAATGTTGATGTTTTTATTTCATTCAGTGACAAAGATATGATATCGATGCAGTGCTTGATGGAAAATTTCTTCCATGCTTCCATTACGCTAATTGATTGCGAATCGGTTGCGTCTAAAATCCACTGTAATCATCTTCTTATGTAATATGTTTTAAAGGTGTAAATAATACCTTGATCCAGTGGTTGGAGCAACGAAGTAGTGTTCGGTGGTAAGAACATTATTTTGATGTTGGGATGTGTTAAATCTTGTGGGTGGCATGGAGCATTATCTAATAGCAACAGCGCCTTGCAGCTCAAATTTTTTCGCTTTAAATACCGCTCAACGCTTGGCACAAAACAATTCAAAAACCAATCTCTAAATAAATGTCCTGTTACCCAAGCTCTCGAATTTGCTGTCCAGTATACCGGCAAGGTGTTTTTATTCACGTTTTTTAGTGCACGAGGATTCAAAGATCTGTACACTAGCATCGGTTTTGTCATCAAGTCCCCCGATGCATTACTGCACAAAAGGAGCGTTAAACGATCTTTGGACACCTTAAATCCGGGTGCAGTTTTTTCTGTCTTCGATATGAAAGTTTTACTGGGCATTTTTTTCCACCAAAGCCCAGTTTCGTCGGCATTGAAAACTTGATCTGCTGTGTATCCTTGCTCGGCTATAATGTTTTGAATTTTTTCTGGATACGTCCTAGCAGCTTCATGATCAGCCGACGCAGACTCTCCTTGGATTCTTATGCTATGAATCGCAAAACGCTTTTTGAATTTCTCGAACCAACCTTTACTCGCCACAAAATCTGGATTGACAGAGGATTCTCCTTGTTGTTTGAGATGATTGTAAATTTTTAATCCTTTTTGTTTTATAATATTGCCATCTAATGGAATTTTTTTTTGACAGCAATCGTCAATCCAAATGCTGAGGGCCTTTTCCATTTTCTCAATTATTGCTGGTCTGGGGCGGGCTGAACGTTTTGCGGATGTCGAAGATCCTGCGGCAACTGCACTTCTGATTTCTTTTTCATTTTTCTTGATTGTTCTAATTGTTGCTTCGTTCAAATTAAGGTTTTTCCCAATGTGGGATGCTTTTTCTCCTTTCGATAGACGATCCAAGATTTGAATCTTTACTTCCAAAGAAATGAATTTTCTCTTGAACGTTGTTTTATCTTTACCTGACATTGCTTGGGGCTGAAGCTTAATGTCTTAAAGATAAAAAAATTGTTCTTTAACACACCGTGGCGCGACGTAGACTACCGAGTAGCAGCGTGAGACACTTTTGTTTTCAGGCCACGGAGATGAAAGTAAAGAACGTACGAAAACCACACGGAAAACTGACTGACTGACTCTTCGAGGAAAAAACACACGCATTTTAAACCAGAACTATCGTAGGCGTTGCCTAATTATTAAGCAGCAATCGTGTGTTCCCACCCTAACTGGGCGTACCCCAATGTCCTACGGGGGACATAGGGCCCGATAAGAGGAACAATCGTCTTGCTCTTCCAGCAATTTGGAAGTGACATCGTGCATGTGGCTCGCAGAGCCGCGTCGGGCACTTTACCCGGTCTGTATAAGTACATACAGTGTTGTATGTACAAAGGATTTGCAGTTTTCTCATCGCGTTATAGCGAAAACGTGTTGTAGGATACCGTGTTGTAGGAGGTTTCCCGCAATTTACGAATCGTGTTATAGCGAAACCGTGTTATAAGATACCGTGTTAGAGGAGGGCTACCTGTACAAAGTTTGGTTCGGATCTTCGAACTAATAAGGGTATAGTAGACCAAATAATAATCTACTGCGGGGTGGTTTACCGCCGCGGACCCATCCGAAGTGAGGTTTCTATATGGAAACTTGTTCGTTGGGATGTCTAAAAAGTGTATACAAAGTTTGGTTCGGATCTTCGAACTAATAAGGGTATAGTAGACCAAATAATAATCTACTGCGGTGTGGTTTACCGCCGCGGACCCATCCGAAGTGAGGTTTCTATATGGAAACTTGTTCGTTGGGATGTCTAAAAAGCGTTTGCAAAGTTTGGTTCGGATCTTCGAACTAATAAGGGTGCTAGAGCTCATTGAAGTATTGAAAGGGGTGGTTTACCCCGTGTTAAATATGTTTTAATCTGGTCTAATTACAACTAACATAATATATTAGCCTCTTACTGTATTAGTTTCATGCTTTTTGTGTGAAATAAAGCGAACCCCCATATGCCGGTATGACGGACGTCTATGGACGTTCGGGTATCTTCGGAGCTTTCTACTGCTACATTTTACTGCTATCTTCACACCGGTCAAAATATCAGAATTTGACGAATTTCGCCGTTTTTATACGCTCTTATTGATAACACTTGAAAAAGTGAAGATTTTTGAATGAAAATTGATGAACAAACTTGTGTCCATTTTTGTTATTAAAAATATGGCATTCTTGTATGTCTGTTCTCAGATTTATAGATATCGAGAAAAATACCAAACTATGAGTATTTGACCCTTGTTGATAGATATACAACTTGGTACTTTGTAAATCAATGATTTCAATAATTATTTTTTGAAAGAATCGAATTTTTAAGATATCTTGATGAATTTGCCATTTTATCTCGCTTATTGTCAGATATAATAATTATTTTAATCAAGTTATTATTAAAAATGGTGAATTATTACCTTATTTTGCAACATTTACGATTTTTGATCAAAATACTCTTAGCTCGGTACCAAATTATTTAGGATTTAAAATCTTATTGATTTAGATCCTCAATGGTAATAAGTGATTGAGCAAAAAGCTAATAAAAATGATAATTTTAGTAATAATGATTAAAATACAAAATCACGAATACACAGGTGTTTCAGAATTACACGGCACTATTTCAGGGATATGTTTTCCAGCACGAAACAAACAAGAAAGTTTATATAAATATAAGTCTCAAATTAATTTATTATCGAAATATTGAAAAGTTAATTTATTTAATAATAAAACATTCAGAGTAACTGTTCAAAGTACCCTCCGTTTTGTTGAATGCAGCATTCAGCACGACTTAAGGCCGGTTTATTCATCTTTGGTTAAATTTAACTACTGGATATTTTCTATGGTTACTGTAATTTCACTTGCCATGATTGGCTATATGACCAGTAACTATGGTAAATATCCAATACTTATATTTAACTAAAGATGAATAAACTGGGCCTTAGAACATCGGGACACCCCTCATAGTAGCTACTACTTCTTCGATGCGATTTCTTAGCTCTTCTTGCGTGGCAATAGACGTAGAATAAATCTCAGCCTTCATCCAGTCCCATACAAAATAATCTAACGACGGTAGATCAGCAGATCGTGGTGGCCATTTAATAGGTCCATTTCGGTCAATCCATCGGTTACCATATGAGGAGTTAAAATAGGTGACAATATGAGAAAAGCGAGTTGGCAGTCGGAATATCTTCTAGAAGCTCATACAGATTATTTTGCAAAAAATTCAAGTAAGATATTCCTAAAAGTCTTGTTGGTAAAATGAAAGGGTCGATGAGATTATCACCAAGAAGACCACACCAGACATTTAATGAAAAGGTATGTTGGTAATGCGTAATAGCAGTCCTATTAGGGTTTTCGTCGCTCCAAATATGAGTGTTTCGAAAATTAGTAATTCTATTTCTGGTAAAGCAAGATTCATTGTTAATTAGCATACAGCTCAGGAATCAAGCACTGGCAGAAATTTATGCGCTTGTTATAATCCTCTGGTAACAAATATTGCACACACGTAACGTGATATGGATACAATTGTTGCTCGCGTAATGTTCTCCAGACGCTTGCATATGAAACATTGAAACGATGTGACAATTTTGTGGTGCTAGTAGGAGATAGCTGAACAGCATTGAGTATCCCTTCTGCAACGTTAGCAGTTCGTCGAAATCTTTGTCGACCAGCGTTTTGTCGTTGTGGTTGTGTACCAGTTATCCTAAGACGGTTTTCAATGGCTTCAAACATTTTTTGGTATCCTTCTAGTGGGAAATGTTTCATGATATTTTCGAACAGCAGCAATGCCATTTTTATGTATCTCGCCATAAATTAAAATCATGTCTGTTTGTTCTTCAAACGTGAATAAATTTGTTAATGCATGCGTTCTTATTAATTCATACGAACGCATGCAGAAATAGTAAAACAGCTTACTTATTTACAAGAACAGTATTTAATAGTTATCATTAATTTTTATTTTACTTTTGTTTAATCATCAAACACAAAAACCCTTTGCAATTACAATCCACGTCAATCTGATTAAATTGAAGACATTTAGATATTTATCTTTAACTTTTCAATGTCGCGATAAAAAATTAATTTGAGACTTATGTTTATATAAACTTTCTATAAACTGTAACTATAACTCTATTCTATAAACTGTTTATTTCGTGTTGGAGAACGTATTCCTGAAATAGTGCCGTGCAATTCTGAAACACCCTGTATATAAAATATATTTAAATAATTATAAAAACTCTGATAGAAATAAAATTGATGAGCAAAACTTTTGATCTGATTTTATCTCGCATACTTCTAAAGATAATAATTATTTTAACAGGGTTGGCGGATTATTACCACATTATTAATTTTTTATTACAACATTATGATTTGTGATAAAATTGCGTTGAGATTGGGGATCAAATTAATCAGATATCAAAATCTTGTTAATTTATGTCCTCGCTTATTTCCCGAGATAATAATTAATATAATAGAGTTATTATCAAAGATGGCGAATTATTACCGCCATTAATCAATTTGTTATTAAATCATTATGATTTTTGATAAAATTGCGCCGAGTTTGGTATCAAATTAATTACGACGTAGTTTTCTTTTATTTGTATCACAATGATAATAAGTAATGAAATAAAAAAGTAATAAAAATAATAATTTTACCAAAGTATCATTTATACAAATTGACTCAAAAAACTGCTGTTGTATATTGCTAAAAGACTCCGTAAGTCGATAGTTAAACTTGATGGAAAAGATTTTATTAGTTATAAAATCGCGGCTAAGAGAAAATACTGAAAATTATTTTCAAGATTCTAAGATGACCGCTAGGAGATGCAAATACCATCTTTAATGTCTTGAAATTTTAACAATTAAACAATTAGTAATCTTAGAAATGGTATCTCAATTTTAAGATATTTGTACACTTCAGTTTCAGTGCAGTCCCAGTATATTCCGGGATTTTATGAAAGAATATGTATCATTTAGAAGTCTGGGAGCATTAAGAAAGATTTGCAATGAAAATGCGCTTGGTACCAAATAAATTAGTTTTCTGGAAGCATTTTAAGCCTTATAGAGACAATGTCAAGTATTCTGAAAGCAATATCAAGTCTTCTAGAAGTAGTATCAAATGTTTTGTTAGCATTCTAAATGTTTTGAAAGCAATTTAAATGTTTTGGAAGCAATTTAAATCTTCTAGAAGCAGTATCAAGTCTTCTGGACGCATTTCAAATCTACTAGAAGCAATATTAAGCCTACCAGAGCCAATGTCGAGACTCTTGTAACCATTTTAAATCTTCTAGAAGTAGTATCACGTCTTCTAGCAACTTCTCAAGTTTTCTGGATGCATTTCAAATCTTCTAGAAGCAGTATAAAGTCTTCTGGAAACTTCTCAAGACTTCTGAAATCATTTCAAATATCCTAGAAGCAGTATAAAGTCTTATGGGGGTAGTATCTAGTCTTTAGAATGCATTTTAAAACATCTAGAGGCAGTATCAAGTCTTCTGGAAGCAGTATCCAATCTTTTGGAAGCATTTCAAGTAATTTTGAAGTACTTCAAGTCTTCTAAAAGTAAGTACATGGCCTTCTAGAAACACTGTCAGTAATCTGGAAGCATTGTAAGTCGTCTGGAAACATTTCAACTATTTTGGAAACCATATCAAGTTTTCTAGAGATAGTATCAAATCATCTAGAGGCAATATCTAGACTTCTGACAGCAAATCAAGTCTTCTAACAGCAACATCAAGTACTTTGGAAACATTGTAAGTCTTCTGGAAGCATTGTTAATCATCTGAAAGCATTTCAAGTCTTTTGTATACAATGTCAAGTGATCTGGAAGCATTGCAAGTTTTCTGGAAGAATTGTAAGTCATCTGGAAACATTTTAAGTCTAAATGCAGTGTCAAGTCTTCTGGAATTAATGCAAGACTTCTGGAAGCAATGTAAGTTGTCTGGAAACAATTCAAGTCTTCTGGAAACAATATTAAGTTTTGTAGACACAGTATCAAACCATGTAGAGGCAGTACCCAATCTTTTGGCAAGAAATCAAGTCTTTTAGATGCAGTATCAGTCTTTTGGAAGCATCTCAAGTCTTCTGGAAATATTTTAAGCCTTCTAGATACTATATCAAGTTACCTGAAAGCATTGTAAGTCGCCTGAAAACATTTTGAGTCTTCTAGAAGTAGTATCAGTGTAGTGCTAGAAACAGTACCAATTTATCTAGAGGCTGTATCCTGTCTTCTGGCAGCAAATTCTAGTCTTCTAGATGCAATATAAAGTCTTCTGGAAGCATCTCAAGTCTTTTTGTAGTTTCCAAGACAAGCTACTCGGATATCGAATTTGAACCATCTGTACATATGTATATTACAGGATTTTGTTGATCGTCATAAGTACGAGTCATCGTAAGCCGAGACGTCGTAAGTCTAAGTCTACTTTGACTTGTAATTTGGGGAATCTAGGGAATTTGCTTGATTAATCTTTTATGTTGTTTCACTACTTTTTGAGCCAAAATGCCCGCAAACTGCGGTACTTTATAAATCTTGGGACTTTAGTGACACATAAGCCAACCCTGCCATCAAGACATCGCGACCATTAACTAAATTCTTTGGATAACTGTATATCTATAAACAAGGCAAAAATGTAAAATGTAAAATTAAACATTTGTTTGTAAAAATGACAGTGCCTTCATCAATAATTAAAGTATGAAAAAGGTATTATTTTAATTTCATTTAATATTTCAGTTTTTACAACATTAATCACCACCTCCAATAATTAAAAAGCATAGAGGATACTACACCAATTCACCCAAAAGAATCGATACAGCCTCTGGAAAAATTGACACTGCTGTTAAAAGACTTCAGTTGCTTTCCGAAAACTTAACATGCTTCCAGAAGGTTTGAACTGCTTCCAAAAGACTTGATACTGTCCCTGGAAGACTTGGTATTGCTTTTAAAAGACTTGAAATATTTTGGTACTGCTTCCAGAAAACGTAAACTGCTTCCAGAAAATTTGATACTACTTCTAGATGACTTGATGCTACTTTCAAAAAACTTGAATTAATTCCAGAAAACTGAAAATGCTTCTAGAAGACTAGATACTGCTTCAGGAAGACTTGATATTACTTTTAGAAGACTTAAGCTGCTTCCAGAAGATTTGATACTGCCCCTGGAAGTCTTGATACTGCTTCTAGAAGCCTTGATATTGTTTCCAGAAGAATTGAAATGTGTCTAGAAGTCTTTAACATTAATCACCACCTCCAATAATTAAAAAGCATAGAGGATACTACACCAATTCATCCAAAAGAATCGATACAGCCTTTGGAAAAATTGACACTGCTGTTAAAAGACTTCAGTTGCTTTCCGAAAACTTAACATGCTTCCAGAAGGTTTGAACTGCTTCCAAAAGACTTGATACTGTCCCTGGAAGACTTGGTATTGCTTTTAAAAGACTTGAAATATTTTGGTACTGCTTCCAGAAAACGTAAACTGCTTCCAGAAAATTTGATACTACTTCTAGATGACTTGATGCTACTTTCAAAAAACTTGAATTAATTCCAGAAAACTGAAAATGCTTCTAGAAGACTAGATACTGCTTCAGGAAGACTTGATATTACTTTTAGAAGACTTAAGCTGCTTCCAGAAGATTTGATACTGCCCCTGGAAGTCTTGATACTGCTTCTAGAAGCCTTGATATTGTTTCCAGAAGAATTGAAATGTGTCTAGAAGTCTTACACTGCTTCAGAACACTCGATACTGCTTCTAGATGTGTTGATGCTATCTTGAATAGACTTGACATTGCGTCTGGAAGATTTGAAATGCTTCCAAAGATTTAATACTGCTTTTAGAAGATTTGAAATGATTCCAAAAATATTGATACTGCTTCTAGAAGACTTAATATCTTGACGTAAGTAGTCCAGAAACTGTTAATTAAAGACTGGAAAGGGAATAAGTTTGTTACTAACAAATTTAAAAAGAAACTATTTAAATTTAATTTTTTAGCGCCATCCACCGAAAGAAATATGAACCAATATAAACCTAACCTAACATTTTTTTAAACATAACCTCAAAATAATTTCAACAATTCAAATAAATATTTTGACTGAGCGATATGGATTTAAAGAATAAATATAAAGAAGAAATAAAACTTTTAAAACACCTAACATCAAATTTAATAACCGATGCGGAAAATGATCGCTTAATTTTGATGAATTTAAAACGTTTGGGTGAAATTTTAGCAGTTCTCCCCAAAGAAATCGTTAGAATCCATTCCAAGAACATCTTGGGAGCATTTTTCTTCCACTTAAACCAAAACAAATCGTCTCCAATCAAACCAACTTTAAGAGAAAGTTTAATTTTCAATTTAGATGTACTCCTACAAAAATTCGATGTGGACAATGCAAATGTGTATAAAAACATTGCTGGAACATTATTAGGTGAAATTTGCGATCCAAGAAAGGATAATAAAAGTAAGTTTATTTAAAATGAATCAATTTAATTAATAAATAAATTTTATGCAGTAATAGATTGTCCGGAAGAGTACAAATTAATTGTGGTGAATTGTATTTCAAGTTTACATCGTTCAATCATCGATGAAGTTGTTCTAAATGTTTATAGTCTTGAATATATCATGGTTTTTGCAAACATGGTTTATGTTTGTTTGAGAATGGCTGAATTAGAAAAGCTTAGGAGTTTAAGGTTTTACATCAAAATTAATTAATTAAAATAAATTAATCATTTATTTTTAATTTTAGGATAGCCTCCATTAAATGTATAATGAGCATAGCTAAAATAACTCATAATGATCCAAAGATTTTAAAAGCATCAGCCGATTTATTTGTAAAATTTTTCCCATTAATCTGCAAAGTTTTAACCGATACAGCGTTGGAGGACCAAAAATCTGGGCATAAAGTGATTTGTGTAATCTTTTTAACTATTATTTCTTCCATAAAATAATTATCAAACATTTTTAGACTGCCATTAATGCTCTTGGTCACTTTTTTTGTTTATTAATGCAAAATAAGTCATCAATACGAGATATCAACTATTTTATTAACACCGATAATCACTTAATTAAGGTTTTCAATAAAATCTTAGAAATATGTTATCATGATGATGAAAGGATTCGATTGGAATTTGGATTAACTTGCTATAAAATTGTTACAAATTGCTATTCGTAAGTTATCTTTATCTATTAATAATTAAAAATTAACTTTATGTGTTAAGATCGATTCCAATAACATCGACAAAAATATTCGAAGCTTTAATTAAATTGTCTGAAGATTCCAAGAAAGACGTCTCAAATATTTCGCAAAAAGCTTTAGATTTTTTGTTTGTTTTGAAGACGAGGGATCCAGATTTTTATAAAAAGCTTTTTGATCATCTCGAAGAAAATTTGTTTGAAACTATGAACGAAATTCCTTCCATTTTTCATAGTGTTGATGATGATAAAAAGCTGTGCCAATTAAATCTACTTTGTGGATATTTGAAATTGTTTAAAAATCATAAATTATCGATTTTGTTGTATGATCTGATTAATTTAAAACACTTTATGGTATCTTTGTTGACCATCTGCACATTGGATAAATTAAATTTGAGATTATTTGATGAGTACACAATTCAAGGTGAGTTATGTTATGAATTTATTGTATTAATTTCTTCTAACGTTAAAATGATAATAAGTTGTAACATTTAAAATTGTAATGGAAAGTTTTACTGAAAAGTTCAAACCTTTACATTTGTGAGGGTGGCAGAATTATAAAAATTATTCATGTGCTGTTTATCCTTTGTCTAGATAGTTCTCAAGTAATTGTAAAATAACACCAGTAGTGTGACCTAAATTATTTTTATTGTCTTCAGATTTTCCACTACTTATTTAAATTTTAAGAACGATTACCATCAAACTCACAGAATTCATACAGTTTGATGCCATCTTTGTGCTTCATATTTTAAAAAAATCTTCCATGCCATAACATCATTGATTTGCTGATGCAAATATTTTTAGTTGGCACATAATATTGTTGAAATGATTTCATCTCACCTTATATGGTCTATCAGATGATAGATCATATATGAACCCAAAACATTACATTTTACATTTTTGCTTTGTACGTATAGACGACGGTTTTTTAAAATACGTGTGGGTGCTGAAAAAAACTGAAATGAGAAAAGACTCAAACGACTTTGATTGGGTCTGAAGAAATCGAAATTTGTACTTTCCTAAAAAACGTTCGGAACAAATGCTGGGATTGAATTAAGAAGAAAATAACCTCTTTGACTTCAGCAAATCCCTTATACTTACTTTCCTCTTTTGGTCAGTTTTAGGATTCCTCCAGCCATATTACCCTGGAAGTAAAGGCTAGAATTTGTCCTGGTTCTGCCTTGATTCGACCCATGCCAATCTGGATCTCCAAAAATGGAAAACCTTAACGTTTGGAGATATCTTTACTTTCTTTAGATATTTTTATATCACTTGATCACTCTGCTCCGTAAGTGCTTCTGTAGATGCCGGTATCTAGTGTAGTAACGTAGGTTCTTCCTGGACAGCCTCATAAGTAAATGTCTTCGTTTGGGGTCAGGCTATACCTCCTTGACTTGTCTTGTAATAGTAGAATCATCTTACGTATTTCCTCTTTTTGAAGCTCTATTAAAAACCTTATTGTTGGGGTGCTGAATGGTTCTGGCTAGCCCGGATGTTCGCCTACAGCTTTTCTCCCCAATTTGTCCGCAATGTCATGAAACTTATTTCCTGAATGATCCTTTATCCAGCAGATCGTAATCTTATTGGTAACAGCTGTCTGACAAAGATTGTTCTGGAAATACAGCCTTTTTGAGAGCTGATATTTGATGTTTAGAAAGAAAAATGTCAATAAGACATTAAAATTTAAAAAAATAATTGAAAATGGTAATTTCAGTCCAGATAAAACCATTATTAATTTTGTATGAGTTCTCGTTTGGAAACATTTCTGATTTTTCAGAGGCTGATCTTGCCTTTAAGTCTTCGGGAGTAGTATCAAGTCTTCTGGAAGTAATATCAAGTCTTCCAGAAGCAATATCAAGTCTTCTGGAAGCATTTCAAGCTTTCCAGAGGTAACATCAAGTCTTTTGGAAGCAGTATCAAGTCTTCTGGAAGAATTGCCAGTCATTTCAAGTTTACCAGGCGCAATAGCATGTTTACCAATCGCAATAGCAATTCTTCTAGAAGCATTATCAAGTCTTCTGGAAGCATTTCAAGTTTCCAGGGGCAATATCAAGTCTTCTGGAAGTAATATCAAGTCTTCTAAAAGCAATATCAAGTTTTCTGGAAGCATTTCCAGTTTTCCATAGGCAACATCAAGTTTACTCGAAGCAATAACAAGTCTTCTAGAAGCAGTATTAAGTCGTCTGGAAGAATTGCCAGTCTTCAAAGCAGTATCAAATCTTCTGCAAGGAATATCAAGTCTTCTAGAAGCAGTATTAAGTCTTCTGGAAGCAATACAATTTTTCCAGGCGCAATAGCAAGTTTTCCAGACGTAATAGCAATTCTTCTAGAAGCATTATCAAGTCTTCTGGAATCATTCCAAGTCATCCGGAGGCAATATCAAGTCTTTTGGAAGCAGTATCAGGTCGTCTGAAAGAACTGCTAGTCTTCCAGAGGCAACATCAACTCATCTGGAAGCAATATCAAGTCTTCTAGCAGCAATATCAAGTCTTCTGAAAGCACTAACAAATCTTCTAGAAGCAGTAACAAGTCTTCTGGAAGAATTGCCAGTCTTCCTGAGGCAACATCAAATCTTTTGGATGCAATGTCAAATCTTCAGGAAGCAGTATCAAGTCTTTCGAAAGCATTTCAAGTTTACCAGGCCAATAGCAAGTTTCCCAAACGCAATAGCAATTCTTCTAGAAGAATTATCAAGTCTTCTAGAAGCATTTTAAGTCTTCCAGGGCCAACATCAAGTCTTCTGGAAGCGATATCAAGTCTTCTAAAAGCAATACGAAGTGTTCTGGAAGCATTTCAAGTTTTCCAGGCGTAATAGCACGTTTTCCAGAAGCAATAGCATGTCTTCTAAAAGCAATATCAAGTCTTCTGGAAGCATTTCCAGTTTTCCAGAGGCAACATCAAGTTTCCTGGAAGCAATAACAAGTCTTCTAAAAGCAGTATCAAGTCTTCTGGAAGAATTGCCAGTCTTCAAATCAATATTAAGTCTTCTGCCAGCAATATCAAGTCTTCCAGAAGCAGTATTAAGTCTTCTGGAAGAATTTCCAGTCTTCAAAGCAATATCAAGTCTTCTGCAAGCAATATCAAGTCTTCTAGAATCAGTATTAAGTTTTCTGCAAGCAATATCAAGTCTTCTGGAAGAATTGCCAGTCTTCAAAGCAATATCAAGTCTTGTGCAAGCAATATCAAGTCTTCTAGAAGCAGTATTAAGTCTTCTGGAAGCAATTCAAGTCTTCCAGAGGCAATATCAAGTCTTCTGGAGGCCATTTCAAGTCCTCTAGAAGCAATACCAAGTCCTTTGGAAGCATTTCAAGTTTTCCAGGCGCAATAGCAAGTTTTCTGGAAGCAATAGCATGTATTTTAGAAACAATATTAAGTCTTCTGGAAGCATTTCCAGTTTTCCAGAAGCAACATCAAGTTTCCTGGAAGCAATAACAAGTCTTCTAAAAGCAGTATCAAGTCTTCTGGAAGAATTGCCAGTCTTCAAATCAATATTAAGTCTTCTGCAAGCAATATCAAGTCTTCCAGAAGCAGTATTAAGTCTTCTGGAAGAATCGCCAGTCTTCAAAGCAATATCAAGTCTTCTGCAAGCAATATCAAGTCTTCTGGAAGAATTGCCAGTCTTCAAAGCAATATTAAGTCTTGTGCAAGCAATATCAAGTCTTCTGGAAACAGTATTAAGTCTTCTGGAGGCCATTTCAAGTCTTCTAGAAGCAATACCAAGTCCTTTGGAAGCATTTCAAGTTTTCCAGGCGCAATAGCAAGTTTTCTGGAAGCAGTAGCATGTCTTCTAGAAACAATATTAAGTCTTCTGGAAACATTTCCAGTTTTCCAGAAGTAACATCTAGTTTCCTGGAAGCAATAACACGTCTTCTAAAAGCAGTATCAAGTCTTCTGGAAGAATTGTCAGTCTTCAAATCAATATTAAGTCTTCTGCAAGCAATATCAAGTCTTCCAGAAGCAGTATTAAGTCTTCTGGAAGAATTGCCAGTCTTCAAAGCAATATCAAGTCTTCTGCAAGCAATATCAAGTTTTCTAGAAGCACTATTAAGTCTTGTGCAAGCAATATCAAGTCTTCTAGAAGCAGTATTAAGTCTTCTGGAAGCATTTCAAGTCTTCCAGAGGCAATATCAAGTCTTCTGGAGGCCATTTCAAGTCTTCTAGAAGCAATACCAAGTCTTTTGGAAGCATTTCAAGTTTTCCAGGCGCAATAGCAAGTTTTCCGGAAGCAATAGCATGTCTTCTAGAAACAATATTAAGTCTTCTGGAAGCATTTTCAGTTTTCCAGAGGCAACATCCAGTTTTCTGGAAGCAATATCAAGTCTTCTAGAAGCAGTATTAAGTCTTCTGGAAGCATTACAAGTTTTCCAGGTGCAATAGCAAGTTTTCCGGAAGCAATAGCATGTCTTCTAAAAACAATATTAAGTCTTCTGGAAGCGTTTTCAGTTTTCCAGAGGCAACATCAAGTTTTCTGGAAGCAATATCAAGTCTTCTAAAAGCAATACGAAGTGTTCTGGAAGCATTTCAAGTTTTCCAGGCGTAATAGCACGTTTTCCAGAAGCAATAGCAAGTTTTCCGGAAGAAATAGCATGTCTTTTAGAAGCAATATCAAGTCTTTTAGAAGCATTTCCAGTCTTCCAGAGGCAACATCAAGTCTTCTGGAAGAATTGCCAGTCTTCAAAGCAGTGTCAAATCTTCCGCAATCAATATCGTCTTCTAGAAGCAGTATCAAGTCTTCTGAACGCATTTCAAGTTTACCAGGCACAATAACAAGTTCCCAAATACAATAGCAAGTCTTCTAGAAGCATTATCAAGTCTTCTGAAAGCAATATCAAGCCTGTTAGAGCAGTAACCAATCTTCAGTAAGTATTTCAAGTTTTCTGTAAGTATTTCAAACCTTTCAGAAGCTATATCAAGTCTTCTGGAAGCATTTTTTTTTCTTCTGGACGACATAATGCCATACCAAACGGAAGTGTGTATTTAAATAATTCTTTATGCGTTGCAATAGTGGTTGGTTCTTAAGAGATTTTCATCGATTCTTTTTGGTTGAACGCCGTTTTCAAATCTAGTCTAGAAAATTCTATTCCACCTTGCATATTTTGGAAAAAATATTTAATTTTCGATAATGGATACTGATATATACCGGGTTCTTCACCTCAGCTCCCTTTTTCTGTAGCTCAGTTTTCATTAAGTCAGGAGTTTAATATTTTGCAAATTTATACTGTTATACGAGAATTATACGAGATATATCTTTTCTCACATTTTTGGGTTTCTTATGGGTGCCAACACATCGCCAAAATTTTATTGAAATCGGCTGAATGACAGCTACCCAATAAAATAAAAACGAAAAAAAAATCGTATTGGCATCGTTGGTTTTAAAAATTAATTGAACTTACAGTGACTCATGAATAAAATTTTATAACAAACTTATTAAGTAAGGTCTAGTGATTTCGTTAACCAAGTTCTATTGGTTCAAATTTGTACAGGGTGGCCAAAATCTAGTGTCGAAATTTTCAAACTTCAAAAGAGATTATCTTTCTTATTTCCAAAAGCAGTGTCAAGACATTTGGAAGCACTTAAAGTCTTCTAGAGGCAATATCAAGTCATTTAAATGCATTTCAAATCTTCTATAAGCAATATCAAGTATCCAGACGCAATAGTAAATCTTGTAAAAGCAATATCAAATCTTCCAGAGGCATTTTGGAAGCATTTCAAGTCTTTTAAAGCAGTTTTAAGTCTTCTGAAATCATTTCAATTCTTCTGGAAGTATTTCAAGTTTTCTGGAAGCATTTCTAGTCCCCTTAAGACAATATCAAGAGTTCTAGAAGCATTTGAAGTCTTTTGGAATGACATAAAACGTGCAAGAAGCAGTGTCATGTCTTTTGGAAATATTTTAAATCTTTTTGAAGCAGTATCATGTCTTCTGGAAGCATTGCGAATTTTCTAGAAACAATGTCAAGTCTTCTGAAGTCATTATTTCAGTTTTCTTGAAGCAGTCTCCTAGAACCGTTGAAATCTTTTGAAGTCATTTCAAGTTTTGTAGAAGTAATATCAAGGCATTTGGAAGATTTCAAGTCTTTCGGAATTATTTCAAACCTTCAGGAAGCAGTGTTAAGACTTCTGGAAGCATTTTAAGTTTTCTATAGGCTTTTGGAAGTAGTTCAAATCTTCTAGAAGCAGTATCAGGTCTTTCAGACGTAGTAGTAAATCTTCTGGAAGCTGTGTTGAGTCTACCAGAGGCAGTATCGAGACTTTTGAAGCATTTCAAATCTAAAAGCAGTATCAAATCTTCTAGAGGCAGTAATAAATCTTCTGTAAGCAACGTCAAGTCTTTCAGAGGCAGTATTGAATCTTTTCAAATCTTTTAGAAGCAGTATTAAGTCTTCTGGTAGCAATATCTAGCTTTTTGGAAGCATTTCAAATCTTCCAGATACATTATAAAGTGTTATCTATTTTGTATCGCCTTCTTTCTTTTCATAACTGATCTTGATCATATGATCATAAGTAATATTACTTAATAGCAAATTTAAGAGATAAAGTTAAGTTAACAGTAGTCAAGTTCAAACCATAAGAGACACCCGCTAAAGGATAGATTTCTCTTAGATTTCTATTAATTTTGCTTCGTCGCTTTTAAAATAATTTAACAAGAAAATACAAAAAAAAAGATTTTCTCAAAAATTTCGAAAACGAATCGATCATTAAAAAAAATACTAACATAATAGTAATACTTTAAAAGACCTTTAAAATGAGGTATCACTTGACACCCCCTTTCATTTAAGATTTTTAAAGGTTTGGTTTCTGGCGACGGGGGGTGGCTTTGAGTTAGTCAATTTTTACATAAAAAGTTCTAAAAAGTTCAGCGATTTTCTTTTTAAACTTCTGAATTCACATAAATTGAGGTGGGAAGTTTTGAAATGAACACCCTGTATGTAAAAATAAGAGGATATTTAATAATAATAATATAGACGATATTATTACTTATTATAACGTTTGAAGAATTGAAGATTTTGTTTCATATAAAATAATAATTAATTTCTTATAGATTTTGAAATTCAAGATTTCAATAAAACACCATGGAAAATATTCAAATATCATACAAACAAAAACGTATCCACAAAACTAAACGAATTATTTCAATTATTATCAAATGAAGAAATCGTTCAAAATATTTATTATTACCTAATCGAAGTTTTCGAAAAAGAAAGCGAATTTAAAAAAGAATCAACATTAATTTTAAGCGAAATAATCTCAAAAATACCAAAAGATTTCAACGACGATCTCAAAATTGATTTAATTTCGATTTATTTACAAGATGAAAATTTAAATTTACCAATCACCTCATCCGACACAATAAATTTAAACGAAACCCACGAAAATACGACTCAAATTTGTTTACAATTGGAAGGTGTTGGAAAAATTTGTTTAAGTTTAAACGAAAATCGTTGTAGAAAATTATTATTAAAAATTTTATACCCCATTATCGAAAAATCGGGTTCATTAAACCCCCTAATTCGTTTATCCGGATTGAAATGCCTCTTAAACGTTTCAAAATCATCCGGATTTATCTCAATAACCGATCTAATCAATCAAAACTCCGATTATTTTTCTTATCACGTTATAAGGAAATTAAAACATTACCAAACGAACAAAACCGTTTTAGACGTTTTTGGTGTTGTTATAAAACATTGTTCGGTGGATGTTTTGGATTCAATTTCGGATATTATCGAAAATATATCCGAACAAACCGACTTTGTTAATACTGAAGAACAAATCCCGTTTTTAAGAATATACGATGTATTTTTGAGATGCTTAATTCGATGGTTCGACGTTAAAATAATTTTGGATAAAATTAAAAGTAAAAAAGAAAGGATCGATGAAATCTTGAAAGGAAAAGAGGATTTGATTGAAGAAAATAACGATTTTTCGGACGAAAAAATGAAAAAAAGTGTGGAAGAAATGTGGAGAGAGGATCAAGAAAATAAAATTGATGATGAAATTAGTGTTGGGGAAGAATGTGAGGTTAAAATTGTTCTTCCGGTTCATATAAAATTGACGATTAAAATATTAAAAACTTCGTTAAATTATTTGTCTACGCCGTGCGATGATATTAAGATTTTGAGTTTGGAGATTTTGAAGAATGGATTGGAAATAATTAGGGATTATGAAAACGAATTGTTACCGTTGGTGCATAAAATATGGACACCTTTAAAATATCGGTTTAAAGAGACGGTTAAACCGTTAATTTTTAATTTGAGTTTTCAGTTATTGGTGGTTATGGGACGACTTTCTAAGGATTTTATTAAGCAACGGACGTCGAGGTGAGTTTTTAAATTTTTTTAATGATTTAGATGATTTAAAAGTAGTGTGTTAAATGAATTATCTGATTTTACAACAAAAGGAAATGGTCCTAAATGGTATACGTAATTTTTTAAATGAAAAGAGTTTTGAGTCTTATTATTAATTTCAATAATTGCATACTCCATATTCTTTGAAAGACGTCGTTTTTTTGCTACTATGACGCATTTTAGTGCAATAGAAGATTGTAAGTTTCCATTGTATTTATTATACAGTGACTGGCACATTAATGTGTATATTTAAATGCATTCTTCGAAATTAATTAAGTCAAATATGCCTTATACAAAATTTGAATGGTTTGGGAATTTTTCAATGTGTCAAGGTTGAATTGAACGTTCATTCATGAATGAAAGAAATCATTCATGAATTAACGGTTTTAAATAGAATTCATGAAAAACGTGTTTGTTTGGAAATTAAATCAAGTCACGAAAAGTGTCGCCCCATATTTTTAAATAATCGAATTTAAATAATAGTTATTTACGTAACCAGTTATGAGAAAATATTTATTTAATAATTTTTACACTTTTATTAAGACGATAGTATTTCATATATTGTCTCTACCGGTTTCGGCTTTGTTTAGGCCATCTTCAGGAAATCCTTTTTTAAATTGTTGATCTTATTTAACCTTCGAGCGGGCGCGCTGTTATAAAATTTATCACAATCTTCATTTTTTCAATGTATTTTCTTATATAATGCATTTTATGCGGTTTAACACTAATGTATTCGTGTAACTAAGTACTTTGAACATTACGATGAGAAGATTAAAAAAAAAGGTATTGTCTTCGTTATTATGGCATAAAAAAGGTGTAATAGATAAGAAATTTATACTTTAATTGCTGATTAATAATTTTTTTTTGGCCGTATTTATATTATAGGATAAATTTATGATGTAAATATATTATAAACATGTTACGAGTCATATATTTCGAGGTTTTCGGGTTGTTTGCGGACTTTTGAAAAATACAAGTCCGAAATGAAAGTTTTGTCGGACTCGGATTTTCTTTTAATATAATTGAAGACATAAGTGGATAAAGGTGTCATGTCACATTTTTAAACTTTTGAGTAAACTAGCATAACACATCTTAAACTGGAACTTTCTTGTGAAGTTCTGGATTCAATTTATTGTAACCTCAAAAAATAGTAATAAATAGAATATTTCCTATCACGTACTTTCTTATTAAAGAAAAACATCCTTTTCTGGAAAAATTAAGATATAGTGTACATAACACCTTTATCCACCAACTCTCAGCTTGAAATGTTATTTCTTTTATCATGAATGAAGGTGTCATGTAACATCTAAATCTATATATTTTTGAAGATATAGAAAAAAAGCAAGATGACAGAATGAAAAACACTTCAATTTATAGTTTAAACTATTTTATTTATAGAAATTTATAAACTGCTTATGAACTTAAAATATGAAACAAATAAAAAATTTAAAGTAAATAGGTATAGATAAGCAACTAATATGATGTTCTCCTTTTCTGCTTGGGATTTAGACTAGTTTGTTCCAACACATCTTTATAGTACCATCTGTAATCCTCTTCAACGAACTTTATTTGTTCTTTCAAGTTGGCAATTTTTTCGGTAGTTAAACCCCCACATTTAGGTAATACGCTTAGAGTAACTTCCCCAGTTTGAATTTTCCTTGCACCTTTCTTATGTAAATCAACCTGCAGAAACGGTGAATGAGAGTCTAAATTTGTTTTATATAAATAAACTCCAAAACTGTCTACTCTAATCCATTTGACACTGTCTCGTAGATTAATCTTCCCGTTAATAGTGTTCTTAGTTTTTTTATATAAATGAAGTTTCATTGGAAGTTCTTCTAAATTATAAAAAAAATTTTCCATATTTAAACATAAACTATGTCTAGTACTTGCAGATCTGATAATCTCCCGATATTGGTCCGGAATAAAAATATTTTGATGCTTTCTGAGTTCTTTCTCAATACGACCAAAATCTCGATCTGAGTCGAGGTAGCTGTGGCCAACCTCAGGAAATTTATGATCTATGACTCTGAAAATCTTGTTTAGAATAAAATACTGGTAAAGACAAAGGATGGAGAAATTCTTATTTTGCCCTGCACATGAATCAGACCAAATTATCAAGTGATCGACATCAGGGTGTTCTTTTTTGAGTAATTTGCAGAACCTTAATAAACAACTTCCAATTTCGTTACTGCCTCTATTGGCAATGTCTTCTGTCCAATTAAAAAAATATGACTTGTGCTCTGAATGAGTGATGCAGTGAATACCAAAGTTGTAAAGCCACATTTGTCTCAAGTAGAAAGCCTTTGATGTTGATAATTTGGGTAATGGCATAGTTTGTTGTAAATCCATGGTTATGTAACATTTTGTTCTATCACTTGTTGGTATTTGCCTGTCTACTTTTTGGGAATAAAAGGCATATTCCCAGTTGTTTTTGTGTTCAACTGAATTTTCTCCAGCATCACATATGCTGCAAGTGTCACTTTTTGGGTGACCAAAAGACAAATTAAACTTTGTTTCAAAAATATGTCTATAGAATGAAATTTTGACCATGTATTTATCATCCAGTTTGTTCTCCTTGCAATGCTGTATATAAAGCTGGTAAAGTTGATTCACATTAAGTAAAGAGGACAGATATTTTTTGTTATGATTTTTGTTACGGGAGTAATGTGATTGTTCGGCAGGAAACATATTAACATGATTAATGATGTAGTTGATAACATCCTCACCTATCTTATGAGGGCGATTTATATGATGCCCTCGCTTATCTGGAGAAGGAGCAGACTGGCCAAGTTTTAACTGTTTTTGTGTTATTTCAATTTTTTTTTCTTCCTATTTTATATAGAGAGCATAAAGCATCTTTACACACTGGTATCAGCTGCTTATCATAAGTAATTGCATATTTAAATGAGTAATTTTTTGATGTCTTTCTGCCTAATCGGTGACGAAGAACTGGCTTAATTTCGACGCTCTTGAAAATCAGGATACTCTTACTATTTACATCTAAGCTGTAAAATTTCTTCAAAATTGCTTTTCTGTCTTCAATGTTGAATTTATCAGAACAATTCATGCGACATTTCTGTTTGCAGAGTACTCCTTCCTTTATTGTCTTTTTTTCCATAACTCTTCCAGTTTGTGATACATATTCTTGACCCTTTTGCCTTAATAGAGCAGCTTTTTTCCGTTTCCATTTTTCTGGATTACGGGTTCTTTTTTTGGAAACCTTAGGCTGCAATTCAAATATCTTCAATTTTTTAACTTCTGGGCCTTCAGCAATATCATGAATAGCATTACTTGTTTCTTGTCTGTTAGAAGAGTCTATATCTTCCTTTTCTGCTTCGATTTCTTTTAGTTTCAATTCTGTATTTAATAATTTTTTCTTAATATTCTGCTGCAAGTTGACATCCGAGTTTTGATTATTTATCGCTTGTACTAACTCCAGCATCCGTTTACCCCTAGATCCCATAATGGTTTACTTATATTTGCTAATAAAAATCGCTTTTTAAATGAAACACTCTATAAACACTGTCTAAAAATAATGTTACGCAGGAGGAACATAACCTCAAAATATGACATGATACTTCACAGCTAACCTGAACCCTTCAAATTTTGAGCTGATAAAGGTGTCATGTAACAAAAACGTAACATAACACCTTTCTCCACTAGATAATATATGTAGCATGTGCGACATGACACCTTTATCATCTGAAAACTACCAGAAAATATCGGAAATAAGGAATCCCTGTTTATTAAAGGTTAGATCAATATCAGGGGGTGCCCACAAATGCATAAAGTCATTTTTTGAAAAAATGAGACATGACACCTTTATCCACTTATGTCTTCAATTATATTTTTTTATCGGGGGTAAATACACAAGAGCTTGACTTTTAATCGGATAATTTTATTTTGACACGAACGTCGTAGATAAAATCGCTCCAGCTAAAGCTGTCGCGATTTTATCATGATTTTGATTTCGAATTTTTTCCATGGCAACAAAACTTGAGTGAATTTAAAATAAAATTATCCTGATTTAAAGTCAAGCTCGAGTGTATTTTAGGGAGATTAATACACGACAAATGTACAATTTATTTTTAATTGTTTTTGACTAATATTCGTATTTTTAACTAACATTTAACAATTTCTAATAATATTCAAATTATTACTTTACAGTAATATTTTTTACATTGAAAGTGCAATTATTATAAACAATCTTATTGTTAGTTGATTCATTTTTCTCAATTTGATGAATGATTTCAGTAGAAATTACTTCTTGATTTACTTTTGGCGGTGATTTTTGATCATTTCGCAGACTCGATACGAGAGTTGCATGATGCTGTTGATCTAGTTGCAAATATGGGGTGAGTGATTTAGTATTCGCGTGTCCCGTCATTTTACAAAGTTGTTGCTCCCCGATTCCCGCTTTAGTATAATTTGAAATGGCGCTGGATCTATTGGAGTGATTTGTAATTTTATTAGAAAAAACATTTAACCCAATCTTTGAAGCTCCTTCTTTTGTCCACTTTCCAATTGTATTCGATCCAATTGGCGAATTTTTAAACCATCTCTTTGAATTTTCTTCCTTCCAGAAAGAATTTACAGTTAAAAATAAGCGATCTGATGTAACATTTTCTGAACGCTTGGATAGTAACTTTCGATATAAGCGAACAGGACATATTTCAGGATTTTTGCTATTTAAAGTAAGCCATTTACTGTCAGTACACTTCTGCGATCCTCCTTGACATGTTTTAGAGAAGATTGGATTATATTCTATTCGGTTTGTTAAGATTCCATAGCAATTTTTTTCTTCTTTGAAAAAATGAATCTTACATCTTGTTGCTTCACCACCTCTCCAGGCCAATTCATAAGCCGCTATGTGATAAAATTTTCGTTGTAAACCTTCGGATGTTTCTTCGTTCCATAATTTAACTATTTTTTCAATATCGTCTATGCTTAGTGCTGAAGAACTTATTTTACGTTTGTCGGGATCTTTTTGAAGCTCCTTCCTTTTGGTATTTTTGGCGTCCCGTGCTCCTTTAAATTCAATTTGCGTAAACGGGTCAATTTTCCGATTATACTCATTAAAAAACTTTTCTTGTAACAATTTCGCCGTTATATTAAAAAAAGTCTTACCGCAGTTTCTTTATAATCCTCACCATTGTTTTTGCGCATGTTGAACCCCCAGTCTTTTAATATGTTATTCAACTCTTCATTTGTAGTCGCTGCATTAATAGAATAATTTCGCGACTTACAAAATTTGGTGAATTGATTCCATACCGATTTTTTCGTGTTGATGGTATTTTTCGGAACATTTTCATCAATTGCCATCTGTATTTCATGTAAAGAATACTCCCCAAAACGATTAGAACACATTTTCAAATTCAAAAACGCGACAATGCACGACAATGACAGTTGTCAAAAATTTGACAAGTAAACAAAAGTATATATATATGGTAGTCGCGTTTTAATCAGTTATAAAATATCACACCCGATTTATTCAGTTATAAAACCTAGGTAGCTTTATCCACTTATAAAATCACGTGATTGGTCAGAATTTTGAACAATCGTTACTCTGATTGGTTGTATGTTATTGGAGTGTATTAATCGAATTAAATTATTTTTTTAAAATGAAAACTTTTATTAAATCAAATTTACAATTTAATTTCAACTTAAAATTAATGAATAGTAACTTGATATCCGCGTCGACGATTTGAGTTCGGTTGAGACATGAAATTACAATTGTCGCTTGATTGTCGTTTACGCATATTTATATAAAATATTTGCTGACGCTGGATATCCTTCTGTAGTTTCTTTTAAGGCGCGGCTGCACTTGGTAACTCCTCCCGTCTTAGAGTGAGCCAAGGGTTGAGTTGGGTTGGGTTGGGTTGGCGCCACTCGCCATTGCTTGTCCATTAATGCTTCGAAATCGTCTATTATTATTTTTGGTACTGGTGCTCTTGCCGCTGAGGCTAGGCTATCTTTCAAAATTTTTATCAATGATGAACAAATAAAATTTACCCCTGTTGCACGCAATTTGGGTATTGCCATGGACGCTGACTTGAGATTCAGGGGACATGTCAGTAATCTCCTTCAGAGAGCCTATTCCACCCTTAAGCTATTGTATTCTAACAAAAATATTTTGCCTCAACAATTAAGAATTCATTTATGCGAATCACTTCTGTTATCTATCTTTAATTACGGGGATGCCCTTTACCACTCTTGCATCGACGCCGCGAATCGATCTCGTATTCAGCGCGTGCAGAATTCCTGTCTTCGCTTTATCTTTGGTATCAGGGGACGTGAGAAAATATCTCATACGCTCGATTGGGTCGGTTGGCTGAATATGTCACGACGTAGAATATTACACTCCGCTTGTCTGTATCACAAAATTCTTACTTTCAAAACTCCTCCGTATTTATACAACAAAATTAGCTATCGTACAGATATTCATAATATTAATGTTAGGCACCGTTATACATTAACAATACCGAAGCACCGACTTGAAGTATTCAAGCGATCCTACTCCTACTGTGTGCCTAACATTTGTAACAATATCCCACTTTGTATAAAGCTGGAGAATGTACGTGGCTTTAGCAAAAAACTAAAAATTGAACTACTGAGACAGCAGGTGGAGGCGAGCAATCATCATCACTAAGCATGTTATGAATATCAGGTTTGTAAATTGGCAATGCACTTGGGGTTGGTTTTGGAATGGGTTTTATGTTTAATTTCATTTATAATATTCGAGGACCAATGAAAAACAATTTGCGATTTCGCTAATTGACTTGGCTCTCTTTAACTCTTTAATTTCATGAATTACAATTTTTTTTATTATTATTTTTTTATTATTAATGCAAATTTTTCGTTTCTTTGTATCTTTTATGTTTTTTGGATATATGGGTTAATAAATATATATTATTATTATTATTGGTATTCTTTGTTAAATATGATATGTCTTCCAAAATTTGATCTCTGTTGTGTTCTATGTTCTTTTATGCGAGTTTTTAAACATCTGCCCGTTGCACCAATATAAGTGGCTTTACATGTATCACATTCGAATGTGTAAACTCCATTATCGTTCATTTTATTGATTTTATCTTTGTTGTTAATTAAAATTTTACCTAGTGTGTTGTTGCTTTTGGATGTTATAGTTATTTCATTTCATTTCATTTCATTTATTTTCTGTAAAAATTAACAAATAATTTACATCGTCAAGAAAACAAAAAAAGACATAGTGTATCTATTAACAATAGAAAAGTATTATTAGTACAATTCGAATTTGTCTGCATTTAAAAGTTTATACCAAAAAATGCATCTATATTGTAAGGTGTTGCTTCTATTAACTTTTGTTTGATAATGTTCTCTAAACGTTTTCGTGGAAGGGTTCTTATCATTTCCGGTAGATAATTATAAAATTTTATACCCCAGTACACCACATTGTCTTGGGTTTTCTTTGTTCGGTGTTTCGGAATGTTTAAGTTGCTCTTCTGTCTAGTTTGATGATCAAGTGTCACATCTTGGGAGGGGAACTTGTTAATATTTTTTAATATATATCTTATGCAATTGAAGATATATACTGCGTAAATTGTCATAATATTTTGCTCTTTAAAATGTTGCTTACAACCAACTATGGCTTACTTTTAATTGACATAATGCTCTTATCGCCCTCTTTTGCAGTAAAAATATTCTATCAGCACCCCAGAAAATTATACCGTACGATGCATGACTATGAAAACTTGCATAGTAAGTCAACTTCGCCGCACTCATTGTTGCCACAGCTCTTATTCTCCTGATACAAAAGATAGCACTGTTTAATTTCTTGCAGATATCATTTATTTGACTTGTCCATTTAAGATTTTCATCAAGATAAATGCCGAGGAATTTAAGGGTTTTATTTCCCTCCTCTTTATTTTTTTGTCTTTTTTGAAAGTTGATTGTTTGTGTTTTCTCGTTATTCATTGTAAGCCCATTATTTTTATACCAAGTTTCAGCATTTTCCAATATACAGCATGAGATTTGGTCTAGGTTCTCAGGAGATTTACTTACCGACACAAAAGTTGAGTCGTCTGCATAAAGGCACAATTTATTAGTAGGAATTGCATCAGGCAAGTCATTTATATATATATAACGAAGAGAAGGGGCCCCAGGATGGAGCCTTGTGGTACTCCCTTCGTAACATCACCCGACTTCGCCCTGATTCCTTCTACATCTACCATCTGTTTCCGATCACACAGATATGAGGCCAATAAATCATAGGTAATTCTATCTAATTCCATAAATCTCCAATTTATGGAGTAGGCAGCAGTGATTCACATTATCGAACGCTTTACTCAGATCTACACTGATTAATTCTACATAATTCTTTTTATCTATAGCTTCCATAATGGTTAATACAACTTCTGCTATACCACTCTCAATAGATCGTCCACAGATATAACCATGTTGGTACTTAGAGAGTAGTTTCCGTTTTTGGAAAAAATTCATCAATCTTATATATATTGTGTTGTTATATATATATATTATAATATATTGTGTTTCTTAAAAAATTTTTTGATTTTATTATGTATGTTACCTTGATATTCTATTGTTCTATAAATATTGTTTGTGTTATTTGTTGTATTTGTAGGAGTGGTAAGTTGTATGTGATTTTGTTTGTTTCTGTATTTGTCAATCATTTTCTTGATAATTTGTGGTTAGTTTCAGTTGTTAATTGTATAAAACTGTCAAAAAGTTCTTTGTCCATCACAATCAATTGTGATAATTTTCTTTTCTCTTATCTTTGCCTGTTCTTTAATCCGTATTTTATATTTTTGTCCTAATGTGCCAATTTCTTCTTCTATTTCTACCAATTCAGGAAATCCATCATTAAATTTCCTCTGAATACCACTCTCCATTTGTTGGATGCGTAACCAACAACCTACCGTAAAATTACCTTCAAAACGTGTTCAATTATCTTGAAATATAAGGTTCCTTCCAGCATTTTCCTTGTATTGAACTCCATCCGACTATGGACTGCTAGCCGTCATTCATCTTGTTCTTCCATAGTTTCAGTTGTTAATTGTATAAAACTGTCAAAAAGTTCTTTGTCCATCACAATCAATTGTGATAATTTTCTTTTCTCTTATCTCTGCCTGTCCTTTAATCGTTATTTTATATTTTTGTCCTAATGTGCCAATTTCTTCTTCTATTTCTAACAATTCAGGAAATCTATCTTTAAATTTCCTCTGAATACCACTCTCCTTTTGTTGGATGCGCAACCAACAACCTACCTTAACATTACCTTCAAAACGTGTTCAATTATTTTGGAATATAAGGTTTCTTCCAGCAATTTCCTTGTATTAAGGCCCTTCCGACTATGGACTGCTTACCATCATTCGTCTTGTTCTTCCATAGTTTCAGTTGATAATTGTATAAAACTGTCAAAAAGTTCTTTGTCCATCACAATCAATTGTGATAATTTTCTTTTCTCTTATCTCTGCCTGTCCTTTAATCGTTATTTTATATTTTTGTCCTAATATGCCAATTTCTTCTTCTATTTCTACCAATTCAGAAAATCTATCTTTAAATTTCCTCTGAATACCACTCTCCTTTTGTTGGATGCGCAACCAATAACCTACCGTAACATTACCTTCAAAACATGTTCAATTATCTTGGAATATAAGGTTTCTTCCAGCATTTTCCTTGTATGAGCCCCTTCCGACTATGGACTGTAGCCGTCATTCGACTTGTTCTTCCATAGTTTCAGTTGTTAATTGTATAAAACTGTCAAAAAGTCCTTTGTCTATCGCAATCAATTTTGATAATTTTCTTTTTTTAGCTGTGCCTGTCTTTAATCCTTATTTTATATTTTTGTTTTAATGTGCCAATTTCCTCTTCTATTTCTACCAATTCAGGAAAAATGTCTTTAAATTTCCTCTGAATGCCCCTCTCCATTTGTTCGATGCGTAACCAACAACCTACCGTAACATTACCTTCAAAACGTGTTCAATTATCTTGGAATAGAAGGTTCCTTCCAGCATTTTCCTTGTATTGACCCTCTTCCGTCTATGGACTGCTAGCCGTGGTCATTCATCTTGTTCTTCCATAGTTTCAATTGTTAATTGTATAAAACTGTCAAAAGGTTCTTTGTCCATCATAATCAATTTTGATAGTTTTCTTTTTTCTTATCTCGGCCTGTCCTTTAATCCTTATTTTATATTCCTGTTCTAATATGCCAATTTCTTTTCCTATTTCTACCAATTCAGGAAATCTGTCTTTAAATTTCCTCTGAATACCCCTTTCCATTTGTTGGATGCGCAACCAGCAACCTACCGTAGCATTACCTTCAAAACGTGTTCAATTATCTTGGAATATAAGGCTCCTTCCAGCATTTTCCTTGTATTGAGCCCCTTCCGACTATGGACTGCTTACCATCATTCGTCTTGTTCTTCCATAGTTTCAGTTGTTAATTGTATAAAACTGTCTAAAAGTTCTTTGTCCATCATAATCAATTTTAATAATTTTCTTTTTTCTTATCGCTGCCTGTCCTTTAATCCTTATTTTATATTCCTGTTCTAATATGCCAATTTCTTTTCCTGTTTCTACCAATTCAGGAAATCTGTCTTTAAATTTCCTCTGAATACCCCTTTCCATTTGTTGGATGCGCAACCAGCAACCTACCGTAGCATTACCTTCAAAACGTGTTCAATTATCTTGGAATAGAAGGTTCCTTCCAGCATTTTCCTTGTATTCAGCCCCTTCCGACTATAGACTGCTACCTTCATTCGTCTTGTTTTTCCATAGTTTCAGTTGTTAATTGTATAAAACTGTCAAAAAGTCCTTTGTCCATCATAATCAATTTTGATAATTTTCTTTTTCTTTATCTCTGCCTGTCCTTTAATCCTTATTTTATATTTTTGTTTTAATGTGCCCATTTCCTCTTCTATTTCTACCAATTCAGGAAAAATGTCTTTAAATTTCCTCTGAATACCCCTCTCTATTTGTTCGATGCGTAACCAACAACCTACCGTAACATTACCTTCAAAACGTGTTCAATTATCTTGGAATATAAGGTTCCTTCCAGCATTTTCCTTGTATTGACCCTCTTCCGACTATGGACTGCTAGCCGTGGTCATTCATCTTGTTCTTCCATAGTTTCAATTGTTAATTGTATAAAACTGTCAAAAGGTCCTTTGTCCATCATAATCAATTTTGATAATTTTTTTTATCTCGGCCTATCCTTTAATTCTTATATTATATTCCTGTTCTAATGTGCCAATTTCTTCTTCTATTTCTACCAATTCAGGAAATCTGTCTTTAAATTTCCTCTGAATTAAATTTCCAGCATTTTCTTTGTATTCAGCCCCTTCCGACTACAGACTGCTGCCTTCATTCTGTCCTGTTCTTCCATAGTTTCAGTTGTTAATTGTATAAAACTGTCAAAAAGTCCTTTGTCCATCATAATCAATTTTGATAATTTTCTTTTTTCTTGTCTCTGCCTGTCCTTTAATCTTTTTTTTTTATATTTTTGTTCTAATGTGCCAATTTCTTCTTCCATTTCTACCAATTCAGGAAATCGGTCTTTAAATTTTTTCTGAATACCACTCTCCCTTTGTTAGATGCGCAACCAACAACCTACCTTACTTTCAAAACGTGTCCAATTATCTTCAAAACCTGTTCAAACATGTTTAACACTTTTTATATTTATATTAGAAATTAATAATCTTAACAAAAATGATTTGATTTGTGATATAAACAATTTTCGTTAAGCACACTACTTTTTTCAAATAACGTATACAATATACAAAATTAAAACGTATAATTTTTTGTTTTCAGGGACGTTTTGGAGAACATCTTAAATCGACTTACAACTCTCTCAAAACAAAGTTATTTAAAAGACCGAGGATCCGAATATAGAACAACTCAAGCCTACAAACTACAAATAGTCATTTTAGAAAACTTAGCAAGATTAATTTGCGACATAGAAACATCCACGGAGGATTGTTTAAAGCTGTTCGAAACGGTAAAACTTTATTTATCTAACAAACAACCCGTGTTATTACAAAATTTAACCGTCCAATTTTTCAAAACCATGCTCATTTACGATTATGAGACCACAAAAAAGTTTTTGGACTCATTAAATTTAAATGGCGAGTATAAAAATTGTGTAGTTGAGGTGTATAAAGAGTAATGAGTTAAGTTTACTTAATAAAGTTTATTTAACCATTTTTTACTATTACATCCTACATGTTTATACCATATAATAAACCATAGGTAAAAAATATAATATAATTAATTACGCATGTACACAAAAATTATACACAAAAATTCCACTTTTTTCCATTCCACACATTCTAAAGGACACAACGATTTTTATTATCACTACACTATCATAAATACGAATGGGTACGTTATAACAATCTAGGTTTATCAACAAATTCGTGCCCATATCGTAAAATGGTATGCCCCGTTGCAAAAACCATCGACCCCCAAAACAACAGAAACAACAAAGATTCCGTTGAATATTCCGGGGGAATCACCGCGCAAGTAACAAACATCGCGACAGCTACTAAAAGCACACTCGGGAACGTTATGTACCTCCATCCTCTATCCACAGTTAATGGCGATCTTAAATCAGCCAAACCATGAAACAAATCAAGCGCATCCTGTCGGTACCCATCCGTAAAATTATTTTTATAATATCTTGTAAGAGAATTTATACCGTCTCTTAAAAGCCCAGCTTTTGTTCGTTTTCCGGTTCGAGTATAATCAGTTTTTAAAGCCCCAGTTCCAGAATATTGGACGCTGATAAAATCCGCATTATCCGCCCAAACATTTTTGAACAAACTCTCAAAGCTGGCGTGATTCTCAACATTTTCGTTCGCACTCAAAATATTTAATTTCCTAAGCATGGCCGTTAACGATCTATGAGCTAATAGGCTTTGAACTACGTTTGTCCGATCCAAACAATCGATGCAATTCGTTCTAAAAACGCCGTCTTGCATCGAAACTAACGACCCATCCCGCATCATCAAAAAATACCCCATCTCTTCTTGCTCAAATTGCAAACGATCGATTAAAATGGATAAACGATCCCATCTCATGTGGCGACACTCCGCGTGGAAATCAAAGGGTTCATAACGAACCGATGATAATCGGATATTATTGACAGTTTCGCCGAAAGCTTGTTCTAATTTTCCTTCCGCTCCTTTTTGATCAACTAAATTCACTAAAATTTGTCTACCATAAACTTGACTAGTCGTTTCTAAATGGCGCAAACAAGCGCGATTATGATCCTCGCGATCGATTTCAACTAACTTCGGGGGTGGTTTATATCTCAAATCGGGCAATTGAGTCCAAAACAACGGAATCGACCCCCGAATTTGCACAAAACTCCCTTGATCCCCTTGAAAATCAACTATTTGTTCGGTTTCGACGAAATTCGCAACCGAACCATTTCTATCAGTTCCGCGACGAAAATATCTCGTCCCAGCCCTTTGAGTGCTCCTCCTCGAAATCATAATCCAATTAAAAGTATTCCCGTTAATTACAACTTGATTTATCGAAATAAATCCGTGGATGATTGGAAGAGTAAAATTTTTAAAATCGGGGTTTTGGAATCCTTTTAATAAATGCCAATTCCAAACGAATCTTTGATCGGCTCTGGCTAACATTGATTGTTGCGCCATCATCGGTCCGGCTCCGTTTAATCTCTGCATGGTGTGGGATAAATCGTAAGTGTAGCTAAAGTAAAAATATGGTGTGTTTAAAACGTGTTCGACCATCGATAAATAAGTTGCGTTGTCGGATTGTTGTAGATTACTTAAATGGATTGTGCTTTTAAAGTACGGTAGGAGTTTGAAACCGCGTAATCGCCAAATTGCGTGGCCGGCTACGAAACCGACTAAATCTCTATGTGTCGCTATTACCAGGTATCTACCGGCTATTAATGTAATACTGCCTAAGAAGCCGCAAAAATCGATGTTGGGGTGGTTTGCTTGTTGGTTATCTTTTTTCTCGAGATAAACCGCCTCGGATATTCGATCTATAATTAGAAGTTCTTTTGCAGATTTTGCTTCTATGTAAAATTTTTCTGCTGATGTGTATCTGAAATTAGAAAATATTGAAATTATTTTATTGTTTATTTGATCTTTTATAAAATTAATAATAGTAGAAATAACTTTAAAATGGTTTCAGTTCACACTATTTAACTCAACTTATTTAATAAAATATTAATTAGAGTTATATTTTGAGATCTCTCGAGATCAAAGATTATTTAAAATGAAAATATTGTTTTTAAATAATCTCTACCAACTTCCTAGACGGCGGCCGCCCCGAATATTGTTCTTGATATAAGAAGTAAAGTCGGCCGATTTCGAAGCCGTCGGCCGCTTCAAATATTGTTTTTGATATAAGAAAGAAACTCGGAAAATTTCAAAAACGTCGGCCGCGTCAAATATCGCTTTTGATATAAGAAGTAATGTCGGCCAATGCCTTGAAATTGGCCTCAAATATTGCTTTTAGGGCCGGTTTATCAATATCGAGTTAAATCTGTTAGGTATGCAACTGATAGATAAATTTGTCTAACAGTTAACATCAGTGAAGCGTTTATCCACGCACTTTCAACCCAACAGGTAACAAGCTACAAGATAAACAGAAGTTGGGTACCCTTGACTGTTAACTTTAGAAACGTGATGACGGAAATGAAACGTGATTAGTTAAATTTGAATAGTTGACTTTTTTTTGTGAAGTTAGGCCCAGTTTATTCATCTTTAGTTAAATATAAGTATTGGATATTTTACAGTAACCATGGAAAATATTCAGTAGTTAAATTTAACTAAAGATGAATAAACTGGCCCTTAGGCTCGTTACTACCATCTTCTAGTTAAACTATCTAAGAGATAGTTACCATGGTTACGGCTATTTCACACGCCCTGATTGGCTAATAAATGGGTTTATCTATAAGATAACTTTAACTAAAAGTTGGTAGTAATGGACCTTAGTATGGTTAGCATCAACAGCTGATCGTGTTTAGAGGTTATCATTCCCGTGTACATTCGGTATTGTGCGATGATTATCAAAATCTCTTTTATAATGGAATTCCTACACGAGTATTTATTAGACAGCAATGAAGATGAGGGTATTGTCCAACTCTTAAATTATAAACGACGACCATATATTATAAAAGAAAGACAAAACCACTTGCAGGAGTTGCACGCCCACGATTTTTTTGTTAAATTTCGGTTAAAAAAGACACAGTTTTGTCAATCTTTGTTAAAATTGAGTCGAAATTAAAATTCCAAACAGATAGGTTTGTATTTATACAGGGTGTCTCACGCAACTGGTTCATTAGAACTTTTTTAGATCCCACTATTCGTAGAGGCTTGAAATTTTGGTAACATGGGTTGTTCATTCCGATCTATTAATCTAAAATATTTTCAAGATGGCCGCCATTTCCGGTCTACCGGAAGTAGACTTCAACTTCGTTATTTTAAATGGAATGCTATAGTTTTTATTACACCATTCAATTATACATAAGAAAATATGTTGACTTTGATAACAGTTGTTGGTGCCTACCGTTTTTTGTTTTCGAGTTATTTTGAGTTTAAGTGTTTTTTGGCAAATATCACCATGCTCTTTACAAGCCCATATCTCGGCCAACGTTAACTCAAAAACGTTTTGCATTGGTACGATAACTCTTCATATGCTGCTAAATAGATTGTCATTTGTTATATCAGTATATCTTATACAGGCTGGTCAAAAATTGAGTTACCGTTTCTCTGTATTCAATTGCGTGAAAGTCGAAAATTTTAAATGGAACGCCCCATATTTTCATACCCTATCAGAAAGGAAATTTAATTCTCTACAAATTATCTACAAATATTCCTATACCTATTTATTATAGTTTTCTTGCTATTGAGGAATTTATCACAATCATAGGTAAAATGCTAGAAACCGTCTGTGTTTTTGTTAGCAGGCCATGACATTTTGACAGTTTTTTGTTTAATTTATTTAAATTATTATTAGTATTATTTCTACAATGAACTGAGATTGAATAAACTTTAGATTGCTAGCTGTAATTTACCAATAATAACCAAAAGAAAACCGAATAAATGAAACAATGAAAAACAACAATTTAATGATAAAAATTAAAATCAATAACATAAAAGAATGAAAAACTGAAAATTACAAAAATAAATTATGGGAATTTAATTCTCTACAAGCTATTTAGATACTTTCCTGCGCCTATTTGTTGTAGTTGCCCTCATATTTGGAAATTAATGGACGCATGCAATGGAAGCTTCTTGTTTTTATGTTAGTAAGCCATGGAGTTTTGATAGCTTTTCAACCATATTTATGTTATTGTGGTCATTACTTAGTTGTGTCATCACTTACTGCTGTTAATGTCTTTGAATATCATGGCGAATTATTCCCACGCCAACATTTTAAATTCGTCTTATATTCATGGCGGGTGTAATAAAGTTTTGGATAGGATAAGATACGTATCTCTTAGTTTTGGAAAGATCAAAATAACAAGAAAACATAAATTTCTATCACCAGCAGCTTAAGATAATAGAATAAATGTTTTGTCATATTTTATTGCTTTACCAAATTCTTCGGTAAGAGGTGCTTCTTCGGTCGATTTAGATGAATAATATTTTACAAAAAAAGCACCGTAAATAAATAAACTGAACTCTCTAGGAACAACTCGCGCATTATTACGTCGAATATTACGCCATATCATTGTTTTTCATTGTTTCATTTATGCGTTCTTCTGCTGGTTATTTTTGGCAAATAAAAGCTAATAAACTCAAGTTTATTCAATCGCAGATCATTCTAGAAATAATACCAATGATAATTTAAATAAATTAAACAATAAACTGTCAAAATATCATAGCCTTCTAATAAAAACACAACCGGCTTCCAGCATTTTGTGTAGGATTTTGATAAAATACTCAATATGAAGAAAACTATAATAAATAGGTATAGCAATATTTATAGATAATTTGTAGAGAATTAAATTCCCGTTTAGATAGGCTAAAAGGATACGGTGCGTTCCATTTAAAATTTTCGACTTTCTCGCAATTGAATACAGCGAAATGGTAATTCAATTTTTGACCACGCTGTATAAGGTACATTGATATAACAAGTGACAATCTATTTAACAGCATATGACGAGTTATTGTACCAATGCAAAACGTTTTTGAATTAACGTTGGCTGAGATATGGGCTTGTAAAGACCATGGTGATATTTGCCAAAAAACACTTAAAATCAAAATAACTCGAAAACAAAAAACGATAGGTACCAGCAACTGTTATCAAAGCCAACATATTTTCTTACGTGTAATTGAATGGTGTAATAAAAACTATAGCATTCCATTTAAAATAACGAAGTTGAGGTCTACTTCCGATAGACCGGAAGTGGTGGCCATCTTGAAAATATTTTAGATTAATAGATCGGAATGAACAACCCATGATACCAAAATTTCAAGCCTCTACGAATAGTGTAACCCAAAAAAGTTCTAATGAACCAGTTACGTGAGACACCTGTATTTCATAGTAATAATTTAATAAAACTTTTATAATTTATAAATAATTGAATTTTTAGAAATCACAGCATCTCTCAATATCTTTTTAAAATATTTTATGCGCATTGTGTATATATATTTCTATGATGTGTAAAGCAACCTTTTTAGACCACCTAATAGTTTTTCTTAGGCATGTGTAGTAAGCCAGCATTTGATCTGATCGATCAATACCAGACATTCCTTAATTATAATCTCGAATATTTGGTTTCGTCGAAAGTTTACCATTGCGATTCGATACCTGCACCATTTCAACAACATGCATGTTTGAAATAGTCAATACTTCTCGTTTGTCTTTTCATTTCCATACAGTAACGGGATCGTTCCGTTGCCATGTAACCTCCCCTTTTTTCAGCTTTTGATTTATCACATCTTGGGGATTGATTGGGAAATAATTGAATTTTTAAAAATCACTGCATCTCTCCTATCGATCAATTGCCCCTTGCACTAAAAGATTCTATGCTACAGGAAAGTTTTTGATTTCATGTGGCGATTATTTTAATGTTAGTAACAGTAGTGCCTGTAATATTGTAAAAAGGGTATCTACTGCCTTTGTAGAATTGGCATCAGAATATATTTGTATGCCTACTGGTGATCAAATAAGGATATCCCAAGAACAATTTTATTTAAATGCGAGATATCCAAGGGCGTTAGGCAATATCGACTGTATTTATATTAGTATTATATCGCCAGGTAAAGAATCCCTTCTAATCATAAATAATGTAAGAATTAAACATTAATAATAATGAGTGTATAATAATTATAGGTGGACCACGTGCAGAGACATTTCGCAGTCGAAAAGCCTTTTTTTCTTTGACTTACACTTAAAAATGTTGGACATTATTGATGTAATTTTTTTATATCTTTTTTAATTCCATCATACTTCATTCAAAGCTGTTTTGTAGTTCTTGGCTAAAACAATAAATTCAGTTCTTTTTACATGTTCGATTTCATCTTTTTGCCTCCAGGTTACAATTAGGTTATCAGTTAGCAAATTTTTTTCAGATGAACTAAAATTCGACGATCGTGTTTATTTATCTTGTTTGTCCATTTGAAATATAAGAAATATTTAAACTGGGTGTCTCCACAACTACAATAACTTTTCTTTTAGGTTATATTTTGATTTTTGTCATTTATATCTAATAGGTAAATCCTTAACCTGTAGTTCAAACTGGTTGGTATCCACGTCATACTTACCTATAAGATAACTCTAAACTACGGGTGGATAAACGATTCGTCGACGTTAACTATTAGTTAAAATTTTAACTGACAGATAAATCGTTCTAACTAGATATTGATGAATCGGCCCTTAATATAAGAAATAATCTCGACCGAATTCAAAGACGTCGGCCGCCCAAGACTTGAAAAGACATCGAGAACGACTTTTATTGGAAGCTAACTCAGTCGAACCAAACTTAATTCAACTATAAATTACAAAAAAATACTTAAAGTAGTTATTAGTACATGGACGGCTCGAAGGTAGCTGCTTTACGTTAAAAACAATTTTCAGCAGAATAGACTTAGTTTCATTTTCCAAATGTTACCATTAATAAATTTATGGAAGTCTATTCTATTTAAACTTTATGGAAAAGTATCTCGGCCGACGTTTTTGAAATCGGCCGAAAATTCTTTTTAAGTTTTTAAGTCTTCGAAGTCGGATATAAAAAATAATCTCGGCTGACTTCAAAAACGTCTGTTGCCCAAATATTGTTGTTGAAATAAGAGGCAAACTTAGCTGATTTCAAAGACGTCGACCGCCCCAAGCATAACGCCGCACAATGCTTTTTATGACAGCCAACTTCTTCGAAGTCGATCGAGATTACTTTTATATTAGGAACAATATTTGGGGCGGTCGATGTCTTTGAAATCGGCCGAGTTTACTTCTTATATTAAACTTAGCTGATTTCAAAAACGTCAGCCACCCCAAGTATAATGCACAAAACTTTTTATGACAGCCAACGTCTTCGAAGTCGATCGAGATTACATTTATATTAAGAACAATATTTGGGGCGACCGATATCTTTGAAATCGGCCGAGTTACTTCTTATATTAAGAATAATATTTGGGGTGGATATACTGGATGTCTCTGAAATGCGTGTACAACAGAATACCACAGGTTCCTTGGCTCAAAATAAGCCGATTTAAGTTAACTTATGTATATCCAAAGTTGCTTCGTTTCACCGCTAGAAGACTTCAAAATTAGCAAATAATTCGTTTATTCATTATATCTCGGGAACACGTTAATGAATGTACAGGGTGGGCAAATCTTGGTGTTATTATAGGGTATCTCTGAAACTATAAGAGATACGAAGAAAATAGGTGCCATGTCCCGGTCTCTTTTTTCGAGAAATATTTAATCCCGCGAAGACAAAATCTCTATCTTTTTTTGTTTTTAAGTTATAGCCAAAAAGTCATATTTTCGGCATTTCAAAAAATGCTCCTACTTCGTTTATTTTTGAAATTGAAGAAACGCGGTTAATACATTCTTAAGACACTTTTTTGAGTAGAATGTGAAAATTTTTAAATGCAGTTGATAATTTTTGAGATATAACACAAAGTTGTGTTTTTTTAAATACAACCAATAGTTGATTATGGTGTTACTAAGAGGAGCACATTTTTAGCTTTCCCATGATGTATAGCATGTATGGTGTTATTGCGGAAAATAAGCGTTATTTTTCAATTCAAAGATATTAAAGGTTAAAGATATAATAAAGATATAATAGTAGGCATGGAAAACGTCATATGCGACTTGGTTACTATGGTAACGAGATATTATGGTTGCTATTATCGGATTCAAAAGATTTTACCCCTCACTTTCAACGCGAATAACAGAAAACCTACTCCATAGAAAAAATTTATACCGATTTCGTTGGACGCGAAATTTAATTCTTTATAATATGGAGAAATTCTAAATTTTTCCTCCCACTGGTATAGTAATTATCACAGGTGTAATGAAAAAAAGTACCTGATTTAGGCCGCTCTGCGAAGAAACTCGTCTTTGCGATTCCTTTACTCGGAAACGGTTCGTCGAAAAAATTCTACACTTAGCAGCAGAAGTCTGCGTACAAAAAACTTCTAACACTTTAACTGAAAAAATAAGGGTCATGATCTAATGTGATAAACTTCAATTTTTTTTATTTTGTGTATTAACTACATATAATTCTATTAACAAAATATGCATCAATAAAACAGAAATATTAGTTACAAAAAAAATTAAAATTAAAAATTCTCCAAATAATGCGTATGCAAAAATCTGCGTACAAATAAAGACGCCTTCTCCAAAATATACTTATTTACTTAAATACGTAGTTGGCGATGTACGCTTTCCGATTTAAATAAAAGATAATCGGTGTCAATTATATTAGCAGAGGCTTAGAAGCTAAAAGTTAGAATGGACACGAAAGGAAAGGAAATTGAATTGGGAGAGAGAAAAATTATTGCAAAGTTATGGAAAGAGGGAAAATCTTTTCGAAAAATAGGAGAAACTGTCGGCAGGTCACACTCTTCTATTCAAAGAGTAATTAATAATTATAAAGACACTGAAGATTACCTCTCACGTCCGCGATCTGACCGAGAGAAGCGACTCCTTTTAACAAACCGAGAGAAGCGAAAAATTGTACAGCAGGTTAGAAAATAACCTAGGCTGACGGCAAAAAAAAATAGTAGAAAATGTACAAGAAGAATTTCATAAAACTATCAGCAAAGATACGGTGAGAAGGACGTTAAAAAAAGCTAACTATCACAGTCACGTTGCACGAAAAAAGCTATTTGTGTCAAAGGTCAATCGTCAGAAGCGGATCGCCTTTGCAAAAAAACTCTTAGACAAGCCCATTGAATTCTGGGAGAAAGTTCTCTTTACAGATGAGAGCAAATTTTGCATTTTCGGCATTAAGGGTAAACAACTTGTATGGAGAAAACCTAATACTGCCCTTAATCCCGAAAATTTGAAAGCGACTGTAAAACACGGAGGTGGTGGAGTTATGGTTTGGGGGTGTATGTGCACCAAAAGGGGTGGGAAGGTTGGTTTTCATAACATCGACAATGGACCATAAAATGTATATAGACATTTTAAAAGAAAATTTGAAGCCTAGCATCGAAAACTTGGGCTTGGGGCCCGAATACTTTTTTCAACAAGATAATGACCCCAAACTTTGCGCTCACAACACTAAGCTTTGGCTACTATACAATACCCCAAAGCAACTTAAAACACCTCCACAATCGCCGGACTTGAATCCCATCGAACACCTCTGGGATTTACTGGAACGCAGGATTCGGCAACACAACATAACGTCGAAGGGAACGTTAAAAAATGTTATGATTGAGGAATGGGCCAAAATCAGTTCGGACGAAACGAAGAAATTAGTGCACTCCATGCCTAAACGTTTAAGGAAGGTCATTAAACGTAAAGGTTGTCCGACCTCATATTAATATAGAAACAATGATCTCATTTATGAATTTTTTATAAATACTGTCCTGACTTGTACGCAGATTTTTGCATACCCGTTACTTGTAGAAATTTTAGTTTTGATTTTTTTCTGTAACTACTGTTTCTGTTTTGTTGAAGCATATTTTGTTATTAGAATTATATGTAGTTAATATACAAAATAAAAAAAAATCAAGTTTATCACATTAGATTATGACTCTTATTTTTTCAATTAAAGTATTACAAGTTTTTTGTACGCAGACTTCTGCTGCTGAGTGTATATTTCGACCACACATTGCAGAAAATGTGCTAAACATGACAGTATATTAACTTTTTGATTTTTACTACCCATTTCCAAATGAAAGTACATTATGTGAAGTAATGATATCTTGGTAATGCGTTATCGTATGGGATTGTCGCAAACATAATTCTAACCATCTAATGAAACTGAATAAAAACCTAATCTGCATTGTACATCATGTGTTCAATACGATTTTATAATTGGTGTTAAATCAATCCGCGCGAAATTATATCCGCGGGTGTGAGGAGTCGAGGGAAGGCTTCGCCGTGCGTCTTCGGTATTACCAAAGATTAAAGAGTAAACTCTTTAGAGTTTACTAAGATTAAAGAGTTTACTCTTTAATCTTTGGTATTACATTGCGGGGAGGAATCATGATCACGAACAGGCCCGACGGAACCTTCTTTTGACTCCTCACACCCGCGGAAATAATTTCGCGTGGATTGATTTAACTCTGATTATAAAATCGCATTGAACACTTGCTGTATAATGCAGATTAGGTTTTTATTCAGTTTCATCAGGCGGTTAGAATGATGTTTGCGACAATCCCATAAGATAACGCGTTATCGAGAGATCACTACTTCACATAATGTAATTTTATTTGAAAAGGGGTAGCAAAAATCAAGAAATAAATATACTGTCATGTTTAGCACATTTCCGACAATGTGTGGTCGAAATTTAGATTTTTTTCGACGAACCGATTCCGAGTAAAAAAATCGCAAAGTCGAGGTTCTTTGCAGACCGGCGAAATCGGGTAAATTTTTTTATTACACCTGTGCTAATTATTATACGAGAGGGAGGAAAAATTTGAAATTTATCCACTTTATAAAGAATTAAATTTAGTCTCCAACGAAACCAGTCTCGATTTTTTCTATGGGGTAGTTTTTCTGTTATTCGCGTCCAAAGTGAGGGGTAAAATCTTTTGAATCCGATAATGGTTTTTTAACCGACCACTTCCTCTTTCTCCGCGCTGCCACCACTTTCCCCCCTATCACCTTAACTTAGTACACTCCATCAGGATATGTTAAAGATTCCCAGCCTTCCAACACAATCTGCATCATCTTCCATTCGATGTCTATTGACTCTTTCCTCATTCCCACACCTGATGTAGCTACATCAGAGGGTACAAATTTCACATATTTCTAAGCTATTTATTCTTTAGCTATTTCCATATTTCAATACTATTCTTTTTTTTCCTGTATACTTCTTCCGTTGAATACCCTACTCTTCTAATATAGAAGTATTGTTGCTTCAATCTGTCAATAACAATACCCACTACGCTCCAACCTCTTCTCAAAACGCATTGGTCGCTTACTCGCCTCCACACTCAACTTATTTACCTTTATTTCTTCCAAGACTGTATATCCCGGGGTTTTTAAAGCCAACCCAACACCCGTCTCTAGTACCTTATCTGGACATCTTCCAAGAGCCGTTGCACTTTCCATCCTCATTTGCCCACCCCATACATCATTACGCTACGCATCCCCACTTGGATTTCTAAGATTGCTCAAATAACAAGCAGGATTCCAATCAAATCGGAGTTGTACAGACCAAGTACGATGTGGAAACAAAACTTCAGATTTAACAAAACACGATATACTAGTAAAGTACGTGCTTCTAAGTAAATAAGAACGACAAAACTAGTACCCAAGTGAAGCTGAACAATGATGACCTTCCACAAGGATTCGATGCTGGCTTTCCCCGCGTATACGGAATTATTAATACCCGTAGTATTAATAATAATAGTACTTTATTGACCGCAACAGTCAACATAAAAAAAGGTAAACATAGTAGTATATAAAAAATACATCGATTCTTTCTACATATATTTAAAACTAATCGCAATCTATGGTTAAAAGGCGAAGTCCAGAGTGGCGTCATCAAAGTACCGCGGTTCATGAAGCCTATATATTCAAACTATTCGCGCCAAAATGGCGACTTAATAGCTTGTCAATGCATGTCATTGCTTGTTAGCATATGTCACTGTTAGGAAAAGACTTTGTGAAGTTAATTTATTGTTAATAAATTCTTGATTAAACAGCCACGTAGAGTTTAAAATTAGTTAATGTAATTAAATCTTAGGGAATCTAAGGAATTTACTTGATTGACTTTTTATGTTGTTTCACTAAATAACCCTTTTTTGAAATTCTAAATTTGCCGCGTGACTTTTCGAGCCAAATTGGCGGCAAACCGCGGTACTTTAGAAATCTAGGGACTTTAGTGTCATACGCATTGAATGCCATCTTTTAAACTCAATTAATTAATCAATTCAAATTATTCCCTATATAACCCTCCAATAAATAAATAACAATCCAATGTCAGAGCATTGAGCAAGTAAACTTTAAAGACAAATTGACTTTTATTTTTAAATTCAGGAAAACAGGAACGAACGTATAAAATGGGCATTCCTGTAAGCAGCAATGGCAATAGTGTTTTTGTGTCAAAAATGGAAGTTATGAACATTGGTCCTGTAGGTGATTATTATTTTTTTGGTCACACTATGGGTACTACTTTCAAAATATTTGGCAGTAAATCATTTTAATCATATCATAATAATATCATTTTAAATCTTCTGGAAGCATTTCAAGTCTTACATAGGCAATATGAAGCCTTCTGACAGCGTTTTAAATCTTCTGGAAGCATTTCAAGACTTCACACAGCAATATCAAGTCTTCTAAAGGCAATATTAAGTCTTCTGAAAGTGTTTTAAATCTTCTAGATGCAGTACCAAGTCTTTTGAAAAGAAACATTTTAATTCTTGCAGAGGCAATATTAAGTGTTCTGGGAGCATTTAAAATCTTTTAGCAGCTATATCAAGTTTTCTGGAAACATTTCAAGTCTCCCAGAGGCAATATCAGTTTCTCTGGAAAAATTTAAAATCTTTTAGATGCTGTATCAAGTTTTCTGAAAACATGTCAGTTCTTCTAGAAGCATTTAAATTCTTCTAGAAGTTTTGGAAGCAATATCGTGTCTTCTAATAGCAGTATCAAATCCTTTGGAAGTATTTCAAGTCGTCTAGAAGCATTTTAAATCAGAAATAGTATCAAGTCTTCTGAAAACATATCAAGTTTCTCAGAGGCAATATCAAGATCTAGAAACATTTCAAGTCTTCTAGATGCAGTATCAAGTCCTCTGAAAGAACTTTAACTTTTTAGAAACATTTCAAGTCTTCCAGACGCAATACCACGTCTTCTGGAAGCTTTTTAACGCTTCCAGAAGCAATATCAAGGATTCTGGAAGCATTTCAAGTCTTCTAGAACCAGTATCAGTATGGTTGTACATCCAGAGAATCCGCATATCTAGCGGCTATGTTGTTTGTAGATCAATATAGAAATTGTTTTCACTGAGATTAGGTTGAAAAGATAGATTTATTAGGTAGAAAGATCTATCTTAGTAATAAATCCTGATGATGAATACCTCAAATTTAAACATGCCTGTATCTTTTTCAATTAGCCAAATAATTAAAGAGAATTTGGAAAATTTGTCCAAATCTGCCACTTGATAACAAAATGTTTTCAAATACAAAATTTATGTTTTGTGAGTTAATAGCTTAAATATCACTTTCCATACTCCAAAATGAGAAAATTGATGCAAAGAATTAAATAACTTGAGTGCATAGTGCTTAGCCTTTAAAAATATAAAATAAGTCGTACTTTTTTGGCATTGCATACCTTCTCTCATCAAAATCCTATTCAAAGATGAATATATTAACAATGAAATATGTTTTATTCTAATAAGTAGTTACCTCTACTGCATTGGAATATATTAAATGATAGAATTTCAGCTTTTTATGGCTTAAAATAACTAATTTTCAAAATAACTTTAAGTCTTAAATAAAATAGCTGATAACTTTTACTACATATTTATTATACTTCAACCATATAATTCGTTTTATAAAAAGAAGTAGTATTCAAGACCATCCCATTTTGGCAGATTTCAACAACACAATATACAACAGAAAAGTGTATTACAAATACAATTCAACAACCAACAAAACAAACAAGAAATTGCATCGTCACCTTCGCACATTTCGCCGATTATTACTTGTAATTTAATAATTTAATCTTCAATCATTAAAATTGATTATCATTCAATTAAAACCCAATTATTGTCATTTCAATTTCGATAGAAAAATGACAATTTATAAAACGAATTTTATTTATAGGATTTAATTCTTACTTAATTTTCAATTAATTTAAGTTAAAATCGTTATTGTAGTACGTAATAGTTAAAAAAACAACTCGATAAATTAATTAAAAAAATTTAGGAATGAAACAAAAATACGGCTATTAGTGAGTTTGGGGAAACTTACAATTTCATATCGTCGTGAATTTCCATTTTCCTCGGTTTATTTCCTTCCAAAATAGTCACGAAAGAAAAAAAACGATAAATAAACCTCTAAAAACCTAAATCGAAATCAAGGTTAGGTTTTTAACGTAAACGTCATCTGTCAAATTGCTAAACTTCAATGTGCAAGGTGGCCAATGTAATAAAAAGTTTAGTTACTTATTTTTTTTTTAATTAATTAATTAATTATCGTTTTTATTTCACCAAGATTAAAATAATTATTAATTAATTATTTTTACAATATCTTTTTTTTATAAAGATATTGCCATTAAGTTCAATATTGATTATTTATTTTTATTTGGTTGTTTTCAATTGGCTATAAACGTCAATTTAAACATAACCTCAACTATAAATACACAAACAATAATATAGATGTTTTTGAGTAAATCGTTCATTAAAATTGTAATGTAGCATGTCATCTCGTATAATTGGGCCTAAAATGGCTAGGGCTGAAGCGTTGTGCACCCAATCTTTGTTGGAGGCTGGGGAACGACCCTTAGAGAGGCCTTTAGTGGAACCGGGGGATGTAAAAACTCAATTCGTAACAAGAGAAGGGACATATCGTTTGATGACTCTTAGCGAATATTCCCGACCAAATCGAGTTGGGTATCAACCCCAAGGACAAACCCCACCACAAGTACAAAGAATTATTTTTTTAAATCCGATTTAAGTTGAGTCATTTTTAGGTAAAAGTCTCATTAATAAGCCTCCCTGATGCAGGAGAACGAATTTGTTTTAACTACGGAAGAGAACTTTATGTTTACGTGTATAAAGGTATTAAAAAAGCTGCAGATTTAAGTAAACCCCTTGACAAAAAAATTTACAAAGGCACAAGTCCAACTTGTCACGATTTTAACAGTTTTGAAGCGAATGGGGATTCAATTTCGATTGTTGTTGGGTTTACTTCAGGTCAAGTTCAAGTTTTTGATCCCTCAATGAAAGATTTAAACAAACTCTTCAATGAAGAGCGCCACATTGATAAAACGAGAAGTACTTGTGTTAAATGGGTCCCCGAAAGCAAAAATTTATTTTTATCGGCACATTCGAATGGTTACTTATATCTATATAACCACGAATTAGCATGCAATAGTAGCCAAATTCCTTCTTATCAACCATTTAAATCGGGGGATGGTTTTTCTGTGAGTTGCTCGAAAACTAAATCGAGTCGAAATCCTTTATTTCGTTGGATGATTGGGAATGGGGCTGCTATAAACGATATGAGTTTTAGTCCAAACGGAACTTATTTAGCTATTGTATCCCAAGATGGATTATTAAGAGTTTTTCAATATAACACAATAGAATTAGTTGGAACTGCTAGGTCGTATTTTGGAGGGCTTTTATGTGTTGCTTGGTCTGGAGATGGGCGTCTTTTAGCGGCTGGGGGTGAAGATGATTTGATTACTATTTATTCGTTGGAACAAAAACGAGTTATTGCGCGAGCTCAAGGTCACCATTCTTGGGTATCGGCGGTTGCATTTGATGAAAAATTGGAGGCGGAATCAAATTATAGAATAGGATCTGTTGGGCATGATACGCAACTTTGTTTGTGGGAGTTACCCGAGGAGGCTTTATCGCCACCAAGGCAGAGGGTTAAAAGAAAACCGGATCCTTTACAGTTAGTTGGGACCCCAATGTGTCCTAGATTGGATGAGTGCCCTCTTTTAGAGCCTTTGGTGTGTAAGAAAATTGCCCATGAGAGGTTGACTTCTATTATTTTTCAACCTGATTGTATTTTAACTGCGTGTCAGGATGGATATGTTTATACCTGGGCAAGGCCTCCAACTTGAAATTAAATTTTATTAAAATATATAATAATCGTCTATTGTTATTTTTAGTATACAATTAATAACGCAATATATAGTCTTCAACTTACATACTAACTCAAGATTTTCCAACTTTCCTCAATCAATAAGAATTCTAACTCCATACCATCCTCTCTTAAGTCATCACATCTCAATATATGCTCAATTCTCTCCAGATCATCAACACATAATTAGCACGCCTACCTAAATCGTACAACTAAGCCTTTTTCCTTCACTAAACTTTTCTCCATCAAATTTCCTTCATTTTTATTCATCAATAAGATCTTATTTCTTTTATTTATCACTTAAGCACCCTTTTAATCAGTAAGATTAATAATAAGTAAGATTATGATTCCTTATATTAATGAATAACATATATTAAAAAATTACGGAGTCTTGTATTTCCCTTCTCAAAAATAGTTTAGAGTTATAAAGTTTAAAAAAATTTTCTTTGCTAATTTTGAAGTACTCTGAAACGAAACAACTTTGGATACAGATAACTTAAATCGACTTATTCTAAGCCAAAGAATCTGTAGTATTCCGTTGTACATTCATTTTGGAGAGACTCTATATAATGTTCATAAATAATAATATACAGTATGTTAATAAATAATATACAGTTGTGCTTTAATCTTTCACTGTACGCACCGAACTGTCACTACTAGTTCAGCGCCTTCTGTTATTGAGCAGAAAAAATAACTTTCTTACTAAGATAGCAGTTAATTTATTAGCATGAGTTTCTATATCTTTAAACTCCAGCTCAACATTTTGAAGTCAGTCACCTTGTTGGTTGTACGAGCTACGACATCTCCAAACTCCTCTGTATTATTTTAAAGTCTGCAAATTGTTGGCAACATAAGCTACGACATCTCCAAATTCCCCTTGATTATTTTCAAAGTCTATCTTGTTGGTAGTATGAACTATTATTTCTTCAAATTCCCTTTCATCATCCTAAAGTATGCAAACTTGTTGGAAATATGAGCTACGACATCTTCAAACTCCCCTTTTATTATTTTAAAGTACATCAACTTGTTAGCAGCATGAGCTATTACGTCTTTAAACTCCAGCTCATCATTTTGAAGCCTGCCACCTTGTTGGTAGTATCAGCTATTACGTCTTCAAATTTCTCGTCATCAAATATGCAAAGTAATTAATTAGGTAGTTAGGCTGTCATTGTGATGGAAACATGAGCTCATATCATACAGCGTCAGGCATGGGCTATACACGGTTAGTAAACACCACAAGCATGTTGGTAAGTGGGTCTAATTATAAAACTACAGTAGTAGGCTTTTTTAATACATTCTGTTACATGATTTGTGAATTGCAAACCTGAGTCGATCACAAATACAAGATTCCTTCAAAAAATTATTTTTGATTTTGCCGTTTTTAAATGCATTGATATTCTAGTGGAATAATCAAGTAATAAGTTTAGAGATTTAAGAATAAGATTTTGATTGATTGCCTTGCAAGTTCTTAAGTAACCGCGAGTGTTGGAGGAATGCTAAAACTTTTTTGAGGCGTTCCTATCGCCTATCCTTGCTTGATGCGGTATGATATGAGCAGCTCATGCTGCCATAAAAATGACAGTCTTCAAAGTGATGAGTTGGAGTTCAAATAGATGGTGACTCATGCTACCAACTAGTTCGCAAACTTCAAACTGAAGAGCAGGAATTTGGAAACATAACAGCTCATGCTGCCAACAAGTTAGCAGATTTCAAATTGATAAGCATGACATTGAAGACATTAGTTAATGCTGCACACAAGTTGGCATTCTTCAAATGAATGAACACGTCTTTAAAAACATAATAGCTCGTACTGCCCACAACAAGATTGATTAAGGTAATATATAGTCTGTGAAGCAGTAGTAGCTCACGTTGCCAACAAGTTGGCAATCTTTAAACTGAGGAGCAGTAGTTTGGAAACATAACAGATTCTGCCAACGTGTTGGCAGACTTCAAAAGAATGAACATGTCTTTAAAGACATAATAGCTCTTGCTACCCACAAGTTAGTAATATTTAAGGTAATATATAGTCTGTGAGACAGTAGTAGCTCATGCCGCCAACAAGTTGGAAATCTTTAAACTAATGAGTATAATTTGAAAACTTAACAACTCATGCAGCCAACAAGTTGGTGGACTTCAAATTGATGAGCACGACATTGGAACTGTTATATATTATATTCATATATAACTATTATAGTCTTGCTTCAACAAGTTCTTAGGCTGTAATATAATGTACAGTGTTAGGAACAGCTGATGCTGCCCACAAATTAGCAATCTTTAAGATAATATATAGCCTGTGAAACAGTAGTAGCTCTTGTTGCCAACAAGTTCGCAATTTTTAAACAGAGGTGCAGGAATTTGGAAACATAACAGGGTATCAGCCTCAAGGACAAACCCCACAAGTACAAATAATTATTTTTTTTAATCCTTTGATATTAATTGGAGTCATTTTTAGGCAAAAGTCGCATTAATAAGCCTCCCCGATGCAGGAGAACGAATTTGTTTTAACTACGGAAGAGAACTTTATGTTTACGTGTATAAAGGTATTAAAAAAGCTGCAGATTTAAGTAAACCCCTTGACAAAAAAATTTACAAAGGCACAAGTCCAACTTGTCATGATTTTAATAGTTTTGAAGCAAATGGGGATTCAATTTCGATTGTTGTTGGGTTTACTTCAGGTCAAGTTCAAGTTTTTGATCCCTCAATGAAAGATTTAAACAAACTCTTCAACGAAGAGCGCCACATTGATAAAACGAGAAGTACTTGTGTTAAATGGGTCCCCGAAAGCAAAAATTTATTTTTATCGGCACATTCGAATGGTTACTTATATCTATATAACCATGAATTAGCATGCAATAGTAGCCAAATACCTTCTTATCAACCACTTAAATCGGGGGATGGTTTTTCTGTGAGTTGCTCGAAAACTAAATCGAGTCGAAATCCTTTATTTAATTTATTTAAAAACCTGAAATAGTTGAGATGTATGTTACATATCCAGGGGAAGAAGATATAGGAATGAAATGTATAGTGTATATGAATTGAAAAAAGAAAAGCAAAAAAACTGTACTGACTAGAGAAGTTTTACATCGACACCCACTGATAAGAAGTACTGACAGTGAAACACTAGAGCAAAACTACTGTAAAACTAGAAATGTTCAGGTTTTATCGTGCGTCTTTTCAAGAAATGTTTGACGTTTCGAATGTCATGTTGCAACCGTCCTCAGAAACTGGTTCAAATATATCGGTCAAAAACCGATATATTTTTATAATTATTGCATCGCATCTGGCTTGAGAGTCTTGTTCATGTTCACCACCATCTTCCATGTTCTGCTGAGATCTCAGCCATCTTCTCCGTTGACGTTGTTTTTATGCCGGTGGATTTCTATGGGCTCTCTTGTCAGCCTTTGGCGATATTTCTTAGTTCTAACCAGTACATTTGCATTGTCGAAGTCTATTCAGTATCCCTCTGAATGGCAATGTTCCGCAACTGCCGACCGCCTACTGATTGATAAATCCAACTGGTTATGTACTTACTTCATCTCCCTCCTGCTTCCATCGCTTGGTGGTACTGTTGATGTCCCTCAAAGTATATCCAATTTTCTGCAGTACGTCCCATAGAAACTGTTCATTCTTCTTCAGGTTATCTCCTTCACAAATTCTTGCTGTTCTCTGAAACGAATCACGAATCTCTTCTGTAGAGGATGATGGCGTGTTGTTGTCTTTAAGTACACGTTGGTGTGGGTTCTCTTCTAATACATTCCAAGTTTCATGTCATCATTTGCCGTCTTAGTGACCAACGCATCTAGGAAGGGCAATTGGTTGGCAGTTTCCGTTTCCATATTAAACTTGATTAAACTCGCTAAGAATTCGCTGCCATGTTGCCGTATTACAAACGTATCGAAGCCATAGTTTTGGTTTCTACTGGCTCTTCTTCAAAGCATCTTCTTCGAATTATTTCCATGTAGAAATTAACTATAAACGGCGACAATGGAGGTTCCATGGCTGCCTTGTCAAACTGCACGTAAAACTCCCCTTTCCAACTAAAATTCGTGGCAGATAAACAGTGCGGATACTGTTCTAGTATGTTAAATCTAGTACATATTCTGGTAATCCCTCCGCAATGAGTTTCTGGCGAAGACCGTTTATAGCATTCTTTATTGGCTTCCCTAGTAAAAACTTCTTATTGCTTCCTTCGGAATCTTCTTTGTAGCGATTGCGTAGTGGAGTTCTTTGGTCAGTACCATGGTTTCTTCCTTCGTTAGTGGGACACTCGATCTGTTGATGACGATCCTTTCTACTGGTAGACTGTTGTTCTTCTTCTTTTGCATAAGGCGTCCTAATAATTCTGCTTCTTCTTCATCTTCTGTATTCGGCTTGCCAATGATTCAAACTTGATGTGTGTGCCACGGCTCTTCTCGAATTCTTCATTCTTAAGCCCTCTTCATTGTTAGTTTGTCCTCTTTATTGTTTTTTATATTATTAAGTGATAATGAAGATGTGCATTCGATATGTTAAGAAGATTGTGCTACCAAATATTTCGCGAGACATATTCGGGTTATATCGAAGTACATTATTTACAAAAGAAAGTGAACTGATTATGAGATGCGATATTCACATTTTAATTTTTATAATTTTTATACTTTACAATTATAGAAGATGTTTATTTAAATTTTTGAAAGAAAAATTGTAGACGTAAAGTTGTTTATCCAAACTGAAATGATTACAAAAAACTTTTTTATCTACCTACTCATTTCGATTCGATGTGTCCATCGATTACTCAAATCAACGTTCGGCGCCTACGTGGTAGGACTGAAATAAGTCTGCAATAAGATGAATTTGTCTAAATAAAATATATTTTTTATAAAAAATATATTCGTAATTTTTTCTTAGTAACCATTCTATATTATTTATGAAAAGTCTCTTTTGTTGAAGATTTGTATATTCAATAATATTGATTTTTTAGATTGAGTAGACAACTTATACTACAAGTTGAATTTTTCCAATTCATTCATAAATGTAGTTGCTTTCATTTGCCATTAGAGGCAGCACGAGCTAGAGCAACCCAACTTGACCGGTTGAATAACTATGTATATCTATAAACAAGGCTTATATTAATGAATAACATATATTAAAAAATTACGGAGTATTGTATTTCCCTTCTCAAAAATAGTTTAGAGTTATAAAGATTAAAAGAATTTTCTTTGCTAATTTTGAAGTCCTCTGAAACGAAACAACTTTGGATACAGATAACTTAAATCGACTTATTCTAAGCCAAAGAATCTGTAGTATTCCGTTGTACATTCATTTTGGAGAGACTCTATATAATGTTCATAAATATACAGTTTTCAACCTGATTGTATTTTGACTGCTTGTCAGGATGGATATGTTTATACCTGGGCAAGGCCTCCAACTTGAAATTAAATTTTATTAAAATATATAATAATCGTCTATTGTTATTTTTAGTATACAATTAATAACGCAATATATAATCTTCAACTTACATACTAACTCAAGATTTTCCAACTTTCCTCAATCAATAAGAATTCTAACTCCATACCATCCTCTCTTAAGTCATCACATCTCAATATATGCTCAATTCTCTCCAGATCATCAACACATAATCAGCACGCCTACCTAAATGGTACAACTAAGCCTTTTTCCTTCGCTAAACTTTTCTCCATTAAATTTCCTTCATTTTTATTCATCAATAAGATCTTATTTCTTTTATTTATAAGATTATGATTCCTTATATCCTTGTTTATAGATTATACATAGTTATTCAACTGAAGTGTGCCTTATGTGTGCCCATTCATAAAAATTTTAATTTTACTATTCGCGCCTTGTACGTTTTACTATGAATTTGTAAAACAAGTTGCATATATTCCAATATATCTTGCATGCAAAAAATCAATAATGTGTCCTTCAGAATAATACCGAACCGTTGGAGACTTTTCGTCGGTAAAATATCGATTTAATATCTGTAAAATTTTTTTACATAGGCGTTTAACCAGATTTATGAGAGGACACCAACTGCCTTAAATCTTTTAATAGTTATTTGTCGGAGTATTATTCAAAATACTGGGTGACATGATAATAATACAAACTAAATATATAATACAGTAAAATGTTTTAAAACGTTAAAAATTTTTAAAAATGTGTTTTATCTTAACAGTATTTTATATTTAACTTTAGTAACAACTATTAGTAACAATAAAATTAAACATAGAATACATATTATTTAAGATGGAGCAATATACATGTAGTATACATGTATATATATATATGTAGGCTCTGAGGGATGTTGAAAAAAATATTTAATTATAAGAATAAGACGTAAAATAATATAATAAATATAATATTCTTTTGAATTTGATGCCCCAAAATAACGACTGACGATAACTATCTAAAAGTATAAACTAAAAACATTTGGGTTTAGCCACATTTCTCTTAGGCTCGTTACTACCATCTTCCGGTTAAGCTATCTAAGAGATTGTTACCATAGTTACAGCTATTTCACGCATTATGATTGGCTAGTGGATGAGTTTATCTATAAGATAAGTTTAACTAAAAGATGGTAGTAAAGGACCTTAGAATGGTTAAACCGAAATGTTTAACTTAAACAATTTTTAATTTAGCAAAAGTGCAGTTTTTACATAAAAATAGGAAAAATTTTCGGCGAAACTACGTCCATGGCCAAATTTTGGTCTCGGTTTCAGCTAAAAATTAAGTTTCGGTAGGACACTAGTCATAATATTAGTCACAGATTATTGAACATATTTTCTAGTGTTGTTTCTCCTTCAGAGGTACATACAAATCTTGGAAGAGTGTCGTTAGTAATCTAACTACGGAATTTTTGAAACAAAATGGTACTAAAATAATACGCAGGTCTGCATACCATCCTCAATCAAATGTAATAGAAAGTTTTTGTAGTGGATAGAATTTATTTTAAAAATTCCTGGAATGTTTAAGAGAATACTCAGATTCAGCAATATTTTGCATAAAAAAGTTCACCACATGCAACACATGGTTTCAACCCTGTGGAATTATATTATAGGAAGCAAATTGAATTTAGGCAGCGGAAATGTTGAAAAGATAATGTTGAGCTCAGATTTAAAGATTGCAAAGATTATGGAATATAATAAGATTGAGTACCAAAAAGAGGCGTTTGGGATAAAGTAGGGAAGCAGATAACTAGGGGGGCTTTCCCTAAACCAGCTACATATGTAAGTAAAAGCTAAAATTTCGAAAAGGAATGGGAATACTTTGATTCTGTTTCATGACATTGACTTAAATTGAGATTGAAAAATAACAAGGTGCAGGGGGAAGCCCCTCCGTGTAGTACTTAGCAACATCGCTTAGCACAATGAAAAGAAACACAAGAAAGGAGAAGAAAAGGTGAGGCGCTTTTTTCCTGTCAATCTAGGAGAACTATGGGACTGTGTGAGTTGCACAAGGAAGAAGTATCACGGGAAGTGATTGTCTTCTCAGGAAGAATGCGTGAAAGATGAACGACGCACAGTGGGGTATTCCACATAGAAACATGATTAAACGTCGGGAATACAGATACACAAAAATCAAGGCGGCTGCTGTCACTTAGTCGCCTGCTGGCTGCTGTCACTTAGGTTCCTTAACACTGCGTAATCAGTTGTCTTTTACGCCCTTTGATGTATGCGCGTATTTCGTCAAATTATTGCAATAAATCAACGGCATATATTTATAGGTGTTCCTGTGTATTTTATTGTGAGCAGTTGAAATTTTTGTAATGGATGTTATATACTCAGGTATGTATAAATAGAATCAAGTACTTTTATCAAGTTTAATTCTATAGTCTTTGTAATTTTTTATTTATTCTATTTGCACATATTTTGTATTTACTTTTGTTTTTCTTCTATATTATGAAGTGTTTTTTTTTTATTTCCGGATTCTTCCCGGTTTTATTTCTTTTTACATCTTTTTGTTTGAAGAATTTACTCTACTATACTATAAAAAACTATTGTCAACAACTGCCTAATATATAAAAAAAATAAATTAAACTAGTGGTATGTAGGCAAGGCAAACTTAGTTTTGCTGCGTTCTTTACTATTCTAATCTTTTCTTCGGTGTAGGTTATTCTGGTTTGAATGTCATGACCCGAGAAGGCATATATAATCTTACAAAACAATGTAATGAAAGAGATTTTGCGAAGAAACTGGATATAGTGGAAAGAAACATCATAAAACAGAGAAAGTTCTTGGATAATCAAAAACAACAATTTTTGCGAACATTTTCGCGACTTAAGTCGGAAATGAAAAGTAAATGGCAAGCTGCAAACCGTACAGAAAAAGCGTTCTTAGAAAAAAATCGTAATTGGTTGCAAGGGACTGTTAAAATAACACAGAAATGTATGTCGAATATAGGTGGTCGTCCGGAAAGCGCATTTGAAGATTTAAGCCATTGCAGTAAACGCCGCAAAACAACACTTCTGAGGAAGGAAAATGAAGCTGAAGCTCTCTTGTTTGCTGGTCAAATGGCACTTCGAAAATCTGGAAATGTGAGTGGAGCACAAGTGTTAAAGGACATCATGTCATCGCCGTCACGTGGTAATAAATTTAAGAAAGCTTTTAGAAAAAGAGACACGGTTGAATCAGAAAAGTTAACACCAACACAAGCGTTATCAATGTTTGTAGAAGCGTCATTGACACGAAGACAATATGAAATTATTAGAGAAAGCTCAAGAAAACTATATCCCTCTTATTCACTTTTACAGAGAGCAAAACAAGATTGTTATCCAGACTCGAATGCTTATCAAGTTACTGAAACTTGCGCGGAAATTAAATTACAAGCCTTAGCAGATCATACTGTAAAACGATTTATTATTTACCTAGAGGAAGTATTGATATCTCTCACACAAAAAGAATTGGCATCCTTGGAGTTGACGTATAAATGGGGTTGTGATGGTTCCCAACAAGCACAATTCAAACAAACATTTTCAAATAATAACGATTCCGATTCTAACATTTTCCAGTCATCACTAGTACCTCTTCAGCTTATATCTAAGACAAATAAGAAAATAATTTGGCAAAACCCAACGCCCTCCTCACCACGTTTTTGCCGACCAATGAGAATCAGATTTATTAGGGAATCGAAAGATGTGACACAAATGAAGAGATAAGTTATCACAAAGATCAAATAAAACATTTAACTACAACCAAGAATAATATCGGAGATAAAGAAGTGACGGTCGCCCATAGAATGTTATTTACCATGGTAGATGGTAAAGTCTGCAATGCCGCTACCAATACAGGCTCGAGCATGCGATGTTACATATGTACGCTTACTTCAAAAGATTTTAATGATTTGGAAAAATGTGAAAAAGCACCTATAAACTCAGAAAACTTGGAGTTTGGACTATCGATTTTACATGCGCGAATAAGACTGTTCGAAACATTACTGCATATTTCCTATAAAATTACAATAAAAAAGTGGCAAACAAGAACAGAATCAGAAAAGAATATTATAAAAGAACGCAAGCAAACTATTCAAGAAAGGTTTAGAAATGAACTTGGTCTAATCGTTGACGTACCCAAAGCCAACTACGGCAACAGCAACGATGGAAATACCAGCAGACGATTCTTCTCTAACGTAGAAATCTTGGCATCTATAACAGGAATCGACCAAGCGCTAATTGAAAGAGTGGCTACAATTCTGGAAGTAATATCCAGTGATCATAAAATTGACATAAATAAATTTTCAGAGTACTGTCGAGATACGGCTAAGCTCTACATCCAATTGTATTACTGGTACCCAATGTCACCAACCCTCCATAATATTTTGCTACATGGCCCTATAGTAATAGAGCAAGCACTGCTGCCTATAGGTGCTCTATCAGAAGAGACGGCAGAGAGCAGAAATAAACATTTTCGTCAATACAGGGAAAAATATGCACGAAAATTTTGCCGGGTCCAGGGCAATATGGATGTAATCAATCGGCTTTTGTTAACATCAGATCCATTTTTAAGTTGCAGTAGACCTAAATCTATTAAAAAATCAAAACCGTTCAGGCCGGAGACAATTAAAATGTTACTTCCATTGGATGCGTATGACAAAGATGAAACTAGCGAAAGTGATGAGCAGTTAGATGGAAATGAATGAAGTGCGTCATAATTTATCGTTGGGGGGCGCAATGGCTCAGCGTGTTAACTCTCGAGTTAACACGCAGACGTCCCGGGTTCGAATCCCGGTGTAATCACGTTGGGTCGCCCCCCGTCCTTCGGAGGGGACGTTAAGCCGTCGGTCCCGGCAACCAGTCGTTCATCTCTGGCGTCGTTATCACTATGTGTGTAAGGGGTTTGAACAAAAATGGCTGAATGCGCGTTAGCGCCCTGGAGGCCTGCACCTCGTAGGGGTCCACGAGGATGTGGTACTCCTGGAGCGGCACCTGACAGGGGCGAACCCACATTGGGCCTGTGCCATAGCACGCCCGGTTTGGTGGGGGGTCGGTCAGGAAGCGGAATCAGCCAAAAAATCGAGTTATACTCGCACTTAACATCTCAAACCTCTTAGAGGAAGCCAGTGTACAAGGGGCCCGTTGTGGCCTAGGCGCCGCGTATAGAATACGCACTCCTCACTACATACATACATACAATTTATCGTTTTATTAAAGAAATACGTTATATTAATTACTTTTGTTACTATATAAAAAATACGATGTCATATAAATAACGCTCAAAGCTGTACATTCCGATTTTCATGAACCTAGAATTAAATGGAATGGTATGTTTTATGATACAAATTTTTTTTTCCGACACCATCTTCAATTTCAAGCAATTGTCAACTTTTGTTTTTTAAATTGCTCGGTATATCTTTCTTTATGTGATTAGATAGAGATTTCAAGACATGGTGACATGGGTTACCAGTAATACAACTACATGTAGAGCTTAGCCATGTCTCCGCTTCGTGAAGAAAAATATACCGAGCAATTTGAAAAACAAAAGTTGAAATTGCTGCAATTTGAAGATGGCGTCGGGAAAAAATATTTGTAGCATGTTAGTATTCATTAAACCATTTCATTTGATACCTAGCTCACAAACATCGAAATATAAATGACTAACTTACAGATTGGGGCGTTTTTTGTACGACACTCTGTATTAATTACCTATTAAATATTTTTGTTTCATTCTTCCATTTTTAGATAATTTCTAACCCCATTTCAATGAGCTTTGCTTTTGATGACAATAATTTATCACTATAGGTTCAAATAAAAATAAAGTAATGCACATATAGTTTTGATCGATAATTTGGGTCAAATACTCCACTGTGCGACGGTTGAAATAAATGGATTCCCCGAAGTTGCCCCGTATTCATATCTCTCGAAGATGTTGCCCGACTAAGGCATCACTAAGTTGGATTAGGTTTGGTTTGATTTCGAAATTCCAACCCAACTCAACACTTCAGTCATCCAAAGTGTTGTTCATGATACTCGGGGTGGTCGAAGGCTTTGGGTTGAAATGAAATTTCGAAATCCAATCTAACCCCGTGATACTTTGGGTGGCCGACTTCGAGAACTTCGGCAAAGATATGAATGAGACGATTAGAAGCAGTGGATATGGGAGAATATTAAGGTTGAGGTTTTGTTTGTATCAATAGAAATAATTCGATAATCCAATTACGAAGACTTATTCCGGTATTTTTGAGATAATACCGGTTTTCAATACCGTTCATATTTTGTTTAGGATCCCGGTTTGTAGAGTCCCGGAATATCGGTATTAGAAACTCTAGGAGATTCAAAGAAATTAGTAAAGAAAATATCAGATACTAACTATGTGTATGTAAATTCCTTCTGATCTCTTCTGTAGGGGATGATGGTGTGATGTTGCCTAATTAATTTTCGTGTAATAATTCCATATATTCTATAGAAAAAGTCTCTTACTTTAAAATGTCTTATTGATTTCCTACTTTCTCAGATTTTGATATTTATCTCGATATCTATGAATTTGAGAGCAAAAATACAAGAATGCAGTATTGTTAAGAACAAAATTTGTCACAATTTTGGTTAAAAAATCTTTTTATAACAAATTCCTTTTTCCAAGTATTACCAATAAGAGCGTGTAAAACGACGAAATTCGTCAAATTCTCATATACTGTGTACCTGTATTTCTTTTGATATTAATTTTTAAATAAATTTGTCAATCAATGATCTTTTTATGTGAAATTGATAAATAAATGTTCTTTTACTCAGTACGAGAGTACGAAGTAATCAATGTTAATTAAATATTGAAGACATATTTTGAAAGTAGTAGCAACACAACCAACAATTTATATAAAAGAAATAGTATTTAAGGTAAGTAAAATGTTTAAATAATTTTTGAATTAATGAATAAAAAAAATATAATAAAAATTAAAACTTAGCTTATTCTTGTAGATAATTGGATTTCTTGATTAAGGATTCTTCATGGATTGGGAACAAAGGATTCTTGAATTCAACGGAACACTTTTTTGGAATTCTTGGATCAGGAACTCGTTACTATTCTTGTTAAACAAAATTAGATAACTATTTTTATTTCAAAAATCTTCTTTTCTTCTATTTAAATTATTCAAACAGTGATTTCACTAATTTTGAGGTTATCTTACTATTATAGTTGACACATAACCTAACTTTTGTTTGAAATTTCTTTCTTCTCGAGCACAAATTTTGCGTGCTCTCTTCATCACGTTCAAAATCACACTAAACTCCATCGATTTCGTTTGTTTATTACTAGAACAAATCAAATAACGCGTTCTGATTGGTTGAATTCTTCAACTTGAAATTCGCAATTTAAATTTCTCCACTATAACCAACTTCGAAACGTCAAATGTCAAAATAAAAATTTATAAAATAGTTATTAAAATTTTTATTATCAATTTAATTATGTGTGAAATGTTGTAATTTTAATGCGCTTTATCTTTCTTTTGTACAGTTTGGAAACTCTTCTTTTAAATTCGAACGTTAAACTTCAAAAATATAATCAAACATTTCATTTAATGATTTTCGACAAATTCTTCATCAAAACTCCGAAATGATGGATGAATTTCGTTCTTGATATGCCAAGCTTATCTTTTTTGATGGTTTCAATCGGACAAAATGAATTACAAAAAGGAATTATTGAAAAATTAAATGTGAGGTTATGTTTACTGTCTAATTTGGTATAAAATTACTTCGTATCGACTTTAAATGGGCTAAATTAAAAAATTAACGTAAATTGCCGATAATACATCATGAAATTTACATATTTGCAACATTTTTTACCTAAAAAATAAATATTATTTATTGTACATATTGTTTACACCAAGCTCTCAAAAATGTAGTTTTTTTTTTATAATTACCCGATTCTCTTATCTAATTATCCAAAGAATTTGTTCATTATTATTTGAGTTCAATTCCAATTACAAAAATTTCTTAAATTTTTCAATTTCTTAAATTTAAATTTGAGGTTATGTTACTATCAAACTACCTACAAAATTGCTTTTTATCGATTTTAGATGGGTTAAATTAAAAAATTAACGTAAATTGCTTACAATATATCATGAATTTTACATATTTATATCATAAAATGATAAAATTTTCAATTTCTCAAATTCTAATTTGAGGTTATGTTATTATCAAACTACCTACAAAATTGCTTTTTATCGATTTTAGATGTTGAATTTTACATATTTATATTATTTTATACCATAAAAATAAATTTTACTTTATTAATGTACGTACTGCTTACATAAAGCCCTCAAAAACGTGGTTTTTCTATAATTACTCGCCTCCCTTACAATTTCTTCGTTATTATTCGAGTTCAACTCCAATAATCCGATACTTTCAATGGCTCTTTTCCTCCGTTGAAACTCCCCTTTTTTATTATGCGTATGAATTAGATATTCCAATATATTTGTGTCCCAAAAATAATTATAATAAGCATCGACTGCATCATTACACGATTTTTGCTCCGATAAGTAATGAAACGCCGATAAATAATCGGGATTTTCTAAAAATTGGCATAAAACAGCCGCTTGAGTGTAACACCCCAAAGAGGCGCTACTTTTTATCATCCGACGAAATAGAAAATCATCAGCGCGAATTGGAATAATGAAGTATTCATAAGCTGTTATTAACGATTTCAAATAATAATTTAAAGCGTGCTCGTATTTTTCAGTTGCAAAATTTATATCGCCCATTAATCTTAACCAGGATAGATTGTGGGGATAAAATTTTAAAGCTTGTTCAACAATTTGGGATAACACTTCCGTTACAGTTTCACTGCTGTATTGTAATGGGCTAAATAAATAAAATTATTAAGATGAATTAAAAAAAAAATTTTACTTACTTGCTTACAACGCTTGGCCAAAAATTAATGTATTCCGTGTTTAACTCCAAAGACGCTTCATCCCTCAAAATGTTATGAAGCTTCGCCAACAAAGAAATTACAACCCTCAAAGCGGTTCCATCTCTTAATCTCGTAAAAAACGAAAGAATAATATTTTTTGTATTATTTATAGGCGAATCTCGATGGACGACAACCGAAGAACCGGACGCGGAACGTTTCGATTGAGATGAAGAAGATGAAATAAAAGCTGGTAATGCTACAAAAAAAATATTATTTAATTAAACTCACCTCACATTTTATTTAAATTAACTTACTAAGATCCCACAAATCTTTAGGAAATCGTTTCTCTTTCTCCCCCTTATACTTATTTAATTCTTGACAAGCCGAAATAATCGCTTTGGCGAACTCAAAGTAACTAACGCGTTTATCAAGGGCGTACAAAAAGTCCCAATACCCCAAATTTAATAGGCACAAAACGCATTGTTCTATAACCTCAGTTCGGGGTAAAATCGAATCGTTCGTTTCCAAACAATTCTTACAGGCAGTCGCTAAAGCTTGCTTATCAATTTGAGGCGCGGGACATTCTTCTAATAATTGCGTTACCTCCACTAACAAAATCTCCCAAGTTAATAACTTGGAGAGTTTATTCATTTGGGATGTGTCTGAATTGCAATCTTTTATTTCTGATTCTAAAGCTTTTAATAGCAGGAGAGATGTTGACCAATCTTTCGCGATTATCAGTTCTCTTGATTTTGCCAAAAGGATGAAAGCGTAATCTTGTAGGAATCCTAAATGAAAAATTATTTGTGTTATTTGAAAATGACGATGAAAAATGAAATGTACCTCTCTGTAAACTGACGATGACGCTTTGTAAAGGAATCGGTAATTCCCATTTTGGGTTTAATTTCCAAACCGGACGATTTGAATTTTTCATCGATATTTTAACCAAGAGATCTCTTATGTTAATGGGGTCGTAATTCATTATTATTTGTTGTTCTAAAGCACGAATTTCTAATTTTGGATTTCCTGAAAGGAAGAATTTTTATATTATACATTAAATTTTATATGTTTTACGTTTTGGTTAGACTAAATTATCAGACGTATAAATATTAATTTAAAATATAGAGTAACACAACTTCTTTACTTGCTATTGTTTATTTGTTCGGTACCGGTTTCGAGTTTTACAATCTCATCATCAGCCGAATCTACAAATTAAAATTGGAAATCAAATATAATCGTCGATATTTTGTTTATTCAATTATATGTGTTTTTTGCAAAATATTTGTTTAAAATTTAATAAATAATAAAATTAAAATTAAAAACTTACGTCAAAATATGAAAATACTACAAAATGGTAATAAATATATAAAACATTTACACAGAACAATTTACACGAACTACACAAACACAGAAGAAAACTTGAAATGGACAGGTTTTATTGTATGCTAAAAATTGTAGGTGTATCTTCTTTGAGCAAAGTAAGAGGGATTGATTTAGAGAAGAAGAGAAGATACAAATTAAGTTTTGAAAATTATAATGTTTTGAGAAACGTAAATAAAGGATTGTAGACGTGTGTTACTTTATTTACGTTTCTCAAAACATTATAATTTTCAAAACTTAATTTGTATCTTCTCTTCTTCTCTAAATCAATCCCAAGAGGGATTGATTTAGAGAAGAAGTATCTTCTTTGAGCAAAGTAAGAACTTTGCTCAAAGAAGATACACCTACAATTTTTAGCATACAATAAAACCTGTCCATTTCAAGTTTTCTTCTGTGTTTGTGTAGTTCGTGTAAATTGTTCTCTGTAAATGTTTTATATATTTATTACCATTTTGTAGTATTTTAATATTTTGACGTAAGTTTTTAATTTTAATTTTATTATTTATTAAATTTTAAACAAATATTTTGCAAAAAACACATATAATTGAATAAACAAAATATCGACGATTATATTTGATTTCCAATTTTAATTTGTAGATTCGGCTGATGATGAGATTGTAAAACTCGAAACCGGTACCGAACAAATAAACAATAGCAAGTAAAGAAGTTGTGTTACTCTATATTTTAAATATTTAATAAACTTGCAACATGGATTCAAACAAACAGTATAAATATTAAATCTTTGGTACAATCACCAAATGTAAATCATGTAAACTCTACAAGTTTTTTTCTGCTTTTTGGAAGCCCTTAAATTGGATTAATTATTTGAAAATAATTATATAGATTGCTAGAACCAAGCCCTAGAATCAAGTCCAACCCAACGCATGGGTCCATATTAGTGGAGTAACGGATATTCGCATCCGCATCCGCAACTGCGGATAATCCGCATTGTTTTGAAGATCCGCATCTGCATCCGCATCCGCATATATTTTAACGGAGCTCCGGTAAAATAGTGACAGTTTTTTGTTTCGATTTTTTAGATAAAAAAAATTTTTAGATATTGTAACATGCACGAACACGTGAGGTAATCGCGATGTGGCGACGGACGATACGACTCCTATATTGTCGCGCCAAAAACCAAAAACAAGCTTTATTTGGGAATATTTCTCGGAAATTAACAGTTTGATTGCTCGTTGTAAGATTTGTGAAAAGGAATATTCACGAAAAGGACGTACCACATCTTCTTTAAAAAATCATTTGAAATCTAAGCATACAAAAATATTTGAAGAGTTAGAAAAACGTATAGCTGAAAATGCAGAACAGAACCAGCCAAGTTGTAGTACATCTACAGATACAAGTCCAAATACAACAAAACAACTTACTTTACAAGAATGTTTAACGAAGAATGTATGTTGGGATTTCTCATATACAAAATCCAAAGATACGGATCGATTACTAGGCGAAATGATTGCTTTGGAAGACTTACCATTCAACTTCGTCGAAGGTGTTGGTTTTCGGCGATTAATCAATACAATGTTGGTTTTCCACGATATAAATTAAGGGGACGTCAGTTTTTTACGTCGCTTGTATGTGACGATTTATATAACGGTGTGGCAAATAAAATTAAAGCACTATTAAAAGATCTTAAGAAAATATCCTTTACAACTGATGTTTGGTCAGATACAAGTTGTGGGACTTCATTAGTTAGTTTGACTGCTCATGGTATAAACGAAGGTTTTGAAAGAGTAAGAATTATTTTGAAATGTGAAATAATGAAAGGCCGTCACACTGGTCAAGCTATTTCGACAAAACTTGAAACCATTCTTGAAGAATGGGGTATAAAACAGGACAATGTTCACTGTGTGGTACGCGATCGTGGTAGCAACATGATTAAAGCAATGCAGATATCTGGATTTACTGATTTTGATTGTGTGATTCATCAAATACAGTGTTGCATTAAAAATGTTATATTATCGGAAGAATGGGTTCAAGAAGTAATTGAAAAAGTGAAAAAAGTGTCAACACATTTTAATCATTCCCTAGTAGCACAAGATGAATTAAAAGCTATACAGGTAATAAGATTGAAGCAACCTCCAATGTCAACAATACAAGATTGTCCCACTAGGTAAGCCAACGATTGTCTATAAATTAAAAAGTATAACTAATTTTCATTTCAGGTGGAACAGCACATTTTACATGTTGGAACGTTTTGTTAAAATAAAAGATTCTTTACTTCTATACTTAACTACAAAACAACTTGTGTCATTTTCTCCGGATGATTTGTCAACAATTGAACTGTTGTTAAAATTGTTGGCACCTTTTGAAGACCTTACTAAAGAATTAAGTAACTCGAAGAACAGCATTTCTATGGTTATACCACTTCTGCACGTTACTTTGACAATATTAAAAGCTGAGAAAGATAGCTCAAATACGCCAGAAAATATCAAAGCACTTTTTGTTAAAGTTATACGAGTAATAAGTGAAAGATTTGGCGATTTAAACAGAAATTTACTATGTTCGATTTCCACGTACTTAGATCCCAGATATAAAACCAAATTTTTTAATAGTTTTGAAATAGAAGAAGTCGAAGCCACAATAGCTAATTTGTGCCAAATTCAAACGATTCATCAAGATAAAGATTGTAGTCCGATACATAAGAAAAGAAAAATTGATAAACAAATTATTACTAATTCTAGCTGTTGTTCTTCCAAACTACTGCAGTCAGTACAATCCGTTCTAAGTTCAAGTGAAAGCGAGGCAGAAGATGACCAATTAATAACACTGAAAATTGTGCTCCAAAATTATATTAAAGAAAGAAGACTACCTTTAGAAGAAGATCCATTAATGTGGTGGCGACAAAATGGGTACAAATATACCGTTTTATTGCCGGTTGTTCGACAATATTTATCAACACCACCAAGCAGCTTTACCAGTGAACAGCTATTCAGTGGAGCATCGTTAATATACACAGATAAAAGAAAAAGTCTGAAAGGAGAGAAGGCATCAAAATTGCTGTTTTTAAAATATAATTTGCCTATAATAAATTATGAATATTAATTACTTTATTTGTGCATTAGATATTTTCAAGAAAATTTTAGCATGTAACTTTTTTCAACAACTCCGCATCCGTTAAATCCGCATCCAAAAATCTGCTTACGCATCCGCATCCGCAAAATTAAAATTAAAAAATCCGGTTCCGCATCCGCATCCGTTAAACCCACATCCGTAACACCACTAATTGAAAGTGCGTGGATAAACGTTTCATTGATGTTAACTGTTAGGCAAGTTTATCTATTAGTTGCATACCTAACAGATTTAACTCGATATTGATAAACCGGCCCTTAGGCCCAGTTTATTCACCTTCAGTTATATTTATCTAATGGATATTTTCCATGGTTACTGTAATTTTACTTGCCACGATTGGCTATTTGACCAGTAACTATGATAAATATCTGATGGTTAAATTTAACTAAAGGTGAATAAACTGGGCATTAGAGATATAAAAAAGTGACAATAAACGTCTAACCCTAGATTTAACTACATCTCTAAATTTTGTGATGGTTACCCTTGTAGGGTTAAATACCGTCATCTGTTATGACTTCTTCCATCCCACCAACTACAAATTAGCTGTTGCAGACTAAAAGAACAAAAATTTATTGTACAAACAATAAATTATTGTATATAAATCTCAAAAAACCCTTTATATTCTACAAATGAAAATAACTTTGACGACTATAAGACAACAATGTACATTAAAATAAATTGCAAAATTAAAATCATGTCACAAATCTATGGTGTGTTTGTTAGTTTTAAATATAATGGATAACTATTTAGGTGATTCCACTTTAATAACTAGTTTTGACTTTTATAAATTTTGGTTCAAGTTGATTTTATAATCGTATTTGGAGTTTAACTGTATATGGTATTCTGTGTGTCTTGTTTACAACAGTTTATTCTCCTGTTTCTTATTCTCCTATTGTATTATTTTGTAGATTTGACTGATGATGACATCTTAGTATATTGATACTAGTCCAAGTAAATAAAGTTCATTATCAAAAACATTTGAGTTTAGAAGTTCCACCTCTAATATGGATCTTTTAAAATAACAAGATTGTAGCAACAAATGCTGAAGAAGTCAAAATCATGTTAAAAAGCATCAAAACAAATTAAATTTGAAACACATTATCATTAGCAAATAAACATCCATTCTTTTAAAACTTACTTTTAGATGTTAATTCCGGATAATCCCAACTTGAATTCTCCAACAATGAAGGAATTTTAATATCACCGGAATGTTCTTCAAACTCAAATAAAATCGGATTATGCGCAATATCACGAAAAATGTCTTGCGATCGAAATTTTTTCAAAAATTCAGGCATTTTATTACTAACTGATAACTGAGCGAAATAAGCAGCAATGGACTGTTTTTCAAAAATGCTTGAGAAATCCCAAACAGCTGCAGCCGCCTACAACAAAAATAATAACAAAAATTATAAAAAAATATTTCTTTTTCTTTTTTAATTCACCCAAATTAGAAATTCTTGATTTCTCTCCGTAATATGCATATATTTATGCAATCCTTTTTCATCAATAATACATCGAATTGTATTTAAAGCATGAATTTTTGGCAACAAATCTCTTGCAACAGTAAATTTTCCACTCGATAAAGCACTTTGAATATCAAGTTCAAGATTGATTCTATACGGTAAAGGAATTTCCCTATATTTATTATCTTCAACTAAAATATTAACAATACCCTAAAACGAAATTTTCATCAAATATCTTATAAATAAATTTAAAATTGATTTACCATGTAATGATTTGCAACGCATATACTAAATAAATGCAACAAATTCTTGTTAGATTCTTCAGGCGAAGCTTGACACGCCATTAAATAACCTTGCAATTCCTCCAAATTAAAATACATAAAACCAATCGGTGCTTTTACAAATCGATAACAATCCATGGCACTTTTAAAATGATTTTTGGCCAAATCATAATTTTCTTTGTAAAAGAAAAAACAACCCAATTCATAATGAATTTGAGCGGTGTATTCGTGTTTGCTAATTTGTTCGGCTTGATCCCAAGTGTGCTCGATATCGTCGGTGTCTTCAGATAACATCACAAAACATTCGTAATTTAACATCGGCGGTGCTTGTTCCCAAGATAAAGATTCAATTAAGAATTGTATACATCTTTGAATGTTTTCTTCTGTACAAAAATAATTTTCTTCCATTGTCATTTCTCCGTTAGGTCTTAAATTAATAGATTTATTAATAATACCGAAAAATTGATTTATTTGAGAATATGTATTAATTGAACTAATATTTATATTGTTATTATTACCTTGGTGGAGGCATTTGACAAAAAACTCTTCGCATACATAAACAAATTAACCATCGATAATAAATAACCAAAGAGAATTTGTGTTGTGGTGAAATTGTGTGTGGGTTGTATTCCTCCAAATTTGGTAATTCCACTGATATGTGATTATGAGTGAAATACAACAGATCTTGTAGAACACTTACTTGTATTTTAAACGGTAATGCCATTAAAGAAACTTAAAAGTAAAATTTTTTAAAATTTATGAATAAATTAATAAAAACCTTACCGATATTCCATTTAATATAAGCAGCAACTTTAAGTGATAATATTTTTAAAGCTATATTTTTTTTCGAATACCTATTAGGGACTTCGGGATTGCTTTCATTAAGCGGAACATTAATTCCTTCAACACCCTCCATTTCAACTCGTCTAGCTTCATTTTTAAACGACTCAAAAACGGCGATTGTAAATTTATTAATTAATTCAATCGGCGAAGGATCTTAAATTAATTAATAATAATGAATTTAAAAAATAATTTGAGGTTATTTCACCTGGATCGGGTTTTTGAAGATGTTGTAATAAAAGCTCCTTATTAAGTAAAAATTCAAACCAAAGAACGGTTTCGGGATTTATAGGAACCGTTCCCGGTCGTAATAAATCAACATCCATACTAAAATAATTAAATAATTTATATACAAAATAATTCCTTGATTAAGTTTACTAAATTTATAGGTTATGTTGTATATTTTTAATGATTATGCCAACTTAAAAGAATCAAAATTCCCCATTTTTGACATTTAACAAAAGTCAAAATTGTCGAAAATGAAAAATTGTAAACATTCTTTTGTTTAAGTATCGGGGTGAAGACCTTTTTGGTATATCTTTTTTGTTACTTCAAAATTGTTCATTTCGATCAAAATTAATCGTGTAATGTCCCCGTGCCGACCTTACGTATGTGTTTTGGATATCGAAATTATGTAATAAATTATTTATTCACATCGACCTAAATGGACGAGGTGGTATTTCGAGCATCTGAAACCATTGACAACTTGCAGGTTAGAAATGTGACATCTTAACCTCAATTTTTCCTTTTTTTAAATTTTTTTCCTCTTTGTAGCACCATCTTCGAGTGGCTGCCGGTGAAGGTAAAGCCGCTATTGTTAATACATCCGGGAAATTATCAAACGTTTTCGTTCAAGCTTTAAACAATGACCGATATTTGGAGTTTAAGGACGGTGTTATTCGATATTTTACACTTCTATTTTTATATGCAAACGACATACAAGAGTACATAGTGGAGAGGTGCAACCCTGCTTACTTATATGAAAAGATCTCATGGATTTTCTCATCAAATGGTTAATTATAATTTTTAAAAAACATTATCTTATTTAATTATTTTTTTTATAGTAACAAAACGAGATGTGTTAATAGGTGGTACTGGAATTATTATTGGATTTGCTGTTGGGTATTACACTTCAAGAGTGTATTATCCAAGTAAGCAATATTTAGGACGATGTATGCAAGCTGTACAATGTTTAAGATATTCAGGATTTGTGGTAAGGAAAATAATACAAGGTGATTCACATAAGAAACAGGGACATGCAGAATATAAAAAATTAAGATGATTTAACACAATTTATCTTTATACAAATTTATCCCCTTGAGGAGTTATTGCCCTTCAACAATGAATGTTCAATTTTTGAACCTTAAGATATCTCTTGAACTAAAATTACAGCTAATACTAGCACTAACATTAGAACTGTCACTAAAACTATCACTAGGAATAATACTAGATCTAAAACTAGAAACTTTCGGGTTTTGCTATGCGTTTTTTTGTAAAAATCTTTGACGTTTTCGATGCAACCTTCCTTAGAAACTGGTTCCAAGTCGCTTCGAACTCGAAAGTTTCTAGTTTTAGATCTACTATTAGTCATAGTGATAGTTTTAGTGTTAGTTCTAATTTTAGTTCAATTAACTCTGGTTGTGAAAGTCTTCATACTTATATAAGATATCTCAGTAATATATTAAGCGAGAAAAATCAAATTTAGTACATGTTATGAGTACACCAAAGGTATTACTTGATAGTAAGTTGAGATCAGTTAAGACATCTCAAAGGGTTGATTAAGGGTAATAAAATTTAGAGTAAAATTTTGATAGATTTTTTCGTCTTTTGCCAAATTTGACAAATAATTACCTTATTTTGTGTGGAATTTTATTGTAAAACTTTTTTACTCTTATTATTATTTAAAGAAAAATGTCATTTATTCGAAAAAGTGAACACTTGGCATATGAATTGTGATATGAAAAACTTTCAGAACAAAAGTTCTAAGCAAATTTTGTTTCTAATAATGATCATTTCCTCGTTTTAGAAGCTGTTATTGGTAACGAAAAATAAGATTTAACGCAATTTATTTCTATACTAAGTTGTCCCCCTGAGTATAGGCTCCAGGTTTTTAAAAATAAAAATGGGTGCTGAATGCTGAAAGAACTGAATTAGGAATAGACTCAAACAATGAATGACTGCTTTCCAAAAAAGCCTGAAAAAATCTGGAAAGGTCTGAAAAAATTCAAAATATCAAACATGCTCTCCAAAAGAAACATGCTCAGCTGATGCTGGTACTGAGTTAGGAAGAATAAGAAAATAGTACATTAAAATTAAACAATAATTTAAAGTAATAATGTCAATCCAGATAAAACCATTAATAATTTTGTATGGGTGCATTTCCAGTCTCCTAGAAATAATATCAATCTTCTGAAAGAATTTCAAGCCTTCTAGAGACAATATGTCAAGTCTCCTGGAAGCATTTGAAACCTTTTGGAAGCAGTATCAAGCCTTCTGCGAGCATTTCAAGTCCTTCAAAGGCAATTTCAAGTCATCCACAGACAATTTCAAGTCTTCTGAACGCATTTCATATTAACTGGAAGCACTTCAAGTATTTTACAAGTAGTATCAAACCTTTTGAATGCATTTCGAGTCTTCCAGAGGTAATATCAAGTCTTCTTGAAACATTTTAAATCTTCTAGAAGTAGAATTAAGCCTTCTGGAACTATTTCAAGTGTTCTAGAAGCAATGTCAAGCCTTCTGGAAACATTTCAAGCCTTCCAGAAGCAATACTAAGTCTGCCAGAGGCAATTTCAGGTTTTCTGGATGCATTGCAAGTCTTCTGAAAGCATTTCAAATCATCCGCAAGCAATATCAAGTTTTTTTGAAGCAGTATCAAATCTTCTGAAAAAATTTCACGCCTTCCAGAGGCAATGTCAAGTCTTTTGGAAGTATTTAAAATTTTCTAGAAGCAGTATCATATTTTCTGAAAGCATTTCAAGCCTCCAAGAGGTAATATCAAGTTTTCTGGAAGCATTTCAAATCTTCTAGAAGCAATATCAAGTTGCTGATATATATGAGATACTGCTCTAGATCTGCTCTATATGAGATACTGCTAGTAGAAGCAGTATCAAATCTTCTGAAAGCATTTTAGGCCTCCAAGAGGTAATATCACGTCTTTTGGCAGTATTTTAAGTGTTCTAGAAGCAGTATCAAGTTTTTTGAAAGCATATTAAGCCTTTCAGAGGTAGTATCAAGTCTTTTGGAACCATTTCAAATCTTCTAGAAGCAATATCAAGTCTTTTGGAAGCACGTCAAGTTTTCTGAAAGCACTTCAAGTATTTTAGAAGCAGTATCAAATCTTTTGATACTGCATTTCGAGTCTTCAAGAGGTAATATCAAGTCTGCTGAACGCACTACAACTCTTCTAAAAGCATTTTAAGCCTTCTGAAAACATTTCATGTCTTATGCAAGCAATATTAAGTTTTCTAAAAGCAGTATTAAAGCATTGAAGCATTATCTGAAAGCAGTTGAAGCTTTCCAGAGGCAATATCAAGTCTTCTTGAAATATTTTAAATCTTATAGACGCAGAAGCAAGCCTTCTGAAACCATTTCAAGTGTTCTAGAAGCAGTGTCAAGCCTTCTTGAAGCATTTCAAACCTTCCAGAAGCAATATCAAGTGTTCCAGAGGCAATTTCAGGTTTTCTAGACGCATTGCAAGTTTCTTAAAGCATTTCAAATCATCCGCAAGCAATATCAAGTTTTTTTGAAGCAGTATTAAATCTTCTGAAAACATTTCATGCCTTCCAGAGGCAATGTCAAGTCTTTTGGAAGTATTTAAAATTTTCTAGAAGCAGCATCATATTTTCTGAAAGTATTTCAAGCCTCCAAGAGGTAATATCAAGTTTTCTGGAAGTATTTCAAATCTTACTACAAAAGCAGTAATAGTTTTCTGAAAGCATATCAAGCCTTTCAGAGGCAGTACCAAGTCTTCTGGAATCATTTAAAATCTTCTAGCAGTAATATCATGTCTTCTGGAAACACTTCAAGTCTTCCAGAGGCAATATCAAGTATTCTGAAAGCATTTTAAGTCTTCTGGAACCATTTCAGTTATTCTGGCAGCTATATCAAGTCCCAATTCAAAATACGTGCTCTCTAATTAAAAGATACGCATCAGATCCTCTAACTGAATTGGAAATAAAAAGCTCTATTGTACATTAAAATTAAAACGAATTTAAAATAGTAACTTCAATCCAAATAAAATCATTATCAATTTTGTATGTGTGTTTCCCACGTTATATGCTATGGTCCCATTAAAAATGTTGTTTGTGAAATGTAACGATGTGTTTAAAAATGTCTTCACTTATGCAGAAGCATTACTCACCATTAGTTTAATGACCAAATTAAATGTAACACCGCCGAGGGGATTTTATTATAATTTTAAATAACCGCGAAATTTGAATGCGTTTGATATATCATCTGTATATATCTCTGAAATGCGTGTACAACAGAAGAAGACAGATTCTTTGACTCAAAATATAAGAAGCCTATTATTTACGTCATTGCAATTACAAAATCTCATCAGAGTTGGCAGTGATTTTTCTGGAGAGCATTGAAGCTAAAAGTTCTTGCCTCTACTATTGATAATGAAGAGGATTTACGAAGAAAAAATTCCCTAGTATTTAGATATTGAAAAATTTCTTTTTTCTGGCTTACCAATTATACAGGGTGTCTCACGTAACTGGTTCATTAGAACTTTTTTAGGTTCCACTATTCGTAGAGGCTTGAAATTTTGGTAACATGGGTTTTTCATTCCGATTTATTAATCTAAAATATTTTCAAGATGGCCGCCACTTCCGGTCTACCGGAAGTAGACTTCAACTTCGTTATTTTAAATGGAATGCTATAGTTTTTATTACACCATTCAATTATACATAAGAAAATATGTTGACTTTGATAACAGTTGTTGGTGCCTACCGTTTTTTGTTTTCGAGTTATTTTGATTTTAAGTGTTTTTTGGCAAATATCACCATGCTCTTTACAAGCCCATATCTCGGCCAACGTTAACTCAAAAACGTTTTGCATTGGTACGATAACTCTTCATATGCTGCTAAATAGATTGTCATTTGCTGTATCAGTATATCTTATACAGGCTGGTCAAAAATTGAGTTACCGTTTCTCTGTATTCAATTGCGTGAAAGTCGAAAATTTTAAATGGAACGCTCCATATTTTCATACCCTATCAGAAAGGAAATTTAATTCTCTACAAATTATCTATAAATATTCCTATACCTATTTATTATAGTTTTCTTGCTATTGAAGAATTTATCACAATCATAGGTAAAATGCTAGAAACCGTCTGTGTTTTTGTTAGAAGGCCATGACATTTTGACAGTTTTTTGTTTAATTTATTTAAATTATTATTAGTATTATTTCTACAATGAACGGTGATTGAATAAACTTTAGATTCCTAGCTGTAATTTACCAAAAATAACCAAAAGAAAACCGAATAAATGAAACAATGAAAAACAACAATTTAATGATAAAAATTAAAATCAATAACATAAAAGAATGAAAAACTGAAAATTACAAAAATAAATTATGGGAATTTAATTCTCTACAAACTATTTAGATACTTTCCTGCGCCTATTTGTTGTAGTTGCCCTCATATTTGGAAATTAATGGACGCATGCAATGCTGGAAGCTTCTTGTTTTTATGTTAGAAAGCCATGGAGTTTTGATAGCTTTTCAACCATATTTATGTTATTGTTGTCATTACTTAGTTGTGTCATCACTTACTGCTGTTAATGTCTTTGAATATCATGGCGAATTATTCCCACGCCAACATTTTATATTCGTCTTATATTCATGGCGGGTGTAATAAAGTTTTGGATAGGATAAGATACGTATCTCTTAGTTTTGGAAAGATCAAAATAACAAGAAAACATAAATTTCTATCACCAGCAGCTTAAGATAATAGAATAAATGTTTTGTCATATTTTATTGCTTTACCAAATTCTTCGGTAAGAGATGCTTCGGTCGATTTAGATAAATAATATTTTACAAAAAAGCACCGTAAATAAATAAACTGAACTCTCTAGGAACATCTCGCGCATCATTACGTCGAATATTACGCCATATCATTGTTTTTCATTGTTTCATTTATGCGTTCTTCTGCTGGTTATTTTTGGCAAATAAAAGCCAACAAACTCAAGTTTATTCAATCGCAGATCATTCTAGAAATAATACCAATGATAATTTAAATAAATTAAACAATAAACTGTCAAAATATCATAGAAACTTCTACTAAAAACACGACCGGCTTCCAGCATTTTGTGTAGGATTTTGATAAAATACTCAATATGAAGAAAACTATAATAAATAGGTATAGCAATAGTTATAGATAATTTGTAGAGAGTTAAATTCCCGTTTAGATAGGCTAAAAGGATATGGTGCGTTCCATTTAAAATTTTCGACTTTCTCGCAATTGAATACAGCGAAATGGTAATTCAATTTTTGACCACACTGTATAAGGTACATTGATATAACAAGTGACAATCTATTTAACAGCATATGACGAGTTATTGTACCAATGCAAAACGTTTTTGAATTAACGTTGGCTGAGATATGGGCTTATAAAGACCATGGTGATATTTGGCAAAAAACACTTAAAATCAAAATAAAAAACGGTAGGCACCAACAACTGTTATCAAAGTCAACATATTTTCTTATGTATAATTGAATGGTGTAATAAAAACTATAGCATTCCATTTAAAATAACGAAGTTGAAGTCTACTTCCGGTAAACCGGAAGTGGCGGCCATCTTGAAAATATTTTAGATTAATAAATCGGAATGAATAACCCATGTTACCAAAATTTCAAGCCTCTACGAATAGTGTAACCCAAAAAAGTTTTAATGAACCAGTTACGTGAGACACCCTATATAATGAAAATCTTATAAGAGACAAAAAAGTTTCAGAATTTAGATCTATTAAAGGCGATTACAGACTATTCAGAAATTATAATTATGTAATTGTTAATCGATAACAATGCGATAAAAATAAAAACAATGCGATGTGAATTGTTTAAAAATTGATAATGTAACTTTGAAGGGCTATAACCCCTCAAGGGTACAACTTATTATAGAGATAAGTTGCATTAAATCATGTTAATTTAAGTGAATCACCCTGTATTTTTCGTGGTTAAAATATTGTTTAATGTAAATTAATTTTAGTCTGCAACTGTGGTAGATGACGCAATTGGTCCATCGTCCTGTGAAAGCAATCAGGTATTAATAGACGTTAAAGCATGCTCATTAAATAAGATAGATAAAGAAATATGTCACGGATATGGTTCTAGGATAAGAGGTTTCCTGATTAACAATTTCAAGGTAAGTTAAGTGATGTATCAAAATGTGAGTATATTTCCCAATTTCCTTTTAATATTTATTTTTTGTTTAGTAAGTATATAATATTCAATTTTATCCTCATGAAAATATATACAGGGTGAGTCAATAGTGTGGGGATGAAAAATTGTGGCTTTACCATTGAAAATTTAAAAAATGTTTTTATGTTATCCTACATTACTATCAAAGCTGCATCGATTAAAATTAATTTTAGCTATACAGGTTGTTTCACTATTTCCGGCCCGTATTCAAATTAATTTTTTTAAATGTATCTTTTCACATATACTGATTAATTGTCTTAAATGTTATAAATGTATATTTTGTTTTCAAATTGTGGATGCCAAGTTTTTAATCATTTTGTGAAAATTTTGGATAAATCATGTGGTCACTTAAAATTCGTTATCAGCATTATTATTAAGTATTCAAGGATGTAATTTGGCATATTAATAAACAAAGCTTGGGTCTTTCGAACGCCACTATTAGTATTAGATAATATTATATCGCGTGGTTACTAGAACCAGTTAATTTATGAAATGTTTGAGGGACCATAACTTTGTTATTTTAAATGGAACACCCTATATTTTTTAATGCCTCAAAAGGCTTTGTTAATTACCTTTCATTTTTGTTAAGTATATGGTATGTCTAACACGTGTACTTTCTCAGATAATTAGACTATTTCAAAAATAAATGAAAACAGAAGGAAAGAAAGAAATTCCCAGCGCTGCTATCATTCCTTTTCATTTATTCCTGTCTATACGTGTGTTAGGTAAAATTTCTTTCCTTCTGTTTTTATTTATATGTGTCACACGTAAATAAATTAATTCCAATTATTGTTTATTTCAAAAATGTTGGTCTAAAGCTGTTTTTTTCACAAGAAATAAACAATGAAGAAGACGTTTTTAAACAAATGCAAGTGCGCCTGTTTTGTAAAAGCTGAAGAAGTATACGTGTGTGCATATTCAGTTCAAAAAAAAACTAGAATTTTCGAAATGGGTATTAGAAAAAGATCAACAAGAATACAATTTTTTTGATTATTTTCTATACTGTGAATAAGCAATGTTTCGCAAAAATAACTATATCACTGCCTTAATCTTCATTACTACAATATTGTCAACAGTAAATTTATATGAAAAGTAGCCCACTAACATCGATGGTCCTAAAATGTCTGGGCAGGGATTCTAGAATCTTATTTGATCAGATCGTATTTCTTTGAAGCAACCATCAATGGACAATCATTTTGAATTTCTTAGAAAATCAATTGGCAACCCTTTTAGAAGATGTTTCACTAAACCCTTGGCAAAGAATTTGGTCTCAGCACTGTAGTACACCTTTTCACTATGATGGGAGTTTTGCAACATGCTTAAATAGAATTTTTGTCAAGTTGTTTTCTTAATTGTCTGCACACAGATCTGTACTTTTCCATCATTTACGAAATAACCTTACTTGCATTTGTTTAATAATGTCTTCTTCATAGTTTATTTCTTGTAAAAAATTAAGTTTATGCCGACTTTTTTTAAATAGTCCTCTAAACATTTCATAAATTAACCGGTTTAGGTAATCACCCTGTATATTATTATCCAAAAGTATTAGTGGGGTTTGAAAGACCAAAGCTTTGTTTGTCGATATGCTAAATTGCAATCTTCAATATTTAATGATATTGGTGTTAATTAATTTTAAGTCACCATAAGATTTTTCAAAAATGTTTACAAAATAATTAATAACTTGGCAACCCTGCATACAAAATTTGAAAACAAGATATGCATTTATATCATTTAAGATAAGTAGTCAACATATGTAAAAGATGTATATCATTCCATTTAAAAAAATGAAGTTGAGTAGGGTTCTAGAATTGTGAAACACCCTGTATAGCTGAAAATAATTTTAATCGATGCAGCTTTGATGGTAATGTATGATGACATAAAAACATTTTTTTTGTTTTCAATAGTAAACTCACAATGTTCCATCCTCGCACTATTGACTAACCCTGTATACTTGTTCCTTATTGATCCTTTATAACTAGTTAACCATCCTGTTAACTCGCACAAGCACACATTGGTCTATGAGTCCAGATTACTTTGTCAAACAAGAACTTATGTACAAATTACACTAATTTACAAATTTTAATCAAATTTTTCCTCAAAGAGTGCGATATTTTTTGTATAACTTAGAATGCTGTGCTGATTCTGAAACTGTCTTTAGTTTTTCTCCATCACGTCCAGTTTTCGAGATATACCCAAAAATGTGGAAAATACGGTAACGGTCCATGTTCAGTATATTTGTTATTTGGCATACTTTTTTAACTATATGGACATGAAAGTGGAGATCCAGGCGAACATTTTGAGGTATTGACGGCATAAATTAGTCCTAAAATTGGTCCTAAATTGGTCCACATTTTTGGGTATATCTCGAAAACTGGACGTGATGGCGAAAAACTGAAGACAGATTCAAAATCCGCACAATATTCTACATTATAAAAAAATATTAGTTTTTGAGATTTTTCTTATCAACTAGTGTTATTAAGTCCCACCATGTAATTTATATTATATTTACTGATTTTGGTTTTTGTGATGTGGTTAATTTTTATGCTGAAAATCCGAAATAATCAACATTTTGAACAATTTTAGAGAATATGGTTTTTGACCATCTTCTTTCATTTTCAAATTGTGAAAGAATTTTGTAATAAAAATCATCAATTATGATATTGTAAAGATTTTGACAATGTTACTGTAAAAGTGTAATAGACAAATTTTATGGATTATAAAAGTTTCGACCATAACACTTTCCTCCATCCATTTTAATTTTGGAGTTTCAATTAATTTTGTCGTAAGACACTTAAATAATGATATTTTGGAAATTTTTTACAATTTCCTCTGGGTCCTCATATCTAGGTTGTGTCTTATATCTATTATTCATGTAAAAAGTATCTCACTGTCTGCTTTAGTTTTTAAGTTATGGTTGATTTTTATGCTGAAAATTCAAAATTTTTATATTTTTACAATATTTGACATATTCCTGCAAATTCTTTATATTCACGTTGTGTAGCTGATTATGGATTATAAAATTACTGTGGTTTGCTGCCATTTTTGCTCGAATATCACGTGGCAAATTTAAAATATGTAATAAAAGTTGCTATTTAATTGGTATTAACAACTTTTTATTGTTTCTTTGATTAAACATATACTTGGTGTAACTAAACAATAAAGTAATGGCATATTTAATATTTGACTGCTATTCTGTGGTCATTACTGTTTTGGATACTTCCATGCTAATATTGATGAGTTACTATGTTGATGATTCCAAATATTTTTTGGAATATCTGGCTGTTGACAATCATATCTTTCTTTTTACTTTGATAGTTGGGTTCTACTTGCAAATCCTGATAATATGATTTCTGAACGGAAACTCAAAATTTGTATGAACCAGACTAACATAGTCAGACTTAAGATAATATTGTAGAATTTTGCTTTCGTTTTCAGCTTGCATATTTGCTTGATCGTTGTTGTGTGACATACTGACCATACATCTCGATCGCCCGTCGATATTCGTTTCCTGAATAGTATAACTTGTTTCCTGAATTTAGATTTTTTGGCAGTTTCTATTTTATTATATTTCATGTACAGGGTGGGCAAATTTTGGTGTTATTATAGGCTATCTCAGAAACGATAAGAGATACGAAAAAAGTAGGTGCCATGTCTCGGTCTCTTTTTACGAGAAACCTTCAATCCCGCAAAGAGAAAACCTCTATCTTCTTTTGTTTTTAAGTTATAGCCAAAAAGTGATATTTTCGCCATTTCAGAAAATGGTCCTATTTCGTTTATTTTTGAAATTGAAAAACACAGTTAATACATTCTTAAGACAGATTTTATGATTAGAATGTAATGCCTTTGAAAAATTTTAAATAAGGTTGATAATTTTTGAGATATAACAAAAAGTTGTATTTTTTTAAATACAACTGATACTTGATTATGGTGTTATTAAAAAGAGCACATTTTTAGCTTTAATCCCGCTTAGCTTTATACATATTGAAGATATTTGTTGTATTTCTGCAAATTCTTTGTTCAGTTATGAATTGTGCTTTTGCACATCATTTACGATTACTTTTAGTGAATGAGGTCTTTGACTATTAATTTTGATTTTCATGTTTTCCAATAAAAATCATCAATTATGATTGGTGATAATATTGCAAAACTGAAATAGCCAAGTTACGAATCCTTAGACCATAACGGAAAATCTACTTTTACTTTAGAGTAAGATTCTAAAAAGATGTCATTTTGGAGATGTTTAACAATTCCCTCAGAGTCCTTATATCTAGGTTGGATCTGGTTATGGATTAGCGTTTATGTTTATTATAAACAAAGTTCATGCCAAAAGTATCTCGTTGTTTGTATTAGATTTCAAGTAGTGGTTGATTTCTGTGCTGGAAATTCCAAATTATAATATTTTGAAAATATTTGCTGTATTCCTGCAAATTCTTTATGTTCAAGTTGTAACTGATTATGGATTATGCTATTACAGAAACAATTTTCTTCCTCATTTTTGTAGTTCTTCAAAGTTTTTTCGAATCCATAATGTCCAACTTATCGATTTTATCGTGACTTTCTTCTATAACATGACAAACACTCCTTTATGAACTAGCTATTTCGATCCGTCATCATAAATTTGTAAAATATTGTATATTTACATTAGATTTTCATCCTAGAGCTGAATCGTTAGCAACCAGTCGGATTCAGCGATTTTAGGTATAGATCCTCTGATCAGGTTCTTCTGGCTCTTTTCCTGGCTCATTTGAGTGTCTATTCAAGAAATCAACATGTGATATTTACCTCTCGATTGATGTACAACAGAAAAGTAATATTCTTGTAGCTTTAAAAGTTATCGTCCAATTTGATCGTTTTCAGAGAATTGCGTAATTACTGTAAAGTGTTGTCCTAACAAATGTATTCTGAATCTATCTATGGTTGCGACTATTGCCAAAACTTGAAGTTCATATCTAATTGTATGTTCATCTTAATAGCTCTCTCTGTTCCCTCCGTGTTCCCTACATCATTATTAACGTCTTTGTAGTACTTATTTTTCTCTTCCATAGCTGCATAACTTTCTTTACTGATGGTTGTTTCACATTTGTTGGTGTAGATGATTTTTTTGAACATTGGCTTGTCTTACATCATTTTGGTTTCTTTCTTCACCTGTTCTCGTCATCTTTATGTTTGTTTTGTCACGGCTTGTTTGTTTCTGCTTTCTAATTTTGTCATAAATCTCTAGTTTTCCTTTAAATTCAATATTGTTTTTTGCTCCGAACAAAACAGTTTGGTTTGATAATTCGTCTTCTATCCAGTTCATTAAGTATTTGATATAATGCATTTTTCTCTAAGTTTACTCGACTTCCTAACTCATGCATTTTCAAAAAATATTCTCCTACCATTTCATCACTCTTCATTCTTTTCCGTAACAACATTTTGTGTAACTCAACACTGTTAAAGTTACTGCTAAACTCATCTTTTACTTTCATTTTCAACATTTTTCATGTCATGATTTCTCTTTCACTCAGGGCAAATAGCCTTGCTACTCTTCTAAGAAATTTTTTGCAATATATAAATTTTTGCACGTCTCTCCATCCCGATAATATAACGTTTCCTTCAAATCCTTTTATTCAAGTGTTTATCGTACAATCGTATTTACATCAACAGATCGAATCGTGTCTTCATCCCTGAATATCATCATAAACTTCGTCGTATTGCATAAATCATCCTCGAATGTTTTAGTTTTCTTCATATTTGTTGTCTTCGGTGCAATCCCAGAACCATAACTTCGTTTTTCATCTACATCTTCATTATGATAAGTATCTATTCTTCATCGTCTTTACTGGTGTGCTTGCATCTTTTCATTAGTTTCATTAGTTATATAATAAGACTGGGTTTTTAACGAGATGTAACGAGATTAACAAAGATAGGTGAAAAGTGGTTTGCGCTGGAGTTCTATCTGATTATTTATAATATTTATTTTAGGGTCCCTATTGTTTATCGATTTCAGAATTAATAACTAAAATAATACAAAATTCACAAAAAAGATTAGATCCTTTATATGTTCTCTTCTTCTCTAATGCCTTTCAAACAGATTCTATCAAAATTTAATCTAAATCTAACAGTCCACAATAAAAACTCCATTTTTAAATATCCTGTCTAATTACAATCCTAAAACTGACCCTTTAAATCAGAGTGGTATATAATCTGTTGATTGCCTTAATTGTAATGCGAGATATATAGGGCAGACTGATCGGAAACTACAAATTAGAATTAAAGAACACCAACAGGAACTTGAATCAAATATATTCCAACATCAAGTTAAAACCGGTCATAAAATTAATTTTAAAGGAGTTAAGCTTTTACACCGATGCAACAAGGGTCATAATAAAATGGATCTACTAGAATATCATGAAGTCGATAAAAACAGTAAGGATCCTAAAATAAATATTATAAATAATCAGATAGAACTCCAGCGCAAACCATTTTTCACCTATCTTTGTTAATCTCGTTACATCTCGTTTTAATCCTGTCTTATTATATAATTTATTTTATTTCATGTCTGTTCTTTGTGGTGTGTTTATCGTGTTATTTTATCAATTTTTAACATTTATTAATTTATGTTAGAATTTTTTATACATCTGACAGTAAGTTATTTTATTTTTTTATATTTTTTAATTTTCAATTTTAGTTTTATCAATTATTCAAGATTTCTTGTTATCATTTAATATTTTTGTAGATTCGATTTTATTAGCCGAAACCGGTACTGATTAAATTTAATTTTATAGCGTGATAGAAGTTATTTATTTATTTTTTCCGAAATTTCCTTTACTGATGGTTATTTCACATTTGTCGGTGTAGATGATTTCTTTTAACATCCGTTTGCTTTATGACCAAATTCTTTGTAAATAAAGAACATTTAACTCTATTTAACTTCATTTAGCCTTTCTCCTTGAATTTACATTTTACTACAAAAAACGCTGACGCGTCTATATGTATAAGTTAGTCTTAAATTTGAAAAATATATATTTTTAAAACACAAATAAGAGTATATTGTTGTTCACTAACATTGATTTTCATTAGAGATGTGCAAATTACGTGAGTTCCACCGTGAGCGGACATCAATGTTTGTACCACTCACGTGAACGTGCGTGATCGTGAACGACTTTGGTTTTGACGGGACCCTACGTGACCCGATTGAATCGATTTTGAGACGTAATTTGACCGGCACCTGGACAATTAGTTAGCCAGTTAACATTTTTTGAATATCCAGTGCGTTCACGAAATTTGTTAAATTTTTAGCAATTCTTCTTGGACAGAAATGATGCATCAGACGAATTTAAACGTTTGACATGTGATTTATTTACGAATTTTACGTAAACTCTAAGTATTAGTTGAAGACCTTAACCCAACCCAATTAGCTAGTTAGCATAAAATATTAGTTGGGTTGGGTTGCGCCATCAATCTTATCTGAATTCAACCGAACCAAACGAGCTATTTAGGGCTAGATATTAATTGGGTTTGGCTAAGAATTCAACCTTGTCTGAACCCAGCCCAACCCAACTAGGTAGTTAATGCTAGATATTAATTGCGTTGGGTTGAGCCATTAATTTTAACCCAACTAGCTAGTTAACACTAAATGTTAGTTGCATTGAGCCATCAACATTATCTGATCCCAACCCAACCCACCTAACTAATTAGTGCTATTTAATTTAAATTTATGATGAATAGAGGAAGATCTTTAAAACGTTATTTATTTTAATTTTATAATAGTCTCATTTATTTCAGAACATGATAAATAAAGTTAAACACTATGTTCATTCTGCTATTCTGCTAAAGGCAATTGATTAATAATCAAATTAACAGGTAATCACTCATGATTCATACATTTGACAACTTGATCGAGCGTGAGTCACGTGAATTGACACTCACGTGAGTCATCTTTGATATTCACGTGAGTGGCGTGCGTGACCCGCATGGATATAGATCGTGAGCGGACATAAAAATTAACTCACACGCACATCTCTAATTTTCATATCGTCCATAATGTTAAACTTTATCAATGTTATTCCATAAACCCATAACTACATAAATAAATAATCAATAATTTATCTTTATTAGTATTACCAAGATGAACTTCCGGTAACACTTGGTCGTGATTGCGCAGGCATAATAGTCGAAATAGGTAGAAACGTGACCCGTTTCGAAGTTGGAGACACAGTTTGGGCGGCAACACCTTTCTGGGCACCTGGTACAATGTCAAAATACGTTGCACTTCCGGAACGGCATGTAGGGAAAATGCCTCCAGATTTAGGTTTTGAAAGCGCAACCAGCATTCCGTTTTGCGGCGGAATCGCTCTGGATGCATTAAAATCTGTCGATTTAAACATTTTAAACGCAGAAGGAAAAACGTACGTTTCAAAATTAATTTAAATGAACCAAATTAATTTAATTAAAAAAAAATAATTATAGGGTGTTTGTTCATGGTGGCTGTTCAGCTGTTGGTTGTCTTGTAGTACAAATATTAAATTACTGGGGTGCAAAAGTAACTGTATCGTGTTATAAGCGAGCTGTTCCCGTTGCAAGAGCTTTGCAAGTTAATGACATAATACCTTTGACTTCGTATCGTGGGGATGATGCTGTAGTGAAATCGAACAACGCACATTTATTAAAAAAAGAACTTGATTTACATGAAAAATTTTGGGCGATTATTGTGACGGTACCATGTGAAATGGAAATATCTGAATTGAAAACTTATTGTAAGGATGCTGGTAATGTTATTTTAACGTTACCTCAACCGATTTCATCCGACCAATACGGATTTTTACTTAAAAAGTTATACGGATATTATGTTCAATTGAGAGCTTTCATTCAGGTAAGTTAAAAACATTTTCAAAATTTTTCTAAAAATAATTTTTTTAGAAATATTCTAAAGATGGTTTAAAAGATTATGGCGAAACGCACATTTGTTACGAAGAATTGGATCGATTATCTCAATACATAGAAAATGGTGTAATTCAAAGTGTTGTGGACAGAGTTTATCAACCTTATGAAATTGATCAGGCTTTAACTCATATACAAACATTAGACTCAATTGGAAGTACGGTAATAACGTTTAGGTAGTTGAAATTGTTTGGGGTTATCGTTTTTTAAGGGTTTTACATGAATAAAAGAATGAATACTGTAACACCTCATTATGTCTCTAATTGGTACAAATTGTTATTTATGTAATAGAAATTTTTTATTTTGAGATGATTGTGCCTTTTTGATAACTGCCAAAAACGAAATAAAATTTATAAATAATAAACCAAAACTCATCAAATCATAGATCTTCCAACTATATTGCATTTTGTTATTGTTTTATCTTTATTATTGAAATAAAATTGTCTACTCCTAATATTGTTTTTTTTTCTATGGAAAATTTAATTGAACTTGACGTTTTTTTTATAATTTCATAAAAAGACAAAAAAATTGACAACATTTAATTTTATTTAAACTGTATAATAATGTATAAATTTAACAAGTGTTATAAATTATTTATATTACAATATGTTCATCTTATCTTTACAAATTAAATCTAACATTATAATAATTTATTTTTCTTTGCTCTATCTAAATATAATATTATCATACATATCTTTCGCATTTCGTGAAGAATTCCTTTTAAACGGATTCCAAGATAGTCTCTTATTGTGATGATTATGTTGAGCAATTGAACCCGAAGGACTCGACATTTCGCTAGACACACCCGAACTGCTACTATGGGTGGATACTGTACTTTTTGTTGTTTTTGAAGGCTACAAAGAAGTTTATTTATATTTTTGATGATTAAAATTTAAAAAAATAAATCGATGATGCGTACCTTCAAATAATTCCTATCCATTGGTGTAACCAATTTTAAACTGAGCGTATCCCCGTGATTTTTAATAAGAGCCACTACTTCATCGTGGCACGACCATTTTACATCTACATCTCCAATAGCTACGATGAAATCACCTTCTTTAACCCCACCATACTATAACAATAATATAATAAAATTATAGAAAATGATTAAGTTTTTTAATAATTTGTTTAAATAATATTTAACCATTAAAATTAAAGTTACTACGTAATAAAATTAAAGTAAATGAAAAATCTAAGAAAAGTATTCTGTATACATTGAATTTTTTTTCTAATCTGTTACGAATTTAGAAAAACGAGATCTTGTGAAATCTCGCCACATCTGATGATTTTTCAACATTTCATTTTTTGATTGAAGTTTGTTAAACAATTTTTAATTGACTATTACATTTCCAAACACTGTACATTATGTTAATAATTACCAACTTGTTGGCAGCATGAGCTATTACTGTTCCAAATACTGTACTTTATGTTAATGATTACCAACTTGTTGGCAGCATGAGCTATTATTGTTCCAAATATTATACTTTATCTTAATGACTGCCAACTTGTTGGCAGCATAAGCTATTGTGTCTCCAAAATCCTGTTCACCAACTTGAAGTCTGCCAACTTACTGGCAGCATGAGTAATTACTGCTCCAAACACTGTACATTATGTTAGTAATTACCAACTTGTTGGCAGCATGAGCTATTACTGTTCCAAATACTGTACTTTATGTTAATGATTACCAACTTGTTGGCAGCATGAGCTATTATTGTTCCAAATATTATACTTTATCTTAATGACTGCCAACTTGTTGGCAGCATAAGCTATTGTGTCTCCAAAATCTTGTTCACCAACTTGAATTCTGCCAACTTACTGGCATCATGAGTTATTACTGCTCCAAACACTGTACATTATGTTAATAATTACCAACTTGTTGGCAGCATGAGCTATTACTGTTCCAAATACTGTACTTTATCTTAATGACTGCCAACTTGTTGGCAGCATAAGCTATTGTGTCTCCAAAATCCTGTTCACCAACTTGAAGTCTGCCAACTTACTGGCAGCATGAGTTATTACTGCTCCAAACACTGTACATTATGTTAATAATTACCAACTTGTTGGCAGCATGAGCTATTACTGTTCCAAATACTGTACTTTATGTTAATGATTACCAACTTGTTGGCAGCATGAGCTATTATTGTTCCAAATATTATACTTTATCTTAATGACTGCCAACTTGTTGGCAGCATAAGCTATTGTGTCTCCAAAATCTTGTTCACCAACTTGAAGTCTGCCAACTTACTGGCAGCATGAGTTATTACTACTCCAAACACTGTACATTATGTTAATAATTACCAACTTGTTGGCAGCATGAGCTATTACTGTTCCAAATACTGTACTTTATCTTAATGACTGCCAACTTGTTGGCAGCATAAGCTATTGTGTCTCCAAAATCCTGTTCACTAACTTGAAGTCTGCCAACTTACTGGCAGCATGAGCTATTACTGCTCCAAACACTGTACATTATGTTAATAATTACCAACTTGTTGGCAGCATGAGCTATTACTGTTCCAAATACTGTACTTTATGTTAATGATTACCAGCTTGTTGGCAGCATGAGCTATTATTGTTCCAAATATTATACTTTATCTTAATGACTGCCAACTTGTTGGCAGCATAAGCTATTGTGTCTCCAAAATCCTGTTCACCAACTTGAAGTCTGCCAACTTACTGGCAGCATGAGCTATTACTGCTCCAAACACTGTACATTATGTTAATAATTACCAACTTGTTGGCAGCATGAGCTATTACTGTTCCAAATACTGTACTTTATGTTAATGATTACCAACTTGTTGGCAGCATGAGCTATTATTATTCCAAATATTATACTTTATCTTAATGACTGCCAACTTGTTGGCAGCATAAGCTATTGTGTCTCCAAAATCTTGTTCACCAACTTGAAGTCTGCCAACTTACTGGCAGCATGAGTTATTACTACTCCAAACACTGTACATTATGTTAATAATTACCAACTTGTTGGCAGCATGAGCTATTACTGTTCCAAATACTGTACTTTATCTTAATGACTGCCAACTTGTTGGCAGCATAAGCTATTGTGTCTCCAAAATCCTGTTCACTAACTTGAAGTCTGCCAACTTACTGGCAGCATGAGCTATTACTGCTCCAAACACTGTACATTATGTTAATAATTACCAACTTGTTGGCAGCATGAGCTATTACTGTTCCAAATACTGTACTTTATGTTAATGATTACCAGCTTGTTGGCAGCATGAGCTATTATTGTTCCAAATATTATACTTTATCTTAATGACTGCCAACTTGTTGGCAGCATAAGCTATTGTGTCTCCAAAATCTTGTTCACCAACTTGAAGTGTGCCAACTTACTGGCAGCATGAGTTATTACTGCTCCAAACACTGTACATTATGTTAATAATTACCAACTTGTTGGCAGCATGAGCTATTACTGTTCCAAATACTGTACATTATGTTAATGATTACCAACTTGTTGGCAGCATGAGCTATTATTGTTCCAAATATTATACTTTATCTTAATGACTGCCAACTTGTTGGCAGCATAAGTTATTGTGTCTCCAAAATCTTGTTCACCAACTTGAAGTCTGCCAACTTACTGGCAGCATGAGCTATTACTGCTCCAAACACTGTACATTATGTTAATAATTACCAACTTGTTGGCAGCATGAGCTATTACTGTTCCAAATACTGTACTTTATCTTAATGACTGCCAACATGTTGGCAGCATAAGCTATTGTGTCTCCAAAATCCTGTTCACCAACTTGAAGTCTGCCAACTTACTGGCAGCATGAGCTATTACAGTTCCAAACACTGTACATTATGTTAATGATTACCAACTTGTTGGCAGCACGAGCCATTACTGTTCCAAGCACTGTACATTATCTTAATGACTGCTAACTTGTTGGCAGCATGAGCTATTACTGTTCCAAACACTGTACATTATGTTAATGATTACCAATATGTTGGCAGAATGAGCTGTTACTGTTCCAAATACTGTACTTTATCTTAATGACTGCCAACTTGTTGACAGCATGAGCTATTGTGTCTTCAAAATCCTAGCTATTAGGTCTGCAAAGTTCAGCTCATCTATTTAAACTCTGCCAACTTATTGGCAGTATGAGTTATTATTTTTCCAAAGTCCTGCTCATCAGTTTGAAGTCTGCTAACTTGCCGGCAGCATGAGCTATTATGTCTGAAAATTCTGCTTATCAGTTTGAAGTTTGCCAACTTGTTGGCAGTATGAGCTATTATATCACCAAACTTTTGCTCATCAGTTTAAAGTCTGCCAACTTGTAGGCAATATGAGCTATTATGTCTCCAAACTCCTGCTCATCAGTTTAAAGTCTGCCAACTTGGGGGCAATATGCGCTATTATTGTTCCATAGACTACATATCTTAATAACTGCCAACCTGTTGGCAGCATGAGCTATTATGTCTGAAAATCCTGCTTATGAGTTTGAAGTTTGCCAACTTGCTGGCAGTATGAGCTATTTTACTGTTCAACAGACTATATATTATCTTAATGACTGTATATTATAATAATTAATCTCAACTTGTTGGCAGCATGAAGTATTACCGTTCAACAGGCTGTATATCATTTTAATGAACACCAACTTGTTGGCAGCATGAGCTATTATGTCTCCAAACTTCTGTTCATTAGTTTACAGTCTGCCAACTTGTGGACAACATGAGCTATTACTGTTCCATAGATTCCATATCTTAAGGACTGCCAACGTTTTGGCAGCATGAGCTATTATGTCTGAAAATCCTGACAATCAGTTTAAAGTTTGTCAATTTGTTGGCAGCATGAGCTATTACTGTTCAACAGATTGTATATCATCTTAATTACTGCCAACTTATTGGCAGTATGAGCTATTATGTCTCCAAACTTTTGCTCATCACTTTAAAATCTGCCAACTTGTTGGCAACATGAGCTGTTACTGTTTCACACTCTACACATTATCTTAAACACTGCCGTCTTGTTGGCAGCACAAGCTATTGTCTCCAAAGTCTTGCTCAAACTTGGTGACAGCATGAGCTATTACTGTTTTAGAGATATATATTACTTTTCGGGATTGTATGTTAATTAGAAATGTAAAAGGCAAATTTTAAGCCCTAAATAAAATAATTTGAAGAAAAAAATCAATTTTCAGCCACTTCCTTTAATAGATATTGAATATTAATGATTATTTATGGACCAGTAATCTGAACTTTGACAACCTCGCGAAGACATGAAGCATGATACAACAATTTTAATATTAAGATTTTCGCTTTAGAACCGAACGAAGAATCTCTTTGCCTGTGGATTATCTCCCAATTTCTGAACTCCCTGTATAAATATAGGGAGTTCAAAACAATTCAATTCAAATTAAATTTTGACACTTGGAAATATCAAATCATAACAATTGGTTGCTATGGTTACGCTATTTTTTTATATCAAATGAATGGAAGGTAATGAGACTTTAAATGAATTTTTAAAATATAAAGTAACACAACTTCTTTACTTGCTATTGTTTATTTGTTCGGTACCGGTTTCGAGTTTTACAATCTCATCATCAGCCGAATGTCAAAAAATTAAAATACTACAAAATGGTAATAAATATATAAAACATTTTTTTTTACACGAACGTAGTTCGTGTAAATTGTTCTGTGTAAACATTTTTTTTTTACACGAACGTAGTTCGTGTAAATTGTTCTGTGTAAATGTTTTATATATTTATTACCATTTTGTAGTATTTTAATTTTTTGACATTCGGCTGATGATGAGATTGTAAAACTCGAAACCGGTACCGAACAAATAAACAATAGCAAGTAAAGAAGTTGTGTTACTTTATATTTTAAATATTTAATAAACTTGCAACATGGATTCAAACAAACAATATTTAAATGAATTTTTCTCGAAAATTTTCTTATGTAACCGATATTAATATTTATTGTACATAATTCAGAAAAAATCCTCTTCCATATTCCGATATAAAAAGTGGGGTGTTCTATTTGAAAAAAACTTTGATGACGTCATAAATCATTTTAAAATTGCGGAGAAAATTTAAAATATACAGAAAGAATTGATTTTATCGGATTTTATCGAATTTATCCGTTACTTTTGAAACGCACTGTATAATAATAGACTATAGGTTAAGGTTTAGTGTTGTTATTTTTGTTGTTGTTCTTATTTTGGAACAAAGCTTCTGAATTCTAAGTTTTAATACACGTAATTACGTTAATAAGACATACTTTAAAATCATATTTAAGCAGGATTTAATCTATTTATTATTTTTGTTTAAAATTAAAAAAATATTTCGAAATTTAGTAACATTTCAAAAGTTTAGAATAAAATTTTCGAATTTAAAATTAATTCTATAAATAAACATATCAAATTCGATTTTCTTTTTTCAAATATTTACGTAAAATCGATATTAATTTATCCAAAACATGAAATAATTCGATTAATTACTTCAATATTATTACGTAATAATTTTAATTTTCAAGATTGATTGTAAAAAAATTATTTAAATTTTTTTCAATATATCATAACTTACCTCTGCTAAAGAATTTGATTCAACAATCGCAACAATAACCGGAGCATCTCCTCTAACAGAAAATCCAAATCCTTCAGTAACTCTTCCTCGATATAATTGAATCAATCTCGGCGCCGTCCAATGTCTTTTAGCTGAAAATATTGCGATTGGACCTAAATTTTTGAACAAATCATTAACCCGGTGTTGTGTAAAATCAGGTGAGGTAAGAGAAAGTTGAAATTTCGTGGCAGCTTGAATTTCAGGTGGATCTAAAATCTCTCGAAAATCATTCTCGTGTTCTTGTGATGTATAAGCGTGCAATATATTCCGATGGGCCGTCCTAAGCACGTTAATCAAAGCGTGTTTGCCTTTCAATTCCCTACACATTCGATGAAGCCTTTGGCATTCTTCATGAAGAAGTAAAGCTTCTCTTAAATGGGCTTTTCCTATAAATGTAAAAGAATAAAGTATTTGAGGAAACTTTCAAATTCTTATTTTGTCTTACCTAATAACTTTCTTTCAGTATCGTCTTTTGGTATTCTGATGTCAAGTTGTGTCGAGGCGCTTTCTACATGCAGATACTCCATGACCTCTTTAGTCGCAGCCGACATATTCGCCGCTTCTTTGTCCAGAATACCTTTGGCAGCGTGAAAATGGGCCATCGCGCCGTAAAATTCGCGTTTCACTTGAACTACGGCCGTCCAACTGTATGGAACGTAATCTTTTACAGATGGGTGCGCGATAAGTTTATGGACGTGGTTGTAACAATCTGAGAGATGTTGAGCTTCTTGGGCCAAATCGAAACAAATATCGATTGAGCGTTTTTCTTGGGATTGAAGGTCCAGTTTTTCTAATAAGCATTCTCTTGCTTGCGTCTATTTTGTTTTTAAAAAAAATTATTAAAATGGGTTTGAAGAAAAATGATGAGATCTTACCAACATGAGTTGTATAAACATTTCTAGCATATCGGGGCCTAAATCCATAGAAGGGGCGTTCGTAAAGTTTTCGTTGATGTATCTAAACGTCCCCGCGGCTCTTAAGAAACTATCAACGGCGGCATCGAGTCCTTTTGCTGTGGTACGATCTTGCTTGGCGCCTATTTGCGTGTAAACAGCGCCGATGTTAAAGAGGACGCATGCTTTTTCGAAGGCGACCGTTCTTTGGCACGACGGCACTCCCGTTAAGGAATCGAACCATTCAAAGTAAATTCCCAAAGATCGATCGGGCGAGAAAAATCTCCTTTCCACGAAATACAACTGGTTGTAGTATCTGAAGAGAAGACCGATTCCGGCACTATCACGCAACGGAGTTCTCATAGCCTAATTAAAACCAAAAAAATTAATTAATTTAAACAAAAAAAAAATCAATCAAATCATTACTTGTCTTGTATCCATAAAATCAGCTATTGCATCTTCGTATTGCGAGGCATCTTCGCTGTAATGTTCCAAAATAAAATCTTTGAATGAATCCCTAAAATCGATCTCCTTCGTTTCTTTAAGTCCTAATGGTATCATAGGCATAACATCGTTTGTGCTGAAAATAAAATTAAAATAACCATTAGCTTAAAACGAAACTAAATCTGATGTGTAATGATCTATAAAATCACATTAATTACTGAATTATTTACATATCTCCACTTAATTAATGAGATTATGCATGCAAGTGGCAAAAATGAGTCTGAAATAAATCGTGGCGTGAACTAACGTAATCTAATAGCATAAAAAAGGCTACGCTTCGCTCCACAGGCTTCTGGTATGTATTTCCTGACTCTAAACCGTATAGAGTAACTGTAAAAAGAAAGATGGGCGGTGTGATTAACTTTTACACGTCTTCTAAAATATATATCTTCATTTATATTATTATCGGATGATGGGGGAATCTGTTTTATACTATTTACAACTCGTTCGAAGTAACGGAAGATTCTAACTAATGTTCTTTTTATGTCTCTGTTCTGTTTTATTATAGATAAGCTTGTTATACATAATGTATGAAATGGTTTGTGAATCTTAAGTAATATTAAATAAGAAACTGTGTCATAACAAATTTTTTTGGTAAGAATTTTTGGAGATTATGTGATGCGTAGAAAATTTGGTAGTTTCACAAATTTTTGAAATGAATTTATTTATTTATAAATCAAGGAGATAATGAGGGAAAAATAAACACGACAAGATACACACGATTTGAAACTTTTTCCAAGACGAGACCTTGTCAAAAATAAGTTTATAGCCAGAAAAATTGCGTCCAGATATCTCGCAGTGTTTACTAATTAAAAGCAAATAAGATCATTTTTACAAATACATTTTATTTACATCACGCAAATAAAAATGCAAGTTGGATTAAAAGTGTATAGAAATGCTTGAGTCTACATGGAGTTGAAAGTCTAAAATGTGATTACAAAAAATAATTTCCATTATTCTCGATTTTCAGTGATAGGAACCGGTTTTTGAAAATACTTATGGGTGCTGGGTGCAGAAAAAGAACGAGTGACTACTCTCCAGAAAAAAAAATGGAAAAAGCTTCGTCCAGCACTTTAATCAGCAGTTTTTAAAATATTGACATCAAAATTTTGCATTTTGTCTAACAATGTTTAATAACTTTCAAGCAAACCCAAATGGTTTATCAACAGTATCTTGTTTTCTTTGCAATGAAATTTTTTTCTGGTAGCAGTTCTAGTTCTTCAAACAATATCAAGTCTTCCGGAAGCATTTCATGTGTTCAGGAAGCAATATCGAGTCTTCTGGAAGCATTTCTTGTCTTCCAGTGACAATATTAAGTCTTGTGGAAACATTATCAAGTCCTCCAGGGGCACTATCAAGTTTTCTGAAAGCATTTTATGTCTTTTCGAAGCAGAATCGAGTCTTCTGGCAGCAGTTCAAATCTTGTGAAAACATTTTAAGTCCTCCGGAAGCAATATTAAGTCTTCTAGAGGTAGTATCGAGTCTGGAAGCATTTAATGTCTTCAGGAAGTAATATCAAGTCTTCTAGAAGCAGTAAAAGTCATTTGAAAGCATTTCAAGTCATTTCATGTCTTTTGGACACAGTATTGAGTCTTCTAGAAACAGTTCAAGTTTTGTGGAAGTATGTTAAGTCTTCTGTATGCAATATCAAGATTTCAAAAGGCAGTATTGAGTTTGGCTATCAGTGTTTAGTATTTTAGAACAGTACGTAGTCTTTAATTGGCAGTTTTTGAATTTCTGACAAGAAGATTTTGTATTTTTTCACAGTATTCGTTATTTTGGAAGCAAAATCAAACTTTTCAAGTCTTTACTAGCAGTTTTTTGCCTTTTGCAAAAAAGAATGTCTTCTGCCAGCAGTGTTTAGAGTTTTGCAAGCAGTATGTATACTTTAATTGGCAGTTTTTGAACTTCTGACATGAATATTTTGTATTTTTCCACAGTATTCGGTATTTTGGAAGCAAAACCAAACTTTTCAAGTCTCTACTAACAGTTTCTTGTCTTTTGCAATGAAAATGTCTTCTGTCGGCAGTATTTAGAGTTTTCAAAGCAGAATGTAGTCTTTAATTGTCAATTTTTGAACTTTTGACATGAAGATTTTGTATTTTTCCACAGTATTTCGTATTTTGGAAGCAAAATCAAAGTTTTTAAGTCTTTACTAGCAGTTTCTTCCTTTTTGCAATAAAAATGCCTTTTGTCAGCAATATTTACGTTTTTACAAGCAGTATGTAGTCTTTAGTTGGTAGTTTTTGAACTTCTGACATGAAGGATTTGTATTTTTCCACAGAATTCGGTATTTTGGAAGCAAACTCAAACTTTTCAAGTCTATATTAATAGTTTCTTGGTTTTTGCTATAAAAATGTCTTCTGCCAGCAGTACTTAAAGTATTGCAAGCAGTATTTAGTCTTTAATTGGCAGTTTTTGAACTTCCTACAGAAAAGATTTTATATTTTACCACAGTATTCGGTATTTTGAAAGCAAAATCAAGCTTTTCAAGTCTCTACTAACAGTTTCTTGTCTTTTGCAATGAAAATGTCTTCTGTCGGCAGTATTTAGAGTTTTCAAAGCAGAATGTAGTCTTTAATTGTCAATTTTTGAACTTTTGACATGAAGATTTTGTATTTTTCCACAGTATTCGGTATTTTGGAAGCAAAATCAAAGTTTTCAAGTCTTTACTAGCAGTTTCTTCCTTTTTGCAATAAAAATGCCTTTTGTCAGCAATATTTACGTTTTTACAAGCAGTATGTAGTCTTTAGTTGGTAGTTTTTGAACTTCTGACATGAAGGATTTGTATTTTTCCACAGAATTCGGTATTTTGGAAGCAAATTCAAACTTTTCAAGACTATATTAATAGTTTCTTGGTTTTTGCTATAAAAATGTCTTCTGCCAGCAGTACTTAAAGTATTGCAAGCAGTATGTAGTCTTTAATTGGCAGTTTTTGAACTTCCTACAGAAAAGATTTTATATTTTACCACAGTATTCGGTATTTTGGAAGCAAAATCAAGCTTTTCAAGTCTTTACTAACGGTTTCTTGTTTTTTGCAATGAAAATGTCCTCTGCTAGCAGTATTTAGAGTTTTGCAAGCAGTGTGTAGTCTTTAATTGGCGGTTTTTGAACTACTGACATGAAGATTTTGTATTTTTCCACAGTATTCGGTATTTTGGAAGCAAAATCAAGGTTTTCAAGTCTTTACTAGCAGTTTCTTCCTTTTTGCAATAAAAATGCCTTTTGTCAGCAATATTTACGTTTTTACAAGCAGTATGTAGTCTTTAGTTGGTAGTTTTTGAACTTCTGACATGAAGGATTTGTATTTTTCCACAGAATTCGGTATTTTGGAAGCAAATTCAAACTTTTCAAGACTATATTAATAGTTTCTTGGTTTTTGCTATAAAAATGTCTTCTGCCAGCAGTACTTAAAGTATTGCAAGCAGTATCTAGTCTTTAATTGGCAGTTTTTGAACTTCCTACAGAAAAGATTTTATATTTTACCACAGTATTCGGTATTTTGGAAGCAAAATCAAGCTTTTCAAGTCTTTACTAACGGTTTCTTGTTTTTTGCAATGAAAATGTCCTCTGCTAGCAGTATTTAGAGTTTTGCAAGCAGTGTGTAGTCTTTAATTGGCGGTTTCTGAACTACTGACATGAAGATTTTGTATTTTTCCACAGTATTCGGTATTTTGGAAGCAAAATCAAGGTTTTCAAGTCTTTACTAGCAGTTTCTTCCTTTTTGCAATAAAAATGCCTTTTGTCAGCAATATTTACGTTTTTACAAGCAGTATGTAGTCTTTAGTTGGTAGTTTTTGAACTTCTGACATGAAGGATTTGTATTTTTCCACAGAATTCGGTATTTTGGAAGCAAATTCAAACTTTTCAAGACTATATTAATAGTTTCTTGGTTTTTGCTATAAAAATGTCTTCTGCCAGCAGTACTTAAAGTATTGCAAGCAGTATCTAGTCTTTAATTGGCAGTTTTTGAACTTCCTACAGAAAAGATTTTATATTTTACCACAGTATTCGGTATTTTGGAAGCAAAATCAAGCTTTTCAAGTCTTTACTAACGGTTTCTTGTCTTTTGCAATGAAAATGTCTTCTGCTAGCAGTATTTAGAGTTTTGCAAGCAGTGTGTAGTCTTTAATTGGCAGTTTTTGAACTACTGACATGAAGATTTTGTATTTTTCCACAGTATTCGGTATTTTGGAAGCAAAATCAAACTTTTAAAGTCTTTGCTAATAGTTTCTTGCCTTTTGCTATAAAAATGTCTTCTGCCAGCAGTATTTAGAGTTCTGCAAGCAGTATGTAGTCTTTAATTGGCAGTTTTTGAACTTCTGACATGAAGATTTTGTATATTTCCTCGGTATTTGATATTTTGGAAGAAAAATCAAAATTTTCTAGTCTTTATTTGCAGTTTCTTGTCTTTTGCAACAAAAATGTCTTCTACCAGCAGCATTTATACTTTTACAAGCAGTATGTAGTCTTTAATTGGCAATTTCGAACTTCTGACATGAATATTTTGTATATTTCCATAGTATTTGGTATTTTAGAAGTCAAAATCAAAATTTTCAAGTATTTACTAACAGCTTTTTGCTGCTTCCAGCAGTTTTTTGCCTTTTGCAATATAAATGTCTTCTTCCAACACTATTTAGAATTTTACAAGAAGATTTAGAATTTTGTATTTTCCCAGATTATTTGATATTTTTGAATCAAAATCCCACTTTTCAAGTCTTTATCAACAGTTTTTTGGATATTGCAATAAATATGTCTTTTTACAGTAGTTTTTAGTACAGTTTTTTTAGTAGTTTCTTTTTACAGTAGTAGATTTCATGTCCTTTGGAAGCACTATCGAATCGTTTGGAGGCAATTTAAATCTTGAGAAAGCATTCTAAGTCTTCTGAACAAATATTAACTCTTTCAGAGGCAATATCGAGTCTTGTGGAAACAGTTCAATTTTTCTGGAAGCATATCAGGTCTTATGAAAGCAGTATTAAATCTTTCACGGCAGTATCAAGTCTTGTAGGTGCAATATCAAGTCTTCTGGAAGCAACTCAAGTCTTTTGGAAGTATTTTAGGTCTTCTAAAAACAGTATCAAGTCTTCCAGAGTCAGTATCAAGTTTTAAAGGTGCAAAGTCTTCTGGAAGCATTTCAAGTCTTTTGGAAGCATTTTATGTCTTTTGGAAGTAGTATCGAGTGTTCTGGAAACAGTTCAAGTCTTCTGGAAACAATTTAAGTCTTGTGGGAGCAATATGAAGTATTCCAGAGCCAATATTAAATTTTCTGGAAGCACTTCAAATCTTTTTGAAGCAATACCAAATCTTCCAGAGGTAATGACGAGTCTTCTGGAAGCTGTTCAAGTTTTCTGGAAGCAGTTCAAGTCTTTTGGAAGAATTTTATGTCTTTTGGAAGTAGTATTGAGTCTTCTGGAAGCAGTTCAAGTCTTGTGGAAACAATTTAAGTTTTGTGGAAGCAATATGAAGTTTTCCAGAGCCAGTATTGAATTATCTGGAAGCACTTCAAATCTTTTTGAAGCAATATCAAATCTTTTAGATGTAATGATGAGTTTTTTGGATGCAGTTTATGTCTCTTGGAATTAGTATCGAATGTTCTAGAAGCAGTTCAAGCCTTGTGGAAACAATTTAAGTCTTGAGGAAACAATATGAAGTTTACCAGAGCCAGTATTGAATTTTGTGGAAGCACTTCAAATCTTTTTGAAGCAATACTACATCTTCCAGAGGTAATGACGAGTCTTCTGGAAGCTGTTCAAGTTTTCTGGAAGCAGTTCAAGTCTTTCAGAGGCAGTATCAAATCTTTTGGAAGCAGGTGAAGTCTTCTAGAGGCGGTGTCAAATGTTTTAGAAGCAATTCAGGTGTTTTGTAAGCAGTATCAAATTTTTTAGGGGCAGTATCAGGTTTTTTGAAAGCATTTTAGGTCTTTTGGAAGCGTTTCATGTATTTTGAAAGCAGTATCGCGTCTTTTGGAGGCAGTTCAAGTCTTGTAGAAGTATTTCAAGTCTTTGGAAAGCAATATCAAGTCTTCCAGAGACAGTATCGAGCTTACAAGAAGCACTTTAAGTCTTTTTGAAGCAATATCAAGTTTTCTATAGGTTGTATCGTGTCTTCTGGAAGCAGTTCAAGTCTTCTGGAAGCAGTTCAAGTCTTCTAGAAGCAGTTCAAGTCTGTCAGAGACAGTCTAGAGGTGGTATCAAGTGTTTTGAAAGCAATTCAGGTTTTCTGGAAGCAGCATCAAGTATTAATTCATCAAGTAAAATCGACATAAAACCATCAGCAATTTCGTATGAAAACTTCCCAGGGTACACAACCCATGTATTCTACGCCTATGCTTCCAGTCACGTCTTTAGAGTTAAGTTACTAAAGTTAAGCTGTCAAAATGTACTAACTTTATTTTATTGAAAAATACCTTAAATAGAGCGAAACTGCTTTATGTCAGAAAAATGTGATGCAGTTTTCAATATTCCTGATATAGGTAGGATGGATGTAAATCTTCATTCTCCATAAACATACAAAAGCAGAAGTAAACGAAGATCTAAATGAAATTTACACCTTTTTGAATCTCGATGTTGATTATGATTACTAAATGTTGATATATAAAATTGCTGTTTGATATATATATATATATATGTTGTTTTGGTTGATCCGAGGTATCATCCGTTCATCTTCTTGGTTGTTCCCTGTGGACAGGGGCAGACGTTTCGCCAAGATCTCACTTGGCATCTTCAGTGCTTTGTCGTAGTCTCCTGTTGACAGACTGAGGTACTGCGGTGCTCTGGCTCCTTTTTATAGTAGGTCGTCTTGGTCGTAGGTGATAACGATTGGTCGGGGGTGAGGTGGTGGGGGTGTTTATGTCCGACGTGACGTGAGTCGTGGGTGGTGGGGGGAGGTCATTGACCTGTCGTACGGCGATTAACGGTCCTGGGGATTTTCCACCGGATATGGCTTTGATGACGTCATCCATGGGCGAGAAGAGGCCACTGACCCGCTGTCCGGTGATTGCTGGACCTGGGCTGCTCCCACTGGACGCTTCAAGAATGATAGGCAGCTCGGCGTCCTGCCGTTCCGAATTGGATGGTCCTTGCCTCAGGAAAGCAGCCCTGGGCCTGGAGTGCTCTAGGACCGTTCTCCACGCTGCTGACAAGTGTAGGGCATCATCCCTCTTGTTGAGGGTGCCGTTCTTCGCTATTTCAATGGATTCCCGGATCAATCTGGTTCTCCAATGCGGAACGTTGGCTACCTGCTTGCAACCCTCGAAATTGATGGTATGGCCTGTGTCCAGATGATGGCGGAAGAGAGCAGAAGTGAGCTGCCTGTTTCGGATGCTCAGCTTGTGTTCCTCCACTCTGGCAGCTATCCTTCTGTTGGTCTGTCCCACGTAGTTCTTGTCGCATGAGCCGCAGGGGATGGAATAAACTCCTAGATTTTCCAATTTTATTTGGTCTTTTGGATTCCTGAGAGAAGCTCCTATAGTCTTGCCGGGTCTGTAGGTGGTACTAATGTCGTGTTTCCGTAGTAGTCTTCCTATGCGATCCGTTGTTCCTTTGATGTAGGGTAGTACGACGTTGGGTCTTCTGGGCTCTTCTTGTGGATGTGGGTCCTTCGACTTGAATTGTCGATCGATAGCTTTCTTCACCATGTATTTGAAGTAACCGTTTTGAGCAAGAGCCAAGGTGACTTTCGTCATTTCTTCTGATCTGTTATCGTTATCTGTAAGTCGAATGGATCTTGAGATTAGTGAGTTGGCGACTGATTGGATCTGTGAAGGATGATGATGAGAAGATGCATTTAAGTATCGATTCGTGTGGGTAGGTTTTCTGTATACAGTATGCTGCAGGCTGTTGGGAGATTTCTTTACTAATACGTCGAGAAAAGGTAGCTGTCCGTTTTCTTCTATTTCCGTGGTGAACTGGATCTTTGGATGAATGGTATTCAAATATTCTTGAAATTCCTGGAGCTTTTCTTTTCCAAAGGACCAAATGACGAAGATGTCATCAACGTACCGGATCCATAACTTCGGTTTGTATTTGGCCTCCCTTAACGCTTTCTCGAGGTAAATCATGAACAGGTTGGCGATGACCGGGGACAGTGAAGAACCCATAGCTGCTCCTTCTACCTGCTTGTAAATCTGACCGCCAAACAGAAAATAAGCATTGTTGAGACAGTGTTTGGCGAGGTCTACGATGTGGCTGGGCAAGTCTTCGTTTTCTCTGATCTGCTTGAGGGCCTCTTCGATCGGGATACTAGGATAGAGAGACTTGATATCGAAGCTCGCTAAGATGTCACTGTTTTCAATTTGGACGTTGTCCAGAATTTGAACGAAATGTTCAGAATTTCGCACGTAAGAGTCGGCTTGTTGTGTAATAGGCTGCATGATCTTCGCCAGGTATTTTTCAAGTTTTTGTACCGGTGAGTTGAAGGCACTCACAATGGGTCTAAGTGGAACGTCCGGCTTGTGTATCTTGGGAAGACCATAAAGTTTAGGGCACCTGCTTGATTTCTCTCGAGGGATTAGAGTTTTCTTTATCTCCGGATCTATTGGAGATGCCTCTATTTTCGACTTGGTTGTCTTTTCTAGGTAAGTTGTAGGGTCTCTTGCTGCTGGTTTGTAGGCCGTATCTTTGAGTAAGTCCATGATCTTCTGCTTGTAATCCACCGAGTCCATAACCACTGTGGCATTACCTTTGTCCGCCGGAAGTATGATGATATTGTGGTTGTTTTTAAGTTGCTTCAGGGCCTGGATTTCACTTGGATCTAAATTCGACTTCGGTGGTTTAGCTAATCGTAAAATCCTGGAGATGTCCATTCTTAAAATTTCGGCTTTTTGTTTCTCCATTGAAGTTAAGCTTGATTCCACGTTAGCGATGATTTCTTCATCCGGAATGGTCCTGGGGGTTAAGGCGTAGTTGAATCCTTTACTTAAAACTGCTCGTTCTGCATCTGAAAGGTTGTATCCTGAAAGGTTATGGACGATCTTTTGGTTTTGGAGGTGTGGCCGCTTAGATGTTTTTGCGGACCTTGCTTTTAAATCTTCGAACTTCTTTTGGAGTTTCTTGGTTTTCTGGGCTCTATTCGTTTCGCAACGCCAGAATGTTAAAATTTCTAACTGGGTCCAAATGATGATGTGTAGCTGTTGGCTCAATAACAGATGAAGCTGGTATAATTCGAGTTCGGTGCTGCTGAGATTCTTCCTCGTTCTTCGGATTTCTTCTTTAAGGAGCGAATTGCTGGCTCGCCTGAGGATCGCTTCAGTTTGTCGGGATCTGGTGTGGTGAGTAAGTCTGGTGAAAGTAGGCTGTAAGTCATTGTCACGACATCGTTTTAGAAATGTCAAATCGCAGAGTAAGTTGGTTTTCTTTTCCCTCAGTCTTTCAAAGAGCTTGGTTTTCTGTAGACAACCAAAACAACACATACTTTTCCATCCGCGAAGCATTACGAATTACCATATATATATATATATATATATATATATATATAAACTTAAGTTATGTTTAAGCTCGTCTTGAGATTGAAGAAAAGGTTACTGTAAATGACATTAAGATGCAGAATGTGGCTCATTACTCAGCAGAGTATCAGAGGCTATTTTGCAATAATCTTAAGATTGATTTTTCAAGTATAAGGAATATAAGTAATCAATAAATCAAAGTTCTAAAATTGATTTGTATTTTATCAATGTCAGATTCAGACATTTAGAAGTCTTATGTGCATCTGAATCACGTTTCCAAACTTCAGGTGGTAATGATTGATCAAATCATTTTAATCACAAACACAAGAGATAAAATAAAATTTCTAAAAGAGATTATTAACTTCAAAAATAAAACTTCAAGGTATTTTTCTTTATTAATATGAGCGATTGAAGTGAACTTTAAGTTTTTACGAGTTAATTGGCAGAATTTTGGAGTCAATGAGCTAAATGCGATGTTTTTTCACCAACTGTAAAAAAATATTATTATTAAATATTCATTTAAAATCACTTTGACTATTTTCTTTAATCTTATACAGTGTACACAAAAAATGTTTGAATGTTCAAATACCGTAATGAGATGAAAATATGTAGGTATTTAAATATCACTATAATTTAACAGTTTTATTTTACTTTTGCCTTGATTTTTTTTCAAAACTACTTTCACTTACTTCATCAGTGATCTCGTTTAAAATCACCAAGATTAGAAAAACAAAATAAAGTTGCATTTAAATTGGATATTAAAGTCGTAATAGTTCCTTTATAATAATTATTTCATTTTCGCAAATTATCGATACCCTATATAGACATTATTAAATTTATGAAAAATGAATTTGATTGATTTTAAATTGACCGTTAATTAGTTTTATCTACTTAACTACTTTTATTTGATGTTAATTTTAATTTTGCTACGCAAAATTATTTTTTTAACTCAAGTCATGTTTACAGGTGTAGTTATTAATAACTGAAAATATTTACATAAAACGTTCTGCATATATGCTCATACACATTTCATCTTAAAGTGGCCTCTCATGTACCGCCAAGTAACGGCTTTAAAGCTTCCCATCAAAGAGGATCAAATATTAGCTAACTGTACGGGCTCGAAGGCCGACGCAGCGTAACGACAAGGCAATCTCCATTTACATAATAAACTATCCATACGTTGGCGATATAATATCCTTTTGGTCGACTGCTGCCGTATCCATTACCGGCCATCTTCTTGATTTAACCATACTTACTTAAGTGGTTTTACCACCTGGAAACTACGGAAGGTTTATTGTTTTATAACGTTTTAACACTTATTCTTTCCGATTTCTTTATGATGTGATAAAAGCTAACTCAAATATTTTGTTGTTTATTTTGTATAATAACATTTAATGATTATAAAATAAACTAGATATAAGAAAGTACCTTCGACACAAGTCATTAACCGGGAAAGAAAAAGTAGCAAACGATTGGGCGTGTTTAAAACGATATATTATGGTCAGGTTCACTTTCTCCTCTCTAGCAAGGACTCGTTCGTTAATGTACAAGATAAATCAAAACGAACCGCTTCCAATCCGGTTTATTTACAACAAGTATTATATTTTTTTTGTTATAAAAAACGAAAGTGAAATCGTTCTTGACATTGTACCGGTGACATTGGCAAAGAACCTTGTGTAATAAACGAGGAGGCGCTCTGCTTCTTTTTGTTCGCTGTACGAGGAATTTCGCACGTCGTTACTTAAGCTAATTACCATCGGGAATTAAGAACCGTTGTTGTTCGTTAATTCTACCTTCGTTCGTTCACGTCGTTCTTATAGAATAGATAAAGTCGACGACGACGCACACTTTCCCATAACGATTTCCGCTCGGTTTGACATCTCGAACGCGCTAATTGCCACATTCTAATTAGTGAATCTTGCTTAACTGTTGTTTTAGGCTATTAAAGATCTTGAACTTGTTCAAAAATTAGACTATAATTAATTTAAATTTTTAAATAGGATTATTCTGCTTCTTCGGGTTTAAGATGTTCATTATTTTCTTTCAAGTTCATCCATCATTTGTAGAAAGATTAATATTCCTGCAAATTAAGATGTAGATACTTCATTTTCCATCCAAGTTATTCGATTTCTTGAGGATTACAATCTTCTTGATCTTCAATCAATACTGCATGTTTACTTGTATAAGATTAAGATCTTATCTTCCTAAAGATTACGGTGTACATCTTCCATCATTTGTGTCAAGTTGCTCCACTTCTTCAGGATTATGGTGTATTTCATTTGCTTCCGTGTTAAGATACTTTTCATGTCTCAGTGAGTTAAGATATATTACATCTTTGTAATAAATCAAGATGTATTTTATTACCTCCTACATCTGTGTCATTTTACCCTATTTCTTAAGGATTAATATCCATTTCGTGTTTGTGCTTTGAACATATAGGTACTCCATGTTCTTGAGAATGGAATATTTATTACAGTTTACATGTTGGTAAAACGGCTTCATAGAATCCGTTCATCGTCCTAGTTTCGTATAAATCCTAGATGATTCAAATTCCAAATTCGTTTTTATTTTTTATTGTTAATATATATTATCAAATATGGCGAGTTGAGTTCAAATAGTTATAACGACCAGGTTTAAGGAATGTAAGATATTATTTATGATATAGTTTATAAATAATTTGAAGATGCCTCCAAGTACATTCATCTACACCTAACATGTCTAGCAATCGCTCTCAATTAGGAATAATTAATGTATTTAAATGGGTGCTGGTCCTGGAAAAAATTGAAATGGGATAAGACTCAAACGACAAATTGGGTCTGAATAGTTTGAAAATTTCAAAATATATGGTCTCCAAAAAAACGTTCGCAGCTGCTGCTGGCACTGAATTGGAAGGAAAAAGCTCAATTATACATTAATATTAAAAAATTAATTGAAAATAGTAACGGCAGATGGAACCATTATCAATCATGCATTGGAGCTGTTTTGTAAGCATTTTAAGCCTCTTAGAGGTAATATGCAATCTTCTGGAAACATTTCAAGTCTTTTGGGAGCATTTCAAATCTTCTGGAAGCAGTGTCAACTCTTCTGCAAGCATTTGAAATCTTTCAGAAGCAATATTATGTATCCTAGATGCATTTCAAGTTTTCTAGAAGTATTTCAAATTTTCTGGAAGCATTTCAAGTTTTTCAATAGCTTTATCAAGTTGGCTAGAGGCAGTATCTAGTCTTTTTGAAGCAGTATTAAGTATTTTGGAAGTATTTGAAGTCATCTGGTTGTGTTCAACACTGCATGTTTTCAAAGAGTCTTATATTTTATGATGATTATCAATACTTCCAATTTTTCTTTCTAATCTTGTTACTCTCAAGACATTTCTTTATTTAAGATAATCACAGCCTCTCAATGATTTTAGAATAGATCCTAATGGGCAAATCTAATGAGTCTGAAGCTCGATTTTATAAGAAACTTAATGGAGAAAACTGCATATCGATATCTTTTATGGATTCAAAAAGTAGGGTTCAAAAAGTGATAAAAATGATATCGATTGTGATATCATAATCCACAACTGTCCCCCATTTTAAACATTTTGTATAGAAAAGGATTTTGAAAGGGTTTGCTGTTTTGTTGTTTGCATTAATCACCACTACAAACCACTTATAATTTGTTCTTTTGATACCACCCAGCATGAAACCATTTTTATCAACTAAAGCAGATTTAATTGCAAACTTTTTGGTTTATCACATACTACTTGGTAGACTTTGGAGTCACCATCATTCATCGCTCCTAATAACACTCCGTCATGTAGTTTAAAAAATTTAAAAAAAAAACAATCCTTTTCCATTTTACTACTTAGCATTTGCTGTACTATACGATTTGCTCATCAAAATTTGCACATCTTTCAGCTGCGATCTTAAATGACTAAGTTAGCTAATGTAGACGTCGCTCTATTGTTTGGATGGCGTCATCTGCATTACACACAACCTTGATTCCTTATTTCAAAGATTACCAAAAAATGAAGATAAAGGGGAGGAAAAAAGAAAATTTTTTTGTTAAGAATATATTTCAAATTTTGAGATAAAAAAAACATTCCCTCGAGATTATGGAAATGAGAAATATGAAAAAGAAAATGGATCAAAAATCTTCGTATTTAGAAAATGGTGATCGATGGATTTAAGGTATACCGGACGAGGGACTTAAATTGAGACGACCTATCCAAAGATTTTAACCAAGAAAGTTTCATATTAAATTTTCCTGATATAAAGGGAAAATATTTTATACGATTTTCAGTGCATTTTCTAAGAAAAACACATTGACAATCTTGATAAGTGTACAGAAAACATTTAGACATCGTTTAATAATCATACAGTGCATTGGGACGTTTCTGGATCGTTTGGATACCTTTATAGTTGCTTACAGAGTGTTTAGACGCTTTTTGGTGGTTATAAATGTCATCAGAACGATTTTGGATACGTTTTGCGATCTTCAAAAATCTTCTGAACCACTTTATGGCTGATCAAAAAGCGTTTAGACAATTTTCGTTAATTTTGCAACAACTTAATTATGCCTGGTTAATTTAGAATGTCATTAGAAAGATTCTGAACACCTTTTGACATCTTGACATCATCATCGTGTTTATAAAATTTGAGAAATGTGTCGCAATATGTTGGGTTGGCTTTAGCTTCAGTTGAATTGCGTTTAGTTTGAGTTGGATTGAATTTGTTTTAGTTTGCAGTTGGGTTGGGTTGAGTTTTGGGTTGGTTTTAGTTTCAGTTGGATTGGGTTGGATTGGGTTTGGGTTGGCTTTAGTTTTGGTTGTTATTGTGTTGGTTTTAGTTTTGGTTGTTATTGGGTTGGCTTTAGTTTCAGTTGGAATGGGTTTGGTTTGGGTTGGGTTAGCTTTGGTGTTCAGTTGAGTTGACTTTGTTTTAGTTTTCTGTTGGGTCGGGTTGGTTTTAGCTCCAGTTGGATTGGGTTGGGTTGGCTTTAGTTTCAGTTGGATTGACTTGGGTTGGGGTTAGCTTTTGTTTGAGTTGGAATGGGTTTGGTTTTAGTTGAGTTGGGTTGGGTTGATTTCGGTTCCAGTTAGGTTGGGTTGTGTTTAAGTTTACTCTAGTTTCAGTTGGAATGGATTTGGGTTGGGTTGGCGTTGTTTTCGGTTACGTTGGATTGAATGTTTATATTTCAAAAAGGTCCCAACTCATCCTAATTCTACTTTTATGCTGTTCAGAATGCGATAAGACACTTTTATATCATTATAGATATCATTAAAAAGAATACTGGTCACTTTTTGACATCTTTATAAACTAGATGCATGAATCAGGTTGGGTTCGCTTTAGTTTTAGTTGCATTGCGTTTGGTATGGGGTAGAATGATTTTGGTTTTTAATTGGATTCGATTTGTTTTAATTTTCAATTCTGTTGGGTATGGGTTGATCTTAGATTTTGGTTTCAATTAGGTTGGGTTAGCTTTAATTTAATATTATAGGGATATTATAGGGATCACTAGAAAGATTCTGAACACTTTTTGACATCTATACAAACTCGAGTAATGAATCGGCTTGGGTTTGGAATGGATTTAGTTTGGGCTGGGTTGATTTCGGTTTCAGTTATGGTTGGGTTGGGTTTAAGTTTACACTACTTGCAGTTGGAATGGATTTGGGTTGGGTTGGTATTGATTTCGGTTGCGTTTGATTGAATGTTTATCTTTCAAAAAGGTCCCAACTCAACCTAACTCTACCTTTATGCTGTTCAGAATGCGATTAGACACTCTTTTATCATTATAGAGATCACTAGAAAAATACTGGACACTTTTTGACATCTTTATAAATAGATACATATCATATAGATGCATGAATCAAGTTGGGTTCACTTTAGTTTTAGTTGGATTGCATTTAGTATGGGTTAGGATAATTTTGGCTTTCAATTGAATTCGATTTGTTTTAACTTTCAGTTGTGCTGGGTTTGGGTTGGTCTTAGATTCCAGTTGGATTGGGTTTGAGTTGAAATGGGTTTGATTGGGATCCCAACTCAACCCAAGTCTAATTGTATCCTGTTCATAATACGTTTAAACGTTTTTTTATCATTATAGGGATCATTAAAAAGATTTTGAACACTTTTTGACATCTCTATAAACTCGAGTAATGACTCGGCTTGGGTTTGATTGATTTTGGTTTCAGTTTGGTTGGGTTCGCTTTGGTTTTCAGTTGGGTTGGGTTGCGTTTTGGGTTTAGGTTTGTGTTATTTTGGTTGCAGTTGGATTGGATTTGGGTTGGGTTGGCTTAAGTTTCAATTAGGTTTGGTTTCGATTAGATTTCTTGTCAGTTGAATTGGGTCGGAGTTGATTTCGGTTGTATTAGGATGGGTTGGATTGAATGTTTGTTTTCCAAGACAATCCCAACTTAACTTTATCATAGGGATCATTTTTGACATCTTTTTTGACATCTTTACAAACTCGAGTAACAAATGGGCTTGGGTTTGTTTGGCTTTGGTTTCAGTTGGATTCAGTTGACGTTAGTTTCAGTCGGATTGCGTTGGGTTTTGGTTGAGTTGGCTTTGATTTTCAGTTGGGTTGGGTTTGCTTTAGTTTTCAGTTGGTTGGGTTGAGTTTGGTTTTGTGTCAATTGGATTGGGTTGGCGTTGATTTCTGTTGTATTGGGTTGGGTTGGATTGAATGTTTATTTTCCAAGACGATCCTAAATCAACCAAACTATAATTGCATCATGTTCAGAAAGCGTTTAGACGTTTCCTCATCATTAAAGGGATCATTAGAAACATTCTGAAGCCTTTTTGACATCTTTATAAAATCGAGTAATGGATCGGCTTGGGTTTGGTTGCCTTTGGTTTCAGTTGAGTTGGGTTCGCTTTAGTTTCAGTCAGATTGTATTTGGTTTGGCTTGGGTTGGCTTTGGTTTTCAGTTGGATTGGATTTGTTTTAGTTTTCAGTCGGGTTGGGTTGAGTTTTGGGTGTAAGTTGGGCTGGTTTTAGTTTCAGTTAAATTGGTTTTGGGCTAGGTTTGCCTTGGTTTCAGTTAGGTTGACGTTTCGATTGGGTTTCGTGTCAAATGGATTCGGTTGGCGTTGATTTCGGTTTTTTTTTTGTATTGGGTTGGATTTAAAATTTATTTTCCAAGACGATCCCAAGTCAACCCTACTCTAATGGCATCCTGATCAGAATGCGTTTAGAGGTTATTTTGTCTTTATAGAGATTATTAGAAAGATTCCGAAGTTTGGTTGCCTTTGGTTTCAGTTGGGTTGGGTTGGTTTTAGTTTCAGTAATTTACTTAGTAGTTTTTCTTTTGTTCTGTGCCTTTGGAAAATGGACATACCCTAATGTGAGGAGGAGATGAGGAGAGGAGTATTATGATGATATGATGAGGGCTCAGGTTGAGATGTTAGACAAGCGCCCGGTAGACTGATGGTAAAAACGCGGAATCGTATTTCCAGCCCATCGTGTGGGAATAAGACGGAAGGGGTTTTTGGTGGGTTGGAGATCCAAAGACGGGCTCCAACCCCACACTATCTGGCCGTTCAAGAACTGCAGGTCGTGTGTCTGTTTGCTGATTTTGCCCGACCTCGTTAAAAAAAAAAGATTGGGACAGTCGGATTGTGTTTGGCTTGAGTTGGGTTGGCTTTGGCTTTCAGTTGTGTTGGGTTGAGTTTTGGGTTTAGGTTGGTGTTGCAGTTGGATTAAATTTGGGTTGGGTTGGTTTTAGTTTCAGTTAGGTTGGGTTTCGGGTCAGTTGGATTGGGTTGGTGCTGATTTCGGTTGTATTGGGTTAACCTAACTGCACATTTATCTTTAAGGAAGTTTTAAAATTGCCCAGAAAACGTCTAGACACTTAGCCACCTCTAGACAAATAAACAACTTTTATTTGAATTTTTTATTTAATTAATGTTATGTATACTAACAATGCAATGAACATCAAGTAGGCTGAAAATATCAAGATGGCCATAATAGATGGCAGTTGCTTTAGTACCCATATCTATCAAAATATCTTTTAGCTACAAACCTAATCATTAAATAAGCAAAATAATTGACACATCTAGCTGTTTCTCCATAAACAAAAATCATTTTACTTTTTACAATATTCCTATATCTTTCTAAGCTTAATTTATGAATTGCAATGAATGTATGACAAATATCGTCCAAGCTAAGATTGGTTCGTTTTTTTAACAAATTACCCTAAGATTTCTAATCTATATTGCAACAATTAACATTAACTTATAAAGTTATTTTCCCACATTTCCGAACAAAACCCGCACATAATATCATTTCGTATTCATCGGAGTATGTTAAAAGGTTAAAATCACCATCAATTTACTCACAAAACATTTTGAACATCCACTAACAAGAAAACGGAAACGATTACCTAATTACGGCAACATTAAAGATATGATTACTAAAATTACGTAAACCATACCATTACAAGCCAACTTAAGTCAACTTGATGTTTATAAACGCTTTCATCCGTCGACGCGGAAACTCTAATTACATTATTAATCTTTTTAAATGATCCAAGAAGTAATTCAGTTCCCGCTTGAAACATAAATCTCGAACAAGATTTCTTTATATCTTGCAAATAGGAATTTACCACTTACTTGTCGTGTTGGTACAGTTCGACCGAAGAATTGAGCTCGGCGAGTTGTTCTTTGAGGAGTTGAAGGTTCGAATTAACGAAACTTAACTCGAGGGCGACGGTTTCTTTCAACTTTCGATTTGTTGTTGCTTTGAATAAGTTTTCTGCTCCTGCTCTAAGGCGTAGTTCTTTGTTGATCTCTTGGTTGAGTTTTGAACGTTTGTTTTGGAGCTTTGCACGGCATGTCGCTATGCGCGGGTCAGAGCCCTAAAATATTAAAAAAAAAAACAGATTAATATAATTAATTAATTATAAAAAATCGTATTTAAGCAAGAATTAAGCTTGATTTAGTGACATTTCTAATGGTGAGAGTAAAATTTTTGAATTAGAATTGATTTTATTGATAGATGTATCAAATTTGATTTTCTCATTTCAATTATTTACATAAAATCGGCTTAATTAATTAAAAACATGAAATAATTCGATTAATTACTTAAATTTTATTACGTAGTAATTTTAATTTTTCGGGGTTGGCGGTAAAAAGATTCAACATCAAAGATTATTTGAATGTTATACGTAAATACATTTTTTACTTAAAATAATAAAAAATAAACCGATTTTGCTGAAGAAATAAGTAAACGAAAGTTAAATGCAACAACTTTTTTGTTTCAAAATATAATCGCATTAATGTTATGAACAAAAATCCAATTACATCTTAAAATTTTTTAATTGTGATGTTTTAATGAGGAGATTATTGTGGAATGTTGACCATATAGAAGACCATATATAGAAATTTCTATTTATACCAAGTCTGCATTCCGATCTTATCATAACAAACTATGTGAGCTCTTGTTCAAGTATTAATTATAGCCAATTGTTCATTGTATTGGAATGAATAAGTTTAATGGACAATTACAATAGAATGATTTGTAATAATTATCGTTTAATACATTTATTACAAACAAATTAATCATTTTTAAAATTTTTTTAATAATCAAATTATTAAAACATATAATTTATAATTAAATATATTTCTTACCGAATCAAGAAGAAATTCAGAGATAGGATTTAATCTAGGTACCCACTTTAACATTTTTCTTTACATACTTAAATAATTAAAATCTTGTCATAACAAAAAAATTAAACTCTCGAACCAAAACAATTAAGTTAATTGAGATAGGGCATTTAAATAAACCGCGTTGTTTTACTGAGTGAGAGTGGTCAATAATGGAGAGTGACTGCGAGTTCGGATTACAAAAGCACATAAAAAGAGTGAATGGAAGGGGTTGCTTATTACTTAACACATTCTTTGATATGTATGCGATTGGCAATAAAAAGGAAATGTCAATCAGAATTGTATTTAATATTATCTACTTTGAATAAGGTTTAATCTCGTTTCATTGATTTTCAATTTGTATGAATTGTTACTAATAAAAAAATTAACTATGCGTTAACTACACGCATAGTAGACGTGTAATATATCAATATAAGCGGAACAGGTCTCAAATCCCTTAATCTCTTAAGTGTCGTGTAGTTCTCGTCTTATTGCTAAGAGGTAACACCGAGTAGTAATCTTAAACACGACAGAGCATGAAATATACAGGGTGTTTCTATGAGTCTTGGTATAATTTTAACTACTAAAGTAAAAATTATTAAAATTAAAAATTCGTTTCTCTTAGTAGTGAGGGTCATTTTCAAAATATGATGGAGATTTACAAGAATTTTTTATGAATCCTGCTTAATATCCAAAGATTAAAAATTTATTGTATCATCACAAATAAAGTTTGCCAAGTAAACAGTGGCTCGTAATCATGAGTGAATAAAAACTTTGTCCAATCTTCCAACATCTTCTTTTACACGCTGATTATCTTAAATTCCTAGTCACGTAGTTCATTTTCAAAGCAGTTATAAAAGAAAAAAATTCGTAATCATTAGGGGAGATAAATAGCAATAACGGTTTTTCAGCTGGTGAAGTAAATATTGATAAATTACATATAAATAAATAAAAAAAGTAGTTGTGGCATCTAAATACTGTTAGATGTTAAATAAAGTGCTATAAATAATCTATATATGGGTTTAAATGCTAGTGCCAATCTATCAATATTGACGAAATAATAAAGTTTTTTTAGAAAGCGTTTAATGACCTTAAAATAACCTTCAAACGTTAGTGCAAGTAAACAAATAGGTCTTTAAGAATAAAAGGTTTATTTTTTGAATGAAAAGGATAAAGGAACTAGTCTTAAATTTGAAAATGTTTCTTTAAGACTGGTTAGAAGTAGTCGCACATCTAAATGATGAAGATTTAAGGCCCAAAAGAATAATTGGAAGATCGTTGTTCCTTCTTTTGAATCTTTCTAATATGTCATTGCTTTAAGGGTGAAAGGGTGCAGTGTGGATCTGATCATATTCTAGTAATCTATCCATTAGGATTCGAATTGCTTCCCTTGGTTTTGGGTGGGAGTTTGTGGTATACCAAATCTTGAGAAATGTTGGTTTAGATGTGCTGTGGCTATGCCTTCAGCAATTTATGTGGTAATATAAATGATGTTATTTCCCCAACATAATTTAACATTAAAGCATGAGAACAGTTTATTTTAAGGAATAAACAAAATAACAAATTATGTTGCCAAGATATATTTAAAGAAGATATTGGGACTCACCATAACCGTTGACTAACATGAAGAAGAAAAAGTAACTATCACTACAACATCTATGCTGATGAACTTTGAACATACGATAAATTTGGCAGTCACATAAATAATTAATATAAGAAGGAACCCAACCCAATCGCATCTAAAGTCTCTCTATTTTAGCCACTTAAACATTATGGTGACGATTCTAAACAATGCTTTCAAAAGATAAAATACTGCTTACAAAATTATCATTCATAGATATTATAGTTAATGCGTTAGACTTAAAAAATTTGGATGAACGCATTATGAATCCCAGATGTTGGTAATTTAATTTAACATTAAAGCATAAGAACAGTTTATTTTAAGGAATAAACAAAATAACAAATTATGTTGCCAAGATATATTTAAAGAAGATATTGGGACCCACCATAACTATTGACTAACCTGAAGAAGAAAAAGTAACTATCACTACAACATTTATGCTGATGAACTGTGAACATACGATAAATTTGGCAGTCACATAAATAATTAATATAAGAAGGAACCCAACCCAACCCAACCCAACCGCATCTAAAGTCCCTCTATTTTAGTCACTTAAACATTATAGTGACGATTCTAAATAATGCTTTCAAAAGATAAAATACTGTTTACAAAATTATCATTCATAGATATTATAGTTAAAGCGTTAGAGTTAAAAAATTTGGATGAACGCATTATGAATCCCAGATGTTGGTAATATAATTATTATACTAAAACAACAGAGTATAAACAACAAAAAAATACTCATAAAAAATCGAAGTATAATTAAAAAAAACTTAGTACAAGAGAAACCGTACACAAAATCAAAATCAGCAGTCATCAATTATGTTTCATTTTATGATGCATTCGTCTGTGGTACAGGATGTTGAAATATTAGCTTTGAGCCACCTTCTGGAACTGTAAAACGGTTAAATGGTAGTTATAAATGGAGGAACATATATTCACCAGCAAATATTAGATGGAATTGAAATGAGTTAGCGGAATGCAAAAGATAGAAAATGTTGGTTTTGCAAAGAACACATCAATGCAACGGTTTCTCGCAACTGGAGATTATCATTCTTGGATTATCTACTAGGATAGACTCATCCACCAATTAATCCATTGATTAAAGAAAATTATTAGTCAAAGCTAATCGCGTTATCATGAGATAATAATGGAACGTTCAGAAACCTCAAAGATCAAAAATCAGCATAGGGTGTCCAATTCCCGGGATTAAAAAGATTTCGAGATTTGGGGCTTAGCTCAAAATTTCGGTCCTATTGCTAAAGGGTCATCAAATTCCTAAAATAGACCCAAAATCAAAATATGTTTACAAAAAAAAAAACAAAAGACTTGAAATGCTTCCAAAAAACTTAAAATACTATCAGACGACTTGACATTGCATCTTGTAAACTTGACATTTAACTTCAACTTGCATCCGAAAAACTCGAAATATTTCCGGAGGACTTGACACTGTTTGTAGAAGCCTTGACATGTTTCTGAAAAACTTGAATTGCTTCCAGAAGACTCGATACTGCCCCTGGAAAACTTGATGCTGTTTGCAAAAAAATTGATATGATTCCAGAAGTCTTGCAATGCTTCCAGAAGACTAGATACTGCATCTAGAAAACTTGAAATGATTCCAGAAGACTTGATATTATCTCTAGACGTATTGAAATGATACCAGAAATCATGAAATGCTATCAGAAGACTTGCAATGCTACAAGAAGACTTAATAGTGATCTATAAAACTAGAAATCTTTCCAGAAGACTTGATATTGCTTCTGAAAGACTTGAAATGCTTCCAAAAGACTTAAAATGCTGGCAGAAAATTTGCAATACTTACAGAAGACTTACAATGCTTCCAGACTACTTGATATAGCATCTAGAAGACTTGAAATGTTTTTGAAAGAGTTAATATTGCTTCTAGAAGATATGATACTGCATTAAGAAGACTTGAACTGCTTCCAGAAAACTTACCACTGCCTCTAAAAGGTTTAAAATACATCAAAAAGAATTAATATTGTTTCTGGAATGCTTTCAGAAGACTTAAAACGCTTCCAGATGGTTTGAATTGCTTGCAGAAGACTCAATGCTATCTAACGAAAACTTGATGCTGCGTCCAAAAGACTTAAAATGGTTCTAGAAGACTTCCAATGCTTCCAAAAGACTTGATACTGCATCTAGACTACTAGAAATATACCCAGAAAATTTGATATTTCCTCTGGAAGACTTGAAATGTTACCAGAAGACTGGAGATGTTAGAAAACGACTTGAAATATTTTCAGAAGACTTGCAATGCTTCCAGAAGATTTGTCATTGCATCTGGAAGACTTGAAATGTTTCCAGAGGATTTGATACTGTTTTTAAAAGACATGATACTGCTTCAAGAAGACTTGAAACGCTTCCAGAAGACTTGAAATGCTACCAGCAGACTTACAATGTTTCCAGAAAACTTGATGCTGCATCTATACAACTAGAAATATTTTCACAAGATTTGATATTGCCTCTGGAAAACTTGAAATGCTTTCGAAAGTCTTGAGATTACTTGTAGAAGACTTGATATTGCGTCTAGAAGATTTAAAATGCTTCCTAAAGACGTAAAATGCTTTCAGAAGACTGGAAAACCTCTAAAGGATTTGAAATGTTTCTAAAAGACTTGATAGTGCTATTGGAAGACTTGAAAAGCTCCCAAAACGCTAGAAGTTTTTAATCCTATATTGAGAGAGTCGTCATATGTGGTTTGAGTCTATTCCCAATTCTTTTTTCAGCACCCAACATCCATAAGTATTTTCAAAAACTTGTTTCTGTGCACGTATCCACACGTTGAATAAATTAAAATTACAAAGAATGAGAGAAACATAACAAGTACAATACAGAAAATTAAAAAGAAAAAATAAATTAAGTGCGTTTAAGGATTCTCCAAGTTGCTTTTAAAGATTTATCCCTTAACACTAATAGACTTGCTCTCGTTCGACAGTGGAGTACTGAAAAAACAAATTATTCAGATGAGTGCAAAATTTGTCATTATAGCAAAGAAGGTTGATGGATTAGTACATGGAAAAGTATTTTGCTGCCTTTATTCCCCTGCACTTCAAAGATAACAATAATACTTTGAATTACTTAGAAACTGGCAATCCAAACATGGCTTGATCTGCTTAAAACTCAGATGCTAATTCTACTGTACATATTTGGTATCAGCTCAAAAGGTGTGTACAAAGGTACAAGATCATAGAACGCAGGTTACCGGCATTTAATGAACAGATACCGACAAACACCAACAAGCAAGAAAAATATGGATATAATATATATATAATATAATTAACAGTGAATCCTCATTGTAGTCTTCCTCATTCTCAACTGGTGTGCAGCTTTTCTACGTGTCCCGTTTCAGTGCTAGCAAGTGCAGAAAACAAGCGTTAACCAGTACAAGCAACGAATAAGTGTCCTACGTGTTCGTACCCTAATATTGTTAAACTGTTGCAATAACACGAGATGAGGTCCGATTGGGACATATTGCAGAATGGAATGGTTTACCTCAAGCAGATAAACAGAACGTGCGGATTTTGTGTATGATGTGTGGTAACATATCGTATAGGCAACTGTATTTAATATTTGTACTTTTACAACGTAAATCCCAAAGATTAGCAGCATTTAGAGCCTATTTTCAAAGAGCTTTAAACTCCAATCTTACTGCACATTTGATTTATATTAAACTAAAAAATAATTTTGTACATTATAGACGTCTTCTAAAGACGACCAGGAGGTCGAAATCGATTAAGACAAATAAATAAAAAATAAAACATCACCTGAGTATAAATTAATAAATTACACAACCTATAGAGAGGAAGGTTTTCTTTGTGTATTATATATTCACGGAAATTTGAAGACTACAGAAACCATTATAGATCATATGCATTGGATACGTTGGACCTCTGGCTGCGTAAGCACCCATATAACAATTTTTAATGGCGTAGAGCATCTATACATACTTGACATTGCACCTGGAAGACTTGATACTGCTCCTAGGAGACTTAAAATTACTTCCAGAAGACTTGAAATGATACCAAAAGACGTGCAGTACTTCAGAACACTTGATGTTGCCTTTAGAATACTTGAAATACTTCTAGACGGCTTGAACTGCTTTCAGAAGACTTGATATTGCACCTGGAGGACTTGATATTGCCTCTGGAACACTTTATATTGCTCCCAAAAAATTGGAAATGTTGCCAAAAGACTTACAATACCTAGAACACTTGATACACCTTCTAGAAGACTTGAAATACTTCCAAAGTATTTGATATTGTCTTTGGAAGACTTCAAATGCTTCCAGAAAATTAGAAATGCTACCAGAACTGCTTCTAAAGAACTTGATATTGTACCTGGAAGACTTGATACTGCTCCTAGAAGACTTTAGATTGCTTCCAGAAGACTTGAAATGATTCCAAAAGACCAGTAGTAATTTGGAACACTTGATGCTGTTTCTTGAAGACTTGAAATGCTTCTAGAAGGCTTGAATTGCTTTCATAAGACTTGATATTTCATCTAGAAGACTTTATACTGGTTCTACAAGACTTGACATGGGGCGCAATGGCTCAGCGTGTTAACTCTCGAGTTAACACGCAGACGTCCCGGGTTCGTATCCCGGTGTAATCACGTTGGGTCGCCCCCCGTCCTTCGGAGGGGACGTTAAGCCGTCGGTCCCGGCAACCAGTCGTTCATCTCTGGCTGTCGTTATCACTATGTGTGTAAGGGGTTTGAACAAAAATGGCTGAATGCGCGTTAGCGCCCTGGAGGCCTGCACCTCGTTGGGGTCCACGAGGATGTGGTACTCCTGGAGCGGCACCTGACAGGGGCGAACCCACATTGGGCCTGTGCCATAGCACGCCCGGTTTGGTGGGGGGTCGGTCAGGAAGCGGAATCAGCCAAAAATCGAGTTATACTCGCATTTAACATCTCAAACCTCTTAGAGGGAGTCGTGTACAAGGGGCCCGTTGTGGCCTAGGTGCCACTCCATACATACATACATACATACAAGACTTGACATTGATTCTAAATGATTGGAAATGTTGCCAAAGAAGGCAGCATTTAGAGCCTATTTTCAAAAAGCTTTAAACTCCAAATTTGTACATTATAGACGTCTTGTGAAGACGACCAGGAGGTCGAAATCGATTAAGACAAATAAATAAAAAAATAAAACATCATCTGAGTATAAATTAATAAATTACACAACCTATAAAGAGGAAGGTTTTCTTTGTGTATTGTATATTCACGGAAATTTGAAGACTACAGAAACCATTATAGATCATAGGCATTGGATACGTTGGACCTCTGGCTGCGTAAGCACCCATATAACAATTTTTAATGGTGTAGAGCATCTATACATACTTGACATTGCACCTGGAAGACTTGATACTGCTCCTATGAGACCTAAAATTACTTCCAGAAGACTTAAAATGATTCCAAAAGACCGGTAGTACTTTGGAACACTTGATGCTGTTTCTTGAAGACTTGAAATGCTTCTAGAAGGCTTCAATTGCTTTCATAAGACTTGATATTTCATCTAGAAGACTTTATACTGGTTCTACAAAACTTAACATTGCTTCTAAATGATTGGAAATGTTGCCAAAGAAGGCTATTTCAGAACACTTGATACTACTTCTAGAAGATTTGAAATGTTATCAGAAGACTTGAACTGCTTTGGTATTGTTTCTGCAAGACTTGATAGTACTTCTAGAAGACATAATATTGCTTCCAAATGACAGGAAATGTTGCCAAAAGGATTGGAATATTGCAGAATACTTCATATTATTTCTAGAAGATTCGAAATGTTTTCAGAAGGCTTGAACTGCTTCAAAAGACTTTGATATTGCTTCTGCAAGACTTGATACTGCTTCTAGTAGACTTAATGTTGCTTCCAAATGACTTGAAATAATACCAGATGAATTCTAAAAGACTTGAAATTCTTCCAGAATGATGACCAGATGATTTGAACTGTTTCCAGAAGATTAACTTCTGCCCATGGGAGACTTGATACTGCTTCCAAAAGACTTGATACTACATTTATATGGCTTTATACTGCTTCCAAAGACTTAACATATTTTAAAAATGTCAATTGACGAAGCTAACAAATAATCTCGCACATGAAAATATTGAATATATATTGAAACAAACAACACGGCAAAAAACTTAAAATGTGAAGTTGAATTTATAAAATTTAGAAATTTGTTCTGCACTTCATATATCATTTTTTATAGCTTGTTATCAGAAGACTTGATCTGCTTCCAGAAGAAGTGGTAATTTTATATTGTACCTATAAGACTTGATACTGCTTATAGAAGATTTGAGATTGCTTCAAGAAGACTTAAATGCAGAATATATACTGCTGGCAGAAGACATTTTGTTACAAAAAGGCAAGAACTGAAACTTGAACTTGTTGAACTATTGATAAAAAATGATTTTGATTCGAAATACTGTTGGCATATAAAATATTTATGGTAGAACTTGATAACGTGAGTATAAAAATTATTCTAATTTATGAAAAATACATGATGAGATGAAAGAATATTTAGAGATCTAAAGGGCAAGTTGATAGATAAGATAACTATAAACGAATCATCAAATCACTTCTAAGGAAAGCGAAAATACCAAGAAGGGAAAAAGTAAAGAGAAAATAATTTAAAAGATAATCAAAGACTAAACCCACAGGAAGATTAAAGCGTTGGTAATTAAATTAAAAAGTGATTAATTTTTGTTTACATTTTCTTCTAAAATAAATTCATTCGTAAGAGATATAAATCCCGATAAATAAGAATAATCAGAGTTTCAATGCAGATTAATATTTAATCTTAATTTAGCACTAATTAATATTAATCTAGACGTTGACATTGATCAATTATAATTAATTCAAAGATTATTGCATTTTCAACATTTCATTCCATTATCATCTTTTTACTTTATTCATAAATTTTATGAAAGCAAATTTTTATTTTCTTACCGGAATAGCAATTAATTCGGAACTATATTTCACTCCAGGGACCCACTTTAGCATCATTCACTTTACTTATCGGTCCCATTTATTTCCTTTCAAGTCCCACAATCTCACTTCAATTTAATTTAATTTAATTACAAAACGTACCATTCGGTTGTTCCCCGATAACCGTCAATAAGCTCACACCATATTCGTCCGCACCAACGACTTGTAAAGACTTAATCGAAATCTTAAAAAGCCAACTCTTCTTTTACCGAACGACGACGTTCACTGTAACAGCTATAACAGTATCTCCCGCGCCGAATAAACAACGGCGTTAAAACGTAAAACCGAAAGGATCTCAAAGAGAGGCACAGTTATACAATCTTCTTGGGAGCAGAGAAGGCAATAAAGTTGCGATGTCGAAGAAAAGAAAAAATTCGATTGACGATTACAATTGGTTTCTCGGTCGATGAAGAGAAAGATGAAGAGAAAGAAGTTAATAACAGAAAAAAGGAAGGGATTGTTTTGGGTGGTTGGGTAATGTAACTGTGTGTACCGTAGGGTGACTTGAAACGATCTGGTTGGAGGAGGTGAACTGTTGGTTTGGATGCTACTGTTATCTTTTAACAAGGTATGGTAATCGAAGTCTAGTGTTTATTGCTATGGGTTACGGTCTCGGCCCGTAGGCTTCCAATTAAATCCATGGAATTCCTAACTGTTTGTGGTTAATTTTCTACCGCTTTAGGTGTTTGTTTTTTTATTTTATATCATTTCATTGCATTTCATTCCATTTCATTTCGATGTGGAAGTATTTAATGATCAAAGGTATTAAATCAAAATCGCATTTTTGATCAAAACTTAATAATTAATAACTCGTTGATTTATAGTTATTACTTATTATATCAGACCCATAAAAGCAAACAAAAAACGTTTGTCATGTTTCGTTTTTTTTTTCATTTATCAACGATATTAACCGTTAGAGATTTGGTCCCCATATGATCGGGCATCGACCGTGACCGACATAATCGCATGCCGAACAGAAGACTTGTTGACGATGTCCCAAGTTCAGTAAGTCATACGAGGTCATGCATTTTGAGATCTTCGTCCAACGACAACGTTTAAATCGTTGAGGAGAATATATAGAGAGATGCAAGGCGTTTGAGTTCTAGGTCACCGTAATTGTGTGTACATGTTTCCATGAAATAAATGTTTAACCGTACTTGGTACTAATATTAAAAATAAATGGACGAGAGGAATTTAATTAGCGCCAAATGAGAAGACATCTGCACCATTCATTAATTTCATAATTAAGCGTGGTTAAAGATATTATAATGTTATATTGCTCGTTAATGGCTTTATGGTTAGAGTTAATTTTCAATAAAGTATAAGAACAGTTTGTTTTATACTTAAGGTTGTAATTAAATGTTGAAATGAGGGTAGGAACTGGATATAACGGAAGAAGGAACTGTAAGATTTAAAACTGTAATTATATAATAAGTAATTGTTTATGTTGAAAATAAAGAGGTGATATGGTGACATAATAAGAATCAAATATTATCTGCAAGAATGTAATCAAAGACTAAAGTAGATTTAGTAGAAAAAAAGAAATGGTTGAAGAATATAAATCAGTTTTAGAATAATTAAGGATTGAAGAGGAGGCTTAAAGATATAAAGAAGAAATGTGTGAAATTGTAGTAAAAGCAGCTCTATTTTTTCTGAGATAGGGTTCCCAACTGCACCATGTTCATTTTGATATGATTTGCATGTTGTTCGACCAATTTGAGTCTTTTGAATGATCTTTCATTTCAGTCAATCTTATACTGTGGCTGATAAAATTAACTTGTACTCATTTGAAGTTGCGCTTGAAACCTAACTTATCTTTGAAGTTAAACCACGTAAAACTCGTAATTATTTAAAAGAAGACATGTTTGCAGCAATAAACGCTGTTTGTGAGTAAAATCTCACATTGCGTGATGCTGCTAAAGATTTTGGAGTTAAATACTTTACATTATTTCGTTATGTGCGAAAGAAGAAAAGCACTTAGTGAAGAAATTTCTATTGAACTTAATTATACTGTTAACAGAATATTTGATGTGAATGAAGAGCAATCCTTAGCTGATTACATAACAACTTATAGCAAGATAGTATACGGAATGTCACTTTTTGCAGTCAGAAAATTGGACAAAATCTTGGAAAATTTCTAGAATATTGGAAAAATAATAAATTAGCTGGACTTGATTGATTTCGAACTTTCTTAAAATGACAGAAAATTCTTGAGTATTCGTATGGCAAAAGTGTGTAGCATATCTAGGCTGATATCGTTGAACAAATATAAAGTCAATATTTTTCGAGAATATAAGAAGTTTAGTAGAACTATAGCTCAATAGTATATTGAATTAAGAAGTTAATTGAAAAGAATAGCTTCAATCTAGATAAAACCATCAACAATTTTGTATGGATGTTCTTTTGGAAGCATTTTTAGTTTTCTAGAAGCATTTGAACTCTTTCAGAGGCAATATCAAGTCTTTTGGAAACATTTCAAATTTTCTAGAAGCAGTATAAAGTCTTTTGGAAACAACATCAAGTCATCTGGAAGTATTTTCAGTCTTCCGGGATCATTTTAAGTCTTTTAAAAGAATTTTAAGACTTCTGGAAACGTTTCAAAAAAAGTTATCAATATCAAGTTTTCTGCAGGCGTTTCGAATTTACTAGATGCACTATCAAGTCTGATGATGAAGTCTTCCAACAGCGGTAGTTAATGTTCAGAAAGTAGTTCATGTCTTCTTAAAGCAGAAAATTTGAAATTCGTCCAAAATTTAAAATTTTCTAGAAACAGTATAAAGTTTTCCAGAAGCAATAGCAAGCCTTCTAGAAGCATTTTAAGACTACTAGAAGCATTTCAAGTCTTTTAGAAGTAGTATCAAGTTTTATGGAGGTATTTCGAATCTTTTAGATGCACTATCAAGTCTTCTGGAAACATTTCAAGTCTTCGGCAAGCAATACTAAGTTTTCTAGAAGCAGTATAAGAAAGGAAGCAAGTTCAAGACTTTTGGAATCATTTTCAGTCTTCTGGAAGCATTTCAGGTCTTGTAGAAACATTTTAAGTTTTCTGGAAATATTTCAAGACCAAGAAAAAGGCCAAGTTTTCAAAAAGCAGTTTGAAATCTCCCCGGAGCAATAGTTAATCTTCTGAAAATAATTCAAGTCTTCTGAAAGCATTTCAAATTTTTTGGAAGAAGTTTAACATTTGAAGACTTCTACAAGCAATACCAAGCTTTCTAGAAGCAGTATGAAGTCTTCTGGAAGCAAGTTCAAGTCTTTTGGAGCCATTTTCTGTTTTCTGGAAGTATGTCAGGTCTTGTAAAAGTAGTATAAAGTTTAGTGATGGTATTTCGAATTTTGTAGATGCACTATCAAGACTTTTAGAAACATTTCAAGTCTTCTGCAAGCAATACAAAAGTTTCTAGAAGCAGTATGAAGTATCCCAGGAACAGTAGTTAATCATCTAAAAGTAGTTCAAGTCTTCTGGAAGTATTTCAAAACATCTGGAATTCATCTAAACGTCTTCTGGAAACAATGGAAAGTCTTATATCAAGTCTTTTAAAGTCTTTTACAAGAATTTCAAGTTATCTAGAGCACCTTCAAATCATGAACTATTTCAGCCTTTTCTTCGCATCTCGCCGCGATGGTTCATATAAATTTGTTAATACGATTTTTCGAATAACTGTGTTATAATCTCCAGTCTTATTATATTTTATAACGTACCCCGCTTAGTCTTCTCTTCTATTTGTCTAAAGAACAAGTGGCTAAATTTTATAAATTTAACTTCACATTTCAAGTTTTGTTTTTTCACATGTTGCAACAAATGTTCAATATGTTAATCTGGGGTTTTATCTGTTAGCTTCGCCAATTGACATTTTCTACTGCAGATGAAGTTGTTACTGCGAAATCGGTATCGATATATATTGAATTTTGTAAGTTCATAGTTCATTTTCGTCTTTTATTTACTTATTCATTTCGCTTGTAACATGGATTTTTTTAAATATGTTAAGTCTTTGGAAGTAGTATAAAGTGATCTAAACGTAGTGTCAAGTCTTTTGGAAGCAGTTTAGGTCTTCTGAAAGCAGTATCAAGTCTCTTAGAAGCACTATTAAGTCAACTAGAAGAAGAATTAAGTCTTCTGGGAGCATGTCAAATCTTGTAGAAGCAGTATGCAGTCTTATGCAAGCAGTTCGGAGTTTTCTAGAAGCAGTATCAAGTCTCTCAGGGGCAGTAGTTAAGTTTTTGGAAGCAGTTCACTTTTAAGGTATAATCACTTTTAAATCTTCTAGAAGTAGTATCAAGTTCTCTAGTGGCATTCTAAATCTTCTAGGTACACTACCAAGTCTTCTGAAAGCATTTCATTCATCCCATGAGCAGAAGTTAATCTTTTGGAAGTACTTCAACTCATCTGGAACTATTTCAAGTCTTTTGCAAGCAGTATAAAGTAAGTAAGTAGTATAATATCTAAGTATAGCATCAAGTTATTATCGAGTCTCTTAAAAGCAGTATCAAGTCTTCGGGAAGCAGATCAACTCTTCTAGATGCAGTATCAAGTCTTTTGGAAGCATATTAAGTCTTCCAGAGGGAATATCAAGATTTCTGGAAGCAGCATAAAGTCTGTCAGCAGCTGTAATTAATCTTCTGGAAGTAGTTCATGTCTTTCAAAAGCAGATCCGGTCTTCTAGAAAAATTTCAATTTTTCTAGAAGCAAAATAAAGACTTTAGGCAAGATCAAGTCTTTTAGAAACATTGTTATTCTTCTGGAAGCAAGTCATCTGGAAACATTTCAGCAGTATGAAGTCTCTCAGGAGCAGTAGTTGATCTTCTGAAAGTAGTTCAATCCTTCTGGTAGCATTTCAAATCCTTTGGAAGCTTTTCAAGTCATCTGAAACTATTTCAAGTCTTTTGAAAGCAGTATAAAGTTATCTAAACGTAGTACAAGTCTTCTGGAAACAGTTTAAAGTCTACTAGAAACAGTATCAAGTCATCTAAAAGCAATATCAAGTCTTCTGGAAGCAATTCAAGTCTTCCAGAGGCAATATCAAGTCTTCTGGATTTCGAATCTGCTAGATGCACTATTAAGTCTTCTGGAAACATTTCAAATCTTCTGCAAGCAATACCAAGTTTTCTAGGAGCAGTAGTTAATCTTCTAAAAGCAGTTCAATTATTTTGGAAGTGTTTCAAGTCATCTGAAACTATTCAAGTCTTTTGAAAGTAGTGTAAAGTCATCTAGACGTAGTGTCAAGTCTTCCGGAAATAGTCTCAAGCCACCTAAAAACAGTATTAAGTCATGTAGAACCAGTACAAGCATTCTGGAAGCAATTCAAGTTTTCTGGAAGTCTTTCAAATCTTCTAGAAGTAGTATGAAATCTTCTGGAGGCATTTTAAGTATACTTTTAAACCATTTTAAGTCTCTTGAAAACATTTTAAGACTTCTGGAAACATTTCAAGTCATTTTGAAGTAGTATCAAGTTTTTTGAAGGCATTTCAAGTCTTGTAGATGCACTATAAAGTCTTTCTGCAAGCATTGCAAGTTTTCTGAAAGCATTTCAAGTCTTCTGGAAGCAATGCCAAGTTTTCTAAAAGCTGTATCAAGTCTCTCAGAGGCAGTAGTTAATCTTTTAGCGGCAATTCAAGTCATCTGGAAGCATTTCAAGCCTTCTACACGTATTTCAAGTCATCTGGAACTATTTCAAGTCAGGCACTATTTCAGTCTCTTCTTTTCGTCCCGCTAGGTTGGTTCATGTCAATTTCTGACATCTTTTTTGGAATAACTTCTTTATAATCTTGTCTTTTCTTCATTAATTTCGACCATCGCTTCTAAACTGACGCATTATATTTTATAACATACCACGCTTTGTCTTCTCCTCCATTTGTCTAAAGAACAAATTTCTAAATTTTATAAATTCAACTTTACATTTCAAGTTTTTTCCGTGTTGTTTGTTTCAATATATGTTCAATATTTTCATGTGCGATATTATCTGTTAGCTTCGCCAATTGACATTTTTAAAATATGTTAAGTCTTTGGAAGCAGTATAAAGCCATCTAAATGTAGTATCAAGTCTTTTGGAAGCAGTATCAAGTTTCCCATGGGCAGAAGTTAATCTTCTGGAAACAGTTCAAATCATCTGATCATCATTCTGGAAGAATTTCAAGTCTTTTAGAAGTCATCTGGTACTATTTCAAGTCTTTTGGAAGCAGTATAAAGTCATCTAAACGTAGTATCAAGTCTTCTGGAAGTAATTCAGCTCTTTAAGACTTGATACTATAAGTATTTCAGGAGTAGTATCTAGAAACAGTATCAAGTCTTTTGTAAACAGATCAATTCTTCCAGAAGCAGTATCAAGTCATGAAGTGTAGTATCAAGTATTCTGGAAGCAGATCAACTCTTCTATTCAAAATACGTACTTTCAAAAATAAAAGGTTTATAGCAGATGCTGGAACTGATAACACCTTAAGTAATAAAGGATTAATAATGCATAATTTAATAATTAAAGTAATACAGAAATATTGAGATAGGTACATTTGTCGAAGTTGTGTTAAAAAAACCATCGACAATGTAAATTTCTTTCAAAGCTTAACTAAAAGCTTGCTCTTCGTAATAAAAGAGATCTGCTACCACAACCGGAAATATTGTATATAAATATTGTATTTTTCTTTAACACGTTTCTTTTTTAACACGTTGAATGCCACCATATATTCGATAAATGGGGTCCCACTGGCCAATAGTTTTTTATTTTAGAATCTTGTAATTATTGCTCTACAGATTCAGGAATTAACATAAATTATTATTATAATTTTTTTTTTGATATTGATTTTAAACTTTTATTTACGCGGCCTACAATAGACGCGTACATCTCGAGTAGCCATGTGAGTCCAATGTGTCATCACATAATTCCTGTCTGAACTTGTAAAATCTCTCATACACGTGTTTACGGCGATCGAGTATTACTTTTCGCAGTCTTTGTTTGGATGTTGTGAGTGTAATTGTGAATGTGAATATGTCATACGAAAAAGAACAAGCACGTTTGAAGAAGTTATGGAAAGAGTTGTTTTCTGATGAAGAAAGTGAGGCAAATATTTTTGACGGCGACGAAATATACGAACCGGTTACAGAAAGTTCTGAATCCGAGGACGATTATCGGTCTAAATCTAAACGGTTCAAAAAAAATAATTGTACACCATCTTCGCAAAAACCAGAACCGTCTACCTTACAAAAAAATATAGAAAGCCCCAATTACATGGATGAAATAATAGAAGAAGTTATAAGAAACATGCGTTATGACGACTTGGGTGATGAAGAAAATAATAATGATATTGAAAAAGAAGCAAATAACCAGAGTAATGAGTTTGAGTGGGCTCATGCAACTGGGAAAAATCTAAAAAACTTACAGTTTAGTGTCCCAAACTCTGGTTTTAGTATTGCTCTGTATGAACAATACGACAAACTGCCATATGATTTTTTCAAAGTTTTTGTGAATGACGACATTATAAGCTTAATCGTGAGTCAAAAAATCTTCTATTAAAATAACATAATAATAATATATATTTTAGGTAGAAGAAACAAACAGATACGCTGAACAGTGTAAACGAAGTAATATTCTACCAAACGCACGTATTCTGAAATGGACTCCCACAGACCCTACAGAAATAGAACATTTCATTGGTATTATTTTGTGGATGGGGTTGTGTTCTTTCCCAGAACTTTCTTCATACTGGTCAACGAAACGATTGTACAAAAATGTAATCCCAAGTGTAATGTCCAGAAATCGTTTTCAGTTACTTCTGAAAATGATACATTTTAGTAATAATGAGGAAATTAGTGATGATAAATTACACAAGATAACACCACTTGTGAACAAGCTTCGGACATCATTTCAGTGCCAAATGACACCCTCCGAGTACGTTTGTATAGATGAGACTCTTGTACCTTTTAGAGGAAGACTGAAATTTCGTCAATATATATCCAATAAGCGACATAAGTTCGGAATCAAATTATTTAAGCTGTGCCTAAAAGATGGGTACACATATGATTTCCAAGTATACTGCGGCAAATCGAAGGATGGTCATGTGTCAGTGCCTACAAAAGTTGTAATGGATTTGATGACAAATCTTTTAGACAGCGGACTTACTTTATGCACTGACAACTATTACACATCAGTGCGTTTAGCTAATGCACTATTACATAGAAAAACACATCTTATTGGAACATTACGATCTAATAGAAAATATAACCCCAAAAGGGTTGTAGATAAAAAGTTGAAAGTTGGAGAAGTAATAGCTGAAGAATGTAAGCAAGGAATAGTAGTTGAAAAATGGAGAGATAAAAGGGACGTATTAGTATTGAGCACTAGATATGGAAATGAAATGGTTACTTTAATCAAAAGAGGTAAAGAAATACAAAAGCCCAAAAATGTGGTTGAATACAATAAATATAAATCATATATTGATATATCTGATCAGTTAAAATCTTATAATACCTGCCTTCGCCGTAGTATGAAATGGTATAGGAAATTGGCGTTCGAGTTATTAACTGGAAGTGCAATAGTAAATGCCTACATTGCGTATAAAGAAATAACCAATAATAAAATATCAATAACTGCGTTCAAAGAAGAAGTCATAAGTGGTCTGTTGAAAACAGCGAGACAGGAAGAAATATCTGAAAACATGACCGAAATAGAGCATAAATTAGAAGATGTTGGTCGTTCTAAAAGACGTCGGTGTGTAATATGCTACAAGAAAATTTCAAACGAATCTGGAAGAGAACAAGCATCGAGGAAAACTCCCCAAACCACGTTGAAATGTAGTGCTTGCAATCAATATTTTTGTTTGAACTGTTTTTTTTTGAAGCACATACAGCTTTTAAAATTTAGTATACACACACCATATTTTCTGTTTTTTTTTTTTAAGATTTATATCCATGTTTTCTTATGGACTATATCTATGTTGTATTAATGTATTAAGAATTATATATTTTTTTGTATTATTATAAAAGGTAAAATAAATAGATAGCCTAGTTGATCTATTTATTTTTCTATTTCTATTTGTTTTTTTCTAACTTTATTGCATTATTTACATATTACAGTTCCCTATGCCACGTGGTGACATATTGGTCTCACAATAACAGGCCAATGACATAAATCGTTTCTTCTGGCCGTCTACTCTGCTACCACATGTATTTCAATGCATTACGTGATACCACCGTGGTCACATACGGCCAAATGTAAAATTGTTTAATATGAGACCAGGGTGGACTCGCGCAGTCTCTACGTTCCAATACAACATGAGACCAACGCGATCTCATATGGCACTCAACGTGTTAAGGAACTTTAAATTATTTTCGATTGTCCATGTTCAAAATAATTCATTTCATTTTGGTTGGTATGTAATGATAACTTCAACATCGAGAGCTTAAGCCTGAGAGTTTTAGCTTTTTTTTATTAACTTCGCCAGTGTTTCTTTAAATTTTCGCTATCGTTGTTCCAGCACCTGTTTTCTTTTGTTCAGCGTACATCGCTACATATGAACAAAGTTGTTGTTTTGTATTTAATTAGCATGGATCGTAAGTTTGTAATGGAAAGTAGTAAGTCTTTACTTTTAGGGCAAAAATATTCGTGATATGAAAATATTTTTCTAGACTCGGAAAATAGTTGGGTGTTGTATGATTTTTCTATAAAGGTGACGACTAAGGATGTATCGGACAAATTAATTTTTCTGTGACAATGTCTCGATTATTCACTGCTTTGATTTCGTACAGCAAAATGTGTTGTTGCGATTTCTTGTGACAGAAGTAGGGGCTTATTCTACGTTGAGATATTATCCGAAGAAAATTAGCAAATTGCTCCTTCATAAGACCTACGGTATTTTAATAGCCCTTAATATGCTGTTCTTTTTTGGTACCAAATTAGACTACTGAGCTAACATGAAGACATTTATGAACAAAAACATATAGATAGTTTCTCATTTTGTTTCTGAAGATGATTGCAACATGGCGTTCTAAAACGTCGAATGATACTTTAATAGATGTACGATATAGACCTTAAGATTCTAGTATTAACTTCATTTCTCATCGTATCTTCTTTAGAGTTTTTTGGTTTCTTTTAAAGGAAGAAATAATAAGATAAAATCTAAATTACTATTCGTCGTTATGTCGTTTCCCCTAGATACTTTCATAATTAAAAGCTCTCCAACAATCTACGGTTAACATATTCTTAGCAAAATTTGAATTAGTTAATTAAACTTTTTCGACCTATAATTATATTGATTCAATAAATATAACATCCAAATCCAGATTTGATCCACTTATGAAGTGGCGATGAAGCAATAATAGTTTTAAATGCAGTTTTTGTTTGAAGTTTTACAGCCACATAAATAACATGCACGAGAACAAGTTTACGTGAGTGCGTTTATAACCATAATTAACGAATAATTTACTTCTATTTCTATTTGCTCGAAAATAAATAACTTTTACATTTTTGTTTCTTCTTCTTGAAGTAAAACGGAAAGTCTTACTTCATTTCAGACCTTTTCTTTGTCCTCTGTCTGAAGTCAAAATTAAGTGATTACGAAAAGAAAATACACGGGATTTGCCCTACTATATAAAATTAGTTATTTTTGTTACTATTTTCAAACAAATCTTTAGCGCATTAAATATTAACTAAATTTATTTCAAATTGTTTCTCATTTCATCGCGAAAGCTCAATTAGTTTTTATGCATTTTTTAATGAAATAGCTCATTTTCAAAAATTAGTTTTAGTTTTTGAGAAACAGCATTTTTAAGTCAATCGAAATATTCATTATCATGTTTTCTTGTAATTACTTAAAAAATTTTTAAAGAATTGAGGTTCATTATAAATTAATTTAAAGTTAATAAATAAAGTAATAGTAATTAAAATATTCTCTTTTCAATGAAATAACTCCCTTTCAGATATCACTTTTAGTTTTTAAGATACAACGTTTCGAAATCAATCAAAATATTCAGTTTGATTTACAAATTTAGTTTATATTAACTTTAAAAATTCCTGCCAAATCGAGGTTGCTTTAAAATTATCTTAAAGTTAGCAACAATTGTTGATTAAAGTATCCTCTTGTTAATGAAACAGCTCATTTCAAAAATTACTTAGTTTTTGAGATACAGCATTTTTAAGACAATCGAAATATTTACCTATTTTCAAGTTTTGTTGTAATTATTAGCATAATTCTTGAAAAATTAAGATTAACTTTAAATTAATTTAAAGTTGGTAACAATTGTTAATTAAAGTATCCTCTTTTCAATGAAATAACTCGCTTTGAGATATCACGTTTAGTTTTTGAAATACATTGTTTCGAAATCAATCAAAATATTTTATTTATTGTTTTTACTAACTTTAAAAAAATACCTAAAAAATCGAACTCTTTTAGAATTATCTTAAAGTTAGCAACAATTGTTAATTATAGCATCTCCTTTAGCTCGTTATATTAACTTTTCAACTACGTTTTAGCAAAGTTTTAACTAAAAAACAACTCGGAGATTTAAAGATTTGAATAAACAATCATTGATATATTAATTACCATCTGAATTTATTTCAAATTGCTTCTTATTTCATTGCAATATCTCAATCAATTCTTGAGATACGATCTTTTGAAGATTGTTTGACTTTTATCTAGCACATATTACATTACGTAATTATTTACGCAAAGTTTTAATTAAAAAATCATAATTCCCAGATTTAAAGATTTCAAGAAACAGTCTTTGCCACATTAAAAATTAACTAAATTTACTTCAAATTATTTTCTATTTCATTCCGATATCTCAATTTGTTCTTGACGTACGATTATTTGAAGTTTGTTTGATTTTTACCATTTACATCTAGTTATATTTTTGAAGCGTTTTAATTTAAAAATCATTACTCTGAGATTTAAAAATTTGAGCAAATAATCTTTGGTACAATAAATACTATGTCAATTTGCATCAAATTGCTTCTTATTTCGTGGTGACATCTCAGTTAATTCTTGAGATATGATTCTTGAAAGATAGCTTGATTTTTACATATAGTTACGTTTTTGCGAAGTTAATTTAAAAATTATAACTCGGAGATTTAAAGATTTGAAGAAAGAGTCTTTAGCGCATTAAATATTAACTAAATTTATTTCAAATTGTTTCTCATTTCATCGCGAAAGCTCAATTAGTTTTTATGCATTTTTTAATGAAATAGCTCATTTTCAAAAATTACTTTTAATTTTTGAGAAACAGCATTTTTAAGTCAATCGAAATATTCACCTATTATCATGTTTTCTTGTAATTACTTAAAAAATTTTTAAAGAATTGAGGTTCATTATAAATTAATTTAAAGATAATAAATAAAGTAATAGTAATTAAAATATTCTCTTTTCAATGAAATAACTCCCTTTCAGATATCACTTTTAGTTTTTAAGATACAACGTTTCGAAATCAATCAAAATATTCAGATTGATTTACAAATTTAGTTTATATTAACTGTAAAAATTCCTGCCAAATCGAAGTTGCTTTAAAATTATCTTAAAGTTAGCAACAATTGTTGATTCAAGTATCCTCTTGTTAATGAAACAGCTCATTTCAAAAATTACTTTTAGTTTTTGAGATGCAGCATTTTTAAGACAATCGAAATATTTACCTATTTTCAGGTTTTGTTGTAATTATTAGCATAATTCTTGAAAAATTAAGATTAACTTTAAATTAATTTAAAGTTGGTAACAATTGTTAATTAAAGTATCCTCTTTTCAATGAAATAATTCGCTTTGAGATATCACGTTTAGTTTTTGAAATACAATGTTTCGAAATCAGTCAAAATATTTTATTTATTTTTTTACTAACTTTAAAAAAATACCTAAAAAATCGAACTCTTTTAGAATTATCTTAAAGTTAGCAACAATTGTTAATGATAGCATCTCCTTTAGCTCGTTTTCAAAACATACTTTTAGTTTTTGCGATACATTGTTTTATTTATAAGTTTTTCTATATTAACTTTTCAACTACGTTTTAGCAAAGTTTTAACTAAAAAACAACTCGGAGATTTAAAGATTTGAATAAACAATCATTGATATATTAATTACCATCTGAATTTATTTCAAATTGCTTCTTATTTCATTGCAATATCTCAATCAACTCTTGAGATACGATCTTTTGAAGATTGTTTGACTTTTATCTAGCACATATTACATTACGTAATTATTTACGCAATGTTTTAATTAAAAAATCATAACTCCTAGATTTAAAGATTTCAAGAAACAGTCTTTACCACATTAAATACTAATTAAATTTACTTCAATTTATTTTCTATTTCATTCCGATATCTCAATTTGTTCTTGAGGTACGATTATTTGAAGTTTGTTTGATTTTTACCATTTACATCTAGTTATATTTTTGAAGCGTTTTAATTTAAAAATCATAACTCTGAGATTTAAAAAGTTGAGCAAATAATCTTTGGTATAATAAATACTATGCCAATTTGCATCAAATTGCTTCTTATTTCGTGGTTACATCTCAGTTAATTCTTGAGATATGATTCTTGAAAGATAGCTTAATTTTTACATATAGTTACGTTTTTGCGAAGTTAATTTAAAAATAATAACTCGGAGATTTAAAGATTTGAAGAAAGAGTCTTTAGCGCATTAAATATTAACTAAATTTATTTCAAATTGTTTCTCATTTCATCGCGAAAGCTCAATTAGTTTTTATGCATTTTTTAATGAAATAGCTCATTTTCAAAAATTACTTTTAGTTTTTGAGAAACAGCATTTTTAAGTCAATCGAAATATTCACCTATTATCATGTTTTCTTGTAATTACTTAAAAAAATTTTAAAGAATTGGGGTTAATTATAAATTAATTTAAAGTTAATAAATAAAGTAACAGTAATTAAAATATTCTGTTTTCAATGAAATAACTCCTTTTCAGATATCACTTTTAGTTTTTAAGATACAACGTTTCGAAATCAATCAAAATATTCAGTTTGATTTACAAATTTAGTTTATATTAACTTTAAAAATTCCTGCCAAATCGAGGTTGCTTTAAAATTATCTTAAAGTTAGCAACAATTGTTGATTAAAGTATCCTCTTGTTAATGAAACCGCTCATTTCAAAAATTACTTAGTTTTTGAGATGCAGCATTTTTAAGACAATCGAAATATTTACCTATTTTCAAGTTTTGTTGTAATTATTAGCATAATTCCTGAAAAATTAAGATTAACTTTAAATTAACTTAAAGTTGGTAACAATTGTTAATTAAAGTATCCTCTTTTCAATGAAATAACTCGCTTTGAGATATCACGTTTAGTTTTTGAAATACAATGTTTCGAAATCAATCAAAATATTTTATTTATTTTTTTACTAACTTTAAAAAAATACCTAAAAAATCGAACTCTTTTAGAATTATCTTAAAGTTAGCAACAATTGTTAATTATAGCATCTCCTTTAGCTCGTTTTCAAAACTTACTTTTAGTTTTTGCGATACATTGTTTTATTTATAACTTTTTTTATATTAACTTTTCAACTACGTTTTAGCAAAGTTTTAACTAAAAAACAACTCGGAGATTTAAAGATTTGAATAAACAATCATTGATATATTAATTACCATCTGAATTTATTTCAAATTGCTTCTTATTTCATTGCAATATCTCAATCAATTCTTGAGATACGATCTTTTGAAGATGGTTTGACTTTTATCTAGCACATATTACATTACGTAATTATTTACGCAAAGTTTTAATTAAAAAATCATAATTCCCAGATTTAAAGATTTCAAGAAACAGTCTTTGCCACATTAAAAACTAACTAAATTTACTTCAAATTATTTTCTATTTCATTCCGATATCTCAATTTGTTCTTGAGGTACGATTATTTGAAGTTTGTTTGATTTTTACCATTTACATCTAGTTATATTTTTAAAGCGTTTTAATTTAAAAATCATTACTCTGAGATTTAAAAATTTGAGCAAATAATCTTTGGTACAATAAATACTATGTCAATTTGCATCAAATTGCTTCTTATTTCGTGGTGACATCTCAGTTAATTCTTGAGATATGATTCTTGAAAGATAGCTTGATTTTTACATATAGTTACGTTTTTGCGAAGTTAATTTAAAAATAATAACTCGGAGATTTAAAGATTTGAAGAAAGAGTCTTTAGCGCATTAAATATTAACTAAATTTATTTCAAATTGTTTCTCATTTCATCGCGAAAACTCAATTAGTTTTTATGCATTTTTTAATGAAATAGCTCATTTTCAAAAATTACTTTTAGTTTTTGAGAAACGGCATTTTTAAGTCAATCGAAATATTCACCTATTATCATGTTTTCTTGTAATTAATTAAAAAAGTTTTAAAGAATTGAGGTTAATTATAAATTAATTTAAAGATAATAAATAAAGTAATAGTAATTAAAATATTCTCTTTTCAATGAAATAACTCCTTTTCAGATATCACTTTTAGTTTTTAAGATACAACGTTTCGAAATCAATCAAAATATTCAGTTTGATTTACAAATTTAGTTTATATTAACTTTAAAAATTCCTGCCAAATCGAGGTTGCTTTAAAATTATCTTAAAGTTAGCAACAATTGTTGATTCAAGTATCCTCTTGTTAATGAAACCGCTCATTTCAAAAATTACTTAGTTTTTGAGATGCAGCATTTTTAAGACAATCGAAATATTTACCTATTTTCAAGTTTTGTTGTAATTATTAGCATAATTCTTGAAAAATTAAGATTAACTTTAAATTAATTTAAAGTTGGTAACAATTGTTAATTAAAGTATCCTCTTTTCAATGAAATAACTCGCTTTGAAATATCACGTTTAGTTTTTGAAATACATTGTTTCGAAATCAATCAAAATATTTTATTTATTGTTTTTACTAACTTTAAAAAAATACCTAAAAAATCGAACTCTTTTAGAATTATCTTAAAGTTAGCAACAATTGTTAATTATAGCATCTCCTTTAGCTCGTTATATTAACTTTTCAACTACGTTTTAGCAAAGTTTTAACTAAAAAACAACTCGGAGATTTAAAGATTTGAATAAACAATCATTGATATATTAAATACCATCTGAATTTATTTCAAATTGCTTCTTATTTCATTGCAATATCTCAATCAATTCTTGAGATACGATCTTTTGAAGATTGTTTGACTTTTATCTAGCACATATTACATTACGTAATTATTTACGCAAAGTTTTAATTAAAAAATCATAATTCCCAGATTTAAAGATTTCAAGAAACAGTCTTTGCCACATTAAAAACTAATTAAATTTACTTCAAATTATTTTCTATTTCATTTCGATATCTCAATTTGTTCTTGAGGTACGATTATTTGAAGTTTGTTTGATTTTTACCATTTACATCTAGTTATATTTTTGAAGCGTTTTAATTTAAAAATCATTACTCTGAGATTTAAAAATTTGAGCAAATAATCTTTGGTACAATAAATACTATGTCAATTTGCATCAAATTGCTTCTTATTTCGTGGTGACATCTCAGTTAATTCTTGAGATATGATTCTTGAAAGATAGCTTGATTTTTACATATAGTTACGTTTTTGCGAAGTTAATTTAAAAATTATAACTCGGAGATTTAAAGATTTGAAGAAAGAGTCTTTAGCGCATTAAATATTAACTAAATTTATTTCAAATTGTTTCTCATTTCATCGCGAAAGCTCAATTAGTTTTTATGCATTTTTTAATGAAATAGCTCATTTTCAAAAATTACTTTTAATTTTTGAGAAACAGCATTTTTAAGTCAATCGAAATATTCACCTATTATCATGTTTTCTTGTAATTACTTAAAAAATTTTTAAAGAATTGAGGTTAATTATAAATTAATTTAAAGTTAATAAATAAAGTAATAGTAATTAAAATATTCTCTTTTCAATGAAATAACTCCCTTTCAGATATCACTTTTAGTTTTTAAGATACAACGTTTCGAAATCAATCAAAATATTCAGTTTGATTTACAAATTTAGTTTATATTAACTTTAAAAATTCCTGCCAAATCGAGGTTGCTTTAAAATTATCTTAAAATTAGCAACAATTGTTGATTCAAGTATCCTCTTGTTAATGAAACAGCTCATTTCAAAAATTACTTTTAGCTTTTGAGATGCAGCATTTTTAAGACAATCGAAATATTTACCTATTTTCAGGTTTTGTTGTAATTATTAGCATAATTCTTGAAAAATTAAGATTAACTTTAAATTAATTTAAAGTTGGTAACAATTGTTAATTAAAGTATCCTCTTTTCAATGAAATAATTCGCTTTGAGATATCACGTTTAGTTTTTGAAATACAATGTTTCGAAATCAGTCAAAATATTTTATTTATTTTTTTACTAACTTTAAAAAAATACCTAAAAAATCGAACTCTTTTAGAATTATCTTAAAGTTAGCAACAATTGTTAATTATAGCATCTCCTTTAGCTCGTTTTCAAAACTTACTTTTAGTTTTTGCGATACATTGTTTTATTTATAACTTTTTTTATATTAACTTTTCAACTACGTTTTAGCAAAGTTTTAACTAAAAAACAACTCGGAGATTTAAAGATTTGAACAAACAATCATTGATATATTAAATACCATCTGAATTTATTTCAAATTGCTTCTTATTTCATTGCAATATCTCAATCAATTCTTGAGATACGATCTTTTGAAGATTGTTTGACTTTTATCTATCACATATTACATTACGTAATTATTTACGCAAAGTTTTAATTAAAAAATCATAATTCCCAAATTTAAAGATTTCAAGAAACAGTCTTGGCCACATTAAAAACTAACTAAATTTACTTCAAATTATTTTCTATTTCATTCCGGTATCTCAATTTGTTCTTGACGTACGATTATTTGAAGTTTGTTTGATTTTTACCATTTACATCTAGTTATATTTTTGAAGCGTTTTAATTTAAAAATCATTACTCTGAGATTTAAAAATTTGAGCAAATAATCTTTGGTACAATAAATACTATGTCAATTTGCATCAAATTGCTTCTTATTTCGTGGTGACATCTCAGTTAATTCTTGAGATATGATTCTTGAAAGATAGCTTGATTTTTACATATAGTTACGTTTTTGCGAAGTTAATTTAAAAATTATAACTCGGAGATTTAAAGATTTGAAGAAAGAGTCTTTAGCGCATTAAATATTAACTAAATTTATTTCAAATTGTTTCTCATTTCATCGCGAAAGCTCAATTAGTTTTTATGCATTTTTTAATGAAATAGCTCATTTTCAAAAATTACTTTTAATTTTTGAGAAACAGCATTTTTAAGTCAATCGAAATATTCACCTATTATCATGTTTTCTTGTAATTACTTAAAAAATTTTTAAAGAATTGAGGTTCATTATAAATTAATTTAAAGATAATAAATAAAGTAATAGTAATTAAAATATTCTCTTTTCAATGAAATAACTCCCTTTCAGATATCACTTTTAGTTTTTAAGATACAACGTTTCGAAATCAATCAAAATATTCAGTTTGATTTACAAATTTAGTTTATATTAACTTTAAAAATTCCTGCCAAATCGAGGTTGCTTTAAAATTATCTTAAAGTTAGCAACAATTGTTGATTCAAGTATCCTCTTGTTTATGAAACAGCTCATTTCAAAAATTACTTAGTTTTTGAGATACAGCATTTTTAAGACAATCGAAATATTTACCTATTTTCAAGTTTTGTTGTAATTATTAGCATAATTCTTGAAAAATTAAGATTAACTTTAAATTAACTTAAAGTTGGTAACAATTGTTAATTAAAGTATCCTCTTTTCAATGAAATAATTCGCTTTGAGATATCACGTTTAGTTTTTGAAATACAACGTTTCGAAATCAATCAAAATATTTTATTTATTTTTTTTTACTAATTTTTAAAAAAATACCTAAAAAATCGAGGCTCTTTTAGAAATATCTTAAAGTTAGCAACAATTCTTAATTATAGCATCTCCTTTAGCTCGTTTTCAAAACTTACTTTTAGTTTTTGCGATACATTGTTTTATTTATAACTTTCTTTATATTAACTTTTCAACTACGTTTTAGCAAAGTTTTAACTAAAAAACAACTCGGAGATTTAAAGATTTGAATAAACAATCATTGATATATTAATTACCATCTGAATTTATTTCAAATTGCTTCTTATTTCATTGCAATATCTCAATCAATTCTTGAGATACGATCTTTTGAAGATTGTTTGACTTTTATCTAGCACATATTACATTACGTAATTATTTACGCAAAGTTTTAATTCAAAAATCATAACTCCTAGATTTAAAGATTTCAAGAAACAGTCTTTACCACATTAAATACTAACTAAATTTACTTCAAATTATTTTCTATTTCATTCCGATATCTCAATTTGTTCTTGAGGTACGATTATTTGAAGTTTGTTTGATTTTTACCATTTACATCTAGGTATATTTTTGAAGTGTTTTAATTTAAAAATCATAACTCTGAGATTTAAAAATTTGAGCAAATAATCTTTGGTACAATAAATACTATGTCAATTTGCATCAAATTGCTTCTTATTTCGTGGTGACATCTCAGTTAATTCTTGAGATATGATTCTTGAAAGATAGCTTGATTTTTACATATAGTTACGTTTTTGCGAAGTTAATTTAAAAATTATAACTCGGAGATTTAAAGATTTGAAGAAAGAGTCTTTAGCGCATTAAATATTAACTAAATTTATTTCAAATTGTTTCTCATTTCATCGCGAAAGCTCAATTAGTTTTTATGCATTTTTTAATGAAATAGCTCATTTTCAAAAATTACTTTTAATTTTTGAGAAACAGCATTTTTAAGTCAATCGAAATATTCACCTATTATCATGTTTTCTTGTAATTACTTAAAAAATTTTTAAAGAATTGAGGTTCATTATAAATTAATTTAAAGATAATAAATAAAGTAATAGTAATTAAAATATTCTCTTTTCAATGAAATAACTCCCTTTCAGATATCACTTTTAGTTTTTAAGATACAACGTTTCGAAATCAATCAAAATATTCAGATTGATTTACAAATTTAGTTTATATTAACTGTAAAAATTCCTGCCAAATCGAAGTTGCTTTAAAATTATCTTAAAGTTAGCAACAATTGTTGATTAAAGTATCCTCTTATTAATGAAACAGCTCATTTCAAAAATTACTTAGTTTTTGAGATACAGCATTTTTAAGACAATCGAAATATTTACCTATTTTCAGGTTTTGTTGTAATTATTAGCATAATTCTTGAAAAATTAAGATTAACTTTAAATTAATTTAAAGTTGGTAACAATTGTTAATTAAAGTATCATCTTTTCAATGAAATAACTCGCTTTGAGATATCACATTTAGCTTTTTAAAATACAATGTTTCGAAATCAATCAAAATATTTTATTTATTTTTTTACTAACTTTAAAAAAATACCTAAAAAATCGAACTCTTTTAGAATTATCTTAAAATTAGCAACAATTGTTAATTATAGCATCTCCTTTAGCTCGTTTTCAAAACTTACTTTTAGTTTTTGCGATACATTGTTTTATTTATAACTTTTTTTATATTAACTTTTCAACTACGTTTTAGCAAAGTTTTAACTAAAAAACAACTCGGAGATTTAAAGATTTGAACAAACAATCATTGATATATTAAATACCATCTGAATTTATTTCAAATTGCTTCTCATTTCATTGCAATATCTCAATCAATTCTTGAGATACGATCTTTTGAAGATAGTTTGACTTTTATCTATCACATATTACATTACGTAATTATTTACGCAAAGTTTTAATTAAAAAATCATAATTCCCAGATTTAAAGATTTCAAGAAACAGTCTTTGCCACATTAAAAACTAACTAAATTTACTTCAAATTATTTTCTATTTCATTCTGATATCTCAATTAGTTCTTGAGGTACGATTATTTGAAGTTTGTTTGATTTTTACAAAATACATCTAGTTATATTTTTGAAGCGTTTTAATTTCAAAATCATAACTCTGAGATTTAAAAATTTGAGCAAATAATCTTTGGTACAATAAATACTATGTCAATTTGCATCAAATTGCTTCTTATTTCGTGGTTACATCTCAGTTAATTCTTGAGATATGATTCTTGGAAGATAGCTTGATTTTTACATATAGTTACATTTTTGCAAAGTTAATTTAAAAATCATAACTCGGAGATTTAAAGATTTGAAGAAAGAGTCTTTGGCGCATTAAATAGCAACTAAATTTTCTTCAAATTGCTCCAAATTTTATTGCGACGTGTTCTTGTTGTGTTCGTGTTAACTTTTTGAAATACGATTTTTTGAAGATTGCTTGGTTTTGTCCTAATACATACAGGGTCTTGCAATAAAACTCAAGCTTGTACTGTACAGGGTGAGTTATTAGTATCCCGGCGTCGATGGTCATTAAACCGACTGAGAAAGAACGAAATCTTTTTAAAAAAGTTGTTTGATTCACCACTTTCCATTAACTAAAATTTTTTTCACTTATACAGGGTGTTGCAGAGTAACAAAATTATTTTACATTATAAAAAATTAATCCAATAATAAAAGGAAGAGCAAAAAAAACTGATAAAAATAGACAGAACACATCTTTAAATTCTAAATATCAGGAAAACTATTAAATTTAAACGCATAACACCTACGCACAACTTACCATTAATTAAAGAAATCTGATGAGCAATTCAATCAGCATACAATATACAGAATGTTCCATTTAAAAAACTTAAGAAAAAGCCATTTGAAATAGATCAAAAGTAACAAAACTTTATGAACACGCTGTATAGTATATCTAATATCTGTGGATACTGGGCATATTTTGAAGAAATAATTGAATATCTCAGAAACTATGAACTCTATGAGTTAGAAACATATACTATATACTATATTCATCATAATATGATGAAATATACTGGGTGTTTCATTAAAAAAAATGACATATTATACGTTACACCTACATGGAACACCCAGTTTGAGTAAATATAATTTTAGTTAATAGAAAGTGAGGAGTCAAACAATTTTTGAATAAAACTTTTTTCTTTCTCAAGCGGTTTAATGACTATCGTCCGCCAGGATACTAATAACTAACCTGTATATACGAGTGTATTTCTGAAAAATATTTTCGCATATACGGGTGGTCCAAAATAGTATGATGACACAAAATGTATTTTTTTAAATGGTACAAGGTGTACCATTTAAAAATAATAAAGAATACAAATGTATTCTTTTAATGGAACATCCTGTATTTTTTACATATGCTGATTAGCTGTCTTAAATGCTATAACTATATATCATATTTTCAAATTTTCAATGCAAGGTCGCAAAGTTATTAACTATTTTGTGAAAATTTTTAAAAATTTATATACTTATTTACAATTCGTTATCAGCACCATAAAATAATACAATAAACAAAGCTTGGGATTTTCCACCACCACTAATACTATTGGATAATTTTACACAGAATGGTTATCAGGACCGGTTAAGTTACATTATGTATCATCATAACTTTATTATTTTAAATGGAACACCCTATATCTTTCCAATGCCTCAGAAAACTTTATTGAGTACCTTTCATTTTTGTTAAGCATATGGAATATCTAACACGTATACTTTTTGAGATAATAATTTTTGAGCATAAAGCTGATTTTTTTACAAGAAACGAGGTATGAAAAAGACAATTTTAAAGAAATGTAAGTAAATTTAGTTCGTAAAAGATGGAAAAGAATACAAGTGTGCACAGATAATAGCATTAAGATTTTTTTCAAAAATTCTATTTAAATATTTTGTGAGGTGCATCATCGGGCTGAGGTCACAATTTTTGTCGAATCTCTAGTGAAACATAAAAGGGTAGGCAATTGATTTTCTAAGAAATTCAAAAAGTTTCTCCGCTAATGGATGCGTCGAAAAAATGCGGCCCATCAAATACCTACAATCCCTGCCCAGACATTTTAGGATCATTGATGTTACTTCTTGTATAAAATTCATTTCTAATACTCTTTCCGAAAATTCTAGTATTTTTTTAACTGAATATATACCGATGTATACTTTTTCATCTTTTACGAAATAAGCTAACTTGGTTTTGATTAAAATTGTCTTTTTTATAGCTTATTTCTCGTAAAAAAATCTAATTATCTCAAAAAGTATACGTGTTAGATATAGCTTATGCATAACAAAAATGAAAGTTAATTAATAAATCCTTTGGAAGCCTTGGAAAAACCCAAGCTTTGTTTATCGATGTGCCAAATTGTAGTCCAAATTTTCAAAAATTTCTACGAAATGGTTAATAACATGGTAACTTTGCATGCAAAATTTGAAACAAGATATGCAATTAAGCAGCATATGTAAAAAATGTGTATAAAGGAGTACCAATTAAAAAAGAAACACATTTTGTGTCGTCATACTTTTTTGGACCACCCGTATATGCGAAAATATTTTTCAAAAGAACACTCATATATATAGTACCAGCCTGCGTTTGAAAGAAATTCCAAAATTGCAGGACCCTGTATGGTTACCTTTATGCAGCATTCTAGTTTAAAAGTTATAACTCAGAGATTTAAAGATTTGAAGAAACAATCTTAAACACACTGTCATTAAAGAAGACAATCCATAAAAAACTACTTTCCCAAACGTTTGATCCTTATTTTAACGCAACTGCTTGGGAAAGTAGTTTTTTAAGATCTTTTTTTGATCGCTCGGTATTATATAAATGTCCTTTAAATTACTTCTTATTTCATGGTGATATCTTAGTTAATTTTTGAGATATGATTCTTTAAAGTCATTAATAGTATTCATTAAAAATCGAGATTGTCGTAATATCTTAATATCTAAAAGTAATTTTTTTTTACTACGTCATAAGATTCTATACAAAAAACTATCAATATATATATGCTATGTGCTTTATAAGTACTTGTAATATTAAATATTTACCTATACTCATTTAAGTTTTATGATATTTTCAATTTGAGCCTCCAGGGAAAAAATAAAAGACAATAGCGTTTTGAGGTTTTCAACACTTATAGTGTCCGTTAATTAATTGTTCTAGGATAGGATAGTGGATTATAATTAAACGACAATCAATTCATGGATCCTAATATTTCGATTCTATATTGAACTTTCCTCAGAGGACGGAATATTATTCAATGTAAAATCGAAATATTAGGATCTATGAATTGATTGTCGTTTAAATATAAACCAATATCCCATCCTGGAACAATTAATTAACATGTTACTAACTTGATAGAACAAATATCTCCTGCTTATAGTTTCCGAGATAGCCCATTTTGATATCAAATTTGAACCACCCTGTACATATAGTTCACTACGTTGCAAAAATTAACTACAAAATTAGATATAGACGTACAATGTAGAGGTATAGTAGGTAATTATGTATACATCATACGAAAACGTAGTAATATTTTATAGTACAAACGTGATAAAGATGGCAATGCGGTAGTAGGAGAATATGAAGAAGTTGTAGGACGCCATAAACCAGAAAATGATTTACCGTGCATTAAATTAACTTAATTAAATTCCGAGAAATTCTTATGATTTACATAAATTTTTGGTACTATACCAATTATAAGAGAAAGTGGAATTCGTTTTCAAGTATTGAATATTTCAAAAATATTGATTAATTTCAGTTTAATTTTTGCTTATATGTAGATCATTAATCAAGGTTCAATTTCTAGTAATTAATTCGAATAAATAAAAAAAGTTTCTTGTTTTAACGCGATCCGTTACTTAATTACTTTGAATTCATTTCTTTGATATTTATCAAATTGTATTTGACCTAAATAAGTCATACAACTCATAGAAAAGCATGTAATCAAAGATTAACATCGCAATTTAACATTAATGGTGGGAGATACAATTTTTTTCCATTATATTTTTATAAAAAGATAGGATAGCATAAGCATTGAAATCAAAAATTAAGAAGTTCAGAAGGATGCCAAAGAAATTGATGTGAAACTGAGCAAAGCAAAAATTACTAAATAAATTACGTTTTAGTAAGTTTTAGTTAATGACTATCGTCCGCCAGGATACTAATAACTAACCTGTATATACGAGTGTGTTTTTGAAAAATATTTTCGCATATACGGGTGGTCCAAAATAGTATGATGACACAAAATGTATTTTTTTAATTGGTACAGGGTGTACCATTTAAAAATAATAAAGAATGCAAATGTATTCTTTTAATGGAACATCCTGTATTTTTTTACATATGCTGATTAGCTGTCTTAAATGCTATAATTGCATATCATGTTTTCAAATTTTCAATGCAAGGTCACAAAGTTATTAACTATTTTGTGAAAATTTTTAAAAATTTATATACTTATTTAAAATTCGTTATCAGCACCATAAAATAATACAATAAACAAAGCTTGGGATTTTCCACCACCACTAATACTATTGGATAATTTTACACAGGATGGTTATCAGGACCGGTTAATTTACATTATGTATCATCCTAACTTTATTATTTTAAATGAAACACCCTATATCTTTCCAATGCCTCAGAAAACTTTATTGAGTACCTTTCATTTTTGTTAAGCATATGGAATATCTAACACGTGTACTTTTTGAGATAATAATTTTTGAGCATAAAGCTGATTTTTTTACAAGAAACGAGGTATGAAAAAGACAATTTTAAAGAAATGTAAGTAAATTTAGTTCGTAAAAGATGGAAAAGAATACAAGTGTGCACAGATAATAGCATTAAGATTTTTTTCAAAAATTCTATTTAAATATTTTGTGAGGTGCATCATCGGGCTGAGGTCACAATTTTTGTCGAATCTCTAGTGAAACATAAAAGGGTAGGCAATTGATTTTCTAAGAAATTCAAAAAGTTTCTCCGCTAATGGATGCGTCGAAAAAATGCGGCCCATCAAATACCTACAATCCCTGCCCAGACATTTTAGGATCATTGATGTTACTTCTTGTATAAAATTCATTTCTAATACTCTTTCCGAAAATTCTAGTATTTTTTTAACTGAATATGCACAGATGTATACTTTTTCATTTTTTACGAAATAAGCTAACTTGGTTTTGAAATTTGAAAATTGTCTTTTTTATAGCTTATTTCTTGTAAAAAAAATCATATTTATGTCGATATTTTTAAAACAATCTAATTATCTCAAAAAGTATATGTGTTAGATATACCTTATGCATAACAAAAATGAAAGTTATTTAATAAATCCTTTGGAAGCCTTGGAAAAATACAGGGTGTTGTCAATTTAAAAAACAAACCGTTAACCGTCCTGTGTTCGAAAAACCCAAGCTTTGTTTACCGATGTGCCAAATTGTAGTCCAAATTTTCAAAAATTTCTACAAAATGGTTAATAACATGGTAACCTTGCATGCAAAATTTAAAACAAGATATGCAATTAAGCAGCATATGTAAAAAAATGTGTATAAAAGAGTACCAATTAAAAAAGAAACACATTTTGTGTCGTCATACTTTTTTGGACCACCCGTATATGCGAAAATATTTTTCAAAAGAACACTCATATATATAGTACCAGCTTGCGTTTGAAAGAAATTCCAAAATTGCAGGACCCTGTATGGTTACCTTTATGCAGCATTCTAGTTTAAAAGTTATAACTCAGAGATTTAAAGATTTGAAGAAACAATCTTAAACACACTGCCATTAAAGAAGACGATCCATAAAAAACTATTTTCCCAAACGTTTGATCCTTATTTTAACGCAACTGCTTGGGAAAGTAGTTTTTTATGATCTTTTTTTGATCGCTCGGTATTATATAAATGTCCTTTAAATTACTTCTTATTTCATGGTGATATCTCAGTTCATTTTTGAGATATGATTCTTTAAAGTCATTAATAGTATTTATTAAAACTCGAGATTGTCGTAATATCTTAATATCTAAAAATAATTTTTTTACTACGTCATAAGATTCTATACAAAAAACTATCAATATATGCTTTATAAGTGCTTGTAATATTAAATATTCACCTATACTCATTTAAGTTTTATGATATTTTCAATTTGAGCCTCTAGGGAAAAAATAAAAGACAATAGCGTTTTGAGGTTTTCAACACTTATTATGTCCGTTAATTAATTGTTCTAGGATAGGATAATGGATTATAATTAAATGGCAATCAATTCATAGATCCTAATATTTCGATTCTATATTGAACTTTCCTCAGAGGACGGAAATTAACTAACGTGTTATTAACGGGATAGAACAAATATATCCTGCTTATAGTGTCCGAGATAACCTATTTTGACATCAAATTTGAACTACCCTGTACATACAGTTCACTACGTTGCAAAAATTAACTACAAAATTAGATATAGACGTACAATGTAGAGGTATACTAGGTAATTATGTATACATCATACGAAAACGTAGTAATATTTTATAGTACAAACGTGATAAAGATGGCAATGCGGTAGTAGGAGAATATGAAGAAGTTGTAGGACGCCATAAACCAGAAAATGATTTACCGTGCATTAAATTAACTTAATTAAATTCCGAGAAATTCTTATGATTTACATAAATTTTTGGTACTATACCAATTATAAGAGAAAGTGGAATTCGTTTTCAAGTATTGAATATTTCTAAAATATTGATTAATTTCAGTTTAATTTTTGCTTATATGTAGATCATTAATCAAGGCTCATTTTCTAGTAATTAATTCGAATAAATAACCAAGTTTCTTGTTTTAACGCGATCCGTTACTTAATTACTTTGAATTCATTTCTTTGATATTTATCAAATTGTATTTGACCTAAATAAGTCATACAACTCATAGAAAAGCATGTAATCAAAGATGTTAATCTTTGATTACATGCAATTTAACATTAATCGTGGGAGATACAACTTTTTTAAAATTTATTTTTATAAAAAGATAGCATAAGTATAAGAAGTATTGAAATAAAAAATTAAGAAGCTCAAAAAGATGTCAAAGAAATTGGTGTGAAACTGAGTAAAGCAAAAATTACTAAATCAATTACGTTTTAGATACTGTTATATGAAACTGTTACAGTCACTGAAATTTAAGTAACTTAATTTTAATATGAGTCATCATACCATTTAATAACACATTAACACATATTATTTTAAAAAATTAATGAACTTGGTATTCACACTCACTTATATCACATGAACGTAAAACAAACCCTTCTCTTGATTGAAAATTATTACATTTGGTCTCTCAATCTTACATACTAAACCACATGACTGTTAAACCGGCACAGTGTTGATTAGAAGTACCGGAGCCCGAGGAAGTGCACACTCGCGTGCTGGCGTTCAAATAAATCTGAATTCCTCGCCGCGAGATGGCTTCCTTCGTATCTTAAGTTAGCGGTAAAGAAACAGTACAGTTGGAAAATGAATGGCGATTTAAATGTGTTCAACTGCTGCTAAATGCACCACATCCACGGATAATGGAGACACAATACCGTTGTCTTCTGTTCAGCGATATCGGAATAGATGACGAAAAGGAAACCGGTGTCTTCAAGAACCTCTCTTTGGTTCCGTGGTGTGTGTTACACTACCGCAAACGTCTATGCACATTGTTATTGGAGCTACCGTATAATTCCATTATCAACGTGCTTTTATAAAGACTTGCGACCCACACGTTTTACAGCTTTAAAAGGAAACGACGAGATGTAGGTTGAGAGACACAAAACGCCCGCTATAGGTATACGATCCTTTTATTGTGCAATTTCCTTGTTCTATACATGACCTTTTTCTTCTATACGATGAAATTAGGATCATATGCTCTTGGAAAGCGTGCAAAAGAAAATTATCTCCCATCTACAAACTGGGTAAAAAATTACACGATTTCTAGACTCCTTAACATATAATTTCGTTTGGTCAACGTTGCATATAAAATCCATTGGGATATGTCATCGTGAAAGGCAGTGGCTCTTTTAAACTCTTTTAAACCCACCGCATTGAAAACTCGTGTAGGATGTACCACAATAACAATTGAATTAAGGCTTGCCTACGCTCGTTTGCCAAGATGAATGACAGGAAGACAATGTGAAGATTGCTACTGTGCGTATCTATTTATAGCGAGGCTATTTCAAGTTTACTTTAATGCGATGCGCGTTGGATATGCTAGTATTCAAAATGCTTGTGAACTTATATTGGCAAAAATGTGAAAAAAATCCCGTATTGAAAGAAAAATGTGTGAAGATAAACTTGTTGCGGTTTTTAGATATTCGCATAAGAAATAAAGCAATTTAGCTATGAAAAGGAAAAGAATGTGGAGGGTTACGGTAAAATAATAAATGAATGGGAAAAAATTTAAGTAATAAAGGAAGTAATTAAGAGTAAAAAAGTTGTGGCGTGTAAAGAAAGAAAGAGTGAGTTTTTGTTCATTTGATTCATTTATTAAAGTTGACAAAAACTTAATTTTTTAATTTTTAAATTAAATTGACTCTTGAGTTTACGATAATTGAGTTCATGTGGGTTTAGCCATTAGAAGAAGTATAAAGAAATGGAAATATCTAAATGTTAATAATAATGATTCATTTTATGACTCAACTATGATCAATTAGACAATATTACAAAAATTGCAAGAGAAATTGCATATGCTAGTTCTATAATTTGTACATCCTCTGCATGCAGTTTTTCAGATAAAACTTATTGTATATTGTATGCATAAGTAGCGTATGATAGTAATGGATTGGGTTTAGATAAAATCCTGCAGATAAGTGCAGAATATGAAGTTGTATGCCTCATAGTATATGTCGATGATTTGGCGATAATGATTTCATTATGGGATATCAGTGAAGTGGAAATAGATGCGCAAAGGATAGTTGATGATATAGCGACCCAGAAGATAGTTATGGGTTTTGCCCTAGAGAAGATCGATGCAGGTCGTGTTGAAGAGTAGGCATTGTAAAAAGGAGATGGAGTTTACTGTAAGAGAATACAAAATATGCATGAAGAAATCCTTGAAATACTTGGTAGTGATGATTGGGAAAGATTTAAGGTGGAACGATCACATATACGTTATAACCTCAACATATAAACCGAGAATTGAAAAAAAAAGTAGCTAAAAGTGCAGTAATATGGTCACAACTAATTTGTACCCCAATTAAAATGTGCATTCTTTGCATGCAAAGTATGTAAAATAAAACCATGTGTCCATGCTGCAGAAGATGCAAAAATAACTCCCAGATACTTGATTGTAGATAGTTTTCCTACAAGAACACCAGCTATATAATAAGTGCTAGGAAAAGGAGACACCTTGCGTGTTAAACTAACTGCACCTCACTTATTAATAATAATCTTTAGCTGATAACGATTACACTGTTAGACTAAATAGATCCAAATAACTTTTAAGTCATCCACTTAGTGTAACACGCTAGATGGGAGTTTATGTAGAAGGTCATTTAAGAAGACGGAAAATAGTATGGGACTTAGATTTCAAGAACACAAGTTTTTACGGTAAACTGGATTGTATGTACACGTAATTCCTATCCTATTTTTACACAGGTATGAAGTAAATAATTTCATAACAAATGATATCAAATACCATCATAAAAATTTCAGTGAATAAGTTTCACACATTACTTCAATAACCACCCCAGAATTAGCAATAATCTATGTTGATATGGTGATACAGATTACTGAACTTGCGGATAGGTACTTCCGTGAAAATGGACAATAATAACACCGGTTGATAATCAGTAATGTTGGTCAAACCTGATTTTAGGATGAGCTAGTTTCGCCTAGGCCAAATCAGTTCTTCCTACATACGAAAGGACATATCAGTATAGCCTAAGCCCCTCGTGCCTACTCATCCTGTTTGTTGATTTGAAAGCAATGTTGCATGGACGAGTGCGCGTGTTAAGTTCTTGGCTGTGTTAAGAAGATTTTATTATAATCCTAGTATAATGATTGTGAGGCGTTTCATCATGGATAACTCTTCGTGTAGAGACATGTTTTTGGAGGAAATTTTATGGAGTAAAAACAAAAATTCTTTTTATTTTAATGTGTTATCAGTAATTGAATATGAGGATTTGATTAAACAAATATAAGACACGAAAATGTTGAAAAAGATCATTACAAAAAACAAAGAAAAGACTAAAATGATTGGCTGTTTTGAAAACTGGTGATATGAAAAACTTCATGGCACGATATGAAGGGGTTATAAAATTTTTCCAATTGATGAACTTTGTGATATGATTGACGCAGCTTATGTAACTGCGCGTCATGGTGGTCGTGATAGGATGTTAGCCGAGACAAAAAAGATATGCTAATATCACAAAGGAAATGATAGGTATATTTATCAATGTGTGATGTTTGTCAACAAAAGAAGATAAAAAGGTAAAGAGAGTTAGTTTCAAAGCCAATTCTTCATGTTAAAGCTACATTTTCTTCAATAAGATTATAAGTTGGCAATGGAGATTAAATCAAAAAGAAAGATAGTAGAAGAAATTCGAACACAATTTTTTAATATGTGGCCTTGTAGGGGAACTATTATTTAAGAATAATGTAATCTGTGCAGCAATTGCCAGATAAATTAACACTACAAAAGCATGTTGCATTAATGGCTGATTACAATTTGTTAACTCGCCAATACCAAGAAATATGGTAAAAAGTTGAAGATTTAAACTAGAAGGCGCATCATTCACACTACAGTTAAAAAGGAAGCAATTACGTTATCTAGAAAATTCATTTTGAAACTTATCTAAAAATACTTGGTAGTGATGATCGGGAAAGATTTAAGGTGGAACGATCACATATACGTTATAACCTCAACATATAAACCGAGAATTGAGAAAAAGTAGCTAAAAGTGCGGTAATATGGTCACAACTAATTTGTACCCCAATTAAAGCGTGCATTTTTTATTTTGACCTGTCAATCATTTCCCGAAAGAATGTTAAGTAGGTCAGTTTTGTTTACAAACATTAATTATACCGTGAAGATTTCTTTTGTACCCCAATTAAAGCGTGAAGGAACCCCTATTGTAATAGAGAAAAGGGGTGAAGCAGGTAGCTTCCTTTTGTTCCCCAATTAAAGCGTGAAGTTTTTATTTTTACCTGTCGATCATCTCTCGAAAGAATGTTAAGTAGGTCAGTTTTGTTTACAAACATTAATTATACCGTGAAGATTTCTTTTGAACCTCAATTAAAGCGTGAAGAGTTATAGAGAAAAGGATTAAGACAAGTAGCTTCCCTTTGTTGCTTAATTATAGCATGAAGCTTTTATTTTGACACCTCAATCATCTCCCTAACAAGGATTCAAAAGCAAATATTAATTAGAGTGATCAGTGCCTACAGAATAATATTTCAAGAAGCACTACTCGACCTGATGGTTAAAAGAACACATATAGAAGACGAAGGATTAGATGTAGAGGATACAATGGCAGAATGGGAAAGTACATGTAGAGAAAATACTGGAAAGTCAGGTTGGCCAAAGAAAATCTTGCGCGATATGGTACCATGGTTGACATGCAAATGGGGAGAAGTTAATTGCTTCATGACACAATTTTTGAGTGGTCATAGATACTTTAAGGCACACCTATATATGTATACTGTGAACAAGTGGACGACAACGTGGACCATGCGTTCTACCACTTTGATAGAAAGAACTGAAAAGAGTGCTACATATAAATCTGGGAAGACTGATGCCTTTGGAAAGTTGGGTTGGAATTATGCTTGAGAATGAGGGGAATGACTGGAATATAGTGGCAAATTACGCAAGACAAGAACAGTAGGAGCATGGAAAGTTGAACACGAATACAAAAAAGTCAATAGGAGACTTTTTTTAGGAGACCTCAATAGAATACTTTTTTTGTCAGAAAACGGGAAGAAAAACGGCATGATTGGGAGGAAGAGGACGAAGTGGAAAGTGACAGAAAAAAGAACTGTAGACAGGTTCTGGAAAGAGATTATTTATATCAGATTAGTCCTACTTAATCATCCTAACATTACCATTAGCTTAGGTTAAGTTGAATTGCGTTGGGTTGGATTGGGTTTTAGCCCCCTCCTTCAGGCATGAATTGAAATAATGAAAGTTACAAAAATTAATAGATTACTATGTCTATATGAACGGTGATGGAATGGGGAAAGAAATAGGCGAGCCAAATAAGAAGAGGAAGAACAATTAGAGGGCTGCATATAGGGTACGCATATAAAAAGTAACATTTCAAAAAGTAACGATATCTATGTCTGCACGAATACTGGAAGAGATGAGAAAAAAAGGATTGTGGTCAAACTGAGGAAGTAATGCGAGAGATGGAAATGAGAAAAAGTAAAGAAAGAAATAAGTAACATCTACAGGCGCAGGTTGTCCGAAGTGATGCGAGAGCGATTCCAGACAGCCAAGGTCTACATGTGAGGAAATTTAGAGGGGACATTTTTAGTGCGGTAGTTCTGACCAACAACACCGAGGTTAGGAGAGTCCTACACTCCCTTTCGGGTTAGTTTTCTGTCAAGGCGTCATATCCAAACGGGGTTCAGTCATAAAGATTTTCTCCTCCTCTGCGCAAAAAAAAGGTTAGGTTGGGTTGGGTTGCAGGAGGACGAAGTGGGAGAAAGAGAACGAAGTGGAAAGTGAGAGAAAAAGAAACTGAAGGCAGGTTCTGGAAAGGGATTAATTGTATCAGATTACTCCCACTGAATAACCCTAAGGTTACTATTTTGTTAGGTCAAGTTAGATTGTGCTGGGTTGGGTTGGGTTAAAAATGTTAGTTGATGTTTGAGTAGATGGGTCAAGAGACAGAACGTAATTATTTCTTTGAATGATGGGATGTTGTCACTCCGAAGTTATGTCCTATGGGCGGTTCCTTAGGAGAGCGGGGAAGTGTTTTAGTCGGTCGGAAACCCAGAAAGGAAGCCAACCCGACACTATCCGGCCGATTGATACCTTAGGGTGGGTCTGTGCAGATTTCCTAACCCTCGTTTAAAAAAGGGTTTCATTTGGGTTAAGTTGTGTTATGTTGGGTTGGATCTTTAATTATTTTTAACTTGAAAATTTTCAATTACTTAAATTTATTTTACTGTTTAGCTAGATTTACAACGATATAATCACAATTTAAAACTTAAACAGAACTCGTCTAATTGAGCAAAATTGAACGTGTTTGATTTTAACAACTCGTTCCAAGATATATTCTTTTATATAATATTCTTTTTTGTAATTAGTTTAAAAATAATATAAATATTAAAATATATTTTTATGACAATTCCGGTGTTCTCTACTGCACATAAATCATCTGGAATATCGGAATATCGGTATTAAAAGTCTTACGGGGAAATAATTTGCGACAATAACCATCCACAATCCCATTTATTTTACATTAATTTCTGTAAAATCTTTGAAACGCTGGATACTTGTTCTCACGCCCAGTGAAGAAAAGACAGCAAGAATGGGTAATCCGTTCCACGATTCGGGTATGATGCGTCCGAAGGTAGAGATAAATGACATATGTTGTGGTGACACAATATAATACAAAGACCAGAAACAGTAACTAGTACACATTGTTGTAACAAATTGCACGCGAGGTGTGTAAAATAAAACCGTGTGTCCTTGCTATCCTTGACTGTCGATAGTTTTCCTACAAGAATACGAACTATATAATAATTGGAAGGAAAAGGTAAAACTAACGACATTACACTTACTAATATTAATCTTTAGCTGATAACATTATTACAGTATTAGGCTAAATAGGTCGAAATAGCTTCAGATCATCCGCATACTGTAGCACGCTAGACCAGAATCTAGCGATAAACTAGAGTCTTGAAGATTAGAGCTTTTAAGAGCATTCGTTTTTACCGCAAAGTTTGTTGTATGTACACATAAGGTATTCTGTATTCATAATGTATCTACTCCACAGGTATGAGATAAATAGTTTCAAAACCAATCATATCGAATATCATCATAAAAATGTCAGTGTATAAGTTTCACATATCACTTCAACAACCACCCCAACATTGGTAATAACCTATATTGATATGGTGATATAAATGACTTAACTCGCGGATAAATGCTTCCTCAAAATTGGATAATAATAACTCCTGTCGATATCAGTAATGTTAGTCAAATCTGATTTCAGAATGAGCTAGTTTCGGCTAGGCTAAATTAGTTCTCTTCACACACGTGTTATTTAGTCTAGGCTATCAAGCCTAGGCTAAAGTCGTTAACTTGTATGAACGGGGAATCCCCGAATCATCTCTGCTTGCTCCTCGTGCTGATCAATCTAACCTGATCGTTCTTTACTCGTCGTGTTTATTGATTTAAACGATATTTTGATGTGCTCGTGTTAAATAGCTGGTTGCGTTTAAAATATTTTATTATAATCCTAGTATAATTATTGAGAGGCGTTTTATCATCGATAAGCCTTCGTGTAGTAGACAAGCCAATCGAAAGCTGTGAAGAAAAAGTTTTTTGGAAGAAATTTTGTAGAGTGAAAACAAAAAGTCTTTCCATTATAATGTGTTATCAGTTAACAACATTCAAAATATTGCTTTATTCAGATTACTTTGAAAAGCTTATAGAAAATACGAACTAGGTGAAATTAGTTCAGATTAGAACGTACCAGTTTGTACTATACTGGTTGATACTATCGGTAACAGGATGAAGCAGTTGATTAAAACAAAAAAGATAGTGGAAAAAATTTGAGCACAATTTTTTAATGTGTGGCCGCGTAGGGGAACTATTATTTAAAAATAATATGATGTCGGTGTACCATTTGCCAGATAAATTAACACCACAACAGCATGTTGCATTAATGGCTGATTACAATTTGCTAACTCGCCAATATCAAGACACATGGTAGAAAGTTGAACATTTAAAATGGAAGATGCACCATTTACACAGTTAAAAAGAAAGCAATTATGTTATCTAGAAAATATTTTGTTCACAAAAATATCTGGGTTCTATTTTCTAAATATCTATTTGCCAAATGATTCATTTTGAAATCTAAAAATACGCTCAGCCCAGATTTTTGCTTGGGATATCATCTACAATTAAGGGAGTAAAATCGATATGAACAAAAGATTTTTAAAGATCACCTTAGTGTTGAAATGCATTCAACATTCCAACACTACCTTTTTTTAGATTAAATTATAGTTGATGCAAGACACCAATTTGACATAATAGACATTAAAGTTACGAGAAGTTCAATCTACGGAACCGTAAAAATCACAGCAGAAATAGACCGTACAAAAAGAATATAAATCTGAAGCTGAGAAATAGATGAAAGAATGAAAAATACATCGAGTAGAACGCATGATGGAATATTATTTATAGCATCACGAAAGTTATTCTAAGATTTGAAAGAAATACAGAAGACATACATGGACTAGTTTAACGATATTTGCGCAGAAAAAAATTAAATAAATAATTAAGATGGACGGAAAAAGAGAAAAAAAGAAAAATAAGAAATTTTCTTAATTAGATCTAAATGATCTTATAGATAATAATAGTAAAGAACTGGTAACTTCAGCAAAAGATTAATGTTAATTTGAATTGTTTTAATGCATGTTACTGCATGTAACATTGGATAAACTTAAAACAAAGAAACTATTTTTCATATAAAAATAAATCTCCAAGAGTACTTTACTCAAGGTTTTTAGCGACTGAAGTGTGTTGTCGACTTTAGTATCTATGTATACATAGTTTATTGTTGTACATTCCTCGGAGGGTGCTTGCGGCTAATACGACGCAATTAATTCCGTTTGTACCGAGAACTGGTAACACCGCAAGCAATTTCTGCTAAAATTAGAAAAGAAAATTTGTTTGAATAAGCTGAAACAACATATGGCTGTATGTCATTTAGATTTGTATCAATATAATTTAGTATATACGTAGTATTAAATGCAGCACATTGGTTTATTTCAACATCACACAATTTTGTTCCTATAACCATAACATCAGCATAAATCAGTTCTTATCCGCAAATTTATAGAAAATTGTAGTATTCTTTCATTTCTACTTCATTACATGGCCACATAAGCTTAATTTTAACTGAATGTATAAATTCAAACATGTTGTGTGGCTACGTCTGGGTATCTGGGATTTTTAATAAAATTGGACGATGCATACTACAACTTGGTAGTCTAATGCAACATTTTTTAAATGTTTCGCAAAGAAATATGCAGAATGTATTAATCAGATGTTCATTTTGGTTTCGATGAGTGTAACTGCTCGGCTACCAACTATCTTGACTTAAGCAGATGAGTAACTCGGAATCAGAATCACAAAGTACGAAAGCTTGAATAACTTTTACACTTCACATCATAGCTCAAAATATTATAAGCATACTAAATAGAACTCATTGGGGAAGTTTAGAGGGAATGACAATTTGGAATTCTAGTGATGTGAACTTTAAAGTTCTGGCGGGAGTATCGGTGGCCATCCAAAGAATTATATCAATTATTCTTAGAACATTCTAAGCTATGATTTTAATTAAATCAAATGAATGAAAGTTATAATCGTGCAGATATTCAAAATATGCGTCATCTCGAGAAAATAACAATTTTGAAGTTCTGATGAGAGCTATCGATTATTCTTACAAATAATTGCTCAAAAGTTTAAAATTTAAATGCTGTGATTAGCTAAATTTACACGATCGTGAAGTTTATCATCTTTTTATTTGCTGTTTTGACCATGTTAATGAACGGAACTATCTTTTATTTCTACAGAAAATTCTAAATTCTTTAGCGAGGTATCGGAATTGTTACTATTTTTGTTGGAATTTTGTAAAATTTTGAAGTTGAAGAAATTTTGGAATTTTCAATCATTAAATAAAAATTGACTAAAATATCTTCATCAACTTGGCCGATTTCAGCTGAATCATTTACTGTTCTAATCTTTAAGTTTTATGACCTTTGCAAGCAAATCACTATTTGATCAGACTTGTAGATAAAATTGTTATCAATGTTATGACGGTTAAAAAAAGTTGTGAAATTAACGAATTAAGAAAATATAGACCTGCTTTGAATAATTATGCTTATGACATTATAGCCTACGATCTTTTATTCATTAAAGCATCATTCAAAGTATTAAAGTTACATGTCATATTTAATACACTAACAATGACTGTGTATAAAATTCTAAACATATATGTTCTGTTATTGAGATAGTCAGAAGAAAGAAGCTAGTATTCTTGATTTTTTATTGAAGGAGATTTCATGATACAGTTCACTTCGGTTAATTGGCCCGCCCGTTATTGGGAACAACCGCTTAATCGGGACAAAACGTGTAAGACTGAAACCTTTTATACGTATTGTATATTCGCTTATTAGATCCAATAATTCTGTTAATCGGTCCAACTTTAACTTGTCTTAATGTTATTTAAATTGAAATGCAACTTCACACATTTGAATTATTAGCGCAATTATTCTTGTATAAAACGACTATTGTCATACACCGTTTTAAAGAAGATATCTTCATCTTCAATTTAAGCCATGACTCATTCCTTTATCCCCATTATTAAAGCTAAGACGATTTTTAAAATTCTTTAATTTGAAACGTAATTTTACACATTTTAATTTTTATCGCAATAATTTCGATCAAAAATTTGATCCATTGCTCACCCCATTATCTCCATTATTTTAGTCATAGCGATTCTTTTTCGTTTTAAATGTGTGTGTTTGTAAAAAATAAACTAAACTTTGCTTGTTGTGTAAACCATAACATTCATGTTTATGGGAAATAAGAAATTATTTATGTTATATATCACACATTAAATCTTCATAAAATTTGCTCTAAAATATTCTTTATCTCATCATAATATCTCAATTTGCTCGTGAGATATGATGCTTTAAATTTCGATCCCTCATATTTTAATTAACAGAATTTATAGAGTTGCTTTAAAAAATCATAACATCGACGTTAATGCCGGTTAATAAATTATTTATGGAATATTAAATATTCATAAAATTTGCTTTATTATTTTGTTTATTTCAACAATATATCTTAATTACATCTTGAGATACTACAATTTCAATTTATGCTTCTGTAACAATCAAATCAAACGTTGCATGTTGGGTTTATAAATCATAACATTCACGTTTATGGAAAACAAATATTTATCACGCATTAAATCATTATTAAATTTGTTTTAAAATATTTTTTATTTATCATTATATCTCAATTCGTTCGTGAGATATGATGCATTAAATTTCGATGAATCAACTTGCAAAGAATCGATCATACAGAATTAAAATTATTTACAACATCGTAACATCAATGTTAATGTTAATTAAGAAATTATTCGTGGCAACTCAAATGTTCATTAAATTTGTTTTAACATCTTGTTTATTTCAATGTTATATCCCAATTCAATCTTGAGATACAACGTTTTAAATGTTGTGTTTAAAAATCATAACATTTATGTTTATGATAAATGATGATGTATCTATCATACATTAAATCTTTATTAAATTTGCTCTAAAATATTGTTTATATCATCATTATATCTCATCATATTCGTTCGTGAGATATGCATTAAATTTAATTCCTTTAAATTTTGATTAATAGAACATATAATAGAGCTGTGTTTAAAAAATCATACCATCAATGTTTATATGAACTTAGATTTTTTAAGGTAAGGTAAATCTTCGTTAAATTTGTTTTAACATCTTGTTTATTTCAATAATATATCTCAATTCAATCTTGAGATACAATTTTTTTTTAATTTCACCACTTTTATTATTTTAATGTTATCAAGATTGGGTTGGGTTGGGAACGTAATTTTACATATTTTAAGTTTTATCTGAATAATTTTTATAAATTTTAAAGAGGACATTTTTGTCTTCAATTTGATCCATAAATCATCTCATTATCTAGAATATCTTTACAATCGGATATTAGAGACAATCGTTTATCTGAGACAAGTTGCGTGATGCCCAAAACTTCCCATTTAATTGGAGTGCACTGTAATTCAATACCAAGTTGTATTGTAAGTTATAATAAAAATATGAAGTGAATAAATAATATTGATAGATAACTTTCTAGGTGTGAAAGTCTAAGAAAACAGTGATTTATTTTTATTTGGTTTATTTAGCCATTAACTTATGTTTTATGTAAAACGAAACAAAAGAAGGAAAGTTTATTCTCAATTTCTTTCAAAACATACAGAGTGATTCTAAAATCCGCTGACAGAATTCTAGAGATAATCGACCACTTTTCACGAAAATTCTGTCCCTTTGATAAAATTACACTACCAATTTGAGAGATTGGATAGAGTTTAAAATAATATTTAAGAAGAATGTTTAATGTACAGCCGACCAAAACTATATTGGCCTTTCAAAGGCAGAAGTGCGCCGTGGCAAATGGTGCCGGAGCTTAAGGAGCCCACTCTTGTAGTATCTTTAACAGAGTGCAGATCGTGTATAGTTGAAAGCGAAATTGTGTGTACAAATGATATTTATTACCAGTAATCATTCTGTAACTTAGTAGCATCGAAACGAGTGCGCCCTATTTCACATTAGATTAATTCATTAAACTTTTATTTCAATTCAAATATACAGGGTTGCTAAATCAGTTTGTAAAACATTCTATTTCAATTCAATAATGCGTTTGAAGAAATGTACGGCTGAAACCAACCAAATCCAACCCTGCATATTTAAACTGAAGTGAATTTATGTGTGTATTTTACTTTAGTAACATTAAAATAATAAAAGTGGCATGGCTAAAATAATGGAGATAGTGGGATGAGTAATGGATGAAGAACATTGTTTCCCTTAAACGTGGATGTTATAATTTTTCAACATAACATGCAAAGTTGGATTTATTTGTTACAGACTCCTAAATTTAAAACATTGTATCTCAAAATTGTATTGAGATATATCGTTGAAATAAATAAGATGCTAAAGCAAATTTAATGAACATCATGTTATGATTTTTTAGATACAAGTTTAATGCATTATATCTCACGAATGAATTGAGATATCATGTTGAGATAGAGTAAATTTTATAAAGATTTAATGTGTGATAGATATCTTCTTATTTCCCATAGATATAAATGTTATGATAAACACAACATGCAAAGTTTGATTTATTTTTTATAGACATACATTTAAAATATTGAATCTCAAAATTGAATTGAGATATAATCTTGAAATAAAAAGATGTTAAAGCAAATTTAATGAAAATATAACCTGCCATAAATAATTTTTTAATTAACATTAACATCGATGGTATGGTTGTTTAAATACAATTTTGTAAACTTGAATTTTCACAATTTGATTAATTGAAATTAAATATATTAGTTATATTTAATCATTGAGTTTAAGGTTTGCGAAAGACAATATAGCATACCTATATATATAAAGCGAAGAGAAAGATATATGTAATGGGTGACTTGAACGGAAGAGTAGGAAAGAGAGATGGGAAATATGGCGATGTTTTTGGCAAATATGGACAAAGCTATAGAAATAATAACGGAGTACGAATTCTTGAATATTGCATAGAACAAGATCTAATAGCAGCGAATACGTTTTATGAACATAGGGAAATACATAAATACACTAGAGAAATAATCAGCAGAAATGAGAGGTCGATTATCGACTACATAATCACAGAAAGACAAAACAGGTACAAAATCATAGATGTTAGAGTTAAAAGAGGCTATGAGATAAATAGTGACCATTATAGGCTAGTTGCGGAAATAACTAGAGAGGGGACGACAGAACATAGGGTTGGTGACAAGAAAGTCAATAATGAAACAATCAGATCATACAAACTAAAGGAAGAACCAATAGCTCAGAAATATAGAGAAGAAATGAAACGGGAAATACTGATGATACCTGAAAGAAAAACGCAAAGTCTGGACGATGAATGGAAGACACTGAAAACAATAATAATAAACGTGGCTAAACAAGTCTGTGGAACTAGCAAGAAGAACAAATATAGAAAACAAACAGCATGGTGGACGGAAGAATTAAAAGCAAAGATTAAGAAAAAAAAAGACTAAGTGGCAGAAATACTTGAAGTACAAAACACAACAAAGTTATGATTAGTATAAAATAGAAGCAAAAGAGACGGAAAAGATTAAACGTAAAGAAAAACAAAGATCTTGGAAAGAGTTTGGAGATAAGACGGAAAAAAATTCAAGAGAGAATCAGAAAGTATTTTACAGTATCTTGAAGTCATTGAAACAAGGGAGGAGAGAAGAATGTATAATAACGGATAAGAATGGCAAGGTATTGACAAATGTAGAGGATAAGATGGAGAGATGGAAAGAGTACTTCCAGGAACTACTGAATGAAGGTTATAACCTGGATGAAGAGCAAGAAGAGACCCGTAGAGAAGAAATTGTTTTAGAGGAGAAAGGCATAGCTAAAGAGCAAATAGAAGAGGCGGTTAAAACGCTCAAAAATGGAAAAGCCACGGGTATAGATAAAGTAACGGCGGAAATGGTTAAAGCACTAGGAGAAGAAGGAAAACAACTGTTATACAAATTAATTAGAGGAATATGGAAAGAAGAACGGGTCTCGATGAAATGGGAATTGGGAATGATCACCCCAATATACAAAGGAGGAAGAAAGATAGACTGTCACAACTACAGGGGAATAACACTAATAGGAACAATCACAAAAATTTATGAAAAGATATTAGAGAAACGTATAAGAAGGATTGTAGAGGAACAAATTACCCAATCACAAAGCGGATTTAGACCAAGGAAATCAGTGCAGGACCATATATTCACTCTAAAGACAATTATTGGAAGAGCACTAGAAGGATAAAAGAACGTATTTATAGCTTACCTGGACCTAGAGAAAGCTTTTGATAAAGTACCTAGAACAAAACTATGGCGAAGTCTGGAAAAGTTGGGAGTAAGTGGAAAACTAGTAAAAGCGGTACAAAGTCTTTACAGACGAACGAGGAATGTAGTAATTTCAAACAACCAGATGTCAAACGAGATTACGACTAAACAAGTGGTAAGAAATTTATTTATAATTTACATGGACCAGATGATCAAAGAGGCGAACATAAACACTAAACCAATGAATGTGGGATTTCGTAATATGGAAAGAGCACAAATACAACAATGTGCTTTTGCAGATGACAGCGATACTTGCTAATAGCGAACAAGAGCTACAAGAGAAATTGACAACATGGAATGAACTAAACTATTGGCGAAGTACGGAATGAGACTGAACACGGCAAAAACCAAAGTGAAGGCAATATTGAACCAAAGACCAATAATGAAGATACATATAAGAAACGAAGTGATAGAACAAGTGAGTCAATATAATTACTTAGGAGTTGTTATAGATGATACAGGGAACCAATAGACTGACATTAATTATAGAGTGTGTTGCACAAATAGATTATATTATACTTTAAGTAAATATATTACGAACAAGAGAGAGATCAAAAGGCAAACAAAAATGAAAGTATACAAAGCAATATATATGCCAACGTTGATGTATGGTAGTGAGACATGGACAATGAATGAAAGAATGAAGAGTAGAATAAGGGCAACAGAAACGAGGTACTTGAGAAGAGTGTATGGAGTGACTGTATGGGATAGACTTAAGAGTGAAAATATAAGAAGTGAACTGGAGGTGGAAAGTGTGGAGAGAAAGATTGGTAAGAAACAATTATCCTGGTGGGGACATATACAAAGAATGGACAAAAACACGCAAACGCGGAGGGTATGGTAAGCAAGGATTCAAGGACAGCGAAGGAGAGGAAGACCAAGAAAAGCATGGGAAAAAGGAATAGAACGATTACTTAAAGAAAGAGGAATTAACAACATAAACGACGCAAAAGCAATGGCTATGGACCAAAAGAATTGGAAGGAAGTGGTGATGAACTGGGATGTTGAGAAACCCGACACCCTAATTAGGGTATAGAGGAGGAAGAATATATAGTTATATATAGTTATATTCAAATTTTATGAACGAATTGAAATATAACGATGAGATACAGAACATTTTGCATTAAATTCAAGATTTAATGGGATGAGTAATGATCAAATTGAAGACATGCAACTTTAATACTTGGAGTGAACTTCAAAGTTGTGAATTTTTCGAAATGACGCATGTTTTGAATATTTGAACAATTATAACATATTCATCTGAAATTATAGCTCACAATATTATCAGAATAATTGATAGAAGTCTTTTTCGATGTCAGCCGGAATTCATACCAGAACTTTAAAGTTCGCATCCCGTTGGGACTTTGAAAACTCGATCGCGCATCTCCAATGTTGAACGACTAGAACTTTCTTAATTGAAATCATAGTTAAATTTTTTATAAGAATAATCGATACAACTCTTTAGCTTAAGAACTCTTTCCAAAATTCAAAGCTTTTATTCCTTCGAGACTTCCGGTAACTCCCCAAAAGGAGAATTGTTATGCTAATAATTTTATCGATTATGTTATGATTTCAAGTGAATAAGTTGTAGGATTCAAATTTTCGTAATCTGTGACCGAATTTTTGAAATCTCGAGGGTATGATAAATTTGGAGTTCGGATGCCAAGTTACACTCACCTGTTTAAGTCAAGATCATTGGTAGCCGAGACGTTACACTCATCAAAACGAAAATGAACATCTGATTAGTACATTACAGAGACTGACAGATGTTCAAACTTAGTCAAACATAGTTTTGATAATGGTTTTCCTAAAGAATTAATAACTAAAATAATACAAAATTCATAAAAAAGATTAGATCCTTTATATGTTCAAAGCAGAAACAAAACCCCCTTCATATCTATTCCCTATCACCCTTCTCTAATGCCTTTCAAACAGATTCTATCAAAATTTAATCTAAATCTAACATTCCACAATAAAAACTCCATATTAAATATCCTGTCTAATCACAATCCTAAAACTGACCCTTTAAATCAGAGTGTTTTTGAAATTTATTTTATTTCATGTCTGTTCTTTGCGGTGTGTTTATCGTGTTATTTTATCATATTTTATCAATTTTAAACAATTATTAATTTATGTTAGAAGTTTTTATACATCTGACAGTAAGTTATTTTATTTTTTAACTCTCAATTTTAGTTTTATCAATTATTCAAGATTTCTTGTTATCATTTAATATTTATGTAGATAGCTTATTAGCCGAAATCGGTACTGAATATATTTAATTTTATATCGTGATAGAAGTTATTTATTTATTTTTTTCCGAAATTTATATTTTAACACGCAATATGGATTTCCAAAGATACCTTACGGATAGTACTTCTTCATTAATCCATAAATTTAAAAGATTCTACATTAAACAAGAAATCATCAAAAATCATATTCAGTTCATCAATATCTGTTTACATGAGAACCTCACACCCAATTTTGCGAAAATCAAATGTTCAATTTTGAAACAGGATACACGGGCAAAAATCATTAATAAATTGTTAAAGGATGAAAAGAGAAGACATTTTAAGTGCTTGAATTATATTTCTGAACAATTAGCATACCTTCATCGATTGCTCCGAAATAAATTCCACCATATTCAATTGGAAGAAATCACCACTGAATTCAAAAATCAAGCTATAGTTACTAAAAGAGACGACAAATTTAAGAAGACGAACAAGTTAAATAGCTTACGGAATAATCATCAAAATAAGGTCAAAAACATCTTTGTACGTCCACACATCAATGATAATATTTCACCAATTCCTATCACCAACCTTACTGACATCGTTTTTCCAATGAAGAACAAGCTCTTTTAAATAAAGGTCACAAATTTGCCTTAACTCCTAAATTAAACATAACAAATTTAACTATTGATTTTGATGCAGGTATTCATAAAAATCCTTCATTTTATAACATTAGAAATGACATTATTCCAATTTTTAAAAAACTTGAAAAAACAAAACCCGACAATACATCCACCAAACAATGGAAAATATTAAAATCTATAAAAGATAAAATTAATCAAAATGAAGCAATTTGTGTGAAAGCCAATAAAAATGCTGGGTTGGTTATTATCAACAGAGAAGAGTATTTAACTAAAACCTATGATTTCATATTTGATAACAACTATATAAAACTTAAAAAGAATCCTATAGTATCCATCGTCAAAAGTACAAAGGATATTATAAAAACTAATAAACATTTTCTAAAAGATCACATCCCATATTGTTCGAATATCAATTATCTATCACAATTCCTTATTCCCATGAACCCAACTATCCCTCATATTTACTCACTACCTAAACTTCATAAGCCTGGAATTCCTATTCGCCCCATAACTTCTTATATATATATTCACCTACAATATTGCTTTCAAAATTAATGTTTAAATTCTTTAAACAAATCAAATTTACTCCCAAATATTCAATATATAACTCAATGTTCTTTATTGACTCCATAAAGGACATTGACCTCAATAATAAAATTATGATTTCTTTTGACATTACTAACTTATACGCCGACATCCCTGTAGATCTGACACTATAACTAACATCTAAGATATTTAAAAATTTTTTCAATAATAATGACATTACTGATCACCTAGATAATATCCTAGAGCATATAGTGAAACAAAACTATTGTTCCTTCAACAATGAATATTATAAAGTTGCAGACGGTCTCCCAATGGGAATGCCTTTATCCGGCTTACTTGCCGATATATTTTTAGGCTTCAATGAAAACACTTATATATGTAATGATGTAAATCCATACTATCAGATTATTACTAAGTGGACATGTTATGTTGATGATGTCTTTTGTATTTGGAATGGAGATATTGATTCCCTTAATTTGTTCCATAATTACATTAATGATCTTCATAATAGATTGAAATTTACAATAGAATTAGAACAAAACAAAACATTAAATTTTTTGGATCTCACCATTTGTAATGAAAACAATCATCCTTGCTTCAGCATGTATAGAAAACCATCTTCTATTCCTGTCATTATACCTTTTGATTCGTCTCACCCTTTAACTCACAAAATGGCCAATTTTAGATTTCTAATTAACAGAATTCATAATTACCCTCTTAAGCAATCTAGTTATAACTCAGAACTAAAATATATTTATGATCAAGCACAGAATAATGGTATTTTTAAGAATAATAACTAAAATAATACAAAATTCACAAAAAAGATTAGATCCTTTATATGTTCAAAGCAGAAACAAAAACCCCTTCATATCTATTCCCTATCACCCTTCTCTAATGTCTTTCCAACAGATTCTATCAAAATTTAATCTAAATCTAACATTCCACAATAAAAACTCCATTTTAAATATCTTTTCTAATCACAATCCTAAAACTGACCCTTTAAATCAGAGTGGTATATATTCTGTTGATTGCCTCAATGCGAGATATATAGGGCAAACTGATCGGAAACTACAAATTAGAATTAAAGAAAACACCAACAGAAACTTGAATCAAATGTATTCCAACATCAAGTTAAAACCGGTCATAAAATTAATTTTAACCCGGGAGGACGCACGCGTGGGTAGAAAATACCCGGCGCTTATTAAATGATGTGTATATTCTCCAAATGTCGATTAAATCGGGGAATCCCCTGTATACCTCTCGAGTAGAGTGTAACAGAAGTACCTATGCTCAGACGATATTATTATATCTTTCTCGGTCAGTGCTAGGGTCTGATTTATGCGAAGTGAACATTTTTTACCCGGCGCGCGTCGATACGTGACTAAATTGTTACCATTTTATTTCTCTGTTTTGTGTCTTGTATTAGTTTTTGGTGAATTGTGATTATTATTGAACAGTTGTCGCATTATTTCAATTTTATCAGTTTGAGTTCCAGTAAGTTAAAATTATAACAAATGAAGTAACTATAGTTTATTAGCATATCAGTATTTCAGTAGATAATGGATTCTCAGCCAGGGCCATCAAATATCAGTAAATGGGTGGATAGAAGGCCTTTAACTAAAAAAGATCAAGAAGAGGAAATAAGGAAAATAATGGAGGAGGAGAGTGATGACAATGAAATTCCACCAACTGAATCAGATAGTGAAGTTGACCACATTTCAGTAAGCGACCAACTTACCGACACTGACGCAGACGAACCATCAGAAGATGAAGGCAATTTTTACAAATCAAGCTCGGCAGGTACACCATCTTCTCACTTTTATCTGGGGAAAGATCTACCGGGACCGAAAGGAAAAGCAAAGGATGCAACTACTCCTTTTGAAAGTTCGAATTGTATGATTTCTGATAATATGATAAACCATATTGTCAGATGTACCAACATATACATAGGTTTGTCGCGAGGATAATTTGTTAGGGAGAGAGATGCCGCTCCTACAGACCAACGAGAGATGAAAGCACTTTTCGGTTTGCTGTACTACGCTGGGGTACTGAAGTTTGGGAGACTCAATACGATGGAATTGTGGGAACAAGGTGGATCTGGTGTGGACATATTTCCAGCCGTCATGTCTTGAACACGCTTTTTATTTTTACTCACTTGTTTACGTTTTGACGACATACGTGACAGGCACACCAAACGACAAAGTGACAAACTGGCTCCCATACGTTATCTCTCTGAATTATTTAAAAACAACATTCAAAGCTCCTATGTTACTAGTGAGTATAGACGAAAAATTGGAATCATTTAAGGGAAGATGCTCGTTTAGGCAGTACATAAAGAGTAAGCCAGCAAGATATGGCATAAAAATTTTTCTTTTTACTGACAGTCGTACATACTATACGAACAACTTTGAAATATATGCTGGTAAGCAACCGGAAGGTGAGTACAAGTTACAAAATGATCCTTATTCAGTCGTATGCCGTCTCATCAAACCAATTGAGAAAACTGGCCGAAACATAACAATGGACAATTGGTTTATGAGTATAAAGCTAATTAATGATCTTTTGAAAAATCATCGCTTGACCTGTGTTGGAACCATCCGAAAAAATAAAAGGGAAGTACCAACTGCATTTGTCACTCCAAAAAAACGGTCTCAATATTCTAGTTTATTTGCGTTCTCGAAAAATAAAACCGTAGTTTCATATCGCCCTAAGAAAGGTAAAGTAGTTTTGGTGGGTTCAACTATGCATCACAATGACTGTATCAACAGTGAATCTGAAAAGCAAAAACCTGAAATAATAGAGTTCTACAATTTGACTAAGGGTGGAGTCGATACTGTCGATGAATTATGTGGATTATATTCTGTATTCAGGAGATCTAAAGCAACAAGCAGGAACAAATTTCCCGAAGAGTGTTCTTGAAAAACATGGCAAAAGAACTAGCAAGAGATCATTTAAAGTTTAGGTCCACTATTGTCTCGCTACCCAGTTACATAAAAACAAGGATAATGCTTTTAATTTCACAAAATGAACAGCAAGAATTTCTTCCAGCGAAGCGCCAGAAAGTATTGTCGGGAAGGTGTCAAGTTTGCCCAGGCCGCAAAGACTGAAAAACTAAAACATGCTGTAGTATGTGTAATAAACTCATATGCCGAGAATATTCTATACCAATTTGCCAAGGCTGTTTCGCAAATAAGGTTGTCCCCGTTCTGAAAGAAGATGAAGAACTGGAAGAAGAGGATGTCTAGGTCATTTTATCATTTTTTTATTATTTTGTTATGTTCAGTCTCATCATGTGTTGATTTGGTTTAATTCAGTACAATTTTATGTTCATTTATTTTAAATATGTCACAAATAGAGTTTATAAGTTCAGTTACACAATCCATTGTTTTATTTCCCGAAAGAAGACTCAAATATCTATACTTATACCCAAAATATTTAAAAAGATCAAATATCGGATAAAAAATACCCGGCGCGCGTTTTAACGTGAGAGCCAGAAACGCGCGTCCTCCCGGGTTAAAGGAGTTAAGCTTTTACACCGATGCAACAAGGGTGATAAAATGGATCTACTAGAATATCATGAAATCGATAAAAACAATAAGAACCCTAAAATAAATATTACAAATAATCAGATAGAACTCCAGCGCAAACCACTTTTCACCTATCTTTGTTAATCTCATTACATCTCTTTTTAATCCACGTCTTATTAAATAATTTATTATTTATATAATATAATATTTATAATTTATTTTATTTCATGTCTGTTCTTTGCAGTGCGTTTATCGCGCTATTTTATCATAGTTTATCAATTTTAAACATTTATTAATTTATGTTAGAATTTTTTATACATCTGACAGTAAGTTATTTTATTTTTTAATTCCCTATTTTAGTTTTATCAATTATTCAAAATTTCTTGTTATCATTTAATATTTTTGTAGATTCAGCTGATGATGGCTTATTAGCCGAAACCGGTACTCAAAATATTTAATTTTATAGCGTGATAGAAGTTAGTTATTTATTTTTTTCCGAAATTGACCCGACCCAACCGAACTCTGTATATTTAAACTGAGGTAAAACTGGAAGCATCTCACAAACTAACACTAGACCTTGAACTAGAATCATCTGGGTTTAGCTGTCTTGAGAGATGTACAGCTAAACCCGATTGCTTCTAGTAGATTTAACTCTAGAGAGTTAAATCTAATAATATAAAACTAGAACTAATACTTCGTTAAAAAAACTGCCTTCAAATGTACGGCTGATCCAAACAATGTATATTTGAGACAGAGCCGTCCTAAGATATACCTGCTCTCGGATACAACCATCTCTTTTTAACAATTTACAGCCTCACTCCTTCTTCTGGCCAACAGACGTGACCTTGAGGGGCCTATATCGTTTGGGTCGGCTGTATATTAAAACTATTCATCTCAACTTTTCATGTATTATCTGTCCTGGAAGTCTGTCAGCTCTTTTTTGAATCACCTTATATACAAAAATATATTCTTATTCTTCCTTTAGATCGTGTAACAGTTTATTTTAATTATATATAAATTCTTTTCATTTTCAAAATAATTTTAACACTCATTAATATTTATAACCTACTTAGAGGTATATTTAAAGAAATCAATTTTATAGATAATCTTCCACCATAAGAAATAAATGTATTACAGAATCATGGCGTGTAATAGAAAAAAAAATAAAATTTTAAAGAGGGGTGAAAAACGTTAAAGCATACGATCATTTACGATAGTTAAGAATCATTGACCACCGTTTAAATACTTAAAATAGACCCTCGGGCGCAAAATTACTCTGACATTAATACGTCGACGCATTAATATTCAGTTTGCCGTATAATTTAAAGGTAATCGATGACATCTACATTCTGGAGCGCACACATTCGTCGTGGTCGTCCCCACAGTTTCCGAAACGGGGTATGTACAAAACGAACAACAAATAAATCGATGCTCAAGAAGTTCCAATTACGTGCTATTAGCATAGACGATGTCTGCCTCCCGGTGTACCGCGCCGCTTCGACGTCGTTTTTTGCTACTTTTCATTTTTTCTTATATATCGGTGGATGGCACCGTTAAAATGGTACCGCCATCGGTGACAAGGTATCGTATAAATAATTTGCGCGTACATTAAAAGTTGTCCGCATTCTTGTGTGTGAGGCGATCGAGATTAGTTATTAGGACACGGTCCATTTGCATGCGAAATTGCGCCTTCCGCTGAATAAGATTATCTAGGCGTCGAGGAACAAAAGGAAAGCTCCTTGCGATTACAGAGTAGGTTGACGGAATTGCCACATAGTGAGATTACTACAAAATAATGGGAAATAAACAAATTTTATTCATTCTGAATGTCACGATTTCTAAATGTTTGTTTATAAGCAACGGTAATTATTAAAAAAAAAATTAGATATGTCGTGATCCACTTTCTTCCTTCTTCCTGCATTTCTTCTATTCGTTTTTAATTTCTTCTTTTACTTCGTATTAAATGCAATTTTTTTATTTTATGCTCTACTTCATATTTTTTTTTATTTAAACTCATTACTACGATTTTTATTTTGTAAAGAAACTAAATAAAAATTGTTTTTTAAATATGTACGAAGAATTACATATTTAAGCAAAATGATTGGGAGAGTAATTGAAGGTGATCAACATCGAGAAATAAAAGAAAATGAGGAATTGATGAAGAAGCTACAGAAAATAATAGACAATCTGATAGAAAAGCGGATAAGCTGTTGATTTTAAACAAAAAATACAAAAGCATTGTATTTTTAATGCAACATAATTCTAATAAATTTGGATTAAATCCAAGATAAATCCATTTGATCTCTAAAATAAAAGAAAAACAATAACCAATTTCAAATATTTTTTTTTGCTTATAATGTAAATGACTTATAATGATGAATATACAACTTAAAAAGGGCAAAAGCAAAGAATCTGTAAGAATTGAGGTTAAATCTAATGAAACGAAAGTGAAACTGATTGAAATAAAGGTAAATTACGATCCCTGAAGCGGAAATTGCGGCAAATGAGGAAGATTTTTTTAAAGACTTCTGAGATTTGCAATGATTCCTGTATTTATAGTTCTAAAGAAAGGCTTTACAAGGTTATCAAGAAATTTCTATATTTTCTTGGCTTATTTAAAATATATCAAGATTTATTATATTAAAATGAAAGGTTGGAAAATATCCAAAGATTTTCTGAGATGTCTTAAAAGTTCTAAGAATATAGTTAGGATATATTGGACATTATTTAGTAAAGATAGAAATATTTCAGAATAAGATTAAGATTTTTCTTAAGTTTCTAGAGTTCTGTGCCATATATTACGATAGCTCTACATTTTCTCCGTAATGCCTATGGGTTCTTGAAGGTACAATAATAATTTTGTATGGATGCAAAATTGTTATTGACCAAGAAGTATGTGATATTAGCACTGTAATCAGCAGGAATCATATTCCTAAAAAAATGAGAAACGCAATTTAGGTTTTGCATTATTTTGTACTATAAACTGGAGCAATACCAACTAATTAGAATAGCGTTGATTATGGTCAACTGAGAACATTATCATTTATCTGACAACCAATCGTCACTGATTTATCTATGCCAGAATTGAAAAATAATTAATATTACTATTAGAATACTAGAATACAATAAAATATTAGAATACTATTAGAAAAACAAAACTTACTACTACTATTAATGATACCAATGTATTCTGAAAATCAAAATCTACCCAATGACGTAATCAAAAATATATCAAGCAATTCGAAAAATAAAAGTTGATAGTCGCTTAAAATTGATAATGGCGTCGATGTAGCATAAAAAATAGAATTCATCAACCCATCTCAGTTGATGCCTACCTCATAAGAGTTGGAAAGTAAATGATAGAATTAGGGTGTCAGTTTTAGAAGCAGTATCAAGTCTTCTGGAAATATTTCAAGTCTTCTAGAAGCAGTATCAAGGTGCTGCTTATAAGAGCAGTATCAAGTCTTTTAGAGGCATTTCAAATATTCTGGAAGTATTCCAAGTTTTCTGCTAACATTTCAAGTCTTTTAGAGGCAATATCGCATATTCTGGAAGCAGTTTAAGTTTTCTGAAAGCGCCTGAAGTCTTCTAAAAACAATATCAAGTTTTCTTCTAAAAAACAGTAGCAGTTTAAATCTTCTGGTAGCATTTCAAGTCTTCTAGAAGCAGTACCAAGTCATCTAGATGCAATATCGAATTTTCTGGAAGCAGTATCAAGTCTTCCGATGCCAGTATCGAGTTCCTGAAAGCATTACAAGTTTTCTACAAGCAATATGAAGTATTCTAGAAGCATTATCAAGTCTTCTGGAAGCAATATCGAGTTTTCTGGAAGCATTTCAAGTCTTATAGAAGCAACATCAAGTCTTCAAGAATTAACACCTAGTTTTCCAGAGGTAGTAGTACATCATCTGGAAGTAAGCAAGTGTTTTCAAAGCATTTCATGCTGTTTTGAAGCAATATCAAGTTTTCCAGTGGCAATAGCAAGTCTTTTGAAAGTATTTTAAGTCTTCTAGAAGCACTTTAAGTATTCTAGAGGCAGTATCAAATCTTCTGGAAGTAGTACCATATCTTCTGAATGTAAAATCAAGACTTCTAGCAGCATTTCAAATTTTCTAGAAGCAGAATGAAGTCTCCTCTAAGCAATATCACGTTTTGGAAGCATTTTAAGTCTCGGTGCACTATCAAGTCTTCTAAATGCGTTATCAAATCGTCTAGACGTACTGTTAGGTCTTCTGGAAGTATTTGAAATATTCTGCAAGCAATATCAAGTTTTCTGGAAGTATTTCAGGTATCTAAATGCAGTATCAAGTCTTCCAGATGCAGTATCAAGTCTTCTAGATGCAGTATCAAGTATCTAGATGCAGTATCAAGTCTTTTAGATGCAGTATCAAGTCTTCTGAAAACATTTTAAGTCTCTTGGAAGCAATATCAAAAATCTTCCAGAGTAGTATCGAGCTTTATGGAAACATTTCAAGTCTTTTGAAAGCAGTATCAAGTCTTCCAGCGGTAGTATCGAGACTTCTGGAAGTAGTTGAAGCCTTCTAAAAACAGTTGAAGTCTTCTGGAAACATTTCAAACCTTTTTGGAAGCAGATCAAGTCTTCTAGAAGCAGAATGAAGTCAATTAAGGAATATTACGTTTTGGAAGCATTTTAAGTCTCGGTGCACTATCAAGTCTTCTGCGTTATTAAATCTTCTAGATGCACTGTTAAGTCTTCTGAAAGTATCTGAAATCTTTTGCAAGCAATACCAAGTTTTCTGGAGGCAGTATCAAGTCTTCAAGACTGTATCTATGTCTTCTGGAAGCAATATAAGTCTTCAGGCAACATTTGAAGGCTTTTGGAAGCATTTTAAGTCTTCTGGAACTATTACAAGTCTTTTGGAAGTGGTGTAAAATCATCTAAATGCAGTATCAAGTCTTGTGAATGCATTTTAGATCTTCTGAAAACAATATCAAGTCTCCTAGATGCAGTATCAAGTCTTCCAGGGGCATTAATAAATTTTCTGCAAGCAAGTAAGTCTTTTGGAAGCATTTCAAGTGTTTTGAAAGCAGATTTATGTCTTTCAGAGGCAGTATCGAGTATCAAACATTTCAAGTCTTCTGGAAGTAATGTCAAGCCTCCTAAAAGCCGTATCTAGTTTTCTAGTAGTATTTTAAGTTTTGTAGAAGCAGTTCCACTCTGCTGGAAAAATTTCAAGTCTTCTAGAAGCAAGTAGTGTCAAGTCTTCTGAAGCATTAAAAGTCTTCTGTTAACGAATGGAAAGGAAATGCTTGTTTCTGTTTTTATTACTACATTTAATACTGTATAACATTTTATTCTCTCCATATTAGAAAATTAATAGTTTTGTGATGGAACAGAAAAAATACCATTACTTTTGATTCGAAAGTCAAAGATACCAAACCACAAAAATTACTCATTAAAAAAAAATACTGTTTTTAATGAAAACTTGCTCAGCTCAGCATTTTGATGCTGTTTAATGATTAGCAAAACTTTGGTTTTGTGTATTCCTGCCAAAATAACCAGTAGATTACAACAATCCAAAATCATCAAGGTATTATCCAAAATTTTAAAGTTTGTTATCGTCAAATTGATGTAAAATACATACTAAAGTGTATGGAAGAAGAAATTCTATGGGAAATAAATTTATTGCAAGCTGTGCGCTTTGTTAGGAAGGTGGTTTAGAAGCCGATTAAATGAAGAAATAGATGTTGATGAATTTTATGAAGATTAAGAACAACCAGCGTTAATATGCGAACATTGGATGACTTTTCATAAATGATTTCATAACCGTGGCAATGTAACCGTGTCATATTTCGGCGATTAAAATGATGGCGACATTTTGGAACTTTACCTTAATGTTAACTTCGTCTTGTTCCAGAGGAACAATATGTTGAAAAACCAAAAGTATAAAATCCAGAAGCACAAAATCTATATTGATACGAAATAGGCAGTGTTGAGAGATTTTATTCTGTTAGGTTGGTGTTAGGCATATTGGGTTAAATTGAATTGGGTTGGTTTAGATTATGATGACACCTACTATGTGATAGGTAGGTATTTAAGGTGCTGATTCGTAGCATACCAGGAAAATAAACATAAGATTAATTGAAGTGTTCAATAAGGATCAATTTTGGACTCTGGCTATTGACTAGGCATTGAAAAAGAATAGCAAGTCAGCCTTGATGAAGGTAGGCTTATGGAATATGCAGATGATCTACCGATTAAAGTAAGCGGCTTGGGAATAGAGAAGTAGCAACTGAAGACACAACATATGATGACAAGAAAAATAGACGAGATGGGTCTTGAAATTGTCCGGAAAAACTGAGACAACACTACCAAAAAGCAGAGAAATCAGAAATGATGTAATGACCAATATAGAAGGATATAAATTAATAACTAAGAGGCTCTGGGGTAACTCGGAGTTATGATAAGTTGCGAAAGAAATAACTTGGAAAGAGCGTAATGATTATATCGTAAACAAGAGCAAGAAAACAGTTATAGGGTCATGAGATCCAACTTACTCTACGGATGCAGAGCATGGAGTAAAGCACTCAACGTTAAAAAGTTATTAGAGACACTTTCGAAAATTCAGAGAAGAATTGAAATTAAAACAACGAGCTTTGCTGGCACACTTCTTATTGACTCACTAGTTAAAAGAAAAAAAACTCAACCTCAGTTAAAAGCAACGATTAAAGCAACGATGGAAGAGTGGGAATCCAGATGGTGGGAAGACACGCACAAAGCAAAATGAACAAAGAAGATGATACTAACATTCACACCCTGGATAACCAAGAAATGGGGAGGAGTGAGCTACGCTCTGACTCAATTTATGAGTGGACACATCTGTTTTAGAAATATTTGAATAAATTTAAAAGAACAAGTGATGAAATGTGTCTGTACTGTAAAGACGCAGAACACATTTTCTTCATATTCAAGAGATGGAAAGAAGGGAGGGAGAGAATGAATGGTAAAATCGAGAAAATGATGACACTTGAAAATTGCGTCAATGCCATACTTGAAATAGAAGAGAAATGGAATTGCATCGAGGATGGAAGGTGGTGGAGAAAAAGGAAAAGGAGGAGAAGATGGTGAGAGAGGTAGGTATTATTTGCGTGAGGGAGTGGACAAGATTTCGAAGAGAAAACGAAAAGTATAAAAGAGCAATGTGTCCTTGGAGAAGAGGGCTCACCTTGACCGGTATGTATTGTAAGTATAAAACTTTAAAAAAACTGATGGGGGTTTCTTATTTGTATTGACATTACCAATGTGAGGGAGAGGAGAAATGAAAGAAGCTCTTCGACTCCAACCCCACACTATCTGGCTGTCTATGGTCCCAGCCCAAATATCCCGTAAAAGGTTGTGTTGAAATCCATTAATAATAACATTAAGAGATATTAGGCATGTTGGGTTGGGTTGAGTTGAGATTTGGGATATTAGAATATGACAAGATGTATCAATGATAATTTTGAAACCTGTTAAGAACATAGTTTACTGAACACTCTATTTCACCAATCTTTTAAGATATGTTTGAAAAAAGAATTTATTTGTGCTTGTTAACGTCAAGAAATTTTTATTATCATCATGAAAAGTTGTAATGACAGGGTATACTCGACAACAATTTTGCAGTTATGATCATTTTTTTTATTTATTTATTTTTAAATTAAAACTGGTCTAACTAGACCAACCATTAATATATCTTTATTTACTAGACAACAAAACAAACAACAATTACAGAACAGACAACAAATATTTACATCAGTCCAGTCCAATGACTTCACATAGTGGTTTTTTATATTATACACTATATTACTCGCACAATACTCTGCTATTTCACTTTACTCTATACTAGCTCATATGGTTTAATTCTTCTTAATCTTCGATATAGTTGGTGATTATCTAGCAATTGAAGCACTTCCACATTCACATGTTGATGTAGTCGATTTTCATGCTTTTCAGCGTACCAATGAATTTCGTCCTTCACCGTTGGGATTTTCAGATCTTTGTGTATATCGTCGTTCCTTACATACCATGAGGCGTTTACCATGGCACGTAGTACTTTATTTTGGACTGTTTGTATTATTTTGATATGAGTATCCTTCGCACATCCGTAGATGTGTACCAACCCACGTGGTTATATGGTATAACCACGTTGGTTTTAAGACCTGATTGTACACTACAGTCTTGTTGTATAATGACAAGTTCGATAGCCATTTATATGATCGAAACCTTATATTCATTTCTTGCTTCTTCTTTTTAACATGAACCTTCCATCTTAACTTGGCATCAAGTGTCATGCCTAAGAATTTAGCACTGGTTTCGTAGGGAACAATAGTTCCGTTAATGTTCAGCGATGGAGGGTTATGTAGTTTTTTATTTGTAAAATTGATGTGTGTCGATTTTGATTCATTCAACTTCATGTTCCACGTTTTGGTCCATTCGTATATATTATCGCTAGCCGTTTGCAGTGCTTGACTAGAAGTTGTCACGTTTGGTCCCACTGCAAGCAGTGCTGTGTCATCCGCGAACGTAGTTAATGTGATCTCCTGTAGGTCTGGTATGTCGCATACTATATGTCATAAGACATATAGTATTGGTCCATGAATACTGCGCTGAGGTACTCCTGCTTGGACTTCCTTTAGGTCTGAGTATGCATCCTCTTGTTTAACTCTAAATAACCTGTTGGTTATATACGATGATAAGATTTTTACATATTGCTTTGGCAAGAATTTGTTTCAACTTATAAATCAGGCCTTCGTGCCAAACTTTATCAAATGCTTGTGCTACGTCTAGGAATAGTGCAGAATAAACTTGTTTTTCTTCGAGTGCCTTCTCTATGACTAAAGCCAAACTGGTGATTAGGGATTAGGTTATTTGCATGTATAATTGGTTTAATTCGTTCTAACAGCAGCTGTTCAAATAGTTTAGAAACTATTGGCAGAAACGATATAGGTAGTTACGATCATAGCAACAATAAAGATTGCTTACGAGGCTGCCAAATGTAATTGAGATGCTTTCATTCTGATTTCTTAATGCATGATCTTCAAATGCCATATAAACTTTGGAAAAAGCTTTCATCAACTTATAAATCAATTTTAATAAATAACTAACTCAATTCAATATGTGGGTTGCATTTTGAAAGAAGTTTGCTTCATTTCAATCCTTTGTTAAACTAAAAATCTACGAGTTATCTAAACAATGTTTCCTTGGTTGGTATAAGTACTTTTTCAAGAATATAAGTGCAGTAAACTAATAACTGTAATAACTGTAATTATCCAGTTATAGCTATGAAATTGATTGTTGTTGATTATAGAGCTTGTTGAGCTCTATTCAGACAGATATTGTGGGGAAACCAAAGGAGATATGGTCGTTTGTTAATAACATAAAAGGTTCCCCATTCAGCATGTCGGCCTTAATGACTCCAAAGGATAGCAGTATTGTTGACGCATATCTTTCAATTTCCTGTATTTTCTCAGATTACTATTCGTTTGTTTTTGTAAATGGCACAATCGACAGCTCAGTTTATAGCTCTTGAATTGTAATGTGGTTTTCCCCTAATATTGTTTTCATAATGTTGCATCTCGACCGGTTTTCAATCTCTGGTCCAGATGGTATTCCAACTCTATTCTTAAAAGAGTTTCTAACTGAGCTGTTTACGCTGCTGTTTTCCCTAGTATTTGGAAAAGGCCTTTGCTATACCAATTTTTAAATCTAATGATAAAAAATTGGTTCCCAATTCCTAGATCCTATCATTATTTTTTCAGCAATACTTAAAGTTTTTGAAAAAATTGTTCACGAGTGGTTCCTGGTCTGAGTGGGCAGTGGAGTCTAATCTTGTGTCCTATGTAATCTTTATTCGTTCTGGTTGAGTACTCAGATTGTCTCAATTTATTCTGATTATTTTCTCAACAAATTCGACCATACTATTCTTATACAGAAACTGTTCTCTTTTGATAGATGCAACCTCTATGACCATCTCTTTCCAGATGGACTTGTTCACTGGATTATCTCGAATTTATCTAACAGAAGTCAGGTGATCAGGATTGGTAGCTTTATTGCAAACCTATCATAACCGGTGTGCCTCAGGGTAGTGGTCTTGGAATCTTACTATTTCTAAGCGACATAGACGATATTTCTTCTTGTTTTAAATTTTCAGTTTTTATTCTATGCTGATAATAATAAAACATTCGCAAGAATCAGGTCTAATCTTAATTGTTTAAGACTACAAGAGGATTTTGATCAATTTCCTATTTTCCAGAGTTGTTCATCTTCATATATTCGGTCAAACTTTTAAATACAAATAGATTTTGTTGCAGCATTTTGCTGCATTTTGCCACATATAGCTTGTCCATTATCAATCAACTGTAAACGTACATTATTTTGAATGGAATTAGTAATAGTACATTATTTACACTTTAAGGTTAAATCAGTATATATTTCGTCTTTGTATATTTGTTGTCAACTCCAGTAATTAGCCAACCTCATATGAGGAACAATAACCAATCTATATTATGTAACGTAAATATGGGACAGATCATGTACCATGAACCAATTTATTGTTTCTTTTCTCCTTGTATTCTTACATCTAATAGAGAAACTGCAAGACCTGCAGATTTTAATCAGTGAGAATTAATGGAGCTTAACGTTTCATCCATCCTTTAAATATGTTTTTCTCCCGTGACATACTTTAAGTCTGCACACTTTACTTCGTGCAATAGAAGATATCTAAAGTTGTTTTAAAAGACTTTGGTAAGACTACTACTACTAGGTTACGGTTATAGCCATAAATGTAGGTTATCATTAATTAAACATATTCTTAAAAGATACTATTTATTTATATATTTTAAAAGAATTAAAATAAAAAAATTGAAACAAATCTTAAACAAAAAATAAATATGTTTCTTTTTGGCATCCTTCTTCATATCCGAAGATGGAATTCTTTAAGCGACAGTGAATGAAAACCATCTCGACTATGTGCTAATTGGTTGAAAAAAGATACAATAAAATGCACATATGGTTGTTATAAAAGAATGTCATGATGGCCCTGAGGAATTATATCCAGGAAATTATATCGACTCATTTTTTTAAGTTAACAAAAAGGATCAATTTCGTAAACTAAGAAGCAATCAAACCTTATCAAATTACTTTTCAACGCTAAATTTCAAATTAGTTACCAGTAGTTTAAGTTCATCATCATTATCGGTGATCAACCGCAATTGCAGACCAAATCGAGCCATATATATGCCCGCAAAACTCGGATCTTATTGCAAAAGCCTTAGGCCATAACGTTTTAGTTGACCGCCTTTTACTCGTGTAGTTTATTCAATGTTCTTCAACCTTTCATTGCCGCTTTTAAATGAAGACCAACCAGAAAAGCAATTATAACTCGATTACCATTGTAATGCCGGTCTCGACGGTTCAAAGCTGTTGTTGCAATTTCTTAACAATTTGACGCGAATACCATTTTCCCAAATTACCAAACGATCTTTTCCACAGTCTATTAACGATTTGTTCCAGACGATTGCAAAAGACAACTTCTAACTTTGGATGTTAAAATTAAATAATTGCCAGATTTTGAATCGCGCTTTTTTAAAAGATTTATTATTAAAATTATATCATCAATTGCAAAATAATAATGTTGGGAACAGGGAAATTGATTGTTGTTATAGTTGAAAGTAATCTATGCAAAATTAGGTTTCAATTAGATAGGACTTTAATAGCTTTTTATTTATAACAAGAGAACCTCTCAAGCGATTTTGATGAATAATATCTTGTTCAAGAGTTGAATCATTGGCTAATATAAAAGTGAAATTGAGTGATTTCAAATCTCTCGGTTACCATAACTCGTATACGAGTTAATTGAATATTAAGGTATATAACGATATCATAAATTATCGATTTCAATTTTTTCTCCTCGTTAATTCTTCATTGTTTTGGATTGGGTTAAGATTCATATCGTATTAGACAAAAAGTTTTGGTATAAAAGTTGTATCTTTTACAGTATTACTCACTAGAAACATAAATATCGAGAAAAATGCAAAAAAGTGAAATTTAGGTTGTTCTTAATTGTTTTGAATTTTGATGGGTTGGGTTTTCCGGTGTCGGGAACTTAATCTGTACTCTTAAGCATCGGAAAAGTACGGGGTGGAACACAGGAATTGAGAACACGGAAACGACAGGTGTGGAAAGTATCTTTGGAAGAAAAAGCAAGATCGAAAGAACGCCACCAAATAGACAGCGAGCTAAATTGTAAGATTTCCAACGAGATGAAAAAGAAGGAGTCAAGAAGGAATTAGAGGAAAACAGAGAAGGTAAAATAAAACATGAAGAGAACTAAAGCGGAGAGCCTAAGGGAGAAGAAATCAAAAGAAAGCACTGCTTTCAAAAAATAAAAAAATATTATTGTAGAGGCGATTGAAAAGATGGAGACCAAGCTGGACTGCATTCAGCAGAATACCTTGAGTAACAACATTCGAGACTTCCAAAGAACAATAAGAAATGTCCAAAAAATCTACGAGAAAGAGGAACAAGAAAAAGAGGATAGAATGGAGGAATTAACAAAGAAAATAGAGATTATACAAGCGAAGATAACCTAAGGAAATGTAATAGAAAAGGTGGCTACCTCCAAAATGAAATAAGCACACACAATCTGAATATGAAGAAGAATAAAGAGTAAACAAAGAACGCCGAAAGATTACTCAATATAAAAGGTCAAAATGACCTTTAAGGTAAAGATGGTAAACAGAGAAAGACAGGCCGATGTAACAATTACCAGAAGATAGGACACAGAAAGCAAGAATGCCAGGAAGAGCGCTATTGTCAAAGCTCCTCTCTTTGACAATACGAGAGGGAGAATTACGATAAAAAAATACCTAATTATGACAAATACAAGTTGGGAGTAAGTTGGAGGTACTCGTAGAGTGGAGGTTATGAACTTCATGGAGGTGGCAGCCAAGAGAAGAAAAGTTGATATACTATTGACATCGCAGCCAAACAGGAAAAAGATAGAGAGAGGAAGATGGATTGCAATGGAAACAAAGTTGCAATAAAAGTAATGATCTCAAAAATACAAGTAAACGTAAATGCCAAAAAAACAGGAGAGGGCTTCGTAGCATTAAAAGTGGCATTGGACTGCTAATGAGACTCTGTCACTGTCACTCAACGAGTGTATGGTAACATACGAGGAAAATTAGGAATGTCTGAAAGCACATGAACGAAGCAAACGTGATTATAACAGACGTCTTCAATGCCAAATCTTCAGCATCCTCACTGAGGATTTGGCGACATGGAGGAGGGGTATGCAAAAATCTTGCATAGTAGTAGCAATGTATAGTACCAGAAAAAAGAGAAGAAAGAAGAGAATCTAAGTGACCACGCTAATATATTCATAACAGATGAAACTAAGGAGTGAGAAACGGAGAACAGGGTAAAATGTGAAAAAAGATGGAGGAAGAAGTAGCAATGAATAAAAAATGATAAAATATACGAACTGTAGATAACTTAACACCCGAACAACTGGTTGAAACTCCCACGAAAGTCTGCAATACGGTTCATGGAAAGAAGAGAGAGCGGAATAATTTTTCTGAGAAGGTATGTTGGTGGACCGAGGTGGTGAAGAATGCAAAAGTGTTGATGAAAATTAACAAGAGCTAGAAAAAGGGATAGAATGGATAAATGGGAAGGGCTCAAAGAATAGCATGTCAGATCAGGTTACAAGATCGTCTTGAAAAGGACAAGAAATAAAGAGATATTATTGAAAAGCTTTTCCCAGGAAGAAAAGATAATGCACAGATTAAAGGAAGCATTAGTAGAAGAAGAAAAGACTCCATAATAGTCGAAATGATTAAGGACGTCGTGAATGTGACGCCCAAGATTCTGGCTGACTTTTTCAATGAAATAATGAAAAATAATACATCATATATAATGAAATAATTAAATGTTTCGAGAAGAAAAAAATCTTCAAACTTGATAAGTATAATTACAGAATATCTAAGTGAAAGATTTGTAACGTACGATTTGATGATATCTTAGACGACGAAGAAGACGACAACGTCAAAAAGATTGATCAGTACAGAAAAGACTCATCCATACAAAGGAGGAAGTGATGAAAGGAATCATAGTCAAGATAGAAAGTAACGGTCTACAAATAGCCGAGGATAAGACAGAGGCAGTGCTACTCAAAAGTAGAAAACGTAGAGGGAAAATACACATTCAAATAGGCCGAACAACAATTACCACACAAATGACGGTAAAATATTTAGGTGTATTTTCTGACATAGACCTGAAATGGGGACACCACGTCGAAACTGTGGTCGGAAAGGCCGAAAACCTAAAAGACCACCCATTTCCTATACAGAATCATGGGATCAATGCATGGCCTTAAGGAACCGAAAAAGAAAGTAATAGCAAGCACTATTTCTTCTTAATTGCTTTATGTATGTAAATCGTGGGTGAACGCCACCAAAATCAAAAAAGAAATGAAAAAATTGGAGACCCTGCAATGCAAAATTTTGCTTAAAGTATGAGCGTCTATAGAACTACATCAACGGAAACTTTACAGTCATGATGAACACGACATGATGCAAGAATGACAGCCAAGATGGAATAAAAATACTGTCAAGTTGTCGTGGACCAAGAGACTAATAAAATTTGGAGACAAACGAAATGGTGTGATATCAATTACACTATTTCATTTGCACCAGTTACGGTTACTTCAAACAACATTTATGGCTCCATAAACGTAGTGTTACTTACACTACCAACCCATACTGCGATACAGTCGATAACGCAGAACACACAAAAGGAATAGCTAACATCGAATCTCCGGATAAGATAAAACGTTGTATGCTGTTGGAAGGGTGATGATGAAACTGGTTTGAAAGTGGCAGTCCATAAAACGAAAATGGTCCTATTTCGGAGACAGAGGCAGATGAGCGAAATGAGAATAAGGATTGGGGTAAAGTCAAAAAAAAGTCGGATGTGTGGACAAAGTCAAACGTTTGGGAGTTTACATGAGCAATGATATATTCATGACAAAACATACTGTTGAATGTACGAAGAAGGCGGACCAAATGTCTAATATCTTGATGAGAATCATAGCAAATGTAGGAGGTTATGAGGACGGTTACGTCGGTCGGTTAAAAAATATAAAGCGATGCTCATAAGCATCAACAGAAGATTAGCGATAGATATCGCCTCAGCATACTGAACGGTTTCGACGACAACCATAGAGGTAATTGGGGGTATGTTTCCAATAAATCTATTGGTGAAAGAAAGAACCAAGACCTACATAAAAGGGAGAGAACAGAAAGCCGAAGGAAGAAAGAAATTAATGGAAGAATGGCAGGTAAGATGGGATAAAGAGGAAGGATTTACGAAAATCTTGAACCCAAAGGTAAACAAGTGGATGTTAAGAGGCTGGGAAGAGATTGACTGCCACCTGACACTCGCTCGAGGATATTGCAGAGTATGGTTTTCGTATGCGAAGAGTTTAGAGAGGAGAGAAGTGTGTGAAGAAAAATGTGTGTGTGAGGAGATGTGGAGAGGTCCTAAGTCGGGTAAATCTAGTACGGCAAATGCTCGACAAAGAAGTACAAATGGATGGCGGTTAAAACCATGGTCACTACTATAATGATGAAGAAAGAACAATACGACAAGGAACTGGAGGAACGAGATAGGAGGGGGCTAACCAATTTTTTTTTATATCTTTAATGGCCAAATACAAACAAGATGAGAAAGGGCCGTTTTGGAAGGCGAGGAGGGAATGGAATTTTCATTGATTTAGAGAAAGTAACGAACTACGGATACCCGACGAAGAGAAGGCAAGAAAAAAAAAAGATTTACGGAAGGGGGTTCCCCTTTCCCTTCTTCAGGTATATATTGATGTAAAGACAATTCAGAAAGAGACGCGAGTTTTTGTTTGCTAATCGAGATGTGATGAAGAGTAGCAGGAAGTATGGAACAGTGGACGAAGAGAAAAGGAGAAACCCTCCGAAGAAATGTTAGTTTTAGTGGTTCCGGAGAAAAAAGACGAAGAAAGGGGTTTTTATTGGACCTGGGTTTTAGACCCAAACCCCACATCATCTGGCCATCCATCATCCCAGGCCAGAGATAGTTAATAGAAATATTAAAAGGTTGACTATACAGGAAATACTTTCTCGATGTTTTAGTTTGTTATGATGTAATTATTCCAATTTTTGATTTTGTTTCTTCCTGAAGATTGGGGCAAGATCCTCGAAAAATGTAGATTGAATACATTAAAAAATTGACTTATTTACATAATATTGTAAACGAGAAAAAGTTATCTATACCATCTATAAAAGTTAAACTTTTTGCTTTTTTAAACATAAAGTTTTTTTTTCTTCCTTTTATTATACAAATTGCCAGTTTCCAAACATTTTTTAACAACTCTCAAATTGCCTTAAAACTGCATTGTAACTAAAGTTCCCAATCCCTAGTTTTACTGCACTAAAAATATGTCATGATGTAATGATCAATTAATATATGACAATAGACTAAAGTTAAGCTATCAAATGACAATTGTTACTTCTATTTACTCTGATCATTTGGTTTTATTATAACACGGAATATTAGAAAAAAAATTTAATTAAAAACTAATTTTTTCATAATCCAGAGACATACTGTATACCTCTGATTCAATAGATACGGGACACTTGTGTATGATATAAAATTGATGTTGAAACTGATTGAGTTACATATAATGAAGATGATGTCAGATATCTGATATCTATAAGTAAGGTGAATCATTACTAGGAATGGATAATCAGCAAATTTTAATTCTTGTATTGTTGACAAGTGGTGTACATACAATCACTCTTTATAGGACACATCAACCTCTACTATTAGATATTACGAAATATCTCAACTATTAGTATTGTTAGCAATGTTATCATATGCCACAAAATCCAAAATGTATGTTAGGAAAATATCTTTTGATATTTAGAACTTCCTTTATCAAAATATCTGTTGGTTTCGTTCCGATTGTTTCGATTGTTCCGCTTGTTTCGAGATGGCAATCGAAACGCTGACTAACTCATGAGCAGGGCCACTAGAGACTGATTTACAAGTGGAAACAGAAAGAAGTACTACTTGATTGCAGTCGGAAACTGGAAGGAAGAGTTAGGAATTCGAGTTAAATTTACCTAATGAGCTAAAAAATATGACTCTCAAACACTAGTATGCTTCAAAAGAGCCATAGCAAATAGTTTATATGGCTACAATACAAAAACAAATGACCAAAAAACATTATACTAAAATCCGTGCAAAAAGTCAAGGCACCTCACTTTAGAGATCGGTATTTTTGAAACAGCTCAATAAAAAAAATTGCTTTAAACATTATTATGATCAGTGTTTGTCAAATGTTTACAAAGTGCCATTTTTGAAACAGCTCAATAAAAAAATTGCTTTAAACATTATTATGATCAGTGTTTGTCAAATGTTTACAAAGTGCCATTTTCCAACAGTATAATCCAAGACATAATACTGTTGTCGTTATAAGAAGGTTCATGGAGCAGATTGAATTGCATATTTTGTAACTTTTTGGACTTGTCGCCAATTGAATGTGCCTGGATTATCATTAGTCGGCGACTAAGACAAGTACCCAGGTCTACGAGAATCTGGATGAACTTAGATACCATCTAAAGATTGCATGGAACGAGAGACCTCTGGAGGATATCGACCATTAGTATAGAGACCATTGGTAAAAGATTTAATGCATGTTTAGCTACGCGTGGATGTGCAAACCACTACTAATTTTTGATGAAAAATGTTAATTTTTGCTATATTTTTGAAACAGCTCAATAAAAAAATTTGCTTTAAACATTATTATGATCAGTGTTTGTCAAATGTTTACAAAGTGCCATTTTTGAAACAGCTCAATAAAAAAATTGCTTTAAACATTATTATGATCAGTGTTTGTCAAATGTTTACAAAGTGCCATTTTCCAACAGCATAATCCAAGACATCATACTGTTGTCGTTATAAGAAGGTTCATGGAGCAGATTGAATTGCATATTTTGTAACTTTTTGGACTTGTCGCCAATTGAATGTGCCTGGATTATCATTAGTCGGCGACTAAGACAAGTACCCAGGTCTACGAGAATCTGGATGAACTTAGATACCATCTAAAGATTGCATGGAACGAGAGACCGCTGGAGGATATCGACCATTAGTATAGAGACCATTGGTAAAAGATTTAATGCATGTTTAGCTACGCGTGGATGTGCAAACCACTACTAATTTTTGATGAAAAATGTTAATTTTTGCTTTCTTGGCAGAGACTTTCATCATTTCTTAATAGATAATAAAGCATTATTTTCCCGAAGATTCAAAACTGTGATCTAATTCTTAATGGGTGATGTATTTCACGTGAAAGGAAGAACACAGCTCAAAAAAATAACAATTAACAGTTTATTTGAAAACTTGAACTTGCAATTAAGCGTGATTATTAATTAAATAAATTACAATATTCCACAAGTAAAGAACAAAGTATCAATCAAGTATCATTTTTCAATTTTTTAACTTCTCCAATTATCTCTGCAAATAAGCAAAAACTATTTCCCGTTATCCGACTCATTAACTACCAGGAAACGCTCCCACACCAGATGTTGAAATAGATTCACTTCCACCATCATTCTTTCTTCCTCATGATCGTTTCATGATCGTTTCATGATCGTTTTTCCTTTCGTTTCAATACGTCACGTCAAAAATTAAATTCCCTTGTTGTACAAAAATTAATTTCACTCGTACGTTGTTCCGTCATCTGCCACGTTATCCTCTTTCTATCTAGCCAGCTTCAGCTTCCAGTCTTGACTTTAACTCGTCCGCAATTAAAATTATTGCGAGACTCGCGCACGTAGAAACCTGGTAAGAAAAAAGAACCAAACAAAATAGAAAAAAAGACTCAACCGCGTGTGTACCGTGTGTTTGCAATCTGATCATCTCTTCAGCAGCAGGAGAAGAGATATATTGCGTCGAGTTTGCGCGTATAGGAAGCCAACTCTTATAGTTGTTGTCGGGCGTTGAAAACGTGGGAAACCAGCGATTAATCTGTTTGCCGCATCGTTCGTTCTATGTATAAGGCCAAAGCCCGGTAGTTGACAGAGCTTTTTTTCTTTTGCAGTTTTATTTTTTAAAAGATTTCAATCTGAACGTTGCTCGATGGGCGTGTAAATTGCACTTCTCGGTTTACCAACGCGGAAATGAGAATGAATATGTAGATTTCAATTAGCGATTTACAAGTTTAAACAGTTAGCAAAAACTGTATTTAATATCAACAACCTATTTAATTATTTCATTTGCGAAATTGTTTTCACTTAGCCTATTCGAATTGAAACGTACTAGTATTATACAAGACGTCATGAATCATGACATACCGTACCACTTCCTGTTTAATTAAATTGGTTGTAGGAACATTCTTAACAACGAGTTGGCGATGTAGACATCCAAGTTCTTCAGCTACCGAGTGACCATCGAGTGCGGTATTTATAATAGTTAAGTAATTTCCTGAATCGTAATACTATAATAAGTCTAATAGAATCGTTAGTTGTATGGTGTAAAAGGAACTGATCGTAAATTATTTTTGCATCGGCGGCGATTGATTATTTTATATTATACCTCGTCGGATGATGTAAGAACTTCATTTTACCGTTTCCGCCATTAAATTTCACGCCGGATAATAAATTTGACTTCCAGGGATGTTTTTAGCGGTTTTACCAGATAGAACCCGTTTTTATGCATGTATGTGCATACATTAGGAACTATTAATCAACTTATTTTCCGAGCGGTTTTTCTAACTGAATTAGATTTATTTATGGTCCTCATCCGCTTCAAATTTCTTCTTCACTTTATTGATTTATTAAAAGATCCGTTTTTATCTAATTCTACAATTGAAAACGAAATGTGTTTTACGTTCTCGAATATTATAACGGTTAAGTAGATAATATAAATGCTAATCGTTCTAGACAGATGGTATCCTAAATACATTTACTTTCAGTTTTAATCTGCAACGAAAGAAAATAAAAGGAATACGAGAGGTATGCGAAGGTAGCTATCAATAAGAAAAGATGTATTTATACTTTATAATTGAACTTTTTTGCTAAATTCTGCTGTTCCATACTGATTGAATAGTTGTGTCATTGATGGAAGGATTGGTGTTTTAAGGACACCATTTTAGCGATCGTAAATTTGAGAATATCGTTAATGCCAGAAATGTATACAAAAAAAAGATAAGAGAAACTTAGTCAATGTTAAACTTGCTAATATTAGCAATATATTTGGTTCACGAACATTAAAATGAACAACACCAACAATCAAACAAAAAATGTGTTTTATATGACTTGTAAATTGCCAAGTAATTAAAAATTGATGTCTCTAAGTTGAAAATAATTAATAATACAATCCAACTTTATCTTTAACTTTACAATCCGACTTTTAATTTAAGTTAGGTTTTCTTTCCAATAAACCCAACAGCTCAAAAAGATTGTCAGACTTATACCATGTCTTCTTGCTAAATTAAGCAAGGATGCAAAATAGAACTTGCAAAATCCGTTCAACTGCAGCTGATGATGGTATGTTGGTGTTGTATTTTATAAATATTTGATCATTATCATATAATCATGTCGCATTTCTTTATTAGTTCTTCTACCTTTTATGTACTGTAATCAATGTAGTTAAATACCCAACCCAGGATGGGTATTTCGAGGAATTTATAAACTATAAAAACAGTCAAGACAAAGATCATTGAAAAAGTAACTAAGTTTAATTTAAAAATACAAAAACCCATAAAAATTAAATAACAAAATTTTTATCACAAAAACTTAATCTAATTTAAATTAAATCAGATTCGTCTGATAGCATAGAAGTGGGATTTTGTAAATACGTAAGGAATAAATTGGGTTTCTGATAAAACGTTCGCAGCAGATGTTGAGACTGAATTGGGAAGAAAGTGTTTTACAAGCAGTATCTAGTCTTTAATTTAATTTAATTTTTAAGTTTCTGATATGAGGATTTTGTATATTGGCAACAGTATTTGGTATTTTAAATGTCATCTGCTAGCGTAGTTAGCCTTGAATTAACAGTTTATGGACTACTTAATTGTGCATTTTGTCCAATAGTATTTACTATTTTAAAAGCATAATTAATTACCAGTGTCAAGTCTTTTGGAAGCATTTTAAGTCTTCCAGAGTAATTAGTAATTCTTTTGGAAGCATTTCAAGACTTTTGGCAACAATGTGAAGTCTTCTTAAAGCAGTATCAAGACTTCTTGAAGCAGTATCAAATCTGCTAGAAACATTTAACGTTTTCTAGAAGCATTTCATGTTTTTTAAAAATATTTCAAACAAGTCGAGTTTTCAAGTCTTCTGGCGCATTTCAAATCTTTTGGAAGCAACAATAAGCCATCTGGAAGCAGTATCAAGTCTTCTGGAAGCATTTCAAGTCTTCCAGAGTAATTAGTAATTCTTTTGGAAGCATTTCAAGACTTTTGGCAACAATGTGAAGTCTTCTTGAAGCAGTATCAAGACTTCTTAATGCATTTCAAGTCTTCCAGAATAATTAGTATTTCTTTTGGAAGCATTTCAAGATTTTTGGCAGCAACGTGAAGTCTTCTTAAAGTAGTATCAAGACTTCTTGAAACAGTATCAAATATTCTAGAAACATTTCACGTTTTCTAGAAGTATTTCATGTCTTTTAAAAACATTTCAATCACTAAGAGAAACTTAGTCAATGTTAAACTTGCTAATATTAGCAATAATTTTGTTCACGAACATTAAAATGAACAACACCAACAATCAAACAAAAGATGTGTTTTATATGACCTGTAAACTGCCAAGTAATTAAAGATTGATGTCTTCAAGTTGAAAATAATTAATAATACAATCCAACTTAATCCAACCCAATCCAATAAGACTACGAGTTAAGTGGGATAGTGAATGAGAACAGAGCAAACAGCATCTGTCATCCCATAACAGCCTAGTTGTACGACTTAGGTGTGATTAATTTATCAGATTATTAAACAAAGTAAACACCATGAATAAAAAAAAGGTTAACATGAACACTTGGTATCATTATCTAATAGAAACACTGCACTGAAAATAGCACTGGAAGTTCTAGTAGTGATCTGGATAGATATTTAAACTTGACGATACTACTTAAATCTACTTCCACGAAAAAGTAGTTTGATTACTACAACCCAACCCCAAGATGGGTATTTCGAGGAATTTATAAACTTTACAAATTGTCAAGACAAAGATAATTGAAAAACTAACTAAATTTAATTTAAAAATTTAAAAACCCATAAAAATTAAATAATAAAATTTTTATCACAAAAACTTGACCTAATTTAGATTAAGTCAGATTCATCTGATAGCATAGAAGCGGGATTTTGTAAATACGTAGGGAATGAATGAATTGGGTTGGACTCTTCAAAGAAAGTCTGATAAAACGTTTGTAGCAGATGCTGAGACTGAATTGGGAAGAAAGTGTTTTACAAGCAGTATCCAGTCTTTAATTGGCTGTTCTTAAGTTTCTGATATTTCTGATTTTGTATTTTGGCAACAGTATTTGGTATTTTAAATGTATTTTGCCAGCGTATTTAGCCTTGAATTAACAGTTTATGAACTACTTAATTGTGTATTTTGTCCAATAGTATTTACTATTTTAAAAGCATAATTAATTAAGTACCAATAAGCCATCAATAAGCCAACAATAAGCCATCTGGAAGCTGTATCAAGTCTTCTGGAAGCATTTCAAGTCTTCCAGAGTAATTAGTAATTCTTTTGGAAGCATTTCAAGACTTTTGGCAACAATGTGAAGTCTTCTTGAAGCAGTATCAAGACTTCTTAAAGCAGTATCAAATCTTCTAGAAACATTTCATGTTTTCTAGAAGCATTTCATGTCTTTTAAAACATTTCAGTCAAGTCAAGTTTTCAAGCCTTCTGGGAGCATTTCAAGTCTTTTGAAAGCAACGACGAGCCATCTAGAAGCAGTATCACGTCTTCTGGAGGCATTTCAAGACTTTAAGAAACAGAATCGAGATTTGTAGAAACAGTATCAGACCTTTTGGAAGCACCATAAATTAATTAGAGAGCAACATAATGTCATCCGATTAAAAGACAAACAAATCCTTGTTATAAAAAAGTGCAGTTAGCTAAAATAGAATGTTATTTTTCGAAGAAATTAGTACTGAAATTAAACTGTTAGGTTTAACCTCGCGCTGAATTGCTTTAAAATGTTGGCTTCCTTCAAAATGAAGGAAACCAAAGTGAGTATAAGCAGGAAATTGAAGTTGGTGAAACAGATGCTTCCATTTTTATGACTTCATTAATCCCAATTGAAGTCATAGCAGGTGACAGTTCGGTACTTTGGCAAAATTCAAGAACATTTTCTACCATGAATCACGTGACTCACGCGTGATTCACGTCAATTCATTTGACTCACGCATGATCAAATGTAGGAATCATGTTTTGGTGTGAACACAAGGAAGTCATTAATGAAAGTTTTTCTGATAATTAATCTAGTGATTCATCCTGTATGAACACTTAATTATTTATTTCTTTGTTCATTTATTTTTGTTGTTGAAATAATTTTGTCGAAGGAGTATATCTAGCAATTTGTTAAATGGAAATGATTTATTAAAGGGACACATTTTGATTTCAGGAATTTGCTATAGACATTATGTCATTATGGGTTTTTAACAAATATTTTACAAAATGTTACTAAAGAAACCAAGGAAATAATTTTTTCCGAGATAAATCAATTTTTCATTCAAATCAAAAAAATCTTGGAGCATAAGGATTGATTGAAAATCGTCCATTTTTGAAGATTGTAGCGCCTCGCTCGCAAATGATCTCGGCGTTTTGGCAAAAAAATTTCTTCTAGAAGACTATGTATCTTTACAGAAACATGTAAGGAACGATTTTATCCCATTTCGCCGAGGTCATTTGAGGGTTAAGCACCAAATTGATAAATCGACATCAAATTTTCGATTTTAAAGGAATGTAGTACCTCGCCCGCAAGCTACTTTAGCGTTTTGGCAGAAAATCTACTTCTAGAAGACTTTGCATATTTGCTAAGTCATGTAAGGAATGACTGTTCGTTTCGCCGAGTCCGCTTGCGGGTGAGGTGCTCGGTTTCAAATCTTGATCGTTCAAAATTAAAAATTGTGTTTATGTAATAGGTATATGCTTAGATATAAGAAGATTGCAGGAATACAGCAAAAATCTTCAAAATAGCACGATTTTAGGGTTTCAATATATAAATCAAATACAACTAAAAAACTACAACAGACAGCAATAAACACTAAGCCATAACCAAACACAATCTAGATAAGGGACAACCTCTGGGGGAATGGTCAAAGATCTCCAAATGTCCTCATTTAAGAGTCTTATTATAAAAATGAAATTCAACTCTAAAATTAAAATCCCTGGAGAAGCCTTAGCATGAAAACTATTCGTTATGAAAATCTCTAAAATATCAGAATTGATTATTTTTATTGCAAAACTCTTTCATAACTCAAAAATCAAAATGATGGTTTCATAAACGCTTAATCCATAATCAGATTCAACCTAGATTTAAGGGTATGCTATGGTCTGAGTTCCTCATATCCCTATGGCTTGTCTCCTATGCTCCCTCTGAAACCTGCACAGTAATTTCTTACACATTATTATTTACTATAATAATAATTTTTTGTGGAATTAGATTTCCAGAAGTCATAAATAACTACAAAACCCTTCGGATATCAAATTTTGTATAAATTATCTTATTTCTTGGAATTTTAATTCTTTATATTGTATCTTGATTTTTGAAACAATTTTAATCTTGACCCCAGGGTAGTAATTAGTATCTCAAAAGATGTCATCACAAAGAAATCTCACCACAAAAAGTCTTTTAAGTTATTAAAGTGTATTTCAAGAATTTTTGTAATATTTCAAATTATGGTTCTTCATGGTCATTCTTCTTGGAATATATATCTTTCGTTATATAATATAATAGAGAAATTCCCAAAATTTGAAGTGAATATCATGGTACCATAAAGAATGATCACATTAATATATGTATAACGACAGCGTCTGATGCCCTATTTACATTCATGTGGACAAAAATTTCTTATACCTGAAATTAACCTTAAATTTAAAATTAACCTTAAATTTTGTCAGTTATATCATTTGTTGAATATATTTAATTTAAATAAACTCGATGTCTCAATAATTTTATTCAAATTGTTTCACAACTAATCCTTTCTTTCTGATCATCATATTGTGCAATTTTGTGTATGTTTTGTTATTTCCCTGAATGTTACTATCTTTGACTGCGTAATTAGTGTGTATCTCGGGTTTAAACACATGACGTTTTATAAATTTATATTCCCCCTGTTCATAGGGTCAGCTAAGTCTCGCGATATCAGCGGATTAAAGAAGATTGTAAGTACAAGATTATCCTTGTATTGTTTATCCTATTTTCGGTGTAAAGTCGTCAATAATATAAAACAAAATTTTCAATGTGACAAAGGGTTATTAAGAACTAATAACGTATAGAAGACTGCTCTCTGTACTAATTTAAATTGTTTTAATGATAATTAACTACATTTTAATAATTACCAAAGGTATTATTTCTTAATTACAATTTTCAATTTTTTGATTGAAATTTAGTTTAGTAATTTCAAAGAACGTCAAATTAAAATTGACGATTTAGTAAGAAAAATTATGAATTCTAAATAATTGTCAAACTTTTTTTAACACATTTACTGCTGTATGTATATCACACGCCATATTTAATACAAGTATCAACGTGATAAAATCGAATGAAAGTTAATCACCTAAAAAATGCAACGTTTTCGTCGCTTATTTTCTTATAAACTATTACTCACCGCAATTGCAAACAAATATCAAATGGTCTGGAACTTACCTAAAAATAAAAAACAGATGTTGAAAAAAGATTAACTAAAAAAATATTATTTTTTTAAAATATTAATTATAAAATAAAAAAAGTTTCTATTACTGTTGTGAAATATAAACTTCAATATACAGGTTGTGTCAAACGTCTGGAATATAAGCAATATTTTCCCCATCCGTGATTCTAAAGAAAAATGCGTCGAATAAAAGTTTCTTTATAAATTAAGAATATAAATATTAAATTAAAAACAGCACAGTGATGAAGAAATTAATTTGGTCACCAAAGAAAAATAAACTGACAATTTAAAAATATTTAGAAGTATTGAAGAAAGATGTATTGCGATATCTTTGCGTTCTAAAGTTATTGAGAATCTGCACCAAATCCTTAAATGACGCTTTTAAAGAAGTTGTAAAAGTTGTTAAAAAATTTGAAATTTTATCGTTTTCTGTGTCAAATCTTTTGAAGAGTTTTTAAACGCACTTAAATTATTTTTTTGATATATTTTTATAAATATATTTTAGTCAATTGGTCCATAGGGATAGGTTTTTAAAAATCTTCTAAAAGCAGTATCAAGTTTTCTGGAAGCGTTTCAAGTCTTTTGGAAGCAATATCAAGTCTTCTACAAGCAACATCAACTCTTCACAGCAATTTACATCTTCGAGAGGTAATATCAAGTCTTCTGGGATCATTTCAAATTTTTTAGAAGCAGTATTCAGTTTTCTGGAAGCATTTCAAGCCTTACAGAGGCAATATCAAGTCTTCTGAGAGCAATACAAACCTTTTAGAAGTATCAATTTTCTGGAAGCATTTCAAGTCTCTTGGAAGCAATATCTTCTACAAGCAACATCAAGTCTTCCGGTAGCATTTTGAATCTTCCAGAGACGATATCAAGGATATTCTTGATGGGGACACACTATCAATAGTCTTCGGGATGTTCAAATCTCTTAGATGCAGCCTCAAGTCTTCTGTATGCAGTCTTCTGGAAGCATTTCAAGTTATCGAAAAGCAACATCAAGTCTTCTGGTCACATTGTAAATCTTCTGGAAGCAATATCACAAACAACATCAAATCTTCCGGCAGCAGTTTGAATCTTTCAAAGGCAATATCAAATCATCTGAGAGCATTTCAAATATTCTGGAAACACTATAAAGTCTGCTGGAAGCATTTCAAGTCTTCAGAGGCAATATAAAGTCTAGAAACATTGCAAGTCATCTGGAAGCATTTTAATTCTTCTTTTCAATATCAAGTCTTCTGAGAGCATTTCAAAACCTTTAGAAGCAGTATCAAGTTTTCTAGGAATATTTGAAGCATTTGAACTCTGAAACGCAATATCAAGTCTTCTACAATCAACATCAAGTCTTTCGACAGCATTTTAAATCTTTCACCGGCAATGTTAAGTCTTCGGCTTCATATTTTTTAGAAGTAGTGTCAAGCTTTGGAAGTTTAAAATCTTCCAGAGGCAATATCGCGGCTGCTAGAAGCATTTCAAGCCTTTTGGATGCAGTATCAAGTACTCTAGAAGCATTGCAAGTCTTCTGGAAGCAGTGCAAGTCTTCTGCAAGTTATTCAAGTATTCCACAGGCAATATCAACTCTTCTGGTAGCATATGAAATCTTTTAGAAGCAGTATTAAATTTTTTGGAAGCGTTGCAAATCTTCTTGAAGAATTTCAAGTATTCTGGAAGCAGTATCAAGTTTTCTGGGAGCATTTCATACCTTCTAGAAGCAATTGTATAATAAGTTCTGAAATATAAGTTCTGGAAGCATTTCTAGTCTTCTGGAAGCAAGATCAAGTCTTCTACAAGCATCACTAAGTCTTCTGCAAGCAGCATCAAGGCTTCCGGTAGCATTTTAAATCCTCCAGAAGCATTATCAAGTTTTCTAAGAACATTTCAAATCTTTTAGAAATATTAGAAGCAGTATCAAGTTTCTAGAAGTATTTCAAGTCTTCTAGACACTATATCAAGACTTCTGGTTGCATTTTATGTCTTCTGGTGTGCAAAGCAGTGTTGCAAAGCATTTCTACAAGCATTTCTAGTCTTTTGCAAGCAACATCAAGTCTTCTGCAAGCAGCATCAAGTCGTCTTCAACCAGTATCAAGTCTTGCGGTGGCATTTTAAGTCTTCTAGAAGCAATATAAAGTCTTCTAAGAGCATTTCAAATCTTTTAGAAACATTAGAAGCAGTATCAAGCTTCTAGAAGTATTTAAAGTTTTCTAGAGACAATACCAAGTCTTCAGAGCGCATTTTAAGTCTTCTGAATGCAGTATTAAGTATTCTAGAAGAATTGCAAATCTTCTGGAAGTATTTCCAGTCTTTTGCAAGCAATATCAAGTCGTCTGCAAGCAGTATCAAATCTTGCGGTAGCATTTTAAATCTTCCAGAAGCAATAAAAAGTCTTCTAAGGGCATTTCAAATCTTTTAAAAACATTAGAAGCAGAATTTGTTATTATTTATTTGTTATTATTGTCTCTAGAAGGATTGAAATACTTATATCAAGTCTTCTGGAAGCGTTTCAAGTCTTCTAGATGCGGTGTTAAGTATTCTAGAAGTATTTTGGCCGCATTTCAAGTCTTCCAAAGGCAATATCAAGTATTCTTTTGGAAGCAATATGAATTCTTTATAAGCATCATCAACTCTTCCGGTAGCATTTTAAATGTTCCAGAGAGAAATCATTTGAACTAACATTGCTTTTCAAACGAATTTTGAATTCTGGATTAATTTTGGAAATTTCGGGATATTTAGCTCAAGTACCGAGGTTTAAAACTTTGTTCCGAGTGTCGAAAACATTTTTGGTCCCAAGAATTTTAGCGGCAATGTCAAGTCTTCGGCGAGCATTTCATATTTTTCAGAAGCAATGTCAAGCTTTAGAAGTTTAAAATCTCCCAGAGGCAATATCGCGGCTGCTAGAACCATTCCAAGTCTTTTGGATGCAGTATCAAGTACTCTAGAAGCATTGCAAGTCTTCTGGAAGCAGTGCAAGTTTTCTGCAAGTTATTCAAGTATTCCACAGGCAATATCAACTCTTCTGGTAGCATTCGAAATCTTTCAGAAGCAGTATTAAGTTTTTCGGAAGCGTTGCAAATCTTCTTGAAGAATTTCAAGTATTCTGGAAGCAGTGTCAAGTTTTCTGGAAGCATTTCGTACCTTCTAGAAGCAGTTATATAATAAGTTCTGGAATATAAGTTCTGGAAGCATTTCCAGACTTCTGGAAGCAATATCAAGTCTTCTACAAGCATCATTAAGTCTTCTGCAAGCAGCATCAAGTCTTCCGGTAGCATTTTAAATCTTCCAGAAGCCTTATCAAGTTTTCTAAGAACATTTCAAATCTTTTAGAAATATTAGAAGCAGTATCAAGCTTCTAGAAGTATTTCAAGTCTTCTAGACACTATATCAAGACTTCTGGTTGCATTTTATGTCTTCTGGATACAGTATTAAGTATTCTAGAAGAATTGCAAAGCATTTCTACAAGCATTTCTAGTCTTCTGCAAGTAACATCAAGTCTTCTGCAAGCAGCATCAAGTCGTCTTCAACCAGTATCAAGTCTTGCGGTAGCATTTTAAATCTTCTAGAATCAATATAAAGTCTTCTAAGAACATTTCAAATCTTTTAGAAACATTAGAAGCAGTATCAAGCTTCTAGAAGTATTTCAAGTTTTCTAGAGACAATACCAAGTCTTCAGAGCGCATTTTAAGTCTTCTGAATGCAGTATTAAGTATTCTAGAAGAATTGCAAATCTTCTGGAAGCATTTCCAGTCTTTTGCAAGCAATATCAAGCCTTCTGCAAGTAGCATCAAGTCTTCTGCAAACAGCATCAAGTCGTCTGCAAGCAGTATCAAATCTTGCGGTAGCATTTTAAATCTTCCAGAAACAACACAAAGTCTTCTAAGGGCATTTCAAATCTTTTAAAAACATTAGAAGCAGAATTTGTTATTATTTATTTGTTATTATTGTCTCTAGAAGGATTGAAATACTTATATCAAGTCATCTGGAAGCGTTTCAAGTCTTCTAGATGCAGTGTTAAGTATTCAAGAAGTATTTTGGACGCATTTCAAGTCTTCCAAAGGCAATATCAAGTATTCTTTTGGAAGCAATATGAACTCTTTTACAAGCATCATCAACACTTCCGGTAGCATTTTAAATCTTCCAAAGAGAAATCATTTGCACTAAGATTGGTTTTCAAACGTATTTTGAATTCTGGATTAATTTTGGAAATTTCGGGATATTTAGCTCAAGTACCGAGATTTAAAACTTTGTTCCGAGTGTCGAAAACATTTTTGGTCCCAAGAATTTCAGCGGCAATGTCAAGTCTTCGGCGAGCATTTCATATTTTTCAGAAGCAATGTCAAGCTTTAGAAGTTTAAAATCTCCCAGAGGTAATATCGCGGCTGCTAGAACCATTCCAAGTCTTTTGGATGCAGTATCAAGTACTCTAGAAGCATTGCAAGTCTTCTGGAAGCAGTGCAAGTCTTCTGCAAGTTATTCAAGTATTCGACAGGCAATATCAACTCTTCTGGTAGCATTTGAAATCTTTTAGAAGCAGTATTAAGTTTTTCGGAAGCGTTGCAAATCTTCTTGAAGAATTTCAAATATTCTGGAAGCAGTGTCAAGTTTTCTGGAAGCATTTCATACCTTCTAGAAGCAGTTATATAATAAGTTCTGGAATATAAGTTCTGGAAGCATTTCCAGTCTTCTGGAAGCAATATCAAGTCTTCTACAAGCATCATTAAGTCTTCTGCAAACAGCATCAAGTCTTCCGGTAGCATTTTAAATCTTCCAGAAGCCTTATCAAGTTTTCTAAGAACATTTCAAATCGTTTAGAAATATTAGAAGCAGTATCAAGCTTCTAGAAGTATTTCAAGTCTTCTAGACACTATATCAAGACTTCTGGTTGCATTTTATGTCTTCTGGATACAGTATTAAGTATTCTAGAAGAATTGCAAAGCATTTCTACAAGCATTTCTAGTCTTCTGCAAGCAACATCAAGTCTTCTGCAAGCAGCATCAAGTCGTCTTCAACCAGTATCAAGTCTTGCGGTAGCAATTTAAATCTTCTAGAAGCAATATAAAGTCTTCTAAGAACATTTCAAATCTTTTAGAAACATTAGAAGCAGTATCAAGCTTCTAGAAGTATTTCAAGTTTTCTAGAGACAATACCAAGTATTCAGAGCGCATTTTAAGTCTTCTAGATGCAGTGTTAATTATTGTAGAAGAATTACAAATCTTCTGGAAGCATTTCCAGTCTTCTACAAGCAGTATCAAGTTTTCTGCAAGTCGCATCAAGTCTTCTATAAGCAGCATCAAGTCGTCTGCTAGCAGTATCAAATCTTGCAGTAGCATTTTAAATCTTCCAGAAGCAATACAAAGTCTTCGAAGGGCATTTCAAATCTTTAAAAAAATTAGAAGCAGAATTTGTTATTATTTATTTGTTATTATTGTTTCTAGAAATATTTCAATCCTTCTAAAGACAATATCAAGTCTTCTGGAAGCGTTTCAAGTTTTCCAAAGGCAATATCAAGTATTCTTTTAGAAGCAATATGAAGTCTTTTACAAGTATCATCAACTCTTCCGGTAGCATTTTAAATCTTCCAGAGACTATATCAGGATATATCAAAATTCGTGCTCTGCAATAAAATCATTTGCACTAACATTGCTTATCAAACATATTTTGAATTCTGGATTAATTTTGGAAATTTCGGGATATTTAGCTCAGGTACCGAGATTTAAAACTTTGTTCCGAGTGTCAAAAACATTTTTGGTCCCAAGAATTTCAGCGGCAATGTCAAGTCTTCGGCGAGCATTTCATATTTTTGAGAAGTAGTGTTAAGCTTTGGAAGTTTAAAATCTTCCAGAGGCAATATCGCGGCTGCTAGAACCATTCCAAGTCTTTTGGATGCAGTATCAAGTACTCTAGAAGCATTGCAAGTCTTCTGGAAGCAGTGCAAGTCTTCTGCAAGTTATTCAAATATTCCACAGGCAATATCAACTCTTCTGGTAGCATTTGAAATCTTTTAGAAGCAGTATTAAGTTTTTCGGAAGCGTTGCAAATCTTCTTGAAGAATTTCAAGTATTCTGGAAACAGTATCAAGTTTTCTGGGAGCATTTCATATCTTCTAGAAGCAGTTGTATAATAAGTTCTGAAATATAAGTTCTGGAAGCATTTTCAGTCTTCTGCAAGCAGCATCAAGTCTTCCGGTAGCATTTTAAATCTTCCAGAAGCATTATCAAGTTTTCTAAGAACATTTCAAATCTTTTAGAAATATTAGAAGCCGTATCAAGTTTCTAGAAGTATTTCAAGTCTTCTAGACACTATATCAAGACTTCTGGTTGCATTTTATGTCTTCTGGTGTGCAAAGCAGTGTTGCAAAGCATTTCTACAAGCATTTCTAGTCTTTTGCAAGCAACATCAAGTCTTCTGCAAGCAGCATCAAGTCGTCTTCAACCAGTATCAAGTCTTGCGGTAGCATTTTAAATCTTCTAGAAGCAATATAAAGTCTTCTAAGAACATTTCAAATCTTTTAGAAACATTAGAAGCAGTATCCAGCTTCTAGAAGTATTTCAAGTTTTCTAGAGACAATACCAAGTCTTCAGAGCGCATTTTAAGTCTTCTAGGTGCAGTATTAAGTATTCTAGAAGAATTGCAAATCTTCTGGAAGTATTTCCAGTCTTTTGCAAGCAATATCAAGCCTTCTGCAAGTAGCATCAAGTCTTCTGCAAACAGCATCAAGTCGTCTGCAAGCAATATCAAATCTTGCGGTAGCATTTTAAATCTTCCAGAAGCAATACAAAGTCTTCTAAGGGCATTTCGAATCTTTTAAAAAATTAGAAGCAGAATTTGTTCTTATTTATTTGTTATTATTGTTTCTAGAAATATTTCAATCCTTCTAAAGACAATATCAAGTCTTGTGGAAGCGTTTCAAGTCTTCCAAAGGCAATATCAAGTATTCTTTTAGAAGAAATATGAAGTCTTTTACAAGTATCATCAACTCTTCCGGTAGCATTTTAAATCTTCCAGAGGCTATATCAGGATATATCAAAATTTGTGCTCTGCAATAAAATCATTTGCACTAACATTGCTTATCAAACATATTTTGAATTCTGGATTAATTTTGGAAATTTCGGGATATTTAGCTCAAGTACCGAGATTTAAAACTTTGTTCCGAGTGTCGAAAACATTTTTGGTCCCAAGAATTGGGTACCGTTATTTCTTTATATCCAAATGAAACATGGTAAAATATGATTTTATATAAAAGCTAAGTCTTAAAGAATATTATCAAAACTAACTAGGAAGCAATAAGGAGAGCAAAACATTTTCAAAACGTAACTTAAGAGAATAAAAAAATCCATTAAAGTAGCAGTGTAATCTTACACTGAAGCAGAATGTAAAGAATTGTAAAAACGTCTAAGAAATTGTATTTAACAAATACAAAAATGAAAGGAACGAAGAAAGAAGCATGTTAACGTTCCGTCTTGTATGTATTGTAAATTTGCAACGGAAAACGTACCTAGAAAGTAAACAGCATACCAGATGCCGGAATAACACATACAACGAATCAATTTTTATAAAAGACGATTTAAGATAAGAAAGGAGAAGGAGAATAAGATGGAACTGAAGAGAATGGTGGGAGTAAAACTCCTTCAGTTTCATCTCCACTGTGAGAGAACTTCCTCGTCTGAATGAGTCAGGTAACGGGAGATGTTTTTTGCTTGATTACTGTCTGCCGCTACCATTCTATGTTGAGGAATGTTCACACATTTAATTATATAGCTTTTTTATTACTCTTAGCAAAAAATAAAAAATAAGAGATCTCGGGTGAAAGCTGTTCGAATTCGCGTCGATTCCTTAAAATTTATGGTTTAGATATCAAAAAGTGATATAAGCTAAAACCATTAAATTGTTTATTTATCGGTTCTAAAAATTTTAAATAGCTACCGACTTATAACGAATTCTTTTTTATTCAACAAAAAAAAACTAATTAAAAATTTAATCGGCGATCATTAAAACAACCGTAACAGAAAACGATAAAAATTTTTTATCTTTTTAATATCAAAACTTGCAAATTTGCTAAAACATACATAGTTCTGTTCGTCCGTGTATTCGCACGGAAATGACGTAACATTTTACAGTTTCATACTTACATGCAGTAACTCGTAAACAGTCGTAACATGCGAACGAACTGAATAAGAGGAAACGAGTAATAAAATGAGGCATGCGAAGAGAACCAAGAATCGTGGTTAACATCAATGTGCGTTTTGAGTTATATTCGAATTTGATTTGTTAACTTTAATAAATGCAAAAAATAAATGCAAATAAAGGTCGTGATTTAAAAGAAAGTTTAAATTAATATAAAATATTTTCATAATTCCAAGAAATCCGGATTATATGCACCAGTAATATAAAGTTGGATTTCTACTTTCTGATGAGATAAAAACTAAATTACACATTTATTTTACTACTTAATAGACCAATACATTGTGTGCGTAAACGTTGTAATTGCATTACAATATGTTTAAATTTGACTTTTACTGTTCTTACTTACAATTAAGTTGTTAAGACGTTAACAGTAACCTAAATACCTAGAAAGCCAATAAAGTTGTGTTGGTGAAATCATTTTAGAATGCAATTTTGCTTTTATGATAAACTTGTTTAATTTTGATTCGGTTGAGATCTTTTTGTAATTTCTTTAAAAATTTTATTTAACCATAATTTTATAATTTATGTTAGTATTACTCAAACATTGATTCATTACATTTATTAAATTAAAATATTTTTTATTAAATTAAAATATCGCTATGGATAAAATAATTGAGATGGGATGAGTACTGGATCGAATTGAAGATGCCCTCTTTAAAATGATATAAAATAACTGATGTTTTAATCAGAAATTATTGAGATAAAAATTTAAATGTGTAAGATTGCATTTCAAATTAATTAAATTTCAAAAAATCGTCTTGGCTTTAATAATGGAGATAAATGGATGAATCATGGCTTAAATTGAAGATAAAGATGTCTTTGTTAAAATAATGTATAATAACCGCTGTTTTACGCAGAATTTATTCAGATAAAAAGTGATATGTAAGCTTACGATTCAACTTAGATAATAGTAAAATAATAAAAATGGAAGAATTCAAAAAAAAAATCGCCATGGTTAAAATAATAATGAAAATGAGATGAGTAATGGATCAAATTGAAGATGAAACTGTTCTATTTAAAATGATTTAAAATAACTGACGTTTTAATCAGAAATGATGGAGATAAAAATTTAAATGTATAAGATTGCGTTTTAAATTAACTAAATTTCAAAAAATTTCCTTGGCTTTAACAATGGAGATAACTGGATGAATCATGGCTTAAATTCAAAATGAAGATGTCTTCTTTAAAATAATGTAAGATAACGGCTGTTTTATTCAAAAATTATTGAGATAATAATTAAAGCATGTAAGATTGCGTTTTAACTTTGATAGTAGTCAAAAAATAAAAATGGAGGAACTCAAAAAAATCGCCATGGTTAAAATAATGGAGATAATGAGATGAGTCATGGATCAAATTGAAGATGAAACTGTTTTATTGAAAATTATATAAAATAACTAACGTTTTAACAAGAAATTATTGAGATAAAAATTTGAATGTGTAAGATTGCGTTTCAAGTTAATTAAAGTTTAAAAAATCGCCTTAGCTTTAATAATATAGATAAAGGGATGAATCATGGCTTAAATTAACGATGAAGATGTGTTCTTTAAAATAATGTACGAAAACGGCTCTTTTAGAAAAAAAAATATTGAGATAATAATTGAAGAATGTAAGATTGCGTTTTAACTTTGATAGTAGTCGAAAAATAAAAATGGGAGAATTCAAAAAAATCGCCATGGTTACAATAAGGGAGAAAATGAGATGAGTCATGGATCAAATTGAAGATGAAACTGTTCTATTTAAACTGATATAAAATAACTGACGTTTTAATCAGAAATTATTGAGATAAAAATTTAAATGTATAAGATTGCGTTTTAAACTAACTAAATTTCAAAAAATTTCCTTGGCTTTAACAATGGAGATAAATGGATGAACCATGGCTTTAATTCAAAATGAAGGTGTCTTCTTTAAAATAACGTACGATAACGGCTGTTTTATTCAAAAATTATTGAAATAATAATTGAAGCATGTAAGATTGCGTTTTAACTTTGATAGTAGTCAAAAAATAAAAATGGAGGAACTCAAAAAAATCGCCATGGTTAAAATAATAGAGATAATGAGATAAGTCATGGATCAAATTGAAGATGAAACTGTTTTATTTAAAATGATATAAAATATCTAACGTTTTAACCAGAAATTATTAAAATAAAAAGTGTAAGACTGCGTTTAGAATTAATTAAATTTAAAAATATCGCCTTAGCTGTAATGATGGAGATAAAGGGATGAATCATGGCTTAAATTAAAGATGAAGATGTGTTCTTTAAAATAATGTACGAAAACGGTTCTTTTATTAAAAAAATATTGAGATAATAATTGAAGTATGTAAGATTGCGTTTTAACTTTGATAGTAGTCGAAAAATAAAAATGGGAGAATTCGAAAAAATCGGCATGGTTACAATAACAGAGAAAATGAGATGAGTCATGGATCAAATTGAAGATGAAACTGTTCTATTTAAAATGATATAAAATAACTAACGTTTTAACCAGAAATTATTGAGATAAAAATTTGAATGTGTAAGATTGCGTTTCAAGTTAATTAAATTTAAAAAATTCGCCTTAGCTGTAATGATGGAGATAAAGGGATGAATCAGGGCTTAAATTAAAGATGAAGATGTGTTCTTTAAAATAATGTACGAAAACGGTTCTTTTATTAAAAAAAAATATTGAGATAATAATTGAAGTATGTAAGATTGCGTTTTAACTTTGATAGTAGTCGAAAAATAAAAATGGGAGAATCCGAAAAAATCGGCATGGTTACAATAACAGAGAAAATGAGATGAGTCATGGATCAAATTGAAGATGAAACTGTTCTATTTAAAATGATATAAAATAACTGATGTTTTAACCAGAAATTATTAAAATAAAAAGTGTAAGACTGCGTTTCGAATTAATTAAATTTAAAAAAATCGCCTTCGCTTTAATAATTGCGATAAAGGTATGAATTGTGGCTTAAATTAAAGATGAAGATGTTTTCTTTAAAATAATGTACGATAACGGCTGTTTTATTCAAAAATTATTGAGATAATAATTGAAGCATCTAAAATTGCATATAGCTTTGATAGTAATCAAATAATAAAAATGGGAGAATTCAATAAAATCACGATGGCTAAAATGATGGAGATAAAGAGTTGAGTAATAGATCAAATTGACGACGAAAATTCCCTTTTCAGTATGATATAGGATAACTGACATTTGAACGAGAAATTATTAAGATAAAAATTAAAATGTGTAAGATTGCGTTTCAAATTAAATAAATTAAAAAAAAATCGCTTTGGTTGTAATAATGGAGATAAAGGGATGAATCATGGCTTAAACTGAAGATGAGAATATCTTCTTTAAAAAAGTATTGAGATAAAAATTGACGTATACAAAATTGCCTTTCAACTTAGGTATCAGTAAAATAATAAAATAGGAGATTTTTAAAAAAGAATCATCATGGCTAAAATAATAGAGGTAATAAGTTGCGAAATGGACCAAATACGAGACGAAAATGTCCTCTTTAGCATGATATAGTCTAACTGACGATTGAAAGAGAAATTATTGAGATAGAAATTAAAATGGCTTATCACAAATAGCTTATGGCCAGCAACTTCCGCTGTTCAGATTAGTCGAAGAACTGTACCGTGCGTTGCCGTGATTTTTCCATTAAAATCCATTGGCTTTGCTTTCCTAAATACATCGACATATCAAATGTGTATCCCAAAGTATCGTAAAGTTTGTAAATTTTTATTCCGAATCTTTGGTGTTTTTGGGTTAAACAACGTTCGCGTGACAGACTGTTTTGATAAAATTCGGTCCTTTGATCATGGTTTGGATAATTAGAGCTAAAAAAGTATCTATTGGTACTTCTACCAATAAGGGAGATTATAGCCTAATTGGGGGAAACGCCAATAAACTGGTCAAGCAAACAACAACATTGAATGCATTAAACGATGTATTTATGAAACCTCTTTATGTAAACTCAGAAAACACAACCAAAAACTAACAAATATGTAACATAGAATTTATTATATCTTACCACATAGTGATTCCTATTACAAAACTATCATGCTTGTAAAATTTTCGATATAATGGTCAGAAATTCTATATTTCTGACCATGAATATAAAAGTAACAGCGATGACAGCATACAAGTATATCACTGAATAGATACATATATTGATACCAATATAGTTTAAAAAATATACAAATATATGTAAAACCCATAACCAGATATTGTATACTTATGATGATAATCTAGCTAGAATCTGAAAATCCACAAAACATCAAAATTGATGGTGTTCGTTACTAAACTTCGATCATGACTGAAAAAGTAACGTTGTTGCAGCAAGGAATGGTGAACATAAATTGTTTATGATGGTATAAGAAAGTACAATCCATCACCATTGATGGTGTCCATTACAAAAATCTACTTTACATCAAAAAATAGCGGTTTTGGAACAAGAAATATTGAACATAAGTTGTTTATAATAAAAAATATTGAACATAAATTGTTCATAATGGTGTAGAAATATATCTATAACCAGATATTGTTCACTTTTATTAAAGTTCTAGCTAGAATCTAGAAATCCACAATATATCAAAATTGATCATGTTTAACAACATAAATTGTTCATATTGATGAAAGAATACATAACTCATAATCAGATATTATTCAGTTAATATTAATACCGGTTTCCCGGGTATAAACATTTGGAATACCGAAGATTTTTGAGATATTGGTTCGGTATTACAAACCCTAGAGGTGAGTAATAAATCAAATTAAAGGCGATAGCGCCCTCTTTAACATAATATAAAATAATTGACTTCTTAAATAGAAATTAATTACATTTCAAAAAGTTCCTTAGTTTTAATAATGCAGATTGAAGACGAAGACGTCTTCTTCAAAATAATATATGATAACCATTGAGTTGAAGTATGTAAGATTGCTTTCAACTTAGATTATAGTAAAACAGTGAATATGAGAGAATTTAAAAAAATCGCCATGTCTCCTGGTTATGATAACATCTCAAGGAAAATGCTAAGAAGCTTGGACCTGATATTTACTCCTACATCAGGGAAACAATTAACTTCTGCCTTACGACTCAACATTTTCCATGAGACTGGACTACTTCTATCGTAGTTTGCGTCGTCAAGAAGGATTCTTCACTTTACTGCCTGTGATAGGAAAGCTTTTCTAAACACATCTCAAGAATAAGCTTCTGGCTGTTGGCTCAAAGCACATTGTACCCTACCAATTTGGATTTCAACCCGGCATATCTCAGCCAATTACGATGTTGGGTTTCTACTTTCAAGCGGAACGCTATCAAAAATGATTCACAATCAGTCTAGCATAAACTGGATATGTTAAAAACCATCCGCCAAAGCTTCCCTCAGAGATCTCTCATCTCTCTTTTCCTATACAATGTCTTCTGGCATGATGAAGCCGTTGATGTCAATGAATATACCCTATGCGGATAACACCATATTGGTTTTGCACAACAGAGATGTTGCCTCTTTGATCCAAAAGCTACAGGTGTTTATCAATTCTTCGTTCCTTTCTTACCAGTCCTCGCCCCTTTTATAATCAGAGTTCAATGAACTTCAGTTTCACAACCTGTAAATACCTAGGCATTACACTCGACAGAACCCTAGAATTCTCTGTCCACGCCATCAAAGTGAAGATGAAAGTGAAAACTCGCGCCAAGCACTTTATATCCTTGTCATCCAGAGGTCGTGGAATTTCCATAAAAGTCCCTTGCACATTTACAAATCTATATGCAGAGCAATTATAGAATATGGATCTATACTTCTAAACGATGCACCTAGAGCATCAAGATACCATGTAAAATCGCAGATAGATTGGCATTGAGGTCCATAACATTAAGGTCCATAACACGAATAAGGAATCCCCAAAATCCTCGTTTCAATCCTAGCAATGATCTTTTTTATAACCTCACTAATAACCCCCCCATTAACTTCCCTGTACAATCTTTATCTCATAAAATAATCCTAAATTTCCCTACCAATCTACTCGACCTTTATCCCTACAGTAAAATGACTATTGAAGAACAGAGAAAACTGAAGCTGCCGCTAACTAGAACTTGTATCAGCAGAAAGACTGCAGTTGGTAGTTCTATTTTTGGCTGAGTTTAATTTATAACTTTTCCTCCTTTTCTTGTATGTATATACACCTTTTTTCAATTTATTTATATTTTTATAGACATAAATAAAATTTGTTTTCTTTCTATTTCGCCATGGCTAAAATAGTGGATGAAAAATGGGATAAGAATTGAAGACCTCTTAAAAAAAGCCCTCTTTAAAATAATATAGGATAACTGATGGTTTATCCAGAAATTATTGAGATAAAAACTCAAAAAATCGTCTGGGCTTTAATGGAGATAATGACGGGTTAAAATGAGATCTTTGTTTTATAGAGGTATTGAGCTAGCAATTCAAATGTGTGATGTGTTTCAATTTGTTAAAGTTGGACCGATTAACCGAATTATTGGACATTATATAGTTATACATTTCGATCTTATACATTTTTTCCCGATTAAACGGATATTCCCATTAATTAACCTCGGTGCACTGTATATTAAGACCATTATATTATTAAATTAACAATTACTTAAAAAAACCGTACTAAAGAAAATTATTAGTCTGCTCGATAAAACAACTATTGCCAACTAATTCACTTAATCACCAGATATAAAACGAATTATGCAAATAATGCGGATGCACCGTAAATCCAGACGAATTCACCTCATCCTCAACGATGAAACGGATGCGATGTCAGTAAAGTAGTCCAACGATTTCATCGTTAATCAGAAAGTAGGAGCGGTTCTCTCAAAAAAAAGAAACAACTACAAAAGCAAAAGAAATTTTAAACGAAAATAAAACTCAACGAAACTCTCCTTGAATCTTTAATTCATTTTGCTATGTCCACAACAACAAAACCTCTTCAACAACTTTTCTGTCTCGACTCGTGAGCAACGTAAATTTGACCTTGTTCTCTTCGTACATCGTCCTACATACGAAACGTTTACGTTTTATATAAAGACAGAAAGACAGAGGAGTTTATTGCAAATAATTAAACGTAAATTATATTTTTTTTTTGATTTAATATTTTGATCGATGTTATTTGCGCAAGCGGATGTGCAATTACGTAATGATAGTCGTTCCGCTTAAATTTTCGATTTAATTTTTTTTTGGTAGTCGTTGACATAACAGAAGGTCAAAGATTTGCAAAAAAGGCGAATTGGTGGTGTTATTGAACAACAATTTGTTGGGAAATCGCGTCAGTCAACATTGAATCACTTTAAAAAGGAAACTTGATTTTATGGTAATAAGATCATTGTTAATTTGTATTGTAAAAGAAATCCTACGTTAAAATTTATGTTTAGATTTTGTATTGTTGTTTGTGTAATTAGTAGTGAGTAATAAATGTTAATTGTTTTATTGATTTATTGTTTTAATCACTGAAATCTATTTTATATTGTATATTTTAATAATAAATAACGGGTTTTACATAACTGGCAAAAATTTATCATCATTAAATCGAATTATGAAAATTAATTTATAACTAATCATCGTCTCATCTTCCACTTCTACTCTTTGTATTATTTCATTTCCTTTCTTTTTGTCTTTCCAGTTCTGACAACCGACAAATGCTTCATTATGTCTTCTTATTAACTAGACATTCTTTTCCAGTGTACTTCCATCCTTATATTATCGCTTTCGCATATAAAAATATAGGAACTTGCTATATAAAGATTTTATATCCTGATCTAGGTGTAAAGATATTTGTGACAATGCACCAGAAGCAATGAAATGCTTCCAACGGCCTTGATATTGCTTCTAGGAGACTTGATACTGCTTCTAGAAGATTTAAAATGCTTCCAGCAGACTTGATACTGCTTCTAAAAGAAATTAAATATTTCCATCAGACCTGCTTACTATTGTTTCTTGAAGACATAAAATACTTCCAACAAAGTTAATACTGCTTGTAGAAGACTTGATATTGCTTGTAAAAATGCTACTACAAAATGTTTTCATTGCACGAAACAAGATAGAGCTGATAAACTATTTAAGTTCATCCGGAAAATATCCACAAATTGTTGATTAAAGACAAATACTGCTGGCACAATACTTTTTTATTATAAAAAGTAAGAAACTTAATAAAATTTGATTTTGCTTGCAAACTACCAAGTACTCTCGGCAAAATCCAAAATCTTCATGTCATAAGTTAAAAAACTGCCAACTAAAGATTAGATACTGCTTGTAACACTGTTGGCTGAAGATATTTCCATTGAAAATGAACCATACGCACCAGATATGTGGGTTTGATGTGAGATTTGATTTTAGGGATAGATGTGTCATTTATAATTATATATTACATGATGTGAACAGAAGACGTCTCTGCCTTCATTGTAAAAAGTTTGTGCAAGAGAAATAATAATATTTGCAAGATTTATGTTCATTGGAAACGCATATCACTTTCAGCATCGATGTCTGTACTTTGTTTCTGTTGCGATGTATGCTGAAATAGATCTCTCACAGAGATAAGTTATATATATATATATATATATATATAATATATATATATATATATATATATATATATATATAATATATATATATATATATATATATATATGCTTCCTTTAATTTCATATATAAATTTATAGCCTTTGTTTTGAAATCGACATCGCATCGTCTGGTCCCTAAAGCATTTCAGTGGAACCTTAGGTTAAAAGAATACTGGAAAAAAGTAATGAGACAGAGGTTCAGGTGATGGAAGAACGAGATGTTTCGAAAAGATATTAGCGAAGTGGTGCACAGAGCAAAGATATACAGGTGCAAAAGAGAATAGATTGGACTAAATACAAACAAAATGCGAATGAGAGATAAAATGCGAGACAACATAATACGCTACTAATAAAGAAATCGTATTATTGATCGGCCATCTACACAATCGAAAGGTTCCAGGGCTCAAACTTCTACCAAATCTAAAACTCACTTTTAAAACTATTTTCAAACCAAATAGTACTACCTAGCTACTATCTTTAAAATATGCTTAAAAGTTGTATAATTATATTTTCAATTTTCGTCCATAATCCTCATAATTATTCGAAAAAGTTATAATGCGAAGACTTGCAAGATCAGATGCTGAAAAGAATTTGAGACATAACTAAGCCTTTGTCAGACTTAGGTGACTATGTTACCACAATACTTATGTAATATCTTCAAGAGCACACATTTTGTGTCAGAATAAATAAGTCCTATTCATATACACGATGTATTAGAGCAGGAGTTTCTCAAGTATATCATGACTTATTTAGTATGTTTATGCCAAAGATGTATGATCATGCTAAAGATCCAAAAGGGTGTTTGCTGAGAATTTGTTTGTTATGACCTAAAGAAGTGATTTGGAGGAAGGTACAAAAAACTATAACGGTTTACTAAATGGTCTTTGCACCTGAATGTAAACCTGTTATGGCGTTACCAAAATCTAATACACATTATAATCAATGACACGGAGCATCAATGGAATCTTAAATACGAAGTTGTCAAGTACTTAGGCCTGCATCTTGATCATCTATTAAATATGGGTATTGAATACTGGAAAAAAGTAATGAGACAGAGGTTCAGGTGATGGAAGAACGAGATGTTTCGAAAAGATATTAGCGAAGTGGTGCACAGAGCAGAGATATACAGGTGGAAAAGAGAATAGATTGGAATAAATACAAACAAAATGCTAATGAGAGATAAAATGCGAGATAACATAATACGCTACTAATAAAGAAATCGTATTATTGATTGGCCATCTACCCAATCGAAAGGCTCCAGGGCTCAATCTTTTACTAAATCTAAAACTCTTTTTTAAAACTATTTTCAAACTAATAGTACTACCTAGCTACTATCTTTAAAATATGCTTAAAAGTTGTATAATTATATTTTCAATTTTCGTCCATAATCCTCATAATTATTCGAAAAAGTTATAGTGCGAAGACTTGCAAGATCAGTTGCTGAAAAGAATTTTAGACATAACTAAGCCTTTGTCAGACTTAGGTGACTATGTTACCACAATACTTATGTAATATCTTCAAGAGCACACATTTTGTATCAGAATAAATAAGTCCTATTCATATACACGATGTATTAGAGCAGGAGTTTCTCAAGTATATCATGACTTATTTAGTATGTTTATGCTAAAGATGTATCATGCTAAAGATCCAAAAGGGTGTTTGCTGAGAATTTGTTTATTATGACCTAAAGAAGTGATTTGGAGGAAGGTACAAAAAACTATAACGGTTTACTAAATGGTCTTTGCACCTGAATGTAAACCTGTTATGGCGTTACCAAAATCTAATACACATTATAATCAATGACACGGAGCATCAATGGAGTCTTAAATACGAAGTTGTCAAATACTTAGGCCTGCATCTTGATCATCTATTAAATATGGGTATTCATATAAATAACAGATTAAATTTGAGATATGTTCGATGGAAACAACTATTTAGTTTCAAGAGATGTTTTTCATATTAAGTTTGCAAAGTAATAAATAAACTCCCTCTATGTTGTCCTCTGTTCTGCTTTTTTATTTGGACAGCAGTATTCTTGACAATTTTTTTTAGAGAACCTTTTTAGATATGCTTATTGGAATTTGGGAGCAAATTTAGTTCTAAAATTCGTAATTAGTAATTAGCTTTGGTTTTTCATTTTTGTTCTTTTGTGAAGTGGAGGTTTAGTTTAAACTTCATCATAAGTTTGGTCATCACAAGTATAATAAATACCTGTGATGACCTGACCTTGATGAATTTTAAGTATTTTGTTGTTATTTTTATGTTTTATTTTGTATTTACCTGACGATCAATAAACCATTATTATTATGATTTCCCTTAGTGAATAGAAAAAGTTATTTGAATATTGAATACATAATGCTATTATATAGATGTAAGATCTTTGGTCATCTATGGTTGTCTGGTGTGAAGTAACACTTCCGCATCAAATATCCGAAAACTACAATCTTTGCAAAACAAAACTCTACGGAGGGTTGTAGATGTCCATTGCTTATTCGAAATGATCAAGTTCACATGAAAGTTACATAAGATGTGTAACTAAAAAATGTTATAAAAGTATTAATAAGTGTTGCAGTGTTACTAAATTCAATTTAGGGCTCAAAATATTTATCGCCGACATAAAAGAAAAATGCAGCAAGATTTATATTGAATTAAGCTAGAAGTAATTTTAATTTTATTTAGCCATTATGTTAATGTAAATAAGATATCAAAGATGATGTAACATCTTGTACGTTCAGCTGGTTTCAATAAAACAAAGAATATGGAAAACTGAAAAAAAGAGACAAAATAAGACATTAAAATAACAAACACACAATCTAATAGATACTGAACGGGGAGAATAAAAATAAATTGTGTGTTAAGGATAAGAAAACAAAAACAAAGCAAATATAAGAATAATGAAAAACAAAAAAAAAATAATTGTAAGAAGGTTAGGAAATATTACTCGATGAAAGTGGTAGACAACATGAGGATTGAAAGTGGTACCTAATATGCCAGGAAGTATGGCATGTTTTTGTATGTAGAAATAAAGGAGAACTGGATAGCTTGACTAAAACAAATATAATGAGAGTTACCATCGTTTTTCATAACTAAGAATTCATCTAGCTTTCACTTAGATACTCCACTTAGTGAGTGATGTTTAGTATTACTTATTAAGTGATAGTTTAGAAATGTGGTTGGTTTCATTTTTGAACGTGGATTGGCTGTTTTTGGTTAACTTGCTTTGCGTTAAGGTTTACTCTTTATCTTTTCATGGAAATTTGGTTATTCGTTAACTACCCGGTATCGGACAGATCCTTAAAAGCTTTCTTTTTATATTTAATTAAGAAAATTGTTATTTTTATGAAATTCTACATATTTAGATCGACATGATGTCTTAAAAATTAATATAGTTTTTCAATGTGGTTTCATTCATGAAAAAGTACACGTTTTTCTTCACAAATAACCATCATCTCATTAAGAGGTCTTAAAATTCGATTTTTTATCATTTTTTGAAAATCATTGGAACAAATTGTAAGCTAATAAATATTCCGATTGATCTCAAAACCGAATAAAGTTTTTTCAATGCGGTTTTGTTAATAAAAAGGTACTTGCTTTGGTGTACAAATAACTGTCATTTCATTAACATATCTTAAGAATTCGATTTCTTATGATTTTTTGAAAATCATTGGAACAAATTTTGATTAAAAATTCCGATTAATTTCGAAACTTCATACCTCAAAAACGAATAAAGTTTTTTTTAAATGCAGTTTTGTGTATGAAAAAGTACATGTTTTATTTTTATATATACCGAGTGATTCAAAAAACATTAACAGACTTTAGAGCAGGTAATACATTAAAACTGATGTATATAGTTTTACTAGTTATTTATTTAGATAAATAGTTTTAATATACATGAGCTCGAAAATGCTTCCTTAACAAGATAGAGGACATCAAATTTTCTTTAAAATTAAACATTATTTAAATTAAAAATGTTTGATAATATTCATAGAAGATTAAGTGAAACAGGTAATTTAAAACCAAATGAATTAAGTATAATAAACAGAAATAGAAAATAATAATATGTTAAGCAGCTACAAATTTTTGAAAATTTAAACATACTTCTCGGTAGGCAGAACACTTTACGTACAACAATCCTCATCATTTTCAACGTATCCAACATTTACTACCGCAAAATTACCCACCAAGATACGCCAAGATTACACACCATTAGAGTGGTCATGATGGTTGCTTGGAAAACTGTAAATTACTCAAAAACAGTTGTTTTAATCAAACATTTGACCAATTTATAGATAATTGACCACTTCACACGAAAATTCTACCCATTTGATAAAATTCGGAATTAAATTGTAATTAAATTGTATGTTAATTAAATAATTTAACTATGTCAAACGATGAATCAATCTTTTTTATTTATTTTCCTTTCCTTCTTTAGGCACGACGTCAGATTTCAAAAGACCTCTTTTATATGATTGAAATTCACCATTATACTGATCAATAAATTAAGTCTTTTGGTTATTGTTATTTGGAATATTGTGTTGTATTATGATAAATAAAATCGAAATTTCACGAAATTAAATTAAAAACTTTAGAAAACATGAGTGACCCTTGTGGTATCAATTTTGGAAAACTGATGTGAAATATATTAATATATTATCGAATGTAATTAATCATATAAAAGTGAATTTCAATCACACAAAAGAAGTCTCTTGAAATCTGACGTTGTGCCTGAAGAAGAAAAGAAATTTCCGAAAGATATGTAGCACTGAAAAATAAATAAAAAAGATTGTTTCATCGTTTTCCATAGTTAAATTATATAATAAAATTTGCGAACCCACTTTATATAAAAATATGTATGTTAAGATTATTCATCTTCATTTTTCATATGTTTCTGCCTTAGAAGTCTGTCAACGACTTTTGAATCACCCTGTATAACCATCACTTCATTAATATATCTAATGAATTCGATTTTTTATGATTTTTAATGATTTTTGATTCTAAAGAAATTTCGATTGAGTGAAAAAATTCATATCTCAAAAACGAATAAAGTTCTTTAAATACCCTTTCATTCATGAAAATTTAGATGCTTTTTTATATAAATAACCATCATCTCATTAACATATTTTAAGAATTCGATTTCTTATGATTTTTTGAATATTATTGGAACAAATTGTCATCTTCGTAAACTAATTAAAGTTTCAATTGATTTCAAAAATTCATACCACAAAAACGAATAAACTTTTATAAATGCCCTTTCATTCACGAAAGAGTAGATGCTTTTCTCTATTAATAGTCAACATTTCATTAACATATCTTAAGAATTCGATTTTGTATAATTTTTTGAATATCATTGGAGCAAATTGTCATCTTCGAAAACTAAGAAATGTTCCGATTAATCTCAAAAACGAATAAAGTCTTTTAAAGGCAGTTTTGTTCATGAAAAAGAAAAATTTAAGAATTTGATTTCTTGTGATTTTTTGAAAATCATTGTAGCAAATTTGTTATCTTCATAAACTAATAAAAATTTCAATTGAGTTCAAAAATTCATATCTCAAAAACAAATAGAGTTTTTTAAATGCTGTTTTATCCATGAAAAAATGTATGCTTTTCTCTACAAATAGCTATCATATCATTAACATATCTTAAGAATTTGATTTTTTATGATTTTTGAAAATCATTAGAGAAAATTGTTGTCTTCGTAACCCAATAAAAATTCCTTTTGAGTTCAAAAATTCATATCTCAATACCGAATAAAGTTTTTTAAGTGCGGGTTTGTTCATGAAAAAATTCACTCTTTTCTTTACAGATAGCCATCATTTAATTAGCATATCTTAGAAATTCGAATTTTTATGATTTTTTAAAATCATTGGAGCAATTTGTCATCTTCGTAAACTACTAAAAGTTTCAATTGCGTTCAAAAATTCATATCTCAAAAACAAATATATAGAGTTCTTTAAATCCAGTTTTGTTCATGAAAAAATACATTTTTTTCTCAACAAATAGCCATCATATCATTAACATAACTTAAGAATTCGATTTATTATGATTTTTTGAAAATCATTTTTGCAAATTGTAATCTTCGTAATTTAATAAAAGTTTCAATTGATTTCAAAAATTCATATCTCAAAAACGAATAAAGTTTTTTAAATGTTGTTTAGTTCATGAAAAAATACATTCTTTTCTCCACAAATAGCTATCATTTCATTAACATATCTTAAGAATTCGAGTTTTTATGATTTTTTGAAAATCATTGGAGCAAATTGTCATCTTCGTAATTTAATAAAAGTTTCAATTGATTTCAAAACTTCATATCTCATAAACGGATCAAGTTTTTTAAATGCGGTTTAGTTCATGAAAATGTACATGCTTTTCTCTACAAATATCCATCATTTAATTAAAAGGTCTTAACAATTCGATTTATTATGATTTTTTTAAAATCATTGGAGCAAATTATCATCATTGTAAACTAATAAAAGTTCCGATTGATTTCAAAACCTCATATCTCAAAAACGAATAAAGCTATTTAAGTGTAGTTTTGTTCAGGAAAAAGTACATTCTTCTCTCTGCAGATATCTATTGTCATTAAATTATCTCAAAAATTCTATTTTTTATGATTTTTTGAAAAGCATTAGAAAAAATTCTTGTATTTGTAACCTTAAGTTCAAAAATTCATACCTTAAAACCGAATAGAGTTTTTTAAATACGGTTTGGTTCATGAAAAAGCACATGCTTTTCTCTACAAATAGCCATGATATTATTAAGATATCTTAAGAATTGCCAATGATTTTTTAGAAATCATTGGCGCAATTTGTTATCTTCGTAAACTAATAAAAATTTTAATTGAGTTCAAAAATTCATATCTCAAAAACGAATAAAGTTTTTTACGTGCGGTTTTGTTCATGAAAAAATTCATTCTATTCTTTACAAATAGCCATCATTTCATTAACATATCTCAAGATTTCGATTTTTTTATGATTTTTTGAAAATCATTAGAGAAATAGTTGTCTATTAATCCAATAAGAATTTCTTTGAAGTTCAAAAATTCATATCTCAAAAACGAATAGAATTTTCTAAATGCGGTTTCATTTATAAAAAAATACATTCCTTTCTCTACAAATAGCCATCATTTCATTAACACATCTTAAGAATTAAATTTTTTATGAGTTTTTGAAAATCATTGTTGCAAATTTTTATCGTAAACTAATAAAAATTAATTAATTAATAAAAGTACAGTTAGTAAAAGTCATCAAGACATCCTACGAACACGATTTTTAAGGATTTTTTCAAGCATATATCCGGTACCCGTCTTTTCATAAAATCACTATCCGTTCCATCACTACTCTTGACGAATAATTGATGTAAGCCCTCGAATTGATTTGTGTGTTCCAATTAGGGCTTCGTTCCTTATCTTAATTCATACCTATTATTCTGCTACATACTTAACAAATATACTTACATCAACTACTTAATGATACATCGACATATTTGTGATTATATCTATGCTGACTATTTCATTTTGCTATTTTTACATATAAGCAATCCTAGTTTTTCCACAACCTCTCGTTAATTATCCGGGAGGTTGTGGTTCAATCCTTCATCTAACTTCCATTAATTTCTTCAACAATATTGCCTACTGTTAGAATATTCATTATATTCTTTCCATTCATTCTAGCTCTTTTGATTTACTCACTTTCGTAAGAAAACTACCAATTTTAGATTCTCTTGCAAATCAATTAAAATTCATTCTTGATATTCTTGACGATTTTAGGTTGATTTCAATAAAATCAGGACAAGAATTTAGAACACTTGCACTTACATCATCGCATTACCAAGCTCAATCAGTGCATTAATTATTAATGCTCTTATTCACCTCATCTATGTTGGTACATTCTAAGATTTCTTTAGGTTAACTTTAAAAAAATCATTTCTCAGAAACTAATTAACTTAAAAAGAACGGCTTATTTCATTAAAATTATAGAGCCTTGACCGAGGTCGACTTTAAAGAATAATTTCTCAAATCTAATTAAGATATCAATAGAAAATGAGTTGTAGTTAAAAAAATAATTTAATGCATCTAATTTTGTATTATAATTATAAATATTAAATTAAAATGTTCTTGAAATTTGTTAAAACGCAAAAATTTGTGCCCAATCTTGAGGCAAAAAAAGATATAATATAAAATAATGATAAAAAAACAGCTTTTAACCTTAACATCGCAAACAAATTATTTCTTTCTTATTATGTCCATATCTTGTTTCTTATCGATGTAAACAGAAGATGGAAAAAAATCATTGATTTAATTAATAAATCAGTTGTAATTATTAAAGACGATTAAATTCGTTTAAAAATGTCTCATTATCCTGCTTAATAATTTTTTGTCTTAATGATCTTGGGATTTTGCAAACAACCTGTCGTATATCATCTAAGAGGAGACTTTAATCTGGCGGCTTTTCCATCGTAATACGTTCCAGTTACAGGACAAATAGTCTTGTTTACAGTCTTGCAATAATTTATGCTTGTTTACAATCAAATTATAAAAGGCACAAATCAACAATAATAAATAAATCAAAAAAATCGTCATGGCTAAAATAATGGATGCAATGATATGATTTACAAATCAAATTTAAGGCGAAAATGCCCTCTTTAAAATGATGTAAGATAACTAACGTTTTAAGTAGAAATTGTTGAGATAGAAATTAAAATGTGTAAGGTTGAGTTTCAAATTAATTAAATTTCGGTTGGCCAATTTCAGTTGGTGGGCCAATTAACCGGAGTGCACTGCATTAAATTAAATTTTTAACATAATTAAAAAATTATGTTAAAATCGGTAAAAAATATCTTTATTATAGAAAGTTAAATCAATAAACCTCAAATTAATAAGATCTCATCTGCTAATAGCATATGGTAATAATTAAATATCAAAAAAATGAATTAATTTTTTTCCAGTTTATTTCAACAACTTTCTTCATTTTTAAAAAATCTTTAAATTAATTTACTAACCTGCGATATCGAAATATCGGGCAACATCAATATCGTCTGATTCTCTTTGAGCTTTTCGCTCATCCCAAAACTGCAAAACTTGTTCATCACTATTCATTGATTTGAAAAACAAACTATCAGAATAATCAGTTCACGTCGAATCAATAATAATAATTACGTCCTAGTTTGCGCACACTGAATAACTCGCGTTATGAAAAATCGTGACGAAAGCAAGAACGCGATAAAAGACGAAGAAGAAGTCAGCTGTTCCTTCGGATACCGGAGCATCTGCTGCGGGCAACCTCGACAACGGTACTCTTGGAGTTAGATCCGAACGGAATGAGGTTGGTCGACTGAAGAAATGGACGTTGAGCACACTACTCCTTCTCTTCGCGTGGTGTGTGCACGCGCGCACCTCAACCAAGAATCGATCGCGAAGAGATATTCAACATTCAACCAGAAACGAAAGAATTATACACCTGAAGATCTGAAGATCGCAAGATCGCGTCGTGTTGTCGACACGACGTGGGTTATCTTTAAAATGCTCGGCGAGCACGAGCTGTGCTTACTTCTACTTCTTAACTTAAGCATTTAAGTGGTGGCAGGGAAAAGTTTCTATTTAGAAACGCGTTCTTCAAACGTTTGTCTTTTTGATTTCTAAGTATTTATAGTAGCCACATTGAAGGGGTTTTTGCAATATGCATCTCTGTTAATTTACTGCAACATTTCTTGTTTACAGCTATATTACCTAACGTTTCGTGCTCGAAAGACATGTGTAAAGCTAATGATGTTTTAACAGTAAATTTCTACTCAAATGAGCATTAACCTCTTACTTTAGACATGTTTTGGATGATTAAGAACGGTATATTATCTTTTAATAATACTTACGAAGAAGATCTATGAGATATTTTTCATTTGATGAAGTTGCATTCTTAAATATTTTATCCAATCAAGATACGTTTCAACTCCAGCATAAATTTTCTTGTTAATTAAACATTAATTAAAACAAGAATGAGAGATGTCGGACATTTGCAGGATAGATCTGATTAATAGTTGTAATTTACATTCTGATGAAATATTGCAATCTACACTAAGGCTATTATTTTTAAGAATGTTATTTCCTTGCTGCAATACTCCCCTTTGTGTTGGGGACAGCTAGGGGTGGAACGGATGAATATCCGGCAACCATCTGGTATCCGGCCTACTCGGCTATCTTTTAAAGGTTTTTATTCGAATTTTTAAAATTTTTCAAAAATGATTAAGAAAATTGTTATTTTTATACAATGCTACAAACTTAGGTTAATTTCAAAACTTAATATCTCAAAAAGGAATGGAGATATTCAGGTATTATTTCAATCTAAAGAAAGTGCATACTTTTCTTTATAAATAACAAAAAAAATCATGACGATATCTTAAGAATTCGATTTTTTACGATTTTTCAAAGTTGATTAAGAAAATTGTTATTTTTATGTAATGCTACAAACTTAGGTTGAGTTCAAAACTTGATATCTCAAAAATGAATTGAGATATTCAAGTATCGCTTCAATCTAAGGAAAGTACATATTGTTCTTTATAAATCACAAACAATTTCATCACGATATCTTAAGAATTCGATTTTTACGAATCTTCAAAATTGATTAAGACAATTGTTATTTATTTTTATGTAATGTTATACTTAAGTTGAGTTCAAAACCAGATATCTCAAAAACGAATTGAGATATACCAGTATCGTTTCGATGTGAAGAAAGTAAATACTTTCCTTTCTAAGTCACAAAAATTATATCACGATATCTTAAGAATTCGATTTTTTACAATTTTTAAAATTAAATAAGGAAATTGTTATTTTTATGTAATGCTACAAACTTAGGTTGAGTTCAAAACTTGATATCTCACAAATGAATTGAGATATTCAAGTGTCGCGTTTATATGAAGAAAGTATACATTTTTCTTCATAAATCACAAAAATTTCATAAGAATATCTTAAGAATTAGATTTTTTACGATTTTTGAAAATTGATTAAAAAAATTGTTATTTTTATGCAGTACTACAAACTGAGGTTGAATTTAAAACATGATATCTCAAAAACGAATTGAGATATTGGAGTATCGTTTGTATCTGAAGAAAGTACATACTTTTCTTTATAAATCATAAGAAAAATCATTCAGATATCTTAAGAATTCGATATTTTATGATTTTTCGAAATTGATTAAGAAAATTGTTAGTTATTTTTATGTAATGCTACAAACTTAGGTTGAGTTCAAAACTTGATATCTCACAAATGAATTGAGATATTCAAGTGTCGCGTTTATATGAAGAAAGTATACATTTTTCTTCATAAATCACAAAAATTTCATAAGAATATCTCAAGAATTAGATTTTTTACGATTATAAAATTGATTAAAAAATTGTTATTTTTATGCAGTACTAAAAACTGAGGTTGAGTTTAAAACATGATATCTCAAAAACGTATTGAGATATTGGAGTATCGTTTCGATCTAAAGAAAGCACATACTTTTCTTTATAAATCATAAGAAAAATCATTCAGATATCTTAAGAATTCGATTTTTTATGATTTTTCGAAATTGATTAAAAAAATTGTTATTTTTATGTAATGCTATGAACTTAGGGTGAGTTCAAAACTTGATATCTCAAAAATGAATTAAGATATTGGAGTATCGCTTCTATCTGAAGAAAGTACATACTTTTCTTTATAAATCATAAAAATTTCATAAGAATATTTTTAGAATTAGATTTTTTACGATTTTTCAAACTGATTACAAAAATTGTTATTTTTATACAGTACTACAAACTGACGTGGACTTTAAAACATGATATCTCAAAAACGAATTGAGATATTGGAGTATCGTTTCGATCTGAAGAAAGTACGTACTTTTCTTTATAAATCATAAGAAAAATCATTAAGATATCTTAAGAATTCGATTTTTTATGATTTTTCGAAATTGATTAAAAAAATTGTTATTTTTATGTAATGCTACGAACTTAGGGTGAGTTCAAAACTTGATATCTCAAAAATGAATTGAGTTATTGGAGTATCGTTTCGATCTGAAGAAAGTAGATATGTTTCTTTATAAATCACAAGAAATTTCATCACTATATCTTTAGAATTCATTTTTTTACGATTCTTTAAAACTGACTAAGAAAATTGTTATTTTTATGCAATGCTACAAAGTTAGGTTGACTTCAAAACTTGATATCTCAAAAAGGATATGAGATATTTAATTATCGTTTCAATCTAAAGGAAATCCACACATTCCTTTATAAATCACAATAAATTTCATCAAGATATCTTAAGAATTCGATTTATTATGATTTTTAAAAAAGTTAAGGAAATTGTTATTTTTATGCAATGCTACTATATTTAGGTTGAATTGAAAACATATCTCAAAAACAAATTGAGATATTGAAGTATCGTTTCGATCTGAAGAAAGTAGATATTTTTCTTTATAAATCACAACAAATTTCATCACTATATCTTAAGAATTCAATTTCTTACGATTTTTTAAAACTGACCAAGAAAATTGTTATTTTTATGCAATGCTACAAAGTTAGGTTGACATCAAAAGTTGATATCTCAAAAAGGAATTGAGATATTTAACTATCGTTTCAATCTAAAGGAAGTCCACACATTCCTTTATAAATTACAATAAATTTCATCAAGAATTCTTAATAATTCGATTTGTTATGATTTTTAAAAAAGATTAAGAAAATTGTTATTTTTATGCAATGCTACCATATTTAGGTTGAATTCGAAACACATCTAAAAAAAATGAGATATTGAAGTATCATTTCGATCTGAAGAAAGTAGATATTTTTCTTTATAAATTACAAAAAATTTCATCACTATATCTTAAGAAATCGATTTGTTATGATTTTTAAAAAAGATTACTAATTGTTATTTTTATGCAATGCTACATATTTGGGTTGAATTTAAAACATATCTCAAAAACAAATTGAGATATTGAAGTATCGTTTGGATCTGAAGAAAGTAGATATTTTTCTTTATAAATTACAAGAAATTTCATCAATATATCTTAAGAATTCAATTTTTTACAATTTTTTAAAACTGACTATGAAAATTGTTATTTTTATACAATGCTACAAAGTTAGGTTGACATCAAAACTTGATATCTCAAAAAGGATTTGAGATATTTAATTATCATTTCAATCTAAAGGAAATCCACACATTCCTTTATAAATCATAATAAATTTCATCACTATATCTTAAGAAATCGATTTGTTATGATTTTTAAAAAAGATTAAGAAAATTGTTATTTTTATGCAATGCTACATATTTGGGTTGAATTTAAAACATATCTCAAAAACAAATTGAGATATTGAAGTATCGTTTCGATCTGAAGAAAGTAGATATTTTTCTTTATAAATTACAAGAAATTTCATCAATATATCTTAAGTATTCAATTTTTTACGATTTTTTAAAGCTGACTAAGAAAATTGTTATTTTTATGCAATGCTATAAAGTTAGGTTGAATTCAAAACTTGATATCTCAAAAAGGAATTGAGATATTTAACTATCGTTGCAACCTAAAGGAAGTCCACACATTCCTTTATAAATCATAATAAATTTCGTCAAGATATCTTAAGAATTCGATTTGTTATGATTTTTAAAAGAGATTAAGAAAATTATTATTTTTATGCAATGCTACCATATTTAGGTTGAATTCAAAACATATCTCAAAAACAAATTGAGATATTGAAGTATCGTTTCGATCCGAAGAAAGTAGATATTTTTCTTTATAAATCACAAGAAATTTCATCACAATATCTTAAGAATTCAATTTTTTACGATTTTTTAAAGCTGACTAAGAAAATTGTTATTTTTATGCAATGCTATAAAGTTAGGTTGACTTCAAAACTTGATATCTCAAAAAGGAATTGAGATATTTAACTATGGTTTCAATCTAAAGGAAGTCCAGACATTCCTTTATAAATCACAGTAAATTTCGTCAAGATATCTTAAGATTTCGATTTGTTATGATTTTTAAAAGAGATTAAGAAAATTATTATTTTTATGCAATGCTACCATATTTAGGTTGAATTCAAAACATATCTCAACAACAAATTGAGATATGGAAGTATCGTTTCGATCTGAAGAAAGTAGATATTTTTCTTTATAAATCACAAGAAATTTCATCACTATATCTTTAGAATTCAATTCTTTACGATTTTTTAAAACTGACTAAGAAAATTGTTATTTTTATGCAATGCTACAAAGTTAGCTTGACTTCAAAATTTGATATCTCAAAAAGGAATTGAGATATTTAACTATCGTTTCAATCTAAAGGATGTCCACACATTCCTTTATAAATCATAATAAATTTCATCAAGATATCTTAAGAATTCGATGTGTTATAATTTTTAAAAAAGATTAAGAAAACTATTATTTTTATGCAATGGTATCATATTTAGGTTGAATTCAAAACAAATCTCAAAAACAAATTGAGATATTGAAGTATCGTTTCGATCTGAAGAAAGTAGATATTTTTCTTTATAAATCACAAGAAATTTCATCACAATATCTTAAGAATTCAATTTTTTACGATTTTTTAAAGTTGACAAAGAAAATTGTTATTTTTAAGCAATGCTACAAAGTTAGGTTGCGTTCAAAACCAGATATCTCAAAAAAGAATTGAGATATACTAGTATAGTATTGATCTGTAGAAAGTATATACTTTTCTTTATAAATCACAAAAAGAATCATAACGATATCTTAAGAATTCGATTTTTTACAATTTTTTAAAAATTTTTAGGGAATTTGTAAATTTTATGAAATGCTGCAAATTTAGGTGGAGTTCAAAATTTGTTATCTCAACACCGAATGGAGATATTCAAGTGTGATTTTGTTCTGAGCGAAGTACATACTTTCTATTATAAATCATAAAAGAAATATCAAGATATCTTAGGAATTCGATTTTCTAAGAAATATTAAGAAAATTGTTGTATTTTTATGGAATGCTACATATTTAGGTTGAGTTCAAAACTTGATATCTCAAAAACGAATTGAGATACTCACGCATGGTTCTGTTATAAGGAAGGCATATATTTTCTTTTATAAATCATTAAAAATTTCATCAATATACATATGTATATACCTCTGATTCAGAAGATAAAGGACACCTGCATGTGATACTAAACTGATGTATTTGGTTAAAGCTGATTATTATATTTAATGGCCGGTTAGATGTGCCGGATATTCGGATATCCGGCTAAAGATAATGGTAGATATAAAATCACTATCGATTGCGGTAATGACGAAATGGGTCACTAGCACTTATCCCCCATCGGCCCTTGTATATTGTATGTTGATTATCTATTTTTTACGAACATTAGTTCTAGCAAGATCTTACCAGTAAAAGAACCGTTTTGATACAATCGTTACTCTTTAAATATTGGTATAAGGGTTCATGGCGACCATAAACGATTTTAGTGGATCCATAGTTGAATCTAATTGGGAATCGCATATAAGCCACGTTGTGCGTTCTTCTTTGCGTTGATTTACCTTTTGATTTGATGTTTCTTACTTAAAATTATCGCCTTTTCAAAATTTTTGCTTGCTTAAAAATTTTGTGTTGGTATGTATCAAAATTTCTTCAGCCTTTTAACACCGTTTCGATGAGCTGTTTTCTATATTTCGTGTAGTAAAATAATCAGAAGATGGCCAGTCTGTATTTTTTACGGTATGATTAATGCCACCTGTATCAATTCTTATGATGTGTACTATTGCAATGTTGAGCTAAGTCACCAACTCACCAGGCCATGGATGAAACAAAGGCTGAAAATTAAAAGCTTACACCGAAATCTATGTCAAACTATCAAAGAGTTTAAAAATTGGCTTTTACTGATAATGATGATTCATTCAGATTTCAACTATTCTTATTAATTTTTAATTGAAGACTTCGTAGATTAGACATAATAGCGTATCCTATTTCAAAAGAAGGCAGAGGATTACAACATCTCTGTCACAAAAACACCGGGTGCGTTTCTTGCTTGGTTCGTTAAAGATAATCTTCAATCAAATACCATATTATCAAATGTAAGTCTATACTCAACTACACATAAGTGTACTATGGTAATCTTATTACAAAAGCAATATCGTAGAAAGATTCATTAAAAGTTCACAGCATTCAGAATGAGTCAGCAAATCGGATGAAATATAATAATATACATAATTATGATATTAATAACTTTAAAGAAAATTAATTTTGAAAAGAAAATCTCATAGCTAATAGTAAAACATTAATTAGTAACAAAGGAAGTACGTTGTAATTGAGTCGATGAAAAAAACTTTGCATTTTGCCGAACATCCTCTAACATCTAATAAAAAGATGGAGTTGTCATCCGGCTTCTACAATACAAGAACGAAACCAGTCGTTTCTCACTGTCAACGTCACCTCTTTCAAAATGAAATAGATGTAATATCCTCAGTTAAATCGTTCAATGGTAACCGGTATTTGTATCGAACGGTTCCCCGTCAATCAAATTTAATTGGTTTTTCTTAAATTCTTAAACCTTTCTGACGTTAAACTAGATTCAACATCTAAAATTAGCTTCAAAAATCTAGTTTAGTTGTTTCTAAATGTAGATTTTGCTCGACCCAAACCGATTTAATACAAGTACATACATTATTTCTTTTTCTCTTCATTAATATTCGTCGAATTCAATACAAATTGCCTTGTTTACCCATCTAAAAATTAACAATTCCAAGCCGTTTTCTCGCATTGTACGCATCCTGAATGTATTTAAAGAAAAGAAAGAACCTTTGGATGTTTTAAAATTTGCTAAACGTGCTCGGAATTCGGCTTTCACTATGTTTAACGTTGTGTCGAGTTTTTCTTTTACTTTTTATTCATTTTGTAGATAAAAAGTACTTAATAAAAATTATTGTGAAATCTATTCCAAGTACTGCTTCTATTTTGTTTTCTTTTTGCGTCAGCATATCCCGACATTAAACATTAATCCTTAGAGAGTGTTAATTGTGCAAACAGTTAAAATGAAAAGTGCGAAACACGTCTTATCATGTCGTCTGAGAATCGTGCGACTTAATGAGCTGGTGAAAGTTGTCTATGCGGTTTTACAGTTATTTCGATTAACGAATGAAATAATTAAAACTGTGGTAGTAATAAATAATAATAAAAGAAAAGTTGGCTATAAGTTTAATCTTCGGTTTCTTAGGAACGATTTTATAACCATTTGTTTTAAAACGTCGTTACTTTGAAGATAATGGCAAAGACATTTGGTCGAACAAGTCTACTCTTGACTTAGCCTCATTATAATTCAAAATTATTTCTGGTTTGTTGCTAATTTTGGAAATGTCAGCATTATCATGCATTGTTGAGAGCAGTATCCTGTTCTTTTTTGGTATACAGTTTTGTATTTATCAAGGAATATATAATAAGCATTTTAAGTGGTATTTCAATTCCTGTACATAATAACTTAACAATGGTATCTCATATTAAGTTGGTTTCTGTTTGCCTAGATAGGGACAAGCATCCACCATGCACTTTAAAGACAAATTATTTGGGATATGTAAAGTCCATAGATTCCTAAAGTACCGCGGTTTATCGTCATTTTGGCTTGAAGAGTCACGCGGCAAATTTAAAATTCAAATAAATGGTTATTCAGTGACACAACATAAAAGATCAATCAAGCAAATTCCCTAGATTCCCCAAATTAGAAGTCAATGTAGACTTCGACTTATGACATCTCGCTTTACGATGACTCGTCCCTATGACGATCAACAAAATCCTGTTGTATACATATGTACAGATGGTTCAAATTCGATATCCGAGCAGGCTGTCTTGGAAACTACAAAAAGACTTGAGATGGTTCCAGAAAACTTGATATTGCATCTAGAAGACTAGAATTTGCTACCAGAAGACAGGATACAGACTCTAGATAAATTGATACTGTTTCAGAAGAAGTTGCTTTCAGAAGAATGATACTGCTTCTAGAAGACTTTTTAATTGTCCCAAAGGACTTACAATGCTTCCAGATTACTTCAAAAGCTTCCAGACCACCTACAATAAAAAAAAGCTTCCAGAGTACATGATGTTGCTGTTACAATACTTGACAGCAAATCTGTCAGAAGTCTGGATACTGCCTCTAGATGACTTGACTGTTTCTAGAAAACTTAATATTATTTCCAGAAGGGTTGAAATATTATCTGAAGACTAATTCTAAAAGACTTAAAAGGTTTCCAGACTTCTTACAATGCTTCTAGAAGGCCTAATACTACACTATTTAGAAGACTTTAAATACTTCAAAATTGCTTGAAATGCTTCCAAAAGACTGGATACTGCTTCCAAAAAACTTGAAACTGCTTCTAGATGTTTCAAAATGCTTCCACAAGACTCGATGCTGCCCCTGTAACTTTATACTGCTTCTAGCAGATTTTAATAATTAAGACTCGATACTGCTTCTAGATGTCTTAAAATGCTTCCGGAAGACTGTCCCTGTAAGACTTTATACTGCTTCTAGAAGATTTGAAATGCTTTCAGAAAATTTAAAAAATTTCCAGAATACTTGATACTACTTCTAGAAGATTTAAAATGGTTACAAAAGTCTCGACATTGCCTCTGGTAGGCTTAATATTGCTTCCAAAACATTTGGAATGCTATCAAAAGATTTGATATTGCACCTAGAAGACTTGACATTACCGCTGTAAGGCTTCAAATGCTTCCAGATATCTAATTTATTTGGTACCAAGCGTATTTTCATTACAAATCTTTCTTAATGCTCTCAGATTTATAAATGATAAATATTCATTCATGATATCCCGGGATGAACCCGAGATATACCGGTATTGGACACCCAAAAAACTGATATGTACAAGTATCACAAAATTGAGACACCATTCCTAAGATGACTTTCTTAGGAATGCTGTCTCAATGACTAATTGATTAATTGTTAAGATTTCAAGATATTCAAGATATTGCTTTTAGAAGATTTAAAATTTGCCCAGAAGACTAATACTGCTTCTAGAAGGCTTAAAATGTGTCCAAACGACTTACAATGTTTCTAGAAGACCTTATACTACTTTTAGAAGACTTTAAATACTTCAGAATTACTTGAAATGCTTCCAAAAGACTCGATACTGCCCCAGTAAGACTTGATGTTGCTTCTAGAAGATTTGAAATGCTTCCAGATGACTTGAGAAGTTTCGAGAAGACTTAATACTGCTTCTAGAAGACTTTTAACTGTTTCCAGACGACCTACAATGCTTCCAGATTACTTGATATTGCATCTAGAAGGCTTAAAATGTTTCCAAAAGAATTGATGTTGCTGTCAGAAGACTTGAGATGCTTCCAAAAGACTTGATTCTGCATCTGAAAGACTTGATTTGCTGTCAAAGGACTGGGTACTACCTCTAGATGATTTGCTACTGTGTTTAGAAAACTTGATGTTGCTATTAGCAGACTTAAAATGTTTCCAGATGACTTACAATGATTCCAAACTAATCACAATGCTTCCAGAAAACTTGCAGTGCTTCCAGATGAATTGAAATTGTATCTAGAAGACTTGAAATGCTTAAAGATAGTTATTGTAAGTTTACAATGCTTCCAGAGTATTAGTGTTGTTGTTACAAGACTTGATTTGCTGTCAAAAGTCTGGATACTGCCTCTAGATGATTTGATACTACCTCTATAAAACTTAATATTGTTTCCAGAAGGGTTGAAATATTTCCTGAAGACTAACACTGCTTCTAGAGGACTTAAAATGTGTCCAAACGACTTACAATGTTTCTAGAAGACCTTATACTACACTTAGAAGACTTTAAATACTTCAGAATTACTTGAAATGCTTTCAAAAGACTCGATACTGCCCCTGTAAGACTTTATGTTGCTTCTAAAAGATTTGAAATGCTTCCAGATGACTTGAAAAGTTTCGAGAAGACTTAATACTGCTTCTAGAAGACTTTTAAATGTTTCCAGACGACTTACAATGCTTTTAGATTACTTGATATTGCATCTAGAAGGCTTGAAATGTTTCCAAAAGAATTGATGTTGCTGTCAGAAGACTTGAGATGCTTCCAAAAGACTTGATTCTACATCTGAAAGACTTGATTTGCTGTCAAAAGAGTGGGTATTGCCTCTAGATGATTTGCTACTGTCTCTAGAAAACTTGATGTTGCATCTAGCAGACTTAAAATGTTTCCAAATGACTTACAATAATTCCAAACTAATTACAATGCTTCCAGGAAACTTGCAATGCTTCCAGATGAATTAACATTGTATCTAGAAGACTTGAAATGCTTCCAGACAACTTACAATGCTTCCAGAGTATTAGTGTTGTTGTTACAAGACTTGATTTGCTGTCAACAGTCTGGATACTGCCTCTAGATGATTTGATACTACCTCTAGAAAACTTGATATTGTTTCCAGAAGGGTTGAAATGTTTCCTGAAGACTAATACTGATTCTAGAAGACTTAAAATGTGTCCAAACGACTTGCAATGTTTCTAGAAGACCTTATACTACTTTTAGAAGACATTAAATACTTCAGAATTACTTGAAATGCTTCCAAAAGACTCGATACTGCCCCTGTAAGACTTTATGTTGCTTCTAGAAGATTTGAAATGCTTCTAGATGACTTGAGAAGTTTCGAGAAGACTTAATACTGCTTCTAACAGATTTTAATACTTAAGACTCGATACTGCTTTAAAATACTTCCAGTTTTAAGATGCTTCCAAAAGACTCGATACTGCCCCTGTAACACTTTATACTGCTTCTAGAAGATTTCAAATGCTTCCAGAAAACTTGAGAAATTTCCAGAAGACTTGATTCTAGAAGATTTAAAATGGTTACAAAAGTCTCGACATTGCCTCTGGTAGGCTTAATATTGCTCCCAAAACATTTGGAATGCTATCAAAGATTTGATATTGCTTCTAGAAAACTTGACATTGCCGCTGTAAGGCTTGAAATGCTTCCAGAAAATTAATTTATTTGGTACCAAGCGTATTTTCATTGCAAATTTTTCTTAATGCTCCCAGATTTATAAATGATAAATCTTCTTGCGTGAAGTTCTGGGTTGAAACCGAGATATACCGGTATTGGCCACCTAAAAAACTGAAATGTACAAGTGTCTTAAAATTGAGACACCATTCCTAAGATGACTAATTGTTTAATTGTTAAGATTTCAAGACATTCAAGATGGCATTTGCATATTTTCTTTTTGCCACTATTTTTTCCTGCAAGTCTACTATCAAATAGTTCCCAGTGTTTTCTCTTAGCCACGATTTTATGACTAATAAAATCTTTTCCTGCAAGTTTAACTATCGACTTACGAAGTCTTTGGAACGTGAACCCATATTAAATCTAGTGCTACCTGTACATTAATTAACATTAAACTCTACACCAGCTATTCGCAACCGCTGGTTCGGCAGACTGCCACTATCCATTCAAGTTAATATTTTTTCCAATATATAGATAAAGATAAACAGGTTATTTCGTCAGTTTCTAGTTATGAAATGAAAAACGTCCATGTATTTGGAGCATATGGTTAATTTGCAATGGAAATGCCTGCTTACAGCTTTACAAGCAGTACTTGATCTATAATTGAAATTTTTTGAACTTTTGAAATAAGCATTTTGTATCCCAGCAGCATTGGGTATTTTGGAAGCAAAATCAAATCGTCTTAACAGTTTCTTGTCTTTTGCAATTAAAATGTCTTCTTTAAGAGTTCGCATTTTCAAACAACATTTTCTGCCAGCACTTTAATATACGATATCAAGTATTTTGGAATCATTTCAAGTCTTCTAGAAGCACTGTTAAGTATTTTGAAGCATTTCAAATCTTCTAGTAGCAGTATCAATTCTTCCAGAGTCAGTATTAAATCGTTTGGAAGCAGTTCAAGCCTTTTAGAAGCGTGTCAAGTTTTCTGAAAGAATTCAAATTTTATAAAAGCAGTATCAAGTTTTCCCGAGGCAATGTCGAAACTTCTGGAAGCGGTTCAAATCTTTTCGAAGCAATGTAAAGTCTTCTGAAAGCATTTCGAGGCTTCTGGAAGCTGTATCAAGTCTTAACAGTTTCTTATCTCTTGCAATTAAAATGTTTTCTTTAAGAGTTCGCATTTTCAAACAACATTTTCTGCCAGCAGTTTAATAAACGGTATCAAGTATTTTGGAATCATTTCAAGTCTTCTAGAAGCACTGTTAAGTATTTTGAAGCATTTCAAATCTTCTAGTAGCAGTATCAAGTCTTCCAGAGTCAGTATTAAATTGTTTGGAAGCAGTTCAAGCCTTTTAGAAGCGTGTCAAGTTTTCTAAAAGAATTCAAATCTTATAAAAGCAGTGTTAAGTTTTCCCGAGGCAATATCGAATCTTCTGGAAGCGGTTCAAATCTTTTCAAAGCAATGTAAAGTCTTCTGAAAGCATTTCAAGGCTTCTGGAAGCTGTATCAAGTCTTAACAGTTTCTTATCTTTTGCAATTAAAATGTCTTCTTTAAGAGTTCGCATTTTCAAGCAACATTTTCTGCCAGCAGTTTAATAAACGGTATCAAGTGTTTTGGAATCATTGCAAGTGTTCTAGAAGCACTGTTAAGTATTTTGAAGCATTTCAAATCTTCTAGTAGCAGTATCAAGTCTTCCAGAGGCAGTATAAAATTTTTTGGAAGCAGTTCAAGCCTCTTAGAAGCGTGTCAAGTTTTCTGAAAGAATTCAAATTTTATAAAAGCAGTATCAAGTTTTCCCGAGGCAATATCGAATCTTCTGGAAGCGGTTCAAATCTTTTTGCAGCAATGTAAAGTCTTCTGAAAGCATTTCAAGGCTTCTGGAAGCTGTATCAAGTCTTATAGAAGCATTTCAAGTCTTCTAGAAGCTTATCAAGTTTGTTTTAAGCAAGATCAGCCATCGAAGAAACGAAAGGTGGAGTTTAGTAATTAAGATAGATCACAGAAGCAGCTTGATACTGTCAAACGTATTTTTGTATATTTAGAATGCGGTTTTTTAAGTGGACTTTTTTATCTCATCATGTATTTTCCTAACAAATAATTTTTGTTTCTTTCGTGTTCGTACATAATTTTCTTTCTCGTAACTTTTTAGAGAACTTTTAAATAAGCTCTTAAAGTGTCTTAAAGTCACACTGAATCCCTCTGAACTCCCTATTCGTACACCAGGTCACGTATTATTATTGTTCAAAGTTAATGCTATTTCATTTTACATAATTTACAACTAACACAACATTTTTCAAAATAATTTACCGGTTCGTGCAATTTTTGGATAAATTCTATAGGTCCGCAGATCAAAAGAAGTTGAGAAACGCTACTCTACACAGTAGTTTCATCAAAAGTTTATTGACAATATAAAGGGCATTGTTACAAACGCATTTTTTTTTGTAAAAAAGCAATGACATATGCTGACAAACCATAAGCCATTTTTGCTCGAATCGTTTGAATACATAGGCTTCATGAACCGCGGCACTTTAGTAATCTAGGGACTTTAGCGATATACATTCTAAACGGAGTTCTACCTTGAAAATCTAAAAGTTGTTCATCATGTGTCAAATAAGAGGTTGTAATGTACGACTTTTTGCATTTCTCGATAAAAATATCCCATATAACGAAGACAATTGATCAAAAAATAAATCTTTTGCAAGTCATGCAGGCTTTATAAAATGATGTAGATATTTTGGGCAAATGTTTGCTTATCATTAAAGTGATTATTTTTTTTACTGCGGATATTATCAAAATACCAAATAGCCCCATTAGTTCATCATTCTCATTAGTTCTACCACTTGGTGGTTGATATTATCATTTCATTTTCCTGGAATATGCCTATGATAACGACAACGAGATTGAATTTATCATTTCCACATTTCATAGCTGTCTGAGCACAAAAGAACCAATTTTCCAATTTTGAAATGTTTTTATTACTATTGACAATAGATTTAGTCAAATCCAGTAAATAATGATTAGAATAAATACATAATAATAATAATGTCTTTATTTATACCCAATAATGCAACATAACAAAAAGTTTCATTTTCTCTCCGAATTATATTGTGGTAAAATACACAACAGTGAAGATGTCTCCTTTAAAACATGTTAAGCCATTTTAATTCCCCTAATTTATGTGAAATTCTTTCAAACCTTCCAACGCCAAAAATGAATCGCAAACAGGCGGTTTGTGCTCTCTGAATTCGTTGTTCATCAACTTTAAGTAAACTCGGTCCATACACCACATCTCCAAAGTTAGATTTTGATAAAATTACCGTGTTGCAGAGTAAGCTTTTAGTTTTAACATCAAGAAGATACGTATTTCCGAAATCGTAGATTCGTATCCAGTACCACACCCAAATTGCGCGCTTCCGATACGATAGGAAGTGTAGTATCATTGAGCACAACCTGAATATCTCCAGTATACCGCTGCACGTCCGTTCTACGACCGAATACCATAACTTTTGATTTGTTGGCATTGAATACCAAGCCATGTTGGGTAGCAGCTAATACCAGTTCTCTTAGCTCTTTATTCAATAAATTTAGATAGTGTTGTTGGTATTACGGCTTGTAAGATATGTATACTTGCGGATCATCTGCATAAAGATGTACTTTGCTATGCTTAAATACGTTAAATAACGGTGCTGTATAGATTGAAAACAAAGTTGGAGAGAGTACTGAACCTTGTGCTACACCCGACTTGAGCTGCCGTACTGTTGATTGATGGTTAGGCAACTGTACGAATTGTTGTCGATTACTCATGTAGCTTTCAAAGAAAGAAATTGCAGAAATGTCCAAACCGTAGTATTTGAGAATTACTAGCAGAAGCTCATGATTCACCGTATCGAAGGCCTTTCTGTAGTCCAACAGGACGAAAATGGTCATATAGTCGCGATCTGTCGCGCTTATTATATCTTCAACAACACACGCTAAAGCAGTTATACAGCTATGATCACGCTTAAAACCTGATTGAACATTAGGTAGGATCTTGTTTACTTCGACATGCTGTAGCAGTTGTACATTAACAACTTTTTCTAAAACCTTTGACATTGCAGTTAAGATACTTATTAGGCGCAAGTCTAATGTGAGTACTGGACCCGCAACTTTCGGTATCGGATGCACAACGGCCAGTTTCCAGGCGGAAGGGAAAACACCGTTCTTAATACAAAAATTAATAATGTGAGTGATGTAGGGTAATAAAAATGGCATACAGCACCTTAAAAACTTAATAGATATCTGGTCAGAGCCAGTTGCATTGGATTTTATTGACAGCAAAATATTGAAAATGTCACCTTCCGATACTGTTGATAATTTAAGAATACTACTAACGTTTTCATTTACGCCCGTGTAAGTATCTCCAAGAATTGTATGATTCGTGTTGGGAATCGAGTCAACAAAGTAATCATTAATGACAGAAGCGTCTGTAAAGTGGCTAGGTAATGCCCCGCGCCTGAACTGTACTAGATTAGTCATTCTTAACGCAGATCAGCACCCAGCCACGTTGCCAGTATCTAAAAATCTTTGCAGATAATTTTTTTTACAATTACGAAGCTTATTAGTAACCATGTTGCGTGCTAACTTATATTGCTGCCAATGTATAGGACTTCGCGAGCGTTTAAAGGTTTGAAAGAATTTATCTCGGGTTCGCATGGCTTCTCTAAGCTCATAGGATAACCAAGGCGCACTAGGTTTTGTAATTTTTCTAGATTTGAACGGTGCATGTAGGTCTAAAAGCGTTAATATATTATCATTGAAAAATTGAATTTTCTCATCAATGGAATGTAATTCGTAAAGTATGCGCCAGGGTAAAGATTGTAGATGGTCATAGAAAACCGCCTCATTAAATCTACTGAAATCCCGATATGTCTTAAATACAAGAACCACCCCCTCCCGTTGTATATTCAATTTAGCAAAAACCAACGAGTGATCTGAAAGATCATAATTCAGCACGCCACTATTAAGTAATAGATCTTCGTTAGAGATCAAGACCAAATCCAATAAAGTTGCAGATTTAGCTGAAATTCGAGTTGGTTCATTAATTAGAGGTAACAGCCCAAACACCTCTAGTGTACGATTAAACTCAGCTACCGCGGGCTTATTGGGTTTAAGCATATCTATATTAAAGTCACCTACATAAATAGTCTCACTCGTGAAATGAGTGATTTGAGCTAAAGCTTCTTCGAAGATAGAAAGAAAATCTTTAACATCCAGGTTAGGGGGGTTATAAACTACACCACATGATAATGATAATTTTCTGAGCGATATTGTTATCCATAATAGCTCTAAATCACCAACTAAATTCACAATATTACAAGTCAGGTTGGAACTCACATACCAGCAGAGACCTCCACCCCGTCCACACCTATCGATAAAGGTTATAACCATTAATAGCAACAACATCATCCGGCAGGCTGAGATCCAACCAAGTTTCCGTTAATGTAAGCATATCAAATTTATGTTCGCACAACAGTGAACTTAGTTGATCATGTGATACTCTATCACATGATAGAGTATTGTTAATACAAGTTTCAAAGCAACTTTTGCACGTTAATTTCTGAGTCCCACTCACCATACTCTTCAATTAGTTTGTACTTATTATGTTCAGCATCATCAATCATATTCCATCCCAACTTGATCGTCAGCAAATGATAAAATTAATGTGTAGTGTTGATGTACAATTCATTGGTATACCCGTTGTTTGGGTATGCCAATGAATTATGAATTATTTATACTTCTTGTGAGTATAAAAGAAGAATTAATCTTCACTTTAGTTATGGACATCTTCATAATTCTAGGCTTTTTCTTTCTTTGCTACATATTAGCACATTACTATAGTACAGAATACTTAAAATTGTAGGAAACTTTTTAAAAATATAAATTAGGTTAAAAATAGTATGAAAATTAAATAAAAATATTTTAAAAATTAATTAAAGAAACTTTCTGAGAACATATAAAGTCAATTAAGCTTTAGTTTCTCCGCAAATGATTTTTAAATAGCCCAATTTATTTTGATAACTTCCATAAAATATATATTTTTTAGAATGTGTTAAAAGTTAATGAACGACTCTTTTTGAGGATATAAAATTAGAAATGGTAGTCATTTCGGTCCACTTTCACGCTTAGGTATTGTTTGATCAATCCAATCAATGCTTCTTTTTGAAGTTAATGTCCCATTCTTTTTCAATACTATTACATTTATACTTTCTCTTTAATAAGATTTTGTAAATTTATATGTCTACTGTAATTCAGCAACCACAATTTGCGGTTATTTTAAGTTACCTGGCACAAGTTCGAGTTCGATCTTTTCTGACCGCAAATTTACCATAAAGAAGAAAAAACTTACAGCTTCAAGTAAATTTGGAGTCAATAACCTTTACATAATAATAATAATAATTTTTCCTCCTTTTATCTTTCACTTTTTTCGTTTCATAATCCATGTTTATTTAAATACAACATAAATCTTGAATAGATTTTTAGAAAACTTGTAAATAAACAGAAATAGCCTTGAAAAGATCAACGTTCGTTCGTATTCCTATTTTTTCATCGTTTTCTTCTTTGGCGAGCAACGTTAAAAGGTGCTCTTCTTTATTCTCTCGTTACTTGTTCGTAACGGTTCTTCGCGAGATACGCAAGGAAAGAGCGACCAGCACCTGCCGTTGGAGTGGGAAGATACTTCCTGATCTCAAAGACGATTTTTCGTTTTCTTTCAACCTTAAACGAAATTCCCAACACACGCGAGAATATCTCCGGTTACGCCCTTAGGCTCGGTACTAATGAATATGGAACAGTTGCGAGTACAACTTGTACGTCACAGAATGTGCTAATTAAGCTCCGAAGACACCCCTAGAATGACCACAGTTAAACGTGAACGACGTGTACGGGTTGGCATGTTATTACACGTTACAAATGAAAATGTTTGCGAAAACATGACATCTTCATCAACCATCAATGATTAGTCGAGAAGAGCGAATGGTGTTTATATGGGTTATAGGTTGTAAATGGTTTGAAGACGGTTTTGGGTCGAGTTTATTTTTAGTTGTTTAAGGATTGTGGTATGTTAAGGATAAAACGTTTTAGTTTCTGCTTTTGGAAAGATGCCTTAAAGGTATGAATCGAAACATACTTAAGTGCGGTTTTATTTTTGCAAAAGAACTTTAGTCTTCAAAAGATATTGAGTTTTGTAATAAATTTAGATGGATTCAAAAAATCAAAAAACAAATTGTATCATAACACACTTAGTTCTTCAATTAACTTCATGTAAATATATGTTCATTAATGGAAGCTATGTTGAAAATGTATAATCTATCCAACCACTTAAGTATTGAATTCAAATAACGACAACAAATTATAATCGCATAAACAAATCTAATTTAAATATTTGTGATGTTACCTTGATTAGTAATGTAAAAAACTACTTGACGTAAAACCACACATCTCTGCTGTAATAATCACGCGATTCTTGGAATATTTAAGTGAATCAGTACTTTGTAATTCACAATATGAGAAGTCCCCCATTACGGATTACTAAAGTATATAATATCTCTAGAAAATATGTCTATATAAATATAGCACCATAAGCAAAGTTGTATTTAAAAAATTGTGGCATCAATGATTATCTTTTTCGCAATAAATCTCAATTAAATTTGATTTAATATGGTTAGTATTACATGATGATATCTCAATTCGTTCTTGAGATATGATTTTTTAACATTTTTATTATTGACATGTTCAGTATTCAAATGTGCAGTGTATTATATTATCAATATTTCTCAATTTATTCTTAAGATATCATATTTTAAATGTCTATTTTGAAATAAGTAACAAATAACACGAAGAGTTGGATTTAAAAAATAATTACAACGCTAATTATGGAAAACAAGAATTTATATCTTTTGCAGTAAATCTTTATTAAATTTTCTTTAATATGGTTATTACATAACGATATTTCAATTCGTTCTTAAGATATGATTTTTTAAAGTTTCGATGATTCACATATACAGTATTTAAATGTGCAGTTTTGTTCTTAACAAGATCTGACATTGTTGCTTACCAACTAAAAGAAATAATTTGACACTCACTTAAACTTGATTAAATCTACTTTAAAATGCTTCTTAGTTTATCACTACACCTCAATTTATTCTTGAGATATGAAATTTTAAATTTCAATTTATAAATACGTAACAATACAACACGCAAAGTTAGATTTAAAAGATTGTAGCAACGATGATTATGGACAACAAGAATTTATCTTTCGGCAGTCAAATCAATTTACTTTGAAATGCTTATTATTTTATCAAGATATCTCCATTTGTTGAGCAAAGATATTTTAAATTCTTGTTTTTAAATACGTAACGACGATTGAGATAGGACAAAATCAGTACATACAATCCAAAAATCTTATTTGGCATAAGATAAGACAAATATTTTTCAACAAAAGCTTGTTCCAAGAAAAATCCTAAAGCAAGAATCAACATCCTACCAATTTGCCATTTTTGAACACTTTTAACAATTATGACTTACTGGAAACTGCGCCAAATTCTCATGTTTGCTTGCCTTATATACTCGTAATCAATTTTTCATTGTTGGTTACCTAAACACAAGTAGAAAATTGAGAAAGCTGGTTGTTGTGTCAAATGGCTCTTTTTCGCTTTTCACTAATCCAACTCTAGAATAATTAATTAAGATGGAACTATACAAAAACAAGGTTTTAGCATTTCTAAAAGTCAAAAAATTGGCAAAGGTTTCTATTTAGACATCTCTAGAAAACCTAATTAAAATCGAAGAAAAAGGTTTCTTCCAAAACAGATGAGAAGTGGAGATAGCTTGCTGATGTCTATCGAAACAGTTTATTTTTAAGAAAAATTTGTTGAACATTCTAAAAAAATTCTAAGAGAGGTATAATTGTAAGAGAGAAAGTAGAAAAAACTGGTACCAACCATTATTAATTTAAAAGAACCATTATGACATCATGATTCTTTTTCACAAAACACATCTCTTTGGTTTCACTTTGGTTTATCAAAATGAATTAGATTTCACTGGTTTAGTAATTAAAAACAAATTTTAACACAACACAAGAATAGTTAGCGCAAATACAGAGGTTACTCTATCTTGATATAACGTTGTCAATGAGATCTTGTCCAACACTGCCTGTATAGCTCTACTAGATCTCACACCACTTCATCTATACATACAAAACGAGATGGCTTTAGAAGCCTTATAACTCCTCACGCAAGTCGATGCAGGAATACTTCAAATAACACCTCGAAATCATGAAGCACATATGTGGAAACCATTTGATAAAGCCCCCCAACTCTGACATCTTTATTTTTCAAGTTGACGTTTTTGCTACAAATTTTGAACCTAGAAAATCTCCATTGTATCTGAAGCATTTAATTTAGGATTGGTAGTGGATTTGGATTTGAAATTCCAGAGTCACGTGGCAAATGTGCTTAAGGGTGCGTTTGGTAAATAAAAAGCTCTGTACTCCTCTCGCAATCTTCTCACTTTCAACACTAAGACTTTGCTTTTTAATGCGCCGATTTTATTCAATTTTGGGTGTGACCGTCCTTACTTAGGGTCAGTACTAACAGAGGGCTCAGAATATCTTCTGTGTGTGCCCGCTTTAAATGAGGTAAAACGGCTTAATATGACTCGTTAGGTGCGTTATGGTGTGTTTTATTACAACATAGTTCAGGGAGAAAAGTTCCAATATTAATGTGAAAAAATTCAACATCGCACAGACAATCATAACTCTATCACCTTCCAACCATAGTACGGAGTTATTTATAAACTTTAGATATTAGATATTAAAGACTGCAATCGTCTCCTCATTTAAAATCGAGTGTTCAATTACTTGTCGAGTATCGAGTGTTGGTCAAGTGGTCAACAGACGACTTTGTATTGGGGAAAGACTCAAACAACTAATGATGGCTCTTCAAAAATAAGGTCTAAAATAACGTTTGCAACAGATGCTGGGATTGAATTGGGAATAGAAAGCTCCGATTTTACCAATTTGTGAACTTCTGGCATGAATATATTGCATTTTCTCAACAGTATTTGGCGTTTTAGAAACTAAATATAATTTTTTTACAGTTTCTTGCATTTTGCAATAAAAAAGGTCTACGACAAAGTCAAACAAAACAAAGTTAGCAGTATTTAGTCTTTTAGTCTTTAATTAACAATTTGTAGCCTACTTACGTAAAGATTCTGCATTTTGTTCAATTTAGTATTTTCGAAGCAAACTAAAAGGGTTTAAGAACAGTATTTAGTCCTTTTCCGAAAACAATGACTGCTACTTTGAAGCAGTATCAAGTCTTTTGAACCCATTTTAAAACTTTTAGAGACATATCTAGTCTTTTGGAAGGATGTCAAGTCATCCATCTTTCAAAGGGAATATCAAATCTTGTACATGCATTTCAACAAGCAGTATCAAGTCTTTGGGAATCTTTTCAATCATTTTATCAAGTCTTCCAGAGGCACTGTAGAGTATTCTGGAAGCAGTTCATGTCTTCTGAAAGCATTTCAAGTTTGGAAGTAGTATCAAATTTTCCAAAAGCAGTGCTATCCTTCTGGAAGCAGGTCAAGCCTTTTGGAAGCATTTGATGTATATTTGAAACAGTATCAAGTCTTCCGATGGCAGTATCAAGTCTTCTAAAAGCAGTTTAAGTCATCTAGAAGCATTACTAGTCTATTGGAAGCAGTATCAAGTCTTCCAGAGGCTGTTTTGAGTCTTTTGGAAGCAGTTGATGTCTTCTGGAAACATTTCAAATTTTCTGGAAGTATTTCAAGTCTTCTAGTTGGGGGCAGGGTGTTATGAGAGCAAGCGGGTAATGGGATCGGTACAATTAGAAACTAAACTATAACTCATATTCACTCACTCAGTTGTTACTAAGGCGATTTCTTCACACTACGATCGAGTATCCCTGCTGCGCCGCTGTTTGTTGATTTTCTGCTCCGCGCTTATAAAAAATACGAAATTTTATCAGCCAGGTAAGTGTGAAGTTATATGTTTGTTACAATCAAACCTGTATTATTTTGAAGCTAATGTTATCACTTTTGAGAATGTATGTGTATAATTTCATTACAAGCTAAAATGCTGTCAGAAAACTTCAACATTTCATTAAGCACTCAAAAGCCAAAAAAGTACAACAGCTATTGTACTTTAGATGGTTAGGAAGTGGCTAAAACAAACAATGTCGTAATGCTTTCTATTCCACCACATTCAGAGAGCCTACAACAAGGAGTGCGACATGTTTATAACATCCAGAAATATGGTGAAAATACATCATACGAGATTGCAGGATTGTTCAACAAAGCTTGTGCTAGAGTAGCAAGCTTAGACAAAGGGATCTCTGGCTTCAAGGCCACGGGAATATTTCCCACGAACCTTGCTGTATTTTTAGAAGACAATGTTGTTGATCTGGATGAATATCACAACCAAATTAATGAGCAAGCAAATTCGGCTGCTGTTGCTCAGCCTCAGAGACAGGTTCAATAGCTAGCTGCTGGTAACTTAGACCGACTTCCGTCTACATCTTGCGGTACTGGTAAGTCTGGCATACTTCCGTCTACGTCTCGTGGTATCCAATAGGAGCTGAAAATGGATAGCTCTGTCCTGATCCAATCCACATTAAATAGTGAACAAGAGCAGGAACGTGCTGTTGTTACGGAGCAACGAACTTAAAAATATATATTAAGAAAAACAAAGGAACAGTAGTAAATAAAAAAATGTAGAAAAACAATTAACAAAAAAAAGTAAAAAGAGTAAAAATGAAACTTTTCGAGAGTGAAACTGATATGTCTGAAGAAGAAGACGTGGAGAATCTTTGCGGCGATGAGTCAGAATATTCAAGCAGAACCATTGTGTGTTATTTGCTGTGACACAGGAAAAGTACTGAAATGTGGTACCGTTGCAGACGTTGCTGTGAATGGGCTCATAAAGAATGTTCTCGGTTTAACAGCCCAGTTCATTATATTTGCATTGTTTGTTTGAATCCATGAAGTTAATTATTATACGGTTACATTAATATTAATATTTATACGAATTAACCAGATTGATAACTATCCTGTAGACATTTTTGAGGCTGACTTGGAAGCTAATTATTAGCTCCCATTACAGATATGGGAATTTATAGGCTCTCATTTTCAGTAAAGTTCAAGGTTTTTGAAAGCATTTGAAGTCTTTTGGAAGCATTTTAAGTGTTTCAGAAACAGTATCAAGTCTTCCAAAGGTAGAATCGGGTCTTTTGGAAGTATTTCAATTCTACTGTAAGCAGTGTCATGTCTCCTAGAAGTAGAATCAAGTCCTTCACTGGCGTTTCAAGCATGCTTGGAAAGCATTTCAAGTTTTTCAGAGGTAATATTAAGTATTCTGAAAACTTATCAAGTTTTCTACAAACAGTATCAAGTCTTCTGGAAATAGTTCAAGTCATCTAGAAGTATTTCAAGTTTTTTGGAAGCAGCATCAAATGTTCCAGATGCAGTCTCGAGTGTTCTGGAAACAGTTCATGTCTTTTAGGAGTATTTCAATTCTTCTAGAAGAATTTAAAGTCTTCAGAAAGCAGTACAAAACTTTCAGGAACCAATTCAATCCTTCTGAAAGCAGTTTAAGCGTTCTGGAAGCATTTGAAGTCTATTGGAAGTATTTAAAGTCTTTTTGAAGTATTTGAAGTCTTTTGCAAACAGTATCAAGTCTTCCAAAGGTAGAATCGGGTCATTTGGAAGTATTTCAATTCTACTGTAAGCAGTGTCATGTCCCCTAGAAGTAGAATCAAGTCCTTCACTGGCATTTCAAGCATGCTTGGAAAGCATTTCAAGTTTTCAGAGGTAATATTAAGTATTCTGAATATTTATCAAAACTTCTACAAGCAGTATCAGGTCTTCTGGAAGTAGTTCAAGTCATCTAGAAGTATTTCAAGTTTTTTGGAAGCATCATCAAATGTTCCAGATGCAGTCTCGAGTGTCCTGGAAACAGTTCATGTCTTTTAGGAGTATTTCAAGTCATCTAGAAGAATTTCAAGTCTTTAGAAAGCAGTACAAAATTTTCAGGAACCAATTCAATCCTTCTGAAAGCAGTTTAAGCGTTCTGGAAGCATTTGAAGTCTATTGGAAGTATTTAAAGTCTTTTTGAAGTATTTGAAGTCTTTTGCAAACAGTATCAAGTCTTCCAAAGGTAGAATCGGGTCTTTTGAAAGTATTTCAATTCTACTGTAAGCAGTGTTATGTCTCCTAGAAATAGAATCAAGTCCTTCACTGGCATTTCAAGCATACATGGAAAGCATTTCAAGTTTTTCAGAGGTAATATTAAGTATTCTGGAAATTTATCAAGTTTTCTACAAGCAGTATCAGGTCTTTTGGAAGTAGTTCAAGTCATCTAGAAGTATTTCAAGTTTTTTGGAAGCAGCATCAAATGTTCCAGACGCAGTCTCGAGTGTCCTGGAAACAGTTAATGTCTTTTAGGAATATTTCAAGTCTTCTAGAATAATTTCGAGTCTTCAGAAAGCAGTACAAAATCTTCTGGAAATAATTGAATCCTTCTGGAAGCAGTTTAAGCATTCTGGAAGCGTTTGAAGACTGTTGGAAGTATTTAAAGTCTTTTGGAAGTATTTGAAGTCTTTTGCAAACAGTATCAAGTCTTCCAAAGGTAGAATCGGGTCTTTTGGAAGTGTTTCAATTCTACTGTAAGCAGTGTCATGTCTCCTAGAAGTAGAATCAAGTCCTTCACTGGTATTTCAAGCATAGATGGAAAGCATTTCAAGTTTTCAGGGGTAATATTAAGTATTCTGGAAATTTATCAAGTCTTCTACAAGCAGCATCAGGTCTTCTGGAAGTAGTTCAAGTCATCTAGAAGTATTTCAAGTTTTTTGGAAGCAGCATCCAATCTTCCAGATGCAGTCTCGAGTGTCCTGGAAACAGTTCATGTCTTTTAGGAGTATTTCAAGTCTTCTAGAAAAATTTTCAGTCTTCAGAAAGCAGTACAAAATCTTCAGGAACCAATTCAATCCTTCTGAAAGCAGTTTAAGCATTCTGGAAGCATTTGAAGTCTGTTGGAAGTATTTAAAGTCTCTTGGAAGTATTTAAAGTCTTTTGGAAGTATTTGAAGTCTTTTGCAAACAGTATCAAGTCCTCCACAGGTAGTATCGATCTTCTGGAAGCAGTATCAAGTCTTTCCATAGCAGTATCATGTATTCTGACAGCAGTAGCAAGTCTCAATTCAAAAAGAAAACATGGCATAGAAATTTCTTACACATTACTTATGCCAAATTTATAAAATTTTTCAAACGGGCAACCTTCCTAATTTTTTGCTTAATGTTTTGCACGGATATAGATAATATAAATTTAAGATATAGATTTGCAATGACACAATACCGATCTGCTAAGTTTTGGCATTCTTATTCATATGAAGTTGGCGTCTTTGAAATTTAATGCTCGCATATTTTTGTTAATATGATAACAATGGTTATTTTCTGCAGATATGATTTGTTAGTGAACAGACATTGTTTATTTAAGGTTTATTAAATTAAAATTTTTAAGAATATATTACAACGTTCTTATATTAATTTATATTGGCTCCATTTATTTATTTATAATGTTAATAACGCAGTTTTTTTTAAATCATTTTGACTCATTTTATTACGTTATTTTATTGCATAACCAAGTTGGCTAAAAAATTAATATTCGTTTCCCTAGTAACGATTTTATAACAATTTGTATTAAATCGTAATAACTTCGAAGATAATGGCAAAGTCAAAGAATCACACTAATCATAACCAAACGAAGAAAGCTCATCGAAATGGTATTAAAAGGCCGAAGAAATTTCGACACGAATCAACTTTAGGAGTTGACATAAAATTTTTGAGGAACCAAAAATTTTGCAAACGTCATAATTTGAGTACGAAACATCAAATTAAAAAGGCAAATCAACGCAAAGAAGAACGCGCAGCAAAACTAAATGGTATATAAAGTTAAAAAAGAGTTTTTCTTAAAATCGTTGTGACTCATTGTGTTACGTTATTTCTTTTGCATGTACGCAAATTGTTAAATTTGAATTCATAAACAATTTCCATTGTGTGTGGTTGTGTCGTAAAAACAAGCAATAAATCATACAGCAATAACACGGAGATTTTTTCTTTCACTCCAAGTAATTAATTACACGGTTATTTTCAATGAATAATTCGATCGAACTGAAAAATTAATCACTTTCACTTTATTTTAACATCGACTTAGATAATTTGAACTTAAATTTGCCTTGAAATGTTTTTCAAATTACACTCCTCCTCGTTCAATTTGTAATTTCATTATGCAACCGGCACGATAATAGTAAAGAAAACGAGGAGAAGATGAGGATGCGATCCATAATAAACAAGCAAAACCTGGAAGCTGCACAACGGATTAATTGCAAAAACAGATGGACCATAGACGATTTACGCAAATCATGGGACATTTTCCGTACTTCGTGCTGTGGTTATTATTAGCCTTTAACGCGGTTATTAATTTAATGGGAGCACCTGTATGGTGTCACCGACGGTGATGGTGATGGTAACGTGGTAAAGCTACCGGACAGAGTAAACATTAAACGACGTGATGTAATCATTAGGACGGGACGGGGAGTCATCGTACCCGGTTTCTTTGCGGTGAACGTTAAGGTCTTTCCTTTGGGAAAAGGAAAAGTGCATAATTGGAGCGATTGATCTCGAATTACAATCTACGCCGGATCACTTTTACGCTGAGGTAACTCATATAGTGATGTAATTGAGTCAACTTTGCGTGTTATGTTTAATGGATATAATCGTCTCTGGTTACATACTTATCCATTTTATTTTCTTTAAGGAATTTTAAACTCATTTCGTTTTAAATTGAATCAATTTTACTTTCTTGCGCATAATGTTTTGTTTCTGTATTTATTTGTTTTCATATTAAGTTTCCTGCGAGACTAATAATTTACTTAGAACATAATTATTAATGCACGGGAAAATTGAAAAGTTTGTATAAATTGTATACTTCCTCGGGCAATTACTTGGAATCAATTAAGTCCATTAGACGATTCCTAGACGCGAAGCTTCCTGGTGCTGTCTACCCGGCATAAGGAAAAACTGCAACGCAAGGCGCCATCAAAGGAAACTGAATGTAACGGTATTTTGACAGGAAAGAAGTCTTCTCGTATCAAAAAGAAAATAACTTAACATTAACAATTTATCGGCACTTTACTTGAATCTGTGAGAACGATTAATCTGTTGTAAACGGTTTGTAAAGAAATGATAATTATTCAAAATGAATATAAAGAATAACTTTTTTAATTTTAAAAAATTAAGAATTTGTGTTGTTTCAATCTAAAGTCAACGGATGTACTATTCCATAACTATAATTGCCAATAATTGTGTGACTCATAATGATTAGACGATGTAATGCAATAATTAAGTAAAAAATTATGTTATTAAATATGCGAAATTTAATAAAATTTTTCGACTCAAATTCTGAAGGCTCCAACTAAGGTTAACGACCCAATATGATTAGTATATTTAAGTACATATTATCTATAATTGTATGATTCTTATTGACAGCTATTGGTACGAGATCTCATTTCCTTCATTTATAGATATGACCTAATAAACCTGATTATTTTGCTTACAAGAAGTAACGGTAAACTTAGGACTAGAATCTTTCTTTTCAAAAAGTATTTGACGCTTTGGATGCCATATTGCAATCTTTTTCAAAAATAAGTTTTAAAGTAAAAGTGAAATTCGTAGGATTGACAAAATATGTACACATACTTCAGTTAAATAGAACAATTTGGTGAAAAATGCCATGTTCAAGGGATTTATTAAATAGGATAGTGACAGGCAAAGCAAGAGAATGCGAGCATCTCTCAACCAAAATGGAAGGAATACCAACTGTACAGACCTTCTTCACTCAACCCGAACGTTACAGGACCCAAAGAGCACATCTCATCACAATTATTAGATAGAAGTGGGTAGGTAGGGTTAGAATTGACAAATACTGAGGAAAAAAACTTAGCAAATAGCTCACATACCTCGTTACCACCCCTCCTGGAACCCCTTCAAGCGTCAGTGTGGAAAGAAGAAACTCCACACTTCTCCTACTCCTTATAAAAGACCAGAAGTTTTTAGGATTAGTAACGATGCTATTTTCTACGTCACGCACTTAATTTCTGTAATCCAATAAAGTAATTAGCTCGATCTCTGAAAATGGAAAATTTTAAATCGACGATGCACTCTTTCTTTCTCACGAAGAGTTTTTATAGTTCCCCTAGAATACCACGAAGGATAACCACTACTAAATTTATGTTCATAGGGAACAAAATTTCTTATAGCAGTGTATAAGTAGCTGTAGAATATGAATAGCGTTATCAATATCAGATCCTTTGATTGGGAAACTTAGATACGTTTTCCAATAAATTTCACAGATATGGTCATTAATGTCAGTGAAACGGGATTTATTAAAGTTGGGTGTAACTTGCTGCCGCATGACGAAATCACGAGACAGAGTTATTGGACACATAAACTTAAGAGTTGTATGCGCACGGTCATCGGGAATTAAAGGAGCCACGGATAATTGGATTGAGTATACAGCATCAAAATTAGCGAGTATTAGATCAAGCGTAGTACCTGCAATGTTCTTAAAATAATTGTGTTGATTGAGGTCTGAAAGAGACAGAGCATCAAAAAAGTTGGAAAAACGAACACTCAATGAACTAGACGACAAAGAAAAAGCCCCACAACATCAAAACATTAAACCAGGAAGATGTTGTGAGATAAGGAGTGAGGCATCAACTCCGACCGTAATAAATAGATATTATTACGTTTACGATTACGTTCTATCCTTGACAACAATAAAATAATAAAAAATGGACGAATTAAAATAATTGTCATGGCTAAAATAATGGAGGTAATAGGATGACTTATAGATCAAATTGTAAATGAAAACGCCCTCTTTAAAATTGTATAAAATAACTGACGTTTTAGATTCTGAAAGATGATTTTGCATTTTGTCTAATAATATTTAATATTATTATTTTATATCATGTATATAAGCAGTATCAAGCATTTTGGAAGCATGTAAGGTTTTCTAGAGGCAGTATCAAGTCTTTTGGAAGGATTTCAAATCATCTAGAAGCTGTATCAAGTCTTCTGGACGCATATCAATGCTTCTAAACGCAATATCAAGTCTTGTATATGTATTTCGTGTTTCTTGCAAGCAGTGTCAAGTCTTTTGGAAGCATTTGAAGTCTGTTGAAAGCATTTGAAGTTTTTTCGAAATAGTATCAACTCTTCCAGAGGCAGTATCTAATCTCCTGAAAGTATTTCAAGTCTATTGGCTCCTACAAGTAGTGTCTAGTCTTCCAGGGGCAGTATCGAGTTATTTTCAAGCAGTTCATGTCTTCTGGAAGTATTTAAAGCCTTTTGAAAACAGTTCAATCTTTCGGAAGAAAGCTCAAGCTTTTTGGAAGCATTTAAAGACATTTGGAAATATTTGAAGTTCTTTGGAAGTAAGTTGTCTTTATATTTTTTGATCCCGTTAGCAATGCGAAGAGAAACAATAATTTTCAGGAGTAGGATCTTGGACAAAATTAAAACAAACTATTTCAACATGCCAATATTTCGATTAAATTTTTAATCTTCCTCAGGGCGTGTTTCTACAACGATACATCAAACAATTAAAAAAAATATATAAGATAGAATAATTCTTAAACTTTTTGCCAGTTTCATAGACTTAGGTATGTTTAAGAATTGTTTTATCTTATATATTTTTTTAATTGTTTGATGTGCCGTTGTCGAAACACGCCCTGAGGAAGATTAAAGATTTAATTGAAATATTGGCATGTTGAAATAGTTTGTTTTAATTTTGTCCAAGATCCTACTCCTGAAAATTATTGTTTCTCTTCTTTGGAAGTATTTGAAATGTTTGAAAACAGTATCAAGTCTTCCAAATGCAGTATTAAGCCTTCTGGAAGCATTTCAAGTATACTGGAAACAATATTAAGTATCATACAAGCAGAAACAGAGCTTTCAGTGGCAGTATCATGTCATCTGGAAGCAGTTCAAGCCATCTAGAAGCATTTCAAGTTGAATCAATTTTGAACTCCTTACTTCTCTTACTGCAGCGTTTGAAGTATCTTGGAAACAATTATTAATATGAAACTATATGAAATATCTGAAGAAATTATTTATTTTGATATCAACTACTAGTTTCGTGGTGTAATCGGCAAAGGTTAATGAACATAAAAGTTGACATTAGAAGTTAACAGATTCAACTGCAGATATGTGTGTGGATTTAGTTATTATCATTCTATAAACATTATTAGCTTAAAAATTAAAGATTATTTTTGTATTTGAGTTACTTTGAATGATTTAAAGTTGGATATATAGACGTAAGTAATATATAGAGGAAATTTTTAATTGATATGATAAAACATAAAAAATGTTCTTCTTCAGAAATTTCATACAGTTTTTTTATCATGTCTTTTGGAAGTAGTTCAAGCTATCTAGAAGCATTTCAAGTATTTTGGAAGCAGTATCAAGTCTTCCATAGGCAGTATCGAACCTTTTGGAAGTTGTTCAGATTTTCTGGATGCATTTCAAGTCTTCCGGAAGCAGTTCAATTTTTCTGGAAGCATTTCAAGTTTTCTGAAAGCATTTGAAGTCTTTTGGAAGCATTCGAAGTCTTTTGGAAGCATTTGAAGTGTTTTGGAAACAGTATAAAGTCTCCCAGAGAAGAATTGAGTCTTCTGGAAGCATTTTAAGTATATTGCAAGACACGATGCTAGTGTCTCCTAGAAGCAGTATCAAGTCTTTCAGTGACAATATGATGTCTTTTGGAAGTAGTTCAAGCCATCTAGAAGCATTTCAAGTTTTCTGAAAACAGTATCAAGTCTTCTAGAGGCAGTTTTAAGTCTTCTGGAAGCATTATTAAATCTTCTGAAGGCATCTCAATCCTTCTGGAAGTAGTTTAAGCTTTATGGAATCATTCGCTGGAAGCAATGATATGTCTTCTACAAGCAGTAATAAGTCTTTCAGTAACAGTATCATGTATTCTGGAAGCAGTAGCAAGTCTCAATTCAAAATAGAAAACATGACAGAGATTTCTTACACATTACTTATGATAAATTTATAAAATTGTTCACATCGATAATCCTCCTCATCTTTTGCTTAAAGTACTGTTACGATCGGCTTTACACAATATAAATTTAAGACATAGATTTTTAATTAGCAATTCATACAACGGTCTGATAACTTTTGTCATTTTTATTCAAATGAAGTTGAATAAAAATGCGTCTTTGAAATTTAATGCTCATGTCTTCAAGGTGTGCTGTCTCGATCTCGCAATTTATATCACTTATATCGCATAGCTCTTTGCAAGTGTAGATTTTGGTTTTGTCCATAAGAAGCAATGTAGTTCAACCAATACCGTAGCCACAATGTAAACGACATTCTATTGATGAGTTTTACGACATGATTGTTACCGAAACAAGTAGATATCATACACAATACATCGATAAATTCTAAAACCAGAAATATACAAGGAAGTGGAATAACATTAGTATTCAGGAAATAAAATATTTTGTGACATTAACTTTAGTTCCCTCATTCTGCTTTCCAGTTAGTTATACCGCGCGGAAACAATCTAACGTTATATAGGCACTCCTAAGGTTTTTTTCTTTACTGAACATGTTATGTAAAACTAGCTAACACAACCTTTTTTGATAACCGTAAAGAACATTAAATGGGATGAAATTCTACAAGCGGACAAACATAGAAAAAACGTGGACAAACGTGGAAAATTGTATTAATAATCTTAAGTTTTGAGATTTTTTTAATCCACAGCTCTTTTTATAACGTGAGTCTGATTAGTCAGTAAATATTGCATTGAGTACTTGAACCATTTAGTTATGAATTGAATTTATAGAAGAATTTTTCTCATAGTTCTTAAGTCGTTTATCTCCAAATCTTATTTTATTCAATAATAAGTACATCAAGTACATCATTCCGAATCTCGTGCTTACGTTTCTAAATTTTCAGAAACAGATTATCATTCAATCCACGCACAATTTTTAAAAATTTCAGCGTTCTGAACTGTTTCTTAGATGAATTTGCTTAATCTTGATAATGAATCGCATAGTGCCTGAATTGCAAATCATAATGAATTAGTCGTAACTTTTTCTTATTTAAGAAAGTGAAAAATAAAATCCCTTGAATTTGGTACGTTATTAGCATATTATGGAACGATTGTGACATCAACATAGGGTTTAAATCTACACATATTGGGATGTTAAATTTTCCTTGGTCACGTTTTATAATGTAATAACATCAATCACTACTAAAAAATGGGTGTTAATCTCGTATATTATTGGAAAATTTCTCTATCCCTACAATTTTAATATTAATGAGAAGAAGTACAACTATCCGAGACCGAGAATACCTGGAGTAACTCGCACATAATGGATATACGTTGAACAGAAAAGCTATTTGCGATTCCAATCTTGGCTGCAAATAATATGAGGAAAATTGACTCCTTTACTATAAACGAGATTCTATTTAACAACAGTACAAAAAACTTATCAATCTACATCCATTCATTTTTCCTCGGAAAATTCTATAGTTTAAGAAATATTAAAGTGCAATTTCATACACTTTATATGTATTATCTTAGTTGTTGAGACAAAAGTGAAACTTTGGAATTGGTTTTGGAGTTATAAATAAAGCTCACAGCTATGTGTACTATTACAATAGTTAAATTTTGTATTTTTGTAGCCAGAATGTATATTGGTGGAAATTTGTTTGAAAGTTACAATGATGAAAAATTATATCATATAACTATATAAATACTTCTCGTAAAAAAGAAGTATTTAGTAGTGACTCGTGTGAACATTTTGGTGAAAAATTAGTTGAGATTCAGTTTTTTAGATTAATTTTACTTCATACTTCTGCTTTTAGATCTTTTTTAGATGCATTGAAAAGACGAATATAACTACTAGAAGCATTGAAGTGTTAATGTTTCTTTAAATCTTTATATTTTCACGTAGAAGAAAATCTTCAATATGCTCATTGAAACAGAAGCTTAAGCCCTATTTACTCTTAAATGCGATATTAAATTCAGAAAATATATAGTAGATGTTATATATAGACACATTATACAACTTTTTTTATATCGAACATGAACTCAAAGAGTTATTATACTTAAAATAAAATTGGTAATAAAATCTGCGATAAATAGCTTGTAATCGTAAATTGATATGAGTTCGCTCGCGGAGCATCTTCGATGACTTCGCAAATTTAAATAAGATGAGAGATGCATCTGTTGAAATGGGATTTAATATTTCATCACTAATGATGGTCGTTTCAAATGTATTACAGTTACTGACAAAAAATGGTAAATCCAATTAATTTATATAATAATATTTTGGGGAATTTTCATTTACTTATTGATTTTCTAAAAGCAAAACTCCGCATTATATTTATTATCTCGATAAATCGCTTCTCTATTAAATTAGCTAATTGGTTACTTATTCTCATTGGCAGTTCTGCCACCCCCGTCATCCAATTCTGGACTTTAGGAAATATATTGCAATGATAAGGATCGTCTTGTAAAGCTTAACTCCTACCAAAAGAATCAAAAAATTTGATTTGATTTGCGATTTGAGCCGAATTCATTTCTTAAATACCTTGGATAAGCTACTAATTGTAAGTCTTTTAAAAGATCCTTTATCTCACTCTGTCGCGGTCTCTTGCGGGCGAAGAACTACATCTTCCAAAATAGACGACTACAAATTTTCAAAAGATCTTTCATGATCTTTTGAAAGAATGCCAACGAGGCACTAGATTCTTCTAATCAAACCAAACCTGACTTAACCGAAACCAACCCTTTTTTCATTATAGAAAGGATTAGAAAATCTGCAAATAGACACCAGGCCTAAGATATCATGTGGCCAGATAGTGATGAGTTGAAGAAAACTTCGACCATCTAAAACCCTTCCCCCTCTCTACCCGTCAGAGGGCATTATTCAAAAGTCTCTTTCTAAAGACCAACTCTTTCAAAGAGCCTTATATGGCTGTCGTTAAACTTCATAATTTCCATTACTATATCTTTCACAACATTCCACAATTTCTCTGATTGAAACATTACTTTAATGGTATTGTCTCTGTTTAATAACCGACTGCATTTTCATTCACAAATACTTGTTTTTCTACTAATCTATTCACACACAAACAATGTATATTCCTTCACTTTCTTTTAATTTTGTACAAATACTGTTTAAAAACTTCATGATCAGTCAAAATGTAGGTGAAATAAAAATCAACCTAACCCCAGCTTCTAACAAATCATGGTTCTTTTTCCATTATTTTTTGTCCATCCCTCGTATAGATGCTAACTCAAACCAACTCAACCCAATCAACGTTGATACATCACGATAAAATCGTCTACAGTAACATACAGGAATCACGTGGTAATGATTTTTAGAAAATTTCACGATCTAATTGGGGTCACTTCCGTGGTAGGAAGTAATAAGAAACACAAATCCAAGCAGTCCTCCAGCCACTGGACATAATTTCTTAATATGCGACACGAAAATCAATGTTGAGTCGAAGGTTACTCCCAGATCAACCTGCTTCCAATTTATTTATATAGGAACCATCAATTAATTAATCATGGTTTAAATATGTAAAATTTGTAGCGTATGAGACAACCACACATTTAGCGAAGTTCAACCGAATTTTACCGATACAAATTTTGTTGTAATTTATTCAATTCGCCATCATCTTCAATGCAGTGATAAATTTTGATGTCATCAACATATGCCAGAATATATTAAACAAGAGAGGTCCAAGGACAGATCCCTGTTGAACTCCAGCAGTCATCAAATACTGATGAGAGTCCATTGTAATTGACATAGCTTTGTCTTCACCTTTCGTTTTTTCGATAATTGATACTGCTTCTAACAGGCTTGATATATTTCCAGAAAAATTCAAATGTATCCACAAGATTTGATACAGCTTCCAGAAGCCTTGAATTGCATCCACAAGACTTGATATTGCTTTCAGAAGATTCGATACTGCATTGGAAAAACTTGATACTGTTCTTAAAAGTCTTGAAATACTTCCAGAAGACTTGATACTGCTTCCAGAAGACTTGATACTACCTCAGGAAGACTTGATACTGCAGAAAAGTTGACATGTTTCCAAGAGGGTTGAACTGCTTCCAAAAAATGTGATACTGCCCCTGAAAGACTTGTTACTGTTTCTAGAAGTATAACTATTACTTCCAGAAGACTTGAAATGTCTCCAAAAAATTTGCAGTGCTTCAGAAGACTTGATACTACTTTTAGATAATTTGAAATACTTTCAGAACACTTGATTTTTCATCTGGAAGACTTGAAATATTTCCAGAAAACTTGACACTGCTTTTAGAAAATTTGATATTGCTTCTTGAAGATTTGAAATTCTTCTAAAATATATAAAGCTGTCTTTAGAAGACTTGCAATGATTTCAAAAGCTTTGAAGCTATTTCTAGAAGACTTAACACTGCTTGTAAAACTCGTGTCAGAAAATGTTCTTTATTGGGCAAAATGTGAAAGACTTCCAGCACCCATACTTACTTTGAAAACCCAGTGCATATGAAGCTATGCAGAATAAAGAAAGATAAATAAGTTGGCTGCAGAATTGTATCAATCCATCACAAATGTTACACAAACTGCTAGCTCTGGTCCCAAAAACGCATTAGTGCTGCCCTCTCGTATTAGCTCATCACCCGTTTCATTGGCAGCAATTCCAGAGTGATCTAAGCCCCAGATCAAAACAACTTTGGTAGTGTGGTTAAAGCGACGAACCGTTTGAGTCATCAGTATCACAAATTTTAATAATCCACTACTTGATTTCGAGCTTTGTAGAGATGCTTTAATCAGCTTCTGTCCTCGTTCAATCTCAAGATTGCTCTTCACTTACGCAATCTATGGAAATAAATAACCAACATGATAATATTTTCCAACTCACTGCTCCGGTGTTATTTATTTAGAAATCTGAAACTAGTAACATCGGCCACTAACTAGAAACTGACGAAACGACTTTTTTGTCTTCATAAACTGTTTTTATGAAAACTTACTTTGGAACGTAAGCTTTCTTAGACCAAGACGCATATATTGACTTGCTAGATGACCTTGGGAACCATGGGCTATCGCCAAAATACAAAATGGGACGAGGACTGTTTAGGAAGCTCACGAAATTTGGGCGAACTAAAAGATTTCATCTGGTAAAAAGTGCTCATGACTTATCAACAATTCTTAGCTATATAATTAACCAATTACAATTACAACAAAGAGTTTGCTGCAATTGCAAGTCCAAATTACTTCAATAAAAAAATATTTAAATATAATCACAAATTATCCAAAAACAAAGTAATTATAATTATTAATTACTTTTTGACTAGAAATACCCTTGCTTTGCTAACTGGAATAGTTTCATCTGACACAGCAAAAATCTTATTATACAGCATATCAGTAGCCTGATTCACACTCAAAACCTTATCAATACTAGACCAATCAATTAGAAATAACTTCTTACACAATTTAGCAAAATTTACTTCTATGAAGTTGTAAGATGCAAACTCTCCACGAAGTAATTTTTCGAGACTACGTTTACTTAGCAGGTCAAAAATGATATTCAAAGACGAATGGTGTACATCTTCATGCAGAAAAGGGTTGTCATCCCATGAAACGAAAAACTTCTCTCTATATTAGAGAAGACCAGGTAAAGAGCTCTATAAAAGCGGCAATTCCAAATTGAGCTCTATACATTACCCCACTCAGTATTAGCTTTCAACTTGCATGTTTTTTGAGAACAGACAAAACCAATTAGTCTTTGTTGTACCAAATAGGCCTAACCATTGTGGAGTCAAAACACTGGTATCTACGCTCATATCAAGTTTCGAAAAATTTTAATTAACGGTTTCAATATCCAAAGTCGCCTGTTCACTATTCGAATTACTAACCGACTAATTACAAGCATACATTTTCAGATTAGATTCACGTTTCTTTCTATCTCCAATCTCCAATAAGATTTTTTCAGTCACCAGTAGAGACAAATCCGAATTGGTCACTGTTTCACTGAAGTTTTGTTTAAGAGTGTTTATATTTCAACTAACGTAAAACTAGAATTAATACTGGATCTACAAGGGTTCGCATCTCAGAGGAGACACTGAATACATGTATATAGGACACCATGCATTTATTTGCAAAAACAAGCATCCCCAAGTGTTGACGTCCCAGGGCTGTAATCCCATTCTTGTACGTTTCGCCCCGATTAAACAGATTAAGTGGCGAGCCAATTAATCGGAGTGCACTCTATTCGATGATCATTGCATATCTAATAAATTTTATACATTATAAAACTATTACATAACTTTGCTTGGTTGTAAAAATTTATTTAAAAAGCGTATAGTTTAAAAATAGAATAGAAGACATTGAACTTGTTGTGAGTACTTTTTAATCACTTTTTCCTCATACGGGCACTTTGGGTCATTATACCTATAAGTGTAACATAATCGTTCGCTATTATACAAGACCTGATTATTCGATCATCCCGATATTAATTGACGTCAATTGTAATTAATTTTGTGACCTTCGATTGTGTATTTAAGTATATCTTGACATTAAACCTTGATCGACAACGATAAGTTGCAAAAGAAAATTTCCTTTAATAACCCGCCATTTATGGCATTAACTATAATACTTCTTACATTGTATCAAGCACCATCATGTAAAATCAAGTAAATCGGGTGGAATACAATTTAGTTTAAGTCGCTAAAAATATATAATGAAGTTTATGCAAATTTTAAAATGATTATACTCTTCTTCTATATAAATATCTTAAATAACACGTGCATACTAAAAAGTGAATAAGAATTTATCAACCATAAACAACGATACACACAGTTACGAAACATAAAAACAATGTGAGATAGGTACCGTAAGTAAAACCTAAAGAAGACAACATTCCTTTTAAAAATTTATCTTCAATGCCAACAAGCCGCGACGGTTCATTCGATCCGTTCCCCATTGTCAATCAAAACAATAAACAACGTGCGGAAGGTAAATAGTAGGTAATTGTTTTTTCTTTTTGTTGATGACGATGAATCCTCAAGTGTCCTAGATTTGAATCAATCGACTCGAAAAGCTGCTATCAGTTACCATTCAACTCATTAAAAAGGATAATGACTAAAGAACAAAAAAACAATGGGGACTTAAAAAGATTGTATGTACAAGAAGTGAAATTGAAATTGGATTTAAATTGTATTATAAATCGTAATTGCCAAGGCAATTTAACTATTTTTGCTGTTGCACGTGTCGACATTTACAAGCACGTTTTTCAATAAACGTTACAGGGAAAATTGCATGATAAAAAATGCAATAAGTTCGTGACGGTATGTCGGTGTGTTTCGTATTTCTTAGAAGATGCGCTCACACGAGGATTTATTTACTATTCCGTTTACATTACCAGCTGTATACGTTCAATAATAAAAGTTTATAATCGTTGTGACATTCAGAAAAAACGCATGAAAATTCATTACGAACGACCTTCTCAGTTTGCCGCCTCCGATTAGATTATCCTTTCGAAGGTTTCCTTTTTTTAATATTTAAACGGAAAAAATGAGTAAATGACGCAGAAATATAGGACATGGTTAACTTGTATGCGGTTCTATTAAAAACCTATTTGCTTATTTACATTTTCTAATAAAATTAATTCTTACCTATTAAGTGCCTTTGAATTATAAATGAATTATTTGTTCGTTATCGGTTAAAATGCTGTTACATCATTTTTTTATTTACACACATTCTTTAGATAACCTAGAAACTTAATACACCTGATACCATTACTAGTAACAAGTAGATTAATGTGTTATCAAATATTAAAAATAATATTATTTTTTTGGTTTTTATACAAAAATTATTTTTATAATAAAAAAAATCAAAACCACGTCACCAAACCACATCATATCTCAAAAACGAATTGAGATATCACCATGAAATAAAAATCATTTTGAAGCAAGTTTAATCTAGTTTTAACACATCAATTATAATTTCTTCTATTCCATAAATTAAAAAGATAATCTTTTTTTAAGTCACCTCTCTTATTATTGAAGTTAAATTGAAGAATCTAATTTACATCATCATATCTCAAAGACGAATTGAGATATTATGAAATAAAGATGATTTTGAAGAATCTAGTTTTAACACACCAATTATAATTATTTCGATTCCATAAATTAAAAATATAATTTTTTTTTAAATCGCCTCTCTTGTTATTGGGGTTAAATTGAATAATCTAATTTACATCATCATATCTCAAAGACGAATTGAGATATTATTATAAAATAAAAATCATTTTGAAGCAAATTTAGTCTAGTTTTAACACACCAATTATAATTATTTCGATTCCATAAATTAAAAAGATACATTTTTTTAAATCACCCCTCTTATTATTGAGGTTAAATTGAATAATCTAATTTACATCATCATATCTCAAAGACGAATTGAGATACTATTATGAAATAAATATAATTTTGAAGCAAACTTAATCTAGTTTTAACACACCAATTATAATTATTTCGATTCCATAAATTAAAAATATATTTTTTTTTAATCGCCTCTCTTGTTATTGGGGTTAAATTGAATAATCTAATTTACATCATCATATCTCAAAGACGAATTGAGATATTATTATAAAATAAAAATCATTTTGAAGCAAATTTAGTCTAGTTTTAACACACCAATTATAATTATTTCGATTCCATAAATTAAAAAGATACATTTTTTTAAATCACCCCTCTTATTATTGAGGATAAATTGGATAATCTAATTTACATCATCATATCTCAAAGACGAATTGAGATATTATTATGAAATAAAAATCATTTTGAAGCAAATTTAATCTAGTTTTAATACACCAATTATAATTATTTCGATTCCATAAATTAAAAAGATAAATTTTTTTAAATCACCTATGTTATTATTGAGGTTAAATTGAATAATCTAATTTATATCATCATATCTCAAAGACGAATTGAGATATCGCCATGAAATAAAAATCATTTTGAAGCAAATTTAATCTAGTTTTAATACACTAATTATAATTATTTCGATTCCATAAATTAAAAAGATAATTTTTTTTAAATCACCTCTGTTATTATTGAGGTTAAATTGAATAATCTAATTTATATCATCATATCTCAAAGACGAATTGAGATGTTATTATGAAATAATAATCATTTTGAAGCAAATGTAATCTAGTTTTAACACATCAATTATAATTTCTTCGATTCCATAAATTAAAAAGAATTTTTTTTTTTAAATCGCCTCTCTTATTTTTGAGGTTAAATTGAATAATCTAATTTACATCATCATATCTCGAAGACGAATTGAGATATCGCCATGAAATAAAAATCATTTTGAAGCAAATTTAATCTAGTTTTAACACCCCAATTATAATTATTTTGAGTCCATAAATTAAACAGACAAAATATTTTTAAATCACCTCTCTTGTTATTGAGGTTAAATTAAATAATCTAATCTACATAATCATATCTCAAAGACGAATTGAGATATCGCCATGAAATAAAAATCATTTTGAAGCAAATTTATTCTAGTTTTAACACCCTAATTATAGTTATTTCGATTCCATAAATTAAAAAGATAAAATTTTTTTAAATCACCTCTCTTGTTATTGAGGTTAAGTTGAATAATCTAATTTACATCATCATATCTCAAAGACGAATTGAGATATCGCCATGAAATAAAAATCATTTTGAAGCAAATTTAATTTAGTTTTAACACCACAATTATAATTATTTCGAGTCCATAAATTAAACAGTAATTAACAATACGGTAATTCTTTTAAATCACCGTCTTGTTATTGAATACTTGAGACTTGAGAACTTTATTCTCACGATTAATTTTTATTTTTTAAGAGCTGTAAATATAAAAAGCCAACAGTCCTTTAACAGACATCGTTTGAATTTGAATACTGCAACAGCTTCAAGTGATTATATAGGAAACCACTACCAATGATCAATAATACTCGGGGATTCTCATCGTTTCTTGTGTGAACTGGGTTTCGCTTTCATTGGTGCAAGAAAACATGTCTACTACGGGACGTAAGAAGCACCCCATTTGGTCTTTTTTCGAAGAAATTGAAGGACCTAACAATAAAATAAAAGCTAAATGCAAAAAATGTAAAAAAAACATCGCAAATCTGATATCCTGAAAATAAATTTTCGAGCAAATAGTACACCGTTTAAAAAATATACGTTCTATCGGTTGCATCGGTTATACCATGACTCTACGTTAAAGTCATTGCTCGTTTTCTAAGTCTCCGGTTTTAGCGTACAAACTGTATAAAACTAAAAGTCACTATTTCAGGATTGCAATACTACATTTTCCTCCCCACTAAACAAAAACATAAAACAACTCAACTCATCTCATAATCCTGAAGATGGATAGGTAGCTGTCTTGCTCTAGTTGGGTTTCTCCTTATTTCGTGTTTTCTTCGTCGGTTTTTGGATCTCTTAACTCTTCATTCGTTCCAACGTTTTCAGTAACAGCTGGCATATCATTGTCTTCCATAAATCGATGTTTCATTTGATCACCATGTTTCCGTTTCTTTGTTTCATTGATATCAACTAAATATGAATATGGTCTTGTTCTGTCGCTTATGTGCCCAGGAGTAGCTCCATCAGAGTTTGGATTGTTTACCCAAACTGGTTCTTTTATTTCAAAAAGATTTCTGTTTCACATTTCTTTTATTAAATTCCTCTTGTTGTTTGAGTTGTTTCTGGCCCAATTTCCGATATATATCTGGCTTAAGTTGATCAATCATGGTTCTCATATTACGACCAAACATTGCTTCAAATGGTGATTTCCCTGTTGATCGTCTAGGCGTGTTTCGGTAAGACATTAAAAACTTTCGCAGTCGAAAATTTATGTTTTCATTCTTAACACCACTTTTCATTCGTTCTTTGAAAGTCTTCACCATTCTTTCTGCTAATCCATTTGTTTGGGGGTGGTATGGTGTTGTCCTCACATGTTTTATTCCATTAAGAGAACAGAAACTTTCAAACTCTTCAGATACCAGTTGAGGTTCGTTGTCTGTAACTAGAATCTTAGGCAGACCAAAACATGCAAAAATCTTACAAAGAGCGCTGACAGTTGTCGTAGTGGTTGTCTTTGTCGTCTTTACTATCTCCACCCATTTTGTATATGCGTCCACCACTATCAACCACATATACCCTTCGAAGGTCCAGCAAAATCAAGATGAAGTCGGAACCATGGTAGCTGTGGTGTATTCCATGAATACAATGGTAATCTTTGAGTCGCCTGTCTTGTCCCTTGACAATCATTGCATTTCTGCGTATAATTATATATGTCGGCGTCTTTTTTTGGCCAATAGACATATAATCTTGCTAAGGATTGCATTGCAGTTGTACGAGGATGTCCTTCGTGTAGCATGTTCAATGTTTCTCTTTGGTGTCGTTTTGGTATGCATATTCTTCCCTTACACAATAATAAATCTTCTTCACAAGATAATTCCTCTCTTTTCTCATTATATGGTATTAGTTCCGATGGTATTGTTTTCTTCTCCGGTCAGTAGTTGAAATCAAAATCAAAATTGTATGATTTGTTTCAAAATTTCGTCTTTAAATACTGATTTAGTTAATTTTCTCGAGGTTAACGGAATTTGTTTAATTCTTAAAGTTAATAGACGTCCGTGTTTTGGTAGTCCTTTCATTTTCATCTTTGTCATATCTCGATCTTGTTTGGTAGCTGGGAAAGAGCATCAGCCATCTGGTTCTCCATTCCAGGTTGATAATGTATATTGTAATTGTAACTATTCAGCAATATTGCCCATCAAAATAGACGGTTGTTAGCTATCTTTGGGCTTTCTCGATGTTGACTAAAAATTCTCTCCTACGGCTTATGATCGGTCAATAATGTAAAACGTCTCCCATACAAATATTTCTGAAATTTTACCACAGCATAAACGATGGCTAATGCTTCCTTATCTATGGTAGAATATCTCCTTTCCACGTTATAATATGTCCTAGAAGCGTAAGCGATTGGACGTAATGAATTATCATTTAACTTATGAGATGACACTGCCCCTGCTCCTTTATCAGAAGCATCACTGCTTACATATAATAGCAAAGTAGGGCTCTAATGCACCAACGTCAAACACCAGTTTGACGTCAAAATGGTCTTTCATTTTTCTATTATCTCAGTATCTTCCTCACTCCAATTCCAATTGATATTCTTCATCAGCAGACGATTTAATGGTACACAAATGATATGTAAACTCTTTATATTTTCCATGGTATGTCACCAATCCTAAAAATGAACGATGTTCGGTGGTATTGGATGTATCAGCATTTCTGTTATTCCCCTTATGTGCTCTTGCGTTGGATGAATTCCAATTTTATCTATGCGATTTCCCAAAAATGTAATTTCATCCTACAACTATAAACATTTCGAAGTCTGCGTCTTTATCCCAACTTGTTCAAGTCGAATTAAAACTTCTTCAGTTCTTCTTATATGATTTTCTATGTCCGGTGCGGTGATTAAGATGTCATCTAGGTAACATATTACTCCTTCCAATCCTGACAAGATTTGATCCATTGTTCTTTGGAAAAGTGAAGGCGCAAATGAAATTCCAAATGGTAGTCTTTTATATGTATAATAACCTTTTGATGTGGCTATTATACTATATATTTACGTGATTCTGGGTGTACTGGAAGTTGAAAATAGGCATCTTTTAAGTCAATCCGAGAAAATTGTACTTTTCTTAAGCAATCCTTTTAATATATTTTTAGTCATAAACAAACTGGAAAAGGTGAGATAATAGCACAAATATTCAAATAAACCATAGTTTTAGATAGAGTCTGGACTTATAGTGACAAAAAAATGTTATTTTGGCTCTGTTAAACGCAATAAAAAATTCATTAAAGAAAATGGTACGTTAATAGAAATGTCTTAACTTGTTTGTAATTGGCTGTGTAATGTGTATAATGTATAATGTGTATAATGTGTATGTAATGTGTATAATGTGATGAATAAATCTTAAATTAATATAAATGAGTAACGAATATTGACCAAGAGTACTATTTAATAGTGACTCATGTGAACAGTTAGGTTTAAAAACTAGTTTACCAGAATATTTTGAAATTGCTCATTAGATGTATCTCTACATGTTTGTGTCTATCACCGAATCTTTTACGAACCAAAAGGAAATTATAAAGTTACCATCAATTAATTATAAAGTACCATTAATTGAACGAATTACAGAAGTTAAGAAACATTTACCAACTCAATTTTGACATATCAAAGGTTAATGTCATATAAAGAAGAAGTATTGGGTTCTCTTATATCACAAAAGCCTTTAAAGTTGACATTTTTGGACATTTTCTTAAATATTTTAAATATGGATGTTTAAAAAGATAAAATTTGTAGTTAGTACAATGAAAAATTGATTAAATTAAACTGATTACAATAATTTTCCAACTGATTGTAAAAGCCCATTTCCTCTAAAAATGGTTTTTACTCTTCGATTTTCAACGTTTTTTAAAAAGATTTCAATACTTGATATCTCAAAAACGAATTGAGATATTCATGTATGGTTTTATTAAAACTAATTAAAACTAGATTAATTTGATCCAACTATAAATGGATCGTTTCGAAAATAAACTGTTTGAAAAGTGTCGCAATATCGGGAAAAGAATAATATTATTTATGTTAACGTTCAAGATATGAACATGGTTTTATAATACTTTCAAACATTTTTCTGGAAATATCAACGTACTTGCAAAACAATATCTATTACTTGAATATTTAGAATTCTCAAACTAAACTGTATAAAAGGAGTTTCACAAACATCTCCACTCACAGTCAGTTAATGTTTTCAAAATGTTTAAGCTTATTTTAGTATTCGCGGCTTTCTTCGTTTCTGGTAAGCAATTATACATTGCAGATTACAACAAAAAAATAATCTTTTTCTAGAAATTCTTGCAAAAAATTGCACAGAAAACGAAGAATATAGTACATGTTGGAATGGTTGTAACATATCTTGTGAACATGTTCCTTTCACATGTTCCACGTGCGTTGAAGGTTGTCATTGCAAAGATGGTTATGTTAGAAAGAACAACCAAACTAACGAATGTGTACTATGGAGTCAGTGTCCTACACCAACACAACAATGTCCTCCTAATAAAGTATATAAATCTTGCGGATCTAGCTGCCCCGAGTATTGCGGTCAGCCAAAAGATATAGGTTGTGCAGCTGTGTGCGTGGAAGAGTGTCAATGCAAAGATAATTACATCTTAAAGGATGTAAACTCCACTGAGTGTATATTAAGATCCGAATGTCCTTATAATCAAACATGTTCACCTCACCAAAGATTTACAACTTGTGGATCTGCTTGTCCTGAGTATTGTGGGCAACCCAAAGATATTAATTGTACCAAACAATGTATTGTAGGGTGTGAATGTGAGCCAGGTTATGTAAAGAAATCAAAGGATTGTAATCGTTGTATTCTTAAAAGTGAATGTCCTTAAAAGTTAATGTTAATGTTGTGATAAGGTGATGGGGAGAAATATAGGTATATAATAGTAAGATTTAGTTTTATTAACCTTTTATAACATTTTAGTTGCTACAAACATAAAGAAATATGACACATTTTAAAGATATCATAGCTAATAGAAAAATTTTGATTTCTGACTTGGTAAGTTTAAGATGCTGAAGAATGCTAAGGTGACAGAGTCATTTTTCAAAGGTACCAAAGAAAGTTGAAAAAAAGTTGGGCATCATGGCATCATTGGAGATATAAATAACGATAGATGGCAGAAAAATATGACGCAGACCAAGAAATTGTTAAAAGATATGCTAAGAGATATTATTGACGATGTTAAAGAATGCTAGAAAAAAGAGTAAGGAAGACATTGAGAAATTATCAAAAATGTTCTTAAGATATCATCGTGCTATAATTAGAGATTGCAAGAGCGGTGTTGAGATATTTCTTTTCGAAGTCAAACACGAGATTGACTGATGATAAAAAAAGTTGTGGAAGGAGGCTACATTGAATCACGACATACAGAATGATGAAAAATCCCACAGGCTTCAGTTATCTGCAACTTATCAATAACTAGTAACTTTATCAGTTGGAAATTTATTGAAATTGGTTAAAAATTTCTGGTGCGATAAGCACTACGCCAATTCTTGCACGTGCATATAGAGAAAATATGCCACAACTGCCATTTAAAGATTTAGGCACTATACTCAAACCTCGTCTAACATGTTTCCCCAATAGGCTGTAGAAGATACTGTAGGTACTGATATTGTGCTAGGTTCCACTGCCCTGGATTGAAAAAAAACAGGAGTGGAAATACAATACGATTTTTCTCGAATAGTTAAGTTGGCTCCAGTTAATGACTGTAAGAGAAGTGTAAACACTTTAGTCCATAGTTTAGTCACTCTGGATTTGCTTCATCTGCAATCAAGTAGCAGATGACCCAGTGCTAATGTTTTTGTGGGGCCAGAATTAGTACTTGGTGCATTATTTGCGATTGAGCAAAGAGTTCGCCTACTATGGATCAGTTCTCCTGGAAAGAGATATGCGAAGTTATTTATTAACATCGTCACTGTCAAACCAGTGCATGTTTTAAGACTTTCTCGCAGTAGCAGTAGAGTTCAGACTAATGGGTGTTTTTACTGAGCATTGTCGATGAAGGACATATTTCAACGGGCATAGCCATGTTCTTACCGGACAAAACAGTTCATACAGTAACAATAATAAAAGTAACAATTTCCTTAATCATTTTTGAAAAATCATAAAAAATCGAATTCTTTAGATAAGTTGATGAAATTTCTTATGATTTATAAAAGAAATTGTATTTTTTTTATAAATCATAAGACCCATACCAATTGAGATAATTGGTTTTTGTAATATTAATCTTTGAACCATACCTAAATATTTGGCTTTTCATAAAATTAACAACTTTCATGATAATTTTTAAAAAAGTCGTAGAAAATAAAATTTGTAAGATATCTTGATGAGCTTTTTATAATTTACAAAAGGAAAGTTTGTACCTTCGTGATAAGATAAAACTATATTTTAGTATCTCACTACATTTTTGAGATATCAACTTTTGAACTCATCCTAAATTTGTAGCATTTCATAAAATTAGTAACTTTTAGGATAATATTAAAAAAAATGTAGTAAATCGAATTCTGAACATATATTGATGAAATTTTTAACGGTTTATACACTCTCTAAAACGCTCAATATACCTAACAATACATTGTTATCTTGAACATGGACTTGCTGCGGATCTTATGATTTCTGGTATATTAGTTGATTTGTATTTAAATAATATTAAAAAGAACTTTATTGTTAATTCAAAAAATCCGTTCTTTAAAAATATCATAAAATGGCATAGTCAAAGACATAATACGCATGTGTCTGGAATGAAAATGAGTTGAATGGAATTGATCTTGACAATATTAAACTCATACGAACAACATCCATAAGAATCTTAAATTCACCTTATAATTAGAGATAAAAGAGAGCAACTCCTTGAATTTTTGGACTTAAAAATACAAAAAAGTAACAATAATCTTAAATTTGACGTTTTCAGGAAGCCTTCATCTTTATATTTAAAGATAAATCTTCCCATACAATTCCAATATTACAAAAAATAATTAAGTTGATTTAAGAATTTATTTTGTGCTTGTGCGGATTTTTTTTGTAATTTATAAAGGAGTTTTTCCCAATTTTCGTTTTGAGATATCAAGTTTTAAATTCAACTTAAGTTTGTGGCATTTCATAAAATTTAAAATTCCCTTAATCACTTTTGAAAAATCGTAATAAATAGAATTCTTAGATATCTTATGATTTTTATGTGATGTAAAATGTGCCCTTTTCCATAAACAAAACTATGCGTGGGTATCTCAATTCATTTTTGAAATATCAAGTTTTGAACTCATCCTAAATTTGTTACATTTCATAAAATTAAAATTTTTTTATATGATTTTGGAAAAATCGTAAAAAATCGGATTTTTAAGACATCTTAATGATTTTTTGTGATTTACAAAGAAAGTATGCACTTTTCCAGGAACAAAATTTTGTATGAGTATCTCAATTAGTTTTTGAGATATGATGTTTTGAACTGATACTAAATTTGTGGCATTTCGTAAAATTAAAAGTTCCCGTAATTATTTTTGAAAAATCTCTAAAAATCGAATTTTTAAGATATCTTGATGATTTTTTTAGATTTATAAAGGAAAATATATACTTTTCCGCGAATAAAACTGTGTGTGTGTATCTCAATTCGATTTTGAGATGTCAAGTTTTGAACTGATCCTAAATTCATGGCATTTCAAAAAAATAAAAATTTCTTTAATCATTTTTGAAAAATCGTAAAAAACGAATTCTTAAATTATCTTGATGGTTTTATTTTTGTGATTTATAAAGAAAAGTATGCACCTTTCCGAAAATAATCCTGTGCGTGAGTATCTCAATTCGTTTTTGAGATATTAACCTTTGAAGTCATCCTAAACTTATAGCATTTCATAGAAAATCAAATTCTTAAGATATCTTGATTAAATTTTTTATGATTTTTAAAGGAAACTGCAATTTTTCACGTTAAAACCTTTCTTGAATATCTCAATTCGTTTTTGACACATCAATTTTTGAACTCTTGTCAGCCTAAATTTGTGGCATTTCCCAAGATTAACGATTTCTTTACCATTTTGAAGAAACCGCATTCTGAAGATATCATGATAAAGTAAGACTTATAAAGGAAAGTGTGTACTTACGTCAGAACAATACCATACTTAGGTGTCTCACTTTGTTTTTGAGATATCAACTTTTGAACTCAACCTAAATTTATAGTATTTTAAAAAAAATATTTTAATGATTTTTAAAAACTCATACAAAATCAAATTTTTAAATATCTTGATGAATTTTTTGTGATATATAAAGAAAAGTGTGCATTTTTTCGTGAATAAAACCATACATGAATATCTCAATTCGTTTTTGAGATATCAAGTATTGAAATCTTTTTAAAAAACGTTGAAAATCGAAGAGTAAAAACCGGTTTAGAAGGAAATGGGTTTTCACAATCAGTTGGGAAATTATTGTAATCAGCTGGAAAAAGTTTTAAGGAAGTAATCGTAACTATTTTTCATTGTACTAACTATCAAATTTTATCTTTCTAAATATCCATATTTAAAATATTTAAGAAAATGTCCAAAAATGTCTTAACTTTAAAGGCTTTTGTGATAGAAGAGAATCCAATACTTCTTTATATGACATTAACTATGATATGTCAAAATTGAGTTGGTAAATGTTTCTGAACTTCTTTAATTCGTTCAATTGATGGTACTTTATAATTAATTGATGGTAACTTTATAATTTCCTTTTGGTTCGTAAAATATTCGGTGATGAACACATAAACATAAAGAGAACCGATACATTTAATGAGCAATTTCAAATTATTCTGGTAAAGTAGTTTTTAAACCCAACTCTTCATATGAATCACTACTAAATAGTACTCTTGGTCAATATTTGTTACTCATTTATATGCCATGCTATTTTCACGACATATAATTAATCATCATTTTACATTAAAATAATAAATAAATTGTCTAAAAATTATTAATTTAAGATTTGTTTATCACTGCCAATTACAAATAAGTTAAGAAATTTCCTTTTGGCAGGATAAAGAAAAAGTTAGCCAAGGTTTGGTTATATAGTTGAATATTTTATTGCACTTAATAGAGCCAAAACAACAACTTTTTTGAGTCACTATAAGTCAAGACTCTATCTAAAATCATGGTTTATTTGAATATTTGTGTTATTATCTTTCCTTTTCCAGTTTGTTGCTTAGGAAAAGTAGAATATTGAAATTCTTGAAAATGAAAAAATAAAATGTTAATCGAAAGAAACTCTCACAAACTTCTAAACAAAGTCATTCTATCTTTTGGAATGCGATAGGAAACAGGAAAAAGAATCCCTAACGTCGCCTTTACTATTTGCCTTTACTTAGGATTAACGACGAAGCTGTCGAAGCTATTCCAACAATGTCCACTGGAACTGTATTTTAAAGTCTATGTATAGTAAAAGTGTTTGTTGTCGATCGTGTTTCGGAATGCGACTAGTTTATAAATAAAAGAAAGTGTCCTTATACTCGGGTCGTATAATTTAGCTTAACCGTTGACTTCGAGACGAATGTCTCGTTCCACACGTGATTGTATAGCACGCGTTCGCATACAATCAATACCACTCTAACTACGCGGGTTCATGTAAATTTCACGTGGCTTCAGTGCAACCACCTTTCACGGTACATCTACGTGCCGTACATATTGATTTTACTTGCCAATGAGGTTCTCAAGAGATTTAGTTACTCACCTTGAAACCCATAAATTCCAATAAATGACTTTGTTTTTTCTTCAATTTTTGTTGTAATCTTGTGTTATTTTTAAAATTATCTCTAAATAAATCAATTATCTTAATAATACTTAATTATCGCCAGAATTTTGATAAGTTATAAATAATTTTAAAACAATAATTTGTTTTTAATTTTTCCCATAAATGATTCTGAAAATATTGTAAAACCTCGATATAACGGATTAATGCGGAGAAAGAAATTCTTGGTAAATTCAAAATGCTATTATCCATAATATAAGTCAATTCGGTGAAATGTATTATGAGTTAAATCACACAAGGAAGCACACAAAGTATTCGAGCCTGAAGTTGAAATATCAAATTATGAATCCACTTCATGTATTATTAACATGGATGGCAAGAAGACCTAGTGCAACACATAGTGCCAGAGGATTATTTGATATTATCTTCGAGTAGTATAATATCAAATAACAATGCTTGGATACTTTTCCTTACTTATACTAAGTTCTTGGTCAAATAGGTATTTGTAAGCAGGCACATTTATAGTTTCATAATAAAGTAATTATATGAATCAATAAACTTGAATACATACAAAAACTATGTCAGAATTGAAAATACAAAAATTGACTCGATACATCACCTTCTCGTATGGCTTAATCTGATTCATTCGGTTTGTTGTTAGTTCTAATTTTAGTTCGATGTAAAGAATACAAGAATCTCACGCTTAATAGTAACTAACATTAGCATTATTACTATTAATTATTCAAACACGTGGGCTACATAAGCAAATGTGACAAGCTAGTGCTTAGATAAAAAACAAAATACAATAACAAATTAAATAGTATTAAAATAGTTTAAACGTGTTGAAATCCCTCAACTGGGGAAACCAAAAAACAAAAAAATGTTATTGAAAAGATTAAATCCTATATTTGAGGAAAGAAATTTGATGGATATTATATCAAAGGATAATTATAACTATATGTATTTTGGTATTTTATTTTCTGCTCTACCGGTAGACAGAAAGAAATAATGATATTAGTAAAGAAATTGATACCATCAGATTAGTTTCGATACATAGGATAACTGACGACATAGCAAAATCGATAGAGGGAAGAAAGTCAGTTCTTCTGCCTTCTTGGATATGGCTCAGATATTTCATAGAGTTTAGCATGAGAAATATCAATACAAACTAAACAAACTCTTGTCCAAATAGTATGCGCAACTGTTAAACTCGTATATATCAGAACAAGTCTTTAGAATAAAGCAAGGTGCTGATAATTCACGTTTAAAAGAAATTAAAATACATGAGCTACATGGAAAAGAATTTGGACCTGTCCCATACTTCTTATATACTAGTGACGTCCCTAAATTAGAAAACAATACTATTGCTACCTTTGCTGATGATACAGCCATCTTAGGCAATAATCATGAAGAAGCAGCAATTTGACTGTAGACTGTATCCAGAAATATAAAATTATCTTAAATAGGATTAAATCCTTTCATGTTTATTTTAAAAAGAAACGAGAAGAGCTAGGGATCAAATATAAGATATTATGTCCGAACTATATGTTCTTCCTTTTTCATAGATAAGCTATAAAATATTATTGTATATATAGGCAACGGTTGGTAAAGGTTTGGTTAAAATGCGTAATTAGTTTTCGATACTGTTGTCTATAGCACGTTTTCGAAAACATTGTCAGCCATCTTGAGAGATGTACTACGAATGTTTCTAGTTCTAGATCTAGAATTAGATTTTATGATATAAAACTAGAACTAACACTACACCTAGAACTAGAATCATTCGAGTTAAGCCGTCTTGAGAGATATATGGCTAAACCCAAATGTTTTTAGTTCTAGATCTAGAGTTAATCTTAGGACATAAAACTAGAACTAACATTAAACAAAATTCAATGCCAAAGAAAAAGGTTTGAAAGGATGCTGGGTACATGCATGATGGGGACACCATGCATTTCATTACAAAAGCAGACGCTCCACCAGGATTTGACACCTCAGGGTTGTAGCTATATTAGCCCTTAGATTTAGGATGACGCAGCGCTGGTTCTTCCTCAGTATACAAATATACACAACACAACACAATCAAAAAAATTACTATGTAATACCTGGTCAAATCGGTCAAACTGACAATTCTGATTTCAAAAATAGTTCTGTTAAAAGTTCCTGTATCAAAACTTTCAAAATAGGTTTTGTAATGGAAAGTAGCGGTGTAAGTGACAGCATCAAGAAATAAACGCAGATTCGCCACTTCAATTAGGAATAAATGGAGCATGTTCTTTTTTCTATAATACTTGTCAAGGTAAATCTTTTACGGTTTCTGTTGGTATTACTTAGAAACCGTATAAAATTTGGCATTTTTTTATCTTCTATCTTCATCTTTGATCTCATGTTTAGGTATTACCGTCTTTTTTCGAAAATAAGAAATTCTCCGAAAATAGGCACTATCGTGATTTTCGGAACTTTTTGTAAAATAAGACATGCTCCGAAAATTATTATTTAACCTCAGTTAAAATGAGTACAAAACGAAAGAGGTGAAAGGGGCGCAAATCTTGTAGCATTCTGTAAAAAGAAGATGCTGGATTTCAAATGGTTTGTAATGGTTCGTAATAATGTTCGTAAAAAAATTTGTATAGTGCAGACTACGATTACCTGTGTCACCTGGTGGACCAAGGAAATGAGATAAACGCAGAGTTGGAACCGTTATTTTGTGAGTTGGAAGATTACATCTGGGATTGGGTGGCAGGCAGGAAAGTAATGGTCATGGTTGTGCGCAGGGCTGATATTCAAAAATTTGCCCTTGAAACAGCAATTGAATTTGATATATACACAGAAGAATTTAAAGCATCGTCACACTGGTTAAACAACTTCTTTAAACGATATGAACTGTCTCTAAGGAGATCAACATCACTGTTTGAGCTGGAAGACAATGAAGTTGTTATGCATTTAAGCTTTTTGTTGATGGCATCGATTTTTCGACATACCAACTCTCCAACATGATTGCTATGGATGAGACCGTGGTATTCCTACACCAAGGAGCTCAAACATCAGTTCACCACAAGGCTTCTTCGTCAATTTACGTTCCTTAATACGTGTATTTATACAGGTATATGTTTATACCTGTATTTCAGCGTTTCGTCTAGGTGGCAAGAAAGTATCGCCATTTTTTATCACTAAAGGTAAAAAATACCAGATTCAACGTGTTTCAGGAATTTATGCCATTGGAAGTGAAAAAGCCTGGTGCACCCAAGCAGTTATAAGAAATTGGGTTGATTTTATGCTGCTACCACTGTTGAGGGGTCAGAATAGAGGTTTACTAGATTGGGATTCAGCCAGTACTCACCGCGACATGAAAAACTTTCTTGCTGAGAGGAAGATTGATCAAATAATGATTCAGACAGGAATGTGCTGGTTACCTCCAGACACTTCACATTGCAATAAACAAACCATTCAAGGATAATTTGCGTATGGAAATCAATGAATATAGTGAAAACAGAATGTTGAGAAATCATCGAGGTAATTTTGTAAACCCAGGCTTACAAGAAGTTGTGAGTTGGGTAAAAAATTCATGGGAGAAAATAACTAATAATCATGTTTCTAATGCATTACGAACAAGACATGAGAGATTCGGACCAATGATTCAACAGGAAATGGATTTTCTAGAAAAGCATAATATAATTCAAAATTTTATTTATGATAATGTTCCAGAAGAAGATGACATGACTGTAATTGAATAAATTTAAATTTCTGTATTCTATGTACAATCAATATTAAATAAAAATATATAAATATACTTTTATTTTTGCCCTCCCTATAAAATAAATCCTAGCGCGTATTGTGGACCAAAAAAGAAAGTAAGACAGTGTAAAAAAACGAACTACATGCAATTCAACTATGGGGATATGGTAGCGACAGCAACGCCCATATTATCCAGACATTTCTTAATAAAGTGTTAAGAAACATCGTTGACCCACTCTGGTATTTACGAAGTAGAGACATCTCCTGGAATCTGGAGATGGACATTGTGTACGAGACGATTAATAAATTTGTCAAGAGTCACAAACAGTGGCACTTAAACCTTGTGAATAATATTGAATAAATATTGAATAATATTGAGGCCATACAGCTTTTCGATAACACTAATCAAAATGAAAAGCCTTTTGCGCGGTTCAGTCGGTTGTAAATGATGTGAAGAAGTTAGTGTTTCCCAGAATTGCAAAATTGCCTGAAAATATACATGTAGTTGTGAAAAAAAGATCCATTATATTGCTCATATGTCCATTGTAATTGGTTGCATAAATGGCACTCATAAATATTTACAAACCTCATGATGTGATGAACCTATGCATATTCATTACTGAATTGGTTGACAAGACAATAAAATACTATTCAAGAAGGATGAAAAGTTATATTTATTTTTATTTCGGTGCTACATATGTTTTGGACACATACGAGTCCTTCTACAGCACGACTAAAGGTTTAATAAGAAAAGTTACGAGTTATGATTAATTAATATTTGAGAAAAGTAAGGCTTACCGTCAAATTAACATGTTGAGGGCGAGCAAGACGAGAAATCGATGTTACAAACGAAGAAAACCATGTGGTCTATTAATATTAAACTGAGTAGGTATCACGAATTAGTAACAAATTAATGTTAAATCACGAAGAGGGTTACTTAATGAAAGCCTGAAGGGCGCGTTATATAAATTAAGATTGAAATTATTATAAATTATTTCTGTAGAAGCAAAATGGCGGGTCACTACATACTTTACTGATGGTGCATTGGTTAAGTACACAAATGGGACGTAATCTTGAGAATCCAAGAGTGATCAGATTCAACATAGCGCATAAGTTAACATGAAGAATAATTGAAAACTGTTTACTGATAGTAAAAGAGAAAATTACGTGTCTAAGGGCCGCTATTACCACTTCTAGATATGTTTATTAATAGTTAAAAACCGAATGGTAACCAATAGGAGCGCTTAAATTCGCGTTTAACTGAAGGTTGGTAAAAGTGAGCATAAACTGTTTACGTTAGCAACCAACTCTTGCTAGTGAGGCTTTTAATTGTTGCACTGTTCTTTGCAGCCTTGAGAGTCGATGATATAAACGAGCAAATTTTTCTGCAATTTGAAAATCAAGCTGAAGAATAAAACTTGATTGATAATGAAGACAAAAATCCTCCACCAGCCATTGAGAGAAGACTTTTAAACCTGATTATTTTAGGTAAATCATATTGTGTAATTGTGTAATTAAACGCAGTTAAAATCACTAGTGTACACGATGCAATGATATAAATAATAAATAAACATTTAAAGTTTGTTAAGAGTTTTGTTATGTTTTTATTTACTTTCGTGGGGATGAATGTGTGGACTGTAAAATTGTAGTTTTTTTGTATAATTGTAAGATTTCTTTGTCAAACATCCGATCTGTAGATGTACATTAGCTGTATTACAAGTACTACTGATAAAATCGTTCATATCCCAAGAATTTTTGTTATTATGAAGATGTTATTTGCTGTATTTATCTCAAAGTTAGGAACAATCACGATATTGCAGCATAATTTTTGTATGTTTTTTAACACAAGGTATATCATATCTCAAGAATTACTGCTGTCATAAAAATATTATTCAATTTGTAATGGATGTGACAAATTTTTCAAACATTTTGAAATAAAGTCTTGCGTATCTCAAAAATTTTACTGTTGTCATGATAGTATTGAGTTTGTGTAGGCTTGGGTTTGGAAGTCAAAATGTCTAAATTTCTATCCCTTTTGTTAGTCTTATTTTAAAGCTCGGTATAATAACGATATTACTGCTTTATTCTTGTATAGTTTCTAACACAAGGGTTATCATATCCCAAGAATTACTGCTGTTATAAAAATATTATTCAATTTATAATCGGCATGACAAAATTTTCAGACTCCTTGACATCAAATCTTTCATATCTCAAAAATTTTTACTGTTATGATGATGGTGTTGAGTTTGTAACTGGTGGGACATTATAACGTAACGGGCGTGACAAAGTTAAGGGCTAGCTTGGGTTTAGAAGTCAAAATGTCTAAATTTCTGTCTCTTTTCTTAGTTTTATCTCAAAATTAATCATAATAGGGGCATTACTGCTTTATTCTTGTAAATTGTTAACACAACGGCTATCATATCCTAAGAATTACTGCTGGCATAAAAATATTATTCAATATATAATCGGCATGACAAATTTTTCTGACAAACTTTCTGACATAAAATCTTTCATATCAAACATTTTTACTGCTATGACGATTTTATTGGCTTTGTAACTGGAAGGAGATTGTAACGTAACTAGCGTGACAAAATTTAAAATCTAGGTTTGGGTTTGGAGGTCAAAATGTCTAAATTTCTACCTCACTTGCTGGTTTTATCTCACTATAAAATTGTAAACTGTAGCTGGTAGTTTTGTAAAATGCAATTGCTTACATAAACCAAATTCCTGAAGCCTCTATGTCTAATTTTCTAGCATTGGTAGTGAGTATTACCACTTACTGAGTTTATTTTAAGAATCTAATATCAAATCTAGAAATTGTGTGTTTTGCAAATACAAATTCTTTCGCAAAAATAGCAGACAATGTAAAACTCTTGTAAAAAGTGATGCAAACCCCTATACAGAAATCCTATGAAAATTACATCAATTATTAAAAGGATTTCTGAATCCTTTTAATAATTGATGTAATTTTCATATTTAACCGATCTGGACCCGCATCCGCAACAATGCAACAAGATGAGTCATTATCGTTCATAACCAAATGAGAACCCATGCAGCTGTTAAGACGGTTAAATCCGAAGGTTTCTGGCACTAGTATTCTAACACTGGATCTATAACTTATTGTTAGAAACATTCGGGTTGGTCGTTTTGAGCAACTTAACCAAAAATTTCCACAAGATTAACTTGGTCCCAATTCAAACTGTTTTAATCATAAATCAAGATAATTTTAACGAGTTCTAAGCAAACAACCATAATTCGTGTTTATACAACATAATAAACCAACACTTTAACTGCGTTATTTAAGCAAATAGATCCGATAAAACACTCCGTTAACGCTCTGCCAACATTAATATTTTTCGGGATTACGTCTCGTTCAGGTGTAACGCACAAGAAAGCAAGTGCAAGGTCTCTTTAAAGGAAGAATTTTCGAAAGTACTCAACTCGGGAGTTCACCTAGAGCTTAACGTTAATCGAATTCCTTTGAAAGCGTTAAATTATAGCACGTGAGATGTGTTTTAAAGATTATGACTACGTCGCTCTATAAACGGTGCTTTGTAAAATTAATCGTAAAACGGCATCTTACCGTTCCGGAAAGATGTAAAAGGGAAGTTAAAGTTAAGTATATATATGGACGTCTTTAAGTATTATCTCTTAATTAAGATCGCGAAATTAGGTTTAAATTGGTGCTAATAAATTTTGTTGTGTAAAGAGATGAAATTTAAGTGTTAATGAATTTTTTTCTTTAACGGGAAAAAATTTTATATTTTATCGATATTGATACGTAATAAAGTGTCACTTTTTTGCCCATGGGGGAAAAGTAGGTATTTTTTTTTCCATGGGCAAAAAATGCCATTTTACTCGTTATAGAAAAAATCATCGTTTTTCTCGTTATAGAAAAAAATAATGTATTATACGCGAGAAAAAAAGCTTAATTTTAATAACACTTTTTTCCCATGTGTAATAAATATTATGTTGACTTAAAATGCAAGACAAAAATGGATTAATAATTATTGTTATAAACTAATTTAAAATAATTTAATGGTACAATGAGAAGCTGTGTTGAGGAATTAAAGGTGCGGTAAATTGGCATTTAATCTTTTTAAATGTCACGGAAATCGGTCAAGCGTTAAACCGTAAACTTCGACGTTCTGCGACGTGCATTTTAAACGGCAACATCGCTTTTATACATAAACACTTTCTATCATCGTTTTAATTCGAAAATCCCATTACAAATATAAATTTCAAATCTCATTTTATCACTTACCCGAACAAAAGGACGCTTTGGTAAATCATCCAAGCCATCGACGATGTCGTTAACACTTTCTTCACCCATTTCGCTATCACTATTTTCCCACTGGTTAGTCACAAGAAGTATTATTTAGCAATCAAAACATGTGCACATAAAACACTATCAATTAAAATTAAAAACCGCAAATTAATGATTATTAATGTTTATTTTTTTTAATTTTGGGGAATTAATAAAGTCTTTTTTTAACTTTTTGTAAAGTTTTGAATTTTTGTACAGGTCTCGGTCGACCTACATTCAGTGTCAAGCGCGGAAACCAAACTGTGGAAAACAATACCTGGTGGTCGGACCTGGTGTTGTATCTACACTCCCGCGGTGACCTACCTATTCTATTGTGCAAGATGACTGTGCGCAACACATGCACGCTCAATTGTATAAACAAATAGGAGTAATACCTTGGTAATAATGCAACAAACCCGGGTAATAAAACATCCTAGCGGTTTCATAGATAAATCCGATGTTTTTGAAATGGGATAACGTTTTTGATATGGGCTAAGAATCATAAATAACAGTGATTAATTTGCATTTAAACGTGAATCATAAAGATTTGTGGAATGCGTTGGGAAAATGGATCAGGTGATAAGATAAAAGAAAGGAGAAGCTGTGATGATGAAAGGGATAATTAAACATGGAATGTTTCGAGAATTATGTGTGATTAAAGCAAAGTTGTTTTTTTAAATAAATTTTAAAACTAATATAATTTTACTGTGGAACCATAAAAGTAACTTTAAAAGAAACCATATTGGAGAGATAAAGTGGTTAAACCGGACGTATTGAGGGGGTAAGAAATAAAAGGGAGATTAAGGATTAAGGAAGTAGATGACAAATAATTGTTTGAAACAACGTATTATAAAGGGATATCTGTTAATTGGGACAATGCTCACCAACAATAATAATTGGAATTCAAACAGATTGTCATGGCTAAAACAGTGGAAATAATGAAATGATTTATGGATTAAATTGAAGACGAAAAAGACCTTTTTAAAATGATTTGAGAAAAATGATGTTTTAGAAATTATTGAGTTAAAAATTAAAATGTTAGAGATTTTGTTTCAAGTTAATTAAATTTCAAAATATTGCCTTGGCGTTAATAACGGAGATAAAGGGATGAATCATGGGGTTTAAATCAGGGGTTCCCAGTGTTTTTCTTAGGCGGGCCAATTTTATATTACCGAAATTATTGGCGAGTCAAAAAAAGTTAAATAACGTATTCGTTCAAATCTAAGACGCACCCGATTTTAAGATGATTGTAAATATGATCGAAAAAGGGCTTAGAATTGTGTTGAAAAATAAATAAATTTAAATATTACGCAATAATGTGTAGTATGCATTTACTTGACAAAACTAAATATCTTAAAATCTACGTATGGGTTTTGTCCACAATAAAGAATACTTTCTTTTTGGTTAACCCTCCGTCTGTCGGGCGCGCTTTCTTAACACTTTCGATCGGGTGTGGTCTGTGGAATCCAAAATAGAAAAAACTCTAAAGGATGCCAACGTGTCCTCCAGTGCTAATTTCTCATAAATATGTTTTATATGATGTTTGTACTATATAATAGCCTAATACAGGGCCAATTCCAAACTCACGTTTTATGTTAATTTGATCTAAAGAAAATGCTTACAATTTAATCACATATTTTTCAAAATTTGGAAACAACGCCTAAATAAAGGAAAAGAAAGTCGATCTATAATAATATTTATTTAAAAATGTATAAAGTCTTATAAAAAAATATCTTAACTAAAGAATAATATTCTATGCACAAACTGGAGGGCTTCAAACTGTGGTCTCCATATTTCCCAAACAATCGTTGCAGCACGCTGTTATGTGCTCCATGCACAACCAACATTTATAAATTTTGCAAAAATAACGAGTTTCTCGTCTTTTGTAATATTTACAGTTTCCTCTTTTCCCTGATTGTGGCTCTGGAATAATCTCCTCTTCCATACCTGAGAGCCTCAAGGCAGAAGTACGCACATTTTTGGTCAAGTGCTTATCAACGGCTCTTCTTTGCATGTTATTTTTCACTAACTCCATACCAAGATTTTTTTGAAACGGTCTGCGAGTTTTAGCAAATTCACCATCTGGTATGTTGCCTTTGTGGATAACAAAAGCGTTAATTGCTGCTATATTGAGGAGGTTATAGAAAATTACCATTGACCAACGCTTTGTGTTTCTTGCAACATTGTATGATGTGATCATTCGATCAACAACATCTACTCCACTTTTTGTGCTATTATAGAAAGTAATTATTTCGGGCTTTTTCCGATCACCGGTAGCTTCATCGATATGATCGTCTCGGTGCATTGTTGAAACTACAAGCACATTCTTTCCTTTTTTGGGTATATATGAAACTGCAGTCATATCATTACTAAATGCGAATAACGAAGAATATACTTTCCTGTTGTTCATTGGCTCTAATTGTACCAACCACAGTAAGGCGGTACTCTCTTAGCAGTTTCTTTACAATTGAATATCCTGTGAACCAACGATCTAAATGTTACAATTAACATTTCTTCCTAATCCTAATAAATGTGAACACATTTTTTCAGTTACTGCAGCGGTAGAGTTGTCAGTTTTATATGGACCATTGGGTTGAACACCAGCGCAAATTTCTATGTGTGAAGTGAAAAATGTTTTGGTATCAACAACGGCGAAGACTTTCAATCCATATTTGTTTGATTTACTTGGAATGTACATTCGGAAACTGCACCTACCCCTAAAGGCAAGCAGCATTTCATCTAATGTTACATACTCGCCCACAGAATAAGTTTGCTTACAATTGTCGTTGAACTTGTCAACAATAGTACGAACTGCTGCTAGTTTGTCCATTTCTTTTCTTTGACCTCTAGTTGTGGTATCGTCTAAGCGAATGCATTTCAATAAGAAGACGAACCTCCGTTTTGCCATTGTAGCAGGAAATATCTCATATCCCATACCGTCTGATGACCAATACTCTGCTACATGTGTCCTTGATCCATGATGGAGCCCAGCTAAATGAAGCAAACCCATCAGCGCTTAGATTTCTACAGAGTCGGTAGGTCTACACTCAGTCTTATCTTGGTATTTAACAGAAATTTTATCAATAAATAAATTAGTGTTTTCAACTACAATATCAATGCAGTTTCCAAACATGTACATCCAGCATTGAATGGGAGATAATGCGTCACGTGCTTCACCGATGACCCCCGGCAGGTGAGACACTATGTTTTCGTTGCGAGTTCTAATATTTCTAGGTGGGAGAGCCTTTTTCCATTTAGTTCCATCTTTACCAAAAAAATACGAGCATCTATCACGAATCACGGGTTGTTCATCTTCATCATCCTCGCCGTCATCCTGTTGCATAATATCTGCATCTTCATTTACGTTTTCCTGCTCGGATTCTGTATCATGATCACTGATACCTACAAAATCTGGATCTGATATCGAACTATCGTCAGACTCTTTTATTTCACTGCCCGTGCTAATTTCTTCATACAGTTTCTGTAATCTTTCTCTCTCCTTTTCATAAGGATCCATATCATAATGCTATCAAATAATACATCATTTATTATATTATCAAATCATATCAGAAAATTATGTGATGCTACTTACCTATTTGTAAGTATGCTATTTGTAGATTGCTAACTAGATATTTGATATTAGTTATAAATAATTTTTTATGCAACGCCTCAAAATGGGGTATATATACTAATTATAAAGGGAACTACCGAACTATATTGCGATCACTCCGAGGTACGGTTTTATAACTCGGTAATACCCCTACAAACACAAAAAGAACGCATAGAGTTCCAACTGGAATACGATTCTTACATATTACATCTGCGAATATTGTTACACATTTGATCGGGAAGGGTCTGTCAGGACAAAATATTATGTAGCGACTATTTGAAATTTTGAAAAACAGTTTTTTATTGCGAAAACAGTTGATATTCAGATACTTGAAAGGTACTGTGACCGTAGAAGTTTTGAGCAAAATAATTTAAAAAATATTTCACATAATCATTTTGTCGTGGACTCGTAGACCACACCCGACAGACGGAGGGTTAAAACAATCTCAAGATGGTTATCATTTTCGGTCTACCGGTAGTAGACCATAACTTGTGAATGCTATAGCTTTACATTTTTGACGATTAGATCTTTTAATTATTCGTAAAAAATATGTTGACTTTGATAAATATTGTTGGTAACAAGCATTTTTTGTTTTCGAGTTATTTTGGTCTTATGCGCTTTGTGGCACCATGTTCTTTAAAACTCCATATCTCAGTTAACGTTCATTCAACAAAGATCTGCATACGCTATGTTATGCAGGCTGGTTAAAAATTGAATTACCGTTATAATCAAATGTCCAAATATGGACATTTGATGCCTAGAAGGTTTTAAGTGGAAGTACCTATAATGAAGATATAAAAAGAAAGTATAAGCTCGGCTTGTTCGAGGATCTCTACAATCAAAACAAAAAATTTATTGCAGAATTTATTGCGTTCTTATCTTAACCTTGAGTAGCGTAATAAATAGCGATTGAATTACATTTTATACAAACCGCAATGAGGAAGGTGTTATTAATAATTATATTAATAACACCTTTTTTAATACTATTAATATTTTTTTAAAGAAATTTGGAAGTGTGTAATAAAACGATATCATAAAGTCAATAAATACTTTATTAGACAGATAAATGGAAGATAGTTTAAGTATGGATATAGTTTGATGTTAGTTAAGCGTTTTCGTTTAATAAGAACATTTAAGACGGTTTTCTCACGATAAGTGAAAAGGTGTTGAAACGAAACTCATTGTTGGCTAATCTAAATCTAATTCACAAATCTAGCACAAAAGTAAAAAACGAACAAACAAAAAATGTCCTATTTTCTATTATTAAGACATTCAAAGATATTTAATCTAACAAAAATCTATAATAGAAACATTATAATAAATCTTATTTTATTTTCTACTTATTCTTTGGTGGCTATTCTTTTTTATTTGTTTATTTCTTTTGAGGTAAACATGTATATTCATCAAAGTTAACATACACTTTCCGGACTTATTAAATTGTATAAGGACGATATGTACGGTTTGGATGGACTAAATAACATATTATCAAGGACAATTATTATTATGCCGATAAATCATCACAGCTTAATAATTAAACTGATACTAATTTTTAATTAATAGACTTTTTTTAATACGTTAAAGTGGAGTTGACGGCGTCTTCTGGAACGCAAGTTGGGATGGCGTTCGACCACTTTCCGTTCTTCAAGCATTTTAACATCGCCGCACCCTTCAACGACAATCCTTCGTCGCAAGTGAAAGTGATGTTTTCACCAATTTTATAATAGAATTTTACGGACGACATTCGACCGCTAATCGTCGTTCCAGGATAAGAACAAGCTTGTACACCTGGAATTAAAGCAATTCCAAAAGAATTTATTTTATTTATTGCTATTTTTATTAAATACAGCAAAAAAAATAAAGAGAAAAAGAGAAAATTGCGATTAAAAAATCCTAATAAAGCTAACGAATGTGCGAAGGAATTGCGGTGAAAGTTTCGTGTAAACACCAGGTTCAAGGTAGTAATTAAGTGTTATTTCTTAAATTGAATTTTTTATAGTAAAACAAAAGAATGAAAACAAAACAGTGTTTAATTTGATTCATCAAGATTTGATACAGGCAGTAGCAATCTTTTAATTTGTTTAAAGGATATCTACGAGTAATTGCACTTAACATAATTGATAAGTAAGATTAATTTCATTTGTTGTTGTAAAAGACGTAAATAATATCGAAATATGTACTAATAAAAAGAAGGTTCCGGAATATTCTTAGTTAATCATGCTGTGACAAAATTATTATAAAAACATTGTATGAAATTTGTGTGTAAAAACTTGGATTTTTCTGAAATTTATTTCGAAACCCAACTCTATCTCGCCAACTATAGTCTAGTATGCACCTTTTAGTTTTTGTTGGAAGCCAAGTTCAAATAATAAATTTTGCAAAACTTTAAAATTTCAATAAACCAAACATTTTTGATTTTTTGATCTTTTGTAGGGATTCTAAACGAACAGAAATTTAATTTTTAATAAATTATGTCTCAAAAGCAAGTATAAGATTAATACCGACGTAACCATAATAAAAAAATACAATCATATAATGTATCAAAAATAAATATAATTTATTTATTATATTAGAGGCTGTCTAAATTATATCCAGCGGTTGGACTAAAATGATTTTGAAAATCATCTTTAGAAAACAAAATTAATATTATTGATCATTATTTTAATAATTAAAATATTATTATAATCTGTATTAGGTGATGGATCCAAAATGTCAGTTGAACCGTAACAACTACTTTACGAGACAATAATTCATGTAAATATCTCACGAGAGTAAAAGAACTTAATTTTATCAATTTTACACAATCGAAACTTCTGGTTATAGAAAACAAAGTCAGAAAAAATATTAAGAAAAAATATCTGTTTAAAAGGAAAAAAACTACACAAGATAGTGGTATTAATAATGATAGGTACTCAACAGAATCTGGATTGAGATAAAAATATTGGGTAGACTGCATGAGTCTAAAAAAGGAAAAAAATATAATTATACGGACATGACCTTCTGGTTTTAGTACAAAGTTAAGAATAAGAAAGGAAATACAGAGTGTAAATATAACTTGAAAAAGTGAGGTAATGGCAAGATTAAGACTAATAATAGAAGCAGGAACCGGAAAAGATAATGAGAAGAGATGATAGACAAAAGAAGAAAAATTAAATAGACACTAGTACTAGTAGAAAGACACTGAACAGAAAATGTTAAGAGAAATACGATTCAATTAATTTCAATGTTTTAATGCAATTGAGCTTTTTCTTCCCATTCCAATCCCAGCATCTGCAGCGAACGTTTTTATTGGAACGTCTTAATACTGCTTCTGGATGAGTTGATACCGCTTCCACAAAATTCTTCCAAAAGACTTGATATCATTACTAGAAGATTTGAAATGCTTCGTGAAGACTTGAACTGCTTCCAGAAGATTTGAAACAATTTCACAAGACATGAAATTCTTCCAGAACTCTTGCAATGCTTCTAGAAAACTTGATACTACATCTAGAAGACTTGAGATGCTTCGATAAAACTTGATTCGATGGGACGCTTCGATGACTTTGACTAGATTTAGTGCTACTAGTAGAAGGTTTGAAATGCTTCTAGAACACTTGAACTGCTTCCAGAAGATTTTAAATGGTTCAAGAACATTTGAAATGCTTCCAAATGGTTTGCAATGCTTTTAAAAGACTTGACGCTGCATCTAGAAGACTTGAGAGATGCTTGCAGAAGACCTGATATTGCCTCTAGAAGACTTGAAATGCTTCTAGAAAACTTGATACTACTACTAGAAGATTTGAAATGCTTCCAAAACACCTGACACTGCTTCTAGAAGACTTGAAATGCTTTCAGAACACATAATATTGCATTTGGGTGACTTGAAATGCTTCCAAAAGCCTTACGCCTGTAGAAGACTTGAGCTGCTTCCAGAAGACTTGAAATAGTTCAACAAGACTTGAAATTCTTCCAGAATTCTAGCAATGTTTCTAGGAGGCTAGACACTACATCTAGAAGACTTGAGATGCTTCGATAAGACTTGATTCGATGAGATGCTTCGATGCCTTTGACTATATTTAATGCTACTACTAGAAGGTTTAAAATGCTTCTAGAACATTTGAACTGCTTCCAGAAGATTTAAAATGGTTCAAGAAGACTTGAAATACTTCTCGAAGGCTTGCAATACTCTTAGACGACTTGACACTGCATCTAGAAAACCTGAGAGATGCTACCAGAAGACTTGATATTGCCTTTAGAAGACTTGAAATTCTTCCAGAATACTTGATACTACTATTAGAAGATGTGAAATGCTTGCTGAATACTTGATATTGCATTTGGGTGACGTGATATGCTTCCAGAACACTTGATACTACTTCTAAATGACTTGAAATGCTTCCAAACGGTTTGAAATGCTTTTAAAAGACTTGACATTGCATCTAGAAGACTTGAAAGATGCTTGCAGAAGACTTGATATTGCGGCTAGAAGACTTGAAATGCTCCCAGGAGACTTGGTATTACTATTAGTAGAAGATTTGAAATGCTTCCTGAAAACTTGATATTGCCACTGGAATGCTTTCAAAAGGTTTGCAATGCTTTTAGAAGACTTGACACTGCATCTTGAAGACTTGAGAGATGCTTGTAGAACATTTGATATTGCGTCTAGAAGACTTGAAGTGCTTCCAGAACTCCTGATACTGCTTCTAGAATATTTGATATGGTTTCAGAAGACATGATATTGCATCCGGATAACTTGTAATGCTCCCAGAACACTTGATACTACTTCTAGATGACTTGAAATGCTTCTAGAACTTTTGCCTGTAGAAGATTTGAACCGCTCTCAGAAGACTTGAAATGGTTCCAGAAGACTTGAAATGCTTCCAAGAAGCTTGCTATGCTTTTAGAAGACTTGATACTGCATTTAGAAGACTTGAGAGATTCTTCCAGAAGACTTGATATTGCTCTGGCAGACTTGAAATTCTTCCAGAACACCCGATATTGTCTCTAGAATATTTGAAATGCTTTTAAAAGGCATGATATTGTATCTGGATGACTTGAAATGCTTCCAGAACACTTGATACTACTTCTAGATGACTTGAAATGCTTCTAGAAAACTGTTGCCTGTAGAAGATTTGAACTGCTTCCAGGAGATTTGACATGGTTCTAGAAGACTTGAAATGCTTCCAAGAAGTTTGCTATGCTATTGGAAGACTTGATACTGCATTTAGAAGACTCGAGAGATGCTTCCAGAAGACTTGATATTGCCTCTGGAAGATTTAAAATTCCTTCAGAAGACTTAAAATTCTTTCAGAAGACTTGATACTACTACTAGAAGATTTGAAATGCTTCCAAAAGGTTTGCAATGCTTTTAGAAGACTTGACTCAGCATCTAGAAGTCTTGAGAGATGCTTTCAGAAAACTTGATATTGCCTCTAAAAGACTTAAAATGCTTCTAGAAGACTTGAAATGCTTTCAAAAGACATGATATTGCATCTGGGTGACTTGAAATGCTTCCAGAAGACTTATGCCTGTAGAAAACTTGAACTGCTTCTAGACGATTTGAAATGAAATTCTTCACGCAATTCTATTTGTGACATTTTGCCATGCTGTGTTGATGAGTTTTAAGCAACGTACAATGACGATGTGATTTTTCCAAAACTTTTGTAGGGTAAGTTGTGTGACCTTGACAACTTAAAGAGCCAATTTCTTGAAGCTAGAGATATGAGGAGATAGTGATAGGAATTGTGTTTGCCATTTTTATAATTTACTTTTATAAAAATGGCTCTTCCAAAATATTATTCTGTACGGTTTTTGTGTAGACAGGGGCATTACCTATAAATAGCAAATCTTACTGAAGAATATTATTGTTTGAAGATTAGATGTAAATAACTCTTCTTTGACCCATGCTTTGCTGTTTTAACTCTATATAACAGCAGCTTGTCCTTTTAGACTTTACACCTCTTGAATGCTCGAGGATTTATGAAGTTTTCTGCCGATTTTCTTGGTTGACGCAGGCTGCTTTAATTTCATCAGAGTCACTTCAAGAACAAGGTCAATCTTTTATTAAGTCGGCATGCAACGCTATCGTCCGCTAGCTGCTTTTTGTTTATCCAAACCAGCAGCAATTTTTACTTTTTTTCATCTAAGCGTTTTGTCTTTACTCTTGAGAATTATGAATCTGGTTGTCTTGTATAATATTGCTATAGTGATGACACGCATATCGTCCTCATGTTTCTTGATAATCTCCTTCACACGGTAATAGTATTTTTGATTAAAACTAGTTTGAATATCCATTTTACAAGTAACGTGTAATGAATCAAACATAAAAAACTTTATTTTGTACTTTAACTGGTCCTTTATTTTAAAAATATCATCTGACTAGTTTCGGCTAATCGCCATCTTCAGAGATAATTATAAGTTTAACAATATTGAAATTAATGAATTATAATAATCAAAATTTTTTCAATTAATTGTAATTGTATTATGGGGAAAATGCTGAGGATTAATATTTTAGAGCTGCAGATATTTTTCTCATTTTATGGGGTCATCGCGGCTCACCCCCCATTCCTTTCTCTAATAAATATCCTTTCGCAAAATTTTTAAAATAAAAAAATTAATAAAATTTAAAATAAAAATGTCATAATATCTACAATCTCCATTTTTAATCCCCCAAACATTATTCCTTTTAACAAAAAATAAATATTTTATATAATAACCAGCTGTTCCCACATACGTATCAGGTTTCCAGTTTTTTTATATTTCACCAAATCTGTCCACTGTATAAAAATGGGATTTGAATGTCCCATTTTTCCTGCATTTATACCCTTTCGGTAATCTTGTTGGTATTCTGTGTTTTCTGTAATCTAATAATCTATGTGGGAGAGGATCCCCATGTATGCTCCTCTCCTATGTATTTCTAACCTTACCTCTTCTTGTTTTATTCCGAATAAATCGCACCGTTTTCATGCTCAAATTATAGCATATGCTTAGTTTTGAAAAACATAAGCTTGAAAACATAAAAAAAACATAAAATTGGTCTTTTAAGCATCCTGCCAAACATATTGTTTTCTTAATCTGATTTCGAAAGTCTTTAGGTGGATCATATCTACTGGATAGGATTGGAGATATCCGCTATAAGATATTTGAACTTGCTAAATTGATAAGTTTATCTTCATCCACGAATATCCACTGAATTGGCTCTTTGGACATGTCTTTTGTTTTATCGTTGAAAATAGTCATGCCCAATTTGGTTTACTTTACAGAATCTAAAGATCAATATTTGCAGATTATTTTTCGTTTCAGTTATATCACATTGACCTACTTCTTGTTTATTCTTCGGCTTAAATTAAACGACAACTCCTCCTGTGTAGGTTTTAATCTGTTCTTTTTGTCTAATTTTGCCTAATGTTGAAGTTTAATCCAATTGGGTTTATTCTGAGTATTTTATATTACACGTTTCCCGAAATTTGTGATGCGGAAATAATGAATTAAAGCTAAATAACAGTTTCTTACATTTTGGGAGAGGTCCAGACCATCTTCCATTATCTTGGCAAGCAATAATCGGTTGTCCTTCCATCATATAATCTGTGTTGCAATTAAACTGAACAACATCTCCAGCTTTATATGGACCAGTTCCTTGAATGTAACCATTCTCCGGCGATCCTGGTTGGTCGCATTGAACTTCTACATACACATAGACAAAAATAATTAATAATTCAAAACAAATGATGATGAATCATAAGTTGTAATAAAACAATAATTATTGAGTAAATCAAAAATAAGCAGAACATAATAACAATTAAAAATAAAAACATGTATAAACTAAACAACAACCATCTTTCACTGCAAAATGTAACCTACCTACACATGTAGGGTACGGAGTTTGCCATTCACCGCTTGTTAAACAAACGGTTTCTTGGGCACCCCTCACACCAAAACCTGGTGAACAGCTAAAAAGTGCTCTTCCACCAACTTCTCTAGATATAATCGTTACCCTCAAATGCGGGGGAAGAATTCCACCGACTTCGCCGCATTCAATACCTATTTTAAGAAGGATAACTTTGGCATTTTTTCGATGGGATAAATGCTAATTCATGGTGTGTTCATTTGGTGTAGAAAAAAATGTGTAGAGTGAATTCTTGTTAGATAATAAAATGGTGCTATAACTATTTTGCTTGATTGACGTGTCAATTAGTACCTAGTAATGGTAATCCAGGGTGAACGACGACCCTTCGAGAGACATTGCAATTTTCTGCATTAATCATTCTCGCAATCTTCTCTACAAAAAAAGAAAGAAAAAACGAAACCCGTAAGAAGATTTGAAAAATTTATAATTGATCTGGATGATTCTAGTGATTTCTCCCGAAGGGTGCATCATTTAATTTTTTTTCATTAATTTATTGCAATTAATTTACCGCAACAACAAGTTTAACTTTTTTAATATCAAAAGACATTTACCCAAGAATGAATAATATAATAAAAATGACTAAAAAAAATCTTCACGTTTTTCTTTATGCACGTTATACACGTGACCAATAACGCGTAAATAATCTTGCCGTACTTGACTTAACACGTAAAGGCTATTATTACCACGTTCTAGTACATAATTATAAACTCAAAATTGTTATGGTGCAACAATTCTCATGACCGCAATTACGGTTAGATCAGCATTAATTCAAAGTTATTGTTCGAAGGTATATGCATTTCCAAGATAACATAACACACCTCTCGCATTCTTTAGATTACTCTTGGTAAAGAAACCCGGTTGATATCTAAACGATTTCAAAGCACCGTTCGATGGGGATCAAGTGAATAATGTAAAGGGGACGTAAGTGCCCTTTTCGATGGCTATTTATTGAGAGGAAGAATTGCTTTTCTACGCTGTTAAGTGTAATTAAGTGTAAACCGTGGTGAATAGAATGAATGGCCGAGTTAATCGAAATTTATTAATAAGATGAGGTAGCTTACTTTCGCAAACTGGGAACGGCGCACTCCAATTGCCGGAGGGAAGGCACGCAACTTCAGAGGTACCAATTAATGCGTTTCCATTAACGCAAGTAAATTTTAGCCTGGTATTCATCTTTGTGCTTTGAGTGTTTACTGATAAACCTCTTCTTTGGGGAATTACTGGACAATGAACGGCTGAAAATAAAAAGAAGTTATTTAATAACATAAAGACATGATATAATCAAGATGGTTTATAATTTAAATTGTTTGTATTGCTATAATTTAATAAAACAAATATTGATTATTGGAAATTTGAATAAAGGAAGAACTACTGAAAAATGCAGGTACAGCAGAAGCAGGCTTCATAGTAATTGGAACGAATCAAACATGGAAACTGACGGCTAAAACGTTATTGGTAACAACAAGAATAAGATAGATTTACCAGAAGATAAGAAACAGAAAAGACAGTGATGATGCTACCAGCAAAAATCTGGTAATATCCAGAATAAATTAATAAAGTACAGAAAGAAGGAGGTGCAGGAGATGATGTAGAAGTAAAAGATGATAAATAATGTAAGAGAGAACGCAGATAACAATGAAACTGGAAGGAAAGCAGTGAACAGAAAATGTTACAGAGAATCTGGAAAGAATTTGCAAAAACAAGAACATATGCTTTATCTGCATATTAGCATTAAAAATGTTGACATTAAAAGAGAGACTAACGAGATTTGCCAAAAAATAGGGGAACAAAACAGAATGTGGAAAGATAAAAAAGATGCTGCATAAAGAAAAAAAGATAAATAAATCAGGTAAGTGATGCAGGTAGTGCAAAAGAGAACTCGGATAACGCTGATACTGGAGAAAAGATGCTGAACAGAAAATGTTTAGTGTGACTCTCAAAAGATTTCACAGAAACCAGGCATCAACCAACAACACAAAATGTCGTCATGTACATAGAAAATTTTGGTTTTAGTCCAGCGCGGCCTAGAAAATGTTAACAAAAAAGTACTGATAAGAACAAAAGTAGTGTATATTACTGGACAGGAAACTAATATTAACGCCGTTGGTTATCCTAGTCAGTGTGAAGAAGAATCTAGTTTGTCGAAAAACATTACAAGTAATAAACTATCAAATGATGCTATTAATGATGACGAAAATAATTCTGATCTTGATATATTTCATTCTGATGATGCCGATGTTTCCGAGATTCTTCACAAAAACTATGTTCGATCGTTTTCAGGCTCTGAAAGTGATCAAAACAGCTAAATGTCGGTAAAGAATTGTATGCAAAGTGAAGAAGAATGGCATAATATAATTGAAGATAACGGTTACGTGTACCAAAAGCAATAATCATCTACACTAAATTTTGATATCACGATGACAAAAAATCCTATACACGTGTATCAGTTATTCTTATTAGACAATTAGAACTGCTCACAATCTCAATAAAATCTTTGTTTTGATTGTGATGAAGCAGAAATGAAGCGATTTCTTTCAATTATTTTGGTTATGGGGCCGAACGTTCTTGCTTCTTTTACATAAGCCGATATACAAGTTATGTACCGTGAAAGTTATGTACCGTGAATGGATATACGAATAGTATAGTTGGCTATACCGGCAAAAACGTAAAATCTCCCAAAATAATTTGATCTCAGAATGTGTTGAAGATAAACATGGACATTACCTATATGCTGATAATTTCGACTCTAGTTTGGGTTTAGCAAAGTCGCTATTCAATCATAATGTAGTTTACTGTGGAACACTAAGGTCAAACAGAAAAGGTATGGTCAAACGATTTCCTAATGCAAAAAGGAGACATTTATGGTAATGAAAGAGATGATAAGAAATGTAGAGAATTCGGATAGCACTAATACTGGAAAGAAGATTCTGAACAAAAAATGTTAAGAGAGAGCCTGGAGAGAGTTTCAAAAAACTAACTAAAGACTAAAAAGATTAGCCATAAAAATAGGGAAAAGAGACAAATCTAGAAAAACAGAAGAAAAGGAAGAATAAATCAGGTAAGATAGGGAGGTGCTAGAAAGAATATTGAGAAAAGATGTGAAGTAGTGCAAAAGAGAACTAACACTGATATTAGAAGGAAGATACTGAACAAAGAATGTTGAAACCAGGGTAAGTGAAGGTAAGGAAATATAAGCATTAAAAGAGAGACCATCGAGACTAGCTATGAAAGAGTAAGCAAGACAAAATGTGCAAAGACAAGAAAAGAGCTGAATAAAGAAAAGGAAGCAAGTAATAAAGAAAAGGGGGTGCCAGAAAGAATAATGAAATAAAAGGAGTTATATAGAGAATACGAAGACAATTAAAATCAGGAAATAGAAAATAGTAATTGGACACGGACTAAAAACGGAAAAAACGGAAAGAAAAATGTCAAGAAAAGATTGAGAAGGACTGTTAATTACAAATATTTAATTGGGTTGGAGACTGCAAAGTCATAAAACGGTACTGACGGAGTAGAGATACACTCAAAAGTTGTTGGTGTTAATAGAAAGTGACTGATCATATATTAGCAAAAGATGAAAGAGATTGGACCGAGGAGAGAGAATTTGGAAAGATAAGCAAGAAATAGACTAGACAGACAAGACGAAGACGATTGGAAAGAGAAGGGAAACATGTTGCATAGAAAGGAATCTGGAACGAGGCTATAAAGACAATGATTGGAGAAACCATACATAAGGCATTCTAGGAAGAGAATAATGATTATAAGGTTTGGCATGACACATTACTTGGATCTTTATGCCCAATGTTAGCTTGCTGTAAATATTGTTTCTTCCAATAAGGTTAACGCAGACGATTAGACTTACTAATAGAGATACACTGGAAACTTGTTGGTGTTAGTAGAAAATGACCGATCATAAATTGACAAGGAATCCGGAAAGATACGCATGAAATGGACTGAAATAGAAGATGAAGATTGCAAAATGATAATAATAGAAAAGACAAAACTTTATAGAAAATTAACACAAAACCTGGAAAGAATTTCCACAAACTACGACACATGCAGATAAAGGAAATTAAGCATTAAAAGAAACACTACTAGTCGTTAAAGAGAGAAACAAGGCAGAATGTCAAACGGCACAAATGGAGTTGTAGAAAGAATATGATGACAAATAATCAGTTAACAGAATAAGGTTCCAGACAGCATAGTGAGAAGAAATGACAAGTAATGTAATAGAGAACTCGGTAACACTAACACTGAAAAGAAGATACTGAACAAAAAAATGATAAGAGAGAATCTGAAATAAATTTGCAGAAACAAGGACATGTGCAGATAAAGAAATTTAAGCATTAAAAATGAGAGTACGTAAACTAACCATAAAAGAATGAAAGAAGACAAAATGTGGAAAACCAGAAAAGAAGCTATGTGATGAAAAGGAGGACAAATAAATCAGAGAAAAGAAGCAGGTTCCCAAAGGGGCACTCAGATAACACTGTTACAACTCTGTTCGGACAGAGTTGTAGAATATGACAGATCATAAATTAGCAGAAGATAAAAGAAACTAGACCGAGAAGAGGAAATATTTGAAGGAAGGCAAGCAATGGACTAGACAGAGATTTCGAATTGACGATTATAGATAAGAAAGAGACTAAACCGAGGATTGCAATTAGATTGAATTGGATAGAAAAAAAAATGGAAAGAGACTATAAAGCATTAGTTAGGGAAAATAAAGACGGAACATTCTAGAAAGAGAATGAAGATTATAGAAATACAGAAAAACTGGAAGAAAACTATTACAATTGTGATATTGTTGGATCGACTACTAGAATCTTTTAATTTTTCCAAATCATTTCTGTATTTATTATGGAACGTCAAAAATAACTTAAAATTTTTTAAATATGTTTGCAAGAGTATTTTTATATTGATATAAATTAGGAATCAGTTACTGGAAATAAATTGTGGAAGTAACAAATGTTTTTTTATAAGTGTTGCACTTTTACTAGTTTGTAAAAATCTTGTATGTACAAACATATTAGAGCTTACTTACATAGATAGCACAATACACCTCTATCTAGAAGATAAAAATGAGGAAGTGAATTTAATAAAACTAATTGGTACTAATAATGGCTTTCAACTTAAACAAATAAATTCTTCTTACAATAAATTCTTAAATTAATCCCATATCCAGGAAAAATCGCTTATAATATTGGATCTGCCTGTAAAAAACATGGTATCACTGCATAAATGCAGCCTATCTTATAAAAACTACAATTGAAAAACGAATTCTTTTTAATGCCAAAGACAAAATAGATAACAATGTGTAATTTCGGTAAACACATTTTAACATACAACTTCTAAAAAGACAAAAATGTCAGTATGTTTCACCAACAAAATAAAAGCTTTAAATTAAGTCTACTAAAAGTAATGAAATTGGTAAGTTCAGATCAGAGATCAAAATGCAAACCTTGCTCAAGAACAACAAATTCACTCAATGAGTTCATATATAAAATAACTTTTTTTTTGCAGAGTACGTCGCAAAGCATAAATTGTAGTCCAAAAGCTTCCTCTGGGGTTGTATCCACTCTACATATCCAGTTTCCTGGTGGAGAGCACTGTGTGGTATAATGTCCTTATGTAACGTTACTATAAGAATTTTAACTACACCAGTTTCGTTGTTAGTGTTTGTTCTAGTTTTACTTCAATTAAAATATACAGGGTTGTTAAATAAGTTTGTAAAATACTCTATTTTAGAAACAATTTATTGTAGAGGTCTTCGTTAAAAAAGCGTCATCAGATGCACGACTAAACCCAACCTAACCATGTGTATTTGAATCAGAGCTGTCCTAAGATAATCGGCACTAAATTCTGGGTGGGACGAACGAAACCTTTTCATACAAAATTCAATGTAAAAAAAGTTCCTCATAGAAATCTTTGGGTACATATACGATGAGGATATAAAATTGGCTTTTATTAATTTTAATACAGAGGCTATGCACCATAGTTAAACTAGTATTCAGTTTAACGTTCTGTCCAAAATATCTCGTTTCTTCTATTAAATAACGTGATGTTTTTTAGAACTTTTGGCTGTTAAACTATATGATCATGTAATTAAATCTTTTGTCTAAGTTTATAACATGTTTTTATTTACTTAAAAATACATTTGTTTAAAGAATGCTATATAAAGCTCTAGATTTTGCTCCATGTATTAAATATAAATCCGTGAATGAATACGTGATTCATGTATAATATTCACGTGAGTGGTGTACGTGACCCGCGAGGAATAGATCGTGAGCGAGCATAAAAAATCACTCACGTACACATCTCTAATATACACATACCCATTAGGTACGTACTCGGTACAAACGTTGGGTGCTTGCTCATCATTACCGTGCGTGGACATCAATTGTTGTACCACTCACGTGAGTGTGCGTGATCATGAGTAACTGTGGTTCTGTCGTGACTTAACGTGACCCGACTGGACAGATTTTTTCTCCAAAAGAGTTTCTTCCTTGCAAATGTTGACAACACTCTTTGACAATTCTCTTGTTAATCAACCCCCAAAAGAATGTTAAGTTGATCATTTTTATTTACAAACATTAAAGGGTGTAGCGTGGAGTCTCGAGGGTGGTACCAAGAAGCTTAGCATGGACCGCGAGCAGAAGTTTCTAAAGTCTCTAACCAAGTGAATGGAATTTTGGAGAGAGGCAAAAGTAGATTGCAAGTTCTGAAGAGCGTGATTCATCTTCAGATCTAGAGTTGTCAAACTAGAGATGTGCAATTTACGTGAGTCATGCCAGGTGATTCACGTGATTCTTATATGTTATTTACTTGAGTGGGCACAAAAAATCACTAACGTGCACACCTGTAGTTCAGACATAATTTAAATGATGTGGAATCTTGGAATGATAGAATATATTATTCATAAACACCAATGTACAAGTACCTATCTGACCCTTTTCCCAAAATATCGCGAGTTTCTGTCGTTAGCCACACGTATGAGTCACAGATTCATCCATCTCCCTAACATCAATATCACCATTATTATGGTGATATTGGTGTTAACTTCTCGTTTTTTAACCTTTTTAATTTTGTAATGTAATGTATGTTCAATTTTAATTTTCAAATATCACACGCTTTAACATTGACGCAGCTGGGTATTTTAGTTACTTTTATATACAAAGTCATATATACATGTAGATATATAGATAACGTGTTTAAAGTAACTTCAATTCAATTTTTTGTAAAAAAAAAATATATAGATTATATTTAATATAAGATAGCAAGTAAAAGTGCAACCCTTACAAAAGCTTTCGTTTTGAACAATATCAACTTCGATTACTTGGGAATAAATTGATTAGATAGAAGTTGTTCGTTCTTGTTTTATACAAGTATTCCCGTGATTAAGATGTTTAAGATGTTTATAATCCTTTTTCTTCGAGACTGAAACATTTTTTTCTCAGAATTAAATTATATTTCATCTTGCATTAAAAATATTTATTATTTATGATACTTTCTAGAATAAGTTAGATTTTTCAACTTTGTCATGATAAATATCTACTTAAACTTTTAGAATAATGCTAATTCATCTTGCTGGGTCAAGATATTCCCCCAACTTTGATGAAGATAAGAGTATATCTTCTATAATGTTAAAAAATTTAACTTTTTTGTGATTATTTTTACCTCGTACAATAATTTCAACTGAATGGGTATGTCTTGCTGGCGTTTCACAAGTAAAAATCCCCGAATCATCTTTGGAAGCGTGCAATATTGATAGTCGATACTCCAATTGCGAATCCCTTCCAGGATCAGCAGTCCATCCTTGGGGATATTTTCTATAATCGTGGCTAACCGTCCAATTAGGATTTCCAAACCGCTTCATCCACAAACATTCCATATGAAGAACGGTTCCCGGATAAACCATCAATTTTCCATCGTTCGTTTGCGCAATCGGACCTAACTGGTGTCTAAAGAGAATTGTAGGTGGTTTTTCCATTGAGTAATCGTTTTCTTGGTTTAAACCGAAGCATGACGGTTTAGGCCCATCCCATTCCCCACCCATACATCTTCTTTCATTGGGACCTAAGTAATAGTTCAATCATCAAAAATAAATTCTTTATGTGTATGTTATTACCTGTCATTGTATATTTTCCAATATCAATACATCTACTAACTAAATGAGCTCCGGAAGGAAACTCGACGATGTCTTCCTTGATTTCTTGATCGTTATAGAAGGAAATGACGTTGACTTCCTGATTGCGAAAGATGCACGTGCTGTTACTGTGCGATTTTAATGTGAGAAGTTCGTCCAAGTCTAAAAATGTTTTATTAAAAATTAAGATCAAGAAAATATCAAAATGTTTATTTAATTATTTAGTAAGATTAGTTTGTATTAAATAAAACTCCAAAAAATATTAAAGAAATCTTTATTACACTACAAATGAAGCTGTGAATTAGTTAGGATGGAAAGAAAAAAATAAAACTCGTTTGGAAGCCTCTTTATGTATATTTTTCTTGATAAATGATTTGAAATTGAATTTTTTAAATGCAGACCACGTTCCACTTAACATATTTTTATTCGAACGATTACAATAGGAATTAATGATCACTTTAGCACTTCATAACGAACTTAGAAAATTAATTATGCAAGTACCTGTCTATCTAAATATGTAATGAACCAATTATGGTGTACGTATTAAAATGCAATAGAAAGCATTACACTTCATTAAAACGCGTATTAACAATGCATATACAATTTCCTAACAACTTTTACTTTTCCATCACGACCCGACCTACCATAATAATTAATAATATAAGGAAGTTTGATAATATGTAATTTGCATTACACCTAATATAGTTTCTGCATTAACAAAGGAATGTTGGAGAGAGGAAAAAAGAAAATAAAATTAAAATTATATAAAAAATAAAAATAGTTGCAAAAAATATAAATCAAATTTAGCAAAAAGTTATTATTATGTTAGATTATGTAGTCATCTTATTCAAAGATCACTAACCGCAGTTTAGTGATTTTCCAATCCAACTTCCATCTTCGCAGATAATTTTCCAAGTGGTTTTCTCCCCCATAATGGTTTCAATGCAGTTAAAGGTCACCTCAGTTCCTTCAGGGAACGTTTGATCATGATCCACCAATGGTTCACCGTTTCTGTACACCAACGAACCTTGCACTCTGGAAGGTAGGCATAATTTTGGGTGGATTTTCGTGAAAAGTTTTCGACCTTTTTGTGTTGAATTGAAATTTTTTTACTCACTTAGCAGGCGGCGCGCAAGTTTTCATGGATCCCCCGAACTCAATTTGCGCGATGTCGCCACCCCTCACGATGTCCCCACCACCTAAATATCGGGGAGAATCAAAGATGTTAGTCGAAGGAGAAGTGTTTACCGACGATGAGGACGAAGGCGGCAGCTCGAGATGAGCGGTACAAGAAGGACCGCGTGGAAATAGTTGACCAAGAATGCACTCGATTTGTTTTGCAGTCGATTTTCGGAAGCCGTTATCGCACTGATAGTTCACGCTGGAACCGTTTGCTATTGTTAGACCCGCACGGTACCCGGAAAGGTACTGGCCGTTTTGTATTTGTGGAAGGATACATGGGGCTAAAATGAAAAGAAACAACAAAAATAAAACTGAAGGGTTTAATAAAGGGGGCAAATAAGTTACAAGCTGATAAGCGATTTATCATAATGTTCAAATCAAAATTTTAATTAAATATAAATTAAGGCAATAAAAGAATATTGACAAGAGCAGCAAAATAATTGAATTGGGATAGCAGTTTTAGGATTACTTGGACTCTTTAAACCATTTTAATTTTTTTGTTGATATTCAGATAATAAGTTTGTTATTTTAGTTGAATTGACAAAAATATTTCGATGAATTTTATGTAATGAAAGAATATGATAGGAAAGATGATTAAGGAATGATAAATGTTATAGAAATAAAATGATAAAAATAGGAGGAGTGAACAAAAACATTATATGAAGCGAAAATGATAATTTCTATTCTATGGTATGCAAATATTTTCTACAACTCCACATTTTTACAGTAACATTCCAAATCAAAATCATCTCTAACACTAAAATATTGTTTTAATTGCCGATTCACCTATCTAAAGAATGATTACGTCTTGTTGAAAAGTTACGTTGATCTAAATGTAGATTTGGATAATTTCCGGAAGTTTTGGCTATCAATTCAACATATGATCACAAATTAGATGCTGTTATTTTGAATGGTTAAAGGAAGGAAATGTTTCAAAATTTCGGTATAAAAGTATAAGCAAGTAGCTTTACATTTTAGTAACACAACGAAATTTAAAAGCTAGTTTAAAAGTGTCGCAATTAAGAAAAAGTTAAAATATCCGGAACGATTTTTCGAGAGTATTAGGAGAAATTTATCCTGATGTTTTGTTACGTTTCTCTCATTCAATATAACTTTATTACATTCAATTCAATACGTTCATAGGCGCCGGATTTTGAAAATACGTATGGATACTGAAAAAAAGGGCATTGGGAGCAGACTCAAAAAACTAGAATGAACGACAGCTTGAAAAAGAACGCCTGAATTAGGTCCACAAAGGTCTAAAAAAATTCAAAATATCATATGTGATCTCCAAAAAAGTGCTAGTATTTTGAATTGAGCCTTTATGCTGCTTACAGGAGACTTAATACTGTTTCCAGAAGACCGAAAATCCCCCCAGAAGACGTGATACTGCTTCAAGAGGATTTGATCAGCTTAAGACTTAATACTACTTCCAAAACACTTGAAACGCTTCCATAAGACCCAAAATGCTTCTAGAAACCTTGATAGTACTTCTAGTAGACTTGACACAGCTCTCAGAAGACTTGAAATGCTTTCAGAATACTTGATATTACTTCTAGAAGATTCGATCTGCTTCCAGATGACTTGACATTGCATCTAGATGACTTGGTACTGCTTTCAAAAGATTTCAAATGCTTTTAGAAGATTTGATACTGCTTCCAGGGGACTTTATACTTTTTCTAGAAGACTTGATATTGTTTCCAGAAGATTTGATATTGCTTCTAAAAGACTTGAAGTACTTTCAAATCACTTGATAATGCCTCTAGAAAACTTGAAATGCTTCTAGAGCACTTGATATTGCTTCCAGAAGATTCAATCTGCTTCCAGATGACTTGATATTGCATCTAGATGACTTGGTACTGCTTTCAAAAGCTTTGAAATGCTTTTAGAAGATTTGATACTGCTTCTAGAGGACTTGATACTGTTTCTAGAAGACTTGATATTGTTTCCAAAAAATTTGATATTGCTCCTAAAAGACTTGAAGTACTTCCAAATCACTTGATAATGCCTCTAGAAAACTTGAAATGCTTCCAGATCACTTGATATTGCTTCAATATAACTTTATTACATTCAATTCAATATGTTCATAGGCGCCGGTTTTTGAAAATACGTATGAATACTGAAATAAAGGGCATTGGGAGTAGACTCAAACAACTAGAATGAATGACAGCTTGAAAAAGAACGCCTGAATTAGGTCCGCAAAGGTCTGAAAAAATTCGAAATATCATATGTGATCTCCAAAAAAGTGCTAGTATTTTGAATTGAGCCTTGATGCTGCTTATAGGAGACTTAATACTGTTTCCAGAAGACCGAAAATCCCTCCAGAAGACGTAATACTGCTTCAAGAGGATTTGATCAGCTTAAGGCTTAATACTACTTCCAAAACACTTGAAACGCTTCCATAAGATCCAAAATACTTCTAAAAACCTTGATAGTACTTCTAGTAGACTTGACGTAACTCTCAGAAGACTTGAAATGCTTTCAGAATACTTGATAATACTTCTAGAAGATTCGATCTGCTTCCAGATGACTTGATAATGCATCTAGATGACTTGGTACTCCTTTCAAAAGATTTCAAATGCATTTAGAAGATTGGATGCTGCTTCCAGGGGACTTTATACTTTTTCTAGAAGACTTGATATTGTTTCCAGAAGATTTGATATTGCTTCTAAAAGACTTGAAGTACTTTCAAATCACTTGATAATGCCTCTAGAAAACTTGAAATGCTTCTAGATCACTTGATATTGCTTCCAGAAGATTCAATCTGCTTCCAGATGACTTGATATTGCATCTATTTGACTTGGTACTGCTTTCAAAAGCTTTGAAATGCTTTTAGAAGATTTGATACTGCTTCTAGAGGACTTGATACCATTTCTAGAAGACTTGATATTGTTTCCAGAAAATTTGATATTGCTCCTGAAAGACTTGAAGTACTTCCAAATCACTTGATAATGCCTCTAGAAAACTTGAAATGCTTCCAGATCACTTGATATTGCTTCCAGAAGATTCAATCTGCTTCCAGATGACTTGATATTGCATCTATTTGACTTGGTACTGTTTTCAAAAGCTTTGAAATGCTTTTAGAAGATTTGATACTGCTTCTAGAGGACTTGATACCATTTCTAGAAGACTTGATATTGTTTCCAGAAAATTTGATATTGCTCCTGAAAGACTTGAAGTACTTCCAAATCACTTGATAATGCCTCTAGAAAACTTGAAATGCTTCCAGATCACTTGATATTGCTTCAATATAACTTTATTACATTCAATTCAATATGTTCATAGGCGCCGGATTTTGAAAATACGTATGGATACTGAAATAAAGGGCATTGGGAGTAGACTCAAACAACTAGAATGAGCGACAGCTTGAAAAAGAACGCCTGAATTAGGTCAGCAAAGGTCTAAAAAAATTCAAAATATCATATGTGATCTCCAAAAAAGTGCTAGTATTTTGAATTGAGCCTTGATGCTGCTTATAGGAGACTTAATACTGTTTCCAGAAGACCGAAAATCCCCCCAGAAGACGTGATACTGCTTCAAGAGGATTTGATCAGCTTAAGACTTAATACTACTTCCAAAACACTTGAAACGCTTCCATAAGACCCAAAATGCTTCTAGAAACCTTGATAGTACTTCTAGTAGACTTGACACAGCTCTCAGAAGACTTGAAATGCTTTCAGAATACTTGATATTACTTCTAGAAGATTCGGTCTGCTTCCAGATGACTTGACATTGCATCTAGATGACGTGGCACTGCTTTCAAAAGATTTCAAATGCTTTTAGAAGATTGGATATTGCTTCCAGGGGACTTTATACTTTTTCTAGAAGACTTGATATTGTTTCCAGAAGATTTGATATTGCTTCTAAAAGACTTGAAGTACTTTCAAATCACTTGATAATGCCTCTAGAAAACTTGAAATGCTTCTAGATCACTTGATATTGCTTCCAGAAGATTCAATCTGCTTCCAGATGACTTGATATTGCATCTAGATGACTTGGTACTGCTTTCAAAAGCTTTGAAATGCTTTTAGAAGATTTGATACTGCTTCTAGAGGACTTGATACTGTTTCTAGAAGACTTGATATTGTTTCCAGAAAATTTGATATTGCTCCTAAAAGACTTGAAGTACTTCCAAATCACTTGATAATGCCTCTAGAAAACTTGAAATGCTTCCAGATCACTTGATATTGCTTCAATATAACTTTATTACATTCAATTCAATATGTTCATAGGCGCCGGTTTTTGAAAATACGTATGGATACTGAAAAAAAGGGCATTGGGAGTAGACACAAACAACTAGAATGAACGACAGCTTGAAAAAGAACGCCTGAATTAGGTCCGCAAAGGTCTGAAAAAATTCGAAATATCATATGTGATCTCCAAAAAAGTGCTAGTATTTTGAATTGAGCCTTGATGCTGATTATAGGAGACTTAATACTGTTTCCAGAAGACCGAAAATCCCTCCAGAAGACGTAATACTGCTTCAAGAGGATTTGATCAGCTTAAGACTTAATACTACTTCCAAAACACTTGAAACGCTTCCATAAGATAAAAAATACTTCTAGAAACCTTGATAGTACTTCTAGTAGACTTGACGCAGCTCTCAGAAGACTTGAAATGCTTTCAGAATACTTGATAATACTTCTAGAAGATTCGATCTGCTTCCAGATGACTTAATATTGCATCTAGATGACGTGGCACTGCTTTCAAAAGATTTCAAATGCATTTAGAAGATTGGATACTGCTTCCAGGGGACTTTATACTTTTTCTAGAAGACTTGATATTGTTTCCAGAAGATTTGATATTGCTTCTAAAAGACTTGAAGTACTTTCAAATCACTTGATAACGCCTCTAGGAAACTTGAAATGCTTCTAGATCACTTGATATTGCTTCCAGAAGATTCAATCTGCTTCTAGATGACTTGATGTTGCATCTATTTGACTTGGTACTGCTTTCAAAAGCTTTGAAATGCTTTTAGAAGATTTGATACTGCTTCTAGAGGACTTGATACTGTTTCTAGAAGACTTGATATTGTTTCCAGAAAATTTGATATTGCTCCTAAAAGACTTGAAGTACTTCCAAATCACTTGATAATGCCTCTAGAAAACTTGAAATGCTTCCAGATCACTTGATATTGCTTCAATATAACTTTATTACATTCAATTCAATATGTTCATAGGCGCCGGTTTTTGAAAATACGTATGGATACTGAAAAAAAGGGCATTGGGAGTAGACACAAACAACTAGAATGAACGACAGCTTGAAAAAGAACGCCTGAATTAGGTCCGCAAAGGTCTAAAAAAATTCGAAATATCATATTTGATCTTCAAAATAGTGCTAGTATCTTGAATTGGGCCTTGATGCTGCTTATAGGAGACTTAATACTGTTTCCAGAAGACCGAAAATCACCCCAGAAGACGTGATACTGCTTCAAGAGGATTTGATCAGCTTAAGACTTAATACTACTTCGAAAACACTTGAAACGCTTTCATAAGACCCAAAATGCTTCTAGAAACCTTGATAGTACTTCTAGTAGACTTGACACAGCTCTCAGAAGACTTGAAATGCTTTCAGAATACTTGATATTACTTCTAGAAGATTCAATCTGCTTCCAGATGACTTGACATTGCATCTAGATGACTTGGTACTGCTTTCAAAAGATTTCAAATGATTTTAGAAGATTTGATACTGCTTCCAGGGGACTTTATACTTTTTCTAGAAGACTTGATATTGTTTCCAGAAGATTTGATATTGCTTCTAAAAGACTTGAAGTACTTTCAAATCACTTGATAATGCCTCTAGAAAACTTGAATTGCTTCTAGATCACTTGATATTGCTTCCAGAAGATTCAATCTGCTTCCAGATGACTTGATATTGCATCTAGATGACTTGGTACTGCTTTCAAAAGATTTCAAATGCTTTTAGAAGATTTGATACTGCTTCTAGGGGACTTGATACTGTTTCTAGAAGACTTGATATTGTTTCCAGAAGATTTGATATTGCTCTTAAAAGACTTGAAGTACTTCCAAATCACTTGATAATGCCTCTAGAAAACTTGAAATGCTTCCAGATCGCATGATATTGCTTCCAGAAGATTCGTTTCGCTTCCAGATGACTTGATATTGCACCTAGATGACTTGGTGCTACTTTCAAAATATTTGAAATACTTTTAGAAGATTTGATACTGCTTCCAGGAGACTTGATACTGTTTCTAGAAGGCTTGATAATGTTTCTAGAAGATTTAATATTGCTCCTAAAAGACTGGAAATATTTCCTCAAGACTTGATATTACTTTCAAATGACTTGAAAAGCTTTCTGAAGACTTGATACTGCATCTAGAACACTTCAAATGTGTCCTGAAGACTTGATACCTCTTCTAAAATTGCTGCCAAAAAACATTTTCAATTCAAAACACAAGATACTTACTCATGACGAAACTAGAGACTAAAAAAAGCTAATTAACGAATTTTTATAACAAAAGGAAAAAACTGTTCATAAAATATGATGTTCTTCCCAAAATATCAAATATTCTTGGCAAAACACAAAAGCTTAATGTCAGAAGTTCTCAGAAGTTTTTAATATCAGAAAACTGACTTAATGTCAGATACATATAAAATTAATAATACAATTTTTTCAAAATTAGTGAGCCCCGTATTCGTTTTGTTTTTAGTTCTCTGCGCACACAAGCATGCGCACAAACTTCTTAATGGTTTTATCTCTTTAAATAGGCGAAGTTCAGTTAAGCACTGCTTTTCAACTTAACTAAAGTAGAGTAAATAAAAAAAATACTGAAATTAAATTGTACTGTATAGGTTGTCCAAATTTCGATGGGTTTGTAAAGTATCTTGGTATTTATGAAAGATAAAAACTTGTGGTTTTCACGAACTTGAGCTACTTTTTTGTGAAACTTATAATGCGGCAAACCAAATTTTCACAGCCCTCTTCGTTTTTGATATACACGGTGTTTCTCAAAATATACGATTTTCAGACACCACCTGTATCTCGGCTATCTGGCAACTTAGCAAAAAAATAAAAACGGGTTCTAATAGATTTTCTTGTAATCTTAGTCTTTTTTTCTTTATAATTAACCTCGAAAATTAATAAAATACATTATAATATAAGTAGACTATGTTAAATTCGCGTTACTAGGACATCGGAAAAAGCAAAGAATTTTGAGAATAATATTTTGATTTATTTAATAATACTTTTATTTAATTACTGACTTACCAAAAAAAATCTATTAGTGGTAATTTTTGTTCGCATTTTTGGATGGTTTCAAGTTACAAGAGTTATTCAAAGTTGTTTTCATTTTGTTGCACACATTCTTCACAAATAATGCGTTTCATTGCATTTAAATTTATTATAGGATATTGCTGTAAATATGAAAAAGCATCATTTACAGTAATTTTCAATTCAAGTTCTATTTTTGGTACTAAATATGCGATTCCTTATATATATATATATATATATATATATATCTATATATATATATATATATATATATATCCCCATAAAAAAGAAATCCAAAATAGATAAATAGGGAGATATTGCTGGCCATCGCGTTTGACCATGTGTGCCTATCTACCTTCCAGAAAATTCTGTATTTAAGTAGTTGACCAACTGCGCATTATGAATGGGAGCTTCGTCCTGTTGAAAATAAATGTTATTTAATCGATTAAGAGGAATAACATCCAAAATTATTGGCAAAGCTTTTTGCAAGATGGCCAAATAGCAATTAGCGCAAAGGTTTTCTTCAAATATTTTATAAACAGTTCTTCGTCCAATAATAAAACATGCCACGCTAAATCCAAATTTTCCTTGACCCTCCCTCTCAATTAAAATATTTATATTTATATAATTTTACGATCTAGACCCACGCGGGTCACGCACGCAAATCACGTGAATATCAGACATGAATTACGTGAGTGACAGAATGGCAGGATTAACAGGGAAACATCAGAAACTTTATTCCGATCTTAGGTAATACCAACAGAAACCAGAACTCTAAAAAATTTTCCTTGAATCAATGAGTATTATAGAAAAAAATGAAGTATCACTATACTTCATTTTCTTCATTCAGAAGTTGTGAACCTTTAATAAGTTCGGTATAGATAGAGAACAACGTGCCAGTCTTCCATATTAAGATCGGTTTTCATAACTGTCATAACTCTCTCTCTCTGTCTCTTTACTGATGTGGACAAAAACGGGATTATCGACTAAGGGCCGAATTAAAAGGATCATATCTTTCTAGATCATAGAGAGATAACAGAATAATTGAAATGTTTCCAGAAGACTAGCAATACTTCCAGAAGATTTGGTAGACTTTATACTGCTTCTGAAAGACTTTAAATGCTTCTAGACGACTTGATACTTTCCCTAGAAGACTTGATACTGGTTATAGAAGCTTTGAAATGTTTCCAAAGCACTTGGTATTGCTTCTTGAAAACTTCAAATGTTTCCAGAAGACTCGATACTACCTCTAGAAGATTTGAAATTGCTTCGAAAAGAGTTGAAATACGTCCCACCACTTAATAGTCCCCTTGAAAGACTAGATACTGTTTTTAGAATAGTTATAAGGTCTTCTGGATAACTACTATTGTCAATACATTTAGAAGATTTGATGATGGTACAAGCCTTGAAATGCTTCCAAAACACTTGGTATTCCCTTTGGAATATTTGAAATTGCATCGAAAAGACTTGAAATAATTCCAGATGACTTGATACTGCCCTTGGAAGACTTCATTCTGCTTCTAGAATACTTGAAGTACTTCCCAAAGACTTGACATTGCTTCTGAAAGACTTGGTACTGTTTTTAGAAAACTTAAAAGCTTTTCAGAAGACTTACAATACTTTTATAAGATTTGATACTGGTTCAAAAAACTTGAAATACTTCAAAAAGACTGGATACTGCTCCTAATAGACTTAATAAAATGCTTGCTGAAGACTTGCAAAATCGCTGCCAGAAAACATTTTCATCGCAAAAAACAATATAAATCATTTTTCTTTATCAGAATAATTATTTTTATTTTTTAATTAAAATGAATTTCTTCGTTTTTTAACTTTTAATCGAGAAATTAAAAAAAAATTAAAGTCTTTTAAAATTTTAAGATTCTCCAACATTTGACGATAAACCCTCTGATGATGGCTAAAAATAGCCGAAACATGTAAGGGAAGAAAAATAAATAATAAATACATCGATTAAAAGTTAAAAAAATGAAGAAATTCATTTTTCAATTCAATAATAATTCCAATTCATTTTTCTTTATTTCGAAAATATTAAATGCTATTGGACAAAATACAAAATCCTGACGTAAATAGTCCAGAAACTGTTAATTAAACACTAAATACTGCTGGAAGAAGACATTTTTAATACAAAAGGCAAGAAGCTGTTAACAAAATTTGATTTTGCTTCCAAAATACCAAATACTATTGGCAAAATACGATATCTTCATTTCAAAAGTTTAAAAATTGCTAATTCAACACTAGATATGGCTTGCAAAACTCTAAACACTGCTGGCAGAAGACATTTCTTTTGAAAAAAAGTCTTTTTCCAATTGAGTTGTTTTTATTACCCAATACCCATATTATTTTAAAAAACCTGCGCCTATGTCCCTAACCCTTATTCCCACCATATGTTCTTGAAAATTTTTTTGATTATCGTACTCGTGTATTTACATATTGATACGTATAATCACATATTGAATCTTCCAAATATTTTGGCTTCCTTAAAGCAATATCTCTGTACATATCTCTATATGAAGTTTTAGTAAAGTATCAATATTTTACCCAGCAATTGCTTAAAACCCTTCTCAGGACTAAAAATTCATCCGTTACATACGATTCACGATCGATATTCACAGCGTCTCTTTGGCGCTTTGTTGTTGTATTTTTACACAATGTTTAAATTGTTAAATATTATGTATTTGTACTTTTCGTCAATAATTAAAAAATCGACCCAATCTGGTCACGCTGGATCCCGTCGAAACCAAAGCTGTTCACGATCACGCACACTCACGTGAGTTCTACAAAAATTGATGCCCGCTCACGGTGGGTCACGAATGACTCATCGTGACCCGATGCGGCTCACGTAATTTGCACACCTCTACTTTATACGTGGAAAAGTTCTTTTGGATTTGGTTGCACTCTTTCTGGATATCTGAATTGACACAATATACTACTAAAATAATATTGCTTATAAATGTTGTGTTCTATATATTCATGTATAATTCAGCAGCTTGATTTAAATTTTAAGCATTATATATCTTTGAAAAGCTTGGAAAAATTATAGCTCAATAAAAAAATTAAGTGGGTGGTTCCATTAAAAAAAACTGAAACTGTATTTATTACTGAAAAACCGTGATGATTAGAAACTTCTACGTGCACCATTGAATTCTACGTGAAAATATCTATTAGAATTCGTTTTTATTTTTTTGCTAAGTTATCAGATAGCCGAAATTCGGGGGAGGTCTGAAAATCGTATATTTTCAGAAACTCCCTAACCCATCGAAATTTAGACAACCTATACAGGTGGACCAAATTGGACACTCAATTTCTTTTTGAGATATCCATCTTTGAATTCAACGTAAGTTTGTGGCATTTCATAAAATTAAAAATACCCTAAATTATTTTTGGAAAATCGTAAAAAATCGAATATTTAAGATCTTGATAATTTTTTTTGTGATTTATTAAGAAAAGTATGCACTTTTCCAAGAACAAAACATTGCGTGAGTATTTAATTAGTTTTTGATAGATATCAAGTTTGGAACTCATCCTAAGTTTGTGGCATTTTATAAAATTAAAAATACCCTTAATCATTTTTAAAAAATCGAATTTTTAAGCTATCTTGATGACTATTTTTGTGATTTGTAAAGAAAAAAATACACTTTTCCAAGAACAAAATTTTGATTATCTCAATTAGTACATAGAATTCTTAAGATATCTTGATGATTTTGTGATTTATAAAGGAAAAAACCCCGTAAAATCGTAAAAAATCGAATTTTTTTAGTTTAATCAAATTTTTTATAAAATTAACAATTTTTGTAAAAAGGTATTTTTTTCATTTAAATTATGCAAAAACAGAATTAAATGTAACACTCGTGTTTTATGGGTTTAGTTTTATTAAAATTTATTAAGAAATTGACAACAGAAAATGGTTATCCAAGACTCTGATGCAATACCAGATATTGATTTTAATACTGGAATCAAAATATTATTGAGATGACTATACGAAATTTTATACAGTGTAAGATCGTTCGATTAAGATGTTACTGTAATAATATGATCGCTTTTGAAGTTAACCTTGGGTTTGAACACATTCTAGTCGATTTGATTGTCCTTTTGAAAATATAATAATACTATATTGAACAAAGTGGTAACATTAAATAATTAAAATGAATTATTATTTGAAAATAATTGTAATTAACTTAATTTTAAACAAAGTGATTCAAAATAGTATTTTTAATTAGATTTTATTTTTGTTCCAATTTTATTTTGTTGTTTAATCTTCCTTAAACAAGTCCACATATATCATAAATCTTATTTCCTTATCCTGTATTTATAGGATTATGTTCACTTAACTCAAAAAAATATTACTTCTTGATTTTGTTTTAATTGAAATTTTGGATAATTTATAACTTTATTATGAAACTATTTCGATTTTTACCATTTCTATGTTATTTTTCTTACGAAAACGATACTTACGTGAAGAACATTCAGGTTTATGTGGTTTCCAATTCCCCCGCACACATTTCGCCGTTTTATTTTTAGGCATATTCGAAATATACCCTTTTAAACACGTTAATCTTATAACAGTACCACTGCTATGAGTTGAATTCTTATCCTTCCCATGTTTAACAACTTCGATATTCACATAGGACTCGTCAGAAAGAGGATCGCATGGGACGCGGTGCTTATTTTTCTTATTAAAAGGACTAGGACTTGTCGTGCCAAAAATTATATCGTTATCATCTGGTTTTTTGTTGCCACCTCTGCGTACGTTAGTTGAAGATCCAGATCCTTTATGTGTGATTACTGAAAGTTTACTACTACTAGAACTTCCTTTCAAAGCACGTTTTCTTCTCTTTTTGATATCTTTGGAAACGTCGAATAATTCGTCTAAATAAGATGGGATTGAAAATTTGTACGGTTTCTCGTAAAATTGTTTGTTGTATCTTATGAATGCGCGTTTGTAACGTTCTACTATTATTGATCTTCGCTTCCTACTCCAACGTAATCGCGGATGTTGACCCAATACACATCTAATAAATATTTGAATTAATATAAATTTATTAAAAAAATGTGGATTTACTTTGGTAATTGAGTAGGACTCCATTTTCCTCCAATACAAGTTGCGCCCGGTGGTCCTTCGTTTAATATATAACCTTTATCGCAATCGTACATTATTTGTTTGTTGTTGGTTACTTTTCGTACGTAAGGTCTATAATCGTAAAGTCCCATATTTCCAACGAGAAGAATTTTTCCGTTTTCAACGAATCCGGGAAATGGACAATAAACTAAAAAGATTTATGGAATAACTACGTAAGTAATGGCTACGTGAGTACCTTCTTGACAAACGGGCACTTCTCCAGTCCAATTTCCGAAAGAACACTCGATGAATTGATTTCCTTTCAATTCGTATCCATCTTTACAGGTAAACTTTGCCTTCATTCCGTGGTCGATTTTAGGGGCAATTACCATTCCATGTTTTGGATTTTTTGGTAAATGCTTACATCTAAAATTTTGGTAAAGAAAAATTTGTTAGTTGTTGATCTGTTTGATTTATAAAAAAATTTGTCAAAATTTAAATCTTAAAACTAAGAATTATATTAAATTAAAAAAGATATATATTACTGAAATTTTGTAATTCCGTTATTATTGATAAATCATAGAAAGAAGAAACTGACTGATAAATCAAGCTAATAATTTGATTGATAAATGTAAAGATGTATTACATGGATATAGATGTAAGGAGAATGTAAAGTTAGAAACTATTAAATATTAATTAATTAATTATAATTATTAAATAATATCAATTATTAAGAAAGCGAGAAGAATACCGAATAAAAAACACCACAGAATAGTTTTATTTTTTATAGAATTTGTTTAGACCTAATACTGCTGAAATTTTACTTGAGTTTAGTAAAGTAAAAAAATTTAGTACGGTGGATGTAAAGACAGGGTTATGGGAAGTTCAATTAGATAGTATATATTCGAAATTGACAACATTTTGGACGCCATATGGTCATTATAAATGGCTCCGAACGCCTTTGGTATTGCTCCAACACCTGAAATTTTTCAGAATAAAATAAAAGATATTAATTGACCTAGAAGGTATTGAAATTCTAGCTTAACAAAGATTATTTTTCTGATCTGCAAGCACATTAATTTTATGATAGAAGCAGTAAACATTTTCCACAACTGGAAATAAGTGAACTGGTAGTTGCTTAATTATATCCTGAAAATATACACTATGGACGTCAGGAAATGTATCAAACCGATACCGTAAACAATTGAAATGGATAAGAGGATAATTTCCGTCAGCTAGAAGACCAAAAGAAACAGAAATAGAGGAACAAAAGGAAAGCTAAGGAATTGACATACAAGAAGATATGAAACAGAATGTGGACATAGAAACCAATTTCTAACGTCTAAAAAGGGGGGCATGTTATAGAATGTTGTATATTTAATTACTCTTAGTCAAATGATACGATACGGTTATTATTTCATCTTATCATTCAGTTTTATGCACGTCATGTAGCTCATTCATTTAAGTTATGAGTTCTATTTATGACAGATAGATGTTGTAAGGTGTAGCAAGAAACACGAGAAGAAAACACGTATTTGATGATGAGTTATTCAACGTGTTCTATGTATATCTAAGAATTAATTACACCGGAGGGGTATAAATCATAAGTCATTTGAAAAGTAAATGTAAAAATACTATTTAGACCATTGTTACTACTTAATGAATTTATTATTTCTTAATTAATTTTAGATCAATGGTAGAACCTGAATGTAATTTTGTAACTTCTAAAACTCCAAAATTTTCACACTCAAATCAAACAAAGTTTCGTAGATTGGGAAATTATCAAGCAAAACGTAGCACAGATTGAAGGAGATCTAAAACACCTATGTTTAAATCTTCTGAAGTGATTATAAACTCAGCAAGTCTCTAATAATAACAGTATCAAAGAAATGCGCAAAACCAGCGAGTAAACAAGATACGGAATGCTTGTAAATATTAAATGCTTGTAGATACTTGTGAAGAATTAACAAATTTGCGCATTGTATTTTAAAAATTGAGTGCTATCAAAAGCACCACAAATTGACAAAGAAACCTTATAGAAGGTTAAGTATACCATGATTTTTAACTCCCAATACAGGGATGTAGTAACTATAGTTACTAAATTATTACTGCTCTTGAATTATCCCATATAAAATGCATCATAGCTTATTCTATAGGCATAGTTAAAAAAATGAAATTTGGTACAATCCTAAAACGACGTCCTTAGGGTATCCCCGAGTATTTATCAAGAGTGACCCTCTTGATAAATACTGAGATGGGAGAGACGGAAGTCTTTTGGAAACATTCTTAGTCTTCTGGACGCATTTCAAGTCTTCCAGAGGGTAATATAATGTCCTTTGGCAGCATTTCAAATCTTCTAAAAGCAGTATCAAATCTTCTGTAAGCAATATCAATACTTTAGAAGCAGTGTCAAGTCTTCTGAAAGTATTTCAAGTCTTCCAGAGGCAATATCAAGTCTTATGGAAGCATATCAAATAGTCTCGAACAATATCAAATTTTCTAAAAGCAATTCCTAAGACCTGTCTTCTGAAGGCAGTAGTAAATCATCTGGAAGCAGTTTAAGTCCTCTGAAAGCAGTTCAAGTTTTTGGAAGCATTTCAAGTTTTTCAGAGGCAATATTAAGTCTTCTGGAAGCATTTCAAGCCTTCTGCAAGTAATATCCAATTTTCTAGAAGCAGTATCAAACCTTAGAGAGGCAGTATCGAGTCTTCTGGAAGCAGCTTAAATTTGCAAAAAAAGAAATCATCCGATCACAGAAAATATTTTTATTCTCCTTGTCGCCGATTCTAAGTTTTCTTCACTTTCTAAGTTTTCTTCACTTTTCTTCGCACTTTAAACTTAATCCCGAAAGATACTGTTAGCAAACACTACCGTTACAAGTAAATCTGTTGATATGTGAGTCATTTGACAATATAGTTTCAATACAACGACATTCGTAGTTATTTCGATGGTTTTTCATAAAGTTTTAAATTATTACGATCTATAATTTCCTACTAAAATGGTTTTTTGTCTGACAGGATGGTCATTAGTGTCATTACTATCATTAATCGTCAAAATCATTTAGGTAGATGCAGTTAGAACAGAGTTTGTTGATATATTATATTAATAATTGCTCAATAAGGAATTTACTACAAATCAAGTTTTTTCTACAGACTATTTTGACATATATTAATCATTCCTAAAAAAACGAGTCTTTCAGACATTTACTTATTGTTTCTTCCTCCTCTTTTTATTATCTAGAGACGTAGTTGGAATGATGAATCCCATTTTTGATACCACGAAATATATTCTATCCAATGTTAATCAATCAAAATATTGCTAATTTTGAAAATAGCAATAAGAACGATTACAAACATTGGCAAAACCTAGAATTAAAATCTTATTTTAAGATAAAAGAGGAAAATAGTAAAAGTTACATTTAAGCTAATTTTAGCTAATTAATCAATTTTCTAAGAATTCGTAGAAATTGTACCATCGACAAGTTCTTGTTATATAAAGAGAGTATTTGACTAAACATTCACAATATTTGGCATAGCCGAATGCATCCAATTCGATAACCCACCATTCAATGGAAGCGAGTTTAAAAACTACTGTTGAATTCTAAATATAAAATACAATCGAACACGGAGTATTGCTTGAAGCTAGTGGTGTAGCAAAAGATATGTAAAAACACTAATAAAATACTCACATGCTCATATTTTGAGTCAGATCAGATGGAAGATAAGTTTCTAGATATAGAATATGTTACCAATTACAGAAATACTCTACACTCTACCACTAATAGACTTCATACAACGCAGTTTTCAACAGAGAGGTACAAGATTATTTACCAAACATAGGTGGTTTTGGAATGGTAGAAGATTTCGATTTTTGATAGCAGTATTTTATCTAATTTCATTAATAGTTTCTTGCGTTTTGCATTAAAAATGTCTTCTGCGAGCAGTATTTAGTCTTTGATTAACAGTTTCAGGACCACTTATATTAATTTTACATTTTATCCAATACTAGTATATAATACTTTTACAGCAAACTCAAATGACTTATCTTGTATGTTATCTTTTTGCAATGACAATATTCTCTGTCCGTAGTTTTACAAGCAGTATCAAGTCTTCTGGATGCATTTCAATTTTTCCAGAGACAATATCAACTTATCTGGAAATATCTCAAGTTTTTTGAAGCAATATCTTCTAGAGGCAGTATCAAGTCGTCTGGAAGCAATTCAAGCCCTCTGGAAGCATTTCAAATCATTTTAAAGCAGTAAAACCTGGGACAAGTCTACCAGGGGCAGTACCAAGTCTTATAGTTCAAGGTTTCTGGAAACTTGGCAAGTCAAGACTTCTACAAGCAGTATTAAGTCTTCTTGATGCATTTTAAATCTTGTAGACGCAATGTCAAGCATTTCAGGACCAGTATCAAGTCTTATGGAAGTGGTTCAAGATTTGTGGAAGCAATTCCAAGTCTTCTGTAAGAAGATCAAGTTTTCTCTAAGCAATATCAAGTCTTCTGAAAACATCTCAAGTGTTCTGGAAGCATTTTAACTCTTCCAGAGATAATATTAAGTCTTCCACAGGCAATACCAAGTCTTCTGGAAATATTTCAAGTCTCCTAGAAGCAAGTATTTGCGCACAGAGAGAACCCCCATATTCGGCGTTTATGAGTGCTCTGCACCCATTCAATATTTTGTATTAGTAATTGTGCACCCAGAGCACCCATATTTCCAGCGCCTATGTTTACCTACCATAATAAAAGAGATAAAGAAGTTGATAAAACAAAGCTAAAATGACAAAAAGACAACGCAGTTCAAAATAAATGTCATAGTATACTGCAAACAACAGAAAAAGAGTTTTCTAACTTCAAAATATAACCTAATACCATATACAATAAAAAAATCATAGAATACATCATTCTTTAAACTATGTTTGTCATCAACCAACCCGGAACAACCTAAACCGATTCACAAACCTTTAACAAACCCCAATGACCACTTTCATATTCGCGAGTGCAAGGAAACCACCAACAGCAGAACTTTTCCAGCAATAGCAACTGCGATACCGAGAGATCCACCAGCAATTAATAACGATTGGAGTTCCACCACAAAAATCTTCAATACCGATTTAAGATCTTCTACCGACGACTCCACCAACTGATGCAAGTTCAACACCTGGTAAAGAAGAAACTCCCACAATAGCATGGAAATCAAAAAGATCCAGAAAACCATCGAAGTATCTTTCAGATTATACAGTGTAGGAGAATTGTAGTTGTTCAGACAATTGTGGACAGTTATGTGTGTGACTAAGTTCAGAAAAAGAGAGAGAACCTTTTCACTTTTTTAGCTGCAGGAGTTCTTCCAGTCTGGTTACGGCATTAATACACTACTGCATGACAAATCAATTTTGGCTAGTCAAGGTCAGTTGAATTTAGGCAATAAGAGCGCATTATCTCCGAGCACATTTCTCATAAATTTAAAACCTATGTTTGTTTATTAATTTGCTAATCATTATTTTGCTACTAAAAAATAAACTAACTAAAGCTCAAGCAATTAAAACGTTTTAAGTGCTTACTCCATGAAAAGCAATTAATTATCAATATTGAAAGATAACACACATCTTTAAATAATCACAGTAACCACCATCACATACAGTAACTGATTTATACCTTATTCGTCATTTTAATGATCATTTTTTTTAACTAGAATTACTTATTAACTAACAATAATTTAAAAATATTTGTATTTCAAACCTGGCTGGTTGACACTTTGGAATATGGGTCCATGTTCCATTATTGCAAGTTACCGGTGATAAACTGGCCAAAAACTCGTACTGATAATTACATTCCACTGCAAGAGCTTCTCCGTGAGTTACAACAGTTGAAGACAGCGCGGTATCATTTTGCGCAACCAAAATAACTCGTCCTTGAGCAACTTGTGGAACAACACACGGAGCTAAAAAAAATGATAAATGTTGAATAATATAAACAAATAAATTCTTCTCTTGAAATTCTAATTAGTACTATTTGAAGAATATTTAGCTGGGTTAAAAAGCACCAAGTCGTTCTAATTATTACCTAAACATTTTGGAAGTGGATATCTCCATTTCCCATCAATTTGACATACTGTCGAAGTGTTTCCTTCCAATGTCATACCATCATGACAACGAAAGATGATGGACGCACCCAATCCCGTTCCTCCTTCAATGTTCTCCAACCATCCGTTCCATAAGCGCCCCGGATGTCCGCAGTTTATCTCTACTCATGCGCAAAGTAAATGTAACTTCCAAAGGAACTTAACAGGAACGAAAATGAATCAGTGTACTACTTCTATAGGGGATTAGTTATGAAGTTTGCTTATTTAAAATATACAATACTAAGTCACATCCCCTTCTTCATTTGTATTCTTCTTGTTTGGATTGGTGTGAAATTGAGCATAATATGTAATTAGTGATAACAAAAAAGAAAAAAACAAAAAGATATTCTGATATATTGTATATTTTAAATCAGGAATTTATAGAATATAGTTAATGTAACTACCACTAAAGGATTTTATAAACTACAATTATTCGGGCTTTAACCTTTACAAGACGGCTGTTGTCCAGACCATTTCTTATCCGCGCCGCACCTTCTGGTCGTTTCACCAATCAAGGTGTAACCGTATTTGCACTCGTAGCTAACAACGGAGTTATAGCTGCAAGATGTGTAAATTGCTTTTCCGTGACGTGGATTTTCAGGTGGTGGACACTGTACCGCTGTAACCACAACACACGGAAACGACCAACAAAACATACCCTTCACTTAATACAACATGCTAATATATTGACGTGATTAACTTAACAAATAAAATTTATATAATTTTGAAAAAATGTCTGCTTACGAACACAAGTGGGTAATTCTTTAGGCATCCAAGTTCCATCTGCTTGACAGAATCTTTCAGCTTTGCCAACAAGCTCGAAACCATCTGCACAATGATAGTTTATGCGACAACCGAAAGTGTAACATTCACCAGCGTGCCAACCATGTGAGATAACAGGTGGTGCACCGCATGAACGTGCTATAAGAATAAAAAAACAAAAAGCTCATTGAGAAGCGAAAATTTTCATGATTGCTTATTTTTTTTCTTTAAGTTTGATAGATGCGATTCGAGAAAAAGGGTGGATACAAAGCGAAAAAGTCGGGTACAATAGCCTTATTGTGCCATGTTGAAAAATTACTCACGTTCACAGGAAATGTCCGGACCGTACCAAGAGGCCTGTCCATCGATGGCTAGGCATTTCGCTCTTGGGAAGCCGTTGGTCACGTATCCTGTATGGCAATAATACTGGAGTGTCGAGTCCAGATCGAAGGTCGTTTGTTCCGGAAGGGCATTGTGCCTAGCGTGATCAATCGTTGGCGGTGACAAACAATATACTACGCAAAAAAAAACAAGAGAATAAAGCGTTAAAATTGATTAAAACGAAATTTATTAGTTACAATTTCGAACGACGCAATTTATCTTCTTTAAGACATTTAAGTTTTAATAGAACGTAGAAAACTTTTTAAGTTTTATTTTAGTTTTGTTTTTGTTCATTTTATTTACTAGAAAACTCCATTTATTGAACACTATTTCTGTGGGAGGTTTTCTCGTGATAAGGGTGTGAGTAAGTGGTGGAAGAGTATTTGAGAATAGGGCGTTAAGTAACCCATATGTAACACGCATTCGTGAAATCCGGATTCAAGGCTATAAATCTTCACAACGTTGTAAGTTTGGAAAAAAAAATGGATAAAAAGTAAAATAAAATCGTTTTAACGGATGATAGGGATGTAAAAGATGGGTTAAAATGAAAAGATAACGTTGAAAAATGTATGTCAAAGTTAACGTATAAATCCATAACATAAGAATGTGTTAAAATTGCCAAAATTATTGTAAAAAAAAATAGTGTTGCTTCTAATATTGTTGATAATATACAGTTGTTCACAAAATTGAGTATATAGGGGAATCGGAGATAAATATGCGCGAATTTTTTAAATAATTGTTAATTTAGTTCAAGCTTTGTGATATATACGTATTAATAACAACCTTATTAACTAATTTGAGTGCAAAATAATCCAGTTTTTCAAATAAAATAATCATAATATTAATAATAATAAGAAATGATACGAAATTCGCATCATAAAATTGAGTGTACAGTAAAAAAAATAAATAGTTTAGGTCGGTATTTTGTGTTAATACGTAATCCTTTCATTGGTATCAATTTACACCTGTATTTGCTGTGGCAAATTTTTGTGTAGTTTGGCGAAATTTTATCGCAAATTTAGTAAATTCTCAATTCGATCACATGAGCTTACTACTCACGTGAGTGTACGTGATTCATGTATGATGTTTACGTGAGTGGTGTGCGTGACCCGCCTGGAATAAATCATTAATAAACATTTAAAGATGTAATTGATGCTTTCAGTATTATAGATAAGGTATGCAAAATGCACGCAATATAAACTAAATTGTGAATAAGTTCCAACCCATCTTAGAGAATGTATTGAAAAAAATATTTTGATAGATGATACCAGGGGGAAGGGAAGGTGTTTAGTTGGACGGCAACTCTAAGAAAGAAGGTTATTCGATAATATAAAAGAAATCTTGAGAAAAAGGGTGACATCCCAACTTGGACGAAGAAGCAAGAGAATCTCATGGACACTCGCGTCCCAAACTGTACTATACAAAATAACGCAATCTTTTCGATCACCGAAGAAGTTAATTCCACCTAGTACCTGCTTCCTCTCTTCTCATTGCCATATGTATCTATATATTTATTTTTGTTTTTAGTTATCAGCTTCTTTCTTTCCTCAAATTTTTCCTTGATGAGATAGGTTTGAAGCCCCTACGTAATTATGACCCTATATCTTTCTATCTCATTCCAACCCAACGATACGACGTAAGTGCTTTTTTGGCGAACAGAAAGAGGGGCACGATGAACTATTATGAATTAGTATTAAACTAAATCTTGAATAAGTTCCAACCCAGCTTGGAGAAAGTCTTGAAGATATCTTATATAGTCTTGAAGAAAAAGGACTTTAGTCGGACGGCAATTCTAAGAAGGAAGGTAACTGGACATTGCAAAAGGTCTAGGTGTCTTATTATGGGTTGGATTGAGATTTGTTAGATTGGGTTGGGATGGATTTTCAGGCATCAAATCTGACCGGAGATCAACACTAAAGATTTTCTCCTCCTCTCCGTACAGAAAAAAAGGTAAATAAAAAAGTTGACTTCCCAACTCGGAGGAAAAAAAAAGAGGAGCATCCTATGGACCACTGTTATCTCGATTCGCAACAGTGATTTGAAATTTAATAGTTTCAAATCAGTACGGTAGTTTCAATACGGGTCCAGTGAAGATAGGAGAGGATAGGTTGGTCAAAGTTTGGGTCTTTGACCAACCTATCCAGACCGTTCCGGTGACCGAGAGTTCCATTATTATTATTATTATTAATAGTCTTCGGTGGCCTAGGTGATTTTGATTTTCTGCTGATCCAGTCTTTAATATTTTAACCATTCTTGACAAGTCCTCTAGTCCTGGTCTAGGTGGTATTTTATCTCAGTTTTTGAGGGACTTTTCTGTTGAACTGCCAACACAACTTTTTTTAATTTTTTCGTAATCCTTATTTTTGAAATCCTGCTTACCTTACATTCCCAAGCACGTGCAAAACAGTTTTTTCCAATATTTAAAAGCGGGAATAGGCAGTTCATATCAAATTGTCGTCCGGCATCTATTCTTTCGTTTATTCCCAAGGTGTTTGAGAATATTGTCCATAATTACTTAGTTTAACCACTCTATTGCTCACATTATCATTACTGAACAACATTGTTTTTTATCTGGACGATCAAATGAGTTTATATTGGTGTATTATATTATCACATACAATACAAGAAGCAATGAAATACTAAAAAAATATATCGTAATATACCCTACTATATTGTACATGTATCGTAATTGTTTATGTTAGCAAACGTACGTCATAAATACCACCAATATCAGTTCTCCAGATAATGCCTTCACTAATATCAGTTCTCCAGATATTCCTTGGAGTTATTTAACGAGTTCTAAGTCCGCCAGGCTTTTTAGCATTTGTGGTGAAAGTGGCAGTATTAAGCAGGACCTTCCTATAATACACTCATTTCTTCACTACTTCACATATTTAATTTCTCCATTAAGAGATCAATCTTTAATTCTATTTCGAAACTAACTTACTACTTAATTCATCTATTTAAGTGATTTTCGTCCTATATCTATTATTTTCGTAGCTTTTTACATGCTTACTGATGATATTATACGTAATTGTGATGATCGGCGTTTTACCTTATTACTTTTGCTTGACATCTTCTTGGTGTCAATTCTACCTTCTCTAGGTTTTTCGCCGTTGTGTGTCACTTGATTTCAATCATATCTTTCTAATGGTTCTTTGTATGTACGTCAATTCCATCTGTATAAATACAGATATATAAATACAGCCGTTCCTCGTCTGTATTTAGAAGCTATTGTGGTGTGCCTCAATGCAGTATTTTAAAAGAGGAGGGTACTCCTCCTCTTTTACGTCTTCATACATTGCATTACTAATATAATTAAGAACTGGTTTCACTCTATGCAGATAAACTCCGAATTTACACATCGGCAGCTATGAATGAACATCTAGCAGCGGTAATGCGGTTTAATAGGGATCTTGAGTATTTCACACTGATCTAGATTCCAAGGCTTGAATTTAAATATAGCAAAAACTCAAATTACTATTGTCGAATCAAGACCATTGCTTACAAAATTTTACTACTTCGATAATACACATCTAACACTTGATGGGAATATATTACGATGCTCTCAAATAGTTAAAAATTTTGTGCTGATGATGAATTCTGCATTATTCTATATGTCTGTAAGAAGAGCTTTCTTTGTTACTATTCTCTACTCAAACTTGATTGTTTCCTTGGATTTATTATTTTTTACAATCCTGTTACAAATATGGTACAATATCATAAATAGTTATAAACATAGATTTTTAAAGTTTATAAATAACGAGACTTGTTGGATCCATCGAGCATTTAGTATTTGAATTTTACAAGTGGAGGATAAAATACAAAATATACTTAGCATCGAACGTGCATAAACCATGGTATTATAACCATTTGGAGATATTTTTTGCCGAATATTATTTAAGACTTTTCCTAATAGAAAGCTCAAGCATTAGAAATACCATTGCACAGGTTGTTCAATTTGAAAATTCAAGAGGTACATGCATATCATTGGGATATTTGTGGTTCTACGAGCAAAACTCCGTCAAATCAGATTCCTCACAACCTCTCAATCGTGTGTTAGGCTAGTCATACACGTATATCTGTATCACAGAGACATACATCAGAGTCAAAGAGCAGAAGTTTACTCCAAGAGGTGAGGAGCTCACCCACAAAGATGTCACCTCTAGTAGTAGAAAATATGATTTATCCAATCTGCCTGGTTAGACTCTTGAGGTAAGCCTTTGTTGTTTGACCTTAATAATGGCCAGCATTATGCGTTTTTCGGAAAGTAAATTTTTAATATATACAGGGTGAATCAATAGTGCGAGGACGGAAGATTGTGGCCGTACTGTTGAAAATAAAGAAAATGTTTTTGTGTAATCATAGATTACAATCAAAGCTGCATGGACTAAAATTATTTTCAACTATACAGGGTGTTTCACAATTCTAAAAAGATGTATAATCTTTTTAGATATGTTGATTATTTGTCTTAAATACTATAAATTCGTATCTTGTTTTCAAATTTTGAATGCAAGGTTGCCAAGTTATTAATCATTTGTGAAAATTTTTGAAAAATCTTGTTTTGACTTAAAATTCATTACCATTATTATTATTAAATATTGAAGATTGCAATTTGGCATATCGGTAAACAAAGCTTTGGTCTTTGAAACCCCACTAATACTGTTTGGCAATATTATACAGGCTGGTTACTAGAATCGGTTAATTTATGAAATGTTTGGGGGACTATAACTTTGTTATTTTAAATGGAACACCCTATATTTTTTCAATGTTTCGGAAGGCTTTATTAATTACCTTTCATTTTTGTTAAGCATATGGTATATATAACATGTATACTTTTTGAGATACTTACACTGTTTCAAAAACGTCATAAACTTGATTTTTTCACAAGAAGTAAGCTATGAGGAAGGCATTTTTAAACAAATGCAAGTAAGTTTATTTCGTAAAAGATGGAAAAGTATGGATCTGTGCACAGACAATAATATTAAGAAAACAACTTTTTAAAAATTCTATTTAAATATGTTGCAAAAATCCTATCATAGTGGGGTGGTGTACCATCGTGCTGAGACCACATTCTTTGTCAAACGTATCGTAAAACATTTTCTAAAAGTTTTGGCAATTGATTTTCTAAGAGATTCAAAAAGATTGTCCATTAATGGTTGCCTAATTAATAAAGCCTTCCGAGGCATTGAAAAAATATAGGGTATCCCATTTAAAATAACTAAGTTATGGTCCCCCAAAAAATTTCATAAATTAACCGGTTCTTGTAACCATCCTGTATAGTATTGTCAAATATTATTAGTGGCGTTCGAAAGACCCAAGCTTTGTTTCTCGATATGCCAAATTACATCCTTCAATATTTAATCATGATGCTGATAACGAATTTTAAGTGACCACATGATTCATCCAAAATTTTTACAAAGTGATTATTAACTTGGCAACATAGCGTTCAAAATTTAAAAACAAGATATGCACTTATAGTATTTAAGACAACTAATCTGTATATGTGAAAAGATACATAGGGTTCTGGAATTGTGAAACACCCTGTACAGCTGAAAATAATTTTAATCGATGCAGCTTTGGTAGTAATGTATGATGACTAATGATAAAAAAAACTTAAATTTTTAAAAAAGTAAAGCCTTCTTCTTCACAATCTTCCGTCCCCGTACTATTGACTCACCATATGTATGTTGGACAAATACTTAAGAAATAGTTACTCCTATGCGCTTTGGCATAAATTTTACAAGGTTTGATATTTCTTTTGATGTTATTACATTATTATTATTCTTCAGTTGTTCTTCAGTGTTGCTTTTCATGTTACGTTATACTGCTAAATCTTACGTTACAATAAATCGAAGCCTGGGTTATGTTGTGGAAGTGTACGCAATTGCTTGGGGACATTATACAGTAGTCAGGGTTTAACTGCTAGTACGTTTAACTATTTCTGTAGTATCCTTTCTGAGAAATCCTTGTGGTTTTGGAAGACGCAAATTTTAGATTTAGCTGCACTTCTTTAATAATGTAACGTTTCTCTCTCTCAGTTAGCTTAGGCGGATGTGAACTCAAAAGCAATGAGTATTATTGCTTAGTTATTGCAATAATACTCGTATTATTGTATGAGTATTATTACATTATATACCTATTACTTCGGCAATTTACTTCATTTCGTAATTTTACCATAGCTTTTTTTCTAGTGCATGTTTGTTAGTTTGACCCATTTAGCTAGCGCTGAAGTACTCCAAATACGTGTATAAGACGCAGATGCAGTATTTTGTTCAATTTTGTTCGAAACGTAATAAAGAAAATTTTACGCAGTAAAGATAACCATTCAGAAACAATACCATTGAACCATTGTAATATTTTACACTGGTTAGTTATATCAGGATTGAAAGATCTAAAAGATTTGAAATGCTTCCAAAAAACCTGATATTGCTACTGGAAGACTTGAAACGTAACCAAAATACTTGAACTGCTTCCAGAACATTTGTTACTTTCTCCTGAAAACTTGATACTACATCTAGAATACTTGTTTCTAGAAGATTCAGTATTGTCTCTGGAAAATTTAAAATGCAAATGGAATACTTGATACTGCTTCTAGAAGGCTTGACATTGCTTCCAAAAGACTTAAAATGCTTCCAGAAGAGTTGATACTGCCTTTAGAAGATTCGAAATACTTCTAAACGGTTTGATACTGCTTCTGGAATACTATCTGTTTCCCTAACTTGATATTGCGTCCGCAAAATTTGAAATGCTTCCAGAAAAGTTGATATTGACTCTAGAAGATTTGATAACTGTTGTGTAATACTGGATAAAGCGGAAAGCTCGATTCTGCTTCCAAAAGACTTGAAATGTTTCCAGTAGACTTGAAATGCTACCAGAATACTTGAAATACTTCTAGAAGATTTAAAATGCTAACAGAATGGTTGCAATGCTGATGATACTGTGTCTAGGAGACTTCAAATATTTCCAGATGACACCCACATAAAATTGTTAACTGTCTTTTCTGGTTTAATGTTACTATTTTCAATTATTTAATTTTAAGTCATAAGCGATTTGTAAGACATTATGCTACTATAAAAATTAAAAATAACAATAATATGTGAGCAGAAATCAGAAACACTTGAGATATATGAACCCTACTATAGGCAACTCAATTAGCTGAAATGTTAAATTAATTGCTCTTCTTTATAAGGAATCGATTTTACAATGTTTAAATGCACCAAATTTAGTACTAAATTACATTATTTAATCTTTGTATTCATGTAAATTCCCATTTATGCATTTATATATAATAGCATAGATATTTTATTTATAATATGGTTAAAATAATAACTTAAATTATTATTCAATTATCTGATTAAAGTCTAGGTAAATATTAATTATCTTAAAAAAACAAAATAAACTTACTATTCTGTTTACACGCTGGTGCAGTTCCAGCCCATTGACCATCTCCTTGACATGTGCGACTCTGCAAACCAACCACATGATACCCATGTTGACACGTATACGTTATTCTAGCACCAAAAAGACGACCACTTGCTGTTACACCACCGAACGAGATTTGTTCAGGTTCAGGACATTCACGATCTAAAATCAAAAAGCAATTAAAGTTATATTTTACATAGAATAAAGTTTCGCTAAAATTATTCAAAACCCATAACACCTTAAATATATTCCAAAGTAATTAAAATTGTACGTCAGGAAATGAATGCAGGCATTATGAGAAACTAGGTCCTGAATATAAAGTAGATGGGTGAAGCTTTAGAAGGGATGGGTGAGAGGAAGGAAAGAGACGAATAGAGTTATGAACTTCGCTTCCAGACACTTGTGCATTACCATTTCAAACGTTATTAAAGGTTAAGGGATTAAGCTGTATTTGAGCTATTTAGTTTTACAGGGGTGCCACAAATTAAATTTGCTAAAGTATTAAGGATAGTAATTTTTTAATTACCTGGTTTTATACAACTCATTCCGCAAGCACCGTCACAAAGGCATTTCTTTTTCTTGCTTTTGCAGTCTTCGTCCGACGAACATTTCCGCAAACATTTTTGTCCCTTTAAAAAATTAATTGACTCAAACGTTTCATAACTCTCTAATTATAAAATGTAAATGTAAAAGTACCAATAAAGTAGCTTGTTCTTCGTCTCTAGGACAAAGCGTTGACGGTGAATTTCTAGGGTTTTTGTATTGTTTCCCTGTTGAGGTTTCTGAGGATTCAGCTTCATCCTCCCAATCTTCGTCTTCATCTTCGTCTGAACTGTTCGAAGGCGTTGCCGTTGTTGTTTCAACGGAGAATGCTAGAAATGTTAATGTTGATGTTATCTATTCGAAAAAGTAAAAATCTTTGTATATCCTTTTGGTGTTATATGAAATGGATGCCAGACGCAGGTGACAGGGTGGTATATATTAAGAACAACCAATAAATACAAAAGCGCGGCAGTCTAATAGTAGCGAACAGTTTATAAATACATCGAATGAATTTTGAAATTTGTAGCGTTTTCGCTGCAAACAAGAAATTCCAATTAGGTCAAATAACAAAATGAACTCACGTCTCGTCCATTTGTTTTTTAAACTCAAAACAAACTTAAAATAGATGTTTTTGATTAACACATTTGAAAATAATTCAATATGGTATCTTGTATAAAAACGGAATTCGCATTTATACATTTTGCATTAAAATATTGAGAGGAAGAATGAATTTCTATTTAGAAATTGTAAAAGTTATAGTATTATAAAAGTGATTTAAGTGTAAATAAAAGTAGTAAATAAAAGTGATCGATTTTTTAAAGTTTACTTCTGTGGGCAGATCTTCTTCTCAAAAAGCGGCTACATAAATTTGCAGTGGTATTGGAGATACAGAAAAGGTTAGGCGCGAAGTATCGGAAGTTCTTGAAAGTGATGGATGCAGAAAACGTCGACGCAAATGATTCCTCTGAGGACGATGCTTTAACTCAGTTAGAATCCATGTGGGATTAACCATGGATTCCTTTAAATTGGATTATCTGTATGTTAAAATATTACCCACATTAAAAGTACGCCCAGTATTTCAGTGCAAAATAAAGTGGATCCTCAATCGGTGGAATCACCACAGCAGGAATTAGAGAAGCTGGAACAACTCGACCATAGATTAATAGAGCAAGAACTAAAACATCAAGAACTTGCAGTCAGTTTGGTGACTGCTACGATTCAAATGCAGATCCAGCTTATTCTCTAGGATGTGAGACAAACGACTTCAAAGAAGAGATCTTTAAGCCTTGTTTTCATTGTCTGAGATTGCTTCATCAAGCCCATTTCTTGACGAATTCTAATTGTAATAGTCACATAAAAAGAGCAAAAACAGTAAAATTGAAAAGATTACTAAACCAGGATGGTCATAACCAGGAGCAACCTGCAGTAGAGGGGGTTGAAAGAGAAGGACAGGTCTCAAAGAAAGTACGTTTTAATAAACAAAAGAAAATGTGAAGCCTTTAAGAAATTTAGGTAAGGAGTACTCAACGGTGAAGGAAGGAAAACTTTGTGGAAAAATGAAGCCAAGATGTAATAGCACCATTTGCAAGAAATTGGGAAGGATTTGTTCAACAATAGAAGAGACGTAAAGTCATTAATTGTTTACTATATTAAATAATATAGTTATTATAACCTATATATTCCATATATTATAAACTGCCAGATATAAATCGAAAACGAAAAATTATGGTGAGATGCACGCAAATTACTGACACATAACAGAAAACAACGCAATGTGTGAATTCCCTTAGAAAAAAGACTGTTAAATATAATTTCTTGATAAACTAAACTCATGTTCTTGTCTACAAAAGTTTCTTTTGAATATTTTGAATATTTCAGAATGGATAGTGAGAATAGCCTTAGAGAAAGTAGTCGAGGTGGGAATTGTTGAAATGGATAAGAAAAGTGTATGGAAATCTGAAAGCGCTATTGCAAGGGATCAACCGATATGTTCTGATGTTTTGTGGCGCACATGTTTCCTAGAATGGAGTCCCACTACTGTAGAAGCAGCTCTACTAGAGAATATTTTCATCCAGAACTCTATTTCGAAAATGTTCTATTTCGTAAATGTTGCAGTCTGTGCCTGAAGGTAATCCTAGAGCAAGTCTTAAAACTCATAATTTATCAGTTCATACTCCCAAGATAATAATAATAATAACTTCATTGTGACAAAAACCTGAGATTTTTTACACTCGTTACAATTTAATAATATTTTAACAACAATAGACTTAAATAGCGCACCTAAAATCCACAAATTCCTGTAAAATGCATTGCGAATCAGGAAAGGTTTAAGGCGGTTTCTCAGCCCTGCATTCTACAAATTCCGGGCGTTAAGCGGAAACCGGTTGAACAATTGTTGGGATGAGAATTCCGGTCTCTATTGCGACACCTTCAAACGACACCGTTTCGAAAGAAGGAATTGTAAGAATATTAAATATCACAAATAGATTCACGGTAGTCATCTCGATATCTTACATTGCCAATGATGCGTATGGCACGTCGCTGAAGCTTAAAGACTATTATATTGCACTAAAATGCACTACATCCAGCGATACAGTACTCATTAAACGTTTTAATGCATAAATATCGTAATATTTTTTTACTTAGTTTTCCCCCAAAGAAAGCAGCATGTTTCTCGAATTTTAAATTAGGTGATGTTATGTATATCACTAGGAATTTTGTGCCGTCATTGTCACAAATGAAATCAAAATTATGGTTTCGATGTGTGGACGATGTGTGTGATATGGAAACATAGCCGAGAACGCCTCCAAGAGGTTTTAGATCACTTAATCGCTCAACATCTCATGATCAAACTTACCATGGAATCGGAAACTGCCAAAGAGCTACTTTTCCAAGATGTATTCATCACTAGGACGACAAATGGTGAAATGGAACTTGGGGTGTACCAAAAGAAGGCCCACACTAACAAATACTTGGTGGCATCATCAAACCACTATCCCCAAGTAAAGAAGTCCGTCTTGGACACTTTGTTTCAGCGAGCAACGGGCGAACAACGTATATACTTTGAGGGACATCTTCTTAGTTCTCGGACCAAGAACGGAAGCAGGGAAGAAAATGCGTTAAGTACATAACCAGTTAGATTTATCTGTCTTCCTTATATTTCAGAAGTGTACCTGAAGAAAAACGACATCATGGTGCAATACGTCCCATGTTCCAAAAGATTGATGCAGAAAGTATTCGAAACCAGTAAAGCTAAATTTAATGAATTCATCTGAATAAAAATACACCATTTTTTCGCATTCTCCTAAAATTTAAGATAAAAAGAAAAATTCATAACAATACTTTTTTACTAAAAGGACCTGAAATTTATTGACTATCGTGAAGTTGTGGAAAGTTGTACGGCTAACGATTACAGGATGTAACATCGAATGCCGTATCAAAAAGCATGAGAGGGATGTGAGACTGAAGAAGATCCAATAGACAAGAAAATCCATAGAAATCCACCGGAATAAAAATAACGTCAACAGAGATGAAAGCTGTGAACTCCGCTGAATATGGAAGATGGTTGTGAACACGAACAAGATTTCTTTATATTCAATAAATAAATTATTAATTAGTTTTCGACCCATATATTGTTTTCTGATTTAAGTTTTCGTCACTTCGAGCCAATTTCTGAGGAAGATTAAAAGAACCATAGTGTCCGAAACGTCAAACACTTTTTCAAAATACGAATGGCAAAACTCGGAATCTTCTAGTTTTAGATCCAGTATTAGTTCTAGTAGTGAAAGAAGTAGAAATTTAAATTTTATGACAGTTACTGCTTAGATGTCTTTGAAGAGAGTGCCATTGCCATCACCGGTGTCTTATATATCACGTTTAAAAATGTAATTATTGTTTTACCATATTCAATTACAAAAAAGTCGAAACTTTTAAAAGAAATGCCCCATGTGTGATTAGTTTATCAGATGGACTATTTAATTCTCTACAAATCCTTAATATATGTCCCTATACCATACCTATTATCGGATTCAAAAATTTTACCTCTCACTTCGAAGGCGAATAATAAAGAAACTATTCCATAGAAAATATAGAGAATAAGTTTGTGTGGTGTAATTTCAATTTTTTTCATCCACTCGTGGAGTGATCATTACAGGTATATTGAAAAAATCTGCCCGATATCGATTGCTTTGCGAAAAACCTCGACTTTGTGATTCTTTTCTCAAAAACTATTTGACGAAAAAATTTCAAATTTGAAGTGGTTGTATCCTGATAAGAACAACTATAGCGATAACTACAGCGTTTAATACATCTTCCTCTAATATAAGGCATCCTGATAAGATCGGAAATCTTCTTTTCCAAACACCATTTCTTTTTTCTACTACATTACGTGACTATCTGATTGACAAGTTTTTGCAACAAGTTGTGCAAATGTGCAAGTATATATATAGTAGTATATAGATATGCTGTTGAACACTGTCATTATCACCAAATTTCTCATTTTCTAATCTTCTATTGATAGTATTGTTATTAAAAATTGTTCAATCGTGAGTGCTTTCCGGCCATCCAGTAATATCGCAAATTTTAATTTAGTAAGATCAATTTAATTAATCTTCATTTTGAGGTATAAAAATATAGTGTACGAGATTAGGTATAAAGACGACAGTTGAGACGTGCGAAATAATACAAAATACTTAAGTATGTTATATTCTTCTGATACTATGTTCCGCACAATAGCAGATTTTATTGGAATCAGAAAAGCAAAACCTAATGGCCGTAAGGTTGGCAATAGCATCGTTAAGGCTACGATAGATTTTATGCCTTAAAATGAAGAACTAGATAGCTAAAGTTGCAATTTTATCGCATAGCAAGATTTCCGTATGTCATAGATGCTATTAACTGTATAGCATCATAGTGCTATAAAAAGAAGATTAGAAAATAAAAAACAAACAAACGGCTAAAACAAACACGTAAATAATCATATAATCCATAAAATAGTTTGTTCATTTCTCTTTGGTGCTATACTGAGATGACAAATTTACAAAATATTTTTAGAAGAAAAGTTACCAGAGTTGTTAGAAAATGTAGGTTTAGAAACTCAACAAAAAATAATATTTCAATACGATAGGACACCTGCACAGTATTCAAGGTCGTTCAAAATTTTTTAAATTCCATTCGGTATGAAAAAAAATTGACTATTGGTCAAGGAGGTCCAATGCCGTGGTCAATAAGATTATATAACCTAATTCTTTGCGACTTTTTCCTTTGAAGATACGTCAAAGTCCAAGCAATAAAGATTAAGAAATACGTAAATTTTCTGTATTTTCAACTGTTCGTTTATTAAATATCTAACTAGTTTCAACTTTAAAAACCATCTTCAGAGATAAAAATCAACCAAGAAATAACATTTTCACAAAACAACAAATTTTTAAAAAATTACATTTTTTTTTCATATTTTTTTGAATAGTAACACCTTTTTTTTTAATTTATTAGTCTCAGTGCCACATAACTGTAGATGGAGATAAGTCAAAAACATTCTCGATCAAGTACGCCTTAACTTTATTTTTGAATGCACGAGGAGCGGTGATGCTTTTTATTGAGACAGGTAACTTATTATATAGTTTTACAAAATCGTATTGCGGACTTTTCTCAAAAAATGCTGTTTTGTGTCGCAACAACGGCAAATCAACACGTCTCGTCTCATACTGGCTAACAAACAGAGCCCAAAAATCTTTCACGATTTCCGTTGACAAACACCACAGCTTTGAGAATATAGATACAAGGGAAGGTAAGAATACTATTATTTTTAAAAACTTCCTTGCAGGATTCACCACATTGTAATTGAAAAATTAATCTGATTATTCGTTTCTGAGTCACAAATACACGCCGCCACTGAGAACTTCTGCCCCACAAAAGAATATTGTATGAAATATGTGAGTAGCAAAGCGCGTAATATGCGTCCAGGGGTGACGTCCTGTCCAACGAATATTTGAGCTTGAGCAACGCAAAATACGACAATTTACGAAATTTACGAAATTTAATCTTTTACATATGTTATTTATATGTGGTCCAAAACTCATTTCGGTATCAATGCTCAAGCCCAAAAAGTTGGCTTCCTTCTGCAAAGGAATCCCAGCAAGATGTTCTATGGAAAGCGGTCGCCGAACATGAAAATTTACGCAGACTGTTTTCTGTACATTCAAGATTATTCTGTTTCGGGTGCACCAATCCACAAAACGCTCTACAGTGCTACCAACCAACCTATCAAGCTCACTCCGATCACGAGCAGCAATAGCGATAGAGGTGTCATCCGCATACATCACCACATGAGCATTCTCGAAAAAACTTGGTAAATCATTTACAAAAATTACGAACAGTAAGGGACCCAGTATGGAACCCTGAGGTACGCCAAGATTTACAGGTGAGTCCTCCGAGGCTATTCCCGACAGAACCGCTCTCAAACTACGACTTGTAACGAAAGAAGTTAACCATTTAAGCAGACTTCCACGAATACCCACATTGTATAACTTTTCCTTGATGAAGTGTGGAGGCAACGAATCGAAAGCTCGGGAAAGGTCAAAAAAAGACCAACCACATAATTACCTTTGTCAAGGTGTTCATAGACATATGAAAAGAAATCGACAGTAGCGGTCTCTTCGTTGATAAGCCCCTTCGAAATCCGTGCTGCGATCGACAGATTACTCGAAATGCGTCAAAAAAACTCAACAATCTCCGCTTAACAACGCTTTCGAATATTTTTGAAAACACGCTACAAATAGAAATAGGCCTGTAGTTCTCAATACTATGCGCATCACCCTTTTTGAAAACTGGCGTTACCCTTCCCACCTTCAGTAAGTCAGGAAAAACCCCTAACTCAATTGACCGATTCAAAATCTTGGCCAAAGGCACGCATAAGCTATCACTCACAAATTTGACGCATTCAACAGTAACATCATCCCATCCAACAGCTTTAGCATTTTTCAAGCCTTTAATAGCATCGAAGACCTCTGTATCTGTAACGGGAGCAAAATACAAAGAAGAGCCCACACAGTCACCCAGCGTACAAGATAGTGACAAAGATGACCCGTAAGTAGCCACCAATCTGTCCTGAACTACAGATGAAAAATACTCGCCAAAATGATTGCAACACTCTGACACATCATCTATCAACCTGTCATCAATAGACAACACCACAGGACTACTCTGCGGATGACGCCCCAACTGCTCGTTGATGCAACACCACAGCATTCTACATTTGTTTGAAGAATTATTAATTTTATTTACTAAAAAATCTCTCTTTGCCTGGTTAATTAACTCTCTATATGTTCTTTTTTTATTGTTATATTCCGCTCGAAGTTCCGAAAAACCATTTGTTAGTAACCAATAGAAATTTTTTTTGTTCATTCGTTAAATGTTTTTTAATTATAATAAATTAGTTTTTAAAGAATACGAGTGTGGAACTAAGGAATGCTTGTCGAGTCGAGTTTGTTGAGTTATTGGATTATTCCCTATAGGGAATAGCGATTAATCGGTATTCCACTATTTGCTATCACAACTATTCGGAGCATCTGTAATAAAAACTATATCAATTCCAATTAAAATAACATGTTTGTTACAGTACGTCGTTATGGAACATCATGTATGTATAAATAATAAATATTCTCGGTTTATAATGTAATAGATTTTCTGTAACTATTATAGTTACCTTAATGCTATTCATGTACCTTACATGGGATACCTCTAGATATAACCAGATGAAGTGATGAAGGAAATGATGAAGGTGAATCCAACATGCAACTTTAGACATAAAATTAGTCAAACATCATTTGCTACTTATTTTTCATTTGCCACTCAAAAGAAATTCTATTTTAGTTAGACTGTCTACTTGATTAAGATAATTCAATCCTGATTACACCTAAAGTTAAAGTCCTTGATAATATAACTGGTGAAGATAAAAAAAGAATGATTGACGGATCACTTATCCACCCAGGGATCATAATGGACAATATGAACTCAAAGTAACAAACTATAATAAAAATCGATAGATTCCCATCGAATGTAGGAAGGTTGTTCGATGTTAAACCTGGTGGCCTGATAAGGTAATGGTTTTGTTTGCGCGGACGTTATTTAATTTTATTAGTTTCAGCCGTGGGACGTGTCTGAGTGGCCGACACACCATGTGCCACACACATATACACTCCACAATCCTCGTGTGCGTATCGCATAACGTCACGTGTCTGCGTTATAGTGTGGCACATGCCCGACCGTGTTCATCGGCTTGTACTGTTTGTTATTTTAGTGACGTTCGAAAATCAGCGAACCAATTCAAACCACGTCATTACGCAATAATATTTACCTAAATGAACTTACAAGTCCTTTCGGTTTCATTAAAGAATTTTAGATTGACTAGCTATCTCTCTTTTCCTATTTCAAAAGTTTTAGTTTTTTTATTATTAAAAGAATTAAAATAAAATACGTTTTTTTTATTTTTAATCGAATCGTAAATTTGCTCGAAATTGAAATAATCAATTTGCTCCAAAACAAGTAATGAATATATGATACGAATATATGGACAGTATGTGCTGTTTTGTATCAGTAATCAATGTATTTTTAAGTGAAAAATGGCTGGTTCAAAGGATAAAGTACTGATCAAGGTCCGTAAAGCGTATTATACCAGGTTGGTCAGAGACTGAAAAACGCGTTTTGAAGGGTAAGGAGGGCGGTGACGTCACGCGTTACGTAGCAGTGGTAGTTAGGTCCATTACTATCATCTTTTAGTTAAATTTATCTTATAGATAAATCCATCCACTAGCCAATCAGAATGCGTAAAATAGCCGTAACCACAGTACTAATTCTTTAGATATCTTAATCAGAAAATGGTAGTAACGACCCTTACTATCTCAAGTTATCTCACAAATAAAAAATCTCTGAGATATCCAAAGACTCTAATGATATTTGGGTTAAATTTTTAAATTGGTAACCATATAGTCAAAAGGCCTAATATTTTGACATTTTAACTAATTTTAACCACAAATGAATTCAATTACTACAAATTCAATTACTAACTGGAACATCTAATTTCTGAAAGTGAAGTCAATTTGAAAATATCTCACTTAGTTCTTGAGATATAAACTGCTGAATTTAATTGGGATTCTTCCGATATTTTGTATAAATTTAAAAATTCCTGAAAACTTGATTTTTTGAAAAATTGTTATGAAATTACTTTCAATTACTAACTGGAACATCTAATTTCTGTAAGTGAAGTCAATTTGAAAATATCTCACTTAGTTCTTGAGATATAAACTGCTGAATTTAATTGGGATTCTTCCGATATTTTGTATAAATTTAAAAATTCTTTAAAAATCGGTTTTTTGGAAAATTGTTACGAAATTACATTCAATTACCAATTGAAGCATCTACCTTCCGAAAATGAAGTCAATTTTAAAATTTCTAACTTAGTTCTTTAGATATAAGATGTTGAATTTAATATGGATTTTTCCAATATTTTGTATAAATTAAAAATTCTTGAAAAATCGATTTTTTGAAAAATCATTATGAAATTACCTTCAATTATTAATTGGAGAATCTATTTTCGAAAGATGAAGTTAGTTTGAAAATATCTCACTTACTTCTTGAGATATAAGCTGCTGAGCTTAATTGGGATTCTTCCGATATCTTGTATAAATTTAAAAATTCCTGAAAACTCGATTTTTTGAAAACTTGTTATGAAATTACCTTCAATTACTAATTGGAACATCTAATTTCTGAAAGTGAAGTGAATTTGAAAATATCTCACTTAGTTCTTGAGATATAAACTGCTGAACTTAATTGGGATTCTTCCGATATTTTGTATAAATTTAAAAATTCCTGAAAACTCGATTTTTTGAAAAATTGTTATGAAATTATCTTCTTTTACTAATTGGAACATCTAATTTCTGAAAGTGAAGTGAATTTGAAAATATCTCACTTAATTCTTGAGATGTAAACTGCTGAACTTAATTGGGATTCTTCCGATATTTTGTATAAATTTAAAAATTCCTGAAAATTCGATTTTTTGAAAAATTGTTATGAAATTACCTTCAATTACTAATTGGAACATCTAATTTCTGAAAGTGGAGTGAATTTGAAAATATCTCATTTAGTTCTTGAGATATAAACTGCTGAACTTAATTGGGATTCTTCCGATATTTTGTATAAATTTAAAAATTCCTGAAAACTTGATTTTTTGAAAAATTGTTATGAAATTACTTTCAATTACTAACTGGAACATCTAATTTCTGTAAGTGAAGTCAATTTGAAAATATCTCACTTAGTTCTTGAGATATAAACTGCTGAATTTAATTGGGATTCTTCCGATATTTTGTATAAATTTAAAAATTCTTTAAAAATCGGTTTTTTGGAAAATTGTTACGAAATTACTTTCAATTACTAATTGAAGCATCTACCTTCCGAAAATAAAGTCAATTTTAAAATTTCTAACTTAGTTCTTAAGATATAAGATGTTGAACTTAATATGGATTTTTCCAATATTTTGTATAAATTAAAAATTCTTGAAAAATCGATTTTTTGAAAAATTATTATGAAATTACCTTCAATTATTAATTGGAGAATCTATTTTCGAACGATGAAGTTCGAAAAGCTTTCAATTCAATCATATTCATGTCAATTTTTACAGCATTTTCAATTTTTTAATGAATATTAGACACTTTTGTGAATAAGTATCGAAAATATTATGAAGGAATCAACTATTTTTAAATAATTATGATTTGTTATAAATATTGAACATAAATGCTATTATTTATTATAATGTTTTTACTTTATTCTCCATAATTTTTTTGTGCCAATTTTTAAATTCTCTTAATTGTTAAACCGAAAAAAAAACGTGAATGTTATTTGAGTTTAATTTTTTAAATAAACATATCTTGTGTTTGTCCAGGTATTCTCCTGATGATGCTTTGAAGTGCAAACTCGGTATTTTATGTTACATTTTGATTTTGTTTCATCGCTATTTTTGCATCAATTTTTAACACAATATTTTATTTTTACCAAAATCTACACTCTTTTTAATTCAATTCCTTTAAATTAGAATTCCCCAACCCAACAATTTAAAAAAAGCATTAATATATAAAACAATCATTCGTGGTGATTTTGAAAAGCTTTCAATTCAATCATATTCATGTCAATTTTTACAGCATTTTTAATTTTTTATTGAATATTAGACACTACTTGTGAATAAGTATCGAAAATATTATGAAGGAATCAAATATTTTTAAATAATTATGATTTGTTATAAATATTGAACATAAATGCTATTATTTATTATGATGTTTTTACTTTATTCTCCATAATTTTTTTGTGCCAATTTTTAAATTCTCTTAATTGTTAAACCGAAAAAAAAACGTGAATGTTATTTAAGTTTAATTTTTTAAATAAACATATCTTGTATTTGTCCAGGTATTCTCCTGATGATGCTTTGAAGTGCAAACTCGGTATTTTATTTTACATTTTAATTTTGTTTCATCGCTATTTTTGCATCAATTTTTAACACAATATTTTATTTTTAGCAAAATCTACACTCCTTTTAATACAATTCCTTTAAATTAGAATTCCCCAACCCAACAATTTAAAAAAAGCATTAATATATAAAACAATCATTCGTGGTGATTTTGAAAAGCTTGCTATTCAATCATATTCATGTCAATTTTTACAGCATTTTTATTTTTTTATTGAATATTAGACACTTTTGTGAATAAGTATCGAAAATATTATGAAGGAATCAAATATTTTTAAATAATTATGATTTGTTATAAATATTGAACATAAATGCTATTATTTATTTTGATGTTTTTACTTTATTCTCCATAATTTTTTTGTGCCAATTTTTAAATTCTCTTAATTGTTAAACCGAAAAAAAACGTGAATGTTATCTGAGTTTAATTTTTTAAATAAACATATCTTGTATTTGTCCAGGTATTCTCCTGATGATGCTTTGAAGTGCAAACTCGGTATTTTATTTTACATTTTGATTTTGTTTCATCGCTATTTTTGCATCCATTTTTAACACAATATTTTATTTTTACCAAAATCTACACTCTTTTTAATTCAATTCCTTTCAATTAGAATTCCCCAACCCAACAATTTAAAAAAGAAGCATTAATATATAAAACAATCATTCGTGGTGATTTTGAAAAGCTTTCAATTGAATCATATTCATGTCAATTTATACAGCATTTTTTAATTTTTTTTTGAATATTAGACACTTTTGTGAATAAGTATCGAAAATATTATGAAGGAATCAAATATTTTTAAATAATTATGATTTGTTATAAATATTGAACATAAATGCTATTATTTATTTTGATGTTTTTACTTTATTCTTCATAATTTTTTTGTGCCAATTTTTAAATTCTTGCATATTTCTACTTAAACCAGTGTTGCCTAACGTGCAATAATTAAAATAAAATAATCTCAAATTTGATATATATCACATTAAGAGGGATTATATCTACAAAATTAAAAATTGTAGTAAGAATTTTGAGACAGAAAACAATTTAAATCGTCCCAAAAATGTAAATCATTAATTATATGTCCATATTATTAATTATTACCAATTTAAGATTCAAAAATAGTTCATAATCGAAAATTGATATTTTTGATACAATACAGGGTTATATCTCATAAATTAAAAATGATAGAAAACGTCTTTTTAAACAATAAATGTTTCAAATCATCCCGAGAATTGAAGCATATTATCTATTATTACCGGCCTACAATTCAGAGACAGTTAAAAATGAGGTATTTTTGATATAATGAAGGGTTATATCACCAAATAAAATAAAATTATATTTTTTTAATGGAATTTATTTTTTATCCGTACGATATTTTAAGTTAAAAAACGATAATTTTTCGCACATGTACGATAAGTATGATATTCATATCTTTCGATACTAACTTAAACTTAAATACTTTTTATTTAGCATAAATTCTTAATCCTTTTACTCTTATTACTTTAATAGAAAATATATTACGTCTTCTTAATACTGTAAGAATACTCAAGTCTAGAGCATAATTATAGTCACGACATCATAACGATTATTATCCACGTACTTAGAATGTAGTTCGTTCAAGTTAATGCATAATCGTGTTACTGAAGTTTCTACTCGGCCCCAAAACTACTTACTACGTATGTTCGTTTGTGGGTAGAGCACATACAGAGTTCCACACGGATCGTTGGCGTTTGTAAAGCACAGGAACTCCAATTAGGGCTGCCCATTATGTCGCACGTTGAGAGAGTATCGTGCAATTGCGGCTTGTGTGCGCTATTTATGCGCCAACCACTCATGCACGTGATTATCAACTTTGAAAGCTTAAAGCTTAAAGGTTGAGTGAGTTTTAACTATTCTTTACCGCAACAGGTAATGAAAAATTATAACCGATTTTAACTAGATTTGTGATAAATGATAACCTTGATTTTTTTTCTTCTTTGTCTACTTTACATAAATTAGTAACGACGTAAATAATTATTATTTAATATATTCGTTTTAATACACATGCAATGTAATCGTTAATTTTTCACTCTAGAAACGAAAAGTATTTTAAATATTTTTATTTAAAAATGTTATCTTTATATTTCTTTGGGTTTGTTTAATTCTGCCTATTAAATTTTATGGATCATAAAACGTTTCCATAAATAGAAAGTCATAAAGTTTCATGCAAGTCTCATGCAATGCGACGTAAACACTTACCCTTTTCGCACAAAACAGTAACGAATAATAAAAGTAGCGTCCAATTTTTACATAACATAGTTATTCGTTACGAAGTATCTCAATAAAATATCTCTCGATTACATCCCTATCACCTTTTTTACTCTATCGATGTTCCGAAACGAATGCCGACAATGTTTCCGATCATGTTCTTTTATCCGTCGCTCCGTGGGGCATTTAATTTGAAAGCGGCGTCGTAAGCGTCAATTGGCGTCGATTGAAAAAGCTTTTGTCTACTAGCCGAGATTTGTATATGAAAGCTTAACCCTCTCCGCTCACAATTTAAGTATATTTCACTACGTACTACGACGTGTTCTACATCTGGATGCGAAACGCAGCAGCCGACAGAGTAACAGTAACAGCAGCAGTAGCAGTAGCAGCAGGGGAACCTTTTTCCCGAAACAATCAGTGGGGGTGAGTTGGTGCTCAGTTGACCTGCGCCGGATTTTCAACAGAACGGCGTCGCGACGCTGGCGCTGACGTTCGCTATTCGCCTCGCCCTTTCAGAAGAAGAAAACGAACGGAAGACGAATACGCGACAACGACGTTGGCCCAGAAATGGTAATTGTAATCTATAAATTCTCTGTCTTGACAGTCCCTTTATGTCTCAATTGGTTGCTCTATGGGTTGCGGTGACAATTGGTTATAAATGCCGATGACTGCGGCACATTCTCTCTTACGATTTAAAGGAGTTTAAAATGCGTGTCATGGCCGAGTGGGTCAGTTTAGAAGAGTGCACTAATAAACTATAAACTAACAATAAGTAATAAATTTAAAAAGTTACTCATTAAATTTACTTAAATATATGGCTTGAAATGAGCATCACAAAAAGAATAAATTTTTCATAACAATTGGTCTGTTTAAAATCTCGAGAATTTATATCATTTTTCTTTTGTTCTTGAAGCCGCTGGGAACGCGATCTAAATCCAGCTTAATCTACAGATTTGCTTCCAGGAAAAATTTATTCCAACCATCTTAAAACATTTTTTCTGTTAACAAAATCACTACACACACGCAGACTATATTAGAGATATATGGGGAATTAATAATCTGATACAGCGGGGAAAAAGTTATGTGGCATATGCAACAAGGACGCCAATTGAATAACGAGTCATTATTAACATATGGTGGTTAAATAACGGAAGAGAATTAATAAGAATAAGAATGAACGATTAATTAAGTATAGAAAATATGTAATCCGAGGATGTCGCATCAAAAAACTTTAAAAACTAACTTAAAATTTCAAATCTTGTTATAAATTGCTTCAAGTCTTTTAATTTAATCTAATTTTAATTACATTTAATTTATTACATTGGTTATTTCTAAGATATCTGGAGACTCTTTGTTGGAAGATGTAGACATTATGACATATAATGCAGCTAAATCAATGACTTATGGTAATCAATATAGATATTTTATATTCTCAGAATTGAAGAATGAAGAATAAATTTATATAAGCCGGATAAGCTTATATTTAGAAGCAGGGATGATTAGACGATGGGTGACCTCAATTTCAAGGCAGAAATAGAAGGTACACCGATGCTTCAATGACAGTATCATCTAGAGCAGGTATGAGCATTGGTAGATCAAATAGCTGCATAAAATAGAATTGCTGCAAGTTTTTACAGCAATTCAAGTCACTTATCGGATGTCGGATCCGACAAAATACTAGTGGTGCCAATACATTTTATATGAATTTTATATGTCCAACATCATCTATGTCTCAAAATAAGGTGTCAGCTGCTTGGAAGGTTTCGAAAAAAGAATGCAGAAAAGGTGATATACATAGACATATGATACTTATGAAACCTTTCTAACTTAATGTATTGCAAGTAATCATTAAAGTTTTTGATGAATAAAAATATTTTCAAATTACCTTTTATGGCCGTAGCAAGGCCTTTAATCTTGTAAATCATAACTTTCTCACTAAGAAATTGACCAAATATGGAATAAGAGATGAACTGTTAATCACATATATGGATCCATCATAACAACAAACTCACTGCAAAAGGTGAAATATCGTGGAAGAAAGACGAAATGCGAGTGAAGCAAGATACGGTTTCCAACATCTGAGGTGTTGAAGTCATTTTAAAACTCTAAAAATATTAACGTTATCATTTTCATGTATATTTACGTATCTGGACTATATACGCAAAAACAGAGATTAATTAACCACAATTGCAGAGTCTCATCCCTACTGCACCAGGCAAGGTGATGACATCAAACTTCCATATCATAATCACAAACATAATCATAACAATCATAAATCACAATCAAATTTTAGCTATACATTCATAAAGTTATATAATGAATTACAATGTTGTCAACATCAACAATCAACATTGAAACAAAAACAAAAACATTAAATCGAAAATGGAAACATCAAGAATTTCCACTTTTCAACAATAAGAGGAAGATAGCAGCTATGTGTATTCAAAGTATGGAAACAAAAATAAATCCTCTTATAGGCTCCCTGAACTTGCGTTTTACCTAAATTCAGGTTAAACCTATGACGTCTAGACCAGTGAAGTATGTTAGAAAGATCGTTGCTAATGCATCAACAATGCATCTGGGTTGTTAATTGTTTTCGAAGTATATAGCTGAAGGTCATCTGCGTATAAATGATAGTTACACGAGATGCCATCACTAAACAATTTATGAAAATTGAGAAGAGTAAAGAACTCATCAAATTGCCTTGGGAAACTTCACATTCGATGTCAACAGGAAAAGACACTCGTAAAAACCGATAGGAAAGTTATGATTTCAATAACAGGAGAAAACCTGTTATTGAAATAATATAGTAAAAAGCCTACTTAACAGTTCATGACATCAGCGGTAATCTTAGTCAGTGCTGTAATAGTACTATGCAATGCTTCATTAATTTCTAAATGTTTGTGATAAATATGCGCTTGTTTAGCCCACATTGCACTCGAAAAAGGTATTCCGACTATTTTCAAAGAAGTAATTTGGAAGATTCTTCATTAAGTTGTTGAAAAGATTAGCCTTTCAGTGATTTTTGTGTGGTTGTACTAAAAATTCAAATTTCTAAGCGATCAATTAGAAATGAAAAAAAAATTAAGGAAAATGTTATGGCACGGATAATCCGCAGGCCGGATAATCTGCGCACGGATATTGGTGGTTTCACTATACTCTGCGCGGAGTCTCTATTATGGGAATACAAAGTCATGACATTCTGGTAGAGTTAATTCAATGATAAATTGAGTTGTTTAATTTAAGGCATAATAATGTATGTTAATCATATTACACTCAATTATTTATAACATCACTTCAAACTTTCAAATTTTAAACTTTAGTATTATTTCCGTATTTAGGAAACACCCTTTAATGCGCGACTACTTGAGAGTTTGATAATAAAATAAACTAACAATTTATCAACCGGGAAAGTAAGCAGAATTGGCTCTACACAACTTGGTTGGTAGAGTATCTAGTACACTCCAAGATAAAGAAGTTTTAGTTTGTGCGCTTCTGTATATAGACAGTGCATTTAACAATGTAATACATCAATCTCTTGAAAGAAATGTTCTTGATAGGGGAGTGGAATCAACTATAGCGAGATAGACCCGCAATTTACTTGATGGTATATTTGTTTCCAGTTCACTACACGGTGACATGATATGCTTCAGGTCGAGCGGTGACTGGTAGAAATACACTCCTGTCCACATGCGGATGACATTGCTGTTATGGTCAAAGGAATCTGTTTGACAATGATATCTAAAGACCTCCAGGCGATCCTAGATATACAATTTGTGCTTGGTGTAAGGAAGAGAATTTCTTGATAGATTCACAAAAGCTGGATCGATTAATCCGGCCTACTATCCAAAGTGAGGGAGTGAGTTTTTTCAAAGAAAATTAAATATCTAAAAGTAACACTGGATAAAACCCTGTCATGAAATGAACATTTGCAGGGAGTTTTACACAAAGCTAGACTATCCTTATGGTCTTGTCGTAGTCTTTGTGGTAAAAATTGGGGTGATTGGGATTTTCGACTTGTTGTTTCAAGTCGAAAATGTTTAATGGACATGATACACAAAAACAACTTTATTGAATTAGTTGCTCAAAATATCCACTCAGTTGCTGTATACCTAGTCAAGCTCTTCTTAGAATTGAATTGGTACTATTTGTTTTCTGTTTTCAATGTTTTCAATAATAAGAATATAAAAAATTATTTATCGATCGTAAGTAATTTGATTTAAATAAATAATTATTTAGGAAACGATCTATTACAAAATGAGCGACTTTATTTTAATTAAGTGGAATATTATATTTCGACTGAAATAATACAGTCGAAATATTAGTATAAAATGAAGTCGTTCATTTTGTAAGAGATCGTTTCTTGAATAATTATTTATTCAATATTTCCTGCATAAACTTAACTTTTCAGTCTTCTTTCTAAAATGTAATTTAATGGATTAAAGTCTGGATCTTAACATCTTCCTGGCCAAGAAATTTGTATAATTTTGATAAAGAAATTCTCTTGCTTGTCGATCAAAGGTGGAGGAGTGCCATCGTGCTAAATCCACATTCGTTGTCTTACATTAAGAGGAACATCTAAAAATTAACCCCGCAAAATCGCAATGAAATTATCTTTAAGAAGAAAAATCATACAAAATCTATTTCTTAAAATTAAAACTGTAAGCGATCAGAGATTGCAACACGTGGATTCCGCTCAAAATTTAGGCTTGTTTATACATAATGATTTAAAGTTTAATACACATATAAATAAACTATTACAAAAATCGTATTATATCTTAAAATCTCTATCCGTATCGACACATGTTAAATGCGAACAGTAAACCATTATTAATAGATACATTGACTTTGACTCATTTCAATCACTGTAATTCGGTCTATGGTCCGTCCTTAACTAAAGAAAATCAAAGAAGGGTGCAATATGTCCAGAGTAGTTGCTTTAGACTTATGTATGGCATACAAAAATATCAAAGAATGTCACATAAGTTAACGGAGTGTGGTTGGCTAAATATGTATAGTAGGATGATTCTACATAGAGGAGTAGCTTATTTCAAAATCTTAAAGGACAAAATACCTGTTTATTTAAATAATAACTTTAATGATAAAATTTTGTACCTACTCAGATATACATACATTTTCTTTTTGTTTTTGCTTTGTGCCGTTAAGAATTAGTTATTGTCATACGTAGGAGCCAGGGAATGATCAGTCCTCACTATCATAGTGTTTATAATGCTGATTTATAACACTATGTATTTTTAATATCAAAAGTTAATGAATTGTGTTATTACCCGGTCTCAAATGAAAGGTATTTAGTTATACTGTTCTATCTTATACAGGTGATCAAAAATTCAATTGCATAAAACATCAAAAATTGCTTTTATTATTGGTTTGGCGATGGAATTTTGACGATTATCTTGTTGTTGTACTTATTCATTCTCTTACAGCCATTATAAAAGTAACCACAAATAATATTCGAAGTATTGTATTTGATTAACGTACATTGGTTACTAAACTTTTGACTACCTTTTGACTACTTTTGACAAGATACACTGGTACATTTAATTATGTTTTATTACTGAATATTATTTGTGATTATTTTTATAATGGCAGTAAGAGGCACAAAGAAGTACATCAATAATACAAACGTCAAAATTCAATCGCCAATTCCTACCCCAAAATCTGCGAAAATCGTGTAAAATTGGCGTAAACAACTGTTTACGGTCCCATAACATTCTTATATGACACGTATAAAACTCTAAAACCATATAGAACCTATAGGAAATTTTCTGCCTTTATAATGGTATATAATTTTGGCACAAATAATTTAAATAGTACATCCAGGTACTTTCTGTGAAGGTACTTTCTATTTAAATTTGGACGAAGCACGATATTTACAAAATGATGACAACATTAAACGCATTACCATTTTTGTTAAAAGAAAAACTAAAGACAGTAAATTCTACTTACACATTAAATATTAAAAAAAAATACATTTTGCTCCACAAAAAAATATTTGGAAGACGCTTATTGTGCTCATCCATTTTGTAAAAAAAATTGTATTAACCATAGTACTAGAAGATGCTCAATGGCAAGTAAAAGTTTTTAGTACATCCTTAAATTTTAATCATACAAAGCTACTAAGTCATCGTGTAAAAGGTATAAAACGGGTATTACTTGGAGGGCATATGAGAATTGTCATGACCCTTAGCATGAAATTGAAACATATTCTAGATATTCCTAAAAGTAGTGTTGGTTACATAAATTTTGGCAACGTTAAAGATTCATCAGTTTATAGAAAATTAAAAACGGAAGCATTAAAAAAAACTTGTCCCTATCAAGTTTTGAAATCTTCATAAGAAGACGATGGATTAGATGTAATTCTAATACAACGAGACCGCATGGGGTACATTTAGTTTTAGGGTAACTTTTAACAGTGTACGTGCTTAGTAAAGAACAAGTTCTTACTGCAATAGACTCTGGTGATATTACTTTACACCTAGAGTCAATTGGTAGTGTAGTAAGAAAGCCAATCACTGCCTCCAAATAACAGATTGCTTCCTGTTGTTGAATGCATTTTTTCAAGACACGATCTGATGATATTATCTCAGATAAAGGGGCAAATAAAAAATAAAAATTATATTTTCATTAAACTAAAATTAGAACTCACACTAGAAATATCACTAGGATGAATGCTAGAACTAACACTACAAACTGTCAGGATTTGCAGTGCGGCTTTTGAAAAACATTTGACATGTCAGATGTTACGTTGCAACATTCTGCAGAAACTGTGCAAGCTTGTGAAAGCTATATACAACTGTAAAGGACAGAAAATTTTCTATAGGTTTTATATGGTTTCATAGTTTTATACGTGTCGTATAAGAATATTATGGGACCGTAAACAGTTGTATGCGGCAATTTTGCGCGGTTTTCGCAGTTTTTGAGGTAGAAAATGATTGTGCAAACTTGTGACCTATGAAAGTTATATACCTTTAAGTCGAATGTGGTTTCATTGTTTGGTTCGTATTATATAAGAAAGTTTCCGAGAGAAAGTCAATAAACCGATTACTATGTAGTGTTATATACAACGTATGAATTTTGGTAGCCCAAGGTGTGTTTTTGCTAAATTGATAAAGTTTAGGACTTAAAATTTGACAATTTTGAGGAGTATTCGTAACGCGGCGATGGTTTTTTATTTTTTTGCTGCGGTGGATTTAGAAATATCGACATTGTAACTGGATGGGCAGGCAGGATTCAGGAAGGGAAGAGGGGTAATTGACAATATATACATTCTGAAACACCTGGTAGATTGGTAGTTGAACAAGAAGGGGGGAAAGTTATATGGATTGTTTATTGACCTGAAGGCTGCATTCGATAACGTGGATAGAGAGAAGCTCTGGGAGAACAACTGAACAACAGAACAACTGATAGGGAGAGTGAAGGAGATTAAAGTCAAGGTTAAAATGGGGGAAAGATAAGTAAGGTATTCTGGACGTCAAAAGGATTGAGACAGGGGTGCCCGCTTAGTCCCACACTATTTGTAATATATACGGCGAACTTGAAAAAGAGACTTGCGAAAGTGTAAATGGGTGGTGTGGTGATAGAAGGAACAAAGGTGCACGCCTCGGCGTATGCGGGTGATTTGGTGGTCGTGGCTAGAGAGGCGGTGGAGATATTGAGGTTCCTGGAAAGATATTTTAAGGCGAAGGGGTTGGAGGTAAACGTCGAGAAGACAAAGATAATGAAGTTCTGCAAATGGGGAGAAGAAGGAAGGAGGAGGGGAGGTGGCAGGAATGTGAGATAGAGCAAGTGAAAAAGTACACGTACCTGGGATATGGTTTCACGGAAAGTAATAAGGTCGGGGCGCATGTGAGGGCGATGACAAAAAAAGCAAACAAAGTGACGGGACAGGTTTGGGGATGGGGAGAAAGAACTTTTAGAAGGGACGTGGGAAAAAGAAAGGTGATCTATGATGGCTTGGTAAGGAGTACATTGATGTACGGCGCAGAAGTATGGGGATGGAGAGAACAAGGTCTGCTGGAGGATACACAAACATGATATTGGAGATGGGTACTGGGGTTGGCAAGGGAGAAGAGCGGTGAAGTATGAGGAAATGATAGAAGCAAGACCGCAGTGCAAGATCCTGGGAGAGTGCTGGACTGAAATCAAGGGGAGGAGGCCGATCTAAGGGCAAAGAGACAGGGAAGAATATTATAGAAGGGTGGGGTATTCACTAAATGGCATCGAAAACAGAAGAGCGGAAAGAGGCGAAATGTGGAGGGAACTGAGAGACAGGGACAGGGGTATACAGAGGCAGGAAAGAAGGTCACAGATACAAGAAGGGAGATACAATGAAAGGTATGGGGAGATAGCGACAGAGGAGCGGCCGAAGTATTTGTTGATGGAGAGGGATGATGAAGGGAAGAGATTGGTGGCCAGATTCCGCTGTGGCAATGAGGAGAGGGGAAATAGATACTGGACGGATGATGTTGAGAGGTGGTGTAGGCTGTGTGGTAAAGATTGGGAGATGCTGGAACACATGTTGAGAGGGTGTAGTGAGCTGAGGGAGGAGGCAATGGATAGGGAGCAGGTTTTGGGAGAGAGAGGCGAGGGTAACAGATAGATGAGGGAGGTGATGGAGGCGAGGAGGGTGAGATGTGGGAAGGGGGGAAGAGGGTAGACGACTTGGATGTATATGTACCATATATTTAAATTTTGAGAGAAAAATTGTATATATTAAATAAACAATAAAATGCTTTACTACTAGAAATATCGACAGGACAAAACCAGGTTTTAGGTAATGAGAAGATCGGGCTTTCTTTGTGGTGTCTTTGTTATTTCGCTATCTCTAAAGATAATGAAGATATCGGCTTATAAAGTAGATAGGAAATTGCTGGGAGGTTTGTTTCTATCGTCGCACGAGTTTGATAATATACCCTTACTTTACGGATGTTTCGAAATTGTAGAATTTTAGTGGATTTTATATCCCTCCGTCTGTCGGGTGTGGTCCACGAGTCCAAAATGATTATGTGAAATATTTTTTAAATTATTTTGCTCAAAACTTCTACGGTCACAGTACCTTTCAAGTATCTGAATATCAACTGTTTTCGCTATAAAAAACTGTTTCTCAAAATTCCAAATAGTCCCTACATAATATTTTGTCCTGACAGACCCTTCCCGATCAAATGTGTAACAATATTCGCAGATGTAATCTGTAAGAATCGTATTCCAGTTGGAACTCTATGCGTTCTTTTTGTGTTTGTAGGGGTATTACCGAGTTATAAAACTATACCTCGGAGTGATCGCAATATAGTTCGGTAGTTCCCTGAATAATTACTATATATACGGTTACCGTATCGTTGACACCCCAGTTTAATATTGAACCCCATTTTGAGGCGTTGCATAAAAAATTATTTTTAACTAATATCAAATATCTAGTTAGCAATCTACAAATAGCATACTTACAAATAGGTAAGTAGTATCACACAATTTTCTGATATGATTTGATAAAATAAGAAATGATTTATTATTTGATAGCATTGTGATATGGATCCTTATGAAAAGGAGAGAGAAAGATTACAGAAACTGTATGAAGAAGTTAGCACGGGCAGTGAAATAGAAGAGTCTGACGATAGTTCGATATCAGATCCAGATTTTGTAAGTATCAGTGATCATGATACAGAAACCGAGCAGGAAAACGTAAATGAAGATGCAGATATTATGCATCAGGATGACGGCGAGGATGATGAAGGTGAACAAGCCGTGATTCGTGATAGATGCTCGTATTTTTTTGGTAAAGATGGAACTAAATGGAAAAAGGCTGCCCCATCTAGAAATATTAGAACTCGTAACGAAAACATAGTGACTCACCATTATCTCCCATTCAATGCTGGATGTACATATTTGGAAACTGCATTGATATTGTAGTTGAAAACACTAATTTATTTATTGATAAAATTTCTGTTAAATACCAAGATAAGACTGAGTGTAGACCTACCGACTCTGTAGAAATCCAAGCGCTGATGGGTTTGCTTTATTTAGCTGGGCTCCATCATGGATCAAGGACATATCTAGCAGAGTATTGGTCATCAGATGGTATGGGATATGAGATATTTCCTGCTACAATGGCAAAACGGAGGTTCGTCTTCTTATTGAAATGCATTCGCTTAGACGATACCAGAACTAGAGATTAAAGAAAAGAAATGGACAAATTAGCAGCAGTTCCTACTATTGTTGACAAGTTCAACGACAATTGTAAGAAAACTTATTCTGTGGGCGAGTATGTAACATTAGATGAAATGCTGCTTGCCTTTAGGGGTAGGTGCAGTTTCCGAATATACATTCCAAGTAAACCAAACAAATACGGATTGAAAGTCTTCGCCGTTGTTGATGCCAAAACATTTTTCACTTCATACATAGAAATTTACGCTGGTATTCAACTCAATAGTCCATATAAAACTGACAACTCTACCGCTGCAGTAACTGAAAGAATGTGTTCACATTTATTAGGATCAGGAAGAAATGTTACGATAGATCGTTGGTTCACAGGATATTCAATTGTAAAGAAACTGCTAAGAGAGTACCGCTTTACTGTGGTTGGTACAATTAGAGCCAATAAAAGAGAACTACCTGTTGAAATAACACAAGTTAAAAACAGGAAAGTATATTCTTCGTTATTCACATTTAGTAATGATATGACTGCAGTTTCATATATATCCAAAAAAGGAAAGAATTTGCTTGTAGTTTCAACAATGCACCGAGACGATCATATCGATGAAGCTACCGGTGATCGGAAAAAGCCCGAAATAATTACTTTCTATAATAGCACAAAAAGTGGAGTAGATGTTGTTGATCGAATGATCTATAACCTCCTCAATAAAGCAGTAATTAACGCTTTTGTTATCTACAACGACAACATACCAGATGGTGAATTTGCTAAAACTCGCAGACTGTTTCAAAAAAATCTTGGTATGGAGTTAGTGAAAAATAACATGCAAAGAAGAGCCGTTGATAAGCACTTGACCAAAAGTGTGCGTACTTCTGCCTTGAGGTTCTCAGGTATTGAAGAGGAGATTATTCCAGAGCCACAACCAGGGAAAAGAGGAAACTGTAAATATTGCAAAAAACGAAAAACTAGTTATTTTTGCAAAATTTGTAAATGTTGGTTGTGCATGGAGCACATAACAGCGTGCTGCAACGATTGCTTGGGAAATATGGAGACCACAGTTTGAAGCCCTCCAATTTGTGCATAAAATATTATTCTTTAGTTAAGAAATTTTTTTTATAACACTTTATACATTTTTAAATAAATATTATAGATCGATTTTCTTTTCCTTTATTTAGGCGTTGTATCCAAATTTTGAAAAATATGTGATTAAATTGTAAGCATTTTGAGAACGGTGGTCAGACACGTCATTAGGTTCTTTCTTCATGTTTCATGTTTCGTAAAGACTTGATGTTGGCGATCCTACAATCTACACTTGATTTTAGTATATTTGTGGTTGTCGTTGCCTGTTTCAATTTGTATGATTTTGTTCTACATCCTTTCCATAACTTATGTTGAGTCAGACATAAGATAGGTAATCATTATTTCAATTTGCAGTGAAAACGTCATTGTAACAATCTTTAAATGGTAATCTGTATGAATTGAATGTATCATCTTTGTGTATATGTTATGGCAATCCAATAATTAATAAAATTTTGGGTCATCTCATCAAAACTATGTTGGTTGTAGATCATCGCTTGTAACTGTATCATTTGCAGTTGACTTATACTATGTGTAGTAAGATGGTTAAAGTGTGGCGACCTCGGTTACACCGATCCGGATTTAAATAACCTGGCGTCGTGTTTATCGTGGTCGGTAGTTCGCACCGTTCGCACGTCGAAAGCGACGACGACGGCGACGACGATCGTAGAGCGAGCGTCCGCTGACGTCATAGAGCGTCGGTCGGCGCTTGCTCCACAAACGCGCCTCCTCCTCGGCCACCTACCAGGCATTGATTATTGTCCGCTTGCTACGACGAGTATATATCGGCGCGGCCACGGCAAACATGCACAACCATCACTCTAAATTATTTCTCTACTAAATAATCAATTACAATCAAACCGTTCAACTAGTAAGTACTATGTGCAAAAGAGACGGTGGACGTCCGCGTAAGAAATCCGACCCGGTGAAGTTCGGTTCGCGATATGACCGTTAGAAGACGCTCCTACCATTGATCAAATTCGTACGCGAACTCTATTAAAACATACATACTTCTTTTTTCATTTTTTTACATCCCGCAAAAATTCAATCAGACGATGTTGGGGTCGTCGGAACGAATCTCGGTGGGGATGTTAAAGAAACGAGAAATTCATAAAGACGAAAGGTGCGGGTTTTGTTGTTTTTAAAGATGGGCATCTGAGGACACACTTACCTGGGGATCTGCCGACGATGGGGAACTCTTGTAGTAGTGGACAGGCCCATAAGGACAAGGATAACATGTCGCAAAAATCCGAAGAGTAAGTGATATATATATCAAATTCAAATTTCAAATTTTTGAGTCAAATTTTTAATGCGGAAGTCGATTTGTCTAGAAAAATAGCATTTTCGTTGACGTCAAGTTGTATAAAAATCCTTGAAAACCGATAAGGAAATTTAATTATGTAACAACAGGTGAATTATTATATCAATTGTTTCTGCGTTGCTTCCGTTTCGAAACAAATACGAGGAAAGGAATTTAACCAGCAAATCGGTTAAATGGCAAAGGTTAAATGGCGTGAATGCTTTGGATACGAGATTCGATTATCAAATGGAGATAATTTAAATTCCAAACTAGGTATGCAAGAAAATCAAGAACTTTTTTCCGAATTCTTTTGACTTACTTCTTTTAATTTAACGATTCTTTTAATTTATTTTATTCTGCTCAAACCAAACATTTTAAAAATCATATCACAGATCTTGTAACTTATTACTTGTTACTTATTACACACGTGGTCATGTGGGCAAATGACGTTCTGGTTGACGTCAATTTTCATAAAAATTCTCCGTGCTGATAACGAAATGCATTATTAAACTAATGACGTCCTAAAAATGACAAACTTAATTAGCGGTTATATCTTCATCAATTAAAATATTTCAATTTATGAATGCAATAAAAGCGATGAAGCACGTCATCGGTTAAATAATAAATATTATCATGAAATTATTGATAATCAACTGTTTCAAGTTAGAGATGATTAAATATTTATTAAATCGAAACTATATTTATAATCATAAAGAATTTCATTATAAATACTGAAAGCGTGACGTGAATTGTGCCGATGTGAGATAACAATTTAAAAGTAAAAGCACCCCGCCGAGTTGTTATATTACTACTTTATTTGGATGGAAGGTTCCGAGAATGCTAGGTCCTAAAGGTCAGTGCATGTTTGGAAATTCGATAATTCAAAAAAGTCATTTTCAACGTTTCATTATTCTGAGTAAACATGTGGATCAAATTTGTAACTCGTAGCTCGTTTCAGAAGCAATTTAATTAACGTGTAAAAATAAAGTTTATTGAAGAAATTCAATTTATTATTAAATAACATAACAGAGTATTCTAAATTACTCAAAAATACATTTTGTGTTATTATAATGCTATACTCTCTCTTTTGGGATAAGACAAAACGTAAAATTATTGAGAAAAATCCAAATTATCCAAAATTATATTTTAAATATAATATTACCGCATATCCGGTTATCCAGCATATCAATCCAATTATTATATGTACCTGTCGGTTTCAAAATCAGTTTTAAATCATACACAAGTGTCCGTTATCTTCTATATCAGAGAAAAATAGAGATGCAGAACATATCTTGATAAAATTTTTCATGATTTATAAAGGAAAGTATGCATTTTTCTCAGAACAAAACCATACATAAATATCACAATTTTTTTTTGAGTTATTTTTTGAACTAAATTTGTAGAAATTCACACAGTAAAAGTTTCCTTAATCATTTTTGAAAAATCGTAAAAAATCAATTTCTTAAGATATCTTGAAGAAATTTTTTATTGTTTATGAAGAAATATAAGCACTTTCATCAAAACAAAATGATACGCATGTCTCGCTTAGTTTTTGAGATATCTAGTTTTGAACTCCACCAAAATTTGTAGCATATTTTTGAAAAAATTGTAAAAATTGTATTCGTAGGATATATTGATAATAATTGTTATAATTTATAAAGAAAAGTATATACTTTTATACGCATAAAACCATACTTGAATATCTCTTTCTTTCGAGACATCATCAGTTCAAAAACTTAATCGGAATTTTTATTAGTTTACGAAGATGACAATTTGCTCCAATGATTTTCAAAAAATCATTAATAATAGAATTTTAAAGATAACTTAATTAAATAATGGTTATTTGTAGAGAAAAGCATATACATTATCATGAATAAAACAGCATTTGAAAAGCTGTATTCGGTTTTGAGGTGTGAATTTTTGAAATCAATCGAAACTCTTATTAGATTACGAAGATGACAATTTGCTCCAATGATTTTCAAAAAATCATAAGAAATCGAATTCTTAAGATATGTTATTGAAATGATGGCTATTTGTAGAGAAAAGCATGTACTTTTTCATTAATAAAACCGCATTCAAAAAACCTTATTTGTTTTTAAGATATGAATTTTTGAAATCAATGGGATCTGTTATTAGTTAACGAAGATGACAATTTGCTTCAATGATTTTCAAAAAATCATAAAAATTCCAATTCTTATGACATGTTAATGAAATGATGACTATTTTTGGAAAAAAGCATGTAATTTTTCATTAACAAAACCGCATTTAAAAAGCTTTATTCGTTTTTGAGCTATGAATTTTGGAATCAATCGAAACTTTTATTAGTTTACGAAGATGATAATTTGGTCCAACGATTTTCAAAAAATTATAAAAATCGGATTCGTAAGACATATTAATAAAATGATGACTATTTGTAGAAAAAAGAATGCACATTTTTATGAACAAAATCACATTTAAAAACTTTATTCGTTTTTGAGATTTGAATCTTTGAAATCAATTGAAACTTTTATTGGTTTACCAAAATGACAAATTGTTCCAATGATTTTCAAAAAATCATAAGAAATCGAATTCTTAGGATATGTTATTGATGAAATGATGGTTATTTGTAGATAAAAGCGTGTACTTTTTTAAGAACAAAACTGGATTTAAAAAACTTTATTCGTTTTTGAGATATGAATCTTTGAAATCAATTAAAACTTTTATTGGTTTACCAAAACGACAAATTGTTCCAATAATCATCAAAAAATCATAAGAAATCGAATTCTTAAGATATGTTATTGAAATGATGGCAATTTGTAGAGAAAAGCATGTACTTTTTCATTAACAAAACCGCATTCAAAAAATCTTATTCGTTTTTAAGATATGAATTTTTGAAATCAATGGGATCTGTTATTAGTTAACGAAGATGACAATTTGCTTCAATGATTTTCAAAAAATCATAAAAATTCCAATTCTTATGACATGTTAATGAAATGATGACTATTTTTGGAGAAAAGCATGTACTATTTCATTAACAAAACCGCATTCAAAAAACCTTATTCGTTTTTAAGATATGAATTTTTGAAATCAATGGGATCTGTTATTAGTTAACGAAGATGACAATTTGCTTCAATGATTTTCAAAAAATTATAAAAATCGGATTCGTAAGACATATTAATAAAATGATGACTATTTGTAGAAAAAAGAATGCACATTTTTATGAACAAAACCACGTTTATAAACTTTATTCGTTTTTGAGATTTGAATCTTTGAAATCAATTGAAACTTTTATTGGTTTACCAAAATGATAAATTGTTCCAATGATTTTCAAAAAATCATATGAAATCGAATTCTTAGGATATGTTATTGAAATGATGGCTATTTGTAGAGAAAAGCATGTACATTTTCATTAACAAAACCGCATTCAAAAAACCTTATTCGTTTTTAAGATATGAATTTTTGAAATCAATGGGATCTGTTATTAGTTAACGAAGATGACAATTTGTTTCAATGATTTTCAAAAAATCATAAAAATTGCAATTCTTATGACATGTTAATGAAATGATGACTATTTTTGGAGAAAAGCATGTACTTTTTCATTAACAAAACCGCATTCAAAAAACCTTATTCGTTTTTAAGATATGAATTTTTGAAATCAATGGGATCTATTATTAGTTAACGAAGATGACAATTTATTCAATGATTTTCAAAAAATCATAAAAATTCCAATTCTTATGACATGTTAATGAAATGATGACTATTTTTGGAGAAAAGCATGTATTTTTTCATTAACAAAACCGCATTTAAAAAGCTTTATTCGTTTTTGAGCTATGAATTTTGGAATCAATCGAAACTTTTATTAGTTTACGAAGATGATAATTTGGTCCAACGATTTTCAAAAAATTATAAAAATCGGATTCGTAAGACATATTAATAAAATGATGACTATTTGTAGAAAAAAGAATGCACATTTTTATGAACAAAACCACATTTAAAAAACTTTATTCGCTTTTGAACTCAATCGGAATTTTATTAATTTATGAAGATAACAATTTTATTCAATAATTTTCAAAAAATCATAAAAAATTGATTTCTTAAGATATGTTAATGAAATAATGGCTATTTGTAGAGAAAAGCATGTACTTTTTCATGATCAAAACCGAAATAACAAATATAATTAATTCGACCATTGACTATTGTTAAATTATAAATTATAAAATTGTAAAATTACGAATTTGTTCATTTCGATGTCAACGCCATTTATAACTCAAAATAGGAAAATGATGGAAAATACTGGTAGGCCAAAAACCGTTCTAAGTTATTCAAAAATATATTTCAAATATATTAAATTACACCGTTGATTATTGTTAAATTTACCAAAATAAAAAAAAAAAATTAAATAAAAAAAATATCAAAATAGAAAAACTTGGTAATCAATGGTATTATGGCTAGCTTACGATAAGAAGTCTTGGAATATCCAAATTCAAAAACCATTTTTCTGTAGTATCAACACCATACCTGGTACAAAATATAAAATTTATTAAAAGAAATTGGAAATAAGTATACAAAAATATACAGGATATTTCTTGACTTGACTTGAACTTTGACTTGAAAAATCGATTAAGATGATGGTTACAGAAATACATTAGGTGTTTTACCATCATGTCTTGACAAATTTTTCAGGCAGCTGTATTTCAACTTGAAGATGCAAGCGTGCTAATATGCAGTGTGTATGGAATTACGAATCGCTTAAGGCAAAAACTAAACAACTTCGTGAAGATGTTGAAGATCTTTGGTATGAATGTGCAGCGTTCTGAAGTAAAAAAGTATAGGAAGAATAAATATGTCCATATATCTCACCTGGTATAGAGATGTAACCAAGTATCTTGATTTGATTTACTTAAAAACTTGATTTATTTAAATACGTTAGTTTTTACTTATTGCAAAAATTGACATAGAATCCAATCCGATATCAAGACTTGGTTAAAGTTGTGTTTCAACTAAATATAAATGTCAACCTCGATGTATTATATAAGGTGTATTGTATGCTCAAACCAATAATTATATCTAAAGTAATTGCGGAAAAGAATTATAAGGAAAATACTAAAGTCCTCAACACCTGGATACATGTTCTAAAATCAATAACAGATGAATGTAATGATAACCATTGTTTCGTCAAACTACTTCAGTTTGTTTTCGAGCCCAGTCTCTAATTTGCAGGTTGAAAGAATTTTTTCTTGTAAGAAAATAAAAAACAGATTAGATATACTAAATGTGAAGACGATGAAGGTCTTAAAGCAGCTAAAACCAACCAAAAATATAAGTATTGGAACTATCACTGTATATTTAATGTCTTTTGTGATACATTTAGTATCTAAACATAAACACGTAGAGGTGTACCGTAGAACCATACCCCAAACAACACAAGTTTACCTCAAATGAAAGGAGCTCGCACGCGCAGCTATGTGCTCTTGAGGTCTGCTCAACTCTAATAGTAGAAAATAAGATTTGTCAATTCCGCCTGGCTCAACTCTAGAGATTCGTATCTGGAGTTTAATCTCAGATAATGACATGTATTCCGAAGTTAGCCTCTTGAAGTCAACAATACAGGCAAACCACTTGCTTCACTACGGTACAGCTTTACGTGTATTGCCGGCCTAATATTTTATCTTTCCCTTAGTTATTAACATAATTCGATATAGCAAAATTCGTTGTTGGTGTAATATCCCAATAACGTTAAGTAACTGTTGACTACGCTGCATTTTTCGAAGAATTAAAATTTTCATAATATCATAATATTATCATAATATCTTCTCTACGAGTGCTTGTAGAGGAGATGTTAGTAGAAAATTTTTATCGAACATTGTCAATTATATTATTGATTCGCCTTCACTTCTTGCTCCAATTGGATTCATTTCACCCAAATGGTCCTAGTGTCGATCGCAAGAACCAAGATTCCGGTGCGGGCGCAAATTCAAATTACCAATTAAACTGTACATCTCTATTGTGGCATATTATTCTTTTCTCTCATTTTTGTTTCGAATTTATCGAAATTCCAATCACATTAGCCAATTCGTAACTTTGTTTAATTTCGACTGCATTAAAATTGGTGTAATATCCAGCATGGTAAACAATGAAAGTCTACGATGTACCAACTCAAGATCATACACATTATTATTAATTGATGCCAAGGTGCAAATTGCATATGTGCAGTAAGATCTGTGATAGATGACATGTCATCTAATTATTTGTACTATATTTAAAGGATTCATGTTTCAACAAATAAAGACCCACTTTTGCAAACGTTATTATAGCTTTAATATCTCTCAGAGAATTTTTAGCTTATCCATTTTCTCATCTATCATGAATTTTTTTACATAACCCACTATATACATTTCGTTTTTTTTATAAAAAGAGAGCGAGAATCAGTTGAGATCAACTACATCACGTACTTCAGCGTTGTAAGCCAAAGCTTAAAGCTAAGTCTGTGCCTTGTTTGACACGACTATTCCTGCCAAAAATAAAGGCCCTCACTTTACAGATTAATATTTTCGTAACCGATCGATGAAGAAAATTGTGAATACATCTGCGTCAATTTGGAAAATTCTTGGAAATAACATTCACTTTATTCTTTATCTACTACGCGATTATTTTCTAGGTTTGTAAGAAGGGCTATATTTTATTTTATCTATATTCCAAAAAGTATCGCGGTTTTGGCAGATTTCAATTCAGTTTTAACCAATTAGTTTTCTCAAATAAAATCTTGTTAGAGTTATCTTAAGAATTTATTTAATGCCTATATATTGTATATTATGCTAGAACGAAACAATTCGCGTAAAGAGATTTTTTTACATTATGTATTACCAGAAACATCTTCCTCTTTATGGTCGTCTTCACCAAACATCGTTTCAACAAATTGAGAAGGTGTATTAAACACATGGTCGTTATAACAGATAACGTCACTAATAATGAAAAGAACGAGACACCTGTAAAAACTGTGATCTAGTCTTTGATAAAAATGAAGTATGTATAACCTTCAAGTACAGACACATTTCTTTCCTGAAGCCATCTGGATGGTATTACCTTTTTATATGCTATAGTTTGATTTTTGAAATTAGGATTCAACATAAAACTGTGTTTATCATGATAACCAACCTTGCCGGAATTAGGGACACTACATATCATCTTTTTCTCACGACTAAAACATTTCTCTGCACCCGGTAAAAATCCAACCACCTACCAAGTATTTCTGAAATGGCTTAAAGTAGTTTAGTTTTGTAAAAAGTTCGTAAATGACTTCAGTTCTTAAGTATTATTATTTCGCATTGTACAAAAAAAGATGATACTCCAGCCTAAATAAATTTGCATATTGAAAACTCTACAACTTTCTTTATTAACATTGATTTGAAAACATGGTAGATTCAAAGATATTTAATGGATCAGAATTGGAGATTTGAACACTGACAATTATATCATAAACACTTCTTTCTCTTTGTACCCCAATTAAAGAGTGAAGAAACCCCCATTGTAATATAAAAAGGTGTCCTATATAACATTAAACAACTATTAACGATATTAACTGCACAACATTAAACGACCAAACTTCCTATTTTTACAAACCCTTATTTAAGTATTTAAATAAGATTTAAATAAAAATTTCAAAAACCTGATCTACTTAAAATAGACCCCTCTCTTTTTAAAATTTTCTGCCTGGTTAATTTTTAAAGAATGTTTTAGTTTGTTTTATTTTGTTATTTAAAAAATTTTTAATGTGCTGTAATTCGTTTGAGTGCTCACGTGAGTTTATTATAATTCAATAATAATAAAGTGACTTTTCAAATTAGTTTAAAAATCCGTGAATCTACCATTATGTATTCTATGTAGAACTTCAACAATCAAACTAAGACCTCCACAAAGTATCTGCACCCAGAGCTAGATTATTGTTAACATAGATCCCCAATTATGTTGTAATTTTTTGTAATTAAGTTGTATGAAGTTCTACTTTCAAGAACAGCATGATGCAGTGCCGAGGTATGATATGATAGGTTGCAAAGGAACACTTTCTTTTTTTATGAATTTTTGTAAACTTTTTTGCTTCAATCTCATTTATAAACTTTTTTTGATATGTTTTATAAAATTGTTAATTTTATGTTGTATGTTATTTAATGGATCCCTCTCGATCACTTCATAAATCTTTTTAAGATTAAGCACATCCATTTCTTTATTAAAGTAGATATTTTCATCAATTATAGCTTAGCCACCGTTATCAGCTTAAATTATGAGTTTGACTATTGAAGAGTTGTCCTTAATAAAATATTTAGTTTTATATAACATTTAGTTAATCAAACTTTGCAGGCAATCACACGCACATTCAGAATATTGCAAGTTTGTTATAACAAAGCTTTTTCAATTAAGAAGAAAAAAATAGAAAATTCGGAAAAAAGACACGAAATTTACCCATAGCAATATGGGTAAATTTCCATAAATTGCAGATTCTTTACAAATTAAAAAGCAATAGTAAGAGCTGAACATAATAACATCGAAATGCTAAATACTTCCCAACCACTAAGTTTTTGAAATTAATGTTAATGATGAAAGTTGAAGCTCAGTTTTAATATTGTATAATATGCAATAAATAAAAAGTTTTGACAGTTTCTTTTGTCTGAGATACATCTTTATTTTTGTACATTGGAAAATAATGGTACTTAATCAATAATTGGCCTCAGAGTTTTAAGTGAAATGTACTGTAAAATTAAAATAAAACTAATTTTGCTTTAATGTGGTCATTATTTCATGATGATATATCAATTCGCTCCTGAGATATCATTTTTTAATATGTTTATTGTTCACATGTTCAATATTCAAATGTGCAATGTTGTGCTTAAAAAGATCCGACAATGGTGGTTATGAAAAATAAGAAACGATCTAAGATACACTTAAACTTAATTAAATTAACTTTCAAATGCTAATAATTTTATCAATATATCTCAATTAATTCTTGAGATGTGATATTTTAAATTTCCACTTATAAATAAGTAACGATACAACACGCAGAGTTGGATTTAAAAAATTGTAGCAATCATGGTTATGGAAAACAAGAATTTATTTCTATAGCAACGATTCTCCATTAAATTTACTTTAATATGGTCGTTATTACATGACGATATGTCAATTCGTTCTTGAGATATGATTTTTTTAAATTTTAATTGTTCACATGTTCAATATTCAAACGTGCAATGTTGTGCTTAAAAAGATCCGACAATGGTGGTTTTGAAAAATAAGAAACGATCTAAGATACACTTAAACTTAATTAAATTAGCTTTAAGATGCTAATAATTTTATCAATATATCTCAATTAATTCTTGAGATACGATATTTTAAATTTCCACTTTTAAATAAGTAACGATACAACACGCAGAGTTGGATTTAAAAAATTGTAGCCATCATGGTTATGGAAAACAAGAATTTATTTCTATCGCAACGATTCTCCATTAAATTTACTTTAATATGGTCGTTATTACATGACGATATTTCAATTCGTTCTTGAGATATGATTTTTTTAAATTTTAATTGTTCACATGTTCAATATTCAAATGTGCAATGTTGTGCTTAAAAAGATCCAACAATGGTGGTTATGAAAAATAAGAAACGATTTAAGATACACTTAAACTTAATTAAATTAGCTTTAAGATGCTAATAATTTTATCAATATATCTCAATTAATTCTTGAGATGTGATATTTTAAATTTCTACTTTTAAATAAGTAACGATACAACACGCAGAGTTGGATTTAAAAAAATTGTATCAATCATGGTTATGGAAAATAAGAATTTATTTGTATCGCAACGATTCTCCATTAAATTTACTTTAATATGGTCGTTATTACATGACGATATTTCAATTCGTTCTTAAGATATGATTTTTTTAAATTTTAATTGTTCACATGTTCAATATTCAAATGTGCAATGTTGTGCTTAAAAAGATCCAACAATGGAGGTTATGAAAAATAAGAAACGATTTAAGATACACTTAAACTTAATTAAATTAGCTTTAAGATGCTAATAATTTTATCAATATATCTCAATTAATTCTTGAGATGTGATATTTTAAATTTCTACTTTTAAATAAGTAACGATACAACACGCAGAGTTGGATTTAAAAAAATTGTATCAATCATGGTTATGGAAAATAAGAATTTATTTGTATCGCAACGATTCTCCATTAAATTTACTTTAATATGGTCGTTATTACATGACGATATTTCAATTCGTTCTTAAGATATGATTTTTTTAAATTTTAATTGTTCACATGTTCAATATTCAAATGTGCAATGTTGTGCTTAAAAAGATCCAACAATGGAGGTTATGAAAAATAAGAAACGATTTAAGATACACTTAAACTTAATTAAATTAGCTTTAAGATGCTAATAATTTTATCAATATATCTCAATTAATTCTTGAGATATGATATTTTAAATTTCTACTCTTAAATAAGTAACGATACAACACGCAGAGTTGGATTTAAAAAATTGTATCAATCATGGTTATGGAAAACAAGAATTTATTTCTATCGCAACGATTCTCCATTAAATTTACTTTAATATGATCGTTATTACATGACGATATTTCAATTCGTTCTTGAGATATGATTTTTTTAATTTTAATTGTTCACATGTTCAATATTCAAATGTGCAATGTTGTGTTTAAAAAGATCCGACAATGGTGGTTATGAAAAAGAAGAAACGGTTTAAGATACACTTAAACTTAATTAAATTAGCTTTAAGATGCTAATAATTTTATCAATATATCTCAATTAATTCTTGAGATGTGATATTTTAAATTTCTACTTTTAAATAAGCAACGATACCACACGCAGAGTTGAATTTAAAAAATCGTAGCACCGATCAATATGGAAAACAAGAATTTATCTTTTTCGCAGCAAATTTCTATTAAATTTGCTTGAATATGATCGTTATCACATGATAATATCTTTATCGCTTCTTGAGATATGATTTTTTAAAATTTTAATTGTTTACATGTTCAATATTCAAATGTGCAATCTTGTGCTTAAAAAGATCCAACAATGGTGGTTATGAAGAATAAGAAACGATTTAAGATACACTTAAACTTAATTAAAATAGCTTTAAGATGCTAATAATTTTATCACTATATCTCAATTAATTCTTTAGATGTGATATTTTAAATTTCCACTTTTAAATAAGTAACGATACAACATGCAGAGTTGGATTTAAAAAATTGTAGCAATCATGGTTATGGAAAACAAGAATTTATTTCTATCGCAACGATTCTCCATTAAATTTACTTTAATATGGTCGTTATTACATGACGATATTTCAATTCGTTCTTGAGATATGATTTTTTTAAATTTTAATGGTTCACATGTTCAATATTCAAATATGTAATGTTGTGCTTAAAAAGATTCGACAATAGTGGTTATGAAAAATAAGAAACGACCTAAGATACACTTAAACTTAATTAAATTAGCTTTAAGATGCTAATAATTTTATCAATACATCTCAATTAATTCTTGAGATCGGATATTTTAAATTTCTACTTTTAAATAAGTAACGATACAACACGCAGAGTTGGATTTAAAAAATTGTAGCAATCATGGTTATGGAAAACAAGAATTTATTTCTATTGCAACGATTCTCCATTAACTTTACTTTAATATAGTGGTTATTACATGACGATATTTCAATTCGTTCTTGAGATATGATTTTTTTAAATTTTAATTGTTCACATGTTCAATATTCAAATGTGCAATGTTGTGCTTAAAAAGATCCGACAATGGTGGTTATGAAAAATAAGAAACGATCTAAGATACACTTAAACTTAATTAAATTAACTTTCAAATGCTAATAATTTTATCAATATATCTTAATTAATTCTTGAGATGTGATATTTTTAATTTCCACTTATAAATAAGTAACGATACAACACGCAGGGTTGGATTTAAAAAATTGTAGCAATCATGGTTATGGAAAACAAGAATTTATTTCTATCGCAACGATTCTCCATTAAATTTACTTTAATATGGCCGTTATTACATGACGATATTTCAATTCGTTCTTGAGATATGATTTTTTTAAGTTTTAATTGTTCACATGTTCAATATTCAAACGTGCAATGTTGTGCTTGAAAAGATCCGACAATGGTGGTTTTGAAAAATAAGAAACGATCTAAGATACACTTAAACTTAATTAAATTAGCTCTAATCATATTAAATCTAATATGTATAATATAATATCTAACTTTAATTAGCTCATTAAATTTACTTTAATATGGTCGTTATTACATGACGATATTTCAATTCGTTCTTGAGATATGATTTTTTAAAGTTTTAATTGTTCACATGTTCGATATTCAAATGTGCAATGTTATGCTTAAAAAGATCCGACAATGGTGGTTATGAAAAATAAGAAACGGTTTAAGATACACTTAAACTTAATTAAATTAGCTTTAAGATGCTAATAATTTGATCAATATATCTCAATTAATTCTTGAGATGTGATATTTTAAATTTCTACTTTTAAATAAGTAACGATACAACACGCAGAGTTGGATTTAAAAAATTGTAGCAATCATGGTTATGGAAAACAAGAATTTATTTCTATTGCAACGATTCTCCATTAACTTTACTTTAATATGGTCGTTATTACATGACGATTTTTCAATTCGTTCTTGAGATATGATTTTTTAAAATTTTAATTGTTCACATGTTCAGTATTCAAATGTGACATTGCACATTTGAATCCGCTTAAAAGGATCCGACAATGGTGGTTATGAAAAATAAGAAACGGTTTAAGGTACACTTAAAGTTGATTAAATTTACTTTAAGATGTTTAATATTTTATCAATATGTCTCAATTTATTCTTGAGATATCATATTTTATATACAAAATGAACTGAAATTAATTTATTTGAAGCAATTAACTAACTTTTTATTGGCTAACCCTGCCAATTATATAATTACATTAAATAAATTAATTTTAGATCATTTTCAGTTAAATTAATCTTGGTTAATTAAACAGTGTGTTGATTAATTGTTCCGAAATTGAATTAGACCTGCATTTATTTTCTAGAGAAACATTTTTATAATAAATATTTTTTTTATAAAAAATATACATATTTTTTAATAAAGGATGTGTGATAACCAATATATTTTATTCATCAATTACTTCATAAAAAAATTATTTTTAATAAAAAAATAAACACTCCAATAAATCATTCCAACATTTCGTTTTAATATTGCAATTTTGCACGATCTCTATGAAATTAAACTTCTCTGTTTGTGTGTTTTTATAAAATCCATTTCATTGTATATTTGATTTTTATTGAAGTCGATTTGCATAGAAAGAGTGTTGTTTGTCGTTAAACACGCCGTTTCATATGTACATACGTGCATGTTGTACGTTGTCGGTGAACGAGCATGTTTTGGAGCACCTCCCTCACATGGAGTGCGTTTAAAAATAGAAACTATACGACGTATTATTTTTGGAGCAGCAATACGCGATTAAGCGGTGAGTATTTCCGAAATTCCACGGACCATCTAGCCAAAATAAACTGGAATAATAATAATAATAGATTTACCTTATTAACTTTAAAATAATCAGGAAATGGGAAGCTTATAAATAAATTTATTTTATATTTAATTTATTCGGTTTCAAGAGGAATCCGAAATAATATAATGAATTATTGAGTAACTACAAATAAGTATTTTTGTATTATTTTAACAGTGTTCATTAATGCTTTTAAGGTAGCTGTATTGTGTTCGGAAACCATTGTTTCCCTTGGTGAAACCCATTTAATGGTTATTTTTAAATGCTTTCACAAACAATATTTAATTGAACTTGATTAAAATAACCTACAAGTTTATTTTATTCAATTTGCTTGATTGTAAATATATGTTTATAAATTAAAATTGACTTTATATTACCTGTTGATGATTTTTTTTTTAAATTTAATAAATACGTTGTTTGACAACCGACTACTCCTTGCTAAAGCACATAAGAATCAGAAGTATTTAAAAATTGTAGGGTGCAAGATATGTTCAGATATGATTAAAGTCGGTACAGAGAATTTAGAGACAACTCGGGAGAATGCCAGAATAGTTTGCAACTCAAATTGGTGTGAAATCATCAAACTAGGAAAGTTACATGGAAGCAGATCTCTAACTCCGCTCATTATCCCATATCCGTAGATATCTGACGCAACTTGTATACTAAAACATTTTTTTCTGTACATAAATATAAGGTAGGTATTAGTTTTGATGATTTTGATGCAGATCTTGAATTAATTCCAAGGAATACGAAATTGTTGATTTTTCGCATATTTGATTTTTTAAAAATGTTAAAATCTCAATATTTTGGCAAATTTTTACGATTTTCGTAAAGACCAGGAAATTTTAACCCAATTTGATATATCACACTGTATATTAAGCATTAAATTGAAGTTAACGTCAAAATTAATTAAACAAATATAAAAAACAAATATATCTCGAAAACATACCACTTAGATATATCAAGTTTGGGCTCATTTTAATCATTTTTTAATTCACCACAACAATATTTGTAAATTATTTCCTTTCATCGTTCTTTAATTTTACAAAAATGTCAAAATCTCAAATTTTTTAAAAACTTTTACTAAATTAATCGCATTTGGATTCATTTTGAAGAAATTTTCATTAAAATCACAAATAATTGATGAAAGTTGAGTTGTAAAACCGTATCGTCAAAAATAATATTATTTTAGTAAATATCAGGAAATTTTAATCCAATTTGATATATCACACTCTATATTAATCATTTGGATGTCAAAATTAATATAATAATTAGCTTAATATAAGATTAACTTAAAAAAATATATCTCTAATGAAATTCTACAAATTTAGGTTGAGTCAAAACTTGATATCACAAAAACGAATAAAAAAATCAAAAGATCATCAAAAAAATTAACAAAAAAATCACATCATCAGAAAAAAATCATCAAGATATCTTAAAAATTCGATTTTTTTACGATTTTTCAAAAATGATTAAGGCGATTTATAATTTTATGAAGTGCCACAAATTTAAGATAAGTTTAAAACTTGATATCTCAAAAACCAATTAAGATAGTCACATATAGATTCTTTATCAGAAAAGTGCACACTTTCCTCTATAAATCACAAAAAATATCATCAAGATATTTCAAGAATTCTACTTTTTAAGATTTTTCAAAAATAACTAAGAATATTTTTAATTTTATTGAATTCAAAACTTTGTTGAATTTAAAACTTGATATCTCAAAAACGAATTGAGATACTGACAAATATTTTCGTTCTTGCAAATGAGCATACATTCATTTATAAAACACAAAGAATTCATCAAGATATCTTAAAAATTCGAGAGAGAGAAAACAAATTTTATTCTAAACCCCCATGCAACAATATAATATGTGTACAATAAATATATAATAAAAATAAATAAATAAAAATAAAAATAAAATGAATGGGGCGAGAATAGGACTATCGACCCTGGGTCTTTCTGCCCGTGATTCTTCTAGTTGACGGCTTGATTTAGTCTTCTCTGACTGCAAGGAGTTTTTGAAAGAGAAACGTTGGATTGTTGATGGGGTGGAGTATTGGAGGCGATATTAGCATATGTTGGAGAGCTTTGATAGGTAAATTAATGAAATATTTGTCTGACAAACGTTGGAGGCCAGTATCGATGGGGAGGATATCTGTAAGCTGATATAGAAGCTGATTGCTTGGGTTAAAGAGGGGGTTACGGGGGTTTCTAATTCGGGTGATGGATCTCAGAGCCGATCTTTCCGCTACTTCCAGGTGGTACTTGGTTTTTCTAGGTGCGTCGTTCAGTAATATTGCACCATATTCTATGATAGGCCTGCATAAGGTCTTGTAGATGTGCGAGGCACATGACGTAGAGATTCCACGACCTCCGAACGACAGGGATTTGAAGTGTTTAGCGCGTATGTGACTTTCATCTTCACCTTGGTCGCATGGGTGAAAAATTTTAGCGTTCTATCCAGTGTTATGCCAAGATAGTTGCAGGTTGGCGTGACGGAGATTGCCGTAGATTGGATGATAATTGTGGGAGAGGGAGCGCTAAGCGGAAGAAAAATTGTGTTTTTGTGGGGTTGATTAGTATGCGCCATTTTCTGAACCAACTTTCCGTTTCGTTTACGAGTGTCTGCAGCTTGCGGATCGAAGAAGCGACGTCCCTGCTGTGCGATACCAATGCTGTGTCGTCGGCATAAAGTAATGCGTATGCGGTCAGGTTAAAAGCATCTGGGTGGTCATTGTAAACGTCATGGCAGAATAAGTTGTAAAGAGAGGGAGAGATAGGAGATCCCTGAGGAAGGCCTTGCTGAGCGGAGAAGCAGTGGGAGAAATGGTTTTTGAACTTTACCATGGAGGAGCGACTCGAAAGGAATTGCTTCAGGAGGTTTAAGAGGAGATTTTTGATAAAGTGCCACAAATTTTAGATGAGTTCACAACTTGATATCTCAAAAACCAATTGAAATACTCACGTATGGATTTATTCTCGAAAAAGTGCATACTTTTCTTTACAAATCGCAAAAATTTTATCAAGATATCTTAAAAATTTCATTTCTTACGATTTTTCAAAAATGATAAAGAACATTTTTGTTTTTATGAAATGCCACAAATTTAGGTTGAGTTCTAAACATCATATTTCAAAAACGGATTGAGATACTTTCATTTATAAAGCGCAAAGAATTCATCAAGATATCTTAAGAATTCTATTTTTTACGATTTTTCAGAAATTATTACAAACGTTTTTAATTTTATGAAATGCTACAAAGTTAGGTTGAGTTCAAAACTTGATATCTCAAAATTGAATTGAGATAGTCACGCTGGGTGTTGTTCCTGCAAAAGTGCATACTTTCCTTAAAAATTACAAAAAAAATCATCAATATATTTTAAGATATTTATTTTCTACGAGTTTTCAAGAACGATTAAGGAGATTTTTAATTTTATAAAGTGCCACAAATTTTAGATGAGTTCACAACTTGATAGCTCAAAAACCAATTGAAATAATCACGTATGGGTTTATTCTCGAAAAAGCGCATACTTTTCTTTACAAATCGCAAAAAAATATTCAAATATCTTAAGAATTCGATTTTTCAAAAATGATTAAAAACATTTTCATTTTTATGAAATGCTACAAATTTAGGTTCAGTCAAAACTTGACATCTCAAAAACGAATTGAGATACTCATGCATGGATTTGTTCTCGGAAAAGTATATACTTTTCTTTATAAATCATAAAATAATAATCAAGATATCTTAAGAATTCGATTTCTTACGATTTTTCAAAGATGATTAAGAACATTTTCAGTTTTATGAAATGCTACATATTTATATTATACGGATTGAGATACTCACTCATGATTTTGTTCTTGCAAAAGTGCTTACTTTTCACCAAAACGTCATCAACGTATCTTAAAAATTTAAATTTGTAAAATGCTACAAAGTTAGGTTTAGTTCAAAACTTGATATCTCAAAAACAAATTGAGATACTCACGGGTAAATTTGTTCTCAGAAAAATACACACTTTCCTTTATAAATAACAAAAATATCATCAAAATATTATAATAATTCGATTTTTACGATTTTTCAAAATGATTAAAGAATTTTGCTTTCAAATATAGGTTGTGTTCAAAGCTTGATATTGCAAAAACGGATTGTGATATTCACGCATGATTTCGTTCTTGCAAAAGTGAATAGTTTTCTTTATAAATTACCAAAACATTATCGAGATATGTTATGAATTCGATTTTTTAAGATTTTTCAAAAATTATTAAGAAAATTGTTATTTTATGAAATGCTACAAAGTTAGGTTGAGTTCAAAACGTTATATCTCAAAAACGAATTGAGATACTCACGAGTGAAATTGTTCTTAGAAAAGTGCACACTTTCCTTTATAAATAACAAAAAAATCATCAAAATATTTTAAGAATTCGATTTTTTACGATTTCTCAAAATGATTAAAAAATTTTGGTTGCAAATATAAGTTGTGTTCAAAGCTTTGATGATTTTGAAGATTTTTGTTTATTTCGTTCTTGCAAAGTTATCTTTATAAAGAAGAATCTCTTGATAGTTATCTTTATAAATCACCAAAACATCATCGAGATATGTTATGAATTGGATTTTTCAAGATTTTTCAAAAATTATTAAGAAAATTTGTTATTTTGTGAAAATCTACAAAATTAGATTGACTTTAATACTTGATATCTTAAAAACCAATTGAAAAAAGTTCCGTTTGAGCTCGAATAAATTCTTAAATGAACTCTAAAAGATTTTTTAATACTGTTTGTACCTAATACTCTTTTTTCACGAATTTTTCCTGAACGTACTCTTGCGTAAAAAGAGATAAGAGAATTAGGTATATTAGTTTTACGAGGAAATTTGTGACTCATTTAATATGTTTCACGACTGAACTTTGTGTCGAGACCTGTAGGTTGGGAATCACTGGTTTATGCCCATATATGATGGCAAACCATTTAAGGTTTTGTTTAACGGTTTAAAACTAGATATTGTATTTGATGTATATATAATTAAACTCTAACTACAATAATTCTACATATAGAAAATATTAAGAAAGGCTTAATTTATTTTGGCCCACTACATTTTCTGATCGACATTTTTTTGATGATTTACTTGGGCTGTCATGGGATTGTAATTCTAGTCCCTAATGGGCCAATACCTACATATAGTTACATTAAAGGATTAGCTTTTATGTGAAAAAAATGCATAAAATATACTTGTAGCAAATACAAATTCACAAATATTTGCCATGCTTAACGTAGCCTTTTGGATTCAAATGCGCATTGATTTTTTTACAAATAAATAGAATGTGCACATGGCATACTTTACCATGTCTGATTTAATATTTCACTGACGATGATTTTTCTCTCTTGCATTTGGCAATGATAAATATTACGTACGTGATGAAATGGATGCAGAACCAGTATCATCCATTAACATATTTTTAGCCAACAAAAGACCTCTAGCCCTTTTAATTGCCAACTGTTCCAGTAACTTTTTGATTGTTTATACATGTTTCTACACATTTCAAAAGTGTATTTGTGAAAAATAACGACGAATACCTATCCGATATTTCCCCAATGCTTTCTTCTTTTCTATCGTATCCTTTGGCAGTTTCAAGTGGAAAAAACAGAAAAAAATTAGATGATAGGAATAGAGCCACTACATTTTGAAACCAGAACGAATTGGCTTACCATAAATGTACATCTTACAAGAATACGGTATGATTTGCTCGTCAATAGAAAGATTGTGTGAAAAAAATCCAAAAGTAGATGTTGCATATAATTCATTACTGCTGGAAAACTGAATGTTCCTTTAGATGGACATAAATTTAGATCTTGGAAAAGATCTGGTTGACTTGACCAGTAACATAATGAGTTCCTCAATGGTCATGAAAATTTGGTTCCATGTATCAGATACCACTTAATAAAGAATACCGAAAAACCAACTCGCCAGAACCAGTCGCCAAATCTAACAATCATATTGATGGGTTGAGTTGGCTTGGGCGATTTGCCACCTGAAAATAATAAGAATTATCTACAATTACACCAAAACAGTTCAGAGCAACATTGGTTCCGTACCTGTTGGCGATTTAGAATATTTAATTTCTCGTTTTTACCATTTTGTGTCCTAAATTCATTCAATGAATTAGAAACGGGTAGTATTGGACCTTGATCATTTAAAATTTCGGTAGTTGCATCTAATCTTTCAAAAACTTCCTCACCTTCATCAGCGATTTCAAATTCAACAGTACCAGCTATATTGGTATCTAAATGTTATATGTTCTTGATCACTTTCAGCATTAATTTTTGATGGTACATTAAAAAGTTTTTAGCGTTTTAAACATCATTTGCTATAATTACAGCATTATAATCATTGTTGTTATCTTCAGGAGAGGGTAATTTCATCTAATTTTGAATTACAAATAACATACACATATGTTTATATTACTACTATGTTGATACTAAATGTTTAAAAATTGACATTTTTTAATAGTTCTATTTTACACCCAAAAAAATGTAGGTAACGATGGGATAGAAGCGATAAAAAATGCAAGTAGATACCTTGCAATTTTTTTAATATTTCTTTAATATCTATCAGCAAGATATTAAGTATCCTGCTGTTTTAAGTATAGTATCTTGCTGTATTAAGTATAAGTTAAGGAAATATAAGCACTTATATTAAGAAATATAAGTGTAAGGCAACGTGACGTCATCAAAGTTTTTTTTTTCATTTTCATTATACGTTTTTGGAATAACTACAGCCCAATTTGAAAAATATAAAATATATAGAAAGTTTTAATTTAACTGACCTACCCAATAAGCCAATAAAAAAATTGCGACGACCAATATTTTAGATCGAATTACATTAAAACAGCATTTAATTTATTTTGATTAAATTACATTGGCAGAGTAAATATAATCTGAAATAAATATCGTTCAGGAACCGTACAATATCTTGTTCACTTTTGCAAAGAAATAATGAAATTACGCAGAAATCATTTTCACGCCCTGAGATGAATAGGAAATTTCCTCGAAAACTTGAGATCTTTCGATTGATCGTATTTCCTGAAAGGTTTCCAGGATATTACATTTCCCCCTACAAAATTACATCCGACATAGATTACTAATATTATTTTCCCATGATTTTCAATTCGATATTTTAAAACATATTTTAGAACCATATATAATCAAAAATTGTCGTGTACTGGTTTGTAGATAGCACATAAAATATTATCTTTGTGACAATATTGCACAGATCGTGAGAGGGAATGTTTGTACTGCATTTGATAATATTCGGTCATAAATACGCGAAGCATCGCATTTAATGCCATATGGCATGCTCCGCTGTTACCTATGCTTATAATTCCGTTGTTACAACGTCCGTCGTAATTAATGTGCGTTACGCGTATACACGTTCGTCTTCAATTGGTAACACACGGTCCATCATAAACACATGAACATGTGCTGTTTGGAGTGATCAATGAGATGATAAAATTAACATTAATTTATATTAATGATTTAAATAGTAAATCTAATCTAAATCAAGTTTAAATATTGTTCTTCTAGTACCAATTAAAGATTTAAGATTTTTTGGTGGTTTATTATATTTTATTGAATGTGTGTTTGAAAGAATATAACTTACATTACAATTATTGATTGACGACTTCATAATAATTTACTCAACTTACAATCAGTTAATTTTTTTTTTTGAAAATAATTAATATCTCAAAAATTAAAGGGTATTTTGAGAATTTGCTTACAATGTTATCAGCATTTATTAATATTTTTTTGAATTTATTTGAATTGATAATTTTGATTTAATTTAATTTTGATACTTTATGACTTAAGCAATACATTTCAAGTTCATAACGAATATTTTTATCCGAACTAATTTTTCTAAACCTTTGAATTTTTGATATATTACGTACCATTTATTTATAAATTGACGATTTTAATACTTTTCCCATTTACGTTCGTTAAGTAGGTGGAATCGCTTTATGGAATAAATCCGATTAAACGAAATGCATTTAATGCTAATAACAAACATTTTCTATTATAAAAAAATTGATTCTCTTTTAATTCTCGAGATAATAAATACTAATTAAGTGAAAATTAATGATTTTGGCACTTAAGACTCCACACCGGAAAAGTTGGTAAAACTACATAATGTAATAAATCCGATTAAAAGCAATGCACTTATAGTTCATCACGAATATTTTTATCCAAACCAATTATTTCTAAATCTTTGAATTTTTGATATATTACGTACCTTTTACTTTAAAATTGACGATTGCTCTAATATCAAACATTTTCATTACAATTTTCATAAAATTTTTTATTGCCATTCTGGGTATGTGCTAAAAATCTACTAAATTACTTTAATAACGTGTGAAGTTTAATACGAAATTGTATTTAAAACTATCTAAACTTTTATTCGTTTCTTCTTGGCACTGTTTATACCAGCTGTTTCCCCCAGGGGAACAATAACAGTGTTGAGACTTGTTATCTAATTTATAAATTATTACGGTAAAATGCAACTCATATTTTATTTTTCATTTTCGCCACAGATGTAGGTTTTTTCCACTAATACTTTTTACATTCTTAGACATTCTCATCCAACACATACACCTTAGAAATGGTCGTTTAACGTTTGTTTATTTTTTCTGATTGTAGAAAACTTGCAATTTGTGTAACAACTGCTGAAATTTTTACAATGAATTCAAAAAATTCGACCGATATTCAATGGTAGAGGATGCTCACTAAATGATTAAAGCGCCTTCAAATTTTGAGGCGCTTCGAAATTCTCTGTCCTTCTTGATAAAAGGACAGAGAGAAAGTTTGAAAAATGTTTCAATCGTCTATTCTAAACCTTATAGTATTCGCAAAATAAGGCGGTTTCTATAAATTAGACAGAAATATTGCATAAGGAACCTTTGTCTCATATGTTATTATCCGCTAGACAGCAAGACCGGTGAAATATGGTCTCTACGTCTAACACCATAAATAAAACGTATGCAGAAATTCTGAACTACCTCCATCCTTCGCTTGTACTTAGGTGACAAACATGAAACTATACAGCATATTACAATATTTAAAATTTGATGAATGAAGACTGTCACATAGTAAATGCTTGAGCCTGACATACAAAACTGTACGGCATAAATAAAAACGTTTTAATGCATGATCACATGGAACATTCATATGATTACCTAACTTCAATTCATCATCAATAGCGATCCCGAAATTTTTAACCAAAAAAATCTACCTAACAGTAACATTGCTTTATCAGGATTAATTTTCAGATCATGATTTTTTAATTACCGTACAAAACAAGCAATTCATCAGTAATAATACGGAATGCCGAAGGAAGATCATCTGGTTTAAAGCTATAACATGATTACGTATCCCCCACACAGCGATAGTAAGAACGACGTACTAATTTTCGAAATAAGTTGTACTAGGTATTACTGAATTCAATTTAATGGACTAAATTCTATTAAAAAAATCCAACTTGGTACACTGTAAGATGTTCAATCCCAAGCTGCGATTAATTAAATCAAAGGGCTTGATGAAATCAATATCAGAAAAATTGATTGGTCCTGATCCAAAGCCCGAAACACATCATCATTCAAATCTAGCAGCGCAGTAGTACAACTAAACTTATTCCAGACTGCTTAAGAATGAAGCTGCTCAAAAATAAGTATCTCCAATAACTTTGCAAAACTGGCAATATTGTTATTCCCTCAGATCCTTGTGTTAACTGGAATTACGTGGGTTATGACTCTGGGAATACTGATTGAGTAAAATAGATGTTGTAAAAATGTCCAAGTACATCAAGAATACGGAGATAACACAAATGTATCATATCCGATCCTTACACTAGTGGATTTCATATTTAAAAGTAGTCTTTGAATATAATATAAAGATACCTTACCAAATCTCATTGTTCGAATGTCTGGGTGCATTCTATTATTGTAATAATAAGATTTGAAGAATTGCTAAAAAAGGTGTTAATATTGCGATTAAATGCGATGAAATAAAAGATCTGCTGCTTTGATTTTAAAATAATAAAGTTTTTGAGATTATTCCACTTATTTTTAGTCATTAACAATCAAATTTTGATTATAAAATGTTTTTTCTCCTGGCGAATTTCACCTCCTAAAAAAATTGCTGTATTATGAAAGCATTGTTTGACCTTTCAGTAGGGTTTTCGTTAAAAGCGGTGCATGAAAATCGAATAAAAACAACAAAACATCATTGAAATAGCTAACTTTATCATCGATGTTGTTGAAATCAAAAACAGCTTACCAGTTCATTAGATTAAGATCTCTATTAAAAGCATCTATATCAATACCGCGTAAATTTCGATAACTAATTTGCCTGACTTTACGTTTAGATACAGAATTCCCAAATTGACAATAAACTATTAAGTGATCAAAAAAAATCACACGTTACACTTAGTAATAGTCAATTCCGTATATATAATAATTGAGATTGAAATAATATTTAATTGAAATAAGTGATTTAGAGTGACGTGCTTCAACTTAAAAGTTTCTATAGTGGCTACAAGAGAATTTGTCAAAAGCCCATCAGCCGTAAGATTAATGTTAAAGAGGTTCAAAACTTTGATTTCATTTACTTATAATAAATCTGATAATAACTAAAATAGCATTCACTTCAACTATAACCCACAATTGCTCCACCCCGGAACCTAATCAATGTTAACAACTTGACACTTACAACAATTCTGAATATAAAGCTCAACCCCACCATCTCTTAATATTTTATCAGCTCTAAAGAATTGCAAATTTTCAACTTGAATGACAGAATTATCAGAATAATATATATGTTATTCGGTTAAGCCATGTTTTAGATAATGTAAATGCATTACAATCAAAAGGACTTGCGCCTTCACATTTACATGTACCACACTAAAATTGATCATTAGAAAAAAAGAGGTTATATTATAATTAATAAATTGAACCAGTCAAATAGCAACTCTAACAAATATGTCGTTCTCAAATCCATATCGTTCACCTTCCCAATCTAAATTTTGATCACAATCAAATATTCGTTATTACCAAAACATTTCTTGCCAATGCCACTGCATTCAATTCTTTAATTGGAGCAGGTTTAGAGCAAACCATTAACAATGTTTCACAAGATATTGCATACTATTCAAAGAACTTATTTATAAGCCATCTTCTCAGCAATTAAAATTTACGTCACGTTTAAGGATTTAAAAGAATCACAAAGCAAATTAACACTATCTTAGTCTTCCAAAACTGAAAGAAGTCCACATCAAAGAAGTGATCTCAATTTTATGGTACAATTTACGAAAGATATTAAATATATTAAAATTGAAGCAAATGTTGACTTTCAAGAAAAAGTTATTCTTGAATGTATTTTTTAGAAACAAGTATAAGGTACTCTTAAAACAAATATATATTTTTTTTTATTTTAAGAATAAAAGTATTATACAATGAAGTATATAATATTCTCTATATCCAAGAATATAAAATTTTTGTATCCAAAATTTATATAGATGTTTCTCTATGCTCTCACCACTACTTAAATAGGCGCCAGTTTTTGAAAATATGTAGGGGTGAAAAAATTAATTTTGAAAAAGACTGAAGCTATAAATGAAAATCATCAAAAACTGTCTAAACAATATCTCTAATAGCCTATAATTATTTAAAGTTGTCTAGAATTATGCACAAGTTGTTCGAAATCAACCAAAATTTGTCCCAAATATATCTCTAATAGCTAATAATTGTCTAAAGATGTCTAAAATGGTCAAAAGCTGTCTAAAATATGTTTCAATCGTCTATAATTGTTCAAAGTTGTTTAAAATCACCCAAAATTTGTCTAAAGTATATCTCTAAAAGGTAGTCTGTAGATTTGTTGATAGTCTGTTGAATTGTCTGAAGATGACTAAAATGAACAAAAACTGTTTAAAATTTGTTTATTACAGTTTAAATACGGCTCTGAAATCTTTGAGAGTAGGTTAAAATTGTTATTGTAATTTTTTTACGCCAGATCTGAGGATGGACGTAGCGATGTTGCAGTCTTAGTTAAGACAACTCTTGAGTATAGAGAGCTTGATTGCGAGATAGCGACGGTCTAATGTGTCGATTTTCATGTAGTTGTAGTTTGCTTGTATCGATCGCCTGCTGGTGATCTTCAGATATTTTGTCGGAACGCCAATTGCCTCTTGGAAATCCTGACTCAGTTTAGGCAAATTTTTGTTGTCAATGACTTTAACTTGCAGTTTGGGACGTTGTTATGGTGTGTGTGTTATCGAACTATGGCTTTTACCCTATGCTATTACGGAGGCAACTTGGGGCCAAAAAACTATCTAGTTATTTTTTCTGCTCCATATATATTTAGCGTTGCTGAATAGAATATGACATCCGTTGACAGGGTATGGAAGTTTGTTGTTTTTCAATTTGTTTAGTTAGTTTGCGTGAGAGATATTGGATGATCTGTACTTAAATGCTAATGATAAATTTGCCATTTTTTACGAGAGATTCTTGAATGCTTTTAATATGTGTTTTCCGGCAAAATGCTTCTCAATTAGAAAATGTGATTGTGGTGTTGAATGGTACAATGACAATCTCAGGGAAATGCGTCCTGGCTACAGCTTGGTTTGCCAATCTGTGAAAGGCCAAAAAAGATGATCATTGTGAGTATAGAAAGACTATAGTTGAAGCAAAGCTAGATGCAATTATCTTTATAAACTAGTGTGGTCAATAATAAATGTAAATGGTGTCAAAGATAAGAGCAATCTAAATAGTAATCTTGATCTGAATGTACTGAGTAGGTTTTTCGTTGATAGTGTTAACGTGGTATCAATCAATGGTATCATTAAGGGGGTGCCAAGTGGTGTGCTTGATCTCATTCTCATATATGAATGTGTAGATCAAATTAAAGCGCAATTTCATTTTTCAGAAGTTGATCCGTACGTGAGCTGTTTTGTTCATTGAAGAGTACATCACATACAAACACGAGATGTTTTTCCATCCCAAATTATTTTATAAAGAGAATTGTAGACATGTACGTACTACCGTTAACAAAAGTTCTAAATTTAGTATTTGCTGATTCTCAGTTTTCTGATATATTGACATAGATAACGTGTTGCGTATGCATTAAAAAGGAGATACTATAGATTGCTCCATTTATAAGCCAATATGTGTACTGCCGGCTATTTCCGAGGTGTTTGAGCGTGCAATGTATGATAAAAAGGTTTCTTATATTGAAGGAAATAACCTGCTTTGCCCAAATCAATACGAATTTCGAAAGGGTAACTGAATAACGTCGGATACTGTTGATAAGTCCTTGGATTGTTTTGAAAAGGACCACCATTACATTGCAATGTTTTTGGATCAGACGCGATCATTTGACTGCCTGTCCCATCGGATTCTCTTGAGGAAACTATATAAATTGTTTAACTTTGCATCACTAGCAGTTGCCCTTGTCGAGTCCTACCTGAAGAATAGGACACAGCAAGTGTCTGGTCCGCTGTTATTTCTGCTATACATTAATGACTTTCCTAACTGTTTGGAGATGATATGAAATATTCTGAGAAAAATCTGATTTTGTTCTGACTAGGATAAGAGAGTGATGCATTGACAATAAACTATGTTTTACCCAAGATAAAACTACTAGAATTGTTTGTTTTCGAGAATCCCCCCGTTGCCAGTTTTTCGGATGTAACTATTGCAACTACCACGTTGAATTTTGACAATCATGTGTGTGCTATTGACAATAAGATTTGTAGTGGTGTTTACCTTCTGCGTAGGATATTTAAGATTGTAGATGGAGGAGTCCTTAAGGCTGCATACTATGCCTTTATTCAATATGCTTTTTAGACTTCAGCCTTTTAGACTTAATATTGGTTATGCTGAAAATTGTAGATATTTATTTATTAAGATTCAAATTTTGACCTTGATCTCACTTTACGTTCTTTAGTCAATTTTATATGCACATAAACGTATTGGTCAGATGCTCATACATGGAGACTTTCATGACTATAATACTCGTAACAGAGATAATACAGGCAGCGGGATAAAATTACATGAGTCAGTTTAGTCTGTCTAGTTTAACGTATAAGCTTAGGTCGTATTTAATTGTAAAGGCGTTCTACTCTTTTGACGAGTTTCTGCTACGAGTTCATAAAATCCTTACCAATGATTTGGTGTAATCTCCCTTCTCTTGATTTTTAATTATTAATGTATTTTATGAATAGTGTAAAAGAACAACCTTATGGCACAATTAAGGATTATTATTATTATTATAAATCTTACAAATTTGGATGGTAATATAACCTGGAACTTACTTATAGTCATTTACGATCATAGCTAAAATGATTGAGACATGACGCCACCCTTAAAAATTGATCGTTTATTATCGACGTGCCAAATACCAAATCAATTGCATCTCTAGCATCCCGATACAATTTTATGCCCTGTTTCGAAAAATATACTTATACAGCATATTCTAGTTTCAAGATATTAACACATTGCAAGAAAATGAGATTATTGACGCAACATTAAGATACTCTGGCTTCAATATAATTGATATAGTTAGATCATCAAGAATACTTATACACTTGCTTTGTGAATTTGTGGTTTTTCTTTACTCAACAAAATTATCATCATATGGACAAATATAAAATATAAATATAAAAAATATATAATAAAAATATAATAAGCTTAAGCCAAGAGTAATAATCTTCGTTAAAGAATATATTTCTCTCAATGTAGTAAAAAAAAGATTCCACATCGAAACTTACCAAAATATCCTCACCAATGTGTAGAATTCCTTACATATGATTCCGGATTTCCTATAAAAGGAGGGAGAATGTTCGCGAGATGTTGAGTTAATAAGGATGTAGGGGAGTTGAGGATAGGGTGAAGGGTTTGATGGTGATCTTAGTCTTCCTGTAGACGGCTGAGTTCAGTTGATCCATCATTTCATAGCAACTGTGGCTTCCCTTTATCTGCTGGTAATACGACAATATTTGATTTTTTGTATAGATTACTTTCCTTTTACCAACTACTTAGTTGGATTTTGGTAGTTTTGCTAACTTTAATAGCCTCACAATTTCTTGTCGGATCTTTTCGGCTTTCAATGTGGGCATCTCCCGAACAGCTGCTTCCACTTTGGAAATTATTTCTTTCTTTTGGACTTGCGTAGTTCAATGCTTTGCCCGTGGTTTCTTTGTTATGCCGATCGTTTCTACTAGTAGTGCCTGTTCTATCCTAGTTGAAATTCTACGGGCTGTAGCGGAGTCGATGAGATGCTTAACCTTCAAGAAAGTTGTCGTTACTTTCTTCTATCTGCATCTTTGCGAAAAAGCTAAACTGCTCAACAGCATGCGTTATCTAATCTGTTAATTATCCAAATCCAATAGTTATCCAAATCCTTGATGTTTGTTCATCCTCCCTCTAAAGGTTAATAATGTAATAAACTTCGACACATCATAAATTCTCCCATTGCTTGTCCAGCAGTTTCTAGAACAATTCTCCTTCTCCTGAGCAGCTGTGAAGAAATATTTTTGAATTTCTAAGTTTGGTTCTTGCTTTTATTTTATTTTAATTGTTGTATTTAAATATTTAATTTTATATTCCACCTGTGTTATCTTCTCTTGTTTATATTGTTCGAGATTGTCAACGTTTTCTCTTTATGGAGCTCGTCGTTTTGACTTTTAAGCCGCTCAAATTACTCAATTAAATGATCTTTTATGATACTAACGACTTTAGACATAAAAGTTTTCTTCTCAGTTTTTATTAATTCATTAACGGAATCATTAAATAATTCTTTAAGTTCACAACCTATTCAATTGAAATACATAACACAAATGTGTAACTTTTGTGTTTAAGTATTATTTTCAAGTAACATTAAAATATATTGAAAAGTTTAATAGCGTTACTGCTTATTCTTGCTTGCCAACACAAACTCTAGAGAAATTTTTCTCGGGTGAATAAATCAACTTCAAAGGAACGCAGCTTGAAACCTACCCTGTATAAAGACGATGTTTTAGAATAAGTTTTCTACGTGAAAGGATGTTAACAGTCAAAGAAATCCGTAAGATTCCTGTTTGCTTCACCGCGTATCGGTGCAGGCTTTAAAATCATTAAAACCACTTCGCAATTTATGACCGATTTTTTTCATATTTAAACTTATTTGTTATTTTATTTTTTTAGATCGGAAGGTTACCATGTTCGTACATCCCTTCCATCGGAAAAACAACAAGTCCTTTTAAACCACGTAACAACTCATCCCGGGGTGATTTTGGAGCCATCCACAGCAGGTCACACACCCCTTCAATCGATGACGGGTACAATGGATGCCCCAACGACGGATAAAAAGGCGAACATGTCGAAAATGTTAAAAACGGTGGCCACTTCGAGCATCTCGGATTCCATGTCATTGAGTTCCCCGCCCGGAGCTCACAGTCCGAAGGATTTTGATAAAGTTATAGCCGGAACTGTTCCGAGCGAAGTGGCCAATTTAAGTGAGCAATTGCAAAATTTGATTATGGGTAGGGTGGCTCAATCGAAAACCGCCTCTCGGACTAGAAAAATTGTTATCTACGTTTGCGCTGCAGATTCTCAAGGTTAAAAAAAGCTTCTTATTAATAGAAGATATATTTTTAAATATAAAAATTTATTTTTATAGATTGTTGTGTGGAAAAGGGGGCTTTACACAACGTGGTCTATCCGGAATTGCGGGAACTTTGCAGGTCGAAAGGTTACGAGCTTCATATAGTGGATTTACACTGGAAGACCTTGTTAGAAAAACAGCAGGATCATGAATTTCCCGAATTGTGTATAGGAGAATTAGCACGTAAGTTAGAGGACAAATTTTTTTATGTTATAAATTTGTAAATTCCAACCCAATGAGTTATCCTAATTTATTCTACTAAAAACTGAAAGCGTTGCCAAAAGGACTTTGATGTAAAGTGTCATCACTAAAACTATGAATCGTGTTTTCTAGAAACCGCAATATTCTAGAAGTTACTAATCAAAAAGTCAAACTCGACTGGTTTTCAAGAGATTTTCGCCGTCACCGGAGCTATTTACAAAATGATATATTACTTCGGTTCTATAGACCGTAAAGTTACATTGACCAACAAGTGCGCGACATGGCAATGTTCCAACTAGAGTCAATTTATAAAATTTTCAATTTATTTTTGTTTACACCTGGATCGAAATCTATATATATTATAACATTTTAAGTGTTAATGTATTTTTAGGTCAAATGGAAATTGCATACATCATTCCGGTATTATTTCTTAACAATTCTTTAGGAACTCCTTTGTTACCCATAACGATAGAAAGTGCCGATTTCCAAATGGCTATGGATAGCGCCGGAAGCCAATCCGCCCAAACATTACTTAGTAAATGGTAATATTCAAAACTTTCTTTGCTCTTTATTAATTTATCGTTTTTATGTTTAGGTATCATCTCGATAGTGCAGCACAACCACCGTGTTATAGACTTCAACCGATTTCATCTCATATTCCGGGATTTAAAGAAACGTCCGAAGATCAAGAACGTGGATTAGAAGAGTGGCGAATAGAAATCGATAAAATGTTAGAGGTTTTAGTTAATGTTTTTTCTCAAGAATTAAGAGATACTTATCTCACAACGGTTGTTGAACAAGTAATTATAAAATAATTTTTTCTTTAATTTATTTAAAAAAATATTCTTTTAGGAAGTACATAACACTGTGTTTATGAGCCAAGAATTAGCCAAACGGTGCGTTTGGATAAACAGGGTCTATACTCCCGGGGAGAAAACCCCGGAAAATCTAAGCCCTGGTGAAAATGAATTGCACCGAAGGCTAAACACTTTACAAAGAGACTTAAGAGTAAGTAATTAATTAATTACCGTAATGTTGGGATTTTTTAACTAACTCAATTTTTAGAATCAATTAGCTGAAAAGCACATAGTACGCATTCCAGTTAAGTTCGTTGAGGGTGGACTGAATACGGATATTCCCGAACACGAACAGTATATTAGCCAGATAATTTATCATCTTAAAAAGCACTTAACCGAAATGGTTAATGCCATAATTGAGGAACATCAAACGAAAACCGTACTTAAACCTTGTTACGGTATTGATGCTGCTTTATTTGAAGAGTTGAATCAGCAAACTGGATTTTGTCAAAAAGCCGCACAATGTAGTGTAAATAGGGAAAAAACTATCGCTGAAATTAAAAGGTTTTTAAGTTTTATTTTTTTGTAAATTGAATATCACGAAACGTTTTGAAAGTAATATTCCAAAATTCAACTTATTATAGCAGCACTAATTATTGTTTTAATATGTTACAAGTTTTCATTGTCGCATAATTGAGTTGACTTATCAAAGTTCATTGATTAGGTTAATCTGTCTACTACACCACCTCTCCTTAAATACATTACTCTTCTACTTGTATAGCATCTTAATGATAAGCAGTAAAGCACCATGGTCTTTTGACAAGCAGATGATATATCAGCAAAGAGCCTCGATGGCTTGCCTGAGGAACACCGGAAGGAATCCATACCGGATTAGAAACAAATCCATTAACCAAAACAATCTGGCAAAACATCTCTCCTTCTGATAGGAACTATACCATTACAGCAGTTTGCCCTGCGTACCAAACTTCCTTAGTTTAAGCAGTAGTAAGTTGTGACCAACAAAACTAAGAAGATTCCTTAATAATGTGAATGGGATACCATCAGTGCCATAACTGCATCCATTCCCACGCTATTTATATTATGCAGATCTCGAGAAAGATTCACAAAAACCAAAAAAAAGAAATCAGCCAACAATGAGCATACTCCGACTCCATCACCAACGACAGTACATATCATGATAACGTAGATGGGTTGTTTGGTTGTTTGGGTCTGATTCAATAATGTTGCTTTCAGATCTTCTAACAAATTCCATATAATCATATTAGATACTTTGCATGACTTCTTATAATTAAAAACGTAAGGTAGTCAAGTCGATTACTTGATCAATTTTATGATTCCTGAATCAGTTTAATGGTATTATGTAAAAACAAAATACCAAGCTACCAAACATCACTATGATGTATTGGTAATGGACAAATTGAGCAGGAAAACTTAGGAGTGTTCGCTGTCCTCAGGAACTAATGGATAACTACAAAGTGAAATTTGATATAAACCAGTAGAACAACAGTTGTAATAAATGTTGTTCAAAGTAACTTAGAAATTACAACGAAATCATACACTGTAAATGAAATTCTCAACTATTTTCAAAATTTGATGACACACTCTATAATGTTTAGTACATCAATCCAAAAAATTAGGCGGCATACTTTCTGAATTTGGCTGCAAGATATTCGTTTTTTTACATGACTTAAGTTTTCATTTCTGCTAAAGAAATGGTTCAGAGTACCATCGCGAACTGTTTTGCTAATTAATTTTAATAAATATATCCTAGATTCGTCAATGGTTTGCCAAACATTTTCCAAACATGAGGCAGAACATAAAAAGTTCTTGTTCAGTTTTTCCAAGTGAGGTTCTGTTGTGAGCCAGTCAACACTTTCGTCAATGTCGAATAAATTAATTTAAAGTGATGACTTCAATCCTGGTACAACCACTAATAATTTTGTGTGGGTGTCCTTATGGAAACATTTCTACTTTTATGGAACTATTTCAACTCTTTCCTAGGTAATATGAAGTGTTTTGCAAGTATTTCAAATCTTCTACAAGCAGCGTAGTCTTCTGCAAGAATTACAAATCTTTTAGTAGTCATATCAAGTCTTCTGGAAACATTTCAATTCCTCTGCTAGCAATATTAAGCTTACTACCAGCAATATCAAGTCTTCCAGGGGCAGTAGTAAATCTTCTGAAAGCAATTCAAATATCAAGTCTTCTGGAATCATGTCAAGTCTTGTGGAAGCATTTTAAGTCATCTGGCAGCATTTCTAGTTGTTTGAAAGCAATATCAAGTATTCCATAGGCCATATCGAGTTTTTAGAAAACATTTCAAATCTTATAGAAACAGTATCAAGTCTTGTAGAAGTCCCTCTATCTTTTATAAAAAAGGAGTTTCCCTTCAAAAGTGTCCAATTGGGCCCGCCCTGTATACTTCCACTAATGAAAAGAAAAAATCAAAAAATCAAATATTAAACAAACCGCAACACGTTAGTTTTCTGGTCTGTTGAAGAAATAGTTCAATAACGAATTTATTTCCTAATTAAATTGATAAATATATCCTAAATTCGTCAACGGTTTGATTTCCTAAATGTGAAGTAAAACTTTAAAAGTTCTTGTTTTATTTATCAAAGTGAGATCTTCCTTTACAACTCAAGAAATTTCTAAATCTTGCGTTAATGGGTAAACGTATATATCCACTGATTACGAATACCTTAAAACGGTTTTATTATCCTTTTTATAATTCTTTGGTGCATTCTGACTGCTATGCTGAAATATTTGCACACATTGTCTCTATTTTAAAATCATTTGTCCTCAACTAACTCTCTTTTAATTTAATTATGGAATGTTATTGAGACGAATAAGAAAAAATCTAGAAAGACTAAAAAGCCTTAGTGTTTTGTAAACTATTTTGTGTAAGTGCTGTTTTGGAAATATTTTGAGTCTTCTGGAAGCATTTCAAATTCTCTGCCAGCAATATCAAGTTTTCTAGAAGCAATATCAAGTCTTCTGCAAGTAATATCAAGTTTTCTGGAAGCAATATTAAGTCTTGCAGTCGTCGGAGTACATTTTCTGAAAATATTTCAAGTCTTTTGGAAGCAGTGTCAAGTTTCTCAATAGTATTATCAAGTATTTTGGAAACAGTTCAAGTCATCCCGAAGCATTTGAAGTCGTCTGGAAGCAATTCCAGTACTATGGAAGCAGAATAAAAAAAACTCTATATTGTAGTTATGATCCGATCAGATAGGCACATTTTGAATATTAGGTTTAAGAGAAGATTAATCACCTTCTTATGTACATGAAGTTTTTAAAAAGGTTTTTAGTACCGTATCACAAAAGTTTGGAATAGTCTTCCTATTCAACTAGAAGAACGTTTGAAATTACTAGTACTATGAATTGTTACTTAGAACGCAAAGCATATCTACTGTAGAAGTGTACTAAAGTTATAAGAAAACAGATAATACAAACATATTTCTTTTCTGGATTTGTGTCATGGATTTGTGGCCTGTATATTAACATGGTTAATAATGATTTCAGGACAGAGCGTGTAGTCAGAATTGAACCGTATTTTTTGGTTATCAGACTTATGGATTGAATTACAGTCTTCCCACTGCAATCTTATCATTAGTACAACTTTCTCCTTTGCACATGTCATACCTTTTTTTAAAGCGTAGTTGTTATAAGTCCTTACCACCATAATCAAGCCATAATTATGCATTTATTGTTTTCATTCCAACCACTAATATCCATCGAAAGAAGTTGAGCTCAATAGATTCTGACATGCAATAAGGAATACAGAATATGAAGATTTTTCATAAAGCACTTTTTATTTTTAAAGACAAATAAAATAAAGTGCATGTGAAATATGTTCGACATTTCTTATTCCGCCGCTGCTTTATTGGTATGTGTATATGTATATGTATATATGTATCCGATATGTCCATTATTTTTTAAGACTTTGTTGATTATGTTGGCTTGGAAAACCGCTGTTATTTGTGGCTTATTCGCATCGACCTGCGACTTAAGAAAATCTAATAATAATATTTGATCCCCTAAATTGCACGATCTGTATAGCCAGTTCAGTATGGCATATGCTGTTCTTGTGAAACCACATCTCATTGATGTCCACATCATGCAATGTAAGCCAAAAAAAGTTCGTAATTATCGTCTTAGAGCATTCGGCGTTAACGGTGATGGTCTGATTAACATCGTTCTGAAAGAAATATGGACCGATCATGCCGTCACTCCAAAATGGACACCAAATTGTGACTATTTTGGAATACATTGGACGCTCTTAGATCTCATGTGGCTTGATATCATTCCAAATTCTGCAATTTTGTTCATAATTACTCAACGATGTGAAAAATGGAAAAATTCAATTCATAGCCTAAAACCTAATATTCATGATACCATTTCGTTTTGTACCTGGTTCAAGAAAATCAGTTAGGGCATTTTTATCTACATCCTGTATAAGTTTTCTTTAATGGTTTCATTTGAATAATCATAGAAAAAATATTTATAGAAATAAACAAGATCCACTGCATGCATTGCATTTTGAAAACGATATAAATTGAATTCCTTTTGTGGAAAACACGAAGTGAGCACCAACATTCCCCAAACGAACCCCCAACACTTTCATCACTGACGTTGTAATTGAATCGACTTCGCTTTTTGGCACAGAAGTAGTCTCAATGGACCAATAATAAGTGACTAGAAAACAAATGTAGTCCCCAAGTCAGCGCTTCTGGTTTGTCCAGAAGCTTTCCTACAAGGAAAGTTTTCAATTCTGCTTCTGGTATATCAGGCAGACAAATCAGACAAAGATGATGCCAAAATGTTTTTCGTAGTATGACAATTCCAAAAATGATTTCCCACATCAGTTTATAATCATAGTCTTTCCATGCACGATTATTATTTTCTATGTCCTATCTAAGTCTATTTGAGTATCATCCTCAATGTCTGGAGAAACAGTAGATTCGTTTTGCATTGTACTGATGTCGTTTTCCTGTTCATCTGTGAATATCTAAAGAATGGATATAAATTTGAGATTTGTATTCAGTAAGAATGTAAATGCATCATATTTCAAACATTGGGTAATTACTATTCTTAATTTTTGAGATTTGTCTTCAAATTCAACTTCTGATTCATTCGTAATATCAGGATGTTCAAAATTAATTTAAGAAATTAATTATGATCTTCAAAAAGTATCCAGATAATACTTACACAAATACAAAGTATCAACTACTTACAACAAATCTACGGACACTACACCACAAACATTTTAGCTTATACTCTGTTATTTCGAACTACCAACCTAATAAAACCGACTTTCCTAATGCAAAAACTGTCCTTGTCATGTCCCTGTGGCACATTCAAGTAATATAAGTGAACGTTCTTAATAAATTATTACAGTAGTAGGACATTAAAGTACCGATGGTCATTAAATTGGTAAAAACAGTTTATGCATAAATGAAGCTCCTCCTTGCATCATTTACACTAGGTTTGAATTCTCTTCAAATTTCTTGTCACGGGCCACTTATGATTACTTTTTTCCGTCTCGTAACAGATTCTATAGGTTTTCCATGCTTAAGTCTTTCTTTCAGACAGTTCATCGCGTGAGCGACGATTTCGAAGTGTTTGAACTTCTTTTGCCTAAGAGGAGATGTTACATTTCACAAACAAACAATATTTTGCTATTGTTTTTCGAAATTTCAGGTTATATGTAGCATTTGACAAAATCTCACATGCAACTTTTCGATACCACTTCGCAGTTTTTCTTATGATAATTGGTATTCATTTAATATTTTTTGGAACATTACTTTTAAAACAGCTTGTATATTATACTATAATTTGGTAAATATTAATATGTTGTTATTAGCTATATCAATGGCAGCAGCACATCTCCTTTAGTAATTTATGGCCCAGAAGGTTGTGGAAAATCAACGTTAATGGCCAGAATAGCTCAATGTTTAACGCAATGGTTACCAGAAGCATTTTTGATATTAAGATTCATTGGAATCAGCGCACAATCAAGCACAGTAGAACAATTGCTTAGTTCAATCACAAATCAGTGTTCGATATTAACTTATGGTCACAAGTGCTATTGTTCACATGTAAATATACTTACACTCACAAAAAAACGTTTTAATAACTTTAAAATTCCTTAGAATATTAAATCTTATCAAGAATCTTTATTAAACGCATTAACAACCAGTGGAATCCAAAGACCAATGGTAATTATCCTCGACGGAATCGACCAAGTAAAATCTTTTAGTTCGAAAACGATCGAATGGTTACCAACAAAATTACCTGATAACGTTAAGCTAATATTATCTATTACGGAAGATTGCCAGATTCAAAGCGAAATCGTTAAAGCGGTTGACAGTAAATCGTTTATTAAGATGCCTCTGCTGGGCGAGACTGAAGCAAAAGGTATCCTTTTGTCCAGCGTTATGCAGTACAACCATAGCGTCAATTCGAAAATACAAGATTGCGTTTTAACGTCCGTTCAGGAGTGCACTTTGCCTTTATACTCGAAAGTTTTAGCATGGCAAACTTCTTGGTGGGCCGATAAGGAGCACGATATTATTCCAAAAGGAAACGTCAACAACCAGTTGGCTTTAATGCTTGAGGAACTCGAAGCTATTTTAGGGGTGATACAAGTTCAACATGCTTTGGCGATTATTACTTGCACGAAACATGGTATTACTGACAGCGAAATGATTGATTTACTTGCTTTTGATGAGAATTTTCATAGTAACTTAACATATGGTGATATAATTAATGTTATTTTGATTTTAAAATAAATTTAATAATTAAAAAATCATTTCAGTGTCTTGGGCTCCAGCTTGTTTAACTTGGTCTAGATTAAACAAACATTTAGCTCCATTTTTACAATGGACTTTAACCGGAGGAGTTCTTGGGGTCCAATGGAGAGATAACATGGTTCTTCAAGCTGTTAGTTCGAGATACAAAAAACATTCATCTTGGGCGAACCAATTGCTCCTCGATTATTATACAGTGAGTAATCTAAATAAAATCATTAATTTTTGATGACTTTTTGTTGACTTTTTTGTATCATTTTAAAGGGGAAATGGCATAAAAGCCAACCACAAAATTTAATAGCTAGGATAACATCTCAAGACACATTATTAGGAAAATGGTAAATCATATCACATCAATTTTCTAATTATTAATATATCGTTTATTAATTTAGTTATAATAGAAGAAAATTAGATGAATTACCTTACCATTATTTTCAACTTCATCAAAATAAATTTGAAGAATCGCCATATCTGCTTGATATTTCTTGGATTTACGATAAAGTGTGCGGTTCAAATTGTTATCAAGTATTGGAAGATTTCTATTTGAGTGATGAGTTTACGAAAAGCGATGAGTTTGCTAAGTTATTGAGGGACTTCCTCGAAACGCACTCCGCAATACTCAATTACGACGGCAGACAATTTTACGGATACCTTTACAGTTACATCACCAAAAAGAAACTTGAATCAGAAGTTGAACTTGATTCCAGAATCTCCGATGTGTGTCGATTATCGTATAATCCACCAGTTTTATCCTTAGTTCCTATTAGTTGTAATACACTAACCGAAGAAACATCTTCTGATAACGCAAAATCCGTCTTCAACGACATTTGTTTTAATGTAATTACTAGATTACCCAACACTGATAATTTTATTGTTAGTATATCGTCGGATAAAGAAGAAATCGTTGTTTGGAACGTTAAAAAGTAATTATTAAAATTTATTTTATTTAATTTTAATCAATTTCGTTTTAGTCCTGAAAGAGTGCGAACACTCAAAGGAATTAGCCATCCAACAAATTTAATTCCAATAGATCAACATAAATGTGTAGTTTTGTGTAGAAGAGAATTAAGAATATATGATCTCGATTCGGGAAGTTTTGTAACTAAGTTAAAAGGTGTTATGAACCAAAAAATGCCATATTTTGGTTTGCACGATTCCAGTCATTTGGTCGCTTTAAGCAGGAACAGGATGTACGTGAATCTTATGAATTTGGATTCTGGGGATTGCGTTACCACTTTCAAGGCCGGCGAAGATCGATTCTTAAATTCCCTGCTGGTTTCAGGGGATGGAAGGTAAAAATTAGTTTATATTACACTTAATATATTTTGTAAATGTGACTTTATAACATTTTGATTTGATGTCATTATGAAAGATTTTCTATTTTCTATTGCCTTGGTTCAAGGCATGTAATGATCGATGTCGCCTCAAATCGCTGAGACCGTTTGCAGGCGAGGCCCAAGAGTTGTGGTCATCTCATGAAAGATTTGGTACTTTAACCAAGACATGGTTTGAACGATTCCGAAATCGCTAAGGTTGCTAGCGTTTGAGGCGAAAGAGATGATGTATCAACACAAAATCAACAATTCAAAGGTTGTAACGCCTCGCCCACAAGTGACATCAGCGATTTGAGTATAAATGTCATCTTATGAAAGATTTGGTATCTCAACCAAGACATGTAACGAACGATTTAGCCTCAAATCGCCAAGATCGCTTGCGGGCGAGGTTGTACATGTGATGTAGCACCAAGAAACCGTTAATTCAAAGATTGTAGTTAAAGATTGTATACGGTTAAGATACCAAGCTTGTATAAAAATAACATTCAAATAGTTGATGTTACTTATTGATTATTATGTTACTAGAGGATGATGACTCCAACGAAATGCTGAAGACTGCAGTTTTCGACAATTTACGTTATTTTTAATTGAAAAATATTAAAGATTAATGAGTTAAATAGGTGTTAGAAATCATACCAACCCAACCCAAGTAGCGAGAGTATCAGAAATTTTGATGATAAATGTAAATTTATGTGTTCGAAATTTGATATCATTCTCATATGTTAGGTTGGGTTGGATTGTGTTGGGTAGAATTGGTATTAGATATTATATATGAGAGGATAAATGAGGGAAGAATACTCTCTCATTGCCCAGGTATGAATTTTGAATAATACTATTTCAAAAAGGTAACCTTTCCATATGATGTATAACTCAGATGGACGGTTGGTTTTTTCACCAAAAGCCGATAGGAAGTGTCGGCTTTTGATAGTTGGCAGTTGTCAACTGAAAGGGCAACACAGAAAAGGATGAAAAAAGAAGGAAAATGTGCTAAAGGGCAAGGCTATAACTAGTGAGCTCGAAAAATACTATTGTAATCCCGGAGAAGACGAGGGAAGAGGCTTTTAGTTTATGAGATCTAACCCCATACTATCCGGTTGACCAACACCCCAGACCGGATGTCTGATTAACAAATTTTCCTCGACCTCGTTAAAAATATCTATTAGATCAAACCAACAAAACCCTCGTAAATCTTTTAATATCAACATTCCAAATAACGGTATGCCGGAAGAATTATGACCGGTATTGAAAACAGGTCTCTGAAAATTAAATTAATTACAAAAAAATGAATAAAGAGTGCCAAGTTCGACACAGTCTGATGGCATAGTAAATTTAAACACGAATCGTTCACTTTGGTTTAAAATCCCGTTCATTTTTGCACAATGAGCTATGCTTTGGCTGTAAATAGCAACCCAACTGAAATCAGTTCGTTCTTACAATACTCATTGTCATTACACAATCTGACCACCAGCTGGTTCCTTTTTTCTCTCATTCCTTTTCTTCACAACGTATTTTGGAAGCCGCTTCATAATTATGTTCCCATATCTCCTTCTATATCATATCTTCTCTTCACCCATATCTTCTCTTCTGTTTCTGAACGTGTCCCTATCACCCAATCTAACGGTAGCTCCCCCAATAATTAACAATACAACCCAATCCAACAGAACACAACTCTTTATTACGAGGTCGGCAAAAATCTGCTATATAGAGTTTAGAGTTTCTTTGTATTCTCCGAAAACATCCTTCCTTTGCTGTCTTCCATTCATTAGTATGTTCCCCCGTTTCGCATCATACACGGTTTAAGAAAATAAGCAAAAAGAAATGCTTGATCTCTCAATTTTTTAGAGGTATCTTTACAATGGCACGTATGAACCCCTGTGTTGTCATCTAGTTCTTCTACATCTACCATCTTGTCATATAAGACAAGTCCTTCGTGCTGTCCTTCATCTGACATTACAAACTTTTATCCAACGTCATTCAGGCTGACATAGGAAGCTATAATAGCTTCCTTCTTTCTCGGTTAGATCTTCCCTGTTCCTTCAACTCTATTCTACCCTCAATTCGAGTGCTGGTCCTGTGATTCTAATTAAGGCATTGATATTTCTATGTGTTAGTGCCTGTTAAATTTGTTTCCTATCATTAAACGCACACCTACAGATTTTTGAGAGTTTTTTGATTCGACTACATGATCATTGACTCTAACCGCAGATTATTTTCTGCACTTTCTAGTTCTCATTAGGACTGTCTCCGTCTTTTCAAGAGCAAAACATTAGATTTAAGTTAAAAATATTGTTTGGGTAATCGCGATTTGTTTGCAATGGAAATATATGTTTGGAGTAGTATTAATAATAATAGGTTTTAACAATAGTTTTTAGTTGACAGCTTTTGAACTTGCGGCATGAAGATTTTGTATTTTGTCAACAGCATTTTATATCTTAGAAGCAAAAATCAATATAATTAAAAATTTCATGCTTTTTGCAATAATATTATCTACTCTAAGCTTTTTATGATAAAAATATTTTCTACCAGCAGTTTTATATGCAGTATCTAGTATTCTGAAAGTATTTCAAGTCTTCTAGAAATATTTCAAGTCTTCCTGAGATAATATCAAACTTTCTCGAAGTATTTCAAACCTTCTAGAAGCAATATTAAGTCTTCTGGAAGTATAGAATGCCTTCTGTAAACATTTAATGTCTTCTGGAAGCAATATCAAGTCTTCTAGAAGCAGTATCATGTCGTCCAGGAGCAGTATCAACTCTTCTGGAAACAGTTCAAGTCTTCTAAAGCATAGCAAGCTTTTTGGAAGCATTTTAAGTTTTCTGGAGGCGGTTCAACTGATCTAGAGTATTGCAAGTCTTTTAGAAGCAGTATCAAGTCTTGTGGAAGCATTTCTAGTCTTCTAGAATCAGTATAACGTCTTCTAGAAGCATTTCTTGTCTTCCAGACATAGTATCGAGTCTGCTGGAAGCAGTTCCAGCCTTTCGAAAACGTTTCAAGCCTCCATGAAAGTATTCTGGAAGCATCTAAAGGCTTCTGGAAACATTTAAAGTCTTCTGTTAAAGTCTTCTAAAGCATTGCAAGCTTTCTAGAAGCATTTTAAGTTTTCTGGAGGCAATATCCAATTTTCTAGAAACATTTCAAGTTTTCCAGAAATAATATCAAAGTCTTGTAGAAGTATTTCAAGCCTACTTAAAACAATATTAACTCTTCAATAATTATTGCAAGACTTCTGGAAGCAATTTTAACTCTTCTAGAAGCAGTGGAACGTCTACTAGAAGTATTTCATGTTTTCCAGATTCAGTATCGAGCCTTCTTGAAGCAATATAATAATAATAATAATATATTAAGTATTCTTGAAGCATCGAAAGGTTTCTGGAAACATTTAAAGTCTTCTGGAAGCAATGTCAAGTCGTCCAGAAGCAGTATCAAATCGTCCAAAAGCAGTATCAAGAGTTCTGGAAACAGTTCAAGGCTTCTAGAGCATAGCAAATTTTCTGGAAGTATTTTAAGTCTTCTGGAAGCAATATCAACTCTATTAAAAGCATTTCAAGTCTTCCAGAGATAATATACAAGTTTTCTGAAAGTATTTCAAACCTCCTAAAGACAATATTAAGTCTTCCGTAACTATTGAAAGTCTTCTGGTAGCAATTTTAAGTCTTCTAGATGTAATGTCAAGTTGTCCAAGAGCAGAATCAAGTGTTCTGGGAGCAGTTTAAGTCTATTAGAGCATTGCAATTTTCTGACAGCATTTTAAGTCTTCTGGAGCCAATATCAAGTTTTGTAGAAACATTTTAAGTATTCCAGAGTTAATATTCAAGTCTTCTGCAAGTATTTTAAGCCTTCTAAAAACAATATTAAGTCTTCCGTAACAATTGCAAGTCTTCTGGAAGCATTTCAAGTCTTGTAGAATCAGTGCAACGTCTTCTAGAAGCATTTCATGTCTTCCAGACATAGTATCTAGTCTGCTGGAAGTAGTTCCAGTCTTTCGAAAATGTTTTAAGCCTTCTTAAAGCAATATTAAGTATTCTGAAAGCATCGAACGGCTTCTGGAAACATTTAAAGCCTTCTGGAAGCAATATCAAGTCTTCCAGAAGCGGTATCAAGTCGTCCAGAAGCAGTATCAAGCGTTCTGGAAACAGTTCAAGTCTTCTAGAGCATTGCAAGTTTTCTGGAAGCATTTTAAGTCTTCTGGTGGCAATATCAAGTCTTGTAGAAGCATTTCATATCTTCCAGAGATAATATCCAAGTCTTCTGTAACTATTGCAAGTCTTCTGGGAGCAATATTAAATCTTCTAGAACCAGTATTAAGTTGTCCAGGAGCAGTATCAATTGTTCTGAAAGCAGTTTAAGCCTTCTACAGTATTTCAAGTCTTTTGGAACCATTTCAAGTCTTTTGGAAGCATATCAGATCTGCTGGATTTAGTACAAAGTCTTCTAGAAGCATTTCACGTCTTCCAGAGACAGTATCGAGTCTGCTGGAAGCAAATTCAGTCTCTTGAAGTAATATTCTATTGCTTTTAGAAGCAATATTTAATCTTCTGCAAATCATATCAAGTCTATTTAACTATTTTAAAACTATTTTCCATTTTAAATAAGAGTACAGAAATATACAAAGGAAGCCTTTTATTATATGACCAAAATGGAAAGAATTTACGAATTCATTTTCAATGATTTATGGAAGTATTTAAAATTTTCTGGCAGCATTTCAAGTTATTCTGAAGCAGTGTGAAGTCTTGCAGAGGCTGTATTGAGGGTTCTGAAAACATTTCAGGTCTTTTGGAAGCAATATCAAGTTTTTTGGAAGCAGATCAAGTCTTCTGGAGACATTTCAATCTTCTAATAGCAGTACCAAGTCTCATTTCAAAATATGTGCTCAAATATGTCTCAATATTCAAATATGGCTCAATATGCTCAAACTTAAGCAACTCAAATCAGCTTCAAACTAGCTGTATTATGGGATGACGAAAATTAATTAGTTTAGTCACTTTTGACAATTTACACTTATAATTGTCACATAACCAAGTGCAGTCAAGATGGAAACTTACAAGTACAATCCAGGTTTTTATGACATCGTTTTATAGAATAATACTGAGTCATATATTTAGAGCTTACAATTAGCCATACACAACAAAAGTCACCAAGCCATTTAGGAAAATCTTCATCCTTTGTTTATTCCTTTTTATGTTATACTACATAAAAAATGTAACCTCCCATATATGGTACACAAAATAGCTATAAATTAGCTTGATTGTAAAATGAAGTTAACAAAAAAACTTATTTTTAGAATCCTTGTTTGTGGTGACGAAACCCAAAAACCATTTCCACTACTCGTTTGGAATCTTCAATCAAAAAAATTGCTCTACGACCTCAGAATACCTCATCACGATTTCATCACATCACTTTCAGCAATCACTTACGAAGGTACTCAACACTATCATAAAAATCAATTTTTAAATTTTAATTTCCATTTTTTTATCAGGTCATTACGTTTGTTGCGTTTGTCACGAAATCGACGAACCAAATCCGAATTTTATCGTCGTTTACGATTTGCAAAGTGGAACGTTATTCAAAAAATGGAAACCATCGGGAAACACCGTCTCATTAGAAATTAGCTCCCCAGGAAGTTGCGTCATATCCGGGTTAGAAGACGCTAGAATTTTAGTTTGGGATCTTATTACCGGAAATTGCCGATGGTGTTTGACCGGACATATCGCGCCAGTTAATCTTTTAAGATTAGATCCGAGTGGTGCTCTTTGTTTATCGACGGATTCGGAAGGAAGGGATCGATCGATTAGGATATGGGATCTTAATAAAGGTAAAATTGGATTGGTGGATGTTTAAATAAATTACGATTTTTATTTTTTTTTTATTAAGGGGATTTAGTTGCTGTGTATACTCCAAGAAGGAATATAACAGCTTGTGAGATAACAACGAATGGTTGTTACATCATTTTGGCGATGGAAGGTTGTGAAGAATTGACTGTATTAAAATTGAAAGGTCCTGGGGTGCAAGAAGTTAATGGGAATGACGAGATATACGGTGATAAAGAGAATACGGGGAAAGTATTCGAATTAAAAGAAAGTGATGTATGCTGACGTGAAAATTCTTAAAGATATCTCTCAAAAACCACATTGTACCTTTCTTTATAATCTCATAAATATTGCTGATTTATTAATGCTCCATTTCTAAGGCGCTTAACGATGACCATGTTTTCCATAATATTATAAGTGCTGGTCGCTTATAGTATTGGAGTATATCGATTCTGTTGAGTGTTAAAGTTTGTACATAATTCTATTTTAAGGTTTTAATATTAAACGAAAAAAAAATAAGAAAATATTCCTCGGTGTACATTTAATAACTTGTAATTGAAAGCCTCTCTCACTTATAAAAAATTATTATCGTGCTGGGATACAAAAATTTTGGGTAAATTATAGTTTAAATTTAAAAATTAATTCATTTTACGATAAATAATTCTGAAATCGTTTAAATCTAAACAGGAGTTTATCCAAAATTTCTCTTTGGTTACCTTTGAATGTTACTATTTTGTATCGTTTGTATGAGTCATGTGATAATATAACTTATATGCTACAGTATAACTTATGAATCTCAACATTTGTAGGATTATAAAACAAATTATGAGTGAGCCAAAATGGTTGATCCGACTTTCAAACTAAAATAAATGATTTTTACAACATAATAATTTTAACATCTTAAAAATCGAATCAACCATTTCTTCTTACTCCATACAAATAATAAATAATTGATATTTTCTAAAACTTCTATGTACCACTATCTACATTAAACTTAATACATTATAAATTATACATATGTACACACTACTTAAAAAAAACCAAATACTACCAAAAACTTATAAAATAAGATCGTTGTAGTTAAATACCGACTAGAAAAAAAAGCAAAATATATATTGAGAATATCCGACCGCTTTTTTGTGCAAGAATTGTACCAGAACAAGAAATCCTTAAATCCGTATTACATACAATAAAATGTAAGACAAATGAACACTTGGTTAATAAAGAGTAAAAATGAAATAAATAAGAGAAATCTTCGATATTGAGTGTTTTAACGTTTAATCTTATACATACATATACATAAATAGTGTGATAGAGTGCGTGTGCGTTTTTGTGCGTTAATAGATCAGCACGAAAATACAAATATAAAGCCAATATTAAATATTAATTGATTAATTATTAAGGGAAGTTTTATTGTTATGAAATATATTCCCATCTGGTATGCGGAACAATATTACCTAAAGAAAAATGAATACATATTATATTTATATGTTGTGAATCTTGTGTTAAAATAAATGTACCAAGATATATTAAAATCTTTTTTTTAATTTCTATTTAAAAATATATGCATTGTTATCAATGGTTAATCAAATAAATTAAAAGTAGTAAACCTAAAGCTTTTTATCACTTTCACAGACTATATCAAACATCTAAAATGATATTTTAGAAGGTATACAACTTTTTTTTATTAGAAGTCGAAGTTGTTGCCTATTTTCACGATTTTAGTTCTTTAAATATACTGCACGAAGATTAAAAATTTTCACCTCTTAAGCTTACTTTAGTGAGAGGGAAAATTGGGTATTTGTGTATCGGATATTTCGTTCGGATTGGCTGATGGCAACCACGTGACGCCAGGACCTTTGCCATCAGCCAATCAGAACCAAATACCCCATACATAAATACTCAATCCTCCCTCGCACTAAAGGCAGCTTTAATTGAAATTATCGTCTGGAAATATTTTTTTAAATTTTAATGTACTATTGAGCTTTTTCTTCACAATTCAATCCCAGCATCTGCTGCAAATGCTTTTTAAAGAGTATGTATTTTGGAATGAGACTTGATATTACTTTCAGAAGACTTGTTCTGCTTCCAGAAACTTCCAGAAGACTTGATACTGCGTCTAGAAGACTAAATATTGCTTCCAGAAACCTTGAAATATTTCCAGAAAACTTGCAATGCTTCCAAAAATCTTGGTACTGTTTCTAAAAATCTTACAATGTTTCCAAAAAGATTAGATACTTTTCCTAGAAAACTTGAAATTCCTCCAGAACAAGTGAAATACACCCAGAAGACATGATACAGCTTCTAGAAGACTTGACTTTCTTCTAAATGAATTGATACTGTTCCCAAAAGACTTGAAATATTTCCAAAAAAGTTGAGTAGATTCCAGAAGCCTTGATACTGCTTCTAGATGATTTAAAATGTTTCCAAATACCTTGATACTCTTTTAAGAAGACTTAAAATGCTTCCAAGAGACTTGATCTTTTTCCAGAACACTTGAAATACTTCCAGAAAACTAGCAATACCTCCAGAAGACTTGATGCTGCTTTTTAAAGAATTGAAATGCTTCCAGAGGTAGTGAAATGCTTCCAGAAGACTTGATAGTGCTTTATAAATACATAAAACTGTTTTCAGAAAACTTAAACTGGTTCTAAAAGACTTGATGCTGCTTCCGGAAGCCTTGAATTGTTTCCAGAATACAACAGATTTGATATTGGTTTCAAATTGAAATGCTTCTAGAATATGTGAGATGCTTCCAGAAAACTTGATGCTACTTCTAAATGACTTGATACTACATCCAAACGAGTTAAAATGCTTTCAGGAATATTGAAATGATTGCAGAAGAGTTGAACTGCACCTAGAAGTCTTGATATTGCTTATAGAAGGCTTGAAATGTTTTCAGGAAACTTGCAATGCTTCCAGAGACTTGATTTTGCATCTGGATGACTTAAAATGCTCCCAAAAATCTTGATACTGCTTCTAGAAGACTTAAACTGCTTCCAAAGAACTTAATATTGTGTTTAGCAGACTTGAAATGCTTGCAGAAAACGTAAAGCGCTTCCAAAAGGCTTGAAAACAATTCTAAAAGACTTGCTCCGCTTCCAGAAGACTTAAAATTAGTCTAGAAGGCTTAAGCTACTTCTGGCAGACTTGATATTGTTTTCAGAAACCATGAAATGCTTCCAGAAGACTTGATGCTACTTCTAAATGACTTGATACTACATCCAAACGAGTTAAAATGCTTTCAGAAATATTGAAATGATTGCAGAAGACTTGAACTGCACCTAGAAGTCTTGATATTGCTTATAGAAGGTTTGAAATGTATTCAGGAAACTTGCAATACTTCCAGAGACTTGATTTTGCATCTGGATGACTTAAAATGCTCCCAAAAATCTTGATACTGCTTCTAGAAGACTTAAACTGCTTCCAAAGAACTTAATATTGTGTTTAAGAGACTTGAAATGCTTGCAGAAAACGTAAAGCGCTTCCAAAAGGCTTGAAAACAATTCTAAAAGACTTGCTCCGCTTCCAGAAGACTTAAAATTAGTCTAGAAGGCTTAAGCTACTTCTGGCAGACTTGATATTGTTTTCAGAAACCATGAAATGCTTCCAGAAGACTTGATGCTACTTCTAAATGACTTGATACTACATCCAAACGAGTTAAAATGCTTTCAGAAATATTGAAATGATTGCAGAAGACTTGAACTGCACCTAGAAGTCTTGATATTGCTTATAGAAGGTTTGAAATGTATTCAGGAAACTTGCAATACTTCCAGAGACTTGATTTTGCATCTGGATGACTTAAAATGCTCCCAAAAATCTTGATACTGCTTCTAGAAGACTTAAACTGCTTCCAAAGAACTTAATACTGTGTTTAGCAGACTTGAAATGCTTGCAGAAAACGTAAAGCGCTTCCAAAAGGCTTGAAAACAATTCTAAAAGACTTGCTCCGCTTCCAGAAGACTTAAAATTAGTCTAGAAGGCTTAAGCTACTTCTGGCAGACTTGATATTGTTTTCAGAAACCATGAAATGCTTCCAGAAGACTTGATGCTACTTTTAAATGACTTGATACTACATCCAAACGAGTTAAAATGCTTTCAGAAATATTGAAATGATTGCAGAAGACTTGAACTGCACCTAGAAGTCTTGATATTGCTTATAGAAGGTATGAAATGTATTCAGGAAACTTGCAATACTTCCAGAGACTTGATTTTGCATCTGGATGACTTAAAATGCTCCCAAAAATCTTGATACTGCTTCTAGAAGACTTAAACTGCTTCCAAAGAACTTAATATTGTGTTTAGCAGACTTGAAATGCTTGCAGAAAACGTGAAGCGCTTCCAAAAGGCTTGAAAACAATTCTAAAAGACTTGCTCCGCTTCCAGAAGACTTAAAATTAGTCTAGATGACTTAAGCTACTTCTGGCAGACTTGATATTGTTTTCAGAAACCATGAAATGCTTCCAGAAGACTTGATGCTACTTCTAAATGACTTGATACTACATCCAAACGAGTTAAAATGCTTTCAGAAATATTGAAATGATTGCAGAAGACTTGAACTGCACCTAGAAGTCTTGATATTGCTTATAGAAGGTATGAAATGTATTCAGGAAACTTGCAATACTTCCAGAGACTTGATTTTGCATCTGGATGACTTAAAATGCTCCCAAAAATCTTGATACTGCTTCTAGAAGACTTAAACTGCTTCCAAAGAACTTAATATTGTGTTTAGCAGACTTGAAATGCTTGCAGAAAACGTGAAGCGCTTCCAAAAGGCTTGAAAACAATTCTAAAAGACTTGCTCCGCTTCCAGAAGACTTAAAATTAGTCTAGAAGACTTAAGCTACTTCTGGCAGACTTGATATTGTTTTCAGAAACCATGAAATGCTTCCAGAAGACTTGATGCTACTTCTAAATGACTTGATACTACATCCAAACGAGTTAAAATGCTTTCAGAAATATTGAAATGATTGCAGAAGACTTGAACTGCACCTAGAAGTCTTGATATTGCTTATAGAAGGTTTGAAATGTATTCAGGAAACTTGCAATACTTCCAGAGACTTGATTTTGCATCTGGATGACTTAAAATGCTCCCAAAAATCTTGATACTGCTTCTAGAAGACTTAAACTGCTTCCAAAGAACTTAATACTGTGTTTAGCAGACTTGAAATGCTTGCAGAAAACGTAAAGCGCTTCCAAAAGGCTTGATAACAATTCTAAAAGACTTGCTCCGCTTCCAGAAGACTTAAAATTAGTCTAGAAGACTTAAGCTACTTCTGGAAGACTTGATATTGTTTCAGATACCATGAAATGCTTCCAGAAGACTTGATACTGTTTTTAGACGACATGATCTGCTTTCAGAAAACTTGAAACACTTGGGGTGCTTCCAGAAGGCTTGATACTGCTTCTAAAAAATTTGTTCCGCTTCCAGAAGACATGATACTGCTTGCAAATGACTTGATACTGCTTCCGAAAGACTTGAAGTGCTTTCAGAAAACTTGAAATGATTTTAGAAGGCTTGAAATGATTTTAGAAAGCTTGAACTGCTTCTAAAAGTCTTGATATTGCTTCTAGAAGCCTTGAAATATTTTCAGAAACTTGCTACTGCTTGTAAAAGACTTAAAGTGCTTCCAAAAGACTTGAAATGCTTGCCGAAGGCTTGAACTACGTCCACAAGCATTGAAATGTTTTCGGAAAACTTGCAAAACTTCCAGAAAACTTGATATTACTTCTAGATGGCAGAAAGTGCTTCCAAAAGCCTTGATATTGGTTCTGAAATACTTGAAATTTCAGAAAACTTGATACTGCTTGTAATACTGCCAGCAGAAAATATTTTTATTACAAAAAACAAGAACACATAATAACTAAATAAATAAACATAATAGCTGTCATGTAATAATTTTTATGGTTCAATTTGTTACGAAACACACTCTTCATCGTGCCCCTTTCTGTATTCACTAATGGTTTTTTATCCATGGTATTTATTTTGTCTAATAAAATGACAGATTAATCTCAATTAAGTCGTACGATAGGATTGAATTGAACTGAGTTGTGTTGTTTGGGTATTAATTATTGGGTGAGGTAAATGGCAGGGATAGGGACATGCAGAGAAAGGAGAAAAGCATGATGATATAAAAAGGAAGATTCAATGAAAGATATCGGAACATAATTACAGAGTAGCTTCTAAAATACCTTGTGAATGATAGGAGTAAGGAAAGGAGGCTGATGGCCAAATACAATTGTGACAATGGGGAAAGAGTGAAGAGGTACTGGGCAGATTATGTGGAGAGCAGATGTCAGATGTGCGGAACTGAAAACAGATTATACAAGCGAGTAGTCCCACTTAAATCATACCATTACGTTGAGTTGGATTGGATTGTGCTGGGTTGGGTTGGATTAAGTTTGGTTGAGTTGGGTTGTAGCAAAATTGAACGTGCTTCTAGAAACAGAATTAAACGTTTTTTTGTTGAAATTTAACTACGCAATTCATATAACCCTTGTCATGTATTAACCGGTTCCGAAACGTGCAGCGAAATTAGTTTAAAAATAATACTAACATCAAAATACCGGTAATTTTAGGACAATACAGGTTTTCAATATCACTCATAAATTGTTCGGGATTTTGGTATTTTAAATCTCAAAATATCGGCATCCCAGAATATAGGTTGCAAGCAAGGACAAATCACAGTGGATTTCCTAAACCAACATATGTGTACCGAAAATGGCACCTATAGAAGTCAACCTGTTAAACGTAAAGACAGTGTAGATTTTAGCGGTATTTCCAGAAAGTTCACCATGCTACCTGAATTTAACCACCGCCTTATCCTTAATTCAGAGAGTTTATTTAGTGAATTGGATTGATTACAAACTACTACTAATTGCAACAGAAATTTTAAACGTGGAATCTGACATAATTATTAAGCAAAAGTGATAAATTAAATATTCAGAGCTCTTACGCCATTATAAGTATATTATAAGTGGAAAAAAACGAAGAAAGAAAAAAGAAAATTATTTAGTTTAAATGCTCGAAATTGTTCCGAAAGAATGTCGTATGTAAAATATTCTAAGAAACGATAAGGAGGATTTTTAACACTTATTAGGAAAGTAGTAAACTAATGATAGTTGAAGATGTTAATAATATGTAGTTTTACTATTTGACGACAAACATTTAATCATTTGATTGCGAAAATTGATAATAAAGCTTCTAGGATTATTTCGACGAAGCCAAGCCAATATGGCATGGCCACTTTTTATTCAACTATACCTTTAATCGACATTAAATAATAAATGTTACAAAACCACAAACAAATAAAAAAAATATTTGTTGTTTCAGAGTGAATCAATGGTGTGAAGACGGAAGATTCTGGCTCTATGTTGAAACAAAATAAAGGAAATAACAAAAAAATTTTGTCATCATATACAGGATGTACAGTCGGTTGCAATGTATCAGTTGTATCAAAAGTACCAGTTATATAATTTCCAAATTCGGATTATTCGCATATCCAATAATTTTTTTATTGTACGGTTTGCCAATAATTTGCAAGTGTAAAAAATATTTAATAATAATAGTTAATAAAAACAATGAACAATACAAAAACTAAAATAATATCTGACCGGAGAACAGCCCGTTTCTTCATTTTGTTTGGATCAGATTATTGTACAAGATTAAATTCAAAAATTTATTCAATTCGCATAATTTTAAACATTTCATTTTACAAATTTCACTGTTTAAGAAACGTTTTTTCTTAAACAAACAGGTTATTTCAAACTGGTTTTGATTTGATTCAAAATAGGGTAAGCTTTTCCACATTTTCCCCGGAAGTCATCTGTATCCATGCTCCACACCATTACACCACCCAATTTACGTTTCTTTGCGTAATTAACCTAAAAAATAATGATTTAAGTAAAAATTTATATTTTTTAATATGAATTAAGTAAAAACCTTCAAAGCAACTGATCTGGGATTATCATACCCAACCCATTGGTTATCTTTATAAGCATAAGGTACTTTTTGTTTATCATCCCAAACAACGGTCCAACCAGCCTTCACATTTTCACAAATTTCATTATAACCTAAATATCCTGCTTCTCCTGTATATTTTCCCTTTGTACCAGGCCCTGTACTAGGTGCACCCACTTTATTGTTGGCATTATTTTGCAGAGTAAAAGTTCTTCCATAACTGGCGATACCCATTACTAATTTTGAGGGCGATGCACCTTTTTTGATCCAACCAGATATACAAGCATCCTAAATCACCTATTATAATAACAACAAAGAAATTATTTATTAAAAGTTACTTACGACTGTGAGACTTTTTTGGTGGTCTGTAACATCAACAGATGATGGATACAACGGCGCATTTTGACCAGTAACTGAATCCCAAGGTCCGTGTAAATCGTAAGTCATCACATTGATAAAGTCTAAATGTTTAGATAAAGCTGGTACATCATAAGAAAGATCAACTGATGAAGAAGAAGCTGCAACTGCCGCAGATAATAAGTAACCGTTTTTATCGAATTCTTTTCGCATTTCTCGCAATAATAATATAAAGTTTGCCTAAATGAAAAAATTTTTAGAGGGATAAAACAAATAATTGATTTTATTTACTTTATCTGTGGGTTTCCCACCATTCTGAGCTGGGTACTCCCAATCCATATCCAACCCGTTGAATTTATATTTTTTGATGAAACTAATAGCGCTTTTAATAAATGTTTTTCTGTTACTTGCGGATGATACCATTGTTGAAAATTTAGCAGAAGGTTCGTTCGCACCGCCAACAGCTACTAAAGTTTTCAATTTAGAATTTTTAGAACGAAGATTGTTGAAATTTTTAAATCCACCTACAAAACAAAATATTTAATGACACAAATGAATTAATAATTACATTTTTTACCCAAATCTACTCCTTGGTACGAATCTAAAATTTTAATGGTGGAATCATCGTTCAAACCAACGAACGCATAGATAAGATGGGTACATAATTTCGGATCGATATTCTTAATTTCGAATTTTCCATCCCCGTTTCTATAAGCAGCCCAATTTTCAAAGTAACATACAACCTTGTCTAATAAAGATACATTTAATTTTTAAAATGAAATTGAATACAAATCAATAAAAGCAATCTCATACCTGTTTTTGAATAAACTGTAGTAATGCTTCCAGTTAACGCCAATATTACAAGAAACAACATATTGTAGGGAATATTTCTGGACGAAATCGCAACGAAGACTAACCAAATTTGCCAGAAACTTTCAGGCTTTATATCAAGGATACACGAAAATTAATGCAGTTTTTAAAATAGACTTATCTTTGCTCCATTAAAAATGCATAAAGAAAATGTAGATTATTTTATTTAATGCCTTTTTTAATGTAAATATTTAAATACGGCTCATTAAGATTGCTGAAACTGTTTTTTGGAAATGTTAATGTTTTTGATTGTCTGGAAATTAATAATATATGCAATTAGTTAATTTAATTATTTAATATGTAATTAAATTAATAAATTGTTAATATTTGAAACAATAAAGTAGAATTTTGAGTGAGAAGATTTATGTCATAATTAAGTGGCAGGATCCTTGCATTTCATCCAGATAATACCAAATATACTTCAATCAAGTCTTGAGAGCCCAATTTAACATCGGTTCATTTTTACGTCTAAGAAAAACGATAAAATAAAAATGAAATATTTTTCTACACAAATTTCTACAAAAGAGTAAATGATGATTTGTGAAAATTTTTTGGTATGAACTCAGAAAACGTTAAAATATGGACATTCAATGTTAAGGAATTAAAGTAAAATTATTTTTACTCTTCAATTAAAAAGAAAATAACATAGATTAGGGGTGAAACGGAAATCGGTAGCGAAGATTTTAATAATAATGTACGAATTTTTACAAAAAAAATCTCCAGAAAAAGAAGAACACAGTATTCAAGAAATTGAAGATAGATTACCTAATGTTTTCATGAGTTCAGCAGAACATAAAGGTTTCCCAAAAGCAGGTGCCCCCAAACCTAAAAACACTCGAAGACGTGGAAAATAGCTATGTTTGACTCTAGATAGCTTTTGAATATCACTAATACTAATACCAAATTTAAATACCAATAATAGTAATAATTCTTTGATTTTCGTAGCTGGACCTAAAAGATTTTTACGAAAAAGTTTATTTAATCACCGATACTCCAGAAATATTTAATAAAAGAAAGAAGCATACTAAAAGCAAAAAACACCAGGAAAAAAGATAAAGCGCAGTTGTTAAAAATTAAGAAAGCAAAGAAACTGCTGTATCATAATGATTATCAACCCTTAGACCAGCGTTTCTCAACCTTTTCCTTGCGATGACCCGTTGTAAGAATTTTTGTTACAGCATGGACACCCTGCCATGGATATAGCAGTGGTGTCCACTTTTGTCGACTTTTTTTGCAGTATGTGAGTAATGCTGATCTCCAACCCAACCGTAGTCGGTACAAATCCTTATTAAAAATCGTTTGGTTCAAAATTTTTTTGGTCGATATTTTCTTTAACAGCATGTGAGTAATTTTTACTTCTTTTAACAGTCATTAACCAACCCTGTGAATTAAAGTATAGTACTTCACATAATTGGATTAATTGTATATACTGTTTGTTTAATCAAACATAATTCCCAAATGAACTATTAAAAGTTCTTGTAACAACTTCAGTTAATTGACATATTCTTAAACCTTTAAAGGTTTATCGACTCCCTACCAACCCTTAAAGGTTTATGGACTCCCTATTGACTCCATATTATTATTTATCGACCACTTGGGGGTCGATAACGACCCCGTTAAGAAACATTGCCTTCGACGAAAGACTTTATCCCTATCACTTATAGAAAGTTCAGCATTTATTTCCTGAAGATTTAGAAAATCGTGTACTGTTTTGCTAGTGGTTGCAAAACAATTTAGAAGTTTTTATACACATACTTCTTATGGATGAAACACAGTTCACACGGAATGATATTAAAAAAACAAATAATTCTCACATCTAAACGGATAAAAACTAACTAAACGTGTTAAGAAATCATCTTATTGAGCCTCATTTTTTTGAAGGAAGTCACCGTGCAGAAACTTACCTTTACTTTTTGGAAGAAAAATTGCCGAATTACATGGAATATATTCCTTTAAAAGTTCGTTGTGGTATGTAATTCTAACAAGCATGCTGTAATTTTGTGTTAATTAGCTACATATTCATAAATAAATAAACGAATAATTTTTTTTTATTAGTTTTATTTATAGGTGATACACCAATCTTTTTATCGTAATTACCCTTGGAAGATGTGGTATAAGTTTATCGGTCTAGTCACGTAACACCCTGTATATAGAGCAGGTGGGCATATTTATTAAAAATATATTTTAAACTCCACTACTCGAAAGTGACGGAGTCGTTCTATAAATTCTAAATAAAGCATAGCACTCCCCATGAACTGAAGAACTTATAGATTTTTCTAATTCATTGCAGGATTGAAATTTGACAGTTTCATTAAATCATTTTGGACAACTTAAAACATTTCACAAAAAGTTGTCCATGAAAAAAATCTTTAAAGAATTTGGTACTAGTGTAAATTGCTAACAATTCTCTATCAAAAATTGAATAATTTATTTTCTCTTAGCGATAATTTTTCTCCTATGCCTTTACTTGAGGCATCTATCGTCAGTGAAAAGTTGCTTGAAGTTAAAATGTTCGAGATGTTTGGTAAAAATATGTGATAAAAACTGATCATTTCTAAGAGTGATCAGTTTTTATAACTGTTTAAGTGTGGTTGGTTCTGAAAATTCAGTTATGGCATAAACCTTAAATTGCGAAGTGCGAATACCATCAACAGAGATTTGATAACTTAGGAAATTTAAATCTGTTACTTCAACAACACATTTTCATAGTTGTATATTGATATTGCAGGAGTTTACCCTCTCAAATAATTGTTGTAAATGAAGATAATGTTCTTCCTCATTGCGATTGGCTACTAGAATATCATGTAGGTATGCGAAAAGGAAATCCAAGCCAGAGATACCTTCGTTATTAAACCTTTGGAGGGTTTGTGCCGCATTACGTAAGCCGGAAGGCATTCTTGTGAATTCGAACAGTTTAGTGATAGCCGTTTTAAGAATATCGTCTTCAATAGGGAGTTGTAGAATTAAATTAAATTTATTTACGTTAAATGATAATATTTATCAAAATTTACATTAACAATAACAAGACATCTCCGCTAATTGTTTAAGGGTTTTCTTTTAGTGGGAAATTGTACCAAAACAAATTGTCCAACAACTAGCACTTTCTCGTCGATGTTTATTACACTTTCGTCACTATCCTCATCTTCCTCAGCCCATCCCTCATCTTCAGATTCGAGAATCATGTCGATTTCAGATTCAGTCTCGTCATCAACAACAATATCTTTCATTTGTATCCATGTTTTCTGTTTTACATAAGGTCTTCTCTTTGTTTTGGTTTTACTTTTACTTTTGCTTTATCTGTTTCTTCTGGGTTTTCTCTTTCAGATGTAGAGGTGTAAATGTTTGGCTTCATGTGCAATCTTTCTCTTGTTCTATTTTTATTTCTTTCAGCAGCTATAGACAGGCGAAACCTATGGAAGTTATTCCAATCATAGTAGCAACTTCAGGCGTTTTTAACTGATTTTTGTTGCGTACCCTTCTTTTTCTGTAATTCTTTCTTCAGCAAGTAACTAAGGTTTCCTCATCAGTGTGCTCTGAACGGTCTGTCATTGAGGGCAGCAACAAATGAACATCATTGAAACTTAACCGATTGATGATCCAAATGCTAATAGCTAAGAAACCAGATGCTAATATAGCAATGCCTGCAATATCAGTAATCGTGACACTTCTACCAGAGTGTGCAATCAGTCAGCAACATCTAATGGTTGTAATTTATGTATCCTACGTGGAGGATATGATACTAAGCTAATTCCAGGACCTTTAGGATATCTAATAGCTTCAACACTAATGTAGCTTGACTGGTTGCCAAGAAAACAGAGAACTCGATTGTAAATAGAGCTATCTGTATATTTTTGAATTTGAATTCGAACGTCAACGAAATATTCTTTGGTCATACAACATAGTTTACTTGCAATTACTATCAATCCTGGTGTAACTCCATCTAAGAATCTGTCCTTGATGTCAACCCGTGGATATACATAAACAGTTGGAATTGATGTTCTTACCTTCTGAAACATTGCGATCGTCACTTCTCTTTCGTAAGACGTAATCGCTCTGCAAAGCTCCGATCTGTTTTTCCACATTAGACAAAAAGAACCCAATCCAACCCAGTTAAGTCAAGATTACTAATACATTCATTTGTGAAACCGTAACATAATGCAGATCAGTAGTTCTTGCTCATTAGTGAACACTTTCTTTTCCTGATTATTTCTTGTATCCACTAACTTAATGGTTTTTAAATAAGGTTCTATATCAAAGTCACTGTCACTGCATTGTAATGTGCGGTGCAGGCAATTGTGACCATCATACTTTCTTTAGGTGAAAAGTAATCTTGTTTTGCTTTAATTACTAGATTGTAACAGAGATAAGGTGCTTTGTTTCTACTTCTAATAACTTCACACTGCCGCTTAGTTAAATCATCAAATATGGGTAAAGCTTCTTGACATGAATGCACGACTTTTTGTTGGCAATGTTTGGGTTGGAGCTTTTTTATATTTTTCAGCAAAACTAGGAGAATTTGTGATTTTTTTCAGAATTTGGGATGCTTCTCTTTTACCTATTTCTCTTAAAGTTGTTGGTGAAGCATGAATAATAACCTCATCAGCTGCAGTCTCTCACTCAAATTTACTACTTTTAAGGAAGCCTCGGCCGATATTTTCATGTTTACTTGAAAATTTCGAGCTGTCGACCATTTCTCTTTTATCAAAGATTTAAAGTAACCAAATCTTTTCTTCACATATCTTAACTTATCTTTAGCGTTACAGGAGTACGACAAGAGATGCTTTTCCAAATGATTTAATTTTTAATCAAAAGTTGAAAAATCGAGTTTTTGCAGTCGATCGTATAAATTTCGACGAGTTACTGCCTTTATTCCAGACATATTAGATGATGTTGCATTCAACTTTTGACCACCTAAATCGTTAAAATCAACGTATGTGAGACGAGAAATACAGAATAAAATGGTTAAAGCAAATTAACAAAGAAATAATACAAGTATCATCCTTCTTCAACTATGAGACAAAAACTGTGACCATGTTGGCCAGACAAAACAAAAACAAGTGCAGCAGACATAAAGTGTCTGCGAAGTATAGCAGAAAATTCAATCAAAATAAACAAAATCAAATAGATACGACAAAAGTATCAAAGAAAATCGATATGAAATAGGATGAAAACAGAATAGATAAAATATCCTATAGCCATAAATGTGTTGATATTCGTAATCATCGGCATACATTACTTGGAATTCGCTCCTGTCTCATATATTGTAGCGTGAATGACAAACATTTATTTTTTAATCCTTATAAGACCTACTCTCTACATCCATCCACATAAACTTATACATTTATAAAATTTTCAGTAATGGATTTGTAAATATTTTATTAAATTTAAAAAAATCGCCATAGTTAAAATAACGGAGATAAAGATGGAATGAAATATTATTATCAAATTGAAGGCGAAACTGTCTTCTTTAAAATAATATAGGATTACAGCTGTTGCATTTTAACTTAGCTAACAGTAAAATAATAAAAATTTGGAGGATTAAAAAAATCGCCATGGCTAAAATAAAGGAGATAATGGGATGATTCATGGAATAATAGAAGACGGAAATACGCGCTTTAAAATGATCAAGATAAGTGACGTTTGAATGAGAAATTATTGAGACAGAAACTAAAATGTGTAAGATTGCGTTTCAATTCAATTGAATTTGAACAAAATCGTCTTAGCTTTAATAATGAAAATAAAGGAATGAATCATGTCTTAAATTGAAGATGAAGATGTCTTCTTTAAAACGGTATATGATAATCGTTGTTTTACACAAAAATTATTGAGCTGATAATAAAAATGAGTGAAGTTGCGTTTCAATTTAGAAAACATTAAGACTGATTAAACAAATTATTGCACGTAATAAGCGAATATAAATTAAGTATAAAACGTTTATTTTTCGGTCTTTTATGAAAAATTTCATAGGACATCCATTAATATGATTTAAAAGAAATTTTATCTTTGAAGAAAAAAATTAAAATTTTTTTACTAGTAATAAGATTTACAAAATTAATGAAATTACATGATAATTAATAATAATAATAATAAACATGTTTTGAATGAACTAATTATTCAATCTGTATTTTATTCGATTCAAAAGTGGATTAACCTTTCCACATATTCCACGGAAATCATCAGTATCCAAAGCCCACACCATTATGCCACCTAATCCACGAGATTTTGCATAATCAACCTAAAAACATAAATATCAATTAATTATTTTTTACAATTTCTTTAAATACAATAAATTTAACCTTTATTCCAACTGATTTGGGGTTATCATACCCAACCCATTGATTTCCTTTATAAGCATATGGTACTTTCTGCTGATTATCCCAAACTTCGGTCCATCCAGAATTAAGATTTTCACAAATTTCATTGTAACCTAAATAACCCTCTTCTCCAGTGTATTTACCTGGGCTACCACCTCCTGTTGTAGGCGCACCTACTTTAGTATCGCCACTATTTCGCAAAGTAAAAGATCTTCCATAAGCACCTACACCCAAATTTAGTTTAGACGGAGAAGCACCTTTTTGAATCCAAAAGGATATAGAAGCATCCTAATATCAAAATAATAATAATAACAAAAACATTGTTTTTAATGTATAAAAATTACTTACGACTGTGAGACTTTTATCGAAATCCGTAACATCAGAAGATGATGGATATAACGGTGAATTTTGTCCGGTAACTGATTGCCAAGATCCGTGTAAATCGTAAGTCATTACGTTGATAAAGTCTAAGTTTTGTGATAAAGCTGGGACGTTGTAAGATTTATCAACTTGTGAAGACCAAGCTGCGACTGCCGCTGATAATAAGTAACCACGTTTATCGAATTCTTTGCGCATTTCTTGCACAAGCTTTGTAAAGTTTTCCTAAACAACCAAATTTTAGATGGATTAAGAAACAAATCATTTACTTACTTTGTCTGATGATTTACCATTTTTGCCTGGGTATTCCCAATCTAAATCCAATCCGTTAAATTTATACTTTTCTATGAAATTAATAGCACTTTGAATAAATGTTTTGCGGTTATTTGCAGACGATACCATTGTAGAATATTTAGCAGAATCTTCGTTCGCACCACCAACAGCTATTAAAGTTTTCAAATTTGAATTTTTATTACGAAGATTGTTGAAATTATCATATCCACCTAAAAAATAATTTATTTGGTAGCATAAATAGATTAAATAATAATTAAGTTTTTACCCAAATCTACTGCTTGCCATTTATCTAAAATTTTAATGGTAAAATCATCGTTTAATCCAACGAAAGCATAAATGAGATGGGTGCATAATTTCGGATTAATATCCTTAATTTCGAATTTTCCATCACCGTTTCTATAAGGAGCCCAACTTTCATAATAGCACACAATTCTATCTAAAGAAGTATTATATAATATCAATTTAATAGGAAATACTAGATAAAAGAACTACATACTTGTTTGTGAATACACTGAAACAATGCTTCCAGTAAACGCCAATAACATAAACAGCATCATCTTGTATTGGATATTACTATATGAAGGCACAATATAAACTGGCCGATTTATTTAGAAATTTTAAGGTTTTATTTAAAAGAAAAGAATGTGAAAAATGAGGCTATCTTAGAAATAACAAATTTTGATATGCATAACGTGACGAAGGGACATACTTAACATATGTGTAACAAAAGAAAAACATGAAATAATCTATGTTATGTTACTTCGTATAACATAGATTATTTCGTTATTTTGAATGTTTAAAAAATTTATGTATAAGATATGTATGCAGCTGTTTCGTAGTAAACATGAATGTTTTTTAATAACTGAAAAATACTGTATGCAACATTTTAATATATTTATATCTTTTAAGTTTTTGTAGTCGAACATAATGCTGTCCATTTTAGACCAGAGAAAAACTAAGAGTAAAAATTGTAAAAAACTGCATTATTACTGATTTTTGAATTAAATAATAATACATCTTTTTATTTTAACATATTTTGTATTGACTTGGCGGGCATCTTCAAAAAATAGAAAAATGTTAAATTAAAAAACTTTACATTATAACATAAAATAATAATGACATCAGATTGATTTTTTGATATGAAAAAACTGTATCTTGTTCTTACAAAAATATTGTAGCCGTAATTTAAGCATTTTGAAGATGTTTGACATTATTTTCCGTGATTAAAGACAATGTCTAAAAATACATGGATAGTTTTGTTGAGTATTGTTTGCGAAACCCACTCTACAATATACAATTAAGAAATGAGCTCCAAAGTTAACACCAACTTATTGTTATGGTGTATTTGACCTTGATCAGCCAAAATAGATTGTTCAAGCTATATTTTGAGTACTATCAAAGATTAAAGAGTAATTAAGATGGGACGCTAGACTGAGAAACTTTAGTTTTGAAAAAAGATAGACCCACAAATATGATAGTTGGTATTTTCTAACCTATAAAGCTTACTTTTGTGCAAAAGGAATTTGGATATTTCAAGATTCGTTTGAAATGGCGAATGTATTGGCGTCACGTAATCGCCATCAGCCAACTAAACCGAAATCCGAACGAATTTCCAAATACCCAAATCTCACTCGCACAAAAGGCAGCTAAAGTTTTCATTTGGGCATTCGATTTTTAAGGTTTATAGCGTTCAAGATCATGAAAAAATTCTGAATTCTGTTTATTCTGGTCGCATTAACCATAATGGAGACGTCTTTATTCCAATTATTTAGTAAGTGTCATAAGCTGAAGAAGAAAGAACATAGCTGTACTTCAATTTGGTTTAAACAATCTAAATAGAGTATATTGCAACTTTCGACAAGCGATCGCCACTAAAAAGCTATATTTCGTACTCAACGTTTATGTAATTTTCCTCCTCATTATATCTGTTACGGCTAAAGCTTAAATTTCGGCTAAACCTAAGTTTAACCGGTTAATGTTGGGAATTACCCGAGCCCTACGGCTAAAGTCCGAAGAATTTTCAAAGTTTCCAACTTTACCCGGCTAAAACTGGGTGTAACCGAAGTGAGCTTGTAGAACCATAAATTAAGCACAATATAATTAATTATTAAGTAATGAAATCCATAATTAAGAACATCAATTTATCTATCAAAATACAAATATCCAAAACAATAAACAAATACAATGTTCAAATTCAAATTCAAATTTATTTATTGCCACACTCAGAATACATATGTAATTATATACAAATAATAGATAATAGACAAAACAAGGCTGACAATAGGTCATTTTATCGCCATAGGCGATGTCTTCCAAAAGACCCAACTGGTAATATATGTATGAAATCAATGTAAGTAAATAATATGGCATATATATAAAAAAGAAGGTCTATATATCAAAATATAGAAAAAGAGAACAAAAAGAAAGGAGAAAAGGAGAGGCAAAACAAGCAAAAGAACAACTAGAAAACATCAGCCCAGCCCCTAAGGAGAAAGACAAAAGAAAAGTTTTAACTTTTCCTACTTTACTTACAACTTTTCCTAAAATAAGCGGATGACTCTAACAAGCAGACTCGGACACTTGACGAGACAAGAAATAGCATCTTAAAGAGGACTTAAACGCAAGAAAACTACGGGCATTACGAATCTCGAAGGGTAAACCATTCCAAAGTGATATGGCCTTAACCGTGAAGGACCCATGATACATTTCAGTACGATGAACTGGAAACATGAGTAATGCGCGACGACATGAATTGAAATTTTGTGTACAAATATGTTGGAGTTTGAGAGAAGAGGATTTTATATAAAGTTAACAGTATACAAAAAGATCTGCACCCTTCAACGGTTAATATACAGAGATGATTACGATAAGGTGTAATATGGTTATACCTTCCTAAGCCAAAGATAAAACGTATGCAATTGTTTTGTAACCTTTCCAATTTGTTACGGAGAATAACAGATAGATCGGGGTACACGGTATCAGCATAATCTATATGAGGAAGTATTAAGGAGTAGCAGAGGTTGCGACGAACATCAGGCGGAAGAAAACAACGATGTTTACGTATAGAATGAAAACAGAAATATACTTTTTTACAAACGGACTGAATCTGGTACCGCCAAGACAGTGCAGAGTCCATCACCACTCCCATGTTCCTAACTGTATGCGAAAATGGTATAGCATTGTTATCAAGCATCAATTGTCCAGCACCGAAAGAGTAAAATCTAGCAACCAAAGGTCTTGAACCGAAAGCAATAGCCTGGGTTTTAGCAATATTTAAGTTCAAACCATATCGCTTAGACCAGCCCAAAACCTTACCCAGATCATCGTTAAGTCGCACCACAGCTGCTGGAAGCTCGTCCACAGTTGTTGACATATAAATTTGCAAGTCATCTGCGTATAAATGATAGTTGCATGAGATTAGCTTAGTAACACTGTTTACAAAGATTGAGAACAGTAATGGACCCAATACACTGCCCTGAGGCATTCCACAATGAGTTGCAAATACTGAGGAGGACGATGACGTATCACGCACACACAGCGAACGGTGCAAAAGATATGACCGAAACCAAGAAACACACTCCGGGGTCAAACCAATAGTAAACATAGACGCCAGCAAAAGGGCATGGTCAATGGAATCAAATGCCTTACTGAAGTCGAGCAATACCAATAAAGTCAGGCGTCGGTCATCACAGTTGCTCCTAATATCGTCAGTAATTTTGATGAGTGCCCCGGACGAAAACGAGATTGAAATTCAGTAATTATGTTATGGTCATCAAGGTACCCCTGCACTGCAATGTTATTAAGTATTGCAAAAAAAAATGAATGAGGTTCACAGATTATAAACTAAATTATGTATTTTATATTAAACTTAAACTTAACTTTCGTTTTAAAGCAAAAAATTAGTGTTTATTTATTATTGCAAGATAAACTAGAATGGCACTTAGAGTTGCATAAAACATTTGCAGCTTTGCAAAGACATCTTTTGTTCCGCATTTTGTTTTACAATGGCCACCAGAGGTTGACTGTATATTTGCAAGTTGTCATAAGGACTTCTTGTCCACTGAAACATTTCCAATGTTTACAAATTTTAATTCACATACGGTAAATTGATTTCTTGAAAACGTTTCTCATATGGTTCCTTTCTCGTTACCTAGCTTGTACAATCCATCCACTCTACATTGGAGAACGACTAAAATAATGTTTCTAAGGTCACCCCTACATCTATCAACGTCAGGAATTTTAACTCTAACGTTGTCACGAACATAGCACGGTGGTTACATGATATTAGACAAAGATATTTGTTAGATTCTTTTGCCAAGTTTATCTTTGCTTGGAGGTTATTATTAATTTTACTTTCTTTGAGCACAAATCTCATAAATCATTTCTGTTTATACACAATTCTCACACATCACTAAGTACCATTACTTCTCCATTTTGAGTATCTTCCATACTTTGTTTGAATTCTTGCTGATTTCTCAGTAGCTCCTCTAGTTCTTCTTCTGTAGAAACATTGTCAATTTCTTCGGACGGTACAGATCACTTTAAGCCAACTTTCACATTACAGCCGAATATTGCTTTATATGGTGAACGCTTTATACCATCGTGATAGACTCTGTTCTTCATCAACTGAACAAATATAAGTCCTTCAGACTATTTATTACAATTTTCGTCTTTCATGCAGATCATATGTATGTTCTGAATATGTTGATGCGCCCTTTTCCACACTATCTTGAGATTGGCTGTAACGTGGCTTTCCATGAATTATTTTTAATCCTGTCCACGTGGATGTTAAATTTTAAACTATTTTGTTAGCATACTCTCTCCCATTATCGGACTGTAAAATAGACGGGTCTCCAAATATACAAAAATATCTAACAATAATTTAGCATCTTCAACATTATTACTGCAGGGGTCTTAGCTGCACAAACATTGTAAGATGATCTTGGTGAACAATAATAAATTTGAAATTATCATCAGAATTAGTTTGCATATCGAACAAATCCAATTGGCAGCGGCTATTAATTTCATTTGATACAATCGGTTTGACCACAATGCCTTTTTTGACCGATTTTAATTTTATTTGGCACGACTTGCATAATTGAAGAAATATTATTATAGCTTCCTGAGTAAAATTTTTATATTTTAATGAGCTTCGTCGGTTGTAACAGGAGCAAACAGGAACAATTAATTTATCCGTACCAGATATATTACATATATCAAACCATTTCAAACGACGATAATGCATTGTTGACTGCTTAGCTTCTTTCACTTTTTCAATAAACTTATTATATAGTGCACTGTTATTCTTTCAGATATTCTTAGGATCCTTAGCGGACAAAATGTTTCGAATTCTTCATACAAATTTAACTGAAACACATGACTACCTTCCATTTTGACGTTAATTAGTCAAAACGTTGCGTCGTCGAAAACAATAACTAATAAATATGCACAGAGATGATGTAATACTAACCAAATGCATAATGAAAACAACTGAATTGCTCTTTAACCAGAAAGGTTGGAAGGAAATTCAAGCTTTAGCCGTAACATATCCATTGGTTAAATCTAGGTTTACCAGATATTTTGTTTGAGTTGTGTTGATTTTGGTTACATCACTACCACATACCCTGTGTGGGTTACAAAGTCTTATGTGTATCTCCTTAAGATCCAAAAGATGCAGTATACAGTTTTTATAACTATAACAAACGTAACTTGCTTGAAATGTGCTCCAAGTTATGGCGTATCCATAACCACTTTGACGTTGTATCTATTATTCAAACCGATTATGCAATTTTATGGAGTTCTATTTGATAATTAGAATCATTTAACGGTATATTTTGTAATCAATTGAAAAGAAAATGAGATGATGCTTGTTTGTGTTCAGTAGAATTGAATGAATGTTTGAAAATTATTGCATCTGTTGCTGCGTGTTTACGAAATATATCAACGTTCAAGTTATTATCAGGATCTCTTGAAATCGCTAAGTCTAAAAAGTTTAATCTATAGTTTGATTCAATTTCAGAAGTGAACCACAGATTATTAATATAATATTATTACAAATATTATTTGATGCTGAATGTTTTGCTGCATTACCTTCAAAAACGATAAAGATATCTTTCATTAAAATCTTATATTTATCTAAGAACAGCTTGTTTTCGAAATGATTGATATAAATTATTGCTGAGATGAACAAACCCATCCTTCATACTTCTGATTGTATTAAAGTATATTTCTTCATGAAATTTGTTTAACAATAAGATGAATTCATGCTCAAATCTTGTAAAGGAAATGTTGTATTCTAAGTGTGAAATTAAGAATAGTGTCATTGTCGAAGAGTTTCTTAGTCGAAATGCAGTTTTTTCTCTATTTCGAACTGTTGTGATATGAATAGTTTAGGTACTTTTATTCAAAAACATTTAGGAGTGACTCCAATCTTGAACACAATTTTTGTGTTCACCTAAAAATTTGCTGTTATTTGTTTCAACTTCAATCGCGTCCTACGATTAGACCTCTAATGCTGGACCTAATAACTGGAGTAAGTTAAAGGTGGTTGATGAGATGTTACTAAAAGAACAATGATGCCGTTTAAGAAATGACTCTTATACAGAGTTTCTCTAAATTGATGTGAACGATTTCATTCTTCCTAAAAGTTTTTGTTCAAAACCCCTTCTCCTCCAAGTTATAACCCTCTAAAGTTAGGGGGAAATTTTGTTTTTTAATAATCAGACAGATAAGTATTACTAATAGAGTAACATTTATTTTACGATTTTTATAATCATAATATGGTATTACAATGAAGTGAAAAAATTCACCCCTATGATACATTGTTTCAGAACTTTTTAACGCATATACAGTTCAATTCAAAAACTTGATTTTATATCAAGTTTCAAATTTATATAGGAATTCAATATGCAACTTTTCTGTCTCGTAATATTTCTAAAATTGTTAGTTGTCCATAAAAATTAAAATGATACTGAAATTAAAATATACATTTAATAATGTTAAGTAAACAATGTCATGATTTTCGCTGCAAAATTACCCCTTGAAATCATTTGTATTAATTTAGACAAACCCATTTTTTTAAAATTTTACACTTAAAAAAGTTAAAAAATATTCTTATTAAGTTTTTGTTGGTATTGGACTATCCACCAGAATATAGGTGTTGGCTTTTGAAAGTATGTATAGGTGCTGGATGCTGAAAAAAACTGAATTTGGAATAGACTCAAATAATGAATAACGCCATTTCAGAAAAAAACCTGAATTGGGTCTAGAAAGGTGTCAAAAAATTCAAAATATTATACGCGCTCTATAAAAAAAAAGGTTCACAGCAGATGCTGGAACTAAATTGGGAAGATGAAGCTCAACAATACATTAAAATTAATAAAATAATTGATAATGATGAATCTAGATAAAATTATATTACAAATCTTGTAGAAGCAGTATCTAGAATCAGTCTTCTGGAAGCATTTCAAGTCTTCTGAAAGCAAAATCAAGTCGTCTAGAAGCAGTATCAAGTCTTCTGGAATCATTCAAATCTTTCAAAAGCAGTATCAAGCATTCCAGGGGCAACATCAAGTCTTTTAGAAGTATTTCGACTCTTCTAGATGCAGAATCAAGTCCTATGGAAGCATTGCATGGGTTTTGAAGCATTTCAAATCTTCTGTAAGCAATATGAAGTTTGCCAGAAGCAATGTTAAGTGTTTCAAGGACCGTGGTAATCTTCTGGAAGCACTTTTAATTTTTTTGAAGTATTTCAAGTCTTCTGGAAACATGACAAGTCTTTTGGAAGCATTTCAAGTCCTCCAGAAATATTGCAGGTCTGCTGGAAGCAGCATTAAGCTATCTAAAGGCAGTATTAAGTCGTCTGGAAGTAGATTAAGTCTTCTAGAAGCAGTACCAAGTCTAAATTCAAAGCAAGTGCTCTCTAATAAAAGCATCAGATGCTGGGACTTAATTGGGAAGGAAAAGCTCAATAGCACATTAAAATTAAAAATTCATTGAAAATGGCAACTTCAAAACCCAGAGCATCCACGTATTCAGCACCTATGACCAGATCTTTTTCCAAGGTGCTTGCACCTTGTATTTGTATGTACTGCCTAATTCAATTTATCAATCAAATAATTCTGCTATTATTCAACTATTGTATCAGTCTATTAATGCTGATTTTATAGTCACACCCAAGGACTATAGGGTCAAGGCGTAATTGACATCTAAAACAAATATAACATTCCGTCAAGATTTGTCAGCTAAATCAAGAAACAACCAACGTTCAGCAAATCGTCATATTCAGTCAACAGCTATCGATGCTTCTTCGCTAGTCAATCTCGCCCTCATAATCAGTGATTATGAGGGAGATGGTGGTGGAATCGACTTTTACATTAGGTTGACTCTGAAATTTCATTGTTTTACTTCAAGAGATATCTCCTGTTGTCGAGCACCTTTGGTTCAAAATTGTTAATGCCCATTTTATCATGGTTATTGACGTTTTTTAGCGGCCTCACAATGGCTTTAGTGAACTTGTTTTTTATTTTGAAGATGTTTTGTTTTCTCTTGCTTCATCTTTGGAAGAACTTGTCTGCATGGGTGATTTTAACATTAATGGCTTAGATATTAATGGCTGTAATGGCAATCGGTTCATAGCTACTATTGAACCGTTTAGTCATCAACAAATTATCTCACTGTTTCCTCCGCCATTTTGATTGACTTTGTGTTGTTAAATATAGGTGCTCCTGCTCTTAAATCGAGTGTGACAACCATTGATAACATTGTTAAAAGCATTATATAAAGAGACTTTACAAACTTAAACTGTGAAAATTTTCTGAATGAGCTGAGGATACCTCCCTGGCAGGAATTTTTGCTCTTGTCGAATATTAGCAAGAAAGTGGATTTTTTCAATTATCATATTATTAATCTTTATATACCCATCAAGACATTGGCTATACATAAACATTATCGCCCTTGGGTTACGGGGTTAACATTAAAATTCTTATGAGATTGACAAATACAGCTTATAAGGAAGTTTAAATTCATCCACTCACCATTTGATTTCACTTATTAAACGCAACTACTGTAGTAACCAGGAGTACCAAATTTTTATATTTTTTAAAATAACTCATAATTATATTTTTATGGCATGTTTTTTCTTCTTTGTTTCTTTTCGCTGACTCGTCACTTTAGAGTGAGCCGGGAGTCGAGCGAGGAAAAAAGAGAGGATAGAGCTTAAAGGATAGAGCTTAAATACGTAAGTGGGTTTTTCTTACAATCTTTATTTCTAATTTTGTTGGGTGTTTTAGTATTGTCATTAATTTATCGGGTTTTCATTTAGTAGGTTAGATCTATAATTTTAAGTTGTATAGTTCCATTTTAATTTTAGCTACTCGTGTACGTTAAATTTAGATTTATGGTAATATGTTAAATAAATCAAGTTGAGATAATTGATATAAACTCTTTCGTTTCTTGATCTTTGCCCTCATCCCTGAAGAATATAAGATTACTACGTTACAAGGGTTAGAAAGAGCGGACCCGTGGTAACACTACCTAACTTCACCAATATTGCACTTCATCATGAAAAGAAAGCCTCTTTATCTCATATATTCAGCCATAGTAACAAGAATTAATTAATAATAAGAATTTGTTAATTCAAAATTATTATAGGGTGCCTTCAGGTGTTTGGGAGTTTGTAAGAATAAGACTAGTGGCATTCCTGGTAACTGATTCTCTGGGTTTTTCCATGGTTTCAATTGTACCATGGCACTTATATTATTATCATTATTAAACTATAAGTACCACTATGCAAGCTCTGGCCACAAAATTTGTTTAAACTCTATGATCAAAATTCTATTCTGATTTTGGCAACGTGCTGATATAAGTGTAATATTTCAAAACATGTTTAGAGACATTTTTAACGACATTTCTTCAAATGACTCTGATGAATTTAGAGCAAGTCGAATATGGTTTGAAAAGTTCAAGAGGAGGATAGACATATATAGCGTCATTCATCACCGAGAAGCAGCCAGTACCAACCAAAAATCGGTAGATGAATTCATAAAAAAATTCAAAATGCTTATCCATTCGGAGCAATACGTTCCCCAGCATGTCTTGAATCGCGACGAAACAGGCTTCTTCTGGAAAAAATGTGGAGATGAGACCAATTTACCAGGCCACAAGCCAGTGAAAGACCATCTGACTCTCCTCTTTTATGCGTATGCGAGTGGTGACATGAACATAAAACATTTCCTTGTTTACTCAAGAGGTGCAAAGTGTCAAAGGACAAACTGGCTGTTGGATGGAAGCCATGCGTTGTCAAAGGGCTGTCAACCGATGAATCAAGTTATATCTAGTTTTAAGAAATTGTATGCTAAGGGGCTTTTCAAACTATGCTTCGACATCACCAAAGTCACACATCTTATCCTACGAAGCTTTTGGAAAAATCACAAGTAAGGCAGGATGTCTAAAAAGAACATTCTACTGTGCGTGGAGGAAGTAGTGGCCTGAGTTGGTTTTAAAAAGAAACTTAGAAGATGAGTCAAAAGGAACCAGTTTAAGAAATTTTGTCACAAGACAAATACCTAGGTCTTGAGATAGATGAAGTTAACGTCGAAAAACTTGTTGCAGAGCATGGCAAGGACCTCAGCGTCGATAAGTTGAAGCACTTACATGACCAACACCATCAGCTAAAGGAGGTTCTGAAGAGAGCAGAGGAAAATATGGAGGAGAAAAGAAAAACTATGTAGAAATTGAAGCTCATAGTGCAATGTGAAAATCATCCAGCTGAAGCAGCAGTTATTAATTTATTTGACGATGTTGCAATGGCTCATTTCAACAATGTATGGAAAGTCCTCAAAAACTTTGTTAAATTGTATGTTTTATTGTTTGAATGAAGGTTCTCATTTATACGCCTAATGCATATGATGATAGTGATCTATGCTACATCCCTAATCCTATTTAGTTAGAAAGGTAATTAGCCCTGAAGAACACCCTGTTTTGTATTTTTCCAAGATTATCAGCCGAAGTTTTGAAAAAATACAAGTTGTTTTATTTGAAGTAACAATGTTATGGCACCTCAAACATTGTGTAAATTAACCGCTTCTGATAAACAGTATAATATTACCTAATAGCATAAGAGATGTCCGGAAAACCCAAGCTTTGTTTATTTATATGCCCAATTGCAATCTACATACATTTGCAAAAATAAAATAAAAAAACAAAGAAAAAATAAATAAAACGCTTAATAACTTGGTAAATTTGTATTCAAAATTTGAAAACAAGATATGCAGTTATAAGTCAGTTAACATATATGTATAAACAATTACAGCTGTTGACCCAATGTGTATACGAATATATTTTCCAAAAATATACAGTATATATAGTACAAGTCTGCGTTGAAAGAAATTCCTAACTTAATTGGTATAGGAGCTATGGATGTCTGACGCTCTGTTGTAGGACACTAACAGAAATAACTAACTAAAATTCAAGCTATTATAATACCTTTCTGAGATCTTTTGTTCATTTTTCAATTTCAAATGCAATTTATTTTTGTCGAGTAATGACGATTTCAAATTCCCTTCTTTAAATATTAAAGTGTCTCTTAGACATATGAATTTGTGCAGGCAAATAAATTCCATATACGAAGATCCTGTATCTTCGTTATTTTGAAGACATTTTTTAATCATTTTCTTTATAGTTTAAATGTGACGTGATATGGTATGATGTAACAAATATTAAAGAAATTGGAGTGAAAATCATTTCAACTTTTAGGTTTGAATTTGCATATTTATTACATATTTTGCATTTATTTATCAAACTTCCAGCATCTTGATTAATTTTTGATTAATATATCATATTTTTTGAATATCATTTAAAATTTTGTTAATCCAAATCCTTTAATACGATTACCTCATCGGCATTTTTAAAATTAATCTAACTTTTTATATCCACTTTGAACTTTCTTCCAAAATAATCTATTTAAACGCTTGATTTCCTTAATTCGTTTTAAAATCTATCTCGCACCCTTTTCTCAACACTTCTTAATTCTTTTTAACGTACACAATTCAAAATCCGTTTTCTTAATCCAGCTTACACGATCCCTGCATACCTAACGCATTCTGAACCCTCGATTTTATACAATGAAAATAGCATAAAAGTCGGCAGACACCTGGTTATCTTCGTCACATATCATCCTAAAACGAAAAGTACACAAGGATTTATTCCTTTTCTTCCCCTATTTCCTTTTTTATACCGAAACAGACGACAACAAAAAAAGTACGAATTAATGTGGTGTAAGAAACGACGGAAACGGTATTTTAAACTCCGTAAATACTCGAAATATTTTAAAATTAGTCAGGTCTCTTTGTACTATTCCGTACTATTCGAGAATGTGTTAAAGGATAGATGAAGAAGTTAAGATGATTTTTTGGGGGACGAGACGTTAATGGTTTTAGTAAGAAAGAATTTAAAAGGAAGATTTTAGAACTGAGATGTTAGGGTGTTGATTTTTCTTATTAGTGAGGTTCTAATATGTTATTTTGGAAGGGTACAAGTATGATTTTTATCTTATTTTGATGTAAAAAGGGGAACGAGGATATTTATGGCCCCAAGAAAAACATGCCATTAACAACTAAATAAGTGTACCATAAAATTTAATTAATGTCACCAATAACGGAAACAACTACATAGAGTTTAGTTTTTAAAATAAAAATCTACAGGGTGGTCCTAAATTCTTGACAACTATTTAATTATTTTATTTATAAGTCGATTAAGTTCCAAAAAACACTCTGTATAACACTCACACTTAATTGGTTCTTTATTTTTATTCTCAGAACGAAAGCGAACCATGTTTCTCATCCCCACACGACAAAAACGACGATTCCGAAAAAGAAAAACCTAATTAACCGCTATCCCATCTCGTTCCAAGCGTATAAAACCGCATAATTCAGCCACTTTATAGACTGCACTAACAATAAAAACCGCATAAAATGGTATCACTACTCTCATAAAGCACTTGTGCTGGCGCTAAAGTAATTCCTTCGGGATTACGGTCGAACCCACACACACACAAACACACAACACGACCGGGTTAATATTTTCATTTGCCGAAGACATGCCGTTAAGTTCCGACGTAGAAAATAGATTTTAATATCCGGTCGTATACACGAAGTTCGGTAGCGTAAATCCAGGAATATCATACTGTCACGTTACCTACTAAAAATATACCATTTCCGTTTTAATAAGCCGTCGAAATGTCAACGAAGCCGGTAAGCGCTTTAAATGAACCGAAGGAAGATGAACAAACTACGAAGGAAACCAGAGCGTCAAATACGTTGGTGGGCTTAAGTTAAGAATGTGGAGATTTCAAAGTTGGACGAGAATTAATTATGCGGAAATAAAGTGAGGTTGAGATTAAGAGGAAAACAGCGCAAAGCTATGTGCGTTTCTGAAATAGTTAACAATTGAGGACAATGAAGTTGGGTTAAGATGACACTATTTCAGAATTTATTAGTCTTGAATGTAATTATTTTGTGTCACAGCAATTTGTATTTTAATTTGTAACGTTTAAGAAAGATTCAATAGTAATTTATCTTCTAAAATGTATTGCAAAGTTGCGTTTTACTGACTCAATTACAGTGGTACATTGGGAAATACATGAATCAAATGGGAAAGTATTTCAAATTTTCTGCATCGTTCTCTTAAAATAGGAAAACAGAATTATGATGTTTAGATAAACGAAACTGGAGAACTAAAGCAGAGGTGGGCAAAGTTAGTTGCGTTTTAACTAAAACTACTGTCTCAAAATCTTTGAAAACATCAAAAATTTTTGAACTCACATACATGGTATTTTATGACTGTCTATTTGTTTGAGATTGACGACAGAAATAGTCTTAGTTGACTTCAAAGATGTCGGCCGCCTCCAAGAAACTTATAAACATGATTAAGATTAAGCACATATTATGACAATCGCATGCAATCTAGAATGTTGACTAATCTTTGAAAACATCAAATCTTAGTGAATCCTAATCTATTTGAGTCTATACTGATTGGAATAGTCGGCAGAAATAATCTCGGTCGACTTCAAAGACGTCGGCCCCTCCAAGAAATCTTTACTTTATAAATATAATCCACTACACACTGTATCATACACACATGCATTTCGTTCATTAACTTAGTCAAATCATCATAAATTTGCTTTTTATATCCAGATTTTCAAAAAATATTCGTTGCCAATATCAAAGTAGGATAAAAATTTTACTTTCGCCAAAAATGATGTTTGAAAATTCACTGGGTTTGATTGGATTGGTTTAAGAAAGTTCTTGTTGTTCTTATTCTACCATTGTTACCCTCCAAGGAGTTCGAAAATGAAGTGATAGACAAATTAACATAAACAAGCATAAAAATTTAGAATCTTGAGTAGACTTTGAGAACACCAAATCGTTGTAAATTCAGAGACATGGTATATTACGTAATCTTGATTGAAATAAACGAAACACATAACCTCGATCGACTTCGGAGATATCGGCCGCTTATAAGAAATTTGATTACCTTGCAAATATGATCTAATACACATTATGAGAATCGTGGTACCTGAAGAAATATTTTTCCGCTCTTTTTAATTAATCTTATGTAAATACTGATTTCTTACTTATTATTAGTTCAAAGTTGCTACTTGCTGCAACCTTTAATATTTCCCATTAACAATTTTGTCAATATATTTGACAGTATATCTTAGTCTTAGTAGATTAGCAAGGATGTTCATGGTCACAGATGGATTTTTAATAGCAAACAGGCTTTCTGAAGGATCTTCTAGATGATAACACCAAAAAAAGCTGCACATCAACTTCCTAAGATATTATTAATATCATGTCTTAAAGCCACAAGAAGATTTAGTAATTAGTACTTTCGATGAAGAAGATTTGTTTGATCTTAGTTTATTACTTTGAAAACTATGTGCATCGCTACACAAAAAAAAATCATTAGAACAGCGAGAATCATTAAAAATAAACACCCTATGGGTCTATAAAAGAAATAATGTTGAATGTATAGAAACCTTAAGATTACCAAGGATGATCCGAGAGACTCTTAAAAACAAGCAGGCTTTGAAGAACCTTCTAGATGATCGCACCAAAGCTCCACATCAACTTCTAAGATAAGCCAGTAACAAAAAAACAATGTCATGTCTTAAAGCAACAAGAAGATTTTATAATTAGTACTTTCTATAAAAGAAATAACTTTATAGATGGACTCGCAAAAGTAGATGATAATAGAGAGGCTATGTTGAAAATATGGCAACCTTAATAGCAAACAGACTTTCTGAAGGACCTTCTAGATTCGTACCAAAGCTACACATAAACTTTCCAAAATAGGTTCGTTAAGGTTTTGTTCGTTGTTTGTTAAGGTACGTTTTTGTAAGGGCAAATCCGGCCATCTTGTCAACCTGTCATATGTGTTGGCCGATAAGTTGAAAAATTGACGGGTTGTCGGCAACCAACATCTTGTAGAAACGGTCTGCAAAATCTAATTTTGTACATTAACAATTTTGTCAATATATTTGACAGTATATCTTAGTCTTAGTAGATTAGCAAGGATGTTCATGGTCACAGATGGATTTTTAATAGCAAACAGGCTTTCTGAAGGATCTTCTGGATGATAACACCAAAAAAAGCTGCACATCAACTTCCTAAGATATTATTAATATCATGTCTTAAAGCCACAAGAAGATTTAGTAATTAGTACTTTCGATGAAGAAGATTTGTTTGATCTTAGTTTATTACTTTGAAAACTATGTGCATCGCTTCACAAAAAAAAAATCATTAGAACAGCGAGAATCATTAAAAATAAATACCCTATGGGTCTATAAAAGAAATAATGTTGAATGTATAGAAACCTTAAGATTACCAAGGATGCTCCGAGAGACTCTTAAAAACAAACAGGCTTTGAAGTACCTTCTAGATGATCGCACCAAAGCTCCACATCAACTTCTAAGATAAGCCAGTAACAAAAAACAATGTCATGTCTTAAAGCAACAAGAAGATTTTATAATTAGTACTTTCTATAAAAGAAATAACTTTATAGATGGACTCGCAAAAGTAGATGATAATAGAGAGGCTATGTTGAAAATATGGCAACCTTAATAGCAAACAGACTTTCTGAAGGACCTTCTAGATTCGTACCAAAGCTACACATAAACTTTCTAAAATAGGTTCGTTAAGGTTTTGTTCGTTGTTTGTTAAGGTACGTGTTTGTAAGGGCAAATCCGGCCATCTTGTCAACCATATGTGTTGGCCGATAAGTTGAAAAATTGACGGGTTGTCGGCAACCAACATCTTGTAGAAACGGTCTGCAAAATCTAATTTTGTACATTAACAATTTTGTCAATATATTTGACAGTATATCTTAGTCTTAGTAAATTAGCAAGGATGTTCATGGTCACAGATGGATTTTTAATAACAAACAGGCTTTCTGAAGGATCTTCTAGATGATAACACCAAAAAAAGCTGCACATCAACTTCCTAAGATATTATTAATATCATGTCTTAAAGCCACAAGAAGATTCAGTAATTAGTACTTTCGATGAAGAAGATTTGTTTGATCTTAATTTATTACTTTGAAAACTATGTGCATCGCTTCACAAAAAAAAACATTAGAACAGCGAGAATCATTAAAAATAAACACCCTATGGGTCTATAAAAGAAATAATGTTGAATGTATAGAAACCTTAAGATTACCAAGGATGATCCGAGAGACTCTTAAAAACAAACAGGCTTTGAAGAACCTTCTAGATGATCGCACCAAAGCTCCACATCAACTTCTAAGATAAGCCAGTAACAAAAAACAATGTCATGTCTTAAAACAACAAGAAGATTTTATAATTAGTACTTTCTATAAAAGAAATAACTTTATAGATGGACTCGCAAAAGTAGATGATAATAGAGAGGCTTTGTTGAAAATATGGCAACCTTAATAGCAAACAGACTTTCTGAAGGACCTTCTAGATTCGTACCAAAGCTACACATAAACTTTCCAAAATAGGTTCGTTAAGGTTTTGTTCGTTGTTTGTTAAGGTACGTTTTTGTAAGGGCAAATCCGGCCATCTTGTCAACCTGTCCTATGTGTTGGCCGATAAGTTGAAAAATTGACGGGTTGTCGGCAACCAACATCTTGTAGAAACGGTCTGCAAAATCTAATTTTGCAGTTCGCGTCAAGATGCAGACGATCAAGTTGAACAAGCAGCATTAGCAATTGTGCTATTGGCGGGAACTCTTGTAATACAATAATTAAAAGCTCAAAAATATTCAAGGCGAAGACGTAAAAGGTGGAATCTTAGAAGCTTTTTAGTAAAAAGACGTGTGGAAGGCGCATATAGCTCTTTAACGAATGATCTAATCTAGAATAAACGAAATACGAACATTTTACGAAATCGCAAAAGTTTATGTTTTTGACCACAATTTAAAAATAAAATACATTAAAATCCCTGTTTTGGGTTGATATCACTTCTAGCATTCCCAAAGGTTGGAGTGGGTTGTGTTTGGGTGATATATCTAATACCAACCCAACTCATGGGAACAATATCAAATATTATTCTTATTAAAAAAATGTCTTAAGATAGGATTAACGTATTAATGTATTATTTTTATAATTTCAAAGATAAACGAATTAAGATCATTTTTAAGAAAAAAGCAGATTGATGAGCTTAGGTTGGGTTGGTATTATTTTTAATATCATTCCTAAAGATTGTGTTGGGATGAGAATAAACAATTTAAAATCAATAATACATAACCATGTATGTATGTATGTATAGAGTGAGGAGTGCGTATTCTATACGCGGCACCTAGACCACAACGGGCCCCTTGTACACGACTCCCTCTAAGAGGTTTGAGATCTTAAATGCGAGTATAACTCGATTTTTGTAATACATAACCATATATACAGGTATGAATTAATTGGATCCATGTTGCAAGTTCAGAAAGTATATAAAATAAAAATAAAGTAATGAAAATGTAATAAAGAAAATTTCATACCATCATTTGCTAAAATTAAATGCAAGAACCTTAAGACCAATACTAAAAACAAGATAATTAAAAAGATATTACAGGATGAAAAGAGAAAACAATATAGGGCTTTGAATTTCAATTATGATAAGCTGGCAAAAATCCAAGGTAATCTAAGAGATAAACTTCATTTTATCGAAATGGAACAACTAATTCAGGATTCACAGACGAAAGCACTAATTATTAAGAACGATGACCTTAGAAAGAAGAAACAAAAAGTTCTAAATCTCAAGAAAAACAAGATAAAAATGGACTATAGCAATACTAACGGAAATAATTCCAACGTTAATCAAGATGTTATTCCACAATTTATAAATTTAACTGATATCCTTTTCACTACAGATGAAATCCTTTTTCTGAACAAAGGTCAAAAATTTGCTTTATATATGTATTAATAAACACCCAGAACTTAATAACATAAAAAATGAATTGATCTGTCTTCTGAAGAAAACCGAAAAGAATGTTCACCAACATAAAAATAATTCCCAGATACAATACTGGAAATTAATAAACTCTATTCGTAAAAAACTTACCGACAATAAAGCCATTCTAATTAAAGCAGATAAGGGAGCAGGCATGGTGATCATGGACATGAACACCTACATAGATAAAACATTAAAATTTTTAAGAGATAACAATTACACCAAACTGGTAAAAAAACCCTATAGAAGCTATAGTCAAGAAAACCAGAAATATTATTAATAAATGCAAAAGTACATTAATAGAATACACTCCTTTCCTAAAATGCTCCACCAATAGTTACTTTAATAGTAATCTTTTCATACATATGAACCCTACTATTCCTATATTATATTCCCTCCCAAAGCTCCATAAACACGACATTCCAATTCGCCCAATTACGGCTTTCAGAAACTCTCCGACCTCAAAACTTGCAAATTTTATGTTGAGAGTTTTTCAAATGATCGATTATAAACCCAAGTTCTCTATAGACAATACTAAACAATTTATCGATTTGACAAGAAACATCAATCTAAAAAACAGAATTCTAGCCTCGTTTGATATAGTTAATCTATATTCTAATGTTCCCATAAAACCCACAATCGACATAGTAATGAAACTTTTTAAAGACCATTTTGTTGATCCCTCAATAATTGAACATCTCCACACCATATTAGAGCATATCGTTACTCAGAATTATTGTTCTTTTAATCATGAAGTATACAGTTTAACCGATGGTCTACCTATGGGAATGCCATTATCAGGTATTCTCTCTAATATTTTCTTAGACTACATAGAGGAGAAATATATTATCAATAATCACAATCTTCAATAAATACAATATCTCTTTAGCTTTTTCAAACAAAAACACAGTTCTTAACTTACTATCGAATCATCATATTGGTACTTCTAACAACAAACATGATAAATGCGGTGTATACACAATAAAATGTACAGAATGTAATTCTATTTATGTCGGACAAACGGGTAGAAAACTATCTAATCGGCTACAAGAACATAAAACTAAAGCTACATCCAATGTTTATAAACATACATTAGCTACAGGACATACATTTGATTACGAAAATGCCGAATTAGTACACAAGTGTAATAAGGGTTATAGAATGGATCTATTGGAGTTGATGGAAATTAATAAATACGACTCAGATAAGAATTTTGAAATACTAAACCAACTAAACAGTAATTATTATAAACCTCTCTTCGCATATTTATATAAATTTAAATTTAAACCGTATATATAGGTAATGTATTTCGTGATCTCATTTTTTGTATATTCTGTTTAAAAGATGTTTTCCTCGGACCACATTCCTTCCCTCTCTGTCAACCCGTTTTTTAAAAAAGATTTTAACATTCGCTATTCGTGCAGTCCGTTGTGTTGTTCTGTTTTATATATTTAAATAGTAAAAATTATAATTTTTAATGTTAAGTGTTCTACAAATATATTTTAAATAATGATTTTCCAGATTTTTATAGTGATATAGACAGTAAGTTCAATTTTTTTTTTTTTTTTTTAATAACCTGTATATGTTATACAATAGGATTTACATGATTTTTTCCTTTATAATTAGATTCGGCTGATGATGAGCTAATAACTCGAAACTAGTTCCGTATAAATTAAACAATTTTTAGCAAGAAAGAAGTTTTTGATTTTTATTTTATATATATACAGGTGTTTCTAAATGGATGCGAAAGTTGTCAAGAAGTGACTTTTCAGAGAAAATTAAGAGCTAAACTTGGAAGAGAACAGGTTTTAAACAAAAAGTTATATAAAAGACACCTCCTAATTTTCGATGAAAAATCACCCCTTGAAATTTTTCGCATCAATTCAGAAACATCCTGTATACATAAAAATAATATACAGAGTGTATCAGGTATGAGTGAAAAAAATTTAAGGGGTGATAGATCTACTTTTAAGATATGATACGATAAAGTTAAGTGTTCCAAAGTTTGAGTACTGCTGCATAATGAATGACAATAAGCAGTCTCTAGTTATGTATCATTGTAATTCGACATATAAGCGTCATATTTGAGATATTTTTAGAGGTATTTTCTTATTTTGTACGAATAAAAATATCCCCCTTTGTTTTCAAAGATATTGTTCAGATTTTGCCTTGCACTTACAAGGGAGATTACAAAAAACTCACTTACAAGAAAATCGTGAGATTTTCAATTTTCCACTTTTTCACTTTTCTTTATTTCTTCACTACACACTAAAGTTCGTGCAAAACGTCAAGGCCCCTCACTTTAGCGATCAATATCTTAAGCACTCTCAAAAACAAGAAGCTTATTTCACTCAACTTGTAATAAGAGAACCAAAGAACCGACAATTTAATATATGTTTATTATTAGATTGATATTAGGAATGTTTACTTATTAAAACAAACTTTACAGCAATTTTTCATTGAGCGGTTATGAACATATTGATCTCTAGAATGAGAGGCCTTTACTTTTTGCACAGACTTTAAAGATTTTATGTAACTCCAGAAGAAAAAAATCCCTGCAGTGTTCCTGGCAACCCTGCTTTTACATTAAACAATCTTTATTGCAAACTATGAGTATATCGCGCCTTTATCACTAAAGTGCCTAATTATGATTAAACATAATTCAAATAACAGTGTTTAACAAATGAGGCAATTGATGAATTATATTTTATTTAAACGGCAGCTGAAAAGATCTTGTATTGTATCCCGTATTTATCTGTAAGGTTTTTCGACGGTAGGTTTTTATAATGAGTTGTTTAAATGTATTTTTTAACAATTAATTTTATAATTTTGCAGTCGTGCCTGAAGACGACTCCATCGTGGAGTTGAAACAATTTGTAGTACTGAAAGCAATAAACAAAATCACTTCATATTTATTTTTTTACCTTTATACTAAATCTCGATAATATGATGAACCTGGAGGCATCTTTAGCCAAGGTACTTGTGGTGTTTCGTTATACACGTCATTTCCGAATATTCTGTATACTTACCAAAAGAAGGATTCTAAAAGTTATTTCAAAAATATTCCTTTATTTAGCATAATGGGAAAATATGTTCATAGTTAAATCACTTTTTTAGACACAACTATTTTTCCTAGTTATTCGTCCTTTCTCTGCGTGATTGTTATCAGTATAAGTAAATTTACATAAAATGTATGACTTGTATGCGTTATTGGAAAGATATATGTCACGTCTTGAAGTGAAATTCTTTTCATGGGCTTGAATATTATTTCAAGCATGCAAGGATATTTTTAGCGATAATATAATACGTTACTTATTTGTTTTTATGAATAATTTCTAATTGTGTCGTAATTATGAAAATACCAATTCGTAATTATTTACATTTTCAATGTGAACATTTTCTTGCTAAATCTGCTATGACAACGTAATGATGATAGAAAGCTATAATTTAACTGAGAGTTCTAACTGAGAGTTAGAACCAGTTTCTGAAGAAGGTTGCAACATGGCATCCGAAACGTCAAACATTTTTTCAAAAAACGCACGGCGAAACCCGAAAGTTTCTAGTTTTAGATTTAGTGTTAGTCCTAGTGATAGTTCTAGTGATAGTTCTAGTGTTAGTGCTAATGTTGTAATTTGTTTGGTTAATAATATAACTCAAAACCTTCCTACTTTATTATTGTCTATTATTGTTGTTAATTTGTTTACAAATCCTCTGCACCGCGGAGTTGAATCTGCAATTCCTCAGATTAAACTCATTGGTATCGTATTCTACGGTAGCCACTACGAAATTGTTCCGCGACAATAACTAACCACAATCCAAATCAGCTTGCAACAATTTCTGTAAAAACCTGATACTGGTCATCTCTTCTCACTTCCAATGCAGAAAAAGTTGTGACGTTGCAGCAGAGATCTGTAACCAGAAATCGCACTCTGAAAGGCGTGAATACAGAATATCAACAATGTGTGGTACAAAAGACAATTTGCCATCAAAAGCAATTTTCGGATACTTGAATGTAGATGGATTCTCAATAAGAATACCTTTTATATTATAAGAAGATGGAAGAGGAAACATTTTGTGGGTAAAACTAACAGTACTGCACTTATTGACATTAGTCTTTAATTGATAACGGTTACACCATTCTATCAACAATTCGAATTTGTGTATAAAGTCATTCAAAAATATAATAAACAGTACAAACATATTTCATTCTTGAGAAACGCATAATTTATAAGACCCAACTGGTGAGAAGTTACTTAAAGAACTTTCCTTAAACTTAGGAGATCGAAAACCACAAAGTTTACGCAAAAGAACGTGGTGATGAATTATATCGAATGTTTTAGAAAAATCAATGTATACCACATCTACTTAAAAACCCCTATGCAAAGATTTACAATTCAAAACCTCAGTAACCACCGCAGGATTGGTAATCATTAAATGACGATTGACAAATCCATGACGATAAATTGAACAAATGACTGAAATTGTGAATAGCAATCATCACCTAATCATAACTAATTATGTAAATAATCTGCTTAAATACTCGAGAGAAATTGGATAATAATATTAGTCGATAGCCAGTACAGGAACATTACATGTGCTCTTCCAAAGCTTAGAAAACGAGTTAATGCTTAACAACAGGTTAATTATGAAATGAAGCGAAAGTGCAAAAACTACACAGTAATCACAAATGAAAAATACAGGAAAATCATCATTATCTGCAATACATTTATTAAATGATCTTTTTAAGAAATGAAGAACCTGTTCTTCAGTAACATCAATATCAAATACTGTAAGATACGTAGATACGTACGATGTACTCTCCATCGTCTTGGTTTTCTGCGTTATATAATTCAATAAGTTAGAAAATGTGCACACCAGAGATTGTCTGATTAGTCAAACACCTCACTCTTTTATATTCCACTGAATAGAAAACATTGTTGTATCTCCATTTTTCCTATAACACTTCTTCACGTTTAATAATCGCTTAATTTCTGGGGCGTACCAAATAAAGTCCATGACACCATCTCTTAGGAACAAATAAATTTAAAATCTCATAGTTTTGTATAGAAAGGTTGCAAAGTATCATCCATATTAACCTGTAGGTACATTCAGAGAAGATGATCAGTATAATAATAACTCGCGTAAATTGTGGCATAATCTCAGATCGCTTGGAATATGTAAGAATAAGACAAGATCAGTTCCGGCCACTGTGGGAAACGCTGATGATATCAATAGTTTTCTTCTTTCGAATCAATTAGCATGTGATTTTGATTTATTACATTTTTATAATTCCAATATCTTACCTTTTGTTACAAAAGAACTTTCTTTCTCGACTTCCGAGGTGGAAGTATTACAAGCGCTTAATAGAATCAAGACAAATGCTGTTGGTGCCGATGGAGTTACTAAGCAGATGATTCTATTAACTTCTTCTGTGACATTACCTTATATGTGCCACATTATTAACTTTATTAACTTCTTACAATTGAGAATTCGATGTATCCACTCATGTGGAAGACTTCTCTAATTACACCAGTCCCTAAAACTGGTAAGGTGACTCAATTGCAGGATCTTTGGCCGATAAGTATTTTAACAGTATTTTTAAAGATATTTGAGAGAATATTATCCACTAGGTTATGAGTACACTTAATGGTATATTGCATGGAACCGATGACGGATTAGCGACAGTTTTGGTCTTACTTGTTTTTTCTAAGGCTTTTGATACGCTGCATTATTCATTGCTTGTCGAAATGCTTGGGTTCATTGGATTGTCTCAATCTGCGTTTGAACTTGTTCAAAGCTACTTGTATAACCGTTCACAGCAAGTTATTTGTTATGGTGAGTTATCTTTACAAGCTAATGTCATATCGTGTGTCCCACAGGACTCCATACTTGGACCAATCCTGTTTTCAATATATACGTCCCAGTTGTGCTTGGTATTGAAGCATTGTACTCCGCATATGTATGCTAATGACCTCTAACTCTACTACACATTTCCTACCTCTAACGTTGTGGCTGAAAATAATATAAATTCTGATTTACAATCAATCCCTTTAAGTCTTCGGTAGTAGCTTTTGGAAGTCGGGGTGTGCTGCGCAGGATTGGAACTGCTGGAACTGCATTGGACTACGAATTAATTCAGATATTTTGCAAACTGCTGAATTTGCAAGGAATCTAGGTTTCAGCATAGATAGTAGGATTAGATTTGATTCGCATATAGCCGATCTTCTGTATCGAGTCTACTCAGCTCTAAAACTGCTTTATAATAGTAGACAATTATTGGATCAGCAACTCCGAATACATTTATGCGACGCTCTAGTTCTTTCGATTTTGAATTACGGTGATGTATTGTACGACCCCTGTATTGATAATATGCAGAAAGTGAGAATTGAAAGTATATCATACACGTTGAAATGGGTGGGCTGATTGAATATGTCATGTTGGATGGTCCTCCACTGTGCCAGCCTTTACCATAAGATTTTAACTACCAAATGTTCGTACTTATTTAACAAAATTTGGTTTCGAGCAGATGTCGACACTATTAATATTAGGCATAGGCAGACATTAACAATACCTCAGCATAGACTGGAAAGTTTCAAAACAACATTTTCTTATTGTATGCCTAAATTATTAAACGAATTTTTGTTTTCGGAGCTGTCGGAGAGTGTTGCTTGAAAGACAAAGTAGAGACCGAGTATAAACTAGTATGTTTTATTTGTTATTACTACTAAGCTTTTGTTTTCTTGTTCTTTCTTTTCTATTCTTTGTCTTTAACTTTTTTCTTTTCTACTTTTTTGCTAGCATGTATAAATAAATTCAATAATTAAATAGATAATACTATAATAGCGTAACAGAGAGGGCCAATGAAAAACAGCACACCGTCGGGAATGCTGACTTGGCTGTTTTTAACCCATAACATTCTAATTAAGTTTCTTTTTTGTTACACTGTATGTTTGGTTGAGTTAATAAACATTATTCTTATTATTATAAAGCAGTTCGTTAAAGTTAGCTTTTTGAACATTACACCGAGCACCCAAAGATGGAAAGTTCGGTAAACCATCATTTGCCATCAGTAAATGTATAAAATAAATAACTAGTAAACATTGCAATATGTAAGGCGGGGTGGTATTGATCCTCGTAGACGAGAGAACAGTCATCATGAACAAGATCAAACCGAAGATTGGGGTTTGATGAAATCGAAAATGGGTGTCCAGTGTTCGTCAGAACCAAATCTAATAGACTTACTATTTTACATACTGCACATCTCATGCCATACTACCAACAAGTTGAAGCTCATGTTGAAAGCACAATAAAGAGCTATATTTGTAATGGATGATTATCCATTTCTAGACAGACAAAACTGTATTAGATGAGACATACTGACTGATAGGAACAAAAAAGTCCAACAACAACGCACAGACCTGCAAGAAGATGGATAGACGACATAAAGAGGATTACGAGAAGCAGATGAGAAACCATGTTGAGGTGGTGTAGGAGAGAAAAACATGGAAGTATATTAAAGAGGTCCTCGTACAGAAGTGAACAAATGATGTCTGAGAAGGGAATGAGAGTGATGAGATATGATGGAGATGAGATGCGAAATCTTTCATTGTACTAAGATGAGGAAACAAGTCTGGAAACATGAAATACTTCGGTCTTGGTATCTAAAATGAACGTAGAGAGATATTAGCAAACTATTTAAAAAAGAAAACTGCCTCAGCTACAATTTTTTAAAGCAACCCAACCTATATTCATGCAAGACCATTCATGTATATCACCAGCGACAAAGCACAAAGTGGAAACCGTGGTGATGACGGAAAAGATATAAAACAATTGAAGGTAATACAGAATGTACAAGATACAGCAAAATTTATAATGGTTAACAATCCATTTCCTAACTAGATAAGACTACGTTAGATGAGACGTGCTGGGTGCCCAGAATAACAAAGCCTAGGACTAGTGCAGAGAGTCTTTCTGGACGATGACTTGAAGATGGTTTGTAGAAGGTGGTCCAGAGATATTTCTACAGAAGTGGAAAAATGATGAGTGAAAATAGATCGAGAGAGATAAGATATTAAGATGAGAGTTGAAAACTTTTATTATTATTTACAAAGAAGAGGAAACATCGAAACTTACGGTCTTAGCAGAATACTGTTAAGCCCTCATTTAAATTCTAATAACAATCACTATTTTGCATTTTTTACGTTGAGTGCCACTACTAGATGTAGTATTCAAAGTATACTGAAAGTTTACAAACTTTTATTAACAATTATTCAAAATTTGGAAGACTTCTAAGTACCGTTGGTTGACAAAGGGTTAATACAAAATTGAGTTGACGAATAAGCAGAAAGTCAGCCTGGTGCCTTAATATATTTTTGAAATTAAAATCACTAAGGATAAGAACAAGATAATCCAGAATTTTATGTCATATCAAAAAACATAACACTAAGATATTTAAAGGCTCCGACCATAATGAGCACTTGCAAATCAATACATCAATAAGTGGTACTAAAGACTGAATATCTGTAGAATCAATCAGTTCAATATTACGATGAGAGCGAGGAGAATTCCTTCACCCCTATGATTGGACAAATCAAATTTACGATCAGCCTAAACGACGTTAACATTTTGATGATTTGCATTGATACATTTTATTGGGTAATACCAAGTTACCAAATTGACCTGCAAGAATATCTAGATTCTCGTTTTTGTAATGTTATAAATATGATAACAATGAAACAACGATAAAATTTTATGATCGATGATGTCTTTGATGAAATACATCAAAGACAAGACTATTATTGATGAAGACTATTTCAATTTCAAAAAATTCTATATCGAATTATAAGTATCCACTGCAGCTATAAAAGTAGGGCACTGCAGCGAAGCTTATCTTTTTCAGAAAACCAGTACTAGGTCACATAACCGAATTCCTGCGCGATTTAAATAGCTACGGTTAAGAATACGTTGAAGACTATAAAATCAACTAATTAACTTTTCTGAAATAATTCTAAATATTTTTCAAGTATTGTATTCAACAAAGTAATAAATTTTCAATTTTTTAATAACAGAAAATCCTTTATAATCAAAATAAGACACACACATTTAGATAACTCAAGTAAAACAAAGGATGAGACTTGGAGTATGTATTAGTTAGGTTTCTTTACTTAACTTTAATCATTGAAATGTAGTAAGAATATGTTGCATCTAAATAATTACTATTATAGATATTTAAAGGTAATAAAAAAAAATTTCAGTTGTTCTAAAAAATGCATTTCCAGCAATAATCTTTTTTGAACAAGAAATTGCAAACGTAATACTTTTCACAGTCTACAAGATAAAATGGTTCCGAGTAAAAGTAGTTCATAACCGATCTCGTGTCCCGTTTTTCGATCAATTTAGCTCTTTCAGCACGAACACTTCCTGAATCAATTGCCGGACGATAAAGATTTCATTTCAAAATTTCCTCACATCGATGCTAGCATATGGTTAGCACGGACCGCAACTGCAACCAGTTAAGATTAGAACCGTAATAAACCGTATCAAATCGAAACAATTTTTTTATTTCAAAGTGTTTCACTGCGTTTTAATCAAAACATCAAATTGTGTATAGGCGGAGTCAACGACCCTAACGAATTTTTAATTTATTAGTTTATTACTATATCGAATTTAAATTCCATTATCGTTTAACTGAAAATGTGCAATAAAGATATCTCCAATTAATTGCTTAAATTAAACGATGACTTCCCAATCTAAAAGGTATGTTCGTAAAATGAACATAGTAAAGTTGAAAGAGAGAAAGAGGTGATCGACCTTATGGGTACATAAAAACGACCGCATCTCCCCAAGGGCGAAAGTAACAACAATTTTATGGCCATCTAAAAAGGACTATTCACTGTACCATCTATGCAAATGATACTCGAAGCCTTTTTCTGCTCTTTCAACGTATTTATGTTATTTTCGGATTGACGTATTTTATTTTGCAAATAATACAAATATACTATCGTAAAATTTGTAACTTTTAATAATTGACTTTAACTAGTCTTAACGCGAAATCTTCCATGCAAAATAGTTAGTTATGACTACATTTATTTTCAAACTTTAAAATGATGTAAATATTAACGATTTCCGTTCATATAAAAAGATTAAGTTCATTATGTACGGGTTGTTTGCATAAATACTTCGAGGAGGTTACAAAAATTTCTTTTGTGGAAAATAAATTTTTTCAATGATAGCTTTTGAAAATTCAAATACTATTATATAGCAAAATTAAAATCCAATCAATTAAAGCTTCTAAATTATTATTCCAATTGTATTAATAATTAAAATTAAGTGTATGGATTATTTCAATTGAGAGATTATTATAAATTTATTACGTGTTAAATGAGGATTGCACAGAATAGGGTAGTTACACAGTTTAGCAAAAATAAAGACTTTAAAAATAAAGATTTTTCAAACTGTGTTGTATATTATCAGTTTATAAACCAATAATGTCATAGGTAGTTAGATAAAAAGAATGTTAATAACAAAGTTGGATATACATAGTTATCTATACAAATTTAATTTTTTGTTAAAGTAAAAATTAACATTCTAATATAAAAATAACCTGGTTCCACTGAAAATCAACAAACTGGGGTTTCATTATTTTTTGTAGGGAAAAAATTTTCCTACAAAAAATAATGAAAGTTGGAAAAACCTTTTAGGCGCCTTTCATCGCTTGGCACGAGATTGGCGTGAAATAAAAATCAATAAAAGGTGCCTGAGCGACTTGCCACTGTACATAGGTAGTGTGAATTTGGTCCATTTGAAATATTAAAATGTTAAATGTTTATTTAGTTTGCTTTCAACAACAAAAAGTCTTAAGTAAGAGAGCTGCCTACACATTCCATTATTTAAAATATACATCCAAGAATCGCTGAAAACATGAAGAAAACAAGCTTAGGAACATGTATAGAGATGGAAGGGAAAATCAAACTTATGACCAAGTTTTTGTAGCGAATGAAGAATATGGTATTGACTTTATGTTAATAATAAGAATACAATATGGATAAAATATCCAATATATAGATAATTAAAACTGACTTAAAAAAATCCTGAACTCTTATAAATAAATAAAGTTGTGAATAATATGCACGAAAAAGCAGAAATTGACAAATTCATAATACACAACAATTGTTTGCAAAATTTTAGAGAGATATCGGTACGAGATAAAAAGCATTTTAAAGCTAAATTAGTTCTCCCATTTGATATCTTCAAAATTTTCAAAATTCCATTTTATGATTCTTTGAAATTGGCTCTGTGCAGCCATAATGATAAATATAAAACGTAGATATGAGGAGTTAACTATCGTATCTTCAGAACTAATTGAGATATTGGCATAAAATAACAAGCATTTTAAAGCATTTAATTAATAAACTTTCATCAACTGTATCTCAAGAAATAATAGAGATATCGATACGAGATAAAAAGAATTTTAAAGCAAATTTTATTAATTTTTAGCATGTACAGATATATCTCCTCAAATTTTAAAATGCTCAGGTGATGATTTTTTAAGTTATCCCTACTTTAAAAATCATAAAATTTAGTACGTCAAACTTTCAACAGTTGTATCTCAAGAAATAATAGAGATGTTGGTACAAGATAAAAAGGGTTTTAAAGCATATTTTATTAGCATTTAGCATGTCTCAGTCTATCTCTTCTAATTTTAAAATGCTCAGGTTGTAATTTTTTCAGTTAACCTTGCTTATAAATCATAAAATGTAGTATATCAAACTTTCATCAACTGTATCTCAAGAAATAATAGAGATATCGATACGAGATAAAAAGCATTTTAAAGCAAATTTTATTAATTTTTAGCATATACAGATATATCTCCTCAAATTTTAAAATGCTCAGGTGATGATTTTTTAAGTTATCCCTACTTTAAAAATCATAAAATTTAGTACGTCAAACTTTCAACAGTTGTATCTCAAGAAATAATAGAGATGTCGGTACAAGATAAAAAGCATTTTAAAGCATATTTTATTAGTATTTAGCATATCTCAGTCTATCTCTTCTAATTTTAAAATTCTCAGGTTGTGATTTTTTAAGTTAACCTTGCTTATAAATCATAAAATGTAGTATATCAAACTTTCATCAACTGTATCTTAAGAAATAATAGAGATTATCGATACGAGATAAAAAGCATTTTAAAGCAAATTTTATTAAGTTTTAGCATATACAGGTATATCTCCTCAAATTTTAAAATGATCAGGTGATGATTTTTTAAGTTATCCCTACTTTAAAAATCATAAAATTTAGTACGTCAAACTTTCAACAGTTGTATCTCAAGAAATAATAGAGATGTCGGTACAAGATAAAAAGCATTTTAAAGCATATTTTATTAGTATTTAGCATATCTCAGTCTATCTCTTCTAATTTTAAAATTCTCAGGTTGTGATTTTTTAAGTTAACCTTGCTTATAAATCATAAAATGTAGTATATCAAACTTTCATCAACTGTATCTTAAGAAATAATAGACATATCGATACGAGATAAAAAGCATTTTAAAGCAAATTTTATTAAGTTTTAGCATATACAGGTATATCTCCTCAAATTTTAAAATGATCAGGTGATGATTTTTTAAGTTGTCCCTACTTTAAAAATCATAAAATTTAGTACGTCAAACTTTCAACAGTTGTATCTCAAGAAATAATAGATATGTCGGTACAAGATAAAAAGCATTTTAAAGCATATTTTATTAGTATTTAGCATATCTCAGTCTATCTCTTCTGATTTTAAAATTCTCAGGTTGTGATTTTTTAAGTTAACCTTGCTTATAAATCATAAAATGTAGTATATCAAACTTTCATCAACTGTATCTCAAGAAATAATGAGATATCGATACAAGATAAAAAGCATTTTAAAGCAAATTTTATTAAGTTTTAGTGTATGCAAGTCTATTTGTTCAAATTTTAAAATGCTCAGGTTGTAACTTTTTAAAGTTAACCACGCTTTTCATTAAATTTAGTACATCAAACTTTCATGAATCGTATCTTAAGAAATAATAGAGATGTCGGTACAAGATAAAAAGCATTTCAAAGCAAATTTTATCAATAATTAGCACGTTCAATATTATTTCTTCAAAATTTCAAACTTTCATGTTATGATTTTTTGAAACTCAGTCTGCGCAATAATATTCTTAATCATTTCCGAAAAAATTGTAAAAAATTGAATTCTTAAGACAACTTGATGCAATTTATTATAATTAACAAAGAAAAGTATTTACTTTTACACGCGCAAAATCATACTTGAATATCTCAATTCGTCTTTTGAAATATCATGTGTTAAACTTTACTCAAATCCATAAAATTTTTAAATTTCTTAATCACATTAAAATCGAATTCTTAAGATATCTTGACGAAATCTATTATCTATATTATAATTAACAAACCGAAGTATGTACTTTTACTCTTGTAACACCATACTGGTATATCTCAACTCGCGTTTGAAATATCTTGGTTTCAATTCAACCTAACTTTATCAAATTTAGAATTTTCTTAATCATTTTTGAATAAATCATAAAAAAACAAATTCTTAAAATATCTTAATACAATTTATTATAATTGACAAAGAAAACTTTTTACTTTTACATGCGCTAAACCGTACTTGATTATCTTAATTCGGTTTTGAGATATTATGCTTTGAACTCAATCCAAATTCATACAATTTTAAGATACTTTAATCATTTTTGAAAAAATCGAATTCTTAAGATATCTGGACGAAATTTGTTATAATTTACAAAGAAAAGTGTGTACTTTTACATGTACAAAATGGTACCTATATATCTCAATTCGCTTTTGAGTTATCACGTTTTGTACTCAACTTAAATGCATAAACTTTGAAATTTTCTTAAACATTTTGAAAAATCATAAAAATCGAATTCTTAAGATATCATGACCCAATTTATTATAATTAACACAAAATAGTATGTACTTTTACATGCACAAAACCACAGCTGAGTATCTCAATTCGCTTTTAAGATATCATGCTTTAAACTCAACCCAAATCAATCAAATTTTAAGATATGTTAATCATTTTCGAGAAAATCCAATTCTTAAGATATTTTGACGAAACTTGTTATAATTTACAAAGAAAAGCCTGTACTTTTACACGCACAAAATCATACTTGAATATCTCAATTGGCTTTTGAGATATCATGTTATGAACTCAACCTAAATTCCCAAATTTAAAATTTTCTGAAACATTTTTGAAAAAATCGTAATAAATCGAATTCCTAAGATATCTTGATGCAGTTTATTATAGTTAACAAAGAAAAGTATGTACTTTTACACGCACAAAACCATATTTGAATAACTTAATTTGTTTTTGAGATATCAAGATTAGATATATCAAGGTATCATCTTTGAACTCAACCCATAATTTTCGTCAGGAGATATCTTCAGGATATCTCCTAACGAAATTTGACATAAATTTTAAAGAATAGTATGTATTTTTACACACACGAAATAATACTTGAACATCTCAATTCGTTTTTGAGATATCGTGTTTTGAACTCAACCTAAATTCATCAAATTAAAAGTTTTCTTAAATATTTCGAAAAAAATCGTAAAAAATGGAATTCTTAGAATATGTCTGAGCAATTTTATTATAATTAACATAGAAAACTATGTACTTTTACACGCGCAAAACCATTCTTGAATATCTCAATTCGCTTTCGAGATATCATGGTTTGAAGTCAACCTAAATTCATAAAATATTGAAATTTCTTAATAATTTTTGAAAAATCGAATTCGTAACATATCTTGACGAAATTTATTATAATTTGCAAAGCAAATTATGTACTGTTACATGCACAAAACCGTACTTGAATCTATCAATTCGCTTTTGAGATACGTTGTTTTGAACTTTACCTAAATTCATAAAATTTTAAGATTTCTTATACAGTTTTGAAAAAATCAAATTATTAAGATATTTTGATGATGTTTTATTATAATTTACAAAGAAAAGTATGAACTTTCACATGCACAAAACTATACTTAAGTATCTCAATTCAATTTTGATATGATGTTTTAAGCTCAACCTAAATTCATCACATTTAAAATTTCTAACTCAGTTTTGAAATAAATCGTAAAAAATCGAATTCTTAAGACATTTTGATGCAATTTATTATAATTTACTAAGAAAAGTATGTACTTTCACACACGCAAAACCATACTTTAATATCTCAGTTGGCTTTTGAGATACGGTGTTTTGAATTCTACCCAAATTCATAAAATTTTAAGATTTGTTATACAGTTTTGATAAAATCGAATTATTAAGATATCTTGACGAAATTTAATTATAATTTACAAAGAAAAGTATATACTTTCACACGCACAAAATCATACTTGAATATCTCAATTCGTTTCTAAGATATGATGATTTAAGCACAACCTAAATTCATCAAATTTAAAATTTTGTAAGTTTTGAAAAAATCATAAAAATCGAATTCTTAAGATATCATGACCCAATTTATTACAATTAACACAAAATAGTATGTACTTTTACATGCACAAAACCACAGCTGAGTATCTTAATTCGCTTTTAAGATATCATGCTTTAAACTCAACCCAAATGAATAAAATTTTAAGATATGTTAATCATTTTCAAGAAAATCCAATTCTTAAGATATCTTGACGAAATTTGTTATAATTTACAAAGAAAAGCTTTTTTGTACTTTTACACGCACAAAATCATACTTGAATATCTCAATTGGCTTTTGAGATATCATGTTATGAACTCAACCTAAATTCCCAAATTTAAAATTTTCTGAAACATTTTTGAAAAAATTGTAATAAATCGAATTTCTAAGATATCTTGATGCAGTTTATTATAATTAACAAAGAAAAGTATGTACTTTTACACGCACAAAACCATATTTGAATAACTTAATTTGTTTTTGAGATATCAAGATTAGATATATCAAGGTATCATCTTTGAACTCAACCCATAATTTTCGTCAGGAGATATCTTCAGGATATCTCTTAACGAAATTTGCTATAAATTTTAAAGAATAGTATGTATTTTTACACACACGAAATAATACTTGAATATCTCAATTCGTTTTTGAGATATCGTGTTTTGAACTCAACCTAAATTCATCAAATTAAAAGTTTTCTTAAATATTTCGGAAAAAATCGTAAAAAATGGAATTCTTAAAATATGTCTGAGCAATTTTATTATAATTAACATAGAAAACTATGTACTTTTACACGCGCAAAACCATTCTTGAATATCTCAATTCGCTTTCGAGATATCATGGTTTGAAGTCAACCTAAATTCATAAAATTTTGAGATTTCTTAATAATTTTTAAAAAATCGAATTCTTAACATATCTTGACGAAATTTATTATAATTTGCAAAGCAAATTATGTACTTTTACATGCACAAAACCGTACTTGAATCTCTCAATTCGCTTTTGAGACACGGTGTTTTGAACTTTACCTAAATTCATAAAATTTTAAGATTACTTATACAGTCTTGAAAAAATCAAATTATTAAGATATTTTGATGAAGTTTTATTATAATTTACAAAGAAAAGTATGAACTTTCACATGCACAAAACTATACTTGAATATCTCAATTCAATTTTGATATGATGTTTTAAGCTCAACCTAAACTAATCACATTTAAAATTTCTAACTCAGTTTTGAAATAAATCGTAAAAAATCGAATTCTTAAGACATTTTGATGCAATTTATTATAATTTACAAAGAAAAGTATGTACTTTCACATACGCAAAACCATACTTTAATATCTCAGTTGGCTTTTGAGATACGGTGTTTTGATTTCTACCCAAATTCATAAAATTTTAAGATTTGTTATACAGTTTTGATAAAATCGAATTATTAAGATATCTTGACGAAATTTAATTATAATTTACAAAGAAAAGCATATACTTTCACACGCACAAAATCATACTTGAATATCTCAATTCGCTTCTAAGATATGATGATTTAAGCACAACCTAAATTCATCAAATTTAAAATTTTCTAAGTTTTGAAAAAATCGTGAAAAATCGAATTCTTAAAATATTTTGATGTAATTTATTATAATTTACAAAGAAAAGTATGTACTTTCACACACACAAAACCATACTTGTAATATCTCAATTGACCTTTAAGATACGGTGTTGTGAATTCTATCCAAATTCATAAAATTTTAAGATTTGTTATACACTTTTGACAAAATCAGATTATTAAGGTATCTTGACGAAATTTAATTATAATTTACAAAGAAAAATATGTACTTTCACACGCACCAAACCATACCTACATATCTCAATTCGCTTCTACGGTATGATGATTTAAGCTCAACCTAAATTCATCAAATTTACAATTTCTAACTCAGTTTTGAAAGAAATCGTAAAAAATCGATTTCTTAAGACATTTTATTGCAATTTATTATAATTTACAAAGAAAAGTATGTACTTTCACACACGCAAAACCATACTTTAATATCTCAGTTGGCTTTTGAGATACGGTGTTTTGAATTCTACCCAAATTCATAAAATTTTAAGATTTGTTATACAGTTTTGATAAAATCGAATTATTAAGATATCTTGACGAAATTTAATTATAATTTACAAAGAAAAGTATATACTTCCACACGCACAAAATCATACTTGAATATCTCAATTCGCTTCTAAGATATGATGATTTAAGCACAACCTAAATTCATCAAATTTAAAATTTTCTAACACAGTTTTGAAAGAAATCGTAAAAAATCGAATTCTTAAGACATTTTGATGCAATTTATTATAATTTACAAAGAAAAGTATGCACTTTCACACTCGCAAAACCATACTTTAATATCACAATTGGCTTTTGAGATACGGTGTTTTGAAATCTACCCAAATTCATAAAATTTTAAGATTTGTTCTACAGTTTTGATAAAATCGAATTATTAAGATATCTTCAGGAAATTTAATTACAATTTACAAAGAAAAGTATATACTTTCACACGCACAAAATCATACTTGAATATCTCAATTCGCTTTTAAGATGTGATGTTTTAAGCACAACCTAAATTCATCAAATTTAAAATTTTCTAAGTTTTGAAAAAATCGTGAAAAATCGAATTCTTAAAATATTTTGATGTAATTTATTATAATTTACAAAGAAAAGTATGTACTTTCACACACACAAAACCATACTTGTAATATCTCAATTGACCTTTAAGATACGGTGTTGTGAATTCTATCTAAATTCATAAAATTTTAAGATTTGTTATACACTTTTGACAAAATCAGATTATTAAGGTATCTTGACGAAATTTAATTATAATTTACAAAGAAAAATATGTACTTTCACACGCACCAAACCATACCTACATATCTCAATTCGCTTCTACGGTATGATGATTTAAGCTCAACCTAAATTCATCAAATTTACAATTTCTAACTCAGTTTTGAAAGAAATCGTAAAAAATCGATTTCTTAAGACATTTTATTGCAATTTATTATAATTTACAAAGAAAAGTATGTACTTTCACACACGCAAAACCATACTTTAATATCTCAGTTGGCTTTTGAGATACGGTGTTTTGAATTCTACCCAAATTCATAAAATTTTAAGATTTGTTATACAGTTTTGATAAAATCGAATTATTAAGATATCTTGACGAAATTTAATTATAATTTACAAAGAAAAGTATATACTTCCACACGCACAAAATCATACTTGAATATCTCAATTCGCTTCTAAGATATGATGATTTAAGCACAACCTAAATTCATCAAATTTAAAATTTTCTAACACAGTTTTGAAAGAAATCGTAAAAAATCGAATTCTTAAGACATTTTGATGCAATTTATTATAATTTACAAAGAAAAGTATGCACTTTCACACTCGCAAAACCATACTTTAATATCACAATTGGCTTTTGAGATACGGTGTTTTGAAATCTACCCAAATTCATAAAATTTTAAGATTTGTTCTACAGTTTTGATAAAATCGAATTATTAAGATATCTTCAGGAAATTTAATTACAATTTACAAAGAAAAGTATATACTTTCACACGCACAAAATCATACTTGAATATCTCAATTCGCTTTTAAGATGTGATGTTTTAAGCACAACCTAAATTCATAAAATTTAAAATTTTCTAAGTTTTGAAAAAATCGTGAAAAATCGAATTCTTAAAATATTTTGATGTAATTTATTATAATTTACAAAGAAAAGTATGTACTTTCACACACGCAAAACCATACTTTAATATCTCAGTTGGCTTTTGAGATACGGTGTTTTGAATTCTACCCAAATTCATAAAATTTTAAGATTTGTTATACATTTTTAATAAAATCGAATTATTAAGATATCTTCAGGAAATTTAATTATAATTTACAAAGAAAAGTATATACTTTCACACGCACAAAATCATACTTGAATATCTCAATTCGCTTTTAAGATATGATGTTTTAAGCACAACCTAAATTCATCAAATTTAAAATTTTCTAAGTTTTGAAAAAATCGTGAAAAATCGAATTCTTAAAATATTTTGATGTAATTTATTATAATTTACAAAGAAAAGTATATACTTTCACACACACAAAACCTTACTTGTAATATCTCAATTGAACTTTGAGATACGGTGTTGTGAATTCTATCCAAATTCATAAAATTTTAAGATTTGTTATACAGTTTTGACAAAATCGGATTATTAAGGTATCTTGACGAAATTTAATTATAATTTACAAAGAAAAATATGTACTTTCACACACACCAAACCATACTTGAATATCTCAATTCGCTTCTAAGATATGATGATTTATGCTCAACCTAAATTCATCAAATTTACAATTTCTAACTCAGTTTTGAAAGAAATCGTAAAAAATCGAATTCTTAAGACATTTTGATGCAATTTATTATAATTTACAAAGAAAAGTATGCACTTTCACACACGCAAAACCATACTTTAATATCACAATTGGCTTTTGAGATACGGTGTTTTGAATTCTACCCAAATTCATTTTATCAGTTTTGATAAAATCGAATTATTAAGATATCTTCAGGAAATTTAATTATAATTTACAAAGAAAAGTATATACTTTAACACGCACAAAATCATACTTGAATATCTCAATTCGCTTTTAATATATGATGTTTTAAGCTCAACCTAAATTCATCAAATTTAAAATTTTCTAACTCAGTGTTGAAAAAATCGTAAAAAATCAAATTCTTAAAATATTTTGGTGCAATTTATTATATGTATCAAGGAAAAGTATGAACTTTCACGCACGCCTAAGCATACTCGAATATCTCAATACGTTTTTGAGATACCATGTTTTGAACTCTACTCGAATTCATAAAATTTTAAGATTTCTTATATAATTTTGAAAAAATCGAATTATTAAGATATCTTGAGAAAATTTAATTATAATTTACAAAGCAAAGTATGTACTTTCATACGCACAAAACCATACTTTAATATCTCAATTCGCTTTTGAGATACGGTTTTTGAATTCTACCCAAATTCATAAAATTTTAAGATTTCTTAAACAGTTTTAAAAAAATCGAATTATTAAGATATCTTGAGGAAATTTAATTATAATTTACAAAGCAAAGTATGTACTTTCATACGCACAAAACCATACTTTAATATCTTAATTCGCTTTTGAGATACGGTTTTTGAATTCTACCCAAATTCATAAAATTTTAAGATTTCTTATACAGTTTTGAAAAAATCGAATTATTAAGATATCTTGAGGAAATTTATTATTATTTGCAAAGGAAACTATGTACTTTTACACGCACAGAAGCATACTTGAATATCTCAATACGCTTTTGAGATATCAAGTTTTGAACTCAACCTAAATTCATTAAATTTAAAATTTTCTCATCATTTTTGGAAAAATCGTAAAAATTCGAATTCTTAAGATATACTGATGCAATTTATAATTAATAAAAAAAATTTACTTTTAAACGCACAAAACCTACTCAAGACTTGAATATCTCAATTCGCTTTTAAGATATCATGTTTTGAATCCAACCTAAATTTGCAACAATCCATCAAATTTTAAGTATCTTCGATGCTGATTCTTCTTTTAATTGTCTCAATCATTTGTATGGATTCGGTTAAAAAATTTACAACTTCCTTCATGTCTTCAAAATCATCAAATTTTTTTGTGTTAATCACCAAATTATTAATATCTGGGAAACTGTTCCGTGTTTTTTTCGGCAATTTTGTTAATTAAATTGTTGCATAACATTTTTAAATTTTGTGCTTATTTCACCATACATGAAATCAACATGGTTAACAGATATTTATAAATTTTTATAAACTTAAATATGCCCAAATATGCAATGTTATAATTGATGTGAATACAAACGAAAAAATATGCAAATTAGAACATAGGGTCAAATAATAGATTAGTAATGATGATTAGTAATTCGTGAAGATAAACAAAATTCTTTCTTCTCATGTTCATATTACTAAATATGCGTTTTGCATATAATCACAGCCAACGAAACAGGAAAGTGCAATATATGAACACCATAATTTTCATTTATATTAAACCTTTGAACTCGTCTTCTCTGCCTAAAAAATCGTTTTGACTTAAAGCAAAACCAAATTCATTATTTTAGTTAAAATAATAGTAACCAATTAATTGTTGGCACTGATTTTAAGACTTTTTGCTATAATACTACAAATTTTTAAGAGATACTTTGATATATTCTCTTTCTTTTCTACCCCGGCATTAATTTTCATTATGATTCATTGTTAAACACTTTAAATGACGTGTTGACATATTTACTTTTATTACCAACCCCTTTCATTCACAACAGCTATCAAATCGATGTTTAATGTTCCCATCGCCTATCAATATGTAACATTACAATGTGAACTTGAATAAACTGTTCAAGGATTACACAAAGTATTTTACTGAAATATTCGAGATAAACTACGCATAAAATACAAATCGCGTGATGCATACAAATTATGTACAATTTATTTCAACTTTATAGATTGCATAATATAATTGAGTTATACTAATAAATGAAAAATAAAATTACTGTTTTATTTAAATGAAAATTAACTATTAACTAAGTGTCCATTAGTGCCTAAAGTAATAATAGTAAAATCAAGTTATGATAGAGAAATTATGAAACTTTATCAGAGTGGTTACAGTAGTTCCAAACGAGGTCACGTTTCCATCACAGTTAATCAATACATCGGCACGTTCAGTTTGCGTAGTAAATGGATGTAAATAATTAATTAAATAATTTCATTTCCAATTTAACACAATCCATTTTAGCGTTGTCCCCAACTCCCGTTTTGAATCATTTAAAATCATCATTAATTTTAATTTGCCTACTGGTAGTTTCAGACTAACAATAAGTCTAACTACTAAATTTAACCCACCCGTAGATCTCTATCTTGACAGACGACAAAGAAACTTAATTACCTCCACCTCGTCGAAGAGACACAAGAAACAGTTGTTTGTACACCAGTTGCTAAGGTCGAAACAACACGTAATGTATTAACGCTACAGAAAACCAGAACAACAACTTCGCAGACGAGAAGACTTAACGAAACAAATCGAGTAAAAAGAAAGCGTTAGATTTATTTTGTAGTCGTCGTACGAAATAGACTCTGAGAACACAAATCCCACATTAAATAAGTGTATGTTTATAGTCTGGGGGAGTACGATTGAATTACGATAATTTTACACATGATATGTTATTCTCAATTTACTCGAACAACTCAACTAAGACATTTTTTTATAAATTTTAATGACAAAGCACTTCCACATGGCATCCAAATAATATTCTCCACAATAAAAAACCTGTCAACGTGGATAAGGTTTCTCATTTGGAATTGATTTACGATAACACATTTGAGAAGGTCCTTGCACCTGCCCACACATCGTCTACCCCAAAATAGACTTTATGTTCACCAATAAACGAGCCGATAAATCGCCCCCCAATAGTTTGTTTCGCTTTACAAACCGTATTTTCAAAAACTTTTAGAAATTAATTTTAGAAAAATTATTTTTAGGCTGACTTTAAATTGTTCATTTTAATTTTCAGTGGGCGCTATGTTGCAACTTAAATCTTAACCGCATTTAACAGTTCCAAAAGACGTTACAAAGGTCGTTGTCCACATCCGGTTGTTTTGTAATCTGCTTTGTAGATAGTTACATACTTCATAGTCGGGCGATACGATGTCTTCACTTCAATAAACTAAAGAGTCTAAAGACTACTTTACGATTGAAAGGTTTTTTTTTTCAAAGGGGGCATTTAGAAGATTTTCGTTGTGCAACCGCAACTATTTATTTATTTACTGATGAATTAACATAGTCTCGATTTTGAATTTTATACTTTAATTTTAAATTGACACAAAGAAAAGGACAAAATTAACAATGCAAAATTGTGTTGACCCAGATGACGAGTTGTGATATAAATTCTCTCCCCTTATAACGTGATAAACGCCGCATATTGTATGAATAGTACCCCATTTTAGATGGAAGATATTACACGACTCGGCTAAGCCAAACTCAAACCCTAAACACAAAGAGGTCGTTTCGTTTTGAAAAATATAATATGTGAAGGGCATATAAAAGATTCAATTTAACACGCTAACGTTCACGTTTAGTATGGGAGTAAAGATATGAATGGTTGAAAAGATTTTTCCATTAGTCATAACAGTCCAGTTCGTGGTGCCCCAAGAGATTATTTTTATTGTCCGTTGGTACAATTTTAAATCATGAAAATTAAAAACGAAGTTAACTGAATCAATGCAAGTATTGTTATCATAAAGATGATAAAGTTATTGCTAAGGCTTCACGTATGCTTGATTTTGTTATGAGAGTCACGAAAAATTTTACAAATATTTATGCCATAAATAGGTTGTATTTTGCGTATGTGCATAGTGTTTTAAGTTTCTGCAGCTCTGTTTGGAATCCCCAATTTAAAACATATATTTCCTGAATTGAAAGGATTTAAAAGAAATTCTTAAATTGTTTATGTTTTAAATGCTACTTTGCTTGCACTGATTACCACGTCTTCGACTCGATTTATTTTACATGCCTACTTCTCATGTAAAATTCACATGTACATATTACAACGGAATATATCGAATGTAATACGAGTGAGGTCACCACCATCTCCAATTAATAATAATACTAATGCCTTTATTTCTAAAAAAACAAGAATAGAAATACAAAAATTTACTTTATGGTAGGGCGGAGTTAGGAATCAGAGTTCCTCTCTTCCACTCAACCCTACCAAAAAAAAGGAAGAATTCGAGAAAAGAAGAAACAATAATAATTATATAATGTATATAAACAAAATAATAATAATAACCGAAGTATATAATCTTTACTTAACGATCACACGCCAGACTGCACATACTAAACTTTTGCCTCATCTTCATTTTGAACGCGTCTACACTCAGAGACTTGACGGAGCTGGGTAGCGAATTATAAAATTTAAGAATACAGTACGTAAATGATCTCTCAAACAATGTTGTAGTATGGATAGTTGGGGTAATAAGACCTCTACTCCTAACATTAATATTGTGAACATCTGTTGTAAACGAAATTTTATTATACAGATAAGGAGGCTTTCTCAACAAAACAAGCTTATGATAGAATGATAACAAGCGCAACATTCTTCTGTTAGACATATTTAACCAGTCAGCCTCTGACAGTTTATGTGACACGTGATCATACCTCCTTAAACCATATGTAAGTCTAAAGGTGGGTTTAGATTACGCGAAACACGGCGAAACATACTCGCCTGATGGTTGTCTCGCTCTAGTCGTTTACACAAAACGAAAGGTTGCGCGAAACAGACTGAAAACAAGATGAGCCGTCAGTGAGTACGAGACAGCCATGTCTTTAGTACCGTTAACTGCTGCATCCGCGTTCGCGATCATGACAATGTTGTATTTAAATAAAGAAAAATAAAAAAAACGATGCCGCCGCTGGTAGGCAAAGGAAATGTTTCGTCGGCGATGCGAATATGGCAATCAATTAATGAGGCAAATTACAGTGGAACCCATACAAGAAACATACAATAAGAAATTTCATTCGCATGACTACAGAAGACTTTGAATATCTTGTAACGCTAATTGGTCCAAAAATTGAAAAAATGGACACAAAACTAAGAAGCGCAATTACCGTTAGGGAAAGGTTGGCTGTTACACTACGATTTCTTGCCACAGGTGATTCGTACACAAGTTTGCAATATTTATTCAAAATGTCGAAGAGTACAATATCAGGAGTTGTCCCGGAAGTGTGTGATGCGTTGATTGAAACACTTCAGGAATATGTAAGGGTAAGAACAATTAAGTACTCATGTTTTTTTATGTTTATCAAAGAAATAATGTATTATAGGAGTATTTTTAATATAATGGAAGTATCTATTATTACTATTTTATAAGATTACATGTTTTGGCTAAAAACGCTGACGTGTACTTCTCCTTGTTGAATGTCGGGTTGTTGTTGTATTACGGGGAGTAATGGGTGCAGGTCCAAAATAGCAGGACTTGCGTGCCCAGATGTTATTTCAGACCGCAATGTACTGAGACTTGTCTCAGAAGATGACCAATACGGTTCTTGTAGCTGTACGTTACTGCTATAAGAATGCAATGCAGACATCCTTCCCATATCTGCCTCAAACAAAATGTTTGCTATGGACCTTTTGACGCATGCCAGTGTCTGGGCGTCATATTTTTTAGCTCATTAGCTAAGTTTAAGGCATACGTGAAGTATCGGTCATTTGATAAACTGGTAGATAACTTCAAGATTTCTAGTGCTTCACCCATCATTTTATCTGTGTCTGAATTCTCTTGTCTTTTTCGTTTGCGACTTTCCTTATTTCTGCCTCCAATCTCCGGCTGTCATCCAGTGGTTCTTATTTCTGTTTCCAATTTTAATCCAGTAGTCTCTTTTGGTGCGTTAGTCCCCTCTTCCACTTCTACTTGTAACACAGTATTCTCCGTTGGCATCCCCATTTGTGACCCAATAATAATTTCTTGGGACTCCTAAAATTTACAAAAATATATATATATTTTCTTATCATTCATCAAAAGCAATTTTCATATAATTTATGCCTATTGCGATATTTGCCAAAGAATTTGAAACAAGATGGTCATTTCCTCATGTAGTTGGAGCAATTGACGGAAAGCACGTTATGTTACAAGCACCAATCCATACAGGCACCGAATATTACAACTACAAACATTTTTTTAGTGTCGTACTGTTTGCTTCAGTTGATGCAAACTATAATTTCATGTACGTTGATGTAGGTTGCCTAGGGCGAATATCGGACGGTGGCGTATTCAAGCATACAACGCTTTATCAAAAATTAGAAAACCAAAGTTTGAATATTCCCAACCCAAAAATCTTGCGAATCCCGTATTGCGTAGAAGTGCCCTATATGATATTGGGAGACAAGGCATTTACTTTGAATGATTACATAATGAAACCTTTTGAAGGGGACCCAGATACTAAATCTCCTGAACGTATATTTAATTATCGGCATTTTAGAGCTCGCCAAGTAGTAGAAAATGCTTTCGGTGTATTGAGTGCAGTTTTTCGGGTATTAAGAAAACCAATGCTATTACAACCGGACATAGCAACAAAGTGACACTAACCACCGTATACTTACACAACTTTCTACGGAAACGTTCGTCAAGCGAAATTTATTTAGCAGCCGGTATGATTGACAGGTCAGGAGAAATAACTGATGGGGCCTGGAGAACTGATCAACCAACAACGACATTTCTTACCCTTCGCAATGTTCCACGAAGGGCATCCGAACGAGCCAAAAACATTCCCCGCCATTTAGCAAATTATTTTGTTTTAAATAACACTTTACCATGGCAGAATAGATGTTAATTAAACAGCTTACTTACATTGGTTGTAATGGTGTCCAAAGTTACCACCGGTGTATCTTTGTCTTTCAAAAAGTCAAAATATTTGTATGCAAACCATTTAGATTGGTATACATTTTCGCTACCTACAAACAACATTATTATCAATTTATTAATAAAAGTTCGACATGGCCAAATAAAAAAAGGTCACCAGCTATGTGTGTATTTTCTAAGCTAACTAGTAATGGACAAAATATAGCTACTGAACGTTCTTATTTGGCCAACTGGTATTCATCATAAAACTGTAATGTAATGGATGTATGAAATATTATAAAATATAAAAAATTCATACTTGATACATACACTTTTATTCTCCCTTGACTTCTCGCTTCTGTAAGACCCCATCAATGTTTTTATTTTTGATTTGAGAAGAGAGACCGGCTTCTGAATGCTCTGGCTAATTTCTTTCCAGGCATCCTCCCTTTTTGCCCGGTTATGATGGGCTTTATTTTTTGGGTCCCATAAAATGGAATAATTTTTTGTACATTTCTATAAACTGGATGCTTTCGTCTTGGTTCATTTTCGATTTTATACTAAAACAATAGGTTAGAGAGAACTAGGTTAGGTATACAAACACGTGTTTTAAAGAATTATTGGTTTATTTTTTTATGCTCATCTTAGAGCAAGTGTTCACGGTTATATTATGCGAAACAGTTCGAATGAAACACTTTGATTCGCGCCCAAAAACCGACTACCCTCTGGCTCACTGCGAGACTGCCGCGCGCGAAACTTTTCGGGTTGAAGAGTACGTGTACACCAGTGTACACTATGCGAGTTTTGTCTCGTGAAACTGTTGCGCGAGTATGTTTCGCGTAGTCTAAACCCACCTTAAGACAAGCGTTCTGTACTCGCTGTATGCAACATACAGAAGCTTTATCAAGACAAGTACCGTAAACCGTATCACAGAAAGTGATGTGACTAAGTACGAACGAGTCACACAATCTAAGTATAGTGGGTTTTGATAATGAATATCTAATGCCGTAAATAAATTTCAATGCTGCATACGCTCTATTCGTTTTTTGAGTAATATGAGTTTTAAATCTAATTTCTGAATCTTGATATAATCCTAAATTGCGATAAAAGTTACCTACATTAATTCTCTGACTACTAACCACCACACTAAAACGAGGAGAATGGTTTTCACGTAAACCCCGCCTACCGAAAAGCATCAATGCAGATTTCCCACCATTCACTCTCAAACTATGACTTGAAGAAATATTTACTAAATTCTCAATATCTTTTGTTAATGTAGATTCAGCAAGTGGTATATCATTGGGAGCAAACCTCAAGTACAATTGCGTGTCATCCGCGTAAAAATGACAATTACAATGCTTTAAACAACTAGAAAAGTTACAAGTATATAAAGAGAATAAAAGTGGCTCAAATATAGATCCCTGTGACACACCCGCTGGCGCCCTTCGAGGACCGAAGACTAAGTTATTTATTTTAACTTTTGATATCTATTGCAGAGATAATTCGAAACTAAACACCTAGCATTTGTACCAAATCCAATATAATTTAGAACTGAGCTTAACAGAGAATGATTCACAGTATCAAAAGCTTTTGAATAGTCAAGCAAGACTAATATATCGCGGTCATATCGATCTCATCGGTCGCTCGAATGACGTCAACAGTAATATGCATTAAAGCCGTTTCGCAACTATAATGTTTACGAAACCCTGATTGATTTGGGGGTAGAATATTATAAGATTCGATAAATTTCCTAATCTGAAAATCCATAACATTTTCCACCACTTTTGAAACAGTTGGTAAGATACTAATAGGTCGTAAATCCTTAAACTCCTTTGGGTTGGCAACTTTAGGTAATCGAGTCACAAGAGCAGTTTTCTAACAAGAAGGAAAAACGCATTTTTCCAGACAATAATTCACTATATGTGTCAAATGTGGAAGAATGAACGGGCAACAGTACAAAAGCGTGGCTATTGAAATACCATCATCTCCGATGGCATTAGATTTTATTTTAAGAAGATAATTTGCAACAACATTTTCATGCATACTTTCAAACTCAAAACTACTACGAAAATCACATTTTTTGTTATTATTATAAAACTCAATAATCTCATCCGCAACTGCTGTTGACATACCACCCGCTAGGAGAAAGTAGTCATTCACTTCCTCCACATGGACCAAGTGTGAGGGCAAAGCTTTCACTCTATTCTTAATTAACCCAATCTTACGAATAACACGCCACATTGCAGAACTCCCGCCATGACTTGTTGCTCCCTCAAAGTAAACTCTCTTTTCAATTTTGATGGCTTTCGTTACATGATTTCTTATGGTTTTATATTGGTCCAATCAGACACACTTCCCGTACGCTTATATTTACGATAAGCCCTATCTCTAACATGAATCATTTCCTTGATCTGCGGACACGAAATTACGTTAATCAAAACTACTACCGGTCAAGATAATATTCCTATTCACCGTTAGTTTGCTCAAGACCATGTTTAATCGTGTCATAAAAAAATCAAAACTACCCCGAAGAGAGCTACAATAAGCTTACAATTTGTATGTCATGATGAATAAATAATGAAACCTCAAAGTCCAGCCTATTTGAGTATCTTCAAGTAGTAATAGCGACTCCATCATGTGAACGCATCGATCTGGAAACAGCAGAAACTATTTTAAAATGACTCATCTTTACAATGTTAGATTCTTTTTCATTTAACCAATGCTCATTTAGGCATAAAAGACTTTATTTTTTATCTACAAGAAATTCCTCGAGAATAAAAATCTTATTACGCAAACTCTATATATTATAGTGTAACACTACACAAGTCGTTTACAAGGTCATATATAGAAACAGGGATGATTAGATGAAGGGTGAGATTCAATTAATAAGAGGTGTTCTTGGTATTCCGATGCTACAAAGATAGTCGGATTCGGAGTAGGCATCGGCAGTAATATGGTCTAAACAGCCGCATTAAACTGACACTCAGCTTGGACGCAATCATCTCAAAAAGGTTCAAAACGTATTGTGTATCCATAAACATTTTAACAGACAGTCTGCCTGCCATGAAGAAAATCCAGTCCTTTACGTGTGGTTTGGCACTTATCAGAGGATGTACCAGCAATTTGAACGAACTCGCCATGGTATATCTATGATGGATTCCAGGTCACTGTGACATTGAGGATAATATGAGAAGGCGGACAAGATGACTAAAAAGGTAGCGAAAACGCTCTTCATTGAACCCAATCTCGGTAGTGAATTACAAGAAAGCCACATAAAACATGTAATCAAGAGCTGGGAGCATACAAAGATTGCTTCACGCTGGAAAGAACTTCCAGGTCACAGACAAGCGAAAAGTATGATAGATGCTTCGCAAAACAAAACCCAAGAAGTTTTATGCCTCACCAAAGGGAATCTAACGACGTTCTTAAATTTCCTAACAGGCCATGCATCCAATACCATCTCTTCCACATTGAACAAGAAGAGGATCAAACTTTTTCGTCGTCGTTTTTTAAACGATGAGTCAGAAACTACTGAGTACATACTTTGTATATGCGTAGCCAAAGGCTGCTTAGGAGGCAAAATTTTCGATAAACCTCTCTTGTCAACCACCGACACAAAGGAACAAATTTTTTGAAAAAAAGGACCCTTGGTGGGGTTGTAAGGTTCATTAAAGACCTATATTTCCCTAAACCTGTGAAGAACTGAAAGTTACAATAGGTCTTATAGATTCATCCGACAACTAGCTGGTACATTTTTCCTAATAGTGCTTTAAATTATTGGACATTGGACAAATGCTTGCTCATTAAGCTTTTCTTTTCTTCAATAACCAATTTTATAACTATAGCAAACAATGTGCCATTTGCACCATAATTAATTACTGCTATTCTTCCCATTTAGCCCCATCTTCAAGAGCCTACATGCATTAAATGATTTTGCTGTATATGAACTATGAGATATGTATGTACAAGCATGGCAATCAGATTATGTTACCATACTTGCATAATGCAATGCCTCTCCAAGCATAGGCTATTTTCTAAAATAAATAGTGCAATGCTTCTATTTTAGTATTATCTGTAGTATGACATTCGCATGAATTCTGGCCATCAATAGTTCCGCTAATGATAAAATGTTCTAGGAAAATGATTTAGGTTTGTGACATCATCCTCTCCAAAATCTTCATCAGTTTTATCCCCATTAGAGTTTTGTGATGGAATAGTGGCCAAACAATGATATTTCTTCCATTTAGTCATCATGCACTCTACTCATTCTTTACTCTCTGCAATCATTTACGGTTTATTTTTTTTTTCTTCACTATTTTCCTTTTCTTTTTATTATCTTGTTCATAGTCAACCTTTCAAAATGAAATTACAATAAAATAATTCTGTATCAGTAAATGTAAAATCAAAATAAATTAAAAAAAAATGTTCTGCAATATTTATTTCAAAGATATTATTTCCTAATATCATACCATATTATATATTATACAATACATTTATTGTGGGGCTGGTCTACATCTACTATCTGTCGCAATACTTTCTAATCCATTTCTTTGGGCACACCTATTATATCTTGATCTAAAAGTACTACTTATCTCTTTGATACAATTTTCGCCATTCAAATGAATCATTAACATATCTCTACAATCGTAAACATCGTTACAATCACATTCCTAAAAATTTAAAACAATTAATATTTCCAACTTTACATCTAATTTATTGTTTATTTTACTTACGGGCTTTTCATATCTATCGGTGTATAATTTGATGGTATTCAAAATACAATTTTCGTTTCTCATACAAGCATTGTATGATTGTGTATTTACTGGATCGTTTATGTTTAACGTCGGAGAACCTGCTTCTATCCAATAAGTCATGTTGATTGAGTAACTAGCACAATTCATCCGACTATAACAACCAGTTCTTGCGTGACAAAGACATTCTATACATTTATGTGCAGGTGTATTTATTAGATTTTGTAATTGTGTGGAATCTTAAATAATACTAAATTTTAAAAAAATAATTCAATGTTGTTTCGTACTTACAATGAACTGCAACTAAAATTAACGTTAATTTTAGAACAATAATCTTCATGTTGACTCTCATACAAACAAATTTCAATCTGAGGTTAAGAAATTGGTTGTACTGTTTTATACTTATTAATGAAGTCTTTAATGATAATGAGGTCAAAACGTTAGGCGGTAATCACCTAATATGAAAAACATTGATTCTTTGATATTCCTATTACAACTTTTGCGCAATAACTCCTCTCGATCTATTTTTAAATAGAATGACCTTATTAACATATCCTCTCTTAATTTATGTTGCTATCAATTTTACCATGTTCACACCGTCCAAAACACATCGACTAAGTGTCCTGTAATAATATAAATTAACTCGTCTTGACATTTCCTGGAATGCGTAATATTCTTGTTTGTTGTTAAAAGACCAACGGAAGCGAAAATAAACCTTTAAGAAGCAAATATTCAACCTCAATCGTATTTAGACCACAATCGCATTTAGATGATTATTCTGGTAAAATATCTATGTTAATTTGTTCTCCAATGAAGCACATCGATAGAATATATTTCTTATAAGGAGAATGTTGATTGCTGTGTGCAAATGGAAATTCTTATAGTCGTTATGGTATGCATATGATCCCAATAATTTGCTTAAATTAACACTTTACCTTCAATTAAGTAATCCATATTTTATTTTAATCGTAATAAGCAAAACACTTTATTGTAAAATAATTAGAATAAAAAATTATTTTTGTTTGTCATCAAAAACTTATTTATTTTCTCTATAAACTTATTATTCAGCAATTTGAGATAATAAATCGCTATTATGAATATAAATTTTGATAAAAGCAAAAAAATTATTTGTTGTTTTTTCTTAATATTAATTTGCAAATACGCAAGATTTTAATTTAATCGGTTCTTTCAAAGAGCTTTTGAACTTTCATAACAACCTCTTAAGCGTGTCTCATATTATGGTGCTACTGTTTACATTTTTAGTAGACACGAAAAACATTGTAGCGGTCGGCTGATGGTTTTGAAAGGATTGATTTGTTTATTTAGTTCTGGCACTTAAAGTTTAGTTTTATGGAATGTTTTTCTTAACCCGATTAAATCTAACGGGTTAAAAAACTTGGGGTTATCAAAAGTTGGTTTGTTCACGATCTAAAATCAGTAATTTTACTTAGATATTTTAAGACTATAAATTTGTTTATAATTGATTGGAGATTATACAACCCAAAATATTCGTTTAGATTAGTGGATTTCTGTATCTTTTATTATAAGTTTTATCGGAGATGGGAAAATTTGAAATCGTAAACAAAAAGTCATTGTTTGTGGTTCGATTTTAGAGTAAATACTTTTTAATAACTTAATAATTCCATCTTAATGTTTAGAAATTTTTATAGTAATTAAACAATGAACATGGCTTAAACGGATTATGAATTTTTACTAGATTGTAAACTATTTCTATAAATAACGAGATCTATAACACCTCAATTTTTGTCTACTAACATACTAAAACACTTTGCATAAAGAAATGAAAATCTGGTTTGGTAAAAGGCTAGTCCCTGTAAAATTTAGCTTTGTTGCAAGTTCAAGTTTATTCGAAATAAATCAAAACAAATATGCTCAAATGATCTAAGAAAAAACGCTTGATAGATATAGGTTCAAAATAGTTCGTTTCCGAGATATTCAAAATTTTAATTTGACCTACTGTTAACACCATTGGTTGTATGTGAATCTCTTTTATTCCTTCCTACCTGAAAAATGGGGGTTATTTTATTGAAAACCTTGAAAATTTGGTCACGGATCCTGAGATAGTTTTTTCCTCGTTCCTGTCATTTCGTATCATTTTTTTAATGTATTAAAAAAATCAGTCTATGTTAATGAACCATTTATTTGAACGTATTTGACTAAAGTAAATAATAAAAAGTTCCAAGTAAACCGAAAATTTTCTTTTGTTGGTTCATTGCTTGAATTATGTAGTGTGTACATCAAGGGGTTATATGATAAAAATTATAAAATTAATGGTATTAACTATCTCAACAATGGTCCATTTTTTGACCTATTACTGCTACTACGTTGATACAGACCGTACAATCGTTGCGGAACATCCTGTATATGCATCAAAGTAAAAATAATTTATTATGACTCCTATTTTAATATTGATTTATATTTTATGTCTGAAATCTATCTAAATAGATCCTATGTTTTAGCATTTAATTTTCTCGAAGCAAGTTCAAACAGGTTATCAATCGTATCTTGTTTTTAAAATGAAAATGTTTTCTGTCAGCAGTTTTACAAGCAATATTAAGTCTCTTGGAATCATGTCAAGTCTTCTAAAAGTAGTATCAAGTCCTCTAAACACCGTATCAAGTCTTCTGGAAGCATTTCAAGTCTTCTGGAAGCAATATCAAACAATCTCGAAGCAAACCAGCTTTCTGGAGTGTTCTAGAAACAGTATCAAGTATTTTGGAAGCATTTCAAGATTTTCTAAAGCATTTTCAGTCTTCTAGTGTCAGTGTCAAGTATTCTGGAAACATTTAAGTCCTTTGGATTCATTTCAAGCCTTCTAAAAGTATTAAATCATCTGGATAGTTGACAGACTTAAATAACAAATCTTCTAGAAGCAGTATCAAGTCTACCGTAAGCGTTTCAAGTCTTCTAGAGGCAATATTAAATCTTCTAGAAGCAGTATCAAATCATCTGGAAGCATTACATGGCTTCCAGAAGCAATATCAAGTGTTCTGGAAGCATTTCATATTTCCAGAAGCAGTATCAAGTATTCTGGAAATATTTTAGTCTTCTGAAATTATTTAAAGACTTCTAGAAGCAGCATCAAGTCATTTGGAAACTTTTTAAGTATTCCAGATACAATATCAAGTGGTTTGCAAGTATTTTAAACTTCTAGAAACAGTATAAAGCCTTGTAGAAGCATTTTAACTCTTCTAAAGACAGTATCGGGACTTCTAGAAGCAGTTCTAGTCTTTTAGAAGTCTTTCCGGTCTTCTAGAAGCAGTATCAAGTATTATAGAAACATTTAAATCTTCTGAAATAATTTCGAGTCTTCTAGAAGCAGTATTAAGTTATTTGGACGTATTTCAAGTCTTCTGGTAACATTCCATGTCTTCTAGAAATAATGTAAAGAAGCAGTATCAAGAGTACTGGAAGCATTTCAATTCTTCCAGAAACAATATTAAGTCTTCTAGAAGTAGTATCAAGTATGCTGGAAATATTGCAAGTTCTCTGGAAGCATTTCAAGTCTTTTGGAAACTAAATTAAGTCATCAAGATGCAGTGTCAAGTCTTCTAGAAGCAGTATCAAGTCTTAATTCAAAAATACATTCGTAACAAATGCTGTGACTGAATTGAGAAGAAGTTCCAAAAGTTATATTAAAAAATTGTATGAAGATGATAATTTCAATCTAGATAATACCATTTAATTTCGTAAGGGTGCATGTACACAATATATTGTACTGAAATCAGTACACATTTTTCAAATTCAGTACGTCAGAACTACATTTTTATACATGTATCAAATTCAGTACAGATTACATCATTGTGCTTCTAAAATTTCTACCACTTTGCCGAATGTAATGGAGAATTTTGCAAGAAATATTTTAAATTATTTTTCTCAAAGCGCAAAACGACAACATAAACAATACGTACTTTTGGACAACCTGAAAGTTCTTTCCAGCAACTGTGTTGAAGTCCTATAAAGGGCGTATAGTATCATCATTGCTCCTAGAAAATTTTCGCAAGTTGCTGATACATTCTCTGATCAGTATCGAATCACACGTGACGGACTGGATTACCTTCAGGATGACCAGGCTGTTTGTGAGAATGTTTATGGATGCATACTTTTGAAGGTATAAAGCGGTGCAGGTGTTCGTAACAAGAACTTCTACCTCAAAAATAGTTCAGTCGGAACTTAGCAGTACTTTAATGCGGCTATGGTCTGTAGTTCCGATGATTATTAATACATAATCATTTTTTTATTCAAAAATAGGTGTTCATGATAAGGATTTTGATAAGGATTCATGTCGTTAAGCATTAATATAGTTACGATAAAATTAACGATAGATTTAACCATACATTTCAATGTATTCGGTAATATCTATGCGATTCAAAAGACTAAAACATTTCAAACTATCAAGTTTTGGAGGCAATCATTTGGTACACAATGAACGCGAGAACTTGTACAATATCACTAACTATCAGCAACGCATATTTGCACAATTCAAAGAAAATAATGTTATAATGTAATGTTAATATGTCAGAAAATGTACAAATACAAGATTTGTATACTGTACTTATTAAACATAACATACACATTTGTTTTAATATTCAACAGTGGCTTTAATTAACAGCAATTGAAGCGGAGGGTATACAATGGGATAATGAAATATAAAAAAAGATGTAGTAAATTATACATATAATAATAGCAATGTGTAAAAATCGTAAATCATTGTCCTTAACCTTTTCTCAGCCCACGTAATTCTAAATTACACATACACACTGTGTGTTTATCAATCAGTGTTAATCAGTGACCTAAGTATTCACTATCTTCAATGTGCAAACGGCCTTTACCAAAGTTAACGCAAGAAGTTTGCTAACCGTTGCGAGTAAAGTGGTTTTTCTGAGCAACGTACAACAAAAGTTGATTAAGATAAAATGTTAAAAAATTATTAATTTTGCATATAAATCTTTTCTAATATTCTGTTTTACAATAAAAACAAATAATCAGAGTAAATTAAACTAATAATTATCATTTGATAACAGCTTTAGCCTAATATCTATTATTAATTAATCATAAATAAATTATATTTTCAACAAGATAGATAAAATCGGATATAAAGAATCTAATACACCAGTTTTTATCACAAAGGGAAAACTGGAAATTGCTGGTAATGACATCAATTTAAAAATTTTCCAAGATATCCTATGAATATCAATAATAATATGATGAATAATAATCATAATATGATGAAATGTACTGGGTGTTCAATTTAAAAAACAATTATAAATAAATAAAAAATTTGTATGTGTTTTTAGATGGATTATATTTTTATTTTTCGGCTCTACCGGTTACGAGTTTTCGGTTTTTACTCATCATCACACATCTTCTGGAGCTTACCACGTCATAATCATCTTTTTTCTGAAGCTTGTTTTTGTGCACTTTTATCGTTAGTTATTAGTTATTATATTTTTCTGTTCCTTATTTATTTTTTTAAATTTTTCTTATTTTTTCAGTGTTTGTCGACTTATGTTTGTATGAGGTTTTTATATTAATTTTAAAACATTTATAGACTGTTAAAGTCCTGCTACAAAAACCTGAGACACCCTGTATAAATACAATAAGAGAACAGCGTGAAAATGAATATGATGCTAATTTATTACTTACTACCAATTCTGAGAACTCAGCTAGAGAAGATGAAGAGGGTATCGAAAATGACGTTGGAACGTTAGAAGTAACCCAAGAAGGTTTATGTAGCACGGAACCTGTTTTACAAAATTCAGTATTACATTAATTACAAAAATACGAAAAGTTGTAAAACTTTTTAGAAAATCTCCAACTAAAAACGATATACATACACATTCAGATGTTCTACATTATTTATCATGTGCAAATCTTAATAGTTTTGCAATAAAGCCACAATTCTAAAAATTATAATTGACAAAATTGTTAATAAGACAAAATAAAGTCAAAGATTTGAAATAAGTTATAAAAACGAACTTGATTATTTTTGAAGAGATTACTTGATAACAGTGCGACCTACAAGCGTGAAACTCGAGAGGGTGTTTTCTGCAGCCGATTTGTTTAGCACGAAAATTCGATCATGTTTAGTTGATTAAACATTGAATATTAAATTGTCTAAAATAAAACTATGTGTTTAAATAAGTGTTATAAACTTATTGTTGATTATTTTAGCTTCATTTAAGTGTTTACCTCTTATATTAACCTACCTTGTTATATATAATTTTACTTTCCGAAAAAAGTTTTATTTTCAGTAAACTTACAAGCTCTATTTTGAATACTTTTTTTTTTCTTTCTCAAACGGTTTAGTGAGTATCGTCCGCTTGTATACTAATAACTCACCCTGTATATATATTCGGCTATGATTAAAAACCATTTTATGGGACGGACACGATTCTATGCTACGAATTTTATGGTGAAGAGGTACGAATTGGCAGTGCGGTTAACTTTCTAGTTCTAGTGTTAGTTTTAGTTTTAGATTGATACAACTATACAACAATCTAAAAACGAATAACAACGGGAAGTAGAACTAATAGTAAAACTAGAACTAACACTATATCTAGAACTAGAATTATTCGCGTTTAGCCGTACGTCTCTTAAGACGGAACTCAACCGAAACCAACTCAACCTAGCTTTAGAACAAACACTAGACTTAGAGCTAGAAACATTAGCTTTTAGCCGTCTAAAGAGACGTACGGCTAAATCCTAATGTTCCTAGTTTTAGGTCTACTGTTAATACTAAAGCTAGGTAGTAGATCTAGTATTAGTTATACTCTTATTGTTAATTCCAGAAGAATTTACAACAATGAAGCAATTTGGTGGATAATTTCGATCTGTATAGATCTCTCTGTATAGATAAGCCCAGTATGTTGCCATTTTATGAGTTTGTATAGGTTTCCTGTAGATGTCATATTTAATTTTGTTGTTTGAATGTCGTAGTATATAGTCTAAGAAATTTAATTTTTGTCTGTTTTCAGTCTCGTTAGTGAAGTTAATATTAGGGTGTAAACTGTTAATGTATTTATGAAGATTATCAATATGCTGGTCGTCTTTAACCAGTACTAACATGTCGTATCTTGTCCAAAGGTTAATATCATCTCTATAAGGGTTTTCAATAATACCCATACAATATAAGGGTCATTAATAATCAGATTTTTGTCTAGGTTGTCCATGAAAATATCTGCCATCACTCCACTTAATGGTGATCCCATTGGTAATCCATCTAGATATTGATAGTATTTATCGTTAAAGATACAGAAATCTTGTTCTAAGCATAGATTTAATTGCGTTATGATGGAGCGAGTTTTGTCTTTGTTTTTGAGGTCAGTCTTTAATATTTCTTCTAGTATCGTTATTGTGTCGGTTATGGGTATGTTTACATACAGGTTATTGACAGCAAATGAGATCATTTTAAAACCTTCTGGTAATTGTATTTTGTCAATTAATTCAGGAAGTTGGTATCGATTAATTATGGAATATTTTGGTTCAAAATTGATGTCATTTATTATAAATTTTTGTAAAACTTTTGCGAGTTTGTATGTGAACTTGAGGTAGTGCATACAATTTAGGGATTTGCGGATTCATAGGTAACAGGCTGGTCAAGGTACCTCCAATTTCTGTTATTGTTGTTTTGTTTTCTTTAGTTATTGATTTTACCTTTTTGTGGAAATTGTTTGTGGGGTTTTTATTGATAGTTTTAAAATTATTGTCTTTCATAAAGCTTTCAGGCTTATTTATGTAGAGATTTTTGGTTAAAATGATCATTCCTGTGTTTTTGTCTGCAGGAGTAACTATTAATTCGTTTTCTTTAATTTTCCGCTGGACGTTCTTAATAATTTTTTGTTCCTTTTCCTTTTCCTCTTCTCTATTTCTTTTTGTTTGTTTGTTTCTTTTCTTCTCTAGTTAGGATTTGTTGAATTTCCTTATTCATAATATTTTCCTTTTCATGTCCATTGATAGCTGCCTGAAGTTCCATTGCCAATATTAGGAGGTTGATTTCCCTTTTTGGGGCATATTTCAGACCTTATAAAAATGGAAACATTATTCTTCTTTCTTGTTTTGGGAAAAACACGGTTGAAGTATTCGTTACTTTGGGAAAATATTTACGAATTTCTCTTTGTTTGTTTATTTGATGTTTATTTTTTCCTCTTTCTTTTTCCGTTCTCAATTTGTTCAGTTTTTTTTCTTTTTGTGAATTTCATTAAGAATTAGTGTATCATGTAATTTAGCTTCTTTGATAATTTCTTCGATTTCAATGTAATGGTATTGATTATTTAAATCTTGGTAACATTTATAAATTTTAGTGTTGAGTTCGTTAAGTTTCTTATAATGGTTGTTTAGAGTTATACGTATATGTTGTATTTTCGTTTTATTAACTATATCCTTTTTATGTGCTGTGGATATTTTTTATTTTATGTTTGTATTAATATGTATCATTTATGTTTCGTATGTTGAAAACTTGTAGGTTTCTACTGAAGAGCAAGGCTCGAAATTAAAAAGTAAAAACTAAAAGTAAATTTTTTAAACCTCTAATCAATAATTGGTTAGAGGTTTAGATTGGTTAGATTTATTTCCGTAATCCATAAAAGTCACTTTTCATCTAGTAAAGATTCGTGTTTAAATAATGCGCTTAACTATTGATTTAGCCCCATTTCAAATTCTCTTCCTCTTTCTGATGACATATAATTCAAGTACGGTTTCTTTTTTCTATTACTCGGCTCTTTAATATCGTTACAGAGCTATAGCTTTTTTGTCCTTGCTTCTTTTGTCCTAAATTCCGAGCTTTGAGAGCCTCGGCAGCTGCTTCTTTCTTTACTAAAAACTCTTAAAAGTGTCTAAAAAAATCTTAATAACAATGCTCATTTAGATTAATTTTGGAATAAAAAATATACAATAAATTATTTTTTAAGGCTATAAATAGAAAGTAAACAAAAACATTCTTGATTCCTTAAAGTTCTAAGAACGATTTTTATGAATGAATCTACGTCACAACTTTACAGCATCCACAAATACATTTAAAAGGATACTACTATCTCATCGCTTATTCTCTGATTCCCCTGGCTACTATTCCTTCCCCAAAAAGAATCAAATTTCCCCTTAATATCCCGTGATTTCACACCACAACCCTACAATCCCTTATCTCATATTACACATAATAATGTTTGTGCTGGTTTTTGCAAAAATTCTGATAGTTTTCTCACTCTTAATAGTTATAACAAATTTTGAATATTTTTGTTTTATTTTCTTGAAGTTGTACGTTTTGGGTTGGTTATATTTACGTATCACATTTTATATTACACATTTAACATTTTCGCTTTAAATTCAAATTATAATCCATTGTGCCAACGCTTAAATGGAATTATATTAAATCACACACATTTACTTAACATTATTTTATTTTTTGTCCAATCTTTATAGTGTTTGGTGCTCTTCAAATTAAACAAACCAATGATTTTCTTAAGAAATAAAGTAACTGATCCTTGATGAAATTAAATAGTAGTTTGAATTTTTTTAAGTTTTTTATTTTTTTATTTTTCCGATTCTTATAAGTGAAACGCTTAGATGTTTCATTATAGAATTTTACTTATAACTATTTTTATATAAACAGGTGGTTTCCTGATGATGGCTGTGTAATCGAAACGAGTTGAAACCAAAAAAATAACAATAAAATTTTCATCGTTGAAGTATAACAGAGAATTTTTTATATCCTGTTCTAAAAATGGAGGTCTACAATTTTTCAAAAAATTTCACAATTAAGAAAAAATAGATCTATTTAGGGCGCTGTGGAAAAAGATACGATTATTTCGGGAGCCATAAATCGAAGAAGATTGGGAACCTCTGATTTAGAGATTATTATATCATTTCTGAGTTTATGTGTAAATAAATATTGTTATTGTCTTTTATTAAAAAAGAACTCGTATTTTTGTTATCATTTTTTAAAATTTTATAAATACCTTAAAATACCCATCAGATATTAGATCTTTGGTTAAAATTATTATTCCTATGTTTTTGTCTGCAGGAGTAACTATTAACTCGTTTTATTTAATTTTCCGCTTGATGTTCTTAATAATTTTTTGTTTCTTTTCCTCTTCTCCATATCTTTTTGTTTGTTTGTTTGTCTCTTTTCTTCTCTAGTTAGGATTTGTTGAATTTCCTTATTCATAATGTTTGCCTGAAGTCCCATTGCCAATATTGGGAGGTTGATTTTCCTTTTTGGGGCATATTTCAGAACTTTTTCCATTATTATTCTTTCTTGTTCTGGGAAAATCACGGTTGAAGTATTCGTTACTTTGGGAAAAAATGTACGTATTTCTCGAATTTTCCATTATTTCTTTGATAATTTCTTCGATTTCATGTAATGATATTGATTATTTAAATCTTGGTAATATTTATAAATTTTAGTGCTGAATTCGTTAAGTTTCTTATAATGATTAAAAAATCTTGGGAATAGCAACCAATGGATAAGAAAACAACTTCCTATTTCGCTATCCGAGCTTTCGCAATTATTTTATTGCTTCATCAGGGAAACACTACAATATTAAAATAGATTGGCAATGTTACAAAAAAAAATCTTAAAATTAAAGTCGACTTACAATGGAAGTAAGAAGGTTGACTTCAAAATTAGATTAGTTGTTTTCTTATCCGTTGGTTGCTATTCCCAAGATTTTTTAATCTTTGTATAGGTTAAAACCGGTACTCCGTTTGGTTTTACGTTAAATATGGGATTTTTATAAGATGACTCTTAACACCAAGTTGGCTTCATTACAAAATCGCAGACATTTTTTACTTCAGTGTCGACGACATGGAATTATACCTACACACATTTCAAAAGGGTTCAAGAAACCTTCAATTGTTGCTGGAAGGTTCAAGAGGGCATATTACTAGAAGAATAGCTGATTTTAATGACAGGCTTAGCAATAGAGTACTTAATTTTAAAATTGAAATAACCTTCTTTGATATAAAACGTATTGAGGATTCCATAAAAGAGACTAAATCTAAACTTGTTGAACTTTTACCCACTCACATTTTAGTTGAGTTTGAACAATACATCAATTTTGCTTTTGTTAAAAGATTTAATGCGGTTAAAAATGTTAACATTAAGAAATAGATTATGTAAAAATAATAACAATTGGTTCATAAACAGAAGTGATGTAGAGGTACCGACTGATATAAGTAACCTTTTGTCTCTTGGTTCAAAGTTTGGTGTCGCACCGTCTGCCTCTGATATTTCTGTACCAAAAATGTTAGCTGATATCGAATTTATAATAAAGTTAGTACCAACTAATGTTCAAGACTTTGTTAGAGCTAGATGCACTAATTTAACAACTAATTTTTTGTTAAACACATCAACTCCTAATCCAATTAATTTATTTATTATGAAAACTTTAAAAAAGACTATTTCTTTCATCAAGGAAGAAAGAAATGATCCCTTGTTATTGCTTAAAGCTGATAAAGGTCAAATTACAGTCGCTATGAACAAATCAGAATACATTACTAAATCTTTACTACTTTTAAACGATCAATCAATTTATAAAATAATTAACAAAGATCCAACAACGAAAATTCAAACAAAAATGAATAAGCTTATAAAAGTACTATTAGATAAAGAATACATCGATAGGAATACTTTTTCACAACTGATTTGTCACAATGGTACAATTCCAAAATACTATGGATTGCCTAAGGTGCATAAGTTGGACTGCCCGTTACGTCCGATTATTTCTTTTGTGGGATCACCTACTTATAAACAATCTAAATTTCTAGCTAATATACTAACTCGAATTCGCGGAAAGGACTGAACATAATATTAAAGATTCTTTCACTTTTGCTGAAAGAATGAAGAACCTTCTACCTCCCACCTACGTGCTTATATTTCTTGATGTTGTTTCCTTATTTACAAACATCCTCTTAGAATTGGTAAAACAGACCATAGTTGATAACTGGAACTATCTAGAAGATAGCACAAGTTTAGACATTACAACCTTTATTGATTTAATTACCTTCCTTTTTGATCCTTTGATAATGGTGTATTCTACAATCAAATTTTTGGTACGCCTATGGGAAGTCATCTCAGTCCAATTTTGGCCACTATGGTGATGGATAGTAGTTACCGTTTGAATTACCTTTCATTTTCAAATATGTTGATTACATAATTTGTTCAGTACCAAGTGATCATCTTAACACTATATTAGATGTTTCCAATAGTTACAGTATTAATATTCGATTTACAATAGAGACGGAGACGGATGGTTCAGTACCTTTCTTGGATACCCGAGTAATGAGAAGTGAGGATCAAATGATCCTCCTGGATTGGTATACTAAACCAACTTACACGGGTCGATACATCAACTTCTTTTCTAATCATCCAATGAACCAAAAAATTAATACTGTTGTGGGGATGAAGCATAGAGTTCTGAAACTCTCTCATGCTTCCTTTCATAAACATAATCTAGAAAAACTGATGAATGCTTTTGTTAATAACGGTTATATAACGGAATTCTCAATCATTCAAGGAAATTTTAGTTTTTAAGAGTTATACGTATATGTTGTATTTTCATTTTATTAACTATATCTTTTTTTATGTGTTGTGGATATTTTTTATTTTATGTTTGTATTAATATGTATCATTTATGTTTCGTATGTTGTAATCTAGTAGGTTTCTACTGAGAAAGAGCAAGGCTCGAAACTAAAATGTAAAAACTAAAAGTAAATTTTTTAAACCTCTAATCAATAATTGGTGGAAAAAAGGATTCCAAAAGTTATTTATATTTCTAATTAATACCTAGATTTATTTCCGCAGTCCATAAAAGTCACTTTTCATTCTTTTAGCAAAGATTCGTGTTTAAATAGCACGCTTAACTTATTGATTTCGCCCCATTTCGAATTCTCTTCCTCTTTCTGATGACATATAATTCAAGTACGGTTTCTTTTTCCTTTTACTCTGCTCTTTAATATCGTTACAGAGCCATAGTTTTTTTGTCCTTACTTCTTTTGTCCTAAATTCCGAGCTTCGAGAGCCTCGGCAGTTATTTCTTTCTTTGCTAAAAACTTTTAAAAGTGTCTAAAAAATCTCAATGTCAATACTCATTCCAAAATTAATCAAATTTTAAAATAATAAAAAATAAAAAAAATAAAATAAAAATAATAAAAAAAAACACAATAAATTATTTTAAGGCTATAAATAAAAAGCAGGGTTTAAACTTATTTTACGTTGCTACCAAAAAAAATTGTATTTTAAACCTGTTTTAAATTGTGTTTTAAATAAGCTGTTGGAAATAAATGAAATACTTAAGAATATTTTTAAACTAAAAATCGAACCCTTACGTCCAAATTATGCCTTATATAATTAAACTCTAACTCAAGTGAGATAAAGTATAAACTCTTGTTATTGAGGTTAAATTGAATAATCTAATTTACATCATCATATCTCAATAACGAATTGAGATATTATTACGAAATAAAAATCGTAGTTGATCTGCTTGAAACGTTTCGAAAAGACTTGAAAGGCTTCCAGAAATTTGATACTTCTTTCAGAAAACTTCAAACCTTTCTAAGACTTGATACCGCTTCTAGAAGAATTGAAATGCTTCCTCTGGACGCATTTTTTGACTATTACTACTACATACTTAATATTGATTCTAGAAGAGGTCAAATCCTTCCACAAAACTTGATAGTGTTTCTATAAGACTTGAAATGCTTCCAGGAGAATTGGTATTGCTTCTGAAAAACTTGATATTGCTTGCAAAAAACTTGAAATGCTACCAGAAGACTAGATACCGCTTCTATAAGACTTGAAATGCTTCCATAAAAACTGAAAATACCGCTGGAAGACTTAAAATGCATCTAGAAGACTTGATACTTCTTCTAAACGAGTTTATATTGCTTGCAGAAAATTTGAAGTAAACTTCAACAGTATTGTTGGTTTTATCTGGATTTAAGTTACTATTTTCAATTATTTTTTAATTTTAATGTATTGAGAGCACGTATTTTCATTTTTTCAGATGTTTTCAAACTCAATTCGTCCCCAGAATTTTTTGCCATTTCAGATTTTTTTCAGTACCCACGCGTTCTTCCAAAAATCGATGCCTATGTTCATGAATGAGTTTGTCCAAAACTACATTTTTTATTACACTATATTCCAAGACAATATTTGGATTGTAATATACTTCGCAATTACTTATCTCATGTGTACGGTGCATAGATGATAAAACTACCACATTTCTTTGGTTATAGATTAATATCCTTTGCGGAATAGAATCAGGATGAATAATGGGCGCAATATTTTTAGCAAATCCTTTATATTTGTTTAAACAATCCCATGTAATGTTTAAAATTTTGCGAGAAGTTCTTCAGCTAACAATATCCACCATATTCCACTATTATTTTACAAAATTCACAAAATAATCTGATAACGATTTTACTACTCGTTGTCCTTCATTTTCTCAGTTTTTATAAGTCTCTCTGCAATTTTTTGAAAAATGTTAGTAACGTTTCCTCGAGGTCTTCTGAGACTTGATGCAATATTCTGATTCCAAAGCACTCGCATGAGAATAACAATACTAGAGAATATGTGGAAGGACAACAACATCCAATTTTGATTTCGAATACTATGTAAACAATTAATTATTGTTTTCGGGTCATTATTGACCCAGTTTTGGTCGTACAAGGTTAACCCTTTTCATTCTTTTAGTAAAGATTCGTGTTTAAATAATACGCTTAACTGTTGATTTAGCCCCATTTCGAATTCTGTTCCTCTTTCTGATGACATATAATTCAAGTACGGTATCTTTTTCCTTTTACTCTGCTCTTTAATATCGTTACAGAGCTATAGTTTTTTTGTCCTTGCTTCTTTTGTCCTAAATTCCGAGCTTCGAGAGCCTCGGCAGCTGCTTCTTTCTTTGCTAAAAACTCTTAAAAGTGTCTAAAAAAATCTCAATATCAATACTCATTTAGATTAATTTTGGAATAAAAAAAATACAATAAATTATTTTTAAGGCTATAAATAGAAAGTAAACAAAAACATTCTTGATTCCTTAAAGTTCTAAGAACGATTTTTATGAATGAATCTACGTCACAACTTTACAGCATCCACAAATACGTTTAAAAGGATACTAATATCTCATCGCTTATTCTCTGATTCCCCTGGCTACTATTCCTTCCCCAAAATTTCCCCTTAATATCCCGTGACTCCACACCACAACCCCTACAATCCCTTATCTCATATTACACATAATAATGTTTGTGTTGGTTTTTGCAAAAATTCTGATAGTTTTCTCACTCTTAATAGTTATAACAAATTTTGAATATTTCTGTTTTATTTTCTTGAAGTTGTACGTTTTGGGTTGGTTATATTTACGTATCACATTTTATATTACACATTTAACATTTTCGCTTTAAATTCAAATTATAATCCAATAACTCATTGTGCCAACGCTTAAATGGAATTATATTAAATCACACACATTTACTTAACATAATTTTATTTTTTGTCCAATCTTTATAGTGTTTGATGCTCTTCAAATTAAACAAACAACTGATTTTCTTAAGAAATAAAATAACTGAACCTTGATGAAATTAAATAGTAGTTTGAATTTTTTTAAGTTTTTTATTTTTCCGATTCTTATAAGTGAAACGCTTAGATGTGTCTATTTTTATATAAACAGGTGGTTTCCTGATGATGGCTGTGTAATCGAAACGAGTTGAAACCAAAAAAATAACAATAAAATTTTCATGGTTGAAGTATAACAGAAAATTTTTTATATCCTGTTCTAAAAATGGAGTTTTACAATTTTTCAAAAAATTTCACAATTAAGAAAAAATAGATCTATTTAGGGCACTGTGGAAAATGATACGATTATTTCGGGAGCCATAAATCGAAGAAGATTGGGAACATCTGATTTAGAAATTATTATATCATTTCTGAGTTTATGTGTAAATAAATATTGTTATTGTCTTTTATTAAAAAAGAACTCGTATTTTTGTTATCATTTTTTAAAATTTTATAAATACCTTAAAATACCCATCAGATATTAGATCGTTGGTTAAAATTATTATTCCTATGTTTTTGTCTGCAGGAGTAACTATTAATTCGTTTTCTTTAATTTTCCGCTTGATGTTCTTAATAATTTTTTGTTCCTTTTCCTCTTCTCCATTTCTTTTTGTTTGTTTGTTTGTCTCTTTTCTTCTCTAGTTAGGGTTTGTTGAATTTCCTTCTTCATAATGTTTGCCTGAAGTTCCATTGCCAATATTGGGAGGTTGATTTCCCTTTTTGGGGCATATTTCAGAACTTTTTCCATTATTCTTCTTTCTTGTTCTGGGAAAATCACGGTTGAAGTATTCGTTACTTTGGGAAAAAATTTACGTATTTCTCGAATTTTCTATTATTTCTTTGATAATTTCTTCGATTCCATGTAATGATATTGATTATTTAAATCTTGGTAATATTTATAAATTTTAGTGCTGAATTCGTTAAGTTTCTTATAATGATTAAAAAATCTTGGGAATAGCAACCAATGGATAAGAAAACAACTTCCTTTTTCGCTATCCGAGCTTTCGCAATTATTTTATTGCTTCATCAGGGAAACACTACAATATTAAAATAGATTGGCAACGTTACAAAAAAAAATCTTAAAATTAAAGTCGACTTACAATGGAAGTAAGAAGGTTGACTTCAAAATTAGATTAGTTGTTTTACGTTGTTTTTGGTTTTACGTTAAATATGGGATTTTTAGAAGAAATTAGAAGATCCTATGTTCTTCATACCGCTACATTATTAAAAACAAGGATGACCCTTAACACCAAGTTGGCTTCATTACAAAATCGCAGACATTTTTTACTTCAATGTCGACGACATGGAATTATACCTACACACATTTCAAACGGTTCAAGGAACGTCCAGTTGTTATTGGAAGGTTCAAGAGGGCATATTACTAGAAGAACATCTGATTTTAATGACAGGGTTAGCAATAGAGTACTTAATATTGAAATTGAAATAACCTTCTTTGATATAAAACGTATTGAGGATTCCATAAAAGAGACTAAATCTAAACTTGTTGAACTTTCACCCACTCACATTTTAGTTGAGTTTGAACAACACAACAATTTTGCTTTTGTTAAAAGATTTAATGCGGTTAAAAATGTTAACATTAAGAAATTCAAAAACTTATATTATAGTAACAATCAGTTCGATAGATTATATAAAAATAATAACAATTGGTTCATAAACAGAAGTGATGTAGAGGTACCGACTGATATAAGTAACTTTTGTCTCTTGGTTCAAAGTTTGGTGTCGCACCGTCTGTCTCTGATATTTCTGTACCAAAAATGTTAGCTGATATCGAATCTATAATTAAGTTAGTACCAACTAATGTTAAAGACTTTGTTAGAGCTAGATGCACTAATTTAACAACTAATTTTTTGTTAAATACATCACCTCCTAATCCAATTAATTCATTTATTATGAAAACTTTAAAAAAGACTATTTCTTTCATCAAGGAAGAAAGATATGAACCCTTGTTATTGCTTAAAGCTGATAAAGGTCAAATTACAGTCGCTATGAACAAATCAGAATACATTACTAAATCTTTACTACTTTTAAACGATCAATCAACTTATAAAATAATTAACAAAGATCCAACAACGAAAATTCAAACAAAAATGAATAAGCTTATAGAAGTACTATTAGATAAAGAATACATCGATAGGAATACTTATTCACAACTGATTTGTTACAATGGTACAATTCCAAAATACTATGGATTGCCTAAGGTGCATAAGTTGGACTGCCCGTTACGTCCGATTATTTCTTTTGTGGGATCACCTACTTATAAACAATCTAAATTTCTAGCTAATATACTAACTCGAATTCGCGGAAAGGACTGAATATAATATTAAAGATTCTTTCACTTTTGCTGAAAGAATGAAGAACCTTCTACCTCCCACCTACGTGCTTATATTTCTTGATGTTGTTTCCTTATTTACAAACATCCCCTTAGAATTGGTAAAACAGACCATAGTTGATAACTGGAACTATCTAGAAGATAGCACAAGTATAGACATTACAACCTTTATTGATTTAATTACTTTCCTTTTTGATCCTTTGATAATGGTGTATTCTAAAATCAAATTTTTGGTACGCCTATGGGAAGTCATCTCAGTCCAATTTTGGCCACTATGGTGATGGATAGTTTACTGGATTATTGTATTCCTAAGTTACCGTTTGAATTACCTTTCATTTTCAAATATGTTGATGACATAATTTGTTCGGTACCAAGTGATCATCTTAACACTATATTAGATGTTTCCAATAGTTACAGTATTAATATTCGGTTTACAATAGAGACGGAGACGGATGGTTCAGTACCTTTCTTGGATACCCGAGTAATGAGAAGTGAGGATCAAATGATCCTCCTGGATTGGTATACTAAACCAACTTATACGGGTCGATACATCAACTTCTTTTCTAATCATCCAATGAACCAAAAAATTAATGCTGTTGTGGGGATGAAGCATAGAGTTCTGAAACTCTCTCATCCTTCCTTTCATAAACATAATCTAGAAAAACTGATGAATGCTTTTGTTAATAACGGTTATATAACGGAATTCTCAATCATTCTTTAGTAACTTCCATAAGTCCTTTTGATGGTGACCAAAGGTCTGATATTGTTGAAGAAACAACACAGATTAAATATGTAAAATCAAAGGCTTTACATCTAGGTTCATATCCTTTTTCGATCAGTTCAATATCAAATTTGCTAATTATAATTACTTACCACTTAATAGAGTTTTTTCAAAAACCAAGGACAACGTTCCTATTTTACAACAATCTAACATCATTTACTGTATTCCTTGCGTTAATTGTGAAGGAACGTACATTGGTACGATAGCGCAGTATTTCGTGAATAGACTTAAACAACATCGGAATGATTGTAGGGGTAGAGATGAGAATAGAAGTGCTCTTGTTTACCATCATGTTAAGGCAGGTCACCATTTTGATTTTAACAACGCTAAGATTTTAGACAGAGAGTCGGTTTATTATAAACGTCTTTTTCTTGAAATGGTTTACGTTAATAAAGACACAAATTCAGTGAATTTCAGAACGGATACAGAAGGGATAAGTTCAATCTACAGTTTTATAATTAACAACGACTTTACACGACGAGAGTTACGTCCTTAACTTTTTGAACCGCTTTTTTCCTTTTTGCCCCTCCAGTATTCCTCTCTAACAAAATTCAAAATTTACCAGATTTGTTTTTGTTCTTCAAAAAAAAAAAAAAATTTCATTCTATTTTTAACCTTGTCATTGTCCTCTACATTGATTAATGTGTCAAGAAAATTTTCTTTTTAATTTTATAAAAATAAGTTTTTAAAAATTTTTTATCTAATTTTGAAGTCAACCTTCTTACTTCCATTGTAAGTCGACTTTAATTTTAAGATTTTTTGTAACGTTGTCAATCTATTTTAATATTGTAGTGTTTCCCTGATGAAGCAATAAAATAATTGCGAAAGCTCGGATAGCGAAAAAGGAAGTTGTTTTCTTATTCATTGGAAGATTTTTTAATCTTTGTATAGATTACAACCGGTACTCCGTTTGGTTTCTTATAATGGTTGTTTAGAGTTATACGTATATGTTGTATTTTCATTTTATTAACTATATCTTTTTTTATATGTTGTGGATATTTTTTATTTTATGTTTGTATTAATATGTATCATTTATGTTTCGTATGTTGTAATCTAGTAGGTTTCTACTGAGAAAGAGCAAGGCTTGAAACTAAAAAGTAAAAACTAAATGTTTAGATTTTTTAAACCTCTAATCAATAATTGGTGGAAAAAAGGATTCCAAAAGTTATTTATATTTCTAATTAATACCTAGATTTATTTCCGCAGTCCATAAAAGTCACTTTTCATTCTTTTAGCAAAGATTCGTGTTTAAATAGCACGCTTAACTTATTGATTTAGCTCCATTTAGAATTCTCTTTCTGATGACATATAATTCAAGTACGGTTTCTTTTTCCTTTTACTCTGCTCTTTAATATCGTTACAGAGCCATAGTTTTTTTGTCCTTACTTCTTTTGTCCTAAATTCCGAGCTTCGAGAGCCTCGGCAGCTATTTCTTTCTTTGCTAAAAACTCTTGAAAGTGTCTAAAATATCTCAATGTCAATACTCATTCCAAAATTAATCAAATTTTGGAATAAAAAAACACAATAAATTATTTTAAGGTTATAAATAAAAAGCAGGGTAGAAAAAAACACCTGTTTTTAATTGTTTTAAAAAGTTTTTTTTGTTTTAAACTTATTTTACGTTGCTACCAAAAAAATTGTATTTTAAACCTGTTTTAAACTGTGTTTTAAATAAGCTGTTGGAAATAAATGAAATACTTAAGAATATTTTTAAACTAAAAATCGAACCCTTACGTCCAAATTATGCCTTATATAATTAAACTCTAACTCAAGTGAGATAAAGTATAAACTCTTGTTATTCAGGTTAAATTGAATAATCTAATTTACATCATCATCTCAATAACCAATTGAGATATTATTACGAAATAAAAAACATTTTGAAGCAAATTCAATCTAGTTTTAACGCACCAACTATAATTTCTGCGATTCCATAAATTAAAAAGATAAATTTTTTTAAATTACCTCTCTTGTTATTGGGTACTTGAGACTTGAGAACTTTATTTTCACGCCTAATTTTTAGTTTGTAAGTAGGATTTTTAGCTTTTAAGTAGTAATTTTTAATTAATAAATCACTTCATCGACATTGATAGCATTCTCGCTTTTGGGTTGTTGATGTTTCGAATCTTCGGTAAGTTATTTGCTGCTAGAAGGTCTAATATTGCTTCTAGAAGAGTTGATCTGCTTGAAACGTTTCGAAAAGACTTGAAAGGCTCCCAGAAATTTGTTACTTCTTTCAGAAAACTTCAAACCTTTCTAAAAGACTTGATACCGCTTCTAGAAGAGTTGAAATGCTTCATCTGGAAGCATTTCTTGACTATTACTACTACATACTTAATATTGATTCTAGAAGAGGTCAAATCCTTCCACAAAACTTGATAGTGTTTCTATAAGACTTGAAATGCTTCCAGGAGAATTGGTATTGCTTCTGAAAAACTTGATATTGCTTGCAAAAAACTTGAAATGCTACCAGAAGACTAGATACCGCTTCTATAAGACTTGAAATGCTTCCATAAAAACTGAAAATACCTCTGGAAGACTTAAAATGCATCTAGAAGACTTGATACTTCTTCTAAACGAGTTTATATTGCTTGCAGAAAATTTGAAGTAAACTTCAACAGTATTGTTGGTTTTATCTGGATTTAAGTTACTATTTTCAATTATTTTTTAATTTCAATGTATTGAGAGCACGTATTTTCATTTTTTCAGATGTTTTCAAACTCAATTCGTCCCCAGAATTTTTTGCCATTTCAGATTTTTTTCAGCACCCACACGTTTTTTCAAAAATCGATGCGTATGTTCATGAATGAGTTTGTCCAAGACTACATTTTTTATTACACTATATTCCAAGACAATATTTGGATTGTAATATACTTCGCAATTACTTATCTCATGTGTACGGTGCATAGATGATAAAACTACCACACATTTCTTTGGTTATAGATTTATGTCCTTTGCGGAATAGAATCAGGATGAATAATGGGCGCAATATTTTTAGCAAATCCTTTATATTTTTTTGAACAATCCCAAGTAATGTTTAAAATTTTGCGAGAAGTTCTTCAGCTAACAATATCCACCATATTCCACTATTATTTTACAAAATTCACAAAAAAATCTGATAACGATTTTACTACTCGTTGTCCTTCATTTTCTCAGTTTTTATAAGTCTCTGCAATTTTTTGAAAAATGTTAGTAACGTTTCCTCGAGGTCTTCTGAGACTTGATGCAATATTCTGATTCCAAAGCACTCGCATGAGAATAATAATACTAGAGAATATGTGGAAAGACAACAACATCCAATTTTGATTTCGAATACTATTATTGTTTTCGAGTCATTATTGACCCAGTTTTGGTCGTACAAGATTAACCCTTTTCATTCTTTTAGTAAAGATTCGTGTTTAAATAATACGCTTAACTGTTGATTTAGCCCCATTTCGAATTCTGTTCCTCTTTCTGATGACATATAATTCAAGTACGGTATCTTTTTCCTTTTACTCTGCTCTTTAATATCGTTACAGAGCTATAGTTTTTTTGTCCTTGCTTCTTTTGTCCTAAATTCCGAGCTTCGAGAATCTCGGCAGCTGCTTCTTTCTTTGCTAAAAACTCTTAAAAGTGTCTAAAAAAATCTTAATATCAATGCTCATTTAGATTAAATTTGGAGTAAAAAAATACAATAAATTATTTTAAGGCTATAAATAGAAAATAAACAAAAAGATTTCCTTGATTCCTTAAAGTTCTAAGAACGATTTTTATGAATGAATCTACGTCACAACTTTACAGCATCCACAAATACGTTTAAAAGGATACTAATATCTCATCGCTTATTCTCTGATTCCCCTGGCTACTATTCCTTCCCCAAAACGAATCAAAATTTCCCTTAATATCCCGTGATTCCACACCACAACCCTACAATCCCTTATCTCATATTACACATAATAATGTTTGTGCTGGTTTTTGCAAAAATTCTGATAGTTTTCTCACTCTTAATAGTTATAACAAATTTTGAATATTTTTGTTTTATTTTCTTGAAGTTGTACGTTTTGGGTTGGTTATATTTACGTATCACATTTTATATTACATATTTAACATTTTCGCTTTAAATTCAAATTATAATCCAATAACTCATTGTGCCAACGCTTAAATGGAATTATATTAAGTCACACACATTTACTTAACATAATTTTATTTTTTGTCCAATCTTTATAGTGTTTGGTGCTCTTCAAATTAAACAAACTGATTTTCTTAAGAAATAAAATAACTGAACCTTGATGAAATTAAATAGTAGTTTGAATTTTTTTAAGTTTTTTATTTTTTTATTTTTCCGACTCTTATAAGTAAAACGCTGTTTCATTATAGAATTTTAATTATAATTATTTTTATATAAACAGGTGGTTTCCTGATGATGGCTGTGTAATCGAAACGAGTTGAAACCAAAAAAATAACAATAAAATTTTCATGGTTGAAGTATAACAGAAAATTTTTTATATCCTGTTCTAAAAATGGAGTTTTACAATTTTTCAAAAAATTTCACAATTAAGAAAAAATAGATCTATTTAGGGCACTGTGGAAAAAGATACGATTATTTCGGGAGCCATAAATCGAAGAAGATTGGGAATCTCTGATTTAGAGATTATTATATCACTTCTGAGTTTATGTGTAAATAAATATTGTTATTGTCTTTTATTAAAAAAGAACTCGTATTTTTGTTATCATTTTTTAAAATTTTATAAATACCTTAAAATACCCATCAGATATTAGATCGTTGGTTAAAATTATTATTCCTATGTTTTTGTCTGCAGGAGTAACTATTAATTCGTTTTATTTAATTTTCCGCTTGATGTTCTTAATAATTTTTTGTTCCTTTTTCTCCTCCTGGATTGGTATACTAAACCAACTTACACGGGTCGATACATCAACTTCTTTTCTAATCATCCAATGAACCAAAAAATTAATACTGTTATGGGGATGAAGCATAGAGTTCTGAAACTCTCTCATCCTTCCTTTCATAAACATAATCTAGAAAAACTGATGAATGTTTTTGTTAATAGCGGTTATATAACGGAATTCTCAATCATTCTTTAGTAACTTCCATAAGTCCTTTTGATGGTGACCAAAGGTCTGATATTGTTGAAGAAACAACACATTTTAAATATGTAAAAATACCCTTCAGCAAAGGCTTTACATCTAGGTTCATATCCTTTTTCGATCAGTTCAATATTAAATTTGCTAAATATAATTACTAACGACTTAATAGAGTTTTTTCAAAAACCAAGGACAACGTTCCTATTTTACAACAATCTAACATCATTTACTGTATTCCTTGCGTTAATTGTGAAGGAACGTACATTGATACGACAGCGCAGTATTTCGGGAATAGACTTAAACAACATCAGAATGATTGTAGGGGTAGAAATGAGAATAGAAGTGCTCTTGTTTACCATCATGTTAAGGCAGGTCACCATTTTGATTTTAACAACGCTAATATTTTAGACAGAGAGTCGGTTTATTATAAACGTCTTTTTCTTGAAATGGTTTACGTTAATAAAGACACAAATTCAGTGAATTTCAGAACGGATACAGAAGGGATAAGTTCAATCTACAGTTTTATAATTAACAACGACTTTACACGACGAGAGTTACGTCCTTAACTTTTTGAACCGCTTTTTTCCTTTTTGCCCCTCCAGTATTCCTCTCTAACAAAATTCAAAATTTACCAGATTTGTTTTTGTTCTTTAAAAAACAAAAAAAAATTTCATTCTATTTTTAACCTTGTCATTGTCCTCTACATTGATTAATGTGTCAAGAAAATTTTCTTTTTAATTTTATAAAAATAAGTTTTTAAAAATTTTTTATCTAATTTTGAAGTCAACCTTCTTACTTCCATTGTAAGTCGACTTTAATTTTAAGATTTTTTGTAACGTTGCCAATCTATTTTAATATTGTAGTGTTTCCCTGATGAAGCAATAAAATAATTGCGAAAGCTCGGATAGCGAAAAAGGAAGTTGTTTTCTTATCCATTGGAAGATTTTTAATCTTTGTATAGATTACAACCGGTATTCCGTTTGGTTTCTTATAATGGTTGTTTAGAGTTATACGTATATGTTGTATTTTCATTTTATTAACTATATCTTTTTTTATGTGTTGTGGATATTTTTTATTTTATGTTTGTATTAATATGTATCATTTATGTTTCGTATGTTGTAATCTAGTAGGTTTCTACTGACAAAGAGCAAGGCTTTAAACTAAAAAGTAAAAACTAAAAGTAAATTTTTTAAACCTCTAATCAATAATTGGTGGAAAAAAGGATTCCAAAAGTTATTTATATTTCTAATTAATACCTACATTTATTTCCGCAGTCCATAAAAGTCACTTAACTTATAGCACGCTTAACTTATTGATTTAGCCCCATTTAGAATTCTCTTTCTGATGACATATAATTCAAGTACGGTTTCTTTTTCCTTTTACTCTGCTCTTTAATATCGTTACAGAGCCATAGTTTTTTTGTCCTTACTTCTTTTGTCCTAAATTCCGAGCTTCGAGAGCCTCGGCAGCTGTTTCTTTCTTTGCTAAAAACTCTTAAAAGTGTCTAAAATGTCAATGTCAATACTCATTCCAAAATTAATCAAATTTTGGAATAAAAAAAACACAATAAATTATTTTAAGGCTATAAATAAAAAGCAGGGTTGAAAAAAGAAACACCTGTTTTTAATTGTTTTAAACAGTTTTTTTTTTGTTTTAAACTTATTTTAAACTGTTTTAAATAAGCTGTTGGAAATAAATGAAATACTTAAGAATATTTTTAAACTAAAAATCGAACCCTTACGTCCAAATTATGCCTTATATAATTAAACTCTAACTCAAGTGAGATAAAGTATAAATTCTTGTTATTGAGGTTAAATTGAATAATCTAATTTACATCATCATATCTCAATAACGAATTGAGATATTATTACGAAATAAAAATCATTTTGAAGCAAATTTAATCTAGTTTTAACGCACCAACTATAATTTCTGCGATTCCATAAATTAAAAACATAATTTTTTTTAAATTACCTCTCTTGTTATTGGGTACTTGAGACTTGAGAACTTTATTTTCACGCCTAATTTTTAGTTTTTAAGTAGGATTTTTAGTTTTTAAGTAATTTTTAGTTAATTAAATATTGTATTAGAAATATTTATGGAACGGTATAAATCACTTCATCGACATTGATAGCATTCCCGCTTTTGGGTTGTTGATGTTTCGAATTTTCATTTCAGACTTGATATTGCTTCTAGAAGAGTTGATTTGCTTGAAACGTTTCCAAAAGACTTGAAAGGCTTCCAGAAATTTGATACTTCTTTCAGAAAACTTCAAACCTTTCTAAAAGACTTGATACCGCTTCTAGAAGAATTGAAATGCTTCCTCTGGAAGCATTTCTTGACTATTACTACTACATACTTAATATTGATTCTAGAAGGGGTCAAATCCTTCCACAAAACTTGATAGTGTTTCTATAAGACTTGAAATGCTTCCAGGAGAATTGGTATTGCTTCTGAAAAATTTGATATTGCTTGCAAAAAACTTGAAATGCTACCAGAAGACAAAATACCGCTTCTATAACTGAAATGCTTCCATAAAAACTGAAAATACCTCTGGAAGACTTAAAATGCATCTAGAAGACTTGATACTTCTTCTAAACGAGTTTATATTGCTTGCAGAAAATTTGAAGTAAACTTCAACAGTATTGTTGGTTTTATCTGGATTTATGTTACTATTTTCAATTATTTTTTAATTTCAATGTATTGAGAGCACGTATTTTCATTTTTTCAGATGTTTTCAAACTCAATTCGTCCTCAGAATTTTTTGCCATTTCAGATTTTTTTCAGCACCCACACGTTTTTCCAAAAATCGATGCGTATGTTCATGAATGAGTTTGTCCAAGACTACATTTTTTATTACACTATATTCCAAGACAATATTTGGATTGTAATATACTTCGCAATTACTTATCTCATGTGTACGGTGCATAGATGATAAAACTACCACATTTCTTTGGTTATAGATTAATATCCTTTGCGGAATAGAATCAGGATGAATAATGGGCGCAATATTTTTAGCAAATCCTTTATATTTGTTTGAACAATCCCAAGTAATGTTTAAAATTTTGCGAGAAGTTCTTCAGCTAACAATATCCACCATATTCTACTATTATTTTACAAAATTCACAAAAAAATCTGATAACGATTTTACTACTCGTTGTGCTTCATTTTCTCAGTTTTTATAAGTCTCTCTGCAATTTTTTGAAAAATGTTAGTAACGTTTCCTCGAGGTCTTCTGAGACTTGATGCAATATTCTGATTCCAAAGCACTCGCATGAGAATAACAATACTAGAGAATATGTGGAAGGACAACAACATCCAATTTTGATTTCGAATACTATGTAAACAATTATTGTTTTCGGGTCATTATTGACCCAGTTTTGGTGGTAAAGATTCGTGTTTAAATAATACGCTTAACTATTGATTTAGCCCCATTTCGAATTCTCTTCCTCTTTCTGATGACATATAATTCAAGTACGGTTTCTTTTTCCTTTTACTCTGCTCTTTAATATCGTTACAGAGCTATAGTTTTTTTGTCCTTGCTTCTTTTGTCCTAAATTCCGAGCTTCGAGAGCCTCGGCAGCTGCTTCTTTCTTTGCTAAAAACTCTTAAAAGTGTCTAAAAAAACCTCAATATCAATACTCATTTAGATTAATTTTGGAATAAAAAAAATACAATAAATTATTTTTGAAGGCTATAAATAGAAACTAAACAAAAACATTCTTGATTCCTTAAAGTTCTAAGAACGATTTTTATGAATGAATCTACGTCACAACTTTACAGCATCCACAAATACGTTTAAAGAGATACTACTATCTCATCGCTTATTCTCGGTGTTCTCGGTGAGTGAGAATAAGATCTCCCTATCTGCTTCAGGCAAGCTTCGGGCCTTCGAGGTTTACGGAACGTTCTGAGTTCTGCGCAGCCTGGGCAATGTTGGGGGGGCACACAGACACAGGTGTTCTAGCGTCAAACGCAATACGCGCGACGCGCGAATGTCAGTGGACTCGGACTCGGCTCAGTTCTTATCGAGCCGCATACGGCGTTACATTATCCACTTCGGGCACGTTCCGATTATGTCGTAAATACTCACGTTCATTTCGGTAAATAATAATTCGACGCGAATGTCATGTCATAAAATCTAACGCGATTAACTTACGAATCGATAAAGTTGAAAATGGCACAGATTTCGCAGGTGATACCACCGGCTAAAGTATTTCTAGACATTTTTTTATTATTATGCGGTAAGTCAATTTTCCAAATACATAAATATTGCAATTATAAGAAATATTAAAAAACAAGAAATTATTTTATTTGGGTGGTAGATCAATAACGTTTGTGAGTTAACAGTGAAAACGTAAACTGACATTGACGATTCGCGCCATCGAACTAAATAGGATAGAATAGTCAATGTTTTGCTCTGACGTGCTATGACGTAAGAGAGAATCTCGAGGTCTTATTGTGTATTACTTTGTTTTGCAGTGGGATTTCCCATATTGTTTTTATTCCTCTGGGCACAACCCTACGAAAGAGGGTTTTTCTGCAACGATGAAAGTCTTATGCATCCCTATCACGAGTCAACGGTGCCAAGTATTTATCTTTACATCGTTGGGCTTGGAATGAATTGTATTGTGGTAAGTAATTAAGCCTATATTAATATTTATGTAATACAAACACAGTAAATAACAAAACGTTAACAGATGTTATTTTATTTGATTTCGTACCATAATAAATGAAAGAACAATATAATGTTTTGATGAAATCTGGAGTTGAAGGCTCTGCTACAAAAAGGATGTATCTGTCAGTTTTAAAAGTTTTCAGGAAGCAATAAAAACTGAATAACTTTGTAGGACATTAAGATAGAATCATAAAATAATAGACGACGGATGTGTTAGGTATTTGGAGTATATTAGAAGAAATTAAATAACAATATTACTGATACTTTTTGCAAGAAAAAATCGTTTTGTCTGTAGATACATCCTTTTTGGCTTCAACAATGAAATAAACTATGACATGATTTAACAAAATATATTTTTTATAAACTAACACATACAAAAGATACAAAATGTATTACATGTTATTCTGATATATCTTCGCCACCAATGGTGAAATCCGTTTTTTCAACGTTTAGTTGTTGATCAGATGTCAGTTTGCGGTAATACTCAACATTAGCCAGAGGAACATATTCATTTGCCGGAATTATGACATTATCAAACTTTTTCTTCTTTACCAGCAGTGGCATATCAGGATAGGTATGTTAGTTAAAACGGATGCTTCTTTAAGATTTCTTTGGATAACAAACGAAAAAAACAGTCTAAAATTCATCTTTTTTATTTTATAGGAATGTTTTTCGTCTTGAATTAAATGTTTATTTAATAATTTTTTGCACTTTTATTAACAAGACGATAGTATTTTACACAATATTACTACCGGTTTCGGTTACGTTTAAACCATCTTCAGGAAATATATTTTAAAGAAAATTGTTGATGTTATTGACATTTTATTTTGTGATTAATGTCATGTTGTGTCAATGTGAGAAATTAAAATAGGATTAAAATAAAATAAAATTAAAATTGAATATTTCCCAAACCAAAAGTTCAAATATCTATTGTAAATTTGGGAAGGGAAATATGGGAAAATGTTATTGCGGTTTGAGTTCATTGTATATGTTAGGGTTTTTTAATTTTATTTTTAGGTGGAGTAAAAGGATTTTTCAAATACATATATAAAGGTTTTTCTGTGTAGTTAATTTGGTCATTCAAACATAAAATTTGTGGATGATTATGTTTAAATTTTCTAATTTCATAAAGTTCAAGTATTTCCAAAAGGTTACTTTTATTTTTCTTATGAAGTAATGTTGTGTTTTTTGTTTCATTAAATTGGTGTTCTTTGTTAAATATTATATGTCTTCCAAAGTTAGATCTCTGTTGTGTTCTGTTCTTTTATACGAGTTTTTAAACATCTCCCTGTTTCACCAATGTAAATGGCCTTACACGTATCACATTCTAATTTGTAAACTCCATTATCGTTCATTTTATTGATTTTATCTTTGTTGTTAATTAAAATTTTATCTAGTGTGTTGTTGCTTTTGGATGTTATAACTATATTGTGTTTCTTAAATTTTTTTTTTGATTTTATTATGTATGTTACCTTGATATTCTATTGTTCTATAAATATTGTTTGTGTTATTTGTTATATTTGTAAGAGTGGTAAGTTTTATGTGATTCTGTTTGTTTCTGTATTTGTCAATCATTTTGTTGATGATTTGTGGTTTATATCCGTTATTTTGGCCAATTTGTTTGATAATGGATATTTCTGTTCTAAGTTCTTTTTCACTAAGTTTTGTGTTGAAGGCACGGTGTATATATGCGTTGAAAGTTGCCATTTTATGAGTATAATCATGAAAAGAATCATTTGGGATGATAGTATCTGTTTGCGTTGGTTTTCTATAGATACTGTATTGAAGTCCGTTGTCTGTTTTTAAAATTGTTAAGTCTAAAAAATTTATGCGGTTGTTATGTTCTATTTCGATTGTAAATTTGATGTCTTTATGTAAATTATTAATGTAGTTGTGTAAGTTGGTTATTGTTTCTTGTCTGTCATTGTCGATAAAAACGATGATATCATCTACATATCTTAACCATGTTATGATGTTCGAATTTTATCGAAATAATGATTCAAAAAGCTAATTGTTTCATTTGGAGTTTTACGGGCCGTAACTTCATCATACATATAATAATGTGCCATTCCAGTTTTTGATGAATGGATGCAAATGTTATACATCCAAAGTTTTCTGAGATAAAAAGCTTCACTAGATGGTACTTTTGGCAGGGGAGCGTTTTGCTGGTGATCTAAACACAAACATTCACACATGGGTTCATTTTTTTCAGTAGGCATCTCTCTCATCTCTTTCAGAACAAATTCGAAATTTCTATCTTCTATGTCATCATTTTCTGCTTCTGACACATCACATTCTTCTGAAGGCAGATCATCACATTCAGCTGCGCACTGCCTGCACCAATATTTTTTCATAACCGGAGTCACCAAATCTCATGCTTCACATTCCATTTTGACGCTAAATTATTTTAAGAAAATTGAGTAACTAAAATCTCGACGAGTTTGCGAGGACCGGCTTATACATCCTAGGCTTAAAGAACCTTAAATGATAGGCTTGTCAACATAATATCCGCTTTTTATTCATTTCCGCTATTATCAACTGGATGTGGATAACAAAAATATCATTTTATTAAAATCACTAGATTTGAATATTCAGCACGAATCCATCATTTTGGAAGACTCCAGCACCTCATGGTATCATAACACCTATCATCATAGCACCCAATTAGCTAAAAATTGCGAGAATTTCTCCCATATACAAGGGAGGTGGTATTAATGATCCTAACAATTTTCGGCCAATGTCAAAACTTTTTGAGCATCTGTTCAAATCGCGTCTTCTTGGCTATCTATACGAGGAAGACGTTTTCAGTAGGCATCAATGTGGCTATGTAACGAAATCCTCCATAATTAAAACTCTAATTGATCTACATAAGCAAAACATTGATGGTTTTAATGAGTCAAAAAGAATTTCGATAATAATGTTGGATCTTACAAAGTCATTTAGATGTATCAATTATAAGATGCTGTTGGGAAGCTGGAACATTATGGCATCAGACACCCCACGATAACAGTGTTTTAATCCTACCTAGAAAATCAAAAACAGATTGTCTAAATTGGTATTAATCGACCATGAGATGATTGAAAATCAATGTATCTATGCATAAATTCACGGATACAATGTTCATTTTGTAATTGTCATTTATTGAAATAGTAAACGTACTCTTACCGACTTGTAACTTTATGTTTTTTTTTTTTGGAAAAAATTATGATTATTATTTGTAAAACTACAATGATTCTAATATGAAGGATTTAACCTTCATACGGGCGAGGCGCTCGATTATGTTACTCAACACAAAATCGTCATTTTAAAGACTGTAGCTTTACTTTCCCTTGATTTATTCATTATCTCAATAATGATGTTAAAAGTACCGAAAAGAAAGTGCTGACATATTTATCCTGTTTTATTGAATTTTAATGAGAGTGGATTTTTTGCTCTTTTCATTATGTTAAATATTGCAGAAGGGAAAAATGCGGTGGTGTTTTTTTTATTATTTCTTCAGAAGCCAAAAGACAAGATTGCAATCCATAAAAGTATGTGTAGGTTCTAACAGTAATTCAAAAAACTCATACCCATTCTATGTTTTTGTCCAATTCTTTCAATTTTTGGTCCCCTTTGGTTTGACTCGCTTTAGTGACTTTATTTTATTTCTAAGCAAATGAGTTTGTCATAATTTTTGCGTACGTAATCATCTGATACAAGGTTTTTAATCATCATGTACATGGTAACATCAATTCAAACTTCTTCTTTCAAACCTCCGCTGTTTCAAAGAGATAATAAATATAATTAATAAATTAAAAAAATAATAATTAATAAATAAATGTATATCTCATTATGGAATGGTTTATAAGAAATTAGTAAAGAAGTGAACAAAATGAACAAATATTGCAAATTTCATTACCAAGTTTGTTGATCTCTAGCGTCCTTAATTTTTTAATAATAATAATAAATTGTTTTACTGTTCTCAAATTGAAAATTTATGAAAAGAAACAAGTGGATGTGCATATCAAAATTATTATTTTTAGATCTTTTTAATATCGCTAGATGTGGTTATTCACCACAAAATCGTTCTATTCATATCTTTGTAAGACTTCAGTGATTTGAAGTAAAATCGTTCCTTACATAATATATACGTAAGACTATAAAGTCTATAACCTATAATGACATTAACCATCATACAACCAACAAAATATCAAATGACTATTAAAATCCTTAAATGACATTCGAAATCCTTTAAATTTCTTAGATATTATGAAAAATTCGGTGTAAATTCCCAGAAAGTGAATGGAAATGATTCCAGATTTAGAATCAATTTCTTTCTGTTGTCTGTAATTTCTTGGAATTTATCAAGAATTCCATGAATCGGCAAAAAATGATTGGAAAAATGTAAATGCCACTGCCACCAACCCCGGAAACATTCAAAACCTTTGGAATTGTTGGAAAATTTCTAGATCACTGGAAAATCTATGGAAACATAGAAATGATTCTAGATTTAGCACCGAGAAATTCAAATAACAACCTTGGAAGCAATTAAAACTCTCTTGATCCATAATCCAGAAAACCCAATTTCAAATTCTATCATATTTTTAGACCCATTAAAAAAAACTTTGAAAAATAACAAAATCCCTAATATTTCTTAGCGATTTTCGGAAAGTTCTGGAAATTATGACGATATGGGCAGGAATATGCAAATATTTTGAGAGTTAGCACCAATAAATATGTAAATATTTCAAATTTTGTACTAATAATTGTCAGAAATACTTTAGTTTACTCTTACGTTAACTAATTATAATACTAACTAATTATATATTATAAAAAATAAAGTTAGTATATATATACTAACTTTAACTAATTATATTTACTTCAAATATCTTGGAAATCTAGATAAAAAAATTCTGTACAAATTTTAATAATCCCTAAATTCTGTAGGCAGCGTTTGGAAATCTTGAAAATTTTGATTGATATGAAAAGAAGCCCATGATGGTCGGACATACCACATAAAGCTTCGAAAATGCTATTTGCTAAAGCTAAAAAGCTAAGTTTTTCGGAGACTTCCTACAACCAAGTTAATAAACTAAAGTACAGTCTTGGTACTGTGTATTGAAGATACCTTCTGTGGAGATTTTTTTGACTCCAGAACTGAAACTGAATTGCTCTTAAATGCCCCAAATTCACCACTAATTCACGAAACAACGTACAACTTGCAAAGTTGAAGCTTTCATCAAACAAACTGATACTTCGAGGGATCGCATAGATATGGGAGAACTTGATATGTTTCCATTTTATGTTTCCTTCAAATATTTGAAAATTAGGGACTGCATAAAGACGATGCCGATATGAATACCATACTCAATAATCATTTGCAGATTTCATCATTTGTAATATTTTGTGTTCGTCAGGCACAAAATATTACTTCATATGTAAAAAATATTTTGCAAAATTAATTATTACTTTAAACGTGATTTTCTCAAAAAAGGATAAAGGTTTTAAAATACAGTTAAGATCATGAGACAGCACGTGTCCTCTATAGGTAGGTGGTACGGGTCCATTAAAATAGCTTAAGAAATCGATTTTTCGTCTTTTTTAGAAAATGTAGGAAGTACATACTTTCCTTTATTAACGATTAAGGTTTTATGAAAATATCTTAAGAACTCCATTTTTCTTGATTGTTGAAAGATTATCTAATTGTTAACTAACAAAATTTATGTTGACTTTAAAGGTGATTATCTCAAGAACAAACAAATATTTTGAAATTCAGTTTAGTTCATGAAAAATTACATACTTTCTTCTATTAGTGATTAAGGTTTCATTCACATATCTTAAGAATTCGATTTTTTTTTGATTGTTGAAAAATTATGTAATTGTTAACTAACAAAATATCTTAACAGTTCGATTTTTCATGATTTTTGAAAGATTATCTATTGTTAATTGATAAATATTGATGTTCTCTTTAAAAGTAATTATCTTAAGAATAAATAAATATTGTCAAATACGATTTAGTTCATGAAAAATTATAAGCTTTCCTTTATTAACGATTAAGGTTTCATGAAAATATCTTAAGAACTCAATTTCTTTTATTGTTGAAAGATTATCTAATTGTTAACTAACAAAATTAATGTTGACTTTGAAGGTGATTATCTCAAGAATAAATAAGTATTTTCAACTACGGTTTAGTTTATGAAAAAGTACATACTTTTCTCTATCGATTAATCAGATTTCATTAAAACATCTTAAGAGTTCGATTTTTCATAATTTTTGAACGATTATCATCTATTGTTAATTGATGAACATTGATGTTCTCTTTAAAAGTTGGTTCATGAAAAATTACATGCTTTCCTCTATTAGTGATGAAGGTCTTATGAAAATTTCTTAAGAATTAAATTGTTTTTGATTATAAAAAAATTATCTAATTGTTAACCGAGAAAATTCATGTTGACTTTAAAGGTGATTATCTCAAGAATAAGTAAATATTTTCAAATACGGTTTAGTTAATGAAAACGCACATACTTTCCTCTATCGACGAATAAGATTTCATTAAAATATCTTAAGAGTTCGATTTTTCATGATTTTTGAAAGATTATCTATTGCGAATTGATGAACATTGATGTTCTCTTTGAAAGTAATTATCTTAAGAATGAATAAATATTTTCGAATATGATTTAGTTCATGAAAAAGTACATACTTTCTTCAATTAGTGATTAAGGTTTCATCAAAATATCTTGAGAATTTAATTTTTCTTAATCTTTGAAAGATTATCTAATTGTTAACTAACAAAATTCATGTTGACTTTTCAATTTTTCGTTATTTTTTTAAAAATATGTAAGAATTACTTAACTAACAAAAATTCATATTAACTTTGAAATTGATTATCTCATGCTATGATCACGTTGTATAATAAATATTTTGTTATGTTTGTTGTATTGAAATCAACAGTATTAATTAAGCAAATGTTTACTTTATTACTTTGTAGCATGCTTTTGTAGAAATTATCTGCTTCGTTAAAATAGCGTTTAATAATTAAAATGTATTTGCTCATCAACTTCAATTAGTTAGTTACTAAAATTTATATCAGAAATCATAAAACTAATAACATTATTAAAGTGTAAAAAAGCATTTAGCAAATACCACTTACTGTTAGAAAGCTTATCCAATCATTCTTAATTTACTATCCAATTAGTTTTATTCACCAGGGAGCTTATCCTAACGATTCATACTTTCACATAAAAACTTCTCCATTCTCTCCCGCCCAAGCTTTTAGTAATGAAACAAACTTCGTTGGCACGACGAAAACGGTAATGGTTCTTCTTTGTTATTAAACTCCATAAATCTTTCTCAATTTCACTTTGTTTTCAATTATCATCTTTTTACTAATCCCTCTATCATCAATTTCAACTATTTGAATAAAACTAACAAATTTTAAAAATATTACCTATTGATCGTTGGAAATACGACATATTTTCCTCGTTATTCTCGTTAGTGGTTGCCAAAGCTCGAAAGCCGCCACTACATTCTCGTTCGTCTTTTTAGAGTACCAGAATGCGGTGTGCTAAGCCGTCTCTAGGTACTTGATGAGATTTCCACGAACACGATGAAAGGTAAAATATACCCATTCAAACGTCTATCCAATTTGTTTTCGTTAGAGTACGGCTGAGTTTCAAGATTATTATAGAATTGCTAAAATTGTGTTTCAATGTTAACTGAAAGATGGGCTAATAAACGAGTAGTCTAAAATTAGTTTAACTCATTCAAATGAAAACGTGTAATTGGAATTGAAATACATATTTTTGGTTTTTTAAATCGTATAATTTTTTTTTGTTTGTTTCCAAGTTTCTCTCGGAGATGCTTTTGAGGTCTTTGGCCTAAGCGAGTTGTTGATACTCTCCTTTGTTGTCTCTATTTACCTTCTCGATTTTGTTTTTTATGTCGATTTCTTTGCCTTTAGTGTAATCGCTTTTTCTTATTTTTCGTTGTGGCCACGTTATTTTGTTTGCGATCGGCGTTCAACCTGCACCAATAGAATAGTACTAGTTAATGATAAGAAGACTTATTTGACTCGCCTTATCTTATCGTGTAATTTGGTGTGAGATATAATATTGGAATTGAAGTACTTTATGTCTCGTCAATTTTGCGTAATATGCTTAAACAAAAATTCGCAGTTGGGGAAATACATAAATATTATCGATATAAGAATTGTATTCTTCAGTCCGCATCGAGATACTTATCTCTCTAAATATAAGTAATTTAGAAGCGATAATATCTTGTCCAGAAGATTTGTCCTTGGGAAATATTATCATGGAAATGATACGAATAGAAATTTCGAATATAATTTTCAAATTAAACAATCAAGGCTTATACAAAATTTGTGGTTATTTTCATATCTTCAATATTTCTCTCAATTAATTATCAATTATTAAAGAAAGTAGTCCATCTGTTGAGTTTCTTCAACATGTACAATACAAAAGACGTTATACTTTAAGTATTAGCAACAAAATATTTGTTTGTATAATTAAATACTAAATAATTAAAAGAATGGCAGGAACGATAGGAATAACAGCAAATCTTTTCACGCTTCTACTTAATGTGGTTGACTTCAGAATATACAACGACGGCACGAGCGATAAGTGCCGTTGATGTCAAGTGTTGCTTTCTGTCGTCTGCTACGTCCTTCACACAATTTTTTCTTGTGACTTATTTATTATAGATATCAATTAATTTCTCAGTATTCCAGCTGAAGATTGTCCATTTCGCAACACTGTCAATCAAATTTAGGTAACCATTTTCATGGAATGTAGCTCTTTGTTAGAATAAGGAAGTGACCCTAATTTCAAAAATTAGGGTTTCATCAAAAACGGTTTCAAAGATTGCTTTATTGTATAACTTCCAAAAAAATTGATGTTGATATGTTAAGAATTTAATTTTTTACGATTTTGAAAATCTAATGATTAAATATAATATTACAACGCGAAAGTTATCCCTTTTAAAAGTTTATATTAACCTTTAAGTTTATATTAAAAGCTTATAGTTGTCATCGTAAGTGTTGACAATTTCATAACAATATCTTACGAATTCGATTTTTCACGATTTTTTCAAGTTGATCTAAAAAATATGTCAGTAGAAAAAAGTGGATTTGCTTATAAATGTTTATCTTAAGGACTAAGAGATATTTTCAAATACGGTTGATTGCACTAAAAAGTTGATATTTTATTGTATAATTTCCGAAAAATTCATGTTGATATCTTAAGAATTCGATTTTTCACAATTTTTGAAAGTCTAATGATTAAATATAACGTTACAAAGTGAAAATTATCACATTTAAAAGTTAATATCTCAAAAACTAAAACGTATTTTAAAGTGCGAGTTTCTTTATTAAAAAGCTTACAGTTTCTTTCAGAAGTGGTGATAATTTCATTACAATATCTTAAGAACTCGATTTTTTACGATTTTTTAAAGTTGATCTAAGAAATAAGTTATTTGAAAAAAGTGCTTTTGTTTATAAATGTTAAACTGAAGAACTAGGACATATTTTCAAAAACGGTTCACTGCATGGAAAAGTTGATACTTTAATGTATAATTTCCGAAAACTTCATGTTGATATCTTAAGAATTTGATTTTTTACAATTTTTAAAACTCTAATGATTAAATACAACGTCAAGTCAGTGAAAATTATCACTTTTAAAAGTAAATATCTCAAAAACTAAAATATGTTTTAAAGTGCGAGTTTCTTTATTGAAAAGCTCAGTTTTTTTCGCTAGTGGTGATAATTTCATAAAAATATCTTAAGAATTCGATTTTTACGATTTTTTAAAGATGATCTACGAAATAAGTTAGTTGAAAAAAGTTGCTTTGTTTATAAATATTTATCTTAAAAACTAGGAGATATTTTCAAAAACGGTTTATTGTATTAAAAAGTTAATACTTTATTGTATTATTTCCGAAAGCTTCATGTTGATATCTTAAGAATTCGATTTTTCACAATTTTTAAAAGTCTAATGAGTAAATATAACGTCACAAGTGAAAATTATTACTTTTAAAAGTTAATATATCTAAAACTAAAATGTATTTTAAAGTGAGAGTTTCTTTATTGAAAAGCTCATAGTTTTTTTCGTAAGTGGTGATAATTTCATAACAATGTCTTATGAATTTGATTTTTTAAAGTTGATCTAAGAAATAAGTTAGTTGAAAAAAGTGGTTTTGTTTATAAATGTTTATCATAAGAACTAGGAGATATTTTCAAAAACGGTTTATTGCATTGAAAAGTTGATACATTATTGTATAATTTCCGAAAACTTAATATTGATATCTTAAGAATTTGATTTTCTCAATTTGTGGAACTCTAATGATTAAATATAACGTCACAATGTGAAAATTATCAATTTTAAAAGTTAATATCTCAAAAACTAAAATGTGTTTTAAAGTGCGAGTTTCTTTATTGAAAAGCTCACAGTTTTTTTCGTATGTGGTGACAATTTCATAACAATATCTTAAGAATTCGATTTTTTAACCATTTTTAAATTTGATCTAAGAAATAAGTTAGTTGAAAAAAGTGGTTTTGTTTATAAATATTTATCTTAAGAACTAGGAAATTTTTTCAAAAACGGTTTATTGCCTTAAAAAGTTAATACTTTATTGTATAGTTTCCGAAAACTTCATGTATATATCTTAAGAATTCGATTTTTCACAATTGTTGAAAGTCTAATGATTAAATATAACGTTACAAAGTGAAAATTATCACTTTTAAAAGTTAATATCTCAAAAACTAAAATGTATTTTAAAGTGCCAGTTTCTTTATTGAAAAGCTCGTAGGTTTTTTTGTAAGTGCTGATAACATCATAACTATATCTTAAGAAGTCGATTTTTCACGATTTTTTAAAGTTGATCTAAGAAATAAGTCAGTTGAAAAAAGTGGTTTTGTTTGTAAATGTTTATCTTAAGAACTAGGAGATATTTTCAAAAACTCTTTATTGTGTTAAAAAGTTAATACTTTATTGAATAATTTCCGAAAAATTCATGTTGATATCTTAAGAATTCGATTTTTCACAATTTTTAAAAGTCTAATGATTAAATATAACGTCACAAGTGAAAATTATTACTTATAAAAGTTAATATCTCTAAAACTAAAATGTATTTTAAAGTAAGAGTTTCTTTATTGAAAAGCTCATAGTTTTTTTTGTAAGTGGTGATAATTTCATAACAATGTCTTATGAATTTGATTTTTTAAAGTTGATCTAAGAAATAAGTTAGTTGAAAAAAGTGGTTTTGTTTATAAATGTTTATCATAAGAACTTGGAGATATTTTCAAAAACGGTTTATTGCATTGAAAAGTTGATACATTATTGTATAATTTCCGAAAACTTAATATTGATATCTTAAGAATATGATTTTCTCAATTTGTGGAACTCTAATGATTAAATATAACGTCACAATGTGAAAATTATCAATTTTAAAAGTTAATATCTCAACAACTAAAATGTGTTTTAAAGTTCGATTTTCTTTATTGAAAAGCTCATAGTTTTTTTCGTATGTGGTGACAATTTCATAACAATATCTTAAGAATTCGATTTTTTAACCATTTTTAAATTTGATCTAAGAAATAAGTTAGTTGAAACAAGTGGTTTTGTTTATAAATATTTATCTTAAGAACTAGGAAATATTTTCAAAAATGGTTTATTGCATTAAAAAGTTAATACTTTATTGTATAGTTTCCGAAAACTTCATGTATATATCTTAAGAATTCGATTTTTCAAAATTGTTGAAAGTCTAATGATTAAATATAACGTTACTAAGTGAAAATTATCACTTTTAAAAGTTAATATCTCAAAAACTAAAATGTATTTTAAAGTGCCAGTTTCTTTATTGAATAGCTCGTAGGCTTTTTTGTAAGTGCTGATAACATCATAACAATATCTTAAGAAGTCGATTTTTCACGATTTTTTAAAGTTGATCTAAGAAATAAGTCAGTTGAAAAAAGTGGTTTTGTTTGTAAATGTTTATCTTAAGAACTAGGAGATATTTTCAAAAACTCTTTATTGTGTTAAAAAGTTAATACTTTATTGAATAATTTCCGAAAAATTCATGTTGATATCTTAAGAATTCGATTTTTCACAATTTTTGAAAGTCTAATGATTATATATAACGTTACAAAGTGAAAATGATCACTTTTAAAAGTTAATATCTCAAACACTAAAGTATATTTTAAAGTGCGAGCTTCTTTATTGAAAAGATCACAGTTTTTTTCGTAAGTGGTGATAATTTCATAACAATATCTTAAGAATTCGATTTTTTACGATTTTTTAAAGATGATCTATAAATAAATTATTTGAAAAAAGTGGGTTCGTTTATAAATGTTTACCTGAAGAACTAGAATATATTTTCAAAAACGGTTTATTGCATTGAAAAGTTGATACTTTAATGTATAATTTCCGTAAAATTCATGTTGATATCTTAAGAATTCGATTTTTCACAATTTTTAAAACTCTAATGATTAAATACAACGTCACAAGTGAAAATTATCACTTTTAAAAGTTAATATCTCAAAAACTAAAATATGTTTTAGAGTGCGAGTTTCTTTATTGAAAAGCTCGTAGGTTTTTTTGTAAGTGCTGATAACATCATAACAATATCTTAAGAAGTCGATTTTTCACGATTTTTTAAAGTTGATCTAAGAAATAAGTTAGTTGAAAAAAGTGGTTTTGTTTATAAATGTTTATCTTAAGGACTAGGAGATATTTTCAAAAACGGTTTATTGTATTAAAAAGTTAATACCTTATTGTATTATTTCCGAAAGCTTCATGTTGATATCTTAAGAATTCGATTTTTCACAATTTTTGAATGTCTAATGATTAAATATAACGTCACAAGTGAAAATTATCACATTTAAAAGTTAATATCTCAAAAACTAAAGTATATTTTAAAGTGCGAGCTTCTTTATTGAAAAGATCACAGTTTTTTTCGTAAGTGGTGATAATTTCATAACAATATCTTAAGAATTCGATTTTTTACGATTTTTTAAAGATGATCTATAAATAAATTATTTGAAAAAAGTGGGTTTGTTTATAAACGTTTACCTGAAGAACTAGAATATATTTTCAAAAACGGTTTATTGCATTGAAAAGTTGATACTTTAATGTATAATTTCCGTAAAATTCATGTTGATATCTTAAGAATTCGATTTTTCACAATTTTTAAAACTCTAATGATTAAATACAACGTCACAAGTGAAAATTATCACTTTTAAAAATTAATATCTCAAAAACTAAAATATGTTTTAAAGTGCCGGTTTCTTTATTGAAAAGCTCACAGTTTTTTTCGTTAGTGGTGATAATTTCTTAACAATATCTTAAGAATTCGATTTTTTAAAGTTGATCTAAGAACTAAGTTAGTTGAAAAAAGTGGTTTTGTTTATAAATGTTTATCTTAAGAACTAGGAGATATTTTCAAAAACGGTTTATTGTGTTAAAAAGTTAATACTTTATTGTATTATTTCCGAAAGCTTCATGTTGATATCTTAAGAATTCGATTTTTCATAATTTTTGAAATTCTAATGAATAAATATAACATTACAAAGTGAAAATGATCACTTTTAAAAGTTAATATCTCAAAAACTAAAATTTATTTTAAAGTGCAAGTTTCTTTATTGAAACGCTCACAGTTTCCTTCGTAAGTGGTGATAATTTCATAATAATATCTCAAGAACTCGATTTTTTATGATTTTTTAAAGTTGATCTAAGAAATAAGTTAGTTGATAAAAGTGGTTTTGTTTATAAATGTTTATCTTAAGAACTAGGAGATATTTTCAAAAACGGTTTATTGTATTAAAAAGTTAATACCTTATTGTATTATTTCCGAAAGCTTCATGTTGATATCTTAAGAATTCGATTTTTACAATTTTTGAAAGTCTAATGATTATATATAACGTTACAAAGTGAAAATTATCACATTTAAATGTTAATATCCCAAAAGATAAAATGTGTTTTAAAGTGCGAGTTTCTTTATTGAAAAGCTCACAGTTTTTTTCGGAAATGGTGATAATTCCATAACTATATCTTAAGAATTCGATTTTTTACTATTTTTCAAAATTAATCAAAGAAATAAGATATTTGAAAAAAGTGGTTTTGTTTATAAATCTTTATCTTAAGAACTGGGTGATAATTTCAAAAACGGTTTATCCCATTAAAAAGTTACTTTATTGTATAATTTCCGAAAACTTCATGTTGATATCTTAAGAACTTGATTTTTTAAGTATCACCTTTAAAAGTTAATATCTCAAAAACTAAAATGTATTTTGATGTGCGACTTTCTATGTTGAAGAACTCATAGTTTTCTTCGTAAGTGGTGATAATTTCATAACAAATAAGTTCACCTAAAAAATATTCACCTAAAAAATAAGTTAGTTGAAAAATGTTGTTTTGTTTATAAATGTTTATCTCAAGAACCGGCAGATATTTTCAAAAACGGTTTATTGTATAAAAAGTACACTTTGTTATATAATTTTCGAAAAGTTCATTTCGATTTATCATGATTTTGTTAAAATCTATTACCTAATATAACGTTACAAGGTTAAAATTATAACTTTAAAAGTTTATATCTCAAAACTGAAAAGATATTTGAAAATTTAGATATCTGAAATTTTATTTATTGAAAAGTTCATAGTTTTCTTTATCAGTGGTGATAATTTCATAGCTATATCTTAAGAATTCCATTTTTCACGATTTTTTAAAGTTCTTCACACAATTTTATCTTGTGATTTATTTATTGCCTTATATCCCTCAATATTCCAGTTAAAGATTGCGCATTTCGCAAATCTTGTACCTTTTACACAAGTAATATTCTTACTTTACATAATAGGTTTTTTACAACTGCACCCTTTCGTCAATCAATCAAACTTAAATGTAATCACTTTTATGAAATGCCACTCTTGTGAAATAAGGAAGTATAATTCCTTACAGGGTATTCATGACTAGATTTATGTAATAATAATCTTAGAATCGTGTTTAATCTAAACACTAATTTTATAAAATCACTTAAACTGTGTATACACGTTGTTGATAAAATACAAAGAAAATCTTTATTCATAAATTATCTCTTTATACAATTCGTGCATCTGTAAGTGTGCACCCACACACCCTTATCTCTCCTCTAAGAATATCCATGTGTATACTAAAGTTGAACATAAATATCGTGTTACAAGTAACGTTAGCACGTTCCATACACGAACGCTCGATGTTTCTGTGAATTTGATCAAAGAGAAAACCCCGAAAGAATACCAACCCTTTTAGATCTAGAAAGGTTTAACGTCTTCCTTCAACCGAATACGAACGGGACTAACTTATTAAAGCCTCTGCAATCTATTTATAGAATTTGCTTTGCCGTCCCTCGTAAGTAACATACAAAGTTAACTTTTCCTTTCAACGAAATTCGGTTTTACTGTTTTATTTTGAACGGACGAGGAATACTAAAGACGCGAATTTATACGGCTCTGTCATGTGAAAGTAATCGTGACGGTTTCATTCTAAAAATACGGAATTGTTCTAGTGAATTGGTGAATTAAGTCCTCTGAACTATGACTTAAACGGGAAATCGTTAGCCGTTCACTTTAAGCCGGTTAGATTTAGCCGAGTGGGTGGTTAAAGAGACAACAAGGCTTCTTTTATCATCTTTCATAAGAGAGTATTATTCATGAATTAACGATAAAAAAAATTAACGTGTACATTGAGATTGGTGGGGTTATCTTTTTATTATCTTTCTTTTTAACAATTTCGTCCACTTTTAGATAAGATCCAAATTGTACATAATTTGTAGTAAAATTTTTTAAATTAGACTCAAAATGATGTTAATTAAAGAAAGTACGTGTAATCGTTGGGTTGGTATAAAGTTATGATCTCATTAGGTTTATATCGCGAGTCCCGTTTCAGTTTATAGGTTTCCTTATTTTACACCACTCCTTCTGGTTGGTTACGTCGTCGTAAAGCATCGTTAATTTTTTAATCTTTCGTTTAATAATAAGGAAATGTCGAGGTATTAAATAGTAAATTTATAATATTAAATAGGAGTGAATGTAGAAGAACATAAATTAGCTAATTTCTTGTGCAGAAACATCACCTTATTAATTTTAAAGCACTACTCCAATGTTTTTTTAACTTATTTATGGGTTAAAAATATGTCATAATCCTTGTGTATCCCGTAAGTAAGAATGTGAGTAATATCTAAATCTACATCTGATTCATTAAAACAAGGAGAGTACGTCTGTGTGTTTAAAAAGGATCAAGCCAAAAACTATAAATGTAACATTACAACACATTCAATCAACGTCCTCAAATAGATTAAGTGTTTTATTACATTAGCAATAAAAATATGTATTGCAAAATCAAAACAATAACTAAGAGTTATTTTTAAATTGTCATTTTTTCTCCCTGGCGAGTAAAAAATCTCATACAATCTATGCAAATTTTAATTTCGCTATCTTATCAATTTAATTTAATAACAAAGTATGTTATTTATCTGATATAGTATCATTTTCTTTTGTTTCAATTTTTTGTTTCATGAATTAATCTAGGCGTACTCTTTCCGTGTTTGTCGCAGATCTTTTTGTCCGTTTCCTTCATTCAAAAGCTCGCCCAGAAAATGAGAATTGTATTCACCCTCTCTACGCATTGTTCTATTTGCTCTATTCAACGAGAAATCCATTGTAATGTGTGGGCCAGTTTGTTTGCTCTAAAAACACAGAATACCGAAAGCATAATGAATGGCGTATGCAGAATAATTACATGCTTAATTTTTTTAATTGTGCGCTTATTATGTTGGTAAATACACTAAATCCTCAATAAAACGAATATTGTTAGAACAGATCATTAAGTATAACGTTATAAGGCGACAACTATCACATTTAAAAGTTAATATCTCCAAAATGAAAATAATAAAATAAATATTCAAGATTTCACGATTTTTTAAATGTGATGCAAAAATTATGGTAGTTGAAAACAGTGGTTTTGTTTATGAATATTTCTCCTAAAAATTAAATGATATATTCAAAAACGGATTGTTGGATTAAAAAGGCCATATAATTGTGTAGTTTATAAAAAAGTTCATAACGTTATCTTAAGAATTCGATTTTTCACGACTCTAATGATTAAGTATTACGTTTTAAGATGAAAATTCTCAGTTAATATCTCAAAAACGAAACGATATTTCAAAGTGCGGTTTTCTTTGTTGAAAAGCTCATAGTTTTCTTTATAGGTGGTGATAAATTCATTACTACATTTTAGGAATTCGATTTTTCAGAAATTTTTAAAGTTGACCCAAAAAAGAAGTTAGTTGAAAAAAGTGTTCTTCTTTGTAAATGTTTATCTTAAGAACTACAAAATATTTTCAAAATCGGTTTATTGTATTAAAATGGTAATACTTTATTATATATTTTCTAAAAAAATCATAACGATATCTTATGAATTCGGTTTTACACGATTTTTTTAAAATCAAGTTAATATAACGTTACATTCACATACAAGTTGGCGACATTGGGTTATTAATTTAATTAATATAATTAGAAATTTATACCTAGTAACTTTTTAAGGCTTATGAAACGTGTTCCTCGTTATATGTTTTCGTAATTTGCATTTTTCGTCTTTTTTTAACAAAAATAAAGTCAATTTTTACAATTTTTGGGAAATTTGGTACACACACTGGTAACACCTATTCTGCCAAAATTTATTTTATTTTCGTTTAAAAAATAGGATAAAAACGTGAATTACAAAAAAAATAGCATAAAAAACTCGTTTCAAAAAACTTAAAGCAGTCATTCATTAAAGATGAATTCGTGCACTTCAAACGTGTCTTACAAAACTTCTTTTTAATATACTATTAAAGTGGTGTTTCTTTATGGAAGAACTCATAATTTTCTCTGTAGGTGATGATAATTCCATCAATATATCTTAAGAATTCGATTTTTCACGATTTTTTAAAATTAAAATAGTTATCTTAAGAACCAAGTTGTATTTACATAAGCAGTTTGTTGCATTAAAAAGTTGATACTTTATTGTATAGTTTATAAAAAGTTCGAAACGATATCTTATAATAACGAAAAGATATTTTGAAGCAAGATTTATACAACTTTCTTTATTGAAAAACCCATAGTTTCCTATAATAGGTGGTGATAATTTCATCACTACTATATCTCAAGATTTCGATTTATCACGATTTATTGAAGTTTATTCAAAAAACAGTTTAGTCGATATTAGTTTTTTCGTATAAATGTTTATCTTAAGAACTAAGAGATATTTTCGAAAACGGTTTATTGTATTAAAAAGGTGATACATTATTATATAATTTCTGAACACTTCGTAGTGATAACTTAAGAATTCGATTTTTAACGATTTTTTAAAATCTAATGTTTAAATATGACGCTACAAGGTGAAAATTATCACTTTTAAAAGTTAATATCTCAGAAACGAATAGATATTTCAAAGTGTGGTTTTCTTTATTGAAAAGTTCATTGTTTTCGTGATTGGTGGTGACAATTTCATCACTATATCTCAGTATTTCGATTTATCACGGTTTTTTAAAGTTTGTTTATTTTAAGAACTAAGAGTTATTTTCGAAAACGGTTTATTGCATTAAAAAGGTGATTAAAAAGGTGACTTTGTTATATAATTTCTGAACACTTCATAGTGATATTTTAAGAATTTGATTTTTAACGATTTTTTTAAAATCTAATGATTAAATATGACGCTACAAGGTGAAAATTATCACTTTTAAAAGTTAATATCTCAGAAACGAACAGATATTTCAATGTGTGGCTTTATTTATTGAAAAGCTCATAGTTTTCTTTATTGGTGGTGACAATTTCATCACTATATTTTAATATTTCGATTTATCACGATTTTTTAAAGTTTATTCAAAAAACAGTTTATTTGAATAAAGGGTTTTTTCATATAAATGTTTATCTTAAAAACTAAGAGATATTTTCAAAAACGGTTTATTGTATTAAAAGTGTGATACGTTATTATATAATTTCTGAACATTTCATAGTGATATCTTAAAAATTCGATTTTTAACGATTTTTTAAAATCTAATGATTAAATATGACGCTACAAAGTGAAAATTATCACTTTTAAAAGTTAATATCTCAGAAACGAACAGATATTTCAATGTGTCGTTTTATTTATTAAAAAGCTCATAGTTTTCTTTATTGGTGGTGACAATTTCATCAATATATCTTAATATTTCGATTTATCACGATTTTTTTAAGTTTATTCAAAAAACAAGTTAGTTGCATAAAGTGATTTTCTTACAAATGTTTACCTTAAGAACTAAGAGATATTTTTAAAAACGGTTTATTGTATTAAAAAGGTGATACTTTATTATATAATTTCTGAACGCTTCATAGTGATATCTTAAGAATTCGACTTTTAACGAGTTTTTAAAATCTAATGATTAAATATGACGCAACAAGATGAAAATTATCACTTTTAAAAGTTTATATCTCAGAAACGAACAGATATTTCAATGTGTGGTTTCCTTTATTGAAAAGCTCATTGTTTTCTTGATTGGTGGCGAGAATTTCATTACTATATCTTAATATTTCGATTTATCACGATTTTTTAAAATTTATTCAAAAAACAGTTTAGTTGAATAAAGGGTTATTTCGTATAAATATTTATCTCAAGAACTAAGAGATATTTTCAAAAACGGTTTATTGTATTAAAAAGGTGATACGTTATTATATAATTTCTGAACACTTCATAGTGATATCTTAAGAATTCGATTTTTAACGATTTTTTAAAATCTAATGATTAAATATGACGCTACAAGATGAAAATTATCACTTTTAAAAGTTAATATCTCAGAAACGAACAGATATTTCAATGTATGGTTTTATTTATTAAAAAGCTCATAGTTTTCTTTATTGGTGGTGACAATTTCATCATTATATCTTAATATTTCGATTTATCACGATTTTTTTAAGTTTATTCAAAAAACAAGTTAGTTGAATAAAGTGTTTTTTCTTACAAATGTTTACCTTAAGAACTAAGAGATATTTTTAAAAACGGTTTATTGTATTAAAAAGGTGATACTTTATTATCTAATTTCTGAACGCGTCATAGTGATATCTTAAGAATTCGATTTTTAACGAGTTTTTAAAATCTAATGATTAAATATGACGCTACAAGATGAAAATTATCACTTTTAAAAGTTTATATCTCAGAAACGAACAGATATTTCAATGTGTGGTTTCCTTTATTGAAAAGCTCATTGTTTTCTTGATTGGTGGCGAGAATTTCATTACTATATCTTAATATTTCGATTTATCACGATTTTTTTAAGTTTATTCAAAAAACAAGTTAGTTGAATAAAGTGTTTTTTCTTACAAATGTTTACCTTAAGAACTAAGAGATATTTTTAAAAACGGTTTATTGTATTAAAAAGGTGATACTTTGTTATATAATTTCTGAACGCTTCATAGTGATATCTTAAGAATTCGATTTTTAACGATTTTCTAAAATCTAATGATTAAATATGACGCTACAAGATGAAAATTATCACTTTTAAAAGTTAAAATCTCAGAAACGAACAGATATTTCAAAGTGAGGTTTTCTTTATTGAAAAGCTCGTTGTTTTCTTTATTGACGGTTATAATTTCATCACTATATCTTAAGAATTTGCTTTTTTACGATTTTTCAAATTTGATTCAAAAAATAAGTGGAATAAGATGGTTTTTTTATAAATGTTTATCTTAAAAACTAAGAGATATTTTGAAAAACGGTTTATTGTATTAAAAATGTGATACGTTGTTATATAATCTCTGTACATTTCATAGTGATTAAGAATTCTTAAGAATTCGATTTTTAACGATTTTTCAAAATCTAATGATTAAATACAACACTACAAGGTGAAAATTATCACTTTTAAAAGTTAATATCTCAGAAACGAACAGATATTTCAATGTGTGGTTTTATTTATTGAAAAGCTCATTGTTTTCTTGATTGGTGGTAACAATGTCATCACTATATCTTAATATTTCGATTTATCACGATTTTTTAAAGTTTATTCAAAAAACAGTTTAGTTGAATAAAGGGTTATTTCGTATAAATATTTATCTCAAGAACTGAGAGATATTTTCAAAAACGGTTTATTGTATTAAAAACGTGATACGTTATTATATAATTTCTGAACACTTCATAGTGATATCTTAAGAATTCGATTTTTAACGATTTTTTAAAATCTAATGATTAAATATGACGCTACAAGATGAAAATTATCACTTTTAAAAGTTAATATCTCAGAAACGAACAGATATTTCAAAGTGAGGTTTTCTTTATTGAAAAGCTCGTTGTTTTCTTTATTGACGGTGATAATTTCATCACTATATCTTAAGAATTTGCTTTTTTACGATTTTTCAAATTTGATTCAAAAAATAAGTGGAATAAGATGGTTTTTTTTATAAACGTTTATCTTAAAAATTAAGTGATATTTTCAAAAATAGTTTGTTGTATTACAAAAGTGATACTTTTTCATATAGTTTGTAAAAACTTCATAACTGAATATATTATAATATCATAACTGATTATTAAATACATTATAAAGTAAAAATTCTCATTTTAAATGTTAATGTCTCAAGAACGAAAGGATATTTTAAAGTGCTTTTTTCTTTATAGATGGTGATAATCTCATAGCTATATCTTAAGAATTCCATTTATCACGATTTTTTTAAAGTTAATTCAACAAATATTTAGTTGAAGAAAATGATTTTGTTTATAAATGTTTATCTTAAAAACGAAGTGATATTTTCTAAACCAGTTTCTTGCTTTAAAAAGAAGATACTTTAATCTATAATTTCTGAAAAGTTCATAACGACATCTTATGAATTTAATTCTCACGATTTTTTTAAATCTAATGCTTAAATATAACGTTACAAGGTGAAAATTATCACTTTTAAAAGTTAATATCTCATAAGCTAAACGATATTTTAAATTGCGGTTGTCTTAGTTGAAAAGCTCACAAATTTCGTTATAAGAGGTGATAATTTCATAACTATATTTTAAAAAATCAATTTTTCACGATTTTTTTAAAGTTGATTCAAAAAATAAGTTAGTTGAAAAAATTGGATTCGTTTATAAATGTTTATCTTAAAAACTAGAAGATATTTACAAAATTTGAAAGGTAAATAAACTGAAAGGTGATAATTTTGTTCTCTAATTTCTAAAAACTTCATAATAATATTTTATGAATTCGACTCTTTTGCGATTTTTAAAAATTTTATCATTTAATATTAGGTTGTAACCTAATATTATATAGATAAAAATTATCACTTTTAAAAGTTTATATCTCAAAAGCTAAACGATATTTTAAATTGGGGTTTTCTTAATTGAAAAGCTCACAAATTTTGACATAGCAGGTGATAATTTCATAACTATATTTTAAAAATTCGATTTTTTACGATTTTTTAAAATTGATTCAAAAAATAAGTTAGTTGAAAAAATTTGTTTTATTTATAAATGTTTATCTTAACAAATAGAAGTAGACCTATGAGTAGACCTTGACATAGAAGTAGAAGAGATATTTTCAAAAATGGTTTGTTATATTAAGAAGGTGATGCTTTATTGTCTAATTTTTAAAAACTTTATAACGATATATTATGAATTCGATTTTTCGCGATTTTTTAAAACGTTATGATTTAATATTAGGTTATGAGCCAATAATCATTTTAAAAGTTAATATCTCAAAAATGAAAAGATATTTTAAAGTGCGGTTTCTTTTTATTGAAAAGCTCATTGTTTTGTTAATAAGTGGTGATAATTTCGTCACTATAGCTTAAGAACCCAATTTTTCACGATTTTTTAAAGTTGATTCAAAAAGTAATATAGTTGAAAAATGTGGTTTTGTTTATAACTGTTTATCTTAAACGCTAAGTGATATTTTCAAAAACAGTTTGTTGCATTATAGAGGTAATTAATTGATGAATAATTTCTGAAAACTTCATAACCATATCTTAAGAATTCGATTTTTATGATTTCCTTTAAGTTGATTCAATAAAAATGTTCTCTTTCAGCAAGATTAACTCAAGCTATGTGTTGTTTTTTGTTTTTTATTTGAAATATTTTTTTTTTAAAGCAAGTTTTTATAAGAATTTTATCATGACACACATCGTTTAGTACATGGTACACAATATTTGTACTTCTTGAAAATATTAGCTAAAATATCTTATAATATCTTATATAAATATGTTATATAAAAAAAAATAAGTTTATGTTACTCTAAAATATTGATTGATTATAATCTAATATAAAGCTAAAAATAAATGTTTAATCTTAGGATGTCCAATTCCCGGAACCAATAATATTTTCGCCATTCGAAAGTTCAATATCTCAGTACTTGCACTAAAGGTCCTGAAATTCCCGAAAATGGCCCTGAAATCAAAATACGTTAGCAAAAAACGTTTAAACATGTATATTAGGATCTTTTTACTTTAATGATATTGCAGGACTTATCTATAAGTGCTGAATACGTTGGTACTCTCCGCACCCATACAACATTTTTAATGGGATAGACATCAAACACGGCGCTTCTCTGGATGTACAAAATCCTATCCATCCCATACAACATTGTTAATGATTTTATCTGGATTGTCGAGTTTTTTCTTCCCAATTCAGTTCTAGCATCTTTTCTCTTGTTAGTTGAACATTTTTTGGAGAGCTTGAAGACTTGATTTTGCTTCTAGAAGACTTAATCTGCATCTAGCTAGAAGACTTAAACTGCTTTAGATAACTTGACATTGCTTGCATTGTTCTAGATACTGGTTTGGTTACGTTTGAGCTTATTCTTTTCAATGTAGTGCTGCATCTGTTGTGAAGGTTTTTTTTTGGAGAGCACGTATGATATTTTGATTTTTTTCAGATCCAATTCAAGTGCATTTAAAGCTTTATCTCTTAATACCAACCGCATTTTCATGGTAAAACCTCTCAGTCTCAGACCTATCATTTCTTTCATGAAATCCAGGGACAAAATATCGGGACTGGACACCATAATCTATTCTATTTTAGTTAATTTTTAAATTGGTTTGTGTATTGAACTGGTTTTGCAGCATACACAAATGATCTAATATTTCGTCGTTTAATCCTGAACGAAAACTTTCTTCCTAAAACTAATAAGAGGAAGAAACGTCCTTCCTCTTATTAGTTTTATTGAGATTTTACTGTTAAAATAGAGTGTTGGCAAAAACCTAAAGATTGTATTTCATGTTTGATGTAGTGCTTTTGTTGTGAAACCAGGTAGAGAAATTTTAGCTACCTGATTTTAAAGGAAACCACTTAAAAAAAACAATTCCCTAAATTCCCCATAACTTATAAAACAAAATTTTTATAACTTTCTAATTACTTCAATTTACTCCACACCGAACAATGAATGATGACGCGCAATCTAGATTACTTCAAGATAAGAGTAATATGTGGCGACGTAAAATGTAAACGTTTTGAACAACCCGGTTACCCCATTTTTTTAAACACATACGCTACGATATGATAAATATTTATGTTTGTTTATGGATAAAATAAGAAGGGAAAACATTCCATAACATAAAATAGATAAAAAAATTATGAATCTTCATTAACCCAAGTTCAATGAGTACGATTTTCTAAGAAACGTGCCGAGAATAACTTTCCTCCGTTAAAAATACACACTTAAAATAGGAAGTGGTGGTGGTTGAAAGATAATGAAGTAGTTCTTTGCGGTTAACCGCGACAATATTGACGAATGGTAATGTGGTTAAAGTTGCTAAACGTGGATACTGTTGTGGAACGCAAATATTGAAGGTTCAATATTTCCTCAACTGATAATTATGAAATACACAAATAATCGAAACTTAACTATACGATTATTTACTCGTTACTTTTTCGATTTTCTTTCCGGGAAAACGGCGAGTTTCTAAACTTACTAATAGATTTTCTAGTTTGAAATAAGAAAGTTTATACAAGAAGGTTTGTCGAATAATTAAGTTAATAAACCGTACATAAACTTATTTGAGTTATAAATCATTTGTATTCTATGAAAACTTTAATAGATGATAACGTGATGATTGACGGGAAATACGCAGATTATTAATGTTTGTATATCATGTTCTTTGTTTATTTGATTTATAAATAAACTGTTGTTTTAAAATGTTAAATTGTAACAGCATTCAATGATACGATATCAGACAAAAATTGTAAATTGTAACTATTTCGAGCTCAAAATGCCACTTTTTACGCATAACAACTATTATAATTAGAATGTGTTCGAATAGATATGCATAATTATTTAGAGCAGAAGACTACATACTGATAGATACTAATAGATTCTTTACCATAAGCGCCGAAAATATGGGTGTACAAATATTCATAAAAAATTTAATGTGCAATTTTCAATTAATTTTAATGCACCGTTGAGCTTTTTCTTCCCAATTCAGCACGTATATTGAATTGAGACTTGATAGTAGTTCCAGATGATTTGCAATGTTTCAACAAGACTTGATACTGCCTCTGAAAGATTTGAAATATTTCCACAAGACTTGATATTGCTTTCCGGAAGATTTGAAATGGTTCCTATAGACTTAATATTGCTTCTAGAAGACTTAAAATGCTTCCAAGAGACTCGATATTACTTCTAGAAGATTTAAAATATTTCCAAAAGACTCGATACTATCTCTGGACAAATTGATACTGACATAGTTCCAGAAGATTTGATATTGCTTCTGAAAGACTTGAACTGATTTCAGAAGACTTGATACTGCTCTTAAAAGACTTGACATATTTCCAAAAAATTTGATTCTGCCTCTAGAAAACTTAATACCGTTTCCGACAGATTTGAATTGCTTCCAGAAAACTTGATATTTCTTCCAAAAAACATTAAATGGATCCAAAAAACTTGAAATGGTTCCTCAAGACTTGAACAGTTTTCGAAAGATTTGATATTGCCTCTGAAAGACTTGAAATGGTTTCAGGAAATTAATACTGCTTTTAAAAGACTTGGAATATTTTCAAATGACTTGATACTGCATCTATCTTGATATGCTTCCAAAAGACTCGATACTATCTCTGAAAAACGTGATACTTCTTCCGAAAAATATGAAATGTTTCCATGAAATGTTTTTTGAAAAATGTTTTTTTGAAAAAACAAGATTTCAAATTGTTCCAGAAGACATGAACAATTTTCAGAAGATTTGATATCTCTAAAAACTTGGAATGGTTTCAAAAGACTTGATACTGCTTCTAAAAGATTTGAAATATTTCCAAAAGATTTGATACTAGATATAGAAGCCTTTATAAGATTTGATACCGCTTTCAGCAGATTGGAAATGCGTTCAGAAACTTAATACACTTAACACTTCTGGAATAAGTGGTGAAGACTTGGATAAAAGAGTTGGGATACTTCCAGAAGGTTTGAATTGCTTCCAGAAGACTTGAATCGCTTCCAGAAGACTCGATAGTGCATCCAAAATTTTTAAAATGCTTCCCGAAGACTTGAATTGCTTCCAGAAGGCTCGACACTGCTTCCAAAAATACTTGAAATGCTTGCAAAAGACTTTATACTATCTCTGAAAAACGTGATACTGCTTCCAAAAAACATGAAATGTTTCCAAAAGATTTCAAATTGTTCCAGAAGACATGAACAATTTTCAGAAGATTTGATATCTCTAAAAACTTGGAATGGTTTCAGAAGACTTGATACTGCTTCTAAACGATTTGAAATATTTCCAAACGATTTGATACTACATATAGAAGCCTTTATAAGATTTGATACCGCTTTCAGCAGATTGGAAATGCGTTCAGAAACTTAATACACTTAATGCTTCTGGAATAAGCGGTGAAGACTTGGATAAAAGAGTTGGAATGCTTCCAGAAGGTTTGAATTGCTTCCAGAAGACTTGAATCGCTTCCAGAAAACTCGATAGTGCTTCCAAAATTTTTAATATGCTTCCCAAAGACTTGAATTGCTTCCAGAAGACTCGACACTGCTTCCAAAATACTTGAAATGCTTGCAAAGAACTTCAAATGCCTCCAAAAGACTCGATACTATCTCTAAAAAACGTGATACTGCTTCCAAAAAACATGAAATGTTTTCAAAAGATTTCAAATTGTTTCAGAACACATGAACAGTTTTCAGAACATTTGATATTGCCTCTGAAAAACTTGGAGTGGTTTCACAAGATTTGATACTGCTTCTAAAAGATTTGAAATATTTCCAAAAGATTTTTTACTACATATAGTGTACCAATGCTTATACCAAAATACATATAATGCTTTCAGAAACTTAATACACTTAGTGCTTCTGGAATAAGCGGTAGAGACTTGGACAGGAGAGTTGTAATGCTTCCAGAAAACTTGAATTGCTTCCAGAAGACTAGATACTGTTTCCAAAATTTTTGAAATGCTTGCAGAAGATTTGAAATGCTTCGAGAAGGCTTGCAATATTTAATAAGACTTAATACTGCAGCTAGACGATTTGAGAAGGTTTCAGAAGACTTGATACTACTTTTAGAAGACTTTAAATGCTTCCAGGAGACTTGATGATATTTTTAAATTTTGATGTGCTTTTGAGCTTATACTTCCCAATGCTGTTTTTTTCAGCATCTTTGTTATTTACAATAATTATCTAATACTAATAGATATTATACTATAGATTTGCAGATTATATTTAGCTTTGGCAGAGAACGTTATGCTGGTAACAAAAATCTAGGCTAACAAAGATTATGTTCTTTTCGCAGAAGGCTTTCAGCTGCTGGCAAAAGAATAGATAATTTAAGATTATAAGGCAACATACCGGAATACTACCTATTATATAAATTATCTCTATAAATACTATAGAGTTTTACAAAATACTACATTCCAGTGTAGCTACCTTTAATCTCATGATTTGACATGCACTTTTTACGATTTTATGAATGAATTTAAAAATATTCATTGTATTGCCTTATAAAAATTCCATATTGATCACAAGCAAGATGGCTTTCTTTAGAGTCCACTGTAAAAAGACTTCTTTTGCAATATGATGCCTTAGTGCTATATTTTGTAGAACAATCATCATAAGACATTTTGAAAGCTAATACTATATTACGTTTATTGCAACAATCAGATACGAAATTATATTTGGAGTTGTTATCATTTATTTTACAATTTTTCAATAATTAAATTAAAATTAATAAATGTTGTCATGCAAAGTGATAAACCAAATAGTTAAATATAGTTAAAATCATTATGGACTGTAAAGAGAAGATATCCTTAATAATAATGTCTAGGATATTAATTGAACAAGTCCGAATAATTTTTTAAAACTGAACAAAATATATTTTGGTATAATATATTAAAAAGTATTTTAGTATTCAAAATTCTATTTTACAGCAAGTAATATGAAGTTTTGACTTTTATTTTGAAAGTGTTAGATAAATATTAATTACATTTCCGTTAAAAACCTCTATTTTGAAAAAATTAAACATTCTAGATGCCGAAAATGTGCTGAACACAACAATAGCATTTATATCCGATATATTTGATGATTTTCCAAAATTAATAAATGATATGAAAGAATTAGACAATGAGTGGGGACAAATACGTAATTTTGATTTTAGTAACTTTACGGCGGATATAAGTGTAGAAGAATTTTGGTTACAAGTTTCCAATGCTAAGTTAGGTAATGGTAATTTCAAATGTTTCAATACCAATTTCACTACTTTTTAAACAAATATTATTAAAACTGAATAATTTTTTAAAAATTTTCAACATTTCACGATATTTTATGGCATAATTCACGGCATTGTATTAAACACATACATCTAGTAATACTACCAGATACTCTGAAAAAACAATAATTAAGACATAGCGACATCTAAATATCTAATTGTAGATTATACCGTGGTTGTAGAAAACTATATATTGCTAATAAAACATTAAATCAAAATAATGTTTCGAAAATCTATCTACTGCAAAAAGATATTTTTGAAAATCCTTAACAATTTTGTGAAAATCCTCTCAAAAATTGGAATAATTTCCATAATCTGAATGGTTCTAGATAACAGTACTAATGAACCATTTAACCACTTCACAGTCGGATATTTTTGAGAAAAATGGTAAAAAAATTGTCACTTTTTTGTTTTCATTTGACTACAGTTATTAATATAATTAATTAATTACAATAAATTTACTCAGTAAGTAATTTTAGTATGATATATTTTGAAACATTCAATACACAATCCTACATCACAATCCGAATAGTAATATCTTGTCTCCTTTCGTATTTTTTTACCGTTTGCATATTTCCGTGAACAACATACTTTGCATTGTCGAGTAGGTCTATCTTTGTTTGCAATAGATGGTATTACTTCTATAAAATGTCTACCAATCAAACGTAATGTTTATGGTGATGCTGATGGACGTCCAGAAGTCTGTTGAGATCTACCATATTTTTCAATAATTTGCTGTACGAGATCTAATCTAAACTGTAAATGAGTTTTTGAGCCTCCTTGCTTTCCATATAACACAAAAGAATTCCATATTGTCTGATCGAGAAGATGTAGAAGTATTTTATAACATTTCTTCCCACGCTTTTTGATGATAAGGTAGTTAGTTAGGTGTTGGTCAACTCTATCAACACCACCCATAGAATTGTTATAATCATTTACAACTATAGGAACATTTTTAGAGTCCCGTGTTCATTGAATTTGTATTATTTCTGGGTTGGAATTGTGGACAACAAGGCGACGTCCTTTTTGTATTTCCACTTCATAACACAGACCTTTCTTCTTTGATATACCACTATTTCTCCCTTTTTTAGTTTTTTCTTTTGTAAATCCTTGGGCACCTCTTTTTTGTTCAATTTCAACATTCCAACTAAGTTGTTTTTGTGTCGCAAAAGAATATCTGCAAGTATCGGTGAAGTATAAAAATTGTCTGTAGTAAGACTGTATCCTAAATTCAAAATTGGCTTAATTAAAACCACGACAAGTTATACTCCCATTCCATGGTTTTTGTAATTATTATCTACAATTGTTCCCTTACCTATGTATATTATAATAGACCAAATGTACCCAGATTTTGATTCACAGAGCATATATGATTTAATGCCGAACCTGGCTCGTTTTAAAGGGATATACTGAATCCAACCTAATTTACCTTTATACAGCATAAGACTTTCGTGTATTGTCACGTCTCTCTCAGGTGTAATCGCAGAAGAAAACTTTTTATGTAGGTGCTCAATGATTGGCCATAACTTATTTAGCTTGGGATTTGGGTGCGTTTCGGGATTATAATATAATAAAAATATAATATAATGCCTTTTTTAATAAGTCGAAAACAAAAGGAAAATAGAACAAAAGTAATACATTCTTAAAAAAATATATTGACTTATTTTCTGGACGAAGTTCAGTTTGGATTAACCAACTGCTCTTCCACTTAATCCAGAAACCAACTCTCGCTAACAAAGAAAAAAAAGGAAACATTAACAGCTCAGAATACATAACAACAGAAAAAAACAATCATGATGGCTCAAGTAGGAGGAAGGATTTCAAACTACTTTTAAACGAAGCGCAGCTCAATCCCTTAAGGTGCATTGGTAGATCATTGTAAATTTTGGCTATCTGGTAGGAAAATGATCGGTGTGAGGTACGGCGTCGTACCGTCAATACATCTTTCCTCCTTACATTAATATTATGCACATCATTTCTGAAAGACAGGCGTTGCAACAAATAAGGAGGCCGTTTACTTTTAATAATTTTATAATAGACGCAAGTTGCATGCAGTTTACGCCTGTTCTTCATGTTCAACCACCCAGTCTCTGTCAACTTATGACTAATATGATCATATTTACGAATTCCGTAAATAAGCCTCAGGCAACCGTTCTGGAGGTTCTGGATACGACGCCCAATCGTACCCGTCAAATTTGGACCATAAACAACGTCGCAGTAATTTAATTTGCTTAGAACCAAGCTATTACACAGCATAATTTTTTATTTAAGACATCCCTATGGGCATACAAGAGACGGAGGGCGCCATACCCACCCCTCATGCACCTGGCAATATGTTCCTCAGACCTCAACTGATGATCCAATGTAACTCCTAAAATTTTTATATTATCAGAAACAGTAAGAGGTTCGCCATCCACCACCAATTGCTCGGAAATCAAAGCAGTGTCTCCTTGCGACACTACTGCAAAATAGAAGAATAGAAGACTTAGGTGGATTAAGCACAAGCTCATGGCGTTTCGCAACATCAGAAAATAATGCTATATCTGAGTTAAATTTTATGCAGGCATCATCCCAATTATTTGGATTAAAGTTCAGCAGAAGTTGTGTATCATCTGCATACAAGTGAACCTGCGAATGTTCAAGAACTTGGCTGAAGTCAGATGTGTAAATCGAAAACAATAGTGGCCCCAAAATGGACCGCTGAGGGATTCCACGAGTGATAGATAGACCACTCGATATCTGACTATTAATTTTCACAACCTGAGACCTATCCGACAAAAAAGACTTTATCAAAATTAAAGCCTGATTTCGAAGACCAAAATAATGAAGCTTAGGTGCAAGTATATTATGATTAATTGTATCAAACGCCTTGGTGAAGTCCAATGATAACAAAAGTGCGGCTTGCCCGGCCTCTCTAGAAGCAAATATCTCATCCGTAAGGTTCAATAAACCCAGATTGTTGATCAGGTTATAAGTTGAATTATCATTGAAATGTATACAACGCTTCAATAAGACAAAACGTCTGTATGACATAATTTTTACAAAAAATGGTATATCTTTTTTAGACCAGTACAATTCGATTGTAGGTTTATTTATAATACCTTGCAGGATTTGCAGAGCAAGAAACACCATAATTTCAGCATTATCTGTCGGTTTCCACTCCTTCAAACGTGAAAATCTTTGTAAAATTGTATTACTACTTTGAGCTGCATATCGATTAGTCTCAATTGTAATCAAGTCTAAGATTTCTGTGTCCCAAAAAATTTAAAATAACGTAATATTGTCCCTTCATCATCATTATCAAATTGCAAATTTACACCAGGTGAATCATCGAAACGGAATCTTGGGGGAGGAGATGGTAAATTTTCTATATTTACTTCACAAAATTCTGTAAATGGAAGTACATCTTCATTCTCTAAGTCAAAATCATCTTCTCCGATAATTCTAATAAATCACTTTCGTTGTCTGATTCACTTATCAATATTTCCTCATCACTTTCGTAATCAAACTCAAACATTTTGGGAATCTAATGAAGTAAAATAAAACTGACCATAAAAATAAATATATACATAACATATATTACCTGTGTCTAAAATGTAAAGACTCCACAAAAAGTAACAACAATATAACAAGCTATAGTACAAATAAATGTTAGACAACACGTATTAAATACATCAACAAGCCAACTGTACCCATTCCTCAAGCATATCACTATGTACAAGTTAAAACAAGTTGCTCGAACGAGACTCGGGATCGTCAGTGGTTAATAAACACTAATTCTAGGCTCTGAAACTGAGATATTAACTATCTCTTCTGGAAAGGCTGAATTCGTTTATTATGAACCAATGTTCGACTATATCCTCAGATACAGGTGATGTCTGTGAATTTTCTGGGTTTAATTCGCAATTTAGTAAATAAATTTAGTAACTTTTAAGTTACAATGAAACAAGCTTCAAAATATTTACATACAATACTGTAAAACATTCTTTAGATGTTTAATTTTCCATCGTTTGAGCAAGTTGAATCTATAATTGAACAAATTTTATGTCGGTCGTCAATAAATGTTAAATTTCCGATGTTTTAAAGGTTTTGTTTGGGAGTTGTTGACCTGGGTGACATTGAACTTTTTTGAGCTTCTAAATCTGATCCAATGTAAATCCAGTTCGTAATGGATTGTCACTAATGCTTTTGAATCTCCATCCTTTTATTCTTGAGTATCTCCTATAACAATCAATCAATCTTACGTGATTATATCTGATACTCTTATTCAATATGTCTTCCTTCCAATGGCTAATGGCTGTTTGGAGATTAATTGGTATTGAAAGACATTATTATTACAATTATCTTTTGACTAATGTGTCCTGATTTACGCTGTGAATAATAAAAAGATTGTGATGTAAAAAAGTATCATAAATAATAGACAATAATAAATAAGAATGATCTAAAATCAGTTGAAGGTGGATTACAAAAATTATCTCAACGCAAGATTGTGATTATGAGCAAATATTTTTATAATTTATTGAATCGTGTATTCGTGGAACTACTAATTTTAATGATTTATAGGAGATGATTTATTGGATTCTGAAGTACAAATTTTTAATAATAATATAAACTTACTTGTATGACTCTAATATAACATCACAATACACCTTACTTGAATATTACTTAAATGTAATGGCGAGTAATTCGTGTAAAAAAACCATTAATTAATGATTATTTAATTGAAACTGCTTTAATTAATACTTGTAAGTAGATAAGACTTTGGAGTGCAACTTTGTAGCGCGAAATTAGATGCGGATATTTGATATTCAAATTCGGATAATTGCGTTTTAAAGTTAGTAAAGTCAAAGTTGCAGTACTCCCAGACACTTTTCGTACCAAATTCTCTTAGATAAATTTAATTAATATTTATCGTTCTTTATTGAAATTATTCATTCCTGAGTAAAATCCTTCTGTTTTGGATCTCTCGATGCAGTCTAAATTAATTAAATAACCTGTATTGACTTGATAGATATTTTCAAAGAAATTGATTAAGTATCACATTCTAATGACGTTCAAAAATAATCTCAATGATATAATTTTTAAACTGTACTTTCTACTACAATAGCAAAATCTTTCAACAAGAAGTGTTTACGAACTTCAAAAGGTTAAAATTAGCACATGCTGTTTTGCATTTATCTTTATCATTCAAATAGCAATACTTTTTCGTTGCGTATATAGTTATTTTCTCCCCTATAAACGTAATAACTTATTTTTCTTTGCTTGAAATACACCATGCTTACTTTTTTCTAAATAAACATACCTGATGGTAATTAATCCTAATGAATTGCTTTTAAAGAAAGATATGTTTGCGACTAATTAGGCGAAATCTGATTTAAAAGTTAACCAGATTTTTCGTATCTACGTAAACGTACTAGTGTATACTCTATTAAGGATTTTTTAGGGATACTGTTTAATCGAGTCATATTATTTCTCGTATCGATCCCTGAGTCTTTAAATAAAATGGTCAAAATATTATTAACATCTTGAATAAATATTTTCTTAAAATTAAGAAGATAAATTAAGTGTTTGACTAATTTGATTACATTACTTGAGCAATAATATCTAGTTTTTGACCTGATGTTTTTAATTTTTTACTATTTAGATATCAAAATATTAAATCCTTTTTTATTCAACGTATTTACTTACTATAACATATTTCGTAAATTCCCCGTTATTGGTTGGTTTTGGGTTTTGAATTTTTTAAATAAAATCTTTGATCGAATCATATCACAAAACATTTACTGTTAAAAAGTTTCGCCACTTTTTTTTCTGCAACAAAATACGCTTCTCTATATTCATTCGAGCTTGATGGTGTACTTTTTGTAACGGTTTTAAAGGGTCAATGTAACCCTTTTCTAAATTTGAGACATCTATTATTTGGGGTTGGTCAACCGATTTTAATGGGTTTTTTTTCTTTTGATTTCTCGATAAAAACTCGTAGTGATAATCATGTTCATCCATAGGTATTATCATATCATATTTTTTTAAATAAATCAACGTTCAGATTTTGTATAGAATCGTTAAAATTCGCAATTTTTTCATTAATATAAAGTGTGCGGCAGAATTATGGAATAAATTCAATAAAAGTTTATGAACATTGCAAATACATTTGTATAATTACAAAACATTTGACTATCGAGAAGTAGATGTTGGTTCAAAATGTGCGCTTTGAAAAACCAAAATAAACTTCTTTCGCCAATTTTTTCCGCAATTTTGCCACCCTCTGTATAGATCAATACGAGATGACAATGCGTACTTTTTAAATAAATCTGTGTGGTGTGTTTGAACAATAATGTCCTCATAAAAGTCTGGCTTTTTTTCTTGATACACTATTACAGTTACCCAACCTATCCTTACTGTTTTATCATGATGATCTTTTTGTTCAAATTTTTCTTCTTCTCTTTCTCCATATCTTGAAGAACATCAAAAGCTTTATTTTGAGCTGCACTATTTTTTATAGAAAAAATATTGTCTTTTTCACAAAATATTTTTTTAAATTAACGTTCTCACCAAAAGAACACAATCCACATATTCTCAAAGTATTTAAAAGGGTTGTTTCTTTATTACTGACACTGGGTGCATACCAAAATAATTTGTTTTTGACTACAAAATTTCTGAGGAAATTTTTGGATAATGTAAGATATACGACATGCCCATTTGCAAATAAAATTTAAAAAAATATTTCAAATATATTCCAAAAAGATGGCCCTTTCACTCAACCATTAACCGTTCTGCCTATTCCTCAATCTTCGGACACTTTACCAACGTTTTTTTTATATTTATTGATTAAAATAAGATTGATATCAGATAAAGTAGTCATATATTTATTAAAATCTGATAAAAGTCATTAATATTATGAACTGATATATTTTTTTATAAATTTGATAAAAATATTTAATATTATCAACAATTTAATTCAATATTTTTCAATTCACATTTTAATCTGTATTGATTATCGGAAATGTTTGAATCATCTCAAATTATCGTTAAGTTCAAAGAGAAAATAAAGAATTTGAAATTGTAAGGTTCTTGATGCTATTGCCATTTTATTTTTTATCAATTTCTATTTAATCTCCAGGTTCTTATCATATCGTATGTTCTTTATTACGTATTTTATCAGATTGTAGTAATTGTTTATAGAATATACACTTGATCAATGAATTTGGACTATTGTTACCTTTAATGTTGTCATTTTAGCTTGAGTACAAACCATCAAAGTTGTGAAAACTCAACACATAATCCAAAAAACATAAACTGAATGACTAACAATGAGACTGAATTAGAACTTTCCGATTAGCTGATTTATGGATCATATTTGTGTTACCTTAAGTGTTGTCATTCTAACTTGAATTCAAACGAGTAAAGTGGAGTAAAAGAGAATATTTAACACTCGTAGTGTGAGAAACATACACATGTTGAATAAAATTGAATTACAGCTTTCCGATTTGTGAATCATATTTCTGTGTGCTATTTTTGTTTCCTTGATTGTTGTCAATTTAGGTTGAGTACAAAGGAGTAAAGTTGTCTAAAAGAGAAAACTCAACATTCGTAATGGTAAAACATGCATTTGATCAATTGATGAATAAAATTGAATTACAGCTTTCCTATTATCTGATTTCTGGATCAGATTTGTGTCTTGGCTTGCGTACAAAGCAACAAAGTCAACAGTCGTGGTTCAAAAACCATACACTTTTTGAATAAAACTTGATTACAGCTTTCCGATTAGCTGCTTTGTGAATCATATTTAGGTCTTCTATTAGTTTTCCCTTGATTGTTGTTATTCTGGCTTGCGTTGAAAATAGTAAATTTGTGCAAAATTGTTGAATATAACTGAATATCAGGTTTCCGATTAGTTGATTTGTGAATCATATTACTCTATTCTATTTGTGTTCCATTGAGTTTTGTCATTTTGGCATGAATATAAAGTGGAAAAGTTGTCCAAAAGAGGAAACTCAACGCTCATAGTGCAGAAAACATCCACTTGATAGATAAAACTTAATTACAGCTTTCCGATTAGCTGCTTTATGGAACATATTTATGTCTCCTATTATTTTTCCATTGATTGTTGTTATTTTGGCTTGAATACAAAGTAGCAATTTAGATCAAAAGAGAAATCTCAACATTCATAGTGCAAAAGCTTACACTGAATGAATAAGATTAAATTAGAGCTTTCCAATTAGCTGCTTTATGGATCATATTTATGTTGCCTTTTAGTTTTATCATTTTGGCTTGAGTACAAACCAGCTAAATTATGAAAAAGAGAAAACTCAACACTTATTAGAATTTTATTAGAATTTAGATTAGAATTTTCCAATTAGCTCCTGTTATGTCGTAGTACAAAAAATATATATTTGATTATTTGATGAATACAACTGGATTATAGCTTTTCAGCCAGCTGATTTCTGGATCATATTTCTATTTCGTATTTGAGTTCCCTTGAATGTTGTCATTTTCGCTTGAGTACAAAGCAGCAAAGCTGTCCAAAAGAGAGAACACAACACTTATAATGCAAAGAAGATATATTTGATGAATAAAACTGAATTTCAGCTTTCATATTGACTAATTATTAATGTTTGTGACTCTTACCCGATCATATTTGTATCTCTTATTTGTATTCCTTTAAGTGCTGTCATTTTGGGTTGAGTGCAAAGCAGTAATGTTATCCAAAAGAGAAAACTCAACACTTATAATGCAAAAGAAACATACACTTGATTAATGAAACTGAATTACAGCTTTCCGATTAGTTGATTTTGTGGAAACTTGCAATGTTTGCGATTCTTACCTGCGTTCTCATATTTCTTATTATTTTAGCTGTTACAACGATGGACGATGTTCCAATTTTAGTACATTGGAAGGTAGTGTTCTTGTTAACTATTATATATTAGAACTAAAACAAGAAAAATAAAAATGTAGAATAGTAAAGGAATTTAACTCCTCGTTAATTTGTATGATAAACCCCAGCATTAGTTACATTGGTCATTTGACATCATGTTGGCATGCATAGCTTAGTACTTTTGCATAAAATCTAGTCGCGTGCTACTAATTTTGAAAGCAAATACCATTACTATTATCACGTTTCATTATGTAATGGTAATCATTATTGCTACTTACTAATATTGCAATACTAGATGTCTTACAAACAGGAACAGCAACAGCTGCAGGTTTTATTTTATGACTGGCGCTATATCTGATGTTGACGACAATGTTCGACATAACAAATAGTGAAACTCAGGTACAAGAAGAAGAAGAAGAGAAAGCAGCCAGTTAGATTTTACAGAAAATGAGAGAAAACTTTCAGAGAATATGATGAATTTCCCTGGACGTAAAATATTCCAAAAAGTACACGTACCGAATAGTATGACAATATACAAATGTGTAAATAGCAACAATATCAGAGTTATATGATTCTACACACCGATATGTAGTGAAACCAACGAATATAATATAATTGAAATCAGTACTAGTCTATTATCCGTGCCAGATGTCAAGGCCCCTCACTTTAGAGATCGATATCTTCGAAATCGCTCAACGAAAAATATTGCGATAAAACTTATTGTGTTAGTGAACATTTATGTGTATCATAGTTTCATTTGGAATTGTTTGTATTTCGAAAACGACCAAGCGGATTTAAACGCGATCTTTACCAAAATGTGTTTAATAATGTTGTATATCAGATTCCGTTCCACTTTTATCAAAATAAGGGCTTCCAAATTTTTTAAAAGCGATTTATTGGGAATACAAGTTAAAGAAAACCAGAGATAACATAACAAACGACATTCTTTAACATATTTTGATAAAAATCGTATTAAAATCCGTCCGATAGTTTTTGAAGTAAAATCGCAAGGTAGACAAAGTTACCGGCACTTTCAAAAATTGGGTACTTCTTAATTAACTTAATTAACTCGTGATCGAAAAAAACCGTGGATCGGAAAATTTTCAAATTAAAATTTTATACATAGAAATGTTCATTGGTTACAATAAACTCTGCCGCAATGTTTTTCATAGAGCGATTTCGATGATATGGACCTCTAAATTGGGGGGCCTTAACATTTGGCACGGATAATAGTGTATTTGGCCAGACTGTATAAAGCTAGCAAACCAAATTTAGACAATTTTTACCATACACCATCGAAACAACGATATTATTACGGCTATTTGTACATACAGTATGTGTACACAATTGGCTGTTTAGACTGTGTGCTTGTGTATATACCAATTACAGCTCCTATAGCAATTAAGTTAGGAATTTCTTTCAAATGCAGACTTGTACTAAATATACGAGTGTTTTTCTTGAAAATATTGTATTTTCTTAAATAAATGGAACACCCTACATTTTTTTACATATTCTGATTAGCTGTCTTAAATGCTATAACTGCACACCTTATTTTCAAATTTTGCGTGCAAAGTTACCACGTTGTTAAGCATTTTGTGAAAATTTTTGAAAATGTATGTATTGGATCATAACTTTGTTATTTTAAATATAATAAGTAAGAATATAATAATAAGAATACAAGACAATCAAAAAAATTATACTCTTGTTGCCTTTTTTCTAATACGCACTCCAAAAGTTCTAGTTTTTTTTAACTGAACATATACATATGTGTACTTTTTCATCTTTTGCTTAATAAACTCACTTGCTTTTGTTTAAAATTGTCTTTTTCATAACTCATTTCTTGAAAAAAAATCATATTACGTTTTTGCAGAGTTTTAATAAAAAAATCATAACTCAGAGATTTAATGATTTGGAAAAACAATCTTAAGCACGTTAAATAGCTATAAAATTTACTTCAAGTTGCTCTTTTTTTCAGAGCGATATCTCAATTAGTTCTTGAGATACGATTCTTTGAAAATTTCTTGATTTTTATCAAACACATATAATTATATTTTGCAGTATCAATCAAAAAATCATAACTCGGAGATTTAAATATTTGAAGCAAGAATCTTAGGCACCTTAAATAGCAACAAAATTTGCTTCAAGTTCCTTTTTATTTCAGAGCGATATCTCAATTAGTTCTTGAGATACGATTCTTTGAAAATTTCTTGATTTTTAACAAATTTATATAATTACGTTTTTGCAAAGCTTTAATCAAAAAATTACAACTCAGAAATTTAATGATTTGGAAAAACGATCTTAAGCACGTTGAATAGCAACAAAATTTTCTTCAAGTTGCTCTTTTTTCAGCGCGATACCCCAATTATTTCTTGAGATACGATTCTTTGAAAATTTCTTGATTTTTAACAAATATATATAATTACGTTTTTGCGAAGCTTTAATCAAACAATTACAACTCAGAAATTTAATAATTTGGAAAAACGATCTTAGGCACGTTGAATAGCAACAAAATTTTCTTCAAGTTGCTCTTTTTTTCAGAGCGATACCTCAATTATTTCTTGAGATACGATTCTTTGAAAATTTCTTCATTTTTATGAAACACATATGATTATGTTTTTGCAAAGTTTTAATAAAGAAATCATAACTCGGAGATCCAGAGATTTGAAGAAAGGATCTCAAGCACATTAAATACTAATTAAATTTGTTTCAAATCGCTCCTTATTTCAAAATTATATCTCAATTAGTTCTTGAGATACGAATTTTTGAAAATTTCTTAATTTTTAACAAATATATGTAATTACGTTTTTGCAAAGCTTTAATCAAAAAATCGCAACTCAGAAATTTAATGATTTGGAAAAACGATCTTAAGCACGTTAAATAGTAACAAAATTTGCTTCATGTTGTCATTTATTTCAGAGCGATATTTCAATTAATTCTTGAGGTACGATTTTTTGAATACGATCGCATCCATTTTTTTCTTAAAAAATATGATTTTGTTTAAGAATCTTTATCTCAACAGTTAAATGATACGTTGAATTACGACTTCTATCATTAAAATTCTGAGGATTTCCACTACAATTATCACAATGTAATTTGTGATAATTTAATCTATTTTAAATAACTACAGTACTTTAACATACAGTATGTATAAATACCCAATTGCGTATACATACCGTATGTATAAATAGCCACATCCAACATTTAAAATCGACCTAAAGGCAATTAGAGGTATTTTAACCAATTTATTGAAAATTGTCAGAAGTGTTATACTCCTAATGAGCATCTCATAAGTGAAGAGACATTGATTTTTGATCTAATTGAGACATAAACAGAGCATACAACTCCAAACTACAGTAGAATAAACTCAACAAATAGACATAAAAAAACAAATAGCCACAAACAACAAATTTCCCATAGCTATCCTAAACAAAATGATAAACAAATAATCCTACAAAAATAATTCAATTATAACACAGCATTAACTCAACAATCCAAAGACGAACAGACCAAGTACAGAAGCATACAATACTCCAGGCCCTTTATCAATGAAAATGAAAAGGTCTTTAAAGCTAATAACATCAAATTATCATTCAAGGGTAACGGTACCATCAACAATAAATTAATTAGTAACAAAGAATCCATCAACATAACAGAAACACGTGGTGTTTACAAACTAGAACGCCAGACATGTAAACCCACTTACATTAGGGAAACCGGAAGAACTTGGAATACCAGAATTAAGGAGCACCGAACACGAAACAACTACAAATTTCGGTAAACCCATTATATTTAACAAATTCCATGAATTTGACAGCAATGCAAATATAACATTAATACGTAATATAGAGAAAGGTCATTTAATTGAATTTCTAAAATATAAAAATATCGTATCCTAATATCGTATGTATACATATTTAGAGGAACCTTTTAGACGAAACTTTTCTATACCCTGACTATTTTCCTTCCCTCCCAACTTCCTAAATCCTACATCTCATCCCAATTTCCTACATATAAGAAAAAAAAATTTAGTGAAATTTCAAAATGTAACAATAAAATTTTACAATTTAAAATAAATTTTATTAATAAATACATCAAATTTGATTTCCCCATTTAAAGTATTTACGTCAAATCATAATTAATTAATTAAAAACATGAAATAATTCGATTAATTGCCTAAATTTTATTACGCAGTAATTTTAATTTTTCGAGGTTTTCAGTAAAGAAATTCAACGTTACGTTATTCCAAATACTTTAATACACGTAATTGCATTAAGTATACTTGGTTTAAAATCGTATTTAAGTAACTGACTGCATGAATAAAGCCCTCATTATATGCTCATATAATAATATACTATTATTACTTCAGAATGTATTATTATACTCCTCCTTTTATTGCATAGCTGAACCAAGAAATCCTTCTTTTGTTCATTCATACCGCTGTTCAACTTTTTCGTGTTATCGTTTAACAAAAAAATAAATTTATCATTGTTCTTCTGCTATTAAAACTGTCTTGTTTTGGAGCATATAACTTTATTATTAATAAATTATTTACTACATACAATAATTTCTATAGTACGATTGTTTACGAAACGATAAGTTCATTAACACAATAAAATACACAACAAAAATTGTTTCGTTAGAAAAGTTGACACCATATGATAACCTTTAGGTGATGATGTAAACCAATCTTGTAATAAAATATCCAGTCCTATAAGAATTCATTCATTTCCACCACTAACTAGATACAACGCTCCTTTTAACTGTTTTACGATCGTGTACGATAATTTCTTGTGTATCAAAGGGGACCGTGCTTATGAACAATTACGCGACATGACCCCAATAAAATCGCGAGAGCAATTTCATTGCGTTTTGATTTACAGCTTTACATAATCCCGAGAGTATAAAACGCGAACCACAGTGGTTCTTTCTTCTTGGTTGGGTCAAAATGAGAATTGAAAATGGGGTCGATGGCAGCACACCTGACACGCAATAAAAGCTGTGGAACAATAAACCCCATGACGACGGTGGTACAACAACGTACCCTTTACACCGAACAATGCGCGTTCTTGTTCGTGTATAGACGAAGTTTCATTGCGAGTAGAAATTTAATTTTATCGCACTCCCCGTTGGAAATGGAACGAACCCCCTCCGGAGAAAACCTAATTAGATGGTATATCTGTGAATGTTATTGCAGTGGTTTCGTTCTTTTTTGGTGACAGCTTAAAATATAGGTGGCAAAAAGAGTAATAAAACCAATGGTGATGCGGTGTAAAATATTTTTATGGGAGTCACGCTGTAAATCAAATTAGTCGTAAAAATGAAAGTTAAACCACTCGAATTGGATGGGTAGATAAAGATGGGACCATGAAACCAAATGGTTCTTCTTTGGAATGTAATAGAGTGGGGCGTAAACCTAGATCTTTCAATTTATACGGTGCTTTTTATTGCTTTACATGTTAATAGGCTGAGATTAAAATTTTAAAAATAATCTGGAATTTAGTTAAAATTCTTTTAGTATCTCTTAATTTTCTTGGGGGATAAATGTATGGGTTATATTAATGAAATTAGACAGCTCACACTACTTTAAATTTAAATATTAAATTTCAGAATTTATAGGATTATGAAATATTTTACTCGTGCTTTATATGTAAATATACATATTATGAAGTTTTATTTCGTAAAATAAATGTGGTTAGATATCGGTGGGTGTCACCTTCTTAGGCAGTCGCGTGTGAAATAAGGAAGTTTATGCAACAAATTGTCAACGTGTGTGGGCTATTTTGATATAGAGTTAAAAACAAATATTAATATTTGCAATAAGTAAATCACACTTTCTAATAGTACATATTTGCTAGTGAAACATGTGTCTTGTATGTTTATGAAATTTATTTTTCCATTAATTCATAAATTTATGTAAATTTTATTACATTTATGTTTATTTTTCTAAACACGTGTTTTCCACCATCTTTTCAAAAACTAATTTTATCGATAAAATCTTATCTAAAAGTACTCTGAAATATTCTCTAAATTTCCATTTGATATAAATGGACATTTTTTCATTTAATTTCATTTAAAATAACAATGTTATGGTTCTCCGAATAATGCAAAATTAACAGCTTTTGATATAACAGTGTTTAGTTAGCCTTGTTTATAACATTATTTATTTTATATATTTTACAAAACAACTAATCTGAAAACAAAATATAGCATTGAAGATAACAAATCTGCATATTTAAAAATATACATAGGGTTCTATTAAAAAAATTAAGTTGTGTACAGTCCTTGGCTAGTGAAACACCCTGTATAGCTGAAAATAACTTTAATCTATGCAGTTTTAATGATGACTTATTCAAGAAGTCGTAGACAAATATAATTCACATATACCTAATATTTGTGCTTTTAACAAGCTCTTAGATGTTTTAAAACAAACATATGAGATTCTAGAAGCATTATGGTATTTCTTAATAAATCTCATATTTAATAGAAAGTTGATCGAAATTACAAAAGTTGTGATGCTTTTCTTCTATTATAATAAGAGTCTAAATTTGGTTAGTCATTATTCCAAGAATCATTCCATCGAAGAGATGAGATTTTAAACTTGAGATCGTTCAGAAACAGAATTAGTAATTCTGTAATTAACAACATCTTATAATTAATCTCGTATAATTTTTCCGTCACATCATAATTGGGTAAATATGTTGAAGTTAGGAAGGAACGTATTCTCTCTTTATTTTAACCACCCAGAATTCTTTTACTTCAATATTTCAAACCGTATCGAATTTTTTACAAAATTCTATCTAATAAAATAGAATTTATAAAAAATTTCTGATTCCAAATTTTCCAAATTTTTATGGGATCATGCAGTTTTTACTAATTATATGTTTTACACGGACATTTTTGTGAAACTGCACTTACAAGCGTGGATGATAACATTTATAAATCATCTGATTTAGGACTAATTTCTATAGTTGTGATTCTTGATTACAATAAAACATTTGCTACTTTAAAGCCAAAATCCTAATTGTTATTCTGCATTATGTCGAGCTGAATAATGATTTTGTTGAACTGTTGGAAAGTTATCTGAAAGGCAAGCTTTATAAGATTGGCGAATTTGATTATTTAACCTCTTTTATTCTCAATATATACCACGTATTTATTACATTTATTACTTTCCCTTAGAATATATGCATAATGCTATTAGACTCGCATATCTATTTTTACAATATCTTAAGAATTCGAAAATAGATGTTTTTATGATGTTACTTTAGGTTGAGTTCAAAAGTAGATATCTCAAAAACGAAGCGAGGTACTCAAGTATGGGTTTATTCAGAGGAAAGTACATACTTTTCTTTACAAATCATAAAAAAATCATAATGATGTCTTAAGAAATCGATTATTCACGATTTTTTCAAAATAATCGTCAATTTGATGAAACGTTACAAATTTAGCTTGAGCTCAAAACTTGATATCCCAAAAACAAAGCGAGATACTCAAGTATGGGTTTATTACGAGGAAAGTACATACTTTTCTTTATTATTCGCAAAAAAATATAATAATATCTTAAGAAATCGATTATTTACGATTTTTTCAAAATAATCATTAATTTAATGAAATCGTACAAATTTAGGTTGAATTCAAAACTTGATATCTCAAAAACGTATTGAGATATACAAGTATGGTTTTATTCACAAAGAAGTGTACACTTTCCCTTATCGGCCACAAACAAAGCCATCAAGATATCTCAAGAATTCGATTTTTCACGATTTTTTCAAAATAGTTAAGTAAATTATTCTTTTTATGAAATGCTATAAATTTAGGTTGAGCTCAGAACTTGATGTCTCAAAAACGAAGCAAGATACTCAAGTATGGGTTTATTCCGAGGAAAGTACATACTTTCCTTTATAAATCATAAAAAAATTATAATAATATCTTAAAAAATAGGTTATTTAAGATTTTTTCAAAATAATCGTCAATTTGATGAAACGTTACAAATTTAGCTTGAGCTAAAAACTTGATATCCCAAAAACAAAACGAGATACTCAAGTATGGGTTTATTTCGAGAAAAGTACATACTTTCCTTTATAAATCACAAGAAAATTATAATAATATCTTAAAAAATAGACTATTTAAGATTTTTTCAAAATAATCGTTAATTTGATGAAATGTTACAAATTTAGGTTGAGCTCAAAACTTGATATCTCAAAAACAAAGCGAGATACTCAAGTATGAGTTTATTGCGAGGAAAGTACATACTTTTCTTTATAAGTCACAAAAATAATTTAATGATATCTTAAGAAATCGATTACTTACGATTTTTTCAAAATAATCGTTAATTTAATGAAATGCTACAAATTCAAGTTGAATTCAAAGCTTGATATCTCAAAAACGTATTGAGATATACAAGTATGGTTTTGTTCGCAAAAAAGTGCACACATTCCCTTAGCAGCAACAAACAAAGTCATCAAGATATCTCAAGAATCCGACTTTTCACGATTTTTTCAAAATAATTAAGTAAATTATTCTTTTTATGAAATGCTATAAATTTAGGTTGAGCTCAAAACTTGATATCTCCAAAATGAAGCGATATACTCAAGTATGGGTTTATTTCGAGAAAAGTACATACTTTCCTTTATAAATCACAAGAAAATTATAATAATATCTTAAAAAATAGAGTATTTAAGATTTTTTCAAAATAATCGTTAATTTGATGAAATGTTACAAATTTAGGTTGAATTAAAAAATGATATCTCAAAAACGATTTCAGATATACAAGTATGGTTTTATTCGCAAAATAGTGCACACTTTCCCTTCTCGGCCGCAAACAAAGTCATCAAGATATCTTAATAATTCGATTTTCTACGATTTTTTAAAAATAATTAAGAAAATTATTATTTTTATGAAATGCTACAAATTTAGATTGAGCTCAAAGCTTGATATCTCAAAAACGAAGCGAGATAATCAAGTATGGATTTATTTCGAGGAAAGTGCACACTTTGCTTTATAAATGTCACGATATCTTAAGAATTCGATTTGTTATATTTTTTCAAAATAATCTTTAAATTAATGAAATGCTCCAAATTTTTTTGAATACAAAACATGATATCAGAAAAACGAATTGAGATATACATATTCAGACATATTGAGATATATATCTGAAGAAATCAACTTTTTACGTTTTTTTATAAATAATTGAAAAAATTGTTATTTTTATGAAATGCCACAAAGTTAGGTTGAGCACAAAACTTGATATCTCAAAAACGGGTCGAGATACTAAAGTGTGGCTTTATTCTGAGGAAAGCACATACTTTCCTTTATAAATCACAAAAAAATTATAATGATATCTTAAGTAATCGACTATTTACGATTTTTTCAAAATGATCGTCAATTTGATGAAATGCTACAAATTTAGGTTAAATTTTACTAATTACATGTTTTACACCGACATTTTTGTGAAACTGCACTTACAAGCGTGGTTGATAACATTCATAAATCATCTGATTTAGGACTAATTTCCATAGTTGTGATTCTTGATTACAATAAAACATTTGCTACTTTAAAGCCAAAGCCCTAATTGTTATTCTGCATTATGTCGAGCTGAATAATGATTCTGTTGGAAAGTTATCTGAAAGGCAAGCTTTAGAAGATTGGCGAATTTGATTCTTTAATCTCTTTTATTCTCAACATATACCACGTTTTTATTACATTTATTACTTTCCCTTAGAATATATGCATAATGCTATTAGACTTGCATATCTATTTTTACAATACCTGTCTTAAGAATTCGAAAATAGATGTTTTTATGATGTTACTTTAGGCTGAGTTCAAAACTAGATATCTCAAAAACGAAGCGAGATAGTCAAGTATGGGTTTATTGCGAGAAAAGTACATACTTTCCTTTATAAATCACAAAAAAATATAATGATATCTTAAGAAATCGATTATTTACAATTTTTTCAAAATAATCGTTAATTTAATGAAATGCTATAAATTTAGGTTGAATTCAAAACTTGATATCTCAAAAACGAATTGAGATTTACAACTATGGATTTATTCGCAAAAAGTGCACACTTTCCCTTATCAGCCACAAACAAAATAATCAAGATATCTCAAGAATTCGATTTTTCACGATTTTTTCAAAATATATAATAATTAAGTAAATTATCCTTTTTATGAAATGCTATAAATTTAGATTGAGCTTAAAACTTGTTTTTTCAAAAACGAAGCGAGATACTCAAGTATGGGTTTATTTCGAGGAAAGTACATACTTTCCTTTATAAATCACAAAAAAATTATAATGATATCTTAAGAAATCGATTATTCACGATTTTTTCAAAATAATCGTCAATTTGATGAAACGTTACAAATTTAGCTTGAGCTCAAAACTTGATATCTCAAAAACAAAGCGAGATACTCAAGTATGCGTTTATTGCGAGGAAAGTGCATACTTTTCTTGATAAATCACAAAAAAATTATAATGATATCTTAAGAAATCAATTATTTACGATTTTTTCAAAATAATCATTAATTTAATGAAATCGTACAAATTTAGGTTGAATTCAAAACTTGATATCTCAAAAACGTATTGAGATATACAAGTATGGTTTTATTCACAAAGAAGTGTACACTGTCCCTTATCGGCCACAAACAAAGCCTGATGGCTAGATATTTCAAGAATTCGATTTTTCACGATTTTTTCAAAATAGTTAAGTAAATTATTCTTTTTATGAAATGCTATAAATTTAGGTTGAGCTGAAAACTTGATGTCTCAAAAACGAAGCAAGATACTCAAGTATGGGTTTATTCCGAGGAAAGTACATACTTTCCTTTATAAATCATAAAAAAATTATAACAATATCTTAAAAAATAGATTATTTAAGATTTTTTAAAATAATCGTCAATTTGACGAAATGTTACCAATTTAGGTTGACTTCAAAAAATGATATCTCAAAAACGAAGCGAGGTAATCAAGTATGGGTTTATTTCGAGGAAAGTGCACACTTTCCTTTATAAATCACAAAAAAAATATCACGATATCTTAAGAATTCGATTTGTTATATTTTTTTCAAAATAATCTTTAAATTAATGAAATGCTCCACATTTTTTTGAATTGAAAACATGTTATCTCAAAAACGAAGCAAAATACTCAAGTATGGGTCTATTCCGAGGAAACTACATACTTTCCTTTATAAATCACAAAAAGAATATATAAAGAATAAAGAATATATGATAGCTTAAGAAATCGATTATTTACGATTTTTTCAAAATAATCATTAATTTAATGAAATGCTACAAATTCAGGTTGACTTCAAAGCTTGATATCTCAAAAACGTATTGAGATATACAAGTATGGTTTTATTCGCAAAAAAGTGCACACTATGCCTTATCTGCCACAAACAAAGTCATCAAGATATCTCAAGAATTCGATTTTTCACGATTTTTTCAAAATAATTAAGTATATTATTCTTTTTATGAAATGCTATAAATTTAGGTTGAACTCAAAACTTGATATCTCAAAAACTAAGCGATATACTCAAGTATGGGTTTATTTCGAGGAAAGTGCACAATTTCCTTTATAAATCACAAAAAATATCACGATATCATAAGAATTCGATTTGTTTTATATTTTTCAAAATAATCTTTAAAAATGCTCAAAATTTTTTTTTAATTCAAAACATGATATCCCAAAAACGAATTGAGATCAATATGTAAATATATATCTGAAGAAATCAACTTTTTACGATTTCTTTAAAATAATTGAAAAAATTGTTATTTTTATGAAATGCCACAAAGTTAGGTTGAGCACAAAACTTGATATCTCAAAACCAAATCGAGATACTCAGTTTGGCTTTATTCTGAGGAAAGTACATACCTTCCTTTATAAATCACAAAAAAAATTATCACGATATCTTAAGAATTCGATTATTTACGATTTTTTCAAAATAATCATTACTTAATTTGATGAAATGCCACAAATTTAGGTTGAATTCAAAACTTAACATCTCAAAAACTAATTGAGATATACAAGTATGGTTTTATTCACGAAAAAATGCACACGTTTCTTTATAAGCCACAAATAATGTAATCAAGATATCTTAAGAACTCGATTTTTACGATTTTCTAAAAATAATCTAGGAAATTGTAAATTATATGTAATGCTACATATTTAGATTGAGTTCAAAGCTTGATATCTTAAAAACGATGTGAGATACTCAAGTATGGGTTTATTCCGAGGAAATATTCAAGTATGACTTTGTGCTTGTAAAAGTATATACTTTTATTAACCTTTGTTTTTGTTCTGAGAAAAGTACGTTCTCTCCGTTATCAATCACGAAAAAAATTGATTATGATTCAGAAGATACTGGACAACTGTATATGATATAAAACATGAAACTAACAATTGCTAATACGGATAACCGGATATTCGGCTGAAGATGGAGTTGTATATCCAAAACACATTCGTTGCTGCTAAATCTGAATAAATGATAGTCTATTATCTTTTGGAAATAAAAAGTTGAGTAAATATTAAAATAAGGATATAAATAGCAATTTTGTTAATAAAGTTAAAATATTAGATCTAGAGGGTTAACATACTGAACAATTGATAATTGTAGTATGATTATCTATATTATGATATAGTATGTGATTCCTTGAGTTTGTCATCATTCATTTACTCAAGGATTCGCAGAGTATAGAAAGGGCCCAAAAATCTTCTCTGAGATTTGTTTGTGGCATACATCGTAATGAAAGGGCATCTTATAAGGTGACCAATGCAAATTGGATAAACATGGTAAAACATCGCAAATGAACATCATCATGTTACTAGTCGAATGGTCTCTATTGTATCCAACTTTTAACCACCTTAGCTTTACGAAAAGATCACGTAGAAAACCAATGTGCATCATATGAATTTAAGACGTAAAAAATTGATTTCTATTCGTAGACAACTTACGCAGAGGATACAAACGTTAATTATCTCAACATATTAGGTCTGGGGTTGATTGTAATTTGCATTGCAACGGTAACGTTAATGCCTTGATAAATTTACTCATTTTATATTATTTTACTTACATTACAAATTCTTAACTCAACTTTCTTGATGAATTCCACGAATTTTTAATTCCTGCAACCTCTTTTCTATTCCGGCAAGATTGCATCTCCCACTTTAATTTTATCAAAATGCAGACAGCAAAACCCATAAAAGTCCGATTGAGATTTATGCTCACTTACGTGAAGGTTCAAATATGTAAATATGTGCACTTCGAGAGATATTTACCGACATCCATGCAGTACATTGCAAATACGTAGTAGGTATGTGTACGTGAAAAGCAAATATCTGAGATTACACTCTGAGTGGATGGCAGGAGTCTCGCCGGAATGATGCAGTAAAGGATATTGCCCAACATAAATAATAAACGCCTACATAATGATTTCGGCTAAATTATGGAACATCTATTTATAGGAAATGCCGCATACTTACATAAACATATCTGACCTCTAAGTCCTTTTTTAACCTTATCACGGGTAGTGTTGTTTTTCATCGGATAGAGATTAAACACATAAAATAAATTATAGTTGAAAATAAATTTAGTGGAGATAAAGATTTTTAAAATAATTTAGAAAATTAAATCGATTTAGTTTATCGTTGGAAATAAATTCAGAGTAGGAGATAAAAAAATGTTTGACGCGTGCAGATAGATGGCGGCGTACTATTTTCTTAAGAATTTGTCTATAGATAGTAAGTACTGTTGTTTTCTTCCCATTACGGACAGGCTAAAGTACCCTCCTCGTATGTTTTGATCAAATATCGCGCTTCATCGCCCACACATCGCCATTATTCCAAGGTTCTGTTTATGTTAAACTTATTATCAACGAGCAGAGAGGAACGAGCAGCTCGAACTACGACAGAGGACGAACAATTTAGAAAGATGAATCGTCCATTGTTTACTTGAACCAACCGTACTTTACAATCGATAAGGAGATTCTCTTCTACCAGACCTTCGTCTTTTTTTAGTGGTTCAACGAAAAGCAGCAGTACCCCAACAATGCTTCATTTCAAATAAATATTATACTTAAAAATAATTTATTAAAATTTATTCTTCTTCCATTAAATGATTTGATTGAGATATAGCACGTGATTAATTACATCGGATTCAATCGATAGATAATAATGTCATTCCTGCGGCGATGTTTAATGATGTAGAAGGGTTGATTTGGATCATAATTTATTATTGTTGAGTTTTGATTAATGGCCTTTAAGGTACGCTTTCTAATATACATCTCCGTGCTTGTGTTAAGTTAATTTTAACTCAAAAATAAAGAACCAAATTCTATTCATTTTATAAATAAAAAATTCTTAAATGTGTCATTTTAAAATGTTTTCAAATTAATGTACCTAATAGCCTTTTTATACGAATTTAATTTATTACGAGATAAAAAGAAGAAAATCTCATCTGTTTTAACACGATTTTCAGTAGATAATTTAAGCAAAATTCAACAGCTGTACGAAATCATGTTGAAATTCATGGAGCTAGAAGAGATGTTGTCAAAGAGAAAATAGGAAAAGTTTTGGTACACAAGCGTCGGTTTTTGGAAATACGATGGGTGCTGAAAAAAAATTAATTTGGAAAGACAATTAACAATTTTGTATGAGTGTTTTATTTCAAATCTTCAAAAAGCAGTATCAAGTTTTCTGGAAGTATTTCAAGTCGTTCAGACGGTCTTTCAGGCAGTATCAAGAAATTTGGAAGCATTTTATGTTTTCCGGAGGCAACATCAAGTATTCTGGAAGCATGTCAAATTTAATGGAAGCGATACTAAGCTTTTGAGAAGCAATATCATGTCTTCCAGGGGCACTGCAAGTTTCCTAGAAACAGTTCTAGTTTTCTGCAAGCATTTCAAATCTTCTGAATGCAGTATCCTGCAATTTAGGAACATTTTAAGTGTTTCTGAAGCATTTCCAGTCTTCTGGAAACAATATCAAGTTTTCTGTAGCAATATCAAGTATTCTAGAAACAGTACCTAGTCTTCTGGAAGTAATATCAAGTATTTTAGAAACAGTATCAATTATTCAGGTAGCATTTCAAGTCATCTGGAAGCGTTTTAAATCTTTCGGTAGCAGCATGAAGTCATCTAGAAGCAGTATCAAGTCTTCTTAAGGAAACAAAGATTGAATTTGAAGATCTTACTGTTGAAAAGAAAATCCAAGAACTGGAAACGAAAGATAAGAGACAAAGAAAACTGCCACAACACTTAAAACATTTTGAAGTATGTTAATATGTGCAAATGATGAACCAATATCGTATAATGAGGCAATAAAAATAATTGGAAGAAGCAATAATGATAGAGTTTAATTCGTTGGAAACAACAAACTTGGATGGAAACTTCTTTACTACTTGATAAAAATGCAATAAACACTAGATGGATATTAAAAATCAAACAGGACGCAACTCATAAAGCAAGATTGATAACAAAAAGTTTCCAACTAAAAGCGGCATTGTCAAGAATGCAGTATGCTCCCGTAGCACGAATGGCAACAATAAGAACATTGTTTGCAGTGCAACAGAATTCAAAGTTGCAACAGTTGGATGTACCATCAGCTTTTCGGAATGGAGAATTTACATCTGAAGTTTATACAAAGATACTAATAGGTTTAGAGTGCAACACTACTATTTTGTTCCAATGTTTCAGAAGAACATATGTTAAAACCACTGCTAGTAAATCATGCTTTAAGACCACGCTCGATGAAAGTTGTAGATTTAAATAAATGGCCAATTCACTGCACATCAAACAAAAATGCCTGAATACTGATTAAACTTTTTCCACGATGGATTCAGAAATACTTCATTCCAAAAGTTCGTGATCCTGTAATAATAACACTGCTTTTACTGACATCACATCACTATTTCATATACGATTTATAACTTGCTGATATAAACGAATTGATTGATAACAGCTTGAGTAAAAATGAAATTTTAGAGACCCTTGAGACTCATTTGTCATGATGAGTCATCGTGATGAGAGAATGTGGCGAGAATGTGGGGAAGAAGATCTTTCCATTTCAAATGCACCTCTAATTACGAAAGGTCTTGATTATACCTGGAAATTAGGTAATCATTTTGAACAATATAATCCTGATGAGGAACGAGCTGCACAATTTCAATATGATTTGAAATAAATTCAAGTACTTCACCCCTCTTGGCTTCAAAAAGCGACGATAAACCTTTTCAATTATTAGCTGATGTTACGTATAAATAGAATACCATATTACTGAAGCGGGATGAAGGTGAGATACAACCAAAGCTGTAAATAGCGTCTTTAAAGTAACACCCAAAATGCTTCAGGTCCACAAGCAGACCTCTTCATCACTTTAGTTAAAGGACTTGAAAGTACCATATAAACCGTATCGACATTCTCATTTTTTTAGCAAATGATTCGTAACAGCATTTATTGGCGTAACAGCATCAAGTAAGTGAATCTATAAAATCATTTATGTTAAGAATAAATATCAGCGGTCCTAAGTTGTTCAATAACAAGTTGTGATCAATCGGATCAAAGGTTTTCTCGAAATCAGTGTAAACAACACCGACTTGTCCACCAACATCCATTATATCTGCGAAGTATAAGTTAAGATAACATAAATTAGTAATCGTCGACCATCTAGACACGAAGCCAAATTGATAAGAGGATATAAATGATCAGGTATGGCGATAAATGGTATTATAAATTAACTGTTCATACACTTTTGCAAACTTGGATAGAGTAGGAATTGGCTATCAAGGACAAACTAACTTCCATCTCTGTGGGAAAACAGAATTGACTATTGAACGATTAATAATAAGTATCAAGAGCTTAGCCAAAGCATAGCGTGCATCAGGTACAAGTAAGCTAGGTATTTGACGAGAAACCTCTCATTACAGCAACTAATTAATTTTCATTGCTAGATGTTACGCAATGACAAAGTAAAGAATGCGTCAGTAAGATCTATTGAATCATCAGAATAAATAGAAGAGAAAAAGGAAGCATATAATATAAGGATGAAGTTCCAGAAATCACTAGAATCACATTTAAAGTTATCAGAGGCACGTTGCAAAAAAGGTTCGTATGCAGCATCGATTTGATCTTTTACTAGTGAACACATTCTAATAAAGTGATCACGTTAGAATGTATATTTAGTAGCGTTGTATTTGCATCTATAGTATCCTTTGACCTTAATGTTTGTGATTATCTCTGTAGAAAACCATTGAGAATAATTGTTTCATCTTTGTTGAATACAAAGCACTGATTTCTCTATCAGTCAAGAGCATAATAAAATAACGGCTTTAATTTCTTCCAAAAATGACCAATCAATGAGATAGTTGAGTAGATAGATGACATAGTATCAATTCACAAATCCCTGGGCAACGCTGGGTGGTGACTATCTTCAGTAACGGAAATGTATAATTTTCTCTGAATACTGGCTTGACAGTTTAAGTTAATAATAACTAGTTCAAAAAGTCAAAAATTTGATTATTGATTTTTCTAACTGTGTTGATCTGATTTACTATTAGGGAGACAACAAAGGTTTGAATACTTAACTCTCTTGGACAGCTACAGTCATCAGCAAATCAGCATAGACATTGAAATCTCTCATCAAAAGTATGTTATGATTATATTATTAATGAATGTAGCTAACGCATCAAAATATCCATGAAGCTCTTCATATGATGTAGCCACTGTTACATAAATAACTACGGTTTATCACGAAACCAAACACAATATTTAATGAGTGATAATTTAAAGCTTTAAACTGCAAGGTACTTGTACATGTGGTATGTACATATTTAGGTATTACACTAAAGGATTTATCATATAAATTTTAACTGATAAATTTAGGAATTTTTATTTTCAATTTCTTCTTCAGTTTCAATTTACTTTCATTCCATATACTTTGTATTATTTCCCCTTGCATCAATAGTTCAATGCATTCTTTGGAAAATATTTTGGATTCATTTTAGGATTCGGCCTAACGCCAGATAAGAGTGAATCTGAAATTAGCAATAACCTGTTAATAATTTTAATATTCGTGCTTCAGTTGCCTCTTCCGACAATTGGTCACTTTCAATTGGCAAAATTGTATTTTCAATAATGTCGGGGTCGTGCATTAGAATCTTACGTAATGTGTTATGAATATTTCTCTACATAAACCTTTATCGTTTCCAAAGCTCTTTTATATGAGCTTTACCATTTCTGTTGTCACTTGTTAACAGACAACTTTGATCAAATATGTAAAAGACGTTTTAGAATCTTTTTCTAGTTTGTAGAATAAACAGTCGATCATTAAACAATAGTTTTCAATAACACCCGAAACATAGATAGAGCGTCTAAGGGCTTCAATTGCTATAGATTAGGTTACTGGTCTTTACCATAAGCTTTTGTAGTATCTCTTTTACCACGATATTTTAAGCTAGTGTCTGTAGTAAAAACAAATTCGTGATATGTCACATTTCCTTTCGCTCTAAAACCATACATCGATTCTTTCAGAAAGACATTTTTAATGATTGTTAGACGCATTCTCCAATTTTTCTTGAAACTGGATTCTAAATAACTACATTTTCTACTTGAACAGTTTTGCTTCATTCTCACTGTAATTTTGAGTACTTCGCAAAAAAAAAATATTATTTAAAATCGTTTTAAATCTCGGTGGTGCTGAGACAAAAAGTTGTAACTCTGTGTACAGTGTCCCACGAAGTGATTGCCATAGCTTAGGAGTGTGTTCCTGGGGTGATATCAAATCGAAAAATGAACATGTAGTATATCATAAACAACACTATGTTGCAATGTCCGAAATGTTGGGTTGAGTTGGAATTACGAAATCTAACCCAACTTAATGATGCTTTGGGCGATCGACGTCTCAAGTATCATGAATAACACGTTGGATGACCAAAATGTTGGGTTGAGTTGGAATTACGAAATCTAACCCAACTTAATGGTGTTTTGGGCGATCGACGTCTCAAGTATCATGAATAACACGTTGGATGACCAAAATGTTGGGTTGGGTTGGAATTTCGAAATCTATCACAACCCAATCCAACTTAGTGATGCTTTGGGCGGCCGATATTTTCGAAATAATTCAAGATATAAATGCAAGATTATTAGGAGCAATATACTCCATAAAATTTTTGTATCAAATGAAATAATTTCGGTCGACTTCGAGGCCGTCGGCCGTTTCAAGTATCATGAAAAGCAGTTAGGATGACCAAAGTATTGGGTTGGGTTGGAATTTCGAAATGTAACTCAACCCAATCCAATTTAATGATGCTTTGAACGGCCGACTATTAAGAGTACTATATATTATTATTCTACTATTAGGAAGAATTTTTGTATCAAATGAAATAATCTTGATGGATTTCGATTGGATGATCAAAGTGCCGGGTTGTGTTGGCGTTTCCAAATCTAACCCAACCCAATCCACCTTAGTAATGCGTTGGGCTTTCTGGGAAATACAGAAGAATGTTTAGGCTGAGAAAGAATTTTGTATTAAATGAAATAATCTCTGCCAACTTCAAAGACGTGGGACACCCCAAGTATCATGAAAAACACTTTGGATAGCTGAAGTGTTGGAATTTCGAAATTTAACCCAACCCAATCCAACCTAGTAATGTTTTGGGTGGCCAACGTCTTCGAAGTGGGGCGAGATATTAATACAAGGTGATTGTAAGATTGAAGATGTCTTCATTAGCGTCTTCATAGATCTTGAATATGAATTATTGAAGATTGATGATTATGAGCAGTGTAATTAGAAGAATATTGGGAGATTTAAATTAGGAGAAAATTTTAAAAAATTACATTTTGTATGACGGAAATCTTCGAAATTTTGTGTAAAATTAGAATTTCGAAGTCCAATCAAACCCAATCCAACTTAATGATGGTTCGAGGTATGACTACAAGACGATTATTAACAGTATATTTAGGTTGAGGAAGAATTTTTATCAAATGAAATAATCTCGGTCGACTTTGAAGACGTTGACCGTCCCAAGTATCACGAATAACACTTTACATGGCCGAATCTTCGAAATCTTTGGTTGGGTTGAAATTTTGAAGTCCAAGTTAACTTCTTTCCTAATTTGACCCATGCGGCTCTTTTTGGTACTCAACCTTCTGATTATATCATAGAATATTCGCAAACATAGTAACTATGGCTATCCACTTTGATTCTGAGCTCAAAATAATCTTGTCAACAGTTTCGCTGTCGATCTCTTTCTCGCAAACTGCTTAATACTGCTATCTTATTTCTCGCGTATCACACTCCACAGAACTAGCTGTCCTCCATTTCCATTCGTTATATCCTTTTCAGGTATTTACCAAAAAATGCTGTGGCAATACAACGCACCCCATCATTGCCTTTTTCAATCTAACCCAACTCAATGGCACCGTTAAAGTGGGACAATCTGTCAAATGATTATTTACAAAATAAACACCATGAATAAGAAAACATCTTTTTCTTTGACATCATTTCCTAATAGGAACAAAATAATATGCAATGGAAATTCTACTATAATGCGTGCCAGATGTCAAAGACCCCTCAATATCTTCGAAATCGCTCGATGAAAAAAATTGCGGTAAAGTTTATTGTAATCAATGAATATTTGTGTGTATTATAGGTTAATGGGTTTTCTTCTATCGCGAGTTTATTGAAAAAAGTACACGATTTTTGAGAGTGCCGACAACTTTGTCTACTTTGCGATTTTATTTCCCAAAAACTACTTGACGAAGAAATTTCAAATTAGAACTACTAATAACTCGATTTGTTCTTAATGCGAGTTCTTTAACGATGCTCCATATAGTTTCATGGAAAGTCGCGGTTTAGTAAGATGCGGTTATTTCGAAAACGACCGGACGGATTTCAACGCGATTGTTACCAAAATGTGTTGAAGAATGTAATTGGTCGGATTCCGTTATCAGTTTTTCAAAACGAAGTCTCCCTAATGTGCACCTCTCCCTGGAGTGTTATTGCTGTTTCTCTTTAACTTGTATTTTTGTTAAAACGCTCTTAAAAAATTAGGAATCACTTATTTTGAAAAACTGGTTACGAAATCCGAATATTTCCAAACTAAACTATAATACCCAGAAATATTCATATCAGTGACTGTAATCACACAATAAATTTTACCGTAATTTTTTTCATCGAGCGATTTCGATAATATCGATCTCTAACGTCAGGGACTTTGACATCGGGCACGAATAACAGTGGTCTTCATACATATTTAAGAACTATTCATGGACGCATTCTTAAAAAAGCATGATTCATGTGTGGACACTAAACATACCTAAAAATTTTGGTCAGGTATTGAAAACACTAGGACGGATGTGTAATGTTTTTTTCATAGTAATTTCTACAATTTCTTCTCCTCAACATGTACTGGTTCATTAGAATCCCTGCCGTTCCATAAAACTTACTACTATAACATACTTAACAGAGATCTAATTAGCCTCTCATAACATAATTCCGCAGGATTGAAATCATGTGCTGCACTTTTTATGGCAAATTTTAATCAATATACTCGTCCCACTCTTTTCCATGTTCGTAACTCAAATCTTTAAGTATTTTGGTAAACACTCCATGAATTCTCTCTACTGCATTTGAGTAAGGATAGTACAGCTACGTAATTTTCTTTTTACAAGAATTTTTTGGACACATACCGTATAAAAAGAATTTAGGTGTATTTAACTTATTAAAAGTTGTTTTGGATGCGCTGACACAAAAGCTCCCTCCTCATTCCATCTCGGTATAATATCGAATGTCTCGGAGCCTCGGAGTTTCGGCGCCGATTCGGCTGGCTTTTACGTTCTTTTTATATGTTTTTCACATTTCGCAACGAACGAAAACTGTATTACTACACGACGTAAATGGACAATTCACGTTTGCGGTCGCAAAGTTACTTCGCTCGTCGTCCGACCTATAAATAGATCACCTTGCAACATAAATTTATACAATGCTGATGTCGTTATTTTCGAAATACCGAAGAAAACCATACGAGTGGTTTTATTATATTTCACGTAAAAAGATCGTATATCTCGCATCTCGAAAACGAGGTATACGTTTCCCCAGAGATGCATAAAGTTGGCATGCTGGTAAAGCTATACTTATCGACTTGATTTTAATCATTTAACATCTCCGGGATGTTTTGAAATAATGATTGTAGTAAATTACTTTTAAGCCGAGTTATTCATTTGGTAAATGTAAACCGATTTGTTAGGTTTTAACTGGTGAGAAAAGCCTAGATTAAATCGGACCCATAATTTATGAACCCACATTTATACCTCCTTGCAAACAATCGATAATATCTTACCCCGCTTATCAGTAAAGTGGTCTTTGTATAATACCTCTACCTACATACCCTTTAAGAGGTCATAACTCATTCATTTTGCCACTTGAAAATGGGGCGTGGTGTGATAACACTCAATATTTCAACACTTATCGACGTTTTCCATCTTCAATTCTCGAAGAATAACGATATAACGAATGTACAAGGGGTGATGGATGAAAAAGTAGATCCTCACAACACTTCGACACATTCATGAACGTTTCGGAGATAATTTCATATAACTTCCGGAGTTGTTAAATGTTAACGAACCGAGGCAGTAGTTATAATAACCAGGCGGATAACTTCAAAAGATTCTGACGATTCTTCGTGATTTTATGGCTTAAGGAAGAACTATAATAATAATCTGTTAGGGTTATCCAGGAGTTATTGTCTGGAAAATGAGACGTGGATATTATACGAGTTGGCCGAGTGAAAAGAGAAGCGTAAACTTGAACGTACCTACCAATTGGTTCCAATTAAAACTACGTTTGATAGACGTGTTGCGTGTTGGTATGCGAATTTCCTACGTCATGTTTTAACTTACCCTTTTGCAAAATATGTGTGGTTATAACTCATTGGTGTATAATAAAGATCAATCTTGATTTATTCATATTTTCTATTATAAATGAGAAAATATGTGCTAAACTTTTTTTTGTATGGTTAATAATGTTTTTGTAGTTTTTAGAATAATGACTGCTTAATGGTTATTTAACATGCACAAACAAAAAAGTAGTTTATATCTAATTATTATTTTCTTTTTGTAACTAAGTGCCTATTTTTGTTGTTTTTGGATATTCTGATTACGATTTATTTTGGATATTTCCTTATTGTTAAAATGGATGGGCAGTTCATGTGCATTGTATGCCTGATTCGAAGATTGCCGGAGACCGAATAGAATAGAAATAATTTTTGGAGCAGCCTGTGAGTTGCAACCCAAAATTGGCTCACGAAATAATATATAAGGTCTGTAGCAAATTTCTACGTAATACTAATACAACTAATTCTCTGTTTACACGAGAGATACGTCCCCAGAAAATTCGTGTAAAAAGAGAATTAGGTGTAAACAATATTAAAAATATTCTCGCAAACAAAAAAAAAATCATTTAAGGATTGATTTCGTGATTTTTTTTGTGATTTAGAACGGAAAGTACGCAGTTTTCAGAGATATCAAGTTTTAAACTCGACCTAAATTTGAAGGACTTCATAAAATTAAAAAACGTCCTTAATCGTTTTAGAAAAATCTTAAAAAATCGAATTGTTAGGATATCTTGATGAATTTTTTTTGTGATTTTTAAAGGAAAGTATGTACTTTTGTAAGAATAGTTTATTTTTGAGATATGTTTTGAATTCGAATGAAATAATTTGTGATTTATAAAGGAGAGTGTCCACTTTTTCGAGAACAAAACCATGCGTGAATATTGCAATTCGTTTTTGAACTCAACTTTAATTCGGGGCATTACATTTTTTAACAACAATTCCTTAATAATATTTGAGAAATCGTAATAATCGAATTCTTAAGATATTTTGGCGTTTTTTTTTGTAATTTATAAAAGAAAGTGTAAACAAAAGATATCAGGTTTTAATCTTTGTAATTTTTTTACTTAATAAACATCTTAACTGAACATCTTAAATTTTTTGATTTATAAAGGAAAATGTAAAGTGCACTGAGTACAAAACTGTGCATGCATATCTCAATTCCTTCTTAAGATATCAAGCTTTGAACTTAACCTAAATTTGGGGCATTTCATAAACTTTAAAGATTTCCTTAATCATATTTTAAAAAATCTTAATAAATCAAATTATTAAGATATTTTGATGAAATTTCTTGTAATTTATAAAGGAAAGTGTACACTTTCTCAATATCAATTTGTTTTTGAGATATCAAATTTCGAACTTAATCAAAATTTGTGAAATTTCATGTAATTAACTATTTCCTTGGTCACATTTAAAAAATCAAAAAAAAAATCAATTTATGAAGATATTCTGATGAAATATTTTGAGATTTATGAAGAAAAGTGTGAAAACCTTGAAAAACTCAAGTTTTGAATTCAAACTGAATTTGTGACATTTCATAAAATTAAAAGATTCTCTAAAATTTTTTGAAAAATCGATTTCTTAATATATCTGGATGAACTATTTTGTTATTTATAAAGGAAACTACACATTTCTGAAAATGAACCATACTAGAGTACCTTAATCATTTTAGAAAGATCAAATTCTTAAGATATTATGATGATTTTTTGGTGAATTTGCTATTAAACCATACTTGAATATCTCAATTCGTTTTTGAGATATCAAGTTTTAAGCTCAAACTAAATTTGGGGCATTTCATAAAATTGAAAATCCTTAATCATATTTGAAAAATCGTAATAAATTGAATTCTTAAGATATCTTGATGAAATGATTTGTGATTTATAAAGAAAAGTGTGCATTTTTCCGAGAATAGAACTATGCGTGAATATCTCAATTCGTTTTTGAGATATCAATTTGTGAACTCAACTTAAATTTGTGGCATTTCATAAAATTACAAATTTCCTTGACCGTATTTGAAAAATCGTAATAAATCTAATTCTTAAGATATCGTAATGAAGTGATTTTTGGTTTATAAAGGAAAGTGTGCATTTTTTCGCTAATAAAGCCATGCATGAATATCTCAATTCGTTTTTGAGATATCAATTTTTGAACTCAACCTAAATTTATGATATTTCATAAAATTAAAAATTTCCTTACCATATTTGAAAAATCGTAATAAATCAAATTTTTAAGATGTTATGGTGAAATTTTTTGTGATTTATAAAAGAAAATGTGCACTTTTTCGAGAATGAAATTGTGCATGAAAATCTCAATTGGTTTTTGAGATATCAATTTTTGAACTCAAGCTAAATTTGTGGCTGTTCATAAAATTAAAAATTTCCTTAATCATATTTGAAAAATCGTAGTAAATCGAATTCTTAAGATATCATGATGAAATTTTTTGTGACTTATAAAGGAAAGTATCCACTTTTCCGAGAACAAAGCAATGAATGAATATCTCAATTCTTTTTGAGATATCAATTTTTGAACTCAACCTAAATTTGTGGCATTTCAAGAAATTAAAAATTTCCTTAATCATATTTGAAAAATCAAATTCTTAAGATATCTTGATGAAATTTTTTATGATTTATAAAGGAAAGTGTGCACTTTCCTGAAAACCAAACCGTGCGCGATTATATCAATTCATTTTTGATATCAATATGTGAACTCAACTTAAATTTGTGGCATTTCAGAGTATTAAAATTTCCTTAATAATTATTTTAAAACAATCATAATAAATCGAATTTTTAAGATATGTTGATGATTTTTTTTTAATTTATAAAGGAAAATGTACACTTTCACTAAAACAAATTCATGAGTGAGTATCTCAACTTGTTTTTGAGATATTAATTTTTAAACCCATCCTAAATTTGTAACATTTCATAAAATTAATGGTATCCTTAATCATTTTTGAAAGATCAAATTCTTAAGATATCGTAACGATTTTTTGTGATTTTGCTACTAAACTATACTTGAATATCTCAATTCGTTTTTGAATGTCAAGTTTTAAGCTCAACCTAAATTTGTGGCATTACATAAAATTAAAAATTTTCTTAATTACATTTGAAAAATTGTAATAAATTGAATTCTTAAGATATCATGATAAATTATTTTATGATTTATGAAGGAAAGTATGCACTTTCCTGGAAACGAAACCGTGCGTGAATATCTCAATTCGTTTTTGAGATACAAATTTTTGAACTCAACCTACATTTGTGACATTTCAGAATATTAAACATTTCTTTAATTATTTTCCAGAAAACATAAAAAATCGAATTTTTAAGATATATTGATGACATTTTTCTAATTTATAAAACAAAGTGTGCACTTTCGGTAAAACAATTTCATGAGTGAGTATCTCAATTCGTTTTTGAGATATCTTTTGAGATACATTTGTATCATTTCTAAAATTAAAAATTTTCTTAATCATATTTAAAAAAAGTCTTAATAAATCAAATTATTAAGGTATCTCGATGAAATTTCTTGTAATTTATAAAGGAAAGTGTTCACTTTCTCAATTTCAATTTGTGTTTGAGATATCAAATTTCGAACTTAATCTAAATTTGTGGAATTTCATAAAAGCAAATATTTTCTTAGTCACATTTAAAAAAATCGAAGAAAAAAATAAATTATTATAATATCTTGATGAAATTTTTTGAGATTTGCGAAGGAAAGTGTGCACTTTTCCGAGAACAAAACTATGCGTGAATATCTCAATTGATTTTTGAGAAATCAAGTTTTGAACCAAACCCAAATTTATGGCATTTCATAAAATTAAAAGTTTTTTAAAAATCTTTGAAAAATCGAATTCCTAATATATCTTCATGAATTGTTTTGTTATATATATAGGACAAAACTTTTAAACCCAACCCAAATGCCCCAAATTTCATAAAATTTTCTTAATCATATTTTAAAAATCTTAATAAATCAAATTATTAAGATATTTTGATGAAATTTCTTGTAATTTATAAAGGAAAGTGTACACTTTCTCAATATCAATTTGTTTTTGAGATATCAAATTTCGAATTTAATCTAAATTTGTGAAATTTCATATAATTAACTATTTCCTTGGTCACATTTAAAAAATCAAAAAAAAATCAAATTATGAAGATATTCTGATGAAATATTTTGAGATTTATGAAGAAAAGTGTGAAAATGGATTTGTGACATTTCATAAAATTAAAAGATTCTCTAAAATTTTTTGAAAAATCGAATTCTTAATATATCTGGATGAACTATTTTGTTATTTATAAAGGAAACTACACATTTCTGAAAATGAACCATACTAGAGTACCTTAATAATTTTAGAAAGATCAAATTCTTAAGATATTATGATGATTTTTTGGTGAATTTGCTATTAAACCATACTTGAATATCTCAATTCGTTTTTGAGATATCAAGTTTTAAGCTCAAACTAAATTTGGGGCATTTCATAAAATTGAAAATCCTTAATCATATTTGAAAAATCGTAATAAATTGAATTCTTAAGATATCTTGATGAAATGATTTATGATTTATAAAGAAAAGTGTGCATTTTTCCGAGAATAGAACTATACGTGAATATCTCAATTCGTTTTTGAGATATCAATTTGTGAACTCAACCTAAATTTGTGGCATTTCATAAAATTACAAATTTCCTTCCCATATTTGAAAAATCGTAATAAATCAAATTTTTAAGATGTTATGATGAAATTTTTTGTGATTTATAAAGGAAAATGTGCACTTTTTTCGAGAATGAAGTTGTGCATGAAAATCTCAATTGGTTTTTGAGATATCAATTTTTGAACTCAAGCTAAATTTGTGGCTATTCATAAAATTAAAAATTTCCTTAATCATATTTGAAAAATCGTAATAAATTGAATTCTTAAGATATCTTGATGAAAAGATTTGTGATTTATAAAGGAAAATGTGCACTTTTCCGAGAATAAAACTATGCGTGAATATCTCAATTCGTTTTTGAGAAATCAATTTGTGAACTCAACCTAAATTTGTGGGATTTCATAAAATTACAAATTTCCTTCCCATATTTGAAAAATCGTAATAAATCAAATTTTTAAGATGTTATGATGAAATTTTTTGTGATTTATAAAGGAAAATGTGCACTTTTTTCGAGAATGAAATTGTGCATGAAAATCTCAATTGGTTTTTGAGATATCAATTTTTGAACTGAAGCTAAATTTGTGGCTATTCATAAAATTAAAAATTTCCTTAATCATATTTGAAAAATCGTAATAAATTGAATTCTTAAGATATCTTGATGAAAAGATTTGTGATTTATAAAGGAAAATATGCACTTTTCCGAGAATAAAACTATGCGTGAATATCTCAATTCGTTTTTGAGAAATCAATTTGTGAACTCAACCTAAATTTGTGGCATTTCATAAAATTACAAATTTCCTTCCCATATTTGAAAAATCGTAATAAATCAAATTTTTAAGATGTTATGATGAAATTTTTTGTGATTTATAAAGGAAAATGTGCACTTTTTTCGAGAATGAAATTGTGCATGAAAATCTCAATTGGTTTTTGAGATATCAATTTTTGAACTGAAGCTAAATTTGTGGCTATTCATAAAATTAAAAATTTCCTTAATCATATTTGAAAAATCGTAATAAATTGAATTCTTAAGATATCTTGATGAAAAGATTTGTGATTTATAAAGGAAAATGTGCACTTTTCCGAGAATAAAACTATGCGTGAATATCTCAATTCGTTTTTGAGATATCAATTTGTGAACTCAACCTAAATTTGTGGCATTTCATGAAATTAAAAATTTCCTTAATCATATTTAAAAAATCAAATTCTTAAGATATCTTGATGAAATTTTTTGAGATTTGTGAAGGAAAGTGTGCACTTTTCCGAGAACAAAACTATGCGTGAATATCTCAATTGATTTTTGAGAAATCAAGTTTTGAACCAAACCCAAATTTATGGCATTTCATAAAATTAAAAGTCTTTTAAAAATCTTTGAAAAATCGAATTCCTAATATATCTTCATGAATTGTTTTGTTATATATATAGGACAAAATTATACTGGAGTATCTCACTTCGTTTATGAGATATTAACTTTTAAACCCAACCCAAATGCCCCAAATTTCATAAAATTTTCTTAATCATATTTTAAAAATCTTAATAAATCAAATTATTAAGATATCTCGATGAAATTTCTTGTAATTTATAAAGGAAAGTGTTCACTTTCTCAATTTCAATTTGTTTTTGAGATATCAAATTTCGAACTTAATCTAAATTTGTGGAATTTCATAAAAGCAAATATTTTCTTAGTCACATTTAAAAAAATCGAAGAAAAAAATAAATTATTATAATATCTTGATGAAAGTTGTTGAGATTTGTGAAGGAAAGTGCACTTTTCCGAGAACAAAACTATGCGTGAATATCTCAATTGATTTTTGAGAAATCAAGTTTTGAACCAAACCCAAATTTATGGCATTTCATAAAATTAAAAGTTTTTAAAAATCTTTGAAAAATCGAATTCCTAATATATCTTCATGAATTGTTTTGTTATATATATAGGACAAAATTATACTGGAGTATCTCACTTCGTTTATGAGATATTAACTTTTAAACCCAACCTAAATGCCCCAAATTTCATAAAATTTTCTTAATCATATTTTAAAAAATCTTAATAAATCAAATTATTAAGATATTTTGATGAAATTTCTTGTAATTTATAAAGGAAAATGTACACTTTCTCAATATTAATTTGTTTTTGAGATATCTAATTTCGAACTTAATCTAAATTTGTGAAATTTCATATAATTAACTATTTCCTTGGTCACATTTAAAAAATAAAAAAAAAATCAATTTATGAAGATATTCTGATGAAATATTTTGAGATTTATGAAGAAAAGTGTGAAAATGAATTTGTGACATTTCATAAAATTAAAAGATTCTCTAAAATTTTTTGAAAAATCGAATTCTTAATATGTCAGGATGAACTATTTTGTTATTTATAAAGGAAACTACACATTTCTGAAAATGAACCATACTAGAGTACCTTAATCATTTTAGAAAGATCAAATTCTTAAGATATTATGATGATTTTTTGGTGAATTTGCTATTAAACCATACTTGAATATCTCAATTCGTTTTTGAGATATCAAGTTTTAAGCTCAAACTAAATTTGGGGCATTTCATAAAATTGAAAATCCTTAATCATATTTGAAAAATCGTAATAAATTGAATTCTTAAGATATCTTGATGAAATGATTTGTGATTTATAAAGAAAAGTGTGCATTTTTCCGAGAATAAAACTATGCGTGAATATCTCAATTCGTTTTTGAGATATCAATTTGTGAACTCAACCTAAATTTGTGGCATTTCATAAAATTACAAATTTCCTTGACCGTATTTGAAAAATCGTAATAAATCTAATTCTTAAGATATCGTAATGAAATGGTTTTTGGTTTATAAAGGAAAGTGTGCACTTTTTCGATAATAAAGCCATGCATGAATATCTCAATTCGTTTTTGAGATATCAATTTTTGAACTCAACCTAAATTTATGATATTTCATCAAATTAAAAATTTCCTTACCATATTTGAAAAATCGTAATAAATCAAATTTTTAAGATGTTATGATGAAATTTTTTGTGATTTATAAAGGAAAATGTGCACTTTTTCGAGAATGAAATTGTGCATGAAAATCTTAATTGGTTTTTGAGATATCAATTTTTGAACTTAAGCTAAATTTGTGGCTGTTCATAAAATTAAAAATTTCCTTAATCATATTTGAAAAATCGTAGTAAATCGAATTCTTAAGATATCATGATGAAATTTTTTGTGACTTATAAAGGAAAGTATTCACTTTTCCGGGAACAAAGCAATGAATGAATATCTCAATTCTTTTTGAGATATCAATTTTTGAACTCAACCCAAATTTGTGGCATTTCAAGAAATTAAAAATTTCCTTAATCATATTTTAAAAATCAAATTCTTAAGATATCTTGATGAAATTTTTTATGATTTATAAAGGAAAGTGTGCACTTTCCTGAAAACCAAACCGTGCGTGAATATATCAATTCATTTTTGAAATCAATATGTGAACTCAACTTAAATTTGTGGCATTTCAGAGTATTAAAATTTTCCTTAATAATTATTTTAAAACAATCATAAAAATCGAATTTTTAAGATATGTTGATGATTTTTTTAATTTATAAAGGAAAATACTCTTTCACTAAAACAAATTCATGAGTGAGTATCTCAATTTATTTTTGAGATATTAATTTTTTATCCTTTTTTATCCTTAATCATTTTTGAAAGATCAAATTCTTAAGATATCGTAACGATTTTTTGTGATTTTGCTACTAAACCATACTTGAATATCTCAATTCGTTTTTGAATGTCAAGTTTTGAGCTCAACCTAAATTTGTGGCATTACATAAAATTAAAAATTTTCTTAATTATATTTGAAAAATTGTAATAAATTGAATTCTTAAGATATCATGATAAATTATTTTATGATTTATGAAGGAAAGTATGCACTTTCCTGGAAACGAAACCGTGCGTGAATATCTCAATTCGTTTTTGAGATACGAATTTTTGAACTCAACCTAAATTTGTGACATTTCAGAATATTAAAAATTTCTTTATTTATTTTCCTGAAAACAAAAAATCGAATTTTTAAGATATATTGATGACATTTTTCTAATTTATAAAACAAAGTGTGCACTTTCGGTAAAACAATTTCATGAATGAGTATCTCAATTCGTTTTTGAGATATCTTTTGAGATACATTTGTATCATTTCTAAAATTAAAAATTTTCTTAACCATTTTTGAAAAATCAACCTTATTCTTAAGATATCTTGATGAAATTTTTTATAATTTATAAATGAAAGTGTAGGTATACTTTTTAGCAAACAAAACCAATCTTGAATATCTCTTCTTGTCTCGATATCAATTTTTCGATTCAACCTAAATTTGTAGCATTTCATAAAACGAACAATTTCCTTTATCATTGTTAAAATCTTGTTAAAATATAAAAATCCTTGTAAAAATAAAAAGAATTTGTTTTCTTTTCAAAAATTCGTGTAACAGAATTAAACGTAATTTTGATATAGAAAAGGTTGGAAAGTGTTGTCTTCGAGTATCTTTAATATTAAAGTATTATTACAAAGGTGTTAATGGCACTTTTCACACAAATATAAGGAAGCAACAATAACAAAGTATAACAAGAAAAAATATTTATTTTCAAACAGACTGTTCGATGTACGAATGTTGATAGTAAAGAAATATCAAGGAAATATGAAAAATTAAATAGGTAAAATGATTTTTGATAAATAGCCTTCAAAAAAATGATAAAATATCAGGTTTGTTTAATAAATCTTTATTTTCTCACCAAAATGTTATATGCCTAATGGTATGGAAGTATCTGCATCAAAATCTTTGAAATCTTTGTCTGATAAAAAATTAAACTTAACATTAAATTAATGCGCTTCGGTTATAACGAACCGATTGTCAAGTACTTTATGGGTTCGCTATATCCGGAGTATACTGTATTTAGGCCCACTTTTAGCAACCTCCAGTTAAACTATTTAGCGGTGGTTATATCGATTTTATGCGCTCCCATTGGTTATGAGACGGTTTTTAACTATTAGCAAAATTTATCAAGAGGTGTAAAAACGGCCCTTAGTGAATTAAATCCGAAATTCTCTTCAATGAGGACGTTTATATAGAGGTTTTATTGAATTTATAATTAATTTTGTTTTTATTAATACATTAATTAATATGATAACTATTTATGGTATTCAAGGACAAAGCATAGAAAATCTCATTGTTGATTATTCCTGAATAAACAACAATTAACAGTGAAAAGCCATTTCACGGTATTGTTCGCCCTCGCCGTAACTCATGGAACTTTTATGGCGTGAACTCATAAAAGCGCATTTTACGCTGTACATACACAAGAGGCAGCGGTAATAAAAAAGTTTCAAAGCGTGAAACTGGCAAAGCAAACGAAATGATTAATTTTTTGTACGGCTTTGCAATCAAGATTTTATTTCAACTTGACCCATAATTTTTTATTATCTTTTTGTAATTATTTTTTTTTAATTGTTTTTAATAAACATTTTTCCATTTAATCTTTAATCTCTCCTCTAAGAAACCATTAAGTTAACACTTAACAACCAAAGCGAGAAAACGACTACTTCAAGAATCCTCCAAACTGATTTATTACTACGTAATGGACGATACGAAGCAATTACGTTTATTAATAGCCGTAACGAGAGAGAGACCAAGGAGAGAGTTGTATTATTTTTCTTATTTTTTATGTGTATCATATTATAATTAGGAATCTTCAATGAGTCATTGCGACGATTTATCTTTTATTGTTGTGAGTTGAGTTGAGTATTATTTGGAACCATATTTTGACGAAGAGATTGGCGACGACGTGTTGTTGAGTCATCGGGGAATCCAAACATGTAATAAATCGAAACTGGTAAACGTAGTCGTTAGAACGGAAGGAATAATAAACCTCCAATGCTCCTGAGGAAGTTGTAAAGTTGGGAATGTTAGAAATTTATGTGGGTGTAAATTTTATTGTTAGATTAATTTTAAACCAAAACTTATCCTTGGTTGAAATTAAAAGTATAATGACACTTCTTTTCTAAAAAATCAATCCTATTTTTATTCATTCCTATTTATTTATTCAAGTCCAAATACTTTATCCAGATTTCCCACCAAACGGATCGTGTCCAACTCAAATCTCCATTTCAATGAGGATGTTTATATCTGAATACTCTTCGTAAACTGCATCCCATCATATTCGTCATAAATTATAAGTGTCAGCGTTAGTCCAAAATTAACCATAAATGTAACAAGGAAATTTCATCGCCACGTCTATTCGATATGATTGTTTATTTATACGGGAATCTAAAATACAGGTCATGAATGGACTACGTTCTAAGTTGTTTTGACGTAGAACACCGAAAACGTTTTAATAAGGAATGGAGTTCGGTAAAGCGTATACCCATGCCAATAATAATAAATAATAAAACCAGGAAGCATTTGCCTAGAACATTCCTATATAACAGTCGAGTTGATGAAGTTCACAATATTGTTGTTGCGATCATTAGAACGATTTCGTTTTTGATAAAGTTGACAACTTAACTGTAAGTGTAACTATAAATTTTCCGTTTTATGGGTGAAGATATTACAAGAAATAATGTGTTTGGATAACGATCAACTGTCGTGTAAAATTCTTTTAAAGCCATAAAAGATTATCTTTAAATTAGTGATAACGAGAAATTTATGTAAAATTGATATAACATTTTCTAATAATAAATTTATATTATTTTTTTAATATCTTTCTTGGTATTTTTATGAAACTTTATTAAAATTTTCCAAGGAATTGAGTTTTTTATGATATTTTAAAGTACATCGATAATACTTAAATATTATTATCAATTTGAAACATGGGTGACAAAAATTATCGGAAATAAAAAAAATCACCATGGCTAAAATAATGGCGATAATGAGATGATTTATAGATCAAATTGAAGGTGATAATGCCCTCTATAAAAAAAATATAGTATATTTGATGTTTGAACGAGAAATTATTGAGATTGAAATTAAAATGGGTTAAATTTGCCCTTCAAATTAACTAAATTTCAAATAATCACCTTGACTTTAATTATGGAGTTAAAGGAATGAATCAAGGCTTGAAATTGAAGATGAAGATGCCTTTTTTAAAATAATATATAATAACCGCTGTTTTATTCAAAAATTATTCAGATGAAAATTGAAGTGTATAAAAGATTGCGTTTCAATTTAGATACCAGTAAAATAATAAACATGGGAGAATTCAAAACATGGCCATGGCTAAAATAATGGAGATAATGAGATGAGTAGTGGATCAAATTGAAGACGAAAATGCCCTCTTTAAAATAATATAGGACAACTGAAATTTGAACGGGAAATTATTGAGATTGAAATTATAATGTGTAACATTACGCTTAAAATTAATTAAACTTCAAGAAAATCACTTTTGCTTTAATAATGGAGATAAAGGGATGAATCATGGTTTAAATTGAAGATGAAAATGTCTTCTTTTATCATTAAGTTAGTAAGAAGTTAAAGAAATTGTATAATCATCGATTACAGATTGAAATTAAAATGAGAAAGATTGCCCTTCAAATTAACTAAATTTCAAATAATCGCCTTGAGTTTAATAATGGAGTTAAAGAAATGAATCATGGCTTAAATTGAAGATGAAGATGCCTTTTTTAAAATACTATATAATAACCGCTGTTTTATTCAAAAATTATTCAGATAAAAATTGAAGTGTATAAAAGATTGCGGTTCAATTTAGATACCAGTAAAATAATAAACATGGGAGAATTCAAAACATGGCCATGGCTAAAATAATGGAGATAATGAGATGAGTAGTGGATCAAATTGAAGACGAAAATGCCCTCTTTAAAATAATATAGGACAACTGAAATTTGAACGGGAAATTATTGAGATTGAAATTATAATGTGTAACATTACGCTTAAAATCAATTAAACTTCAAGAAAATCACTTTTGCTTTAATAATGGAGATAACGGGATGAATCATGGCTTAAATTGAAGATGAAAATGTCTTCTTTTATCATTAAGTTAGTAAGAAGTTAAAGAAATTGTATAATCATCGATTACAGATTGAAATTAAAATGAGAAAGATTGCCCTTCAAATTAACTAAATTTCAAATAATCGCCTTGAGTTTAATAATGGAGTTAAAGAAATGAATCATGGCTTAAATTGAAGATGAAGATGCCTTTTTTAAAATACTATATAATAACCGCTGTTTTATTCAAAAATTATTCAGATAAAAATTGAAGTGTATAAAAGATTGCGGTTCAATTTAGATACCAGTAAAATAATAAACATGGGAGAATTCAAAACATCGCCATGGCTAAAATCATAGAGATAATAGATGGGTAGTGAATGAAATTGAAGACGAAAATGCCCTCTTTAAAATAATATAGGACAACTGAAATTTGAACGGGAAATTATTGAGATTGAAATTATAATGTGTAACATTACGCTTAAAATCAATTAAACTTCAAGAAAATCACCTTTGCTTTAATAATGGAGATAAATTGATGAATCATGGCTTAAATTGAAGATGAAAATGTCTTCTTTTATCATGAAGTTAGTAAGAAGTTAAAGAAATTGTATAATCATCGATTACAAATTGAAATTAAAATGAGAAAGATTGCCCTTCAAATTAACTAAATTTCAAATAATCGCCTTGACTTTAATAATGGAGTTAAAGAAATGAATCATGGCTTAAATTGAAGATGAAGATGCCTTTTTTAAAATACTATATAATAACCGCTGTTTTATTCAAAAATTATTCAGATAAAAATTGAAGTGTATAAAAGATTGCGGTTCAATTTAGATACCAGTAAAATAATAAACATGGGAGAATTCAAAACATCGCCATGGCTAAAATCATAGAGATAATAGATGGGTAGTGAATGAAATTGAAGACGAAAATGCCCTCTTTAAAATAATATAGGACAACTGAAATTTGAACGGGAAATTATTGAGATTGAAATTATAATGTGTAACATTACGCTTAAAATCAATTAAACTTCAAGAAAATCACTTTTGCTTTAATAATGGAGATAAAGGGATGAATCATGGTTTAAATTGAAGATGAAAATGTCTTCTTTTATCATTAAGTTAGTAAGAAGTTAAAGAAATTGTATAATCATCGATTACAGATTGAAATTAAAATGAGAAAGATCGCCCTTCAAATTAACTAAATTTCAAATAATCGCCTTGACTTTAATAATGGAGTTAAAGAAATGAATCATGGCTTAAATTCAAGATGAAGATGCCTTTTTTAAAATACTATATAATAACCGCTGTTTTATTCAAAAATTATTCAGATAAAAATTGAAGTGTATAAAAGATTGCGTTTCAATTTAGATACCAGTAAAATAATAAACATGGGAGAATTCAAAACATCGCCATGGCTAAAATCATAGAGATAATAGATGGGTAGTGAATGAAATTGAAGACGAAAATGCCCTCTTTAAAATAATATAGGACAACTGAAATTTGAACGGGAAATTATTGAGATTGAAATTATAATGTGTAACATTACGCTTAAAATCAATTAAACTTCAAGAAAATCACCTTTGCTTTAATAATGGAGATAAATTGATGAATCATGGCTTAAATTGAAGATGAAAATGTCTTCTTTTATCATGAAGTTAGTAAGAAGTTAAAGAAATTGTATAATCATCGATCACAAATTGAAATTAAAATGAGAAAGATTGCCCTTCAAATTAACTAAATTTCAAATAATCGCCTTGACTTTAATAATGGAGTTAAAGAAATGAATCATGGCTTAAATTCAAGATGAAGATGCCTTTTTTAAAATACTATATAATAACCGCTGTTTTATTCAAAAATTATTCAGATAAAAATTGAAGTGTATAAAAGATTGCGTTTCAATTTAGATACCAGTAAAATAATAAACATGGGAAAATTCAAAACATCGCCATGGCTAAAATCATAGAGATAATAGATGGGTAGTGAATGAAATTGAAGACGAAAATGCCCTCTTTAAAATAATATAGGACAACTGAAATTAGAACGGGAAATTATTGAGATTGAAATTATAATGTGTAACATTACGCTTAAAATCAATTAAACTTCAAGAAAATCACTTTTGCTTTAATAATGGAGATAACGGGATGAATCATGGCTTAAATTGAAGATGAAAATGTCTTCTTTTATCATTAAGTTAGTAAGAAGTTAAAGAAATTGTATAATCATCGACTACGAAAATGGTTTAATATACAGAGGTAGGTGGCTTAAGAGTTTGATATCGATCAGTAGCATATGCTTATAAATTTTATCAGCTCAATTTTGGTTGCAACATTTTAGTATGTAAAAAGTTTTTCATTGATACTCTCCAAATACCTACTGGGCGAATTGATCGTATCCTAAAAGCGTATGAGAATATTCACAAAGACATCCTAACTAATGAACAAGTGATGAATACGGTGATAGAACACATAAAAAGCTTTAAAAGCTTCTAGTATTTAAAAGTCACTATTCTCGGTCTCAAATAGCTTCTTGCTGATTAACGCACTTTGAAGATATAGCGACCCAATGACATAGCCTGCAGTGTATTTTACAAATAATTAAAATTCGTTGGAAAATAATATTGATATAATTGATCACAATTTTTTCTCTCGGCATTCATATCTTCCGAACGATGCAGATTTTGGCATCATAGAAATGGCATTGCGAGAAACAAATTTTATGTATTAAGATCTTTCTTTAATAGAACCAAGTCCTTTCTTGGCTATCATAGTCATAGATTGGATCTTGGATAAGTGTGGCTTTCAGCTCCTCTTTCAGTACTCTTTATTTATAAGTATGTTGACGATATTATTTGAGCTGTATCATATGATAGATTACTGTACGTGCAGCGGGAATTCAACTCTGTTGATCGTCACAACCAATTTATGATAGAAAGAGAATCCAACAATAGTGTGCCCTTTCTGAACTCACTTGTCATCAGAAAAACTGGACACGTTTTGGACTGGTAAAGGAAGCCCACCTTTTCAGGTCATTTTATCAATTTTTTTTGCGATCCCATACATATCAAGGTTTATACCAAATCCTTTCTTTGCCATCATAGTCATGGATTAGATCTTGGATAAGTGTGGCTTTCAGCTCCTCTTTCAGTGCTCTTCATTTATAAGTATGTCGACGATATTATTTGAGCTGTATCATATGATAGATTACTGTACGAGCAGCGGGCATTCAACTCTATTGATCGTAACAACCAATTTATGATAGAAAGAGAATCCAACAATAGTGTGCCCTTTCTGAACTCACTTGTCATCAGAAAAACTGGACACGTTTTGGACTGGTAAAGGAAGCCCACCTTTTCAGGTCATTTTATCAACTTTTTTGCCATCCCATACATATCAAGGTTTATACCAAGTCCTTTCTTTACTATCATAGTCATGGATTAGATCTTGGATAAGTGTGGCTTTCAGCTCCTCTTTTAGTACTCTTTATTTATAAGTATGTCGACAATATTATTTGAGCTGTATCATATGATAGATTACTGTACGAGCAGCGGGCATTCAACTCTATTGATCGTAACAACCAATTTATCGAACTCACTTGTCATCAGAAAAACTGCACACGCTTTGGACTGGTAAAGGAAGCCCACCTTTTCAGGTCGTTTTATCAACTTCTTTGCCATTCCATTCATATCAAGGTTAATACCGTCAAAAGCATGAAAAGTAGGGTCATTCGCATTAACGATCATGAGTTTAGAGAAAAGAATCTTAGCAGAATTCTCTACTCACCAGATATTCAAGTTGAATGGTCTTTGTCACATCCCCCTGATGATGAGAAGCCTTCTCCAACATTATCCTGGTGTATATGTATGGATTGTGATAGTTGCCTCTAGTTCAGTATCTCAAACCCAGAGTTGGACAACATGATGAAATCGGGCGGTCTGCTTTAGTTGAGTATCATGCGTTAATAGGCCACAATCTTGATTTTGATTAATTTCGGACTAAAATTCATTGTGGAGAGGGTGTATATAGTAGGAAACTTTTCATGATAAGATTTTCCATATTTCCTCCATCCCCAACACAGTCAATTATCGAACTGACACCCAGGGTTTTAGTGACATTTACTACCATATATTTGAACTAACCAACAAACCCCATGCTGATTCACTCATGTCTGATCCCTGCATGGGTTCAATGTGGGTCTAATTGTTAGATGTTCTCTTCTTTCATGATTGTTTCGTAACACCGTGGTGCAGTTTTAGGTACAATTAATAATTAGTGTATACAGTATTAATAATCAGTGATATTTAATTTATAAAAATACCGTTTGTAAGCATCTGTTCTCTTTGCTTCTCTCCGTCCTATTATTATTATTATCTTAATCAATTTCGGTTTAAAGATTAATTAAATTTTTCAATTTTACAAATCCATTCTCCAACCATCCTTTCTGTTCTGTTGATTCTTAGCTTGTGTGACCTTCAACCTTCTCAAGTCTTCCACAGAGACGGACGTCAAACTTGTCATGTTTGATTTTGTTAATTATTTTTCCATATTTAACCCTGATGATGATTACAATAAATAATCGAAAGCTTGGTTCTATTAAAAGAAGTTCTTAACTCCTAGCCCCTTCATGGTTGTATTCCCAAATATATTTTTTTACAATAAATGAAGATAAAAGCTTGATATTTTCATAGAAACCCCAAAATTACTCCCAAATTGTTTAGAAATAAAAATTCTTGCAAGCTTTTTATGATACGTTAGCACTGTCTTGCAATTAATGGTGAACATTTTACATTTATTTCCGTGGAAATAATTTTAGTACTTTCGTGTTAATTTACTGTACATTTGTTTATTTTAGTATGTAAACTTAATTTACGATTACTAATTTGAAATACTTAATGTTCTCGGTGTTTATGTTTATTTCGATTACAATAAACATTCGAAAGCTTGGTTCTATTAAAGGAAGTTCTTAAAATTCCTACCCTCGTCTTGGTAGCATTCTTAAAAAATTTTCATCCATTTTATATTACATAAATTGTGTAAAAGGTATAATTATACACCTTTACTTTTAAATTTTTACCTACACGTCGTATTTATGCAGAACATAAATAGATACAATCAATATCTTGTAATTTTAACAAATAGCATCTAAAATTAAAAATACAGCTTCTAATTTATATCCTGTCATTATTTACAAACAAAATGGGTTAATACGAAATTTGTTTTAAGTGATATTTAATTTTCCATTTGTAGCCCGTAACGACTCAAACAAATTAATATAAACAATTTAATGTTGATTAGACAGTAGAAACATTACCAGATTTTATATAATTTGCCTAAATTTTCAAACTAACAAATATGTTAACTTTTAATTTTCTCGAAACATGAGAAAATGGATTTACACCACTTCTAAAACCAACGGTCAGTATCTCGGTCAATATCCACTTTACAAATAGAAGCTGAACACAGCAAGAAATTTTAATTAAATTATTGTCGATTAATAGGCACATAAACTTAAAACTATCAATGTTAAAGATCTACCAAAGACTGGCCTGCAGAGATTTACAATAAATGAAGATAAAAGATTAATATTTTCATAAAAACCCCTAAATTTCTCCCAAATTGTTTAGAAATGTATGCAAGCTTTTTGTGATAGATTGGTACTGACTTGCAATTAAAATTGGAAATAAATTTAGTATGTACATTTAATTTACGATTAATAATTTGAAATAGTTGATGTTCTCGGTGATGTATAAATTAATGACCTTAATAAACAATTTTTATTTTTTTTTCAATCATTTTTTAGTATAAATACCCTTACCATAAATCTTTATCAAATGAGTCTAATGAAAGGATACATTGCTATTTAAAAAAATCAACTATCATTCATTGGTTATTTGTTTTCTAAAATAAAAACATTTGAATACTCTTTTATTTCGGCAAATAACATTTATTATTATTTTTTATTTGCTATATTTCATAAATAATGGGCACCCTGTATTTCGGAAATTTCAAAAACATTTTTCAAGGGATTGATTATTTAGAAATTACTAAGACCTAAAAACATCTATATATTATACGGAGTGTCCCATTTAACTTGACAAAACCAAATATCTCAGAGCTAAGCATCAGCCAAAAAAGTCTTAGATAAAATTTGTTCGATTTGAAGGGAGACATTCAATGATTGTAATATTGACACCGTCTCTTACCTCAGACGGCGGAGATGAAAACAACTTACATCTGTAAAATTCATAAAAGATAAGAACCGTAATTCTTCCCGGAGAATTTGATTCTGCTGAAGAAAAAGGGGGATGAGAGACAGAATCATCTTTATCACCATTAAATGTCCCCCTTTAAACCGAACAAATTTAATTTGAAACTTTTTTTAGTCCGATGCGTAGTTTTTGAGTATTTATAAGGCATTTTAAAGTTTTAAGCAACTAAGGTCCGTGCAAAAAGTCAAGGCTCCTCACTTAAAAGATTGATATCCTCGTGAGCGGTTAAAAAAATGAATGAAAGAAATGGTGGTAAAATTTGTTATAATCCTTCAACATTACAACGTATCATATTTTAAGTTGAAAATCGTTGAGTCTATGGTTTTTCTGTTATCGCGGGTTAAAACACGAAAATGCCCGAATTATGAGAGTGTCTGCTTTGTTTATTTTGCGATCTTTTTTCTCAAACTATTTAACTGAAACATCTCAAATTTGAACTTTACTATCACTTCATATAACGGAATTTGATAAACGGCAGTATTTGAACAAAAAATCGCTTTCGAAATAAGTGCATCCTACTAAACCGAAACTGTACAGAACATCGATAAAATAAAATATGTCCCATATTAAGAGCACATTAAACCCACTGATGGTAACTACCACCAATTCAAATTTAAAATTTAAGTAGTTTTGCAAAAAAGAACGCAAAGTGGACAAAGTTGCCGGCTCTCAAAAATCGGGTACTTTTTCACTTAACTCGCGATAAAATAAAAACCAAAGACCAGACAATTTTCAAGTTAACATATGATACGCAGAAATGTTCACTGATTATAGAAGGTGAAATTATCGATCTCTAAAATTAGGGGCCTTGACTTTTCGCACGGACTATAGATTCTAGTTAGTAGTTAACAACTTTTGACCAGTTATACACAAATTATGTAAACGCAGAATCGAGTAACTTTCAAAGCAACATTTAATATTTATATAGATATTTATATATAGATATTTATATATAGATATTTATATATAGATATTTATATATAGATATTTATATAGAGATATTATATAGATAGTTAGGTTTCCTTAAAAGAACATCTGCTCAACATATTGTGAGAGATGGAATATTTTCTTGATGATTTAAGCAAGGTTGAAAAATTTTACATTATAAATATTTACATTTATAAATATTCATTTTACTAATCTATTTAATATTTCTTTTATCCTCCAAGTACTTTAACTCAAATTTATTTATTACTAAATCTTTTTGTAATTTGGATGTTTTTGTATTTATCATAATTTTATAAACTTTTAAAAGTTGTTAGATTACTTAAAAGGAATTAAAACAAAGAAAAATATTTAGAATAGCTAAAATAGTTAACAATGAGGAGTTAACTACTTTCATAATAACTTTCCGCAAATATTTTACGCCAGCGTGAAATAATCGAGTATAATTCCTCATAGCACAAAAGTAGTTAGAATTAACGACTTTTGTAGTTAAATACTGCCAGCTCTAAACAATAGCCTTTTAAATTTGTGTTTTTTAAAAAAGTGGCCACTTTTACAATAAACACGCGTTGCAATAATTGCTTTTGAAATATTTCATTCCGATTCTATTAGCTATAAAAAAGATGTTATATTAAGTCGACAAATTCACCTCAATATCTCCATCAATTTTGCCTAAGCAACATTTTTCCTACCATAAAGAACATCATATTTTATGCAACCTAATTTCTATTAATTTGAAGGCTTCAAATTGATAGAATGGAATTGGATTCCATTCGGCTATGCAGCCTTTGTGAAACCTTTGGACTCAGACGAGTTAACTTTGAGGCTACCCGTTACAGCGCCTGTCTCGATAATATATTTGCTAATATTACTAAATATTGTGTCTCTGTGATTGATCCTTGCATATCCGACCATCAGGCCATTTCATTTCACTCCAGAACGAAGAGTGAAATTCATGTATCAAAAACTAGATTTATACATAGACCTATAACGGCACACGGATTGCTACAGTTCTAGTACTTGTGAGCGAGTGAATGAAAAGTTTCTTAAGTTTACGCAATTGCTTAAGAATGCTCATGATTTATGTTTTCCTGAAAAAAAATTGCTAGTTGGAAATAATAACGTAGGAACCCCTAACATACGCTGGTTCAACTACGATATAAGAAAATTAAGAGATAAACTTCAAATGCTGACGTCCCTTCATAAACAGCACCCGCAACTTGTTACCAGGGAAATGTTAAATAATCATAGAAAATTTTACAAATCTGCTATTTTAAATAGCAAAAAATTGGCGAATACAAACTATATCAAGAACGCTAAAAACATACAAAAAGCTACATGGGCAGTGATTTCATCGACAAAAAAACAAAGTTCGTCCTTAACTTCATTAACGGCTACAAACTTTAATGATTACTTTAGTGGCATTGCGGAATCCATTATTCCGTCATTTGCAGGGGTAGTGGATCCCGTGTTGGAAGAACAGGGTGCATCTCGGGATAGTTCACATTTTCAATTTCGAGAGATCTCGTTCAATGAAATGCGCGATATCATTTGTGATCTGAAGAATAGTTCCAGTAAAGATGCATACTCCCTTAGTGCCAGAATCATAAAATGCGTAAAGGATCTGGTAGCTGTTCCTCTGTGTAAACTAATAAACCAGTGTATAATTGACTCAACCTTCCCCGATTGCTTGAAGATTTCTAGGGTTGTTCCTGTTTTCAAGAAAGGGGATAATAACGATGTGGGTAACTACAGACCTATATCCATTATACCGGTGCTGGGTAAGTTATTTGAAATGGCTCTACACAGACAACTTGCAAACTACTTAGAGGACAAAAAATTGCTAAAGAGTTTTATGGTTTTATGTTTTATGGTTTTCGGAAGGGCAGATCGACCACCGCAGCTGTCGGGGCGCTGGTCGGTCACATACAGCAGTGCTTTGAAAACAAACTATTTGCCGAAACTTCTTTTTACGACCTGACCAGGGCTTTCGACTGCGTATCTCATACTCTACTTTTGCAAAAGTTACGCAGTCTCAACCTTGCGGGTAGAAGTTTGAGTCTGTTGAGCTGCTACTTAGAGAATCGTTTTCAGTATGTTTCCTACAATGCACAAATGTCTAACAAGTTTCCGGTTAAGTACGGGGTTCCCCAGGGATCAGTGCTTGGACCTATGTTGTTCATTATATTTATGAACGACTTGCCAAATTGTCTAGCGCGTAATACAAGCATAATAGTGTATGCAGATGATACGGTTACTATGGACATGCAGACACTCCCGGAAGAGCTTCAGGGTCAAGCGGAGAGATCACGTGCACATGTCTTTGACTGGTTTGCAAGCAATCTTCTTGCTGTTAACCAGTCAAAGACGCAGACTCTCAATTTTTCTCTTAATCGGAAACAACCGGATCATGCTGTGGCTCCCGTAAAATATCTTGGTATTGTTATTGATACTAAATTGACATGGGAGAGTCACATTGTGGAGTTGGTGAAGAGATTGAATAGAAGTATATATGCTCTTCGTAATCTGGTGGGTGTGGTACCGCCTGAGATATTGGCCATGGCATACTATGGAAACTTTTATTGTTATATGTCTTATGGTGTTTTAGTGTGGGGACATTCTGCACATGCACATCGTGTTTTCCGCGCCCAGAGAAGATGTCTGAGGGTGATGGGTGGAATAGGATTCACAGAGTGTTGTCGATCAAAATTCATTCAGTTTAGCATATTGACTTTCCCATGTGTTTATATTCTTGCATGTCTAATGCATGTGAAGGAACATCTGAGTGACTACCAAAAAAACAATGGTAGTCATCAGTATAATACACGAAATGGGAGCGGTCTCGCTGTCCCTTTCAGTCGCACATCGAGAGCACGAGACGGTTGTAATTATTATTGCATAAAATTCTTTAACTCCCTACCTTCGCATGTGCAGAACCTAGATATTAAATGTTTCAAATCAACAATAAAAAAATACTTGATTGCTAGGGCATTTTACAGTAGTGCTGAGTTTCTCAGCAACGACTTCCACGATTTGCATGTGGTTTAAATTTGGACTATTCTAGGGTGATCAGTCGCCGCTTACATGTAAATGATATAATATTAAAATTCGATCCTACTTATGGTATTTATTGGTGTTCTTTTATTGTCTTATTCTTTTATTGTCTTTTATTGATATTGTGTATGACGTGTGAAAGTGCTGTATAGAGTACAAATATCACAAATAAAATTATTATTATTATTATTGGAATTTCATTTCATATTGGAAATAATATTGAGTTTTGGGAGAAGAAACAATGTCACCCAATTTTGTAATTTGTCCAGATTTTTAATAGTTTTAAATTTGTTTTATATTTTAAGTAGAGATTGCATAATTGCATCAAATTAGGATTTCGAAAGTTTGGCACGAGGACGTTTTTTAACAAAAATTGACAAAAAAATTCTTTGATGTTCCATATTTGATGTAAGGTAACTTAATATACGTTAATAACGTTAATATTTCAATTTTATAAAGTTGAACTAATACAATAATTTTGTGTTCAGTCCTCAATATTACCACAACATCAGACTTACAATTAGAACCAGTAATATTAGGGTTTAGTCGTCTTAATACGATAACGGCTAAACTTGTAAAAAACTATTTATTGTATATTATGAATCTTAAGTCCAAACTACCAACGTTGCAAAACACTCTTAGAACAAATTAAGCACCTATGCGTGATGTCACGAACAGCTAAGGTCACTTATTCTCAGGATGTACAATTTATATTAATAACAGTTCTCTTAGATTTTACCGTTCTTGGTATAAATTGGGTACATTAAAATTGTTCATTCGAACAGTTAAATCGATAATCAAAAATAAAAAACTAACATCGAGATTTTACAGCACCTATGTACTTAATTTAACATCTCAATCCATGACGTAATTCTAAGGTCAAGTTTAACTGTATTTAGACTTATGGAGATTTGTCGTTTGTAATATCGTTTGTGAGTCACGTATAATTAACGCGTGGGCTTAAGTAAGTTCTATTTTATTATCAACATTTACTTTATAAATAAATACAAGAAAGATAGTTTGTTTGCTTATTTGAACAGGAAGCAATTATTATTAAGCAATCCACTACAAGTATCTATTAAAAATGTATTTAATTGTATAACAAATGAGTCACTTGATTGCGATTTAACCTAAATATTTTTGTTTATACAAGATTTGTGTAATTACTACGAAATCGTATTGATATTGTTATTTTGATTGACCTTGCTCGTTGTATGTAGGCAACTTTTCTCTCAAATTTATTAAAATTAATTCCAATAATGCATTTTGCGCTATTGTTCGTTCGTTTTCTTCGAAACCAGTAAAAATAAATTTTATTTTGCAGAATTTGGTCGCGACAATAAAATTGTGACTCATCCCCACGTATTATTATTATCTAGACAAACAAAATATACGAGATGAAAAATTCTAAGAAACCATAAAAGTTGCGTTAATTGTATCAACTCACAAATTTTTGCGTGGAACTCATTTGAAAGTCAAGAATTTTAATTGAAATTGCAAACAGAAAGTCGGTCGTTTAAGCTGATTTTTTAACTTTCATCGTTATTAACTGTTATCAATGTTCGGTTTATCTTGAAGCTTTTTTTTTGGAAAATAAAATGAAAATGATTTTGGTAACAAGGTTTTTAGTGCTCGTTAACCTCAATACCTCGTTTTAATTATCGTTTTGTAATCCTTATAATAATACTTTGACAATTATTGGTCATTAATTTTGTTGTTTCATAACAATTTAAAATAATTTAGTTTAACTAGGAAGGATTTAACGACAGAATGAAAGATGAATAGAAAGCTGAGTATTTAAATAAACCATTGTGTTGAGTTTTTAAAACTAGATTAAAATGGTAGTCTGTATCCAGACGGAAATGTATTGTTATGATTTTTTAAATGTAACTACACTTTGATTGTTATGAATGGTAAAAGTTAGTAATGTAAAAGTTCGTATCTCAAGAACGAATTGAGATATCAGGATGAAATATGATGCATTTTGAAGGAAATTTAATTGAAATTGAGTGTGAAATAAATAATTCCTTAACTTCAATAAACATCGTTGTTACGATTTTGTAAATCTAACAGTACATTCGATTGTCATAAATGATAAAAGCAGCAACAAAAGAAATCATATCTCAAGAACGAAATGAAATATCATGATGATATAATACGAATTATAAAGGGGAATTAATAAAGATTCAGTGCACTATAGATAATTTCTTCATTTCCATAAACGTCCTTGATATGATTTTTTTAAATCTAATTGTACTCATGCGGTTCTGATAAATGGGAAAAGCAGTAACAAAAAAATTGTATCTCAAGATCGGATTAAGATATCAGGATGTAATATGAAGCATTTTAAGGAAAATTGAGAGGGATTATGTGTGCCATAAATAATTTATTAATTTCCGTAAACCGGCACGTTACGATTTTTTAAATACAATCCAGTACATTAGATCGTTATGAATGGTAAGAGACAATAATGCAAGACGTGCTATCTCAAGAACGGATTAAGATATCATGATGAAATAAGAAGTATTTTGAAAAAAAATTAATAAACATTCAGTGTGCAATAGATAAGTGCTTCATTTCCATAAATATCCTTGGTATGAGTTTTTAAACCTAACTGCTCATTTGGCTGTGATAAATGGTAAAGGGTGTAACAAAAAAATCATATCTCAAGATCGGATTGAGATATAAGGATGAAATATGAAGCATTTTAAAGGAAACTTAGGCAACGTTACAATTTTTGAATATAACCCAATACATTAGATCGTTACGCATGGTATGAGGCAGTAATGCAAAACGTACTATCTCAAGAACGGATTGAGATATCATGATAAAATAAGAAGTATTTTGTAAGAAATTTGATAAAGTGTCAGTGTGCCATAGATAATTGCTTCAATTTTATAATCATCCTTGATATGAGTTTTTAACTCTAACTGTGCTTATTTGGTTGTAATAAATGGTACAGACGGTAACAAAAGATTTCATATCTCAAGATCGGATTGATATATCATGCTGAAATATGAAGCATTTTAAAGGAAATTTAATTGAGATTGAGTTAGCCATAAATAATTTATTAATTTCCATAAACCACCACGTTACGATTTTTTAAATACAATCCAGTACATTAGATTGTTATGAATTGTAAGAGACAGTAATGCAAAACGTACTATCTCAAGAACGGATTAAGATATCATGATGAAATAAGAAGTATTTTGAAAGAAATTTAATAAGGATTCAGTGTGTCATAGATAATTGATTCATTTTCATAATCGACCGTGATATGAGTTTGTAAGTCTAATTGTGTTCATTTGGCTGTGACAAATAGTAAAGGCTGTAACAAAAAAATCATATCTCAAGATCGGATTGAGATATAAGGATGAAATATGAAGCATTTCAAAGGAAATCTAATAGAGATTGAGATTTCCATAAATGATTTATTAATTTCCATAAACCGCCACGTTAGGATTTTTTGAATACAACCCAATACATTAGATTTTTATGAATGGTAAGAGGCAGTAATGCAAAACGTACTATCTCAAGAACGGATTAAGATATCATGATGAAATAACAAGTATTTTGAAAGAAATTTAATAGTGATTTATTGTGCCATAGATAATTGATTTATTTTCATAATCGTCTGTGATATAAGTTTTTAATTCTAACTGTTCATTTGGCTGTGATAAATGGTGAAGGCTGTAACAAAAAAAATCGTATCTCAAGATCGGATTGAGATATCATGATGAAATAAGAAGTATTTTGAAATAAATTTTATAAAGATTCAGTGTGTCATAGATAATTGATTCATTTTCATAATCGTCCGTGATACGAGTTTTTAAGTCTAACTGTGTTCATTTGGCTGTGGTAAATAGTGAAGGTTGTAACAAAAAAATCATATCTCAAGATCGGATTGAGATATAAGGATAAAATATGAAGCATTTTAAAGGAAAGTTAATAGAGATTGAGATTGGCATAAATAATATATTAATTTCCATAAACTGCCACGTTAGGATTTTTTGAATACAACCCAATACATTAGATTTTTATGAATGGTAAGAGGTAGTAATGCAAAACATACTATCTCAAGAACGGATTGAGATATCATGATGAAATAAGAAGTATTTTGAAAGAAATTTAATAAAGATTCAGTGTGTCATAGATAATTGCTTCATTTCTATAATCGTCCTTGATATGACCTTTTAAATCTAACTGTGCTCATTTGGTTATGATAAATGATAAACGCGGTAACAAAAAATGTATTTCAAGAACGGGTTAAAATATCAGGATGAAATATGAAGCATTTTAAAGGAAATTTAATGCAGATTGAGCTTGTCGTAAATAACTTATTAATTTCCATAAACACCCTTTCTACGATTTTTTAAATACAACCCTAGACATTAGTTTGTTATAAATGGTAAATTCTATAACGTAAAAAATTATATCTCTCTCTTAAGAACTGATTGAGATATCTTGATAAAATAAGTTGTATTTTAAAGAGATTTTAATTGAGTTTCAGTATGACATAAGTAATTTCTTAATTCAATAAACTTCGTTGTTAAGATTTTTGAAATCTAACTGCACATTCATTGTTATAAATGGAAAAAGGTAGTAATTTAAGTCTTTAACTCAAGAACGGATTGAGATATTATGGTAAAATAAAATGTATTTTAAAGGGAATTTAATTGAGATTGAATTAGCCATAAATAATTTATTAATTTCCACAAACCGCCACGTTACGATTTTTTAAATACAACCCAATACATTTTAGATCGTTATGAATAGTAAAAGACAGCTGTGTAGAACGTCTTATCTCAAGAACGAATTAAGATATCATGATGGAATAAGAAGCATTTTGAAGGAAATTTAATAGAGATTAATTATGTAATAGATAATTTCTTAATTTATATAAATGACGGTGTTACAATTTTTTGAACTCAAGTCTGCACTTTTGATTGTGATCAATTTTAAAAACAGTTACAAGTTGCAAGAAGCAGTCTCAAGAACGAGAAATGAAGAAATGGGATATCAAGATGAAATAGAAACGATTTTAAAGGGAATTTATCTGACATTAAGTGTGTCAAAAATGTTTTCTTAATTTTCATGTATGCCATTAATATGATTTTTTAATCTCAACCAGGTTTATGGAAATTAACCGAATATTTAACGAAAATAAGCGTACTAAACTTTTTTTATGCTCGACAGTTATCCTATCAAGACCAAGCTTCATTAAATATAACATCATTGTATGTGTAATTATTATCAGATGGACGAGGACTAATTCATACACCAGAAATAATCACATCGGCGATAATTTCATAATCAATTTTGGCTTCCAGCTCCACTAACAAAACTCATTAGAAACCGAGGATGCAGAAATCGTAATTTCGTGCATGTTAATAAGCATATCAATCAAATTACACAAAACTCGCAAGATTAATTAAGCATCGAATTGCTCTTTAGTCCTTTGCCGTCGTTATACATCAAAAGGTTTAATTGAATATGTTATAAAATCTGAACTTCACCTACATTGAGTTTATGCAATCTAGGTTAATGATTAAAAAATGATCAAATGACAATACAAAAATTATCATAAGTATTGATGATTTATTCAAGTGAGCAAAATTAAGGTCATTATTAGAAACCTATTAAGACATGATTTATTATGTAAAGTTATGCGGAAGAAATGAAATGTAAAGTGTCGAAACAATCCTCTATGCTTACCAAAGCATTAAATGTCTCATGCAAATCAACTTTCATTATTGCATTTGCAAAATTATTACTTTCGTAGCCACGACGGGTTACGAATATTGCATATGCGCACGCGGACAAGATTTGTGACTCTTCTATTTCCGTGACTATCCTCCTTTTACATACAACGCAATCATGTTAAATAGATCTCGACTTAAATTGCAAAGTCATGTCTCCACGACCTAACTCTTAATATTCCCGGTGGGTAGAAAATCTTTCTCCTAATGGATACATTTCCTCCACATGGCGTATGAAAGCCACACTAAATTACATACTTTGTTACGGTTTTGCATACTTCCCAATAAATTTACACGTTAACTTTGTGCTCCTTACAAACACTTCCTCTTTCTATCTACAATTTCAACGTAGTTGACCAATAAATAACTTGGAGGTGAAAAGGAAACTTGGGTTATATTTCCTAATAAAATTTAATTATACAAACCACCGCTTTCATGCCTTTGGCTTGAATCCTCTCGTGTTTCTTTACTACGATATAATGGGATTCCGTAAAATCACCTGGTATAAATTCTCATTACGCTAACAGGTAGAAATAATTAATTACTTAGAGTAATGGGCGCATCATAACGCAGATTAACTACCATAACGGGGTGTCAAGGTAATAATATCGATTAATAGTGGATAGTTACATAAATTTATGTGATTCTAAAAGAAAATTTAGTTTAATTTTGGTTTGGTTGATTTAGTTTGATGGTGGTTAGTTTACATTTTAAAGGCATAAAATTATACCGAAATTTAATATTCACGTGAGGTTAACTAAATTTATAATAAATTTGCAATAAATTGGTTCAAATTAATTCAACATCCAGTTCATTATTATGAAGATTGGCCTAACATTATTATTTTTTTTGTAAGAGGAAGAAATCCTCGATATAACTCAGCTTCTTTAAAATGGATTTTTAGCATAAGGGAGAAAACATTTTTAAGTCATAAATTTTGACAATATCCAACTTAGGTTTTTGCCCAAGTTGTTCCTCAAGTTTGTTTGAAAACCCAATTGATTTGAATTAATCATTGGTTTTATGGTCATAGTTGAATTTGGGGTAGCAGTAATCCTTTCAATAACTTGGGTTTAGAAAAATTGTAATAACTTTAACTCTTGAATCTGATAGTCGAATACCTTCAGATGAAACGTGGTGGCTGAGAAGGAAGATACACCAAAAATTAATTTATTAGGTCAGATGTATATGCCAAAGATAAATACTTAGGGCTTTATTTATGAAACGCCCAAAAGTTTTAGCAGCATTTCGCAGACCAAATGACATTCTAGTAAATTCGAATAATCCAAAAGATGTAGTGATGGCCGTTTTGTAAATATCATCATCATGATCATGAATTTGTACTTAATATGTGGTATGCACATATTAAGACTATTATTGAAAAGATGTTACATCCATGCAAATGGAGATTAAAACCTTAAATATATGGCATTTGATTTTGGTCAGGGACTGTAACTAAATTCAAACTGCAATAATCACCACAAGGTCGACAATCATTCGAGTTTTTCTTTAGCGCAGTGAGGAAGCTGTTGAAGATGATGAAAGTCTATAAATACCAAGTGGGACCATCACTTCAAACTCTTTTTGCAATTAATAAACACATAAATACGAAAAAATGATAAATGGGAATTCGTTATTAAATGATGTTTAACATTATGCAAAACAGGTTATGAAAAATTTGGAGAAGAAGACCATCACTCCAAACTCTTTTGTGGCAATCACAAATTTTGAATTATCTAATCGTCAAGGATGAATAAGTGGTAAATGAGAATTTGTTATTACACGATATTTAAGATTATGCAAGACAGGTAATGAAAAATTCAGAGAAGAAGTCAGGTTTGGAAAAGAAATGATGAATTGATTTTAACGTTTATTTTTGATGTCAATAAGAATACTTAATTTATCCAAAAAAATCAGCGCCTATAATTGTTTTGGTAACATCAGCGACAATTTCTGCACATATTTAAAGATAAGTCAACATTTTCTTATGTAGGTATAGATAGTTATAGATCCATTAGCTGCTGAAGGAAATGAAATTGAATCTTTTGAATAATATTAATTGATGATTGACGTAAACTACGTTTACTTATTGAAGTTTTTTGAATTTTGATTTGAATTAGTTGACTTCGTTTTTTTAATTAAGGAATAGAAGAGTTTGTACCAGGAAACTTGACAATGGAGAGCGTTGACACCAAATTTTGTGTAGTATGTGCATATGGAAGAATTAGATTGACGATTTCTAGAAGAGCATCGTGAGGCAGATCACGGCAAAAACAAAACAGGTTATTCTTTGAAAAATTTGACAATCTGGACATACTATCCATCAGTAACTGACAACGTTAGGTTTCTGATAACTTTGCGCAATGAAGCATATGCATTTATAAACAACTGGGTAACTTCGCTAATGCCTCCCTTCGAAGAGAAAAAAAAGCTTATTTGAATTATGTTTTTTTGGATCACTCTTCAAAAGAACTTTGGAACAGTTTTTGAAATCTAGGAAATGTTGACTCTTTCTTGTCTACCCAAAGTGATGAAATTGGCGATCTTTCCGTAATAAACAATTATGAAAACACCTATATACTTCAAATTTTACCTTCATTTTAAAACCTCATTTCACCTTGACTCTATTAGTAGGGATAGAATTGGTCTTAGGATAATCTTGCTTTGTTCTTCACATGTACTACCTTATATTTGCCACATTATCAATTGTTGTCTTGAAGACTCTACGTTTCCCAATGCTTGAAAATATGCACTTGTTATTTCAATCCTGAAAACTAAGAATCCTGTATACTTGACCGATCTGCGTCTTATAAGTATCTTGCCTGTCCTCTCCAAGGTTCCTGAGAGGATCATTGCTCTCAAATTACCCCAAAATTAGCAGAGATTTGATATTTTACTTGGTTTACTTGATTAAAATTTTTAAAGCTATTGATGGGAAAATGCTTTCAGTCCTCATTTTTTAAAATTTTTATAAGGCTTTTGACCGTTTAAATCGTAAAACATTGCTAGCTATCTAACACGATATTGGGCTTTCCAATGCGGCTATCAAACTATTTGAAAGGTTTCTTGCCGACCGCTCGCAAATTGTTACTTCCATAATCTTCAACTTTCCACAGCAAATATAATTTCAGGAGTACTATAAGGCTCTATTGCACAATTATGCTGTTGTTTTGAACTAACTGACTTATTAAATGGGGAAAGAAATATAAATACCAATATAGGAGACTTAATTCAATTTACAAAAAAGCTCAATCTATGTGTTAATGACTCCATATCATCCGAGATGGTTTAAGGTGGGGTGGGTGCAGTCAGGTATGTTAAATCTAACGTTAATATCATAAATGACGAACACACGCTGACTTTTGAAGACAGTGTGAAGAATCAGGGAGGATCTTAAATTTAGGATCATTGAGGAGGATCTTAAATTTAGGAAGCATTCTGGCTCCCTACAAATTATACTCTGTGTAAGTGTTAAGTATCAGCATGTCTTAAAAATACCAAGGCACAATTATGAAATTTATAAAAGATCGTTTTCTTAACGTGTGCCTAACATGTACAACCGTCCGCTAGATGCTTTAAAGCTTGTAATAGATGCAAAATAGAACTGTAGAGACTTTTACTTAACCAACAAAATGACGTTGAGTAAACGGAATGGCAATGGGTTTTTACGTTCTTCTATTTTCTATGTCTTCCTTCGCTGCCCTTCCTATTCTATGTTTCTATTTTTCTAATTTCTTTCCTGTACTAATCGTTGAAAATTTTCATAATTTAATTAAACACTTTCGGCTTCATAATTTTGAATTTTAATTTTTTGTAACTCTATAACTTATTACCCTTGTCTTTTCTTAATTATTGTATGCTTTGTACGAAAAGATTGAAATTTTCATAAGGTGTTTCCGAAGATTTTCGATTCTGCATCGACTACTTCTAGTTTTCTAATATCGTGCACGAAGACTATCTAATTATAGAACGAAATATATCTAGCACGGAATTCATATTAATTAATTTTTCATCTTAACCAAATATTATATTTAGTATTTTTCTAATTATTTTCCAATTTAAAGTGATAACTCATCACTTTGAAATCATTAGCAAATTCATATTGTACTAGGTTTTAATCATAATAACTTGTTCTAATCTAAATCACGTCAGATTCGTCTGATATTATTGTTGTCAAAAATTGTTGTTTTTTAACAAGGAAAAAACAAATTTCACTAAATTATCAAATTGTCGAAACAAAAATCTGTTCATCAGGCATCAAATATCTTCTTTCGATCTCTCGTTATAATTTCATTCTCAGGATCACATCTTGGAATTTAGATTGAGTTCAAAACATGATATCTCAAAAATAGAATGATATATTCAAATATAGTTTGGTTGTCGAAAAAATACACACCTTCTTTTATAAATAACAGAATATTTCATCAAGATATCTTAAGAATTCGATTTTTTATGATTTTTTCAAAATGATTAATGAAATCGTTAATTTTACGAAATTCTCTACATTTACTTTGAGTTCAAAGCATGATATCTCAAAAACTGACAGAGATATTGAAATATGATTTTGTTCTCGAAAAAATAAGTACTTTCATTTATAATTGACCGAAAATTTCATTAAGATATCTTCAGAATTCGATTTTTTTCTCAAAATAATTAATAAAATCGTTAATTTTACAAAACACTCCAAACTTAGTTTGAGTTTAAAACATGATATCTCAAAACCGGATTGATATTTTGAAATATGGTTTATTCTTGAAAAAGTTCATACTTTCCTTTATAAATGACAGGAAATTTCATCAAGATATCTTAAGAATTCGATTTTCTATGAATTTTTCAAAATGATTAATGACATCGTTAATTTTACGAAATTCTGTACATTTACTTTAAGTTCAAAGCATGATATCTCAAAAACTGATAGAGATATTGAAATATGGTTTTGTTCTCGAAAAAATAAGTACTTTCATTTATAATTGACCGAAAATTTCATTAAGATATCTTCAGAATTCGATTTTTTTCTCAAAATAATTAATAAAATCGTTAATTTTACAAAACACTCCAAACTTAGTTTGAGTTTAAAACATGATATCTCAAAACCAGATTGATATTTTGAAATATGGTTTATTCTTGAAAAAGTTCATACTTTCCTTTATAAATGACAGGAAATTTCATCAAGATATCTTAAGAATTCGATTTTCTATGAATTTTTCAAAATGATTAATGACATCGTTAATTTTACGAAATTCTGTACATTTACTTTAAGTTCAAAGCATGATATCTCAAAAACTGATAGAGATATTGAAATATGGTTTTGTTCTCGAAAAAATAAGTACTTTCATTTATAATTGACCGAAAATTTCATTAAGATATCTTCAGAATTCGATTTTTTTCTCAAAATAATTAATAAAATCGTTAATTTTACAAAACACTCCAAACTTAGTTTGAGTTTAAAACATGATATCTCAAAACCGGATTGATATTTTGAAATATGGTTTATTCTTGAAAAAGTTCATACTTTCCTTTATAAATGACAGGAAATTTCATCAAGATATCTTAGGAATTCGATTTTCTATGAATTTTTCAAAATGATTAATGAAATCGTTAATTTTACGAAATTCTGTACATTTACTTTAAGTTCAAAGCATGATATCTCAAAAACTGACAGAGATATTGAAATATGGTTTTGTTCTCGAAAAAATAAGTACTTTCATTTATAATTGACCGAAAATTTCATTAAGATATCTTCAGAATTTCATTTTTTTCTCAAAATAATTAATAAAATCGTTAATTCTACAAAACACTCCAAACTTAGTTTGAGTTTAAAACATGATATCTCAAAACCGGATTGATATTTTGAAATATGGTTTATTCTTGAAAAAGTTCATACTTTCCTTTATAAATGACAGGAAATTTCAACAACATATCTTAAGAATTCGATTTTCTATGAATTTTTCAAAATGATTAATGAAATCGTTAATTTTACGAAATTCTGTACATTTACTTTAAGTTCAAAGCATGATATCTCAAAAACTGACAGAGATATTGAAATATGGTTTTGTTCTCGAAAAAATAAGTACTTTCATTTATAATTGACCGAAAATTTCATTAAGATATCTTCAGAATTCGATTTTTTTCTCAAAATAATTAATAAAATCGTTAATTTTATAAAACACTCCAAACTTAGTTTGAGTTTAAAACATGATATCTCAAAACCGGATTGATATTTTGAAATATGGTTTATTCTTGAAAAAGTTCATACTTTCCTTTATAAATGACAGGAAATTTCATCAAGATATCTTAAGAATTCGATTTTCTATGAATTTTTCAAAATGATTAATGAAATCGTTAATTTTACGAAATTCTGTACATTTACTTTAAGTTCAAAGCATGATATCTCAAAAACTGACAGAGATATTGAAATATGGTTTTGTTCTCGAAAAAATAAGTACTTTCATTTATAATTGACCGAAAATTTCATTAAGATATCTTCAGAATTCGATTTTTTTCTCAAAATAATTAATAAAATCGTTAATTTTACAAAACACTCCAAACTTAGTTTGAGTTTAAAACATGATATCTCAAAACCGGATTGATATTTTGAAATATGGTTTATTCTTGAAAAAGTTCATACTTTCCTTTATAAATGACAGGAAATTTCATCAAGATATCTTAAGAATTCGATTTTCTATGAATTTTTCAAAATGATTAATGACATCGTTAATTTTACGAAATTCTGTACATTTACTTTAAGTTCAAAGCATGATATCTCAAAAACTGATAGAGATATTGAAATATGGTTTTGTTCTCGAAAAAATAAGTACTTTCATTTATAATTGACCGAAAATTTCATTAAGATATCTTCAGTATTCGATTTTTTTCTCAAAATAATTAATAAAATCGTTAATTTTACAAAACACTCCAAACTTAGTTTGAGTTTAAAACATGATATCTCAAAACCGGATTGATATTTTGAAATATGGTTTATTCTTGAAAAAGTTCATACTTTCCTTTATAAATGACAGGAAATTTCATCAAGATATCTTAAGAATTCGATTTTCTATGAATTTTTCAAAATGATTAATGAAATCGTTAATTTTACGAAATTCTGTACATTTACTTTAAGTTCAAAGCATGATATCTCAAAAACTGACAGAGATATTGAAATATGGTTTTGTTCTCGAAAAAATAAGTACTTTCATTTATAATTGACCGAAAATTTCATTAAGATATCTTAAGAATTTCATTTTTTTCTCAAAATAATTAATAAAATCGTTAATTCTACAAAACACTCCAAACTTAGTTTGAGTTTAAAACATGATATCTCAAAACCGGATTGATATTTTGAAATATGGTTTATTCTTGAAAAAGTTCATACTTTCCTTTATAAATGACAGGAAATTTCAACAAGATATCTTAAGAATTCGATTTTCTATGAATTTTTCAAAATGATTAATGAAATCGTTAATTTTACGAAATTCTGTACATTTACTTTATGTTCAAAGCATGATATCTCAAAAACTGACAGAGATATTGAAATATGGTTTTGTTCTCGAAAAAATAAGTACTTTCATTTATAATTGACCGAAAATTTCATTAAGATATCTTCAGAATTCGATTTTTTTCTCAAAATAATTAATAAAATCGTTAATTTTATAAAACACTCCAAACTTAGTTTGAGTTTAAAACATGATATCTCAAAACCGGATTGATATTTTGAAATATGGTTTATTCTTGAAGAAGTTCATACTTTCCTTTATAAATTACAGGAAATTTCATCAACATATTTTAAGAATTCGATTTTCTATAAATTTTTCAAAATGATTAATGAAATCGTTAATTTTACGAAATTCTGTACATATACTTTAAGTTCAAAGCATGATATCTCAAAAACCGATAGAGATATTGAAATATGGTTTTGTACTCGAAAAAATAAGTACTTTCATTTATAATTGACCGAAAATTTCATTAAGATATCTTCAGAATTCGATTTTTTTCTCAAAATAATTAATAAAATCGTTAATTTTATAAAACACTCCAAACCTAGTTTGAGTTTAAAACATGATATCTCAAAACCGGATTGATATTTTGAAATATGGTTTATTCTTGAAAAAGTACATACTTTCCTTTATAAATGGCAGAAAATTTCATCAAGATATCTTAAGAATTCGATTTTTTACGATTTTTTCCAAAATGATTAATGAAATCGTTAATTTTATAAAACGCTCTAAATTTAGTTTGAGTTTAAAACATGATATCTCAAAACAGTTTTGATATTTTGAAATATGGTTTTATTTTAGAAAAATTATATACTTTCCTTGATAAATGATAGAGAATTTCATCAATATATCTTAAGAATTATATTTTTTACGATTTCCTTCATAATGATTAATGAAATCCTTAATTTTATAAAACGCTCTAAATTTAGTTTGAGTTTAAAACATGATATCTCAAAACCAGATTGATATTTTGAAATATGGTATTTTTGAAAAGGTACATACTTTCCTTTATAAATGATAGAAAATTTTATCAAGGTATCTTAAGAATTCGATATATTTACGATTTAAAAAAAAATGATTAATGAAAACATTAATTTTATGAAATTCCTCAATTTTGGGTTGAGTTCAAAACTTGATATATCAAAAACGGATTGAGATATCTAAACATGGCGTTGTTCCGGAAAAAGTACATACCTTCCTGCTTTGCTATGAACAACAGGAAATCAAGATATTTTAAGAATTTGATTTTTGCGATTTTTTTTAAACTGATTAAGGAAATCGTAAATTTTGTAAAGTTTAGGGTGAGTTCAACTCTTGATATCTCAAAAATGAATTGAGATATTTAAATATGGTTTTGTTTCTGAAAGAGTACATACCTTATGAAATACAGAAAATTTTATCAAGATTTCTTCAGAATTCGATTTTTTACAAGTTTTTCTTCTATAAGTACTTCTGCTTGGGGATTTACCTTATGCTGGGGTAAATACTCGGAGAAATACCCATTTTATAAATACCTACCCACCGAGTATTTATCTTGCATGTGATATGGCCCATCATATGTTATTGTACAGGCTGGTTCAAATTCGAAGTCTGAATAGGCTTTAAAAAATCAATCATTTTGAGGTGATCGGTTTAAATTTGATTTTTTATAGTACTTTTTTATAGCACTGTCGTCATAGAAACTAAATTTCCTTAATTTTCCTTAAATTACGGCGTTTTTAATATTATTTATTTTCCTACATTTTATTTCCCAAAAAAATATTGAAATAGTGCAAAAAGAAAGTGCTCATATTCATCACCTCTAAATTATTAGTTTTTATTGTTAAAGCAGCGACTTAAAATCGGTTTTCTTGTTCCCATTTAGAAAAAATGAAAATTGTCATAATATCTCAAAATCTAATAGCGAAAAAATGTATTTATTATCTTCATCAAGTTCTTCGAAAAAAAGTGTCCATATCATTTTTCGCATCTAGCGGAAAATCAGAAGACTATAGCGCTTTGAGGTTTTCAGTAATGAATTTTTCTTTAAAAAAGAGATCATGACATGTAAGCTATTTTTTATCTAACTCTTATAATTTTCGAAATAGCCTATCCGGACTTCGAATTTAAACCATCCTGTACATATACATAATATACAGGCTGTTGCAGAAAACGATTTATTTTATTAAATTTCAACACCCAGTTGATAGAAACTTTTTGTTGAAATTATTGCACAAGCTATCACATCCAAGTCCTGCGCATATATTATGAAACACCCTGTATGTAATTGGTAAGGAATTGTTTTACTTTTTAAATTTCATTAAAATCAACTAGTAATTAATAGCTATACAAAGAGTTCAGCATCATCTAAATCTGTTAGAGAAATAGCTAGAAATATGGAAAATAAGTGTTAATAGTGCAAAGTCCACCCATGTTACGTTTGGCTTGAAAAGAGGAACATGTCCGTCAGTGAATTATGGAAAATTATAAGGTACTTGGGAATATATCTGCACAGACATCTTACTTGGAATAAGCACATATGGGCTAAATGATTACAATTTGGTATGTTTGTTCAAAGAACCAACTCACCCTTTTTTTATAAATACCTATCACGGTGATTTAACGCTGCAGAAATTCGAAAGCAGGAGTGTAATGTGTGCTTTAAGTCTCAAATTAATAACATATCGCTCACTCGGCCACTCAATAATCAAGTTTAAAAATTGTTTATTTCATTATTGCATATGGGCTTTTATATTTTTGGCTTTTTTAACGGTTTTCACTGTATATACAAAAATGACAATTACTGTGTAAAAAAAAATATATTTTTTCGTGTAAGTTGATGCAAAATTCTCAAAAATTGATAAATTTTGAGTTTTTTGTTGAACTTTTTAGTTTTGCCTGTTATATGGAAATTTTGCTGAATTTAACATTCCCTTTAACTTTCTTCATATAAAAAGTCGTACAATTAAGCGCAATCAATTTCACTGTAATGCATAAAAGGAAAAAATGGGGAGTACCAAGAAAATTTATGACGAGTAATCGAATACTACGGCAACATCTTCCTTAAAAACCTCCGTATTTGCATCAATATAGTTACAAGATACCTTACCCCTATAATTATATTAAAATTCCCCTTTTCGAACGAATAAAAAAAGTCTGGAAATAAAAGCCCCCGCCTTATTAACATGCATTACAGCGGCGGCGCGTATAATTTAAAATTTCATAATCATAAAATAAAACTCGGCGCAACGTTTTAATTAAATTCACCGATGATTTTTTCGTGTATCCCGCCTTTTGGATTTTACGCTTGCCTCCTCCCCCTGTAATCATGGCTTAATCTACCCGCACATTTCGTCCCGTCATATTCTGCCAGATAGATGACCGTCATTAAGTCCTAAACAATTTTCTACGCTTTTCGATGTAGAGGTGGGTTGGGCGTATTCTGTTCTTCCTCCAGATCGCAAAAGGAACGTTCTCTTAGATCGCTTCAAGAGGACTTTTGTCTTGTGTCTTCCTCGCGTGCAGTATGTCGAATCGGAAGATACGCCCAACTATTTATTGATCCTAGTGCCATAAATATTCAATGAACCGAGGCGGACGGAATAAATGTTACTGTTAAAGAGCGCGAATTGATGAACGGGGTATGCGCATTTCAAACGTTTATAATTGATGATTCAAACTCGAAAAGAATTGTTTTTGTCTTATCTTATTTGAAAAAAATATTCTAATGGTGTTGAAAATTAATTGAATAGATGATGACACTTATTTGCGTTCTTTGTAATAATAGACAAAAGGGGATTTATCAATCCAGAATTGTTTACACTTTGCTTATTTTGACATGGTGATTTATTCGATATTATTTTTAGATAGTTCTCTTCCATCTTCCTCCTTCAAATCGAATTGCGGAATTACGGTTCAAACGTTGTTTATGTCGTCTCTAATGAGAAGAGTGGTCCGATAACGACCGCGCTATAACTATGCAATAAAATCAAGCCGTTGCTAATTGCCGACTGTTTATTACCACATAACACACTTCTGCTTAAACAATATTACGATTATGATTTAAACAACACAAATCGAAAGATAATATTTCAAATATCTCGTTGAAATTTATTTGAACATTTTTTTTGTTTTCTTTTAGATGATTCTGACGGAAATTTTAACGAGTCCACGAGATACGCAGGTGAAGTGTTTTGGAAGAACGATACCGACGTGGGCTTGGAAATCGTATTGCGTGATCGGAGTGTTTGGTTTTGGTGCGGCTTGCTCGCAATTAACTACCGATGTTATGAAATATACTGTTGGAAGACTGAGGCCTCACTTTCTTACGGTTTGTCGGCCGGATATTGATTGTACCCTCGCCGCCAACCAACATAAATTTCATGAATACTTTAAGTGTACCAATATCGATTTTATGAATAATAGGAGAATTATGAAAGAAATGAGGTAAGTCAATCAAATCTAACGATGAGAAAATTCAAACTTTGTTGATTTTTGATATTTCTTGATGTTATGCTGATATCGATTAGATTAAGAAAGCTACCTATTAAGAATTAGACTGCAATTTCGAAACAGTGGTAAAATAATGATTTATTATCAACTAAGAAACGATCACAGATTAGTTGAAAAAAACAACAAAATTGATATATTTCAAGAATAGTCTAGTTAGATACATCCCCATGTCCTGTGTATGATTAGCTCTTCAACCCAGAGATGCCAGATACACAGATTTAGAAGTACCTACATGTCTCATAAAAATTTCCTAAATTAAGAATTTATATAGAATAGAATTAGTTTTTTACAGATCAAAAAATAAATAAATCATATTAAACCGTTAATTTTAATTATAACTGTTAATAAATTTAAAAAAGCCACGAATATACATAAAAAACAATATTTTTAGAATACTGTATAGTATGAGAGTTTTGCAATTCGCATTGCATGGGAATCATCAATACAGCTTTGCTACAAACTTTAGTTAATATGAACTAAAGCTAAACATATTACAGCATATGATATGATTCAAATGATGTTTGCAAATTTAGTTTATTTCTACGAATAATAGAAAATACAACAAATCTCTTAAATTTACTAAATAAGATTATATAAACATATAAAATCATGTCATTCTAGGTTCTAGAGACAAATTGCCAAATCTGGCATCAGTATTCGCAAGCATTCATACAAAATTTTTAATAGGTGCAGAGCACCCATAGCAATAGGCTTGGGTTGTCTGGGTGCACAAGCATATTGATACTGCCTCTAGAAGACTTGAACTGCTTTCAGAATTCTTAACACTGCATGAAGAAGACTTATTATTGCATCTAGATAAGTCTTTCACATCAAGACTTATTATTGCATCTAGAAGACTTGATATTGTCTCTGAAGCGACTCGAAATGCTTCCAGAAAACTTGAAATAATTCCAAAAGATTTGATCTGCTACTAGAAGATTTGAAATTCTCCCAAAAGAATGAACTCCTACCAGAAATTTTAGTCAATAACGATTCTAAACTCATCGTAAAATTAATATTTAAATAAAACCAAAAAATAAACGATGACAAAATATTTTAATAAATTATTTCGGTGCTACAATTGTTTCGGATATTGTATATCCTTCTTCCGGCACGACTAAAAAATTAAACAAGTTTAAGAAAGATCGACTACTTAAAATTATAGTTAAAAACACAATATTTACCGTCAATTATATAACGATGATTAATACATGTGTAAAATTCATAACCTTGTTATGTGTTCCAATAATTTATCGGAAGGATGATCCCAGAATTATATATAACTTACGTACATTTAACTTATAAATTTAAAACATTAAAATGTTTGCTTCGAAAGAAATGTCGTTACAGTTAAAAGAACAGATTTATACTAGCGATAAAACAAGGTTTATGACATGCGAATTTTTAAAAATTAAAGAAAACAGGTTCTGAATAAGTATGACAAGGATGTAAAATATTTGAAGATATTATTAAATGTATGATAGGAAATATCGATTTTTGTTTTCAATATTGGTCAGATCATTTAGTAGCAGGTTGTTGTCTTTCGAACATAAGTTGATGTGAAGTTCTTCATATAGATCCAATTCGTGCGATTTTTTAAGGTTTTTAATGAGCTTAACATTTTGAAGTTGCATGTTATGGCCACTGTTTTGTATGTGTTTGAAAACTGAAGAATTTTCTCTCGTCATGTGTTCTTTAAATCTCGTACAAAGATTTCTACCCGTTTGGCCTATGTAAACCTTATTACACTCGGGACATTCGATTCGATATACTCCACTTTGCAGCTCATACCTCATTTTTGGTTTATTATTAATCAGTCTATTGTAAACTTTATTGTTAGAGATAAATGCTATATTCAAATTGTACTTATGTAGGTTCCTTTTCATCTTAAATTCAATTATTGGTGAGAAAGGCAAAGATATATATTTATTTTTTATTTTATAATGTGGGTATATGAGATTAATGATTTTTGAATTGTGCACCAAATTGTAAACATGTTGAATTTCATGAACATTGTAACCATTATCTATGCCGATTTTAACTATTGTTTTTATTTCTTTAGATATACATTCTGGTTGTAGAGGTATATTGTAGAGTCTATTGAATAAATATCTAAAGTTTGCGTATTTATGTTGCATACAACTAAATGCTAGTATAAATCTTGTTTTATCGCTAGTATAAATCTGTTCTTTTAACTGTAACGACATTTCTTTCGAAGCAAACATTTTAATGTTTTAAATTTATAAGTTAAATGTACGTAAGTTATATATAATTCTGGGATCATCCTTCCGATAAATTATTGGAACACATAACAAGGTTATGAATTTTACACATGTATTAATCATCGTTATATAATTGACGGTAAATATTGTGTTTTTAACTATAATTTTAAGTAGTCGATCTTTCTTAAACTTGTTTAATTTTTTAGTCGTGCCGGAAGAAGGATATACAATATCCTACCAGAAAGTTTAAAATACTTCCAAAAGACGTAATGCTGCTTATAGAAGCCTAAAGGTTTCAAAAAGATATTACCTCTGGTAGACGTGAAATACTTCCAGAAGTCTTGACACTACTTTTAGAACGTTTGAAATACATCAAAGAACAGTTTGAAAGAACAGAAGGCATGATATTACCTCTGGAAGTCTTGAAAAACCTACACAAGACCTGATACTGGTTCTAGAAGACTTAAAATGGTTTGGAAAGGTTTAAATGCTTCCAAAAGACTTAATACTGCATCTAGAAGACTTGAACTGCTTCCAGAAGATTTAATATTGCATCTAAAAGACTTGATATTGTCTTTGAAGCGACTTGAAATGCTTCCAGAAGACTTGAAATAATTCCAAAAGACTTGATCTGCTACTAGAAGATTTGAAATTCTTCCAAAAGAATGAAATCCTGCCAGAAGTTTTAAACTCCTTCCAAAAGACGTAATGCTGCTTATAGAAGTCTAAAGGTTTCAAAAAGATGTGATATTATCTCTGGTAGACGTGAAATACTTTCAGAAGTCTTGACACTACTTTTAGAACGTTTGAAATACATGAAAGAACAGTTTGAAAGAACAGAAGACATGATATTACCTCTGGAAGCCTTGAAAGACCTACACAAGGCCTGATACTGGTTCTAGAAGACTTAAAATGGTTTGGAAAGGCTTAAATGCTTCCAGAAGACTTAATACTGCTTCTAGAAGTTTTGAAATGTTTCTAGAAAACTTAATATTGTCTCTGGAAGTTTTAAAATACTTCTAGAAGACTTGATATTGCCTCTGGAAGACTTGAAATACTTCCAAAAACTTGATACGGTTTCCAGAAGACTTGATATTACTTCCAAAAGACTTTAAGTGCTTCTAGAAAACTTAACAGGACTTGATATTGTCTCTGGAAAACTTGAAATGCTTCCAGAAGACTTAATACTGCTTCTAGTAGAATTGAAATGTTTCCAGAAGTATTGATGCTATTTCTGAAAGAATGCTTCTAGAAAACTTAAACTGATAAAACCTGATAGTGCTTCCAGAAGACTAAAATGCTTTCAAAAGACGTGATATCGCTTCTGGTAGACTTGACACTGCTTCTAGTAGTTATAAAATATTTCCAGAAAACATAACACTGCTTCTAGAAGTTTTACAATGCTTCCAATAAACTTGACTATGCTTCTAGACGTTTTAAAATTCTTCCAGATCACTATATATTGCTTCTGGAAAATTTAAAATCTTCCCGAATGCCTGAAATGCTTCCAAAATACTTGATACTGCTTCTAAAAGATTTGAACTGTTTCCAGAATCTTGCAATCTTTAATTCGAGGCTCATCGTAATGGTTTAAAAAAAAACTTGAAAAACCGACGAAAATATATTTATTATAAAATATTTAATATCAGTGCGATTAGTTTAAGAAGTAACCTCTCCCTTCTTCTGACACGACTGAAATGTATACAATTTTTTTTTTCTGATATTAATTAAATAATCGAAGAATGGGATTCTAATAATTACCGTCGTATTATGAGATAGTAGTCGGAGAGCAGAATTTAATCAACATCTCAAAGGATCCACGAAAAATTAATAAGAATTGTAAAAATTACGGACCATTAAACGATCTAAAAAAATTTGCTAAAGTTAAAGGCCTGATGAGCGAGTTGTAAACATTATAAAATACCAATCTTAAAAAATTGGATTAATTTTTTCAAAAGTAAAAACTAAAAGAAACACAGAAATTCCAAAAATTGCAAAAAACAAAAAAATGACAATACATTAGGAGTCCATCTGGTGCATAGGAACAATTACTGAGGACTGATTGTTAAGTAGTGATATTAAGCCAAAATTTAATTTTAAAAAAGTAATTTTAAATGAACAAGGTGAAATGTCTGAAGATATTGTGATCTAAAGTATCTTTGATTAGTTTATGTTCTTTGTTGAGAACGTTAATATAAAATTCCTCATAGAGATCCATCTCCTCGGATTTTTTAATGTTCTTTAACAACTTAAAATTACCGAACTTAATAGTATATAATAAATGTATTGATATGTTTATGGACTGCTGCGGTATTTTTGTTTCCAGAAGGCTTGATATTGTCTCTGGAAAAGTTAAAATGCTTCCAGAAAACTTGATATTGCTTCTGGAAGACTTAACATGCTTCCAGAAGACTTGAAATTCTTCCAGAAGTCTTGATACTGCTTCCAGAAGATGTGATACTGCTTCAAGAAAACTTTAAACACTTCCAGAAGACTGGTATTGCTTTCAAAAAACCTTAAATGCTTTCAATTGACTTGATACTACTTGTAGAAGTTTTGAGATGTTTGCAGAAAATTTCATACAGTTTCTAGAAGTTTTGAAATGCTTCCAGAAAACTTGATACTGCTTCTAGACGTTTTGAAATGCTTCTTGATGATGAGATTTTGAAATGCTTTTAGAAGACTTAAAATACTGCCACAATGCTTGTTACTGGTTCTAGAATGCTTCGAAAAGTGTTCAAATACATTCACAATACTTGAGACTGCATCTAGAAGATTTAAAAAATTTAAATGCTTTTAGAAGACCTGAAACGCTTCCATAAGTCTTGATACTGCTTACAGAATTCTTAATCTAGAGGGCTCGATAGTGTCTCTAGGAAACTTGAAATGCTTCGAGAAGACTTGATACTGTATCTAGAAGACTTGAAATGTTTCCAAACGACTTCATATTGCATCTAGAAAAAGTTAAAACCCTTTCAGAAGACTTGACATTGCCTTTGAAAGGCTTGAAATGCTTAAAACACTTACAATGTTTCCAGAAGACTTGCTATGAGCAAAGTATCGATCTCAACCTCGGTATTTCAACACAAACAAGTATTAAGAAAAATTGATATAAAGGTGTGTCGTAGAATGCTTAAAGGGACCTAAGATATTTTAAAAATGACATTCAACATGCTGTTATTCCTGTTTTATTATAAAGATTAAAACGAAATGAGTACTATATTAACATGTTTACTTATTTGGCTTGGTTGGTTGTAACATGATGTTTTACAAAGCGTTACTTTGATCTTGATGATGTTATTGCCATTTGCTGTAAATATTCTGTAAATATTGTATAAGGTCCAACCTGAAAAAATTAAAGTTAAATTCAAGAGTAACAGTTTAATTTAACCCAATCCAACGACGTCCCCTTGTCGTTGGGCGGGTGTCGTTGTGACTTAACATATCATCTTGTCTACTTCAATTTGTTCCAGTTAGACAACCTTTTGACTAATAGTCATCGGACCTTGATCATTGCTCGTTGTCATTTTCTTGTTAGGAACATTAGTTACATTTATAAACTTAATAAGAGATAGCTGAAACCCATTTTTAGTCATAACAAAAAATATATTTCGATAAACTTCGTCCATTATAACAGCTAATATATTTCGAGAAAATCATCCACGACCCACAATATGTTATGAAAAATCATGAAATACTCACATCGCGTTGTGATATCCATAATATGTTTTGAAAAAACAATAAATAGGTGCAATGCGTTCTATGTATTCTTTGTATCCGCAAAGCGCAAAAATAGTTAAATTAGGCTATTGGATAAATATACCCTCAACACTTTGTGCGTATTTGCCGTTTTTCAATGACCGAACGAATTCCTCAGAATGCATTGTAATCATTTTAACATAAGCAAAAATTTTGGATCATTCTTCCAAAGGACTTGATACTGCATCTAGAACCATTGCAATGTTTCCAGAAGAATTGATACTACATCTAGAAAACTTGAAATCACCTCGTTATTATTATTGCCATTATTCTATCAAATCCAATTCAGACTTCTGTTTTGGAGAGCAGTCATTCATCGTTTGAGTCTACTCTTGATTCGATTTTTTTCAGTTAGTCAGCTGTCAGTTGCAGTCTTGTTCTGACGACTGCAGCTTACGTTTTAAATACTCTTAATTAAATTATACTTATAAAGGTGCCTATTATTGAAGTAAACGGTTTACTACCATTCTTAGCGATAACCGAGCTTGGGAGGGTCGTAAAATGTTGTGTGGTTCAACATCTCAAAAGTGTTGAAATTCTTTAAACTGAGTCTGCTTTTTGGAACATTTTTAATAAAATTGTATACGTTGTGAGCCATATCCTCTTAGTGTCGAGGTGAAATTTTGCAAATTTTTAAACAATAATAGAAAATACATTTTTTAGCCTACTAACTACAGAGTTATTTGACCCAGACCCATCAGATGCAAACATCATTAAATGATTTATCTAAATTAATCTTTTCTGATGTTAATGTACTAATTACTTTATTATAAATTATTTCAGCAGTCAGGCCGCTATTAGTTTTTTTTTTAATTATTTTAGAGGCATTGAATTAAAGCGAAAAAATTTGAAGATATTTTACCGGACTTATCACTAAAGAAACGTACACAAACACAAATATTTTTCATACTGCTAATGTCTGTTGATTCATCTATTAATAAGCTAAGCTTTTTCTTCTCATAACCTCTACAAGTTCATCTCTTTGTGGTTTTCCTAACACATTTGGAATGAAATAGAAACTATTCATAATTTTTGAGGATATTCCTTACATTGTTTGTAGTTGCCACAAACTGGTTCGAAGACTTGGAAGTTTCAATATTATAGTTTGAATTTTAGGATTTTTTATGAAAGTGAGCATATAGACTAGAAGTTAGAGTAATTGCGTTATCCACTGAGAATAACTCAAAGCGCACATAATATTCCTTTGCTTACTTCTTTGCATATTATTAAGTCAAATTATTAATAGTCACTATTAATTAATAATAATGCAAAATTTTAATCCTCTTTAAAGTTAATAATTCTAATGTAAAATCTATAGAGAGGTGTAAATTTCCATTGGGAAAGTATTGACTTTAACTATTATTAAGTTATGGCTAATAGAAGTACTCTTAGAATTACTCAAAAACACTTCAACATACCAGTAAGCTTAAAGTCTAAGATATTACTTCGATAACTTACACTTATTGTAAGCATGCTGATGAAATGAAATTAATATTTGTGTTTAGATTCCCTTTTATCACCATGCGTGTTAATAAAAATGTAAATGACCCTCCTACTTTAACAAAAATATTTACTTGTTTTTTTTTAATTCTTACCGGTTTCGGTTTAGTCATGCGATTTTATGTTCACTTTTTATATAATATTTTGTTTTCTCCTCTTCTATTCTTTATGGTATTGTTTTTAATGTTTAACTTAAAATAATATCCGTTTAAAAATAATAGTTTTTACCTGTTCTACAAATTATTACAAATTTTTCTTTCATCACTATGATTAACTTTTAGGAGCAAATATCATTGAAAACTTAATTAAGCTAAAAGAATAATTGTAATTAAAGTAAAATAATTGTTTTATTTTACTGCTTTGCGTTATTTTTGTAAAAATTGTTTGCATAAACCTAATTAAGATTAATTATCTAGATTGTTACAGCAGTAATTAGTCGTCGTCTAAAATTTCACTTAAAATAAAATACTCACCTCAATATAACTCATAACATTACGATCAACATTCTTTTATAAGAACAAAAGTTTCATCACTTAATTTCAAGATCTTTAGGAGTAGCTGAAATAAATCTTTAATACTTTGTTGTTCTTTTTCCTCCATCCACTTCTTCCACGCCCTCCGTTTTCTAGCTAATTCATTTATATCTACTAGTCTTCTCTCTCTTCTTCTCAACCTCTGATATTCTTCCTTCTTATTTCTTTCTAAACCTTCCTCTTTTTCTTATCTTCATCCGTTTATTTCGAATACCTTTTTTTTACTATTATGTCATCTTCACTTCTAATTATGTGGGCGTATCAATTTAATTGCTTTCTCTCTATTTTACTGATTATCTCTTCTTGATCTACTCCCTGTCTTATTTTCTCATTTCTCATGTTATCCCATATCGCCTTTCCCACTATCTTTTATAAACGCTTCATTTATTATTATTATGATTACTATTATTGTGATTCTTCCTTCTTGTTCATATTATCTCGTTCTTCCCATAAATTATTCTGTTTAAAGTATAATTTTTGTTTGTTTTCCTTATTCCTGCATTTATATCTAAATCTTATTTTACATTGCTACCCAAAGATTGTATTTTAAACCTGTTTTTTGAACTGTGTTTTAAACAAGCTGTTGGATATAAATGAAATATTTAAGAATATTTTTAAACCAAAAATCGAACCCTTACATCCAAATTATGCCTTATATGAACTCTAACTCAAGTGAGATAAAATACAAACTCTTGTTATTGAGGTTAAATTGAATAATCTAATTTACATCGTCATATCTCAAAGACGAATTGAAATATTATTATGAAATAAAAATAATTTTGAAGCAAATTTAATCTAGTTTTAACACACCAATTAATATTTCTTCGATTCCATAAATTAAAAAGATAAAATTTTTTTAAATCACCTCTCTTATTATTGAGGTTAAATTGAATAATCTAATTTACATCATCATATCTCAAAGACGAATTGAGATACTATTATGAAATAAATATAATTTTGAAACAAATTTAATCTAGTTTTAACACACCAATTATAATTATTTCGATTCCATAAATTAAAAAGTTACAATTTTTTTAAATCGCCTCTCTTGTTTTTGAGGATAAATTGAATAATATAATTTACATCATCATATCTCAAAAACGAATTAAGATATTATTTTGAAATAAAAATCATTTTGAAGCAAGTTTAATCTAATTTTAACACACCAATTATAATTTCTTCGATTCCATAAATTAAAAAGATAATTTTTTTTTAATCACTTCTCCTGTTATTGAGGTTAAATTGAATAATTTAATTCACATCATCATATCTCAAAGACGAATTGAGATATTATTATGAAATAAAAATCATTTTGAAGCAAATTTAATCTAGTTTTAACACACCAATTATAATTTCTTCGATTCCATAAATTAAAAAGATACAATTTTTTATATCGCTTCTCTTGTTATTGAGGTTAAATTGAATAATATAATTTACATCATCATATCTCAAAGACGAATTAAGATATTATTTTGAAATAAAAATCATTTTGAAGCAAGTTTAATCTAGTTTTAATACACCAATTTTAATTATTTCGATTCCATAAATTAAAAAGATATTTTTTTTTAAGTCACCACTCTTATTAAAATTTAATTGGATAATCTAATTTACATCATCATATCTCAAAGACGAATTGAGATATTATTATGAAATAAAAATCATTTTGAAGCAAATTTAATCTAGTTTTAATACACTAATAATAATTTCTTCGATTCCATAAATTGAAACGGTATTTTTTTTTAAATCGCCTCTCTTGTTTTTGAAGTTAAATTGAATAATGTAATTTACATCATCATATCTCAAAGACGAATTGAGATATTATTATGAAATAATAATCATTTTGAAGCAAATTTAATCTAGTTTTAACACACCAATTATAATTTCTTCGATTCCATAAATTAAAAAGATAATTTTTTTTTAAATCACCTCTCTTATTGAGGTTAAATTGAATAATCTAATTTACATCATCATTTCTCAAAGACGAATTGAGATATTATTATGAAATAAAAATCATTTTGAAGCAAATTTAATCTAGTTTTAATACACCAATTTTAATTATTTCGATTCCATAAATTAAAAAGATATTTTTTTTTAAGTCACCACTCTTATTAAAATTTAATTGGATAATCTAATTTACATCATCATATCTCAAAGACGAATTGAGATATTATTATGAAATAAAAATCATTTTGAAGCAAATTTAATCTAGTTTTAACACACCAATTATAATTTCTTCGATTCCATAAATTAAAAAGATACAATTTTTTTAAATAGCCTCTCTTGTTATTGAGGTTGAATTGAATAATATAATTTACATCATCATATCTCAAAAACGAATTAAGATATTATTTTGAAATAAAAATCATTTTGAAGCAAGTTTAATCTAATTTTAACACACCAATTATAATTTCTTCGATTCCATAAATTAAAAAGATAATTTTTTTTTAATCACTTCTCTTGTTATTGAGGTTAAATTGAATAATTTAATTCACATCATCATATCTCAAAGACGAATTGAGATATTATTATGAAATAAAAATCATTTTGAAGCAAATTTAATCTAGTTTTAACACACCAATTATAATTTCTTCGATTCCATAAATTAAAAAGATACAATTTTTTTAAATAGCCTCTCTTGTTATTGAGGTTAAATTGAATAATATAATTTACATCATCATATCTCAAAAACGAATTAAGATATTATTTTGAAATAAAAATCATTTTGAAGCAAGTTTAATCTAATTTTAACACACCAATTATAATTTCTTCGATTCCATAAATTAAAAAGATAATTTTTTTTTAATCACTTCTCCTGTTATTGAGGTTAAATTGAATAATTTAATTCACATCATCATATCTCAAAGACGAATTGAGATATTATTATGAAATAAAAATCATTTTGAAGCAAATTTAATCTAGTTTTAACACACCAATTATAATTTCTTCGATTCCATAAATTAAAAAGATACAATTTTTTATATCGCTTCTCTTGTTATTGAGGTTAAATTGAATAATATAATTTACATCATCATATCTCAAAGACGAATTAAGATATTATTTTGAAATAAAAATCATTTTGAAGCAAGTTTAATCTAGTTTTAACACACCGATTATAATTATTTCGATTCCATAAATTAAAAAGATAATTTTTTTTTAAATCACTTCTCCTATTATTGAGGTTAAATTGAATAATTTAATTCACATCATCATATCTCAAAGACGAATTGAGATATTATTATGAAATAAAAATCACTTTTATTCTATTCTTTTATGGTATTGTTTTTAATGTTTAACTTAAAATAATTTCCGTTTTAAAATAACAGTTTTTACCTATTCTACAAATTATTACAAATTTTTCTTTCATCACATGCTAACTTTTAGGCGCGAATTATCATTGAAAACTTTATTAACTAAAAAAATAATTGTAATTAAAGTAAAATTGTTGTTTTATTTTACTACTTTACGTTATTTTTGTAAAAACTATTATGCAAACAATAAACCTAATTAAGATTAATTATCTAAATTGTTACAGCAGTAATTAGTCCTCGTCTGAAATTTCACTTATAATAAAATATTCACCTCACTATAACTCATAACATTACTATCAACATTCTTTTATAAGAACAAAAGTTTCATCTCTTAATTTCAAGGTCTTTAGGAGTTGAAATAAATCTTTAATACTTTGTTGTTCTTTTTCCTCCATCCACTTCTTCCACGCCCTCCGTTTTCTAGCTAATTCATTTATATCTACTAGTCTTCTCTTTCTTCTTCTCAACCTCTGATATTCTTCTCTCTTATTTCTTTCTAAGCCTTCCTCTTTTTCATATCATTATCCCTTTGTTTCGAATACCTTTTTTTACTATTATGTCACCTTCACTTCTAATTATGTGGGCGTATCAATTTAATTGCTTTCTCTCTATTTTGCTGATTATCTCTTCTTGATCTACTCCCTATCTTATTTTCTCATTTCTCATGTTATCTCACATCGCCTTTCCCACTATCTTTTATAAACGCTTCATTTCTATTATTGTGATTCTTCCTTCTTGTTCATATTATCTCGTTCTTCCCATAAATTATTCTGTTTAAAGTATAATTTTTGTTTGTTTTCCTTATTCCTGCATTTATATCTAAATCCAGCCTTCCATCTTGTCATAAACACAATGTTATTTTTTCTCTTTTTCCCATTTTCAACAAAAGTGTAAATAAATTGGAGATTTTTGAAATGTTATATAAAATAAAGTGATAAATAATCTGATATAAAATTCTCTCAAGTTTCATTCATTCATTTCAAGCTGTTTTGAGGAAAATATTTTTTACCGTTTATCATATTTTGAACAAGTTATGTTAAATACTTAAAGAGATTTTGTCGAAAAGATTAAGTCGGGTTATTGGAAGGTTTTTACACTTTTATCGTAAAAACAAGCCGGAGATGGATTAGATACAGGAAAAAGTAATCGAGTACCGAATACTTAAAAAAAGGGATACTTTCTCCATAAAACTATCCGAATACATGTATCAAGCAATTTTTGTATACATTCTCGGATATTTTTAAAATGACGTAAATTGTTGTTCAACTAATATATGATTTTAATAATATTCTGGAGATAATCTAGTCATTTCAACAAATTTCATTCAATTAAAATCATTTAATTATAAACTTAACATTTCGGGGATTCAATAAAAAGAAAAATAGATGCAGTTTATTAATTAAAAATTATTATGCTTATCTATTTTTAAAACGACATTAAATCGATTGGTATTGTTTGAATTTATAAGCATCACACGCATCAATAGCAGATAATAAACACTTTTAATTGATAACGTTCATTATATAATAATTTATATGTAATACTTTTCATAATTAAATAAAATAAATACTACTTTAAACTGAAAAACAACAATAAATTAATCAATGACAATACATTCTCGTAATATTTTTTGCAACCATGTATCAAGAATAATAGGAATTGTTTTTAGTTCTAATAAAAAACGGTTCTAATAAAAAATAATAGTAAGTGTACTTTACTTGCTTCTTACATTACGTAAATACAAATAATATGATTGAATTCAATAATATCTATCCTATCTATATATAAAACGATCTATCCGTCTTAAAAAGTTATAACATATTGAAATTTCATTCACAGATCAATATCACGTTTTAATTGATTATGGAGAAATATGGTAAAGACGCAAATAAAATCTCATTGTAAGTGCATAAAGGTGGGGTTAGGATTGAGTTCGTGTCAATGAATTTCCAATTGGACTTAATTCCACTTTTGCATTAAGGGTTTCCATATTTTTTATTAGAAAACGATCTTTAAGCAATAAAATAACTCTTTAACATAGGAATTTTAACAACGGGATATGTTGCTCCATGGATACTTTTCAAGCGATTTTCGAATTTATTATAATTTAAGCATTCAAAGTTACGAGAGCCTTCAGAAAATATGCCATAATAAATTATGAGCACCGAGAATTGATTATTATTAGAGTTGAAAAAAACAGTTTTTCTTAATTTTTGAACAAAACACCTGTTTTTAATTGTTTTAAACAGTTTTTTTTTGTTTCAAACTTATTTTACGTTGCTACCAAAAAATTGTATTTTAAACCTGTTTTTGAACTGTGTTTTAAACAAGCTGTTGGAAATAAATGAAATATTTAAGAATATTTTTAACCAAAAATCAAAAACCAAAAAAAACAAACCAAAAATCGAACCCTTACATCCAAATTATGCCTTATATGAACTCTAACTCAAGTGAGATGTTATACAAATTCTTGTTATTGACGTTAAATTGAATAATCTAATTTACATCATCATATCTCAAAGACGAATTGAGATACTATTATGAAATAACAATCATTTTGAAGCAAATTTAATCTAGTTTTAATATACCAATTATAATTATTTCGATTCCATAAATTAAATAGATACAATTTTTTTAAATCGCCTCTCTTCTTTTTGAGGATAAATTGAATAATCTAATTTACATCATCATATCTCAAAGACGAATTGAGATATTATTATGAAATAAAAATCATTTTGAAGCAAATTTAATCTAGTTTTAACACACCAATTATAATTATTTCGATTCCATAAATTAAAGAAATATTTTTTTTAAATCATCTCTGTTATTATTGAGGTTAAATTGAATAATCTAATTTACATCATCATATCTCAAAGACGAATTGAGATATTATTATGAAATAAAAATCATTTTGAAGCAAATTTAATCTAGTTTTAATACACTAATAATAATTTCTTCGATTCCATAAATTGAAACGGTATTTTTTTTTAAATCGCCTCTCTTGTTTTTGAAGGTAAATTGAATAATGTAATTTACATCATCATATCTCAAAGACGAATTGAGATATTATTATGAAATAATAATCATTTTGAAGCAAATTTAATCTAGTTTTAACACACCAATTATAATTTCTTCGATTCAATAAATTAAAAAGATATATTTTTTTTTAAATCACCTCTCTTATTGAGGTTAAATTGAATAATCTAATTTACATCATCATTTCTCAAAGACGAATTGAGATATTATTATGAAATAAATATAATTTTGAAGCAAATTTAATCTAGTTTTAACACACCAATTATAATTATTTCGATTCCATAAATTAAAAAGATACAATTTTTTTAAATCGCCTCTCTTGTTATTGAGGTTAAATTGAATAATCTAATTTACATCATCATATCTCAAAGACGAATTGAGATATTATTATGAAATAAAAATCATTTTGAAGCAAATTTAATCTAGTTTTAACACACCAATTATAATTATTTCGATTCCATAAATTAAAGAAATATTTTTTTTTAAATCACCTCTGTTATTATTGAGGTTAAATTGAATAATCTAATTTACATCATCATATCTCAAAGACGAATTGAGATATTATTATGAAATAAAAATCATTTTGAAGCAAATTTAATCTAGTTTTAATACACTAATAATAATTTCTTCGATTCCATAAATTGAAAAGGTATTTTTTTTTAATCACCTCTCTTATTGAGGTTAAATTGAATAATCTAATTTACATCATCATTTCTCAAAGACGAATTGAGATATTATTATGAAATAAATATAATTTTGAAGCAAATTTAATCTAGTTTTAACACACCAATTATAATTATTTCGATTCCATAAATTAAAAAGATAGAAATTTTTTAAATCGCCTCTCTTGTTATTGAGGTTAAATTGAATAATTTAATTCACATCATCATATCTCAAAGACGAATTGAGATATTATTATGAAATAAAAATCATTTGGAAGCAAATTTAATCTAGTTTTAACACACCAATTATAATTATTTCGATTCCATAAATCGAAATAAATTCCATCCATAAATGTGCAATAAATACTAATAGTTTTGTAGCCCATATCAATATTTTGAATGAACCTTTTTATTAGTATAAGGAGGTTGAAAAACACCTCGATGAAATAAACAATCAAAGACATTTTTGAAAAGCAGTCAAAACAAAGAAAAGTATATTTGGTATAGAAAATAAGGGAGAACAGAAAAATTTGAAAATAAACAAGTGAGATATACAGAATAAATTGAAACCTGCATGAGCAGAAAGCGGAAATATTCGTTTCATTGTACGAAGAAAATATTTCCCAAGAGATAGTGTAAATTCCTAAACTGCATGGAAGTGGACGAAGGTAAAAAGCGACCAAAAATAAAATCGCAGTCGTAATGAAATTTCTCGAGTTTAAAACAACAAAGAACATTGCAGTACTTTATTTAATTGAAAGAGTTTGTAAACAATTTAACCTTTAATCCCCACAGTAACTTGAAGTCCTGCAGATACCATTATTAATTAGTGGTCACTGAAACTGCCCCACGGCGTTGAGTTGTCCCTTAACTTTAATAGCGGAAAATGTGTATGTTTTAAAAGAATCGAAAAATTTAATCTCTAAAAAAATTACTTTTTTCATATTGCTAGTCAAGAAAAATTTTCTTTTGCTTAAATTAAAACATTCGAATAGAAACAATAAAAATTAAAGCAAATTTATCATCATATATTTTAATATAATTTCTTGATTTTATTAAATAAAATACCACTGAATATTTTTTATGCTCAATTTTCAAATATTTTACTAACAATATAACGAGTATATGCAATGTTCATGTCCTAATCCTAAATAATTTATCAAATCAGATGTAGTTGCATTTATCATGGTTTGCTCCTTATGTAATAATTATATTTTTCGTTCATTCGCTTTACCTCATTTCCCTGATAAATTTCGGCAACATTCGATCTCATATTTCACATATCACACACAACCATTAAGTTCACTACGACCAATTTTTTCAACCTTGATGAAATACAAAGCATTTCGTAAAAGAGTTATTATTATCTTAATTTTTCATGTATTACCTACTCTGTCAGCTGTTTTTTGAATCACCCTGTATTGCATTATCATATAGAAACTTAGGATTCAGATCGATTACCAAATATGATTTTTTGTATTAAACACAACAAGCAATGAAGAAAAAAAGGAAGATTATGGTGGAGCTGATTTTGATGGTCAAGAGTTTAATATTAATTATTTAATCAAATTACGATAATTTGTATATACAGATTTGCTGTTGATGATAAAAAACATAAATGTTTATATATCATCATATATTACCATCAGACCTACGTCGATTAAATTTATTTTCAGTTATACAGGGTAGTTCATTACTTTAATTTTTGAAAATTCATGAGATCAAGTCAAATTCTTTGTTAATATTATTATTAAATATTGAAAATTGCAAGTCGATAAACAAAGCTCAAATCTTTCGAACGTCACTAATCCTATCAGATTACAGCGATCATCAATTTAGCAATTTGTTATTTCTTATTCGTCGTAAATATGAGAATAAATACGACGATGCTTATTAATTACAAACAACTATTTCTGTGCGATAATAATTTCGACCTAAAAGGTTTTCTTGATTGGCACGACTGAAAGGTGTTACAATGTATGATAACGAGATAAATTAACAAAAGCATCAATAACTATATTCACCGTCAATAAAGTGCGTTTAACGTTGAAATGGTTAGCAAACATATTGTTGGAAGATAACTTAATAGACAGATTGTGATAACACGATAGCCATCAAGCACAAATAAACAAGTGTTACAAAAATGTTGTCAGCTTCCAGAAGTTTGATTTTATTACCCCTGTAAACAATCAATATATCATCAGTATTATGGCCATAGAATGATATGACCAATATAAATAACTTGTATTTTACGTAAATCATTTTGTTTTCTAAGTGACTGACAAAGATATTAGCGATAATGTTATAGAAATGACTCATTCATGCGGTAAAATTGCTTATTGAAAACAAAGAAATTTTTTGGACACTATCATAGGGGTGGCAATGAAAGCAGTTGCTTTAAGATATTTAGATTTTTTATAAGCTAAGATTTTTTATTTAGCTTTTATGGGTAGATTAGAATACAATTTTTTTGTGATTAGTAAAGCTTTAAGTTGGTTAATGAACATTTGTAAGTTTTTGGCAACTTTACTAGTTGGTGTATTAATGTTAGATACAATGAGTGTTATGCTATGATCAATCTTGTGCAATTTGATAAGATTTCTTAAGGTAAAAATAAATGTATTCATTTTTATTACAGCAGAGTTAAAGAAATTGACCTTAAATCTTCTCGGGATTTCAGCATTATTGGAATTAACTTTGTTCACCGAAATATCTTTTACCATCATACAATGTCTATTAGAAGCAGACGATCTTTTGTAAATCGTATCCATCAAAATGAATAACATCTATTTCGAATGGTGCTGAAAATAGACGATTGGCTGCCGTTTAGTTCATTAAGGATTGTGAATAAATCAAGATTATGCGTTACATATACCATGTATTTAACAAAAAGGACAGTTTTCGAAATATACTAGATGATCCATTTCAAGTAGCAAAGTTATGGTCTAAACAACAATTAATCGGTTCTGATAGACATCCTGTATAATAACATTCAATAATATTAGGGGTCTTCGAAAGATCCAAGATTTGTTTAAGTTTTAATCCAATCTTCAATTGAATAATAGTGCTAACAACGAATTTTAGACGATCACAAGAATTTTCCAAAATTTTCACAAATAATTAATGACTTGGCAATCCTGTATTTAAAGTTTGAAAACAAGATATGTAGTTGTAACATTTAAGGAAGCTAATCAACATACCTAGTAGGTATTACCCAGTAAAAAAAAATACATTAGGTTCCATTTAAAAATATTAATAATTAATAAACTTTGATGGTAATATGCGACATAAAACATAAGCCAGTAAAATCACTATCTTCCGTTCCCGCACTATTGACTCACCCTGTACTTTACATATACAATGCGACTAATCACACCCTATATTTATCATAAAAATCCCATTTAAAATCACGGCGGATGCCATTTATTGTTATTTTGTTTTGTAGTGGGTGTCGACTTAGCGGCTACACAATCCGCAATCATTTAATGCTTAGTATTAACTATTGTAACCTACTTAAATACCTACAAATTGTTATTACACTACAATTTACAGCCATATGGCTGTTTAAAATTTAAATATCGTAGATGTTATTTATATTTATATGTTATTTATTTATATAAGTTTCAAGAAATTGTGGAACGAGGGAACTACCCTGCAGATCTCATATTTAGCTTTAATAAAACGGAGCTTTACGATATTTTTCAAATTTCACTGACGTAATTTTGTACGCATTTTGACGTGTAATGTAAGCACTACTTACATTACTTGACGTGTAACTATTGAAGACAGTGCAAAAAGAATTAAATCAACTAAATATAAGAAAAACTAACGGAAATATTAATATTATAATAAAATATTATTAAAATTGTATTAATTACATTAAAATTGTAAGTAAGGAAATTGTAGACTAAGAAAATGAACAGGGTGGTCCAAATTGGATACATTTAAAGGGAAACTCTTGTTTCTATAAGCGATAAAAATGATATTAGCGTTAGAGCTTCGATTTTTATAAGAACAGTGTCATCCTAAGATATTTGGCGCCTCAGAGTTAGGTTGGTCGAAAAAACGAGCGCCCTTTTACATACGAAATTAAAAAAAAATTTTTTGAAATAAGACAAGAAAAGAAAAGAAGAGATAGGATTGTTAAATCAGTTTGGAGAGTACTCTATTTCAGAAACTAAAATGTCTTCAGATGCACGGCTAAACCAAACCAATCTAACCCTACAAATCTGCTTCAAATCCCTATTTCAAAATCTATACATTGCAGAAAATTTGTCTTCAGTTGAATGGCTAAACCCAACCCAATTCAACCCTGTACAGTGTGTTAACTAATTATCGTACCCGAAATCTAGGCAACCAATATCACAGTATTGGTATTACAACGCGACGAATATTCCTATTATTTGAAATAATTTTTTCGAAAAATTCTATTAAAAGTTGACTTTTGTATAGCAATTAACGACTGTAAAAACGTGTTTCCTTTCCTTAAAAGCGTCATAATCAACGTCGAAATCTGGGAAACGTTGGTTGAATTGCTGTATACAGCTTTGTAAGGAATAAACCCAACTATCGTCCGCATTCTGCGTACAGCTTCGATAATGTGCCATTAAAATAAAGGCATCATGTTCCGGTGTGAACGTCATAACGAAAGAAATAAAAATCTGAAAGAAATTCTCATTGAACGTTTTCGTTATTTTAATTTGTTTATTGACTTACCGCTTAAATCAATCGCTAGAAACAACGATAGCTCTAAGAAGAACTGTTTGGAGAAATATAAAGGCAGCAAAAAATTGTTAAAGAATAAAGAAAATTCGGAAATACACAAAGCATACGACAATCGCTACAATAATAACCTAATAACGTTCGATCTGCTGTCAACATCTGGTTAAAATCTGGTTACTAATTTAAAAATATCGCCGTTACCACTACACAATGAGATAGATAACCAACATTACAACGTGACGTAGGTTACGATAATTATATAACACACAGTGTATATTTGAACCAGAATCATTCTAAGATATTCGGCGCCCCATGGCTAGGTTAAACGAACGGAACGAGTGCGCCTCTTTTAGTACTTGTAAAATACTTTATTTCAAAAACTATTCATTGATGGGGCCGTCATTAAAAAAAAAATGTCTTCAGATGCATGGCTAAACCCTACCCAACCCAACCCAACCCCGTACATTTGAACCAGAGCCATCCTAATATATTCGATGCTCCAGGGCTGAGTTAGCGAACGAAATGAGTGATCCGCATCACAGAGGGAACACTGAGTACATGCATTATGAGGATAGCATGCATTTTATTGCAAAAACAGGCGCCCCTCTAGAAATTGTAGCTTTAATAACCCTTAGGTTTAGACGGCTGTACAAGAAACTTAATGGTGAAAACCGCATATCGGTATCTCTTTTAGTTTCAGAGAAAAAAAGTAATTTAATTAAGTATCTCTTGTAGTATTGCTACCTTATTCAAAAAATTTTGTTGCTTCATCCACGAAGTTTTTATACAAAGTTGAAAATTCTCCTTCGGTGTCTCCTTTGCTTCTTCGCCTGGTGCAACTCTTGCTCTTCCTTATACAAAATTTTAGCAATCTTTGCTAAATGTGTTAGTAAATATCTTGATCAATAGAATAAAAAAACGTTACGTATGTAAATTTGAAGAGTGTGTGTCATACTGAACTAATACGGAATGAATGCAGAACTGAAACGTCACTGATGTGTGTAAATGAAAATTTTCACTGACAGTGATGTAATACAGACGGCAAAAATCGTCACTATGTAGGAGATGTGTGAATGTGTTAATATATTTACGACGATATTATTTATTAAAATGAAAGGATTGTAGTACATTAACTGGTTTTATTATTCAAATTTAAAGTCTAACTAGTTTCGGTAATTATAGCATCTTCAGAGACTATGTCATAGGAATATATGAAAATAACATTAATGCGTAGAATTTATTGATACTTCTTATTTCTTTCTATTTCTTGTAAATAGATGACTTAATTCCGAGTTAGATGTATGTTTATATGTAAATTTTGGTAAAACTTCTATTTTAATTAACTTCTATTAAAGATTAAAAAACTAACTGAACAACACGTTACATGTTAAGACTGTGAATTGTATTATTTATTATATTTATTTTTGAATATTATTTATCACTGATATGGAAGCACGGATACAGTATGGAACTGATACGTCACTGATGTGTATAAATGGACCTTTAAAGGTCTTGACAAAAGCACCCTGCCAGTTTTTTTTGGAGATGGAATTAACAGGGTTGGGTCACTCCAGAGATATTAACAGACTGGTATAAAAATTATATTTGCCCTACTGTGCTTAAACTTTTTGACCGAAATAATCTTCCAAAGAAAGCAATCCTCATATTAGGCAGGGCTTAATAAGATTTGTTATAAACCAGGGGGTTCAATGAATTGTGCCGAAGAAGAACTTTGAAATTTTAAATCCGCACCTCCATTTTTTATAACAGATTCCGATTTTACGCCATCAAGAAGGTACGTTTTGTTTGAAACTTTTGATGAGAGAATGACGTTAGAATTTGGACATGGAACCTAACGCTATATTGTCCATTATATTTGTGTTCATTTTCCGCCGATTTCATTTACGCCGGTGTCTCTGGGAACGAATCCCCGGCGTAAAACGACGTTAACCTGTAGAGAGTTGGATTGGGTTGGATTGGGTTAGGTTTAGCCGTGCATCTGAAGACATTTTTTAATCAAGGTCTCTGTGAATAGTTTTGAAATAGAGTACTTTACAAAGTGATTTGGTAAAGCTATTCTCCATAATATTATCCCAGGATCTAGGTTTAACAGATAAAAACGACCCATCGGTCTAAGTGTATTCGTTCTTGCTTATCCTTTCAATAAAAATGAAGGGGTGAGCTTCAGCCAACATATAACATCACCTCTGATAACATTTTACATTAGCCTTTACACATAGATAACCGCGAAGGATGTAAAAATCACAATTGTTACAAGAAATCTCGAGTTATGTGTGAAAATTTTAGAATGCACCTCTGATTTCACAAAGACTATAATTGTATTAAACAATTTCATTGAGATGTTAAATACACAGTTAAATACCACTAATCTCTAATGTTATGTTTACATGTTTATCTTGTTGATTTCTCTTGCATTTGTAATTTTAATATAGATTTTAATAAACTGTACTTTTTAGACATATTGTCCCCAATTGGCAACAAAAAATATTTTTTCGATAAGAAATAAATGTTTATAAATATTGTTGTTTTTATTAACAGTCAACTATATTAAACATAATAATACACACAATTCTTTTTCTATAATAAAGTGTAATAAATCGTGCAATACAGGGTTATATTACGTATTTTGGAGGGAAAATATTAAAAATTTTAAAATTTAATTTTGTACTTTATTACTGGTTAAGTATATTTAAGAAATCTGCTTGACTTCTTTTTATTGAATATTAACGACGATGAGTAACTCTTCATATAATTAAATTATTTTTTTCAGATTGTCTTTCCCATCGGGACATTCATCATTCTCAATGTACACGATGGTTTATTTCGCAGTAAGTATCAAAGAAATTCGATGTTATACTTACTATAATTCCAGTTATAATCCTTCGATTTATGTCCTAATAGATTTACCTTCAATCCCGTATGACGTGGAACGGTTCAAAATTGTTACGGCACGCCCTACAATTTATCGCCATTCTGGCAGCTATTTTTACTGGTATGACTAGAATATCTGACTATAAACATCATTGGAGCGACGTTTTGGCCGGCTTTTCAATCGGCGCTGTCGTTGCGATCGTCATGGTAAGTAACAACAAAAATTATCCAATATCTGGTTTCTATTTTCTGTGTTGTGTAAAGTGTCTAAAATGTAACAATGTGTTTAACTAAAACTTAAAATAATAAACATTTAATATTTCTTTGTTTAAAATTTATATTATAAAAACATGTAAAATATAAATTTCCTGTGTACTATACAGTGTTTTTGATGGGTGAACTAACACGACACGTTATTTTTTTGCACACTTTTTAGGCTAACTTTGTCGGTGGGTTTTTCAAGAAATCTAACCCGCGGGAAGAGTACGAACCAATTCCGTCTTAATTGTACAATAAAAGATTTGTACTTTAAAAAATAAGGTACAATTATAATTTATTTTAATCCTTAAAAAAATTACTTTGTAATACAAGTAATAGTGTAAATAATTTTGTGCTTAATCTTTACTCACACTTATTATTATACGGGGTGATTCATTAAATAATTACCTTGTATATAACAATTAATCCACTTTATTAATTTATTTACTTCTTATTAATTTGATTTAATTTAGAGTTAGTATCTTTCATCAAAAATACTGTTTGGTGATTTAAAACACGTAAGACACTTCTTTGTTTATCTCGAAATGATTGTGTATTAATTTTTGTCTTCATTAATTTTATTTGCTTTCACTATTACTTCCTATTACATCATCACTGCGTTAACAAACTCAATATGCTTCAATATTATTTTTATTATTGATTTCGTTTTAAGACATCTTGTTTTAATTTCAGGCAAAATTCGTCTCGGATCTTTTCCAGACGATTAAACCCGAGGATGATCATCATCCTACGGAAATGAATCATTTAAACGGCCGTAATGGACACGCACAATCGCAGCACGTATAGTAATTACTGATACTGCCAAAATCATTTTCTCAAACTCCTCCATTCTAATTTCCATTCTTATTTTGAATTGTGTAAATATTGAGTTTATTATATTTATTAACGAAAAAATGATATGTAAGAGAAAATTTCAAGTATTATTTTATTAGTTGATAAGTAGAGTGTAACTTGCAAGCAATAAGTTGTACCTTAAATAACTATTCGTTAAAATTCTGTTTCTGTGATATCTAAATTTTGTTTAATTTTTTCTAAATCCCTAATATATTAAGAAATATGATAGTATTTGGAATACGTTTAATTTAGTTTATTATTTAACGTTTTGATTCGCAATTTACTGATTAAGTCAATACGCGGTAAATAGGAAATGAAATAAAAATATTTATAGCAAATACAGGGTGATAATTATCTTTGTGAATCGAAAACCTTTGAAAAACATTGAAATGAAAAACCAATTTTACAACCTTTCTAAAACACTTTGGTAGCTATTTATGACTTTGATCACCAATCAAAGTATTAGAGTAGTCATGTTAGATACATTGTCAGAGCAACTTAATATATTATAAGCTTTTTTTCTTGCAATAATGTAACTTAAGGAAATTGAAACTGTTCTTGACTGATATGATTTGCTTGTTTTGTAGAAACTAATAGATATAAATATATTTATGATGAGCATTATTTATATCGTTTTATTTATTTTCCTTGAAATAAAATATCATAACCACTGTTTTAAAAATGCGAGAATTTAAAAAGTCGTTATAGCTAAAATATTGGAGATAATAGGATAAGTCAAAGATCAAATTGAAGATGAAAATGCCTTCTTTAAAATGATATATGATAATTGATATTTGAACCAGAAATTATTGAGATAGAAATTGAAACGTGTATGATTGCGCTTCAAATCAGTTAAATTTCAAGAAATCAGCTTTACTTTAATAATGGAGATAAATGGATGACTCCTGGCTTAAAGTGAAGATAAAGATGTTGTCTTTAAAATAGTGTATGATAATCGCTGTTTTATTCAAAAATTATTCAGACAAAAATTGAAATATGTAATATTACGTTTCAAGTTAAATAATACTAAAATAATAAATATGGGAGAATTCAAAAAGATCGCGGTGGTTAAAATAATGGAGATAATAGGATAAGTCAAAGATCAAATTGAAGATGAAAATACCTTCTTTAAAATGATATATGATAATTGATATTTGAACCAGAAGTTATTGAGATAGAAATTAAAATGTGTAAGATTGCGCTTCAAATCAGTTAAATTTCAAGAAATCAGCTTTACTTTAATAATGGAGATAAATGGATGACTCCTGGCTTAAATTGAAGATAAAGATGTTGTCTTTAAAATAATTATGATAATCGCTGTTTTATTCAAAAATTATTGAGACAATAATTGAAGTATGTAACATGGTATTTCAAGTTAGGTAATAGTAAAATAATAAATATGGGAGAATTCAAAAAGTTCGCGGTGGTTAAAATAATAAAGATAATAGGATAAGTCAAAGATCAAATTGATGATGAAAGTGTATTCTTTAAAATGATATAAGATAATTAATATTTGAACCAGAAATTATTGAGATAGAAATTGAAACGTGTAAGATTGCGCTTCAAATCAGTTAAATTTCAAGAAATCAGCTTTACTTTAATAATGAAGATAAATGGATGACTCCTGGCTTAAATTGAAGATGAAGATGTTGTCTTTAAAATAATGTATGATAATCGCTGTTTTGTTCAAAAATTATTGAGATAATAATTGAAGTATGTAACATCATGTTTCAAGTTAGATATTAGTGAAATAATAAATATGGGAGAATTCAAAAAATCCTGATGGCTAAAATAATGGAGATAATGGGATGTGTCATGAATCAAATTGAAGACACAAATGCTTTATTTCAAATGATACAGAATAACTGACGTGAAATTCTTGTAGTAGAAACTAAAACGTGTAAGATTACGCTTCAAATCAATTAATCTTCAAAAAAACGCCTTTGTATTAATAATGCAGATAAAAGAATGAATCATGGCTTAAATTGAAGATGAAGATGTCTTCTTTAAAATAATATAGGATAATTGATGTTTAAACCAGAAATTATTGAGATAGAAATTGAAACGTATAAGATTGCGCTTCAGATCAGTTAAATTTCAAGAAATCTGCGTTACTTTAATAATGAAGATAAATGGATGACTCCTGGCTTAATTTGAAGATAAAGATGCTGTCTTTAAAATAATGTATGATAATCGCTGTTTTATTCAAAAATTATTGAGATAAAAATTGTAGTATGTAACATTGCGTTTCAAGATAGATAATAGTAAAATAATAAATATGGGATAATTCAAAAAGTTCGCGGTGGTTAAAATAATAAAAATAATAAGATTAGTCAAAGATCAAATTGAAGATGAAAATGCCATCTTATAAATGATATAGGATAATTGATATTTGAACCAGAAATTATTGAGATAGAAATTGAAACGTGTAAGATTGCGTTTCAAATCATTTAAACTTCAAGAATTCAGCTTCACTTTGATAATGGAGGTAAATGGCTGACTCCTAGCTTAAATTGAAGATAAAGATGTTGTCTTTAAAATAATGTATGATAATGGCTGTTTTATTCAAACATTATTGAGACAAAAATTGAAGTATGTAACATTGTGTCTCAAGTTAGATAATAGTAAAATAATAAATATGGGAGAATTCATAAAGATCGCGGTGGTTAAAATAATGGAGATAACAGGATAAGTCAAAAATCAAATTGAAGATGAAAATGCTTTCTTTAAAATGATATAGGATAATTGATGTTTAAACCAGGAATTATTGAGATAGAAATTGAAACGTATAAGATTGCGCTTCAGATCAGTTAAATTTCAAGAAATCTGCGTTACTTTAATAATGAAGAGAAATGGATGACTCCTGGCTTAAATTGAAGATGAAGATGTTGTCTTTAAAATAATGTATGATAATCGCTGTTTTATTCAAAAATTATTCAGATAAAAATTGAAGTATGCAACATTGCGTTTCAAGTTAATTAATAGTAAAACAATAAATATGGGAAACTTCAAAAAGATCACGGTGGTTAAAATAATGAAGATAAAAGGATAAGTCAAAGGTCAAAATGAAGATGAAAATGCCTTCTTTAAAATGATGTAGGATAATTGATATTTGAACCAGAAATTATTGAGATAGAGATTGAAACGGGTAAGATTGCGCTTCAAATCAGTTAAACTTCAAGAAATCAGCTTCACTTTAATAATGAAGATAAATGGATGACTCCTGGCTTAAAGTGAAGATAAAGATGTCTTTAAAATAGTCTATGATAATCGCTGTTTTATTCAAAAAGTATTGAGATAAAAATTGAAGTATGTAACATTGCGTTTCAAGTTAAATAATACTAAAATAATAAATATGGGAAAATTCAAAAAGATTGCGGTGGTTAAAACAATAACGATAATAGGATTAGTCAAAGATCAAACTGAAGATGAAGATGCCTTCTTTAAAATGATATAGGATAATTGATGTTTGAACCAGAAATTATTGAGATAGAAATTGAAACGTGTAAGATTGCGCTTCAAATCAGTTAAATTTCAAGAAATCAGCTTTACTTTAATAATGGAGATAAATGGATGACTCCTGGCTTAATTTGAAGATAAAGATGCTGTCTTTAAAATAATGTATGATAATCGCTGTTTTATTCAAAAATTATTCAGATAAAAATTGTAGTATGTAACATTGCGTTTCAAGTCAGATAATAGTAATATAATAAATATTGGAGAATTCAAAAAGATCGCGGTGGTTAAAATAATGGAGATGATAAGATAAGTCAAAAATCAAATTGAAGATGAAAATGCCTTCTTTAAAATGATATAGGATAATTGATGTTTAAACCAGAAATTATTAAGATAGAAATTGAAACGTATAAGATTGCGCTTCAGATCAGTTAAATTTCAAGAAATCTGCGTTACTTTAATAATGAAGATAAATGGATGACTCCTGGCTTAATTTGAAGATAAAGATGCTGTCTTTAAAATAATGTATGATAATCGCTGTTTTATTCAAAAATTATTCAGATAAAAATTGTAGTATGTAACATTGCGTTTCAAGATAGATAATAGTAAAATAATAAATATGGGATAATTCAAAAAGTTCGCGGTGGTTAAAATAATAAAAATAATAGGATTAGTCAAAGATCAAATTGAAGATGAAAATGCCATCTTATAAATGATATAGGATAGTTGATATTTGAACCAGAAATTATTGAGAGAGAAATTAAAACGTGTAAGATTGCGCTTCAAATCATTTAAACTTCAAGAATTCAACTTCACTTTGATAATGGAGGTAAATGGATGACTCCTAGCTTAAATTGAAGATAAAGATGTCTTTAAAATAATGTATGATAATGGCTGTTTTATTCAAACATTATTGAGACAAAAATTGAAGTATGTAACATTGTGTCTCAAGTTAGATAATAGTAAAATAATAAATATGGGAGAATTCATAAAGATCGCGGTGGTTAAAATAATGGAGATAACAGGATAAGTCAAAAATCAAATTGAAGATGAAAATGCCTTCTTTAAAATGATGTAGGATAATTGATATTTGAACCAGAAATTATTGAGATAGAGATTGAAACGGGTAAGATTGCGCTTCAAATCAGTTAAACTTCAAGAAATCAGCTTCACTTTAATAATGGAGATAAATGGATGGCCCCTGGCTTAAATTGAAGATAAAGATGTTGTCTTTAAAATAATGTATGATAATGGCTGTTTTATTCAAACATTATTGAGACAAAAATTGAAGTATGTAACATTGTGTCTCAAGTTAGATAATAGTAAAATAATAAATATGGGAGAATTCATAAAGATCGCGGAGGTTAAAATAGTGGAGATAACAGGATAAGTCAAAAATCAAATTGAAGATGAAAATGCCTTCTTTAAAATGATATATGATAATTGATATTTGAACCAGAAATTTTTAAGATAGAAAATGAAATGTGTAAGATTGAAACGTGTAAATTATATATTATATATATTAAATTTCAAGAAATCAGCTTCACTTTAATAATGGAGATAAATGAATGACTCCTGGCTTAAATTGAAGATAAAGATGTTGTCTTTAAAATAATTTATGATAATCGCTGTTTTATTCAAAAATTATTGAGATAAAAATTGAAGTATGTCACATTTCGTTTCAAGTCAGATAATAGTGAAATAATAAATATTGGAGAATTCAAAAAGATCGCGGTGGTTAAAATAATGGAGATAATACGATAAGTCAAAGATCAAAATGATGATGAAAGTGTATTCTTTAAAATGATATAAGATAATTAATATTTGAACCAGAAATTATTGAGATGGAAATTGAAACTTGTAATATTGCGCTTCAAATCAGTTAAATTTCAAGAAATCAGCTTTACTTTAATAATGAACATTAAGATGTTGTCTTTAAAATAATGTATGATAATCGCTGATTTATTCAAAAATTATTGAGATAATAATTGAAGTATGTAACATCGTGCTTCAAGTTAGATATTAGTGAAATAATAAATATGGGAGAATTCAAAAAATCCTGATGGCTAAAATAATGGAGATAATTGGATGTGTCATGAATCAAATTGAAGACACAAATGCTTTATTTCAAATGATACAGAATAACTGACGTGAAATTCTTGTGGTTGAAACTAAAGAAATTAAAACGTGTAAGATTACGCTTCAAATCATTATTAAATTAATCTTCAAAAAAAAAGCCTTTGTATTAATAATGCAGACAAAAGAATGAATCATGGCTTAAATTGAAAATGAAGATGTCTTCTTTAATAATCGCTGTTTTATACAAGAGTTATTGAGCTACTAATTAAAATTTGTGAAGTTGCGTTTCAATTATCATAAATTAAACAAGTTTTATTTAGTTATTGAACCTAATATGCGAAAGTTATCTTACGTATAAAACATTTTGGTTTTACACGTTTTGTCTTGACTAGCTGAATTTTACTTCATCTTTGATGATTCTTAATATAAAATTGGACGCACCACCAAAAAGCTATTTAAAAAATTATTTTCAAGTTCATAACAAATTCAAATTCACTGTGAACCTGAAATTTAATAATTAAAATAATTGAAAGGTTCTGCAATTTAAGAAAAGAGATGGGGTGAAAAGAGGGTGTCTCAGTTTTTTGTAGCAGGACTTTAACAGTTGATAGATCGGTTGAAATTAACACAAAAACTTCATATAAAGCTTAGTTAGAACGCTTTATTTCGGAGATTCAGGGTGTTTAAATAAAATTTTCTGTAGTAGAACAGACTTCATAATCGGCTTTCTCATACCAAACACCTGCATATATAAAATTTGAACAAAATCGGTTGAAATACACGTGTAATGTTAAGAAAAATCAATTTTGAAAATTTTATTTAATCACTCTGTATCTTCGAAATGAAGCGTTTGTCGACCTGTGTTTATATAAAGCTTTTGTGTTAATTTTAAAAGATCTATCGACTCTTAAGATCCTGCTACAAAAAACTAAGATACCTGTAGTAGTGCCTTAAAAATTTTAAATTCAAAATTTGAAATGTTTATTTCGTAATTTTCATATAGACTAAGCTTGAAACCTTTATTCTGTTTATGTAATAAAGAGATCAATTGGATGTCGAATGTATGACTGTATGTTAACATATGTCTACCGAAGTTAGAGTTGTTATTTAATTGATGTTCAATTAACTCAATATGGAATATTCAGTATTAAAAGAGGTCGATGGATGATGCTGGGAGGCGACCTTTTTTTAGGCGTTAAAGTATGAAAGCACTGCTTCACATGTTTTGTACACTTGACTTTCTGGAAATCCTAAAAATATTAAAAGTCGTTAATAATGATCTTATGTATTCAGATTTCGGTTTGTATAAGGATACAAACCGAAATCTCTCATATCAAATCGTCAGTTTTGAATGGGATCGATGCAATAATAAAAATTCGTACAGGTCGTAAATAAAAGAAACCGTGTTATAGCGAAACCGTGTTATAGCGAAACCGTGTTATAGCGAAACCGTGTTATAAGATACCGTGTTATAGCGAAACCGTGTTATAGCGAAACCGTGTTATAGCGAAACCGTGTTATAGCGAAACCGTGTTATAGCGAAACCGTGTTATAGCGAAACCGTGTTATAAGATACCGTGTTATAGCGAAACCGTGTTATAGCGAAACCGTGTTATAGCGAAACCGTGTTATAACACGGTTTATCTTATAAGATACCGTGTTATAGCGAAACCGTGTTATAGCGAAACCGTGTTATAGCGAAACCGTGTTATAGCGAAACCGTGTTATAAGATACCGTGTTATAGCGAAACCGTGTTATAGCGAAACCGTGTTATAACACGGTTTATCTTATAAGATACCGTGTTATAGCGAAACCGTGTTATAGCGAAACCGTGTTATAGCGAAACCGTGTTATAGCGAAACCGTGTTATAGCGAGACCGTGTTATAGCGAAACCGTGTTATAGCGAAACCGTGTTATAGCGAAACCGTGTTATAGCGAAACCGTGTTATAACACGGTTTATCTTATAAGATACCGTGTTATAGCGAAACCGTGTTATAACACGGTTTATCTTATAAGATACCGTGTTATAGCGAAACCGTGTTATAGCGAAACCGTGTTATAAGATACCGTGTTATAGCGAAACCGTGTTATAGCGAAACCGTGTTATAGCGAAACCGTGTTATAAGATACCGTGTTATAGCGAAACCGTGTTATAGCGAAACCGTGTTATAGCGAAACCGTGTTATAAGATACCGTGTTATAGCGAAACCGTGTTATAGCGAAACCGTGTTATAGCGAAACCGTGTTATAGCGAAACCGTGTTATAGCGAAACCGTGTTATAGCGAAACCGTGTTATAGCGAAACCGTGTTATAGCGAAACCGTGTTATAGCGAAACCGTGTTATAGCGAAACCGTGTTATAGCGAAACCGTGTTATAAGATACCGTGTTATAGCGAAACCGTGTTATAGCGAAACCGTGATATAGCGAAACCGTGTTATAGCGAAACCGTGTTATAGCGAAACCGTGTTATAAGATACCGTGTTATAGCGAAACCGTGTTATAAGATACCGTGTTATAGCGAAACCGTGTTATAAGATACCGTGTTATAGCGAAACCGTGTTATAGCGAAACCGAAAGACAGTGGAGTGTACACTATTAATTGCCTGAATTGTAATAGCATATACATAGGCCAAACTGGCCGAAAATTGGAAACTCGCATTAATGAACATAGAAATAAAGCCCAATCAAATGTATATAAACATAGAATTGAAACAGGTCATTGCATAGACTATAATAATGTGAAACTAATTCATAAATGTCCTAAAAGTTATAGGTTGGATTTATTGGAGCTTTTGGAGATTCATAAATATAAGAAGAATGTCAGATTTTTAATAATTATGAACCTTTGTTTAAATATTTAATTTAACTTACAATTTCCGGTCTTTTATAATATTTGTAAACATTTTGGCTTTATACACATTTTATATTATTCAAACATATTTTATTTATAGATCACTTTTCATTTTTTGGCAATCTTTACCAAGAGAAGTTTTAACCTTTTTTTTTGATGTTATTCCTCTCTCCATCCTGCTCGATTTTTCTCTTCTTTTCTGTCTTTTATAGCGAATTATCATTGCAGTCACCTTCAGTGTCGCTTATTCTCTTGCCTTTTTAATATCTTTAATTTCAAATTTCGCCAAAAAATTTATATTTATCAAATTAACTTAATATTCCTTCAGAAAATTAATGATTTTTAATTTTAATATTCCTTTTTCCTGCAGCTACTGACAGTAAGTTCTTTTTTATTACATATTCTTTATATTTTTTATATTTATTGTATTACGATTATATAACCACGTTATTTTGAGATTTCAAGTTAATGTTTCATAGTTCAGACGTGTCATTTATTTTTTATTATTAATATTTTTACAACATGATAAGTATTTTGTATGAAAATTTTTTTTGGATTATTATAAGATTTCTAGTTTTTAATATTTTAACCTTTTGTAATTTTATTTTAAGATTTTTTATATTGATATTTGTAATTTATCTTTAACAGCTTGTCGCTGATGATGGGTATTGCCCGAAACATGTACGACTGAAAATTTTTTATTAATAAAGCAAGTAAGAGGTCTTTTGACATTTTTTTTTTAAATTTTTTTTCGTAAATAAAAGGCCGAGAAACCCTGGTCTAGAGCTAACACTAGAACTAGAAACATTTGGGTTTAGCCGTACGTGTCCTAAGACAGAACTAAACCCAACCCAGCCTAGCTTCAGAATTAATACTAGATCTAAAACTAGAAACTTTCGGGTTTCGCCGTGCGTTTTTTAAAAAAATGTTTGACGTTTCGGATGCCATGTTGCAACCTTCTTCAGAAACTGGTTCTAACTGACAAAATCGGGGATCGTAAAACAATATATAGGTCGAAAAACTAATTAATAATTAATTTATATTAATTACAAGCTAATTACTAACTAATTACTGCGTCGCGTCCGGTTTGGGAGTCGTGTTCGTCTTCACCACCAACTTCCATGTTCTGCTGAGTTCCCAGCCATCCTCTCTGTTGACGTTATTTTTATGTCGGTGGATTTCTATGGCTTCTCTTGTCAGCCGTTGATGATACTTATTATTCCTAGCCAGAACCTTTGTTATGTCGAAGTTTATTCGGTGTCCCTCCGAATGGCAATGTTCCGCAACCGCCGACTGTTGAATCTTCCTCAGCCTCACATCCCTCTCGTGTTCCTTGATACGGCATTCGATGTTTCGTCCGGTTTGGCCAACGTAAAACTTCCCACAACTGCATGACAGCCGATAGACACCCGCTCCTTTTAATAGAGGTAGCTTGTCCTTGGCTACCGGGAGTGTATTCCGAATTTTGGTGGTATGGCAACATGGTAGGGAACGCCTCTTTGAATTTCTAGGTCATCTAAACGTTCAACATCCCATGATCAAATTTTCCATGGAAACAGAATCCGCCAAGCAGTTGCCCTTCTTAGATGTATTGGTCACTAGAACGACAAATGGTGATATGGAACTGGGGGTGTATCGAAAGAAAATCCACACCAATAGGTACTTAGAGGCAACATCGCACCATCATCCCCAACAGAAGAGGTCCGTAATTCGCACTTTGTTTCAGAGAGCAGCAAGAATATGTAAAGGAGGTAACCTAAAGATAGAAGAACAGTTTCTACGGAACGTACTACAGAAAAATGGATATAGTTTAAAGGACATCAACCGAGCCACCAAGCAGCGGAAGCAGGGAGAAGAAGCTGCAGCAAGTACGGAACCAGCTGGTGTCATCTGTCTTCCTTACGTTTCCGGTGTAACGGAACGAATTGCAAGACACCTCAAGAAAAACGACATCGTGGTGCGATATGGAACGGTCACCAAAATTCGGAATACACTCCCGGTAGCCAAGGACAAGCTACCTCTATTTAAAGGAGCGGGTGTCTATCGGCTGTCATGCAGTTGTGGGAAGTTTTACGTTGGCCAAACCGGACGAAACATCGAATGCCGTATCAAGGAACACGAGAGGGATGTGACGCTGATGAAGATTCAACAGTCGGCGATTGCGGAACATTGCCATTCGGAGGGACACCGAATAAACTTCGACAAAACAAAGGTTCTGGCTAGGAATAATAAATATCATCAACGGCTGACAAGAGAAGCCATAGAAATCCACCGACATAAAAACAACGTCAACAGAGAAGATGGCTGGGAACTCAGCAGAACATGGAAGATGGTGGTGAAGACGAACACGACTCCCAAACCGGACGAGACGCAGTAATTAGTTAGTAATTAGCTTGTAATTAATATAAATTAATTATTAATTGGTTTTTCGAGTTATATATTGTTTTACGATCCCCGATTTTGATCCCCGATGTCTAATTTTAGTTCATGTAAGTATTTATTGATGTTAATGGAAATGATTGCAACTTTTTTCAGTAGCCTCTTTTTGAAATTTTGAATGGCATGAATTGAAGAGATTTCTTTGTTTTACAAGACATCATCGACAAAAAAATTCAAGTAGTGGTATACCATCTTTTTTTGTTATCCAATCTTGTACTATTTTGTAGAAAATTTTCTCATACAAAGTAAAGAAATTTTAGTAGCAAGTTATTTCGCGAACTAGCTATTATAAAACACCCAAGTCTTCATAATTATCCTTAAGGGTCTCTAAATAGTTAAAATATATGTAACATTTTAAAAAACAACTGGGCTGTGGGTCTTGGGCAAAACCACCATCAGTCTTTTTTAGTACGTCACAACTCTGCCAGAACTCAAAACTTCTGGCTGGCATGTTTTGAACAAAATCCAGTCAGAATTTAGTCTACTTTGTTTTGCTTTATTGAAAGCTTTCCTCGTCAGTGAATGTAGATCAGGAGTCCACCAAGGTGTAGCTCCCCCTTTTTACAATTCTCTAAGAACATGCCGTGTGTAAGACCTTAATCAGTGTGTTACCCACGAGATTTGAATTCTTCTCCAATTCATCGATGTTTTCAAAAAGGGCATCAAGAAAATTTCGCATTTTTTAGGTAACTTGAAAAGATGCTTAAGTCAGCTTTGGAACTCGGACCATCCTTTCCAAAAGTCTAGTTGTTGCTAATTTAAAAGCGATGCATCTATGCTCAAAGACGCCTCCTGTAAGACAAATTAATAAATGTTTGACACCTAGCATTAATGAACGTAGGTTGTTCGATAGAGAACATTTTTCATATTAAATCTTAAAGTTATAATTTATTTGAATTTAAACATTTTGTATCTTATAAATTAATAATCATTAAAGATGACATAAATCCCTTGTATAGCAATTATTTTTATATTAATATAGAATATTTGTCATCTGATTAATTTTCTTTCACCATTTTAAATATTTGAATTACTTATAACTTATCCAAAATTAAAATAATTAGATTTGAAAGTTTTTTTATCTAGCTTATATCTTACAATGAAGAACATCATTTACGCATCATGCCTTTAGGATTAATTGAAATGTTTATTAATACATCGATAATGAAATTATTTCTTTTATAGGCAAAATGGTTTCATGTTCGAGGTTTGAAACAATTCGAATTCATTGAGAAAAGATTGTTGGAATCGGAGGTTAAGTTCACTGACAATTTTAAAAGTGGAATGTTAATTCGAAATGATCACGGTGGAAATGGGGATTTGATACACGAAGCTTAACTTATTTGGCTACATGATGAAGCAAAATTGGAAATAAATGCAACAAGATAATTGTAAATAATTTGTTATTCTTTATTATGTTAATTAATTTATTTGTTCAAAATCGAATTATGTATATATATTTTTAATTTATACATATTTATGTGAATACAATACTTTTTGAGATAAAAAATTATTTCAAATTACATTTAACATTAAAGATAAATAATAAAATATTAAAATTTAAGATGATTTGAATTTCCCTTTAGCACAACTAGGACACAAAATTTCATCCTTCTCCATAATAAATCCCTTTCCTCCAAGCCCACACCGACAAACAGCACAAAAGAAACAGTTATCGTGCCAATGATGGTTATCATAATTAATATATTTAATCCCATCCCCATTAATCGGTTCCCTACATCCAAAACATTTCTTCGCAAACAATTTTCCAAAACATTTCGCGCAATACGGCTTTTCATCCCGACTTGTAAACGTAACCCCCGATAATAAAGTAGGGCAAGTCGTACAACTAAAACATTCAGTATGCCAGGGTTGATTTTTATAAGTAATTCCTCCTTTTGTAATAACTTTCTTGCATTTAGTACATTTAGTCCCAAATTTTTCTTGGTAACAATCATCGCAAAAAATTTTATCGAGTTTATTCGCAAATTTTTTCCCTCCGATGGGAGTTTGGCATTCGTCACAAATAAAACAGTGTTCATGGAATTGTTTATTTTTATATTCGAGGGTGTTCGTGCCAAATTTGAATGTTTTATGACACGAATTACAACGTGGGGCTAATTTTTCTTCGTGACATCTCTCGCAATAAATATCGTCTTGTTTTGTGATAAATTTCTGATTGACCAAAGATTTTTGGCAAAATTTGCAGATAAAACAGGATTCGTGCCAATGATTGTTTTTGTAAATTAAATATTTCGCGTTTGTTCCAATTGATTTTTCGCATTTTTTGCATGTTTGTGCGAAAGTTGATTCGTAACATTTTAAACAATAAGCTTTATCTTCGTGTCGTGTATATTGTTTGCCTGTTAATATACAATGGCATTCGTTGCACCAAAAATGGTCTGTGTGCCATTTTTTTCCCAAAGCTCGCGTGCAAGTTTGATTAAAAATTAATTCGTCGCAAGTTGAGCATCTCGGGCGTAATTTCTCGCCGTAATGTCGATTGCAGAATAAAGAATCCTCGTAAACGCAATGCTTTAAATCTTGTAGGAATTCGTTACATTCGGTGCATTTAAAGCAAGTTGGGTGCCAAAAAGAATTTTTTAAGTGTGGGGAGATTATAAAAAAGCTTTTTGCTTGAATCACCTTTTTACATTCGGCGCAATTCTTTGTGTTATTATGGGCGTACTTAACGAGGCCTTTTTCGGAGATAAAATCGTTGCGGGTCTTTATAAATTCCTCGAAAGATTCTTTTCCAGAAGAATCGAGAAATTTGCAATTAACTAAACTGTCGTCTTGAATCGGATTTTGTTTCAACAACTTCTCTTTTCTTATTTTTTCGCCTTTTGTGCCAATTTTTGGGACGACTTCTTCATCAAATTGAGAATAAAAAGTTTCGGCCTCTAATAAAGTCGTTAAACCATCCGGAATAAAACCATATCCCAATAATTTTTGAAGCTCAATCTCTTCCGAATCACTTCGTTTCAACGAATTTATTTCTTTATGCTTATTTTTACACAGACACGTTTTACAAACGCTTTTTAAACACTTTGAGATCTTCAATAAATCAGGTTTATCGAAAAGTCTTGAGTATATTTCAACAACTCGCGCACAAGCCATCATTAACTGAGGCCAAGGATCGCCGCAACAATCACCTTTAAATTTTTCTTTCTCAGACATCTTGGTTGAAACTGAACAAAATTGCAAAAACAGTCTCGCTTTTAAACAAGATTAAAACCAAATTAAGATAATTCGCAAATAATAAACAAAGTTTGGTTCCTAATGGGGATTTAATTAAAAACAATTTAATTTTAATTCTACCCTTTATTTATTTTTATTACAATAACTATACAAAGAAACAAAATAAAATGTTACTAATACCTCTGAAGATTTAAATGGTAGAATCAGGTCTGGGTGATGGGGCGTAACGATTTTCTTTGGTTCTCTCCCCAGCGTAATATTGTCGATCACGCTCAAATCTCATCTCAAACGTACGTTTGATTTGGAATTGATTGCTAGAGCAAGCCTTAAAATCTTCGATTAGTTGGTGGCATTTATTCATTGCGTTGTCCAAGCCATAAGCTTCGAAACAATCGATCATATCCATTTCGCGTTTAGCACATTTCCCGTGCCATTGGTGACTGATCATATCACCGGTTAGGTCGGTGAATGGTGATTTAAAATATGGGGATAAAGACATTCTGAAATCAATAGATAATATTAGTAATCAAGTTTGGGTAAAATAATTTAGATAAAGGATGAGTAATGGATCAAATTGTAAAATTGCGCTTTAAATCAATTAAAACTCAAAAAATCGCCTTTGCAACAAATACTAGATTAAAAATGATGATTCGTGTAAAAATGTTTGATCTAAATCTGGAAATAACTACGATATAACCTTCAATAAAATGAAATTACCAAAGAAATGACCTTCAAAATTACAAATTTTTTAGATATTTGTCATAAAGGTTATTATATCCTAAACGTTTAAATTTTCAAATTAATTCTAAAAGCTGATATATTTTTAAAATTATTTTTACTATTCGATTTTTTACGATTTTTCAAAATTTATTAAAGATATTGCTATTTTTATGATATGCACAAATTTAGGTTAAGTTCAAAACTTAAAAACCCTTTAAAACAAATTGAGATATTCAAGTACGGTTTTGTTCGGGAAAAAGTGCACTTTCCTTCATAAATCACAAAAAAAATTCATCAAGATATTTTAAAAATTCGATTTTTGCGATTTTTGTTTCAAAACGGTCAAATGTTACAAATTTAGATTAAAAAAATGAATCATAAAAAAATATAATGTATAACATTGATCTATGGTTCCTTATTTTCGAAAGTGATCTAAAGATATTTAACATAACATCACACTAACTGCAAAATTTTATCTTCCTAAAACAAACCATTTTGAAAATTTTTCCCTGGAACACGTACATCCGGCACATTTAGTTTTAATATCATGTACATCACATTGAGGTCTTATATACCTTCAACTTCATTGCTGTATAGTGTAGCCGTTATAAATAATTTTCTAATTTTATTGTTTCATAATATATATCCCATATTTCTTCTATTATCTCTTTCGTACCTCTCTATCACTTACTTTTGTTGTCAAATCGGAAACAATTAAAACTAAAATTTCAAACAACAAGGTGAAAAAAAAACTATTAACATTTATGGTACCATCACCCTTAATTAACCGCTTAATTTTAGTTTTTAAATTAATACTTTTGGTACACTTATAAGTATACCAAATTTTGTTTTTTTAACTTAATGTATGACTGAGAGACTGAATATCTTAAAATTTTAAGATTCAACTTTGAAGGACTATAACTTCTCAGGGATACAACTTAGTAGAGATAAATTGCGTTAAATTATCTTAATTTTTTGTCCTCTATTATACGTGCTCCATGAAAAAAATGGGTTAAAGTTTATTGTAATCAGCGAACATTTCTGTGCATCACAAGTCAATTTGGAAATATTTTATCGATTTTTGAGAGTGCCGACAACTTTATCACCTTTGCCATTTTATGTCTCAAAAACTATTTGACGAAAAATGTTCAAAATTTAACTGATGGTAACCCAATATGTTCTTAATGCGGGGCATGTTTTAGTTTATCGATATCGTCTATAGTTTATCGAGTACTACCACCCCCTGAAATATGTACATGCCGTTCATTAACACCCTATATATCTATTATTTACAAAAAAATAAATAATTTTGAAATACCATCTTAAATTATATATTTTCGGCTTCCTAATCTTCAATTTTTTGGTAAGTATTCGTTAAGTTTATTTTTATAAAAAAAAATGTTTCTTGATTTGACTTCATATCATTTTGAAAAAGCTGAAATGTTTTGAATTAAAATTATATAAAGTTTGAGACAAATCACTTAAAGTCTTTTCTTTTCCTTGTAGAACTAAGTAAAGTGCGACGTCAGTCAGAAATGTTAAATCTTGAAGAGAAATCTTTATCTGTTACTTCTAGATATTGCTATACTTTGTTCGTTTAAAAGTATGCAAATGGAAGTGAATAATTCACTGAATATGCTCAAAACATTATAAATTGGCCATGGATGAATATCATAAAAAGCGAGTTAATGTCCTTAAAACCACATTTAACCAAAAAAAAAAAGAGTCGCAAAAAACGGAACAGTATAAGGCGTACGTGATATTCATAACTTTGGCAACTTCTTCCTCCCTTAAATGCAAAAACAACCCCCGCACATTTTTGTGTAAGGGTTGTTCTAAGAGTGCTAAACTAAAATACGAATTTTAAGTTTCGAGTTGCAGAAATTGGTCATTTTTCGATTTTAGCGGAACAGTATATGGCGTACGTGATATTCATAACTTTGGGAATTTTTTTCTCCCTTAAATAAGAACATCCCCTCGCAAATTTTTGTGTAGGGGTTCTTCTAAGAGTGCTAAACTCAAATATGAATTCTAATTTTAATTTCGAGTTGCAGAAATTCGTCGTTTTTCGATTTTAGCGGAATAGTATATGGCGTACGTGATACTCATAACCTTGGGAATTTTTTTCTCCCTTAAATGAAAACACCCCCTCGCAAATTTTTGTGTAAAGGTTGTTCTAAGAATACTAAACCCAAATATGAATTTTAATTTTAGTTTCGAGTTGCAGAAATTGGTCATTTTTCGATTTTAGTCGCGCGCTATATGGCGCACGTGATATTCATAACTTTGGGAAATTTTTTCTCCCTTAAATGAAAACACCCCCCGCAAATTTTTGTGTAGGGATTGTTCTAAGAATGCTAAACTCAAATATGAATTTTAATTTTAGTTTCGAAGTTGCACAAATTGGTCATTTTTGGATTTTAGCGGAACATTATATGTAGTACGTGCTATTCATAACCTTGGGAATTTTTTTCTCCTTTAAATAAAAACACCCCCTCGCAAATTTTTGTGTAGAGGTTTTTCTAAGAGTGCTAAACTCAAATATGAATTTTAATTTTAGTTTCGAAGTTGCACAAATTGATCATTTTTGGATTTTAGCGGAACATTATATGTAGTACGTGCTATTCATAACCTTGGGAAATTTTTTCTCCTTTAAATGAAAACACCCCCTCACAAATTTTTGTGTTGGGGTTCTTCTAAGAGTGCTAAACTCAAATATGAATTTTAATTTTAGTTTCGAGTTGCTGAAATTCGTCGTTTTTCGATTTTAGCGGAACAGTATATGGCGTACGTGATATTCATAAGTTTGGCAACTTCTTTCTCCCTTAAATGAAAACACCCCCTCGCAAATTTTTGTGTAGGGGTTCTTCTAAGAGTGCTAAACTCAAATATGAATTTTAATTTTAGTTTCGAGTTGCAAAAATTGGCCATTTTTCGATTTTAGCGGAACAGTATATGGCGTACGTGATATTCATAAGTTTGGCAATTTCTTTCTCCCTTAAATGAAAACACCCCCTCGCAAATTTTTGTGTAGAGGTTTTTCTAAGAGTGCTAAACTCAAATATGAATTTTAATTTTAGTTTCGAGTTGCAGGAATTGGTCATTTTTCGATTTTAGCGGAACAGTATATGGCGCAGCACGTAATATTCATAAATTTGGGAATTTTTTTCTCCCTTAAATAAAAACACCCCCTCGCAAATTTTTGTGTAGGGGTTCTTCTAAGAGTGCTAAACTCAAATATGAATTTTAATTTTAGTTTCGAGTTGCAGAAATTCGTCGTTTTTCGATTTTAGCGGAATAGTATATGGCGTACGTGATATCCATAACTTTGGGAATTTTTTTCTCCCTTAAATGAAAAAACTCCCCGCAAATTTCTGTGTAGGGGTTGTTCTAAGAGTGCTAAACTAAAATATGAATTTTAATTTTAGTTTCGAGTTGCAGAAATTGGTCATTTTTCGATTTCAGCGGGACAGTATATGACGTACGTGATATTCATAACTTTAGCAATTTCTTTCTCCCTTAAATGAAAACATCCCCTCGCAAATTTTTTGTGTAGGGGCTATTCTAAGAGTGCTAAACTCAAATATGAATTTTAATTTTAGTTTCGAGTTGCAAAAATTGGTCACTTTTCGATTTTAGCGGAACAGTATATGACGTACGTGATATTCATAACTTTGGGAATTTTTTTCTCTCTTAAATGAAAACATCCCCTCGCAAATTTTTGTATAGGGGTTCTTCTAAGAGTGCTAAACTCAAATATGAATTTTAATTTTAGTTTCGAGTTGCAGGAATTGGTCACTTTTCGATTTTAGCAGAACAGTATATGACGTACTTGATATTCATAACTTTGGGAATTTTTTTCTCTCTTAAATGAAAACATCCCCTCGCAAATTTTTGTATAGGGGTTCTTCTAAGAGTGCTAAACTCAAATATGAATTTTAATTTTAGTTTCGAGTTGCAGAAATTGGTCACTTTTCGATTTTAGCGGAACAGTATATGACGTACGTGATATTCATAACTTTGGGAATTTTTTTCTCTCTTAAATGAAAACATACCCTCGCAAATTTTTGTATAGGGGTTTTTCTAAGAGTGCTAAACTCAAATATGAATTTTAATTTTAGTTTCGAGTTGCAGGAGTTGGTCATTTTTCGATTTTAGCAGAACAGTATATGACGTACGTGATATTCATAACTTTGGGATTTTTTTTCTCTCTTAAATGAAAACATCTCCTCGCAAATTTTTGTATAGGTGTTCTTCTAAGAGTGCTAAACTCAAATATGAATTTTAATTTTAGTTTCGAGTTGCAAAAATTGGTCACTTTTCGATTTTAGCGGAACAGTATATGACGTACGTGATATTCATAACTTTGGGAATTTTTTTCTCTCTTAAATGAAAACATCCCCTCGCAAATTTTTGTATAGGGGTTCTTCTAAGAGTGCTAAACTCAAATATGAATTTTAATTTTAGTTTCGAGTTGCAGGAATTGGTCACTTTTCGATTTTAGCAGAACAGTATATGACGTACTTGATATTCATAACTTTGGGAATTTTTTTCTCTCTTAAATGAAAACATCCCCTCGCAAATTTTTGTATAGGGGTTCTTCTAAGAGTGCTAAACTCAAATATGAATTTTAATTTTAGTTTCGAGTTGCAGAAATTGGTCACTTTTCGATTTTAGCGGAACAGTATATGACGTACGTGATATTCATAACTTTGGGAATTTTTTTCTCTCTTAAATGAAAACATCCCCTCGCAAATTTTTGTATAGGGGTTCTTCTAAGAGTGCTAAACTCAAATATGAATTTTAATTTTAGTTTCGAGTTGCAGGAATTGGTCACTTTTCGATTTTAGCAGAACAGTATATGACGTACTTGATATTCATAACTTTGGGAATTTTTTTCTCTCTTAAATGAAAACATCCCCTCGCAAATTTTTGTATAGGGGTTCTTCTAAGAGTGCTAAACTCAAATATGAATTTTAATTTTAGTTTCGAGTTGCAGAAATTGGTCACTTTTCGATTTTAGCGGAACAGTATATGACGTACGTGATATTCATAACTTTGGGAATTTTTTTCTCTCTTAAATGAAAACATCCCCTCGCAAATTTTTGTATAGGGGTTTTTCTAAGAGTGCTAAACTCAAATATGAATTTTAATTTTAGTTTCGAGTTGCAGGAATTGGTCATTTTTCGATTTTAGCAGAACAGTATATGACGTACGTGATATTCATAACTTTGGGATTTTTTTTCTCTCTTAAATGAAAACATCTCCTCGCAAATTTTTGTATAGGGGTTCTTCTAAGAGTGCTAAACTCAAATATGAATTTTAATTTTAGTTTCGAGTTGCAGAAATTGGTCACTTTTCGATTTTAGCAGAACAGTATATGACGTACTTGATATTCATAACTTTGGGAATTTTTTTCTCTCTTAAATGAAAACATCCCCTCGCAAATTTTTGTATAGGGGTTCTTCTAAGAGTGCTAAACTCAAATATGAATTTTAATTTTAGTTTCGAGTTGCAGGAATTGGTCACTTTTCGATTTTAGCAGAACAGTATATGACGTACTTGATATTCATAACTTTGGGAATTTTTTTCTCTCTTAAATGAAAACATCCCCTCGCAAATTTTTGTATAGGGGTTCTTCTAAGAGTGCTAAACTCAAATATGAATTTTAATTTTAGTTTCGAGTTGCAGAAATTTGTCACTTTTCGATTTTAGCGGAACAGTATATGACGTACGTGATATTCATAACTTTGGGAATTTTTTTCTCTCTTAAATGAAAACATCCCCTCGCAAATTTTTGTATAGGGGTTTTTCTAAGAGTGCTAAACTCAAATATGAATTTTAATTTTAGTTTCGAGTTGCAGGAATTGGTCATTTTTCGATTTTAACAGAACAGTATATGACGTACGTGATATTCATAACTTTGGGAATTTTTTTCTCTCTTAAATGAAAACATCCCCTCGCAAATTTTTGTATAGGGGTTCTTCTAAGAGTGCTAAACTCAAATATGAATTTTAATTTTAGTTTCGAATTGCAGAAATTGGTCACTTTTCCATTTTAGCGGAACAGTATATGACGTACGTGATATTCATAACTTTGGGAATTTTTTTCTTTCTTAAATGAAAACATCCCCTCGCAAATTTTTGTATAGGGGTTCTTCTAAGAGTGCTAAACTCAAATATGAATTTTAATTTTAGTTTCGAGTTGCAGAAATTGGTCATTTTTCGATTTTAGTGGAACAGTATATAGCGTACATAATATTCATAACTTTGGGAATTTTTTTCTTCCTTAAATGAAAACACCCCGACGCAAATTTTTGTGTAGGGGTTCTTCTAAGAGTGCTAAACTCAAATATGAATTTTAATTTTAGTTTCCAGTTGCAAAAATTGGTCGTTTTTCGATTTAAAAATCTATGGCTAACTTCACAACCGTTAGGCCATATAAATTGATTTTAAGCAAAAATATTCATTTGAGAAACAGTATAAGTATTAAAGACCTTATGGTCCACTTAGAATGTTAGTAAGTGGTGGTTCTTTTTCCAAATTTTCACATTTCCAAAATTATCTGTTGTTGTACAACCTTCATTACTTACAGCTTCTCATTCTCTCTTTTTATTTTATTTAAAACTATTATAATATGTTCTGTTGATGAGAACATATCAACTGATTTAAATCACATTTAAACTATTAAATTTGGTATATTACACTGTGGACATTATGTAATTCTGCTCAATATGGTTATAGAGTAGGTTTACGTTGGAGCTGCGATGAATGATAAGAGCTGCTGTATAAAAATGCATAGAAACGAATTTAGCATTGCTCTAGTAAAGTTACATTATTGAGTGATCTATAACTTATTTAATTTTAACAGTTTGTGACTTTATTTATTATTTTATCATTTTAAAAGCTCAAATGCTTTACCTCTGCAATTATCAACCTTAACATTTTCTTCATTTATGACGTAAGTTATATATTTTTTTATAACAATTCTTTTTATTTTTCCAGTTACAAAGATTATGGCTAATGATGACCTGTAAGAGTCGAAAATCGGTTCTAATAAATGTTTAACAAATAAGCAAGTTAAAATTTTTGATATAAACATTCTCATATATAAAACTTTTAGGTTACATCCTCTTACATAACACATTTTTTTCACTACAATAAAAATGGATTACACAAAAAATGTACTTACATTGCTTAAAAGACTAAGAGTTTTAGTTTAATCCGGATTAAGATGTAAATGTAAAGTAGATTCGAATCGGCAAAATTTCTTGGTTAGAGACACTGACAGATGCTGTCAAAATGCGAATTTTTAAGGTTATGTTACCTAGATTTTATTTATTATGGTGATGATTCTAAACAAAAAAAAATACATAAATAAATAAAATTTTACTTACTTTAATTTTTAGTTTTAATTAAGAAAAACTTTAATTTTAAATATATCCCCGAAATGATTTCAGTAATCCTCAAAAATAAATTTTTTAGGTTATGTTATCTGTCACCTGTCTAAAACACCTACATTACCGACACCTATCTAAACAACTTAGGTCAAGGACTCTAATTTGAAAAGTGAGGGCAAACACAGTGGAGCGGGGTCATTTAGGTTCATGGAATCGAACAAGTTTTTATCAAAATTCGCTAATATTATAATGAACTCCGAGTAACTGTTAACTATTCCACCGTTAGTGCCGCTCCGTCTCTAAGAAATCACCTTCACTCCAAAAAAAACCGATTTCAACAAAAAAACCCAATCGTAAGTAGGTAATTTTCTTTTGCATTTACGTTTTCAATGTGGAGATCCTTTGCAAGTCATGTTGTCGCGTTAAAACCTTTCTCTTATGGTATTTTTAACGCTCCAGAACAAAGAGGTACGTTTTCAGCTACACGCGATTTATTTTTCAGTGCTTTAGAACCATTTTAACAAGAGTAGAGACAACATGACCATGCTTAGCGTTGATGCCCAGATTAGGTATTTGGTGCAATGGTTTAACGAGTGGAGTGAACTGCAAAAGTCTGATTTTTTACCTATTATGACGGAAAAATACACGAATAAACCCTACGTTAACGGAATTACTAACGATATTGCTAACATTAACTGCCAAGAAAAACCAATGTCTTTATTTCAATGCAGGGTAAGTTAATTAACTCATTAAAATATGGTTCGATCTTATTGCTGAGTCATTTAGCAGTTTGAGTCATTTTACTTAACGTAATTGATTGATTAACTTGTTTGTTTGAAGGTAAAATTATTTAAAGAATGGTTTTCGCAATGGAATCCAGAACAACGTGAATCATTTTTGAAAAAGATTTTGGAATCGGACGCCAGTTTTGCTGAAAAACTAAAGGGCGAAATGCAAAATGGGATTGATCATGACGGGAATGAGGAGGAAATACTCGAAGACTGATTTATTTGATAGGTGGAGGTTATTTTTGTTTGTTAAGCTCTCTTATACATATAAATTTAAGTTTATATGATGGTTGATTTCATCTTACCTGATATTTATTTTTGTATCTAGAGATTTTTATTTTTTATTTCATTTTTTTTATTTTTAAGTATTTTGTTAAGAAGTACATAACATATTTAAGTGTAACCTTTTATTTTTAATTTTTATGTTTACTATTTCTCGGTATGTATGAAATTATTTGTGATAATGGTTAAATATATCTATCCAAATATAAAAGTTTAGTTTAATTTTATAATTAAGAAACGTTATAAAGTATTTATATATTTAAATTTTTATCTATTATTTTAGTAATATTCAAATTTATAAATTTTTAAGTACAAATTGTTTCTGTGAGAATAGTTACATTGTATTTTATGCCTTGTAATATCATGAATTACTTATTAGGCATTAAATGTAACATTGAAAATATTTAACAATTAATGATAAACTAAAATTAATTGCTGTAATAATCAATTACAGTTTGTAGTCCTTTATATGGAATACTTTCATGAAATGGAGTATTTAATTATGAAGTTGATCATTAAAAATATACTACATAGAGTATATTCGAAATTTTCGGCTGCCAAACCATATGGTCTTTTAATTTTATCTTTTGCCTGAGTTTATAACATATATATCTTTCACATTACAAACATATTTTGTTGGTCTTATTATCTTTATAAGATATTGTAACAATAATTTAACATATGCTTAACAGATATTTGTGATTTTGTAACAGTCAGAAAAAAATAGGTATCTGTTAAATTCGGGGAAGCACAGAAATATTTTGAGAGTGGGGACTAGGGATGAGGGACTTGAAAGAGCCAGGGAGAAGGGAGAACTCGGTGTAATGGGTGAGAAGTGTGAGAGTTGGGAGGTCGAAGAAGTAGAGAGTTGGGGAAGGTGAAAGAATGATATAAGGGGACTAGAGTGGGGACGGGGAGGAGGAAAAGCGTGCATGTGGAAAAGAAAAAGGAAGATGGAAATTAAAATGTATCAATCAACAAGCAAATTAATGTAAGTTCCATATATTTTGTTTTCTTTGATTATATCTGTGCGGTTGAAAAACGAGTAAATTAAAGTAATATCAATAATTCAGTAAGTTTTATTTATTTTTCATTTATTTTAACATCCACTGCCTGGTCCTCTCCACCACTGTTTTCGACACAATTAACCACGTTACGAGGCTCCTATAAAGAGTGTCCTATAAAGAATATACTCAGGGGTCTTTTTACCACCTCACGCTCGGGGGTGGTAACAATTCTTTTGGTTTGGTACAGCTTATAAATGACCCCACAAGAGTGACGAGCCGGACTTCTACATTAATTGATGTTTTTTACATTTCAAAAACCCATACGGTTGATGCAAGTGGTGTGTATACCACCCATGGTATCTCAGATCACAGTATAATTTACTGTAACCTGAAGGTCGCAACAAACATGAAATCAAGCTTTCAAAATATTTCCAGGTGATTCAGATACTTTCATTACGAGACTTTTTAACGGACCTTCATGGCGCCATCCATCTTAACGTAACACCGAAAGTATTCAAAATCAAAGTACCAAAAATATTCAAGAATCAACAAGTAGACATAGAAAGAAAATTAATAAAGAAGAACATCAGAATACAATATAAAAAAACTTTTACAACAGGACTCACATCTAAAATTTATACACAGAAAACTCTCCACAACTCTACATCCAATAGAATATGATGATATAACACAATGAGGAGTAAAGAAACAAAACAACACAAACTGGATAGATTGGTAAAAGATAAAATAAATAATATTCACATTATAAAAAATAAAAATATCAGTTAAAAATTATCCAATAACAATAATAACAGACCTACTAGTGTCAAAAAAACCTTTGTACCAGAATCTCTTGCTCCTGGGGAAGAAACCTTCACTATAAAGAGAATTGATCAAACAAACCCACAAGTATCATAAAATTAAATAATTTAAACAACATTTCATTTGCTCCTAATTTTACTAATCTAAGTAACACCCAATTTTCACCTGAAGAACTTGATATATTCAACTTAAACCATAAATTCTCTCTGCCCAGGAGCATAAGACCTGTAGATCTTGCCATTAAAATAGAATCACAGTTGTTAAATGACGCTAACGTGAAACAAATCTTTCTTGAAAATAATGATATTATAAACAACATCAATGATAAACAAAACAAAATGTATAAACTCCACTCGATTCGTCAAAACATTAAATCTCTTAAAGAGAAACTTATTGATAACCAAATCATAGTTACGATAGGCGATAAAAACGCAGGATACGTAATAATGAACAAAAATTCCTACATAGATAAAACTAAAGATTTTTTTAAAGAAAATAACATTACTCCTTTAGCTAAAAATCCCACCACCAACTTTAATAATAGAATAAAGAAATACATCAAAGAACATCATAATGAATTAACAACTTTTAATATAAACACATACAACTCCATAGTCATGAACCCTCTTATTCCAATTCTCAAAAGTCTTATCAAATTACATAAAGAAGATAAAAGTATCAGACCCATCATTGTCAACTACAATACACCTTCCAGTAAAATTGCTAAAACATTACAAAATTTTATATATAAAACATTCCAAAACCAATTTTCACATAACATCAAAAACTCTTCACAACTTATTGAAAAACTAAAAACGATACACATTACCGATAAACACAGACTAATTTCACTAGACATAAAAAACTTATACACTAATATACCCATAGAAACTTCACTTCAAATCATTAAACATTACCTAATAAATAACTTTCATAATTTCAACCTAAGCTTAATAGAAATTAACTCATTCATCACCTTACTTGAAATTGTATGTCAACAAAATTTTTTCCTTTTTGAAAATCAATATTATCACATGAAACAGGGGCTACCCATGGGATCACCCATTTCTGGCATAATCTCTGAAATATATGTAAACTCATTGGAAAAAGAGCTTCTCTCTAACAAATATGATCTATTCACCGAAAACATCACTTTATACGGGAGATATGTAGACGACATATTAATGGTTTACAGGGGTAATGATGCCAAACTGGTGGGACTCTTAAACATTTTTCACAATTTAAGTAATTTACAGTTTACAATAGAAATAGAAAAACAAAACAGCATCAACTTCTTGGATCTCATAATCACAGAAAACCTAAATGACAACATTCTCAATTTCAATATTTTCAGAAAACCCACTACAACTGACGCTATAATCTCAAAACATTCATTTAATTGCAAGCAACATAAAGAGGCCGCCTTTAGATACATGTTTAATAGGCTTTTTAACACTCCTCTTGATGAAAATAACTATAATTTAGAACTAAAAACCATTATAAAAATCGGTTTAAACAATGATTATAAAACAGTTGATATTCAGCAAATTTATAACAAAACTTTTAACTCTTTTATTAATAAATTATTATACCCACATTTCAATTCACCAGTTAAATTCATTTCAGTTCCATATATGCCTTCTCTTGAAACCAAATTTAAAATTAATCTTCAAAAATACAACACTATACCTGCGTCAGAGTTTCATCAGGCTTAAAAATCAGTAAGCTTATTAACAATATTAAACATAGATTTGGTACCGAACAATCGAGTGGAGTTTACGAGATTCATTGCCCAGATTGTGATATGATATACATAGGACAGACAGGAAGGAACCTTAAGATTAGATTTAGAGAACATAAAACTAAAGAATCTTCTGCTATTTTTAAACACATTTCAACACATAATCATAATATATCTTTTCAAAATGTCAAACTTTTAAAAAACCTTAAAAAATCCAGGGAAATGGACCTATATGAGGAATATTACATTTACGAAAGTAAACTAAAGGACGGGGATTTAATCATGAATGATATTACAGATATTAATAATTTTAGACATTTCATTAAATTAATTTAAATTAAAAAAAAAATTATAGATTTCGTTTTTCACCCCTCCTTTTAATGCATTCAGGTTCAATCCATATTCAATACTCGTCTTTACTTTAGTCGTTCTTAGCGTTTCACGCCAGAACAACCTTTAACTTTGAAATTTTACTTTTATTTTTGTACAGTTTTTCATTTTCTTTTTACATCTTGTTTTAATATATTTTTCGTTTTACGATGATAATTGGTAAGAATATATGTCTTATTCCTCGTGTATTTCCAACTAATATATCTGTTATCTTTTGTAGTTCTCTGAATTTAACAAAGCTTAATCGAAATATACCTAAGGATTTGTTTGACATCGTTCTCTCCCGAATGGTAGTACTCTCGTTGACGGTAAATATTTTCAAAAAGAATTTTTAATAAACTACAAAATGGCACCTGTTACTAATTTTATGTAAAATATTTTTCTCTTTTTATTTCATAGTCGTGCTTGATAAAGGCTGAAATATCAGCTGAAACACTGTTGCACCGAAATATTTTATTTTATTGAATAAACATTTATCATCGTAAACCATTGGTTATTTTAATTTAATACTTCTACGATGAACCTCGAATCACAAATTTCCAAATAGAAGAGACTAACGCTAAAGCCGAATTCTTAACGGACCAGATAACTGGTATCTTAAATCACCACGCAGCCATCAAGGTAAGTACATATAGTAGTCCTCCGTCACCTTGGATAACACAGAATATAAAATTTATGCAAAACTTGAGAGATAAAGCCTTTATAAATTATCAGTCAAATAAAACACTCGGTAAATGGGATTATTATAAATCATTGCGTAATTTGGTTAATAAATCAATAATCTTAGAACGTAAGGCATACTTTGAATCTCAATTACGAATTACAAATAACAGTTGGAACGCATTAAGGAATGCTGGAATGTTTAAAAGAAATAATATTTCAATACCTAAACACCTTGGTTCTCCGAACGTTATTAATAATTTTTTTGTCAACGCAATACCCAGAAATCATGGTCCTGATCATGATTTACTTATCTTTTATAACACCAATAAACTAAATGACTTTGTTTTTGGCTTTTACACTATTGATGAGTTTCAAATTGAAAAGGCTATCAGCACTATTAAAAGTAAAGCTTCCGGATATGACTATCTTAACATTAAATGTATTGATTTGTGTTGTCCACATATTACCCCTTACATTAGTAACCTTATTAATGCTTGTACTCTTAGTGGTGTATTCCCTACCATCTGGAAAAAAGCTTTGATAAAGCCCTTGCCTAAATCGAATGCACCAACTACTTTAAGTGATCTGAGGCCAATAAGTGTGCTGCCTGTGTTGTGAAGATAATAACATTCTGCCCGAAAACCAATCTGGCTTTAGACGGGGGTTTAGTTATACTACAGCATTGATGCACATTGTCGATGATATCCTGCAGGAGAACGATAGGGGTAGGATGACGGTACTGTGTTTGTTGGATTATTCTATGGCATTTGATACAGTTGATCACGAAACTCTTACAGCAATACTGGGTTATATTGGTTTTGAATATAATGCAAGAAAGTTGTTAAATGATTTTCTAACAGGTAGAGAACAAGCAGTATCGGTGGGGGCTGATAACTCTGATTTTCTGGAGACGAAATCGGGAGTGCCGCAAGGATCGATTATCTCGCCTATTTTGTATGCATTATACACATCAAACTTGATCAAAACCATTCCACATTGTAAGGTGCACTTTTTCGCAGATGACACTCCGTCTCGAAGAAATCACTTTCACTCCAAAAAAAACTGATTTCAACAAAAAAACCCAATCGTAAGTAGGTAATTTTCTTTTGCATTTACGTTTTCAATGTGGAGATCCTTTGCAAGTCATGTTGTCGCGTTAAAACCTTTCTCTTATGGTATTTTTAACGCTCCAGAACAAAGAGGTACGTTTTCAGCTATACGCGATTTATTTTTCAGTGCTTTAGAACCATTTTAACAAGAGTAGAGACAACATGACCATGCTTAGCGTTGATGCCCAGATTAGGTATTTGGTGCAATGGTTTAACGAGTGGAGTGAACTGCAAAAGTCTGATTTTTTACCTATTATGACGGAAAAATACACGAATAAGCCCTACGTTAACGGAATTACTAACGATATTGCTAACATTAACTGCCAAGAAAAACCAATGTCTTTATTTCAATGCAGGGTAAGTTAATTAACTCATTAAAATATGGTTTGATCTTATTGCTGAGTCATTTAGCAGTTTGAGTCATTTTACTTAACGTAATTGATTGATTAACTTGTTTGTTTGAAGGTAAAATTATTTAAAGAATGGTTTTCGCAATGGAATCCAGAACAACGTGAATCATTTTTGAAAAAGATTTTGGAATCGGACGCCAGTTTTGCTGAAAAACTAAAGGGCGAAATGCAAAATGGGATTGATCATGACGGGAATGAGGAGGAAATACTCGAAGACTGATTTATTTGATAGGTGGAGGTTATTTTTGTTTGTTAAGCTCTCTTATACATATAAATTTAAGTTTATATGATGGTTGATTTCATCTTACCTGATATTTATTTTTGTATCTAGAGATTTTTATTTTTTATTTCATTTATTTTTTTATTTTTAAGTATTTTGTTAAGAAGTACCTAACATATTTAAGTGTAACCTTTTATTTTTAATTTTTATGTTTACTATTTCTCGGTATGTATGAAATTATTTGTGATAATGGTTAAATATATCTATCCAAATATAAAAGTTTATTTCAATTTTATCAAAAAAGCTTTTTATCAGAATACACCTAATTCTGTTTTTATACTAATTGTTTTGTTGTAACACCATTTTCAATATAAAGGTATTTCTGCAAGTTTTGGCATAATAATAATCACAAACACAACCATGCATGAGTATCTGAATTAAATTTTGAGTTAAAACTGATTGTAGCATTTCATAAAAATAATTCCATTAATCATTTTTGAAAAATCGTCAATAATCGAATTTTGAAGATATTTTGGTGTTTAATAATGAAAAGGATTTCGCTTTTGAGATATCAATTTTGAACTCAAATTGAATTTGAAGATTTCATAAAATTAACCAACATAAGACATAAGAACAGAACCATACATAAGTATTTTAATTCATTTTTGAGATACCAATTTTTGAACTTAAACTAAATTTGTAGCATTTCTTAAAATTAAAAATTTACCTAAGGGGGAATGTCATTCTTTTATTGCAAAATCTTAAAGTTTAGGACCTGGGTAATAGTTCTTTGAAGAGTTAATTAAAAATAATTTAAACTGTAAAAGTTTAAATTATTCTTTAACTAAGACGGTGTACGTTTTTTATAATTTTCCACATCGAGATCGTTTTTTAGGAGTCTGCATCTTTCCTACAAAAGTAGTAAAACGAACAAAAATCTGATTTCTTATTGAGAGCTGCATTAACCCTTAACTCGAAACACTGAAGTATCAACCTTATTTGAAACAAACATTGATTATTAAAATTTCAAATATACAACATATTTCATTTATTCATAATAATAACTGCTCAAATTGTAATTATTAATTATTTCAAATGTATGTGAGGCAAATTATAATAATAATAATGCATTTATTAACCCATTATAAATCGTGCCATATACAAAAACAAATAATAACAATAAATAAAGGTTAATTAGGTAGCTAAGTCAGGCAACACCACAGAGTAGTGAGGCCTGCTCTTCCCCTATGAATTAATGTCAAAATGTAACCGCGCCTTCACAATAAATGCAAATATATGCAACAAAAAGAAAACTAAACCGATTTTGTCTGTCGCTCACAAAGATATCGCTTATAACTGAGGAGCTCGCGTGCAAAACCGGATATATCCATTTTTAAAAAAGTGTCAGAAAACGCGAAAAACTTTTGACAGTTTGCCTTTAAAGATGTTTCAAGATGCCTTCAGTGTTTCGAGTTAAGGGTTAATGCAGCTCTCAATAAGAAATCAGATTTTTGTTCGTTTTACTACTTTTGTAGGAAAGATGCAGACTCCTAAAAAACGATCTCGATGTGGAAAATTATAAAAAACGTACACCGTCTTAGTTAAGCAATGCATATTTTTAACTAGTTATTAGAGTGTGATATATCCGCTTCTTCCTGTAATTGAATTTACCAAGCGGTAGACGCCATATGTCGCTTGCGAATTCATATGCCATATAAATTTCGTCAAAATGTGGATATAACCGGTTTTGTACGCGAGCTCCTCAACTAATCTTGAAACTAGACAGATTTAACATTTTTAATAGACGAGGGAGGATGTTCCAAAAAACTTTGATGCCATAAGTCAGCCATGTCCAACCCAAATTACTCTTCGGGCCAAAATTTAGGAATGTACAAGACACTGGGCCGCCACCCACCTGAACAAGAAAATTTCAATTCTAGCGCACACTCGCGCTCAAATGAGATACGTATACACAAACTAGCATGTACACAGATATACACAATAATATATAGGTATTTCAGTAAATTACAACAGATATTTAATGTGAAACTTGTTTATTTATTTTATTTGGAATTTTTTTAATATCAACTTCTAATTTTGTTGTGGCACAACGTAACTGATTCGTCAAATTTGCGTCGGTGAGCCTGTTACGTTCTTTGGTTTTGACTAATTTTAATCTAGAAAAAAATGACTCACAGAGATATGTTGTGCCGTTTGCTGCCACAATACATATAGCTAATTTTTTCAAATTAGGAAATTTATCTTCCTGGATATGTTTTCCATAAAAGTCGACTATATTGATGTCCTCAAACCTTAATTTCATTTCTGAGTTGGACTGCAGATCGATAAGTTCCAGTTGCAAATAACCTGGAGCTGAATTCACATCAATATTAAATGGAGAATTAAAAATATTGAACATTTGTTCAAATTTTTCTAGGTAGGCAAATCTTTTTTCAAATTCCTCAAGCATATATTTAATATTATGCGAATATTCGGAAATGGGTTTATTTTCCATTTCGAAATCATTTAAGTGAGGGAAATGGGTGGCATTATTCGATTTCAGTTGATTTTGAAAATATTTTAATTTAGCAATGAACGTCTTTATGTCTTGATAGCAATTCGTAATTAATTTATTTTCTCCTTGAAGATTCTGATTTAGTTCATTTAATTTAGTTGTGATATCTATTAAGAAACACAAATCCAACAACCAAATCCAAAAACCCAAATTCGACAGCAATTTGGGTTGGGTTGGATCTTAGAAAGTTGTCAGCTTGGTGGTGTTTTTAATGTGGATGAATCTGGAATTTTTTATAAATGTTTCCCTAATAAGACGTTGGCATTTAAAGATGATAAGTGTTTTAAAGACGAAATATTAGAACTAACATTAGGATTAATACTAGCACTAATACTAGAACTATCACTAAGACTAATACTAAATCTAAAACTAGGAACCTTCGGGATTTGCAGTGCGTTTATGAAAAAATATTTGACGTTCGGATGCCAGGTTGCAACCTTCTTCAGATACTAGTCACTTCGAACTACACTTCGGCCCTGTCTCTTTCTCTCCCGAAACATACACACGCAGATTTATCAGGATTAATCTTTAGTTTATGAAATATAGTAGACTGATCCTTATTAATACGCATCTGTGCCAGATTCTTGTTATTTTCATGAAAGGACAAATAACACATACATACATATTATTTTTACAATATTGTACACGTTTCCTAAACTGCGAAGTGTACAAAGAGAGCAAGAGAGGCCCCTACAAATCATCACTGATCCTCACCCTTTGAGACCTATCACAGAGATAGTCAGCCAGCAAAGATAACGCATTTTAACTCAGCCCCATGATTAACAGTATCAAACGCTACAGCAGGAAGACTACAGCAGTGTATTTCGAGTATGCGTGCTCGTAAGGATATCATCAGTTAGGCGCAACATTGCTGTTGAACAACTATAACCACTTCGAAATCCAGACTGATTTCTATGGATCATTTCTATGGAAATACCATCACATCCAACTGAAGTAGATGTGACAGATGCCAAAATAGACCGCACCTCTGCCTCATTTACATTTTTAAATGCAAATTGATTTTGGCTTGCATTAAGCTTATAAAAATCCAAATTAACAAACTATCCACAAGCTCGTTAATACCCCATAAAATAACTGTTAATACGATCAGGTTTCTGAAGGCGCCACGGTAAGGATGACACCCTGTCATCCGTCGTAACCCCAAGTCCTTTAACTTCATTCCATATCGTACGTAATGATGAAATCAAGAAAAGATTGTGACAAATATGAACAATGTAGTTAGGAGTAAAGGTAATGTAATAAATCGAAGCTTTTAACAACGTGTATTATTTTTTAGAATATGTGTATTAAAATCTCTCATAAACAGAATAGTATTACAAATAACCCCATGTTTCTCCAGGACGTCTTCAAAACGGTCGAAATAATTCACTCTCTTGAACATATCCAGTTGATGTTTCAAATGATTCTTGATAAAAATATCAACAATTTTTAGTAAATAATAATCCCATAAGACAAATATGGAAGAGGGCAATGAAGACCTAAACAAATATGCTTGACTTAAAAGTATATAAGAAGTCATCAAAATGAACATACTTTGGGCGTTACTATGACATTTAAAATATGTCGAATCCACAAAAAATATTGGCCGGAGATGTTCCCATGTAAGAATCCGGATTTTAGGAGGTGGTTAGAGGAAGAAGAAAAATGTAAAATAAAAGAATAATTTGTATCAAATAAAAAAGAAATAACCTAGTTATCTGTAAAAATCACCTAAACGAATGAAGAAGAAAAAACTTAGCACCTAGGCCTCGTAGGTCCCTTTGTGCACTGGCTATGTGTGCGTCTATTGTTAGAGTAGTGAAGATGTTCGAAATTGAATCCGATTGGGCTGATACCGCTTCTTCGCCTGCCTTCCTTTAATCCGGGCTCGTAAACTCCAACGCCACAGAAATTTGAGAGAACCCCGCATGCTGGGCTGGTAACTCCAACGCCACAGAAACAAGAGTGAACCCATCAAGCCGGGCTGGTAAAACTCTAATGTCCTGAAACTTGAGTATATTGCTAGCGACAGTACCACTGGAAAAGCACAACGCACGTTCAGTCCATTTAAACTCGCAAACTCTAACTACACATGTATTTGACGGCAACCAGATGACGGCATGGTAGCTCAAGAGTTTACCATGAAACTATTTGTCTCCGGATTTTTGAGTTACTTTAGTTAGAAACTTTTTTAGCAATAAACACTGTGTCTTCTAAACCTGAATTTCTTAGAGACTGACCGAGCTAGAAAGTGAAAATTTGTGGCAATTGCTCATAAACGTCGGTTACGTGGTTCCTCTGGGTGCATAAGCACCGATACTAAATTTTTAATGACCTTTTTATTGAGCTTTTTCTTCCCAATTCAGTTTCAACATCTGCTGCGAATATTTTTTTGAAATACAGCACTATCTATCCTGGAAAAAAATTAATATTTTTTTGGAGATCTCGTAAGAGACTTGATACTGCTTTTTGGAGACTTGATACTGCTTCTATATGACTTGAAATGATTATAGAACACTTTATATTGCCTATAGAAGACTTAAAATGCTTTCAGAAGACTTAATACTGCTTCCAGAAGACTTAAAATACCTCTAAACGGCTTGAATGCCATCCAGATAACTCTTGATACTGCCCTTAGAAGACTTGAAATACTTCTAGAAGACCTGCAATGCTTTCAGAAGATAGATTTGAGACCTGCGTTGATTCCAGAAGATCTGAACTGCTTTCAGAGTTGATACTGCCTCTAATAGACTTGAGTCCTGCATTGATTCCAGAAGACTTGCACTGCTTCCAGAAAGCTTGACACTGATTTCCTCTGGAGGATATGAAATACTTCCAGAGGACTTCATATTACTTCTAGAGTTACTTGAAATGCTTCCAGAGGACTAGATTTTGCCTCTGTAAAACATTAAATGCTTCCAGAAGACTTGGTATTACTTCTGCAAAACTTGATATTGCTTTTACAAGACTTGATATTACTTCCAGAAGACTTGAAATTCATCCAGAAGATTTGATACTGTTGCTGGTAAACTTAAAATAACAGAAGATTTGATACTGCTTGTACAACTGCTGCCAGAAAACATTTTCATCGCAAAAATATAAGATACTATTCATAAACCATTTAAGTGTGTTTCGAAAATATAAAAAAAAAATATTATACAAAATGCAAAATCTTGACGTAAATAATCCAAAAACTGTTAATTAAAGACTAAATACTGTTGACAGAAGACGTTTCTGTTGCTAAAGGTAAGAAACTGTTAATAAAATTTGATTTTGCTTTGAAAATAATAAATACTGTTGGGAAAATACAAAATCTTCATGTCACAAGTTTAAAAACTTCCTATTATTAGATACTGCTTGTCAAACTCTGGTGCTGGACACATAGGCACTCATATAAGTTCTTTTTTGAAGAGTCATCATTTGTATTCTTTTAGCATGCAGCACCCACACGTATTTTCAAAAATTAGCGCCAAAATATGCAGTTGCTGCTTGGTTGTTCTCATATAGAGTGTGGTTAGCATTATCGGTCTATCTTATATAGGGTGTTCAAAAATGTTACTGTTTTACCAGGTTTTATTGCAAAAAAGTTGAAAATTTTAAATGGAACACTCATGCTATTACAACACCTGTATAACATAAATATACATATTATAATCATTTTTAAATGTTTCAAAATATTATAGGAACTCTATTACATAATCCAAACGTCATTGATAATAATTCCCCTTGATCTAATATTTATTTTGAATGTGATCATCAACAGTTTTAAGAGTAATGTAAATTAAATCTAAATATATTTAAAAAATATACAGGTGTCCAGCATTTTTCTGTTCAGGGGTATATAGCAATGTAAAACACATCTTTTTCAGACGATTTATTTAATAATTTTTTTTTTCATATTATTTATAATAACTGCACGAGAACTGTTTAAAAGCGTCCAATACCGATTCTAGGAAATGGAGGATCGTAAACAATCTCACACAATCGGTAAAATAAAATAATTGTTGGACCGATTACCCAAGATTTATTTGCGACCTCCTGAGTTGTTTCCTAAAATCGCTATTGGACAACTTTAATCAGTTCCTGTATGGTTATTATAAACAATATGAACTTTATTAAAAAAATCGTCTCAAAATAATGTTGTCTATATCGCTCTATATTTCTGATCTGGAAGATACCAAACATCCTGTATATTATATTTATATAGGAACTCATTAAAAATATTTGTTCTGAAAAAAAATATTTTCTTCATTAAATATTGCTTAGTACACATTATAAACATTTTATCTTTAATTTTTATTTCAAACTCGGTTGCGGATGCGCCTCCAAATACTTCTCACACAACTTTATCACATCTTGTCGATTCAAAATTTCCGCCTCCCTGCAAATTCTCATCACATCACACGTTTTGTTGTGTTTAGCTGCTAAAAGAAATCCACTTCGAAGCTGTCTCGTCTCTATGTACGTGTTTATCTAAAAATATAAAAAAAATAACAATGTAAACAAAGGAAAATATTTTTACCTTGATATTATGATTTGAAATAAGCTTAATAGTCGTTTCAATTTCAGCATCGCTGCCTTCGTATTGAGCCAAGGTCTTGGCAGCTAACACTAACATTTCATCACAGATGTTAACCATATGATTTTCAGTGTACATACAGTTTACTAATTCGCGGATTGCGTCAAGTTTTCTTCTTTTAGCCAGTAATTTCCCGATTTCAGGGAATACTTTAGTCGGTTTAATTTTGTAATATTTAATTATGCTTTAAAAAAAATTAATTAAATAAATCAAATTAATTATTTTAATTATCTTAAATTACCTTTGTGTAATGTTAAAACCCTCAGAAATATTATCACTTACAACTATACATAAAACAGCAATTAATGCTTTTTCAAACCCATTTCCAAATAACGTGGGAATCGTATTTAATTTATTTTCTTCCATTAAAATATCATTCATAACATCAAAAACATTTTTTTCCGAATTTTCAAATTGACTCAAATATTTAACGACTTCAACTTGCTTATCAATCGTGTTGATATGAAGATTTAAAGATTTATGGTCCAATTTCATAACAAGAGCCGCATTTGTAATCGGTTTTTCCTCCAAAAATGATCCATAAAAACTCGTTTTAACCGTACTAACATCGACCCATTGTTCTTGTTCTAAAACTTGCTTCAAATGTTGTTGCGCTTTATAAAGAAATTCGTTTCTTGTATTCAATTCAGAAAAACTCGTCACATCAGATGAATAAAATTTAATACAAGTTAAAGCAGCGCGAACGAAATCTCCAATAAATTGTTGAAGCTGATACAAACTATTAAACATCGCCTGTTTTTCCATATAAATGCAAAGACTTTTAATGTATTCTTTCCAAATATCGAAAGAAGGATCGATTTTAACGATTGCGTTATGAAACAATTCGATTACACCTTCTTTTAAACAATCGATATAAATTTCGATAAAAATATCTTTACTCAAATTATTTTTGTGTATAAAAAGAAGTGCTTCGGAAAAATCTTTGTGGCGAACATAAAATTGGCACAAACTTATCGCCGTGCCATATTTATTCAAATAATACACACATTCCTCATAAAAAATATTCTCAATGTGCGGTTTATAAAATTCGCAATTTTCATCAATTACAAAATTGCTTGGAGCATAATTTCCTTGTTCAATCGCTTCTAAACTCAACAAATCGTTCATAATACAAATTGCGTCTTCGTTTTGAAATTTTTGGTCGTTTACCATCGTTGAAACGCTAGCAAGACTTGATGTTGATTCATACATTGATCTGGTTGAAGGAAATTGTTTGTGTAGTTTTGGATTAATCCTGTCTATTTTTGATTCAAGAATTTGGACTATTTCGGTTAAAAGAAGTGGGTCTTTTAATATTTTTTTGTTATCTGTTAAAGTTCGGTAATAAGAACGGTTTGAACGAAGGGATTGATTTTCGGAAAGACTTAATCGGTCTAAATCGAAATGGGTGTTTTTTTCGAAGCACATTTTAAATTTTTGGCGGGCTAATTGAAGGTTTCCTGCTTGAAGGAAGCTTTTACCCCACATTGCAAATATTCCTTAAAAGAAAAAAATGGTTATTTTAATCAAATATTAGGATTTGATTAAAAATTAACGTTTATTTTGAAAGAAATTTGTTTATAAGTAATTGATATTGCAACAACTTTATTTTTAAACTAGAATAACTTTTGAACGAATTGCTCTATTTGAATAAAGTTTTTTATCTTTGAAAGATCTACCTGATGTGGTAATTACATCAAGTTATAAGAAAAATTGAAGAAAATAAACTCTATATTTTTTGTGCTTTAGATTTGATGAAATTATTTTGTTTTGTTTATAGACATGAATATCAGTATGAGGAATTTGTAGTTATTAATTTATAGTATGAGTTAATTTAGTTAAAACTTTTGGATAAAAGAAAAAATTTACAAAAGAAAATCACATTCTCTCACACTATAAAGATCCTATTATATGATGATTGACAGGTGTAAACAAAAGGTTCTTCACGCTTTAGTTGGTGAATAAAAGAAGGTGGCCTTCACGGTATACTTGGGGAACAAAAACAAGCTACCTGTCTTAACATTCCTTTCCATTACAATAGATGATTGACAGGTGTAAACAAAAGGCTCTTCACGCTTTAATTGGGGAATAAAAGAAGGCAGCCTTCACGGTATAATTGGGGAACAAAAACAAGCTACCTGTCTTAACATTCCTTTGCATTACAATAGATGATTGACAGGTGTAAATAAAAGGTCCTTCACGCTTTAATTGGGGAACAAAAGAAGGGGGCCTTCACGGTATAATTGGGGAACAAAAGCAAGCTACCTGTCTTAACATTCCTTTGTAATATAACAGATGATTGACAGGTGTAAATAAAAAGCCCTTCGCGCCTTAATCGAGGTACAAAAGAAGGCGCTTACAAAGGATCTGGCCGGATAATAAGTATGAACAGGTTTTTCACGACCTTGCCATTGGGAGAGAGTCTTTTATCATAGAAGCTCATTCTCGTCGGTACTTTGAAACAAAATAAAACATGCATTCCTCAAGAAATGAAACCGTCGAAATTTAGACCGTTATTATCAACGCTTTTTGGATTTCATGAGAAAGTTACCATCTCTTCATATGTTCCGAAGAACAAAGCGGTGTTTCTTCTCAGCACGATGCACAATGTGATGCACCTCATCAGAAACCAGAAATGCGATTTTTCAGAAGAGCGATTTTCTAACCACTAAGTCATGCGATATCATGCAACGAAAATCGCAATTGAAAGTTACTATGAAAAGTTAGTAACAGAAGTGGTAACTGATAACAACGATCAAGGAGACACTAGTGGTTGAAAAATTGTAGTTATGTCATGTTACATTTGCAATGAGCAGCTTATTCTTAAGACAAGGAAGTCTTACGTTGACTGTAATAAACCAGTTTGTAATCAGCACACAGCAAAAATCACAATATTCCATAATTTATACGTAAACGTAATTCTTACGTTTGCTCATTGTAAACGTAAATAATGTCATTTAACTTTTTACGTTTACGTTCATTGTGAACGAGGGCTAACAGAAAAGAATATAGGTCTGAAGAAAAAAGTAGATGTAATTTTCAGAGCACAATTTTGACTGAATTTTATGCTTTATTTATTGCACAGTGCAACAGCCATTCTGGGGGTGAGATATTCCAAGTCAGGGTAAAAGGTCAATATAGAAGAACCTCCAAAGAGTTTGACGTTCATTCATGTCAATGTTTTTATTTTTTGACATTTCATATTTCTTCCTTACCCTGATGTTAGTTTGTTTAGTTTTTCAGTTATAACTCACGAACCATTAACACAATTGTAGTTAAGGTTAAATAGGTAAATAATTTCTATTAATATATCTGTCAATTATTAGTAGTAGAGCAAGTAGAAGAGTCACACATTTTAATGTACTTCTTGAGCTATTTCTTTCCGATTCAGTCAGGAAAACTTCAAACTGGTTTTAAAAGACTTGAAATGCGTTCAAAATAGATAAAATGCTTCGAGAAAGTTAGAACTACTTCCAGAATACTTGATACTCCCCTGAAAGACTTGATACCGCTTTTAGAAAACTGGATATTACCTTAACAAGTGTTGATACTACGTCCACAAGCTTGAAATGCTTTCAGAGGACTTTAACGGCTTCCAAAAGATACTGGTTTTAAAAGATTGGTATGCTTGCCGAAGATTTAAACTGCTTCAAAAACGGCTTGATACTACCCGGAAGTCTTGATACTGCTTCTAAAGCACTTGATATTGTTTTCAGAAAATTTGAAATGCTCTCAGAAGACTTTAACGGCTTCCAAAAGATTCTATACTGCCTCTAGAACATTTGATACTGGTTTTAAAAGACTTGGTATGCTTGCCGAAGATTTAAACTGCTTCAAAAAGGCTTGATACTACCCGGAAGTCTTGATACTGCTTCTAAAGCACTTGATATTGTTTTCAGAAAATTTGAAATGCTCTCAGAAGACTTTAACGGCTTCCAAAAGATTCTATACTGCCTCTAGAACATTTGATACTGGTTTTAAAAGACTTGGTATGCTTGCCGAAGATTTAAACTGCTTCAAAAAGGCTTGATACTACCCGGAAGTCTTGATACTGCTTCTAAAGCACTTGATATTGTTTTCAGAAAATTTGAAATGCTCTCAGAAGACTTTAACGGCTTCCAAAAGATTCTATACTGCCTCTAGAACATTTGATACTGGTTTTAAAAGACTTGGTATGCTTGCCGAAGATTTAAACTGCTTCAAAAAGGCTTGATACTACCCGGAAGTCTTGATACTGCTTCTAAAGCACTTGATATTGTTTTCAGAAAATTTGAAATGCTCCCAGAAGACTTTAACGGCTTCCAAAAGATTCTATATTGCCTCTAGAACATTTGATACTGGTTTTAAAAGACTTGGTATGATTGCCGAAGATTTAAACTGCTTCAAAAAGGCTTGATACTACCCGGAAGTCTTGATACTGCTTCTAAAGCACTTGATATTGTTTTCAGAAAATTTGAAATGCTCCCAGAAGACTTGATACTATTTCGAAAAGATTTGAAATGCTTCCAAATGACTTGATACTGCTTTCAACTGCTTGATAATGGTTCCAGAAGAGTTTAATTAGTTCGAAAAGACTTGATGCTGCTTGTAGAAGACTTGCAATGCTTCTAAAAGACTCGATACTGTTTCTAGAAGAATTGAAATTCTTCCAAAAGACGTGACATTTCTTGTGTTAATTCTCTTTTGAAATGGTAACATTTAAACATTACTTTTTATAAACAATTTTTGTTCAACTAAACTATAACTGAGTTAGTAATTTATCGAAATAATTTGACACTTTTCTGATGACTTTCTTCGAGAAAATTTGTCCAAGCTTATTTTTTTTACATGGATATATTGATAGAAATTATACACTTAAGAATAAGCTACAATTTTGCTGAAGCGTACAAACAAACAGCAAGATAAGGTCATAATTTAAAAGGTCATTAAAAAAAGTTTGGCCTTAGATTGGTTTAATAGTTTCATCCTGACTTGTAATTTCTCACCCCTCAAATAGTGACCCCGAAAATGTTCTACAGCGTTTTATTATTTTTTCGGGGAAATTAGTACAACATAAAATAAAAAGATAAAATAAATTATTTTAGAAAAGAATAATTTTACTAAAATTCTAAATTCGAATCATTTTCAGATTCGCATCTCCGCTTCGCTCCGTTACTCATCAACTTTATCGTCTATATCTTCCACTGAATTTGTGATAGACTCCGTTGCTTCTGGATTCAACTCTTTGTCGTTGAAATTTTTGGAATTCCCTATTGGAACAAGGGCAAGCTTGGTGGTAATATAGTTATGTAAAAGGATTTTATGTACGCTGGGAGGCATCCTGTACCAGCCATACAGTTCCACAAAAAGTTTGGCAGTATCATAGGTAAATGTGCCACATTTGTCTTTCCTGATTGTATTTCCGCTTGAAATAACCAGCATATTATAACAAACAACACCGGAACACGTTCCCGGTGTTGGACGTACAACTTCCTTGAACCACTTTGTCAACATTTATTTCTATAGAATCCTATAAAAGATATTTCTTCTGGTGTCCACCCACCTCCTTCTCATCACAGCATATTATTTTCAGAATAGCCCCTTGTATGTTAGGTTTGTACTTCGAAGTTCTAGGTTGTAACATCCATAACATGCGATACATATAATATCCATGCATGTTAAATACTCAGCCTGTATTTGCAGGTTTCCCATCTTAATCTGTTGACTTTTAATAGGATTTTCCAATGCGTTAATTCCAGTGGCTTACAAATAACAACACAAATAACACGATTAAACAAAGTTTTAGTACCATTAATTATGTACTCGAAAGGTTCTAGTACTTCGATATCTTTTTGCACAGCATCTATTTCCCTTCTAGCTCAGAGTATAACTCATTTATAGGAAACAATAGGATTTCAAATAATCATCCATATTAGGTGCAATAAACTTTACAACTTTATATTATTCTTGGTAACCTTTGTAAAAAGACTAGTAATTAATATACCTCGAATCGTTATTTTTGTATTACTAAGGGTCACTTTTACCACCTCCTGATAAATTTATCTAACAATTAAAAACCGGCTCATGGGAGCGCTTAAGGTCGATATAACCACCACTAGTTAGTTCAACTGGAGGTTGGTAAATGTGGACAGCTGAATGCTAAGACAGCATTTTTTTCATTGCATCTTAGTTTCTTTGTAAGAATCTTTGGTGAGCCGGCACTTTATCATATGATCTAAAGTTTCATCTTTCCTTTTTGATGAACGTCTTACAATTTGTTGAATCCTGATAGGTCACTCAGGCGAAGGAGCAGTCTTCCTTCTTTCTGTTGCATTATCTTTGTTAAGAAGTTCTTCAGGAGTAACTGTAGACCGCGGGTTTTGCGTCTTTTAGTGCCGCTTTTACCACCTCTTGATAAATTTATCTAATAGTTAAAAACTGACACATAGCCAACAAAACTGGCTATGTGTGACTGACACAGCTAAAAATCGCTGTAGCCACCGCTGGTTAGTTGACTTATCTCTACGAAATTAATAAAAACTGGTAAAATTGAAATTTATCATCCCCTTTCCAAAACGTGTCCAGTAAAGGTTTGAAATGAATTAATAAATACCGTTGATTATCAAGGAAAGTTTTGGTGCAGAATATCGGTATTTTGTCCCTCAGAGCTTTCAAAATGTCCGGTAAGTTATATGAGGAGCAAAATTTATAATTAGTTATGATTTTGAAAGAAGGTTATATCTCAATTTTTCATTCATTGTGGCCCTTGTTTTTGAATATATTATTAATTGTCATAATAAATATATTCCCAAAGCAATTGCCCTTGAAAATGTGAAGAATTTTCACTATCCCCGAAACAAAATCAAGCTAGTGTAAATTTACCTTCAATCTGCCGTTTTCAGTGCTTGAAAGTTCTATTTAGAAGGTATCAAGGTTTTGATTTAGGTTCATTATGGCTTTGTCCAACATTGGCAATATCATCTAATGAAAGAAAATTGCGCCTTAAGATGTAACAAATTTTTCAGTTTCCAGAAGCAAAATTACACTCTCTTATATCTGAATGCTGCAGACTTACCTTCTTCAATATGACGTTTTCAGTACTTGAAACTTCTTCCTTGAAGCTATCTACACAAGTTAGATTAACAAAAGAACAAAAGTAAACATTCATGTCACCGACCAGATAATGTAAAAATCATCATATTAATAGATGATGAGATGCTTTGTTTGCATTTATCCGTTTTTAAAGTAACCGTTTTATAAAATTTCATGGACATCCATGATTCGCATATTTTCTGATGACGCTGCCGAACAAGCTGTGTTATATTTTAGAGCTTGTAATTTTGGTGATAACAGCAATACAAAATTGAATAAAAACACAAAAAGAGAAGCGTCAAAATGTAGAATTAAAAAAAAATTATAGTTAAAATTGAAGAGTGCTGAAATGAGGAAGGGATCTACAGAAATTTTACTGCCTCTCAAATAAAAAAAAAACTTATTCAAATCGAGCAATAATTTTAAAACATATTGTAATTTGGAACTAATCATCATTTTAAATGATGCATTTTTTATGCCTCTAAGTATATTTTTTCTATTAATAATAAATAGCGTAATTTCAAATAAATTAAGTCTTATTTTATATCAGAAAATTCTTACCAGTTGTATCCAATCCAGCCTTTGTAGAAACTTCCAAACCTAAATTCCATTGTTCCAATTCTAACAATTTATCTCTAACACTCCGCAAAACAGACGTATTTAAATGCGATGATTGCGTTTTTGATGGCGGGGGCAATAAATCCAAATATCTATTCTCCGCTAATAGACCCAACATTTCAGCTTGCGACATGATTTTATCCGCTAAAGATGCCCCCCATTGAAACATACATTGATTTGACATCACTTTTGCAGCAATCGCCAAAGCCCTAATAAAAAAATAAACATCAAAATAAAACTAAAGAATTAAAAGATAATCATACTTAAGCATTTTAATTATTAAATTATAATCAATTTCTTCTGATCTTTTATATTTGTGAGGTCTTAATATAGTAAGAATATTTTCGCATTGTTGTAATAAAAATTTAGGATATTCTTCGGATTTCGAATGATGTTTCAAAATTGATAAGCACAACATAACGCTTGGCGCATTTTCATAAGAAAATTCTTGTCGGACTAAAGAATCATGCTCCAAATTTCCATTTAGCATCCAATATTCTTCCGTAATAATCCTATTTCCTTCAATTTTTTGAGTTTGTTCAAAACAATCATTACAAACTCGCACTAAAACATCCCCATAACTATCAACAGTCATTCTTTTGGACGAACAACTCCAACAAATCACTCTTCCACATCGTCTACAATGATGCCGCCGATTGAACATTGAGAATCTGGTGTGACGACAACACATGCACTCGTCAATTTCATTATCGGGAATCCAATTCGATTTCTCCGGAACTTTATCGGGAACGACAAATTTTTTCGGTTCTAAACAATTAGAGTCAATTGAAAGCATTAATTTACTCTCCGTGCTTCCACTAGGTGGGGTTCTCCCAACGACTTTAAAATCTAAGCTTTTTTCGGCGTATTCTCGTAATAATTCGTCGATTTTCTCAACTGACATAACACTTTCATCGAATTCGGTGTTTTCAATATCGTGTTGAATGTTCATGTAGACTTCGCCGAATTTTTCTAAACGAGTGTTCATAAGGAGCATTTCTAGAATGCTTAAAGGTTGGTCGATTAAGCTCCAAGATTGTTCTACTTCTTCTGGCGTAAATTTTTGAAGAATTCTTGATGATATTTGAATGTTTTTTAAGGAAACGTCGAATTCGTTTATTCCCAAGAGATAATTTACGATGAAATTGAGGTTTATCAGGTTTTTAAGGAGAGAAAATAGTTTTATTGAGATGTTTATGCAGTGTCGTTTGGGTAAAATATCTAAGAGTTGGCGGATGTTGTAAAATGAGTATTTGTTGAAATAATTTAATAAATGCTGTTCTGTTATGTTTAGTAATAAATCTTCGTGTGGGGGGTGTAGGTAGAAGTAATTCATTAAAATGTCCAACTATAAAAAAAATTAGTAAAAAGATATTGTAATTATATGATATGGTGCTGGTTAAGAAAAATAAAGAAATGTGGATCTAAAGAAATCAATAAATACTCAAACATATGCCTATATGGGATGTAAGTGCCATGCAAGGTTATTTGAGCACACTATTCCTTCAGTTATTTCCCTGCCAAAGGATCTAAGCGCTACATGTAACACTCGTACGCGAATGGCATTACATTTATTATTTAGTTCAATTTGGTTGTTATAACGGCAGCTGGTCAATCTATAATAATGGAAAAACAAGAAAAACAACTACGTTCAAGAAGGACAGTTAAAGAAGTTCAAGAAGGGTAGTTAACCGTAATAATGACAGAATAAGGGACAAGAGGATATGCATCTTTCTCACATTCAGTCATGGCCAGTATGAAGCTCCATCTGAGAGCTGTACGCAAGGTACAGCTTATTATCAGGTTCCCAATGAAGAATATGATTTGGTTCATTTATGCAAAAAAACAACATATTTCGCTATATCCGGAAAGAAAATTTAAGATGCAGTATATCACCTACACTAATGTCGATCGTATTTCAATAAGAAACTAAATTAATTCCTACCCAAGATATGAAAGTCACTATGCCAGAACTAGATGAGCAAAAAAATATCTTAGTATACAGCAGAGAAATACTCTGGAGCAAAAATTAGTTACAAATATTACAGGAACGTTTTCAAAATTGATTTTCCTAACTTATCGTTCCATGCCTTATGAATCGATACTTGTAGAGAATGAACCCTCAAGTGAAAACAAATTTCAACGAAAGCAGATCAGTAATGACAAAACTAAAGTTGCATCATATGAAATATAGAGTTGCAGTACGGTATACGTCACAAGAGATAAAAAAACGTGTGGATCCATTATGAGAATACTCTGTAATATCAATGGATATGCAACAAGCAATATTTGTGCTTTAAAACACAGTGATATGTTTTATAAGAGGCAGTTATCTTGCTATAATTTTGACTGTCATGTTAGCGATTCCAATAATGAATACATGTGCATGTGACATGAAGGCGTGGGTAGATTCGGCGACGATGAAATTGCATCATTTTCGCTTTGTCTGGCCAACAGCATTGAAATTGTATACAAGAAAAAAGTAATTATTTGGTCAGATAACTGAGTAGCATAAAATATGAACTGAATCATTTTTTAATGTTATTTCTAATAGCCCAACAGATTGTTGAAGAGGTAATACATTGTTAATTTTTTGTTAGATTTTAAAGTGGAGATGATTTCGCTGCTATTGAAAATCGTAAAAGGAAGACTAAATTTTTACTTCTTTGTAATGAAGAAAGCAATAGGATTGACTAATGCAAATCATCATCGTTATAATCATCAAAGTTCTATATAGTAAAAATAATTTCAGCGATATTGACAACGCACATACATCTGTTGAATTGCCAGCAGATGCAAGTGATAATGACATATTTGACGATGACAACTATGAAGATGATGAAGACAACGGTGAAGGTTTCGGAGTAGTACAAGATATGATAACTGATTCACACCTAAATTCTTTTCAAAACGTACAAATGAATTCTCTCATAACAAAAGTTCCAAAAGTGTGCAAAATATTTCGGAAGAGCCCAACGAAAACGATAATACATTAAAAAAACATGTAAAAGAAGAATTTGGCAAAGAACTTTCATTGATAGTAGACTCGAAAACTCACTGGAATAGTTTGCTGGATATGCTGGAACGTTTCTTATTGATTAAAGATTGTGTTAGGAAGAGTCTCATAGATTTAAAATTAGGAAATCAATTTACCAATGATGAACTTACATTATTGTCTGACATAATATTAGCATTACAACCGATAAAACTTGCTGTTGAAAAACTTTGTTGTAAAGATGTTAATCTGTATTTTGCTGATATAACACTAAAATTCTTGCTTACCGAACTCTAATCTAACTCAAATCTAAACATACTTTTAAGCAATGTACTTAGTAATGCTTTGATACATTGCATAAAAGAAAGGCGAACTTCTTATTTTGACGTACTCATATCTTTCTGATGCAGATATTGCAGATCAGACACGTTCAAATGGTACAAATCAAATGGTTTTCATTGGTATCTCAAGATCTTCGCGGTACAATAAGAGCTGTACTTGCGAATCCGTTTTGAGTCGTTGACGTGAAAACTGAGGGAAACTTCTTCGACTTTTATAAAGCTGTAAATAGTATTACCAGTACTTCTCAACTTAACATTTCCTGGACATCCGGAACAAGAGTTACACAGTTAAGTCTCGGTTGCATAGAAGTGAAAAGTAGGAAAGTATAAGTAAGAATGTGAAACAGTAGAGGATATAAAACGAGTGATATTGATACCAAAAGAGAAGAAACTTACAATAAAGCAAGATAAAATGACGCACCTTGAAGCAATGACTGCGTTTCTTGAAAAAGAAGAGCATAGTTTAAGAAAGTTTTGGCACTTATACCAATTTGTTAAATTATGTATTTAATTATACCCATATTTTTGTAAGTGTCCATAAATAAAGTGTATTTCATACTCCTTTATGTAGCTATTAATCCTTTACATCCCAAAATAAAAAATTTTCACATTTTGTTTGTGGACCTACAAAAATGAAAACTTAATTGATAAAATGAATTAAGTAAATGGTTTCAAATTAATTGATTCAATAGATTTGATCATTTCAGTAACAAATGGTTAGCCAAAATGGAATAAGAGATTGCAAAAAAGATTGATGCGCAATAACTGAATAGAGATATATGTTGGGATTTGTTGCAAGTACAATTGAATAATTTAATTGAGGGTCAACCAAGATTGTAGTCTCTTCTTTAGATATGGATACATTGACCAAACACTCATCGCAAAGAAGCATCTAAGTGTTTCTCTTGAATACAAGCAGAGGCAATACAAATACCACTTAAAGCTTTCAAAATGTGACTACATTTTACAGGTAATTATGTTTTTAGTAAGAGTTGATACTTTGTGCATTATTTTTGATACCTATACATTTGAAAGACTTGCAATGATTTCAGAAGACTTGACATGCTACCAAAAGACTTGATACTGCTTTTAGAAGATTTAAAAAGCTTTAAAAAGGCTTGATATTGCTTCCAAGAGACTTTATATTGCTTCCAGAAGGCTTGAAAAGTTTCCAGAAGATTTGAACTGCTTTCAAAAGACTCAATACTATGCCTAGAAGACTTAATACTGCTTCTAGAAGACTTAAAATATTTTCAGAAGACTTGATATTGCCTCTGGAAGACTTGATACTGTTTCTAGAATACCTAACTAGATTACAAGTTCTAGAACACTTGTAATACCACCAGAAGACTTCACATTGCTTTTAGAAGACTTTGATGATTCAACTGTTTTGAAAGATGTTTTCAAAACAGTTGATATTGCTTCTTGAAGACTTAAGGTACTTTGACAAGACTTGTTACTGTTTCTAGAAGACTTGATATTGTTTCCAGAAGGCTTAAAATACTTCCAAAAGACTTGATACTGGTATTAGAAGACTTCATATGCTTTTAAAAGAGTTGATATTGTTTCTAGAAGATGTAAAACTGTTAGTAGAAAATGTTTTTTTATTGCACTAAATACTAGTGGAGAAATTGCAAAATGTTGACGTAAGTAATCCACAAACTGTTGAAAAAGGTCAAAAACTGTTAATAAAATTTTATTTTGCATCCAAACTACCAAATACTGTTGGCAAAGGACAAAATCTTCATGTCAGAAATTCAATAACTGCCGATTAAGGACTGTCCGATTGTAAAATTCGGTTCGTCTGTAAAACAGACGAACCAGATACGTGGGTCTTTTTAACTTTTTTTTGAGAACCGTTATTTGTCGTTAAAGTATTTTTCCAATCATTTTTATTTCGGCACCCATACGTATTTTCAAAAACCGGCGTTATAACTACAATTTTAAAAATTTTGTCAAATTAGAGGATCATTTGATGATGCTTAATCCTATAGAGGAGATATTTACTTGGATCACAACGAGCAATAAAATAAATAAGCGACATTAAAAGATAGTAATTTTCATTTTTCACTAATTAATTACTTTTGTTTAGTTCTGAGAATTGAAAGAAAACTTGTATTTTGTTACTATTTAAATTTATAAATTATTTATTGCTTTGAAACAAGTTTAATTTAAATAAAAGCTCGTTTACTTTAATCTCAACATTTCTTGAAATGTACCTATCCTCTATTTTTATATATATAACTACCCTATCTTTTTTACGAGAATTTATTAGGAATGTATCTGTCGCATAATAACAAAATTCAGTGTATTAATAATCTCATAAGTGGGTAGAGTTGTTAACGGGGCTGTAATAAAACAAATAGGGAAGGATTTAGAAGTGTTAAACACTATGGAGGAAAAAACTGGAATATAAATTAATCGTTATTGACCCTAATAATACCATTGCTTGGTATTACCACATCATTAAGCGTGACTAAACATGGGGAAACAGTATCAGTACATCGTGTTTTACTTGTGTATTATGCTTATCACCTTTCTACCATAAATTTATGTTAAACGTCGGAATTTGTTTTGCTAAGTGGTGTATAGAAATACTCTTGTAACATCAGTGACTACTAATTAGTTTTATCCAGTACACACGAATTAAACACTACGTCAAAAATAATTTGTTAAACTCTGAATGAAAATGTAGGTTTTAATATCAAGAAAATGTTCAGAGACTTCTTATTTAGGTTAGCTTTTATCGACGATTTCACAACGAATAGTGACAGATTTGACTGATTATTTTATCGAGCGGAAATAATAAAAAAGAAAAAGTTGCAGTCCATAGAGAATTAAATTGATAACAACTGCCCTAGATATCTTTTCTATGACATGATATTGGTGTTACGATAGACGTAGTATACAAACCATTGAATGTAAATTAGTGAACGTTTTCTGAATGAATTAGAATCCACTTTCCAACTGACTTCATATGCCAAATAGTGTAATCTTAACTGGTGGTCTAAACTTTGTAATGCAATCTGATATTATCCATAGCATAAATGACCATAATGAATAAAATGAAACTATGTACTAACCCAAAATGCCGTGCAGATTATCGTCATATGTAATGCTAACGAGTAAGGTGACTTTATGCGGAGCTGCAATATTAACGTTATATTTTCTTTATGCATCATTTCCAAGCTTGAATTAACATAATCCGATGTGTTGATTTTGAGGATTAAGTTCTGAAGGAATTTCAAAATAACAAGAAAGGAAGTAATTATACTTAAACATCAAGGATATTTGCGCATTTTCTCTCTCTTGTAGCTTTACTTTATGAGTCCATCTGAACGAAAAATATAAAGTTAAAAACGCCTTCCCGATTAAATAGATACTGACAAATTTCCAGAGTTGTCTGTAAGTAAATCTTTTGCCGATGAAGACCATAACCTTCTAAGTGACCACGAATCAAATAGCGAACGAGTCACCTTCGGATACAGAAAAATAAGTTAATCTTTTGCAAAATATCAGATTTAAGTGCTTTTATGGAAAAGAAAAGCTGCACCACTCAATGTTCGAGTACAACAAAAGAACATTTAGACATCTTTCAGGTGCGTTGGAATTGGAAATGAATGGAAAGACGCCAATGCAATATTGGATGTATTTTTTCGAGGAGATCATCAAATTTTAAACAGATATCCGAATCAATACGACTACAAAGAAACAAATTCCACTGAAATAATGGCTTACTAGGTTTGGTAGAGCAAATCTAGCAGGTTCGTAGCATGAAGTTTTAAAATTCAGCCACGATAGTCTAGGGTGCGAAATATTTCCTGCGACAATGGCTCAAGAATGGGTTAAATTTTTGTTAAGATGTCTGCAGTTTGATGATACAAATACCAGAAAGTTGAGATAATCCCAAAACAATCTTGCTACCGTAAGAGAAGCGATGGTAAAGTTCAACAAACAGGCAATATGCAAATTTTAAATACGAACGCCTATTTTTTAGAGCAGAATCAAATTCTTCGGGAAAAATTATATCTCGTAATTTAGGTAAATACATTTTTGTTTCTCGTATAAGTGTTTGGGGTATATTTATGTTGAACAAAAATCTTCATCCACATCATATGTTTATGTATCAAGATCTTTCTGACAAAGTGATGAGTCGCCATATCGAGCATTTAATTTGATCCAGTGGCGAGTTAATAAAAATGAACTTACAAAGTAACTAATGTAGATGTATAATCCTTAGTTTAACTAGAAATTGGTAAAAGTTACCCTTAGGCCCAGTTCATTCACCATTGGTAAAATTAAATTATGGGATATTTACCATAGTTACTGGCCAAATAGCCAATTATGATAAGTGAAATTATAGTAACGATGGAAAATATCTAATAGCCTATAAAAATTGCAAAAATTTTCTAACTTTTCCAGTAATACTTATACATATATGTAAAACGGTGTCAAAAGCTCGTGCCAAATTCTAAAAAAATGCATTTCTTTCGAAGTTATCTAGGCATAGGTTTACAAAGCTCACATCTATCTTTGTTATGCTCGACAAAATCCATTATGTTATCATAAATAGCACATTCATTAACTAACACTAGCACAAACATTAGAACTATCACTAGGACTAATATTAGATCTAAATTTCGGGTTTTGCCATGCGTCTTTTTAAAAATACCTTCTTCAGAAACTGATTCGAAGTGACTAGTTGAAAGTTTCTAGTTTTAGATCTAGTATTAGTCCTAGTGTTAGTTCTAATTTTAGCTCAATTAACACCGGTCGTGAGAGCCTTCGTATTTATAATTGGATGATAGTTTGCATAACCATGAGCATCCTCTTTTTTGTGAACTGGCAAACTTTAGCGCATCAGAAAAAATATTAGAATCAAAAGATTCATTCACCATCCTTACAAACGAGAGAATAGAGAGAAATTCAGGTGTATAGCAACATTGGCATTGTACAAATTATCTGACGTATGCGGCAATTTTTTGACAATGTTCTCAGTAACATCTACAACATAAGCATTTAGAGCATCCGTATTCAGTTTCACATGAATTTTCTTTTTCAAGAAAGGCAGAATAAAAACCATTTAAGAATTTATTATAGAATAAGTTGTATTTATCATTTGTATTAAGCTGTGAAACATTTTTTAATAAATCCCAACATTTCCCAGACATAATGTTATAGAAAGCCAAACCACCAAGCAAAGTTATTGGTTTCATCACTCTAGAGCAGCGTATCCCAATCCATGGGTTGAGACCCAATATTGGGTCATGAAATATTTGAAATGGGTCGCAAATTCCACGTAAAACTAATAGATTTAATTCTCTTTTTACACCAGAGATACGTTCCCAAAAACATCGCGAATTAAGTGTAAAGAGTATTAAATAATTCTTGTTAGAGTTCAATTAAGAACTTATTACGTGCTTATACGGAAATTTTTTGTGTTAGAAACGAAAGTCCACAGTTTTCTAAGAACAAAACCATGAGTTAGTATATCAATTCCTTTTCTTGAGATATCAAGTTTGAACTTCACCTAAATTAGTGGGTATTTCATAAAATTAAACAAATTAAATTTCTTTTATCATTTTTGAAAAGTCGTAAAAAATCGAATTCTTATATATTCAATACCTCCAAGTGTACATCACAACTGCCCGAAAAGTGCAAATCATGTGGCCAAGAAGGCCATAGTGCATGGTCACTTAAATGCAAAAACAGACCATCTGCACCTATAAAAGGAGTGCCTAATGTACGGATTAAGTCAGCAAATAAGAAATCAGATCAGCTAAACGATGTTATTAAGAAAGATACACGCATTCACAATCCTATTACCATCCACGACCATATTATCGATACTTATGTCTCCAAGATCAACTCTCCTAAGTGCTTAGATCGACAAGAACTTATTAACTCCTTGAAGCGTCGTTTTATTGAACAACATCAAATCGACACCATTGTTGCTTTTTCCGGTAACTTGATGTATATTATCATGATCGATCTTCAAGATGTTTCCAAGCCATCACCCACTGAGCCGAACCATGGCTCTCAATCCACGATCATGCAGAAGCAGTAATGGCTGAGCTACGATTGCTGTATGCAAACATTAATAGTTTCCACCCTAAAGTCCAATTAATTGGAAACTTTATAAATTCCAAACACATCAACTGCGCAATGTTTGTCGAAACAAAATCTAAAAGAGCAATCAATTTCATGAACTGGACAGTGATCGAAAAAGCAGGTAACGTCGTTAATAGAAGCGTGAGAGGTGGAGCAGCAGTTATTTGCGACCCCGTATTACAAATGGGAAAGTGCAACCCCCCACGAATCAACTGTGACCTAAATAACGCTCTTCATTTTACCATCAAGCTGGGCTCGGAAGCACTTCACATATTCCTGGTTTACGTACATCCAAACAGTCAAATCGAAGAATCTATTTTCACCATGGCGTCTCTGTACGATAATTGCCTGATCATTGGAGATTTCAATCCAAACCTTTCAAAAACCAAGCACATTAACCGATTCGTCGCTTCGTCTAATTTTGTCCGCATTAGAACTGCTCCAACGTTCATCATGGTAAACAACCAAAGCACGACTCCGGATATGATTTTCTGCTCGTTAAATATAAGACCGCTTATTACGCACGTTGCAGTCACCTCCGATCTATGCTCCGACCATTTGGGTATTCTGGTCCATCTTCAGTTAACGTCGCCCATCCCTAGATCGACCCCAAACATCTTCAAAAATTACAATCTCTGCAATATGGAATCGGTGAACTTGGCCGTCTCAACATTCGTCAACGCTAACCCTATTATTACTGCCGACACCATAACTCAATTTAACGAACATATCAAAACATCGATTGACCAAGCCAGTCCAAATAAGGCAGAAAAATACTATAATTTCCCACTACCTAGGTTTATCGTAAGGTTAATTAAGGAAAAGAGACGCCTTTACCGAGACTTTAGAATATCTGAGATTCCGGACTTAAAAAGAAAATTCAATCAACTAAACAAACACATCCAAACCTTAATTAGACAATTTAAAAACGAAAAGTACATTGAAGCCTGCAATAACATCAATAAGACCAAAGGGAAAACATACTGGCAAGAAATACAGAAATTAACACGATATCAGAAGTCTTCAGAAACTCCCCAACTTATTAACCCATTGGATGGCACATCACACAGTGACCCCAAAAGTATCGTCAACATCCACTGCGATTACCTTCAGCGGGTGTTCTCATTCTCGGAGGATGCCTCTTTCTGCACCACCAACAGGGCTAGAGTAGACGACTGGTACAAATCCGCCTTTATCACCCAGGCTGACACTCCCGAAGATGCCCTAATTGAAGAGGACGAATACTTCTCAATCTTAGGCAAGGGTTCAAGCACCGCTCCTGGGCATGACCATCTTACCAAAAATATCCTCAGAAAATTACATCCTCTCATCCATACCTACATCATAAAAATCTTAAATTTCTGCCTAGTTAAACAACATTTTCCTGATGTATGGAAGTCCTCTATTATTATTTGTGTGGCCAAAAAAGAATCTACTCTATCAGACCCATCCAACTATCGACCTATTTCGCTCCTTCCCGTTATTGGCAAGATCCTGGAAAGCCACATAAAGAACAAACTATTAGAAGCAGCTTCCAATAAAATACCTAATTACCAATTTGGCTTTCAACCTGGTAGATCTACGTCACACGCTCTGGCAGTATTAATATCGAACTTCCAAGCGACACGCATTCAGAAACATCACTCTGCGGCTATATTTCTGGATATCCGCAAAGCATTCGATTCGGTATGGCATCGAGGACTATTATTCAAGCTCAAAAAATTGGATGTGCCGCCCTACCTCCTTAACCTTCTTAAGGATTTCCTGTCCAACCGCTCCTCTATCGTCAGGCTGAAAACCTGCTTTTCTCGTAAATTCTCCCCTGAACAAGGTCTCCCCCAAGGATCACCACTTTCGCCAACGCTGTATAGCTTATTCTGCGGCGATATTTATCACCCCAATCCGAATATATTCGACTTGGATGCTTATGCTCTACTGTACGCAGACGACACCGCCTTGGTAACACACGGCACAACAATCATATCCGCAGTAGAAAGGCTGCAGGCGTTGGTCCAATCTATTGAGCGTTGGCTGATGAAATGGAGAATTCAAGTCAACCCCAGTAAAACACAATTTTTTGTCCCGCATCTTCCCATACACGCTCCTGTTCCTACGGTAACCATTCAATCCACGGCCTTATCACCGATCACAACTTGCAAATACCTAGGAATATGGTTGGACAGAAGACTGAAATTTTCCGATCACGCCATCAAGGTAAAAATGAAAGCGGCGAACCGAGCGAAGCACTTCCGATCCTTAACATTCCAGGGCCGTGGCATATCAACAAAATGCGCCTCACATATCTACAAATCCATCTGTAGACCAATGATCGAATATGCCCCCCTGATCTTAGCTGACGTGCCTAAAGGAACAAAACACCATCTAGAAGTTGCTGAAAGATCCGCTCTGAGGTCCATCACACACATTCGCCATCCGCAAAACCCGCTCTTCAACCCGAGCAACCAGCTCCTGTACAGCCACACCGGCATAGAGCCAATCCTTCTTCGGATAGATTCTCTAGCGCATGCTACCGCCACCAACTTCCCCTATAAGCAAATGAAAAACCTGTTTATCTCTATTCAACTCCCCCCTGACTCTCTACCTATCTTACGCAGACTACAGCAGAAGTAGAAACAAAGAAGCACGAACTTTTGAACATCTGAAAGAATATCCCGGGCAGAAAGACTAAGGTCGATAGCCCTTTTAGGCCAATTATTCATTATGTATTATATGTATTTATTTCATTCATTTATTTTTTTTTTTCTGTTGTATTGTTCTGTTTGGCTTGAATAAATTTTGTTTTCTCTCTCTCGAATTCTTAAGATATCTTTATGATGTTTTTGGCATTTATAAAGGAAAGTGTGCACTTTTTCGAAAACAAAACCATACTTTAGTGTCTGACATTGTGAGATATCAATTTTTGAACTCAACCTAAATATGTAACATTTCCTAAAATAAATAATTTCCTAAATTATTTAAAAAATATATAAATAATCAAATTCTTAAAATATTTGTTTGATTGGGTTGTCTTTAGAAAATCACACTTTCTATTCTAGAAATATAGAAGAAATGAAATTCATGATAAGTATTTTATAAGGATTTAGCTTTAACTTAAGCCCCAGTTGATCGCTTTAACTTCATTAAGATTGACACTACGCCTTAACAAAGTTGGGTTGTGTTAAATTTCAAAAATCACATCTCTTATACATATCGTGAAGAAATGAAATTCACCATAAATATTCTATAAGGATTGAACTTTAATTTAAGCCCAAGTTGATTATTTCACCTTCATTAAGAATATAGTTATTAGTTTTATTAAAATGGTTGATATTAACATTGCGCTTTACATAATTCGGTTGAGTTATGTTTAGAAAATCATACCTTCTGTTCTAGAAATGTTGAAGAAATAAAATTCACTATAAACATTTCTGTAAGCATTGTGTTTAAATTTAAATCCAAGTTGGTCGCTTCAACTGCATTAAGTTTCAAGATATCAACTTCCTTAAAATTAATTGATATTACGTCTTAACAAAGGTGGGTTGTGTTATATTCAGAAAATCACATCTACCGTTAAACAGAGTGTGAACAAATAAGATTCATCAAGCATATTATATAAGGATTGAGCTTTAATTTATGCCTAAGTTAATGGTTTTAGCATCATGAATAAATTAAAATTGGTTGGTGTTAACATTGCGCTTTAACAAAATTCGGTTGGATAGTTTTAAGAAAATCATATCTTCAGTTCTAGAAATGTCGAGGAAATTAAATTCACCATAAATATTCTATAAGGATTAAGCCTTAATTTAAGCATAAGTTGATCGCTTCACCTTTATTAACAAAAAAGTTATCTCTTCATTAAAATTAGTTTGTGTTGCGAATACGACAAAATCGAATTCTTAAGATATCTTGATGAAATTTTAGTGGTTTATAAAGGAAAGTACACATTTTTTCGAGACGCCTTCGTATCTAAATTCGTTTTTGAAATATCAAGTTTTAAATTCAACCTAAATCTGTAGAATTTGTAAAAATTTAAAAGATATCAGTCGAGTTCTTAAGATATCTTAATGAATGATTTTACGATTTATAAATGAAAGTACGCAGTTTGTCGAGATCAAACGCATGCGTGAATATTTCAATACGTTCTTGAGATATTAAGTTTTGAACTCAACTTAAATTTGTGGCATTTCATAAAATCAAAAATTTCCTTAATCATTTTTGAAAAATTGAGTTCTTAAGACAGCTTGATGAATATTTCTGTGATTTATAAAAGTTTTTCGAGAACAAACGCATGCGTGAGTATCTCAATTCGTTCTTGAGACATCAAGTTTTGAACTCAAGCTAAATTAGCATTTAATGGAATTATAAATTTGCTTAATCATATTTGAAAAAAGAAATCGAGTTCTTAAGATATCTTAATGAATGTTTCTATGATTTATAAAGGATTATAGGCACTTATCTCGGAGCTCAATTCGTTCTTAAAATAATAAAGTTGGACTCAAAACCTACATTTTTAGCAATTAATAACATTAAAAATGCTTAATTATTTTTGAAAAATCGTAAAAAATCGAATTCTTAAGATATCTTGATGATTTTATTTATGATGTATAAAGGAAAGTGTGCACTTTTCCGAGAACAAAAGGATGCGTGGATATCTCAATTTGTTTTTGAGATATCAAGCTATGAACTCAATCTAAATTTAAAACATTTCATAATATTAACAATTCTTGTAAAAAGATTTTTTTCTAAAGTTACTAAGTCGAGTAACTGTTTTCTCGTGTTTGATGGGTCGCAATATAACAAAGGTTGGGAAACGCTGCTCTAGAGACATAGAATTTATAGTTGAAAAATTAATAAATATATCAACCAAGTAATTAGTTAATCTACTCCAAGTAATTACTTAAAATAGTTGAGCATCAGTTGAAATGAATAAATAGATCCACATTTGATTTATTCTTCAATCAAATGTTCAAAAAATTAATCAAAAAATAATTAATAAATTGTTATCAATACCTTAATAATTGTAAAACCAACCATAAAATAATTATTTTAAAAGTTAAACAAAAAAACTTACATCAGTCGTCTGTAAAATGGACATCATAACCTTCTCAGGATCATTAACGCAAAGTTCATCCACTTCAAACCACGAAGAATAATTACAGCGATCTTTTATCTTCACATAAGACAAGAAAATCAAAACAAATATTATAAAAAATGTTTAATAACTCACCTTAATATAAATTTCGAGTTGTTTAAACCTCAACATTAACCTTTCAATTTCACTCGGATGTTGATATTTAGAAATTTGCGATTTCAAAACATCCACACAGAATTCCCCCGGCCAATGTTGCATTTCCTCCATAATAATTCTCATCCTCAAATCATCGTTGATGATGTACCTAACAAAACTCCAATAATTTTCCTTATTTTTCTCTTTAATCAAATTACATAAAAGTATGTCTCGTAAATTATCGATATCTTCGTGTTTATCTTTTTCAGGAATTGTAAGTACAAGTTCGTACAAAGATTTCCAAGTTGTTTCTTTTGGCAATTTTAATTTAATATACCCTTCATCGGAGGATTCACTCGTTAATAGTAACTCGTCGAAATAATTTTTTAAAAAATAACTATAATCTTGATGTAAAATCGTGAGAGTCTCATTGTTGTTAAATAATTTTTTTAAGCGCTGTATATCGGGCAGATTCATCAAATTCATAAAAACCTTAACACGAATTTCATTTCGCTCGATTTTCGTGTCATTCAGACCGTGAATGTTGTTTATTAAAAACGCCAAGAACCAGCTTCTTCGTTGTACGTAATTAATTACATCTTGTCGGGGTTTTTGTAAAATGGAGCTCGTTGTCGACTCGATATTCCCTCGAATATCAAAGGTAATTTGAGGAAACGAAATGTACGTTATGTGATACGGAAGATCCAATTTTAATTTGCAAAATAAGTCGTCGAATTCAGCTCCGTCTAAGTTTCTTTTATAAAGCAAATTGCAGGTGATATCGGCTTTTTTGTGATTGAGGATTTCGAAAACTGAGACGTCTTTTCCTTTTGAGATTAAATCTTCGTTGTTTTTTTCGGAGAAGAGGATTTTGGCGAATTCTCGGAGATATTTTAATAACTTTTGCATGTACAGGGTGTAATCTTTTCTTTCGTCGATTTTAAATGATATACAAATATCTTGAATTTCTAATAATTTCTCGTTTAATGCGTGGTCTAAATTTAAAGCACCATCTTTATCTGTATCATATAGATTTTTAAATTCGTTATAAGCCTTTTCTAATTTTGAATATTGTTTTAATGTGTTAAAATATTTGCGAACATCACACGTGGTGTAAGAAGAAAATAAAACATCGGAGGGGATGTAATTTTTCTCGGTTACATCTTGAATTTTGTCGTAAATTTTTGATAAACCTGGTAATGAAGTTTTAAAAGAATCTTTTAATTGATGCGATAAAGCTTTATATGATTCATATTTTAATGGCAAATTGATTAAAACATCTAAAAGATCGATATCTATTTGATTTTCATCGATATAATCGCAAATCTCAACGATTTTATTTCGATGCTTTTCGATCACATTTTGAAAAAAATCTTTATTTATATTTTGTTTATCAATATTTCGAATATCCCGCTTTAAAGACGAAATATATCTTGAATAATTTATTTCGTGATATAAAAGCGATTTCTGCATTTTAAAAACCTGAAACAAATTCGAAATGTCACAACGACAACACAAAATAAATTAAATGAAAATAATTATTTTAATAATGATAAGATTATGTTATTCAATTTGGCCCCCACCTTACAACATTCATTTAAACCACTCAGAAGAATTTGTAATTTTCGAATCATTCGGAGATCCCGATAACATTTACAGCGACGACGAAATGATTAAATCCGAAGACCTCAAAACTTTCAATCTCGACAAAGATTACAATAAATATTTAAAAATACACAAATACGCCATGGATTTGGGTAAAAAGCAATCGAAAAATTTTCATAATCCCATAAATACGACGAGGATTAAGTGGAAAGAATCGAATTATGATAAAGAGGATAATGTCCCGTATATAGCAGGATTTTTCGAGAGCGAAAATTCCAATGTTTTAGATGAAAATGCAAAGATTTTTTATTATAATGAAATGGCGAAAAGCATCGTTGATAGGGAGGTTTTAAAAAATCAATTAAAAAGGGAAAAAAACTTGAATGTCATCGTTCAAAAGAAATATGTTATCGAAAACGAATCTGATTATGATTATAAATTGTTTAAAAATGAGTACGATGGGGAAGTTGTTAAATTCAAATCGGATAATGATACGTTAAAATTTGAAGATGTGAAAGAAGAGGAATCTGTGAATGATGCCGTTGATAAAATAATCGATTTCGAAGAGCCTCTTAATTGCACTGAGGAAGAATCGAAAGGAATTGGTTATATTATCTCAAAATAATTCTTAATTTATTTTATTCACAATTTAAATTTAAGGTTTAAAAGCAATGAAATGTCTTGCTTACGATTTAAAAAATGTTAAGAACAGTGATAACAGAGAGTTTTTGATTAGAAGGGTTAAAAAGATTGTGTTAATTTGGTTTTGTGTGTACTTAGCGATTGCGGTTCCGTTATGGTGTGAGAAAGGTATTTAAAAGTTAAATTGAGATTATGAAAATGAGCTTAGTTGATTTTTTTAGGTTGGTGTTGCTGTTGCTTCTGTTGTAATTGTTGTAAACCGCAAAAACGTATCGATAAGATTAAAAAGTTCCTTGTGGAAAATCCTGTGGGTGTTTTGAGAACTCCTAATGGGGTGATTAGGAAGTTTCAACCGACGCCTTATGAGAAGTATACTCAAAAGAAATTGGAACAAGCTATAATGAAATTATAAATAAAAATAAATAATTAACAGTATCTATTATTTAAATCTATATGTACAATTAAAGATAGATGTTGTATATGATAAATAAGTATTTAATTGTAAATTATGTACCGCATACGTCTTTAAAATATAAATAATAAGCAGAAAGGATTAATTATATTGTATTTAATATTAGTGGTACACGTTTCGAAGTCAAACAGATTTCATCTGCAGGGATGACGTCATTAAGATAAGCAGATGGTTCTTAAATCGATACAAAAAACATAATGTTTGAAAAAACGATCATACTGAAAAAAACGTAAAATTTGAATGAATTTATCTGATGAACTTGCATCTTCTAAAATTATGTTTTTATTTAATCTCTTCTGTATTATATTGTTCACTGTTATAATCCAGTTCAAAGTTCAATTTGTTATTTGTAACTCATCGATAAAAACTACATGATGTATTGTTATATATGCATCGTGTAGAAAAAAATCAATTTTTTAATCACGAAATATCGGCATAATACGGATCAAAATATGGTAGAAAATCTGGCAAATGTAAGCATGTGTCTTTGATTCGATGAAATGGGGCTTCTAAAGTAAAGGATGTGGTGATTGTTGATTCAATTACATGAGGTGTTAATAATTATATGTTAAGTCATTAGTCAGATACTAAATGAAATCGCGAATGTCAAAACATGAACACGAAGAGTTTTATCAAAAATGTATTTCTTTTCCTACACTTTTCTATCTATTTAGAATAATGCTCAGAGTTATATAAGTAATTTGCTTTTTTTATTTTCATTTCTATCAACATAAATTCTCTCAATCACCATAAAAACCGAAAATTTGTGTTCTACCGTTTTAATACTATTATTTGATGACAGAGCAACTTACATCCATGTCAATACTATTTTAATGTTACGATTTTGGCCTGAGTGAACATGATATATGCCACCATACGTGCTACAATGCATCATTCTATACTTGTTGTTTAAGCTGCAGCTTCATGGCGCACATACATATTAACATGTGTGTTTGTTTTGCTTTTAACTGATCCTCTGCAAGACAGTTTCTAGCTCGTTCGTCATTCCGACTGTAACTACATCATGACTTTCTCGAAGATATAAATTCTATTCCGCATTTTTGGTATGTGTCTCTTGGAGCATGGAAATTTAAGTTAAATTCAGTATTAAATATTTTCCTGCAGATCCATTCTTTAACAAAGGGTTGGCTATTTGCCTCACATTTCTCTACATACATTCACATAGGTATACATTTTACGAATATCTAAATCAGGTTTCAAATATTTTCAGTGTAAAAAAACAGCGATTTTGCACTTCAAATGGATTTTATTTTAACTATTTTTCTCTACCGGTTTCGCTAGATTGTTATCATTAAGAGATTTCGTCAAAAGTTAGAAAAGCATCGGAAAATAGATGATGCTGACCATTTTCTTAATGATTTTACTCTTAAAACAATACTAAAATTCTTTGGAGTACAGATTAATTTATGTTGTAGTATACTTTGCGCTAAAACGAGAAAAATAATTAGAATAAAATCCATTCGAAGTGCAAAATCACTATTTTTTAGATTGAATATGAAATTAAAAGAGAATCATTAACTAATCAAATATTTTGAACCAGGAGTATGACGAGCTCTGGTATAGTGGCTCTCTCTACACAAGATCCTTCAGCTCAGCTCTCGTCTTTTACAGCTCTCAATCAGTTATTAATTAAGTTAAGAGTTTGATATTTTGCAGGCTTGTACTGCATCTCAGACCGCATTTCCTGATTGTTCCAAAAAAGCGTAACCCCATAGTGATATATTTTTTTTTAAATTGTACGATATATGTTGTCACCCTTCTAAAATTTTATTGAAATCGGTTGAATGATAGCTGCACAAAAAAATAAAACCGAAAAAAAATATATTTGCATCACTGGTTTTAAAAATTAGTTAAAATTACAAACGATGGCTCATGAATAAAATTTTATGACAAACTTATTACGCAAGAACTAGTGGTTTTGTTAACCAAGTTTTATTGGTTGAAATTTATACAGGGTGGCAATAATCTAGTGTCAAAATTTTACTCCATCGGCAATTTTAACTAATAAAAATCGATGGTATGAAAAATAATTTATTTTAAAAAATAAATACAACATAAGAAATCAATAATTTAATAATGTACTTGAGCTCCATCAAGTAGCCATATTTCTGCCCTTATAGAGAGACACAAGTTCAATACACGTGGACAGCAAAATGGCGAAAATTTTGACCAATACCTAGGAGAGCTACGAAAGCTTGCACAGAACTGTGAGTTTGCCGGTATGAAGGATGACTTGATTATGGACAGAATCATTTGCGGTATAAGGGATAACCACCTTAGAGACAAACTACTCAGAGTAAGGGATCTGGACCTAACGAAAGCAATAGCCATCTGTAAAGCAGCGGAGCAAACTGAAGAGCATATGAAACAGCTATATCAAAAAGGTCAAGAGGTTAATGCCGTAGAAGTGAGACATCCAGCCAATCGTCAACTTTGGGAGGTGTCAGGTGAAAAACATCACGCTCGACATCAAACACATAGGGTAAATAAGGTATTAGACAATAAGGTAATGAATAATAATGTAATAAACAATTGCACTCGTTGTGGATTTGACCATGAACGCAGAAAATGTCCTGCCTATGGTAAAGTCTGTAAAAATTGTAATAAACCTAATCATTATGCAAAAAAATGTAAAAGTAAAAAACTAAATGAAGTAATTGAAAATGATAAAATTGACACTGAAAACTACGTCTTAGATAGTATATCTAGTAGACAGATTAATAATTTTAGAGATGCGTTTTGGAAAAACATTACTCTTGTAGACTGTAATAAAACGTTAAAAACAAAAATCGATACTGGAGCGCAGATAAACGTGATTCCAAGCTATATCTTTAAACAATTAAATTTAAATTCTAAACTTAAGGAAAGTGTTGCAAACATAGCTAATTATGGAGGTAACAAATTAAAAGTAATAGGCGTATGTAGGTTAGATGTAAAAATTGACAATAAACCACATAACATGCAGTTTTTTGTGATTGACACTCATGCAAATTCAACGCCCATATTAGGTATAAAAACAATCCAAGAGCAAAATTTATTAGAGACAATAAATGTAATAGATAAAATAGAATATAATACTAAAGAAATAGTTCAAAAATATGAAGATGTATTTTCAGGGCTAGGGAAAATAAACATTAAGCCATATGAGTTCAAGTTAAAAGAAAATTACACTCCAGTGGTTGTACCACCAAGACAAGTACCATTTCAATTAATGGAACCTTTAAAAAATGCACTGGAAAAAATGATAAAAGACGGAATAATTATTAGTATTAGTGAACCAACAGAATTCGTAAACCCCTTAGTGTTAGTAAAGAAAAATATTGATAGCAATATTCGAATATGTTTAGATCCTAAAAATTTAAATCAGGCAAAAAAGAGAGAGCATTATAAAATACCCACATTTGAGGAACTGACACATAAATTGAATGGAGCTAAAATTTTTTCAACACTTGATGCAAATAAAGGATTTTGGCAGATTGCCCTAAACGAATCAGCATCTAAATTAACAACTTTCGCAACACCTTACGGTAGATATCGATTTCTAAGACTACCATTCGGTTTAGCTTGTGCACCAGAAATTTTTCAAAAGGCATTTGCGGAAGTATTCAAAGACATTCAAGGCGTAAGCATTTACATAGATGATTTGATAATTTTTGCAAAAGATAAAACAGAGCATGATGAAATATTAAATAAGGTTTTACAAAGAGCCAAGGAAATGGGAGTAAAATTTAACAGAGTAAAATGTAAATTCGCGGTAACTGAAATAAAATATATTGGTCATGTTCTAACACAAAATGGTATTCAACCAGATATCCATAAAGTTGAAGCAATCAAAGAAATTTCGATTCCAACTAATAAACAAGAACTAAGCAGATTCTTAGGAATGGTGACTTATGTTTCTAAATTCATACCAAATTTATCACAAACTACACACAATTTAAGACAATTGCTAAAGAAAAATATAATTTGGGATTGGACAAGGGTACATGATGAAGAATTTAACAAACTAAAGAATTTGTTAGTCACAGAACCAGTACTAGCGTACTTTGATGAAAAAGAATTAATCACATTATCAGTTGATAGCTCTAAATCAGGAATGGGTGCAGTTATTTTACAAAAGGGCCAACCAGTTAGTTATGCATCAAAATCACTAACAGAAACACAGATGCAATACGCTCAAATTGAAAAAGAAGCTCTTGCAATTCTTTTTGGTTGCCAGAGATTTCACCAGTATTTGTTCGGAAAGAAGTTTTTAGTGGAAACTGATCATAAACCTTTAGAAATAATCTTCAAGAAACCACTAAATAATTGTCCACTCAGACTACAGAGAATCTTAATAAATCTGCAAAACTATGAATTTGAAGTCAGATATAAACCGGGTAAATTGTTATATGCTGATGCATTATCTAGAAGCAGTTACAATGATGAACAGTTTGATCTTAAAGAAAAAGAAATCGAACTACATTTAAATTTAATACAATATTCAAAGATAAGTCCCCAAAGGTATGATAAAATCAAAGAAGAAACACAAAAAGATACTGAATTAATAGAGTTATTGAAAGTTGTAAAAGAGGGATGGCCAGAACAAAAAAAAACTGTAAACATATTAGTTAAACCATATTGGTCAGTTCGAGCTGAAATTACAGAAATAAAAGGAATATTATATAAAGGTGATCAAGTAATAATACCAAATTGCCTTCGTAAGGAAATACTGAATAAGTTACACTATGGTCACATGGGCATAAATAAAACTATTTTAAAAGCAAGACAATTAATATACTGGCCAAACATTAATAACCAAATAATAGATTTGATTAAAAAATGTTATACTTGTGAAAAATTCCAAAATTCGAACACAAAAGAAACAATTATCAACCGAGAACTTCCTAGTAGACCATGGGAAATAATAGCGGCAGATTTTTTTCAATTTCAAGGGAAAGAATATTTAATAATAATTGATGCTTTTTCCAAATTTCCGGAAATTGTTTGCAAAACAACACCACTAATCAAAATGTAATAAAAAATTTTAAGACAATATTAGCAAGAAATGGAATACCAGACATTTTATACACTGATAACGGACCTCAGTTTGTTAATCAACAATTTCAAAAATTTTTACAAGACTGGGAGATTAGACACATAACCAGTACCCCTAATTATCCACAGTCAAACGGTCTAATTGAACGACATATTCAAACAATCAAAAAACTAATGAAAAAGGCAAAAGAGGAGGGAAATGATATGTATTTAGTCCTTTTGGAATATAGAGCGACACCTTTGGACAGATCATTGCCTTCTCCAGCTGAAATTCTGTACAACAGAAAAATAAAAACTTTGATACCTATATCTGAAAATCTTTTAAATAATAACACTAAAAACAAATTGTACAGGAACCACTATAGAAATACTCAAATTATTCAGAATAATTACTACAACAAAAAATCAAAAGATCTTAATAACCTAAAGAAGGGAGAAAAAAAGATAAAACTTGGAAACCGGGTAGAATAGTAGAAGTAGATCGGAACCGTCCAAGATCATATAAAATAAGCTATGATGGAAAGACTGATGTCTATGATAGAAATCGTAAATTCTTGAAGCAATTCAAAGATAACAAGCCGTATATTGATAGGGAAGTTTACGACAACGTTTTTGAACATTATTATAATCTTAATAAACCTTTAAATACTAACAATAACAATCCTGTCATTAACAATAACGATGTTTCGGAAACTCCTGATCTGTCTTTACCCAAAAATACTCTAAGTACCAAAAGTGGAAGTAGACCAGTTCGCATTCGGAGAACTTCCACTTATTTGAAAGACTATGTTAAATAAACCAATAAATTGTAAGTTTAGCTTAAGTACAGTAAGAAGTAGAATGTTTAGTTTTGGTGACATAGTTTAACTTTGTTCAGTCTTCCAAAAGAGGGGAGATGTTATATATATCAACAATGTACAAAAGACGAGTTTCGCAGTTGTCAGCACGGATGCGATGAATCGACAACAATGCAAAAGTGTTAAATAAATGGTTATAAACAACAGATGTTTTATTAAACAACGAGAACATAACATGGCGAATTAGCCGAGTTGTAGTTGTGCAAAATACGACAATCTCAACTACATTATTAATCTGGAAAGTTTTTCCTGCATACAATGGTTCCTCAACAAAGGTTATTTTTAGAAATATGTTTATTTGGCTGTTTTGTCTATTTTCTATCAGAGAATACGCTGGTATATAGTATTGTACAATCGTTGCGGGATAGCTGTATATTAGACAAAATCCAAAATGCCTCAATACAGAAACGAATTTTAATATTTTGGTTGCAGCTCTCATCGTGATGAGATAAATGAAGTAATTATACAAAAACTTCGAAGGTATGTATCATAAAATTCTAACTAACACACAATTTCTTTTCTGTGTAAAACACGTTTTCAAAATTAAAGCCTTATTTTTAATATATTTTATAAAATTTTTTGAATTATGAATAAAATTTACGAAAATAATTAAATTAATAATAAAACAACAACAAATCCATTACCTGTATTACTTGATTTGCCCTTTCCAAATCATCCTTCTTCAAACAAATATTAATCAAAGCTTCAGGTTTCGCCAACATATACTTCATAACCGCTTTAGGATCCTTTTTATAACTTATCACTTCAGTAACCAAATTATACCTCCAATAAGCATCAGAAACCATCCTTTGAAGTTGAATAAATCGATTTAAATCATCCTGATACGAATAACTTTTTTTGAGATCATCAAGAATATTCTTCAAATAATTCAGCAACAACTTAACAATTTGATTGGTGCAATAAAACTCCCCAATCTCTTTGACTCCAAAATGCTCACTCCTCCCAAAAATCATCGCAAAGATATCTTCAAGAAGATCAAGTTGGAGTGATTTATTTTCAAGATACAAAATATTTGATTTGGTTGTTTCTAAAAGTTGATTCAGTTCATCTTTGAAGCACCTCTCTGATTTCGATTTTTTTAAATTTTCAATAGTTTGGGTGATTGTTGCAAGGATGGTAAACGAGATGAAGATTTCCACATCGTCTTTGTTGTCTTGGTGTTTTTGTTCCAAATGCAATAAAATTTCGGGCCATAATTTACGATTTTTTAAATCTAAATATTTTGATAAAGTTTGTAAAATGTTTAGATGAACTGAGTTTTTGTGAATGTTAAATACACAAGTATTCGGATGAACAGTTTTGATAAATTTTATGCAATTAAATTTTAATTTTAAGTTATCTATTGTGTTTTGTAATAAATTATCATCAACTTTTAAATTAAACTTTAAATAATATTCTAATTCGTCTAAATCCACTTTTTTTGATTGCAAAATGTAAATTATTTTTAATGCAATTATGCTATTTTTAATATTGTCTGATAAATTAACTATATGAGTATCTAAATTATCTAAAACTTCCAAAAACCAATGTTTTTTCTTAAAATAAGTAAAATTTAACAATGAACTTGCGTGTTGTAAATTCAACTTAATAACATCTTTATCATATTTTATAAATAGCTCTAACAATTCTTTGTTTAAAACTAAACTAACAAACAATAAATCTTTGTCGACCTTTTTTAATTCTAACAATAAATAAATTTTTTTCGCTAAAACTTCGAATTCGTTCCAGTTACAATCCTTCACGTTTAAATCAACAATTCTTTTATAAAATTCATTTTGTGAAGGTGTTTTTATGGGGGAATTGATCAATTCATCAAGATAACTCTCAAACACTTCCATTTTTTTTAAATTAGTAATTTTAACACTTCATTTCTAATAGCACTGATACGATTAAATGGATTAATCTCTTTGTTCGGACTAAAACACTTCCGCACTTTAAACAATAAACATTAAATAAGATTTAAAAGTATATAAAGTTTAAAGGTCTTTTTGATAGTAAACATTGCACATAACCTAAAAATTTGTGTCAACTTTGACGTTTCAAATAGTTTTTAATATAGATACAAGATGGGGCTACGCATAAATCATAAAAATAAATTATAAAATATATTTTTATTATTATTAATATTAACAAACCTTCTCCTTTAACCTAATTAATAATTAATCTTAACTTTTTTTTTTAACTTTAGTGATTTTTAAATTTTTCAAATTAAATTTAACAAGTTTAAAACTGACATTCACATTCCAAAAGCTAACGATAGATGGTGACAAAACTGCTTTTCGAATTTGAATTTGAAATATTTTTTATTAAATTAATTAAAATAACCAAAAAGTATTTAATTTCAAAAGAATTTAAAATTAAACAAGCAATTAGCAATAAATCTGTTTCTAGTTTTTCAATTTTAATATACAATAAATTTTATTATCTAATATAAGTACGAAGGCTTTCACGACCGGTGTTAATTGAACTAAAATTAGAACTAACACTAGCACTAACACTAGAACTATCACTAGAACTATCACTAGGACTAACACTAGATCTAAAACTAGAAACTTTCGGGTTTCGCCGTGCGTTTTTTGAAAAAATGTTTGACGTTTCGGATGCCATGTTACAACCTTCTTCAGAAACTGGTTCTAACTGACAAAATCGTTGATCGTAAAACAATATATAGGTCGAAAAACTAATTAATAATTAATTTATATTAATTACAAGCTAATTACTAACTAATTACTGCGTCGCGTCCGGTTTGGGAGTCGTGTTCGTCTTCACCACCATCTTCCATGTTCTGCTGAGTTCCCAGCCATCCTCTCTGTTGACGTTGTTTTTATATCGGTGGATTTCTATGGCTTCTCTTGTCAGCCGTTGATGATACTTATTATTCCTAGCCAGAACCTTTATTTTGTCAAAGTTTATTCGGTGTCCCTCCGAATGGCAATGTTCCGCAACCGCCGACTGTTGAATTTTCCTCAGCCTAACATCCCTCTCGTGTTCCTTGATACGGCATTCGATGTTTCGTCCGGTTTGGCCAACGTAAAACTTCCCACAACTGCATGACAGCCGATAGACACCCGCTCCTTTTTATATCGCACCACGATGTCGTTTTTCTTGAGGTGTCTTGCAATTCGTTCCGTTACACCGGAAACGTAAGGAAGACAGATGAAACCAGCTGGTTCTGTACTTGCTGCAGCTTCTTCTCCCTGCTTCCGCTGCTTGGTGGCTCGGTTGATATCCTTTAAACTGTATCCATTTTTCTGTAGTACGTTCTGTAGAAACCGTTCTTCCTTCTTTAAGTTACCTCCTTTACATATTCTTGCTGCTCTCTGAAACAAAGTGCGAATTACGGACCTCTTCTGTTGGGGATGATGGTGCGATGTTGCCTCTAAGACAAGATCGTAAGAAATATGAAAAGCCTTGTAAAATTCACAGCTATTCCACCAGAACATCAGAATGGTTTGTTTGTGCAGGCTCCGGTACCACCAAGAATTTATGGACTACCGAAGATCCATAAACCAGACGTCCCCCTTCGTCTTATCGTCAGTGCCATCAATTCCCCAACGTACCTACTAGCCAAACATCTCGCTAAAATTCTCTCTCCTTTTATAGGCAACACGGAAGCATATGTTAGGGACTCGACACATTTCGTGGAATCAGTGAAAAATGTAAAGTTATAAGCTGAGGATATTTTCGTTAGTTTCGATGTAGAATCTCTTTTTACTAGGGTACCAATTAAGGATGCGATAGAGGGTCTTCGCCAAAAACTCATTCCGGAGGGTTTGCCACAGTACGTGCCAGATTTAGTGGAATTTTGTTTATCGTCGACGTATTTCAGTTGGAAAAGAGAGTGTTACGAACAGTTTGAGGGGGCAGCCATGGGATCTCCTTTGTCGCCGGTGATAGCTAACTTTTATGTGGAATTGTTCGAAGAAAATGCTCTGAAGAAGAGCCAATGGAAACCAAAGCTATGGCTCCGATATGTGGACGACACGTTTGTGGTATGGCAACATGGTAGGGAACGCATATTTGAATTTCTAGGTCATCTAAACACTCAACATCCCATGATCAAATTTACCATGGAAACAGAATCCGCCAAGCAGTTGCCCTTCTTAGATGTATTGGTCACTAGAACGACAAATGGTGATATGGAACTGGGGGTGTATCGAAAGAAAACCCACACCAATAGGTACTTAGAGGCAACATCGCACCATCATCCCCAACAGAAGAGGTCCGTAATTCGCACTTTGTTTCAGAGGGCAGCAAGAATATGTAAAGGAGATAACCTAAAGAAGGAAGAACGATTTCTACGGAACGTACTACAGAAAAATGGATATAGTGTAAAGGACATCAACCGAGCCACCAAGCAGCGGAAGCAAGCAGAAGAAGCTGCAGCAAGTACAGAACCAGCTAGTTTCATCTGTCTTCCTTACGTTTCTGGGGTAACGGAACGAATTGCAAGACACCTCAAGAAAAACGACATCGTGGTGCGATATGGAACGGTCACCAAAATTCGGAATACACTTCCGGTAGCCAAGGACAAGCTACCTCTATTAAAAGGAACGGGTGTCTATCGGCTGTCATGCAGTTGTGGGAAGTTTTACGTTGGCCAAACCGGACGAAACATCGAATGCCGTATCAAGGAACACGAGAGAGATGTGAGGCTGAGGAAGATTCAATTACAGAACATTGTCATTCGGAGGGACTCCGAATAAACTTCGACAAAACAAAGGTTCTGGCTAGGAATAATAAATATCATCAACGGCTGACAAGAGAAGCCATAGAAATCCACCGATATAAAAACAACGTCAACAGAGAAGATGGCTGGGAACTCAGCAGAACATGGAAGTTGGTGGTGAAGACGAACACGACTCCCAAACCGGACGCGACGCAGTAATTAGTTAGTAATTAGCTTGTAATTAATATAAATTAATTATTAATTAGTTTTTCGACCTATATATTGTTTTACGATCCCCGATTTTGTCAGTTAGAACCAGTTTCTGAAGAAGGTTGCAACATGGCATCCGAAACGTCAAACATTTTTTCAAAAAACGCACGGCGAAACCCGAAAGTTTCTAGTTTTAGATCTAGTGTTAGTCCTAGTGATAGTTCTAGTGTTAGTGCTAGTGTTAGTTCTAATTTTAGTTCAATTTATTATCTAAAATTGCAAATGCGACAATCCTTCACATTTAAATCAACAATTCTTTTATAAAATACATTTTATGGTGGTGTTTTTACGGCAGAATTTATTAAGACTTTTGAACACAGTTCCACTTGAACCGATCTTCTTCACCATACGAACCTTTCTATTGATCTAGGATGAAGTTCTTCTCATTCTTCCCGTTTTTCATTGCATTGAAGGAAAATTATCTTCCTTAACCCTCCGTTAGGCATGCGTGTATCCAGTACATACATGCATAAAACTCCTTACCGTCCGTTTAGAGGTCGATATCTTTAGAACGGATGAACAAAAGAATTTGCAGTAAACTTTGTTATAATTATTGGATAATTTGGAAATTAGAACATTTTTGGCCCCTCAGTCATTTCGTATTCGTCATTTTATAGCGAGTTAAATATAAAAAAACACCCGATTTTCGAGATTTCCGTACTTACCGTCACTTTATGAATTTTTTTCTCGAAAACTATAACACGAAAAAATTTGATATTTCAACAGTTGATCTGCATAGTTTCGCGGATTTTCGCGGTTTAAGAGAATGTTGTTATTTCGAAAACGACTGGACGGATTACAATGCATTTTGCACTGAACTGTGCGTAATAAATCTGTATGTTGAATTTCGATAATAGTTTTTCAAAATAAAACTTTTCCGATTTTTTAATGTGAGTAAAGTAATTGAAAGAAATGTGAAATCGGCAAAAAGTCAAGCTCTTGTGTGTTTACCCCCGATTAATTACGAGTCTGCTTCGTTGAAACAATCTTCGCATATAATTTTCGAATGTTTTTTTAGACACAAGGTAATCCCGCATTTTTCGCAACAATAAATGCTTAGTGAGGTTCTTCTATCACTCATGGTTGACAGCGTCGTTTCTTTGCTGTTGTAGACGTACCCGGGACTGCTTCTTCCGCGGCAGGATCTTTATATTTTTTTAGCAAATTTTGAATTGCTAATGGAAGACTTAAAATTTGTGCGCTAATTTTTAAATGTTCTTCTAAAAGACCTTTTGATAATGTTTGTAGGTAGTCTTTTCTTGATATACATTCCTTATTGTTGTTGCACAGAAAAATAATTCTGGCATTTACCGCTGCCACATTCATCAGGTGGTAAAATATTCTCGTTGATCTACTAACGTTGTAGTTAATGCAAAGTTTATCCACGACATCTACGCCAGATATGGTTTTATTATAGAATGAAATTATTTCTGGTTTCGCTTGTTCTTTATCACAAATTTTCTTTTTTTGGAATATATGAAAAAAGTGTCTCATCATTTCATACTAAAGCAATTTCTGTTCTTTGCCGATACAAAACTTGGCGGAAGTTCACGCTTGTTCTTTCGAATTGTACCTACAAAAGAAATGTTATTTTGTTTTAATTGTTTTACTAATTTAAGACTGGTGAACCAATTGTCTGCAGTGATGTTTCTACCAGATCCAAGAATTGGTGTAGACAGTCGCATAACAATGCAATCTGCAGAATTTGAGGTTCTAAAAGGACCTTCCGGTTGTTGTCCACAATATATTTCCATGTTGCTCGTATAATATAATTTTGCATCACTTAGACAAAATATTTTTATACCATATTTGGTGGGTTTCGATGGTATGTATTGTCTAAACGAACATCTGACACGAAATCCTGGTAGCATTTCATCTACAGTGACATTTTTTCCTAATTCAAAATGTTTTTGAAAATTTTCAATAAACAGTGTAAAAACTTCTCTGCAGACAATTTATCAACTTTTCGTCGAGTATCCCTGGTTTCTCTATCATCGAGGCGTAAGCATGTTAACAAAAACCTAAAACGTTTTTCTGACATCGCCATACGAAAAAGATCTATTCCTAAACCATCAATAGTCCAAAAATCGGACAATCGCTGATGAAAATGCCTGAAAATTTCTTTCTCTCACAAACCTTTCTTTAACTTTTGCTATATGCTTATTCCTACAGTCTACTAATAGGTTAATAACAATTTCTATGAAAAATAAATTCCATGTCTCCACAACACTTTTTGCCTTGGTTGCTTCTTCTCTTTTTACCCCAGGCTGTTTCTCGAAATTGTCTGAACGTGTTCCCGAAATTTTGGATGCTTTTTTTCTCCATTGTTTTATGTTATATCATTAAATGTCATTAATAAAAATTGTTCATAATAATCCTAAAATATGTAATTCATTACTAGATAAATTTTAATGGTGACAGTTCTTTATGTATTTAGTAGGAAGTATCAAAATGTCTAAATTGACAATTTTTGTTATAAGCATAGGTCGTAACTCAAGAAACAAAAGAGATAGAATTAAATGTCATTAATAAAAATTGTTCATAATTATCCTAAAATACGTAATTCATTACTAGATAAATTTTAATGGTGACAGTTCTTTATGTATTTAGCAGGAAGTATTAAAATATCTAAATTGACAATTTTGGTTAAAAGCATAGGTCGTAACTCGAGAACCAAAACAGATAGAACTAAATGTCATTAATAAAAATTGTTCATAATTATCCTAAAATACGTAATTCATTACTAGATAAATTTTAATGGTGACAGTTCTTTATGTATTTAGCAGGAAGTATTAAAATATCAAAATTGACAATTTTGGTTATAAGCATAGGTCGTAACTCGACAATCAAAACAGATAGAATTAAATGTCATTAATAAAAGTTGTTCATAGTTATCCTAAAATACGTAATTCACTACTAGATAAATTTTAATAGTGACAGTTCTTGATGTATTTAGTAGGGAGTATTAAAATATCAAAATTGACAATTTTTGTTATAAGCATAGGTCGTATCTCGAGAACCAAAACAGATAGAATTAAATGTCATTAATAAAAGTTGTTCATAGTTATCCTAAAATACCTAATTCATTACTAGATAAATATTAATGGTGACAGTTCTTTATGTATTTAGCAGGAAGTATTAAAATATCTAAATTGACAATTTTGGTTAAAAGCATAGGTCGTAACTCGAGAACCAAAACAGATAGAACTAAATGTCATTAATAAAAATTGTTCATAATTATCCTAAAATACGTAATTCATTACTAGATAAATTTTAATGGTGACAGTTCTTTATGTATTTAGCAGGAAGTATTAAAATATCAAAATTGACAATTTTGGTTATAAGCATAGGTCGTAACTCGAGAACCAAAACAGATAGAATTAAATGTCATTAATAAAAGTTGTTCATAGTTATACTAAAATACGTAATTCATTACTAGATAAATTTTAATGGTGACAGTTCTTTATGTATTTAGCAGGAAGTATTAAAATATCAAAATTGACAATTTTGGTTATAAGCATAGGTCGTAATTCTAGAACCAAAACAGATAGAATTAAATGTCATTAATAAAAATTGTTCATAATTATCCTAAGATACGTAATTCATTATTAGATTAATTTTAATGGTGACAGTTCTTTATGTATTTAGCAGGAAGTATAAAAATATCTAAATTGAAAATTTTGGTTAAAAGCATAGGTCGTAACTCGAGAACCAAAACAGATAGAACTAAATGTCGTTAATAAAAATTGTTCATAATTATCCTAAAATACGTAATTCATTACTAGATAAATTTTAATGGTGACAGTTCTTTATGTATTTAGCAGGAAGTATTAAAATATCAAAATTGACAATTTTGGTTATAAGCATAGGTCGTAACTCGAGAACCAAAACAGATAGAATTAAATGTCATTAATAAAAGTTGTTCATAGTGATACTAAAATACGTAATTAATTACTAGATAAATTTTAATGCGGACAGTTCTTTATGTATTTAGCAGGAAGTATCAAAATGTCTAAATTGACAATTTTGGTTATAAGCATAGGTTGTAACTCGAGAACCAAAACAGATAGAACTAAATGTCGTGAATAAAAATTGTTCATAATTATCCTAAAATACGTAATTCATTACTAGATAAATTTTAATGGTGACAGTTCTTTATGTATTTAGCAGGAACTATAAAGATGTCTAAATTGACAATTTTGGTTATAAGCATAGGTCGTAACTCGAGAACCAAAATGGATAGAAATAAATGTCATTAATAAAAATTGTTTATGATTATTCCAAAATACGTAAGTCACCACCACATAAAGTCTAATGGTGATAGTTCATTACGTATGTCGCAGAAAATATCAAAATGTCGAAATCGACAATTCTGGTTATAATTATGTTGTAATACAAGAACTAAAATGGATAGAAATAAATGTCTTTAATAAGAATTGTTCATGATCATTTCAAAACACCTAATTCATTACAAGATAAAGTCTAACGATAATAGTTCCTTCTGGATGTAACAGAAAGTATCAAAATGTCAAAATCGACCATTTTTGTCATAAACATAGGTTGTAACGTGAGAACCAAAGCATTAATTACCAAATAAAGTCTAACGATGACAGTTCCCTATGTTTGCCTTAGGAAATCGTATAGGAAATATCAAAATCGTAATTACTCTTTCTTTTTTGTTTTTTTTGAGAATTTTTCTTTTTATCTTGAATTTTGGCTTTGGGCATTGGAGCATTCATAATTTGTTCACAATAATAACATAAAGTTTGTTAAAAAATAAGATAAAAGTTATACGTTATGGTGTTTGTTGCCGCATCAACCTCAATGGCAACCCTTCTCAAATTGGGCTTTGTTGGCAGAGCATTTTTCGATCGTTTTCGAAGTAATTCCATTTCCTGTGTGTTAAAATTTATGTTTATAAACATAGGTTATAACTCGAGAACCGAATATTAAATATGTAGGTTGAATTTTAGTGGGTGGTGGATTTCATGATTAATTATTATTGCAAACTTTATTAATATATGGATGGATAGATGTTAATTGGGGACGCATATAATTTTCAGCATCAAATCGCTTTCTGTACTTCGTTTTTGTAACGATGTATGTCGAAAAAATCTTTTATGGTGTGTTTGGAAATTTCTATGTTCATCTATTAACTTCAAAATGGACTAATGCCATCTACATATGTAGATTCTATTACGGAACACAGGTTAAAGAACACAACTGTAAGTCTTCGGAAGATAAATGTGGTAATTTCTCGATTTCCCAGCATTTCTTTAATGATTTCAATAATACAGAATTCTCATTAATGGGTTTATGAGTACTCAAAAAAAGTTAAAATTCAACGAAAATAGGATATTTCCTGCTGTTATCCCACCTACTTTTGTTTTTTAAATATTGGATCCTTCATTTCTTTTCAATTTGATTTGTCTTATTGAAAGTAATTCAAAAGAAAATGAAGCACCTAGCAGAGTATCTATATTGCTAAGTTTATGAAAATCGATATCAGCGATTTGTAAATTTTACGAAATTTATAACTGCTCTTTATCAATTTTTTCTTGTGGTAACTTATCAGTATTTGTATCAATTATTAAAAATGATAATTTTCTGTTAAAATGCTTGTTTAAATGCAGTAGCAACATAATCAGTTATACATCATTTTAAAGAGGAAGATACCAACTACAATCTGATGTACAAATTGTTTCTTCATTTTCAAATAGAAGAATTCTGCGGTGTTCACCAGAAAATTCACCATTTATATTAAAAATTCTGTAATAATTGTCATATGTTTTATTCACCAAAATGATTCAAAAACCTTTTTGTATCAAATTGAAATTAATTCAACTTTATGTCCAATTCATCGCTTAATTTTCCAATAAAAGGCAACACATTATCTAGAACTTCCTGAACTTCTTCTCGACTATACAAAACATTTTCTCTCGTACTCAAACTCAAATGAAATCGGTCATTATACGTAAATACCACAATCACAAAACCTAAATAAAAAAATTTTCTTATTTATTAATCCGATTCGTTGGTATAATAAAATCGACTTACGTGTGCTATAAAACTCTGGGGTAAAAGCAAAAGTAGCTTCCACATCACATCCTGCCATTTTCGCCTCTTTCATTCCTCCAACATTAGTAAGTCCCGATGATATATTCGTTAAATATCTAATGCAATAGCTTATAAAAGGAGCAGGAAATAGATGTAATAAGTTGTAAGCTGTATGAGCTACCTTAAATTTTTAAAATTTTTGAATTAATACTCGAAAAATTTTGTACTTACAATTCCATCAACGGAATATATAGCTTGAGACATTTCATCCCCAACAGATTTAACTCGATCCATTAAAGTCGATTTTTTCGGCATGGCAATAGGGGCGTTTACTAAAAGCACCGATGAATTATTTCTAATATTATTATAATCATAAGTCCCGTTGATGATACTAATCAAATTTTCATCGATCGGTCTAAATATGATCGCAACTTTGCATCTATCAAGCTTTTTGCCTCGTTTTTCCAGAACTTTTTCTAAACTTGCAGTTAACGCAGTGGCTATCACAACAGAAAATCTCACTCCCAGTTTATTTTTGACCATTTTAGTTAACGGAAAATATTTTATGGTAGATTCTGCATAAAACGCAATCGCCCGTTCTTTATTTATTATGTCAAAGTGCTCCGCAGTATTGTTACGTTTAAATACGTTGTGGTAAACGTAAACGTCATCAAGGGAAAATGCTGGTTTTGGGTTGTATTTTTGATCGAATTTTGATTGAATTTTTTGATTTTCGAATGTTGCAAATTTGTTGAGTAACCCTATCAAAGATGGACCATCCCCCAAGCAATGCCTAAATACTATACACAACAATTTTTGGTGTTTCTTTTCGCTCCATGAAACGTTTTGGGTAAAAATCTCCCCGAACCATAAATTTTTTCCATTACAAAGATTTCTCATATAATTTGATTTAATATAATCCAAAATTTCATCGCGAGTCACAGAATCTTTATCGTTAATTTTAGTAAAAAAGCAACAATCGGACGATTTAACTTGATTTTTTATGTAATAACGAAACCCCAAACAACTTTCAACGATATAAGATAATTTCTCGGATGAATTATGCATATTTTTGATTAATTCTTGAACTCGGTTTTCATAATCATCATTTTCGTTATGATTCAAAATTAATAAGCATCCAATGGATGATTTTTCTTCTTCACATTCCATCACAGCGTCCGTTCCTGGTAATCTCCCACCGTAATTTTTGCCCAATTTGAAAAATAACCATAAATCGAGTCCAAATAGAAATACTTGAATTATTAGAACCCCAAAAGATAAACATAACATGATTATAGTCGAGATTATAATAAGAAATGCGTGTGTTAATAAATATGTAGGATATGGAACCCTTTTAATTAATCCTGGATTTATCCCAAATAATAACTAAAATTTAATTAATAAATAATAAATTAAAAATCGAGTCAAATTTAAGATTTACCTTAACATAGCCGTAGATACATATGAAGCTGTAGAATAAGATCTTCATGGTGGAGTTTCTTGGTTGAGTGAATTAAAATTCGAATGACCATGTTTTATATGTGACAATTCAATGGTATTATTTATGTGTTATGTTTATTGAGTCCAATTTTTAAATTATTTTTCAATTAACCCGCAATTATCAACCTATCAACAACAATGTTGTGCCTTTTAATAACCTAACTAATTTAATAACTAATGTCGAACTCGTTAAACAATACAAAGTAACCAAAGTATAAATCGCGAAATTTCAATTTAATACAGAAGTCATTTCTTCATTTTCAAAATAAGATCTTCACGATGTTTCAAGTTTTATCATTTTTATTCGTGATTCTACTAAAACGTCAAAAACACTTCATTCTTCAACATTTCTTAAGTGGAAGCAATTTCAAATTGAAACAACGAATTATACATCGTTTTAATGAAGATGATATCACCTTCAATGTAGTATATAAGGTATTTCTTCATTTTCAAAAGTAAGACGTCTATGATCTTTTAAATTTTCTCATATTTTTTCATGAATATCCTAAAACGTCAAAAACACATCACCATTTAACATTTCTTAGGTGGAATCTATTTCAAATTGAAACAATGAGTTATATATCATTTTAAAGAAGAAGATATCGCCTTCAATTTTATATATAAATCATTTCTTCATTTTCAAAAATAAGACGTTCATGATCTTTTAAATTTTCTCATATTTTTTGGTGAATATACTAAAACGTGGAAAATATAACATTCTTAAACATTTCTTATGTTAAATCGGTTTCAAATTGAAACAACGAGTTATATATTACTTTAAAGAAGAAGGTAACACCTTCAATTTGATATATAATTCATTTCTTCATTTTCAAAAATAAAACGTCCATGATTTTTCAAATTTGATTATTTATTTCGTGATTCTACTAAAACGTTAACAACACATCATTTTTTAACATTTCTTATGCGAAATCCATTTCAAGTAGAAACAACGAGTTATATATCATTTTAAAGAAGAAGATACCCCCTTCAATTTAATATATGAGACATTTCTTCACTTTTACAAATAAGACGTCCATGATGTTTCAAATTTTCTCATATTTCTTCGTGAATATACTAAATCGTCAAAATCACATCATCTTTAACTTTTTTTAGGGGGTATCGGTTTCAAATTGAAACAATGAGTTATATATCATTTTAAAGAAGAAGATATTACCTGCAATTTGATATATAAGCCATTTCTTCATTTTCAAAAATAAAACGTCCATGATCTTTCAAATTTTCTTATATTTTTGTAAATATGCTAAATCGTCAAAATCACATCATCTTTAACATTTCTTAGGGGGAATCGATTTCAAATTGAAACAATGAGTTATATATCATTTTAAAGAAGAAGGTATTACCTGCAATTTGATATATAAGCCATTTCTTCATTTTCAAAAATAAAACGTCCATGATCTTTCAAATTTTCTTATATTTTTGTAAATATGCTAAATCGTCAAAATCACATCATCTTTAACATTTCTTAGGGGGAATCGATTTCAAATTGAAACAATGAGTTATATATCATTTTAAAGAAGAAGATATTACCTTCAATTTGATATATAAGCCATTTCTTCATTTTCAAAAATAAGACATCCATGATCTTTCAAATTTCCTCTTTTTTTTTTCCTGAATATATTAAAACACCGAAAACTCACCATCCTTTAACATTTCTTAGGTGGAATACATTTCATATCGAAACAATGCGTTATACATCATTTTAAAGAAGAAGATATCACGTTCAATTTCATATATAAGACATTTCTTCATTTTTAAAAATAAGACATCCATGATCTTTCGAATTTCTTCATATTTCTTCGTGAATAACATCGAAAACACATCAGCCTGTAACATTTCTTAGGTGGAATCGGTTTCAAATTGAAACAACGAGTTATACACCACTTTAAAGAAGGATATATTACCTTCAATTTGATATATAAGCCATTTCTTCATTTTCAAAAATAAAACGTCCATGATCTTTCAAATTTTCTTATATTTTTTGTAAATATACTAAATCATCAAAATCACATCATCTTTAACATTTCTTAGGGGGAATCGATTTCAAATTGAAACAATGAGTTATATATCATTTTAGAAAAGAAGATATTAGTTTCAATTTGATATATAAACCATTTCTTCATTTTCAAAAATAAAACGTCCATGATCTTTGAAAGATTCTTATATTTTTTGTAATTATACTAAATCGTCAAAATCACATCACCTTTAACATTTCTTAGGGGGAATCTATTTCAAATTTAAACAATGAGTTATATATCATTTTAAAGAAGAAGATATTACCTTCAATTGGATATATAAGCCATTTCTTCATTTTCAAAAATAAAACGTCCATGATCTTTCAAATTTTCTTATATTTTTTGTAAATATACTAAATCATCAAAATCACATCATCTTTAACATTTCTTAGGGGGAATCGATTTCAAATTGAAACAATGAGTTATATATCATTTTAGAAAAGAAGATATTAGTTTCAATTTGATATATAAACCATTTCTTCATTTTCAAAAATAAAACGTCCATGATCTTTGAAAGATTCTTATATTTTTTGTAATTATACTAAATCGTCAAAATCACATCACCTTTAACATTTCTTAGGGGGAATCTATTTCAAATTTAAACAATGAGTTATATATCATTTTAAAGAAGAAGATATTACCTTCAATTGGATATATAAGCCATTTCTTCATTTTCAAAAATAAAACGTCCATGATCTTTCAAATTTTGTTATATTTTTGTAATTATACTAAATCGTCAAAATCACATCATCTTTAACATTTCTTAGTGGGAATCGATTTCAAATTGAAACAATGAGTTATACATCATTTTAAAGAAGAATCGTTAATTTGATATATAAATTATTTCTTCATTTTCAAAAGTACTGAAAAAAAGTAAAGAATATACTAAAACTTCAGAAACACATCATCTTTTAACATTTCCTTGGTGAAGTCAATTTAGTATGCAAGTCATTTCTTCATTTTCAAAAATAGGACCTCCACGATGTTTTTTAAATTTTATCATTCTTTTCATGATTCTACAAAAGCATCGAAAACACTTCATCCTTTAGCATTTCTTAGGTGGAATCGATTTCAACTTGAAGCAACGAGTTATACATCATTTTAAAGAAGAAGGTATCACCTTCAATGTAATATATAAGGCATTTCTTCATTTTTAAAACTAAGACGTTCTTGATCTTTCAAAGTTTCTCATATTTTTCATGAATATATTAAAACGTCAAAAACAAATCATCTTTAACATTTCTTAGGTTGAATCGATTTCAAATTGAAACAACGAGTTATACATCATTTTAAAGAAGATATCGCGTTCAATTTCATATATAAGGTATTTCTTCATTTTCAACAATAAGACGTCCACATTCATTAAAATTTTCTCATATTATTTCGTGAATAGACTAAAACATCAAAAACACATCATCTTTAACATTTCTTAGGTGCAATCCATTTCAAACTAAAACAATGAGTTATAGGTGTTTTAAAGAAGAAGATATTACCTGCAATTTGATATATAAGTCATTTCTTCATTTTCAAAAATAAGACGTTCATGACCTTTCAAAGTTTCTCATATTTTTCGTGAATATACCAATACGTCAAAAACACATCATCTTTTAACATTTCTTAGGTGGAATCGATTTCAAATTGAAACAACGAGTTTTACATCATTTTAAAGAAGAAGATATCGCATTCAATTTAATATATAAGTTATTTCTTCATTTCCAAAAATAAGACGACCATGATCTTTCAAATTTTTCCATATTTTTTCGTGAATATACTAAAACTCCAAAAACAGATCTTGCTTTAAGATTTCTTAGGTGGAATCGGTTTCAAATTGAAACAACGAGTTATACACCATTTTAAAGAAGAAGATATAATCTTTTATTTGATATATAAATTATTTCTTCATTTTCAAAAGTACTGAAAAAAAGTACAGAATATACTAAAACTTCAGAAACACATCATCCTTTAACATTTCCTTGGTGAAGTCAATTTTAAATTGAAACAACGAATCATACAACATTTTAAAGAAGTAGGTTCAACCTTCAATTTAGTAAGCAAGTCATTTCTTCATTTTCAAAAATAGGACCTCCACGATGTTTTTCAAATTTTATCATTCTTTTCATGATTCTACAAAAGCATCGAAAACACTTCATCCTTTAGCATTTCTTAGGTGGAATCGATTTCAACTTGAAGCAACGAGTTATACATCATTTTAAAGAAGAAGGTATCACCTTCAATTTGATATATAAATCATTTCTTCATTTCCAAAAATAAGACATCCATGATCTTTCAAATTTCCTCATATTTTTTCGTGAATATACTAAAACATCGAAAACACATCATCCTTTAACATTTCTTAGGTGAAATCGATTTCAAATTGAAACAACGAGTTATACAACAGTTTAAAGAATTTTTACAACATTCTTTTAATAGTAAACATTACACATCACTAAAACAGTTTGTGCAATTTTCTGTTAACATTGACGTTTTAAATATTCATATTTAATTATTTTCATTAATATACAAAACCTTCTTTAAGCTAGTTAATAATTAACTAACTATCTCAATTAATTTTTTAACTTTTCGTATTAAATTTAACACATTAAAATTGATATTCAAAAACTTTCAGACGCTAAAAATAGATGATGCTAAAATTAATTTTCATCAATTTTTAAATCAATTAAACTAATCAAAAAGGTATTTAATTCCAACGTAATATTAAGTAAACGTCTTAACCTATTTCCGTTAACACACAATCTACTTTGCGCAAGAATCAACCACTTGATCTTTAGTTTTAATCATCCCAGCAAGACACAATTAAATTAATTTCCGTAAATTTCACGTGAAAGCTCAAACTTCATAATATTCGTTAATTAAAATTAGATTTTGCTCCTGACGGCTCGTCGAATATTGATTACCGATAGTTATCTGTAAATTGGATAGTAACTGGGTTGTTTGTTTTGAGAGGATCATTAAAATTGTAATTGAATGGCGACCATAGTCCTCTTTCATATTTATAACGGATTAATTCTTTATGAAGTTATCGTATAAAGATGGGATTAATTAAGTGAATCAGTTTATGAGCCACCTGTGGATTATGAATGCGCTATAAATTTACTTATGGCTCGCACGTGTATCATAAAACTATGAACATGTTGAGCTGACTTACTCCGTAATAATTATGCATATAAACGTATTGAGTAAAAGATCTTTATAATTTCGAAAACAATCGTTAACTTCATATTATGTTACAAATAAGTTATACTTATTCTAACTACAAATAGAACTAATAGTAGATGTGACGTATAAAGTTTTGGGCTGAGCACTTCCTTTCTTTAAAAAGTGTGTCTTTTCGGATGCCCTTTTACTAAATTTCTTAGATACAAGTTTGAAATGGACTTCCCAGAGCATGAAACTACAAAATCGTTGCAAACTAGAATTGCTTCGAGTGAAATGATATTTGGCAAATATGTTAGTGCAATATTGATCTTTCACTTCAACTAATTGTTTTAATTCTGCTTAGTTTAATCGATTTAATTCAATCTAAGGAGATGTATGTGTTTATTTGTATATAACTAGTATATTTCACCATTGTTATAGGTGTTGTTAAAACAAAGACGATGATGTCAGAATATTGTCTATATGTATATGAACTTCCAATGGACGTTGATAATAACTATGTTATCCCCACATTGGCTATGACAAAGCAACTTTTAATGAAACTGCTTAGGGAATGTTAGATACAATCGGAGAAAACATTTAGAACAATTCTTGGGATATTGCTAATTAGGGTTGAATTAATGGATAAAGCCAAAAAAACTCTAACAACGTTTTTCGCGGAATATGGACCGTGTTGAAGATAATTGTAAAGGAATGGTTCGAAAGATTCAAAACTCGTTTTAACCTACATAAATGCCAACATTTAAATCAGCTAAAGATAAAGTTATATTTATATTTTGTACAAATGCAAGCGGGGATATTATTGCAGAAATAATGTTTTAAAAAAGCTTGCAAAGCTTTAAAGAACAAGGATAAAGAAGCTCTTCTCGTTCAAAGCTTGGATAACTCGTATATGCAAGAAGCAAATAATCTTGCTGAGAAGATATATGTAATATGAACCAATAACGGAACGAAGCACAAAATTTTAAAATGGCTTCAATTCTCTTCATTCTCCTTACCAAGATAGCTTCAAAAAGATATGGAACATAAAGCATTGCCTTTCATTTCCATGAAACCGTCATAATAACACACAAAATACAATATGTCAAAAGTCAAAGAAAAAGAAGAATGCATCAATAGGAAATTTTCACCTAATTCTTTTTCTTACACGATAGATACGTTCTCAAAAATTCATGTAAAGAAAGGTGTAAACAATACTAAAAAATTCTTGTTTTTTTAAAGAATATTTTTTGTGCTTATACAGGCTGGTTCTGCGCAAATTGTATATGCTGTAATTGTTTTTCTTACAAAATGCAATGCTGCCGATTCACGTGATTTGATGATTTTTGGTGTAAATAAATAGCTAAGATATGGGTCTTCAAACTTAAGAATTTAGAACATTTTCTTAAACATTATCAATATCGTTTGTTATAAAGAAGATATTTTTAGCAATGAGTGCAATGTTATCATGAATAATCGTTTAAGATCACTATCGAATTTATACAACAATGTTATTAATGTTATAAGGGGTGGTCACAAATGTTATTTACTTACAATTTGTCTTATTACGTGCTAAATTGTTAAAGTTTCCAACTGATTCCAGAAACCAATTTCTTTTTAAAAATATCTATATTTATCTTTTTAAATTTTTGACTAAAACCGTCATTTTCAAGTTATTCCTAAACTATTCAAGTTCGTTTTTGATATATTTTCAAACTCTAGTTATATAAGAAGCACTCAAGAAGGCAACCTATTTTATATGTGAGTATCTCAGCTTGTTTTTGAGATATCAAGTTTTGAACTTAAGGTAAATGTTAACTTTTGAATTAACTTCTTCCTTGATTGTTGTTGATTGTTATTATAGCTATTGGTATAACCTTTATTTTGTGTACATTTATTTTTAAGTCATAGCTCAGTCTATCAGCACTGTATAAGTTCCGACTTTTTCTGGAAATTTATACTGCTGCAAATTTAACATGTTTTTTTTAAATTAGATTAGATTTATCATCTCATTATTTCGTTTCTCCAGTTCAATGAGTTGCCTTGCTAGATGTTGTTTTATCGAGAATATTTTTTCGGTTGACACAGGTTTATTGCACAATTTGAAAAAATTACTTTATCATCAAATTTGAATACATATATTGAGGATATTCAAGCACATACTGAGATCATTTTGCAGGCAATTCAGAATTTTATAAATATTTACTCCCTTCTAATCACTTGATGCTGAAATATACAAAGTTGACACTGTGACGAGTACAAGAATACCCAACGTTCTAAATGTTCTATGGTAACTATGTTATCCGGTAGAATGGGGATGCAACGTCCGGCAACCGAAATTACCATTGAAAACTTAAAAATTTAAAAATATGCATTTGTTTCCAGAAATGTTGTATAATTTGCCTATATCTAATATATGCTGGTATAGACAAAATAAGCAAACATTTGCTGTAACAGTGTTGTCCATATTCTCAAGGTATGACAAAAAATGTACATTTTCATATTCTTCATTGGCCTAATTATCATGCTCTTGTTGGTTGAAGGTTTCGTTACCTCTTCTTAAAATGGTTGCAGTTAATCTCTATTCTATATTAGTTCGATGTTGAACTGATTGTGAGATTAATGTTATTACTTATTTTGCAGATTAATTACTAGGGATGTGCGATACAGCATGAAACGAATTGATATTTGATACAAGCATTGTATCGATATATCGAAAATATACATATAACGATATTGCATCAATATTCACATCGATATTGTATCTAACTTTTAGTTAAAAAGTGCTGGCAGAAGTCTAAACATTGTTAACAGAAAATTAAATACTGACAATTTAAGACAATATAGATACATCTTGCAGTCATTCAATGGTCATGTTTTGTTTATTATTGTTTGATTATTTTTTTATGGGGGTATGGAAGATCAGCTAATGAGCTGAATACCTACCATTTTATTTTCTCACTCAAGATATAGTTTATTTTGTTTTTTTCTCCTATATGTATTTTTTTATATTCTTTTCCTTTTGTAATAAGAGTGAGGAACAATAAAGAATTTATTATTATTATTATTATATATTTTATTACGGAAGTTGGTATTAAAAATTTGAATATTGCTACTTAAACGATAAATACTTCTGAAAGAATTCTGAATATTGCTTGTAGACAACTATAACTACTAACAGAAATCTAGAAACTGCTAACATAAGTATACATATTGTTGGCAAAAAACTAGATCCTGGCAAATGAAGACTATATACAGAGTAACTGCTATAAGAAGACTAAAGAGGTCTGGGTACTGCTTGTAGAAGATTATAACTGTTGGCATAAGTCTAGTGTTGACAAAAAAACTAGATCCAGGTAATTGAAGACTATATTATCTTTACAGAGTAACCGTTTTAGAAAGACTGAATGCAGCTAATAAAAGATAAATACTTCAGAAGAAGTTTGGATGCTGCTTGAAGAAGATTATAACTGCTGGCAAATGTCTAAAAACTGCTAACAGAAATCGAGATACTGTTGAAAACTAGATTCTAATAACTGAAGACTGTACTGACTAACATATTCTCTTTACAGAAGTTACTACTATTAAGAGACTAAATATTAACAATTGTATATGTTGTAATTGTTTTTCTTGAAAAATGCAATGCTGCCGATTCACGTGAAAATTTTTGGTGTGAATAAATAGCTAAGATATGGGTCTTCAAACTTAAGAATTTAGAACATTTTCTTAAACATTATCAATATCGATTGTTACAAAGAAGATATTTTTAGCAATGAGTGCAATGTTATCATGAATAATCGTTTAAGATCATTATCGAATTTATATAACAATGTTATTAATGTTATAAGGGGTGGTCACAAATGTTATTCACTTACAATTTGTCTTATTACGTGCTAAATTGTTAAATTTTCCAACTGATTCCAGAAACCCGTTTCTTTTTAAAAATATCTATATTTATCTTTTTAAATCTTTGACTAAAAGCGTCATTTTCAAGTTATTCCTAAACTATTCAAGTTCGTTTTTGACATATTTTCAAAGTCTAATGCATTTATAGAAGAAGCACTCAAGAAGGCAACCTATTTTATATGTGAGTATCTCAGCTTGTTTTTGAGATATCAAGTTTTGAACTTAAGGTAAATTTATTTCATAAAATTAATAGTTTCATTTAATTATTTTTGCAAAATCGTAAAAAATCGAATTCTTAAGATATCTTGGTGAAATGTTTTATTTGAGTATCTTACTTCGTTTGTGAGATGTTAACTTTTGAATTAACTTCTTCCTTGATTGTTGTTGATTTTTATTATTGGTATAACCTTTATTTTGTGTACATTTATTTCTAAGTCATAGCTCAGTCTATCAGCACTGCATAAATTCCGACTTTTTCTGGAAAAGTTTTCACAAAAAATACAGACTCACAAAAAATTACGTGTACTTTATGTAGTTTTTCATGCTGATTGTGAATCTTATCATGATTTTGATATTTTTAAATAACTTATTTTAAAGTACATAAAATATTACAGAATATTCCTCGCATTTGCTGAGTATGGTGTGCTCTTATTTTGAGGGGGTGGCCAAAAAGTAAGACAAAATTTTCCGTTAACAAATGAATCATTTGTCTGATTGCTACTATTACTGCATGAAAGCATTCGGGTTCTTCAACTAACATAAGAACAAGATTAGTTACACTAGTGTGTCATCTGCTATTTGTCCACTATCTCATTCAGAAGCCTTCCACTATTAAGTGCTATAGTTGTTGGGAACAAAAATACCTATTACAGAAGCATAAAAGCACAAAGAGGACATTTCCGAGTTATCCCATTTGACTGATATTTTTGACCCCACTCAACTGTTGTTTCCTATACCATTGTTATTTCCTACTTTCAATATTTTCTTTCTAGCGATTAATGAACTTCTTTCTATATAGATCACTTTGATAGGGACCGAATTATGGGTATGTAACAGGCTAGTTTCACATTCCGAGAGCTTGTGGGAAGGCTGAACCGGGACCACTCTACAGTTACACGGATATGGGCTTTATGATCCGAAGAAGGTATTCAGAGACGTCGTCCTGCTGGAAAGCCGGCGCAAAGAAGCAAAGGATGTGGAGACCGACTCCTTAGGTGGATCTCTACAAAGGATCGATTTCAAACAACAAGGTGTAATAGAATTAATGAGAATTTTGAACCGACACTTATCTCTAGCAAGTGTTTACAGAAGAATTTCTCCCTTGGGCTTCATTCATACTATCCTTATCTTCGGCTTCCATTAATACCTTCCCATAAAGTAGCCAGACTTGCATGTATGATAAATCAAGATTTTGTTTATGGGTAAATGATGGTCGTGGAAGGGTTAGCACACACAGTCTTAATACCTGGGGTTATGATTTCGGGGTTATATGCGCTCAATAAAGGTTACTCCATACGTTCATTGCAGGCATAGTAAATGCACGTTAAATTGTAGAATGCCACATTCCAACAATATAATGTAGGACCCCATACTGCTGTGGTTATAAAAATTTCCTGGAGCAGGTTGGATTGCAGAATTTGCCCTGGCCTGCATGGTCACCGCATTTGCTGCCGATTGACCATATCTGGGACATGATGGGTCGGTGACTAAGACCGACTTAGGTCTCCTGAAAATCTGGATGAACTTCGACACTATCTAGAAGTTATATAGTATGAGATGCCCCAGAAGGATATCGACCACTTATTAAAGAGTATAGATAAATAACTGCGTGAGATGCAACCAATTTTGCATTATGCAGTTTTGTATTTTTTCCATCCTTCATCGTTACTTAGTTGATAATAAAACAATTTTACCGAAATTTCAAAATTCATTTCAAAAGTAAGTGTATTTCCGTGTATCGAAATTGGAAGGAAGAACTATCATTGTAAACACTAGCAGTTCCAAAATTGGAACTGCGGAAGATGTTTTATTCTGCAATAATGTCGATGACTTGAAGCTGATATTAGGCTATTAATATCCTAAACGGAGGAACGCTGTCCTTCTTCACATGGGAAAAGTTTATCCATACATCCCGGTTGGCCACGCAATCCATATGAAGAGAACTTATGAAAATATCACTAGTCTTCATGAGAAAATTAATTACAAAGTCTATAAATGGCATGTCAGGGCTAAACTCAAAGTTGTAGCAAATACATCACGATAGCGTACAGTAATTTATAAGTAATTCTTTATAATCTTATTTGTATGTATGTAAGGATATGGAAGTACGTGAGGGTTAGGCCTCATTGGATCACTTGTGCATTCTTATAATACATCTTCTGATCACATCAACCATCCTAGGGATTTATAAAAGCTAGGACGTCTCTTAGAGTTGAGTTCCTCATGTCATTTGTAGTCGATCATTTTTCTTAGATGCGAAATTATCGAGCATCTAATTATGAAGTTAGTAATAATTCAGTACTCAGAAAACTTTGTCTGTTTGCATGTTCTTTGAACATCGAAAAACTTCTTTCTATTTTTACTAAAGTTATAACATACCAATAATGATATTTTGCACATATTTTTCTCTTGCATCTATTGTTTCGTCGATTGAAATCCATAAAAATCGAAAGTTAATGTATTTATGTATGTGATATATGAAATTTTTGGAAAATTGCTAAACATATTTTATACCAAGTGTAATTTTCGATGGTACTTTGTACTCTGTGTATAAGTCTAGGAAGAATGCAGATATAGATCTAAATAGATCTTCTGCAAGTTGAACATCTTTTGAATTGAATGTGAAACGCTCAACAAAAAAAGCCTAAGTAGTTTTCATCTCATTATTTCTTTTCTCCAGTTGTGGGAATTCTGCGATGTTTTTTACACAGAAAATTTTTTGGCTGACACAGGTTTATTGCACAACTTGCAAAAAGTACTTTACCATCAGATTTGAATACATGTATTGAGGATATTCAAGCACACAAGCACACACGGAGATCATTTTGCAGGCTCAATCGCTTGATGCTGAAATATACAAAGTTAACACACACAAGGAATATAAGAAAAACCCAACGTTCTAAATGTTCTTTGGTAACTATGTTACCTGTTAGAATGGGGATGGAAATGAGGATGTAGAATGGGAACCATTGACAACAAAAAAATTTAAAACTATGCTTGATCTGAAGCCAATTTCTGTCTAGTCCGTATTTTGAAGGTATGACAACAAATTAACGTGTGTATGTTTTTTAATGCCCTAATTTTCATGCACTTCTTGGTTGAAGATTTCATTACCTCTTCTTGAAATTGTTGTAGTTAATCTTCGTTGTATGCTAGTTCGATGTTGAACTGACTGTGAGATTGATGTTATTAACTATTTTGCGTATTAATTATCACGGTTTGCGATACAGCATGAAGCGTATTGATATTCGATACATACATTGTATCGATATTTCGAAAATATACATATTAAATATCGTTATTATCGATCGTTATTACAATATCCTTATTATATCAATAATCACATCGATATAATATCTAACTTTTAGTTAAAAAGTGCTGGCAGAAGTCTAGACATTGTTAACAGAAAATTAGATACTGACAATTGAAGACTATATAGATATATCTTGCAGTCATTCAATGGTCATGTTTTGTTTATTATTGTTTGTTTATTTTTTTATGGGGGTATGGAAGATCAGCTAATGAGCTGAATACCTACCATTTTGTTTTCTCACTCAAGATATAGTTTATTTTGTTTTTTTTTCTCCTATATATATATTTTTTATATTCTTTTCATTTTGTAATAAGAGTGAGGAACAATAAAGAATTTATTATTATTATTATATATTTTATTACGGAAGTTGCTATTAAAAATTTGAATATTGCTGCTTAAATGGTAAATACTTCTGAAAGAATTGTGAATACTGCCTGTAGACGATTATAACTACTGACAGAAATCTAGATACTGCTAACATAAGTCTACATATTGTTGGCAAAAAACTAGCTCCTGCCAAATGAAGACTATATACAGAGTAACTGCTATAAAAAGACTAAAGAGGTCTGGGTACTGCTTGTAAAAGATTATAACTGCTGGCATAAGTCTAGTGTTGACAAAAAAACTCGATCCAGGTAATTGAAGACTATATTATCTTTACAGAGTAACCGTTTTAGAAAGACTGAATGCAGCTAATAAAAGATAAATACTTCAGAAGAAGTCTGGATGCTGCTTGAAGAAGATTATAACTGCTGGCAAATGTCTAAAAACTGCTAACAGAAATCGAGATACTGTTGAAAACTAAATTCTAATAACTGAAGACTGTACTGACTAACATATTCTCTTTACAGAAGTTACTACTATTAAGAGACTAAATAATAACAATTCAAGGCTAAATACTTCTAAAAGAAAACTGGATACTGCTTGGAAAAGATTATAACTGTTGATGTATCATGATTGCAATTTGAAAATTTTCTTTTACATACAGCTTCAGCTAACTTGATGCAGTACCCAAACGAGATCTACAAATTGCAGACTACACGATCAATCTACCACAATAGATTGAACGTCATATACGTCCTTATTGTGTTAGTGTTTTCCAAGACTCTGTTATTTATTTGGTTACAAATAGAGTGAAAGCCAAAGATATAATAATTATTATGCTTGGAGCTAGTTACAAAGAAGAAAAATAATAAAATTTGTGATGAATTAACTGAAATTGTGTATCTAAGTGTTTTGATACTTGGAGAAGTAAAATAAAAACAATAATTTAAACAAATTCCTTATGCTGTTTACTTAGCTTTTGGAAATGTGATTGGAAAGTGATGGTGCAAGTAAATTTTAGTTTCAAAATATTACAAACAAATATTTTGAATCAGACAAAATTTTTAATTACTTGTAATTAAAAATTGATGTAGAAAAAAGGACGTACATTCTAAATGTATTTCTTAAGCACTTTTTGTGTATCCTTTTATAAAATTAATATTTTATACGCTAACTTTGACTAGCTTAACATCCTCGTTGACATCCTGACTATTTATTATTTTCTTTATTATGAAAAGTTGCTCCATTAAGCGTCCCATAAAAGCACTTTGCAGGTTCTCCGCGGTTATCAGCCACTTTGTATGCATAAAAAGCAAGAAATATGTAGCGATATGTAACAACGATGGGGCACACATTTCATTTAAATGATACAGGCTTAAAAAAAACTTTAATGATATTTTAAAAAAGCGTGTACATGAATTTAGGCCCGCATTAAAAAAGATCGTTATGATTTTAGAAGATTCAAAGACAAATCAAGAAATAAGTCAAACAATAAACAATGGAGGAAAAGGATGAGTTTAAATTGAAATTTTACGACTAACAAGGTTTGGATAAAGTTCATTTTACGACCAGCTTTAAAATCGAGAGAAACAATATACAAAGGGTTATCTGAAAGGTTAACCCTAAAACAAACTTCACAAGTGATGTAATGGCGGGAAATAACATCGCAAAATTAAAACTGGATTTAAGTTTTGCATTTTTATAGGATAATTTTGATTTTATGATGACAATTTTTATGTGTTATTTTATGTGAAATCGAATCTAACCAGAAAGGTTTTAGGAATATATTTGAATTGCATTTTCAAGTTACAGTGCACTCCGGTTTATTCGGTATCACGTAACCTGTCCCAGTTAAACGATTGTACCAAATATCGGATTGTAAAAATACTCATTAACAATAATCAGCGAAATTCACAAAAATCGTCATAAATGTTTGGAAACAAAAATGGTTTTTATTCTGAATAATATGAAAAAGTGAATGGATTTTAACAATCAATTATAAAATATAATCGACAAATTCTTAAAGGAATCAATTCCTTTTAAAGCTTAGATTCCTTTCAACACTGATTGTGGAATGCTTTCATTTCATGCCGTATCAATAAAAGTGGTTTAACGCAATTCCTAGGAGAATGAAAAATTCAATCTAAAAAGATTATTACACTGAAATTGCGTCGATTCTTAAAAGTATTGAAAGAAAAATCTCAATTACTCGAATCACGCGACATAACGTCACAAATAAATTCGCTAAAACTTCAAATAAAATATTATCTACAATTAATAACAAAGAATAGAACACAATTCGATATAATTTTTTTAAGCAAAATCAATGATTGTGTTAAATTAGTAAATCTCGCTGGTTTTCGCGATACTGTTTTGTTTGAAATTCCTACATAACTTCAAATTACGCAAACATAGTTTCCCGGATATTTGGCAGTGGTTCAAAGGGTAAAACCACTATCGATTTTCGGTTGAAATTTCTGGGATTAAAACAGAAGTTTAAACGTTTCGTTCATTCGCTCCGTCTGAAAACTTTTATTATCGAAAAACCTCTAAACGTTAAAAAGTCCGTTCTTACTTAAAACATTTTCGTTCAAGCTTCATTTGGCTTAATTTTCCAAGGTCACCGATTACTTGAACTTATTTGTGGGGGACTATTACGTTAAGGAAGCTTTTGTCCTTTTTTATCCGGTGTTTATGAGCAAAACGGCCACGGGAGGTTATTTTACCCCAATGAAAATTGACTTGGTAACCTTCTACGAGATGCGAAATTGATGTTTTTTGATGAAAATTGTTAAACGTTGATAAGTTCTTGTTTTTTTTTTGTATAAAAAGTTGAGTTTAAAAAATTTCATTAAAACTTTTGATTGAAACTGGTTGGATCGTGGAATTAGAGATAATAAAATTATTTGGACATTGAAATTTTAACAGAATAGCAATTAAATGTTGTGTTTCATATTCGAAATTTAACATAACTCACAATATATGAATACAATAACTGTAATACTGGGAATCTACAGGTAAGCTATTGCGAATCTTTAAGATGGTAGAAAATACGACGTGACGGTTAAATAACTTGAATAAAAGAAAATATTACTCCAGTTGTTCTATAATCAATGTACTAGTGTAATGTTTAAGATAAATGACAAATAGACCCAATTTATCAAATGATTGAAGATCATTGATAAGTTTCAACTCAAAACTCCATCTTTTGCTTTGACCTTGAGATGAAGAAGTTTTTGAGACACATATTTCTTCTGTTTTAAAGTATAAATCTCCGTCATTTGAAGAAAGGGATAACCTTTGTTAAGGTTTTTATTAATTTTTACATGATAGGAGAAATTTTGGGTTATGGCTTAATTCCAGATATTTTTAAGAGTACGATTGCATCTCTCAGTGAACTCGAAGGCTCGTTTAGAACGTGTAGTTCCCAATTTAATTTTATTAACCAGGATGAGAGGACTCAAAACGAGGAATTGACGGTTCAAGAGGTAAGCTCAACCAAGAATGTCTTATTAAATGAAGTGCATGGTACTGATATTTACGAGACATTATGAGAAGTCTTGAATGAAATTAAGGCCAAAAGCAGCAAAGGAAGAACGTAACTGTTTCTGGGTTAGGATACATGTATCTCAATTTGTTAAAAGTCATAACAAAAAATGAGGAATATATAGAAAACCATTCTTGTTCATACCTAAAGCCAAGAATTTGGCAATTTTCCCGATACTTTCCTTTTTTTAGAAGTAATACCACCACCTAAGAAACTCTGGTATATCGTTATAGGCATTAACAAGATTTTCTGAAAATGCCAAGACCTTCATGCTGTATTAATCATGGACGCATATAAAAATCTCACTGTGGATCCTGATATGACCCAGCCTATTCTAAGATTGGTCAGTTTACTTAGTTTTGCAGAAATAAGACTTGGGGTAATCAATTGGTTCAATAAGGCCAAAAAGTGCATAGGTATAGCATCTGGTGAATTGATGGGATGTATGACTTTTGAGAAAGGTCAAGCTAATACTCAAGAAGCCACCCGGCCTTGAACAAGGCTAATAAAAGATATGTACCTCAGTAATTACTCATCCAAAAACAACGCTCTCTTTTTCAGGGTGTATTTATCTCTAAATGAATTGTGATTTGAACGATGAACTCCTGAGTATTTCTCAATTAAACGAGGAAAAGAAAAATAAACTGGTAGATGAGCAAGCTCTTCAAATTGCTCAGTGTATTAAAGAAATTTATCTAGAAGCTTCTCCTTTCAGACCAATATCATCTGTATCAGACTATAGGGGAATTTCAACATTTTAAATTGGTGCTGATACTCTTTTAAGCAGAGTGTATTTATCTCAGCTAGTGACTGATAATCAGCAGCTAACAAAAGAAGGAAAAGAATGTGAAAAGTTTTTGGGTATATGTTCATAAACTGAACAAACCAAAAAAAGTTTTGGAAAAATCGTTGAGATGGGTCCAAAGATTTAACTTCTTTGCGATTTTTTTTTTGTAGTAGCGTTTGATGTTAATAGAAAATAAATAAATAGCTTTTGCTATATTTTATAACTGAATTCGAAAGATCTTGACAATGAGAAGATTTTAGATCTGTTGCAACGATTTTTCCATAAATTGTTTTTAATGGATTTATCAAATTTATCCGCTATTTTTTGGGAAGCTCTGTATCTACTGAAATATAGCTATATTTATCAAAATTTCGTAATTGACGCTAAAACTACTCTCTTTGTGACGTCATGCGCAGATCGATCACATTTTCGAATTTTTGAATATCCTTCTTTAAGCTTCAATTCATCCGAAATACGAATGCCAGTACAAAAGCACATTCTAAATGAAACAGTTTTGCGTAGTCAAAGCAAGATGTTTCTTCATTATATTCCTCATTGTAGATTGATCAAACTGATATGCTTTGATCTGAGATGACCATTACCAAAACTAGTAATAAATTTTTATTAGTGTCTTCCTCCACTACATTCTCTGCATTCCTTCTCTACATTCAACACATTTATCTGTTCGAAGAGAACAAAGTTAATCACATGCAACGCATTGCTTCAACAACACTATACAGATACGATTTTTGATGGTTTAATCATTGAAGATGAAAAAAATACAGTGACTCTCTTCAAATGAATTACAGGAAGTACTGCAAAGCTGAGTTTACATTCTAAAAAGATGCTTCTGTGTATTTGGTGTATTCGTAGAATTATTTTCTCTGAATTGTTCAAAACTGGACAATCTATTAATGCAGATGTTAATTGTTATAATTGGATTGAGTGAACCAATGTTTAATGGAAAAGTATCCGACAATTCTCTACAGAAAGGACGTCATTATGCTTTTAGAAGATTTCATATGCATCCAGAAGATTTGATATGACCTCTGGAATACTTGAAATACTTCTAGAAGATTTGATACACCTTCTAGAGGACTTGATTTTGCCTACTAGATTTTGCCTCTAGATGACTTAATACTGTTTCCGTAAGACTTGAAATGCTTCTAGAAGACTTAAGCTGAAATGAAGAAGACTTGAAATATTTCCGGAAGACATAATATTACGTCTAGAAGACTGAAATGCTTCCAGAAGACTTAATTTTGCCTCTGGAAGACTTCAAATCCTTCCAGAAGATTTGATACTACTTTCAAAAAATTTCAATTGCTTCCAAAAAACTTGATATTGACTCTGGAAAACTTCAAATGCTTGTAGTAGATTTGATACTACTTCTAGAAGACTTGATATTGCTTCCAGAAGACTGAATGTGTTGTCAGAAGAATTAATTCTGATTGATGAAGATTTGAAATCCTTCCAATCCATTTGATGTGTTTCAAGAAGACTAGGTACAGCCCCAATTTAAACAAATTTTAGAGCTAATATCACACTTTTATTAGTACCAAGCAATCATAACTCGCAATATATGAATACAATAACCATACTAGGAATCTACTGGTAAGCTATTGCACATATTTAAGAAGGTAGATAATACGATGTGACGGTTAAAAATTTATATAAAAAATAATATTACTAAAGTTGTAAAGCTATAATCAAAGTACTAGTGTAATGTTTAAGATGAATTACCAACAGGCCCAGTTTATCAAGTGTTTGACAATCATTAATGAACATTGGTGAATCATTGAAGTTTTAACTCAAAACTCCATCTATTGCTTTGACTAACACGTCTTAGAATGAGGCAGTTTTTGACGTAAATGACGCACACCGTCATTTGAAGAAAGCGTAATCTTTGGTAAGGTTTGCATTAATTTTTACATGATAGGAGAAATTTTTGATTATGGGTTAATTCCAGATATTTTTAAGGGTATGATTGTATCCCCCCATTACAACAACAAACAACTGATGTTTGTAAGGACCATTGGGGAGTGCAACACCAAATCAATTCCCTCAGGCTCAATGAATTCGAAGGCTCGTTTAGAATGTGTAATCCCCAATTTTACTAACCAGAGTGAGAGGACTCAAAACGAGGAATTGACGATTCAAGAGGCAAGCTCAACCAAGTACGTCTTATTAGATGAAGTGTATGGTACTGATATTTGCTGAGGAACTGGGAAAAATTGAGGAAAAAATAGAAAACCATTCATGTTCATACTTAAAGCCAAGAATTTGGCAATTTTTCCGTTACTTTCCTTTTTTTAGAGATAATACTACCGCCTAATGAACTCTGGTATGCCATTATAATGTCGGCATTAAGAAAATTTTCTGAAAATATCACGACCTTCATGCTGTATTAATCATGAACGCATATAAAAAACTCACTGCGGATCCTGAAATGACCAAGCTTATTCTGAGATCAGTCTATTTACTTTGTTTTGCAGAAATAGAATTTGGGGTAAAAGTTGGTTCATAAAGGTAAAAAGTGCATAGCTATGGCATCTGGTGAATTGATGGGATTTATGACTTTTGAATGTATGGCAGCATTATTAAAATGCATCTAACAATTTTTAGTAGAAAAAGGTCAAGCTGATACTCAAGAAGCCACCTGGCCTTGAACAAGGCTGATAAAACATATGTACCTCAGTAATTACTCATCCAAAAACAACGCTCTCTTTGTCAGGCTTCATCTCTTAGTCAACTGTGATTTGAACGATGAACTTCTGAGCATTTAAATTCGTTACCTCAATTAAGCAAAGTTGGCAAAATAAAAAAAAATAACTGGCATATGAACAAACTTTTTAAATTGCTCAGTGAATTAAAGAAATCTATCTGGAAGCTTCCCCTTCTAAACCAATATAGGGAAATTCCAACATTTTAAATTGTTGCTGATACTCTTGTAAGCAAAGCGTGTTTATCTCGGCTAGTGACTGATAATCAGCTAACAAAAGAAGAAAAATAATGTGAAAAGTATTTGAGTATGTCATAATCTTAACAAACCAATAACCTCGGCACAAATTCCTACTTTTACATGGATAGATCAAGTTTCGGAATAATCGCTGAGATGGGTCTAAAGATTTAACATTTTTGCATTTTTTTGTAGTAGCTTTGGATTTTAATGTAGTTAATTTTAAAATTTTTCACCATTTCTAAACAAGTTATAACATCATCGATGTTTTTTTGCTATATTTTATAACTGAATTCGAAAAATCTTGAAGATAAGATGAAACCGTTAGAGCTGTCTCAACGGTTTTTCCATAAACTGTTTTTAATGGCTTTATCAAATTTATGAGTTATTTTTTGGGAAGCACTGTATATACTGAAATATAGCTATATTTATCAAAATTTCGTACTTTATGTTCCTAGTATCATCATACATCCGACATACGAATGTTAGTACATGAGCACATTCTAAATGAAACAGTTTTGCGCACTCAAAGCAAGAAGTTTCTTTTTTTTTGACATTTTGGTTTATTTCCTCTTCTGTCGTTAAATTTTGGACTATATGACTATATGAATTCAGGAGTCCATTCTAATTCGGAATAAAGCTTAATTTTTTTCCTTTTATCCTTTGATTTATCCTTTAATTATTTTATATCTTAAATATCTTTTCTTATTATTAGTATTAAGTTATTAATCATATACATGTGAATCGCTGACTCCCAGTTCTAGTTTTGTTTTTGCAAAATCAATAAATATATGTTTAATACACTTCCTATGTTTTTATTATATGATGAATTAGATCATAAATTAACATCGAATTGTCAACAGCTTTATACTTAGTTAATAAAATTTGAAAGAAAGATTGAGAATACGATTGGACTTTGATTTAATTGAAATCATCTCGCAACACCACTATGGCGATGACTCACATTTTTCAAAATGAACAAATCAAAGAAAAGTGGACCAACATCCTTTTTCTTTAAGATCCAATTTTGCAAAATCTATTTCCACGTTTAGATTCTTTATAATTGAAAGTATCTATATTATTTTTTCCATATGACGCATTGAAATTTGGAATTTAAGTTTGAGTATAAATTTAGATATTTATCAACTCTTTTTATTGGTTAAACTAATCAAAAATTCGTGAGGTTGTAAATTTCAGTCATTTCCAATAAATATGAAGAGCAGTTTCTTTTTGTTTTTTCAAGCAATTCAGTATCACAGGATAATTGTACATTATTCCAGGGAAGTTTAAAACTTTTTAAACATTCAGCATTGGACTGGTCGTGGAGGTCTAATTCCATGGTCAACATCCTGAAAATTTCCTGATCTCACTCCTTACGTCCTCTTCCTTTGGAGATGTATGTATGTATGTAGTTTCAAATGAGGTCAAACTACATGCGGTATTAATCAAAGCACTTCGGCCATATCCGGCATTGTATGCTTTTTAAATTTCACGAGGGCAGAAATGTAACAGTTGCAATCAAAACCATTAGGGATGTTTATCGAAGTGCATTAGACGTTCCTAAATGCCAGAGATAGTTTTCTTAAGTTTAGATCCAGTACTTTGATCTCTGTGACTCACATCGATCAGAAAGATCAACAATCTTAGATAACAACAGGCTAATAAAGGCAACAGAACATCCTTAACCAACCTTTTAATGACCATCCAGGAATATTTATAACAGATTGGAAAACTAAACAGAAGGGGTGTGTGGGTCTTGCATAATCTGTTGTTGTTTCAACAGTACTATGCAGATACGATTATTGATGGTTTGATCACTGGAGATGAAACAAAGACAGCGACTTTCTTCAAATGAATCGCAGGCAGTACTGCAAAGCTGAGTTTACCTCCCAAAAAATGCTTCTGTGTGTTTGGTGTCTTCGTGGAATTATTTCCTTTGAATTGCTGAAAATTGGACAAACTATTAATGCAGATCTTACTTGTTACAATTGGATTGAGTGAAGCAATCTTTAATCGAAAAGTAATTGGCAATTCTCTACAGAGAGGACGTCATTCTGCTTCTAGAAGATTTCATATATAGATCCAGAAGATTTGATATGACCTCTGGAAAACTTGAAATACTTCTAGAAGATTTGATACAGTTTCTGGAAGACTTGATTTTGCCTCTGAAAGAATTAAAATGCTTCCAAAAGATATAATACTTTTTAGATATGTTTTTTTAGAATGCTTGATACTGCTTCTAAAAGACTTGAAATTGTTTCCAGAAGACTTGAAATATTTTCAGAATACTTGAAATGTTTCTAGAAGACTTGAGCTGAAATAAAGAATACTTGAAATATTTCCAGAAGACATAATACTTCTTCTAGAAGACCTGAAATGCTTCCAGAAGATTTGATACTGCTTCCAAAAGATATCAATTGCTTCCAAAAGATTTGATATTGACTCTGGAAGACTTCTAGAAGACTTAATTCTGCTTCTAGAATATTTAAAATTCTTCCAAGCCACTTGATACTGTGTCCGGAAGAGATTTAATATGTTTCCAGAAGACTTGATACAGCTTCTAGAAGATTTGAAATACGTCCAGAAGATGTAATATTGCTTCCAGAAGATTTGAAATTCTTTCCACTTCATATTGCATCTGGAAGACTTGAAATGCTTTGAAAAGACCTGTACATCTACTAAGACACTAGAGGAAATACGTTCAGAAGATATAATATTGCTTTTAGAAGACTTGAATGCTTCTAGAAGCGTGACGCTGCTTCCAGAAGTCTTGATTCTCTCTTTGGGAGTCTTGTAATGCTTCCAGAAGGCTTGATATTGCTTCTATAAGATTTCAAATGGCTTCAGAAGACATAATACTAGAAAACTTCTAGAAAATCTAATATGCTTCCAGAAGATATGACAAGGTTCCTGAAGATTTCAAAGGATTTTGAAAGACTTGATATTGCCTCTGGAAGACCTCAAATGCTTCCAGAAAATTTGATACTGCTGCTAGAAAAGTTGACATTGCTTCCAAAAAACTTGACATGCTTCCAGAAGCTTAGGTAGTACCTAAGCTAGTACCTAGCTTTTAGAAGATTTCCAAAATGCCGCCTCGAGATATTTTTATATTTTTTTGCACATTAAATAGAAAATGCTAGTTGATAATATATTACCAGAAGATAATAGTACTTATAGAAGACCAGTAATGCTTCCAGAAATAATGATTTTGCCTCTGCAAGACTTGAAATGCTTTCATAAGACTTGATACTGCTTCTATCATTTGTAAAATGTGTACAGAAATATTGATATCGCCTCTGGAGGACTTGAAATGCTACCGGAAGACCTAGTACTGGTTCTAGAAGATTTAAAATGCTTCCAAAAGGCTTGATACCGCCTTTGGAAGACTTCAAATGCTTCCAGAAGATGCTTTTCTAGATAACGTAGAATGCTTCTATAAAACATAATATTACTTATAGAAGGCCAGAAATGCTTGCAGAAGATTTTATGTTGTCTCTAGAAGACTTCAAATGCTTCCAGAAGATTTGGTACTGCTTCTAGAGAAACTTGATATTGCTTCCAGAAGACTTGATATTACCTCTGAAAGATTTGAAATGCTTCCAGAAAAGATGATACTACTTCTAGAAATACTGATATTCTTTCAGAAGACTTAATTTTGCCTCTGGAAAACTTGAAATGCTTCCAGAGGATTGCTTCTAGAAGATTTCATATTGCCTTCGGAAGACTTGAAATGCTTTCAGAAGATTTGATACTGTTTCTAGAAGACTTGCTATTGCTTCCAGAAGACTTGTTGACATGCTTCCAGAAGACTTGCTACTGCTTCTAGAAGATTTAAAATGTTTCTAAAAGGGTTGATATTATCTTTGCAAATTTCAAATGCTGTCAATGGACTTGACATTGCTTTTGAAAGACTTGAAATGCTTCCAAAAGAATTGATACTGCTTCTACAAGACTTGAAATGCTTCCAGAAGACATAATACTTCTTTCAAGAAGATTTGAAATGCTTCCAAAAGATTTGATATTGTCTCTGGAAGGCTTCAGATGCTTCCAGAAGATTTGATATTATTTCTAGAAGACTTGATATGGCTTCCAAAAGATGTGACATGCCTCCAGAAGACTTCACACCACGGCTAGAATACCTGAAATACTTCCAGAAGACTGAATGCTGCAGTACGATAATGCACGACGTAACGAGAGTACTTATGTTATCAATTATGGAGTTGTATATTCGCTTAAATGTATTGTAAGGGAATAATATTATTTTCTGATCTGTCTGAAATAGTAATTAAGAAAAAGAACTAGTACCTGAAATATGCAAGTAGTTTAATGTCGTAATTGTAAATGAAAATAATTGTTCTTTAATTATTTTCATTTTTTACAAAGAACAAGGAACTGGGGTTGTATGGTGCACAGAAGAACATAGCAACGTCACTTTCCTTGTTCTGCGAAGCAATTTAATTTATATAGCTCTATGTTGCTTTTATCTTCTACTGATAATATTTATTTAATCTCTAAATATTGGAAACTTTTAATCGGTGTATCACCTCTTGGTGTATTCTTATATTTAATAGTTTCCGTGCTTCAGAGATAACCATACCATATGTCTTTGAAAACATCTTATTCCATACAGTAATTTTATGAAACAAACATCACAATATGATCTACTAAACGGATTCCAAGAAGTTAATTATCACCAATTTTTTGAATATTTTCAATAGCTTCTGTGTCTTTTCAACATAAATGTTACACATAGCTTCAAAAAGATTATATATGGCAGTGGATTTAAGATTCTTCTTTGTGTATTCCATTCATACTAACAAAGCTTTCAAATCATATATTATTATCCTCTGGTTTATTATGACGTGGTTGGTGTTGTATCATATTTTTGATTTGATCATATCAAATACTTTATCTCATATTATTACAGCCCATCACTTATGTCTATTTGTTCTCTTTGCAATATTCGCTGGATTTTAGATTTTTGTGAAAATGAAACATTCTCATTAAGTAAAGCTTAATTTGCTTTTGTCTCGTCTAAAATTTTTTAATATTTACTTTTCCTGCCTATCTGTGATTCGTACCAATTTGTTTCAATTTCTTTTGACATAAGCCACGACACTTTATCACTGACGGGAAGTTTCGTGACAATTTACATTGTCATTATGATTATACCAATTTTTATCACAAACGAAATCAGATTTTTGTTGAAAAAGATTAATTTTTAAATAAATAATTTAGTACTATTTCATCCATTACTAACGAGTAATATTTCAAAATATGATTCAAAAGACTTTGGAAAATAGAAAGATTCGTATTAAGAAAAAATCCAAATAATCTTGTAAAACAAATTTTTAAAACACCACATCAAATGGTCTGAAATGGTCAATAGTTGATTGTTAATAAACGTCAAGGTCAAAAATTTTTTGGAGAATATTTACTATAGGGTGATGTGGGGTGATGTGGTAGACTCACATGCGATGTCTGGTTCAGAAACAAGAAGAAATAGTGATAGCTTTATAAAAAAGATGGGCTTTACAGACGACCAATTAAGAAGCATGTTTACTCATTGGTACATAGAGAGTAAAATGGCCAAAATTCAAACTCCTGTTAGTCCTGAAGAAATAAGGGAAGCTGATACAACTTGGGCACAATGTGTATATCAGGAAAGTAATCACGTCATAAAACCTCTTCCTAGAACCAGATTACCTTCAAAGACAGATACTGCAACATCTAGTATGGTAGATGTGAACATACTTAAATTACACACTGATAAAATTTTAGCAGAAATTGAGGCTGTTAAAGAGTTAATGTATAAACCATTATGGGATAAACTCGAAGAATTTGTGAAGCAAGCTGTTGATAAAATTATTCTTGAAAACGTCCCGACTATTAGTCAATATATAGTTGATGGTCTTCAAAATGTAAATCCTGAATTGTTTCAAAAGCTTTCCAATAAAGGAGAAACTCCTAGACCAATTGAAACAAAAGAACTTGAAAGAAAAGGAAAACCAAAACAGCCAGAAACTATTCGAGATGAACGTATTAATTATAAAACACAGCAGCGTAATAGCGATTGTTATACTATATGTTCATGTTCTGAATGCTGTTATAGAAACTCGAAAAGTGGCTCTATCACTAGTTATATCACTACTGAATACTCAGATGAACCCAGCGAAAATGAATTAAGAGAAATAAGGGAAAGAGAAGAAAAGCAAGAACAGATATTTCAGCTTTTTCTCAATAGTATTGCAAAACAAAATAATTCACCTACAAATTTAGATAACTTGGAAATTAATTATAGTGATGGATCTTATGTGACAGAGTTTGATAAATCGCATAATTCTTGGAAATCGACCTCTTCCAAACAAAATCGCACGCAAAATAGCATGGCAAAGGCGGACATTAAAAAAAATAGAAAACCTAAAAGATATCGTAAAAAAGAACAAATTAGAAAACACCAAGATGATGCTACTGAGAATGGTATCACTGATATTGAAACCGATTCCGTATCATCCCCAAGATATCGGGGACCTTCAAGAAATCGGCGTCGTTATTTAACTAAGGTTTCAACCCGCGTTAAGAAAAATCCTAAGGAGGAGGCGTATTATCAGAGAAAAATTGATGAACTTAATCCTGACTTAGCATACGCTATTAGATTGCTACTAGATATAAACAGTGGCCTAACTTCCAAGGAAGTTTATGATACCGCCACAGCTAAAACTGCTGATAAATTTGCCAAGTTACTTCAGTGTATCATAAAAAAGTTTCCCATGGGGAAGGATACTAGCAACAAATTAAATCAGTGGATTCAATCAATGAAAAAGTGCAACGAAGGAAAATTACTCCAACAACAACCGAACGTAGCACAACCACCACCTCCGAAACAATCTTGCACATATATAGCTGAATCATGCGTCGCAAGGCATCGTGATATTCGAAAGCAGTACTTGGAAAGACGTAAAAGCGCGACGGGGCTTGAACCTTACCAGAAAACAAAAAAGATTAAATCTTCACGGAAAGATCCTACAGAACGTTACGCTGATCAACATTTAGTTCCTCCACATAAACAACGTTTAGAAATTCTGGATGATAATGCTCCGACTATTATATGGAGACCTACCAAAAAAGAAAGGGTTGTTCCAAAAGGGACTAAAGGGCATAATTCGGCATTTTGGACGCAAAATTGATTTTTTTATTTGTTTGTTTTCGTTTGGCACAATAAATTGATTCGGTTTGTGTATTTATTTCAAATAAAAACAATAACAAAAATTATTGTATTTCAATTTAATTTAGATAGATTTTAAACTATAAAATTGAACAAGAAGAATTGCAAAGAAGTGCAAAGAAGAATTCTAGATCTAAACCCCTTCGATACTGTGTGGCTGCTGAAGCTACAATCTTATATGACACTGATAGGTTGTCTATAAAATCTGTTATATTGTTTGATGTTCTTCAAAGATTATTAACATTGCCTTCATTTAGCTTTTCTTCATCGTTAGATAATTTTAACTGATCACTTACGATTATAAGATTACATTCTGTGAAAAAACTTATGGAAACATTTTGGGAAGCATGAATTTACTTTTAATTGTGCTTAGTTAGTAAGTGCTTATTTACTTTGGGTATTAAAACTGAAAAAGCCCATATTCAAATCTCTCACGAGGCCACTAAAATAGTCGACCAGTTGAAATATTTCAGTTCCATAGTTTCATTGGTTGTTTAGTACCTAGGTACTTTTCCAGATTAAGTAATCTTTGCAGCAGCAGAAATGGATATCGATAAATGCACAGAAGTGTGAGGAAAATGTGCCTCTTTTTTTGAAAGAGTATAGAAAGATAATCGCGATGTTGATAGAGGACTAGGAATTGAACCTATATTCAAACACCTATAATTATTCCAGAAAAGAAATTTTAATTTGAATTTTTCAACTGCCTTTTGGACACTGCCTTAACTTCACTTAATGAAAGATCTAAACAGTGAACTGAGTACTTAGAATGTTGCTATTTTTGCACAGCATACGAAAGAATCTAGAAAAGCGAGACATTCTCAATCTCTGTGGTGATCTCCAAATAAAATTAATTCTAGGATCAGAACGAAAATCAGATAGCTAGAGTTGTTTGTTCTGTGATGAACTGATAAGTCTGAAATCATATTTTATTATTACCCTAATCGATGTTTCAAATTTCATGAACGATCGCAATTTACAAGAATTACATCCAAATGTATGGATAGCGTTGATAATATTGAGATTGAATATACTTGTAATGATAGCAAGCAGGGAAAGGAATTTTTGCAATTTGTTTGGGAAATTATATTAGGTAAAATTCAAAACTGTTGATCCTGCAATGTTAATAATAGCATCAAATACAGATATATCGGTGGCAATCTTTTAGTTCTTCTTTGACAAGAATAAGCCACGCCGTGTTGATCAAGAGCTGAGAGTTGACCCACTGTACCCTTTGTAGTATTATAAAAATTAATGATCTTAGGCTTCCTGTTTTCTGCTATACTTATCGCATGGTGCATGTTTGGAAACAGTATAATCGATCAATTCTGCTTATTATTAGATACATATGGTAGTATTGACAGTTTCTTTGGATATGGTTCTTTGGCATTTCCGCAATATACACAGGAATTTGGTATATAACGTGTTTTTGCAACGTATTTTCAATCCATATTTTCGTGGTTTACTTGTAATGAATTGTCGGAAGGAAATTTTTCAAACAACGCAAACATGAAAGCAATTATCAGAAATAGAAATCTCTCATTGGGCATAGTCACGTTTTTATTTGCATACTTCTGCTAGGAGCATCAAATGTCAACCAAAAGGAATGTTTTCAATTCTATATTCTAATGTTATTTTCAGGTCTGAAAGATGTACTAAGTTATATTGTCGAGCACTGGAAAAAGTTGGTGGAAACTCTGACCGGCCTAGATACTTAAATCTAGAACTAAGATTAGATCTTACATACTGGCCTTTTTGTTCAAGCATTTCTACAAGCTCATCAATAGTCAACTCCTTTTTATGTAAGTTTACCAGTTCTTGAACGTTGTCACTATCCACTTCTAATTTTAATTTTCTGGCAAGATCGCCCTCATCAATGATATCATTATCAATTTGAGCAGAATTTAACGTTGATTCTTCTTAGGTTTGAGTGGTGACAAAAATTAACAAAATTTTTTTCCAGGCGTGATTTAAAGTGTATTGTAAAATTTCATTCCAAGGTTGTTCAATAATTGTCATGAAATTGAAAACACTGAATTGTTTCCAAAACCCTTGAATAGAAAGCAAGTTGTGTCGTTTGAAACAGATGTGCTCTAAAGAAATTATGTGAGTGATTATAGTTTTCTTTTGCACCTGAATAAAAGCGTGAAGAGACCCAAATTATAGTGTGAAGGAATATTAGTAAATTCCGGAAAATGTTTCAAGTAAGGCCAGTTTTTCATAATTGGAAATTCAATGTAAAGTTTTATTCAGTATGGAAGAATTTGGGATATCATGATTTTTGAATTCATTTATTATGAAATAAATGATATAACATTTGAGCAAACAGTCTGATATCTTTGAAAATAATCATTTTGTACAGTTTTGTACATTAACTACTTTTCCATGGAAACTTGTCAAAAACCGAAGACAGTTTTTCAACATTTTACACATGTATGTCAGCTTAATAAGGATATCGAATGATATACAATGCAGGATATAACAAAAAGAGATCCCTAAATTTTAGTGATTATGACCGAATGGTAAACGGAAATAAAAAAAGTTGATCTCATCATACACTGTATTAGTAGTAATAGTAGCTATTTACTTAAATTACAGTATCTTATATGTTCTGAAGTTTATCTGAAGTGAATAGTTAATGTGAGGATCAACAAAAAAGTCAACAGATCAAACAACAGAGAAGAAAGTCATACGGTTGTAGAAACTTTTTGTCATCAGAAGATGAACTAACACTGTTCAATGTTTATATCATTTTCTATCATTTGTTTATATCAATGTATTTTATCATTGTAGCTTTTAACGGTAGGGGGTCTACCGAAAACCGAAAAACATGGCAAGGGATCTACTACAGAAAACAGTTTGGGAAAATCTGCTCTAGATGGTGTCGAAATTCATCCAGATTCTCAGATGATTTGGGCACTTGTGTTAGTTGCCAACCCATATTATCCCAGATATGTTCAATCGGCGTCAAGTCCGATGACCGTGTAAGCCAGGGCACGATCTGCAAACCAATCTGTAAACAGTTGTCATCGACAAGTGTCGGTTCAAAGATCTCGTCCAACCCACAGCAATCTGCCTAAGAAGTCAGACATCACGTACGTACTTCTTCAGGCAGATCTTCCAGCAGGGCGGCGCCTTTGAATATAAATGGTCTTCATGATTCAGCTTCCTTCATACGGATAATTCACTCTCTATCAAAGTTATTGATATGAGCAAAATTACGACGACGTCGCACTAGGGGCATTATAAAGCGTCTACGTGATTGCCAAACTGTCGGCAATCAAATAAACTGACAATTTGTGTGCAGAAATTCATTAATTGCTAAGAAGTAAATATTGTAAGTAGGAGATATCGATGGTACAGGAAATATAACTTTTCATCGTTTCTTGATAATAAAGCACTACTTTTTCAGAAGTTTCAAAATTGTGGTTTAAATTTTAGTGGGTGGTGAATTTCATATGAAAGTGTGTATATTTCCCGATTCCGAGAAAGTATTGATGTGAAAATATGCCGAGACGTAAAATCCCAGGCTTTTTTTCATGATTTACTATTTATTAAACATTCCTGTAGAAACACCAGGTTTTGTAGATGTTACTGAGCATGCTTCCATAAAGGGCAGAAATCTAGTGGATCGCTATTGCTTTTTTGTAATTTTTTAGCAGGTCTCTCATTCTATAGAAATTTATTGCATTCCAATTGGATAAGTATTCCAATTGTAAACCAACAAATTCACTTTTTGAAAATACGTATATGTATGGTGATCGCTGAAAAATATTGAATTGGGAATAGACTCCACGACAAATAAAAAAAAAGCTTCAATTGGTCTGAAAAAAGCCAAAATAACTTACGTGTTCTCCAAAAAAACGTTCGCTATAGAGGCTGGCACTGAATTAGGAAGAATGTGGCTAAAGTTGTCTCCAGGTTCATCATATTATCAAGATTCAGTATAAAAGTAAAAAAACAAATATGAAGTGATCTTGTTTACAGTGCTACAAATTGTTTCGATTCCACGATGGAGCTATCTTTAGGCATGACTGCAAGATTATAAAATTAAATTGTAAAAAAAAATACATTAAACAACTCATTATAACATTTTTCAACTCTAGGTTTTTATAATGAGTCGTTTAATGTATTTTCTTCACAATTAATTTTATAACCTTGCAGTCGTACCTGAAGGCAACTCACCTTTATACTGAGGTAGGAAGAATAAGCTCAATAGTACATCAAAATTTAAAAAAAATAAAGATGTTCGTTCAATCCCAATAAAACCGTCAACAATTTTATGTGGATTCTCTTTTGAAAGCATTTCTAGTCTTCTGGAAATGTTTTCTAAAGTCCTTTGGAAGAAGTTTAAATATTTTAAAAGCAGCATAAAGTCTTCTGGAAGCATTATCAGTCTTTCAGATGTAATATCGAGTCTTTTAGAAAGAGTTGAAGTTTGCTAGAAGCAGTATTAAGTCTTCTTCTTAAAGTATTTCGAGTCTTTTGGAAGCAATATTAAGCCTTCCGTAGGTAATAACAAAGGTTCTGGAAGCATTTCAATTGTACTGAAAACAACATTAACTCTTCTAGAAGCAATACCAAGTCTTCTCAAACGTTCTGAAGTTCTCTCGTAATAATTCTGAAAGCATTTTAAGTTTTCTGGAAGCAATAATAACTCTTTTAGAAACAGTGCCAAGTCTTCTCAAAGTATTTCGAGTCTTTCGGGAGCAATATTAAGTCTTCCAGAAATAATAAGAGCAATTTTAACTCTTCTGGAAGCAGTACCAAGTCTTCTCAAAGTATTTGGAGTTCCCGGAAGCAATATTAACTCTTCCAGAAGTAATAACACCAATTCTGAAAGCATTTTAGGTCTTCTGGAAGCAATATTAACTCTTCTAGAAGTAGTACTAAGTCTTCTCAAAGTATTTAGAGTCTGCTGAAAGCAATATTATGTCTTGTTGATGTAATAACTATAAATATGAAAGCAATTTAAGTCTTTTGGAAGCAATATTAACTCTTCTAGAAATAGTGCCAAGTCTTCTCAAAGTAATTCGAGTTTTCTAGAAGCAATATTAAGTCTTCCAGAAATAATGACAACAATTCTGAAAATATTTTAAGTTTTTTGGAAGCAATATTAACTCTTTTAGAAGCAGTGCCAAGTCTTCTCAATGTATTTGGAGTTATCTGGAAGCAATATTAAGTCTTCCAGAGGTAATAACAAAATTCCTGGAAACATTTTAAGGCTACTGGAAGTAATATTAATTCTTCTAGGAGCAGCACCAAGCCTTCTCAAGGTATTTGGAGTCTTCTGGAAGCAATATTAAATCTTCCAGAAGTAATAACAACAATTCTGAAAGCATTTTAAGTTTTCTGGAAACAATATTAACTCTTCAATAAGCAGTACCAAGCCTTCTCAAAGCATTTCGAGTCTTTCGGAAGCAATATTAAGCCTTCCAGAAGTAATAACAACAATAATTAAAACATTTTAGGTCTTCTGGAAGCAATATTAACCCTTCTAGAAATAGTGCCAAGTCTTCTCAAAGTAATTCGAGTTTTCTAGAAGCAATATTAAGTCTTCCAGAAGTAATAACAACAATTCTGAAAGTATTTTAAGTTTTTTGGAAGCAATATTTACTCTTCTAGAAGCAGTACCAAGTCTTCACAATGTATTTGGAGTCATCTGGAAGCAATATTAAGTCTTCCAGAGGTAATAACAAAATTCGTGGAAACATTTTAAGGCTACTGGAAATAATATTAATTCTTCTAGGAGCAGCACCAAGCCTTCTCAAGGTATTTATAGTCTTCTGGAAGCAATATTAAATGTTCCAGAAGTAATAACAACAATTCTGAAAGCATTTTAAGTTTTCTGGAAACAATATTAACTCTTCAAGAAGCAGTACCAAGCCTTCTCAAAGCATTTCGAGTCTTTCGGAAGCAATATTAAGCCTTCCAGAAGTAATAACAACAATAATTAAAACATTTTAGGTCTTCTGGAAGCAATATTAACTCTTCTAGAAATAGTGCCAAGTCTTCTCAAAGTAATTCGAGTTTTCTAGAAGCAATATTAAGTCTTCCAGAAGTAATAACAACAATTCTGAAAGTATTTTAAGTTTTTTGGAAGCAATATTTACTCTTCTAGAAGCAGTACCAAGTCTTCACAATGTATTTGGAGTCATCTGGAAGCAATATTAAGTCTTCAAGAGGTAATAACAAAAATCCTGGAAACATTTTAAGGCTACTGGAAGTAATATTAATTCTTCTAGGAGCAGCACCAAACCTTCTCAAGGTATTTGGAGTCTTCTGGAAGCAATATTAAATCTTCCAGAAGTAATAACAACAATTCTGAAAGCATTTTAAGTTTTCTGGAAACAATATTAACTCTTCAAAAAGCAGTACCAAGCCTTCTCAAAGTATTTCGAGTCTTCCGGAAGCAATATTAAGCCTTCCAGAAGTAATAACAACAATAATGAAAACATTTTAGGTCTTCTGGAAGCAATATTAACTCTTCTAGAAATAGTGACAAGTCTTCCCAAAGTAATTCGAGTTTTCTAGAAGCAATATTAAAACTTCCAGAAGTAATAACAACAATTCTGAAACTATCTTAAGTTTTTTGGAAGCAATATTAACTCTTCTAGAAGCAGTGCCAAGTCTTCTCAATGTATTTGAAGTTATCTTGAAGCAATAATAAGTTTTCCAGAGGTAATAACAAAAATCCTGGAAACATTTTAAGGCTACTGGAAGTAATATTAATTCTTCTAGGAGCAGCACCAAGCCTTCTCATGGTATTTGGAGTCTTCTGGAAGCAATATTAAATCTTCCAGAAGTAATAACAACAATTCTGAAAGCATTTTAGGTCTTCTGGAAGCAATATTAACTCTTCTAGAAGTAGTACTAAGTCTTCTCAAAGTATTTAGAGTCTGCTGAAAGCAATATTATGTCTTGTTGACGTAATAACTATAAATATGAAAGCAATTTAAGTCTTTTGGAAGCAATATTAACTCTTCTAGAAGCAGTACCAAGTCTTCTCAAACTATTTCGTGTCTTCCGGAAGCAATATTAAGCCTTCCAGAAGTAATAACAACAATAATGAAAACATTTTAGGTCTTCTGGAAGCAATATTAACTCTTCTAGAAATAGTGACAAGTCTTCCCAAAGTAATTCGAGTTTTCTAGAAGCAATATTAAAACTTCCAGAAGTAATAACAACAATTCTGAAACTATTTTAAGTTTTTTGGAAGCAATATTAACTCTTCTAGAAGCAGTGCCAAGTCTTCTCAATGTATTTGAAGTTATCTTGAAGCAATAATAAGTTTTCCAGAGGTAATAACAAAAATCCTGGAAACATTTTAAGGCTACTGGAAGTAATATTAATTCTTCTAGGAGCAGCACCAAGCCTTCTCATGGTATTTGGAGTCTTCTGGAAGCAATATTAAATCTTCCAGAAGTAATAACAACAATTCTGAAAGCATTTTAGATCTTCTGGAAGCAATATTAACTCTTCTAGAAGTAGTACTAAGTCTTCTCAAAGTATTTAAAGTCTGCTGAAAGCAATATTATGTCTTGTTGACGTAATAACTATAAATATGAAAGCAATTTAAGTCTTTTGGAAGCAATATTAACTCTTCTAGAAGCAGTACCAAGTCTTCTCAAACTATTTCGTGTCTTCTGGAAGTGGTATTAAGTCTTCCAGAAGTAATAACAGTTCCGAAAGCATTTTAAGTTTTCTGAAAGCAATATTAACTCTTCTAGCGGTATTACCAAGTTTTCTCAAAGTATTTGGAGTCTTCTGGAAGCAATATTAAGTCTTCTAGAAGTCTTCTAGTAGGAATTCAAGTTTTCTGGAAGCAGTTCAAGTATTCTGGAAGCAGTTCAAGTATTCTGGAAGCAGTATCAAACAGAGTGCGAATAAATGATTTTTATAAAAAAATGTTTTAAATAACAATGTTTTAAGAAAATCATAATATTGATTTTTTAAATTTTTAGGTTAATGATGATAGTACATTTTTGAATCAAGTTTTATTGTTCATAACTCAAAAGCAAAAAAGTAGCTAAACTATGTTCTTGTAAAAAAATTGTTATTTTGGTAAGAACTACATCATAGCAAAGTTTTCTGAATGGAATTTGTATCACTCTGTAGTATATAGTCTGACAATTAGTAATGTAAGGGCCTTAGAATGGTAGATGTCACAAAAATATATAGCAGGAGAGGTAGAGAAAATGTAGCGTTCATCAGTTTCTGTTGAGAGCATATATTCAACATTTGGGTTCATTTAGTTTTAATTTGAAATGATTGAATCAGTCGAACCCTGATATTAAGGCTTCTGGAAGCACATCAAGTCTTCCAAAGGCAATACGAAGTCTTTTGGAAGCATTTAAAGTTTTCTAGATGCAATATTAAGTCTTCTGCAAGCAATACCAAGTTTTCTAGAAGTAGTATTGAGTTATGCAATAATAAATCTTCTGGAAGTATTTTAAGTCTTTTGGAAGCAGTATCAAGTCTTCCAGTGTCAAATCTTCTGGAAATACCTTAAGTCTTCTGAGTACCAAGCACACATAAAAAGATGTGTATTCCGAAGCTATTTTCGTGAATTTCGAGACCTCCAAGTATCGGGATTTAGAAATTACTTTTGTTCCATGAATTGGATAGGGCAACATACTTCAATATGTTGCTTAAACATGTTCTGAATTCTAAATTAATATTCCAAAAATCGAGCATTCTTTGTTGTTTTGAACAAATGTCTGCTTAAGCGGATTGTTTTGGAAAAGATTGAGAGAAATTTTGAGAGTGAGGCTGGATAATATGACAATTTTGATTTCTGAATAATTGATTTAGCCATTTTATTTGCATTTTATAGAGGTCACGTGTGCATGACACGTTAAAAAATAAATCATAATATTTACAAGAGTTAGTATGAATAACATGATGTTATGGAATAAAAGATTTTACAGAAAAGTAACACAAACTTTCCAAACTGTAGTTTAATTAACATAGTTAAAAATTTATATTAACAGCAAATTTTGAAGAATAAATAATAGAATGATAGAAATAAAAAAGTTTCTAAGTTTTAATGATGATACATTGTATACAAAACATAAACTTTTTCCTAAAACATAACGTATAATTTAAGTTGAGAAGACGATTTTTACCAATTATTTCACCTCATACATCTCCCTCGAAATATTTTCTACCAAGTTCAAGGTAAAAGGATTTAGAAGGGATTTGTATAAAAAGAAGGGATTTCGATTAAATTTCGATTAAGGTCACGTCTCGAAAGGTTTGCAAATTCAGACGAATTGGATGATACATCGCAAAAAAATTTCGATTACTGTAAATATTAAAAAAAATCTTGGTATCAATTGTATAAAAAATCGTTTAAAACCGAGCAAAAAAAAATATGTAAATATTAAAAAAAATCTTAGCATCAATTGTATAAAAAAATCGTTTAAAACCGAGCAAAAAAAAATTAACGAAAAAACTTACTCGGAATTTAATCTTTAAACTTAAAGTGTGAACCAAACCTTTACATATTCAATGTAAATAGCGCGCTTCCATTTGAAGTCTGTGGAGTATGTGAGTTGTGTAAATAACTTCAACCTCCTTTCATGTCGGTAAGTAACTTTGCGTCTGCTTTTAAAGTACTTTTCAATTAACTAAGTAAAAACTTTTCAAGTCCAACGAAAAAGAGGAGAGAATAAAAAGGTTTTCTGCAAATACAGACTGAAATGTAATTTTTGTAATTTAACTTTGTGTGATTCATTAATTTTGTAAATTAATATTTCCTTTAAAGACAAATTTACTTTGTGTAAAAGATATCTTTGATGTAATTGAGTATTTCGGCACGTTCCTCGCAGGATAAAACTTTAACAAACCAATTTTCCTTTTGGGATTTTCCGGAACGGTTTTGATACTTTGACAACTCCTCTTGTGAGAAGTACTAAATTTTTGCTAGACCAGTTTTCACGATAAACTCACTTTGCGAAATTGATGTCGCCTTTCAAAAGAAAAAGAACTTTTAGAAACACTCGCAAAGTTATAAATAATTTGACCAATTTTGTACGGAAAAATATTTTAGATAGAAAAGAGTGTTTCGAAGTTATGTAGGTGGATGGTGTAATTGTAATTTTAACACCGTATTTAGCTACATCTGTAATACGAAATGCTATAATTGAGCTAGATTATCAAGGGAAACTATTCACATCGTCGAACTGGAAACGTGGCAGTTTACTTTAACACGAATTAAATTGTAACGACAGTTTAACATTATCTCTAATCTACTGTGTAATTGCTGCAAACGATGGTACGTATCAAAATGTTGGAGTTGTTGCATTCCATCAGTTAACTACGTTTATAATAAAATCCCTAATTTTCTTTTTAATATATTGAGGTATAAAATATAGAAGAAATCATTAATCAATAACGAATGGTGACTAAGATAAGATATTAAATATTAACTTAAAAAAGAATTTTGAATTACAACCACTTAAAATTTGATGTTTTAAGATTAAGTGCACACTTATGGAAAATATTTCTTGATAAAGAATTCATAAATATCATCGAAAAATATACTTTGGTGGTTGATCGTAAATATTGTTAGGGGAAGTGGAAACCGGCAGACGGTAAATCAATTTTCTCAACTTTCCTTAAAAAATTAAACCTCAAGGTGCTTCGTCGAGTTTAACATGCTCAACTTTTCTATTTATATTAAATAAAAATTTATGCCTTTTACAAATGTCACTCATTATTAATTTTAAAAACACAACTTTATTATAAAATGTGTATATTCTAAAATATAACAGTGGATATAACTTGCAATTTTGTCTGCACTCACGGTTGAAGCTAAAACATGAAATCCCACTAATTATGTACTATGTGTCGCATAATTAATCCTATTAAGGGCGTACTCTCAATGTAATCACGTGAATAAACATCCACGACAAAATTTGTTCGCTTAGAAAGTTCTAAAACTAACAATGACATTTAAAATTAAAATTTGTGTGTGATATATTATTAAAGATTTATTTTCTCCATATTTTGAATTTAAAATGTTATGACAAAGTTCGATAATCCAGTTCTACTTCAAAATGAATACATTAATTACGCAAAATTGAATTACAATTTCATATTGCATAATTAATAATTAAGGGACGAACGAATATTCAGCAACTATCCGGCCATTTTTATATTCTTATGGCTTTGAACAGCTAGTAAGAACTTGTTTTCCTTTAAGTATGGTACCGACTTAATATCTCCAAAAGTACTAATCAATATAACATTTGCAATATGAATTTGGCCGTATAACATCTTTTGTTAACAATATTTTGAGCTGCTTAGCAATCAAACTTTTCAAGGTAAAGACTTTTTTCAATAGATTTACTACTCAAAATTGACATAATTGAAAAGTTTATTTTATTTTGCATTCGAGAGTGTAAATGTTTTGATGAAACATCAAATACAGAACAAAATAGGCTTTCGAATGATGTCTTCTAGAAGTCTTCTAGTAGGAATTCAAGTTTTCTGGAAGCAGTTCAGGTATTCTGGAAGCAGTTCAGGTATTCTGGAAGCAGTTCAAGTATTCTGGAAGCAGTTCAAGTATTCTGGAAGCAGTATCAAGCAGAGTACGAATAAATGATTTTTATAAAAGAATGTTTTAAATAACAATGTTTCAAGAAAATCATGACTTATTGATTTTTTAAATTTTTAGGTTAATAATTGATAGTACGTTTTTGAATCAAGTTTTATTGTTCACAACTCAAAAGCAAAAAATAGTAAAACTATGTTCATATAAAAAATATCTCCAAAAGTACTAATCAATATAACATTTGCAATATGAATTTGGCCGTATAACATCTTTTGTTAACAATATTTTGAGCTGCTTAGCAATCAAACTTTTCAAGGTAAAGACTTTTTTCAATAGATTTACTACTCAAAATTGATATAATTGAAAAGTTTATTTTATTTTGCATTCGAGAGTGTAAATGTTTTGATGAAACATCCAATACAGAACAAAATAGGCTTTCGAATGATGTCATCGAATGATGTAAGAAAACTATCAGCTAAAACTTTTATCATACAAAGAGGGAAATTATTCTGTGTGGTTATTATTGCATATCAGAGGAGCCATCTATGTCTGTTAATTGTTAAGTGCAGTATTAGTGTTAGTATAGTATAGTTTTTCAAATGAATGCATATATTTTATTCATCAGTGTGCTATTCCTCACTACAATAGAGAAATACGCAAAATTATGCATTTCCGTGCTAAAATTTGCTAAAATAACACTTGGGAAACAAAGCATGTTACAAAGAAACTTTAAGAACAAAAGTTGTGACAAATTTATTGTTTATACTCAACAATATTACTTTCATGCATTTTAGTCTCTGAAAATTTGATGATTTGGTAATGAGAGTATGTTACAAAAATACTTACAAAATAATATTGCCATCTTGGACTTTTATGCATAAATGTATAGATGTTGAGAGAAATATGAAAATATGAAAATTAGATTAATTTTGTTGGTCTTAACAAGATCTTAATGGTAACCATCATAGCACGTAAATAAAAAAACTTTTATAACAAAAGATGTAGTAAATTTTAAGTTTAACAGTAGTGCTCTATAACTTTTAGAACAAAAGTTTGATTTTCCACAATATTCCTCTTTAGCTTCTATAGCTACAGCTACTCGATGCGTTTATAGGGACACAGGGTTAGCCATTATATCAGTATGTCATTATACATGCTATTTGGCAATTCCAGGATCGTACTCAACTTATTTTTTTTAATGGAATCCTATGCGTGTTGTTAAATACAGTAAGGCCCCAACATTCGCGAGGGTTAGGTTCTAAAAATACGCCGCGAATGTTGAATCCGCGAATATTGAAGCACTAGATATTATGAAGGATAAACTACTACTTCTATGTTCTTTTAACACGCTAACCGCCAAATGGTCACCGACGCCAAAAGTTTCATTTAATTTAATTTTAAAAATTAAAAATTTCAAAAATTAATAAATTATACATACTAAATAAAACGCTTAAAATTGCAAAATAAAACGACTGGTCTTAAAACTTTTGTATTCGGAACTAATACAGATATTAAAATAATTACAATTGTTTAAAATATAAAAAAACCTAAACTCGATAGCAATAACAAACTGCAACAAAATAAACTAAAAAAAGAAATAAAAGTTAACATTTCTACTCATCAATAATAATTGCTTTAGAACACGATGGTTTAAAAAATGAAATGATAGTAGGTTGCAATGCTTTGTGTTGCATATCCTTTTGAAGCTCTTTGTAAGGAGCAAGAAGAGTATTCAGACCATTTTTAAATTTTGTGCTTCGTTCCGTTGATGGATCATATTCTACTATTTTTTCAGCAAGATTATTTGCTTCTTGTATAAATAAATTAAGTTCCTTCAACGTTAATTTATTACATAGGGAATTACTATTATCTTCTTCATCCGTTCCTGAAACATTTTCTATTAGTAGCGCTTCTAAGTCTGCACTGGACAACTCTTCCTCTTGATCATTGACGAGAGATTCGATATCAGCTGGTACAATGGTATGAAAATCATCTCCCGGTAGCAACCGTGCAGAAAGAATAGCTCTCTCTATTGCCTCATCAATTTCGCTTACATTTTGCGCAGTGACTTTTTTCAACAGTTTTTTCCATGCATTACTTACGGTTGATACTTTAATGTCATTTAAAGCAAGTTTTATAGATGTAATCGCATGGTCAATATTGTATAATTTCCACACATCTTTTATTGAGAAAACACTATCATTTTGTATTTTCTCATGTACAAAATCGAACATGTGCCGGATATAATGACTTTTAAAAGCTTTTATAACACCTTGATCTAAAGGTTGTAATAAGGATGTTGTGTTGGGCGGAAGAAATACCACCTCGACACATGGATGAGCTAATTTGAGAGCATCTACTGGATGAGATGGGGCGTTATCCAATATCAATAAAACGTGAAATGCTAAATTTTTAGATTTTAGGTAACGCTCCACTTCTTTAACAAAGCACTCTTTAAACCACTCTATAAATAGCTGAGAAGTCATCCAAGCTTTTGAATTAGCTCGCCAATAGACCGGAAGAGCTTTTTTGTCCTTGTTCTTTAAAGCTCGTGGATTAGCTGCTCGATATATTAACATTGTTTTTGTAATAAAGTCTCCGCGTGCATTTGCACAAAATAAAACTGTCACTCTATCCTTAGCCGATTTAAAACCAGGTGCTGTCTTTTCATTTTTTGAAATGTATGTTCGTGTGGGCATTTGTTTCCAATAAAGCCCGGTTTCGTCCGCATTAAATATTTGTTCAGGACGGTAACCTTTTTCTTCTATTAATTTTATTATTTCATCAGGAAATTTTGCAGCCTGTTGATGATCTGCTGAAGCTGATTCTCCACACAACTTAATGTTATGGAGATTAAAACGAGTTTTGAATCTTTCGAACCATCCTCTGCTGGCTTTAAATTTACAATCGTCTTCAGCACAGTCCATTCCACACGAAAAATGTTGATAAAGTTCCTTGGCTTTATCCATTAATCTAGCCCTAGTTAATGGTATATTTTTGCGACCATGGTCCTCAATCCAAAGATAAAGAGACTTCTCCATTTTTTCAATATTAACATCACGAACTTGTGACGTTACCTTTAATGATGACGGTATGCCACTTTTTACGCTATTTCTAATTACCTCTTCTTGTTTCTTTATAGATCTTATCGTAGATTCATTGACACCGAAGACCCGGCCTACTTCGGTAGCTCTTTTCCCTTCCCGGAGCATATCAAGAACTTGAATTTTTCTTTCTAGAGTCATAACTGACTTTGCACGTTTGGCAATTAAATTTATTTCCATCGCAGGCCTTTTTGTACCCATTTTGAGTACTGTTGTGAGATTAATTTATTGTTTATAAAATTATAGTAAAAAAACGGGCGAAACACTAACCTGAACGAAATACAGAACACAAAAATAAGCACCTAACACAAACATTAAAATCGATCATAAATGAGGGATTCCCAGAGAAACGCATATGTAAAGCTGGTTGCTTGTACAGTAAACTTACGGTAAACTTCGTTTTAAATATTTAAAAAATGACATACATACTTGCTATGTATTCGCGAATAATCGAGTCGTGAATGTTGAAAAAGGCAGCAAAATTTAAAACGCGAATATGCGAATCCGTGTAATTTGAAGCCGCGAATGTCGGGGCCCTACTGTACCCTGGTATTTATTTTCAAGGAAAAATAATTTTCCCTTGTTATATACCATGGGTATTTTAAGGCATTTATAAAATTAAAAAAAGAGAGTACAACAAAGATAAAGGCCCCCAAAAAGGTAACCATGTTTAATTCAATCATATGAGTTCTTTTTTAATAAAAAGCAATAACAATAGTTATCTACACATAAACTCAAAAATGAGATAATAACCTTTAATCCGAGGTTCCCAATCTTTTTTGGTTTGTTGCTTCCTAAATAATGGAAATTTTGCAAAGCGCCTTAAATTTATGCGTCTCTTAAGACCGCTCAACCCTAATGCTTCTAGTTCTAAGTCCAGTGTTAGTTCTGAAGCTAGGTTGGGTTGGGTTAGATTGGGTTCCATTTTGAAAGGTACGCCTAAACGTAAATATTTTTCGTTCTAGGCATAGTATTAGCTCTATATATAGAAGATAGAGGCTTTATTGTTGAAAATAAAAAAGATGTAGTATTTTGAACAGCGCTAGTACTATGTGATATTATTATACAAGTGACCACATGAATTTGCATTTAAAAAATTAAGCTGAGCATGGTCCTGGAGTAGTGAAACACCCGGTATATCATTTTATGTATGTGAATTAGGTACATAACTATAGATGGTCAATCCAAACATTCTGAAATACTATAGAAGATGGACTTCTTAAGAAGGTTTTCATCTTTTATAGCTAATTTTTACATCGAATTATTCGAAGAAGGTGCTTTGAAGCTAGACCCTGTGAAACCAAAGCTATGGCTCCGAACGCCTCTATGAATTTTTAGATCACTTTAACGTTCAGCATCCCATGAGTAAGTTTACCATGGAAAAAGACTCTACAAAGCAGTTGCCCTTCTTATATGTCATGGTCATCAGGACGACAAATGGTGACATAAAATTTGGGATGTATTGGGAGAAGAAATCACACCATCATCCCCAACAGATGAGGTCCGTGATCCACACTTTGTTCCAGAGAGAAGCAAGAATATAGGAAGGAGACAACCTAAAGAAGGACGAACTGTCTTCCTTAAGATTTATCTGTCTTCTTTATGTTTTCGGTGTAACGGAACAAATTGTAAGACACCTATAGAAAAACGACACGATATACTCCCGATAGATGAACGATGAGGAACTTCTATAAGGACACAGAGATTGCTAAGTAGCAGTAAATGAATCATTTTTTCATTCCAAATTGTATAGGATGTTTCTAAATTGATGCGAAAAATTTCAAGGGATATCACTGCTTTCTTTATTTTTTATGGCGGAATGAGTCAAATGTTACACAATATCTAATTTGTCAATAATTTCTTTATTTTTAACAATTATTAAATTGGCTTCCGTAGAATTATATTAAATCACAATATTTTTGGGTGACTTACATTTTGAACTATTGCATATTGTATATCGAACATTATAATTGTCCTTTTTTTTTTGAACTCATCAATAATCATGATTCATATGTAATATGGCAGAGACGATTGGTGAACGATTGCATTTAAAAAACTCTTTAAAAATAATCAAAATTTTAAGCATAATTTATGTATAACAATTCAAATCGTTAACTACTAACTAGAAACTGGTTACTTTTAAAAAGCTTTATACAGCTTACAATAATATAAGACATTAAAATGTATTATTCTAACAGCTTAAGGATATTCGTTGCTCCATGACTGTCTTAAGGAAGTTAACTATTCTTCGTCTGATAAACTAGTCTTCATCTTTGAATTCTTTATCTTCATCTATGAATAAAATATTCGTGGAAAATCACGATCTAGACCCATGCGGGTTATGCACGCCACTCACGTGAATATCATAACTTAATCACTTGATTCACGCATGGGTCACGTCAATTCACGTCACTCACGCTCGTTCAGATGTAGTGAAGAATAGTAGATTAACAAAGTGTTTAGTTTTATTATGTTCTGAAATATATGAGATTGTTATAAACTTAAAAAAAAAATAATAAAAGCTGGAATATTCTTATGGTTAATACTTTCTTTAACGTTTTAAAGGACTTCCTCCATTCATCATATATTTAAATTAAATTTTGCACTTCGCTACAATAGTAGTTACTTAAAAATTGATTAGAATTTTGACCTTAACATTTAGTTACTGAAAATATTACTAATAATCTAGAACATTTCAGGTTTTCTTTGAATCAACAAGTATTATAGGAAAAAATCACTTATAGTGCAGAAGTTGTAAACCTTTAAAAATTTTGATATAGATCAGCGTTTCTCAACCTTTTTTTACCAACGGCCTTATAGAATTTGTTCAAAAATTAGGCGACCGGTTAAATATTTTGAAAAATGTCCTGTTAATTATAAATTATGTAAAATGAAATGATATTAACTTTTTAACAATAATAATACAGTGTCATGATGAAAGGAATAAATTCTATTAATAAATATAAATTATTAATAATACAGCAAAAATAGAAAAATACAGCAATATAGCAAAAATACGAACAAGTTTTTTGTAAAATTTGGTCTTTTCCTATTTTTTTTTACATGACACTTAACTTATGCAGTTGAGCGAAAATATTTCTTGATACTCTTCAGGATGCAAAATAGTCTCCTTAATTTTGTAGTCGGTTAAGTTGAAGATCTGATCTAATGGATTAAGCTATGGGAAAACTATAATTATCTCTATCATGTTTTTAGAAAACATTGGCCAACTACTTATACAGCATTCCTGAGATTCATGAACCCAACCCAACTAATATTTAATACTAACTAGCTAATTAGGTTGGGATGGATTAAAATTAATGCCTCTGCCAAACGCAATTAATATCTAGCGCTAAGTAGATCGTTGGGTTGGATTGGATTCAGATACGGTTGATAGCGCAACACAACCCAGCTAATATTTTGTGCTAACTAGCTGAGTTGAGTTGGGTTAAGGTCTTCAACTAACATCTAGTGTTAAGATGCATTGTTTCTGTCAAAAGGTAGTTACCTAAAAAATTTAACTAATTTAGTCCTTCCATGCGAACGCACTGTATATTCATATGAAAATATGAATGTTAACTGGGACGAATACAAATTTTTGTAAAAATGTATATATAATAATATGTAAATATTCATCTTAGTTTTTCATTTAGAACACTTAACTCTAGAAGTCTGTCAGTGGTTGACTTGAAAATATTGAATCACTCAATATAATAAAAAGAAGTTTATTTTATTTTTCATTTATTCATTTGTTATTCTAGACCTTTTTACGGATTTTTGCAGTTATAAGTATAGTATTGGATTTTTAGGCCTTAACATGCACTTTATATTATATATTATATAAGTAAGTCAGTAGTTATACTTTACCACTTTTTTCAAGTAGTTGGCCCAGCTCTGATTGTCCACAGTTGTGCGGACAATCATTGTGTAGATATTGTCTCACAGTTGAGCAAATATTTAATTGTTTAACATTTCTATTCATTAAGTCTATATTAATTTAGTTTCCAGCTCAAAATATCGATTTAAAGAACAGAGAAATTGGCAATTTTTCGAATAAATCCATGAAGAAAGCTGTAATTCTGTAGATATGTCAAAAATCCTAAGCAGTTTCGGGATGTCGACTAAATTATAGCATCCTGTCATCAGGAAAATTCTTGTCAAATGGCATAATGTGAAAATGGAAGGGAAGAAATGGTTCTAAGTTTTCGATCGACATAAGTGACTTACTACGAACTGTAGAGGGAAACAGCTTTTCTCGTGCAACGTCCTTTAATAAGCATAATATGTCAGTGTTTTACGAAAATTTGAAAACCATCTACTTAGAGTCTTCAAATTTTCTTGATGGTTATAAAATATATAATTTGGATGAGACTGCAATGATACCTGTTTAAAAGCCACAAAAGTAGTCGGTTTTAAGGGTGTTAAACAAGGTAACAAGGTAACAAGTGGAGGGTGAGGTGACGACCTGTTGCATAATAGATACTACAGGGCAATACGTATCTCCAGCTATGGTTTTTCCTAGGACACACTTTAAGGAGCATATAATATATTTAGACTCTTTATGACAAATAAGTAAAGTTTTTCAGTTTGTTTATACAATATAGCATATATTTTCAAATTTGTCAATAAATGTATTATTATTATTATGATTCGAGGTGCTCCACCAGCGACATTAAAGTTGGATGTACCTAGTAGATGGATGAAATGCAAATTTCTTTTTACAGATAATGCGACACTTTATTAAATACTCTAACAGTCCCAAAGAAAACCCAAGTCTTTTCATTTGCAGTAACCATGAAATCGTTAGTATTAACCGCAAAACATTACAATTTTCCGTTACCTCCATTTATTATCAGACTCATTAAGGAGAAAAGACGCCTATATCGTGACTTTAGAGTATATGAGGTTCCTGAGCTAAAACAGTTCAATGAGCTTAACAAAAAGATACAAAAGCTAGTTAAGCAGTACAGAACAGAGAAATACATGGAGGCATGTGACACAATAAATCTATGCAAGGGGAAAAATTACTGGCACGAAGTTAGAAAACTATCCAGATACCAAAAGACACCTGGTACGGAAGAACTCGTTGATCCTACCGATGGCAGGGTGCATTCTAATTCTGAAAAAGTCGTTAACACCCATGCGGATTACTTAGAAGGTGTCTATACCTTTACCGAGGATGTCTCGTTCTGCCCTCACTCTAAAAACATTATAGACAACTGGTATGAATCTGCATTTTTGAAACCGTTCGAGACACCCGAGGATGCTCTCATGTCGGAAGAGGAATACTTTAGTCTCCTTGGTCAGGGAAGTAATACCGTCCCCGGTTATGACAATGTTACCAGGAAACTACTGAGAAGTCTGGATCTCTACATTCACAACTTCATTAGAGAAATAATTAACTTTTGCCTCACATCTCAGCATTTTCCGCACGACTGGAAAACGTCAATCATCATTTGCATCCCTAAGAAGGATTCGTCGCTTTCTGATCTGGCAAATTATCGCCCCATCTCGTTGCTTCCCGTTATTGGAAAAATTTTCGAAACGCACCTAAAGAACAAACTAATGTCTGCTGTATCAGAGAAAATTCCACCTTATCAATTTGGCTTCCAATCCGGCAAATCAACGTCCCATCCATTAACGATTCTGGTCTCCAACTTCCAGGCAGCACGTCACGAAAAACTAAAATCCGCAGCTGTATTTCTGGACGTCCGAAAAGCTTTTGACTCAGTGTGGCACAAAGGATTGCTATTTAAACTGCATACGCTTAAAACGCCATACTACCTCTTAAACCTCCTGAAGCAATTCCTTTCGAATCGCTCCTCCATGGTAAAGTTCAAAAACTATTTCTCCCACTGCTTCTCCGCTCAGCAAGGCCTTCCTCAGGGATCTCGTATCTCTCCCTCTCTTTACAACTTATTCTGCCATGACGTTTACAATGACCACCCAGATGCTTTTAACCTGACAGCATACGCATTACTTTATGCCGACGACACAGCATTGGTATCGCACAGCAGGGACGTCGCTTCTTCGATCCGCAAGCTGCAGACACTCGTAAACGAAACGGAAAGTTGGTTCAGAAAATGGCGCATACTAATCAACCCCACAAAAACACAATTTTTTATACCATTTCTTCCGCTTAGCGCTCCCTCTCCCACAATTATCATCCAATCTACGGCAATCTCCGTCACGCCAACCTGCAACTATCTTGGCATAACACTGGATAGAACGCTAAAATTTTTCACCCATGCGACCAAGGTGAAGATGAAAGTCAACATACGCGCTAAACACTTCAAATCCCTGTCGTTCGGAGGTCGTGGAATCTCTACGTCATGTGCCTCGCACATCTACAAGACCATATGCAGGCCTATCATAGAATATGGTGCAATATTACTGAACGACGCACCTAGAAAAACCAAGTACCACCTGGAAGTAGCGGAAAGATCGGCTCTGAGATCCATCACCCGAATTAGAAACCCCCGTAAACCCCTCTTTAACTCAAGCAATCAGCTTCTATATCAGCTTACAGATATCCTCCCCATCGATACTCGCCTCCAACGTTTGTCAGATAAATATTTCATTAATTTACCTATCAAAGCTCTCCAACATATGCTAATATCGCCTCCAATACTCCACCCCATCAACAATCCAACGTTTCTCTTTCAAAAACTCCTTGCAGTCAGAGAAGACTAAATCAAGCCGTCAACTAGAAGAATCACGGGCAGAAAGACCCAGGGTCAATAGCCCTATTCTCGCCCCATTCATTTTATTTTTATTTTTATTTATTTATTTTTATTATATATTTATTGTACACATATTATATTGTTGCATGGGGGTTTAGAATAAAATTTGTTTTCTCTCTCTCGTTAGTATTGTAGTTAAAAATGTAGTTAAAACCACTAAAATTGCAGAACTATACGAATACTGGAATTTAAAAAGTTCCAACAAACGAGTTATGTGAAACACCTATATACATTATTTCTATTTGATTAAGAATTTTGATAAACATCCTCTTCACTTTGATTAATATGTGTATTGACGGTTTTAAATATAATATAAATTAAATATAATTAAAAAAATGATCTTTGGAGAAGAACATTTTCTTTCATAAAAAATTTCCAAACTCAACTTAATAACGTCATTAAAGGACTCATTAAAGTGACTTATCGGTATTAAGTACCTCAAATAAGTTGAAATACAAGTACTTTCTCCAAATTTTTAAGTATGTTGCTTAACAAACAATATTCTTACGTTAAAAGCTATCATCCAATAATCTTAAACCTGTATACACATCAATTACCAGATAACTTTACATAAAAGCTAATAACACAATTTCAAAAAATTTAGTAGTGATAACACCACCTATAAATTATGTGGTTCATCATTTCGTTACTATTTGCACCATTAATATTATTTTTTTACTATGTGTTATACCCAATATTTTATTGGAAAAGAAAGGGATTTCCATACGCAGGATTTTCGTCGGTTTTCTATGCAATAAAAGCACTTTCGATGCGAATTTCGTTGGGGGGTTTATTATGGGATATTTACGAAAGTGTTGACGTAAAAGATAAAGTGATAGGATTTCATTTCTTCAGTAAACCATGCGTTGTTCTAAAAGATGTCGAAATAATCAAAAACATTTTAATCAAGGACTACGAAAATTTTCAATACCGAACGGTTGAAGAGAACGATAAAAGTGATCCGATTGAAACTAAGCTGTTATTTTTCTTAAAGAATCCTTCTTGGCAATTAATGCGAAAAAAGATGAGCCACTCTTTTACTGCAAAACAATTTTATTCGAAATATTCTCAAATGGAATCTGTTGGTGATAATTTAGTGAAGTATATTAGTGATCATCAAGAAGAAAAAGTTAATGGTTTAAACACCGTTCGAAAATATTCAACGGATATAATTACATTAACCGGATTTGGAATTGAAGCTAATAGTTTTATTGATAGTAACGCAATTTCTATGAGAACTGCAAAAACTGTTTTTGAAGGTAGTTTTAGTAGAGGGGTGCAGTTTATGAGTTATTTTGTATCGCCTATGTTAACCAGGATATTTAACATGAAATTTATTCATAAAGCTGGGGTTGATATTGTAAAAGATATGATTAAAGATGTTGATTCTTATCGTAAAAAAGAAAAAATCGTTAATAATGATTTCGTTGGAATTATGATTGATATGTTACAAAATAAAACTTATATTGAAGGTAAGATTAAAAAAAAAGAATTAAATAAATTTTAAATTAATTGTATTTGTAGGAGAAAATGAAATTTATGGCCAAGGAGTCCAATTTTGGCTCGCAGGATTTGAAACGATCGGCTCGTCTGTTTTATTTTTATTTTACGAATTAGCTCATCACCACGAAATCCAAGAAAAACTTAGAAAAGAAATATTTGAAACTTTAGAGGCAGAGGGTGGAAAATTATCGTATGAAGCAATAAGTAAAATGGAATATTTAAGAATGGTAACGACAGGTGAGTTTAATCAAATTAAAAAATAAAATTGTATCAACAAAAATATTGCGTAGAGTCGTTAAGAAAATATCCCTCTTTACCATTTTTGGATCGAAGATGCATCAATGATTATGTTATCCCCGGAACCGACTTAAAAATCGATGCTGGGTCTAACATTTACATCTCATTATTAGCAGTTCATTATGACCAAGAAAATTTTTCAAATCCTTTCAAATTCGATCCAGAAAGATTTGCGAAAGGACGCAAAGGATTAAGCAATGCTTTTAATTATTTATCGTTCGGAGCAGGACAACGACACTGCATAGGTAAGATTAATTATCTTAAAAAAATTATTAAACGATAAAAAATAAATTCGAAATTATTTTTTAGGATTAAGATTGGGTAAAGTAGCGGTTATGTTAGCAGCTGTAAAAGTTTTGAGTAAATTTCGTATACATTCGTGTCAAGAATATTTCGAAACGCGCGATCTTCTCAGTAAAAAAGGATTTTTATTGGTGCCAAAAGAAGAGCTTTCGTTTAAATTTGAAAAATTATAATTTTAATGGTATAAAATGAAAATGTAACGATTTAATTAAAATTAAAAATGTGTTAAAATAAATCAAGGTGGTAATAATCCTTTCAAAACAAATTAACTCTGCCAATTTATTCGTGCATCCTTAATAATGAAACATTGATTGATTGCCCCATACTCTCAATGATGTTTAATAATTCAATACCATTAGGTACTACCAGAGCTTTGTAATTGCTTTTAATGTATGTGAGATATTCGATGTTGATTTGGCGTCTATTCTATGATCCAATAAATGGCTCATCCCATAAATCACATACCACACATTGTATACCACTAACAATATGGAGCAAAATCATATTAAATACTTATATTGATTGTTTTAAAATGTTTCTTATTTTATCGCGATATCTAATGGCCGGTTTCTGGTAAGTTATAGTATTGAGTAGATATAAGAGAGACAGTTATTGGATCGATATCTTTCATCGAGTCGATATCGCCTATTCTGGTCGGCAGATATTTTCTTTTTAATTATTTATTTATTATATTTGAGATGAAAATTGGACAAGCCCAGCATTTAGTAATAAGACACAATAAGTAACATAAACAAGTAATTTCCTAACAAAAAAAAAAATTGCTGAACAAGAAATTAATAATAATGAAAAGTAACAAAAGAAAATCAAATAATAAAGAAAATGATTAGTAAAAGAACATAATTAACAAATAAGAAAACATTTTAAAGGCTTAATTACACAGAGAACAGTAGGTAAATTATATTTATTATTAATTTTAAAAAATCATAAAAAATCAGGTCAACTTCAATAAGCTTTATCTCAAAAACGAATAAAGATTTTCTAATTTGGTTCTCACCATGACAAAATAGACACTTACCTCTATAAATTACCAATGTTTCATTCAAATATATCAAGAATATTTTTGATGATTTTTAATTAACGTGAGATAGTTGTAAATGTTCACGTTGAATTTAATGATTTATATCTCAAAAACGAATAAATATTTTGAAGATCCGGTTTCATCACGAGAAAGTAGAATCTTCCCTCTATAAATTTTGAATATTTCATTAAAATATCTCAAGAATTCGTTTTTTTGTGATTTTTAATTAACTTAAGATAGCCATAAATGTTCACGTTGAATTTAATGATGTATATCTCAAAAACGAATAAATATTTTCAAGATCCAGTTTCATCACGAAAAAGTAGACACTTTCCTCTATAAATCATAAATAATCCGTTAAGATATCTTAAGAATTCGATTTTTCGTGATTTTTTAAAGACAAGGTTATTAATATCAAAAAATCATAAAAATTAATTTAACTTAAATATTCTTTAGCTCAAAAACGAATAAAGATTTTCTAATTTGGTTCTCACCATGACAAAATAGACACTTACCTCTATAAATTATTAATGTTTCATTCAAATATCTCAAGAATATTTTTGATGATTTTTAATTAACTTGAGATAGTTGTAAATGTTCACGTTGAATTTAATGATTTATATCTCAAAAACGAATAAATATTTTGAAGATCCGGTTTCATCACGAGAAAGTAGAATCTTCCCTCTATAAATTTTGGAAATATCATTAAAATATCTCAAGAATTCGTTTTTTTTGTGATTTTTAATTAACTTAAGATAGCCATAAATGTTCACGTTGAATTTAATGATGTATATCTCAAAAACGAATAAATATTTTCAAATCCAGTTTCATCACGAGAAAGTAGACACTTTTCTCTATAAATCATGAATATTTCATTAACATATCTTAAGAATTCGATTTTTCGTGACTTTTGATTAATTTAAGATAGCCATAAATGTTCAGGTTGAATTTAATGATTTATATCTCAAACACGAATACATATTTTCAAGATCCAGTTTCACCATGAGAAAGTACACACTTGCCTCTATAAATCATGAATATTTCATTAACATATCTTAAGAATTCGATTTTTCGTGACTTTTGATTAATTTAAGATAGCCATAAATGTTCAGGTAGAATTTAATGATTTATATCTCAAACACGAATACATATTTTCAAGATCCAGTTTCATCACGAGAAAGTAGACACTTTTCTCTATAAATCATGAATATTTCATTAACATATCTTAAGAATTCGATTTTTCGTGATTTTTGATTAACTTAAGATAGCCATAAATGTTCAGGTTGAATTTAATGATTTATATCTAAAAAACGAATAAATATTTTCAAGATCCGGTTTCATGTCGAGAAAGTAGACACTTTCCTCTATAAATAATGAATAATTCATTAAGATATCTTAAGAATTCGATTTTTCGTGATTTTTTAAAAACTAGATTATTAATTTAAAAAAATCATAAAAAATTAGATTAACTTAAATAATCTTTAGCTCAAAAACGAATAAAGATTTTCTAATTCGATTCGCACAATCATAAAATAGACAAAATAGCTATTATCATAATGGATTATGAAAGGCGAGTTTGTCTAGAAAATGTCTAGAATTCTTAGAATATGGATGTTTGGATGAACTTGAAATTTATAACATCGACCTGAATTCATTTGATATACAATTCTTTGAGAAGATGCTCGATGTATACCTAATACATGTTATATTTATTATATTTTTGTAAAATTTTATCTTCCTTCCAGGATTTTTTGTTTCTTCCCGTATTAGAAAGCAATCAAAACGCAGAAGTCGTAAAATGCGTTACAAAATATCATTATAAAAATGATTATTTCTAGCTCATTTTTGGGCTCTTTCAGAAACCCTAAAGACGGATATCGCTCGATTTATCGATAAATATCGGTTCGATATCGACATGTAAATACGTGCGATAAACCGGCCATAAGTTAGTTAATTAGTTTAGCAGATCTATTATGGTAATATTAGCGATATGGGGAGTTCTATCCATTACATATTTGTGATTAAATATGAAGATTGGTAGAAACGGCTTTTGCCATATTAAATACTCATCAAATTGTCTTTAAAATGCTTCTTACTTCAAAGCGATATATCAATTAATAATTAAGCTATACATTTGATTATTAAGATTATCTGTTTATAAAAATCTTAATGATTTTTTAAAATTTAACTCTTACATATTATCATGTTTTTATGATATTCTTATACTATCTATGGTGGGTCCTGAGACAACTGTAAAGGAGAAAGGAAGGGTTACATCTTGGTGGACTCATGATCTATCTTCACTGGGGATCAGCTGCAGAAAATCTTTCAATAAAGCAAAACAAACTAGACTAAATTCTGACTCGACTTTGTTTAAAACATACCAGTCAGAATTTAAACGTTTAGTACGACAAAAAAAGACAAATCTGGAGAAGTTTATGAAAGAAGACGAAAGCACCGCTGAGGTCTCATGCCTAAATAAAATATTATGTAACCCAGAAGAATCATTGCACTTACTAATGGTTGTTCACTTGATAGGTTTTTTGTAAGATTTTTCAACGTTTCTACATCATCTTGTCTATCAGATACGGCAAACATATAACCAACATAATGAATGATAGAGTGATAGTTGATAGTTTTGAATTCTTTAAAACATCCGGACCTGACGTTATCTCTCCTACTCTTTTTCATTGGAGCCTGAAGATATCAATCACCTGATGAGAGATTTCAAAGCTTGTTTAGCCTTTAATTATGTTCCCATCAGCTTGAGGAAGGTCACAATAATCTTTATTGTGACCTTCGAGACCAACGAAGAGCAAAAAGGGCTCAAAGCGTCCTAAAACCTTTGGATCAATTAGACTCTCATCATTTCTCTTAAAGATATTTGAAAGACTGTGTGACCATTACTTTACAGAAAACGTAGTTAAAGCGTTTGTTTGGCACTTGCATCAACATGCTTAGGTATATCAAAGGTAAATTTCGATCGAGTCTATTTTGGAAGCATTCCTTGACATACATGCAGCGTTTGAGAAAATCATCTTTAATAACATTAACATGATTCATGACATCTTGAAGAGTGTCGTTGGTTATCTCGAGCTAGGTAAAAATAATGTTAACAAGCAAATTAAATGAATTAGACTCTGCAAATCATACTTTATCTTTTTAAACATTTTTAGCATTTAACGATTGCTATTAAGTGCTCTCTGCAGATGTTTTGGCAACAATTTCTACAGCTTGTTTTTACTTTACGATCTTTTTTTCGGCCACACATGTAGCATTTTTTATATGTTCTTGTATACCCTAGTCCCACTTGCATTAATGAATCAATTCCTAATATGTTTTCCATAATGAAATAGAGATTTCTTGACATAAGCTTTGTCGGTTTTAACATTTTTGTAAATTATTCACAAACCGTGCAATAAATAGTTATTTGATTTGAACCATCTGGCCAACTAGGGTGTGCTTAATACGAGTTTCATATTGAATTAGTTTTTGGATGAAAACATAAAATAAGAATTTGAATATGTCATAAAATTCATTTTATTTAAAGTAACAATATGTGATTATTTTGAAAATCATATTTTGAATCAATAGATATGGATTAACATTCTTTATAAGCTGAATTTTAAAAACGTAAATAAATGCGTCGAAATGTTTGCTCGAGAATTACATTCCCGTTTTGTGTTATGTTAATAGAGTGGAATTTCAAGATAATTCACATTTTATATTTATATTATTTAAGATGGCTAGCATTTTCTCTTAGCCACGAAACCACACATAATTTGTTGTAACATATTACAACATAATCTGTTATGTTTATCCAATATCGTAGGATAAGCTGGCTCGCGCGAAGCCGAAATGTTATGGATTTATTCTTTTAGGTCTTCGTGAAGTCTCTAGTATACATTAAAGAAATTAACGAGTTACTTACGAATTAAAAATGCCTTTGAGAGTGTTGAAACCAAGATGCAATTAGCGATTAAATTTATTCAAGTAGCTCTAGTTAGATTTTATGCATCTTTTGAGTTTATCGTTGTAGTTAATAATTGGGCTATTATGAACCTCTACATCGCGAATGTTTTTTGAAAAAAATCTAGTGATTTTTAATGTAATCTGCCCTCTTCAACGCAACATCATTAGTTGCTTTGTCTTGATTCTTATCTGTTATAAGGGAGCATATGATTCAGATTTGTTTTATTATTACAGTTAGCACAGCCCTTGGCAGTTCCGACAAAAGATTCGCAAGATCTTTATATAAGTCTCGAGTCTACTTATAATGATACTTACTCGACTTCATTATGCAATAGAAAGCTTTTCATATTTTGCATATTTCATTTACTATAATTAATCTAAAAAACATCAATTTTAACGTTAATTTATTTATGTTCAGAAATACATTATAGTCAATAAGTGACTAAGTCGTTCTTTTTGTGCGATATTGTTGAGATGACGAGATCTAAATACGAGGATATATCTAAAATTATATATGATTAATTAATGTTTCAAATCTTTTTTTTAATTTCTCAGACGAGAAAGTATTACTAAAAAAATCTAGATTATGTTTATTATTCTTATAAATCATGAGATCTCACAAGATAACCGCAAGATAACCGATACATCCTTATAACCTTTTTTTTCAGTATTATTTACTCTGTTGCTTTTCAAATTACGACTTTGCACTTCAACCATATTATAAATAAATGTAATTATAGAAACAAAGAAAAGTAACAAAAAGTGAATATTTAATTAAGTTTAACGTGATTTATGAGCTACTTTATAAAATATTTACAGCTTATTTAACATTCACAAACTAAACGAGATAGTTTCAAATAACCAAATTTCAACTCAAATCAAAAAAGATCGTTTAATGTACTAAATTTAATTCAATCAAAATTTATTTAAAGTTAATATAGTAATAACGACAATTTGTTTAAAATATTTTTTTAATTTGTGGCAAAAGTATGATAAGAAACGTTAAGACAAATGGCAATAAAAACTCCAAATAAGAACAAAAATGTGACTTTTTACGCTCTTCTGCAAACCCACAGAAAAATTATAACGGCAATTATAACAATAAATTTATTATGTTGTATTTTTTACCTCTCCTAACAAAATGCATAAACAATAGTCCTATAAAAAATTACATTACAATTTAGTAGGTATATAAGGCCAATTTAATCCAAAAAAATTTATTAAATTTATTTAGCATGAAGATGGAGGTGTTGAGGGTTCCTTTGTTAATCCTAGCTAGCATTTTAGTAGCGAAAGTTTCTTCACAAGTTTGTCCAAGAGATGTAAGAATTTTGTTTGTATTAAAACATTTCTTTTTGATTTAATTTTTTTATTTCTTTATTTAGGCTGTAACCGATTGTGTAGTTTACGATTCGACTCACATAAAACAATTCGACGGCAAAGTTGTTAGTGTTTCTTCAACTTGTAGCTTCACCTTGTTTAACATTGTGGATAGAAATCTGAAGATAAACTACTTAAAAAAACCTAACGTTATTCAACTGCTTTATAAAGGACAAGATTACCGTATTTCCTTAGATTCAAATGGAAACGTAGTTTTTACCGTCGATGGAGTTCTTAAGAGACTTCCAGTTACAGTGGGTGGTGTTACAGTTTCTCAACCAGGAAGCATGGCAATTATTGAATTAAAAAGTTTAGGGATCAAAATAAGATTTAATGGTGATGTATGTAACGCTGTAAACTTTGAGTTAACAGATTTTAATTGTGTATATATTTTTTTTTAGTTGGTTGAAATTATTCAAAATAATCTAGGTAATACTATGGTTCCGTCTGGTTTGTGCGGTAATAACGATGGATGTACCGGTACTGATCTTATGTTGAGTGATGGTACTACTGTAACTTCAGCCATTCAGTGGGCTAACAATTGGGCTTTAGGTAAGTAATTAAAAATAAAATATGGTTTGGCAAGAAATAGTAGTTAGAAAATTAGAAATTTATTGCTGGCTGAGGACGATTAACATCCAGAAACTACAAGAATGCTACGTTCTAGCTTATACTGATGATTAGAAAATTTCTCAGATTAGTTTTATATTCGATTTAAAGCATAGAAACGATGCGAGCATTATTTGAGTGGAAATCATAAAATATTAAATATTTGGGGAAAAGTTTGAAGGTTTTTTAAGAACTTTCATTTTTTTAATTATAAGGAATCCTCCTTGTATTAAAAAATAGTATTATTACTACTATTGCCAGATTTTGTTTGAAGCCACAACAATTTCCGAATTTGTACTGAAATTATCAAAGAAAATGTAGTTAATTTATTAAAATGATACTGAATATCACTGTCAAGAAGAACTTCGCATTGAAGAAACAGTATCAGTGCATTTTATTGTTCTATAATCCTGTTTATTACTGTATTCAATGACGAGAACCATCTTGCCTATGATTTATGGCTCCATGGAAGGACCTGGTATCTAATAGCTTACTAAGCCTACTCTACGTAACAATAATCAAACGGCTCGTTTATCTTAACATAACAGGTGCGATGACATCTTGCCCTACTCGGTCTCATGTCACTCCATTTATACAAAAGGAGGCAGCCTTCAGTGTCTTATTACTGAGAACATGGTCTTCACTCAAGCAGGTGACGTTACTCTGTTGAGGACGTGTAGAAATCGTCAAGGACTCAAATCATTTCTTTGACCACCATCCACCAGCCACAGTATAGGGTCATATTTAGAAATAGGAATGATTGGACGAAGGATGAATATCAACTGAATAGAGAGCCTTTGCTTGGTATACCGATGCTTCAAAGATAGTTGGCACGAAGCATGAAATTGCTACTAAGCACGCATATAACCATTTTTCAGCCAGAAGCTTTTGCTATGAACTTATGCACCGCTTTAAACCTCCAAAAAGAACAAAATTGTGCATCCATAAACATTTTTACAGACAGTCTGGAAACCCTGAAGGTAACCCTGTGCTTCACATGTATAACTCAGCACTGATCAGAGAATATACCCGCAACTTGAGAAAACTCGCTAAGAACAAAGAAGGCAGACAAGCTTCATTGAATGAGTAAGTAACAGATGGGTGGCCTCAAAGGTAGCTTCACGCTGGAAAGAACCTAAGAGGTTTTATGCCTCAGCATAAAAAAGGGGATCTAATAACACCCTCAAAATTCCTGATCGACCATGTCTTCTGACCCCTGAAATACCATCTTTTTGACATTTGACAAGTCGAGGATCAAACTTAAGACATAATTTTCTGTAAATTTCTATTGATAGCCACCGACATAAAGGAAAAGAAACCTTGGAACAATTTTAAGGTACATTAATGACCAAAATTTGCTCTAAACCTTTGAAGGGGTTAACTTAGAACAGATCTTTTAAGGGTCAAGGTGACGAGATTGGTCGCTATCCTCAGTCTGGAAATCAGAATAATTGTCGGTGATGATTCATGGCGTTCTGCTTCAACAAATTGTTAAAATTCTTTAAAATTATGTTGTTGTCTTGCGCTTTGGGAAAAATAATTAAAAATATTTCTTGCAAAATTCTCTACTTCATTCGGAAAAGTGGCAGAAGTTTTGGAAGCACAAAGATGTAAATCAATCAAATTAACAAATTTAAATTTTTTTACTGAATTTGATGCATTTATAAGATATTTATTGTACTGAATTTTGTACATTTGTACCGAAACGGCAAATGAAACGGAAACTGATCTGAAGATCAAAAAGAAAGCCACACGGATGTGTCAAGCTAAAATTCCACCCCCACAGATCTGGATAACTTTTTTTTTGTCATCAAAACACGATGCAACTATGTACTTTTTTGTTTTTATCTTCATATTTTATTGCATATTTCGACCACTTTTAACCGTATATAAATATCTTATATTGCTTATTTTTATTGCATATAAATCCGGTCCTTAGTTATCACACATTATTTTAAAGAAAACGTCTTCACCTTTAATTTAAGCCATAAGCGTTTTTGTCGTCAATCTGATCCATTACTCGTCCCATTATCTCCATTATTTTAGCCATGATGTTTTTGATTTCTCCCATATTTATAATTGATTGATTCTGTTATCTAAGTTGAAACATAATCTTACATACTTCCGTTTTTCTCTCAATAATTTTTGTACAAAACAGTGATTATGGTGCATAACTTTCAAGAAGACATCATTTTCAATTTAAAGTATTACACATCTTTATTATAGCAAATTCGATTTTTTGAAGTTAAACTGTTTTGAAGAGCGTTCTTACAGATTTTAATTTCTATTTCAATAATTTCTCCTTCATACGTTAGTTACTATATATTATTTTAAACAGGGCAGTTTCGTCTTCAATTTGATCCATTACTCATTTTATTATCTCCATTATTTTGGCCATAAAGATGATTAAAGATGACATTTTCGTCTTCAATTTGAATCATAAATTATTTCATTAACTCCATTATTTTAGCTACAGCATTTTTTTGAATTCCTCTTATTATTGTTGCTGAGTATTTTTAAAATCGGGTATTTATGGCAATCGTTTACCTGGGACATGTTGCTGGAGGCCCAGATTATCCCAATTAACTGGAGTGCACTGTAATGGGATCGCGATAGTGTAGTCCACCATCCAAAGAAACGCTAACATCTTTAATTGTAGAAGATTTAGTAAGATAATGATAACCTAAAATATATTTGAAGTTATTTTATATCTCTTTCTATTGAACGTGATCTGACAACACTTATTACGATTTGGAAATAAGTAATTTTGTGAGCAATAGGAATCAAATCTGTCAAGGAACCAAAAGCAGACTTGATACTGCTACAATTTTCGTCATTTTTGGGCGAAGAAAGAAAAAATCGAATAATGAAAGCTTTTAAGTGCTTTCATTATTCGATTTTTTCGAATGAATTATGAACATCGTTCATATAGGCTAGAAATGGAATAGGACCAAGGTGACTACCTTCAGGTACATCAGATGTAACAAGACTAAAACTAGATATGAAATTATTTACTTTCACTATTTAAAGCCTCTTAGATATGTAGGACAAAATCCATAGACACAATCCTTTAAAAAGTTAAACTTGTTTAATTTTTCTATAAGAATGTTATGGTGAAGCTTATCAAAAGCTTTCATCAGAATGGTGTAGATAGCATCTACCTGGGAGTTATCATTTAGAGAATTCTGAATATATTGAAAAAATGCAACTAGATTCGTCTTCATTGATCACTCATACAAAAAAGGGCGTTGTTGAGGAATATAGGTTCTCATCATTTAATATTTCAAAGACCTTCGAATCAATAGATTGTAAAGAAATTTTACGATAGTTGCACACAAAATGTTTACTGCCCGATTTAAAGACTGAAACTATGATTGTTTTTTTTTTTCATTCTGAGGAAAAGACTGAATTTCCAATCAAGCAATAAAATATCACGGTAAACAGGTAAATAAGATTTGTATGGAAAAGTGACAAAGATCATGTTTAGGGAATCAATTCTGCGATTGGTAAATAACATTTTATTAATGAGTTAGTGATTGATAATTGCTTATTCATGAATTTGCCATCTCCAATTTGCGTGGACAATCATGTCCAGTTGGGATTTGATCTGGTTTATGTTCTGGTTATGTTCGATTCGCAGGGAGCTTTAAAATTGTCATTCCATTTACTTATGAAGTCATTTTTTCATGTCATTGTTCTGTTCCTTCATGGTTTTATGCTGTATTCTTGTTTATAGTCTATTGAAATAATGAAATTTCCTTTTAGTAATGAAACATTTAGAAATTTTTTGTTTATCTTTTTATACATTGACCTGCTCATTACATGCAATCAGTTATTGTAGTCGGAGTTTTGATAGAAACAAAATTCAATAACGTACAAAAATGATTTTGTATATGTATTGTTGACAGTGAACTTTATAAATATCTTCTGTTAGCAATTTTTCCTTTATACTTCCTTAAAAGATTTTTCCCTTGTTTACATACATACTCAATCTCTTTTTACTAATTTTTCCTCCTTTTGGTGGAATGAATAGTTAATCCATGGTTGTCGACCCATATTTTAATAGATTATATTGGCTGAACTATCAAAATTATGAGAAACATGATCGACATTAAATTCTTGCTATTCCTTTAAAAATCCCTTCTATCTTGTATATTCATCAAAACAACTACTCATTGCCACATGAAATTCATCACCCATCAAGAATTAGACTACATTTTTTTAACTAAAATAATGTTTATTATCAACTAAGAGACGATGGAAGCTTACTGTTATATCAATAAAATAAACGCAGTTATGGATACATTAAGTGATCAATGTTCTCTTGGGGTATCTCGTTCCATGCAATCGCTAGATAGTGTTCATCCAGATTCTCAGGAGACCTGTGTACTTGTCTTTGTCACCGACTCATCATATCACAAATATGTTCAATAGACTATACATCCAGTGGCCGTCTAGCCCAGGACAAAATCTACAACCCAACCTACTCCAACAACCTTTCTTGCAACCTCAGCATGGGGTTTTGAATTATCCTGCTGGAAAGTGATATTCTGCAACGTTTGCACAAAAGGTAATAACACCGGTTTCAGAACGTTTTCGATATAACGAATTGCATTTAATGTGGCTGGAATGAAGGTAAGCAGTGATCTTCATTCAGCACATATCGCCCTCCAAACCATAACAACATGTATTAAGACCGTGTGTCATCTTTGAACCAATTTCAAATTCAATCATTTATCCACAAATAAAACTTTGGTTCATCTCTGAAGACGATGTCATTGCGTTGATGAACCCACCCTTGTCGATCTAGACACCATGTAAATTTGGTTGCTTTATGGGGAAGGAAAGGGCTGTATGTATGAAGCTCAAAGGAAGAAATTGTTCTGTTAAACAGTTGTCGTCAGAAAGTGTCGGTTCAAAACTCTCGTCCAATCCACTACAATTAACCTTGTTGTTTGAATGAACAACCTTGTTGTCGATCCCAGCCATTCGCTTAAGGAGTCTGTCTACTCCTGTGTTGTTTCTTTTGGCATATCTTCCAGAAGGACGATACTCTGAACACCTTCTTCGGACCATAAAGACCATATCCGAGCAACAGTAGTGTAGTTCCGATTCAGCTTTCTTCCAATCTCTCGAAATGAGAGACCCGTCTCTTTCTTACTGATAATTCACTGATATGGGCAAAATTTTTATGGTGTCAAAAAATCATAAGGCGTAACAATTTGACGATCTGACATTTTGGACAGAAATTCATTAATTGCTAGGAAGAATGTATTGAATGTTGAGGATGGTAGAGAAAACGTAACAGTTGAGTTTTTTTTTTGCTGACCCAATCGTTATAAACTTTTCTTCCGTGTTATCAGTGGATTTTGTGTTAACGTTCTTTCTTTTGCAACAATTATCCCTTCTTACTAATTCTTTCTCCTTTTGCTGCTTATTCAACAATAAAATAAGCACTTGGTTAATTCCTTCCATCTCATCAATGATGACCGATTTATAATCACTCTTCTATGTCTTTCTAAATCCATATTTTAATAGATTATACTAACTGAACTACCATACCTAGGAGAAACATGACCAACATTAAGCCCTCACTGATCCTCTAAGAACCCATCATAAGTGATATTGTTCCATATCGGCAATAGTAGAAGAAAAGTAAAATGAAGTCTTATTCTTAGACTAGTGGTGATGATGAGCGTTTCTTTGATCACAACTACACGGAAATGTATGAATGTTATTGAAGAAGAAAAAAATCCAATGATATCACACTGAAGATAACCAGCGTTTTGCGCGATTTTTTAAATACGATTATTTAACGATTTTCATCAACGATTCAAATGAGATTGATGAAAGCATTGATGTCAACAAAAAAAAGGATGTTCATATTGTCAGGTATTTTGGTGAGGTTCCATTGAATTTTCAAAACATGCCAAATGCGAAACTAATCTGTGGTATGAAAAGCTTCCAATGATACTTCGTGGACTCAGGTTTAATATGAAACTATGTATTCCATATCTAGTTATGATTGCGTGTTTGTCCCATAAATCTTGATTTTTATTTATCCATCTTCATATTTCTTTTGATTCTAGATAACTGCCAAAGTTCAACATTTACAAGCAGCTGCGGAACAAATTTGTTAGCTCTAAAAAATTCTAATAATTATTGTACCAGTCTTTTCGCAAGAACAGAATTCACTGCTTGTTCGGTAAAAAAAAACTGATTACAAGAAGAATTTATTGCTTACTATTTCCTTTTCAAATTTAGGCTATTTCGGCTTTATACAAAGCCATTTGCCAATCGAATTATTGTAGTTGTAAGAAAGCTACACCAGAAGAGTGTGAATGCGACATGTTAGATTCGATGACACGAGCCTGCCAAACGAAGAACAACAATATTATGGATTGGCGAAGTTTTGGATTATGCAGTAAGTAATTAAATAATCACTTAGATAATAAAAGATTTAATTTTTGTTCTAAATTAGAGATAAACTGTCTTAACGTCGATCAACAATACATGACGTGCCCACCTAATCGTCAACAGCTTTCTTGTGGGGAAGCTGCGGCAGCTGATCCAACTAGAATCGATTGCGAAGAAGGCTGTTACTGTCCAAATGGAATGCGTTGGTTTGAAGGAAAATGCGTTTTGATCGGCGAATGCCCTTGTTTCTACAACAATAAACGTTACGAAGCTGGGGAAAGCGTTACGCAAGTTTGCAATCTTTGCACATGTACAAACGGAAATTGGAATTGCCCAAATCCAAAGTGCTGCTGTGAAACTGGTTCTTGTGTTGGAGATCCTCACTATAAAACTTTCGATGGTTTATATTACGACTACATGGGTAAATGTGATTATTACGTTCTTCGAAGTTTCTTCGCTGATGTTATTTGTGAACATTATGTACGAAATGCGCAAGGAGTACCTTACGTAAGTAAATTATTATTCGTGTGCATAAAACAAGAAACTTACATGTTTATATTTTGTTATGTACATAGAGAGATTTCACATCTACCGCGCCTTCGTTGTGTATGAGCGTCAGAGTTATATCGAACGGCCACGTTATTAGAATTGGATTACAAAAAGTAACCAAATTCGATAATCGCCCGGTTAAACATTTCCCATACATCCGAGATGGTATTCGCGTCATCCAAAAGAATGCTGAATACCACGCAATCGTATTAGAAAATGGCGTTGAGATTCAATTTAACGGCGTTTGGAATGTCTATGTAATCATCCCGCAAAGAATGATTAACAGAGTTGAAGTAAGATTTAATATATTAATACTTAAAGAGAATTTTAATAAAACGTTCTTAGGGATTATTTGGTGTTTACTCAAAAACGACTGGCGATGACTTGAGAAAACCTGATGGAACGATGGCTGTGAATCTCTTAGATTTCGGAAATTCATGGATGGTACCTGGAAGTTGTACAAATCCTAACCAAAATGACGCTGTTGATCCTTGTGTAGCTAACCCGAGTAGAAAACCACCAGCAGAACAATTTTGCGCCCAGCTTCTTGGTCCTATGTTTTCTGGGTGCTCTGAAGATCCTCAAGCTGAATACGATGCTTGCGTTTATGATGGTTGCCTTTGCCTGGATAATGTAAAATGAAAAAAAAAGCAAAAACCTCATAACTAATTAATTATTTTTAAATAGGATCCCAAATGTCTTTGTGGAATGTATGAAAATCTAGCGAGGAAATGTGCCGTTAAAGGAAACGTCGTTGATTGGCGGTCAACAATCACGCAATGTCCCTTCCCTTGCCCTGCTGGCACAACTTACAAATTCCAATCAAATCCATGCCAACGTACATGCGACGATATTAGCCGTAACACCAACGATGGACAATGTCTTATTTCCACCGAAGATTGCGTTTGTCCAGATGGACAAGCGTTTAACGAGAAAAATCAATGTGTTCCGATATCTCAATGCAGTTGTACTTATGATGGTCTTCGTTTCCCTGGTGGATTCACTTTTGTAATTGAGGATGAAGCTTTGAGATAGTAAGCAAAAACTTCTTAATTATCCCTTCTTTTCTAACAATAATTTTGTTCACAGCGATTGTGTGAATGCCCGTTGGGTGATTACATCAGCAACTGCACAAGATATGCGTGACTTCCCTTCGGTTGAAGAATTTAATGCTGAATGTTCAGCTGTTGATTCAAAACGATACGCAGGGTGCAAACGTGTCAACACTTTAACTTGTTATAATCAACATCTCGAAGAATTGGGTGACTACAATAATTGCGTTGCAGGATGCGAATGTTTACCAGGATTCGTTTTGGACACTGCTCTTGGAGTGTGTGTTAGGCCAATTGATTGCCCATGTTTGTATAGAGGAATCAGTTACCCAGATGATTCAGTTATTAGTAATCGCGAAGAAAGATGGTAAATCGTTATGGTATATTCGATTTTAAAAATAACTTAATTCTTTATTTGTTGAATAGTACTTGCGTGGATGGATTGTGGGAATGCGTCCCTGAAACGGATCATTGGGAAATTTGCAGCGTTTATGGTGATATCCACGTTAGAACATTTGATGAAACCTTCTTCTCATTTGCTGGATTTTGCGAATACGTCATGTTGCAATACGATTTTGGAACAACTGGGTCATTTAGAGTTTCCGTTGAAACAGGATACTGTCCTCAAGGTCCTTGCATCGTTGCTGCTTACGTTCATTTTAGAGCCGAAAATGGAAATATTGACGACGTTATTTTCACACCTGGACAAAGTTACGTTGCTTCATCAAATCTTCAAAATCTCGTCATTACCGATTTGGGTCTTTCTGTTATGGTCGATGTAGTCGCTTTAGGATGTAGGGTTATTTGGGGAGTTGAAGGTTGGATTCATATTCATGTTGGTCCTAATTGGTTAACATTGGTAAGTACAAAATTAATTTTTTAAATCAATACTTATTATTAGTTTTTTTATAGCCATTCTCTGGATTGTGTGGTGTTTATGATAACAACCCAGCAAATGATTTACAAGTTATTGGACAAACTTTGAATGGGGTTGCCGATTTCGTCGATTATAATCGTCTTGATAATACTTGTTCCCCATCTAACGAAATAACGGTAATAATTTAATCTAATTTTTTATTCAATTTGTTTTATGATCATTATTTTCAGTTGAAAGATATGCTCATTGTTAGTGAGTGCGAGTACATCCTTGAAGACGTCTTCCAAACTTGCGGTCTTCTTAGCAATAATCAACAACAATATTACCAATCATGTCTCATGAGTGCTCAATTACAAGCTGATTTTACTCCAGCTGAAAAAACTAAATATTATTGCAATGTTCTGGCCGCTTTCGCAGAAGAATGTGCCGGTGTTGGGGCACCAAGTAATTGGAGAACTCCTTCGATGTGTCGTAAGTAAATATTATAGACCTATTTCTTTTAAATGTTTAATTTTTATTTTTATATTCTAGCACTCCCGTGTGCAGCAGGTAAAGATTATTACACGTGTGATACCCCGTGTGCAAGAAAGAATTGTGCCAATAGGAATACCCAATGTCCGGATAAAGTCTGCGCAGAATCTTGTAACACCCCTGAGTGTACTAATGGACAAGTTTATTTGGACGCAACTAATACTGTTTGTGTTGATCCGGCCACTTGTCCAACAACTAGAAGAAGTAGTGCTCGTACCGCATTCTCCCTTCTTCTTCCCAGAGTTTAAATTGCAGTTATTAGAAAGCGTAGTAGAGTTTTTTGAATATGTGTGCAGATTTCAAATGTTTTAAGCATCATAAAATCAATAAAATTAATTTGAAATAATACTCAGTTTTACATTATTCTTACCATTAATATCTTTGTTGTCAAGGACCGACTGATTCGTTATAATATATATCTTGTGTCATTAATGACATTTAGAACAAGAATCTATTATCAAATCGAATTTTTTCAACTAGATTGGACGTCGTAGAAAGTACTTGCACAACTTCCGAGAAGATTTAGAAATGACGCTGTTGATCCTTGCGTACCTAATCCGGGTGGAAAACCATCACCACAACAATTTTGTGCTCATCTTCTTGGTGATACGTATTCTGTGTGCTCTGAAGACCCTTAAGCTGTTTACGAAGGTTGCCTTTGTCTGGATGATGTACAATATGAGTAAGTTATAATAAGTATCTTGTGCCGTTAGTGATATTTAGATCAAGAATCTACTATCTGGTCAAAATTTTTCCACTTGCAAGAACGCAGTAATAAAAATGTTTCTTCAAAATTCTAAAAAAGATTATTAACTGCCAAATTTGATGCAATGGATCAAATCGAATTGAATACTAGGTGTACCCACTTCTTCTTCACACATCTTTCGAGAATGTATCTAACGTTTATGTCTATATTTTTGAAGATATAGATGATTTTTATGACTGCAGTATCATTAACTGATTTAATGACCTTAAAATTCTTATGTAAATCAAATGAGTTATAATTGGTAATTTGATTACATCAAACTCCTTAAGTACGTACACTCATTTTGAAGAAAAGTGCTTCTCCTCAATATGAACTGAATACATACTATGATATTGAACGTAAAAAATGTGCAGTGCTAATAATATTAGTGGCCGTACTACTTGATAAAACATATGAAGTAACAATGTTCACACCTGAACCATATACACGTACGCTCTCATTATCCTGCACAAATATTCAATTAAATTGCCTAATATGCTGATTGTGAGTTTGAGAGAAGCAAATATACTAGGTGCTTCAGCACAGAACGTTTGAAACTAAGACTGCGGAGTTAGGGTCTATACTTTGTTCGGATATTCATCACATCCTGAGGCAAGTTTGTACAAAAAGGATCTCTTGAATAGCATTATTTTATGAAGCTTTCATATAGTGTCTGCATGAGTATACAATGATTGGATCAGGGCATCAAAGATTTTCTTTTGAACATTATCTTCTAGATTATGTCTGTGTAGGTATAGAGATCTTAGGAAAGTGTTTGCTTTTTAATACATATTGTTACGTGATGACCGAATCTTAAGTTTCCATCAAAGACAACGCTTAAATTTTTGGCTTTAACTGTATTTCCAGAACCTTATTGTTAAGAGATAAATACATATCATCCCGGTCATAAGTATTCATAAGTATCAAGAGACTCATAAGAGTCCCACCTCGGATTCTCTCTGAACTCTTTGAATAATCATAAATTGTTTGTAGATCGGTGTTGAGTTTCGTTACGTGGTGACATTTTCCCCATTGCATTGTGTATATATCTGCATGATATCAGCGAATATATGAATTTTGCAAACTTATTTTACTATTTCATTAGAATAGGTGTCATCTAATTTCACAATTTGTTTTCTTCCATCAAGGAAACTTCTGAGAAGTTTCACTACAGATTTATTTAGGCTGAAAAACTTCAAAATCGCTGTAGTCTAATAGGACCAAAAGATATATACCATCCGAAACTTTTAGGAATGCTGCAGATCAGCTATAGTCCGAGCGAAACCCTGATTGTATGGCAAGCAGTATATTTTTGTCGCTAACTAAATTCTTTAGTTGAATTTCCAAGCACGTTTCCGTTATCTTTGATATGAGTGATAACACTGATAACAGCCTAATCGGTCATAATTCGGTTATCTGCTTTCCAGTTTTCCACATTTTGTAGATGATATTTTTTGCAACTGTCATTGTTAGCTAAACCTTTCTTTCCCTACAAATGGCATCTGTAGTCATCTTTCGCAAAGTTTTATATTAAGTTCCTGCGTTCCAGCATTCCTGTCGTTTCGTCTGTTTAAATCTGCTGAGTACCCTATGTCATAATTTTATCATCCCCTTTACAATCTGTGAGCCACAGAGCCAATAGTTTAATTTAATGCTTTGCCTACCAAAATTAAATTTTATTAAACGTCATTCTAATTACGCTCACTGTTACATCTGTTACACATTTTACATCTAGTGCCACATTACCAATCACTTGAAGGTTATATAGAAAGCACTATAAAGAGCTACATTTGTAATGGATGACTGTTCATTTCCTAGACCGAGTAAGAAATGCTGCTATGACATCAAAAGTTATGGAAAATGTTGTTTATGGTTACTATTTTGGGCATATATAAATCACAAATTTTCCAGCATTGGAGACCTGTTGCAATCGGAATTACTTTCGTTGATAAAGGTGATAAAGGAATTTTTTCGTATCTCTACATAACATTAACCACGCGCTCTGATCAACTCATATCGTGGCTATGAAAGTCATGTTAAACCTACCAGTACTAAATATACATATTCAGGAGATGGTGCCGGTAACCATGAAAACTACAATCAGGAAAAATTATGAAGGATCAGTCCGTCTTACTTGACTGTAAGACAAAATACATATTCTCAAACCGGGATCTTAAGAAAAAGTCTTAAAAATCTATATTGATGGCTGAAAAAGACGGAATGGAGTAGGCACGGGGGAGCCTTTTTTTGACTGGAACCAAATTTAATGCAGACTGCATTGTTGATTTCAACAAGCAGTGTAAGTGTTTTATAGATAGTAGACAATCAGTTTCAGCACTTAGCAGCGTTAGGTCTGAATTAGTAATGGATTATCACCTAGCCCTGTAGGAAACCACGAAATATAATCGTGTCACTAGGGGGTTAAAGGGCACGCTGACTACAAGGGTAACAATCACCCGAACAGGCATTTCAAACGAGCTGCTGGTAGAAAGCTTTGTACACTCGAGCTGATAATCATCCCTTATTTAGCAAGGGGGTACAGTAAGATAAATAAGTATATTAACAATATGAAGCTCGTTGGCTTTTTTCTCTATCGAACGACTGAACAAGACGATGAGACTGTCAAGTGCATCTTGTGCCAAACACATCTTATGATTGTTTTTCCAGATGATATCAAAAACATACCTCGGGGTGATTCCTGTTCTTTAGCAAACTTGAGCTCGTTGATGATCTGAGGTTGTATTCAGAGTATACTCAAGGGGTCCAATGATGCCTATTTATTATTATTATCATTACCTGGCTAAGGGGAGCGACCCCTTTTCTCACCTCCATTTATAAAATCGTAAAGTATTTGGGTTCACTACCGACCAACAAGCCTGAGAGCATCCTTTGCTGAGGCATAAAACCTCTTAGGATTATGGCAAGATCCTCTTTGGGCATAGTAGCAAAAACTTCTGCCTAAAAACAAGTTGGGTTCAGGCGAAGTGGCAGTTCAATGCGGCTAGTCTTCTAATACCCATACCTACTTCGTATCCGACGGTTTTTGAAGAATCGGTAAATTGCATCTGAAGTCTTCAAAAACAAAAAAGTAGTAAATCAAAAGTTTATTATATTCGCATAATCTCAAGTGATTTATTTTACAGATTAATTCACTATGAAAACATTTTTAATGAATCAATTAATTAAAACTGGTTTTGATTTGATTCAAAATAGGATTAGCAGGTCCACATCTTCCATGGAAATCATCGGTTTCTACAGCCCACACCATAACACCACCTAATCCACGAGATTTTGCATAACCAACCTAAACATGTGAATTATTTTAGTATTATTTTCACAAAATTTTTGGAAGTTTAAAAGCAACAACCTTAACAGCAATCGATTTGGTATTATCGTATCCAATCCATTGATCTCCTTTATAAGCGTAAGGTACTTTTTGCTGATCATCCCAAACAACGGTCCATCCAGCGTTCACGTATTCACAAATTTCATTGTATCCTAAATATCCACTTTCTCCTGAATATTTTCCTGCAGCACCACCACCAATAGTTGGTGCTCCTATGTTAGTGTTTTCTATATTTTTTAGGGTATAAGATTTTCCGTAAGTGCTGACCCCCATAACTATTTTTGAAGGGGGAGCACCTCTTTCAATCCAAGCTGAAATACAAGCATCCTAAAAGCATAATAAAAAAAATTTATTAGTTTTTGGTCGAATATAGATTACTTACCACGGTGAGACTCTTTTGGTACGCTGTAACATCAACAGATGATGGATACAACGGTGCATTTTGACCAGTAACTGAATCCCAAGGTCCGTGTAAATCATAAGTCATCACATTGATAAAGTCTAAGTATGCTGATAAAGCTGGTACATTATAAGAAGTATCAACCGATGAAGGAGGACCTGCGACTGCCGCAGATAACAAGAAACCGCATTTGTCGAATTCAACTTGCATTTCACTCAAAAGGGTTACAAAGTTTGTCTAAACAATTAAAACTTTAGTACATTAAATGAAAAATAAATTACTTACTTTGTCAGCCGCTGCACCACCTCATTGAGCGGGGTATTCCCAATCCCAATCAAGTCCGTTAAAACCATATTTTGTATGAAATTAATCGCGCTTTGAATAAACGTTTTTCTGTTGCTTGCCGAAGCTGCCATTGTAGAATATCTTTCAGATCCTTCATTCCAACCGCCAATAGCTATTAATGTCTTCAATTTAGGGTTTTTAGCACGAAGATTGTTGAAATTTACAAACCCACCTATAAAACAAAATGTTTAATAACATAAATAAATCGGAAATAATTAAACATTTTACCCAAATCTACTCCTAGCCAAGGGTCTAAAATCTTTATAGTATAATCAGAATTCATTCCAACAAAACCATAGATCATATGGGTGCATAAATATGGATCGATATTACTAATATTAAATTTTCCATCTCCACTTCTATAAGCAGACCAATCTCCGTGGTAACATACAACTTTGTCTAAAAATAACATACAATCAAATTTCAACTTAGTACAAATTATTCAAAATAAATACATGTACGAACTGAATGAACGCTCAATGATAGCATCAACATTAAAAGGAACAACATTTTCTATGAAATGTTACTTTGTAAAATCAGGATAGCAAGTGGTTATCTTAAATAGAAGTTTTTAAACTTTATTTCAAAAGGAAAAGGAATGAAAACTGGTGTGGACATTTTTAAAATAATTACATTGCAATTTTTAAGAACGTAATATAGGGACATTCTTCAAACATGTCTTTGTATGATAAGACAAAAATGTATATGGAGAAATGTAGATTAGGTGACTTAAAACGCATATTTACATATAGTTACTTACGCAATTGATTTTCTGGAAATGTTGTGATTTATTTTTGTGTAAAGTTAGAGTAATATATTGTTTCTTAATTTAATAAAATAGTAAATTTTGAAAAATCATCTGGTTCAATAAAATAAACGATATAAACTCACAATCTCTTAAAAGATGCTATATATAATCTTAAGGATTGTGTTTTGGTTGATTATATATTCTTGGATATCGGCTATCATTTCATGATTGTGTTGGAAGAGGAGAGGGGGTAGCCATTTATATTGTGGATGGATTCAACATAGGCAAATTGGATTATAGTAATTTAATTGAACAATACAGTTTTATTAGAAAATTAGAAATTTGTTTAATTGTATATCATAGGTCTGAAATCTGCAATAAAAGATACTTTATAGACAAATTGAAAATTGCTTATATAGTGATTTTGATTATACAGGTGCTAACTATTGATCACTCTACAAGAATTACAGCCACTAAAACTTCTTAACTTAAAATGAATACAATTTTTTATTTTTGTAAATAATGTAAGTGATCATGAACATGTGTTCTGTAATTTTAATTTAACATTCGAATCAGCAACTTTGACTAAGTATATTAGGTCTTTGAAATAAGTGAATGAACTCTCTCTTTAAACTTCATCCAGTTACTTTGATGATGCATGCAACCTACATGGCATTGATGATAAAGTAATCTGACTGAACCATTTGTTAATCTTAACTATTGACCATGTTAAAAATTAAAATGACGAGTCAATGGTTGTATTCAGAGTATACTCAAGGGGTCCAATGATGCCTATTTATTATTATTATCATTACCGGGCTAAGGGGAGCGACCCCTTTTCTCACCTCCATTTATAAAATCGTAAAGTATTTGGGTTCACTACCGACCAAGAAGCCTGAGAGCATCCTTTGCTGAGGCATAAAACCTCTTAGGATTATGGCAAGATCCTCTTGGGCATAATAGCAAAAACTTCTGCCTAAAAACAAGTTGGGTTCAGGCGAAGTGGCAGTTCAATGCGGCTAGTCTTCTAATACCCATACCTACTTCGTATGTTCAGTTGCAGTAACAATATCATCTAGTATATTCTTTAGAGCAGTTTTTCACTGAAACAATGCATTCAGCCTTCAGAAACACAGAATGCTTATAGATGACCTGCATATTACCTTCGGTGCTAGTACCACGAAGAATTGTTTTCATGCTGCGGAGAAAACATCTTCTAATAGATAAGCCATTTTTTTATAAATTTAATAGCATTACAATCGGTGCTATTAAATTTTATTTTAGTTTAATAGCATTCAAAATATATCTTGTAGACCCTCTCAGACTCCAATTCTCCAGATAAAAACTGAAATGTAAAAACACCAGGGCCAAACTTTGCCTTAGCAAAGTCATCAAAAATTATCGACCTTAAAGTGGCCATAACATTGATTTTCTAAAAAGAAGTTATTTAGTTCATAGCCTTTTTTAGGCGTTGTGGAAGAAAATGAATCTTACATTGTAACAAATTCTTAATTCGTTGTAATAGTTCCAGTCGCATTGACTCGTCGTTTTAATTTTTGACATGGTCAATAGTTAAGATTAACAAATGGTTCAGTCAGATTATTTTATCATCAATGCCATGTAGGTTGTATACATCATCAAAGTAACTGGATGAAGTTTAAAGAGAGAGTTCATTCACTTATTTCAAAGACCTAATATACTTAGTCAAAGTTGCTGATTCGAATGTTAAATTAAAATTACAGAACACATGTTCATGATCACTTACATTATTTACAAAAATAAAAAATTGTATTCATTTTAAGTTAAGAAGTTTTAGTGGCTGTAATTCTTGTAGAGTGATCAATAGTTAGCACCTGTATAATCAAAATCACTATATAAGCAATTTCCAATTTGTCTATAAAGTATCTTTTATTGCAGATTTTAGACCTATGACATACAATTAAACAAATTTCTAATTTTCTAATAAAACTGCATTGTTCAATTAAATTACTATAATCCAATTTACCTATGTTGAATCCATCCACAATATAAATGGCTACCCCCTCTCCTCTTCCAGCACAATCATGAAATGATAGCCGATACTCAAGAATATATAATCAACCAAAACACAATCCTTAAGATTATATATAGCATCTCTTAAGAGATTGTGAGTTTATATCGTTTATTTTATTGAACCAGATGATTTTTCAAAATTTACTATTTTATTAAATTAAGAAACAATATATTACTCTAACTTTACACAAAAATAAATCACAACAACATTTCCAGAAAATCAATTGCGTAAGTAACTATATGTAAATATGCGTTTTAAGTCACCTAATCTACATTTCTCCATATACATTTTTGTCTTATCATACAACGACATGTTTGAAGAATGTCCCTATATTACGTTCTTAAAAATTGCAATGTAATTATTTTAAAAATGTCCACACCAGTTTTCATTCCTTTTCCTTTTGAAATAAAGTTTAAAAACTTCTATTTAAGATAACCACTTGCTATCCTGATTTTACAAAGTAACATTTCATACAAAATGTTGTTCCTTTTAATGTTGATGCTATCAATGAGTGTTCATTCAGTTCGTACATGTATTTATTTTGAATAATTTGTACTAAGTTGAAATTTGATTGTATGTTATTTTTAGACAAAGTTGTATGTTACCACGGAGATTGGTCTGCTTATAGAAGTGGAGATGGAAAATTTAATATTAGTAATATCGATCCATATTTATGCACCCATATGATCTATGGTTTTGTTGGAATGAATTCTGATTATACTATAAAGATTTTAGACCCTTGGCTAGGAGTAGATTTGGGTAAAATGTTTAATTATTTCCGATTTATTTATATTATTAAACATTTTGTTTTATAGGTGGGTTTGTAAATTTCAACAATCTTCGTGCTAAAAACCCTAAATTGAAGACATTAATAGCTATTGGCGGTTGGAATGAAGGATCTGAAAGATATTCTACAATGGCAGCTTCGGCAAGCAACAGAAAAACGTTTATTCAAAGCGCGATTAATTTCATACAAAAATATGGTTTTAACGGACTTGATTGGGATTGGGAATACCCCGCTCAAAGAGGTGGTGCAGCGGCTGACAAAGTAAGTAATTTATTTTTCATTTAATGTACTAAAGTTTTAATTGTTTAGACAAACTTTGTCACCCTTTTGAGCGAAATGCGAGTTGAATTCGACAAATGCGGTTTCTTGTTATCTGCGGCAGTCGCAGGTCCTCCTTCATCGGTTGATACTTCTTATAATGTACCAGCTTTATCAGCATACTTAGACTTTATCAATGTGATGACTTATGATTTACACGGACCTTGGGATTCAGTTACTGGTCAAAATGCACCGTTGTATCCATCATCTGTTGATGTTACAGCGTACCAAAAGAGTCTCACCGTGGTAAGTAATCTATATTCAACCAAAAACTAAAACATTTTTTGATTATGCTTTTAGGATGCTTGTATTTCAGCTTGGATTGAAAGAGGCGCTCCCCCTTCAAAAATAGTTATGGGGGTCAGCACTTACGGAAAATCTTATACCCTAAAAAATAAAGAAAACACTAACATAGGAGCACCAACTATTGGTGGTGGTGCTGCAGGAAAATATTCAGGAGAAAGTGGATATTTAGGATACAATGAAATTTGTGAATACGTGAACGCTGGATGGACCGTTGTTTGGGATGATCAGCAAAAAGTACCTTACGCTTATAAAGGAGATCAATGGATTGGATACGATAATACCAAATCGATTGCTGTTAAGGTTGTTGCTTTTAAAATTCCAAAAATTTTGTGAAAATAATACTAAAATAATTCACATGTTTAGGTTGGTTATGCAAAATCTCGTGGATTAGGTGGTGTTATGGTGTGGGCTGTAGAAACCGATGATTTCCATGGAAGATGTGGACCTGCTAATCCTATTTTGAATCAAATCAAAACCAGTTTTAATTAATTGATTCATTAAAAATGTTTTCATAGTGAATTAATCTGTAAAATAAATCACTTGAGATTATGCGAATATAATAAACTTTTGATTTACTACTTTTTTGTTTTTGAAGACTTGAGATGCTTCTAGAGGACTTAGTATTGTCTCTAGAAGATTTGAAATGCGTTCAGAAGACTTGATACTTATTCAAAAAAACTTGAAATGTTCCCACAAGTTTTGATACTGCTTGTAGAAGATTTGAGATGTTTCGAGAAAACTTGAACTGTTTCCAACAGACTTGCTACTGCCCCTTAATACTGCTTCTGGAAGACTTGACATTGCTTCTAGAAAATTTGATATTGCCTCTAGAAGACTCGAAATGCTTCTAGAAGACTTGATGCTTATTCTAGAAAACTTGAACTACTTCCATAATCAAGTCTTATGGAAGTAGTTTATTACCTCTGAAAATGTAGTGATTGATTCCCATCTTTCGTTCTTCACTTGTCCAAGACTTCTTCACTTTTACAGTTAGATTCTGACTGATATTATAATCATTTGTAATCATATATTTACTTTTATTATTATTAAATGCCAAACCGTATTCTTTAAGAATATTGTGCTATTTTCTTGTGGAGGTAGTATAGTTCCAGTTTCAAACTAGCTAGGAAAGATCAATATAGAGTGGAGATAATTATTTCATAAATTATTTAGGATTTTAAGACTATCTTCAAAAATTTCACTTTGTAAACAGTGAAGGTGTAACAAAATGTAGCACTGCCTGACATCATTTACGATTTCTACTTTTCCTTATCCATTTGATTACCTACGCAATAATTCATATTTCTTATAATTTCTAATAATTCATATTTTATATTTTTTTCATATTTTATATTTTATATTATTATTTTATTTATGGATGTGGTAAGAAACCAATTGGGAAAGTTGAGTTATGCGTTATGTCACATGCTTGACATCATCACTTTGTTAAAAAGTTTGCACAGGATCTTCTTTATGATTGATCTTCCTTCCTTTAACATCTCATTACTGATTCTATCTTCTTTTTGTTCAGGTTTTTTGTGTTTCAGCTATTTGAGAAATGTTCATGTTGATTGTATTCAGCTTTATCTTAGAATATTAGACGATATTTCTTGTTCTTCCTGATAATGTGTCCTAGGAAAGCAGATTCCTCTACTGATGTTGCCAACTATTTATATATTGCTAAAATTTATCTTAAACCCATATGCTCCAGTAGCTGTATTTAAGTATATTATCATGTATGATTGTTTTTAGATATTGATGTAGTAGTATCAATCAAAAAATTGTGTAGATGTGGGAGAAAATCAATAGAGTAAGATGACCTTTGCATCTGTTTCTTTTCTATGATTGATCTTCCCTTCTTTACATCTCAATAATGTTTCTATCTTCTTCAGGTTTGTTTTTGTATTTTAGTTATTACAAATCTGTTCTTATTTCCTATTACATAAAAATAAGTAATTTTTATTGTTGATGTTGTTCTCATATTACGTTCAATCAAAGAGTAAAATCAGTCGTAAAAGTTTTTGACATTCTTGGCATTATCTTTTATGTTAGTTATCTAATTTTTAGTAGCATTAGTTTTATGTTATGCTAGTATCTTTTAAGTACTGTTGCAGTAGTAGTACTATTGCTAGAGTACTACTACTTCCTTCTAATTGTAATAGAAAGCTTTTCCAAAAGCCAGAATTGCTGATCCACATGTCCATGTATTTATTGAAATCAGAAATTTGTCTTAATTGACATTTTTTTCTTGCTTCATCTATATGATACAAATTGCCACCAATTGATACAAATTCCGTCGAGTTGAGATGATTTCAGTTGTTCTAAATCCCAGCTGACGCAACTTTAGTAGTAATCTGTGGCTATTAAAAAAATGATCAAATTAAAGGGAATAACTGTTATAATTTTCTATATATGATAACATTTTCATATAGAGAGAAATTTAAAAAATACCCATCGATACCACACATCGCCCATAATCCCATAATTTATAGCCAAAGTTTATTGTCTAAAAAGTTTGGTAAAACTTTCACAGCAGATTCTGGGACTGAATTCGAAAGAATATACTCAATAGTACATTAAAATTTAAAAAAATTGAAAGTGGCAACTTCAATCCAGATAAATCAATTAAAAATGTTACCCATACAACTTTGTGCACTTGTACCAACTTATCTGGCGCCTATGGTTCATTTATAATGAAAATGTCTTCTGCCAGTAGTGTTTACAGTTATAGAGGCAGCACATAGTCTTTTATTGGCAGTTCTTAAATTTCTGATATGAAAATGTTGCATTTTGCCAACATTATTTGGTATTTTGGAAGCAAAATCAAATTTTATTAATAGTTACTCATCTTTTGCAATAAAATATCTTCTGCCAGAAGGATTTAGTCTTTAATTAACAGTTTTAGAATTACTTACATAAAGATTTTATATTTTACCAGCAATTTTACAAGCAGAGTCAAGTTCTTTGAAAGTACTTCTGAAAGAATCTTCTGAAAGAATTTGACCACAGGACTTGAAAGCCTTTTAAGTCCTGTGGAAAAATTTTAGGTCTTCTGGGAGTGTTTTAAGTCAATTGGAAGCATATAAAGTCATCTAAAAGAACCTTAAGTCTTTTGGAAGCTTTTCAAGTCCTCTGGAAGCAGCATCAAATCTTCTTGAAGCAATATCAAATGTTCTAAAAGCATTTCAAGTCTTATGAAAGCATGTCAAGACTTCTGCAAGTATTTTCATATCTTTTGGAAACAATATCAAGTCATCATCTAGAACCAGTTCCGGTTTTTTCGACGCATTGCAAGTCTTTTGGAAGTAGCATCAAGTCATCCAAAAGCATTTCAAGTCTTGTGGTTACATTTCAAGTCTTCTGGAAATATTACAAGTCTTTTGGAAGCACTATCAAGTTGTTTAAAAGCAGTATTATATCTTCTGGAAGCAGATCAAATGTTGTTGAAGCTGTCTCAAGTATTTTGAAGCATTTCTGGTCTTTTGAAAATAATATTAAATACCTATTCAAAATACGAGCCCCCTCAAAAAAAAAGCATTCGCAGCAGATGCTGGGAGTAAATTTACAAATTTCACATCTTTCAAGCTCCTCTATTTTCAATCGCCCGTTACTGGTAATCTCTAAATATCATTTCGTCGATAGACAAATGTTGTTCAAATCTGCCCCACTTTCGGAAATCATTATATAATTTTGAAATATTTATCATTTATATTTTCTTTAAATTTACTTGAAAATGCAAAAATTATTTTATTTCCTAGTGTAAATTTCTTGTAGGAGCTTTTTCTATTGGCACTCCTAAGTATTTGTCATTAAACCAAGAGTTTATCATATTTTCTAAATTTTCTTTACAATATTCTCGGCAGGCGTCAGAGAAAGGATTGGCAACAGGAGATAAATCTATGAGACGATTTGGAACAAAATATCATAGTCGCTCAGAATTTTCGTTATCAAATTCTTCATCAACTGTAATCTCAATGAATTCAGGAATATCATTTACGATGGACATACTCAGTTTGCTATCGTCGATTTTTTCCTCATCCGTAAGTTCATTTACTTCTAGAGGTACCACAAGTACATTGAGTACGCATCTTTAGGCGAACTAGTATACGTCAATTCTAAGATCGTAGTTTTGTATCATTTATTTATACCGGTTGATAAATGTGGATAAATGTTGATAAAAAATGTAGTAACCCCACTGAGTGTTTATCATTAATCGTATGAATTGAACCACGGTTTTAGTTCGTCAAGATGACTTTTTTTAAGAATCTTGTTCTAAGTTAAACAACGATTGTATGTTTTTGCTTGTATGTTTTGTTTTGTTTCTATATCCTGGACCAGCTTGATCTTGTTTGCTTTTTCTTTCTTTGCAATATTGAGCATTACTTATACCTGAATTTTGATTATACTCCTTAAGATGTTGCAGGTTGGTTGGGTTAAGTTAGATTAAGATGGTTTAACGTATGAAGTATATTATATTATGATTATAATACCTAGATTATTTCTTTCATAAGCTTCAAGTTGGTTAACACTCCTTAAAATGTTGCAAGTTGGTTGGCTTGGGTTGGGTTGGGTTGGGATACGTTGAGTTGAAATACCTCGAAATATGCTTAGAACGACCAACGTCTTTGAAGTCGGCCGAGATTATATTTTGAGTAAACTTCAAGCAGGATTTTGCTTCTTTCCTTAACATGTTGCAGGTGTTCAAGAAAGTAGCGTACTGTATGGTAATAATTTGTTACATCTTGCAGTTCAACGCAAGTTTCTTTTTATGTTCTGCTTAGTATACGTAATTTTACTCTTGGTCAGCTTGAGGAGAAGCATGATCTCAAGTATGTCATATTGAGCTATCTTGACTATAATTCAATCTCTCTTTTAAATAGTACGCATCTCTTTTTTCTGGCAAATGATCTTGCGCTTCTTGCAATGATTTGACCACCTTTCTGTTGAGCATTGCCTTTAATTTTTATACGAAGTAGCAAAATGACGCTTAAGTAGAAACGTCAGAAAGAGTTGCCACCAAATCCCAACGTTTTATCTATAGATCGCTATGATTTACAAACATCTAAGATGTAAATTGTAGATGATAAAATTTAGTATTTAATATAGAACAATATTTACTAAAATAAAACATCAAACTGAATTAACAAAAATATTAATTTATCGACAAAATATTTTCCAAGAAATTTTAAATCATCGATTAAGTAGATATTTGTAAAAGTGTTGTGTAATAGTGTATGAAAATCTCTACTCGTAAATTCTCCTTTTTTTAAAGCTGTACCCTCAAAATGGAAATCACCGCTGTAAGCTTTTTATACTCGTCATGTCAGTCGAGGAATGAAACCTTTTACTCTCGGTGGCGACAATTTATGTCGCAATTTTACGAAATGAAACACCGCTCGCTTTATGTCTTTTCGACATTTACGATTCCAATCTCGCAAATAAACTTGTTTGTAGCTAATCGCAAGGAGTCTCTTCCCTTTCATACCGAAAAGAAATTAAATTTTTAGGTGCCACACAAACATTACAAATGAGGTAAATTATTTTGGTTTATAGAAATTTTAATCATAAACACAACTTTCTCAATTAGTACCTCGAAATGATTTACCGTGTGTAAACTGAAATTCAATGGATTCTGAAAGACGTAACTTTGCTCCATTTGCGTTATTTATAACTTTCTGCTATTCAACACAGCTCACAGGGAACTAACGTTGCGTTAAATATATTATATGTTTTTTTGAATATATCAACGCAAATACAATTATTTGCTGTTGAAGCAAAAATTGTTCAATTTTTAGAAAGTGTTTATACACTATCCAGTGGAATGTGAATATAAACAGCTTACGATATTCAACGATTTACGTTGGATACTCATATCTCATATAATGAACATTTTATTTCTTCCTTAATAAATAAAGTTGCTTAAACAGTTTCCAATTTTTAAATCCGTAATTTTTTAAAAATTGATTCATTTTATTTCGTTCTTTATGAAGTAGTAATTGAATTTTAACTGAACATTTTATTCAATATTGTAAAAGTTACTTCTTGTTTAGTGGTAAATTCTAGAGTCTAGTTTCTCAATTTCAAGTATAAAGCCTAGTTCTTCTTCGTACGGGATTAAACTCTCGTCCCAAAAGTTAATCTTGTTGAAGTGTCCACCGTCTGCAGTTTATCCAATTTTAAACATACGATTCTAGCTGTCGCCGTTCCCACACAACTAACCTTAACATCCCTCGTAAATTCTTAGACTTTTATAACAATTTTTAAAATATCTCTTTTCAACGTAAAATAAAAATGTGATGTTAGGAATTATTAAAAACTATTTTCTTGTTAAAAACTAATTTCTGGTATTGCAGATGAAATTGCTCTTTTACGCGAAATGTGAAAATTCTTAGAGTTCATATCCTAGAGTCGTGAAATGGGTAAAATGATTTGATGAAATTCTAAAAATAACAGTACAATCTCGTCATAAAGTGAGCTATTATTTTTAGCGCATTAATTAAAAAAATCGTCATTGAATGACGAATTAAAATGATGGAGATAATGGGATGAGTAACGAATCAAATTGAAGACGATGCAAAATTTGAAATGATGAAATTATTGAGATAGAAATTAAAATGTGTATAATTAATATTTTTTAATAAAGTAGGATTTATTTTGGTTTTGTTATAATAATTTAATCTTTATAATATTTATCAAAAAAAGAAAAGTAATGAAGATGTGGAGATGTTGCTTGCATTGCCACAAAACCCTATTAAAAAATTTAAATCATGTTTCAACGAACATTGGAATGCTAAATGAAAGGTTGGTTGAATTCTAATTAAGCAAGCGAAATATACGTTGCAAAAAGAATGCCTTTCGTAATCAACAGGCTTGCTATTAAAATTACTTCAAAGGTTTGATATCTATGAAAAGGTCATATGGCTGTTTTACAAAGATCCATGTCATCCAGAGAAAGAATAAACATGAAAAGATCTATTATGCATGCCACTAAGAACTAAATAAGAAAGTGTCATAAAACAAAATCGTGACCTATTTTCCAATCATCATAGAAATAGCTGTAAGATTAATGAAGAGGAAGACGAAATAATTATGGACAATTATACTAATATGAGAACTAGCACTTACTGCAACTAACATTGTACCTAAAACTAAAAATTTTCGGTTTTCATTTCTTAACTAAAACCATTGATTTTTGAAGTTCATCTTAATCGTTATCATTCGCAAATATGTTACGATATTGTACCATAGGTTTTATGTCATAATCTTTTCTACAATGTCGAACAATGATTTGTAAAATGTTTTATATATATTATGAATCTGCTAATAATTAATAAATTGGAAATTAATAATTTGGCAGAGTACAAAACTAGCAGATGAAGCACTAATAAATAGTTCGTACATATCTCCTTAACGATATCTGCTTGATGTACTTTTCCGGGGTGGCCCCCAATTTTGTTTTGCCTTGAATTGCTTATTTCTCCGTTCCATTTCTGTTTGTTTTTCAAACATTTTTTGTGAATTTTTACTGGAATTATTGTAATTCTAAAAGCCACATAGTTATTTTTTCGTCACATATTATTTTTTATTTTCTCGATTCACATCAGGTCGGTGTTATGGAACAATATCAAATTTTTCTTTAGTTCCTTCGACAATCGAAGTTATTTTACTTTCGTTTCAAATTTTCTTTTTAAATTTTGGATTATTTGTTTTTCACGGTGGCAAATTAAACAAGACGATTTTAAGGCGAAACATTCAAACAAATCGTCTGTTAGATCGTCTTTGTATGTTGATCGTGCGATTCAAGAAATGTATAACGAATTTTAAGAGCAACATAATGCAATTATTGCGCTAATAGACGATAAACAATTTGAAGAGCACGAAATCGTTCTATTAAATTGATTCCCCCACTTCACCCAAATTAAATAAAATTGCAATTTTAACATTCGATGCAAATTTCAAATTTTGGTCAAACTTTTCGGATTTGTTTCAGACAATTATCTTATTTAGGGGTTTCCAAAGTTTTTCTTAGGAGGACCAAGTTCATATTACCAAAATTTTTGGCGGACCAAAAAAAAATTTAAATACCGTGCTCGTTGGTTATTTGCATGATTGTAAATATGATCAAGAAATAAGTCTTAGAATTATGTTGGAAAATAAATAAATTAAAATATTACGAAATAATGTTTAAAACACAATCTATTTTATTTATAAATATTATATCGGCTGTCCCATTTAGCTTGATAAAACAAAATATCTCTTATTATGCAATTTTTGTTAAGACATTTTTATGTTAATTACCTTCTTTTAAGATGTTTCAGCACCTCTTCAAAATAAAATCATAAGACAGTAAGTACTATATATTCAAAGTTGTTTCATTTCACTGCTAGAAGACTTCAAAGTTAGCAAAGAAAATTCTTTTAACTCAAAAATGCGTCATCAACCTAAATCTTTACTAATTCCTTCTATAATTTTATGTGTTATAGCTCGCAGCTTATAGATTTCGCTTTGGATGCGCAAGCAACCAGTTATACAAAACTTTTAAGGGATGCAGATAATGCTTATCTGAAAACTTGATGCTGCTTCCAGATGGCATGATATTGTTTCCATGAGATTTGGAATACTTCCACGAGATTTGAAGTTGTTCTAGAAAACTTTATAATGCGTCAACACGACTTGAAGTGACTTCAGAAGATTTGATATTGCTTCCAGAAGACTTGACATGCGTTCAAAAGACTTGATATTGGTTCCAGAAGACTTACAATGCTTCCATAAGACTTGAAGTTGTTCTAGAAGACTTGATAGTGCTTCCAAAAGATTAGAAATGCTTTCAGAAGACATGATATTGCTTTCAGAACACTTAAAATTGTTCTTGAAGATTTGGTATTGCTTCTAGAAGGCTAAATATTGCTTACAGAAGACTTACAATTGTTTTTAAAGATTTCATTCTGCTTCTATCAGACATGATATTGCTTCCAGAGGACTTAAAATGTTTCCAGAAGAATTGTAATGCTTCAGAAGAGTTGCTTCCAGAGGATTTAATACTGCCTCTTGAAGACTTGAAATGCTTCCAAAAGACTTGATGGTGCTTGTAAAACTGTAAACACTGCTAACATAGAATTCGTGTGAATGAAGAATTAGTGCTCGCAATTAGATATCTTTTAAAAATCTTTTAATTTTAATCATCACACAGAACCAATTGAGATATAAAAAACGGTTTTCACAATTAAAATTGTCGTAGAATTATGAATCAGTTTTCATAATATGGATACTTCGATTTTAATCACCACCCACATAACATTTTTTAAGATCAATAACTACTCGTCAAAATCAATCGATTACTTTTGGTAGACTATCCTCAAAGAGTGATTTCTCAAGAACCAATCGAGATATAAAAGAACGGTTTCCACTATTAAAATTGGCATAGAATTCTGAATCAGTGCTCTAAATTTAGTTACTTCGATTTTAGTTACCACAAAGATATCATATGTCGACAACAACATTAACGATGCGTCAAAACAAATCGGTTGTTTTTATATGATGACTTTAAAGATTGGTTCCTCAGAAATCAATCGAGATATTAAAAAGCGGTTTTCTCCATTAAAATTGTGTAAGGAATCTGACTTAATAGTAAATTATATTAAAACTAACTTAAAGTAATTGGTTACTTCGATTTTAATAACAACCCTTATAGAATTTGTTGAAATCAATACTAATTTCAAAGAGTGATTTTTCAAGATCGAATTAAAATATCAAAAAACGGTTTTCATCTTTAAAATTGTCATAGAATTCTGAATCAGCATCTATCATTTGGTTACCTCAATTTTAAACACCACCAACGCAGCGATTGTTGAAGTTTTGAGGGATTTTTTTTTATAATTTGTTTTGTTTCCCCTTTTTCCAGAAAATAAGTCAGAAAAAGCGTCGAATTTTCCCACGCCTCTCTATAATTACATAAAATAACGGCAATGTGAATCAATAAAAGCTAAAATTTCTTTAACAAGATATTTAAAGGGCTATTTGTGGAAGAAATTGAATCTGAGACAGTTGAAACAGAAATACGATGATTCATATAAAAATTAGCAAATGCTTGATTTTAATTTATGTGATTCTGATGGTGATAAAAATAGATTACCTGATATATATAATAAATAACACACTTAAAAATACAGAAACAGAAACCAAAACATCATTTGATTAGAAGATATTTTTACGAAAGAAGAAAACGTTTATTGAAAGTGAGATGGTATTCTCGGCGACTGCAAGCTTTTTCACGGAAAACAGATCAACATTGAGCCACTCAAATTTTAACTGTTTGTCGTTTCTAGAAAGCTATTTAAAAAATAGTACTCTACATAAATAAAATTATGAAAATATAAATAGTTTGAGTAAATTTGAGTAATTAGAAATTGAAAAATCAAGATTTAACTTTTTAAGAACCATCACTTTTTTGGTTTCATCATTTGGCTTTATCAGGCTTTGTGTGCTGCATTTGGCCCGCACTTTTTGAACCCCTGATTTTATTGCTTATGAAACACTAAAAAAGATATAAAAAACAAACGTCTTTTTCAACTCTTTATTATAATGACATACAAACTTTGAAACCAATAAATAGGAATTCTAAAAGCATTTTAAATTTTATTGATACTTTTCCCGAAAATCTGAAAACTTGTCTGCATAAACTTGAATTTCTGACTGTTGATTCTTGGGACTTTTTGTTCTTTAATATGTTGCCCGAAAATTTGTATGATGTTATAAAAACTAAATTGGAGGTGCCACAAAGTGAAATCATTAAAAAGCTTACTTACCTTTCTTGAATATCAAGCCAGAGCTATTAACTCTGTTCAATTAACATTGTTAAATTCCCAAACATTCACAGAAAAACTTAAAAATTCTTCTCGTCAATTTAAGACTATACTACCTTTTCCACCGAAACCAAAATTAAATCTGCGATCGATGCGAAATGTACTGATTCTCATCTGATTTATCGTTGTTCAACATTTTATAGTAAAGCTCCGATTCAGCGACTAAATTGTGCTCGAGATAAAAATTTGTGCAGAAACTGTTTAAGTCATGGCCATTTCACGGGCAACTGCAACTCTGTAAGTACTCTTCTTCTTGTAAGTCTTGTCCTAAAACTGCAATACATATTAACAGTGCTGATCATTCATTAAGTTTACCGATTGATTCCGGTTTTGAGAAGGTTGTTGCTGTTCAGAACAATAACATTATCAATATGATAATTTTCCCAATTACTATTTTAGAAATAAAAGATTCCGCCATAAAAGGGCCTTTTCGCAAAGTATGAGTCCATATCGATTCCGGGAGTATGGCAAATTTTATAACGCGAAATTTAGCAAATAAATTAAAGCTCTCGCGCATGAAGTGTTGCTGTGCGATTTCTGGATTGAACAACATGTCATTCATCTGCAACAAGGGTTTAGTTTATTTCCAGATCAAACCATTTGCTGTATCTAATCCTTCTTTTGTTTTAAATACCATAATGTTTGTAACAAACATTATTTGTGTTCAACAACCACAACGATGTTGTCGATAGATTTGTATGTGCATCTTAAAGATTTGTATTTTGATGAAGATCGGTATTCTCCATCCGCGTCTGTCAATTTGCTTTTGGATGCTGAACTAGTGCTCTAAGTATTGAATGATCAGTGAGTGATTGGCAGGCCTGGTGAACCTGTAGCTGTGGGATTGGTGTTTGGCTGCTTGGGTAGCTTCTTCACCGTTTGTTGCGCTGCCGTTGAATCATCATTGAACATGTACATATTGTATACTATAATATGTAATATTATAAATATGTAATATGTATACTTTCTTTTTCTTCGGAAGAGGCTGTATGTGAATCGCATTTTTTAACACTTATCAACGTGAACAAAATGGATGATTTGTGCTAGCTTTACCATTTCAGTATGATCCATCTAGTTTAAGTAACTCTTACAATCATGCATTTAGAAGATATTTGCTCCTTGAAAACAGTCTTTCTCATCTCTTTCCTCCAACATCATCCATTGTTATTCGCCTCATCATTGTGTCTTGCATCTGGGACAAAACTGCGAGTAGTCATTGATACGTCTGCCAATAAGTCTACTGGTGTTTCTGTGAACGACATTTTGTTGCACGGCCCGAAGCTTTTGCCCGAAGATTTTGCTCCAATTTCACTGCCATGCAATTCGTTTGCGATATAAAACAAATGTAACACCAAATCCTCAGGCACAGATTATCAGAGAATTTTGCGGGAATTTGATGAGAAAGAGTCTGTAAAACATTATCGCCTTAACATAGTTACATACGGTATTTCATCGGCCCAGTTTTTAGCATTGAGAACTTTAAAGAATTAGCCAAGCTGGAATCTGATGGCATTTCTTTTGCATCTATGGTTTCGTTTTCTATAAAAGAAAGGTATTGACTTATTGAGTTATTGAGGTATTGAGTCTGGGGTGTATAGTACCCCAACATATAGTCGCCGGGTTAAGAAAATTTTATGGCAACTATGGGTTTTACTGAAAATTCTTTCAAACGATTAAAAATATTGATATCGGTTGAATGATACAAGAGATATTATAAATATTTACATATTAATATGTGAATATTTGAAAACACATTTTAACAACCCAACCATCTCCCTTATTATTACAGTTATAAGAAATGTTGCAAAACAAAAGCGATGAGGTATTCTCTAAGCTATCAAATTATAATGTCAAAGTTATCGTTTAATTTTTATGTTTTACTACGGCAGTTACGGTCCCGATAGAACTATGAGCTTCAAAATATTTTTTTTTACTCTGCTTTACCATTGTCAAGATCAAACATAATCAAAGAATGTATAAGGGGTAAAAGAACAACTGACTACTATCTCTACTTACTTTTCCATTGTTCAAGTCTAAATCAAGAACACTAGAATAACGGGACAATAAAATTGTACTGTTTTGATCTACATAAAATTTTGCATTGATTTGACTACCGATATTAATTTGTCACAGTGACACTTCGAATTAATGTTAAAATGACATCATCATCTCAATGTTTAGAATCAACCGAATTAATCAAAAGAATAACATCGACCCACTCAAGCTTACAACTGGAACAGTTACAAATTTTTCTCCCAAATCACCTCATCAAAAACTTCAATACCTTTCAAACCGACACGAACTTCTCCAACGACATTATCCTTCTTTTAATCGAAATATCAGGATTAACAGAAATTTTATCGAACCACGACAAAACAACAAACACCTCCAAAATCGACAGATTAACATCAATTTTAAACGGATTCGTGGCCTGCATTTACGAAATAATTCAACATTATGGCGGGGATTTGTTAACGTTCGATTGCAAAAAATTTTTGGCTTATTGGAATGGAAGTGACTCCGATTTAAACAACGTCATGTTAAGCACACTACATTTAAACGGCGTTATCGATTCATTCAAAACTAACGAGATTGAGTTAAAAATAAAGTTTGGGATTAGCCACGGCGATTTAGATTTATTCATCGTTGGGGATGATTACGTTAAAAGTTGGGTTATATACGGTGATATTTTGGATAGTGTGAAAACCGCGACGAATTTAGGGGGATGGAACGATGTTGTGGTAACCCCCGTTGTTTTTAAACGTTTATCAAATTGTGGGGATTACAATTTTAATTTAATCCCATCTTGTGGATATGCAAAAGTTGATTTGATTAAGAAATCAAATGAAGAGAATCAAATTATTTTTAACGAAATTTGTGGTAAACATTTAGAGTTTTGGAATAAAAGTGGTAATTGGGAGGGGGATGTTGAGATAAAATCGATAAATTTCGATTTAAAAAATGAGTTAATTGAGGATTTAACTCCGTTTTTAAACCCCTTGCTTCAAAATGCGTTAGAAAATAACCCAAATTTATTATTTTTAAACGAAATTCGTGCATTAACGATTGTTGTAATCGACGTTGGGATGGGATATTGCAATAAAGATCGGTTTAAAGTTTTAATCAAGCAAATTTATGAGATAATCTCAAACATTTTTGAGAAACATCTTGGGATATTGTTTCAATTTTCGTGCGTTGAAACGGATTTGATGATAATTCTTGGGTTTGGATTTGAATCAACCGAAGCTTTTCGATTTAAACGGAAAGATTTAAATCGAACCGACGATTGCAAAAATGCTCTTTTAGCGTCACAATACATTTATAAAGCGATTAATTTAATCGATATTAAAAACGTTTCGATTGGAATTAGTTGCGGCCCGATTTATTATGGAATTATTGGCCATTCGAAACGGAAAAATTTCGTTATATTGGGAAAAGCTTTCGATAACGCGACATTTTTAACCAAAAAATTTCGAAATAAAATAACGTGCGATTATTTAACGATGAAGAATTCGCATTTATCGTGGAAGTGGTTTAAAATAATTAATGATAAGTATGTTTTAAATGCTTTTGAGTTTGAGCAACCCCTCAAAGATTATTTGATTTATAATAAAATCGATTTAATCGGGCGAGATGAAGAATACGATTTGGTTTGGAGCTTAATTGAAAATCCGGGGATGCATGGATTTTATGGGGTGTGTTTTTGCGGGAATAAAATGATGGGGAAAACGAAACTTTTAATTGAATGTTATAAAAGTTTTTTTGTGAATAATTTTTCGGTGGCTTTCGCCGATTTGTGCCAATGCACCCAAAAATCTTATGGATGTTTGAGTCGATTATACAAAGAATTTTATGATAAGGTTTGTTTTGATGACGATTTGAGACAGTTTCCGTTCGAATTGTGGGATTTAAACGAAATATTGCAACAAAAAGAATCTTACGATAAATTAAAGGAAAAGATTAAAATTTTAAGCGTGTTTAGGGAGATTATCAAACGAAATCGATACCGATTTAGCGTAATTTTCATCGATAACATCCAATTTATCGATTTGGCGAGTTTGGATATTTTGGAGACTTTGATTTGCGAAAATTCCGAGAAGTTTAAAATCGGGTTAATATGCTGTGGGGAATTTGATTTAGATTCGAATGTACGTTGGAGATTGTCTTTGAATGATTATGTGAAATTGATTGATTTGAAATGTTTTAATGAGGAATCGATTGTTAATTTTGTTTCGAAGACTTTTCAAGTAACAGGGGTTGAAAAAAATTTGATTTATATGTTAAAAAATAATTGTGATGGATCCCCGGGTGTGATTGAGAATTTTATTAATGAATTACACTCTAAAGGGTATCTCAAAACATTAAAAAAAGATTTCTCGATTTCGAAAGACCAAGAAAATTTCGTTTTTCACACCAAAAATAAGATCGAAACTCGTTGTATTCAAGTCATCGAGCTCAGCGATTTTTACGATATCAACGAAATAATAACTGAAGAGATAATCTTAATGAACATAATCGGCGAATTAGAATCAAACGATTTCATAATTTTAATTTGTTGCGTTATGCTCGGTGAAATATTTCGGAGAAAATCGCTTCTAAAATTTTATAACAATTTCTTCGAAATCCCCTCAAAAAGTAATTTCAACAAAGGGCTAAAGCGATTATTCTCGTTAAAATTTATCGAATGCGGATCTTATTTGACCTCAATAAATTTACAAAAAGTTTGTTTATGCCCCCACAACGAAGCAAATTTAAACGAACCTTATTGCAAAATGATTCATTTTCGAAACCCCACAATAAAACGGATCATTTATAACTTAATTAAACGAGAAGATAAATATAAAATGCACCGCAACATTATTAGCTCGTTTAATTTCAACGAGATTAAGTGTTTTAATTGCACCAAAAATAATTGTTTGCCGATCATCCACGGATTAAAATCGAATTTTAATCGAAACGTTGCTTTATATTTCGGAGATTCGATTCTTTGTTTTTGTTTGGAGATGAATATGCAGATTAATCACGATTTAATGGAGCACACGAAAATAATAGAGGCTAACGAAGAGTACTTTTTAAACATAATCGATTTTTGCACAATTTTGATTTTAATAAAAGAAAACGAAGAAGCGCTCTCATATTTATTTAGATCTGCGATTGTTTATAAAAAATTAAATTATTCCGACCCAATAATTATCGCTAAAATTAATATGATGATTGCGAAAGCTTTCGGGGACTCCCACGACGATTTAACTAAAGAATACTTAATTTACGCATTAAAATGTTTTTTATGCGCAAAAGAAAAATGTTTGATTAAAGATTTAAATTTGGACGAAATCGATTTTATCATTGAATACCTCAATTTAACAATAAAATATTTCATTAAAATTAAAAATTGGGATGTAACAAAAACAATCAGCGACTTCTTATTCAACATTTTAAAAATAACGAAACCATCAAAAATCCGATTTGAAGCAGCATCCTCTTTAATTAAAACCTACACTTTTCTTAACGAACCCAAAAATTGCAAATCAATCATTTTGAGGGCGCAAAAAGAAATTACAAGGAGCACAATTTCTTCAATCAATGAATTATTAACGTTTACAACATTAATTAAAGATATTTTCTATCACAATTTATTAAACGCGCAATTATTAAAGTCGATTAAATTGGGGTACAAATTAATCAATTTATGCGAATCAATCAACGTAATTTTAATTAAACAAGAAATTTTAACATCGTTATCTTGGATTTTAATGTTGGTTAAAAGAATCGAGGATTCAGCGGAAATCATAAACGCATTAAAAGATCTCACCAACATCCCAACAAATCTAAAAGACGAAATTTTATTATCTTATTACACAATTTGTCTTGAAATGTTATTAGAAACAAATTTTATCGTTGAACCGTACCAAAACATCCATAATTATTGCATCGATTATTTCAAATTGCGCCAAAATTCCGATTACACCCCAACGGAAAAAACGATCCTCCTTTATTTATACAATCATCATTTAAGGAATAATCGTTGGGTGGATTCTTCCGAATGGATAAATTATTTAAATTTTGACGAATTTGACCCAATCGATCTGCAATCGACGAAAAATCTTTTTAAATACACCGAAAATTTGCTTATCACCTTAGCCAAAAATGACCAAGAAAGGGAAATGGGGAATAAAGACTTTAAATTGGTTAAGAAATATTTGGATTTGTGCCAAATTGCTTCACAAAAATTTAAACTTTTTATACCGAGATATTATCATTTTAAATCATATTTATTCAGAATTTTAGGAAAGCGAAATAAAAGTGTGAAATGTTTAAATTTAGCGTTTAAATTGGCTTTGGCTGATGAAAATACGCTCGACTATTGTTGGTTGATGCAAAGTAAGAATTCTTGGGATGGTGGGTTTAGTTTTGAGGGTGATCGGAAATGTGTTGAGTGGGTTATTGCGAAAACTTATTCTCCTATTCATTGGTCGCAGATTTTGTATGGTTTACCGTTGTATAATAAATATTAATTTCGTCTATTAAAGATTTATTTGATTAATACTTTTTAAGTGATAGAATAATAGGGGAACATGAAATAATCCAAGTGAGTATAGAAGCATTGTAAGTAAAATTTTATATCACAACCCTAAAATTCTGCCATAAAAGTGGAAGGTTTTATATCTTTTATCAATGCACTTGCTGTAACAAAAGTGAGACTCTAAAATTTTTACTCCCTACATAAAAAAAATGTACAATCAAACTGAAAGAAAGAAGTGAATTATTATTTTAGTTTCTATACGTTGTCCTATTTTGTTTTTTATTTATTTATGTTTACTTTTTTAAGTCATGAAATAGAAATAAGAATAACACCATAAATGGTTAACCTTTTGGTTCCCGAAGGAATAAAGAAGAAGTCGAAAGGAGTTAGGAAAGGTGGTCATGGTATTGAAGTTCTACTAATACAGTATCTCCTTCACTGAATAACTTAAAACTTTGAACGTCCCTGGAATATATGTACCCTCATGATGGTCGTGCGTCGTGTATATTGTTCAAATATTCATTTTTCATCATTCTTTGTCTAGTCCAGCGATTCTCAACAAAGAGGTCGCGTTGATATTAGAGGAAGATTACGGAATAGATCGATAATGAACTTATTGTAGTATTAGGGATAATACAAACTTTATTGTATGTAATAAAACATTACTCGAAATTCATTTATGCAGACGATTATATATACATGGTGTCAAATAAAACACGTCCCAAGTTGTAATTCTGTTATTTACATTTCCTATTTAAATACTCAAGCTTCATATGATATGGTTTGATGGATGCTGTTTCATCTTACAATTACTAAAGTTCCTAGATTACTAAAGTACCGCGGTTCATGAAGCCTAAATGGCGAAGATCCTGGTGTGGTCACCATCAGCCAATCCGAAGGAAATAGCCGATTCACAAATACCCAATTCTCCCTCGCACTAAAGGCAGCTTAAGTATTCAAACTACTCGAGCCAAAATGACGATTTGTCAGCATAAGTCACTACTTTTTTGAGTTTAAAATTAATTAATGTACAAGTAGAACTCGACTTACGACTTACGTTCTAAAGACTTCATCATAACTCGATAATTTATTTTAATGACTAATTTTAAAGAAAGCAACTGGTATAACTGTTATGAAATGATTTTACTTATCTAAACATCAGTGAAATACTATTTCGCAGCCAGCAGTTCTTAACAAAAAATGGGAGTTTCTATTTAAAAATGTCAACTTAGGAATGGTATCTCAATTTTGAGGTTCTTGTACATTTCAATTTTTTAGGTGGACAGTCCCGGATTCATCCCGCAATTTCATGAAAGAAATGATTAGTCTGGGACTACTAAGAAGTCTCGAACTTAAAAAAAAATCAAAAACCGAAAAAAATTTTCTACCGCCTGTCCATTTGCAAGGAAAATTCGCGTGGTATCAAATAAATTAGTTAAATTAGCAAATCAAGTCTTTTAGATGCAATACCAAGTCTAGAAGCATATCAAGTCTTCCAACAGCAACATCAAGTCGTCTTCAAGCATTGTATATCGTCTGGTCTAAGTCATTTGGATGCATTCTAAATAGTCTGGAAACATTTAAAATCTTCTAGAAGCAGTATCAGCTTTCTGGAAACATTTCAAGTTTCTGGAAGCAATACCAAGTTTTTTAGAAACAGTATCAAATAATCTAGAGGCAGTATCCAGTCTTTTGATAGCAAATCAGTATTCTAGATACACTATCAAGACTTTTGGAAGCATTGTAAGTTGTCTGGACATATTTCAAGTGTTCTGGAAGCAATATCATACGTATAGGATAAAAGGGAACATTTTGGGGTACATGCAGATATTTATCAGCATGATGCAAAGATCAAGAATAAAATTTATAACAATTACTGCCATTGATCCAAAACACAGCTTGGGTCAGAGTACATATATCGAGTAGCTTAAAAAAGTGTTTATGCCAAAAAGCAGTTCATTCTGTGCAGGGGTTTCTAAATGCAGGGATTTGATTGTAATTACCACATGTTATTGTTTACGCTGCTATATTTATTAACTCATTAATGAAAATTGTATTGAATTGAACGTTTTGAAACTGTACTTATTTAGACGAGTGTATGAGCAGCTGCTTGCTAACACTATAAACTATTATTATTATCAATATTGCAATAAATCCATAATTACTGAAATGTATGTTAAAACTGAAGAAGAGGTCCTTTAATTTCACACCACAATATCTTATTACCAAGTTTTCTAAAAGCAGTATCAAATCATCTAGAGGTAGTATGTAGTCTTCTGGTAACAAATCAAGTCTTTTAGATTCCTTCAGCATCTAGAAGTCTAGAAGACAACATCAAGTTTTCTGGAACTATTATAAATGGTCTGGAAATATTTTGAGTCTTTGTCAAGCCTGCTGGAAGCGTTGCAAGTCCTTCTAGAATCACTGTATATCGTCTGAAAACATTTTAAGTCTTCTAGAAGCAGTATCAGTTATCCGTCAACATTTCAAGTCTTATGGATGCAATATCAAGTTTTCTAGAGATAGTATCAAGTCATCTAAATGTAATGTTATGTCATCTGGAAGCATTGCAAGTCTTCTGAAAGCAGCGTAAGTCTCTTGGAAGCAATGTAGGTCATCTGGATACATTTCAAGTCTTCTGGAAGCAATATCAAGTTTTTTAGAAACAGCAATAAATCATATAGAGGTATTGTCCATTCTTCTGGTAGCAGATCAAGTTTTCTAGATACAATGTTATATTATCTGGAAGCATTGCAAGTCTTCTGGAAGCATTATCAAGTTTTCTAGAAACAGCATTAAATCATTTGGAGGCAGTGTTCAGACTTCTGGTAGTAGATCAAATCTTCTAGATGCAATGTCATGTCATCTAGAAGCATTACAGGTGTTCTGGAAGCATTGTAAGTCGTCTGGAAACATTTCAAGTCTTCTGGAAGCAATGTCAAATTTTCTAAAAACAGTATCAAATCATTTTAAGGTAGTATCCAGCCTTCTGGTAGCATTGTAAGTCTTCTGGAAGCAGTGTAAGTCATCTGGATACATTTCAAATCTTCTGGAAGCAATATCAAGTTTTCTAGAAACAGCATGAAATCATCTAGAGGCAGTATGCAGTCTTCTGGTAGCAGATCAAATCTTCTAGCCGCAATGTCAAGTCATCCGGAAGTATTACAAGTCGTCTGGAAACATTTCAAATCTTCTGGAACAAGTTTTCTAGAAACAGCATTAAATCATCTAGAGCCAGTATCCAGTATTCTGGTAGCAGACCAAATCTTCTAGATACAATGTCATGTCATCTGGAAGCATAGCAAGTTTTCTGGAAGCATTATAGGCCATCTGGAAGCATTGTAAATCCTCTAGATAGAGTTTAAGTCTTCTGGAAGCAATATAAAGTTTTCTAGAAACAGCATTAAATTATTTGGAGGCAGTATCCAGTCTTCTGGTAGCAGATCAAATCTTCTAGTTGCAATGTTAAGACATCTGGAAGTATTACAAGTCTTCTGGAAGTATTGTAGGTCGTTTGGAAGCATTGTAAGTCGTCTGGAAACATTTCAAGTCTTCTGAAAGCAACATCAAGTTTTCTAAAAACAGTATCAAATCATCTAAAGGCAGTATCAAATCATCTAAAGGCAGTATCCAATCTTCTGGTAGCATTGTAAGTTGTCTGGAAGCATTGTAAGTCGTCTAGAAACATTTCAAGTCTTCTAGAAGCAGTATAAGTTTTCTAGAAACAGAATTAAATCATTTAGAGGTAGTATCTAGTCTTCTAGCAGCAACTCAAATCTTCTAGATGCAATGTTAAGTCTCCTGGAAACACCTCAAGTCTTCTAACTGTAATATCAAGTCTTCTGAAAACATTTCAAGCCTTCTTGAAGCAATATTATGTTATTTAGAGACAGTATCAAGTCATCTAGAGGCAATATCCATTCTTCTGGCAGCAAATCAATCTTTTAGCTGCAATGTCAAGTTTTCTGGAACCATCTCAAATGTTCTAAGAGCAACATCAAGTCTTCTGGAAGCATTGTAAATCGTCTGGAAACATTTCAAGCCTTCTAGGAGCAATATCAAGTTATCTGGAAGTATTGCAAGTTTTCTGGAAACATTTCAAGTCTTTTGGAAGCAATATCAACTTTTCTAGAAATAATATCAAGTCATTTAGAGACTGTATCCTATCTTGTGGTAATAAATCATGTCTTCTAGATGCAATATCAAGTCTTCTTGTAGTTTCCAAGACTTCGGACATCGATTTTGAACAACCGGTACGTATATATACACCAAGATTTTTTGAGCGTCGTAAGGACGAGTCATCGTAAGTCGAAGTCTACTTTGACTTGTAATTAAAGTTTAGCGAATTTGTTTGATTGATCTTTTATGTTGTTTCACTAAATAATCCTTTAATGGAATTTTAACTTTGCCTTGTGACTTTTCGACCGAAAATGGTGAAAAACCATTTTAATAAACGAGGGACTTTAACAATTACATTTTTCGAACGCTTTTTTTTTGTCTAAATAAGTTCTTTCATATTAGATTATTCTCCATTTATCATAGTGCTATACTTTTTATAACAAATAGAGGAATATAATGAATTATAATTTATAAATTAAACAAATTCAGTGCTACAAGTATTAAAATCGTCTCTAGGCACAATCGTAATTGTAAAGCTTGAAATTAACAAAAAAAAATTTGAAAATTTAATAAAAATATGTTATAATATAAAAATAATTACTTTCGTTGTTTCATCGGAACATCTTCAACCTCATGAATATCATCAGTTTCAATAAATATTGTAAAGACAAAAAGCTCAGGTTGTTGATAAAAGAATTTTTCATGTACTTTTAAATTTCGAATCCGAAAAATGCTGGGTTATAACTTAGGATCAAAAATCAAAGATGTTGTATAATTTAAAATTAAATGAAAAATTTTTTAACGTTGTGCTCGAAAACAAATGTAGCAAATTAAAATTCAGTTAATTAATAAATGAAAACGATAAAGATTTGAGTAAAATAATGTTTGCAAATGAACTATAATGAGTACATTATAATGAAAAAATTAAGATTTACAATCTAACACGCATATGCTTTTGAAATTAATTAGTTTAATTGTGATGTAAAAATAAAAAATTAAATTAAAATAATTCTCTTTCTCTACAACACGTCATGAAAAAAGAAAAATAAAAAAGGAATTTTATAAATTGTAAATGTGTGTTCTTCACAGGATATTGTGCTCTAGAGCAAAAGAAAGAAAGTTTTCTAATTAAAAGTTTTCTAATTTTGCTATATCCATTTTGTATCCATTTCTTAACCCAATCTTAGCGACTCTACAATCAAGGAAATTATCATATGAAAGTGGGTACGAAATGGAGATGAACGATATTTCAGCATCACTGGTTCATTGTTCACATCAATTCACATCAAATTAAACGCGATATCGGCAATATCAGCATTAAATTCGTAGAATCTCTCAAATTTGCTTCTTAGTACAGGCACCAATTGTTACAATCAAAAGCTACTTGATACCCTTTGAGTAAATAAAGATATTTTTATGGTTGATATATTAAATTATAGCTTGATTAAGAAGAATTTCACTCGAAACTAGTAAACTTCATTACAACGTCTAGAATTTTTGGAATATGGCTTTTTGGATGAACTTGAAATTTACAAGATCTATATCAATTCTTTATGTTCCATGAACTTTTGAATAAATAAAGATGTTTTGGTGATTAATATTTAAAACGAATCGCTAATTCGTATCAATTTAAAGCCGATGTTGGGCGCATCAATTAAGTTTCTTACATTTAAGCAAATGTAAGTGGTTCTTATTACAGGTTCCATTTGTACAATCAAATCTTCCTCTTTGATATATTTTCAGCAAATAAAAATATTTCGATGGTTGATATCTTAAAGTAAAGTTGTGTTGAGATGGGTATTGAGTATTATCATAACTAAAATTCGGAGTATTCTCTTAAATACTCCATGAAATGTTTTTACGAGCCTTTTGTTTACATATGTCAATCATCTATTGTTGTACAAAGGAATGTTAAGACAGGTAGCTTGTTTTTGTTTCCCAATTATACCGTGAAGCCCGCCTCCTCTGTTCCCCAATTAAAGCGTGAAGGACCTTTTGTTTACACTGTCAATCATCTATTATAATACGAAAGAATGTTAAGACAGGTAGCTTGTTTTGTTTCCCAATTATACCGTGAAGGTCACCTTCCTTTGTCCTTCAATTAAAGCGTGAAGGATCCTTTGTTTACACCTGTCAATCATCATATAATAGGATCTTTATAGTGTGAAAGAATGTGATTTTCTTTTGTAAATTTTTTCTTTTATCGAAAAGTTGTAACTAAATCAGATAAAAAATTAAAGGTTTTTCAAAAACCTTTTTTAGCATCCAAAGGACTAATGACTAAAAGTAATTAGACATTACTAAATGGGCTATAGATTGAATGAGAATTCTACGAACTGTGCTAATCAGGACACTTGCATCGAATAGCGATAGTGAATGGGATATTGAAGATTTCAACTACAGACAGTGCAGAAACATCAAGTCCAACCTGCCAATCGATTGATAAATCTCAAAATGGAGTATAAATTAGACGAATCAACACAATCAAATAAATGTATAATGTCTAACATCCTTATTAAAAAGTTTCTACTAAGTCATACAGTATGTTCGTAAAGTCAAGGTGCACCTTTAGCATGTTAACAAGTTCTGAGTTGAAGTATAGTCCCAACAGCTGATATTTTATGGTCCCATTTGGGTTTCGAAACCACTTCAATGTTTTACTATTGACGTGGGCTATCTATACTATATATAATCAAAGGTAGTAGAATGTAATGTCTTTAGTGAGTAATTTATGTTTGAAAATATATAACAAAATATATAACAAACAATGTGCGTTATGATGTTCTTATAAAAAAAATTATACAACGTATAAAAAGTATATAAAAAGGAGAATTTTGGTAATGTTATTAAAATTTGGATTTTAAATTGATAAAAATTAGGATGGTAGGTTTTAAAGGAATAGGAAAGAAAGGAAAGATGGGAGAACCACGGGACCCCAAAGCATGCGAAATATGTGTGTGGCCAATTACATAACTCTTCTTTACTTTAGGGAAAAGAGTTTGAAAAGAAATTTATATAAAGGAGTTTGAGAAGTTTGAACCTGGTCGTTAAAACGATGTACATCGGTGTGTAAAGTTTCGAATTTATCAATTTCGTAGTTTTCTAATAGATTTAATTTGAAAAATTTTTTAAATATAGTATTGTTGTTTTTGAAAGATATGCTGATGTTATATTTATAGAAAATTCTCTGCATACTGTAGGTCATATTGCCTGTTTTATAAAAAAAGTTTGTATTTATGGATTAATTGTTTGTAAACTAGTAGATAGATTATATTGTTGTGTGGATTGAACTTTATGTAATAGCATCATGAAGGTATTATCAGAAAAACCATTGCTGTAAGCAATGTTTTTGATTATGTTATGTTCCTTAACACTTTCTGAGTTAGATAGAGGAGTGTTAAGGTATCTATGTAGATAGCCTCTTAGTGCAGACATTTTATGAGTTTTGTGATTGTAAGAATTTTATGGAACCATTGTTTCCGTCTGTGTTTGTTTTCTGTATATTTTGAATTCTATTTTATCTCTATTATTAATTAATTCGTAAATATTGGTTCAGGATAGGATAAAAGAATCAATGACAATCAATTGAACAGTCCTATATTTCGATTCAAATTGAATCTTCTTCAGGGAGTGAAATTTTCTACAAAATTACAAGTTAATAAAAAGTAAGTAATTACAAATAACACTTACGATTGTAAAGAAACTGGCTAAAATAAAACATTAAATACCAGAGTATTTCGTCCAAAATTATTCTTAAAATTATTGAGAAAAACAAGAATAGCACAGCTGGTCCATTACAAGAAAAGATAGGATGCTATACGAAAAGGTTAGCAACACGTACACTATCTTTTGAAATTAAAATCACTTTAAATAAGATCAAATTGTTAACAAATTCAACTAATACCTTGTTTGAAAAAATCAATGTAAATTTACCTCACAACATTTTACTTAACTTTAAAGATTTTTTACAATTAAATTATAAAAAAACTTTTGATAAAATCAAAAAAAATAATATTAAGAAATTTAAAAAATTACATCAGGATATGATTAGAGATTTTAGAGTGTCAATCAATGGAAATGTGGATAAATGGTTAGTTAATTGCTCTGAGATTGATTTACCAGAGGAAGTAAAACAATTCTTGGCCTTAGGTCCTAAATTTGTATATCCTATAACTGATAAAACATTTTATACCAAACACGTATTAATGGAAATTGAAAACATAATTAATTCATTATCAAATAATGTAAAAGATAGTATAAGAGCCAGAAGTACTAACATTCTAACCAATTTTTTAACTAAACAACTTCTTCCAACGAATTTGGATTCATATTTAATTTTCTGTCAGCAACAAACCAAAAAATTTTTAAAAGATAACCCTGATATTATAGTAACGAAGGCAGATAAGGGCTCAACCACGGTAGTGATGAAAAGGGACATATACATTAAAAAAGCAGAAGAAATGCTAAAAGATAACAACACTTACAAATTAATAGGTAACACTGATAAAACTAATTTCATTCAGAACACTATGAACAGTTTATTGAAAGATCTCTTAAACAAAAACTTTATTGACGACTTGGAATTTAAAAAACTTATAAAACATAACACCTTAGTATCCAAAGCATATTTCTTACCTAAGATACATAAACCCGATATTCCTCTAAGACCCATAATTTCGTCAGTTGGTGCTGCAACATATAATATTTCTTCTTACTTAGCTAAAATATTGACTGTTGCTTTTGACTCAAGAACTAATTTTAATGTGAGAAACACTTTTCAATTTGTTGAGGAATTGAGAGGTTTCGAACTTCCTGAAGGTTATGTTATCATTTCTCTCGACGTTGTTAGTCTGTTTACCAACATACCCACCACATTGGTGTTAGAAATTATAGAAGAGAATTTCCATTACATCTCAGAAAATTATGATTTTGAAAAGGATTTATTCCTAAAAACTATATCAACTATTTGCACTAATACTTATTTTACTTTCAACGGTGTTACTTACCAACAAATCTTCGGTACACCTATGGGTTCTCCGCTATCACCTATTTTGGCCCAAATTGTTATGGACCATGTATTAAAAAGAATTTTACCAACGTTAGAGTTTGAAGTTCCGTTTATAAAAAAATATGTAGATGATATCATAACTGCTATCCTGGCTAATTACGTTAATTCAATTTTGAATAGTTTTAATAAACACAACAAATTCATACAGTTTACTCTTGAGACAGAAGACAACAACTCAGTTCCGTTTTTGGATACTAAGGTCATTCGTGATAAAGACAATAAAATCAAATTTGATTGGTACACAAAACCAACGTTTTCTGGAAGATATATCCATTTTACATCCAAACATAAAATAAAACATAAAATTAGCACAGTGTTAGCTATGAAATATAGAATAGAAAAAATTTCAGAACCTAATTTAATTAATATAAATTTAAATAAATTAAAAACTATTTTTATAAACAACATGTACCCTCCCAAGTTATTAAACAGATTATTTTTCAGCACTGCTGTGTTTGACCCTGGTGTGGATGTTGACTCAGCCATTGATAACATTAATGAACCCACTCTATATAAAAAACTCATTTACATCCCTGAGTTAACTGACAAACTAACCAAAATGTTTAAACATTGCTGTAATTTTAACAACTTAAAGATCGTAGAACATTATCCTTTAAAATCTCAATCAATTTTCACAAACCTTAAAAACCCCACGCCCTTACTATACAGATCTGGGGTTATCTATAACATCTCATGTGGTGGTTGTGAAGGTTGCTATGTGGGACAAACTTCCCAATGGCTTAAAAGAAGATTATACCAACATAAAAGTGATATACGTTGTAACAAAAGATCTTGTGCTCTGGCCCAACATAGTTTGGACAGTGGTCATATTTTTGATTTTGAAAATACTAAAATTATAGATGCAACTAACAACTATCACAACAGATTATTTTTGGAGATGTTCCACATAGCAACCACAGAAAATACTATCAATTACAGAACTGATATCAGCTCCTTAAGTTCTATATACGCCTTAATTTTTGATTTTTGTAGAAATGAATTTAAAAATTTAAATAATTCAAACATTTGAATTTAAATTCCTGGCGCTTCCCGCTTCACGTGAAGTTGCCGTATTACTTTTACAAGGTGGTTGCACTGTCATTCATATTATAAAAAAAGCGCTATGATGTGTAACAACGTGTTTCTTGTTTTTCTCAATAATTTTAAGAATAATTTTGGACGAAATACTCTGGTATTTAATGTTTTATTTTAGCCAGTTTCATTACAATCGTAAGTGTTATTTGTAATTACTTACTTTTTATTAACTTGTAATTTTGTAGAAAATTTCACTCCCTGAAGAAGATTCAATTTGAATCGAAATATAGGACTGTTCAATTGATTGTCATTGATTCTTTTATCCTATCCTGAACCAATATTTACGAGTTGCTAACTGGGATAAAAAAAATTATCTCATAAAGTTATTAATTAATGTAAGATCTAAAAAGTTTAATTCGTTGTTGTTTTCTATTTCTACTGTGAGTTTTATATTTTGGTGTAAGTTATTTATGTAATTGTGAAATTGATTTACAGTAAACTTAACTTAACTTTTAACCTATAATAATTTATATGTTTGGTTGTAGTTTGATTGAAACGTTGATATAAAAATTTATGAAATATTTTCGCTATTTTTGTTGTAGGCGTGTTGATATTGCTATAGGTCTTATGCTGTAATCTATTTTGTGTAATTTAATTAAACTTTTTAAGTAAGGAATTAAGGGATTCATTTCAAACATGTTATTCTAATTTTATTATATTAAATTTGATTAGATTAATTTAAGAGCCTTTGTTGACTAGTTGCTTTAATTTATTATTGAACGCATTTTTTGGTCATTAAGTTAAAATAAGTGTTCCATTTGTGTTTTCAGTGAATAACAGCTCTAAAAAATCTGAATTGGATCTGAAACAATTCTCCAAAAAAATTTGCTGCAGATGCAAATTTTCAATAAATTCTCAATAATACATTAAAATTGAAAAATTATTTGAAAACGGTAACTTCAATCCAGATAAAACCATTAAAAATTTTGTATAGGTTCTCCTTTGAAACACCTTTTCAAGTCAATATTTCAAGTATTCTGGAAGTATTACAAGTCTACTAAAAGCAGTATTAAGTCTTCTTGAAGCAATATTAAGTCTTCTAGAAGCAGTATCAAATCTGCTGAAAGCATTTCAGATTTTTCAAAGGCAATATCAAGTTTTCTGGAAGCGTATTAATTCTTCTGGAAATGATATCAAGTGTACTTCTTGACTTTTTAAATAATAATTCTTATTCTCTATAGTCTATACCAGTACTTAATAAATATAAAAGTTGCTCTTATCAAAATGCGCCAAATTTGATCGTTTTCAAGATAATCACCTTTTTATTATTGGATGTTGACCAAATTTTTTAGAGGATTGATAAAGATTGGTACAATAATGTGCGCCATGCAAGTAAAGTAAGTTTACTAATGTTTTAATTTATTGTATCCATCAAATGCCAAATCACCAGTAATTGTTCATCTGAGTTAAAATTTTTTTTCAAGCCTTAACGTGTTAAATTAACTCCACGATCTGCAAATCTTTTTTATTAGATGAACCATAGGACTACAAATATTTGTAATAACTTAGCTCATTTTTAAATACCATTACGTAATCAGTAATGAAAACTATGCATCCAGCAAAATGGTTTTCATCTACATCTTTTTTTCTGTGTATGATGTTACCTTAATTTTTTAAAAGTACTCCCCACAACACCTTCATTAAAATCATGCTTTAGGGGATGCGTATCTTATTGGCAATTATTTTAAGCAACCTTGTTTAAGTTATAAACTGTTCATAAAATGTGAGTAACTGCTGAAATTGTATTACCTAGTATGTAAATATCTTCTGTAACAAAGTATTTATTTATTAATCAGGGGCAATTAATGTAAAGATTACCTTTTATTTATCGTTCTGGTACATATGCATTTAAAGCCATTACCGTTTTTTTAAATTTTAAGTGTTAACCAGCACTCACATTTAATGATGTAATTGTAATTTTTTGATCATCATTCTTCTTTCAGAGAAACATGCTTGAAAATATGTGAAGAACGTATATTGAAACATAGAAACTATGTGATACTAACTTGATTATCAGCAGAATAAATACTTAAACGTTACAACAAAAAGGAAAAAGCTTACGTACTAAAAATTTTAGCAAAGAAGTATTTAGAGGAAATTATTAGTTTTATTATTGTATAAGATTTTTATTAACCCAAAAAATCGTTACATTGATTTTGTTATTATTCTAAGTTGTATGCATAAACCGGCCTGAGTACTATAGAATATGTAAACATGTGCATATTCACTTAACTTCGAGGTTACTTTATGGTGGTGTTAGATGGTTTGATTATGAAACAACTATAAGCTACGATCTTATTATATTCAACACGTGTTCTTGTAAAATTTTGTGCCGTTTAAATTCCACTTTACCTTGTTCTCGGAATTATTATTAATATTTATATTTTTTTCATAACGCATCCATGTAGACATGTTTAATATTTCATATTTTTTATCAAAGAAAGTTTTTATCATGTCTTGTTGGAGTTTTTAATTGGTGGTTCAAGTTTCATTAATTACTACTTTTGTTACTCTTATTTGATATTCGTGTAAAATTACCTTATTAATTTAAAGTAATATCGAAGTCGTTTCTAAATGAGCTACAACCAAGTGCAAATTTTATTAAAATCTGGTCTAAATTAAAATATAATCATTAAATAAAAGTTAAAAAACGTAGATGTAATAACGCCTCTTTAAAAAAATCTTAACTGAGAATTTATAATTTAAAAAAATATTAACATTTTCTAAAAAATCTTGTCTATGTACCTTAATCAAAAGTAAATTTGTGCCACCTGCGCTTGTCATCAAAAATTCCCAAATAGAAATTTCTTCTAGTTAAATCCTTTTCAAGTTCTTAATTTTTTAAACTTGGGTATTCCTTCAACCATTAATTAAACTTGTTGAAATAGCACAAAATGCAATTAACGAATATATACATATAACAGCCGCTGTTCTTGTAATTTCATTAAAATGTTCCTTACAATTCTACGTAAGGAATAATATTAGAACTCGAACATAATGAAACGTTCTCAACAAAACCACTTACCTTCGACTATTCCGAAAATTTAATTAAAATTCCCGGAAGTGTGTAGATTATATTTGGAAATTTATAATTCGAAGTTTGCGACAATAAAAATTATCATCTTACAATTTATATACCGGAAATTTGTTTTAAAGAGGTAATACATTTTAATGTTTCGTAGCTTTAAATTGATTTTAATTTATACTATATTGTGTTCAATTGAGTTTTAAACAAATTAATATATAAGTTTAAATTAGTTTTTAAAGTTGTTAAACAGTTTAAAATATCAACGCTGTCTACTTGTTAATATATTGAATACCGATAATGGCAGTAAAGTGTAGATAAAGTTGGGATAATTTATGAGGTAAGTTTGTTACTGAATCAGCTTGAAGGAAACTTAAAGACGAAGTGATCTGATTCGTATTTGTCCAATACAAGTTAAATGAAAGACAATTGATATTTTATTATTGTCTCCTAATTTCTCGATGTATGTGTATTTTGCAATTAAGGCTTAAAATGATGAATTGTCACAAATTGTATTAATCTAAATACGAGATATTTATGGGTTAGAAGAAATATACTCTTTTGTAATCACTTTGTATCAATTGTATCAATTGAAATTAAAAACAAATAATAATAAAAACAAAAAACTTAATAAAATTTTTAACAAAGAATTATATTGGAAAAAAAGAAAGAAAATTACAAATACGAAGGGAAAAGAAACATAAACAAATACTTACTGAACATTATTTTAAATTACCCAATATCCACGTGGAAAGGTACGCGATAAAACAGCTATAATAGTTAGACAATCTCTAAAACATCATGAGTTAAATAAATTATGTACAGATAATAGACAAGCAACCGTTATGTTGTTGTTATGTTACCGATTTATAGCTGCAGGGGATTATAGTGCTAAACATCTACACTGGGGATCACGACTTGTTACGCCAAGAGGAAGATGTCTGTATAAAAAAGTTCAAGAGGATAAGTGGATATGTTGTTATATCCACAGAACAACCAATTTATTGGCTTTCCGATATTTCAAAATTTCCCGATCTGACTAATTTCGGTGTAATTAAGAGGATACTTGAAAATATATCCGAGCTTTGACCTTTCATCCGACCACTCACCATTCATTGTCGCAATGGACATTAAAATTCACTACGCACTAAAGTCACCAAGCTTAACAAATAAAGTGTCTAATTTGACTACCTTCCAGAATACGATTGTTAACTCCATAGACTTAAATAAACCTCTCAAATGTGAAACGAACATCGAAAGGGCGATAAACGACTTCACAAAATGTATTCATAAAGCTAGCTAGAGATCTACTCCTCTTGATATTAAAACAAAACTGAATACGTATACCTCGTCTGCTAAAAGATGCTTTAAATGTTTTAAAAACGAAAACGTTAACCATTTTCTAAATAATCTTTCTTATGGTAAAGAAACAAATTACTCAATATTAAAAAAAGGTGATGATTATTGGACGAGAAGTAATCGAAGAGAAAGCAAATATCTTCGCAGAACACTTGAGTAACGGCTTTATCTGACCTTAAAACACTCATTTATTTCTTAAAAGTTAAGAAATCGTCCAGTTACGATCTTATAACCGGATTGGTTCTTAAACATGTTCCTGAGCATGGATTATGTATGGTACTTCTCATCTTCAATGCAATATTAAGGCTAGGCTCATTTCCGATCCAATGGAAGCTGTCTCAGATAACTATAGTAAAGAAACCAAATAAAAATGTGAATGAATGACGTGAATGAACAAATTCACAGAGTAGTTAGATCAGTCAGAGATGCCCTAAAGGTCAAAAGATATTGTACGGCTGCATTTCTAGACTTATCATAAGCTTTTGGGAGAGTATGGCATGAAAGTATTACACCCAAACTTAAAACCTATCTACCTCACACAATGTGTATTCTATTGGAATCATATTTAATGGAAAGATACTTTTTCGTTAAGCAGTATGACGCATACTCCCCGTTGCTAAATATACATGCTGTGGTTCCTCAGGGTATTATGTTGGGGCCTACATACCTTCTATACACAACAGCTGTACCTACAACGAAGAACACCGTGATTGCTACCTGAAGTATTTTATCTGAAATAGCGTCCAAAAACCTACAAAACCATTTGTTGTTGTTGTTGGAAAAATGACTAGAACAGTAACGGGTAAAAGTAAATCCAAATAAGTCCACTCATAGTACATTCACTCTAAAAAAGGGAATTTGCCGCACTGTTACATTAAATAATTAATAAATAATTATGCCTCGATGTTGGGATGATCTTGCATTCTCTTCTCATGTTTAGATGCGAATGATGAAATTACTGATGACACCGATTCTACTTCCAAGTCGTGATGGAGGTCAGTGTTTCGTATATACCGTGTTGTATTCACCTTACTACTTTGTTTTGAAATCTTTGGATCAGTCCAGCATTTATCTTGCAGATACAATCTCACAATTGGATTCCGTATATTCGTTTTAGTTTTAACATTTGCTTATATATTAGCAGCTTATTTCTTACTGATAACGTTAAAGTTTTTTATTAACGTAAGCTTTCCATTTGAGTTTGACATCCAGCGTCATACCCAGTTATTTTGCGATGTTGGCGTCAGGGACTGCATTGTCATTTATGTATACTGGCACACAGTTTACTTTTTAATAAGAAAAGTTTATATATGTAATTAATTAGCCATTGTTTGGTCCAGTTGTGTATTGAATTTAAGGCCAATTGTAACTTGTTTCCTGCAACTACATCATTTTCAGCAACAGCCGTGATCGCTTGTCATCTGCGAATGTACCTGTTAAAGTTTCTGGTATGAAAGGAACTTGAGAAAGATCAAATAGTAAATATAGTGTTGAGCCAAGCACACTACCTTGAGAAACGCCGGCTTGCATTTCATGTAGTGTAGTGTAATAAGCGTTTTCATATTTTGTCTTTATTCTAAAATATTGATTAGAAAGATAGGATTTTAACAGTTGACTATACATTGATCGTTGTATTTAGTCTAGTCCGTAATTTAAGCCATCTAACCAAACTTTGTCTAAAGCTTGTGCAACATACAAATATACGGCTGAGCAGACTTTATTTTCTTCCATGGTTATTTCGGTAGTATCTATTATTCTATCCGCTTGGTCTATTGTTGCATGTTTGTTCTGAAATCCAAATTGATGTGTTGGTATTAGGACTTTTTATTATATAATGGATTTCAGTCTTTTTAATAGTAATCTTTCAAGTAGTTTTGGTACCATTATTGTTTCAGCAACTTTCCATATACTTGGCAAGTATTTCTGTTTAGAGACAGCATTAATAATGTGTAATAATTTTGTACTCGCCCGTTTTGTTAGATGTTTCAATATTTCTCCATTAGTCCCTCATAGCACATGTTATTATTAATCTGCTGATTGCTTTAGATTATACTAGGAACACTGCTTGATATAGTTGTTGGACTGTCTCATGTAAAAGTTTCCTTCAGATGTTCAAGACAAAACAAATAAACTTTTTCTTAATTGTCCTTAGCCCAATAAATACTCAAGTGTACACAAGATGGGAATATAAAATACAGGAAACTTAGAAGAAATTGAGAGCTATATAAACCCCAAGAAACTTCATTAAAGTTACGATGGAATGTGAGAAATGGTAGTAGAAAAGTTTATGATAGGTCATAGTTGAGAGGGAGGTAGGGGAGAGAGCGAGGCAGAACAATATGTATGTATGGCGATGAAATGATGACATAGTCTTTGATGAATAAGTATTGGAGAGGGGGACTCCCCAAAAGCTCCAGAACCGGTATGGTATGCATTAAATTTGAATTATAAAAAATGTGATAGTCTCTTTTTGCTTTTTGTTTTTCGATCGCTGTCTTAAACATGGAGAGAGAAGGATGGAGGAGCTTGACAACATTTATAAAGATATTGAATGGAACCAAGAGATTGAAGAAATCCGTAGCAATGTCTCGGATGAGATGTTTGCTTGCAGATTATACCTGATCTTGTAAAAGAAGAATTAAAGGCTTCAAGGGTAGCCTCACGTTGGAACGAACTAACAAAACTCCTCTGACTCCTTTGCAAACCAAAACCCCACAGGTTGTATTCTTAGCAAACAACCTTTACCGTATTGGATAAGTTAAGGACCCAACTTGTTTGCTTTATCACGAAGAGTCATAAATAGCTGAATACATATTGTGTAATTACGTTGCCTAAGGCATACAATTTTCGGTAAAGCTTTTTTAACACTTAAACCTTTAAAAGGCTAAAGTTACAATAGATCTTATAGGTCGACACGACAAGACCGGTTGCTCCCCTCAGTCTAGCAATAATAATAATATCTAAAAAATCTAAGTAGGTTCAATGAAACTCCAAGGGACCGTTTGGTTAGAAATAATGGTTAACATTGTTCTAAAAGTATTGAAATATCTAAATTAAAGTTAGTACTGGTCTATTTATCATATTGAATACTTCCGTAATGGAAGTACACCAAGATGTTTGGTACTTGTACAGTCTTCAGTGTCACAGAAAACTGTGTAATTCTGATGCAATGATTCAGTTTAGGTTCAGTGTTAGTTCTAGTACTAGTATTAGTTGTTATTCATAGCTAATGCATACTTTTATTGAAGTAAAAGCAGAATGAATACCAAACCGAGACCGAGTAACATTCTAGTTTAACAGTCTTAAAACACAGATTACTAACTCCGATCATAATGTTTATTCTATAACATGAGCTTTACATCACAAACTACTAACATTAGAAAACACAAACAGAATAAATTAAGCATTTGCTAATTCAAAATGTAAAATAATAATTGTTTATTTATGCGTGACATCACGAATGGGCGTATTAATAATATGCATAGCTGCTTCAATTCATGTGCGTTAAAATTATTCATTCAAACACTTTTAAGTGCAAATAAAAATTGTTCATATAACGGTCTTTGGCTATAACATATACTTCCTTACCTTTATAAGCCCGCCATATCGATGATTTACTGCACTATCATTTTTGTGGCAACCTTTCAGCCGTGACAAGTTTTAGTGTGCAATATTTGGAATAACTCGTTATTGCGATATTTAGATGATTTTTCAGGAAATCTAAAAGCTTTTATCACGCCCTATTCAAATACCCGCTTATGTAATCTAATATTGTAGCCATCGAAGTTTGCATGCAATTATGTCGCTTTAATTATTGGATGCAGACTTAAAAATCTTGTTCGATGGTGCTTTTAAGCTTAGCCTCGTCAATATATTAAGAACGACGTATCGTATTGCTGTAGTTTTTATCAAGATAATCTCTTCCAATAACACTTTGTAATGGTGCATACGCATATATGTATAGTGTTTAAGTTAATAATTCAATATAATCATGTATGATGTATATATATTTATAATATTTTTTTTAAATATTTATTTTTCTCTATAAAAATTACGAAATTAATTTAACACGAAAACATATTTTTCCCTATTTTTATTATTGTTTATTACATGATTCCGAGTAAGTAATCCATTATTCAATCCCAGTTCTGATTATTGAGATAAATATATATATTTGTTTTCGCAATTTTCAACTGAAATGAAACTTATCCGAATTTAAAATCCACGCTTCATTTTAAAAAACATTTAGAGCCTACACAATTCAAAGTAGTTAATCTGTACGGGAGACACGAGACGAAAATTTTAACAGTAAAATTGCATAATCCCACAGATGCGCTAGGAATAGACATATTGACGATTTTCCATGAAAAATAAATAAATTGTAACGTTGAAAAAGAGTGTACCACCCGAATGATAAATGTTGTGGGGATTATTTGTCATGAGAATAAAGTGTTACTTTGTTGTGCTTTCAAAAGTACATAATGGAATTGGATTTTTCGCTCAATTTTAAACTGTGTGCTAGGATTTCATTCAGTATGGGTGTTAAGTTATAAGTTGAAATTCGTCAATTTTTTTTCAATCCTTATAACTTATGATAGAGCAAAAAAAAGTGATAATACTTACCTGATAAATTTAGTAATATTTAATAAGAAATAGATAAAAGATTTGACTAAACACTCTTTATTTCTAAATCTAACAATTTTTCCTAACTCGAACTTAACTAACATTGTCTAATAATAATACTATTTTTTAACCCTTACTATCTAACTTATTACATAAATACTTACAAATTTTCAGTCGACATTTGTTTCTTTAACTCACTCTGTTTGCCATTTCCAAAATGATTGTTCATCATGCACATCGCATACTCTGGCACAGTATCCAAAGACTCATGTTTGGACCTAATATTGGAATTATTTCTGGTCATGGGCATTTCAACCGAAACCACAGTTGTTAACGGCGAAGATCGACAATTAACCTTCATCGTATCACCGCTTGTCCTCTTGTATTGCGGCACAGAACCATACGGAAGCGGTTTGCCACCGATTGCACCTTTATGTCTTTCCGCACGATCTTTACACAAACCGTATCGTCCCATTAAAATAAAAAAGTCTCTCCTATACTGTTGAGTTAATAACGCGTATAAACACGGATTTGCGCAAGAATTTAGCGGGTAAAAAAACACCAATAAAATTTTTGTTTGCGTCACCGTTATTAATGGATACCCTATTAACGCGGTCATGCCAAAGAACGCGATCGGTGCCCAACATGCGAAATCTGTGAATACTAAAAGAGCCATCTTTTTGGCTACTGTTAGGTCACATCTAACGTATGTTAATGAGCAATGAGTTCCTCCTTCTTTAATCGAACGATACATACTACCGTAACATACACAGACTAAAACGAAAGTGATGGCGTTGAAAGCTAATAGTGTTGAGAGGTAAATGGCATCCGTTTTTCCTTTGTTTTCCAAGGGAAGACAAATACTGGTTTTGGAGTAACTGCTGATTCCAATTAAGGGAAAAGTTGCCATAGCTAGGGCGCATATCCAACCGGCTATCATTACGCGAACTGCTGTGCGAAGCTTTAATCTTCTGTTTAATTGAATCGCCCATGTTATTGTGTACCATCTTTCTATTGTTATTACCGCTAAAGTGTAGACTGAGAGAATGTTTCCGAAAATTGTTAAAAATCCCGCTACGCTACAACCATTTCCTACAACACATAATATAAAATAACATTGAATAAATGGTCTATAAGAAAAGTTTTTTCCAACACTTTTTATTTGATTTTATGGAAAAGTTAACAGCCGATAAAAGTTACCAAGTTCAATTTCAACCATTAATTCTGATTGCAGGTAGTAATCGATTTATTGAACTGTACATTCATAAAAACTTTTTGAAGTTATAACTGTGTACTAACCCCGGACAGATTTTATGGTACATTCGGGAATCAATTTAATTTAACTAATTACCATAAAAATAAAAAGGAAAAATTTACAAAAGTAAATACTACTATAAAATTTATAAGTATCGTTAATAAAATGATTTCGACAAAGTTCTGTTGTTCCTAATAAATTACTTTTTAATATAAATACGCAAATATTAAAAGAAACCTTTCCTCATTAACAACAATGTATTTCTCAAATATGATCGTTGATAACTTGATAGCAACAAATCCTAATATTAATAGAGAATAATACCGCGTTTTATGGAACCTCTTTAACCACCGATGCAAAAATGCTAAAAAGAAACTTAATGTATCAGAAATTATCCTATACAAGATCCAAAATGTCCTAAATTTCCTTTGGCATAATTGAAACTCCTGCCTCCCATTGCTTTGATTGTAATTCTTTATGTACTTATTTTACTAATTCACCCATTGCTCAATCAATAAATCAATTTTGCTCACTATTAAAGGTTCTGCTTCAATTCTAGGTTTTCCTTCACCATGTTAGATTAGTTTCAGATTCTGGATGTTCTTGCAAAATCGCGCTCTGCATGTATCGGTGTTGATAATGTTAGTGTTAGCAAACTCCTTCTCGTCTTGGATATAATTACTCCACCTCTGCATCATATCTTTAATTTCTTCATAGTCTTCGACCTTCCCTACAATTTGGAGACACCCATACGTTGTACCTTTCCTAATGTTAAGTGGGTATGTTGCTATTGCTCATACCCACTCATACGTATCCGAGAGTTTGTGGTATTAGTTTACAGTTCAGTGATGATTTTGAGTTGTTTTTAATATGAGTGAGCTCATTCTTGCATTAATAGAGAAAAATATCGCGTAACTCTATAACTACTGATGCAGGAGGTTCGGGACGCTCTTGCAAATGCGCTCTACATGTGTAGGTACTGACGATGCTAGTGTTAGGCTACTCCGTCCAAGATAGGACGGAGTAGCCTAACAGATTACAATTTGAAAACGCCTGTTTATACCCATTCTTAAGGTTAAGTGCCTTACTAGCTTAAACGATTTTCGATCCATATCAACACTTTCCGTATTATCGAAGGTACTTGAACGCTTGGTGTACAATCAAATGCATGATTACTTTTTTGAGTTTAAACTAATTACAGACTATCAATCTGATTTCCGACCAGGCAACGGTACGATATCGGCACTCATCAAGGTTAGTGATGATATTAACCATAGATGTGACGATGGACAAATCAGCACATAGTGCACTTTCTGCAATTCAGCGTAACATGGCGTTTGATGTTGTGGATCAAAGCTTACTGATATCGTTTCTGTTTACTATGGACTTAGTCTATAAGTGCGTTATTTGGTTTAGGTCAAACCTTTCTCAACGTTCCTTTTGTTTACGTGACACTTCATCTTCTTTTGTATTTTAAAGTCACAATGGTGAGCCCCAGGGATGATCTTCAAATGTATACATCAACAACTTGAATGAGCTACTAGTATCCATGGTGCAGTATAAATGTATCGGCCTGTGTTTGAATATTGCCAAGACGCAAGCTATAGCATTCAGTTCAAAACCTTTATTTGCAAAATTTTAACTCTTCTAGTGATACGCAACTGATAATTGGTGATCATGTTATACATTTAACCAATATAGTCAGAAACTTGGAGGTGACAAAGATTAAGCGTTGACTTTACAGTGCCAAATTCAGTCTGTCTTAAAGAAGGTCTATTTATATTTTCATTCTTTGCGCAAAATTGGTTGTTTCTTTGTCATTACTGTTCGTTATAATCTCTGTTACTTATTAATACTACTCCATAGATTATGCTGATGCTTATGTATCCCGACCTGGCAATTATCCTCTGCAACAAATTAGAAAGATTGCAGAACAGTTGCCTATGCTTTATTTTTGATCTGGCTAAGTACGACCATGTTACGAAATATCGTGATCACCTTCCAATCTTGATTGTCGAAAAGCACATATGCTTTCGTTTACTGATTACGTTGTATAAGATACTTTCATCTCAGGGCCCAGTGTATTTGTAGACCAACTCTTTGCAATTTTCTTCTTTTTGCTTAAATGTTGAATTATTTATATAACGCTATATTAATTTTTTTGTATCAACTCGATGCATAGATTGCTGGTTGGGACTTTTTGAAAACATTGCTTTTGGCGATAAACTGACCTTTTGTCAATATACATTTTTAATTCATTTATGTATACATATATCTTGTCTTTCTCTTGTATTAACTATGTGACAATAAACTTATTATTACTATTATTGCACATTTAAAACTTAAAGCAGGTTATCTAGAAATTTTGTATCTTGAGAAAAGTGTGGAACAGTGATTGTCAATCTTTTTTTTTGTCGCGGCATGCTTTTGACGATTCCAAAAGATTGGAGTTAAGCTGTTTGGTGAAAATAATTCGGAATAATATCAACGAGTATGAAATTGTAATTGAAGGAATCAAACAAGAACCAATAATTTTGTAAATGTAGGTGCCTAGATTTAGATTTAATGGAAAAAATGTATATAACTAAACTTAAGTCAACAATACGACAGAAATATCTTTTTTATTGCAATTCTGTGCAAGTAAACGTAGCAAAATTTGGATCATCATTAGACCGTCTCTGATAATTTCTAATGTATGTTACCCGATGCAAAGGATACTACATTAAGATACAACAATACAGACATCTAAAACTTGTGATGTAAATTGTGCAAGCAAGAAGTACGCGATTAAAAAAGAAGGTAAGCACTGAATTTTTGAACAGCAATAGTTAGAACATCAACGATAGTGACAGTAACGATGAACTGATAGCCAAAAAAAAGAAGAACTGCAATGCCGTAATGCATTGCAAATGATATTGTTGGTAATGCTTGTTTATCATCGCACCAAGCAAATGAAGAAAAAACTGTCATAAAAAGTGACGATAACTTTCTACACCAAAATAAAGCATCTTTTCATCTCTTAAGAATTTGCCTATAATAAACGGAAGTTCTGATTCAATTATTTGGTGGAAAGACAGCAGCAGACTGCATCCCGAAAAATGTATACTTTTTACATGTTTCTACATCAACTTTGTGCCTACTTGAAATAGTTGCAGTCCAGTACAGTAATTGCGGCTGATTGCTTCGGATTACTGAAATATCAGCTGCTAGTTTTGCCATCGTTGGTAGTTCTATATCCATTTTTAGGTATATCAATTAATAATATAGCCACTTTTAAATTGATTTTTAATTTTTATCTTATTCTCTTTTATAAGAGCTCCCTCTTCAATACTTAGTTTGTTGCCACTTTTTACCAGGCAATTTGTATGAAATGTGTAAAAGTCTTTTCAGAAATCTTATTCTAGCGAGTAAAATAGAAAATCCAATTTTATGACTGTTTTTACAATATTATTGACTTCTCGATCTTGATTACTGAACTGCTTTAAAGTCGCACCGCAGATGTGGCGTGTCAATGATGATTTAGTTATATAACTGCATTACAAACTTTTTATCAACCATAATAAGCATCATACAAAGGTTTACATAACACCTGAAGTATGGGTGGGCCTTAACTCTTTAATTTTACTGTTAGTGTATTCAATTTCCTCAATAGTTTCTTTAATAAATCTAATTCATTTTGGTTTGCAATGTGGAAGGGAGGATGGAGTGGGATTATACCAATCTAATTTATTATTAGTTTCCCAAATTAATTGCGATGGATACGTTGTCGTCATAATTATGTTTTAATTTCTGTCTAAAATGAGACTGCTGAGATGCATCACATTCTGATTTTTCTCATCAACCTTTAAGAAATGTGGTCCAATAACTTTTGTAAATTATTTTCTGTGTAATTATCATTAATAAAATACGAATCTAAATGTGGGTAATATAACTTTTTGATCTGTTGTAATTTGCTACTGCATGGATATTATTTAGTTTATAAGTATTAACTCATCTTGCTTTCTTGAAAGTCCTGCGTCAACAAATCGGGATACAGCATGATTTTCTGCAGAATAGAATTTGGGCTTTATCGTAAGCTTTTGTTACTTATCATAGCTTGCTGCATAACTTTTGATGCTGCAAAAGTTAGCATAGGATCCTAATTTGGACTCTGAAGCAAAAACAAGCTCGTCACATGTTACATTTCTCTGAATTAGCTCGATTTTTCTTCTTTTTGAACGGTTGTTGGATTCATGAAGTTATACATCAAGATATACCTTATAAACGTTATATTTTTCCAGTTATACCTAATAACTAAATGTGCTGGCTTTATCGAAGTACAAACATTGTATTCTTTATTCAATTTTTGATGAAGACGACAATTTTTGTTTCATCTTCTCTGTAATTTTCATTTCTTCGCAGAAAATGTTCGGCATATTCAAGTTTTTCTTTAATGCTGCAGAACTTGCGAAAAAGAAATGCAATTCTATACACGACATTGAAGAAAAAAGATTTTGTAAAGTAACTGTTGAAATATTTCCAAAATGTCAAGTCGTAAACTCGTAACCAAAAATCTCACACTCTAAGCTAACAAATTGTTATCGTATACAAGTTAGAAATACGTATTCAGTGAATAAATGTTCGATATTTGGCAACGAGAAGTTCTTTTATACAGGGAAAAGTGGTAGTAGAGATTTAAAAGAGGCACGATCTCGAAGTTACGTCGCTGCTGTAGACGGCAAGCACATTAAAGTTAAATCACTGTCCCATTGGAGCTTTATTGGTGAAGTGACTGGATTTTCTCTTTACTACAACAGATGGGGCGACGATATGTTAGAACAATTTTACTTAATATAAGCTCATTGAAGAAAATAATGAAACATACACTTTACACGTGGTAACAGATAAGCAAATAATTTTTAAGGTTGTTAGCTTTCATTATTTTCTTTTACATTTTTTCTTTTTAGGTATTTTTTTTTTATATTCTGATAGTCGATAATGTATGCATTATCGACTATCAGCAAATTGAATAGCAAATTGAAACATAAATTTTTATCAGCTAATAAACTAATAAATGATAACTTAAATATGGATCTCCAAACATATTATACATTCGTTATCTATATTTATTTAGTTCGACGTATATTTGGTGAAATATAGACCAATTAATGTCTCGAAGGTTATAAAACTATCAATATTCAATTAAGAAATCCACCTCCATATTTATTATACTTAAATAATAATCTCATCATGCATAAATTCATTTAACATTTTTTGAAATACATCCGCGTTATTTTTCAACATCTAAACGATCGTAAAGGAAGAATAGTAGTCAATAAAAGTCGCAAAATATTTATGACCCCCACTAGATTCAGGTGTTATAGGTCCACAAACAACAATATGAATAATTTCTAACATTCGTTTGCTTTTACTGCTGTGCATGTTTCGCGAAATTTTATTCGATCTCTCGTTGAATTTTTACCTATTCCATTCCTCCCTTTATTTATTTCATTAAAATTAGATAATTTTGTTTAATTGTATCTAAATTTTATGTAATGAAATTACCCTTACATGATAATTACATGGTAATTAAATTTAATTCATTAATAAAGCACATTGTTATCTCTGGGTGTATTTAACTGTAACATGTATGAAATACGAATCGTCCGGACAGATACAAACAACATTGTTCACTCCATTAAATGTATAATCGCATTTGAGAAAGGAGAAATGTAATAATAAGTATTTAGCGAGGGTAAATGTGTGAGTAAACATTTGACATATTTTCCGAAATAGATTTCTATATAAGTTACAAGAAGAGAAAAATTTGATGATCTGAATATCTTGTAATTATATTTATTAGTAATAAATATTAAATGTTCTTCTGTTAAATTAAAAAAAAATATTTTGAAAATATCAAATCTCAATGTTAAAGTAATAATTTTAATTATTTCAAAATATTTTTATTACAAAGTCAGTAGGTAGAGCTCGATAGAAACCTTTTCAACGCTAACAAAAGGGATCTTAAGAAAAATACTTTCTCGAACACAGCCGTATTATTGATGTTGGTGCATTATTATAGCACATTACAATGTTACATACCTATGTATAAAAAACATTGAAATGGCATGACGAAACAAACAATTTTTGAAAAAATTTTTGTGATTAATATTAATTCGAAATTTGCATCATATTCTTAATCGATAAAATCTGATTAATTGTCGATCAGAATAAATTAGTCCTTACTTTACTGACTGACATTGAGGAGTGTATACAGTCAGAAAAAATAAACTGCCATCTCAATTTTTCAAGTGTTTTATAATGTTTATGTCAAATATTTCTCCTAATAAAATTCCAAGTTTTTGATTATAAAATCCCAAATATGTATATTAAAATTTTAGAATAAAAACTTTTTTGTAAATTTCAAGATCATGTTTTAAATGAAAACAAGATCACGACAGTGAACTTATAATTCAAGTCAAAACAAGAAACCTTGAAGATGATTTCAAGAATTCTTGGCAAGAAATCAAGAATTCTTGAAATATTTATTTGATAACTAACAAACACAAACTTATAAAAACAATCTATTTATTGACCAAAACATATAGGTGTCCCGAAAAGAAGAACAGAAAATTGTGCCACGAGACTTTTTGATCCAAAAGATTAAGACTGTCTTAAAAAAGTATATGCAAAAAATGATCTTGTTTGACCTCTTATTAATGGTCAAATTCTTCAAAAACTCATATTATTTGCAATATCTGGAAAATATTTCAAGAGAAATTGAAATATTTTCAGCAGAACTTTTTATGGATTACGTCAATCACAGATGCTTGTAACTCACTGATCATCTACCAACATTTTCGATCTCGTGGTAATTTGTTTTCTGATTCGAATTAATTTTTATCAAAATGTTATTTTTTTCTGATTTAAAGCATTAATTTTCCATTACTTGCATTCAAAGTGTCTTAGAAAGATTAAATTACTATTTTTATTAAATTATTCTCTTAGAAGATTAATTGGACACCAAATTCTATCGTTTCGTAATAAAGAACTAATCGATGCGATTAAAATTATAGGGTTTTGAAGATAACCTAGTAACCCGAGTCGACGATTATGCAGAGTGGTTCCTGAATCATCGACCTTTCGCATGAGCCGAAAGCAATGGTTAAATTTTTGTAATTTTATTTAAAGAATGTGTGCCGGAGATGCTAAATTCCACCGAAAGATTTTTTACTGATTAGGCCGACTTTTACTTATAATAGAATTTTCAACAGCCACGAATACGCGAAAGATCATCCACATACTTAAAGATTTAATCATTTACAGCGACAATTTCAGGTGAAAGTTTTGAATGGAACGAATTATTTAGATTTCTTTCAAAATGAAGTAGCGAGCATGATGAAACATCTACCTCTTCTCCTTAGACGAGACATATGGTTTATGGATGGTAATGCTTCCTTCATTATATCGTGGGTACATGTGACTTTGAACATCACATTTCCACATTGATGGATTAGGAGTTGAGGAAGGAACTTTTCAGTGTAGTAACCTACCAGACATTATCCAGTAGGCAAGATAGGTAGTTGTCTAGGGCGGTAGACTTTTGAAGGTTAGCAAGAAATGTGAAGCAAATTTTATAACTTTGAAACTTAGTAAGTAGAGACTAAAAATATCTTATAAAATCAGTCAAAGTGGTGTAGGGGAGGAAGAAACGACGAAAGGTTCAGTTTAATGACAGTGTTGGTTATGAAGGATAATTTTCAGCCTAAGACCAAATGAAAATCGGAACTTATGTCATCAGCTTACCAACGTATATATCAGCGATTGATTCGATGGACATGGAAAATGAAAGAATCTTTAAAGAAACGTAAATCATATAGATGCTTCATTCATTTAAGAATACAGTCATTTAAAGATGCATATACAGAACTTGAGCAAATTACCACTATCAATTTTCATGTACTTAAGAGAATATTATTGTTATTGCTTGACTTTTTTTAAGAAAAATCAAGAAGTTTACTTCAAGACAACATTTCTTTTCTTGTCGCTCACTACCAATTACTAACAATAAACACTACTAACCCAAATCCAACTCAACCCAAACGTAACCACATCAACCCAACAAGTTTACGCAGATGAAAATAGTTTTGCTGTTAATCTTGGAGTTTCAATTTAGCATGCTAAATAGGGATGATACACCAAATTATTTTCTAAAAGTTTTTATAAAAGTTACATACATATTAAGTAAGAACATAAGAGCTAATTAGCAGTATCGAGAACAGACGAATTGGTAGCAAACATTTGATTTGAAAACCAATGACTTGAACATCATACAACAATTCGAGAAAAAGGACATCATATTTCTGTTTATGTTTCATGAATTAATTTGTTCGAACTTTATCAGCTGCAGAATCTCAAGTATTTCACATTTTGTTTTTCACATTTATTTTTGATCTATAGAGTCAGAAAATTCTTTCAAAATCAGAAGATTACTTGGTTGGATTACAAGAACATTATTAAAGACATTATTGAAGATGAGTACGAAGAAATTGCTACTCGATCCCGATAGTAACAAGGCGCTGAGAATAGGTTCCAGGTAAGATCATGTAAGAATCAAGCCTCGAGGAAGCTATAAATAAATAGATTGCGAAATATTGGCATGAAAAATAATTGCTTTTTATTCAACGATCCTACCCTCATCGCCATACCATTAAAAATTATCCAGGATAGAATTATGAAGTTATCTTCCAACAGCTCCTTAGAATTCTTACTCAGCTTTACCTTTAAATTAAGATATCTTTAATTGAGATCATCATAATATCAAAATGTTGTCTATTAAAACATATTTTGTGTTCCCTATTTATTTATTTTTATATTTTGTGTTCTAATATGTACATATTTGGTCCATTATCGTTCCAGATATCTATCAAATATGCTCACTTCCATATTAGTTACCTATCTGATATCGAATTATTCAAGAAATTTTTTCATACAGATTATGAATTATCTGTATAAGGAAGAGTATTTCTCATTCCGAGAAATAGAGCTCACACCACAGTTGCTCGGATATGGTTTTTATGGTCCAAAGAAGACATTCTGATGTGCTGCTTTTCTGGAAGATTTAACCGAAGAAGCAACGCACAGGAAGACCGACTTCTTAGGCAGATGACTACCAGAAGACAATTTCAAATAACAAAGTCGGGATTGGAGGAGAGCTTTAAACCCACATCTTCAATTTTGCATTAACACCTCCCCATAAAGCAACCAGATTTGCAAGAACGACGGGGTGTGGTTAACAATGAAATGACATCGTTTTCAGTAATGAAATACGGTTTTGCTTTTGGATGAATGATGGTCGTAGAAGGGTGTGGCAACATCGGACGAAAATGCGAAATTTAGAGTTCCTTCGAAGATGTTTTGTGTACTTCATCTGAATTTGTAGAAAAAGAAATGAGATATATTTTTTCGGAATTTTACATCGATAAGTTTCAGGTGAGTTTGGGTTGGATTGGGTTGGGTTAGAGTGTTTATGAGTTCTTTAGGAATATCGACGGCTAATCTATTTCTAGATTTAGTAAGAGTTAAAGAAGCTTTGAAAGTTGTGTAACGTCCATTTTTGTGTTATTGTGTTTTGTCTGAAATTGTTAGAGAAATCGGGGAATAATATACCATTTTGTTTGTTCACCTTGTTTATAATTATATTTTTAGTTACAGCAAACTGAATTTGGAACACAGGCAGAGTCATACAAGGTCCTTTCCACTTCATTACTATTATCCTTAAACTTTTCTTTAAACACATTTTCTTGCTTCAATTTTTAACCTCATTTCTTCCAGCCCTCTTCGCAGTTAGAGCGATCTGCGTGGCGCCTTAGAAATTCAGACCTACCCCATCTTCACTGAGAAGCCGAGGTGTTGCAGATCTGTGTGTTTATTTTTATTCAGGGTTCGATCGTGTTGTTTTGTTTTTATTGTAAAAAGACGTCACAGTTGCTTTTCCTATATTACCAAAATGAAGTGAAGTCATGCTGGATGGTATTTTGGACGGGAAAGATAGCGAATGATGCATCATGATGTTCGAGCCTAGACCAAATGAGGGTCATCGGATGAGGGGTTGCTGTGGGTAAAACTCTGACACGTATTGCACGGACGGTTTATGTTAGAGTAATGAACGCCAACGATTACCCATTGGCTTTAAAGAAAAGGGTCGTGTTGGTATATTGCGCATCTATCTCGTCCATTATTACGAACAATAAGCCTAAAGTAATCCTACTTTTTGGCTTGACTCGATTCTGTATGGATTATCATCAACTCAATAACGTGACGAAGAAAGATTGTTATCATCTTCCAAGTATTGATGACACACTAGATACTTTGGCCGGATCGAAAAACTTTTCAACATTGGACTGTTAACAAGTTAAGACAGATGTTTACTGGGCAAATTGCAACGATGATGTGAAAGATTAGTGTAGGAAGTGATACGGAAATTGCCATTGACGTTGTTGGTCCATTCTCTTAGACTAATGAATATAATAAATATATCATTGTGGTGATGGACTACTTTAGTAGATGGGTGGAGGCTTATGCCTTGACAAACCAGGAAGTCACAATGACAGCAGATGTCTTTGTTTAGGATTGGATTTGCAGATTTCGCGTACTAATTCGTACAAGAACAAAATTTTGAGTTAGCACTGTTCTGCAATATCTGTAGAATATTCCAGTTTTACGGAATGATAGAGCAAATGAACAGGACCATCAAGCGGCATCTAGCCAAGGTGGTATCTGACCACCAAGAAGACTGGGATAAACACCCATATATTTATTTTTGCTAGCCTATAGATCTGCAGGTATCGGTATGGGTCGTTATGGATGTCCAACAGGTGAGGAAATTGTCGGAGATTGTGTGAGCAATCTGTGACAATGAATGAATGATATCCACAAATAGATGCTTTTACACATTCAAACCGCTAACAATAGAATGAAGCAGACTTATGACTTTACTGCTACGGAAGGAGGAATCAAGTTTGGAGACCAAGTTTGGCTACACAATACGCAAAGGCGCCTTGTATATTCACCGAAACTTCAAAACTCGTGGGAAGATCTCTACATCATTATGGTCCGAATCAATGACGTTGTCTACCGAATCCAGAAATTAACGTAATTTAGATAATAGCTACATTTGCTGGCGACAAATGGCAAGCTATTAATATTATACTGTTTAGAAGAACAATCTGTTGCCAAAAGCTTGTAATCCTAAGCATAGTCTTTGTAATCATTAAATTTAAAATATACCTTCGTGACTATAGAGTATTACTCAAGCTTTTAGTGATATAATTAAATGATGGAGTGAGATCTATTTTATTTCAATTTGGTATTAAACAGTGATGATTTTGCATTTTTCTAAATCTAATCTAAATGCCTGTTTAGTATGATTATGGTTACATGTATATTAGCACAGATAGTAAAAATAAAACAGAAACTTTCTGTAAAGTTGAAAATATGGCTCCAGTCGAAGCGATTTAACTCATGATTAAGTTTATTGATTTTAATCAAACCACTAAACAAAATATTTTTACATGTGTATACACATAAGTTTCACAATAAACTTTATTTAACCTAAAACCTCAAAACCACTCTTTACTACAATCTATTTTAAGAAAATACTTATCGTTAACCTACTTTGTCAGTGTACAGGAATAGACGACGTTATTTTCAATGTTAATCATCGTCGTAGCTTGGCATAATTAAACTGGTTCACTTTTATGGGCCACTAATTCCCCGTCTACGGTTTCTTTATTATAACATTAAATTTTAAAATGAACTCACCTTCTTGCCAATTAATAGCGTAATTGAAATAAACTTTAATTGAGCAAGCATCCTCGATCGCAATCAGGAATAGATGGATTCCGATGCAGAGATCGGCTATCGCCAAGTTACACATGAGGAATTTGGAAACGGTCAGACGAAAATGCGACGTGGAAATTACGACCACCACGAAGAGATTTCCGATAATTGCTGAAAGTGATATAAACCAGACTGAAATGCGGAGCACCCAATTCCCCATTAAGTCTTCGCAAGGACTAAAAGCGTCTGGAACTGGATCGCATTTCACCTGAAATAAAGTTGTTATAGGAATAAATCAAAGTAAATAAGATTAAATAAAGAAACGATTAAATACATATTTATTAAAGAGGAAAACGAGTGAATAAATAAAATTTTATTTTAAATATACAAATAATATTACATTTAAACTCGTCTCCTTGAATATATCATGTCAAAATATGTATTCACAATATTATATTCAAACTAGTTTCCGCTATTCACTTACAATTGGTGTCTTTTACATACCTCATGATAACTTTTATGAAAATTTCCACAATCGGCAAATATTACGGTAGAATTACCATTCGTCGTCAAAATCGGGTTATGAAAGTAATCATCACTATCACCCCTATCATATCTAAAGCTGGAGTCATCAATGGTAACGTTGCTGGGAGATAAAAATTGCCCTGATTTAAAAGCAGAAAATTCAGCGTCTTGAAACTCAGAGTAAACCATCGTAGAAGAGTTTTTCCCCTTGCACATCTCCTGGAAACGCTGGTGGTTCTCGAACTCCGATGGGTTGTGGGTGTCTGGGTGCTTGAATGCGCAACAGTGATAAGGGTATGTCAGGGATGCTTTCATGATGGACTGAAACCGACCGAACGACGAAGCTCGGGGTTAGATTATTCACTTGCTTTTATCAAAAGTATAACGTTGTAGATGATTGATGATGAAGGTTGAGACGATGTACTGGCTGCTTTTAACACGGAGTAAATAATAAAATAACACGTTTGTAAAGGAAAAGAAGCTTCGTTATTAAGAACACTACTTTACAAAATTAACAAGATAATTTCGTTGTTTCTCTTTTAAAAATAAAAATGTTTAGGGGTACACGTAACCTTACTTTTGGTAACATAAAAACGGGATTTTAACGGTCGTTTTATAGCCGCGTAAAGTAGATTTAGTACGATATGGATTTTGGTGTTCTATGTAGAATCATTTTCTTATCAATAAGGAAAATTACGATTTTAAAAAAGAAACGTAATATATTGACTTACTTGAAAATTATATATTGATGGAAAAACCGTAAGTGATTTCGTGTCCTGCATCTTTAAAACTTCAATCTCTCGGAGACCTTCTACAGGTAGGAATGTAATTGCGGTGTTTGATAAATCTCTGAAATAAACAAATCAATATAGTTTTATTTTGTTTAATACATTTTATTAAATTCTAAAATTATCTTCCTAATTCGCTTTGCTGTTTTGGGTCACTACAAAAATTTTAACATTAACATTTTAATTATATAAAAGTCAGTAATTTTTGTTGTTTAATCTCGATTAATCAGCATATTAAAGGCTCTTTAATCATTTATTATTTTATTTATTAAAGTAGATATAACGATAACGAAATATGTAGACGTTGTATCATGCACTGTATCGAATAAAATGCTTAGCATACATCAGATCGTACGTTATAAACGAAATAAACTGCCACGAATGACTGATTAAAAATCGATGCTTTTAAAGGTCTATTACTTTCCGTAACTTTAATTAAAATGTCGCCAAAATATTTTATACCGTTGTTTATCTATCCTTATGCGGAAAATCTAAAAATTGTGTTTAGAGTGATGATGGCAATTTTCGATCGAATGCAATTACCTTTAAACATATTATACAGAGTGTTTAAAAATTGTGGTCGTCCACTTATAGTTCTTATTAAGATAAACAATAAAATCTTAGGGTCACTTTTAAATCCTCCTAATAAATTTATCCAATTATTAAAAACTGGTTTAATGTTGGTTTGGATGATAATTCTCTGGATATGGTTAGCTTGTGTTGTATTTTGAATGTTCTTTGTAATATTTTCAACTTTTAAGATACGAACATATGGTTTGGTGACTCCTGTTCCTAAAGCGAAATCAGTTATAAAGATTTCAAGCTTATTACCATCCTTCCGGTTTAGTCTAAAGTGTTTCTTCCATCTTTTTGTTAGACAGATATGATTTACTACCTGATAAACACTCTGGTTTAAACAGTCAGTATGTAGCTATGCCACAGCGCTTTTGAATTTAACTGATGAGATTTATAGCGCTCTTGTTACCGATCGATTTACTGTGCTTGTGTTGCTTAATTTTTGTAAGGCATTTGATATCTTGAATCATAATCTATTATTGACTATTCTTAAATTTATTGATGTAGCCGATTGTGCTGTATCCTTGTTCAAGAGTTATCTGTTTAAGAGAAATCAGGCAACACTGTGTCTGTATGTGAATCATAGTGTTCTGATGACATCGAGTTGGTCGCTGGTATTTTGTAGAGATCTATCCTATCTTACAATCTACACCAGCAATTTATTCACGAAGTTAAAGTATTGTTCTTATCATCTTTTTGCTGATAATTCCCAACAATCTAGATAAACTACATTTCCTTCTTGGTGAGCGATCGGAAGCTTGTGATAAAATAAAGGAGGATTTGAATCACCTATGCATCGAGATTGACAGACATGCTCTTTTTGTCAAGCCACTTAAAATCTACAAAAGCAATTTATTCACGAAGTTAAAGTATTATTCTTATCATCTTTATGCCGATGATTTCCAAGTTTATCTACATTTCCTGCCTGGTAATGGCAGGTGTAATGACGATAAAAAGCTTCCGATAAATATAGGAGGTTTTGAATCCCTTATGCATCGAGATTGAGAGACATGTTCTTTTGGTTAATAAAGATGATATTAATATTAAGATGCTTCGAGTAGAAATAACACTAATGAATGCAGTTAAGAGTGTCGGTCTTGTCGTTGATGATCAGCTTGCGTTTGGTGAGGATATTCGTAGGCGTGTTAATGGTTCTCTAAGAATTCTTTACTGCTGTAGGATGTCCTTGTTTCTAGGTTTAAAACGGCTCTCTTGTGATTCTCTTGTATTGTCTCACTTTGCTATTGTGACGTTGTAGCTAATTCTTGGTTATGCAGAATTTCTCTGTTTGTTTTCTGTATAATTGACTGAACATGAGAGAGACGGTTGTAGTTCACTATTTATCTTTTATGTCTAATTATCATATGACTTCATATGACTTATGGTCTTATTACACCCCACAAATCGCGTTATCTCTATCATATAATTACGTTTAGAATGGATGTTCACAATTTGATGGATCGGTTTTGAAATTCGATTCTTGGTTTTGCGAGGTGTGCAGACATGTACTTCATGTATGGTAATGATCGAGAAACGTCGCCGTTACTCAGAAACGTATCCCAACCGTAACTTACCTGGTGATGAAATCTTCCCCAAAATTGCATCAATGTTTGTCGGAAGTGGGTTCTTTTAAAACAACTCATCACGATGTTGGTCGACCTAGCTCTGTAAGTACTTCTGGAGTAAAGGAGGGTGTTTTGAGAAAGATTGAGAAGGATTGCAGTAAAAATTATTGCTTCTCTAGTTTGGAGAATTATACGTCAGAAATAATTGTATCCTTAGCATGTTCGAGTCCAAGAACGTGTCACTCCTAACTACACATTTCATGAATTGATGTTGCAGAAGATAGCAAAAAATCCAATACTATACTGCATTTACAAAAGACGAAGTTATGAATTTTCATAACAATAATGTTTGAATGGATGAAATTCCTGACGCTGTTATACAATTAAGAATGCAGTATAAGTTTTCTGTATATGTTTGACTTGATATACTTGGTCACAGAATGAAAGAAAGTAAAAGTTATTCAACTATGTATCTCCCCGTGGTGGGTTACAAACATGATTCATGTATGATCGCGTATCTGCACATTTTACAATCATTCTTCGTAATTTTTTTAACAATGAATTTTATGGTATATGTATAAGAAAAGAAGGTCAATAGTTTGGTCGTCTACATCATCTGATTTAAATCCTCTACTCCTTTTTTGGATGGGGTTCTATAAAATCATTAGTATATTCAACATTGATTAATAAATTGAAGAATCACCAGTAAATAGTACAAAAAGCATGCGAGACTATTCGCCAATTACCAGAAGTCTTCGAAGGAGTGTGCGAATTCTTTTGTTCGAAGTTGTCAAGAATGTCTTTAAATGGAGGTCAAGTAGAGCATTTACTTTAAGCATTTTGTATTCATTTTTCTATTGTATTTGTATATTCCCCACATTTGTAATCCAACACACTGGAGCTGTATATATCTCTAAAACCATTACTTTTAGGGCATAGGTTTACTAAGACTTCTTGTTTATCTTGATGAACAAGTATCACAAGTATCAGTAAGAACAGTAATTGGGTGAAATATCCGAATATAATTTTTGAACACTCTATATAGCACCTTTTAATGTATACATTTCGACACTTATTTGAGTTAAGGTTGTATTTAGTATAAGACAACTGATAGTCAAACTAATTGGGTGCGACATACGTTCATGTTTTGTAGACTTCAAGCTAGCTATCTAACATACTTTGGGATGAAAATTTGTCAGTGTTTTTGGGCACAAAGCGATTTTAATTTATGAGCTTGTTTTCCAGTTATACATCGTTACTATATTTATTCAGATTGTGGAGCTGTTTCTAATAAAGTTAATTATAGCAGATAAGTTAGGAACTTGTAGCAGATTCTATCTGATTATCTAACACAATAATGTGATTACTCATGTGTTTAAAAGATCACAAGTTGAATATTGGACCTGTTTTGGCGATCTCGATCATAGAGGTACCTATGGGGTGAGCACAGCCGTCTGTACCAATTATTAAGTTTTGTATTATCGACATACTTGAATAAGCCATGCCACGTTATGAATTTATATCATTCCACCAAGTTGTTAGGTAAAGAATAGTATAAAGTCTGATAAAATCTCATACTGATTTTTACCAAAATTATAGAATAACTCTAAAAACTAATAACCAACCTAGTTATATTCTTTCAGTTGAATGTAGAAAAGTCGATTTTTATTTTTTGCTTTTAAAATATTCTCTAAGGCTTTCAAAACATTTGATAGATCAACAGATATCAAATAATTTTTTCTTTTTTAAATTAAGCTTCCTACGCGATCACAATAACTATAACGTTGGATGAATGTAAAGATGCGAATTTACAATGAGACTATCGCATGAAATAAAAATCGCACGATAACTTTAACTTTGTTGTGGAAATAAGGACTGAAATACAAGACATATTAGAGATAATCTTGTGTAACAAAGTGACATGACAGTTTTATTTTTTGAACAAGTTTCAATGTGTAGACAAGATTATTGCGTGTTTCGCATGAACATTTATTCCACGTGTAAGTTTCGATGTTATGTCGTGAGATAATCTTTGTTTTCTCTAAAATGAGTTCCGCAAATGAAATAAGGACTTAAAAAGAAAAGAATGTACTGTTAAGTAGAGAAAAGTATGATAGTACAGTTAATCGAATTATATGAATCCTATCCTAACTTATAGAACTGTTTATTCAGCAAGTATGGACAACCAGCGGCGGACATTCGTAGAAATTTCTTATCACATTCCTCATCTTCTTGTTCTTCTACTAATGTATCTATTTTATTAATATTTTCCCTACCTTCAGCCCAAGCTGCTTTTTTTTTCTTTAGCCCTTTCGGTTGATATGATTCTATAAAATTACCCCTCAATACAAATAATTGTTTCTTTCTAGTTAGAAAACATGGACAATTGTGGAAACAGCGTATTCGAGACATCTTATACCACGAAAGAAATTTTTCTGAACTCGGGTGTTTCACATAAATCCATGCTCTACGGAAAAACATCTGAGCTAAATTTCTCAAAACCAAAGAATTCATAAGATTTTTATCTCTATGAGGACATCTAGCTTCATTTTTTGATAAACCTCTTTATAATGATCTCAGCAAAACTGAATTACTAAATCATTGCTTGGTTGGATTCACTCAGAACAGTAATGAAAATTTCAACACTACTATATGGGTGATTGCATCTAAAACTTCATCTAATGGCAAAAAGGTTTGGACACTTGACCGAATATTGCTGTGGAATAATAACGGAATGAACATTATTAAACACATAATACAAGCTTTAGATGTCACGATAGGCAGTAACTGCTACAATTTTTATATAGATGCCGATGAAAAGTATATAAAGCTATCCAAACGCTCACTCAGCAACCAAGCAAAAGAAGGACGTTTGAGAATAAAAGTAAAATCTTCAAAATTAGAAGATGACAATCGCAATATTAAGAAACTCCTTGTTTTAATGTCCTGTGACAGCAGATTGAAGGTACATTTCACTCACTTGGTAAAAAACTGACTAATACTCTCTTATGGCATTTTACCGGTAAATATCGTGCGAAAGTGATACAGTTTCTGTTAAAAGGATGTTCCTTTTCGCGTTTGTTGATATAAACATCTTAATATGACTGATTTTAAGTTGTGCTTAAATCCCTCATTTGTATTCTAGTAAATGAGGCATTTATCATTTCTACAATAAAATCTTTAAGTTGTTTGTAAGTCATGAGGTACTTGCCTATACCCTGCACTTAGTAAGTTAGTACATAAACGGAAGGTAAAACAATTTCATATTTAAGACTCGTACTTTGAAAAGTTTAGCTACTGTCAGTTAGTAAATTGACCTTGTTATAATAATATTGGTTTGCATTTCTTATCATTCCATAGATTTTAAGTCATCTATTACATAATCATATATTTTAAACACCTATTACCAAGAGTTTTTATACTTCAAGATTTCGGGATGAGAATTCTATATTCTAGGTATTCCCGGGATTTATGAGCTACAATATAATTATCAATAAAAAGTGTACAAGTCGTTTTACTTGATGGTGATGCAGTTCAGACAAAATAAAAATCGCCTAATTGGAAATAAATATATTAAAAAAGATGCTCTCATTATCTGTTGTCATACTGTCATTCGTGTTCTTGTGCATTTCTTCCGCAATGAAATGCAAAACAATTCGGGAAAGTATACAAATATTGAGAGAAAAGTAATGTCCAATGCGTGCTTGCAGTATTAACGCAGGTTTTATTCAAAAAGTCAATGAATTATATAAACATAACCCCTTTAAACCAACAGCAAATGCTTTTGCAATTGATTTGAGGCATAGCAAAAATTACAAGTTATTGTAAATTTAGGAACCTTATATTAACCAACCTCACTTGAAACTGTGTACATACAACATATAGTATTTCTGCAAGTCGTGACATAATTGTAATTATCAATACTAAAGTAAAAATGGTGACAATTTGTGAAAAAATTTTGGTCTGGGCCCATAAATATATCATTTTAGAAGTTATAACAACATTATAATAACAAGGTCCATTTGCTAACTGAAAGTAACTTTTCAAACTACTCGACGTAAGTATGAAATATGTACCATCTTCCGTAACGTTTTATTAACTTATAAAGTGCAGGGTACACGTAAGTACCATCCGTCTCGATGTCATAAAAAGTAATAACATTTAACTTGTAGATTTTTATTTAGTACGAGACTTATTATCAACTACCGCGTATATTATAAGTAACAGCAATCTAATGGAAATATTAATTATTAATGCCATTTATTATTAACAATAAAATATTATTTTTTATACGTTCGAAACAATAAATAGTAAACTTATACGACTCTTCAAAAAAATGAATGAGATGAATGAGACTGTTCCTATTATAATCAGATTGAATCTATCATTTAGTTTTTCTTGGTAGAAACAAACACAATGTGTATTGAATAATGGGAACAGTGCAGCACAAATATTCAAAATCATTCAAGACCTACTTTTAAACTTCATTTTAAATGTATATTCATATGTTAAACAAATAAAATCTTCATCTTCTTGAAGGACTAATTCGTTATTAATAGCATCATCTTTACATAATGAATTTCGTATCCAATCATAATTTTCTAAATTCTTCTAATTTCTTCCTTGCATACTTGTATTAGCACTGTTCTATGTACTACTCTCAAAATAATTGATAACCTAGATGATTAAAAAATATTCATTCTTTGATTCCTTGAAACTCTTTAAATTCTTTAAATAGACGAATTTTCATTGATTCCGATTTAATATTGATGCTGTTTGCTTTAACACTAACTTTAGATTTGATGGTGATGTTTTGGAAGCCATTGAATTTCTATGTAAGAAATAATGCGCATATACATTGTTAGCATTTCTTTTCATAACCAGACCACAAAATCGTTTGATTAAGCACCATCCGTATAAATTCCTAGGCAGCAGTTCCACAAAGTTGATTCCTTCTTAACATGAATTGATGCTGCTATGTTTTGGAAACCACTGAATATCTATGTAGGAAATAATGCGCATATACATTGTTAGCATTTCTTTTCATAACCAGGCCACAAAATCGTTTGATTAAGCACCATCCGTATAAATTCCTAGGCAGCAGTTCCACAAAGTTGATTCCTTCTCAATATGAATTGATGTTGCTATGTTTTGGAAACCACTGAATATCTATGTAAGAAATAATGCGCATATACATTGTTAGCATTTCTTTTCATAACCAGACCACAAAATCGTTTGATTAAGCACCATCCGTATAAATTCCTAGGCAGCAGTTCCACAAAGTTGATTCCTTCTCAACTTGAATTGATGCTGCTATGTTTTGGAAACCACTGAATATCTATGTAAGAAATAATGCGCATATACATTGTTAGCATTTCTTTTCATAACCAGGCCACAAAATCGTTTGATTAAGCACCATCCGCATAAATTCCTAGGCAGCAGTTCCACAAAGTTGATTCCTTCTCAATATGAATTGATGCTGCTATATTTTGGAAACCATTGAATGTCTATGTAAGAAATAATGCGCATATACATTGTTAGCATTTCTTTTCATAACCAGACCACAGAATCGTTTGATTAAGCACCATCCGTATAAATTCTTAGGCAGCAGTTCCACAAAGTTGATTCCTTCTCAACATGAATTGATGCTGCTATGTTTTGGAAACCACTGAATATCTATGTAAGAAATAATGCGCATATATATTGTTAGCATTTCTTTTCATAACCAGGCCACAAAATCGTTTGATTAAGCACCATCCGTATAAATTCCTAGGCAGCAGTTCCACAAAGTTGATTCCTTTTCAATATGAATTGATGCTGCTATGTTTTGGAAACCACTGAATATCTATGTAAGAAATAATGCGCATATACATTGTTAGCATTTCTTTTCATAACCAGGCCACAAAATCGTTTGATTAAGCACCATCCGTATAAATTCCTAGGCAGCAGTTCCACAAAGTTGATTCCTTCTCAATATGAATTGATGCTGCTATGTTTTGGAAACCACTGAATGTCTATGTAAGAAATAATGCGCATATACATTGTTAGCATTTCTTTTCATAACCAGGCCACAAAATCGTTTGATTAAGCACCATCCGTATAAATTCCTAGGCAGCAGTTCCACAAAGTTGATTCCTTCTCAATATGAATTGATGCTGCTATGTTTTGGAAACCACTGAATGTCTATGTAAGAAATAATGCGCATATACATTGTTAGCATTTCTTTTCATAACCAGGCCACAAAATCGTTTGATTAAGCACCATCCGTATAAATTCCTAGGCAGCAGTTCCACAAAGTTGATTCCTTCTCAATATGAATTGATGCTGCTATGTTTTGGAAACCACTGAATATCTATGCAAGAAATAATGCGCATATACATAGTTAGCATTTCTTTTTATAACCAGGCCACAAAATCGTTTGATTAAGCACCATCCGTATAAATTCCTAGGCAGCAGTTCCACAAAGTTGATTCCTTCTTAACATGAATTGATGCTGCTATGTTTTGGAAACCACTGAATATCTATGTAAGAAATAATGCGCATATATATCGTTAGCATTTTTTTTCATAACCAGGCCACAAAATCGTTTGATTAAGCACCATCCGTATAAATTCCTAGGCAGCAGTTCCACGAAGTTGATTCCTTCTCAATATGAGTTGATGCTGTCATGTATAACTCGGTTTATTATGTGTTTACCTTATTCTCTGCAGCATAAAAATTGATTTATTATTTCATGTTCATCAATTAGATAAACATATCTTATTAACTGCACTTTGCCACGTATTCGTCAATCTGCAACCCAAAACTTCCTTTGGATGCTAATTTAGCAGCAATTTGCAGCAACTTTCGATATCTAGTGACATATCTACAATCTTCTCATATTACATTAACCGAAACAGGAATTTTTGCAATTTCTGCCTATAATTTAGGCTAAATATAATCTTTATGATTTCCAAACACATAGGTAAAGTAAGAGTTTGTGCTGAATTATACGTGTTTTGCTCGTATTAACTACGTTGCTTATAGTATGTTCTCACTAAAAATAACCAATTTTATTGCAAATTGTTTATTAATATGTTATTTTATTATGTGGTCTCAAAGGCGTTATTTTCAAATTTTGCGTTTTATTATCAAGCATCATGTGAAATATTTGTCTCAAATTTGAAACATTAATTGTCTTTTAGAATCTCTATAAGAAAATATCAGTACCATGTATGGTAGTACACAGGGTGTTCATGTTTTTTTAAGTTTCTAACCCATATACATTCTGCAGTCTTTTCACAAATGTTGAAGTTTTAGCTCACAATAATCGTTCTAGAAACAAGAGAAATAAAATGTCCAAAATCCAATTTATATGATATATGCAGTAAATATTCATAGCATTTACGATGCGCATGAAGTATGGAAACACCAACTTGTCTCCATAACAGATTCTGTTCTTCAGTTTGCTTATATCATTTAAATAGTTAGGGATAGCTTTACACACATTGCACTTTGGGAACAGATTCAGTTAAAGTATTAACTGTCTTTCCATCGAACATCGTACATACAGGAATTTTATTTATTTATGCAAAATAAATGAATAATAAATTACATAAATTTGATTTCTTTGGTTCCTAAAATGATTTTCGTGGGCCAAAATTTCAATATTTCTGTTTGTATTTCGTTATATTTTTCTTTTACATTTTGGATATTTTCTTTTTTATCTTAAATCCAATTGGACAGCAATACATTGTCATTGTCGCTTATTTGTAGTGGTATAATTGTTCATAAAATGATTTTGAAATCCGATATTCTGAGTTATTAGTACAATTTTGCTTGTAAGTGCTGTGATCAGCACTCTTTTGAAGTATCTTATCAACTTGTACTTGTGCTAAACGTTGCGTAGTATACTACGCAACTTAATATTTGAGTTTAGATTTACTTAATAATCGCATAAAAAATTTTCAATACCCTCATAATGCTAAAAGCAACATTCCTGTTAAATTCACATCCAAATGTTTCAACGGCTTAAAACTAAAAATGTCGGCAACTGAAACGTATTATTTCTTATATTACATTCCACTTATAATTGGAGATTTAATTCCCAAAGGCGATCCAGTTTGGAAACTTCTGATTTTACTTTGCACCCTTGTTGACTTGTGTCTTCTTCCGTTGTATGATGAAACTAAACTCAATGAATTGAGAGATATAATAAAAAAACACCATAAAACATATATGTATTTATTTAATGTTGAATTAACACCTAAACATCATTTCATTATACACTATTCCAGTGTGATTCGAAAATTGGGCCCATTAAAAAGACTGTGGGTTATGCGAAAAGAGGCAAAACATAAACAAATCAAATCGTATACAAATGTTGTGACTAGCAGAAAAAATATACTCTTAACAAGCGCAATAAAATCACAATTTAGTTTTACCAGGTATCTTCAGTCGTTTAAAAATGCATCTACTGTTATGCCGTTAGGAGAATATGAAGATTTACATTCTGTGGTGGGCTTCATAAAACTTAACATCGATTCAGAAATAATGAAAAACGTTCTAGTCTGTGAACAGATCGAAATATGTAGTACAAAGTACCGTAAAAATGATGTTATTATTAAAAAGAGTGAGAACACATATTTGGAATTTCATAGAATTATACATACAATTTTTACTGATAAAGTTTACTTTTTAACAACCAAATTAAACCAGAGAAAATTCAATGACTATTTATTACTTTTATTACTTAATCTTAATTATTTAATCACTATTTATGTTTTTTATTGACAAGCCCATCACCGACGTGACCGATATTGTCAATTCCAAAGATGTTACTCATCTACCAACAAGTACCATTTAAGTACCTAATTGAGTACGTATTTATTTTGAGTTTTAATACATTTTCTTTTATTTGAATAAAATGTTTATTATTTATTTACCTATACCTAATACCTACTATATTAAGCTATATTAACTATTTTATGTATAGTAAAATTATCTAGAGAGGCCTGGATATAAAATCTAAAAAGTAGATGTAATATCAACAATAATTCTTTACGTTAACTATTAAGTACTAGATTAATTACCTGTTTTAACTGAAAAGAGCAGTTAAAATAAATAATTTTTTTCTATAAAATATTTATTATTATACATTAAAAGAACTGTTTTATTTTAGATACATACTCTAATATTTAGAAAAAAAGGAATTAAGATACCGATAATATTTAGTTAAATCGGCAACAGAATAAGTGGTTTTACTGATAACAGTAGATAAAGCAAATACTTACTATCCTTGATATTTATAATAAAATACTTTAAAGTAACCACATTATAGGTATAAGTAGTTGAATTCACTAATTCGATATTTAACTAATATGAAGTAGCTGTAATAAACATTTTATTTAGTTAGCTAATTTTTAACCACGAACTTTAGGTGAGTCGCCTAAAATTTAGGTGATCTATCCAACTTTTTTCGTTCAGTGTATGTACAAGATCTTTCACTGGTATCACAAACTCGATTTCCGTTATTATTACATTTGTTGAATAGCAATTTTCCTTTGTATCCGGTATTACATGGTATGGGAGGTAAATATCATCCCCTCTTTCTTTTGCTCCAAGTCGCATTGCTATGTAATCCTTTTTTGTTAATTTAAGATCGACTAGAATAGCTTTTATTATCAGATTTACAACCACTTTTAGCTTTTCAGCTTTTCATTACATAGTGTAAATTGGTTACCAATATAAAATTGATTTAGATCTGAGATTGAGATCCGAGATTCGAACTCCAACTGTGTCACCTTTTTTTGTGGCAGGATATTTTGAATTAAAAGTTTAAAGCATTTTCAGCTTGGTTACATCAGCTTTTCTTTCTTTTAACATTGGGATCTTCTGAATAATCTTCATAGCTTTCATGTGCACGTTTGCTGTGATTAGAGACTTGACTGTTGGATGGCTCGAAGATATTTAGTTCTCTTTGATTGATCTGGAAATCAGAACTATAATGAAATTAAAGCTTGAAAGTAACTATAAATAGAAGATAGAACCTCTTCGTTATGTCGACTTGCATTTTCTACAGACTGTAAATTGTTTTGATCTTTTACTATTACTTGTAAGTCATATCATAATTTATGTTATGCAGAACGTCTGTAGGTAGAAAACTCTTTAGGCCAACTTTTAACTTTGTTCCAAAGATGGCCTCATACGGCTATATATAGTTTATGCCATTATAATGAGCTCTGTTCTTCATAATCTGAATTAAACATAAGCCTTCTGACCATTTTCTGCTATTGTTGTCTTCCCGCCAGTAACAAATCATATTTTCCACATCATGATTCACATCATCTACAGAACTAGAAATTTCTTAAATGATCTTGGTATGAATTTATATTGATTATCAACCTGTACATCGATTAAATCAACTTGATATCTTGAGCTCATGTTTTTATTTTGAATCTCATGTTGGTCTAGCACCTCTTCTTTTTTCTAAGAAACATAGCTGATCACTTTATAAAAGATAACCACAATGTTGTACACAGAAATTTTAATAAACCCTAGTAGATAAGTACCGGGATGCAATTTTTTATGTTTCTTCAATTTTCATACTTTTGCAATCTGCTATCAGAAACTTTTGATTTTTGCCTCAGTATTTAAGTTTTCAAAATCCCATTGATAAATCAAACATGTTTTCTCTTGTCTCGCTTCAATAGGTCAACATGTTTATTACAACAGGATATGCGATTATAATTAATTGCAGTTAATTTTTCAATCAAAACGTTATCGTACCATAAAATTGTCAACGATAAAATATTTAATTTTTAAATAATTTACGTACAGTTTTATAATTAACATATAAATTTAAACGTCAAAAAATTTAATGGTTTTTAATGGAGCCTCTCCGGAAAATGCACCCTCGCAATCCTCGCTTTTTGCTTTTAACTGAAAACTAGGACAAACATATTATATTTGTATGTCCACATCGTCAAGAATTTTATTTTATCTTTTTGGTATTTTTATTAGTAACATGAATAATGAAAACAAGATAATAACACGATGATAATAATACGATGATTCCCTTCAATACATTCCATCTCCTATTATCAATATGTACTTACATAACTCTTAGACTTTGAAGTCCGGCGAAAGCTCTTCGATGCAAGTGCCTCAATGCTACGTTCCCCTTCAAACTTCTACGAACATATAAGAGCCCTATTATTGTTAACAAGTTTATAGCGCGCTAAGTTGTTAGAAGTGGATATATTGATCTTCGTTGTTTAACCTGAATACTAAATACTTACAATTCTGCTATTTGAGACCCTGAAAAAGCTTCTTCATCAACTTCCTCTAAATCATTGTAGTTTAAAAATCTGTAATCACAAAAGAAACGTTTGTTAACATTATTTTTACGACACGAGTTTCACGTGTGATTTCTCTTGTTATTTTTCGTTTCATTCTCAACTTGTACTGGTAAGCCATTAAAACTACATAATAATAAAAGAACTAGTTTCAACTGCAATATCCGCGTATCACTTTGTAGTCTTGGTTACAGCACGTATAAGATTCGGAACGAAATATAACGTTATTTTCCCAAAAAAAATTGCGATGAAAATCTTATGAAATCGTAAATTCTTTATTAGAATTCGAAAAGTTTAAAAAGCATTAATTAAAATTGGCTTAAAGGAAAAAATCTTTTTTACATTTTGTAAGTATAAATCTTAAGAAGCTTTTAAGCTTTTAAGTTGAAAAAGCTAAACGTGACATTTCAAGATTATTAAGGACTAAAAATTTAATTGAATTTATAGCTTTTCGTTTGAAATTTTATGATAAATAAGCTCGGATGTAATGAGTTTTAATAGAAATAAAGTAACGCAAACATAAAGCACTCTTTTTTAGATAACTTTATCGGATTGTATTGACATGAGTAACGAACGATGTGCTTGTGAAATCCCATGTGTATACATTATTTTATTCATAATATTGTATATGTTACAGGTAAAAAAACAGACATATTTTCATCAAATCGCGACGGACGTTTCTAAAAATATCTTGTTGCCTTACCACCTTTTTTATCGAAAGAACACATGGTTATTATTTTGATTAAGCTAGGTTAAGTAATATTTGACGTAATTCGGTATCTTTTTTGTGAAAGTTTCGTGATAATGAGTTATTATTAAGTATTAACTTACCGAGTTGCACGCTATTACAGCTTTTAGTAAAGTCATGCAATTATATCTGAAATGCGCTATCATTGCGTGTTAAAAAATATTATAATTTTAGAACGAACCGTGAGACATAAATAACACACTATCTAAAATAATTTTATTCTTTTTACCTATTCAAAACGAAATTATGAATTTAAAGTTATGATAATTCAAGTATGGATCGCTATTTAGTCGTACTTATAATTCCTGCTTGTTTTACGTTTTCACAAAATCACAAAGTTTAATAAAATGTTTAAAATGTAAAAGCGCAACGATTTTTGTTGATTTAATATGATTTGTATCATGTGCTGATTGTAAATACAAGTGGTTATTAAATTATAAGGAATAAATTATTATTAGGATTAGTAGGATTATTAGGACTCTACCAAGATTCTGTACTTATGGCCATTACGGACGAAAAGCCGAATAATATTAGGCCGAAGAAGTGACGATTGAATTGTTACAAATTTTGCTTGAACAAGGTGCTCCAGTTATCTTACAGAGTGATAATTGTCAAAAAGTGGTTTAAGATCTATTGAGGATCTACTGAGGAGGATTTACTGGAAATAAGTGAAACACTGGATGCATCCACTAGCGATGAAAAATCATTATAAAGAACAAATATCGATGATGGAGTAGAAAATCACCTTTAAAGAGTAGTTGCAAATAAAAAAACTTTAAATGAATCTGCGTGTTGTCAACTTTTATAACTGACTGTAGTAATTATTATTGTGTTTGGGGTTTACAAATCAGATAACAATGTACTTAGGCCAAATATGATAAAATAGTACACGTTAGTTATGGATATGTAAACGACAAGAAGACGTAGGTCTAACAGTAAAGTTATTGCAGTCTCTGCGGGAAGAGATAAGGCAAAGGTCAAGTGAAAGCTACGGAGATAATGAAGAAGAAGAGTTCTCTTTAATGATATTGAAATAAGAAAATACGTAACTGTTACAGTTCAAAAAATTTATTAAATGTGGAAGATAAGAGTAGTTTCTTTTCGGAGAATAAAAAATTTAATTTCTTTTACTTTCTTTTGCAAAATTGGTTAAGTCGAAGCGTCCTGATATTGTATGTCTTCAATATTCTTTGAGTATAAGGATATTTCCCAGGATGTTAACATGCTTTTCAAATTTTAATGCAGTACTAAAAGGTGTACTTGTTTCAAAACTATTCAAGATTGTTTTTAAAAAGCTAAGTTAACATATTCCAAAGTTAACAACAAAATCACTCATTCAAAGTGATTTTGATCCCGAAGATGTACTATCTTTATCTACTATTGCAAAAATGAATATCAAAAATGAATCAATCTGGATTGACAATAACTTGGCCCATGAAGACCAAAATGTAGAAATAAGTGTTGACATTAACGGAAGCTTACAGCAAGAAGAATCTACCTCTAGTGAGGAAATGCCAGATAAAGATGAAAAGGATATAATCAAAATGAATACGGATACCAATTTTACACAACATAAAACTGTTTTCCTCCACGAATGGTGATGCAAAAAGACTTGAGTTGGTATTAATCAGTGATGGGCGCCAGATAAATACCTGGTGGGTAGGTATTTATAAATTGGGTATAAATTGGGTAAATTACCCCAGCCTTGGGTAAATACAAAAACAGTGAGTACTTAATCAATTAAAAATTTATGGTAATACATGAATATATTTTTTACTTTAAATGTATTAATTTGTTCATTTTGAAGTTTATTCATTTATTAATTATTCATTTCAGAAATAAAAATATCAGTTTGTGATACAGTTAGTAAAAAAAGTATAAAAATGCCAAATGTTCCTAGGTCTAGTATTAGTTATAGTTTCAACACCAGAAAAATTGACAACAATCAAGCATTTGAAGTCGCACGGCAAAACCAGAACTTTCTAGTACTAGGTCTAGTGTTAGTTCTAGTTTTAATTTGATACAAGTATACAATAACTTAAGAGTGAATAACAACTGAAAATAGAGTCAATACTAGCTAATACTAGACCTAGAACTAGACCCAAAACTAGAGCTAATACTCGACCTTCTCTTAAGACAGAATACAAACCAACCCAAGCTTATATTTCAAGAACAATATTTCTGCAAATCTTAATAAGAATCTAATACTATTTAATAATTATGACGCTTTTAGATGTCCTTAAAAATCTTGTCTATATGTTTATAGTTGCCCAGAAAATGTTTAGACGTTTTTTGGTGGTTATCAATGTCATCAGAATTATTTTGGACACCTTTCAATATCCTTAACAATGCAAGTCGTTATAGGTATTTAGGAACATTTAGACACTTTTGTTAATTATGGAACTACGTCTGGATACATTTTGGGATCTTAGGATTCATTTCCAGAAGATGTTTATCTTCTGGAAGAATCTATGACTATTCAAGAAACATTTAGACAATTGTCGTTAACTTTGGAACAAGTTAACCTTTGTAGGTTGTTCAGAATGCGTTTAGATGCTCTATTATTATAGAGATGATTACAAAGATTTTGGACATTTTTGAACATCTTTATAAACTAGGTGAATGATTTGGCTTGGATAGGGTTGGATTTGGTTTTCAATTGAGTTGGGTTAGTTTTAGTTTTAAGTTGGGTTGGAATGAGTTTTGGTATGTTTGGGTTGGGTTGGCCTTAGGTTTCAGTAGGATTGGTTTTGGTTTGGGTTGGGTTGATTTTAGATTCAGTTGAAATGAGTTTGCGTTTGCATTGATTTCAGTTGTATTGGGTTGGGTTGGATTGAATGTTTATCTTCCAAGACAGTTCCAATTCAACCTCTATCCTGTTTGGAATGCGTTTAGATGCTCTTTTATCATTTTAAAGATTATTAGAAAGTTATTGGAAACTTTTTGACATCTTTATAAATTATACTCATGAATATGGAATTGGAATGAGTTGACTTTGATTTCAGTTGAGTTGGGTTCGCTCTAGTTTTAGTTACATTTTGTATGGGTTGGGTTGACTTTGGTTTTCAGTTGGGTCGTGTTTGTTTTAATTTTCAGTTGGGTTGGGTTTGGATTGGGTTGGTCTTAGATTCCAGTTGGATTGGGGTTGGCTTGGTTTTGGTTTCAGTTATGTTGGGCTAGCCTTGGGTTGCCGTTAATTGCAGTTGAAATGGATTTGGCTGAGGTTGTATTGGTGTTGATTTTGGTTGTATTGAACTGAATGTTTATTTTCCAAGACGATTCTAACTTAACTCAACTCTAATTGCATCCTGTTCAGAATGCGTTTAGACGCTTTTTTGTCATTATAGGAATCATTAAAAGATTTTGAACACTTTCTTTGACGTCTTTATACACTCGAGGAATGAATCGGCTTGGGTTTGGTTGGCTTTTGTTTCAGTTGGTAACAGTGTAAGTAACTAACTAAAAAGAAAGAGCCAACATTAACGCTAGAGCTAATACTAGACCTAGAACGAAAGACATTTAAGTTTAGCCATACGTCTCTTAAGGCGAAACTCAATTCTGCAGAGCTTCAGAACTAACACTAAACTCAGAACTAGAAACATTTAGTGATCTTAAGAGGCGTACGGAAAGATTTCCAATTTTTCAAGAAAGTTAACAATTGGATATATTTAAACCGTGAAAAAATTCAGAACCTTTGATTTAGAGATTATTATATTATTTTAAGTACTTTTTAAAAGAAATCGTATTTTTGAATTAAACATGGTTACTTTTTTAATGATCTTTATTATTGAGCTTTTTTTTTTAAATTTTATAAATACCTGAAGTTACCCATTTTGGTAAATACCCCCATTATTTAGTCAGGGTATTTTTCCTTGATAATAAATACCCAGGTATTTAACAACACTGATATTTGTAAGCATATACATATGCATGCATGTACATATTTGCACCAATCTCCTTTAAAGGCAGATCTTTTTTATCTGAACAAATTTAAGGCGACCAGAGGTGTCCGCTTAAGAAAGAGAACACTGTATTAATGAAATTATGATTTGTAGAGAAAAGAAGAAAAAGTCTACTCGTTTTTAAGATATCATGTTTTGAGCTCAACTTAAGTATGCAACATTTCATAAAAATAACAATTTTCTTAATTACTTGTGGAAGGAAAACCCTTAAGAATATGTCATATCCAAAGAAAACCGGATATTCAGCAACTATCATGTCTCCTGGCGGATATTAAAAAGTGACCGGATAGGCCGGATACCGGATATTATTTATCTTGTCCAAATAGTATTTGCCTAAACATTTAATGATAAAACTGTAACGAACTACTGTTTGCTTAGACATTCTCTATTTGACAAGCAAAAAGTTATCTACTTGAAATGATCATATAACTTCCGATAAAAAAAATTATTAACTATTTCGAGTTGAATCTATTCTACGAAGTCTGTATCACGATTCAGCTCCTGTAATTAATTACTCTAACATCGTGGTGAATAGGCTATAAATTTCTAAGGAGGAAATTTATACGGATAATATTTTCGTTCTCCAATAAGTTATCCAAAAACACCAAGCGTGGGATTTGCCCACCCATTTCTTTTCGAATCCATCGTTTGTGAGGCCTTACTAAGGTATAATACAAGGTAAATAGGATCGAAACTCTGGAAATTTATTTTCATAGCACTTTACCCTGGGCTCTTTATTCAGCAATATTTGAAACACTTTCGTAAGTTGTACAAGTCAGGCAAGAATGACCCCTACAGTTTCCTAGAAATTATAAACCCTCGAACCAAAAGCTTCCCTCATTCTTGAATTTCTTTACTAAGACATAGATATCTTCAAACCTCTATTCAAATCCTTTATCTATTAGGTATGGAAGTTTGGTTTTTCTATCAGGACTTTTGTTGATCGTTTTCAAGATAATCCGCTTTTTACAATTCGATATAAACAATTTCTTTTACAGAATAGTTAAAGATAGATATAATTATATGCACCATGAAATTAATGTAAGTAAGTTAATTAACGTTTCAGTTTATTAATGCTCTTTAATATCAATAACACAAGTAAAAAATTAAAGAAGTTGTACAAAATATAAATTATTATGGTGAATACATAATGCCAATGAATCCTAATTTTAGTCTAATGTTATTACCGACCGCTCAAATAACGTGATGATTTTGGGAGATTTTAATATTGATTATGGCGCAATGACTGAAAGGCCGACACAGGAACTTTTATGTTTTTGTGAACAGTTATCGTTAAAACAAATAATTTCGGATAGCACGCGTGGTCATAGCATGATAGATCTGATTCTAGTAAGCAGGGGGGGTTTATCTGTCGTGCGGTGTGGCATTCTGTAGGAAAGGTTTGCTGATCACGAGACCATTTTTTGCGTATGCAGAGGTCCGAGACCTAAGATAGTTCCCTGTTTTAAAACTTATCGTGATTCCAGAAATTTAAATTATGATCAACTCAAAAGCGACATATCGAGTATACCTTGGCGTAATATTTATCATTACAGTGATATTAATGATAAGGTGCAGTTCTTGACTGATTCCCTTAAAATTTTATTTGATAAGCATACATCTCTAGTAACTAGAAGAATCTCTAAACCGCTGGCCTCGTGGTTGAATCCTCACATCAGATTCTTGATGGAACAGCGCGATCAATCTTTCCGGACATTTCTGAGACATGGGGGTATTGAAAATAGGCGTGAGTATTGCGAAACCTAGTTACTCGGGAGTGTCGTTCAGCAAGGAAAACATATATATCCAGCTTAAATAACACTAATCAGGCTAAACCTTTATAGAAAGTTCTAAACAGGCTACTGGGCGAAGGAGATAAACATAACAATGATCTGCCTCCTCATTTGAGTGACGTTGCAGCGGTTGTTAATGACTATTTATCGAATCCAGTGCTTACTAATGAGCCAATGAGTTTTAAAAAAGTCTCCGAATGGGAGGTGTTTACGGTTTTCCAGTCAATTAGTAGCAATGCCTCTGGTTGTGATGGCATCAACAAGGAAATGCTGTCGTTGTGTTTCCCACTTTTGTTAGATTATATAACACATATAATAAATTTCTCTTTAGTACACTCTGTATTTCCCCATAACTGGAAGACGGCTCAATTAATTCCTCTTAAAAAGAAGCCCAGACAGACTAGATGATCTTAGACCTATAGCTCTTCTTCCAATATTGTCAGAGAAAATTATTGATAAACAACTGCGTGACTTTGTAAATCATAATAATTTGCTGCCTGAATGTCAGTCGGGATTCAGGGCGGGTTATGGCTGCAGCACTGCTTTGCTAAAGATATTAGACGACGTACATGAAGCTATAGATAGAAAAGAATGCGTAGAAATCACGAAATTATGTTGGGTATTCTGCGGGGTAGGCATCAGTTAGTTGTGCATAATAGTGATGAGTCTGATCCGCTTGCGGTACATTGCGGTGTTCCGCAGGGATCGGTTGTTAGTCCACTTCCCTTTTCGTTATACACATCCAAACTCATTACACATCTTAATAGCGTTCAAAGCCATCTTTATGCCGATGATACTCAACTGTATCTATCCTTTGCTCCTTCAGAGGTTAACCTAGCGTGTCTGAAAATAAATCGCGACCTTGAAAGTTTATCGCGGTTCGCTAAATCCCACTGTCTGAAAATTAACCCTCGTAAATCACAGTTCATTTTGTTATGCAATAATTCATATTATAATGAAGTCTCGTGTCGCATGAATCTAGAAATTGATAATATCGCAATAGCTGTAAAAAATGAGGTGAAGACCTTGGGGCTGATGTTAGACAGTAATATGAATTTCACATCTCACATAAATGCTTGTATGAAATCATGCTACTTTAAGCTCAGGCAAATTTTTCAAACGACATTCTTTCTACTCACATAAAAAAACAACTTTGTGAGGTAACTGTGCTATCACGATTAAATTATTACGATGTTGTCTACGGTACCCATCTCGGACTCCGTGATAGGCAGAGAGTGCAGAGGTTGCAGAATGCATGTTTGCGCTTGATTTATCGGGTCCCACGCACGACTTATTCAATATCGCACAAATTAAAAGATGCCAAATGGCTTAATATGAGTAACAGAAGCGAATTACACGCAACTTCGTTGTTTTACAGGATTCTGCACAACGCTACGCCACCGTATCTATATAATAGAATTACCTTTAGAACTGATATTCGTAATATTAATGTCAGATTTCGCGGTCGACTCACGATTCCCAAACACCGCACAGAATCCTTTAAGAAGTCGTTTAGCTATTACCAGCCAAATCTGTGGAATAAAATATTAGAGAGGGTGGCTATGTTGACTCCTCATATGTTCAAACGGGAACTCTGGTCATATCTCTTTGCTCGGCAGCACTCATAATCACGTTTGTCTATCCACGTTTTTACCGCTGTATTGTAACCATTTGTTATTATTGTTTTTATTATTTATTTTTTTTTGTTTTATTTGTTTAAGAAATGTTCATTTCATTTGTTTTGTATTATTTGATTTTTCTTCCTTTTTTTTCTTTTTTTTTTGCTTCCCGCTCAGCCCACATTTCACTTTTCATTTATTTATTAATTATAAGTAGTATAATTAGGTTAGGTGGTAGAGCAGTCTTCAGACTGAACCTCGCCTTATGCTCCATTCCTTGTGGAAATAGGTGTCTTATACAATTTTTCTTTCAAATATCTCCATACAAAGAAAATCTAAACGATTAAAATCTGGAGTAATCTCGATCGTAATATGATCGTAATATGGCCTTAACTGGTCCACCGCGACCGCTCAATCTTGTAGGAAAATAGTGATCTAGTCAATTTCTTACCACCATACTATGATATGAGCTTCTTAAATCTAAATAATTGACTATCCATATATATTCGACTTCCTGAAATTACAAGAACGTCGCAATGGTTAGTCGTTTTGATTATTATAAATTCTAACACAGATCTTGATCCACATTACGTTATTTAAAAAATTTTGATCGTTGGCTGTTGAATTAACAATCTACCGACAAACCTGACACGCAATTCTTGAGGTTGTTCAATGATTTGTTATGCCGTTTCACAAACACAAAAGGATGAGGATGTCTTCCATTTGAACTTCTTCGTCTTCTCCTATACTCTTGGGCAGCTTACTTTGATTTTTCGTTCGCAAACCCATAAAGAAAATAAATATCTGGTATTTCTTGGTTAGAAAACATAGGGGGCATTTTATAAAGTTTGTATGCAAAACACAAAAAATTGCAACATATTTTTTAAACAACATGACTCACCGACTTACTATGGGTTCATCGATATCAGGGATAGTAGCTGATATTTTTGTCAATTTGGTCGAACAGAAACTATTTTTAAATAAATATTACACTATCACATCAATAATATTTGTAACCTGATATTCAATACTTGAAAATGATAAAATCAATCTTTTGGAAATAACTATTCCATAATATATAAAGTCACTTATAGCATATTTTTTTAGCATGTTTAGAAAAGATACAACAGACTGTATTATTCCAAAAAACTCTTTTCACACCTGCCTTTTTGGTCCAATACATCATAGGACACTTATTAGTTAATAGCAGACTTAAGTTTCAATTTTGAGAAAAGAGCGGTGTTTATAGAATCAAATGTAATAAATATGAAATTTTAAAACTAGGTTCAAAGAGCAGACACATTAAACAAAACAACAACATAGCTAGTTTACATAAAATTATTTTTAAATATTTGAATATCATATTTTGAAATCTGTAGATAGCTTCAAAAATTTAAATTATTCAAAACTCGAATTTACTTAATACCAGGGCTTGTAAAATTAGTAGACAACCTAAAGCATATCATATCCGCACGGTATATGAAACAAAGAACGGTAAGGAAATTCCCTTGTAATGCTTTACCTCCAGCAGAGAACGAACTTTACAACAGCTGCGTCGAATTCTTCCTGAATTCAACGCTTAATTACTACAAGAAGTACTCAACGATAATTACTCCGTTGAATGTATTTTCAAACCAAGTACAATATGAATATGACGACTAAGTAATTCATGTATTATAAAAATTTTTAAACGTACAAACATTTTTCCCACTCAAAATATTACTTCATTTTACAGAAACAAACACACAATCTGGGTAATAAACATAATAAATAAGATGTAAAGATTTTGTTTGTAACAATCCCGATAAACGTAATCAGGAACTACATTACAACCAGGAAGACAAACGAAAACTGTTTAACCATATTGTATAATAAATTTTATCTAATGGTTACAACAGGCATTGGGTAAACAAAGTCGGCAAGATACGGATTTTATAAACAAAACAGACTCGCCTAATTTCATAAATGTTTTTTCTAAAATTTTAAACGAATGTTTAGATTCACGGAATGATGAATTCGGTGTTTTCGTAAAATATAAGCTTGTGGCTAAATAAAACAATTTACTAAATAGAAATATTTTAGCGATGAAGTCGAAGCTCTTATTATAAATAAGAGATACAATGTGCTGTAATTGGTGTTGTAATTATGTCCGTGTTCATGGTTCTGTAAAAAGACATCAAACCGAACGCAAAGCTTTGGTGGTGTCTTAATTATATTACGTATAGCATAATTCTCAAAGCTGAATACTCAGAATGATATCAATACTAATTAGAATGTATAATCCCGGTAAAATCACCAAATAATTGGGACAACATCTATAACGAACTTAATTACATCTACATCATCGACGTTGAGACTCCGTCAGTATCTAAAATCGGTTGTTATTGTTTTAATATTTTTGTCCTCATCATATTTTGGTTTAATAACTGCAGAATATTAAAGTAATTAGTTTCGTACTATTTCCACATTTGTTCAATAAATGAACAATAAAAATAAAAGCAAAAGAAATCGATTAAAATTTCCATTTTAATACATATTTTGTTTTGATTTAATTATTGTCTTTCTTTTACCACAGGTACTCTGTTAATGCACCATACATATTTGGTATAATATAACTGTTATTACTTTAACAATTATTATTATTACAATTTAACATTTATTATTATTTAACAAATATTTTATTAATTTACAATTTTTTTGTTTCTAGTTTATCAATTGATCAAGATCAAAACGAAAAGTATTGGAGAATGACAGAAGTGAAAATATTGATTGAGTTACAGTAAAGAAAATTCTTCGAAATTGAGTAATAAGTTGAACGTGTGGAATTTAAGACGTGGTGCTGTTGAGGGCTGGTTATGAAATGTGGGAAGGGTTGGTATGAACACATAAAAAGAATGGAATGGACACGAAAGGCTTAGCTCAAGGCCTGTAAAGCGTATTGTATAAGGTTGGCCAGGCGGAGGATTACAACGTTGAAAAATAAACATCCCTGACATGCCTTAATCGTGACGTCACGTGTTTTACTGAAGCTGGCGAGGAACGTGCTGCACACTGGGCTGAATTCCGATTCTAGCAGGAGAAATTTCTGTTATGGACAAGGGCTAGAAGCTAGATTAAGGTAAAAAAAGTAATGAATAAAAAATAGATGAAAAAGTAGGTGTTTTAGTTCTCAGTACAGAATTTTGTTTGAATTTTGGGATTCTTCATATTTTTAGCAAAAATTAATATAGAATAAGATATAGTAAATACAAATTTAGTTTCGAGTAAAATGGAAAACTATTTTTATAAATATTCAAATTTCAAATCATCTTATTTGCTTAAACAATCCTCTTCCCGGTCCTCATTTCAGGTTTTCATCCATATCACTTCAAAAAAATCGACGATAATTTCAAAAACAAAAGGAAAACACAATAGTTGGAGAAAACCGTATTAAACGAATAATATTTAATAGGTTTTTCTCTTCTTTCTTTAATAATTAATGAAACAAGAAAGCATAATTCATAACCATACAACTTAGATGTGATAAAATTGCTGGATTAAAGAAAAAAAATGCAATATATCACAATTTGAGGTTTTCAGCATAAAAATCAACCACAAATCAAAAACTAAAACAGACACCGAAATACTTTTTGCAAGAACGCTGTTTGTAATGAACCATAAACGTTAATCAATACGCAGACAGAAAGTGGAAATTCGGACTCTAGGGGAAGACGATAATCATTTGATGATTTTTGACTCTTGATTGAAGAGTTTTATTATAAGAATTAATTGAAACTCAAAAATCGAAATCGATGGAGAAAAGTCTTATGAATGAAAATATTGCGTTATGGTCTAAGTATTCATAACTCGTTAGAATTTGGCTATTACAGTTTTGTAGTAATAACGAAAAAATCTCTAAAATATCATAATTGATGATTTTCATTGTAAAACTCTAGCAGAATTAGGGCGCTGAACTTTTACAACAAAACGATATAATTTCACTCCTCCAAGTGTTGTAAGTGGAATTCTAGAAAATAAGTTGGCTTAAGTTGGATTATTGTACGTCAGCGTCAATATCTCAGCAACATTTTGAAAATAAACTAGTAGACTTCATGGCAAAGTCTAGAATTTTTGGAACATGAATGTTTGGATGTACTTGAAATTGACAAAATCAACTTGAATCCTGCATATTTATTTATATATTATTACATTTGAATATATAATGGTATTTTGGTGATTAATATCTCAAAAGAATCTTCAATTCATATCAATTTAGAACCGATGTTGCGTGCATTAACCAAATTCCTACAATCTCTCAAATATCTTAATCAAAATCTACCTTTATATTTGGTATCTTTTAAGCGATAAAGATATTTTTACAATGAATATCTTAAAATAAAGTTTAAAATAAAGATATTTCTATGATTGAGATATTAAAATAAAGTTGGGTTGGGTTGGATGAACATAATTTAGTGAAAAAATTGACTCAGGAAAGTGGTATAGACTTAGTGATCGGTTGCGAACCCAACATTAAATTGGAATCAAAGCAATATTGTGATAAAGATTTTTGTGATAAATATTATATATGTGATATTGTGATAAAGACACCCAATCTGTACTCTTATTGTCATCCATCCACGAACGTAACATATTTTCAACATCCTGGTTGCAGCGCTCAGCGCTTCCCTGTGATTGCGGATGTCGAGGTCTTCCATGTACTAGTTTACAATCAGCCCACATGCCAGAAAGTTCTTTAACCACATCAGCTGTAAATTCACGTCCGTTGTCGCTTTGTAGAATGTGCGGTGCGCCGAAATCCAAAATATCTTCAGCAGTTCCATTGCAACTTCAGCAGCACGCTTTGTTGTTAAAGGTCGCAGAAGACAAAATTTAGTTGCATGATTTTGATAATTCATCAACCATTTATATCCTCGACATGAAGTTGATTGAAAGTCGATCAAATCAACTTGACTGCGAAGGTTAAAATCTTTTGTTGTGATTGGTCTTACCACAATATTACGTTGTTGTCGAGATTTCTTCGTATTACACATTTTACAAAGCGATACAAATATTTCAACTGCTGGTCTGGGAATGTAAAATTTATTTTTTAATTCAAACAGCATTTTATCTCTTCCTCCATGTCCAGTGGGACGGTGACATTGAAGAAGTCTGTTAAAGTATTCTTCAACCGGAATCATTACTACTACAGGATCCTCATTACTACTTCTTTTTTTGATAAAAAACTCTTGTTTCGCCAATCTCCATTGTGTCGTATTTTCTGGTTAATCCATATTGTCTACTAGTCTTCTTTTTTTGAAGGTTATTTACATCCAAAATTTCTCGAATTGCTTCTTCTACAGTTGCTTTTGTCCAAGGCTTCTTTAGGACATTTTCACTCTTATTGCAGTATTCTTTCATTCGTGCATTAAAGTTTATTCTCATGTTATTTTCGTCCTGGAAGTCAGTTCATGCGTTTATTAATGTGTATAGAAATTTGTGTGTGATAAGTTATTTCGAAGATATTTTTTATAAAAATATCGTGTTACTTTTCTCCAAACAGATTGATAAAAGAATTTGAACAGTTATTACATAACATGCCATTAATATTAAGGAATTTTAATAAGGATATCTTAAAGTATTTTTAATAAAAGAGGAGAAATCTTGGAGCTATGGTTGGCTTCAAATGATCTGATTATTTTAAATCAAGGCAATATTCCTACATTTTCTGGACCAGCTGAAGAATCCATAGTCGATTTTACGACTGCTTTCATCAATCTATGCAGAAGAGTAAGAAATAGGTACGTAGATTTAGAAAGCGATAATTTAAGTGATTATAGGCCTATTATGTTGGAAATTGAAGAGTGTGATAGGAATGTTGGGAGTGAAATTAATTTTGGCAGGTATGAAGCTTCCGAAAAAAATTTTAAGAAAATGATAAAAGATGAGACTCAATTTTTTGGTAAAGGCGAAGCCAGAACACCAGAAAATTTTATTAAAAATATACAGGGGATATGTAATGAATATTTTATTAAGAAAAATGCTAAAAATGTTAGCCATAAACCAATCTATTGGTGGAATAATGAAATTGCAGAGAAAAGAAAAGAACGCAATAAGTTAAGAAGAACTTTAACACGATGTATGTACGATGGTATTTTTGATTTGGGGTTTCTTGAAAATTTGAAGTTGCAACATAAAAACAAAAGAAAAGAATTGAGAGAGTATATCGGCAAGAGAAAAAATTGATTCAACTTTGGTCAGATCTAGAAGAAGATGTTTGGGGTAAGACTTATCAAATAGCCCACCATAAAGATTGAAAATTAAAAGCGGGAATACTATTGAAGATAAGACGGTAGAAGAACAAATCAATAAACTGATCCCTATCAAGAAGCTTTTGCATGCGAGGCTAGACTTAATTCACTAAATTCAATTCCTTTTACAGTGAAGAAACTTTCAGTTGCGGTAGGTAATTTAAGAAAAAATGAAAGAGTATCCTGTTTCCGGATGCCATTCCATCTGAAATAGTTGGATTGTTGGCATCGAAGCATTTAAATGATGTCTTAGAGGTGTATAATGACTGTGTGTCAAAGGGTATTTTTCCGAAGATCTGGAAAAGTGCAAGGCTGCTTCTGATTGAGAAGTTGAAAAAAGCAGGACAAGTCTTGGCGTACAGGCCTCTTTGTCTTTTGGATGCGACGGCGAAACTTTTGGAAGGTCTACTAATACTGCGACTGCTTGACTGGTTGTAGAAGCGGATTAGAAAAACATTCTTCATGCAAACCAATATGGTTTTAGAAAGGGAAGATCCACTGTACAAGCAATTGAAAAAATGCAGGAAAGCGTTGATAAGATCAAAGGAAAGGCTTTAAAGTCAAGGAAATTCTATGCCTTTTGGAAAAATATGCCTAATTTTTTTGGACATCAAAAATACATTTAATTCTGCACCATGGAAAGAAATAGTAGGATCCTTGATTAATGGAAATATAAGCCCCTATCTAGGGGAAATGATGAGGAACTACTTGTCTGAAAGAAACAGCTCCAAATGGGAAAGTTTACTATATGACTTATGATATTAGATGTAGTGTTATCGGCCAAACCCGATTTTAGCATGAACTAGTATCGCCCATGCTAAATCAGTTCTCCTGCACGCGGAAGGACAAATTAGTATAGCTTAGGCTAAACTTGGCTTATCTTAGTTAGAATTGGCATGATTTAGGGTAAATTTCTATAAACTTTTCAAAGTAATCTGAATAAAGGAATAGAAATGAAATAGTCACTCTTATTTAATAAAGTTATTTATTAACTGATCGGTAATTTCACATCTATCACTAATATTCATCCGCAGAAATCACCTTAGCTGTAATTTGCTTATTTAATTATTTTTGCAAGATTTACTCTGGTGGTCATCTCTACCTTTGTATTCATCTGGAATAGATATGGTTACGATGCCCAAATTTAATCCACTAATGTTAGCTTCTAAATTTTCTATCGCAATTTTTCTAGCATTTTAAATGTCGTTTCTCTCAATTTTCACAATATTATCATCATCACTGTCTTCGTACTGTTCATTATTGTTGTCAGCTTCGATTGCCTTCTTTAGAACATCTTGATCATGAACATTATTTATGATTTCTTGAGGCAACGAAGAAGTACTCTGTGTTAAGCTCGATTTTTCATGAATTGTATTACCTTAATCCTTCAAATCACTTCTTCAAATTCTTGTCCTTTGACAACGAACTTATCATATTTTCATTGACTTTGTTTGCACGTTCATTAGAACCTTGACTTTGGCTGTGTATTGGTTTTCCATGCAAAATTTTCAATTTTGACCAAACATTTGCGAATTCACTTATAAAATTATTGACAAATTCTCATCTTTTAGATTAAAGAATGCGTGGCGCCCCTACAGTTAGGAATATGCCATTTAAATGATAAACAACGTCTTCAACCACTTTTTGATGATAACGCACGAAAGAGAGCAAGTTTTGTGAGACCAATACCGCTTGGTAAACCAGAATGAATTTATTTCATTCATATTTTTTTTTAATTCCCGTCTAGTTGTGTTTGGAAATCAATCAAATCAACTTGGCATATGCTATTCATTTCTGAATCAAGAATTGGCTTTGAAACTAACACTTCTTTGACTTTGCACCAGGTTAGTATTTAACAAAATACAACTTGATATTATTTTTCCTCAACTTCAAAATTAAACGAAATACGAACTTGTTGAAATCATGAAAATTTGACGTTTTGTTTTGTTTCATGTTTATGATTCCAGAACATGAAACTCTAATGACATCAGCAAAAATATAACAGCAAATCAATCGAACTCAACATCAAAGATTTTAAATAGACGAGTCTAAATGATCGTTTACATCATTGAGTTATGTTAAAATATGGCATAAGTTTTTAAAACCTTACCTATCAAATATGATAATGGTATTAATTTTTAAGATCAATTACGATTTTTTTAATAAAATCTTAATAATGGTAATAATAATGGTAATTATACTTACAATAAGCCAGTACGAATTTTGCTTATTTGGTGACTTCCTATCCGTTTTATGTGGTTGTGCTCCAAATCACTGAAAAAATGAAAACATTTTAAATAATTTATGGCCAAAAATTATGGAAATACTCACATGGAATGTAGAAAGGAAGTAGTGTTTAAATTATTAAGATTAGGCATTTCTTCTAATCCTGTTTGAACAATTTTCCTAAAAACCCAACTTTATAAAACCATCACTAAAATATGTTATAATTTACTTACAAGAAATGAAGCTTTGGAAGAAAAGCGCTAAACACCTCTGGCTGTATTTTAAGTAATTTAGGTGCTCCTTGGATGTATCTACAACAAAAAACAGAAGCACATTAAATACAATTTTATTTCTTTAACTTTTCATGTATAAAGTTATTATTGCAATTGCTAAGAGATATAATTTGAACTTGGAAACTACTGGAGATGGTAAAATATTTCGAGAAAGCAATAAATATCAACTTCCACAAAACTTTGTCACTTTATGACAGTGTGAAGTAGATAATTGTTTTGCGGTTAGGCCAACGTTGCGAGGGTTTGTAATAATCACTTCGAACACGGATTCCGTTAATTAGAATGGGTTATCTTGCTACCAATTTAGCCCATGTAATTAACTATTATTGCCTTATCAGGTAGCAAAATTGTTCAACTAAATTCTAATTAAAGCTTGTACAAGATCATGGGTAGTTCGATTTAATTTAACAATAGAACAAAATGTTTAATCATCGTGTAAATATGATATTTCCATATTTTTAATGAAAAATAACGGAACATTTAAAATTTTTGTTGATAACGAAATATAATAAACATTAGATCCACAGAATATTACATTCTAGGGAAATTAAATGTCCAGAAGGCATCCCAACTTTCAACAGTTCCGGTCAACTAGCAACTCCTCTAAAAGGAAATCGGGGTGAATGTATGCCACATACCACAGGAAATGCACGAACTGCGAGTTTGCACGAATTTCAGTATTCTCTCTCGATAGTCTATGAAAGTTAAAGCGAAACGCTTCACTAATATTTTTCTACAATCGATTTATTTAATTGAATTCCCTATTAATTTAAAATTATGGTATTATCTTTAGTTCGCTACATTAAACTTCAAAAATATTTTAAAAGATTTTACGCTTTCCTAAGATTTAGTACATTTTGTTCAGATACAAGATTTTAGTCAAATCAAATTGAGTATAATTAACTATTAGAGAAAAAGAAACTTCAAAGGATCTAAAATTGTCCTGTAACAGACAATATTATACTCTTTGAGACTTCAGAATGTAATTACAAATTTACAATTGGATAAAAATCTCGTCACCCACCGGATTTCAATACATTCCGGAAGGTTTATTTGCCACAATACAAAAATATGAATTAAGAAATATAAATTAAACCGTAGAGACCCGATATCCATACTTAAAAATGTTACCAAATGATATCACTAAGGCGATTTAAAAAAGATGTGAACTTCTTACTTCAAATCATCTATCTGATTCAAGTTCAAAGCTTCCGTAATTTTATCATGTAATTGTTATAACATCAGCATGTGATAAATTAAAAAGATTATAAATAATATTCGTGATGTTTCATAACAAGAAGATATTCATGAATGTCTTTAATTAAAAGTTAAATAATTAATTAAAAAGTTAATTAAATTGTATTTTCCCATATCGCTTTAATTGTTATTATTACTAGTATATTATATCAACTATTCGAGTTACCATATCTATTTAAATTTGTTATTAACATGAACCAACAGTTGCAGTATGAATTGTGTGGGAGTAAATGTTATATATGCGCTTATTAGAGAGAGAATTTAACTAGGATACATTTACAAAATTGGGAGACAAAGCAATAATTTCAAAATTCACATTTGGAGAATACAAAATCGCTAATTAATTAATTATGTAATATGTTGTTAATCATGGATTCATTCCTTTATGTAGGTTGTATAAATTAATATAAAGTAATGGTTAAAAAAAAACGTTTTTTCCCAAATTATAAAACAAACGGTCCCAAATAACATATGTTTTTATGAAGAAAAAGAAAATTGATTGTAGTAATAAAAATAAAATATTGTTAAACAAAACAAATTAATGAAAACGACACCTGTTACTATCTAAAATGTTTTGAAGATATAAATATATTGTAGCATTGATGACTATTAGCTTTAAGAAATTTACTACAAAATTTCACGACAATGCAGCTACAGCTGATATGGATAAATCAATGAATCAATGGATGGGTTGTTTGCTAAGTAGTTTTTATGAGAAACTTCATTGGAGATTTCACCGTAATGGACCGGATTTTGTAAAGGCACATATTTTCTTTAGCTACCAGCTACATGAGAAGAAGCTTTAGCACATATGAGGCATTACATACATATAAGCAAAATTGGAAAGAGAAATCTATGTAGAAATAGTAATACTAGTACTACTACTGTTGATACTCTATGTACAGCTCCCCTTAACATCACCAAATGTCAAGTAAAAGTGATTTATCTGCTAATATAGGCAGTTTCAATTAACATGGATGTAGATTATCTATATTTAATCATTAAAATTGCATCCACTAAAAGTTCGCTATGGTAGACTTAAAAATCATGCATTGTCAATCGATGTACAAGATTTTCATTGAATGAACAAACTTAAAGTTTAAGATCTTCAGTTTTTGAAAACACAATTATTGAGTTCTTTTTGTCAATAACAGCCTCAACTAGTTCAACATTAAATGTCATTTTATGGTTTTGATATTGCCAAAGTTAATTTTCAATATTAATTATGAATTGGGTATTAAATGTCACCCTGATTCTATTTTTATTTTATTTAAGAAGCAGATTTAAGTCTTCATTTACAAATTCATCTTGGGGAAGTATTATTTTTAACCGGGGATGGATACCAATAGCTTTCAGTTGATATTCTTGTGCACTTGGACACTTTTGATGATCTAAATATTTCTTGGTTGTTTTCTTAACATATTCTTTTATTGTATCGATTCCTAAATCATATTACAGAATATTTACAGATATTTTCAGTATATTTTTTGTAATTGTTTTTAATATAAGATTCCATGGTTGAGCTCCAACTGAGCACGTATATGTTATTATAGCTCTAATTAATGATTTGTAGAATAGCATTTCACAATCGATCTTTAGTTTCGATTTTCTGTAAATGATGATATACAATTATTTTAATCTTGCATATGCCTCTTTTAATAATAAACAATTAAATACGATATTTCCAGGTAAGTCTTTGGACCAAATACACTCCCTGATGTTCGTTGTTCTTATCTTTTGAATTCCAGTTTATATGGTGATTTTTTATAGTTACTATTGTACGATTCTTAATTTGCCTAAAGACAAATATTTTGGCCATACATTTATTTGAATTTAAGTGGAAACACAAAGTCAATAAGGAATCATTAATTTCAGTTTTGAAAAATTTTGAAATTTATTACAAAATTTCACGACAATGCAGCTACAGCTGATATGAATAATCAATAATCAATGGATCAATGGATGGGATGTTTGCTAAGTAGTTTTTATGAGAAACTTCATTGGAGATTTCGCCGTAGTGGACCGAATTTTGTAAAGGCACATATTTTCTTTAGCTACCAGCTACATGAGAAGAAGCTTTAGCACATATGAGGCATTACATACATATAAGCAAAATTGGAAAGAGAAACCTATGTAGAAATAGTAATACTAGTACTACTACTGTTGATACTGTATCTACAGCTCCCCTTAACATCACCAAATGTCAATTAAAACTGATTTATCTGCTAATATAGGCAGTTTCAATTAACATGGATGTAGATTATCTATATTTAATCATTAAAATTGCATCCACTAAATGTTCGCTATGGTAGACTTAAAAATCATGCATTGTCAATCGATGTACAAGATTTTCATTGAATGAACAAACTTAAAGTTTAAGATCTTCAGTTTTTGAAAACACAAAATTGGAATTATTAAGTTCTTTTTGTCAATAACAGCCTCAACTAGTTCAACATTAAATGTCGTTTTATGGTTTTGATATTGCCAAAGTTAAATTACAATAATAATTATGAATTGGGAATTAAATGTCATACTGATTCTGTTTCTATTTTATTTAACAAGTAGATTTAAGTCTTCATCTATAAATTCGTCTTGGGGAAGTGTTATTTTTAATAATAACACGGGGATGGATACCAATAGCTTTCAGTTGATATTCTTGTGCACTTGGACACTTTTGGTGATCTAAATATTTCTTGGTTGTTTTCTTAACATATTCTTTTATTGTATCGATTCCTAAATCACATTACAGAATATTTACAGATATTTTCAGTATATTTTTTGTAATTGTTTTTAATATAAGATTCCGTGGTTAAGCTCCAACTGAGCATGTATATGTTATTATAGCTCTAATTAATGATTTGTAGAATAGCATTTCACAATCGATCTGTAGTTTCGATTTTCTGTAAATGATGATATACAATTATTTTAATCTTGCATATGCCTCTTTTAATAATAAACAATTAAATACGATACTTCCAGGTAAGTTTTTGGACCAAATACCCTCCCTGATGCTCGTTGTTCTTATCTTTCGAATTCCAGTTTATATGGTGATTTTTTATAGTTACTGTTGTACGATTCTTAATTTGCCTAAAGGCAAATATTTTAGCATTACATTTATTTGAATTTAAGTGGAAACACAAAGTCAATAAGCAATCATTAATTTCAGTTTTGAAGAATTTTGAAATTTATTACAAAATTTCACGACAATGCAGCTGCAGCTGATACGGATAAATCAATGAATCAATGGATAGGTTGTTTGCTAAGTAGTTTTTATGAGAAACTTCATTGGAGATTTCACCGTAATGGACCGGATTTTGTAAAGGCACATATTTTCTTTAGCTACCAGCTACATAAGAAAAAGCTTTAAAGTTTAAGATCTTCAGTTTTTGAAAACACAAAATTGGAATTATTAAGTTCTTTTTGTCAATAACAGCCTCAACTAGTTCAACATTAAATGTCATTTTATGATTTTGATATTGCCAAAGTTAATTTACAACAATAATTATGAATTGGGAATTAAATGTCATCCTGATTCTGTTTCTATTTTATTTAACAAGTAAATTTAAGTCTTCATCTATAAATTCGTCTTGGGGAAGTGTTATTTTTAATAATAACACGGGGATGGATACCAATAGCTTTCAGTTGATATTCTTGTGCACTTGGACACTTTTGGTGATATAAATATTTCTTGGTTGTTTTCTTAACATATTCTTTTATTGCATCGATTCCTAAATCACATTACAGAATATTTACAGATATTTTCAGCAGATTTTTGTAATTGTTTTTAATGTAAGATTCCATGGTTGAGCTCCAACTGAGCATGTATAAATTATTATAGCTCTAATTAATGATTTGTAGAATAGCATTTCACAATCGATCTTTAGTTTCGATTTTCCGTAACTGATGATAAGAAATTGTTTTAGTCTTGCATAAGCCTCTTTTAATAATAAACAATTAAATACGATACTACGAGTGTATTACTCCCTGATGTTCGTTGTTCTTATCTTTCGAATTTCAGTGTAAATGGTGATTTTTTATAGTTACTGTTATAGGACTCTTAATTTGCCTAAAGGTAAATATTTTGGCCTTACATTCATTTGAATTTAAGTAGAAACACAAAGTCAATAAGCAATCATTAATTTCAGTTTTGAAGAATTTTGAAGCTCTTAAATTTCTTTTTTCGAAAACTGTTATATTACTGTCTTTTAGCCGACTGCTAAAACGATACTTTTTTTTCAAAACACTTTTACGTCCACCTACGAAAATCAAAGAATTTGGTATTATTGCTGGTTAATTTATTGTTATGAATAAAGAGCAAATACACCATAACTAACAGTTTATTGTGTTATGATTTCGTTTCATGTTAAAATGCAAATTTGTAGTAAACTTTTGACATTTTTTTATATGCGGTTCAAAAATAAAAGGTGATTAATAAAGCATTAACCAAATTCTAAATGTCATAATTTAATTATAGTTTTATGGTTCTTTTGTGTTAATGGGAATGTCAAGTAAACAGATATTGAACAGAAGCGCAATCGTCTGATGGTGGATTGACGAACTCCATCCTTGATAGATTTGTATTCGGATTTATAACCATTAATCCATTTTATCGCCCAGAAATGAGAAAATTAAGGCATTTTAGTATAATACTTTTTAGGATCTTGTATTTTAAGCCGTTCAATCATACTGAATCAAAAGTCTGGTTGAGTAACTAATTTAGAACAACTTTTCGAAACAGCTGGTGTCTTGTGCTTTCAAATCAAGTATCAAAGCTTTCATGACCGGTATTAATTAAACTAAAATTAGAACTAGCACTAATAGTGGAATTATCACTAGGACTAATACTAGATATAAAACTAGAAACTTTCGGGTTTTGCCATGCACCCTTTGAAAAAAATGTCGGAAGTTTTGGATGCCATGTTGCAACCTTCTTCAGAAACTGGTTCAAGGCTTCTGACTGTGACTTCTGACTCAGACTGTCTATAGCATCTATAGGGATAACATTTTAGTATAATACTTTTTAGGATTGTGTATTTTAAGCCGTTTAATCATACTGAATCAAAAGTCTGGATGAGTAACTAATTTAGAACAACTTTTCGAAACAGCTGCTGTCTTGTGCTTTCAAATCTAAGTATCAAAGCTTTCACGACCGGTATTAATTAAAAAAAAATAAGAACTAGCACTAATAGTGGAATTATCACTAGGACTAATACTAGATATAGAACTAGAAACTTTCGGATTTTGCCATGCGTCCTTTGAAAAAAATGTTGGAAGATTTGGATGCCATGTTGCAACCTTCTTCAGAAACTGGTTCAAGACTTCTGACTGTGACTTCTGATTCAGACTGTCTACAGCATCCATAGAGATAACATTTTAGTATAATACTTTTTAGGATTTTGTATTTTAAGCCGTTTAATCATACTGAATCAAAAGTCTGGTTGAGTGACCAATTTGGAACAACTTTCCGAAACAGCTGCTGACTTCTGCTTTCAAGTCTAAGTATCAAAGCTTTCACGACCGGTATTAATTAAACTAAAATTAGAACTAGCACTAATAGTGGAATTGTCACTAGAACTAATACTAGATATAAAACTAGAAACTTTCGGGTTTTGCCATGCGTCCTTTGAAAAAATGTTGGAAGATTTGGATGCCATGTTGCAACCTTCTTCAGAAACTGGTTCAAGGTTTCTGACTGTGACTTCTGACTCAGACTGTCTATAGCATCTATAGGGATAACATTTTAGTATAATACTTTTTAGGATTTTGTATTTTAAGCCGTTTAATCGTACTGAATCAAAAGTCTGGTTGAGTGACCAATTTGGAACAACTTTTCGAAACAGCTGCTGACTTCTGCTTTCAAGTCTAAGTATCAAAGCTTTCACGACCGGTATTAATTAAACTAAAATTAGAACTAGCACTAATAGTGGAATTATCACTAGGACTAATACTAGATATAAAACTAGAAACTTACGGGTTTTGCCATGCGCCCTTTGAAAAAAATGTTGGAAGTTTTGGATGCTATGTTGCAACCTTCTTCAGAAACTGGTTCAAGGCTTCTGACTGTGACTTCTGACTCAGACTGTCTATAGCATCCATAGAGATAGTTAGAGATCCTTAGAGAGTTTGGCGAGCAGTTTGAAGGGGCAGCTATGGGATCTCCATTGTGGTCGGTTATAGCTAATTTTTACATAGAACATGTTACAACATGATAGAGAACGTGTCCACGAATTCTTAGATCACTTAAACGTTCTACATCCCATGATCTATCAGCTATCATGCAGTTGTGGGAAGTTTTACGTCGGCAAACCCGGACGTAACATCGAATGCCGTATCAAGATGCAGGAGAGGAGTATGAGGCTGAAGAACATTCAACAGTCGGTAGTTACGGAACATTGCCATTCAGAGGATACCGAATAGACTTCGACAAAACAAAGATACCGGGTTAGGACTGATAAAAATCAGCAAAGGCTGACAAGGGAAGTCATAGAAATTCACCAACATAAAAACAAATAAACATTAATTATTAATTAATCATTTCGAAGCAGTCTGAAACGTCAAATATTTTCTTTAAAAAACTCGAAAGTTTTTAGTTTTAGATCTAGTATTGGTTCTAGTGATTGTTCTAGTGTTAGTGCTAGTGTTATTTTTAATTTTGGTTTAATAGTGCCTTCAAAGTTTTGCAACTAAAAAAGGGTCACATGTGGTTATTTTGGGAATCAAAATTAAAAGGAGTTTTAAATATTTACTCCAACAGTTTTTTATGTGGCCTGAGAAATTTTCAAAACATTTTCAAAGTGGCTCGAAAGATAGTTTGGGATGGCCAAATATAGTCTAGATGGATTAATGTCCATCCAAATAAACTAGTTCTCTTCTTTTGATAGTTTTTAGTTGTTTTTCACATTTTATATTATTATAAAAATCTATTCGATGTTAGTTTAATTAGTCAGTGGTTTGATGGTTTAGTTTTCTCTTAATTCTTAGATTTCGAGTCCTCTACCATTCTCTTTTAGTACTTTTAACTTCTTCTAGTACTAGTAGTCTTTTTGGTTAATCATTTCAATTATGTATGCAGAATGAATATTGTAATTAGGAATAATATATATTTATTCTGGTAGGCTTCATGCTAGTGAAAATTCTCATTTTTTTCAACATTATAACCACAATTGATCTTGGTGTGTTGCATTTATACTTTGATTTTTCCGCTACTGAAATACTTCGATTATTCGGTTACATTTTTGGCTCATCCCCAGATTTGACTTTTATTAACTTTTGTTATTAAACTTTTTTACGACTTTTATTATTAATTGTTTTTAATAAAAATAGCATATTTATTTATATTTTTTATCTTGACTCCATTAACGTTAAAGTTTAATATATTGACGTTATTTAATGATCGAGTGTGTTCATTGAGGATATTGGGGATTAATTCATTAATTACAAGGGATTCTAATTTACTAATTAGTAGCGTAATGAGTTTTTTTATAGAATTTATGATAATATCAGATAAGTTCGTGAGATTTGGAAGGTTGCTCAAGAGGCTGTGGCTAGTGGCTTCTCTGGAATTAAATCGGGCTATATTGAAAGAGGAGAGTTATGCTCTACGTAAGGATCATTACGGGTATTAAAAGGAGAATATGCACTGCTATGTTCGTTCAAGTTATTACAGTTTGCATTTTGTTGACGTCAATTATTATATATATGCAAAGATTTCTTTTTACATTCATTATATAAATGATTTCCAGATGTGCCATCCCAGACACATCTTGGTCTTAGAGCGTAGTTGTTTTTGGTGTGTCCATATCTCTGGCCGTTATGGTTACCTTTATGTTTTACATGATTCTAAAGTAGATTACAATAACGATTTGAGTATATATCACTAAAATATAGAATTTTACCGCTTCGCTACGTGGACTACTATATGTCCACGGTAATTTGACGATAAATATTCTTCTTTAACAGACATCAATAACATCAAACCCAAACCAGTTCAACTCAACCCAATCTACTATTAATAGACCAGTAGACCGATTTGGTTGATCAACAATCATTGCTTTGGTCGTAGGAAATCGGCTTGCTTTCATTGATATTCAAAGTTCATGTGCTTTAACAATTTTTTGTGAAAACATTTTTTGTGCATTTCATTTGCCTACAATTTTGTCGGTTACTCTTATTATAAGTAGCTTTTACTTTTTAGTTCCTCTTCTATTTCATTATCAATTAAGGAAATTGGTACGTTTCAAATTACTACCGATAATAGTTTGATGTTCGGGTCTTGAAAAGCATGATATTCAACATTATTTTCTTTATACTATTTCGTCAACATTCGATAGCCATCCAATTTCATTAAGTTAATTTTTAGGTAGATATTAACGTATCCATAGTATTATTTAATTCATTATTTGATATCAACAGATAATACAGATGTTGACTAATTTATTGTTGTGACTGGCACCAGTTGCATCTTTACGAGACCTCGCTTATGGGAGGGAGCAGCTGGTCTAGAGAACGTTTTTGGTTGTTAGTTATTGTCGATTAACAAAATCACCGCTTAGGGCGATTTTTAGTTTTATTTGTCAATTGAGAGTGGCTTCCCGAAAACACGACCGTTAACCATGAATACTATGACACAAAATTGTCGGAAAATCGTTCTTCTACTTGTTGCTGCTTCTTCCGGCAACAAGGGGAGCTTTAAAAGATTTGGAAGCTTTCTAATATTCCATTCCTTTCAGAATGAAAGAATGTAGATGAGTAGTGCGAATCTCAGATCTAATTAGCTTGTTGAATTGTAAAAGAAACGTGATCATATTTAATATTACGGTCTATAGCATGTGTGTGAGATGAGAGAGGCTATAATTCTGGACAAAGAAAAATAAATTTGTCTATGAGTGTGAGAACATAAGAACATCCTTAGCCAGAAATGAGTGGCCAACAAGATCAATACGAATATGCTCACATTTGCTTTAGGAATAAAAATCTTTAGAGTTCTCCAAGTATTTTTTGATTTTTTTTTGATTTGGTATAATCAGGAATTTTTATTTTTACATCTTTTACCATGTAAGAAATCCAGAATAAAATATAATTTTTTTAATATAATGTAACATAATTTTTCTTGAATATAGACTCTTCAATGAATAAGAAGTCTGACATCAAAGGGATAAATTTCAAAATGAGATCATTTTCAAAAATTTGTAACACTACTTTTCCATAATTATTTCGTTTATTTACACAATTATGAAATAATATATAAATAACGTATAAAACCAGAAAAAAGTAAAATTAATCGTTCCTGAAAAAAAAAATAGAGTGTGCTGAGAATATAAACTTACATTTGTTGTAACTCAACTAAATTGTCGAAGACTCCGGGTTCGAAATAATAGAAACGGTCCAAATTTATCATTGTCCTGCAACAAAGCCAGAAAGGGCGGTTGCCACCAATTTTGTCAATATACGTCACTTACAGTTTCTCTATTGTCTTCGAGAAGGGTAATAACGAAGTTCTCTTCAATACTTCAATACCAGCATTTTCGAGCACTCTGAAACAATCAATTCCGCAATATTAAACGGTCTTACTAAATAAATCACAAAACTACAAGAAATTTTATTAAATATTATTTAATTAAATTCTATCATAATTAGAATTATTTATGTTTGAGGAAAGTTTAATATTGTACGTCAAATATCAAGTTGTAATAGGAACAACAAAGCAATATCAGTGATATACAGGATGTGATTAATGCTCTATAGAAACCGTTAATGCGTGTTACGAAGCGAATAATGCGATGTGGTCCAGTTACATGTGTTATGTTGAAATGTGAATTAACGATGTTCAAAATATATGTTGTGGGAACATATATTTCCATTTCTAATTGTAAATTATGGCTAAACGTTGATTATCGAAACATTAATTATGAATAAAATTTAATATAACATTTAAAAATTTTGCATAAAATATTTTTGGTAATTAATTCCAAATTGATTTATCTTTGAATGAGACACGATTATATTACCGAATGAGCCGCACGATCAAATTGATTTTATAAAGCAAACACATTAATTTTCCGGAAATACGAACCGATAATTCATTGATAACGTTCAGTCAGCGTCAATCAACACTTTTGCAAATATATGACGTAATAACATGAATCTAATCAGAAAACACGGAGGTACCCCCGAAAATTTGGTGTTTTAATTGTTTTTGAGTAGTCGCATGATTGCATTAAGAATGGTAAAATATGAGATGTAAATTTTGGAGGGTCGAATCTCCATAATATGTCGCTTATTGAGAACTATTATGCAGCAGACGAGAGATAATGTTAAACTGTCGTTTCGATATAATTCGTGTTAACGTGTACAGGCACATTTCAAGCTAGGCGATGTATACGATTCTCATGGTAATATGATGGAATTGACCACGACTGAGGATATCCATAAATTATGTCCATAAAAAAACTTTGATGACTAATAATTCGTTAGAAACATCACAATAAAATGCGTAAAAAGTTTTGATTTTAGTGTTCTAATATTTAAAAAATTATAATATCCGGCTTAAATACCAAACCTGAATTCGAATAATAACTTTGTATCGTTCGAATTTTATTTTTATGGTCAAATTTTAATATGTAACGTAGTTTAAAAATAAAATTTTAAATATTAAATCTTTATTATAGACAATTTTAAAGTTGGAATTTTTATGTATTAGATACAATACATAAAAATTCGGGGTGAAACGGATATCCGGTAACTAACCGGTATCCGGCCTATCGTCCACTTTTTAAAATCCGGCCGAGTACTGGATGGTTGCTGAATCCATCTTTTGCTGGATATTAAGACAAGTCCTTAAATGTTTTCCTTCTGAAAGTAATTAATAAATTGTTATCTTTATGAAATGCCACATATTTAGGTTGAGGTCAAGACATGATGCCTAAAAACTGAATAAAGTTTTTTAAATGGTATTTGTACAAAGTCATCATTTCATTAGCACGTCTTGAGAATTTGATTTTTATGTTTCTTTTTTTGATAATCACTGGATCAAATTGTCATGAATCAAATTTTTTAAATGCGGTTTTGTTCCTGAAAAATTACATGCTTTTGTCTACAAATAGCCATCATTTCAATAATTTATCTTCAGAATTCGATAAAATATTGGAGTGAAATCATAATTCATTAAAATCATTGGAGAAAATATTTGTTATTGAGGACTACTTCATATAAAGATAACTGTAGAAAATACGTGTTCTCCTTATGAACTAAGGAAATGGAACGCGTTTTATTAATAAAATAAACAATAATAAATATTCATGACAAAGCCATGGTAAAATGATTATATACAAAAATAAATTTCAAATCAGGTAGGTTCTGTGACGGTAACGCTACAGATGCTCCCATGCTCAAAATATATAACCATTTGGAAGGAATAAAACAACATGGAATTGATTGAGTATTATTCTGCAAAAGAAACTTTTAACAAGGTTTGAATCACGCAGTTGTTTATGTATTTTAGATTGTTGGCATTCAATGCAAATTTAGCCCACGTATAAATATCTTTGTTCATTTTTGGCCAATAAAATCTAGAGTTAATAAAATTTTTTGTTGTTTTAATACCAGCACGTGAAAGATTATGAAAATTTTGGAAAATTACAAATGGTATTCAACAAAAATATAAATACGTAGTTTTGACGAAGAAATTTCACACAGAGTTAGTTAAATTTTTGCGTGGTTTTAATACCAGCATGATTAGATTTATGATAGATTATGAAAATTCTGGAAAATTGCACAACGGTATTCAACAGGCATATAAATACGTAGTTTTGACGAAGAAATTTCACACCATAGCGTTTTTTTGATAAAGATATTTCTTTTTGTTCTAAAATGAACTTTGTAAGAGAATGTAATTGTTTATTTAAAAGAAAAGATAATTGTGAATCGTTTTCTTGTGCAGTTTTGACTTCCAAAAGATTAGGATATGGGATTTCAAGTGAGTTAACATCTATACGCGACAAGGTATCTGCCACTATATTGGAGTCTCCCTTGATAAATCCAATATTCGAAGAATATTGAGCGATGAAATCTAAGTAACAAATTTTTTCAGATTTTGAATATAAGGAGGCTATTATTGGTTTAATGCCTGTGTATATAATAAATTGATTGCCTTCCAAAAAATATTTGAAAAATTTAATAGATGAATAAATTGCCAGTAATTTTTGATAGCTGCATTGGAAACGTCAGTAGTTAAAGATAATTGAGTAGTATTAGAAGGATGAGCCAGAGTTGTTAAATTTGCTAATTAAATTTTAGAAAGTTTAAAACTTTAATTACACTCTTCTGACCAATTTTCAATAACTTTGATAATATTTTTATGAAGAAAATTCGAAAGATGATACAGAGGTGCAAGTATATTTGAAAAATTTGGAACAAATCTATGATAAAAGTTTATCGTACCTAAAAATCTTTGTAACTATTTAAGATTTTTGGTGTTGCAAATTCTTTAATAATTTTAATTCTGTCATCTGAAGCATGAATGCCTTGAGAAGAAATGTAACGACTTAAAAGACTTATGGATTGCATAATAAAAATGTATTTAGTAGGTTTAATTGAAATTTCAAAATCATTTCGCCTACTAAAAAGTATATCTAAACGAGAGATGTGTTCCTCTTCACTTTTACTTGCAATTAAAATATCATCTAATTAAACAAATAGAAAGTTTAAGCATGATGTAACTTCGTTGATAAAACGTTGAAACATTCAGCCACATTTTTCATACCAAAAGACTATATCCTAGTAAACTGAAATAAACCGAAAGGGGTGGTTATTACAGTTTTGTAAACGTCTTTCTCTTCTTTAATAAGCTAATTTACTTTTGTTTAAAATTGTCTTTTTCATAACTCATTTCTTGTTTTTATAAAAATCACAGTTTTTATAAAAAATCATTACTCGGAAATTTAAAGATTTGAAGAAACAATCTCAAACACATTAAATACGTATTAAATTTTCTTCAAATTGCTCCTTATTTCAAAGTGATATCTCAATTAGTTCTTAAGATACGAATCTTTGAAGATTTCTTGATTTATAACAAATATATATAATTACGTTTTTGCAAAGGTTTAATCAAAAAATCATAACTCAGAGATTTAATGATTTGGAAAAACAATCTTAAGCACATTAAATAGTAATTAAATTCGCTTCAAATCGCTCCTTATTTCAAAGTGATATCTCAATTAGTTTTTAGGATACCAATCTTTGAAAATGTTTTGATTTTTAACAAATATATATAATTACGTTTTTGCAAAGCTTGAAATCAAAGAAATCATAATTCAGAGATTTAATGATTTGGAGAAACGATCTTAAGCACGTTAAATAGCAATAAAATTTGCTTCAAGTTGCTCTTTATTTCAGAGCAACTAATTAATTGTTAATAAATAAATAATTAGTTCTTGAGATACGATTCTTTGAAAATTTCTTGATTTTTATCAAACACATAAAAGATGCAGAGTTATAATCAAAAGATCATATCGCCGAGATTTAAAGGTTTAGAGAAACGATCTTAGACACTAAATACTAACTTAATTTGCTTCAAATTGTCGCTTATTTCAATGCGACATCTCAATTAGTTTTTGAGATACGATTCTTTGAAAATTTCTTGATTTTTATCAAACACACATAATTACATTTTACAGAGTTTTAATTACAAACTCATAACTCGGAGATTTAAAGATTTGAAGAAACGATCTCAAGCACATTAAATACTAATTAAATTTGGTACGAATCTTTAAAATTTTTTGATTTTTAACAAATATATATAATTATGTTTTTGCAAAGCTTTAATCAAAAAATCATAACTCAGAGATTTAGTAATTTGGAAAAGCGATCTTAAGCACATTAAATAGTAAATAAATTCGTTTCAAATCGCTTCTTATTTCAAAGTGATATCTCAACTAGTTTTTAGGATACCAATCTTTGAAAATGTCTTGATTTTTAACAAATATATGTAATTATGTTTTTGCAAAGCTTAAAATCAAAAAAATCATAATTCAGAGATTCAATGATTTGGAAAAACGATCTTAAGGACATTAAATAGCAACAAAATTTGCTTTAAGTTACTTTTTATTTCAGAGCGATATTTCAATTAGTTTTTGAGATACGATACTTTAAAAAATTTCTTGATTTTTATCAAACACATAAAACATGCAGAGTTTTAATCAAAAAATCATAACGCCGAGATTTAAAGGTTTAGAGAAACGATCTTATTGTTAGACACATTAAATACTAACTTAATTTGCTTCAAATTGTCGCTTACTTCAATGCGACATCTCAATTAGTTCTTGAGATACGATTCTTCGAAAATTTCTTGACTTTTATCAAACATACATAATTACATTTTACAGAGTTTTAATCATATATGTCCTGATTTTTAACAAATATATATAATTAGGTTATTGCAAAGCTTAAAATCAGAAAAATCATAATTCAGAGATTTAATGATTTGGAAAAAACGATCTTAAGCATGTTAAATAGCTACAAAATTTGCTTCAAGTTGCTCTTTATTCCAGAACGATATCTCAATTAGTTCTTGAGATACGATTCCTTGAAAATTTCTTGATTTTTATTAAACACATAAAATTGCATTTTGCAAAGTTTCAATCAAAAAAATCATTACTAGAAGATTTAAATATTTGGAGCAAGGATCTTATTCACCTGAAATAACAAAAAAATTGCTTCAAATTGCTTTTTATTTCAGAGCGATATCTCAATTAGTTCTTGAGATACGATTCTTTGAAAGATTCTTGATTTTAATCAAACACATATAATTACATTTTGCAGAGTTTTAATCAAAAAATCAAAACGCCTAGGTTTGGAGAAGCGATCTTAGACACATTAAATATCAACTTAATTTGTTTCAAAATATCTTTTAATTCAATGCGATATCTCAATTAGTTCTTGAGATATAATTTTTTGAAAATTTCTTGATTTTTATCAAACTCATATGATTACGTTTTAGCAAAGATTTAATAAAAAAATTATAACTTGGAGATTCAAAGATTTAAAGAAAGTAGCTGAAGCACGTTAAATACTAATTAAATTTGCTTCAAATCGCTCCTTACTTCAAAGTGATATCTCAATTAGTTCTTGAGATATAATTCTTTGAAAATTTATTGATTTTTATCAAACACGTATAATTATATTTTGCAGAGTTTTAATTAAAAAATCATAACGCGGAGATTTCAAGGTTTGAGGAAACAATATTTATTGCATTAAATACTAAATAAATTTGTTCTAAATTACTTCAAATTTCATTCCTATATCTCAATTAGTTCTTGAGATTCAATTCTTTGAAGATTACTTGATTTTTACCTAACGCATACAGTTAGGCTTTTGTAGAGGTTTAATCAAAAAATCATCACTTGGAGATTTAGAGATTTGGAGTGTAAATTTGTTTTAATAAATTTGTTTCAACCTGCTTCTTATTTCATTTCAATATCTCAGTTAGTTCTTGAAATACAATTCTTTGAAATATACATATTCTTAGGTTTTGTAGTTTTAATCAAAACGTCAGAACTCAGTGATTTCAAGATTTGAATATCAGATACCTCAGTTAAATCTTAGACACATTAAATACTAACTTAATTTACTCCATATTGTCTCTTATTTCAATGCGACATCTCAATTAGTTCTTGAGATACAATTCTTTGAAAATATCTTGATTTTTATCGAACACATATGATTACGTTTTTGCAAAGTGTCAATCAAAAAATCATTACTCGGAGATTTAAATAGTTGAAGCAAAGACCTGAAATAGGCAACTGAAATGACAACAAAATTTGCTTCAAATTGCACTTTATTTCAGAGCGATATCTCAATTAGTTCTTGAGATACAATTCGTTGAAATTTCTTGATTTTTATCAAACACATATGATTACGTTTTTGCAAAGATTTAATAAAATAATCCTAACTCGAAGATTTAAAGAGATGAAGATACGATCTAAGGTACATTAAATACTAACTAAATTTGCTTAAAATTGCTTTTTATTTTAAAGTGATATCTCAATTAATTCTTGAAATATGATTTTTTGAATACGTTCGCACCAATTTTTTTCTAGAAAGCTCCGATTTTGTTTAAAAATTTTTATCTCAACAATTAAATGATACATTGAGTTGCGACTTCTATCATTGAAATGCCGAGAATTTCCTTTAGAATTATCATAAATTGCATTGTGATATCTATTTTAAGTAACTACATAAATTTTTAAAAATTTTTACAAATGGATAACAACATCGTAATTTTACATACAAAATTTGAAAACAAGATGTGCCTTTATAGCATTTAAGGTAGGAAATCAGAATATGGAAAAAATATATGGTGTTCCATTAAAAAAGAAATACATTTTGTGTCATCACACTTTCTTACACTCATATATATAGTACAAGCCTGCGTTTGAATCAGAATTGTAGTGGTTTCCACAACAGTTTGTATCTAAAATGAGGGCAAGAATAAATTTTAGTAATCGACCGAATGGTATTGTGGTAAATTAATATGGTATACTTGCAATACCATTTTAATTCTCTGTATATTTCGTAACACTTCAAATACAACTTTTTTGATCCTCAAAAAAGAACACTTAATCCAATAATCATATGATCATATCCTCCAATAATGCATTTGCTTTAAAAATAGATGTAACATTATTCAGAGCCGATATTCAAAGCTCAATGTAAATATCTATGGCTATCACCAACAACAAGAATATTTGGTTTTTAGATGTTCTAATTTCTACGTGCACTTTTGGATTACTTAAATCTGCACCCTTCACCAAGCTCAATTCATTTGCTGGACTAGTATGCTCACTTTTTTATTTCATTTCTGAATAAATCTTTTCATTTCTACTTTAATTGTAGCACATTAAATGTTTGTTGTTATGTTGTACAATAAAGATGGAAGAAAGAAACAAACTTAACAATATTCTTGATTTTGTTTTGAATTAGTTCCATTAATAATATTATGCATCTCCCTTCCTGCCTCCCCTTTTTTCTCCCCTCTAAAATATTTTAAAACCTCGTCTTCTTCTCTCTTGCCAATTCAATCCTTCTGCCCATCTCCTCTTCGACCTTATTCCCACATATTTTCCAACCGTGTGATCCTATTTCAGGAACCAACAAATCAATCTCCCTATCCCTCATTTATCGCCCAAATGAAAATTGCCCTCAGTACGCTCCTGCTCCTATTAGCTTATTGGTCCCGGATCGACTCCTCGAAGAGCTATCTCTTTTCGGTCAAAATATGATAATAATCTTATTTCACATACCTCCTTATTCAATATTTTTCTGCTTTTTAATGAATCTTTAACCTACTGACTATTTTTTGATTGCTATTTAATGACCCAAAACTCATTAAAACACAGAATTCACAACAACCAAACTCACAAAATACGTGAGTAAATCTCATTTCATAAAAGATAAAATCATAAAATGACATGCAAATTGTTAGTTCTTCCCAGACGAATTCAAATTTTCGATACAATCAAGTCGAACATGTCATATCTTTCGAATAAAATGCAACCGTAGTGGAATTGTGAGAAAAATCGATAATTCAAATTTGCATAACTTTTCGTCGATTCGGTGCATTGCTTGTTCCTAGAAATTTTACTGTTGATTTTTTCAATTCGGAAGAGTTAACCGACTTTGCTGGGTCTATTTTAAGGTGGTCGATATAAAAAGAATGGCGCGAAAAGTAACGACATTTCATATCGGAATCATCAGTCAGCGGCAGAAAAAATAAATTTTTGCCACCTCCTGTGTGTCTGGTAGATGAAATTCCATTTTTTATGTCTCCAGTGAATTCTAAGGGTGAAATTTGATCCATGTCCGGAACAAGAAAAAATGGGAGTGTATATTGGAAAATAAAAAATTAGGTGGGTACATCAAAATTAATGGTATCATAAATATCATTAAGTTGTTAGTGTGTAGTGAGTTGAGAGCAAGTTACAAATAACTAAATTGGAGTATTTAGATTTATATAAAATAGAGCATAAAAATAGATCTACTATATATAATGCAAAAGTTACAGGAAGAAATGCACTTATTCTTATATTGATCAATTATTTTTTTAAGACCGTTTATTTTATGGCTGTATCACATAATATTCTGTAATACTTTTTAAAGCCTCCATTTTTTAGCTTTGTCTTCCCATATCTACCTTCGTAGAAGTTTATTCTTATTAGCTGTATCATTACTACTTTTTATTCTTAATAATATAATAATTTTAATCACGATTTACTGCCATTTTCAATCTTACACTTGAATGAACAAATTGAAATGGGCGAACAAATGCCTTCAAATAGAGCCGTAATACAAAGCACCGGAGGATTCAAAATTTATTCGCTTCTCTTTCTTTGACCTCCCGAACACACCTATACATCGATCATGTTGATATTGAACGACATCCTTGATACTGTAGTTTAAAACGTCAAATTCCCTACAAAGTTTCATTGAGTGGAAGACGAAAGTTCAGAAACGGTTTTGTATAAAATTTCAATTTTTATTGTATTCGCCTCAAACGTTTGATATACGGCTGTCTCAAAGTTCGTCTTGATCGACGACGGGATTTATAACCGGGATTTCTTTGAATTAGATTTATTTCAATTTTGATGTGGGGTAAAGACGAGCAGTGATAAGCACTGTTCATTTCTTATAAAAGTGGCTTCCCTTGAGGAGAATTTTAAATTTCTTTTCATGCTGTCAATACAATTCCTAAAAAGATTTTCGAATAAAGAAAAGCAAAGATGAAAAGGGAAAGGAAATTTATTTTACTTATATATTTCAAAAATAAATGAAAGTCATTAGAAAATTTGTTATAAAATATGCAACAATAAAATATACTATACAGAATATTTCAAAATTTTGTTCAAATATTTTAGCCGTTATAGTTCTTTTCAAGATAAACAAAGAAGTCTTAGGAAAATTAGAACCTAATTACTCAAATGTAATTGTATTTAGTTCCACTAGATTTGATTTCCTAAGACAGCAAATAATAGTAAGAATAGTGTGTGTTGTACCGCTTAAAGTTAAAACATCAAAGGAATTATACGAAATAAATAATTACACCTTGAAACAAAACCGTACGTTAAAATGAAATCGTCGACAAAGGCCTTCAATTACATCGCCCAAACTTGAGGAGAAGTTGTTATGAACCGACCCAAGTGGAAACGTAATTACAACGTATTTGTTAGAGCTTAAAAAGTATCATATAAATTAAATTAAGGTTTCAGTAATTACCTAAGGATGTGTATCAAATTTCTGAACGAAATTAATTTTCTTATTAGTATGTACTGAATCTGCTTAAATTAATGAAGATAATCAACTAAAACACGTTTTATAAAATGTGATGAGAAAATAATTAATGTTATACATGAAGTGTAAATAGTAAGGTGAGGCCGGTAAGAAAAACAAATTAAAAGAGGGTCCCAGAATCCTTATTAAGACTTATTCCTTCTTTGATGGAAAGTAGGTAAATAGTCATTTTTTTCTGGTTAATGCAGACCTTATTTCAAGAAAGACTTTTTTGGAATTGTTCTCCTGAAATAGAATAGTGGTGTTCGCGAAATTCAATCTGTGGCCTGTATGTAGGTGATTCATGTTGTTGGAATCTCTTGGTTTTAATATTGAGGAAAGGTCCCCATATAACAAGCCGCATAAACACTTTATAACACAGTCTATAATACGATTTAACTATTTTTACGTTGTCTGAGTGTAGCAGTTTGGTCAACCGAGGAATCTATCGTTGGTTACTGAAAGTGTGGTCAGAGATACATCCTTTCTCCTAAGAGTATACAAATACTGATTTTCCAAAAGCCTTGGCAAACCATTATTGCAGAAAACAGCCGACAGCAGGAGGAGTTTTACCAACACGTGACGTTTACGTTTTATCAACAAAACGTGGATGGTTAATTTTTCTGATTCTATCTCTCACTGCAACAACAGTATTTAGTTTTTGATGTAATGGGGGACATCAAATTATTGATACAGAGTCTCCTAAGGAACTTGTAACTGTATCAATAATAAAGTGCAACCTGCGGTTGAAACTATTAAAAGTATGCAATACCATGTCAAAAGAATGGGACGGGATGGTGCATATTATATCATCCATATGTTTGTAGATGTATGAAGATTCAAAATTTAATTTGGAGAAGGAGTTGGAGATCAGGTTATCCATTACCATTAACGCAAGAATTGGGCTCAGAATGCTGCCCATTGTTGCATCAAATATTTGCTGATAGATGGAAAGGTAGAGGATGGGAGTATACTGGTAACTATACTTATGAGAGACCACATCTAATGAAACCAAGACATAGTCAGCAGGCAGTCTGATTTTCTATATTAAACTGAAGTCTTTTTTGAATGTTGCAGCTAGAATTTCTAACATTTTAAATGCATTGCGACAACTTCCCACAATTGGTACCAATAATTATGTTTATACCATTGGTACAATTGGTATAAACAATTACATGAACAACTAATTTACTCATTTAACAATGAGTTTTTTGTAGATATAGGAGTTGAATCTCGTTAGTATCTGAAGTATTTAAATATAGTTCTAAGAGATAAAGATCAGCCGAAAGCTATTGAAAGTAATTTATTAGAAAAGACGGTAAATGAAAAACCACACAGTCTGTTGAATTCAAATTCCATCGTTTGCAATTAATGTCTGGATAGCATAAAACGAAATATATCCAAGCTTTACGTCAAAAATCCTCGAAGTACAAAAATTAACACAAGAAGTTTGTTAACTGTTGCGGGTAAAGTGGTCTGATATTCCAAATTTTATTAATTTTAGTTTTAAACTTTCTATAAAATAATACAATTTTGGATAAGGTCTTGTTCACAAACACTTTTCACACTGTAATTCAGAAATTGATGTTTTCTTAATATTCTTTAGGCTTGTTGCTGAAACTATCGTTTATCAGTCGAATTTATCCCCTACTCAAAGGAACGTAATTCTTGACCTTACTAAAGTTAACTTATGGGCTACCATAAGTTACTTTCTTGGAAGCACTATTGGTCATGCATATTGAATCATGCTGGCAATGATCCAGAAATTCCCTTGATCAGAAACACTACTTTTTGTCTTCATATCTCTTGTAAGAAAACTAGTAGTAGAAAATACTTTGCATGTGAAACTATAAGACCAAACAAGAAATTTATTTCAAAATGTTTAGTACCTGATAAACAAATGACTCGAGGTGATTATGATTACAGACTTAGTACACAGAATATAAGGGTTTTCAAATAGAGGGACAACAAACTGGTTCATTTTATCTCAAATAATCACCGTAATAATAAATAAATAATTGCCATAGTTGTAAAGGATTATAACAAATATATCGGGGGAGTTGATCATGACCTAGACAGTGTTATGCAGCGACAAGACAGTCTAAGATATGGTGGCATCAATTTTTTACGACTACTAAATATTGCATTTGTAAATGTACCAATAACCACGTATGTTTATTACCAACTTTTTGAAAAAATCCCGTTGTTGAAATTTCGACGAAAAGTTACACTTGAATTGGAAGAAAACCAAATATTCTACAGCACGTGATATTCATCAAGATATTTATTATTTAATCTAGATCTCATTCAAAACGTATGCAATATTTTCTTATGTTGTAATGAAAGAAAAAACTGTATGGCAATATATCATTTTATAGAGTAAGTTTTATATTAGTATTAATCTAATTATACCTATTGTGATTTTCGCAGCTATGTGATAATACTATTTACAAGAATCGAATTTATTTTATCATTTCACTTTAGATTACTTCAGAACTAACACAACTATGAACTCCGATGAGGGATTAAAGAGTACGTGAAAAAATTTAATTCCTTACAATTGTGCAATAACAGTGTTTCACGTCGAATTTCCGATCTTTCTTGTGATAGAAAGTTAATGAATCGACTTAAATTTTGCAATGTATTTGTGATAATGGATGAGTCAACACGTGTTGTAGGCAATCTGCTTTACTAGTATTTGTGTATATAAAAACTAAGATATGTATAGAGATGAACGATATTTCAGTAACAATGTGACGTAAAATAAAATAGAATGGTGACCATGATTTCCCGGTATTTTTATAATGGATCATCATTTAGTTGATGTCTAGAATATCAAATTTCGATGAATCCCCAATTCATTTCAATTTCCGTCTCGCTTCTCTAAATGTTGTAGCAGCTTCTCTAGCAAAGAATGCGTAGTATGCATAATCTTCGGATCCTCTGGCATTCGTTTTTTCAAGCACATAATCTTCATAGCTAAACGGTATATTACACTTATATCGAGTTTCTTCTGTTTCTCTTTTTGTTCTTCTTTTTGCTTTTCCTCCTTTTCACTTGTATCCTCACGTCTTGATGCTTCAGGTGGGCAGTTTTCTTGATGATCCTCATCTATATAAATAACTACACAAGATTCATTTTCAAATGACATAGACTTCATTACAACGTCTAGGAATTTTGGAAGTGGGTGCTTGGATGAAGTTGAAATTGACAAAATCAACTTGAAGACTCTCAAATCTGCTCCTTAGTACAGGTTCCATTTGTTACAATCAAAAGCTACCTTCCTTTTTGCTATCGTTTTGAGCTAATAAAGATATTTTCATGATTGATACCTTAAACTAATGCATGGTTAAGGAGAATTTCATTCTAAACTAGTAGACTTCATTACAACAGCTAGAATTTTTGGAATGAGGGTGCTTCGATGTGCTTGAAATGGACAAAATCTAGAAGTCTTTATATTCCATAACATTAGAGTAAATAACGACATTTTGGGGATTAATATCTCAAAAGAACCCCCGCTTAATATCAATTTAAAGCTGATATTGGGCGCATTAATCAAATTTCTAGAATCTCTCAAATCTGCTTTTTAGTACAGGTTCCGTTTGTTACAATCAAAAGCTATCTTTTTCTGTGCTATCTTTTGAACAAAAAATTATATTTTCATGACTGATTTTTTAAAATATTGCTTGATTAAGGAGAATTTCACTCTATACTAGTAAATATTATAACAACGTCTAGAATTTTTGGAATGTGGATGTTTTAATGAAATTGAAATTGACAACATTGACTTGAATTCTTTATATTTCATAATTTTTGAGTAAACAAAGATCTTTTGGAGAGTAATATCTCAAAAAAATCCTCAATTCATATCAATTTAAAACCAATATTGCGTGTATAAATCAAATTTCTAGAATCTTTCAAATTTGCTTCTTACTACAGGTTCCATTTGTTACAATCAAAACCTATCTTCCTCTGTGCTATCCTTTAAGCAAAAAATGATATTTTTATGATTGATATCTCAAAATAATGCTTGATTAAGGAGAAATTCACTCTATACTAGTCAACTTTATTACAAAGTCTAGAATTTTTGGAATGTGGATATTTCAATGAAGTTGAAATTGACAACATCGACTTGATTTCTTTATATTTCATAAGATTTAAGTAAATAAAGATATTTTGGGGATTAATATTTCAAAAGCATGCCCAATTCACATTAATTTAAAACCAACATTGCACGCATTAATCAAATTTCTAGAATTTCTCAATTTTTTTTTTCTTTGTACAGGTTCCATTTGTTACAATCAAAACTTACCTTAATTTTTGATATCTTTTGAGCAAATACAGATATTTTCATGATTGATATTTTCAAATAAAGGTTGATTAAGAATTTCACTCACAACTAGTAAACTGCATTACAACGTCTAGAATTTTTGGAATGTGGATGTTTCAATGAAGTTAAAATTGACAACAACGACATAAATTTTTTATATTTCATAACTTTTGAGTGAATAAAGATATTTAGAGAATAAATATCTCAAAAGAATCCTAAATTCATATCAACTTAAAACCGATATTGCGCGTGTTAATCAAATCTCTAGAATTTCTCAAATTTGCTTCTCTGTACAGGTTCAATTTGTGACAATCAAAACCTGCCTTTATCTTTGATATCTTTTAAGGGAATGAAGATATTTTCATGGTTGATATCTTAAAATAAAGCTTGATTAAGAAGAATTTCATTCTTAACTAGTACACTTTATTACAACGTCTAGAATTCATGGAATGTGGATGTTTCAATGAACTTGAAATTAACCACATCGACTTAAATTCTTTATATTCCATAACTTTTGAGTAAATAAAAATATTTTGAAGCTTAATGTCTCAAAAGAATCTCCAATTCATATTAATTTAAAGCCGATATTGCTTTAATACCGTCAAAAAGTGGAATGGAGTTGGGTTGGATTTCATATCATGAGTATATCCCCTTCTTGTAAACCACTTCTTTTGCTGTGTTATCATAATATTTCTTTGATGTGAAAATGAACTGAAACCATGTCCTGCACTTTTTATGGCAAGTATTGCTTGGTCAATATACTCCTCTTACTCTTTTGCATGTTCATCACTCGAAACTCTCAGTATTTTCTTAAACACTCTTAATGAATAAAATAAAAAGGTAAACGGTAATCACGGTCACCGTTTAAAATCACGGTGATTGAGGAAGAACTGTCACTACGGTCCTTAAAAATCACGAGATCGCCCTTCTTTATATGAATATATGCATATGATATAAATCATATATATTTTACGTTACAGATCAATCAACAGAAGAAGATATATTTAACAATCCCAACATTTTCACTTGATTGACGCATTGTAAAGAAAGATTTCATCCATATTTATTAACTCATAACACAGTTTATTTCTTCTCATGATGCTTGCACTGTTTAAGCGAAATATGTAAAAATGTATTTCAGAATAATATATAATTAAAATCAGTAAACGTAAATGCATTAGTAACAAAACAATACAAATACATAAAAAAATATTTTGGACACAGCTGTAAAAATGATAAACAATATGAAGTCATAACCATTACAGAACAGATTATTTAAAATGTTATGTGATGAAAAGTTAGATTAAGAGAATAATAATATGTAATAAAAAGAAATGTAACGAGTTAAAATATTAAAATATTAACTAAAATTAAAAAATATTAATTAAAATATCTCGAATGATCTGAAAGTGATATGAATGAGCAATTAGCTACGAAATCGAAAAGTTTTGAGTATTTTACATAATCTACAGAAGTTTCACTGCTCAACTTTTAATATTTTACGAGGTGTAAAGCAACAATTTGAAGTGAGTGAAAAACTAATTGGTATGAATTCTTTGACAAGTCAAATCAAGAGAAGCAACATACTCAAAGCTCTTCTGAAAAAATGTTCTCTAATGCTTCATTTTTATTACACGCTGAATTAAGGTGACCAGAGGAAAAGTTTTCTCAACGTTGTTCGAAGTTATTGATTTCTTTTTTAATATTATAGAAATAAATTGGTTGTTACAAGGAAAAGATATATCTGTTTTTCATGTGGCAGATAAAACTACGGGTTTCCGACAAAAATTTACGTTTTGGATTTCTACAATACTAGAAAACAAATTTGATTGCTTTTCCATTTTAGATGAATATTTAAATTCCATTTTAAATCTTCCAATAATGAAACAATGATACATCTTGAACATTTCCGCTTTGTTGCTCAATGATATCAAACACACCAACGTTGTTCTGGGTTTAATAACTAGTTTTATTCAGGGTCTCTAAGTCCTCCAATTCCGCATTTAAACGATCTTTAATTACTGAACAATCGACTTGCTAAACGGATTAACTCCACGAAGATATTCAGAAGTGAAACGCATTACGAATTAGTAAACTGCAAAATTCAATAGCAAACAATAATACAACAAGATCGACAATATTAACTTACAATTAAATAAAATTGATATGCGAAAATACACGAATTGGTTAAATTAATAAATTTTACTTTTAAATTTAATTTTAAATTTAAATTTGTTGTTAAATTTAAAAAATAAATTGTACTTTTCGCTTTAATAAAAGAGAAATAAAAGTATAATTGGGATTGAAATATTAATATATAATATTTGATAGAATGATATATTCAAATATTTTCATATTTGATCTTGAGAAAGAATTTTATGTTGTATATTTCAAAACAATTGAATTTGAAAGAATCTCATAAAAGTGTTATAAAATGTCTTATTGATTTAAGAAAATAAAACGTTTCACGTGTTTACTTACAAAGTGGATGGACTTGTTGAAAGATTTGCTGGTATGTCCACGAGATCCTGTCCTGAACAACGACATTCAACTTCTTCGATTTCTAAACCACCACCATCGCACATGCAACTTTTTCGAGTCGAGTCATCACGTGGATTGGCGGATGAAAATTCGCTACTTCTCACAAATGCAACTGCTATTGTCAAAACCGCACAGGTGAACCTAACGAAAAATAAGAAAATAAATTATTAGAATGAGTAAACATAATTTAGAATTTTTATTATATTCTTGTAAGACATTTTAATGGTAAGATTTCTAAACGATAAAGCAGAAAGGTTTTTAAAGATTAAGTAGCTTTCCGACAAAACAAGTAAATAAAAAGTACCTAGTTAAAGTTGAATATAAAACCGTTGGGAAATCTTTCGTAATTTTCATTTTGTCGCATCTTCTGCATCCAATAAACTTTCAGGAGTAATTGAAAGAGAACGAACTTTGGACGTGATGAAAGGATTGCGGAAAAGGATTTTATTAAATCTTGTTTATATTGATTGTGAATGTTATTAAAATCGGGTTAATTAGTGACTTTTAGATTTAATGTTTTCTGTTTGCAAATTTTAATTTAAAAACTATTAAGTAGAATCTAAAGAATGTATTGTTAGGTAGTTATTTAAATGAAATTGCACAAAGTGACAAGAGGAATTGTGAACGTTAATAGTTTATTATTTTATTTGTATTTTCTCGTTATTTCTTGTTAACTTTGTTAGAAGATATTTAAGAAAGTTTAAGGGAAGGTACAACTCTTGGCCTGTAAAGTTTTTATTGTTAAATTAACTTTGTTTGCATGGTACAGTTCTGTAATTAAAAGATAACGTTGAAAAATAAAAATCTAAGTTAATATAAGACATTTAAAAAACCAACACACAAACAACTTTTCAAAATAAGAAACAGGGAAAACTATTTTTTCAAAAACGCGTAGAGTGGTTTATAATGGTTGTCAACTTGGTCATTTAGAATAAGATTATAGTCATTGTGCTTGAATTTATCAATTTCGAATGATTCAGGAAAATTCATTGTTTTACCCCTTATTTACATTTGTGTAAGAGCTCTGCATTTTCATTCAATGTTATGATCAATATCTAGTTTATGTTTGTAAATGTTTGGTCGATATATGTATATAACGGGGCAATTACAACATTTAACAGAGTAAACACCATTACACTTCAAAGCGCTTTCTTTGTCTTTATAACTGGAAAAAGAAACAGCTATTTTTCAACATTTTCTTTCAAAAATATCTCTTTATACAAGAACTGTTAATTTTGTGAAATGCTACAAATTTAGGTAGCGTTCAAAAATTGATATTTCGAAGAAAATTTGAGATATTCAAGAATCAAGAAAGTTTTGTTTTTGTATTATTTTTTCTTTTATAAATTATACAAAAATTAATTAAGATATTTTAAAAATTTGGTTGATTTTTCAAAAATAGTACAGTATACTACATATTTATCTCAAAAGATATCTCAGAAATGAATTAAGATATTTATGTACGGTTTTGTTCTGAGAAAAGTACATACTCCCCTTTATAAATCATAAAAAAATAATCAAGATATTTTAAGAATTCGATTTTTTTATGAATTTAAGAAAATGACCACAAATTTCGGATGAGTTCAAATTAAATGTGGTGACATTTATAATTTATGCTGAACTATCAAAAAAATAAATCAGCATTAAAATATATTTGAATATTTTACAACATATACATTTTCATAACACTATAAGCACTGAAAATCATAATTTTGAAAATGACCTAAGTCCACCTAAGTTCACCTTTTATTGATAATGTCAAGAAATACGGCCCAAAATCTTGAAAGCACTGATGAAAGTAATTTAAATTACATTGTAATATAAAATTATATTTTAAAGAATGATATTTAATTAAAGCAGTTATTAAATTATTCAATCGATTGAAAATTATTGGGAAATCATAGACCACAAAGTTTTAATATCAGGTCATCCATTTTTACGTAATGACGGAAATTTTGGAGTTATAGAAGTGTGGATAAAACGAAATCATTTATGGTATGTGCCACACATTCTTACTAAGTGAAATGATACAAGAGGATTTTATATCAACAAGACTCTTAGCAGAAGCAGTTTGTAAAAGATCAAAAAATAGCAACAGGGAAAAATAAACTGTGCAATTCTGCTGGATTAGATTTTTATGAAATGAACCCTATAAAATTTTGTTTAAAACAACAAAATATCTTCCACATTTTAAAACAAAACAAATTTTTATGTGAGAGCGACCTATGTTCTTTCAAGATAAACAAAGACATATTATACTCCTTACTATTCCTATTAAAAAATCACGATCTTTAATAGGAATTATAAAACTACCTTACGTATATTTTTAATTTTGTCAAATTAAAAATAATAATATTTTGTAAATAAAACCTTAAATTTTCATATTAAACATAAATGCACTTGGGCCACTCTCAAAATAAACAGCATATATATCAAACACGAATTGAGATACTCAAGTATGGGTTACTTCTCGGAAAAATGCATACTTTCCTTCAAAAGTCACAAAAAAATCATCAAGATGTCTTAAAAATTCGTTTTTACGATTTTTCAAAAATAAAGAATCATTTAATTTTATAAAGTGCCACGAATTTACGTTGAGTTCAAAACTTGATATCTTAATAACGAATTGAGATATTCACGCATTTATTCTCGGAAAAGTGCACACTCTCCCTTATAAATCATTAAAAAATCATCAAGATATCTTAAGAGTACGACTTTTTAAAAATGACTAAGGACATTTTTAATTTTATGAAATGCCACAAATTTAATATAAGTTCAATACTTGATATTTCAAAAAAATTCATAACGATATATTCGAAGAATTCGCTTTTATATGATTTTTCAAAGATACTTAAGGAAATTTTTAATTTTATGGAAGGTCACGAATTTAAAGTGAATTCATTCTCAAATTCGTTCATCTCCAAAACGAATTGAAATACTCACGGATGGATTTGTTTTCGGAAAAGTGCACACTTTCCTTTATAAATCACAAAAAATTGAACAAAATAAGAATTTGATTTTTTACGATTTTTTAAAAGTCATTAAGTGAATTATAATTTTATGAATTGTCACAAATTTTGGTTGAGTTCAAAACTTAAGCAGATATCTCAAAAACCCATTAAGATATCTAAGTATGGGTTTGTTTTCGGAAAATTGCACAGTTTCCTTTGACTTCCTCAAACTTCATCAAGATATCTTAAGAAGACAATTTTTTAAGATTTGTCAAAAATGATTAAGGAAATTGTTAATTTTTTAGAATGATACAAATTTAGGTTGAGTTCAAAACTTGATATCTCAAAAACGAGTTGAGATACCTATGGATAGATTAGTTCTCGGAAGAGTGCATTCTTTTTTCTCCTAATTCAAAAAAATTCTTCAAGATATCTTAAGAATTTGTCTTTTTACGATTTCTTATACATGATGGTGGAAATTTTGAATTTCATAAACTGCAACAGATTTAGGGCGAGTTCAAAACTTCATTTCTCAAAAACGAACTGAGAGACTTAAGTATGGGTTTATTCTCGGAAAAGTGATAAAGGAAAGTGTATACTTTCATTTCTCTACCACAATAAAAATCATTAGGATATCTTAAGAATTGGATTTTTATGATATTTCACAAATCATTAAGGGAAACAAATTTTGCTTGATTTCAAAACTTGATATGTTAAAGTCGAATTGAGATACTCAAGTATGGGTTTGATTTCGGAGAAATGCATACTTTTACTTTATAAATAACAATATAAAAATCATAAAAATATCTTAAGACTTCGATTTTTTACGATTTTTCACAAATGATGACATATTAATTTTAATTATTTTAATTTTATTATATTGAGCTGTCGGAAAACTGCGTGCTTCCGTTTATAAATCACAAAATAATCTTATATAAGCACGAAATAAATTCTTAAGTGAAGTCTAAAAGATTTTTTTCTTAATATTGTAATTACTTAAGTATTAATATTCTCTTTTTACACGAATTTTTTGGGAAAGGGATTTTATTAAATCTTGTTTATATTGATTGTGAATGTTATTAAAATCGGGTTAATTAGTGACTTTTAGATTTAATGTTTTCTGTTTACAAATTTTAATTTAAAAACTATTAAGTAGAATCTAAAGAATGTATTGTTAGGTAGTTATTTAAACGAAATTGCACAAAGTGACAAGACGAATTGTGAACGTTAATAGTTTATTATTTTATTTGTATTTTCTCGTTATTTCTTGTTAACTTTGTTAGAAGATATTTAAGAAAGTTTAAGGGAAGGTACAACTCTTGGCCTGTAAAGTTTTTATTGTTAAATTAACTTTGTTTGCGTGGTACAGTTCTGTAATTAAAAGATAACGTTGAAAAATAAAAATCTAAGTTAATATAAAACATTTAAAAAACCAACACACAAACAACTTGTTAAAATAAGAAACAGGGAAAACAATTTTTTCAAAAACGCGTAGAGTTTAGAATAAGATTATAGTCATTGTGCTTGAATTTATCAATTTCGAATGATTCAGGAAAATTCATTGTTTTACCCCTTATTTAAATTTGTGTAAGAGCACTGCATTTTCATTCAATGTTATGATCAGTATCTAGTTTATGTTTGTAAATGTTTTGTCGATATATGTATATAGCGGGCCAATTACAACATTTAACGGAGTAAACATCATTACACTCCAAAGCGCTTTCTTTGTCTTTGTAACTGGAAAAGAAACAGCTATTTTTCAACATTTTCTGTTGCTAATCTGTTAATAAATTATAGTTCGAAAATTTTGATAATGTTACATCTAATTTTGTTTTTACACGAATTACTTTCAGACATTTTTGAAAAGAAAATTTGAGATATACAAGAATCAAGTAAGTTTTGTTTGTGTATTATTTTTTCTTTCATAAATGATAAAATATTTCATCAAGATATTTTAAAAATTTGGTTGATTTTTCAAAAACAGTTCAGAAAATTTTCAATTTTATAAAGGAATTGAGATATTTATGTACGGTTTTGCTTAGAGAAAAGTACATACTCCTCTTTATAAATCATAAAAAAATAATCATGATATTTTAAGAATTCGATTTCGTTACGAATTTTAGAAAATGACCACAAATTTAGGATCAGAAAATCATGGATCAGGAAATTTAGGAAAATAAATCAGCATTGAAATATACTTAATACATTTGAATATTTTACAACATATACATTTTCATAATAGTATAAGCACTGAAAATCATAATTTTGAAAATGACCTAAGTCCACTTTTTATTGATAATATAAAAATATGCGGCCCAAAATCTCGAAAGCAGTGATGAAGGTAATTTAAATTACATTATAATATTGAATTATATTTTGAAGAATGATATTTAATTAAAGGAATTATTAAATCCATGGGAAAAGATAAAATCAGAAGATTCCTTGATTCTAAAAGTGAAGAAGAATTAAAATCTTCTAGAGGTTCCCAAGAAATGGCTTCATGCCTTAAAGAAACACCTTAAAACACTAAAAAATGAAAAACATATCATTGCATATAGTAACGTATATGGACGATAAAATAGAAACGTCAGAGTATCTTTAATGTGGTTAAAAATTATTCAATCGACAAAGTTTTAATATCAGGTTATCCATTTTTACCTAATTACAAAGATTTTGGAGTTATTGAAGTGTCGTTAAAAAGAAATCATTTATGGTATGTGCCATAAGATTATTATAAACTAATAAAAAAGTGTAGAAAAGGTAATACTTTCATACTAAATGAAATGAAACAAGAGGATTTTATGTCAACAAGACAAAGTCAAAAAAATGCCAACGGGGAATAATAAACTAGCTGCAACTCTGCTGGATTAGATTTTTAGGAAATGAATCCTATAAAAATTTATTAAAAAAAACCGTGAATGAGAATGCCGAGACTTATGCTCTTTCACATTTTATAACAAAACAGATTTTTATTTTGAAAGCGACCTAAGTCCTCTCAAGGTAAACAAAGACATATTAAAAATCGCGATTTTTAATATTAATTGTAAAATTACCATACTTCATACATTACATACATTCTTTAATTTTGTAAAATTAAAAATAATATTTTGTAAATAAATACTTAAATTTTTCAAATTAAACATAAATGGACTTGGGCCACTCTCAAAATAAATAGCATATATATCAAACACGAATTGAGATACTCAAGTTTGGGTTACTTTTCGAAAAAATGCATACTTTCCTTCAAAAGTCACAAAGAAATCATCAAGATGTCTTAAAAATTCTTTTTTACGATTTTTCAAAAATAATTAAAGAATCATTTAATTTTATAAAGTGCCACGAATTTACGTTGAGTTCAAAACTTGATATCTTAAAAACGAATTAAGATACTCACGCATTTATTCTCGGAAAAGTGCACACTTTCCCTTATAAATCATAAAAAAAACATCAAGATATCTTAAGAGTACGACTTTTTAAAAATGACTAAGGACATTTTTAATTTTATGAAATGCCACAAATTTAATGTAAGTTCAATACTTGATAATTCAAAAAAATTCATAACGATATATTCGAAGAATTCGCTTTTTATGATTATTCAAAGATACTTAAGGAAATTTTTAATTTTATGGAAGGTCACGAATTTAGGGTGAATTCATTCTCAAATTCGTTCATCTCCAAAACGAATTGAGATACTCACGGATGGATTTGTTTTCGAAAAAGTGTACACTTTCCTTTATAAATCACAAAAAATTGAACAAAATAAGAATTTGAGTTTTTACGATTTTTTAAAAGTCATTAAGTGAATTATAATTTTATGAATTGTCACAAATTTTGGTTGAGTTCAAAACTTAAGCAGATATCTCAAAAACCCATTAAGATATCTAAGTATGGGTTTGTTTTCGGAAAATTGCACAGTTTCCTTTGACTTCCTCAAACTTCATCAAGATATCTTAAGAATACAATTTTTTAAGATTTGTCAAAAATGATTAAGGAAATTGTTAATTTTTTAGAATGATACAAATTCAGGTTGAGTTCAAAACTTGATATCTCAAAAACGAGTTGAGATACCTATGGATAGATCAGTTCTCGGAAGAGTGCATTCTTTTTTCTCCTAAATCAAAAAAATTCTTCAAGATATCTTAAGAATTTGTCTTTTTACGATTTTTTATACATGATGGTGGAAATTTTTAATTTCATAAACTGCAACAGATTTAGGGCGAGTTCAAAACTTGATTTCTCAAAAACGAACTGAGAGACTTAAGTATGGGTTTATTCTCGGAAAAGTGATAAAGGAAAGTGTATACTTTCATTTCCCTACCACAATAAAAATCATTAGGATATCTTAAGAATTGGATTTTTATGATATTTCACAAATCATTAAGGGAAACAAATTTTGCTTGATTTCAAAACTTGATATCTTAAAGTCGAATTGAGATACTCAAGTATGGGTTTGATTTCGGAGGAATGCATACTTTTACTTTATAAATAACAATATAAAAATCATAAAAATATCTTAAGACTTCGATTTTTTACGATTTTTCACAAATAATGACATATTAATTTTAATTATTTTAATTTTATTATATTGAGCTGTCGGAAAACTGCGTGCTTTCGTTTATAAATCACAAAATAATCTTATATAAGCACGAAATAAATTCTTAAGTGAAGTCTAAAAGATTTTTTGTTAATATTGTAATTACTTAAGTTTTAATATTCTCTTTTTACACGAATTTTTTGGGAAAAGGATTTTATTAAATCTTGTTTATATTGATTGTGAATGTTATTAAAATCGGGTTTATTAGTGACTTTTAGATTTAATGTTTTCTGTTTACAAATTTTAATTTAAAAACTATTAAGTAGAATCTAAAGAATGTATTGTTAGGTAGTTATTTAAACGAAATTGCACAAAGTGACAAGACGAATTGTGAACGTTAATAGTTTAATATTTTATTTGTATTTTCTCGTTATTTCTTGTTAACTTTGTTAGAAGATATTTAAGAAAGTTTAAGGGAAGGTACAACTCTTGGCCTGTAAAGTTTTTATTGTTAAATTAACTTTGTTTGCATGGTACAGTTCTGTAATTAAAAGATAACGTTGAAAAATAAAAATCTAAGTTAATATAAGACATTTAAAAAACCAACACACAAACAACTTTTTAAAATAAGAAACAGGGAAAACTATTTTTTCAAAAACGCGTAGAGTGGTTTATAATGGTTGTCAACTTGGTCATTTAGAATAAGATTATAGTCATTGTGCTTGAATTTATCAATTTCGAATGATTCAGGAAAATTCATTGTTTTACCCCTTATTTAAATTTGTGTAAGAGCTCTGCATTTTCATTCAATGTTATGATCAGTATCTAGTTTATGTTTGTAAATGTTTTGTCGATATATGTATATAGCTGGCCAATTACAACATTTAACAGAGTAAACATCATTACACTCCAAAGCGCTTTCTTTGTCTTTGTAACTGGAAAAAGAAACAGCTATTTTTCAACATTTTCTGTTGCTAATCTGTTAATAAATTATAGTTCGAAAATTTTGATAATGTTACATCTAATTTTGTTTTTACACGAATTACTTTCAGACATTTTTAAAAAGAAAATTTGAGATATACAAGAATCAAGTAAGTTTTGTTTGTGTATTATTTTTTCTTTCATAAATGATAAAAAATTTCATCAAGATATTTTAAAAATTTGGTTGATTTTTCAAAAAAAGTTCAGAAAATTTTCAATTTTATGAATTAGTACATATTTATCTCAAAAGATATCTCAGAAAGGAATTGAGATATTTATGTACGGTTTTGCTCAGAGAAAAGTACATACTCCCCTTAATAAATCATAAAAAAATAACCAAGATATTTTAAGAATTCGATTTCTTTACGAATTTTAGAAAATTACCACAAATTTAGGATCAGAAAATCATGGATCAGGAAATTTAGGAAAAATAAATCAGCATTGAAATATACTTAATATATTTGAATATTTTACAACATATACATTTTCATAATACTATAAGCACTGAAAATCATAATTTTGAAAATGACCTAAGTCCACTTTTTATTGATAATGTAAAAAAATGCGGCCCAAAATCTTGAAAGCAGTGATGAAGGTAATTTAAATTACATTATAGTATTGAATTATATTTTGAAGAATGATATTTAATTAAAGGAATTATTAAACCCATGGGAAAAGATAAAATCAGAAGATTTTTTGATTCTAAAAGTGAAGAAGAATTAAAATCTTCTAGAGGTTCCCAAGAAATGGCTTCATGCCTCTTCAAACACCTTAAAACACTAAAAAATGAAAAACATATCATTGCATATAGTTACGTATATGGACGATAAAATAGAAACTTCAGAGTATCTTTAATGTGGTTAAAAATTATTCAATCGATGGAAAATTATTAGGAAATTATAGACCACAAAGTTTTAATATCAGGTCATTCATTTTTACTTAATTACAAAGATTTTGGAGTTATTGAAGTGTCGTTAAAAAGAAATCATTTATGGTATGTGCTATAAGTTATTATAAACTAATAAAAAAGTGTAGAAAAGGTAATACTTTTATACTAAATGAAATGAAACAAGAGGATTTTATGTCAACAAGACAAACTCAAAAAATGCCAACGGGGAAAAATAAACTAGCTGCAATTCTGCTGGATTAGATTTTTATAAAATGAATCCTATACAAATTTATTTAAAACAACAATGAATGAGAATGCAGAGACTTATGGTCTTACACATTTTATAACAAAACAGATTTTTCTTTTGAAAGCGACCTAAGTCCTTTCAAGGTAAACAAAGACATATTAAAAATCGCGATTTTTAATATTCATTGTAAAATTACCATACTTCATACATTACATACATTCTTTAATTTTGTAAAATTAAAAATAATAATATTTTGTAAATAAATACTTAAATTTTTCAAATTAAACATAAATTGGACTACTTCTCGGAAAAATGCATACTTTCCTTCAAAAGTCACAAAAGAATCATCAAGATGTCTTAAAAATTCTTATTTACGATTTTTCAAAAATAATTAAAAAATCATTTAATTTTATAAAGTGCCACGAATTTACGTTGAGTTCAAAACTTGATATCTTAAAAACGAATGGAGATACTCACGCATTTATTCTCGGAAAAGTGCACACTTTCCCTTATAAATCATTAAAAAATCATCAAGATATCTTTTTTCTTTTAATATAAATAAGTATGGGTTTGATTTCGGAGAAATGCATACTTTTACTTTATAAATAACAATATAAAAATCATAAAAATATCTTAAGACTTCGATTTTCTACGATTTTTCACAAATGATGACATATTAATTTTAATTATTTTAATTTTGTTATATTGAGCTGTCGGAAAACTGCGTGCTTTCGTTTATAAATCACAAAAAAATCTTATATAAGCACGAAATAAATTCTTAAACGAACTCTAAAAGATTTTTTTTTAATATTGTAATTATTTAAGTTTTAATAGTCTCTTTTTACACGAATTTTTGGGAACATATATCTCGTGTGAAAAGAGCATTAGGTGTATTAGTTTTACGTGGAAATTTGCGACCCATGGGTTGGGAACTGAAGGATATTTCAAAAGTCTGACGATATAGGTCTGGAAAGCAGATAACTTGTAGTTGTCGGAACGGTGTTTAAAGATGAAGGTTTTCTGAGAATATCAATTTCGATTGTTGTCACCTTTTAGTATATTTAAGTCTATGAAATTCAAGGAATTATCCCTTTCTATCTTCAAAGTGAATTTGAGGTTACTGTGAATATTGATTTGAGTTAGCATACGATCAAGATCAAACTTATTTCCATATCATACACAAACAATCTCGTCGACATATCTATACTATATATAATAAAGTTCTTTTCAATACCATCCAAATGCAAATCAGCTAATAAACCAGAAATGGAAAGACCCATGGAAATTTCATGTTCAAGTTTGTAAACTTTTTGCTCAAAACAGCAATAATTTTCTATAATTATGTGATCAAGTATTTTAATTAGGTCAGCAGTGATGATTTCATCTTGAAAATGTTGAAAGAATATGTCTTGGATCATCTTTAATGTGTACGTGGTAGCAATATTTGTATAGAGATTCACTACATCGAAAAATAGCAATGTAATGTTATTAGGTGTAATATGTTTTGTGATATGTTTACAAATACCGGACATAAAATTAGTGATTTTTGAGGTAGGGTAGACAAAACATGTGGTTATAGGTCTAATAGGTACATTAGCCTTATGAAGTTTTATGAAAGAATTAAGATGTGGTATATCATGAGCATATCATAGGCATTAGGAAATATAGATTTTGACTAAGTTTTCAGATAGAATCCTTGTGTTTGTTGATGATGACCTTGGTTTCAGCTATTATGGAAATTAATGGGTAGTTTTAATTTCTTTGTAACCATTTTCTTTTAACAAATTAATCGTTTCTTTGTTTTATACATCCTTATAAATAATAACTTCTGTATAATAATCATTGTTGCTAAATAAAGTTTGTTTTATATTCTTGATAGCAGTTTGGGTACGAAGGCTATAATTTGAGTGGTCTTCCATTATTGCAGCAATATTTTCAAAACAAGAATGATTTCTTTTATGTTGCGACGATTAGATAACTTGTTAATGTTTATGTTTTTAAATCTTACTAAGTCGAAATTAGGTGTGAGGTTTTCCTTTAAACAATTATTAACAAAGAATATGTGGCTTTTGATGATGTTAAGGCGTTTGTAGATTTTTTTATATTTATGAATGGTGGACGAGATTATATCCAAGTTAAATTTCAAAAGATCCACAACATTAGAGATATAACTAAATTTAGGAAAAAAGTAACTAAGCAAGTCTTTAGTTAGTAAGTCTTCACTTGTCCAATTTGTTAGAAGTACCGAAGATGTAAACTACATCAACGGAGAAATTTGATTTCAACATCATGGATATTAAGTATCCACAGACAATATTAAAAAGAAAGAGTTATTAGGAAAGAGTCTTTGGCATGATCAATACCAAATATTTTTTTGATTTCATTTCGATATTCCAATTAGTTTTTGAGATATAATTCTTTGAGGATTGGTTGATTTTTACCTAAAAAAGATAGTTACGTTTTTGTAATGTTTGAATCAAAAAGTCATAACACAAAGATTTAAAGATTTGAAGAAACAATATTTAATGCATTAAATACTAAATAAATTTGTTTTAAATTACTTCTAATTTCATTCCTATATCTCAATTAGTTCTTGAGATTCAATTCATTGAAGATTATTTGATGTTTACCTAACACATATAGTTAGGCTTTTGTAGAGCTTTAATCAAGAAGTCACCACTTGGAGATTTAAAGATTTGGAGTATAAATTTGTTTCAACCTGCTTCTTATTTCATTTCAATGTCTTGAGAACATTAAAGAACACATTAGTTCTTGAGATATAATTCTTTGAAATATACATATTGTTAGGTTTTGTAAAGTTTTAATCAAAAAGTCAGAACTCAGAGATTTAAGGATTTTAATATCAGATACCTCAATTAGTTTTTGAGATATGATTCTTGGTGTGTTACTTGATTTTTACCTAACATATACAGACAGTTATGTTTTTGTAAAGTTTTAATCAAAAAGTCATAACTTGGACAAAGATTTGGAGGATCAATTGTTACTATATAAAATGCCAATAAATTTCCTTCAAACGGCTTCTTATTTCATTGAGATATCTCGATTAGTTCTTGAGAAATGATTTTTTGAATATTGCTTGATTTTTACCTAAGACATACGGATACGTATTGGAAAGTTTTAAAGGTTTGGAAAAGTAATCTTTGGCATAATCAATACTGGGAATTATTAATTTATTTGTTATGAATTGTATTATATTGCTTTGTTAGAACTAGCAATCGCTTGAATTGTTTGTCCTCAACACTAATACACACCAAGAAAAAATATTTTTGTTAGTCGTGTAAATTTGCTAACATTTATTTTCTTTTGTTGCTGTATAAATATTGTGCGGCTAGATTTTCAATCGGTTTTAAATACACTTTATTATTTATGCATCCCCAATAGAAAACTCAAGGGTATGATTTAGACCCGGAGAATGAAAGGGCTACGTAATCGAATCAGAACGCCCGAATTCATCTTTCCGGTTATTTTGTATTCAAGTAACAGGGTGAGTTTAATAAACCATAGTGGTGCTTCAGCCACGGTTTTTAACATTGTTGGTAAATTATTTTAGAGGAAACAAACAATTAACATTTTTTAGAGAAAGGACAAGTGTGTTTGGTATCTTGACAAAATAGGCCATCTTTTAGAATTACTTTCAAAAGATGTAGTATTAATTTTTTGAAAATCGTATATCAACTTTAATATACATAATTTTTCAACTTTAACTGAAACAATTTAATATTTTTTGGAAGAAGAAAGTCTAATATCGTTTAACTAATGGACATGAAGCTTTTCTCTTATTTTTACAAGAACAGGTATGGGTTGACCTGTCACTCCGTACTCGCTTGACGTAGAGTTTTGGGATATCCTGTATAAATAAATTAATATTAAAAACTAACTAAAACTTACGAACAAAATAAATTGAATTTTTAACCTTCGCATGACTAAAATAATTCTAAAATTTTTCTTATCGTACCAGTATTAACTTCACTTCCTATGTGAATTTTTAAATAAAACACTTTGCTTAATACTTTAATCCATATGTTTAATTGATCATCACGCTTAAATTGCAAAACCTTAAAAGTAAAAATAGTGGGTAAATAAAAACTTCTTTTATTGCAATATCTATTACTTAAAAAGTTTCTATTATTTCAAATGGACTGGTTTCTAAAGAAAAAGTAATCCTACAGATAAACCAAAGAATAATGTCGAGTATCAGAATGTGACAGACATTGGCTTCACCCATGAATCTTGAATAAAAGCTACAAGTTTTCTTTAAAATAAAATAACTCATAAACAAGCTTAAATGTTTTTGGGTATAACTCGAAAGGTATGCGTTCATCAAATATTTTAAAGATATAATAAGATTCATTTATGGAAATATCCTTTTTGAACATCATGTATATGGACACGATCCATGCTACACAGGCTGCATATTTTCAAAAATGATTTTAAACGATTTTTCACGGTAATATTGCACCGCATGACAAATTTTACCTTTTGAAGACACGCCATATTGAAAATATTTAAGAACATACTTATAATTATCTTAACTTTGAATGCTCATATCTTAGGCGCTTATGTTTTTAGATTAGAAATATACAGACTTATAAAGTAGGGGGTCTCTAGAAAATTAATGATAAAAATACAGCAAACATTTAATAATGTTTAAATTTGTGTAGCCGTAATGTAATCTAATCATTACAATGTAATGTTTAATGTTTTATTATTTTGATGCATGACAGTTGCATTGACCTCACAATTTAACACGTAAACTTACTTGGAAACTTTCATTTGTCAAACGGTTTCGATTTTGTACATTATTACCTTTCATTACTAAAACCGGTTGCTCACCATACCATATATGTCGATCCAAATAAGGTTCAACTTTTCAATGTGAATATATGCATTGAAAAGCTCTGTAAGCGGTTTTGTCAACGCATTGGTAAAAGTTGAGTAAATGACCTTCATTAAACTTGTTTCGTAAATTATCATTATTTTGCATTCCTATCAAGTCCAGCTGTATTGATTCCGGTGAATTTTCGGATGAAATGTTGAAAGGATTGCTGAAAATATTCAATAGAGGTTCGACTTTTTTGCAGTTTTCAAAACCCTCATGAAAACCTTGTATCAAAATATTAATATTTGTAACATAAGCGAAACTGATTTGGTTTGTGTCCTGAAAAAACTCCATTAATATTGAAAGGAGGAAAAATTAGAGAATTGCGAAACCAATTAATTGTTATCTCCAGATAATTTCGTTAAATCTAAATTCATTAGAGAACATTTTTCCAGAAGAGTGCTATAGCAAAATATTCAAAATTTTTCGATTTCATAGCTAATTACTCTTCCATATTACTTTCAGATAATTTATGAGATAATTTAGATAATTAATTCAGATTTATGTTACTTTACATACATTAAATACAAAATTAACGTAAACTGTCGACATTACTACACATTTATAATATTTTCCTAATACTAAAACAATTTTCTATAATTTATTATTCGTAACACCTTACGGTCTTACAATCAATATGATTATCAAACTCTACAAAAATAATGAATGACATTGTTCTTGTATTAATACAGTAAAACGAAACCCCGACATACATCGCAACTTGTTAGCGTCGGTATCATCAGAAATTGCATCATTCGCATCTAAACCTGAGAAGAGAATGCATGATCATCCCAATATCGAGGCCATCTAGCTTCTCGATAATGACGATGTCCTGCATCCCCATTCAGAGGATGAAGTTCGATTTAGTAACCTAGTTTCCTAATCGTATCAAACGCGAGCAATTGTGCTGAATTAACACAAAAACAGTAGTAATCGAAGTGTGTGTTCCGCATATTGAAATGTGCGCGTTTTGTGTTACGATGTTAAAACATTGAAAACATAACAATATTTATCTACATTATGTGTGAAGCAGATTAGACTACTAGGAAAAGCTGCAAAACATTATTTGTTTAAGTTTTACCAGGGGTTATGCAATTATGATATGTATAATAATAAAAATAAATAAATAGCAAAATATATCCATCTCAATGAACCATGTTATAGTCGGAATTTATCCAGGCTATCCTCTTTGTTCGGGAGTGACTAAGAATTACGTTTGTGTAATTCTTCGGTCTACCTGTGATAAAATTTACCTGAAGTGACTCAGTTGTTCACTTTATCTTGTAGAAGGCAGTCGAATATAGTATTGATATGAGCTAAAATTGGTTTTCTTTGGCAACGCTAGCATAAAATTAGCGTAGATTTGTTACAGGTAAAGCCTGCATTTTCGTTAATGTACACATTGGCTAGTCAATGTATACATTAACCTACCATTTTAGTGAAAGTGTTTACTGAATGTATGAATATTTCCTAATAAATATTTTACAAGGGAAAATTTGATAAACAGAATGAAACACTAAGAAGTTAAGGTGCACAAATTTTTATAAAACTACTTTAAAATTGCAAATACAGACGTTTTTTATAATAACTTGATACACTGCGCATGACCTCGAACGGAACCAATACAAAACCGGAACATTTAAATGTTCAAAAAACTAAAAACAAATTATTTAAAAATTAAAAATTATAAAAATCACAAAAAATTAAGGATGTGGCTATTTATACATACTGCATGTATATGCAATTAGCTATATGTACATACAGTATGTGTACACAGTTGGCTGTTTAGACATACTGTATGCTTGTATATGTTACAGTTAAAGCATTCATTACGTGAATATATACACTATCTAGACAATGCATACATTAACTAATTTACTTAGTTAATGTATATATAAAATACGATATGTAAACTTTTACTAGTTGATGTATACAATTACTAACGATACTCAGTTAAAGTTTAATATACGTTTAAAATGTATTATATAACAAAAGTTGTAGTTGTTTTAAATAAAAAACGAAGCGAAGACTCGACTATGACGCGACCGTATGAAGAAGGAACAACAAAGGTATAAAAATATTACAACTCAAGAAATACAACTATTTTTAAATTTATGCGAATTATGTTTGAAAAAGCGAAAAAACGAAAAGAAAGGGTTGGTGGTTAAGCTGATGATATTTTCACACTATAACTCTAGATGCCAAGAAGACTTAATAGACTTTCAATCACAACCTGACGGAGAACTTAAATTTATATTGGTCTATCAAGATCATCTGATGAAATTTGTGATACTTAGAGCACTTAAAAGTAAGCAGGGATTGGAAGTAGCAGATCAACTACTTAATATATTCTTATTATTTGGTGCCCAATCCATGCTGCAGTTTGATAATGGACGAGAATTTGTAAATAATATAATAAAATATTTAAAACAACTATGGCCTGAATTAAAAATTGTTCATGGTAAACCGCGACATAGTCAATCGCAAGGCAGTGTAGAACGCGCCAATCAAGATGTAGAAAATATATTGAACGCTTGAATGCTACAAGAAAGATAAGTAAAGATAAAAACCTTTCAATCAAATCTTTCTTTTTTTCTACAATAAAAAGCGCTATATAATAGGGCGCTTCATGCAGGAATCAAAAGAAGTCCATATGAAACAATGTTTGGAGAGCCAGCGAATGTTGGACTTACTTCTTCTTCACTACCACGAGATGTTATTAAAGAAATTAATACTGAGGACGTCTTGGACATATTAATAAAGACTTCTAATGCATCTAATACAGAAGAACAAGGTGAAAATGAAATCACTTTTCATAGCAATGTTGCTATTTTGTAGGAATCTATCCCAGAAAGTTCCTTGGGAATCTTAGAAAAAGCTTTGCAAGAAGAAATTTTGCTAGTATAGGAAATAGCAACAACGTGTGTTGATAAAGAAGAAAATAATGATATATTGAAAGAGAAGAAGTGCAGAAAATGTGAGGTTTTGTTATTGTCGGAAGATAATTCAATTTGTAATGTTTGCGTGCATCTACATGAAATTAATAACAACAGAAATGAGGCCAAAGAAAATTTAAAACTTTAACTTACACGTATGAAAACAATATCTGATGCTTCTCATATGGTAGCAGAAAACGAAATGACTGTCCGGATTAAAGTACCGGATGTAGACAGGGGAAGGTGAGATTCTCGTTCAATCTTAGGATGTATAATGAAAAACACCGATGATGGTTATTTTCAAATAGGAACAAGGAATGCCATTTTGAAAGGTCTTTACACTAGATCCCAATTTAGTGTATACCCAGAGAAGGTACTAAACATCGATGATATTCCACCACAACAATTACCTCTTAGAACAGTGGTCACAGAGCAATCGGTAGGAAGTGGATAGGGATTTGTGAAATGCAATTGCAAAACAAAATGTAATGGTAATAGATGCACATGTGTAAAGAAAAAAAATTTGTGCAGTTCGCAGTGCCACCAAAATTTACCATGCTATAACAAATAAAAGTTGTATTTGCATTAATAGATGAACGGATTTGTTCTTTATACTGTTTGTTTTTGTATTTTTATTTTAAGGAATAAATATATGTATTAAAAAAATCCGTATTTAAATTTTTATTACATATCTTAGTACAAAGCTTCCAGTTATTTTTTGGTTTTTTGATACTACGTCAAAAATGTATTTATTACTATACTTACTTACCACTTGCAAATCCGTACCCAAACAACTTTTACAGATATTTGTTAGCAAATGTATACACCGCCTAGTATATTTACACATTCACTAGTAAATGTACTCTATGATTAGTAAATACTTTCACTAAAACGTTACGTAAATGTATACATTGACTAGTTAATGTATACATTAACTGAAATGCACACTTTACCTGTAACATATATATACCAATTATAGCTCCTACAGCAATTAAGTTAGGGATTTCTTTACGAGTGTATTTCTGGAATGCATTGTCGCATATACGGCGTAGTCCAAAAAATGTGATGACACAAAGTGTATTTTCTTAAATAAATGCAACATCCTATGTTTTTTTGCATATTCTGATTAGCTGTCTTAAATGCTATAAGTGCACATCATGTTTTCAAATTTTGCGTGCAAAGTTACCACGTTATTAACGATTTTGTGAAAATTTTTGAAAATTTTTGTACTTAAAATTAATAAGCTATTAAGCATTGAAGATTTCAATTTAGCATAACGATAAACAAAGTTTGGGCCCTTCGACCACCACTAATACTATTGGATAATAATATACATTTTTCAAAAATTCTATTTGAATAGCTGGCAAATGATTTTCTACGAAATAAAAAAAGATTCTCCGTTAACGGTTGCCTTAAAAAAATACGGTCGATCAAATAAGATCTTACAACCTTGTACAAAATTAGTGTTGACAGTATCGTAATAATATCGCGGTTAACACAATAATTCTTATGAAACATAGCCGCTGAATAAAAGACAATCAAAAAAATTATACTCTTGTTGACTTTTTTCTAATACGCATTCCAAAATTTCTAGTTTTTTTACTAAACATGTTCATATTAACTGAACACAGATGTCCATCTTTTACTTAATAAACTTATTTTTGTTTAAAATTGTCGTATTCATAACTCATTTCTTGTAAAAAAATCATGTTACGTTTTTGCCGGAGTTTTAATAAAAAAATCATAACTCGGAGATTTCAAGATTTGAAGAAACGATCTCAAGCACATTAAATATATATAATTACGTTTTTGCAAATCTTTAATAAAAAAATCACAACTCAGAGATTTAATGATTTAGAAAAACGATCTTAAGCACGTTAAATAGCAACCAAATTTGCTTGAATCTGCTCTTTATTTCAGAGCGATATCTCAATTAGTTCATGAGATACGATTCTTTGATAATTCCTTGATTTTTATCAACCACATATTTTGCAGAACATCAATCAAAAAATCATAACTAGAAAATTTAAATATTTGAAGCAAAGATCTTAGGCATCTTAAATAGTAACAAAATTTACTTCAAGTGGCTCTTTATTTCACAGCGATATCTCAATTAGTTCTTGAGGTATGATTCTTTGAAAATGATCGCATCAATTTTTTTCTTAAAAACTACGGTTTTGTTTAAGGATTTTTATCTCAACAATTAAATGATACATTGAAATACGACTTCTATCTATA